>OZ002744.1:29060929-31768023 GCA_963924295.1 Dioctria rufipes | reverse complement strand
CATCAAGATCGGTGACAAGTGATTTTTTTAATGAAAAAAGTGCAAAGGCTATAGTCCATGCTTTTTTTGCGAAATTTCGATTAAAATTTTTTGTCACCGATTTTGACACTTGAGCAGCTTGTTGGACGCGGAATAATAAGTAGAATATACCTGTAAAATATTTCCGACCGAAACCTTGCTAGTTTCGAAAATATGCAACAAAAACCATGCGTGTGAGGCTTTATTTTAGGTGGCGTTTCCTACGCAGTTTTTGTGCTCTATTTTTAAAAACTAGACATTTATTTAGCAAAATTCATTTTGCCATCGTTTTGTATTCCTTTCCTCGTTAAAATAAGCCCTCAATCATCAAGATCGGTGACAAGTGATTTTTTTAATGAAAAAAGTGCAAAGGCTATAGTCCATGCTTTTTTTGCGAAATTTCGATTAAAATTTGTTGTCACCGATTTTGACAATTGAGCACTTGTTGGACGCGGAATAATAAGTAGAATATACCTGTAAAATATTTCCGACCGAAACTTGCTAGTTTCGAAAATATGCAACAAAAACCATGCGTGTGAGGCTTTATTTTAGGTGGCGTTTCCTACGCAGTTTTTGTGCTCTATTTTAAAACTAGACATTTATTTAGCAAAATTCATTTTGCCATCGTTTTGTATTCCTTTCCTCGTTAAAATAAGCCCTCAATCATCAAGATCGGTGACAAGTGATTTTTTTAATGAAAAAAGTGCAAAGGCTATAGTCCATGCTTTTTTTGCGAAATTCGATTAAAATTTTTTGTCACCGATTTTGACAATTGAGCACTTGTTGGACGCGGAATAATAAGTAGAATATACCTGTAAAATATTTCCGACCGAAAACTTGCTAGTTTCGAAAATATGCAACAAAAACCATGCGTGTGAGGCTTTATTTTAGGTGGCGTTTCCTACGCAGTTTTTGTGCTCTATTTTAAAAACTAGACATTTATTTAGCAAAATTCATTTTGCCATCGTTTTGTATTCCTTTCCTCGTTAAAATAAGCCCTCAATCATCAAGATCGGTGACAAGTGATTTTTTTAATGAAAAAAGTGCAAAGGCTATAGTCCATGCTTTTTTTTGCGAAATTTCGATTAAAATTTTTTGTCACCGATTTTGACAATTGAGCACTTGTTGGACGCGGAATAATAAGTAGAATATACCTGTAAAATATTTCCGACCGAAACTTGCTAGTTTCGAAAATATGCAACAAAAACCATGCGTGTGAGGCTTTATTTTAGGTGGCGTTTCCTACGCAGTTTTTGTGCTCTATTTTAAAAACTAGACATTTATTTAGCAAAATTCATTTTGCCATCGTTTTGTATTCCTTTCCTCGTTAAAATAAGCCCTCAATCATCAAGATCGGTGACAAGTGATTTTTTTAATGAAAAAAGTGCAAAGGCTATAGTCCATGCTTTTTTTGCGAAATTTCGATTAAATTTTTTGTCACCGATTTTGACAATTGAGCACTTGTTGGACGCGGAATAATAAGTAGAATATACCTGTAAAATATTTCCGACCGAAACTTGCTAGTTTCGAAAATATGCAACAAAAACCATGCGTGTGAGGCTTTATTTTAGGTGGCGTTTCCTACGCAGTTTTTGTGCTCTATTTTAAAAACTAGACATTTATTTAGCAAAATTCCTTTTGCCTTCGTTTTGTATTCCTTTCCTCGTTAAAATAAGCCCTCAATCAGTCAAGATCGGTGACAAGTGATTTTTTTTAATGAAAAAAGTGCAAAGGCTATAGTCCATGCTTTTTTTGCGAAATTTCGATTAAAATTTTTTGTCACCGATTTTGACAAATGAGCACTTGTTGGACGCGGAATAATAAGTAGAATATACCTGTAAAATATTTCCGACCGAAACTTGCTAGTTTCGAAAATATGCAACAAAAACCATGCGTGTGAGGCTTTATTTTAGGTGGCGTTTCCTACGCAGTTTTTGTGCTCTATTTTAAAAACTAGACATTTATTTAGCAAAATTCATTTTGCCATCGTTTTGTATTCCTTTCCTCGTTAAAATAAGCACCTCAATCATCAAGATCGGTGACAAGTGATTTTTTTAATGAAAAAAGTGCCAAGGCTAGTCCATGCTTTTTTTGCGAAATTTCGATTAAAATTTTTTGTCACCGATTTTGACAAATGAGCACTTGTTGGACGCGGAATAATAAGTAGAATATACCTGTAAAATATTTCCGACCGAAACTTGCTAGTTTCGAAAATATGCAACAAAAACCATGCGTGTGAGGCTTTATTTTAGGTGGCGTTTCCTACGCAGTTTTTGTGCTCTATTTTAAAAACTAGACATTTATTTAGCAAAATTCATTTTGCCATCGTTTTGTATTCCTTTCCTCGTTAAAATAAGCCCTCAATCATCAAGATCGGTGACAAGTGATTTTTTTAATGAAAAAAGTGCAAAGGCTATAGTCCATGCTTTTTTTTGCGAAATTTCGATTAAAATTTTTTGTCACCGATTTTGACAATTGAGCACTTGTTGGACGCGGAATAATAAGTAGAATATACCTGTAAAATATTTCCGACCGAAACTTGCTAGTTTCGAAAATATGCAACAAAAACCATGCGTGTGAGGCTTTATTTTAGGTGGCGTTTCCTACGCAGTTTTTGTGCTCTATTTTAAAAACTAGACATTTATTTAGCAAAATTCATTTTGCCATCGTTTTGTATTCCTTTCCTCGTTAAAATAAGCCCTCAATCATCAAGATCGGTGACAAGTGATTTTTTTAATGAAAAAAAGTGCAAAGGCTATAGTCCATCGCTTTTTTTGCGAAATTTCGATTAAAATTTGTTGTCACCGATTTTGACAATTGAGCACTTGTTGGACGCGGAATAATAAGTAGAATATACCTGTAAAATATTTCCGACCGAAACTTGCTAGTTTCGAAAATATGCAACAAAAACCATGCGTGTGAGGCTTTATTTTAGGTGGCGTTTCCTACGCAGTTTTTGTGCTCTATTTTAAAAACTAGACATTTATTTAGCAAAATTCATTTTGCCATCGTTTTGTATTCCTTTCCTCGTTAAAATAAGCCCTCAATCATCAAGATCGGTGACAAGTGATTTTTTTAATGAAAAAAGTGCAAAGGCTATAGTCCATGCTTTTTTTGCGAAATTTCGATTAAAATTTTTGTCACCGATTTTGACAATTGAGCACTTGTTGGACGCGGAATAATAAGTAGAATATACCTGTAAAATATTTCCGACCGAAACTTGCTAGTTTCGAAAATATGCAACAAAAACCATGCGTGTGAGGCTTTATTTTAGGTGGCGTTTCCTACGCAGTTTTTGTGCTCTATTTTAAAAACTAGACATTTATTTAGCAAAATTCATTTTGCCATCGTTTTGTATTCCTTTCCTCGTTAAAATAAGCCCTCAATCATCAAGATCGGTGACAAGTGATTTTTTTAATGAAAAAAGTGCAAAGGCTATAGTCCATGCTTTTTTTGCGAAATTTCGATTAAAATTTTTTGTCACCGATTTTGACAATTGAGCACTTGTTGGACGCGGAATAATAAGTAGAATATACCTGTAAAATATTTCCGACCGAAACTTGCTAGTTTCGAAAATATGCAACAAAAACCATGCGTGTGAGGCTTTATTTTAGGTGGCGTTTCCTACGCAGTTTTTGTGCTCTATTTTAAAAACTAGACATTTATTTAGCAAAATTCATTTTGCCATCGTTTTGTATTCCTTTCCTCGTTAAAATAAGCCCTCAATCATCAAGATCGGTGACAAGTGATTTTTTTAATGAAAAAAGTGCAAAGGCTATAGTCCATGCTTTTTTTGCGAAATTTCGATTAAAATTTTTTGTCACCGATTTTGACAATTGAGCACTTGTTGGACGCGGAATAATAAGTAGAATATACCTGTAAAATATTTCCGACCGAAACTTGCTAGTTTCGAAAATATGCAACAAAAACCATGCGTGTGAGGCTTTATTTTAGGTGGCGTTTCCTACGCAGTTTTTGTGCTCTATTTAAAAACTAGACATTTATTTAGCAAAATTCATTTTGCCATCGTTTTGTATTCCTTTCCTCGTTAAAATAAGCCCTCAATCATCAAGATCGGTGACAAGTGATTTTTTTAATGAAAAAAGTGCAAAGGCTATAGTCCATGCTTTTTTTGCGAAATTTCGATTAAAATTTTTTGTCACCGATTTTGACAATTGAGCACTTGTTGGACGCGGAATAATAAGTAGAATATACCTGTAAAATATTTCCGACCGAAACTTGCTAGTTTCGAAAATATGCAACAAAAACCATGCGTGTGAGGCTTTATTTTAGGTGGCGTTTCCTACGCAGTTTTTGTGCTCTATTTTAAAAACTAGACATTTATTTAGCAAAATTCATTTTGCCATCGTTTTGTATTCCTTTCCTCGTTAAAATAAGCCCTCAATCATCAAGATCGGTGACAAGTGATTTTTTTAATGAAAAAAGTGCAAAGGCTATAGTCCATGCTTTTTTTGCGAAATTTCGATTAAAATTTTTTGTCACCGATTTTGACAATTGAGCACTTGTTGGACGCGGAATAATAAGTAGAATATACCTGTAAAATATTTCCGACCGAAACTTGCTAGTTTCGAAAATATGCAACAAAAACCATGCGTGTGAGGCTTTATTTTAGGTGGCGTTTCCTATGCAGTTTTTGTGCTCTATTTTAAAAACTAGACATTTATTTAGCAAAATTCATTTTGCCATCGTTTTGTATTCCTTTCCTCGTTAAAATAAGCCCTCAATCATCAAGATCGGTGACAAGTGATTTTTTTAATGAAAAAAGTGCAAAGGCTATAGTCCATGCTTTTTTTGCGAAATTTCGATTAAAATTTTTTGTCACCGATTTTGACAATTGAGCACTTGTTGGACGCGGAATAATAAGTAGAATATACCTGTAAAATATTTCCGACCGAAACTTGCTAGTTTCGAAAATATGCAACAAAAACCATGCGTGTGAGGCTTTATTTTAGGTGGCGTTTCCCTACGCAGTTTTTGTGCTCTATTTTAAAAAACTAGACATTTATTTAGCAAAATTCATTTTGCCATCGTTTTGTATTCCTTTCCTCGTTAAAATAAGCCCTCAATCATCAAGATCGGTGACAAGTGATTTTTTTAATGAAAAAAGTGCAAAGGCTATAGTCCATGCTTTTTTTGCGAAATTTCGATTAAAATTTTTTGTCACCGATTTTTGACAATTGAGCACTTGTTGGACGCGGAATAATAAGTAGAATATACCTGTAAAATATTTCCGACCGAAACTTGCTAGTTTCGAAAATATGCAACAAAAACCATGCGTGTGAGGCTTTATTTTAGGTGGCGTTTCCTACGCAGTTTTTGTGCTCTATTTTCATTTTGCCATCGTTTTGTATTCCTTTCCTCGTTAAAATAAGCCCTCAATCATCAAGATCGGTGACAAGTGATTTTTTTAATGAAAAAAGTGCAAAGGCTATAGTCCATGCTTTTTTTGCGAAATTTCGATTAAAATTTTTTGTCACCGATTTTGACAATTGAGCACTTGTTGGACGCGAATAATAAGTAGAATATACCTGTAAAAATATTTCCGACCGAAACTTGCTAGTTTCGAAAATATGCAACAAAAACCATGCGTGTGAGGCTTTATTTTAGGTGGCGTTTCCTACGCAGTTTTTGTGCTCTATTTTAAAAACTAGACATTTAATTTAGCAAAATTCATTTTGCCATCGTTTTGTATTCCTTTCCTCGTTAAAATAAGCCCTCAATCATCAAGATCGGTGACAAGTGATTTTTTTAATGAAAAAAGTGCAAAGGCTATAGTCCATGCTTTTTTTGCGAAATTTCGATTAAAATTTTTTGTCACCGATTTTGACAATTGAGCACTTGTTGGACGCGGAATAATAAGTAGAATATACCTGTAAAATATTTCCGACCGAAACTTGCTAGTTTCGAAAATATGCAACAAAAACCATGCGTGTGAGGCTTTATTTTAGGTGGCGTTTCCTACGCAGTTTTTGTGCTCTATTTTCATTTTGCCATCGTTTTGTATTCCTTTCCTCGTTAAAATAAGCCCTCAATCATCAAGATCGGTGACAAGTGATTTTTTTAATGAAAAAAGTGCAAAGGCTATAGTCCATGCTTTTTTTGCGAAATTTCGATTAAAATTTTTTGTCACCGATTTTGACAATTGAGCACTTGTTGGACGCGGAATAATAAGTAGAATATACCTGTAAAATATTTCCGACCGAAACTTGCTAGTTTCGAAAATATGCAACAAAAACCATGCGTGTGAGGCTTTATTTTAGGTGGCGTTTCCTACGCAGTTTTTGTGCTCTATTTTAAAAACTAGACATTTATTTAGCAAAATTCATTTTGCCATCGTTTTGTATTCCTTTCCTCGTTAAAATAAGCCCTCAATCATCAAGATCGGTGACAAGTGATTTTTTTAATGAAAAAAGTGCAAAGGCTATAGTCCATGCTTTTTTTGCGAAATTTCGATTAAAATTTTTTGTCACCGATTTTGACAATTGAGCACTTGTTGGACGCGGAATAATAAGTAGAATATGTTATACCTGTAAAATATTTCCGACCGAAACTTGCTAGTTTCGAAAATATGCAACAAAAACCATGCGTGTGAGGCTTTATTTTAGGTGGCGTTTCCTACGCAGTTTTTGTGCTCTATTTTAAAAACTAGACATTTATTTAGCAAAATTCATTTTGCCATCGTTTTGTATTCCTTTCCTCGTTAAAATAAGCCCTCAATCATCAAGATCGGTGACAAGTGATTTTTTTAATGAAAAAAGTGCAAAGGCTATAGTCCATGCTTTTTTTGCGAAATTTCGATTAAAATTTTTTGTCACCGATTTTTGACAATTGAGCACTTGTTGGACGCGGAATAATAAGTAGAATATACCTGTAAAATATTTCCGACCGAAACTTGCTAGTTTCGAAAATATGCAACAAAAACCATGCGTGTGAGGCTTTATTTTAGGTGGCGTTTCCTACGCAGTTTTTGTGCTCTATTTTAAAAACTAGACATTTATTTAGCAAAATTCATTTTGCCATCGTTTTGTATTCCTTTCCTCGTTAAAATAAGCCCTCAATCATCAAGATCGGTGACAAGTGATTTTTTTAATGAAAAAAGTGCAAAGGCTATAGTCCATGCTTTTTTTGCGAAATTTCGATTAAAATTTTTTGTCACCGATTTTGACAATTGAGCACTTGTTGGACGCGGAATAATAAGTAGAATATACCTGTAAAATATTTCCGACCGAAACTTGCTAGTTTCGAAAATATGCAACAAAAACCATGCGTGTGAGGCTTTATTTTAGGTGGCGTTTCCTACGCAGTTTTTGTGCTCTATTTTCATTTTGCCATCGTTTTGTATTCCTTTCCTCGTTAAAATAAGCCCTCAATCATCAAGATCGGTGACAAGTGATTTTTTTAATGAAAAAAGTGCAAAGGCTATAGTCCATGCTTTTTTTGCGAAATTTCGATTAAAATTTTTTGTCACCGATTTTGACAATTGAGCACTTGTTGGACGCGGAATAATAAGTAGAATATACCTGTAAAATATTTCCGACCGAAACTTGCTAGTTTCGAAAATATGCAACAAAAACCATGCGTGTGAGGCTTTATTTTAGGTGGCGTTTCCTACGCAGTTTTTGTGCTCTATTTTAAAAACTAGACATTTATTTAGCAAAATTCATTTTGCCATCGTTTTGTATTCCTTTCCTCGTTAAAATAAGCCCTCAATCATCAAGATCGGTGACAAGTGATTTTTTTAATGAAAAAAGTGCAAAGGCTATAGTCCATGCTTTTTTTGCGAAATTTCGATTAAAATTTTTTGTCACCGATTTTGACAATTGAGCACTTGTTGGACGCGGAATAATAAGTAGAATATACCTGTAAAATATTTCCGACCGAAACTTGCTAGTTTCGAAAATATGCAACAAAAACCATGCGTGTGAGGCTTTATTTTAGGTGGCGTTTCCTACGCAGTTTTTGTGCTCTATTTTAAAAACTAGACATTTATTTAGCAAAATTCATTTTGCCATCGTTTTGTATTCCTTTCCTCGTTAAAATAAGCCCTCAATCATCAAGATCGGTGACAAGTGATTTTTTTAATGAAAAAAGTGCAAAGGCTATAGTCCATGCTTTTTTTGCGAAATTTCGATTAAAATTTTTTGTCACCGATTTTGACAATTGAGCACTTGTTGGACGCGGAATAATAAGTAGAATATACCTGTAAAATATTTCCGACCGAAACTTGCTAGTTTCGAAAATATGCAACAAAAACCATGCGTGTGAGGCTTTATTTTAGGTGGCGTTTCCTACGCAGTTTTTGTGCTCTATTTTAAAAACTAGACATTTATTTAGCAAAATTCATTTTGCCATCGTTTTGTATTCCTTTCCTCGTTAAAATAAGCCCTCAATCATCAAGATCGGTGACAAGTGATTTTTTTTAATGAAAAAAGTGCAAAGGCTATAGTCCATGCTTTTTTTGCGAAATTTCGATTAAAATTTTTTGTCACCGATTTTGACAATTGAGCACTTGTTGGACGCGGAATAATAAGTAGAATATACCTGTAAAATATTTCCGACCGAAACTTGCTAGTTTCGAAAATATGCAACAAAAACCATGCGTGTGAGGCTTTATTTTAGGTGGCGTTTCCTACGCAGTTTTTGTGCTCTATTTTAAAAACTAGACATTTATTTAGCAAAATTCATTTTGCCATCGTTTTGTATTCCTTTCCTCGTTAAAATAAGCCCTCAATCATCAAGATCGGTGACAAGTGATTTTTTAATGAAAAAAGTGCAAAGGCTATAGTCCATGCTTTTTTTGCGAAATTTCGATTAAAATTTTTTGTCACCGATTTTGACAATTGAGCACTTGTTGGACGCGGAATAATAAGTAGAATATACCTGTAAAATATTTCCGACCGAAACTTGCTAGTTTCGAAAATATGCAACAAAAACCATGCGTGTGAGGCTTTATTTTAGGTGGCGTTTCCTACGCAGTTTTTGTGCTCTATTTTAAAAACTAGACATTTATTTAGCAAAATTCATTTTGCCATCGTTTTGTATTCCTTTCCTCGTTAAAATAAGCCCTCAATCATCAAGATCGGTGACAAGTGATTTTTTTAATGAAAAAAGTGCAAAGGCTATAGTCCATGCTTTTTTTGCGAAATTTCGATTAAAATTTTTTGTCACCGATTTTGACAATTGAGCACTTGTTGGACGCGGAATAATAAGTAGAATATACCTGTAAAATATTTCCGACCGAAACTTGCTAGTTTCGAAAATATGCAACAAAAACCATGCGTGTGAGGCTTTATTTTAGGTGGCGTTTCCTACGCAGTTTTTGTGCTCTATTTTAAAAACTAGACATTTATTTAGCAAAATTCATTTTGCCATCGTTTTGTATTCCTTTCCTCGTTAAAATAAGCCCTCAATCATCAAGATCGGTGACAAGTGATTTTTTTAATGAAAAAAGTGCAAAGGCTATAGTCCATGCTTTTTTTGCGAAATTTCGATTAAAATTTTTTGTCACCGATTTTGACAATTGAGCACTTGTTGGACGCGGAATAATAAGTAGAATATACCTGTAAAATATTTCCGACCGAAACTTGCTAGTTTCGAAAATATGCAACAAAAACCATGCGTGTGAGGCTTTATTTTAGGTGGCGTTTCCTACGCAGTTTTTGTGCTCTATTTTAAAAACTAGACATTTATTTAGCAAAATTCATTTTGCCATCGTTTTGTATTCCTTTCCTCGTTAAAATAAGCCCTCAATCATCAAGATCGGTGACAAGTGATTTTTTTAATGAAAAAAGTGCAAAGGCTATAGTCCATGCTTTTTTTGCGAAATTTCGATTAAAATTTTTTGTCACCGATTTTGACAATTGAGCACTTGTTGGACGCGGAATAATAAGTAGAATATACCTGTAAAATATTTCCGACCGAAACTTGCTAGTTTCGAAAATATGCAACAAAAACCATGCGTGTGAGGCTTTATTTTAGGTGGCGTTTCCTACGCAGTTTTTGTGCTCTATTTTAAAAACTAGACATTTATTTAGCAAAATTCATTTTGCCATCGTTTTGTATTCCTTTCCTCGTTAAAATAAGCCCTCAATCATCAAGATCGGTGACAAGTGATTTTTTTAATGAAAAAAGTGCAAAGGCTATAGTCCATGCTTTTTTTGCGAAATTTCGATTAAAATTTTTTGTCACCGATTTTGACAATTGAGCACTTGTTGGACGCGGAATAATAAGTAGAATATACCTGTAAAATATTTCCGACCGAAACTTGCTAGTTTCGAGAATATGCAACAAAAACCATGCGTGTGAGGCTTTATTTTAGGTGGCGTTTCCTACGCAGTTTTTGTGCTCTATTTTAAAAACTAGACATTTATTTAGCAAAATTCATTTTGCCATCGTTTTGTATTCCTTTCCTCGTTAAAATAAGCCCTCAATCATCAAGATCGGTGACAAGTGATTTTTTTAATGAAAAAAGTGCAAAGGCTATAGTCCATGCTTTTTTTGCGAAATTTCGATTAAAATTTTTTGTCACCGATTTTGACAATTGAGCACTTGTTGGACGCGGAATAATAAGTAGAATATACCTGTAAAATATATCCGACCGAAACTTGCTAGTTTCGAAAATATGCAACAAAAACCATGCGTGTGAGGCTTTATTTTAGGTGGCGTTTCCTACGCAGTTTTCGTGCTCTATTTTAAAAACTAGACATTTATTTAGCAAAATTCATTTTGCCATCGTTTTGTATTCCTTTCCTCGTTAAAATAAGCCCTCAATCATCAAGATCGGTGACAAGTGATTTTTTTAATGATAAAAGTGCAAAGGCTATAGCACAGTATATATCATACAGTAGAATAGCTTAGAACTAACTACTGAAAAGTGAATTTTAGAATTTCAATTAAAAAAACATAACCTTAAAATTTCTCCCACAAGAGGGAACTATTAAGTATGATACGGACATAAATGGGCGAACAGTAGCTAGCTGCACGACCGTTGACGGAAGTATTAGTTTTATGTATGTACACATATCGGCAATCGGCGACAAATGCATTGTTCCATTACTAAACAGCTGTTTGACGGGAAGTATTAGTTTTATGTATGTACACATATCGGCAATCGGCGACAAATGTATTGTTCCATTACTAAACAGCTGTTTGACGGTAAAGTATTGTCATTTTGCCTCTTTCCCTCTAGTAAAAGTTTAAGAATGCCATCAGTTCTCTTTTTTCCACTTTAGATTTACATAGGAATCCATGTATTAAAAATTGACTAGTGTGTTAGTTAAAACTGTTGAAAGAGAAAGTATAGTCTCTTTATAGAAGCATCCTACTCACTTGACAGTTTTGACAGAGCCGGGCTACTGTATGATATATCCTGTGGCTATAGTCCATGCTTTTTTTGCGAAATTTCGATTAAAATTTTTTGTCACCGATTTTGACAATTGAGCACTTGTTGGACGCGGAATAATAAGTAGAATATACCTGTAAAATATTTCCGACCGAAACTTGCTAGTTTCGAAAATATGCAACAAAAACCATGCGTGTGAGGCTTTATTTTAGGTGGCGTTTCCTACGCAGTTTTTGTGCTCTATTTTAAAAACTAGACATTTATTTAGCAAAATTCATTTTGCCATCGTTTTGTATTCCTTTCCTCGTTAAAATAAGCCCTCAATCATCAAGATCGGTGACAAGTGATTTTTTTAATGAAAAAAGTGCAAAGGCTATAGTCCATGCTTTTTTTGCGAAATTTCGATTAAAATTTTTTGTCACCGATTTTGACAATTGAGCACTTGTTGGACGCGGAATAATAAGTAGAATATACCTGTAAAATATTTCCGACCGAAACTTGCTAGTTTCGAAAATATGCAACAAAAACCATGCGTGTGAGGCTTTATTTTAGGTGGCGTTTCCTACGCAGTTTTTGTGCTCTATTTTAAAAACTAGACATTTATTTAGCAAAATTCATTTTGCCATCGTTTTGTATTCCTTTCCTCGTTAAAATAAGCCCTCAATCATCAAGATCGGTGACAAGTGATTTTTTTAATGAAAAAAGTGCAAAGGCTATAGTCCATGCTTTTTTTGCGAAATTTCGATTAAAATTTTTTGTCACCGATTTTGACAATTGAGCACTTGTTGGACGCGGAATAATAAGTAGAATATACCTGTAAAATATTTCCGACCGAAACTTGCTAGTTTCGAAAATATGCAACAAAAACCATGCGTGTGAGGCTTTATTTTAGGTGGCGTTTCCTACGCAGTTTTTGTGCTCTATTTTAAAAACTAGACATTTATTTAGCAAAATTCATTTTGCCATCGTTTTGTATTCCTTTCCTCGTTAAAATAAGCCCTCAATCATCAAGATCGGTGACAAGTGATTTTTTTAATGAAAAAAGTGCAAAGGCTATAGTCCATGCTTTTTTTGCGAAATTTCGATTAAAATTTTTTGTCACCGATTTTGACAATTGAGCACTTGTTGGACGCGGAATAATAAGTAGAATATACCTGTAAAATATTTCCGACCGAAACTTGCTAGTTTCGAAAATATGCAACAAAAACCATGCGTGTGAGGCTTTATTTTAGGTGGCGTTTCCTACGCAGTTTTTGTGCTCTATTTTAAAAACTAGACATTTATTTAGCAAAATTCATTTTGCCATCGTTTTGTATTCCTTTCCTCGTTAAAATAAGCCCTCAATCATCAAGATCGGTGACAAGTGATTTTTTTAATGAAAAAAGTGCAAAGGCTATAGTCCATGCTTTTTTTGCGAAATTTCGATTAAAATTTTTTGTCACCGATTTTGACAATTGAGCACTTGTTGGACGCGGAATAATAAGTAGAATATACCTGTAAAATATTTCCGACCGAAACTTGCTAGTTTCGAAAATATGCAACAAAAACCATGCGTGTGAGGCTTTATTTTAGGTGGCGTTTCCTACGCAGTTTTTGTGCTCTATTTTAAAAACTAGACATTTATTTAGCAAAATTCATTTTGCCATCGTTTTGTATTCCTTTCCTCGTTAAAATAAGCCCTCAATCATCAAGATCGGTGACAAGTGATTTTTTAATGAAAAAAGTGCAAAGGCTATAGTCCATGCTTTTTTTGCGAAATTTCGATTAAAATTTTTTGTCACCGATTTTGACAATTGAGCACTTGTTGGACGCGGAATAATAAGTAGAATATACCTGTAAAATATTTCCGACCGAAACTTGCTAGTTTCGAAAATATGCAACAAAAACCATGCGTGTGAGGCTTTATTTTAGGTGGCGTTTCCTACGCAGTTTTTGTGCTCTATTTTAAAAACTAGACATTTATTTAGCAAAATTCATTTTGCCATCGTTTTGTATTCCTTTCCTCGTTAAAATAAGCCCTCAATCATCAAGATCGGTGACAAGTGATTTTTTTAATGAAAAAAGTGCAAAGGCTATAGTCCATGCTTTTTTTGCGAAATTTCGATTAAAATTTTTTGTCACCGATTTTGACAATTGAGCACTTGTTGGACGCGGAATAATAAGTAGAATATACCTGTAAAATATTTCCGACCGAAACTTGCTAGTTTCGAAAATATGCAACAAAAACCATGCGTGTGAGGCTTTATTTTAGGTGGCGTTTCCTACGCAGTTTTTGTGCTCTATTTTAAAAACTAGACATTTATTTAGCAAAATTCATTTTGCCATCGTTTTGTATTCCTTTCCTCGTTAAAATAAGCCCTCAATCATCAAGATCGGTGACAAGTGATTTTTTTAATGAAAAAAGTGCAAAGGCTATAGTCCATGCTTTTTTTGCGAAATTTCGATTAAAATTTTTTGTCACCGATTTTGACAATTGAGCACTTGTTGGACGCGGAATAATAAGTAGAATATACCTGTAAAATATTTCCGACCGAAACTTGCTAGTTTCGAAAATATGCAACAAAAACCATGCGTGTGAGGCTTTATTTTAGGTGGCGTTTCCTACGCAGTTTTTGTGCTCTATTTTAAAAACTAGACATTTATTTAGCAAAATTCATTTTGCCATCGTTTTGTATTCCTTTCCTCGTTAAAATAAGCCCTCAATCATCAAGATCGGTGACAAGTGATTTTTTTAATGAAAAAAGTGCAAAGGCTATAGTCCATGCTTTTTTTGCGAAATTTCGATTAAAATTTTTTGTCACCGATTTTGACAATTGAGCACTTGTTGGACGCGGAATAATAAGTAGAATATACCTGTAAAATATTTCCGACCGAAACTTGCTAGTTTCGAAAATATGCAACAAAAACCATGCGTGTGAGGCTTTATTTTAGGTGGCGTTTCCTACGCAGTTTTTGTGCTCTATTTTAAAAACTAGACATTTATTTAGCAAAATTCATTTTGCCATCGTTTTGTATTCCTTTCCTCGTTAAAATAAGCCCTCAATCATCAAGATCGGTGACAAGTGATTTTTTTAATGAAAAAAGTGCAAAGGCTATAGTCCATGCTTTTTTTGCGAAATTTCGATTAAAATTTTTTGTCACCGATTTTGACAATTGAGCACTTGTTGGACGCGGAATAATAAGTAGAATATACCTGTAAAATATTTCCGACCGAAACTTGCTAGTTTCGAGAATATGCAACAAAAACCATGCGTGTGAGGCTTTATTTTAGGTGGCGTTTCCTACGCAGTTTTTGTGCTCTATTTTAAAAACTAGACATTTATTTAGCAAAATTCATTTTGCCATCGTTTTGTATTCCTTTCCTCGTTAAAATAAGCCCTCAATCATCAAGATCGGTGACAAGTGATTTTTTTAATGAAAAAAGTGCAAAGGCTATAGTCCATGCTTTTTTTGCGAAATTTCGATTAAAATTTTTTGTCACCGATTTTGACAATTGAGCACTTGTTGGACGCGGAATAATAAGTAGAATATACCTGTAAAATATATCCGACCGAAACTTGCTAGTTTCGAAAATATGCAACAAAAACCATGCGTGTGAGGCTTTATTTTAGGTGGCGTTTCCTACGCAGTTTTCGTGCTCTATTTTAAAAACTAGACATTTATTTAGCAAAATTCATTTTGCCATCGTTTTGTATTCCTTTCCTCGTTAAAATAAGCCCTCAATCATCAAGATCGGTGACAAGTGATTTTTTTAATGATAAAAGTGCAAAGGCTATAGCACAGTATATATCATACAGTAGAATAGCTTAGAACTAACTACTGAAAAGTGAATTTTAGAATTTCAATTAAAAAAACATAACCTTAAAATTTCTCCCACAAGAGGGAACTATTAAGTATGATACGGACATAAATGGGCGAACAGTAGCTAGCTGCACGACCGTTGACGGAAGTATTAGTTTTATGTATGTACACATATCGGCAATCGGCGACAAATGCATTGTTCCATTACTAAACAGCTGTTTGACGGGAAGTATTAGTTTTATGTATGTACACATATCGGCAATCGGCGACAAATGTATTGTTCCATTACTAAACAGCTGTTTGACGGTAAAGTATTGTCATTTTGCCTCTTTCCCTCTAGTAAAAGTTTAAGAATGCCATCAGTTCTCTTTTTTCCACTTTAGATTTACATAGGAATCCATGTATTAAAAATTGACTAGTGTGTTAGTTAAAACTGTTGAAAGAGAAAGTATAGTCTCTTTATAGAAGCATCCTACTCACTTGACAGTTTTGACAGAGCCGGGCTACTGTATGATATATCCTGTGGCTATAGTCCATGCTTTTTTTGCGAAATTTCGATTAAAATTTTTTGTCACCGATTTTGACAATTGAGCACTTGTTGGACGCGGAATAATAAGTAGAATATACCTGTAAAATATTTCCGACCGAAACTTGCTAGTTTCGAAAATATGCAACAAAAACCATGCGTGTGAGGCTTTATTTTAGGTGGCGTTTCCTACGCAGTTTTTGTGCTCTATTTTAAAAACTAGACATTTATTTAGCAAAATTCATTTTGCCATCGTTTTGTATTCCTTTCCTCGTTAAAATAAGCCCTCAATCATCAAGATCGGTGACAAGTGATTTTTTTAATGAAAAAAGTGCAAAGGCTATAGTCCATGCTTTTTTTGCGAAATTTCGATTAAAATTTTTTGTCACCGATTTTGACAATTGAGCACTTGTTGGACGCGGAATAATAAGTAGAATATACCTGTAAAATATTTCCGACCGAAACTTGCTAGTTTCGAAAATATGCAACAAAAACCATGCGTGTGAGGCTTTATTTTAGGTGGCGTTTCCTACGCAGTTTTTGTGCTCTATTTTAAAAACTAGACATTTATTTAGCAAAATTCATTTTGCCATCGTTTTGTATTCCTTTCCTCGTTAAAATAAGCCCTCAATCATCAAGATCGGTGACAAGTGATTTTTTTAATGAAAAAAGTGCAAAGGCTATAGTCCATGCTTTTTTTGCGAAATTTCGATTAAAATTTTTTGTCACCGATTTTGACAATTGAGCACTTGTTGGACGCGGAATAATAAGTAGAATATACCTGTAAAATATTTCCGACCGAAACTTGCTAGTTTCGAAAATATGCAACAAAAACCATGCGTGTGAGGCTTTATTTTAGGTGGCGTTTCCTACGCAGTTTTTGTGCTCTATTTTAAAAACTAGACATTTATTTAGCAAAATTCATTTTGCCATCGTTTTGTATTCCTTTCCTCGTTAAAATAAGCCCTCAATCATCAAGATCGGTGACAAGTGATTTTTTTAATGAAAAAAGTGCAAAGGCTATAGTCCATGCTTTTTTTGCGAAATTTCGATTAAAATTTTTTGTCACCGATTTTGACAATTGAGCACTTGTTGGACGCGGAATAATAAGTAGAATATACCTGTAAAATATTTCCGACCGAAACTTGCTAGTTTCGAAAATATGCAACAAAACCATGCGTGTGAGGCTTTATTTTAGGTGGCGTTTCCTACGCAGTTTTTGTGCTCTATTTTAAAAACTAGACATTTATTTAGCAAAATTCATTTTGCCATCGTTTTGTATTCCTTTCCTCGTTAAAATAAGCCCTCAATCATCAAGATCGGTGACAAGTGATTTTTTTAATGAAAAAAGTGCAAAGGCTATAGTCCATGCTTTTTTTGCGAAATTTCGATTAAAATTTTTTGTCACCGATTTTGACAATTGAGCACTTGTTGGACGCGGAATAATAAGTAGAATATACCTGTAAAATATTTCCGACCGAAACTTGCTAGTTTCGAAAATATGCAACAAAAACCATGCGTGTGAGGCTTTATTTTAGGTGGCGTTTCCTACGCAGTTTTTGTGCTCTATTTTAAAAACTAGACATTTATTTAGCAAAATTCATTTTGCCATCGTTTTGTATTCCTTTTCTCGTTAAAATAAGCCCTCAATCATCAAGATCGGTGACAAGTGATTTTTTTAATGAAAAAAGTGCAAAGGCTATAGTCCATGCTTTTTTTGCGAAATTTCGATTAAAATTTTTTGTCACCGATTTTGACAATTGAGCACTTGTTGGACGCGGAATAATAAGTAGAATATACCTGTAAAATATTTCCGACCGAAACTTGCTAGTTTCGAAAATATGCAACAAAAACCATGCGTGTGAGGCTTTATTTTAGGTGGCGTTTCCTACGCAGTTTTTGTGCTCTATTTTAAAAACTAGACATTTATTTAGCAAAATTCATTTTGCCATCGTTTTGTATTCCTTTCCTCGTTAAAATAAGCCCTCAATCATCAAGATCGGTGACAAGTGATTTTTTTAATAAAAAAAGTGCAAAGGCTATATATAGTCCATGCTTTTTTTTGCGAAATTTCGATTAAAATTTTTTGTCACCGATTTTGACAAATGAGCACTTGTTGGACGCGGAATAATAAGTAGAATATACCTGTAAAATATTTCCGACCGAAACTTGCTAGTTTCGAAAATATGCAACAAAAACCATGCGTGTGAGGCTTTATTTTAGGTGGCGTTTCCTACGCAGTTTTTGTGCTCTATTTTAAAAACTAGACATTTATTTAGCAAAATTCATTTTGCCATCGTTTTGTATTCCTTTCCTCGTTAAAATAAGCCCTCAATCATCAAGATCGGTGACAAGTGATTTTTTTAATGAAAAAAGTGCAAAGGCTATAGTCCATGCTTTTTTTGCGAAATTTCGATTAAAATTTTTTGTCACCGATTTTGACAAATGAGCACTTGTTGGACGCGGAATAATAAGTAGAATATACCTGTAAAATATTTCCGACCGAAACTTGCTAGTTTTGAAAATATGCAACAAAAACCATGCGTGTGAGGCTTTATTTTAGGTGGCGTTTCCTACGCAGTTTTTGTGCTCTATTTTAAAAACTAGACATTTATTTAGCAAAATTCATTTTGCCATCGTTTTGTATTCCTTTCCTCGTTAAAATAAGCCCTCAATCATCAAGATCGGTGACAAGTGATTTTTTTAATAAAAAAAGTGCAAAGGCTATATATAGTCCATGCTTTTTTTGCGAAATTTCGATTAAAATTTTTTGTCACCGATTTTGACAAATGAGCACTTGTTGGACGCGGAATAATAAGTAGAATATACCTGTAAAATATTTCCGACCGAAACTTGCTAGTTTCGAAAATATGCAACAAAAACCATGCGTGTGAGGCTTTATTTTAGGTGGCGTTTCCTACGCAGTTTTTGTGCTCTATTTTAAAAACTAGACATTTATTTAGCAAAATTCATTTTGCCATCGTTTTGTATTCCTTTCCTCGTTAAAATAAGCCCTCAATCGTCAAGATCGGTGACAAGTGATTTTTTTAATGAAAAAGTGCAAAGGCTATAGTCCATGCTTTTTTTGCGAAATTTCGATTAAAATTTTTTGTCACCGATTTTGACAAATGAGCACTTGTTGGACGCGGAATAATAAGTAGAATATACCTGTAAAATATTTCCGACCGAAACTTGCTAGTTTCGAAAATATGCAACAAAAACCATGCGTGTAAGGCTTTATTTTAGGTGGGGTTTCCTACGCAGTTTTTGTGCTCTATTTTAAAAACTAGACATTTATTTAGCAAAATTCATTTTGCCATCGTTTTGTATTCCTTTCCTCGTTAAAATAAGCCCTCAATCGTCAAGATCGGTGACAAGTGATTTTTTTAATGAAAAAAGTGCAAAGGCTATAGTCCATGCTTTTTTTGCGAAATTTCGATTAAAATTTTTTGTCACCGATTTTGACAAATGAGCACTTGTTGGACGCGGAATAATAAGTAGAATATACCTGTAAAATATTTCCGACCGAAACTTGCTAGTTTCGAAATATGCAACAAAAACCATGCGTGTGAGGCTTTATTTTAGGTGGCGTTTCCTACGCAGTTTTTGTGCTCTATTTTAAAACTAGACATTTATTTAGCAAAATTCATTTTGCCATCGTTTTGTATTCCTTTCCTCGTTAAAATAAGCCCTCAATCATCAAGATCGGTGACAAGTGATTTTTTTAATGAAAAAAGTGCAAAGGCTATATATAGTCCATGCTTTTTTTGCGAAATTTCGATTAAAATTTTTTGTCACCGATTTTGACAAATGAGTACTTGTTGGACGCGGAATAATAAGTAGAATATACCTGTAAAATATTTCCGACCGAAACTTGCTAGTTTCGAAAATATGCAACAAAAACCATGCGTGTGAGGCTTTATTTCAGGTGGCGTTTCCTATGCAGTTTTTGTGCTCTATTTTAAAAACTAGACATTTATTTAGCAAAATTCATTTTGCCATCGTTTTGTATTCCTTTCCTCGTTAAAATAAGCCCTCAATCATCAAGATCGGTGACAAGTGATTTTTTTAATGAAAAAAGTGCAAAGGCTATAGTCCATGCTTTTTTTGCGAAATTTCGATTAAAATTTTTTGTCACCGATTTTGACAAATGAGCACTTGTTGGACGCGGAATAATAAGTAGAATATACCTGTAAGATATTTCCGACCGAAACTTGCTAGTTTCGAAAATATGCAACAAAAACCATGCGTGTGAGGCTTTATTTCAGGTGGCGTTTCCTATGCAGTTTTTGTGCTCTATTTTAAAAACTAGACATTTATTTAGCAAAATTCATTTTGCCATCGTTTTGTATTCCTTTCCTCGTTAAAATAAGCCCTCAATCATCAAGATCGGTGACAAGTGATTTTTTTAATGAAAAAAGTGCAAAGGCTATAGTCCATGCTTTTTTTGCGAAATTTCGATTAAAATTTTTTGTCACCGATTTTGACAAATGAGCACTTGTTGGACGCGGAATAATAAGTAGAATATACCTGTAAAATATTTCCGACCGAAACTTGCTAGTTTCGAAAATATGCAACAAAAACCATGCGTGTGAGGCTTTATTTCAGGTGGCGTTTCCTATGCAGTTTTTGTGCTCTATTTTAAAAACTAGACATTTATTTAGCAAAATTCATTTTGCCATCGTTTTGTATTCCTTTCCTCGTTAAAATAAGCCCTCAATCATCAAGATCGGTGACAAGTGATTTTTTTAATGAAAAAAGTGCAAAGGCTATAGTCCATGCTTTTTTTGCGAAATTTCGATTAAAATTTTTTGTCACCGATTTTGACAAATGAGCACTTGTTGGACGCGGAATAATAAGTAGAATATACCTGTAAAATATTTCCGACCGAAACTTGCTAGTTTCGAAAATATGCAACAAAAACCATTCGTGTGAGGCTTTATTTCAGGTGGCGTTTCCTATGCAGTTTTTGTGCTCTATTTTAAAAACTAGACATTTATTTAGCAAAATTCATTTTGCCATCGTTTTGTATTCCTTTCCTCGTTAAAATAAGCCCTCAATCATCAAGATCGGTGACAAGTGATTTTTTTAATGAAAAAAGTGCAAAGGCTATAGTCCATGCTTTTTTTGCGAAATTTCGATTAAAATTTTTTGTCACCGATTTTGACAAATGAGCACTTGTTGGACGCGGAATAATAAGTAGAATATACCTGTAAAATATTTCCGACCGAAACTTGCTAGTTTCGAAAATATGCAACAAAAACCATGCGTGTGAGGCTTTATTTCAGGTGGCGTTTCCTATGCAGTTTTTGTGCTCTATTTTAAAAACTAGACATTTATTTAGCAAAATTCATTTTGCCATCGTTTTGTATTCCTTTCCTCGTTAAAATAAGCCCTCAATCATCAAGATCGGTGACAAGTGATTTTTTTAATGAAAAAAGTGCAAAGGCTATAGTCCATGCTTTTTTACGAAATTTCGATTAAAATTTTTTGTCACCGATTTTGACAAATGAGCACTTGTTGGACGCGGAATAATAAGTAGAATATACCTGTAAAATATTTCCGACCGAAACTTGCTAGTTTCGAAAATATGCAACAAAAACCATGCGTGTGAGGCTTTATTTCAGGTGGCGTTTCCTATGCAGTTTTTGTGCTCTATTTTAAAAACTAGACATTTATTTAGCAAAATTCATTTTGCCATCGTTTTGTATTCCTTTCCTCGTTAAAATAAGCCCTCAATCATCAAGATCGGTGACAAGTGATTTTTTTAATGAAAAAAGTGCAAAGGCTATAGTCCATGCTTTTTTTGCGAAATTTCGATTAAAATTTTTTGTCACCGATTTTGACAAATGAGCACTTGTTGGACGCGGAATAATAAGTAGAATATACCTGTAAAATATTTCCGACCGAAACTTGCTAGTTTCGAAAATATGCAACAAAAACCATGCGTGTGAGGCTTTATTTCAGGTGGCGTTTCCTATGCAGTTTTTGTGCTCTATTTTAAAAACTAGACATTTATTTAGCAAAATTCATTTTGCCATCGTTTTGTATTCCTTTCCTCGTTAAAATAAGCCCTCAATCATCAAGATCGGTGACAAGTGATTTTTTTAATGAAAAAAGTGCAAAGGCTATAGTCCATGCTTTTTTTGCGAAATTTCGATTAAAATTTTTGTCACCGATTTTGACAAATGAGCACTTGTTGGACGCGGAATAATAAGTAGAATATACCTGTAAAATATTTCCGACCGAAACTTGCTAGTTTCGAAAATATGCAACAAAAACCATGCGTGTGAGGCTTTATTTCAGGTGGCGTTTCCTATGCAGTTTTTGTGCTCTATTTTAAAAACTAGACATTTATTTAGCAAAATTCATTTTGCCATCGTTTTGTATTCCTTTCCTCGTTAAAATAAGCCCTCAATCATCAAGATCGGTGACAAGTGATTTTTTTAATGAAAAAAGTGCAAAGGCTATAGTCCATGCTTTTTTTGCGAAATTTCGATTAAAATTTTTTGTCACCGATTTTGACAAATGAGCACTTGTTGGACGCGGAATAATAAGTAGAATATACCTGTAAGATATTTCCGACCGAAACTTGCTAGTTTCGAAAATATGCAACAAAAACCATGCGTGTGAGGCTTTATTTCAGGTGGCGTTTCCTATGCAGTTTTTGTGCTCTATTTTAAAAACTAGACATTTATTTAGCAAAATTCATTTTGCCATCGTTTTGTATTCCTTTCCTCGTTAAAATAAGCCCTCAATCATCAAGATCGGTGACAAGTGATTTTTTTAATGAAAAAAGTGCAAAGGCTATAGTCCATGCTTTTTTGCGAAATTTCGATTAAAATTTTTTGTCACCGATTTTGACAAATGAGCACTTGTTGGACGCGGAATAATAAGTAGAATATACCTGTAAAATATTTCCGACCGAAACTTGCTAGTTTCGAAAATATGCAACAAAAACCATGCGTGTGAGGCTTTATTTCAGGTGGCGTTTCCTATGCAGTTTTTGTGCTCTATTTTAAAAACTAGACATTTATTTAGCAAAATTCATTTTGCCATCGTTTTGTATTCCTTTCCTCGTTAAAATAAGCCCTCAATCATCAAGATCGGTGACAAGTGATTTTTTTAATGAAAAAAGTGCAAAGGCTATAGTCCATGCTTTTTTTGCGAAATTTCGATTAAAATTTTTTGTCACCGATTTTGACAAATGAGCACTTGTTGGACGCGGAATAATAAGTAGAATATACCTGTAAAATATTTCCGACCGAAACTTGCTAGTTTCGAAAATATGCAACAAAAACCATGCGTGTGAGGCTTTATTTCAGGTGGCGTTTCCTATGCAGTTTTTGTGCTCTATTTTAAAAACTAGACATTTATTTAGCAAAATTCATTTTGCCATCGTTTTGTATTCCTTTCCTCGTTAAAATAAGCCCTCAATCATCAAGATCGGTGACAAGTGATTTTTTTAATGAAAAAAGTGCAAAGGCTATAGTCCATGCTTTTTTTGCGAAATTTCGATTAAAATTTTTTGTCACCGATTTTGACAAATGAGCACTTGTTGGACGCGGAATAATAAGTAGAATATACCTGTAAAATATTTCCGACCGAAACTTGCTAGTTTCGAAAATATGCAACAAAAACCATGCGTGTGAAGCTTGATTGCAGGTGGCGTTTCCTATGCAATTTTTGTGCTCTATTTTAAAAACTAGACATTTATTTAGCAAAATTCCTTTTGCCATCGTTTTGTATTCCTTTCCTCGTTAAAATAGGCCCTCAATCGTCAAGATCGGTGACAAGTGATTTTTTTAATGAAAAAAGTGCAAAGGCTATAGTCCATGCTTTTTTTGCGAAATTTCGATTAAAATTTTTTGTCACCGATTTTGACAAATGAGCACTTGTTGGACGCGGAATAATAAGTAGAATATACCTGTAAAATATTTCCGACCGAAACTTGCTAGTTTCGAAAATATGCAACAAAAACCATGCGTGTGAGGCTTTATTTCAGGTGGCGTTTCCTATGCAGTTTTTGTGCTCTATTTTAAAAACTAGACATTTATTTAGCAAAATTCCTTTTGCCATCGTTTTGTATTCCTTTCCTCGTTAAAATAAGCCCTCAATCGTCAAGATCGGTGACAAGTGATTTTTTTAATGAAAAAAGTGCAAAGGCTAGAGTCCATGCTTTTTTTGCGAAATTTCGATTAAAATTTTTTGTCACCGATTTTGACAAATGAGCACTTGTTGGACGCGGAATAATAAGTAGAATATACCTGTAAAATATTTCCGACCGAAACTTGCTAGTTTCGAAAATATGCAACAAAAACCCTGCGTGTGAGGCTTGATTTCAGGTGGCGTTTCCTATGCAGTTTTTGTGCTCTATTTTAAAAACTAGACATTTATTTAGCAAAATTCCTTTTGCCTTCGGTTTGTATTCCTTTCCTCGTTAAAATAAGCCCTCAATCGTCAAGATCGGTGACAAGTGATTTTTTTAATGAAAAAAGTGCAAAGTGCTTTTTTTGCGAAATTTCGATTCAAATTATTTGTCACCGTTTTTGAATTGTTGGAAGCGTATTAATGAGAGGAATACACCTGAAAAATGTCGCCGCGTAAAACCCACTGGTTTTGGAAATATAACACAAAAATTGCACGGTATACTTCTTTTGGTCTAACTTTTGTTGTAATAAATTTTTGAGCAAAATTCGTTTACACTTCGTTTTGTTTTCTCATTCTTCGTGGTTTGCAGTTCGTTTTGTTTTCTTATTCCTGGTCTAATGAATCATCCTCGTTGTTGCTATTGTTCTCAGGATCTAGTGTTATATTTGTTGAACATTACGTCAGTTCCATTTTGATAGAGTCTGCTTTTAGAAATCCGTGAGAAATATTGGATGAGGTGTAGGGAGTGCCTGTACAATAGATTTCAACTAGGTATATAATTTTATTTATAAGCTTGTTTTGACACATTTTTAGAACTGTACATTTATTATAATCTTTTAACTTGAATAATAATAGCCATATAATATGAAAGCTATTCTATTTATGTCACCCGTATGGCGTTGCTTTCCGAAGAAGAACGGGATCCTTTTTCGAAGTTTGATCTCACCATCAGTATTCCATTGGGAATTGCACTTTATTTCCTGAAAAGAATAATAGAAAAAATGAAATTAAAATATGCTTTCACTATATTCCTCAGCATATTCAGGTATTATTTGTTTGCGTATATGGTGTGGAAAATTAGTAATATTAGTGAGAAGAGAAAGGAATGGATCTGCAATACTCCCTGAGATAGGTGTGATAAGGAAATAGATAGCGGGTAGTTATCCTGATTAAAATTTTTATTTATACCATAGCGATTTAATTTAATCCACCAAATAGAAAGAAATAGCTTCTTTCGTTAGACTGTTCAAATCATAAACCGCCCGGCTATATTCAACTGAGTTTAAACTGTAAAATTCTTATTTTAATCCATTCCCCTATCTCGAGATTTTCCTGTAGAAATTTGAATAATAACTGCTGATACAATCCTTTCATAGTCCTGTTATTTCTTCATATGCGCTAAAATCTTTTTTCAGTAACACACAAATATTTGCAAAATATTCTCATGGCAAATATTATTTTTTCAAGTTTTTGCCCCTTTCAATAAATACTTTTTGCTACTTTTCAGTCTACAGTTAAATTTTGTTGGAATGTCATCGGTCTCTATTTACCGATCCGGAGTACAGTCAGTATCATTTTAATTTCAAGAATTGCATTGCCTTCCGTAATATTGTGGTGGCAACTTAGAACGCACCTACTAATCGTGCTGTCCTGGATTTGAGTTCATATTTCATATTTATTTATGCAACTGGTTTGTACAACAAGATTTAGGTATATACAATATAAGACATATTGAATTGTATATGAATCAAATTTAAACTATATACAGAATGAAAATTAATCACACGCAGAGAATAATGTTAATAGATTTGACAATTTCAAATTGTCATACGTAAAGTATCTCAAAATACTGACCTTGAAACCCATTTAGCAATTAAAATTGTTAAAACTATTACTTTTCGGTAAAATGAATCAATAAAATTGTTGAATCTACTCAAAATTCGAAAAAAGTAAAATTTTACATTTGAAAATTTAATTTTATCTCCCATTCATGCAAAAGGCATAAGTGTAAATGTATGACATAATTATATTACTATCGCTATGTTCACTTAGTTTCAGTTCTAGATGTGACTTCAACCAACTCGGAGGTAGCAAAATTTAGCAAAATAAGATTGTGTCTAACAAATTTCTTTTATAGATTGATGTCGACATCAAAAATATTTTCGTAAAGGACTCCTGCAACCTTCTCACAAATTGGGATATCTACAAGCCAAAAATTATTGAGAACGCTGTTTTTAAAGAAAAAAAAAAATATTACTGTTTATGTAACCGAAGATGGTATGTTAGTATCTTTTTCATTATTTCCAACAATGCCCATAATTACGTTTTACTTTACAGATTCTATAAATCTAAAAGATTTCCTGCTCTTGCATCAGCTATTGCCACCTGCATCGAGGTACAAAATAAAAGGCCCAAATGGACCCAAGTTTTGGAAACCCTACATTCAAGATTCGGTAAATGGAATGTTTCTATTTACAGAAGATGTAGGTACAATTCGTGAAGATATTATTAAGTTTAGTAGTGAATGTAAACATAAGAATTCTTCATTTCAACCTTTCGTTGTAATTTTGTTGGAAAAAGACCGTCCAAAGAAATATTTTGTAAGCGTAGATGAAATTCTTTACATACAACAATCTGTGATTGAGCTCTGTTGATTTATGTTTCAAAGTATATAATGTCTTTAACCTTTGTTATCCACGTGAGTGCTATAATGTTTGGTATTTTATTCAATTTAAATTAAGCCAAGTGTCCCCTCGGGCGGAAAAAAAAGTAGCTTATGTCATGCCGGACTGAATTATGTAATAAAAAAAAAATACTCAAACAAAATCGGTCGGTAATCTTCGGAGGAGATAGGTGAAATGTGTTTTCAATATGTATGGGAAATTCCCCTTTCATTTTGACGATGCTCAGCCCCCCTTAACTCCCTTCCCTCTTATCTCACGAACTTGAAATTCAACTGTGTTATTCACCTAGTTGATATCTTTCATTTAAGATCTTAATCAATCATCTGCGATGCTTGGTTGAGAAAATATAGCCATTTAAGTTTGAAACTTTGAACCACCTCAGAGTTTGACCCTGCCGCAAAAGTGAATAGCACCAAAAGATGCGGCATACCGGGATCTACCTAAATATAAACTTTGGTAAAAAAGTGCTTTTTTTCGAAATTACCCCCTCCATTTTCGAAATTCGAAATCGAAAAGTACCCTATAAACTGCGCAGCTAAGTTACACGTCCAATGACACCCCATTCATTGCTATAGGGTGTATAGTCTCGGAGGAGATATAATCCTACGAAAGCACGAAATCACTTGTTAATTATATTGGAAACTATTTGTATATAGTGTTGGAAACTTAAAACTTAACTATTTTGCAGTGACTAGGAAAGCCAACTTTTTTCGCACCAAATTAATCTTTGTAGTAAAATTTAAAATTTAATTTTTATTTTGTACTACAAAACGTTCAATTTTACCATCGTTAGGCGTTTATTTAACATTTTATTTGTAATTTGAATAATTAAATACTCATTTCTATCAGCATGGACATGTTCAGTCCTACTATCGTTAGTTTTAGTTGCTGATTTAACATTTCATTTGTAATTTCAACAATTAAATGTTCACTTTTATCAGATATAATTTATTGAATCAATGCATTTTTATTGTAGAATTAATAAAAGTATTTTTATTTTAACAATAAAATTGTTGTTTCGACAATCCATAATTTTGGATGTAAAAATATTTGAAATTGAGAAGGAGAAAATATTTTTGTTAATCCAACAATTATTATTTATTGTGATTTTAAAAACTTTATTTTTGGCTGAAAATCAAAGCATTTTTTTGAAGAATTTACATTGATTTTCGTTGAATCAACAACTTTTTTCTTTCCGGGCAGAAAACACGAAAATGAAACAAAGAAAAGAAAAATTCAAACTCATTTAACTAACCTAACCTATAGTTCAAACTACTATTGCCGATGACACACTCTCCCTAGTATCTATTACTAGTAGTCAAAAATTCAAATAATTTCCTCCAGAATGCACCAATCATCCACGTTCGCTGAATCTCAACTAGTAGAGAATTTCATATTCTAGGTACATGGACAAAATAGGAACGAGCGCCAGTCAACTTTATAAATGCCTTGGCGATTGAGCAAGCTGTATATGTTCTCATAAATAATTAAATTTACAAGTGTACACGAGCTTATGTAAAAATATTAAAGACTTAAGAAGAAGATACTTATTTAGGGAGCAACCCAGAATTACTTACATGATCATATCGTCGTAACCCATAAATGAAAAGAATACAACAATTAAATGCTACATTCAATTTATGAAATCAGTTATGGTCTAAGGTCGGGAAAACAAGGCTTTCATAAATGAAAAACAGATTAACCGGTGCTATTACTATCCTAAGTTTAGCAACCCGAAAGACAGAGTCTTCTTAAGGCAACATAAACATTATTTAATATTTTCCTAATATGGTCGCAACCAGACATATGTGAGTTGAGCATCACATCATGTACAACATTAGATAGGCCATTTACGTACAGGCTGAACAATAACGGACCCAAGATGGATCCTTGTGGTACACCGTATCTAAGTTGTATCGGCTCAGAAACTCGATTTTCAAGTTTAAACTGCTTTGAACATCCCATCAGGAAACTATTTAAAGTGTTGATGGCAAAGGTAGCTAACTTCGATTTTACAATGTTATGACTTACACTATCAAATGCTTTGGGAAGATCTAGTAGAACAAGAATATTTATATCATCTTTATCAAGAGCCATACGTATATCTGAGTTCACTTTTAAAAAAGCAGTTTCACAATTATGATATCGTCGAAAACTAGATTGCAAAAGTGATAGTAATGAATGTTCTTGAATATAGTTAAGCCTTTCAGAATCCATGAGTTCTTCAATTGCCTTGGCAAGAAGACACAACAAATTAAAGGACGATAAACTACTCGGAGAGTTATTTTTAGGAATAGCAATAACAAAAGCTCTCCTCCAATTAATAGAGAAATTAGAAGATGTTAAAATTTTATTGAAGATGTGACTTATTACAGGAAGCACCATACGTAGGAGTAGCTTTAAGAAGTGAGGAGGAATATCGCCTGGACTGATGCCACTCAACTTAATAGAATTAATGACGATCAATGTCTCGTCGTTAGTAACACACTGGAAAGCAAAACCATCAGATGCAGTAGACATAGATGAAAAATATATATTGAGTTCATCGGGATCCAATTAACACCCAAACAGCAATCAAAGCTCTGAATTGGAAGACTTACAGAATGTACCTAGTCCAGCGTTATCGATATGAGCTCTGGATACTTAGTACAAAGTTGCTAACTATAGTCATTCTCTAGAGATTATGGACCATAGAATGATGCTGCTAATGTTCCGCATATGAAAAGGTTCAGCAATAAATGTATGGTTAGCAAAAAAAAAACTATAGGAAGGCCCTAGAATCAGTAGAGAGAATGCTAGATTTACAGGCCTGCAAGCTGGATAATCGTAGATGGGGAAAACTAATCATATTCACTATTTCAAGACAGATATGGTCCAAGATGTTTCCCAGGAAGACACAAACTCTACAAAGAAGGGCTCGGAATGACATGCGTGATAACTCACGGGATACTGTATCTTGGCAAACATATAGAACAAAATGAAATGCATGCAAACTCTATAGAATTGCTTGTGCTGGAGCTGTATGGGCGAGGAGGAGATTAAAAGCGTTTAACATCTGGGGTGTGAATGTACCAACCTTGCCAAACCTACAAGGAACACGCTGTTGGTGAATACTTCCTCCACGAATTGAGGGAAATATAGGGTCCGCCATCTAACGTTTTTTTTTTCAACTAGTGCTTATTTCGTGAATGGTAACACTTAGCTCATGTCTGATTTGACAGATAATTAGTTTTATTCTTCCGCTGAACGAATATGGTTGTGTATACGCTTGAACAACGCTGGGAAATATTGCGACATTACTTTGAAAATCATGGTAATGTTGCAGAATGTGTGCGAAAATTGCGTACGGATTTTGGAAGAAGAGAAGCACCGTCAGCTCCGTATGTTCGTTATCTTGTGAAAAAAGTGAAAGAAACTGGCATCCTCATCGATAAACCAAACCGTGAAAAGCCAAAAACAGTGCGTACACCCGAGAATATTGATTGTGTGGCAGAAAGTGTGCGTGAAGCGCCATCAACATCAATTCACCGTCGTTCTCAACAATTGAACATTTCGGAGACATCATTGAGACGAATTTTGCATAAAGATCTTGGTATGACGCCATACAAAGTCCAATTGGTTCAGGAGTTGAAGCCAACTGACCATCCAATGCGTTTTCGCTTCGCTGAGTGGGCCTGCGATCGACTTACAGAAGATGCCGATTTTGCCAAAAAAATCATCTTTTCGGATGAAGCTCATTTTGATCTTGGCGGGTATGTAAACAAGCAAAATTGTCGCATTTGGGGCACAGAAAACCCGCACGCATACATTGAAAAGCCGATACACCCAAAACGAGTCACTGTTTGGTGCGGATTTTGGTCCAGAGGCATAATTGGGCCATTTTTCTTCGAAAATGAGCAAGGAGTGGCCGTTACAGTCAATGGCAATCGTTATCGGGCCATGTTGAACGAATTTTTGTTCAGGAAAATTGAAGAGGAGGATATTGGCAACATTTGGTTTCAACAGGACGGCGCTACGTGCCACACAGCCGAAACTACACTCGATGTTTTGCGCCCTGTTTAAAAAAAAAAAAAAGTTATTTGGCGGACCCTATAGTAAACAAAGGGTTGGTAGACCTAGTGAGGTTCATAAGCTTTTAACTCAGCCCCACCTTCAGGGTCGGACTGGGTCTTCAATTCGGCCCGGGAAAATTATAACAAACCAGCCCCCAACGGTCTTCAAAAACGACATTTTTATTAAAGGCAAACAACCCAAATTATTAATGGAGAATAGAAGAATTTTAAGAATTTTTTTATTTTTAACGATTCTAAATCAAATCATAAATATAAGAGGAAAAACAACCTCCTCGTCTGGGGTTTGAAACCGGCACCTTCCACTTGCCGGGCGACTGCTCTTACCAATGAGGCAACGGTTTTCACACGATACGTAAAAATCCTGAAATTTTATAAGATAACACCAATTTAGTCCATTTTTGAAATTATATTTGCTATTTTTCTGAAAACATTATAAAAAATTTAAACGCTCTACTTTGACGCGTTCTCAGGCAGTGTCCAAATGTGATGTGAAAAATGAAATTTTTGTATGGCAATCCTACAAAGTAGTTACCCGATTTGTCTCATTTTCGAACTTAATTTTTCTTTTTTTTTTAAAGCCCATGTGCAAGATTTCAGCTTTTAAATAAACGCGTCCGCGAGTTATCGGGAGAACGGGCAGGCAGCCGGACGGACATACAAAAATCAAAATAACTTTTAATTTTGCTCTACTATCATTAATTCTAGGTGTTACAAACTGAATGACAAACTTAGAGCATAGACTTAGGGTTTCTCTATGGAATCAGTATCCGAGAGTTCAACAATTTTACTTACACAGCTGTAACAAGAGTATGGCAAGTGAGGCAGACGTTGAAGCGGAGGGGCACCGCTAGGTGAAAAAATAAATAATGCGGGCGAAAAAAATAATATTAACAGCATTTTCCTTTGACAAATATAAATTATTTTTGATTTTAAACTGTTTAATAAATTTTTGTTTTCGATTTGAATTTACCCACTTAACAAGCTGAGGTTGGTTCGTGATCCTGACATGGAAGAAATTTTTGCCAGTGCTACAGAATGAATAATAAAGATATGGTCTGTCCTGATTTGCTTTCCAAAATTGGCATTAATATTCCTTCCAGATATGCAAGACAATACACTCCTTTCAGATTACCCTTCTCTAGAACTAATCTACGAGAAAAGTCTCCGCTATACCGAATTCAGAAGACTTACAATGTCAGATTCAGTAATATTGATATTTTCAGCTCGGGCCCTCTGACATTTAAAAGATTAATCCTAAACGAGATTGGACACTGATCATAAAGTTAATTATACTATTTTTGATTTATTAGCTTTTTTATTTTTTATTATTTTTTATTTTGTTGCTTGGTTTGCTCCTTTTTTTCCTTGTTGCATTCCTTTTTGTTTTTTTGCTTTGCTTTGCCCATTTTTCTTTTTTCTCAAGTTTTCCTATAATTTTTCACCATTTTTATCTTCACTATTTTTTTTTGTTTTGCATCTTATTTTACTTTACATTTTATTTTCCTTATTTTTTATCTTTTACTCTTTGTTTGTTTTTGCTATTTAAATTTTGTACTTAGAATAATATCTCTGAACTTCTGAATTTTTGTCTTTATTTTAATTTTTTATTTTTATTTTTTTTTTATTTAGTTTGTGGCTACTTTAGTATTTTAGGTTTCCTATAAATGTAAATGTTCTAACTAGCACTCTAATAATATTTTCATAGATTAATTTACTATTATTATTACTTAATATTTTTATTTAGAATTTATTTTCTATTTTTTTTTTATTTTTTTTTTATTTTTTATTTTTGCAATGTATAATTTTTATTTCTTACTTCTTACTTATTGTTTCGTTTGAACTTGTTTTTGCTTCTCTTCTTTTATTTTAATTTGTTTTATCTAATTAACTCTTAAGGTAGTATCTTAATTGGACTAGTCTGTGTACTATCTTATTCACTAAATCAATATAAATAAATAAAAATAAATAAATATACCAGCAAACGTTAAAGAAACAAGAAAAAAGAAGCGACTCTGACGTTTTGAATCACAAAATGATGAGTGATCTCAATATTGCTACAAAACAAATGTTTCGTTCACCAATTTTTTGAATTGATTGATGTTCTTTTATTCTAACTGACGAATAGGAACGAAATGTTGGAACAAGTTTCAGAAGATTTTGTATTCCTTTCGGGCGATCATCTTATCAAAATGTACGTCAATATTCTGAGAAAACTCACTTTTGGATTTATTTGTTTTAATCAATTCACGACTATAGCCCCCAAGAATCCTATGTAAATGATAAAATCGCGTTCAGAGTTTTTGTGACATTGCCAATGACGATAGTTTCAAATGAACGAAATTTCAGAAAATTGAAGTTAATAAAAACTTACCTGTGTCGAGAAAGATTGTCAAATATGGCTGTTTTGTAAACCAAAAAGGAAACGACAAGAATGCTAGCTAGCCATTTTGAGAATATTATAAGCTAATTCATGGCGAAAAAAGCTCGAAAATATACAGGGTGTTTCAGATAAGGATGTCATCCTTGCAGGAAGTGATAGGAGAGCTCGAAAAACGAAAAAAAATGTACGGACAATTTTCAATTCTCCTAACGGTTTTCGAGGAATTCGAGTTAAAAGGATATTCCAAAATCAAAGTTCAGGGTTTTGCATTTTTGCTTATAACTTTGAAACTACGCAACGTTGCATAGAGATCTAACACAATTTTAAAGCAAACAAATAATTCTTGAATTGATGTAGTTTTGAAGACTTTGCATATGATAGTTGTCGAGATATAAAAACTTAAATTCAGACTTTTTGCACGAAATATTACTTTTTTTGTACTAAAAGTCCAATAACTCGGAAATTTCTCTTAAAATTTTTTTTTTAATTTATTACCTTAAATAAAACCTAATTTTATCTTCTTTTAGCTGCTTTTTGTTTCATCCCTTTATCTTTGTCTACTCAACAGTTACCGAACCTAACATGTTGCCTTTGTTTCTATTGCTTAATCCAAAGTTTCAAAGCAAAGCAAGATGAGTTAACTTCCTATGAGAAGAAATAGTCAGTAACATATTATATGCGCTCCTAGTCCCATTCCTTTAAATGTGCCCCAAAGTGCTTGCATCTATTTCTACAATCTATGCACGAGACGGAATATCTGATTATGAGTCCTTGATGTCCATCCTCAGATCGACATTGATGTGGATAATATTATCGATAGGTTTTCCAAATCAAACCGAAAGTTGGATTTTGTGATATAACGTAAATATGATTAAAAAAATTTAAAAGTAACTTCTTCCGACTTTTTCCTTCCCCTCGAAGATTCTAGTTGGGGGTCACAATAGGTCTGGATACGCGCCTGTATCAATCTGGCTTTAGATCTTGATATAGTTGCACGAGCGCTCTCTTGAAACTTATTGAAGACATACGGCTTAGAATTGATGAAAAAAAAAAAGACTTTTCTAAAGCTTTTGATAAGGTCAATCACAGGCTTTTAATCAATAAGTTGGCCAACAACTACAATGTTTCACTCTCTGCGTGCAAACTTGTGTCATCGTGTCTCTGTAACAGAATGCAATTGGTCGAATGCAATGGATTATCCTGTGAGCTCTTTTTAACGAATTGTGGTGTACCTCAAGGTTCTACTTTGGGACCGTTTTTTTTTTTCATAAATGATCTGCCGAATATGATAAGGTACTCTAAATTTCACCTCTATGCTGACGATTTGTAACTATATATCTCCATGTCTTTGGGGTTGATTGATGATGATGGTGTGGATAAACTAAATGAGGATCTCTTTGCAGTCTTGAATTGGTCCAAGCAAAATAACCTAGTCCTCAATCCCAACAAAAGTAATTCGATTATTATATATAAACATGCCCTAGACACTTCATGTTTTCCATCCATTTTACTCAATGAATGCCCTATCACGTACTGCGATAATGTCAGAAATCTCGCTATTACATTTAAGAAAACCTTAACTTGGAACAATCATGTTAACAGCACCACTGCTAAGACTTATGAAACTCTTCATATCCTTTCCCTATCTTCGGCCTATTATACTTCTCTATCCACTAGACGTATGTTTGTTCGTATGCTCATTATTCCTGTTATTATGTCTGGTTAAATTTTTGCTGGTAAAATGGACTCCATATCAATGTGTAAGCTCAATACTGCCTTAAACGCAGCTGTTCGTTACATTTATGGACTTCGAACATTTGACCATATCAGTGCACATGTTATTTCAGTTATTGAATGTCCTTTAATGTCCTATCTTCATCAAGGAATGTTAATCTTTTTATACAATACCTTAAAATATAGCAAACCAGACTATCTGTATAATATTTTTAATTTTTCTCGTTTTAACCGAACTTCTACGTTAATTAGTCCACGATATATTTGTATGATATCAGAGCGTCAGTTTCTTGTCCAGGCTAGCAGGCTGTAGAGTCATCTTCCGCCTGCGCTCAGGGGAGCACGCAGCAGAGATAAATTTTGTTTGGAATTAGCTAGATACATGACTACAGGACTGGAGTTTAGCTTTGTTTTCTAGCACTAACATTATAACTATAGCGTTATATTTAATCTTACTTTAAGTAAATTTAGTAGTTAGCCTTTTCCTCATCCTATGCATACTTATAAGACTATTTTTTTATGTCTTAATTTAATAAAGTTAATTATAAATAAATTTGAATTCACTACGCAGTAAATCTATTCTACTTCACTTTTTATAGAAAATATAAAAATTTCTGAATGCTTCCAACTTCAATTTGATATGTTTAAGAAGAATGCCACCCTTATGGCTAATGGAATGGCCTTCGCTCCACTTTAGATCATTTTAGGTCGTATAGAGAAAACAAGAAGTGCTGATACCTATAAAATTCGTATGCATACATGATCGTGATTATGATTAATTAGTATCTTAGAAAAATTGATTGGTCAATCCGTTTTGCTTCAAGAGGTGCGTTGACGAATGCACATTAGAATTTAGTAACATTAAGTACATTCCGTATTCCTGCAGCAGATCTCAATAACAGCAAAATAACGTTTAACTACAAGTGCAAACAAACATCGAAAGAGTATGCTTTTGGCGCCTATCAATTGCTTGCATCCATATCCAGAACTGAAAAGAAGTCTGCTACAAGACTGCACGGGATAGCTGCAAGTCCATTATCCAGAGAAAAAAAAATTCTTTTAGACCAGAATGTCAAATAAAGAGCTTTGACAAGCTGCAAAAGCAGCAACGATTTCTGGTCCCTGGTGAAAACCTTCGGGAGCAAATTCAACAGTTCCTCTATACTTTAACAATGGTGATATGGTTGTTGACTCCCTGGATAAAGTTAATATTTTGGCTTCTAGATACGCTTCAAATTCTCGTCTTCCATCCCCTTCACAGCCACCTGATGGTTTCTCGCCGCTGTTAATCAAAATATGTGACCCATCCTTGCCTAAACCTCTGCGCAAAGCATTCTACTTGTCTTATTCGACAGAAAAATTTCCAACTGCTTGAAAACTGCAGCTAACGTTTAACTCATTCCCAAGAAAGGGGATGGTAGCGATCCCTCAAATTATCGAGCAATCGCAATCACTTCATCTATTATTAATTCCAAATTAATGAAGTATCTAGAAATTAATCAACACACTAACGATCACCAATATGGCTTCCGGACTGGACGCTCCTCTAGATACTGGCTGACTTTTCCTGCAGAACGTTAGAACCATAGTCTTCATAATTTTGATGACCTGGATATTTCTAAGCTCTTTGAAAGAGTCTGGCATCCAGCCCTTTTATCCAAAATGTAAGCACTTGGTCTCTTCCCTCCTCTTCTATTATGTATTGAAAGATACTGGAGAAGATTCAGAGATTGTGGCTCCCCAGCTCAAGCGGCGCTCTTAAGTTAACTATTACTCGTAATCTGGAGGTTATCCTCAACATACACCCGGTGCAAATGCATATTAAGCAGGAGGCGTCGACTGCAGCGCTAAGACTGCATGTTAATCTTGGCTGGCTTCTCATGCGAACAAGAGTTCCACATGAATCCATCTATTGATTCGTGTAGTCTATCGCACCTGGCATCGACAACGAGGAAGTGGTCACTTCCCCGAGACTATGCTGAAAAGCAATTTTGAATTTACAATTCCATCCAGGGCAGAATGCGAATCACATTCTGTGCTTCAACCATTAACAAAACCTATTATAATCTACATTAATGGTTCCAAGTCCGATAAAAACACCGGAGCAGGAGTTTTCTGCGAGGAGTCTCAAATTGAAATCGCCATGAACTTTGAAAGCCATGCCATGGTTTTCCAGACAGAAGTCAGAACCATTTTTGAAGTGGGAATGCATCTCCTTAACTCACAACAGCATATCGGCTGTCAGGATTGTGTCTAAACCCTTTACAACCTGCAAACTAGTAATGGAGTGTAAAACCACCCTGAACTCCCCCTCAATAATAGTGTACTTCTGCAGTGGGTGTCAGGGCACAGCAACATTAGCGGGAATGAAAAGATGGACGAGGCTGCTCGCCTTGGTGCAACCTGGGAGGAACCAGCCTCCATAATCCGAATTGCACCAAAACACCTTGTCTCAATGATTTCAATTTGGGTTGACCGCCAACACAGTCTCCTTTGGTTAGAAGATCCCTCGGGTAGAACAACAAAGGAACTATGGGGTAAACCCAACCCAAACTAAACGTATAAGCTTCTAGAACTAACAAGCCAACCCTGAGAGCTCTAATATCTATTCTCACTGGGCGCTCTTCTCTCAGGGATCACCTTCATAGGTTGCGACATATTAATGATCCTACATGTAGGGGTTGTGGAGAGGAATCCGAAACAGTGACTCACTTCCTTTCTCACTGTCCGACACTCTCAGGAATACGATATAGACTCCTTGGTTCACACCTCCTGCACGAGTTGCACGATACCGGCAAGGAGGGCTGGGGGCGAACACTTAAATTTATAAAAGCGTCCGGCTGGCACCTATGAGTGACTGCTCATGGGTCTGGAGAGTGAATAATGGGCCTTGAATTGGCCTAAATTTGGGGGACCCCTCGGGGTTCCAAATTTAGTTTTTAATCAAATCAAATAAAAAAAAAATCTGGTCGCGGCCCCAGGGCTCTGTTTTGATCTGTCTCTCTTCTTAATTCTCATTAAGGATCTGCTTTCCCTTACTTTATATGGTTTTGTCGACGACAGTACCTTGATTTCGCTTACTCCTTTGACATCCTTGCGGACTTCAAAGGGAATGCCACATGTGTTAACCGAGATTGCATGATTAGATCATTGAATATCAGCCTAGAAAATAAATTCACTTAGAGCAAGGAGAATCGCACGGAATTTAATGCGTCTAAGACCCAAAGTTGTCTCATCTTTTTAAAACAAGTCATAGTTCTTCCACTCCCGTTTCTTTTTATGGAACACTGATTTATAATACACCGTCTTTATGCATTATTGGCATTAATATTTCCAGTAATTTAAGCTAAACAGACCACATCTTCCCTATTGCCAAAGAAGTAGCGAAATATCTTGGATCTCTGAAAAGGTATAAAAAATATTCAACCTATCGAATCTAGCGCTCCTCTACAAGTCCTTCATTCGACCGAAAATGGAATACAATTCTCACATATGGGACGGGGCTGGTCACACAGTCTTAACTTCATTAGATATTGTCCAGAAGAGAGCCTTCAAGCTCATTGGTGATATGGCAATAACTTGTCATATCGACTCGCTCGAGCACCACACAATATTGGATGCCTTTCGCTCCTTTATCGCTACATGCATGGTCAATTTTCTCATTAAATATCTAGTCTAATCCCTTGTGGAATGATTCCTGTATGCAATATTCGCGCTGCAAACCACGCACATCCTTTTACCCTTGAAATTACTTTCGGCCATACAGTAAAATACCGTGATGCTTTTTTATCTCAAACTGTGCGAATGTAAACAGTCTACGTTCTTTCTCCAATTTTCTCCTTTTTGCCATGCTGTGCTTTGCATCATAAGGTATTCCCTGCACTTGGCTCAATAGCTATGTATTGTATCCCTTTTATATGAGTGCCACTTTAAATAAACGTAAAGTACGAAGAGTTTTAATTCCTGTATTTTGCAAAGTTTAATAATTTAACACCTCGTTTTTTATATTTGAAAGTTTTGGCGAATATTTTCGAACTTTTGATATGTTTCTAGCTTATCGTTTTTAAACCATATTTGCCCCCCCCACCCCCCACCACAAGAATACTGGGTCCGCCCCGGATAATGGCCTCTGGATAAAAGCTGTAGCTAGGATTGATAGATTCCGAACTAACTTTTTATTCAACTGTATGGCAAGACTTAGTATAAACGAAATATTTGACATTTAGAAAAGGTCATAAATTATCATCCAACCTAGTGTGACAAAGGTAGAGAGGGGACAAAGTACAACGTATAAGAATTTACCGGGCCACTTTATGGCAAAGGATATCGTTCCCCTCTGTTGAAGTCCCAAGAAATCTACAGGACAATTCCGGGTTTCTTCCTGACTGCTGCACGCTTTATATGCATTTTCTATATGTCTCGCATCGAATCTTAATAATAAATTCCCAGCATGCGACAAGATTTATGAGCTTAATAAGACGAATCAATCTCGTTATTGGGGACATTCTCTTAGTTGTATGTGTTTGTTTTATTTTAATATTGCAGCCATGTATGCAGGTGTGTACAATAGTCTGCAAACCGTTCCAGAAATTTGTTTTAGTGTCAATGTATTTTTGTTTACGAGATTTGGGGTGTTTTTAATGATTTGTTTAAATATATAGGATTGAGAGAGATCCATAAGACTGCATAAAACACCTACAGGCAATTATCCAGAGGGAGCCATTCATGTTTCACCAAGGTATTACACAACCAAATTACTGGAGGACTAGAGCAGGTCTTTGGAGAAGTAGTTTATTGAAAACACGGTATCTCTATGTAAGTGAATTATGTGGAATGAGAAGGTGGACTCGCCTCTAGCTCCCCCTTTCTTGGAGGAGAGTCCATTGATGGAATTGCCACCCCAATGATTGGGTCTTCCATCAAAGCGATTATTCCTGTGCAGCGAGCAATGAGGGAACCCGAGCAGTTGCAGGTTTACCTACGACATACTTTTTCTTGATGGGCCCCAAATAGGAACTTCATGGACCGCCTGGTTCACACTAATCTAAAAAATATGGGAGTTGTTGATAGACCTGAGTATCTGCATTCATGAACGGGGAGCTTGAGACAACTGAACAATTTCGTGTATGCTTGTTCGTGTCCTTTACCTTTTTGTGCAGAATGGATACTTTTGGGTTCACGATTGAGCTGAAAAGCCTACTTTATCTAGACCTTTGATATGTTCTATTAAGAGGACAGTAAGGCAGGCCGCACACTGCACAATAACCGAGTGTAATTGGTGGCTGAAAAGTTAGTTGACTTTGCTTGTTACATGCAACAGCCTTCGGTACCGCAACAGCAACTAAAAAATCAGAAGGGAGTTGACGACTGACACTTGACTGAATCGAACCGACTATTGTTCTCAGTCTGCATCAGCAATATTAATGACAATTAGTTAATTGTCGTTGATCGCAATCGCAGTAAGTAAGTACGTTTTTTTCTTTTGCTAAATCTTAATAAAGTTTGTTCTGACTAAAGTTACACATATTTGTATAAACATTTAAAAACAGATTTACATATAATATTTACGGGATGAGATCTTATTGCTGTTTTTAAGAGAACATCCTGAAAGTTGAAAGAGAAAAAGATCTATGTTATTTGTAAATTTCCTCAAATTTCCTCGAAGCCGCCAGCAATTTAGGAACCTTACAACTATGATGAAAGGGGAATGCCCACTTCTCATACAACTTTAGGCCCGCCATGCATAGACCTGAGAGATGTCTTAAACGATGCATTATGATACTCTGGATATATTTTATTAACAATGTTTATTTTAATTTAATTTAATTTAATTTTAATTAATTAAGCAGGGGAAAGCTTTGGCAATCGAATGTAGCTTGAGCGACTTTCTTGGGTGAAAAAGTAGACTTTTCTACTTCTCGCGTCATTTTTCGATAGGGTTTAACATAGGCCAGTAAGGAAGCATTTTCTGAAATGAACACAAGTGCACATTCAGTTTTAGGTGACATGAGTAGAAAACATAATCATCTCTCAGTGATCGAAGATAGCCTGCAACAAATCACAGCTAACGACTGTTCCAACTAAATAATGGATATGGTTTTGCTTATTTCTAAGGCAGTGGATGGTTAACTGTTGCACTGAAAAGTGAGAAGTATTGTAGGTTAAATATGCACCCAAAATTTAAAAAAAAAAAAATATGAATTGCTTACTTAAAGTGAAATAAAATATTTTAAATATAAATTTTTAAAGAGTATAAATATATTTACTAAAGATTTAATCCGTTTTGTTAACAGTTGAAACTCATTCGTTAACGGTTTAAATATATTTGTTAAGGGTTCAAAATAATTTGTTCACGGTTTAAATTTATTTACTTAAAGTTTAAAATCATTTTCTTAATGGTTTAAATAAATCTGAGAAATCTAGATGTAACCCAACTGCATGAAAATAGGTTTTTCGGCGACAAAAACGTCTCGAGAAAGCTTTCTGAAAAGTACGCCAACCTATAGTACTCGGCAAGACCTTTAATTTGATATGCAACATGCCATATTAGAACCACTCCACTCCCCCCTGCACCGGAAGTTCCTGCTCCACCCCCCCCCCCCTCAAAGTATGAAATTAAAACCGATTTAAGCTGCGAAAAATCTACTACCTCAGTTCGAATAAAAAAGAAAAAAATACTAAAAAAGTGAGTATGGTGATGGCTATTCAAACCCCCGGGTATGGGAGTGTGGGTACTCAAGCTTCTTCTCAGGACGTAAGGAATTCAATTCTGTACTATATTTTTCAAAATATACTAGAACAAACTCTGAACAGAAAAGAAGCACTTTATGTGGAAAAGGTAATTGGCAACAGGAACAACCATGGTAATATTCAGAATAGCTTTTGCGAAAAAGCATTCAATATAAATTTATAATGCCAAATGTCCCTGAAACAGGTGTAAGAATAATATTACCTAAGCCTCCTTTTATTCGAGGAACATTAAGATAAAAATCTAGCTATAATTTTTGAGTTGATTATTTTTCTCACTTCATAAAAGACTGAATTAATGTGATTTTAGTACTTTAGAGCCATTTCTAAATGTACTTTATTTTGCTAATTTGATTTGAATTATAAATTTCTTTTAAGCTTTAACAGTCTGATTCACTGTAGGAAATCATTTGATTCACACTAGGAAGCCATTTCTGACAGTGACCCATTTGGACTTCACAAATGTTTTAATTTTGTAAAATTCTTATATGATCAATTGACAGCTTCATGATAAAGGAAACATGGCAAATACTATAAAACATTTTTGCCTCCCCACGTAGAAATTATATGGTTTTGAAGAAAAAAGACGTTCACTGTTGGATACTCTCCCCTACACAGTAAAAAAAAAATCCCGATTTTTGCTACAAAGCTTAGGTATTTGTCGATAAGATTAGGAAAAGCTCCACCTTGGAAAATGTAGATTAGGTTTTTATCCCTAAAATGTAGGGAATTTTTTTTTGTTTCTCTAAAATGTGGGGAATATTCCCTAAAATGTAGGCAATAGGTATAGTACTACACGTCTATACCTTTAAAAACATAAGAATGAGCTGAATATCTCACTTCTTATATGCCATATACTACCATATGTGTTTCTTACATTAAAATATATACTCGTAGGCAGTATGAAAGTTAGTGTGGGGGTGCTGGAGTGATGCCAACTAGACGCTTGGAAAAATCCCTGAGTTTCGATAGAAAAAATCTGTAGAATTCCCTAAATAATTGGCTAACTCTAAAATTTAAAAAAAAAACACACACTATTATTTTGTGTTTTCATTATTTACCAGTAACAAAGAATACATCTTCACAGATAAAATAAACAATCTCCTGTAAGTTTGATGCAGTACAACGACAAAATTTAGAAAATATGGACACATATCCACAAACCTCACAAGTTGTAAATTAAAAGCTAAATTTATTAAATACACACATAAAACATGCTCACCTGGCATTAAAGGGATATCCGAAATGATCAAAATACCTGAAAATACTAAAAACACAGTAAAATCACTATTAAAAAAAAAACTTAAAACCCTCACACGATAGTGTCAAAATACGTCAAACTTTTTTAGTTTCGCGCCGTTTGACATCTTGAAACCACGTTGGCTGTGTTCAACTTTTGGCTAGAGCCGGCTATAGCTGACTATAGCCAGAAGGGCTAAAGCTAGGGCTTTTATTTGTGTGAGTAAATGTCAAACTTCCGTCATTCCATAAATTGTTTCAAATTCATTGTAAGAATTATGTAGAGTAATAAAAGTAAATTAGTTGCAATAGCAACTATAATAAAAGAATGAATTGATTCCCTAGAAAATAAGTAAAACCTATATTAATAAATAATTTAATCCCAGCGCAAATGCTCAAAATTATCGTCCTTGTCTGTTAATAGTGCCACATTATTTTCGTAAATAATTTCACCTTTGCTATCCGCACAGTAATAAAATTGAGATATTTTTTTGGTTACTTGACATCAAAAACTAAACAAACAAACGTCAAGCTACTTTGGCTTCACCTCCAGAGCACTAACCAATTTGGCTATAGCCGGCTACAACCAAAAGTTGAACAATAAATTCTGGCAATTGAGCTAACATATACAGATATGATTTTTCGTCATTTATAGCTCTTACTTTTGGCTCAAAATTGGCTACAGCCAAAAGCTGAATGACCTCGTTCTGGCTATAGCCAGCTCTAGCCAAAAGTTGAACACAGCCGTAGAATCGAACCGTGATTTCGATAGCCGCGTTCGTTTTGCTATATTTTCGACGGGAAACACGATATTCGCGATTTGGAGTGTGAAAGAGACTGACAGTGAGAAGAAGACAATAAGTACTACGAAATGACATACAACTCTACTAGATCAAAATGAAACGTAGAGAATCGAGATTTTTATAGTAAATGTTCCAAAAATTACAAAAATTGATTAAAATCATCGAATTGACAGTCAATTTCCACGACAAAGGTATTAAAATTTAGATCTTTAAATTTGCTATCAATTGACAACAAGAAAAATTCAATCCTTTGTAATTTTTAGTGAAAATTTTGAATACTTCACTTTATGAATGTCGAAAATGGAACAAATTTCTTTATAAAAAGGGTCATTTCGTCAATCCTTCTTCTTATTCATCGAATTGTCAAAAGAGATACAACTGAGGAAAGGTCAAGTTTGCAATAATTTTCAAAAGGTCTCAGTGATTAACACAAAAATAATTTCATTCTGCATAATTAAGTTCAATTTCGGTAATAGTAAAAAAATTTCATCTTTTTTCGGTGCATAATACTTTTCTGTATCGTTTTAAAATCGCTTCAATTTAATTTCATTTTGTCCTTTTTTTAATTAGTTCAATTTTCCTATGTTTTTAATTGTAAAATTAAGGTTTCAGTTTCAGTTTTTAAATTTAAAATTTTTTTTTTTTTTTTGTAAAATTTCAATGCGTACATTTCGAATTCGTTGCTTAACAAGTTGCAAGGTATTTATTTTTTATCTAGATAAATCATTGCGAGAGGTGATTATCAATAAAGTGTGGACGGATGTTAGTTTGGATGTTGATTACACTAAATAGAAATTACAGAATAATTCAGATTTATCCAGGAGTATCACATTTGATAAAGAGAAATAGTTAATTAATTAACCTATGCACAGTGTCAAATTCTAGCTTTCATAAGGTCAGCTTCAAACTACGTGCTAGATCTAATCAATTTTTCTTTTAGCAATAGTTTGTAAGACCACCTAGTAAGGAATAAAAAAAATTGATGTGTAATTTGAATTAGCTATTAGCATTAAGAAGACTCATTAACGTAGATATAGATTTGGATTAATTAAATTATAGAATTGCAGTTAGAATAGATCTTGAAATAATTTATTGGTAATTAAGAAAGAAAGAAAGAATAAGAAATATTCAAAGAATAAAGTCATTAATAAACGTGCAACCAAATGATATTTTCTTTATCGCTACACTACCACCACCCACATATTATTGTACTTCACTTACGTTTTCTTAAATGGCGTAACTAGGTAGGGGCCAGGGTGCCCCCCCCCCCAGAATGCGGACTGGACCGCCCAGAAATTTACGAAAATTACCAAAAATCATATTCGTTAATTCGTACAATCTTAGGCCCAATTAAATTGAATCCGTTCGGATCGGAATCCAAAAGGTTTTAACGAGTTCTTTTCTTCAAGAAAACCTATTAAAATCTTTTTAAAATTTTTAAGAACTATTCTGAGATTGCTCTGATTCCATTGAATTTTAACAAAGGCGTGATTCGTAGGAGAAATCATTCAGAACTATTTTGACAATTTTAATTGATAACCTTTGATATCAATGAAATTTTGAAAATTTCGTAAAACTTTGTTTAATTTTCCCGAAAAAAAAACTTTCTTAAGCTTTTTCGATTCTCTAATACCAACGGATTCAGTAATAAGGCTGATTATCTTTATAAGAAAAAAATATTTACTACGGAATTAAAAACTTTATTTTTATTACGTTACATTATAGAATAAAACTATATTATCACTCTAGACACAGAAAAACATTAAATTTGCCTAGAACCTACTTGAGTCTCGAAAATGAGAAGGGTTGAATCCACTCTACGTAAAAGTAATTTACTAGATGATTATCACTAACTTCAAAACTTGGTTTGAAAATCTACATTTGGCACATTCAGTTGATTCTGATTTGTAAAGTATTGGACCTCAAACATGAAGAGGCATTTGTAGAAAATTATAAAAATATTTCCAATGTAGACATTTCCACCTTACAGGCTGAAACAAAAATAATAAATAATATGTTCTAAAACAAGAACATTGTTATAAATTTGGAAAGACTGAAAACAGAAATTAATAAGACTTCTGCGCAAATTAATACAAGTAGTGGCAAGCAGCTTTGGGTATCCCTGTCAGCTTGGTCGGATGTAAATGCAGCTTTTCCATCAACTTAAGACTTGATTAAGAGCAACTGCTTTAGGAGAGGTTTTCGAAAATGGCACTCATAAATAGTGAAAATAGGATAATTAAAAACAAACTAATAGCGCAATAAGTGTTAAATAAGTTTGCAGAAAAAAAAACCGTAAACTAAAGCATTTACAGACTTTAATTATCTCTTTATTAGTGCTTAATAAAAACATAAATAATTGATCTCATATGCTTATCTAACTTCAGACCTGTAAAGTAGTTAAGTACATTGGTATTTAAATATTAGTACCAGTACCAGGACCCGGACTTAAATATTTTTTAATTACAAGTACAAGTCCCGGTACTGGTACTCAAAAAATTCTCAAGCACAAGTCCCGATACTGGTACTTAACGCACTTACTACAAATACCGCCAAAACGCGAAGTACTTCAGATCTTGTAAATTATTTAAACAAGCCTTCAAATAACAGAGGCTATCTGCATCTTGACAGTACCTCAAGATATCTTACCGCCTTCAGGATAAAAGGAGGAAAATTAGCGCAATATATGAGTAATAGTAGGACTGAAATTGACATGCTGAATCGATATCCTTTGTTGAGGTGGTTGGCAATCAAATGCCACAATCCGCTCATTGCCTCCGCACATGTGGAGCGTTGATTTTCATTCGCAGGTCTTGTAAATGCTACACAAAGGCAATCTATAACTGATGTGACATTTGTTTTGCTAAACGCAAACTCAAGTACTGTACAAATTTATGTAGAAATTAAAACAGCAAAAGGTTATACGATATTTTATGATATTTCGTAAATGGAAACCTCATCCAGTTATTTAATTGGCTAAAGATTTTTCAAAATTTCTGTTTTGAGTTTTCGAAAGATCTTGATACTCATAAATACCAGTACCAGTACCTGGACTTGTACTTGCAAATTTTTAAGTACCAGTACCGGAACTTGTACTTGTACTTAAAATATTTGAAGTATGCGTCCTAGTATTGGTGCCTGGAATAAATGCTGGGCATTAGGCAGGGCGTCACTATCATATCAGTTTCGTGTTTGGAACTTCAAGATTCTGATTTATTTTCCTTACCTCGTGAGAAAAGCAAAGGAGGGGATGTGGAAAACATAAGTCTCTGTAAATTAAACGACACCACTTTCTTTTATCAAAAGAAAAATACAAAATTTATTTTATTTTTCAAATAAACAGTACTTCCTATGATTTAAAAAAAAATCTAAATCGCGTTGGATATTTGTAGTGGATTGTAGGGAATAGATGAGTGTCGCATGGATTCATTGGGATTAAAGAAAAGATTGCTGTCTTACTCAATTCGCCAATTATATTATGTACTAATCTATATTCACAATAGTTTAAATATCCGACTAAAACTATTTCTTAAATACTCGACGCCGTTGGTCTCGAGAAGCAATAAATATCGCCCGATCGCCGAATGTTGACTAACTATAGTTATCCAAAAATTTATTGAATTCTGATGACTTATACCAAAGAACATCTAAGTTATATATTCTCTGCTTATACTAACTGATAAGCGATGTAACCATGGTTTTTTCTCTTGGGGCACTCAATAGCATTCAATGAGAATTATAATAAAGAATGGGAAACAATTGAAAATTGTTCTTTGTTCTTCTGATCTTAACATCGCAACCTCGACAAAGACTTATTTTTGAATTATTTAATAATTTTATTTTTATGAAAATTATTTTATTTTTGTGTGTGCAGCGGAAAATATATTCTAGAATTTAGATTCATAGCAGAACAAAAGATACACAAAAGAACGCCTCATACATTTTCATCGAAGATTTATAATTGAAGCGAACGTAGCGTACTGCAAATAGCAGTATGCTACACCGAGAATTACTGAAGCAGGTATGCCGACTGACTGCAAACCGACCGCTCGCACGCACCCTGACTCGAAGAATTTTTGCCTGCTGGTGAAGCAGAAGAAGACAATCATCTCTGTCTTGTCAAACGTTCACACCGTGAAGTAAGTAAAAAGGTGAATAATAGAATGAATCGAAACTTTTCCGAAGGCATCGGGCAACGAATCAACCCCGCACGTAAGTCAAAGAGATTTTTTGTCACTACTAGTTTCCAAATTTCAAATAGTAAAAATATTCCCCTTATTAGCAGGAGAAAATTCGCAAAAAGAAGGCAACCAAATTCCAGCAGCAGCAAGTCGCCGCTTATATGCTGTGAAAAATTATATTGGCGAGAAATCAACATTTTTACAACACGGACAATTACATAAAGGTGCGCTTTATGTAAAAGTTGTAATAAGCAAAAGTAAGATCTCGTTCTTGTAACTGTTCGATGTCCGCCGCTAGAGATTTGCCAGAATTATAAAGAAGATGGCATGAGGAAAGGGACACAAACCAGAAACCCGAGAACCTATAAAACTCAGGAAGAATTTTCGATATTACGTCTTGAAACGGAATCACCGCACCAAGAGTGTTGACCTGGCATATTAGTACACTTGTTAATGCACTGCAGGCTGTAAGGTTTTTAAGTTAATCCTACTCATATATTTACAATAATTAGACCACCGACTCAAGCCTAATAAATTTTAGTTATGCCATAATTTGCAAATAGAACATATAGACTAGGCAATTTTTTAGAGCATTTTCTCCGAAAAGTGGAGAATCAAATTTTTGTAATTCAGTTGGTCCCCCTCTGGCCAAAGTTCGCGGGTGCAATAAGAAGAAGCCACCCTCATGCATATCAACTAGATTGATCAGGAGTATTTTTGTTCTACACCAACGGAACGAATCTTTGCAGTGAATTTTTATTGATGTATATTAAGAATAATATTCTACTAACTATATTATGTATATTTTCCAACAGTGCTGAGAAAAACAAACAAAAGGTGGATTTTCGGTGTTCACATTATAATCACTTAGATGCATACTTTCTAACGTAACTTTTCTAGTTGTATAAGCGTCCACCTTCCTTTTTATATTAATTTTAGGAGCGGGATTTTGTTATAATCAAGCATATTTGTATTTTAACGCGGTTAAGAGCAGAAGTGCAATTTCAGTTTCTCACGACATACTGAGGTAATTGAGTCAATGAAAATATCAAGTGTTTCATAGCATTCTAGGCAGACAGGCATAACCGACCATCATTCGTCCATAATTGAAATTTTCAAAGCGCTTTGAAATTGAACTTAAATTATTAAGAATGTGCTGTCATTTACTTATAAAAATGACACAAATCCCAGGTGCTGCCAGGTTAGCCTGTAATCTGAATTTTCAGCTTCTCAAATGATTTGGATTGGTTAGTTAGCTTCATTTCCTTTTCGATTGAGAGCTTAATAGTTTACGATATACTGAAATGTTTGAAAAGATTTCTAATTGGCGGTCTGTAGAACTGGTAGAATATCTACTGACAAGCTGGAATTGTGTTTTTGCCATAACTTGCGTCAAATAATTATTGTGTCCCAGGAATTTACGTCGAAAACTTGATAACATTTATTAGCTTTGTTTCGCGAAAATCTTCGAATTGCACTCATGTGTTTATTGATAATTAAGGATCACTTTATGCTTAGTATTTATTGTTGTGAATAGAAAAAGGAAATGTTTTGACAAGTATTGCATATTGAACCAGTAAGCATTTATAGGGCTGTCATTTTCTAGTTAGTTTTACTTTTTATTGTAAAAGAAAAAGAAAAGAAAAGGTTATCCGACATTCTTAATTATAACGTAAATATGAATTTGTGAACACTTTTATTTCTCCTTTCAATTTCCTGGAACCCTCTCGCATGAACGTCATCTAGGTCCACTAGTCTTTCTTTACAGGTCTAGAAGAGACCCTGAAAATATCTGCCCTCGGAGTCAGTTGGGTGGTTGGGGCATGCAATGAAGGCATACCATCTGCGCCTTCGATTTAGATGTAGGTAAGTGACGTAAGGGTCCCTTCAGGATCGAATGTGTGCCGGCGTTTTGGTTTTAGGCACGAATTTTTTTGATTATGGCAGGCGGAAGCGGCAGGTTTTTCGTGGAACCTCCCCACACTCTCCGCCAATAGCCGAGGTGAACTAGCGTGCCACTCTGCAGTCAACGCAGTCCGCCGAGTGATCTGTCAGCTCATTCTGGCAGTCTGGACTTCATGTCCAAGCCAATCACTCAACATAGTTCCATAACATTCGCTTCAACCGACAGAACAATTTGTTCTCTCCAGTATATGGGAGTTCTAGAACAAAGTACACAAAAAAACACAGCTTATGTTTCTTGTGAGCTCTATAACTTATAGACTTGCTCTACTCTGTGTAACTTTAGAAGCTTTATGGTTTTTTTAATCCATGCAATTTCATTGGCTCTAGACATTATATCAATATCTTGTAAATGCTCAGAGTAGTTCATAAAAAATGTCGGTCAAGAGCTGGGAATACTCATTAGCTCGTATACTTACAAAATGTTTGTTAAAACCTATGTACGAAAATTGGGGGACCTGGCCCACCCCAGAAGAAAGTCTTAGTTACGCCAATGGTTTTCATCTCATCTCTTGACAGCAGACAGTAGGTATTGTCATCATGTCAGCTTATTGGAAGATTCACTTTCTTTGATCCCATACGCTACAGTTTCAGTTTGGATTTGCAATCAATTTTCTTGATCATAAACAAGAAACGTGTTTACACTAGTATCAGCTTATAGGAAGTGGTACTAAGTGCTTAAACGTAGGTTGGTCGATTTTTTCTTTCTAATTACAGGTGACAAATTTACAGATTTCGCAGTACGGATTTAGTTTATGAATGCGCACAATTTCTGTTCTATAAGAGAAACGAAGAAATTGGGAAATTTAGATATTCTTCTTTTTCAGGTCTTCAACTGTCAGTCAAATTGACAGCGAGCACAATCCACATTTAAACAGTAACAGATGAATGCGCATAAAAATAGAAATATTGTTTAATTATAAGTCAAAGGTGAACATTTTCCTGGAGTAAATTGAACTTTTTTGTTTTTTTTTTTTTAGTAGTCTTTGTCCGATAAAGCTGCATATTTTTCACGATTCGAGAATTAGAGAATATATCCTTGAAAAAGAGTGAAGAAATGATCAACATTTGAAAATGCTACATTATGCTGCGCAAAAAAGTTTATTTCAGCGACTTGTACATTCCGTTTAGGCGAACCAGAACAATAATGTGATATTGGTTCAACATTCTGAATTCCACCAATAAATATTTGATGCTTTTTTTAGTAGCAACTTTTCTCTGCAATTTGCTCTTACCACAAATTCAAGTACGAAACATGACCTGCCAAACAAAAACATGCCAGATCATTTGCCCTTTTGCAATCAAACCTTGAAATGGATTTTTATAAAAAGTTAAAGTTAAAGCACAATAAAAATATTAAAAATATTTTAATTCTGGATCACAAAGCCATTTTTCTTGCAACTTTACTTTTCGCAAAAATCATTTCTAGATTTTGGTTTTTTTTTATGTGTGTCTTACTTTCGTACTAAACTTGAAACAGTAGAAATGGAGAGCTTTTTTTCCATAACACCATTAAATATATCTGAAAGCAAACAATCTGAATTAAATTTTCATTACTATTATTATCAAAAGTAAATGTATGTAACATTGACATGAAAATTAATAGTCTCTTCCAGCAATTTTGAGTCTGTGCTAGTATTTCTTCAATTTGTAGAAGTCTCTGTAGCTTGGAGCAAATAAAATATTAGAAACTTTTAATGCAGAAAATATCTCTAGATATCGTCATTTTTGCAAGTTTTATCCCTAAATCCGTAAAACCGAAAATTATTCCTATATCTAGGGATAAAATCCCAAGTTGGCTCAAACAAAATTGTAAAAAACAATGACTTTTTTTTTTCAAAAACAATGTGTAAATTATATTAATGAAAATATATTTGTGTAAGTGTTCCATAAAATATGCAGAATAATGCCAAATTTACTTAACGTTATCTTCCTTATATCCGAGAAAGCTTAATATTTCGAGAATTTTACGTACTTCATAGGTTTTCTGGTGCCAAACATCTAAATTTATTGAATGTCCCATTGATTTGGGGAAATTAAATTGATTTTCCACCACTATCAGAGAAAATTTACATTTTTATAGATAAAATTACAATTTACATTACATTTTACAATAAATAAAATGATTACTCTTTTGGACTTTTTACCGGGTTAAACTTAATTTTGTTCAACAAAGAATTTTTTGGGATTTCTCCGGTATATAGCAAAAGCTCAAAAATATTTAATTTGTTTTTCATCACAAAACCCATTAATTTTTGGTGACAAGTTTCAAGTCTTGGTTTGACTCATCAACAGGTCCCAAATAGCGAAATTGGGTGATTTGAAAAACAAATGAAAAAAAGAAAGAAGAAAGAAATGAAAAGTTTGCGAAAAATAGAAAAAAAAAACAGTTTTTTTATTTATTATTTATTATTATTATTTATTTTTTAATTTTTTTTTTAATAAATAAAAAAAAAATTCTATTTTTCTCAAACTTTTCATTTCTTTCTTCTTTCTTTTTTTCATTTGTTTTTCAAATCACCCAATTTCGCTATTTGGGACCTGTTGATGAGTCAAACCAAGACTTGAAACTTGTCACCAAAAATTAATGGGTTTTGTGATGAAAAACAAATTAGAACATTTTTTAGATTTTGCTATTTACCGGAGAAATCCCAAAACATTCTTTCTTAAACAAAATTATATTTTACGTGTCATAAATTTAAGGAATTTTCCTACTTTTTTTTACAGTGTACTTAGTACCATTATAAAAAAGAGACACCCCAGAAGTTTTCTGAGTCAATTGATTCGAAACTTCTTTAAAATTAATAAAAAAGACGATTTTCGTTGAAATTTTCAATTTAAATTCTACAAAAATATCAGTCAAACTGACCACCTTCATTTTACTTTGAAGATTGATCAAAAAATTATAATTTACACAGCACTCCTGTCTCCTTCATTACTAATATTCCCGATTCCCAAAAATCCAAGAGATGTGCGTTGTCAAGTCCCCAAAAAATATGCACGTGCATATATTATTTATAACTGTATCCCTTGAAGTGCATGTGAGCGCATAGCTTCTAATTAGGCGCCTAGTCGTAAAAGCATTAATTTTTGTTTTGTTGTTGTTGTTGTTTTTTTGTTTTTTAATGTTGTCTCGCACTAGACATAAATCAGGAACATTGAAAATTCCACAGGATGTCCGGTCCAGGCCGGCAGCGAAAACACCAAAAACCCATAAAAATGCATCATTCGAACATTCGTTAATTTTGAGCGAGAGTGAATGCAATTCGAATGTTGTCCTAACGCATAACTGTGCATGCACCGAAGATATATGAGATATGGGCTGACAGTGAATCCCGAAATGCAGCATTTCTGCCACTCTATCCCGGTGTCATCGGTGTGTCCCCATTCACTCATATGGGATCAGCTAAAATAGTCCTGTGCATGCATGTAGTAGGGTAACATGTAACAAAAACCAACAATATCGAGTCCAGGACGATGATGTTGATGATGACGACTATGAGGACGCGCCGCCGAGGACGACAATGACGACAGACGACTAAATATTGGCGTGGCGTGTCGTGGTATTGGCAGGCATTGCCTTTTCCACCGACACGACCGACCCAACCCGACCGACCGGACCGGTGTGTTTCATCGCACGACTATTGCCAGTCGATAAATCAATTTTTTTACGGAAATTTGTCAATGTCACCGTCGATTTCTGTCACTTTTTCACTGTCGACAGGACTACAGGAGACTACGAAATTATTATTTACTGCAGTTTTTCATGCATGCAATATACAAGGCCATCGCAAATGCATATCGTGCATGGTCAGATGAGCCGGATGAATGCATTCGCTGGAGCGATCTATGAGAAAATATCCCCTTTTCGGGATGTAATTGAAAAACACTCATAAATTATGATAAAAATTGCCTCCTTTGTTTCATTCGTTTGTTTCGAACTGCGAATTTCTCGGGTAGTTGAAAAAAAAAAGGAAGATGTTTCGTATTTGTTGTGGTGATGAATAATATTAATTTAGATTTTTGGTTTTTTTTTCTATGGTGACTTCTATTACCAAACATATCCCGGATAACTTTTCAGAGGTTAAATGGACGATTAAAATCTCTATACCAAACCAATTCAGAACTGAGTGTTCTGTCCTATATTAAAAATATTGAATTTAGTTTTTTAGTTCGAATAATTTTTTTAATCAAAATGTCGTGCCGTATTTAGGAATAATATCTAGAGGAAGCCTGGATGTATAATAATAATAATATAGAGAATGTCGCCAAGGTTGGATACCCATTTGACTTTTGTCCATAACTTCCGTTTAAGAAAGAATTTGGGCAATCAAAGTACATCTTTGGAAAGATTTGGGAAAAAGGAACACCTTTGCTGAGCATTGATTGGGTGAAAAGTGAAAAAAATGTATGCATTAAAAAAAAATGAAATGCTGTCGAGCTGAATTTATTGCATTTTTCTACTTTTTAGCAAAAGTTGAATGGCAAATTATTCAAAATCGCACGTCCGGTAAATGTTGTTATGGTGACGAACTTCAAATGTTCTTCTCTATTGCATTGTCCTCAGAGGGCTTTTTCTGTGCTTTTTTAGCGGATATCTTCCTTCAGTTGGTGTTTTATTGGCGGACTTTATTGGGATTCGTACTGGAGATTTCAGGGCTTCCAAGCATATAATCACAGCGGGCCGACTCTGACTACACAAAATGGCCAACCTTAACGACGCATTACACGACACCATAGCCAAACATGTTACAGGATTGAATTTTCTCTTGGTTTATTTTCCAGCATGAATCACACAACATATTCACAATTCATATTTTCTCCTCACTTTCTGACCGTATTCACTGCTGCTAAAAAAAACATTTTTTTTTATTTCAAACCAGCACATACTTAGCGTTCATTCTCCAAATCTGCAATGTCATGACAAGTTCGCTGTTACTGAGAGAAGTTTTTCCGCGACGGAACATTGGTGGCGCTAGTGTCAAAACTAAAAAAATCGCAGATAGCCGATCCTGACGACACTCCCCTAGGTATAAGTTTTTTATTGTACTACCTGCGTTATCTAAAGTTCTCGAAAGGATGCTTTTTAACCAACTAAATGTGTGAGAATCAGGAGGGCGTTCTGGGCTAATACAATTACTGCACTTCTGTAAGTAGCAGGGATTTTTAGACAAAACTTAGAAGATAAGTGCGCTAATATACTCCATCCGCTGTTAAGTTCATGTACCCATATATTTTTCTTGTAGGTTTCAGGTAATTAAATCCGATGAACGGGTTTCTAGTAGAAATTATCTCTGTGCAGGTATCCATGAGGAATCAATACTAGTATTTTAATTAAAAATGCTCTGTTCGGTAGATCCCAACATCTCATATTGAACAATGATCATTCCTCAGATCTTTTGCTCCTTTCCAGTTGTGTGCCACAGGGATCTATTCTTAGCCCTATATTATTCAGTTTATACATAAACTACCTTCCAGAAGTGACTAATGGCGTGAAAGTAGGCCTATATGCAGATAATGCCTACCTTAATTTGAGTCGTCCGATAGGTCTCATCAAAGATTGTGTTAGCCGTATTAACTGTGACCTCCAAAGAATTTACTGCTGATCAATTGATAATGCTCTTAGTCTTAACCTAATAAATCCCAGTGCATCGCATTATATGCACAACAAATTGATCTGTCTGCATTTCTAGATATTCTACTTAATGGCACCAATATCGCATATGTTAGTAGGGCTTGAAATCTTGGAGTGTACCTTAATTTCCGGATGAGCTGATGTGATCACATTGGAGTCATGCTGCCTAAAATCTATGCAGGCCTTCGTCATCTTTGGCTCTTTGCTGGTATCTGGCTACTAGGCTTACGCATTACTCTTGTCAAGTACTCTCGCCCCCTCATTTTACTAATGCCATATTTTCCCAGTCTTAGATTCTGTGTGCTCTAGAAAACATATAGTGGCAATTGATGATTGTATTCGGTTTATTTACGGGCTAGGTAGATATGCGCTTGGCATTTTATTACAGTCTCTCCTTCGAGACGTATTTAAAATATAGGAACCTGCATTTTATTAATAGAGTATTGAAATTGGATTAATTTTCTGGAACCGTTGCATTCCACCAGGGGTCGCAAACAACTACTGTCGCGATGTCGTATACTTCTGTACTCTCAATGGCTCTTATATTGCTCAGGTTATTCGCCCCTGGAACAGTTTACCTTCTCGGGTTCAATGCGCGGCATTTTCAAGCGGCTTCTCCTCAATTTTGCGCTTTAGCCCGAGATCTGTATTCATTCAGTCGCTCATTCAAAGTTCATTTGGATGTAATATTTCTTACTTATTTATCATATTGACGGACGAATATTGGTTTGTCGTATACGCCATTTAGTCATAATGCTGGCAAACACATTTTAATGTTTTATCTACCATCAATTAAAAAATATCTGCCCGATAGGATTATGTTATTTTTGTACCATGGTTACTCCAATTTATTAGATTACTAAAACTGTTTGAATTAGGCTTCCTACTAAACTAGTTTAGGAGTTATAATTAATTTAATTCAGTATGAGTTTGTCGTATACGCCAATTTATCAAAGGTTTTTTGTTTTTTACGACAAAATAAGAGCACGTACGGCACTCCAATATTGAATTATGTTTGAAATTACATATTCATACCACAAAAGATTTAAATAATTTTATGAAAATTACCTATTATTTTTGAAAAAAAACAAAACATGAGATTATAACAAAGCTTCATTTTTTAATACGAGTATATAGTTATAAGAAGAGTAAAAGTTATATTTGGTATAAGACCAATAATGTTATACCCTAGATGGTAACACCAATAAAAGGTTTCCCAATTTAGTTAATTTTTAAAATTTCATTTACTATTTTTATGAAGACCCTGTGCAAAAAATTTCAACTCTCTACGTCGACGCATCCTCGGGCAGTGTCCAAATATATAATGAAACCCCAAAGTTTTGTATGGCAATACGATGAAAGGATTTTGCCCGATTTGTCTCATTTTCGAACTTTAATTTACTCTCGTTTTTAAAAAAACCCCGTGTATAACATTTCAATACCCTTAGTAGACGCGTTCACTAGTTATCGGTGCAGACGGACAGACGGACATGCAAAAATTAAAATTAAATTTATTTTTATGAATGGGTGTCGAATTTATTTTGTTCCACCATTATTATTTCTGTGCGTTACAAACGGAATGACAGACGTTAATGATTTCATCATCTAGCTAGGGTATAAACATTCGTCAAAACATATCAGAGTTTATTATATTATTTTTGATTAAGTTGAATCACTTTAATTTATTTTGTAATGCTGTTAGTACTTTGGAATAATCATTATCAGAAACTAGTAATAAGGATCAAATAAAGAAATTGATTTATGATGAAAACATAACTAAAACAATTTCGTAGTCTGCTGGGGCTATAGATCAGTTTAATATTTTAAGAAGAAAAAACAAACAAGTTTCTTTTCCCTCTAGTTCAGCCTTTAATCTGCCTCAACGTTTCGCTTATTGTCATTAAGCATCCTCAGGAGGTTTTTACTACAATTAGCACAATATTATGACAAAAATCACCTTATTTCATCTATATGAAACCCAATGAAACTCACATTTTGAAAAGACTTGTTCTGCAACTAACAATTGTGTTCCATGGCGTCAAGCAAAATATTAATTTAATTAATTTAATTTTTTTAACAAAAAACACCGAACATTATTTTAAGTTTAATTGCGAGGTAAGCCTTTTGTTAACGTCCAACCTCTTATCTGTTCTGCGTGAAACTATCTCCTTCGAGGGCAGCTGTCCAATATTGAACAGTATTTTATATATATTTATATTGTCTGTGTCTGTCTTTCTATTATTATTATTATTCTATATTTTATTTTATTTTTAATATTTTGCTTGACGCCATAGAAAATAATTGTTAGTTGCAGAACAAGTTTTTTTCAAAATGTGAGTTTCATTGTGTTTCATATAGATGTACTAAGGTGATTTTTGGCATAATATTGTGCTAATTGTAAATACCTCCTGAGGATGCTTAATGACCATAAGCGAAACGTTGCGGCAGATTAAAAGCTGAACGAGAGGGAAGAGAAACTTTTTTGTTTTTTCTTCTTTAAATATAAAACAAATTCCTTACGGGGAATGAAACAAAAAAAAAAAATAATAAACTTAACTCTAGTTCGTATGTATATATTAAATTTGTTGAAATTAGTTAAACAAGATGATGTATTTTATTTATTTGTAAAACAGCTCTGTAATACTTTTGGTCTACTACTGGTATAAAGCTACTAAGCTGTTAATATCAGTATTTTTTTCTTTGAAATAGACTTACTTTTATTTTGAATTATATTTAATTTTTTATTAATCAAATATTTCGCTGTTCCCGAAGTTTTCTTTGCTGTTTATATTTAGTAAAGATGTGGTTTTATATCCAAGGTCTCTTCCATTATATAGTTTTATGTTGAAGTGAGATTAAATCAGATTTTTCCTATCTTAAAAATTTTATTTTTGTAAAAGGTATTTGTGCAAAATGCAAATTGCAAGATTTGTTACAGTACCTTTTACGGTCTGATGGTTGCCTTTGAATAAATATAAGAATTACATTTTTATAGGACATATTTTAAAGATATCGTAGTAGTGAGAACGGGCATCCAGATTTCCAGATTTTTAATGTTTCTATCTATAACACTATGGACGCAATCAACTTCTTGAATTAAGCATTTCGTCGAGGATTTTTGCTCAATAGTTTTCAGATTAGTCTGATTGTGAAGAAAATATAGCAGGGCAGTTGTTGTTTTTTGTTTTTTTTTTCCACCTCGATGCAGGAACCACTCCAAAGGGAAATGTACCGTAGCCATTTTTTTAATCTTTTTGGTTTACTAAGGTAAATTAGAAGCACGTACGACAAACCAAGTCTAACATATTTTTTATTTTATTGTCGTATGTTGTTTGTCTTTTGCTACTTTTCTATACACGTACGACATAACAAAACTGAATAAAATTTGTTTTGCTTTAACGTATGTTTGTATATACGTACGACAAATCAAAATACCAATATTTGCAAGTGCTGATTTTTAGGAACATGCGACATGCTGCCCATTATCTCAGCAACCTTCAGAGTTAAGAAAAAACCGATCACAGATTCGGAAAGAAAGCAATCAAAAATCTGTAAATCACCTTTTAGATCAAAAACTTCCAATACTCGTCCAATACTCGTCCAACGAAATTGTGAGGGAGATAGTTTATTAAAATTTAAATGCTACCGAAGCAATAATTGCAATACCTCAAACATACGCTCCCCTCTAGTTTTTATACCCTAAGTTTGTCATTCCGTTTGTAACACCTCGAAATAATTATGGTAGAGCAAAATGGATTGGACACCCACGCATACTATTAAAAGTTATTTTGATTTTTGCATGTCCATCCGTCTGTCTGTCCGTCCGTCTGTCCGTCTGTCTGTCCGTCCGTCTGTGCGCACGATAACTCGAGAACGTGTACACTAAGAGAGCTGAAATTTTGTACACGGACTTTGACAAAAAAAAAAAGTAAAATTAAGTTCGAAAATGAGACAAATCGGGCAACTCCTTCTTGGGGTTGCCATACAAAAATCTCGTTTTCAACTATATATTTGGACACTGCCTGAGAACGCGTTGAGATAGAGAGCTGAAATTAGGTACATGGTGTTTTCATTGTACTTGCAAAAAAAATTTCAAAAATGGACTAAATCGGGCAACTCCTTCTTGGTGCTGCCATATAAAAATTTATGTTTTTTACGTATATTGTAAAAACGATCAGTCCAAGACATTTTTATTGTACTTCAGAATACGAAATTCTATAAAATTGGTTATAATCATTTTTTCTGTCCGACGAACCGTTCTAGAAATATGTGCAAAGAACCACTGTAAAAATCAAAATTGTTCAAATGGGTGCCCATACGAAATTTCATACGGGAATTCATCTAGGGTATCATAAGAATTGGTCTTAGACCAATTCTACATAGCTTTTTTACTTGTTATGGTAAAAATTGCAAACTGTCAAATTGTAAATTATCAAGTTTTTAATCGTTTTTTCGTAGATATTGAAAGACGGATCATGGAGAGAAATATAATTTTACAATTTCTAAAATATTGAATGAAAACACGAAAGAAATTTTTATTTATTATTCACTTTGTAGTAAACAAAAAATTCATTAACTAATCTGCTAATATCCACTTCGATCCACTAAAGTGCTCACATGAAATTAATTCCATTCCTCTACCGAACTAATACCGGTAAAGATAATTCCAGTCCGGTTCGTATTCACATGGCGGATTATCTCACTCCAAAGATCTATAAAGTCTGAAATCGCCAAACGGCAGAGTTAACATTGATACTGGAGACGAAATTTTCAATTTATTTGCCAACTCTACCCAAAGGCGGAATTTTTCTAGCAAATTATACAGGAAAAAGACCATTGCAGGGAATCTGTATGTGGATACACTGCTCCCTGCTTGTGGATGGAAAACTTCCTTAGAAATAACTTAAATCCATAAAGAAATATTTAAAAACTTTCAATTTCGTAATATTTAATTACAAACTCAAAACTTCATACGCCGGTGCCAACATTGAAAAATCCATTGGCGGAAAGTTGAAAAGTGAAACTTCTCGAATTTCTATTAACCCAAATAATTAATTTAAAAACATTTATTTCGACAAACCCACTTATTTATTTATTGTTTACAGACCTTTCTCAGTTCGCACGTTACATAGAAAAGTGACCCAACTCAAAAAATGCAACTTTTCAGGAGAGCGAAAAAACGAAAAGCTGTACATAGAATTAATTCTAGCTTAATGTAGTAATTGTTTGCTAAAAATAGTCTAAACTCTTAAGTTTGTTAGTAAATATATTTCTGAAGATTTATATAAAAGAAATTTTAAGTTTTTGTTACCGCAGTTGGCGAGGTTAGCTGTTAATCCCGCATCCTCTTAAGTTGTGTCGCTTTTCTTTGTTGCGAAATAAATATTTTTACAAGTTTTTTTTAAGTGGCACAACTCAAAATACGATTTTTAAGAATTAAATTCCGTACTTTGAACTTTGTGGAAAAATGTCATAACTCATAATAAAATTTGTAAGAAATAAATGCTGTTTTGTGGAAAAGTGACACAATTTAAAATAATACTGTTAAAATGTCGAAAACATATTTACGTTTGTTATGAAGATCGTCACAACTCAAAAAGTGACACTGACACACTGTTCTATGAAGAATATCTCTGTTCTTCAGTAACAGAAAAGTGACACTATCGCTATCTAGCGGCAAAAACAATCAGATAGAAATATGCCAATTTCATGGTGTAATTAACTCAAAACCGACAAATTTTGAGTTAGGTCACATTTCTATCTGACGTGCGAATTAGTAGTTGGTGCTTAGACCGAAAGAGAACGCTATATAGAAATGAGCCCACTTTCTGCAGTGTATTTCTATGGACGTAGTCAGTCCATATTTTAAATGTCAATGGTTTTACATAAGAACGCTGCAAATATTTTAGAATGTTAGAAGTGTTACATGCCAAAATTACCTAAAAAGGGGCTTATCTCTCTTTAAGGCGAAGAAATTGCCATCAGCAATTGATTCAAATTCCTCAGTTAAAAACAAAAAGTATTTCCCATAGAACGACTTGGGACAAATAAAAGTTTTAAATTTCAACCCAAGTCGTTTCAATAGAAAAAAAAACCCCACGACAAATCTTACCTTCAGTAAGATTTGTCGAAAATAAAAATACGATATGTATGTACATATATACCTACATACATATCGGGCGCATAATATATAATAATATAACAGGAGTTAGGACTAAGTTAAGTTAGGGCTCTGATGTGGTAACGAGGGAGTCTGTTTCGTGGCTTGGGAAGTGTGTCTCTAAGGTCCGAAACCCAAATTCCGAGCAAAACCTATACACATACATCACATGCATACAATAGCATTCATTGAAATAAATTTTTATTTTTTTTTTAAGTTTTAGAATACAATTGTTTTTTAAGTTGAATTATATAAATAAAAAAAGTATAAAATAAAAAATTTATTTTTTCAAATAACTCAATTAATTAAATATTTTTTTCTTTAAATTTAGGGGGGGTCATGACCCCCCACGACCCCCCCTCCCCTGGATCAGCCACTGTCGTCACAATTTCTGTAAAACGTGCATCCCATCATAATGTAAGTCCTGCTTTAATAAATAAATTGGTAATATTACTATAATAATTAAAGCTATTGCCTGATTTAAGCACAGAACAGCGTGGTTTTTTAAACAAAAATATCCACGTAAAAATCCTCACGAATCGGGGCGAGTGCGGACGACGTAGATGTGAATTTGTCAAATATGCGGATTGTCCGCGGATGCAAATATCCACGACATCTCTAGTTCACACTACTCCAACTAAAATTCTCTTTACCGGAAAGTTTCCATATATCTATCTACCTACATATCTAATCCAAGTACCCCAGTAAATAGTAAATAGGTGGTAATTATTATTCTACCATAAAAACTCATAAAGACTCCCAAAAACTAAAAAAAAAAAAAACGCTCACCTAATCAAATTTCTCTAATAAAGTGTAATCGCTTCACAAATATTCAGCCCCATCATCTCTGACATTTTGTTTTTGTAAATTATGATCAAAAAGCATCCCCGGTGTCCACAAAAAAAAAAAACAAAAGCATCTGAAGAAACCGCGGCCCGTTTCGTTGGGATTTTTATCAAGTTAATCACGCTGATAATTTCCAAAATATTGAGCTTGTCAGAGCGAAACGTAAATGGGTTGAAACGTTTAGAGGCTCGTAAACTTTTTATTATTTTCCCAAAAGAAAAAAAAAAATCATTTTTCATAGTGATTATAGCCTTCATCATGATGAGCATCTAGCGATGAAGGCGGTACTGGTTGCGGGTCGCAGGCTAAGAAAACCACCAGAGTAAAAAGACACCGTGCTGGTTGTTTGTTGTTTGTTTGCTTTTGGCGGCGGCGGTGGCAGCAAAAGTAGCAGCGGTGACAACACTGTACAGCGGCACCTGGCACAACCAAAGCCTACCCGAGCTCGACTTTTATTATCCGAGAAATTATCGTTTTATGACCACCATCCACCTTTATTTGAGTTTCATTAATTAATTCAGCGCTAATTATGCTCGACCTGAGCTAATACCGGCTTCTGTTTATGTTTACTGCCATTCATCTGCCCAGTTTAGGTGGAGAAGGTGTTAGAATTTACTTTAACTGGATTCTGGTGATTATCTGTAGAAGCACATAAATGCCTCAGTTGTACCGCCACCGCTGCTTTCCGTCAGAATCAACTGACTAAGCTTTCTTTAAACAAAACACGTGATACTGGGACTGATTGATATCAAACACCCTTTTATCAACTCCGAACAAAACTTGAATAGTAATTTTTATCCTTATAAGAAATTAGCCAAGAAATCGACAATCCTTCAATAAAAAATACAAAAAACTACCAACGTGTGGGAGTGAGGAAGAGATATGACCTTATGGTTAAGGGTGGCAGGGTTAGCAGAAGGGAAGAAAATATTATGCATAGAGGGTGTCCGCGAATTATTTTTCTAATCAGAAAACGAGACGGAAACTTCAAGTCCCAGAGGAGATATTCTATGTTGGTAGTAACATCCCTGATGGGAGATCTACCTCAATTTTCGGGGCCGTAATTTGTTCACGTGAAGACGACTTTGGTTGGATATAATGAGAAGCTCATCTCATTCACAACATCACATCTCTCGATGAGTTTCTGCCTATTCGCTCAGAGTTCAAACAGATCCGTTCCGGAGGTGATATAGTTGTAAATATACCTGTAAAGGTATACTCTAAGGAGCAGGTGCCTCTGAGTGAAGCTGCCGACTACGACGACGATGACGATGGTAAAAAAAAAAAACAAAAAAAAAACCACCGCCCAGCCGAGCAATATTAAACTCTAAAAGAAAATGAAACTTGGGCTTAGATTGCACGATTCTCAGCAGCTAACAAGGGGTGGGCACACCATACTTATATATCTGTGTTGTTTTCCTACTACTAGCACCCACCCACCGTGACCCACCGCCAGGTAGGTAGCTCTACTCTTTACTCATGGGTAAAAATTATTTTGTTTGCGGATTTAATTTACTTTAATGGGAACCTAAAGAAATAAGTAAAGCGGGGGTGTCAGACAACATCGCGCGGATTGGATGGGATGAAACCCGGGGAGAATAACCATTGCGGTTACCGAATGCCGTTCCGTTCATAAAAAGAAATCACTGCGGACCCGAATTTATGATGGGCGGCTCATTAGATCTCTCTGGGCTCGTGCACTGCAATGTTTGGCTTTGATTTTTCCTTCTATTTTTTTTTTGTGTTTGTTACTGTTACTCTTTTTGTTTTTGTTTTTTTTTTTTTGTTGTCGAAAAGCTTCAGGAAGCTTTAGCTTCACCAGTTTTTTAAGAGTTTTGTTAGAGTAGTTCGTTTACTTTTGGCTTAAGTTGGAATCTTTGATGTCAGCGAAAAACTTCTTCATGAAGACACCTTTAATGAGCTTTGCAAGTAGAATTTTATATGTAAGTAGGTAGATATAGGTGGTGTATCTTTGACGACGTTTTTTTAGAGTACCCCCTCCCCTGCACCAGTTAAAAAATAAGGAAGATTTTTATTAGCCTTGAGCCACTGGATTTATCTTGTTGAGCCAACGAGGTGTTTGTTTGTTTGTTTGTTATCGTTTTTAATTAAAAATTCGAAATTTATCGTATTTGTACAAAAATTTTGTTTGTCCGGTGATGCAGTAGTATGATATGGAAACGTTGTGATGAAATTTTTATCTTAAGTTTACTCTCCTCATCGAGGGTCGTTTCAGGATGAAAATTTTGTTCTTTTAACCATATTTAGACAAGTAGTAGTAGTAGTAGTAGTAGAATGTAAGGACAACAGGAAGGAACACATCATCAATATGAAGACAACATATTATGACAAAATTGAATCGCTATACGACGCTATATATCCACCAATTCAAAGGGGTTGAATCTCCGCTTGTCAACATCTTAAAAGACCGCAAAGATATATGGGCGAGCGTGGCTAATTAGAGCAGCGGTAGGCATCCGCAGCTAAGGATGTTACGTAGCTGGTCCCATTCAGATATATAAATTAACCCTTTTAGACATTTATGTGTGATCAAAGGACACAATGAGTTACACGAGTACTGTAAATCATCCGATTAATTATATGCCGAGTTAGATACACCGCTGCTATTATGTATATAATCAACAAACCGACAAACATACGGACATATGCAGGAAGAAGTCCTTCTCGGCTCTGCTTTGAATATGAGTTGAGTGAAGTAAACCCTCATATAAAATAGCTTATATAGGATGTTATTAGGTATATTACGTTTGTTGAATGTATTCACCATTTCTGCCGAACAACAAGCTTTTCAGCTTGTGGTGGCGAATTGTGAAAATGGAAAAGGGGTAGGTAGTAGTAGTAGTAGTAGTAGTAGATGAAGGATTTTCTAGTTCTCTCAGTAGGGTCCTCGTAATTCTTATTTATGTCAGTTTTTAAAACTAAATACAACACGCACTGTAGGGGTATAGTCTTAGTTTTTGGGGACATTTCGTAAAATGTCAACCAACTATTTATGATCAAATGGAGGATACAGAGCGTATATAAAGTTCAAACTTAACTAACTATAGACGATGAAAGAATGTGGCCTTTTTGTTTTGTTTAGATGCATTTAAATGATTACTGTGATATTTTTGGCATACAACTGGAAGACTATGAACTTGAAAGAAAACATTTTGTTTTATTTGTCTTCAAGATATACCAAAATGACATAAATAATGGTGTAATAATGTGAGCATTTTACTAGGGTTTTCTTATTTTTTACATTGAGTCCCTGTTTTTTTACAACACGGAGTCATACAAAAAATATTGTACAAGTTCACTTGCTCCCATCGGGGACTTGAGCCTATAATCTTTTGCTATATAGTCTTGATGACTAATAACTGAGCAATTCTAAATAAAAAAAATACTGAAAATACCTTTATTGAAATTATAAGCAGACGTGGTAAGGAGTAACAGGTGAAAGTGATTTTGGAAATATATTAAGTTCATAGAAATGGGGGTTGAGTTTTACTCTTTCGAGACCCATATTGAGAGTCTACTGGAAATTTTTCAAACTACTGCATTCAGTAGAGAATTAAAAAGAAAGCACACAGGTGAGGTACTGTCAGTTTGTTGGCTTAAAGACGCAAATCAAAATTTCATGAAGAAATTCTGAGAGTATACTATGCGTTTCGATCAGCAGTATAAGGCGATCTCATCAGGACAACAATAAAATGCTGAACTGCCTACTATCTACACTACAGTGAACTCAGATGCTGAAACATTGATGGTTAATTACGTACTGTACCTACTGCTGATCGAAACAGACATATTCTCTCAGAATTTCTTCATGATATATTAATGGGTTATATGATGGGTTTCAAAGGTTAAAACATAGAATATTTTTTTTATTTTTTATCTAATAGTACAATATGTCTAGAATTTTTTTCCAAAGTTTCAAGTCATTCGAAGTAAAAGTCTATGAGAGAGAAAGAGGCTTTGAAAATTATCCTCATTAGGCTAGATCGGCGGGGAGCGACGCAAGTATATTGAGGCAGCTGCTTAGCTGTTGTTTGTCTATCTCTCTCGCTCGCTTTTTAAAGGTAACCTATTTTATTTTTCAAGTTTTATTCCTACTTAAAACTTTAATCGGGTTTTTTTAAAAACGCACTACTTTTTAACTCGGTGGAGACGATTTCTCAAAAACTGATGCACCGATCGAATTAAAATTGTGCACACTTCTTCAAAATAGGATTGACTAGTGACTGAACGAAGGTTTTTCTCATTTTTCGATTACAACTAATTTTACAAGACTATACGTTGTGTAAATTGTACCAAAAATTGTACTTTTTTGCATAAAACTCTGCCAAAAATTCAAATTAAATTTTTTTTAAAAACTTTGTTCAGTCACGACCTATACTGATCTACTAACAGAGAACAATTTGGTTTTTTAATTTGTTGAAAGGCTATGATATGATATCCCGACTATCACGAGGACACTTTTTTTATGTGCGGTCTCCGGAAACCAAGTGCAACCGGCTGAATTTTCCAAAATTTTGGAATGAAATTTTAATAAAATAATTTATTTATTATATAAAAGAAAATGGAGAAAATATCCGCTTTTTTAGCCTTCAAAACCCATGTAACCCGTTAAGAGGAGTCAGTATTCAGCAAAAATTTCAATTTAGATGCCAGCGAGCCTGTAGGCACTAAAACTTACTATACGTAGGTTTGTGTCTTGAAAGTATGAAAATACATATAAAATTAGCCTAGACCTAGACCACAAGTCACATTAGAGACATCTAGCGTAAAAGACAGAAACCCAACATGCGACAATTTAAGACGAAAATGAAAACTTGCAGTTCAAAGAAATTGAAAATTTTTAAAGAGAATTAACTCTCCTAAATTTTATTTTGCACATATATGTTATATATACTATTTTGCTTTATATTTCTAAAACTTTCAACGAAATATTGCAATTTCTCGTCTGTGAAGTATCGAGAGAAAAAACAAGTACTATTAGAGTTAAAGAATTAAAAAATGAGTCACTAAAAATGAAAAAACTCGACGTTATTTGCTAGATCTAGGCTTTATCTCTCTAAAATAGTCAAAATGTAAAGAAATGAGAATACCCACTAAGAGGAATTCGATTTGAAAAAAAATCAATTTTTACCATTTTTTACAAGTTTCCTAGCTAATATCTCCATTCCAATGCATTTTTTTTTATTTTTCTCGACGTTATTTACTAGACTTCTTAATTACCTTTAATTTAAGATATAAATCGTTATTCTGCTACAAATAGTTTGCTAGAAATTTGCATTGAAAAATGTATGAAACTTGCAAATCTTGGTACTGACTCCTCTTAAGTTCACTTTTTAAGAAACTTCCTAGTAGTCGGAACATTTGATGAAATTAAACCCAAAAGCTCGAAAAGCTGCGGTTCATAATTAAACCACACAATAGCAGCTGCCAATCTTACGTTACGTTCATGTAAATACGTTTATACAATTTAACTGCTACTCGTATAGTAAAAGTAATTTGTTCTGTTTGTTTAAAGAAAACGGCCTAATCAAAATTTATCCAGATTTATGCAAGGTAGTAGAAACTGCGAATATTCGTTTTTATATAACGCATGACTGACAGAAATATTGTAATTCGCCGCCAAAGACTTTAGACCAATTGACGTATATATTGTTTTTAATTGGTGGGAAAAAATAGGTACCCACCTGGCGAAAAGACTCAAGACATAGGTTGTATGTAGGTCTCAACATATTTATAGGCATGATAGGTATTTTTTCCCAAAATACTTCAAGAGTTTTTTAGTGTAACTCTTGCTTGAAGGATAGTAAAGGTAATTTTTGATACTCTGAGAACACAAGGCATAGTTACGAATGGGTTCACTCAAGGTTGAAATATGCGGTCGATAGTTAGATTGTTAAAGTTTTCTCACAGCAGAACCCACAAGGAAGGAATTTTACCACCAATGCTCATTTCAAAGGATCACACGATAAAGAATGATCAAAGGTGATAACACAAATAAGTTAATCATATTAGGTTCAGGTAAGGCTGTCATCGTAGCCTCGATATCTCAGTTGAGTGGGCTAACACGTGTCTCAGGGGTTATGAGTTCCAACCCAATCTCGACCTGTTTGTGTACTTTTCTTCCTACTCAATTTCCTTTACATTTTGATGTATAACTTCTACTCTTCTATATTTTCTATTTTCTTAGCTATAAAAACAAAAACCCTCGCCTCTCTCTTCTAATTCCACCATAATATCCAGTACTTCATGAAAATGGATAGTGCGAAGTTTTAAAAATTATTTTAAGACTTTCACTGTGAGAACAAACGTCAACCCAAAGAACATGTATGACAACAACCAAAAGTGTCCTGCTAGAATTAAGCTCGATCAACTTCAGCGGCACAGAAACGAAACGAGTTCCGGGTAACAAGTCGAGAAGAAAAAGGAGAAATTGTGCAAAGATTTTTTTATTCAGGAGACTTGCAAAGTACATTTTAATTATTGACACTCGAAAAGTATTTTTGATTATTGAAACTAGCAAACAAAATATAAAAAGGGAACAGATCGAGATCAATTTTCATGAGCGCGTTGATTGCTTCCAGAATTGGCTACGTGAGAAAAAAATACAGAAACAGCAGCTTCATCCACCCGAAGCAAAAAAACATGGCTAGAGAACCCAACGAAGATAAGTAATCCAAATAAACATAAATAATTAAATACAAATAATCAAACAAATAATTAACTAAACAAATTTGCAATTACTAACCCGAAACGTAGCGATAGCAGGACGGTCGTAAGTTTTACTCATTCTCCAGATACATTTTAGTTTGAAGGTCTCCGATCCGCTCCTACTCTTTGGGCGCACACATACTTTCCCACTCAATCTCCCACTTTGCGTGCACACATAAGTAAAAAGAAAATATTAAATACACAACCGTGCCCATATTAAGTTATATTCAGTTTCTTAATCCTTTTGCAAAAAGAGAGAACAATTTCAAAGAATGGATGGGAAAGCCACCCCCAGACCGCTCATCCCATTACAGACTAACTGGAGGTCAAAATGAAGAAGGCTAGTTATCTCTAGAAGCACCCTCTTACCTTAGCTAATCTAACCTAGCCTAATCGCATACTTGCTGTACGTACTGTACATCATCATTATTTATTGCCCTAAGGGGGTGTCATTGATAAGACCCCTCCTGCAGAAGATGGTTAATATATTTTACATAAAGAGTCAGTTGCTTGCGAATCTCAATATTAATAGAAACGGTAATTTACAGCCTACCTCTGTATGTATATGTAAATGTTCCTAAAACTGAAAGGATCAAATTACTGCAAATCTTCTGATCATAGTTACATAATGGCAGTACACTAAAAACCTATTCGGAATTCTATTTAATTATAGTACACTGCCATAAAAAATATTGCAAAAGGTTTCCCAAACATGACTCCAAGTAGAGAGGATTAGACAAGTAATTGATGATCCCCGGCTTAGGAATATTAATTTTCGCAGATGAATAAAAATTGCATGAACAAACATCGGCTGAGATTTTCACGGAACACCTTAATATAGAGAAAGGACATTTATCCTACTAAATTACTTAAGAGTGCTTCAAGTAGAAATACTACAATCCAACCTTTGTATACCTTAACAGAAATTGGTCCAGAGAATCCAGTGCAATATTCAAGGCAACTTTTATTAGGCTCTAAGTGATGAGGGGACTGTTGCACTTGAATTTAAGAAGATTTTTTAAAGATGTTTCTAAAGTAGACAGATTAATAAGAAGATCTATTCAATTATAGAGATGGGCTAAAAATAAATACCGGATATTCAATCTCAATGCAGCTAGAACGCCAGAATCGATGTTTAACTAATTAGAAATTACCACCACATGTAATGTGCGAAACATCACCATCATCTCCCGGAAACATATTGAGATTTTACACCTGTTGTCGAACTTCTTTTGCAGAAGTTAAATGTATGAAAAAGAAGTCGAAGGAAATCAGAATTTCTTATAGGTATATTCCGGTCTGTTTAAAGGGAAGGTTAATGTGCTCGCAAGTTACGAACATGGAGATTAATGAGCTTATTCGATTTATAAACATAACAGATTTTCGATTTCCTCCACATCACTAATGTGAGATATACCTAAGCTACATATAGGTCGACGTCAAGCAGGGATATCGTATTATTACTAGCCATACTAAATCTTCAGATGTTGGTTATCTTCCAGTTATTGCTGACCTGAGTTAGCCAGAAATAAGTTCATAGCGAATTTAGTCAATATGAAATTGACCGAGTTTGCTGCCAAATCGGCAGGTCGAAAATTGAATGGAAAAAAACTCTTTACAAACGAAAAATCTTTGAAAAAGACATTTCTTTTGCACTAGAAGGCGTTTCGTATCAGCAGGAACTGTATACTCATCAGTTCGCCTTGGTTTTTGTCTACCATATTGACTAAATTCGCTATGAATTTATTCATAGCAAAACTATCTATGAAATGCTAGTCACACATAGGGCTAATCTCGCTAGACATACATGTAAATACTTACTATTACGCCTTAAATATAATTCGCATTCAAAAATTATTTTAAGTGCATATATGAGGTCAGCTAACAAAGCCGTATTGATGAGTGTACGGTTCCTACTGATACGAAACGCCCTCTTTTGCAAAAGAAATTTCTTTTTTAAAGATTTTTCACTTGTAAAGGGTTATTACCACTTAATCTAAAATAGACAAATATTTCAAAATTAATTGAACATTTTTAGTTAAATTCGTGTACCTACACCTTTAGGCTCATATTTTTCGGCCGAACAGTTTTAAGCTCTGCAGTGGTGGTGAAATATTGGATGGAGGATCATAAACATAACAAATAGTCACCAAAATACATAAACCACACTCAAAATAACAAATGATATGATAATATGTTAAAATTTAGTACAATTTCCGTGTAAACCTGTATCACTGTTGGGCGTTCACCATAGAGAATGAATGTGTAAGCGCGATATGTCGTGACACTCCAAATGCACCAACCGAATCCCGGACACCCTAAATGAGTGATACTCTAAAAGCCATTGAAGTTAAGTATGCTAAGTTTTAGAGTTTGGGCCCTCATAATATAATAATAACATAAATTTGTATATTCACATCACAGTTATAGATGTATGTATGTGTGTGTGTGTATGTTCATGTACAGGAAGGCTAGCTAGCCTCGCAATAAATCTATAGTCAGAGCCTGCGATATTTTCTCACCACTGCTGCTACTAGTGTAATAGTGAATGTGTGAGAAAGAGAAGAAAGCCCATTAGGACTACAGAGCACTCCTTGATTTACCACGAACATAAAAATGATTTATCAGTGACATTAAAATAATGCACACACACACATATATATATATATATATACATCCGCATACAAATAACATATAACGGCTGCAATCATACATGCCAGAGTTATGAGTCCGGGTCGGATAACTCGCGCTTATAACTACTATACTATACCGCCCTGTCCTACTGATGAACCATTCCTGGTTCTAGAGATGAGAGGAGATGTAAGTAGGCAAAAGGGTTACAGAGGTTGACTCGACTTGATACTTTCAATTTTTGTTAGTGCAGCGCAAAAATTAACACATACATAAATGAAAATTTTAAGCTTTCATCCTGGTGGTGGCATCATATCAACCCCTCCGAAAAAAGGAATCCACCTTGAAGTGAATCGTCCGTCGCGTCCCCGAATCCGCAAGATCTGTGCAAAAATTTCATTTCCAGTCAAGTAAAAGCATCTTGTGTCGTCGTTGCGATTTTCTTGTTTTTCTAGCGGGATACTCTACATAACTCCATCCTTCCGATTTTTAGCTGTCTTTTTTTTTTTTTTTTTGGCTTTTTGCATCGCTTTGCTCCGGGATAGCAAAAGGGGAAAAGTAATGATTTATCGAGGCTTAATTTTCTGTTAAGGCAATTCCTCATATATGTGATCCTTGCGCTTCAGGGACACATTTACCCTTCCATTCTGGTGTGGTGTGGTGTACAGTCTCCACGAAAAATTCTGGCGGATGTATGATGTGTCCTTAAACTCCAGACCCAAATTTTTGTCGCTGTTTCTGTCTCTGCGAAGGCATGGGCTCTACTGCTGGTTAGGTTACTTCTTTGCTATTGTGACGTACGGCCGATGATGTATGTATGCCTGCCGTCTTGCAGTTTTCTTCTCTATATATATTTTTTTTTTTTTTTTTTGGTTTTTGTTCCTCTTCCGATTTCTGGTTCACTTCAACGATGGAATATTTTCCTCACACACATCTTCTCGACCCCGAATTGGCGAGGACCACGAGGTGTATATAGATATATTTCACCGAGATACACGTACATGTATACATATAGCCCTAAAGAAGCATATGACTAAGATGGAGCCAGATTCAGCGAACAACTTGGAGAAGGAGGAGGATGAAGTTCTAGAATTTATGATTGTTTTTGAGAATCGACGATTTATGATCTTAATGGGCATCAGCTGTCTTATTTATGTTTATGCGACTTTGTGCTTGCACATACCCAACATATGCCCCACCAGTCCACCCCATTTATGTAGGTACTATGTAGCAGAAGCGGGAGCGAACAGTAAGAGTTTTTGGCTACACTTCACTATCAACTGTGTACCAAACTGGCTTGCTTGGTTGCTTGCTTGAAGCAATAGAATAAGCGACAGAGGGTCGATGGATGGCGTTCGATAAGAGATCTCCTCACAATCGACAAGACCCCATTTCTTAGATTTATGGGACAACATAGACGAGGATGGATGGCAAGATGAAATGATCGGGAATATGAATTCTAGAGACTTATGGATATTGGACGTAAAGAGAAGATTTGGATGTCAACCTTTTGGAATAGATTTTGTTTTTTTTCGAATCTTAAAAATTGGGTGCAACTTCCTTTTTTTATTTGATTGTGATTGGTGAACTTACTCCTAGTTGATGTTTTTGTTTTTTTTATTTTCCCAACAAGATAATTTTTTTCAGTTAATTTTTTTTTTAATTTATTCATTATAATGACAGTGTACAATTAAGATACAACATTTTTTTACTTGTTCAACATAAGCAAGAAACATATCTATGTAAAAAGAAAAAATAATGGTAAAGGAAACATGACAAAAAAATATAGAAGAAATAACTACCTAAAGTTACTGATAAAAACCAAATAAATAAAAATAACAAAATTAATCACTACTTAATTTGCTACCAGTAACGCATCAAGGATTTGGTTTGGGCGGTTCCTAAGTCCAAAAGGAGTCGAAAAAATAGGGCTCTAATGTCGCGTACTGCTATTATATATTTAAGGGTTTTATTATTTTATGGGACTTATTTTTAATATACAGATTACATTTTATATGTAATTTGTAAATTATGTTCAAAAACGGAACGGACCTTTTAGATGGTCCCGTACGCCCCCCCCCCCCCCACCGATGGTGCGCCCCTGTTTGCTACATATGCTGAAATATAACCGCAATATATTTGACTCCTCGATATTAAGTTACTGCTGCTTCTTTGGTGTTACCAAAAGAACTCGACACAATCGATATTTTAACGCTGGGTGGTAAGGGATTGTAAATTTTTATGGCATAACTGAAAAACAGACGTTTTGTTATCAAATATTCAGATCTGAGTGGAATGCAATTGTCTGTTCTAGTAGATCTCGCGAATTGAAGAATGCTTAATAGGTAGATTGGACTACGGTATTTGATAATTTTTACTAAAAAGATTACCGATCGGAAATTCAAGAATGTTAAAAGATCACAACCCAAAAAAGAAGTAGCATAAGCTGACATATGATCATATCTTCTGAGGTCATATGTAACAGGGTGGGCCAAAAGTCACCATGGGGTTTAAAAATTTAATAACTTTTTCGTTTATATATTTTTTTTATTTATTTTTTTAGATTATAAAATATACAAAATGGAAATTTTTTTACACTAAGTATGGAAAATAATGTCACTTAAATGACCGCCGTTATTAGCTTCGCAATGATGGGCTCTTTTTAGAGCATTTTCCATAACATCTTTCAACATTTGTGGCTGTAGCGCTCGAATTTCTGCAACAATGGTGGCCTTGAGTTCAAGGATTGTCTCGGGTTTGTTCACATATACTCGCTCCTTCAAATAACCCCAAAGAAAATAGTCGGGTGCTGACAAATCTGACGAACGCGCTGGCCAATTAATTTCTTGAAATTATTCGCTGTCTAAAAATTTGCCTTAAAAGTGCCATTGTGTCTCGGGCAGTGGCTCCATCCTGCTGAAACCACATCTCAGGTCTGTTTTCAAGAGCAGGACGTAAAAATTTTTCTATCATTAACCGATACCGCTCTCCATTTACGGTTACAGCACTTCCATCTTCATTTTCGAAGAAGTAAGGCCCAATGATATTTTCAGATGTAATGCCACACCATACTGTACACCTAATGGGGTACAATTGGCGTTGATGAATGGCTCTTGGATTTTCAGAACCCCAGAACCTACAGTTCTGCTTATTAACAAAGCCATTCAGATGAAAATGAGCTTCATCACTCATAATCAGATTTTCAATAAAATTGATTTCATTTCTGGCCAACTGTTGAAATTTAACTGCAAAATTTAAACGTTGCCGATGATCAGCGGGTTTCAATTCTTGCACCAATTGCACCTTATATGGGAATAACAGTAAATCTTTTTTTAAAATGAGCCGTAGTGACGTACGTGACATCCCTAGCTGACCAGAACGCCTTCTGGTAGATGTTTCTGGTGTTTCGTTAACACTTTGCTCTACACGTTCAATATTTTCCGCAGTGTGAATTATACGCGGTCTACCGGTTCGAGGCAAATCACTTACGGTGCCATGTTGGTGGTGACGATCAACTAAGCAACGAATCATGGCTTCAGAGGGCGAAATTCTGACGTTAAAATGGCGACGATATGCTCTTTGCGTTAAAATAATTGATCGCTGATTTAAGTAATAAAATTCTATTATTCTGGTTCTTTGTTCAGTTGTGAATCTCTCCATTATTTATTCTCCAGATGTTATTTATATAATCTAAAAATAAATAAATAAAAAAAATATATAAACAAAAAAGTTATTAAATTTTGAAACCCCATGGTGACTTTTGGCCCACCTTGTATATCAAATAATGGAGTTAAACGCGATCAGCAATTTATTAAAATTAAGATGATCAAGTTTGCCAAATACATACTTCACAACTGTACATTATCACAGAGCTAAGCAGAGAATGAGCAAGGAACAAGAAAAGTGTGGTAAAATAGCTCGAAGTCCACAAAGAGCGAAGACCACCGGATACTTTACATGTTGATTGATGTGATGTGATCACCCCAAGTGAGCACGTTATAGATAATTACAGCCACATTACGGGCGGACTCTACCCAAGGTATGATAGTGTCATTAAATATAACGGTAGAATAAGTAGAGGTATAAATTTTATTTCAATATTCATCTAAACACCACGATTTTCCAGGATTCAACATTAAACCATTGTCAACCGTCCATTGATATATTGAATTAAGGTCTTCACTGATACAATTAATTCTATCTTCGATAAATCCCAAAGGTCGCGATAGAAAAAGTTGAGCATTATCAGCGTTGAAATGCATTTCGTTGTGTGCAAGAAAATCGAACAAATCGTTAATAAGCATTCAAAAAAGCAACGGTACAAGAACCGAGCCTTGCGGAACACCAAAATTAATTCTAAGAAAAATAGAGTAAATACCATTTGAAAACACGGTTTAAGAACCCCTTGTTAGATAACTAAATATAAGATTCGTTAAGCTTATGGACAAACTAAATTTAATAATGAGTTTCCTACGCAGGTTTGTGTGATCTATAGTATCGAATTCTTTAAAGAAGTCAAGGAGCACCAATAGCATTAATTTATCCAAATCTATTACTTTCCTAACTAAGTACATTGAATACTTTCAGTAAAGCAGTGCAGTGATGCAACTATGCTTGGGACGGAAACCAGATTGGAAATCATGAAGGCTACTATTGATGCATAGATAATGAGAAATTTGCAAGAACATTAATTTTTCCAAAACCTTAGATAGGAATGGTAAGATGCTGATATGGCGGAGATCGGTGCAATTATGTCCAGGCTTTTTGGGTATAGATATTACTTTCGAGAGCTTCCAGCTTTGCGAGAATATTGAGATAGTGTTGGATGGTGGAGAGAGGTGGTGTTAAATATGCAAGCAAGTGAGAAAACCAAATAAGGTGCAACAATTTTATCAAACCTTGGAAAAATCCCGTCCAAACCTATAGAATTAGACTTAATACTACACAAAGCCGTATAAACTTCATATGTAGAAGCGTTGATAAAGTGGAAGGGAGATAAGGTAACATTTATGAGGACAGAAATGTGTACCCTATCCAAATTGTTGACTACTTAGTACTTATATGCCGAGGAACATCGCAGCAATGTGCACATGATGTGCCTGTCGCAATAGTGGGGAACACTTTTCCAGTGGTTGTATATTATCTGTATACTTGATAGTGCCAGATTCATGTCGTGCAATGTTCCCGTCCATAAAGTTCGGAACTAACTTAATTCTTAAGGAGCAATGTTTGTTCTTTTTCCGTGTTGGCATTCTCTAGAATTTTAATATGTGTTAACTTTGACAGTTTTAGATTATGAGCATAATGTAAACCAACTTGAACTTGTGTTTATAGAAATAAATTTTAGATATGATAGAATAAAATTAATGTCAGACTCATTTTTCATAGTTACACTTCTGACTGGTTCTGTGGGAAAATTAGCTTCGCAGAAAATTTTATTGTTGAAATATCGTACGGATACTCCGAAAAATTAGAAAGCGCCTTTGAAACAAGCCCAATTTAAATTAAAGATAAAAATTGTTGGTTAGAAATCCACAATTATGTAAAAAAGTGGCAGTCAGTATGAAGTGACAACAATTTGACGACTTCAAAGTTCCAGCCAACTTAATAAAAAGCAATTCCTCTAGAATCGCCAGTGTTTGTTCAATTTCAATGTTCCTGTCTCCATAAACACGTGAACGGCACTCAGTAAAATATGATACAGCCCTACCACATGAAGAAATATACTTAAATTTTTCTTTCTTATGTTTGCAATAAGTTTTATGACAATGCCAGCTGATAAGATTTTAGATTATAGAACAAAAAGGATAGGCTATGAGGAAGAAAAACTTAAGCATTTTTCTTCATGTAATAGAACCACATCGATGTATTTGTTTAGGCATGGAAGTAGTAAATTTTGATATGCTTAGAGTGGGTACATAATTTAGTGACTAAAACTTCGATATCAGAATCTGCAGAATGGGCCGTCGGTTGTTGGGCCGGTGGTCTTCACGTTAACGCGACCAAATTTGGCATTCTCGTGGCTTCAAAAGCGTTCATATTTTTGAAAAGCATTATATAATTGTTATTTCGAAAAATGCACGGAAAATGTGTTTTTATCAGAAGGTTTCAACAAGGCTTTCAAAGGTTTGCTATACTTTTGTGTACTTTTAAAACAAATTCGAAATTGAAGAACAAATATAAAAACAGTTTTTAAATTTTGTTTTTATTTTCTAATCTTAAAAAAAAAAAGTAATTTTATTTCATGTAAATCAATTTTGAAGTATACTATATACATGGTAATGGTATAATTACAGTCAGCTTTTACTTATGACACATTTTCAGTGTTAGAAAGTACCTAATTATTAGAAACAACAGTTTGATTTTTTCCACATTTGGTGCGGCAGTGGAATTGTTTTTGTTACTATATTTGGCCATAAAAGTAGGTGAAGAAGCGATTGAATTTCTAAACGGTTACAAAAAGATTCCAAAAACAAAGAGTATGGGAAGGGGTTAAGAGTTCACTTCTTTCCTCAGTTCCTTCACGTCGAGCCATAAAAATTTGTTTTGACACCTCAGGCAAACGTATAAATTTGCGCTCCTGATCCATAAAATTGTCAACATAACCTTTTATAATTTTAACTATTCTGACGTGGACTGTACAAAGTTGAGCAAGAATCGATCATGAAAAGAATAGTAAATAATATTTATTGCGCATAAAATTATTAGTTGATATTATTTTTTCGCAAATAAAATACATTTAAAAACATTGTGGTGAATCAATTTGATAGAAATATTTATAGATGGACTTTTCTAGCTTGTTTCCCCACGAATTAGTTTATAATATTCTCAAAATGCCAAGCATTCCTGTCTTCATTGGTAATGCTACAAAACCTCAGACGATTTCGACATTTAAATTGGATTCTTGGAGGATATAGTCGTGAATTGATTGAATCAAATTCAAAAGCTCTTTTCTCAGATTATCGGCGTGCATTTTGCTAAAAAGATCGCTAGAAAGGAATCAAAAATCTTCTGAAACTTGTTCCAGCATTTCTTACCTCCTTGTCAATTAGAATAAAAGAACACCAATCGATTCAAAAATTGGTGTACGAAGCTTTTGTTGTGTGGCAATATTGAAATCACTCATGATTTTGTGATTAAAAAGTTCGTGAGTCGCTGGTATAACCATATCTGCAGCAAATTTCGTAGCACTGGTAAAAATTGCTTCCATCTCAGGATCACGAACCAACCTCAGCCTTGTCAAGCGCGTAAATGCAAAACGAGAACAAAAAGTTTATTTAACAGTTAAAACTCAAAAATAAAGAAATCCTGTTTTAGTTTTAATTTTAAGTGTGAAAAGGCCAACCGCTCTTATTTCTTTTTTTCTTATTTACCATGGAATTCAATATTCAGAAAAAACGTTGTCTTGCTCTCCTTGTACTCGGTTCAGTAGGAAATCAGCCTAATAATTTGGATTATTTGCCTGTTTTTAAAAAAAAAAATTTTTGAAGACCCTAGGGGGCTGGTTTGTTATACATTTTCTGTTTTAATAGATTACTGAAAATTGTTGTAGTTATTTCAAAAGAAGGTTTCACTTTGTTTCACTTTGTTCTGGGAAAGACTTACATTCATAAAATAGGATTCAGGTAAGACCTGCACATTTCACGTTATGATTTTAGAACGGTGAAATATTTTTGTGTGCCGTGAAGACTAACTTATAAAGCACCGATTGGGCTTACTTCCAAGCCGAAACAAATACAAGAATTATAGGGTACAATGTTGAGATAATTTCATTTGAATCCGAAAAAAATGAATTGTTTGACTCAACATTTTGACTTTGAAGGGCTATAACTTCGAAGATATTAACAACAGGAAAAAAAAATTTCAAACCTCAATTGATTAGCCATGGATTAGAAAGAGACACATTCCGATATTTAAAAACACCTAGGAGATATTGGGAAATATGTTCAAGCACTTACTCAACACTGGGAAAAAATTCAAACCCCGTAGCTCCCAGGGGGGTGAAGTTAGACCCCCCCCCCTTCCATACATTTTTTTTCGTTTCTTACCGAGATCTATCACCTCCTTTTCATATGGCCATCCTAATTCGGGACACCCTGTATAAAAGATTCTTCAGATATCTCTAACCTTTTAAACTTAGCAAATAAGATATATAAAGGGTTTTCCAATAAGATGTGTTATTTTAATTAGCCCGCTATTTCGGTAGATGTCACTTTTGGAGCTGTCATTTTTTGACATTAGACAAGTAGAAACTACGTCATTAATAAAAATGGAATGATACACGATTCAACAACGCACTGAAATTATTAAAATTCACTATAAAAATGGTGAAAATGTGGCAGAGACGGTTCGTAAAACTCGAACATTTTTGGGTCGTCGTGAAGCACCTTGTCGGACCGCAATACAGAAATTGGTAGAAAAATTCGAGCTGTCGGGACAAGTTAGTGATGTGAAGAATAAAACCCCTGCACGTCGCTCAAGAACAGCCGAGAATATTGCTGCTGTAGCCGAAAGTGTTGAAGAAAACCCAGGTTTGTCCACTCCTCGTCGTTCTTTGGAATTAGGCATTCCGCAAACGTTATTACACCGTATTTTGCATAAAGATTTGGGTCTTAAGGCTTATAAAGTTCAGGTAACACAAGAACTCAAGCCGGCCGATCATCAACAACGTCGAGTCTTTGCTGATTGGGTCCTTGAAATGCATGAAAATGATCCGGAAGTCCATCGAAAACTCATCTCGAGTGATGAGGCCCATTTCCACCTCGATGGCTTCGTCAACAAGCAAAATTGTCGCATCTGGGGCTCGAAAAACCCAAGAGTTATTATTGAAAAGCCTCTCTATCCTCAACGTGTGACTGTTTGGTGAGGTTTATGGTCCCGCGGGGTCATTAGACCTTACTTGTTCGAAAATGAGGCTGGAGCTACAGTTACGGTGAATGGATTGCGCTATCGACAGATGATTAATGATTTTTTATGGCCGGAATTGGATGGTATTGATCTGGACAACGTTTACTTTCCACAAGACGGCGCTACGTGCCATACAAGCAACGAAACCATTGATCTTTTACGGGAAAAGTTTCCGGACCGTGTTATCTCTCGAAGAGGTGATCACAATTGGCCACCGAGATCTTGTGACTTAACACCTTGCGACTTCTTCCTTTGGGGCCACGTGAAAGAGAAGGTCTACGCCAACAGCCCAGCGTCGATTTAAGACCTCAAAGATGGAATTCATGAGGCTATCGGGGACATAGGGCAGCCACTTTGCGATTAGGATATGGAAAATTTCATGAAAAGGATATGGTCCCTGTAGGCGTGGTCGTGGTGGTCATTTGGCTGATGTTATTTTCCATTATTAACGGCATACCTTCCTCTTTATAATGAAATAAAGATCCGATCACTTATCTCAAAAAGTGGCATTTTTCTTTGAATATCAAAATAACACCTCTTATTGGAAAACCCTGTAGTATTAGCAGAATTAGTATTCTACATAAATGATCCTGTAGAAATTTTAATTTTAAGAGATAAAGAGTCTTTGGAGAATCTGAACACTCCCTTTTTAGTCAACTCAGCTGTTAAAGACACTTGGGTTACGCCACTTTTCACATAGTGTGAAATAAATAAATTTCAAATGTTTACTGCTTTCACGTTAATTACTGTAAAATTGCTTTCAATTTCGGTACGTACTTCGGAGGACGATAATGCCAATATATGTGCAGCATATAAATCCTCAGATATTTCAGGAAATTTTACGAATTTCTTAAGATGTTTAACAATTAACATTGGAATGCAATATAGCCCAATATCCTCTATATCGAACGTAGGCTTAAATTGCGGCCAACCAGGATTTTGTTGTGAAGCTGTAGCAAAAAAAAAATAAGTGTTGCCAAAACTTTAAAGTGAAATGGTCTCGGCGAGTAGTGGAGATTATAGTCAGGCTGTATAATTTCAACCATTTTAAAGGCCAGAAATTTTGGCATTCTGAAATTCTTTATGAATACAGTCATAAAAGTAGCAAACGGATTCAAGTTATCCCTCATGTTCCTCAAAACTGTCCTCGGTGCGCGGCTGACAATGTCAAATTGTTTAATTATTGTATATTTCACAAACTTATGTATATTATAAAAATATGAAGCGCAGCTCAGTCAGGTTCTCTTATGGTATGCTAAGGAATATTTGACAGTGATTTTTGTTTGCTGGAATACGAAATCTCTTAACAAAAAAATCTCCACAAAAGTTAAGAGATCACCTGACTTCTGACATTTCTTAACTATATACGCAGAATATCAATTTCGGCTAACAGGCTTTGACAGCCCAGTGAAGAGACTAACAGCTTTTTTCCTGAATGGAAGAAGATGGTGAAGATGGTGATCGCTTCCTACATCTACTCCTCTAAAATTTTAGACGTCTTGTCCTTATATGTACTTCTGCACCTATAACTAATACTCCTATAGACAATTTGGCTTCAAGTACTTTCAACCAAATCACAATAGCAAAAACCTATATAAATTATAACAGCAAAGTTTCTAAACCACCAGGACAAGGCGATCTTTCCATCGCAGTGCTGATAAATTAGCTCTTAAGGTAAATTGAGGTACAGAATAAATTCTAACTGACGATTAGATAAAAACCATAATTTGTCACAAATATACAATTCGCATTGAGATTTAGATCTGATGATCAACAAAAGTTCACTATTCATACTTTCTACTATGAAATTAAGAGATGAGCACAGAATTACGAACCTATATAGTTTTATCTTACGAAAAATAATTCATGTAGTAGGTAATCATTTCTTAGAGATACCAAAATGAGACATGATTCTTAATGAAAGCAATTGAGATCAAGTTAACAGAAAGGTTTTCAGATGAGTAAGTAAACTACTTGAACTTGACAATTTTTAAATGCCACATTAGTTTACAAGAATGACTTTCATTGAAATTCCTTGACAATTCGAAATCAACAAGCTTCAAGAAGTTTTGACCAGTAGAGGTACATATACTGACCCCTGAGGCACACCATTATAGACAGAAAAAGAAGCATGAACTGCAAAAAGTCCGCCCAACAATAAATTTCTGATCTCTAATATTTATGAAAATGGTAATAAAATTTGGTAAATTCCTATTTACTATACACTCGAATCCTTCTGAGAACTTATTAAAACTCCATTGCGTGTGGCATGGGTCCAGTTCTGTAACTTTTCCTTATATAATACTTTTTGATTTTGCGAAGATAAAATTAAATCAAAATATTTTAAAAACTCATTTTCTGCTATAGTTGCATAAAATGTATAGGAAACATAAGACCCGATCATTTCATTGGAAATGCATAAGATGATGGTATTAAAAAATATGTTAGTAAGATGTAGACTAATCTACCCAACAGCTGTGGAAGTACGAATTGACCAAATTATTTAATTGGTCGAATTCCAGTACGTCGAAAGGAAAAAGATAATGAGAAAAATTCAATCCTTGATTAATTAAAATATTTGAAAATAGGCTACACTATAAGAAAAGACAAGTGGATATTAACCGGAATACAGCAGATGGGGACAGAAAAGTCCATAAATGTAGTTGAGAGCCCTCACTTTTTTGAAGAACGTTATGCGACGTGACGTGTTAAGGAAAATTCTTTAGAACTATTATAAAAAATATCAGTAGTTAATTTAAATAAATATCAGAGAAAAAACATTATATCTATCAGATAGACAATTTTTAAACAGAATATATGAATAACAAAGGCCTTTACATAGAGCCTTGAGGCATACCTAAGATAATTTCTCATGTTTGAATTGATTCGATAATTTATTCAAATTCCAATTTTCAAATACAAATTTATTAAGGCGTTACAATAGTAAGACAAGAGAGGAAAATAATACAAAGATTTAAAAATAAAAATTGAAAACTTGAAAACAAGTTATCCAAAAACATAATTTGTACTAATATTTATATGCCTCACAAGAAAATTCAACCAACCAATTAAGTAGTTCGCAAGTATTCCAATAAATTGTTGCGAAAACTGTGATTGTCTCTAGTCCTTCTGAGTTGAAGAGGATTAGAGTTTCAAAGTCTCTGATGGATTGAATAAAAATTTGACTCTCAAGTGGTGGACAGGTGCAAAGAGGAATGCTTAGAGAATAAGTTCTTACTGATTGGGAAAAATCCAATCTAATATACAGATAGACAGATTGCCCAGATATAATCAAATTACGAATGATACACGATATTTAAAGAATGTTTCTAGTGTGAATCCCAAGATTGAATTTACATATTCCGAGACATGGTCGTATTGCCTCAAGTCGAACACACACTGCAGAGTAGAATTAAAGGCCAAATTGAGCTTACATGATGAGGCTGAATCAAAATCACGAAAAACTTCACAACCATAGGTCAGGATAGGGACAATTAACGATTTGACTAAAATAAATCCGCGTGTCAACAGGAAGGAATAAAGGCTGCAGTAGGAGAAAGTTTACGTAGCGTCCCGTAAACCTTGCAGCACGCTCATTTATATGATTGGTTCAATTCAAAGTACAATCATAAATAATTCCAAGATTTTTTACAGTAGTACCTACCTACATAAGGAATATTCACGTTATTCAGAAAAATATCTGGAAAGCAGGAAGTATCCATTTCAATCTTTTGTAGATCACGATAGCATTAGACTTAGAGGTATTTAAGCTCAAACGATTAATACCAGCCCAATTAAGCACATCAGCAAAATCTTCGTTCATACCGCATATAGCATCCTCCAGTAATCTTAGAGGCCTACGCTCAATATCATCAGCATATACATGTGGTAGTCACAATTTTTTAGAATCATTGGAAGATCATTAATGAAGATAGTGAATAATAAGGGTGCCAAGATGGAGCGCTGAGGAACTCCACTCCGCAATGATAGGAAGCCAGAACCAAAATTAGAACCGAGCATACTCTGCTGATGCCCGTTGAGGTAAGACGAAACAAACTTGCATGCAGAATTTAAAAATTTGAATTTAAAGGCAAGTTTACTTAATACAAATATGTGGTTAACTGTCTCAAAGGCTTTGGAATAGTCAAGAAGGACGAGCGTTATAAATTTATTATTTTCCTAATATCATCTGTTATATTAAGCAACGCTTAGGTAGAGCTCGGCTTGGATCTAAATCCCAAATGAGGATTAGATGAGAGATTCTTCTTATCTAAAAAAACGGGTGATTTGGGTGTGAAGAATTTTTTCAAAGGCTTTAGTGAGAAACGGCAAAATTTAAATAGGACGATATTCCGTTGAACCACAAGACTTCTTGGGGATGGGAATTATTTTACAGCACTTCCAGATATGAGAAATCGTAGATCTTAAAATGATGTTGTTAAAAAAACAGGTGAGATTTGGCAGAAGAACTTTTATAAATTTGGATGACCCTCACATCCAGCCTAACAGCGTTGGATTTGACATACATTGCAGCAGAATAGAAATTTAATCACTGATAAAGCATGATTTAAGTTGTCGAAAGCCTTCAAGAGAGTCGACGTATCTAATTTTTTTTTTTAAGCAAGGGACGAGGGACTCCAAGCATGGAGGCCAGAGTGGCCGACTAAGCTGTCCTGCTAGAAGACCTATCACCAAAACCTTCTTGTCCTCTCAATAGAGCACATCAGGTGTTCGTGAGGAAGGTTTTTCAACTCCTCTATGAATAGGAGGACAGAACATAGATTATCTAGTCTGCTCTGGGCGAAGGCAGGACGCGCACAAAAGTTTTCGGTTGTCTTACGCGCTTGTTCCAGCCGGGACAGACACTTAGGGTTGCCAACAACTCCAAATCTTGTTAAATGAACATGAAGCTAGCTATGGTCAGTGATGATGCCTACCACAGTTCTACATTGTTTCCTTTCGAGTCCCATGAGAAAACCAGAGGTATTCCTATCGGGCCCATCAAGAAAAAGTTTTGTGCTCCTTCAAGTACTCAGGTTTTCCCATCTCTGCTGATGTTTCCTATGAACATCTGGTTTGATGAGAGACCGGTCCGAGAAACGGAGAATCAGAGCCAACCCTAGCTAAAAGGTCAGCTCTTTCATTCTCCATAATCCCCATGTGGCTAGGATCCCACTGAAATGACACCTTGTTGCGGATACACAACTTATTCATAGACGACCTGCAATCGTCAAGTAAATTAGATGTTATCCGAGGGCCACACAGAGCCATCAAGGCTACCTAAATATCAGAAAGGATAGCAATGTCCTTTCCCTTGATGTCCATATCAAGGGCTATCTTCGCTGCCATTGAGATGGCGAAGACTTCAGCCTAGAAGATAATGGTGTGTCTTCCAAATGAGTACTCCATCCCAATATCAGCTTCAGGAAGGTAAACGGCCCCCCCCCCCGCTTCCTCATTCGTAAGAGAGCCGTCGGAGAAAATTTTTAGAACAGACCGGGGAAGGCTCGATAAAGCACTTCCCTCAGCCCACGATTGCCTTACAGGAAAACTAACAGAGAAGCGACGCCCGACAGGAAGCTCTGATACCATCGCATCACGTGGCGTGCTGGCCAGAGGGTTTCCAGATTCAGCCCACACGTCAAAGAATAATTAGGAGAGCCAGTCCAGCCGTCCTCCCAACATCCCTATGAGCGCAGTCTACACACAGCCCTTTTGGCATCTGCCTGAATCACAAAATCCAGGGGTTGTAGGATAAGTAGGACCTCAAGGGTAGCAGTATCCGTAGATCGATCGCATGGGGCCCAATTTCAATGCAGGCAAGAATCTGCAGGCTCGCCAAATTCCACATCGCAGTCCCCACTAGCGTCCTCGACCACCCTACACAGGAGGCATATGTGAGCATAGGTCTAATGATCCAGGTGTACATCCAGTGCACAACTCTCGGTCTTATGGCCCATGTGCAGCCACAGGTTCTCCTGCATTGAGCGAAGACCCTCATGTCCGCATAAACATTTTCCTCTATGTGCAATCCCGATGTCAGCTTCGAGTCAAGATAGCTCATAGCCAAGCAAAAGGATGACTCCGAACTTCAATCACTAATATACCAAACCCGATCAAATAAACCGCGTTTCAAATTAGAACAAAAACTTATACCTGGATATCAGAAATCGTTATGGTGTGAAGTCAGCACTCAACAGATTCATCCTTTCGTTCCGAAACTGCTTCGACGAACAGTTCTCAACGCACTACATTCCCCAGCGCATCCAGGAATCCGCGGATCACGTAAGCTGATCACAGCTCGATACTTCTGGCCGAAGATAAATAGAGATATTAAACAGTGGGTTGAATCCTGCATTCCTTGCCAGAGATCCAAGATTCAAGGACACACAAAAAGCCCACACTTAGACTTTCCCATGCCAAATAATCGCTTTGAGCATATACATATGGACCTCGTAGGTCCACTAGAGCAATCGGGAGGATATACATGTATCCTAACGATAATAGATCGATGCACTCGTTGACCAGAAGCATACCCAATAAAGAACATAACAGCTGCGACGGTTGCGGAGACTTTCGTCAGAGAATAAGTCAGCAGATTCGGCGTTCCGGCGCAAATAACAATAGATCAAGAATCGCAGTTCGAGTCAAAACTCTTTCATAGCTTGACAAAATTCTAGGGCTCACATAGAAGTCGTACGAGTATATACCACCCACAATCTAATGGGATGGTAGAACGCTTTCATAGGAAACTAAAAGCTGCCTTGAAGTGTCGAGAGAAGAGCATTTGTTGGAGTGAAGACTTCTACTCGTTTTACTTGGTATCCGAGCATTTCACAAAAACAACCTAAATTGTTCGCCAGCGGAATTTGTTTATGGCCAACCCCTAAAATTACCCGCCGAGTACATTGTATCCGACAGCTCCAACGAAGTAGATCGTTCAATATTCGTAGAAAGGGAAAGAAAGCGCAATATAAGACCAACCAAAACAAGAAAAGCGAATACAGCAGTTTATATGCCAAAAGATCTCACTATATGCGATCATGTTTTCGTAAGAACAAATCACGGTAGAGGAAGTCTGAGGCAAGCATACGAAGGACCTTTCCCCATTGTGCGGAGATGTCGCAAATTCTTTGTCATATGCATGAGAAGTAGAAATGTAACAATATCGGTCGATCGATTAAAACCTGCTTTCATATCTGAATCAATTGAATCTGAATCTGAGCTGCTTGACATGGAGAGAGAGTTGCAGAGTGTATCTAAGGAGCATTGAAAGAACAAACTGCCCAAGCTTACATCTTTTGGAGAAGAGCACTTAGCTGGTGACATATTTCATTGCAACCCATTGTACTTGCTATTTCGCAGAAATGAAGACAAAAGTATTCCAATTGCTACCCAAATATAACAGATAATTGTTTTTTATAGGAAATGAGTCACAATTTTTAGAATCATACATATCACTAAAATAATTACCTGCACGATAAGTTGTAAATCAAATATAAAATGTTATTAAATTCAACTCAAATATACCAAGAGTAATTACCTATATTTCTCCTCCTCATATTCTACACTTTAATGACAAACACTAAATTAATTAATTTCATAGAAAACATTCAAGAAAATTTTATGACTGTTGTAAATCAATAGAAAGTCAATAAAATGCCAGAGGGTGAGGACAATAAATACGGCAAACGTTAGCTACATACAACATATCTACTTACATACAATTAGTCGTCGTGACCTAAGGAAAAACGTAAAAATTAATGAATAAAGGGCGCCCAGTAGGAATTAAGGATGGTCCTTATAATATTGACGACGACAATATAGTATACGATGACTACAGTCCTAAATGATATGACGAGTAGTCCTCTTACTACTTCTAACGACAGCCATCATAATGAAGGAACAATGATGTTGATATCGTAAAAAGGTGATCAAGTTTATAACGTCGTCGTCGTCGCCCGTTCTGAGTTTGACCTTATTTCTTATATTAATAGCTCTGTCGTAAATATCTGTCTTTTACAATCACACTTTATCAGGGAGAGAAATATGAACAGACATGATACATACAGGGAGAAACCTTCACAAATGTAATAATAAAAAAAATAATAATATCCTAAAAATCTTACAATATCTTAAAGGGGAAATTTATGATTATAACTATTGTCCAAGAAGGGAAAATCTTTGATATGGAAATGCACTGCACTGCACTTACACACATACAAACAGAAAAGTTACAATTATCAACCCCAAGTCAACATTCACTGAACATCCCATCCGTATCCGGCAGAAATTTAATCACACGAAAGCCATTATCGGTCGAACAGCACTCTCCGCCCTTGGACAATATTTCAATCAAAAATCATAACTCAAATTCGACAGCCTCAGGAACGCTGAAAACAATCATCTGGTAAGGATCCGATGGGTGCAAAAAACGCCCGACGATGAGTTATTGAGTCCGCAATTGCAGCAAATCGAACCCCAGTACTATTTGGAAAGGAATCATCGAGAGGCAGGCGAAGCAGTAAGTCTGCAATTCCTAAGTATATCATGTCGAAGGATGGAGAAAATTTCTAGCAAAAATCCTAAAATCGCATGCAGCTTGTCTCATAAATCAACTTCAGGAGCTGCCATAAATCAGGCATCGCGTGGAAACCTCTAAAGTTGGTATAATGTGCACCGCCACACCAGTAGTTAGTGCCAGTAGTGTTGGTTAGTTGGTAGTGGGTTGTAATAGTATTTTATATATAGTGAGATGAAAAAGGCTGGGGGCTGATGTTGATGGCAGGACTGACGTATTCGTTGTTTCGTCGTAGCCGTCTTCTATTTCTTCCTTGTCGTCCTTGTCATATATAAACTCGAAATCTAACAAGAGGAGAGCTATTAAAAATAAACGCGCCAAGTAACTACACAGCAATTCTACCTACTACAGTAAGGAAAGGTACAGAATCGATAAGACCTTGTCAAATGGACATCAAAATTCAAACATGACACGTTGCAGCCGAATGACAGTTATAGTCGCATAAACCGTTTGTACTATGTATGTAGGAGATTGAATAGGGATGTGATAGATATGTGAATGCAGGACCTAATTAATCATCCAGGCACACTTCCATACAACAAGACCAAAGTCCACAGCAATTTAGACTGATGAAACGGTAGCAAGCAAGCGGCCAGATTGCGGCTTGTTCTGGTCAGCTTAGTGCAGTATATTGACGCAAAAACGGACTCATCCGTTCAGCTGCTTGACTCTAGCAAAAGCAAATATGACGGGTTGTGCCAGGATGCTTTCGATGGATGCATGGTGGTGCGATTGCCATTCGTATACTGTCATATATTGTACAATTGCCGGTATCTCTGGTAATTAATTGACTTTGGACAGATGCTGGACGATGACTCTGGTCTGGATGGATGGATGGATTCGTGACAAGCTAAATGAGTTGTTTGTTGCAATTTTATCGCTCATATATCTTTGCGCTAATGGAATCTTGTCATTGAACTGTCCATTGGGATCGGGATATGAGAATCAATCAGGATTATAGGTGGTTTGAAATTGTTTTGTGTAGGGAGAGTGTAACTGAAGTTTTATAGATTTCTATTTGAGATATTTTGGTTTTTTTTTACATATTTGCTCCCATGTAATAAAGTAATATTTCGCAAACAATTAATAGTCCGGCAGACTTTCTCCCCATTGGCATTCTGCATTTTTGAGGCCAACCATTCCCTTTAACTCGTACACGAATTTGTCTATTTCTTTACAATTTTCGACACTCTCGTAGACCCACTTTTCGTAATCACAGCGAGCTGAAATTTGGTACACAGGTTCATGTCGCGTGACAATTGAATCTGTCAAAATTTGAACCGGAAATTTCCATGGAAAATCCGGAAAGTCGGGAAAAATCATTTGAAAATCTAGGACAAATTTGATTAGTGATAAATCCGTTTCAGGAAAAATGCAGTTTTCCGATTTTTCCGAAAAAATTTTCCGGAATTTTCCGACTTTTCTGGAAAATTTTCCGGTAAAAAAGTTTTCTAAATTATGCAGGATCAAGTTCCCTATCAACTGACATCATTACTTTCTCTCCGACAATGGTGAAAACTTGCAGAAAAAATCAAGGAAAATTCATGTAAAACGCTTTTCCGGAGTTTATCCGATCAAGGAAGCGTTTGAGCGTTGTAGAGCGAAATGAGTTGCATAAAGTTGCTTCTGTGGAAAACTCCATGGAAAACCCGGAAAAGCGGGAAAATCATCGGAAAAATTTTCATCGATATGATTAGTGATAAATCTGTTTGAGGAAAAATGCAGAATTTTCCAATTTAGTTAACGTGAAAAAGGCAGAAAATAAAATAAGTAAAAAACGAGTTTTCAAACAAAACTGAGGCCAAGTCGCATGAAAAAGAAGAAAATAAACTTTTCTTCACACACAGAGGTGGACTCAGATTTTATTCGCTGACAATCACTGGGATATATTTCAGTATGATCAGTCAGAGGTGGACTCAGATTTTATTCATTGACAATCACCGATCAGTATGATCAATCAGAGGTAATAAGTGATTTGATTCATGAAGAGAAAGAATATTCAAGAGAAATGTCCCAAACAAAAAGTCTAAGTCCACCTCTGACATTTCTCTTGGATATTCTTTCTCTTCATGAATCAAATCAGTTATTACCTCTGATTGATCATACTGAAATATATCGGTGATTGTCAGCGAATAAAATCTGAGTCCACCTCTGTGTGTGAAGAAAAGTTTATTTTCTACTTTTTTATGCGACTTGGCCTCAGTTTTGTTTGAAAACTCGTTTTTTACTTATTTTATCTCTCTAAAGTTCTTGAAAACAATAACAATAATCATTTATTTCCGTACAAAGATTACAAAATCTTATTGTACAAAGTGAATTGGGAAAAAAATTATAAAAAGAAAACGTATAAAATGAAAAATAAAACTAAAACTAGAATAAGATAAAAATCAAAAGCAAAAAGTTAGTTATTTACAAAACAAAAAAAACTAAGGAACAAGCAAGAGCAAAATAAAATAAACTAAATTATACAAGACTAATGCAATATGAAAAAGAAGAGAGATTAGATAGAAGATAGATAAAGATAGATATAGACTAAAAACTGAGCGACACTCAAACTGCCAATAATTTTTAACAAATATCCGCTGATTTAATAAGCTCTGCAAAAGTTCTGCCGACAGTCGTACATTGAACATCACCTGTTAAAATATTAAATTTGCGAATGCTTCGGAAAAACTAAGAGCGCTGTCAATACTGCAACCTGCAACGAGGGATCAAAAGTTTCTTATGTCTAGTCGATTGCAAGAAATTCAGTTTCTCGAAAAGATACGATGGCTTCCGATTGTATATCAGTTTATGTAGAACTTTTAATCTGCGTTGGGTTAAGTAGCCCTCTAGAGGCCAACCAAGCAAGGTCGATATATAAAGCGATATGTGACTGGTCCGAGGCAGCCTGAATACGTAGCGTAACGCGTCATTGTATGCAACCAGAGGTCTTCTACGACACACTGAGCCCAGAGATGAGAATATCACGCAACCATAGGTAAAATGAGGTATTACCAGGGCTTTAACCAGTTTTTTTCGCATATGAAGTGAAAGTAAGTTAGAAGTCAGCCACAGCTGCCGTAGACATCCATATATGTTTCCAATTGTAGCACTGATATGGTTGCAACAGGAAAACCGCGAATTAAGCTCAAAACTCAGGCTCTTTGCAGAATCCACATATGGAAGTCTGGTGTTATTTACAATTACTGGTGGTACAATATCAGTATCAATGTCTTTTCTATAGATCGCCAGACAATTTGAGTTAACAGGATTTAATTCTAACCTATTTTGTACAGACCAATCATATACACGCTGGAGATCTTCATTCAGTCGGCATATGCAATCCTCTGTTAAGCCAATTAGCCTGCTGAGATACAGCTGCACGTCGCGTCGTCAGCATACAGATGTATTGCAGCGCCATTCATTACGTCGGTCAGGTCATTTATATAAAGACTGAACAAGAGTGAGCCAAGTATTGATCCCTGGGGGACACCACTATATAAATTCGCCGAGTCAAAGAGGGAGCTCTGTACTTTTACAAGTTGTCTCCGTCCGCTTATGAAAAGGTGATCTATAATCAGATTCACAAGTATATTGAAAATAAAAATTTGTTATCACGTTGGCAATCCGGTTTCCGATAGAATCATAGTTGTGAAACAGCTTTGTTGAAGATAACATCGGATCTGAGAAGAAGCGTGGGTAATGATGAGGTCAGTGTGCTTGTAATGCTAGATTTCTCAAAAGCCTTTGATAGCGTTAACACCATCGAATACTGCTAAATAAACTGTCTTCAAGTTTTAGGTTCGCAGCCTCAGCAATTAATTTGATTCGATGCTTACTTGATGGGAGATTTCAGCAGGTTTATATAAATGTTTTACACTGTGATATGTTACCACTATGGGGTACCTCAAGGATCTATCCTAGGACCCTTATTATTTAGCATGTTCATATTTGATTTATCCAATGTCATTCCCGATGTTAACATCCAATGTATATGCCGACGATGTTCAGTTATACTACAGCAAGCCTATTGGGCTTATGGAGGACTGTATGGCTCGGATAAATGATGATTTCGACACTCGCTACACAACCAACTTTCGGTAAACCCTGGAAAATCGCAATGTCTTGTATTATATCACAGTACTGTATTAACATCTATCCCCCCAGTATTACTTGCAGTAAAGGCGCTGCCGATTGTAGGAACCATTCCTAATCTGGGTGAAAAAATGAACTCTAGATTGACGTGCTGCGATCACATTGCAGCTATTGTCGGCAAAGTTTACGACGGTTTACGGAAACTGTGCCTGTCAGCTCAAATCTTAAGTACAAGCATTAAGATGAAACTGATTAAGACTCTGATTTTACCCCACTCCTTTCATGGATAAAAGTTATTAAAAGGAAATATATACACAAGAGCTAAAATCTTTTCTTGTACGTTACACGAAGGATTACCGGTAAATTGCTCTTAAACAATTTCTCGCCCACAGTAGGTCACCCACAATTGCTCGCCAGGAAAGTTACTCGCCACACAGTTGCTTGCCACACAATTGCTCGCCAGAAAGTTACTCGCAGATGTTTTTGTTTTGTTGAAATAAAGAAGGCACAGCCTTAAAAGTCCATTTACATACCAGTTTCTGCTTCGAATGTGTTTTGATAAAATTCGATTATTTGTAATTCTGAAAGTGTATTTATTTGAAGTTGCTGGTAGACAGTCTTTTGAGGTTTCTTACATTCCTTATTGTCCTTTTTATACTGTCCGGCTGCAGCTTGTGACAAATTAATATACGAATCAGTAACAATACGATGTGTCCCATCTTGAGTATTTGTTACTCGACACTTAGCATCACTATAGACCGCCTCGATTTCGCACCTTGCAGAATTGGCAGCATGATTGTATGCATTTAAATATTGGGCAATTTCAATATTCACACTGTGGATATGTTCACGACACTTAAGTCTTTTAGACTGATCACATTTATTTTCTCCCTGTTTTGTTTATCTTTAATATTATACAGAATTCCACTATCCAGTAACTTCTGTTTTCCTTTCTCGTTTTGCACAAATTGTAACGCTATTAGGGAGAAAGAAGAACTTATAACACACTGAACACTAACAAGATCTGAATACTAACAGACTGAATTCAAATGAATATAAAATATGTTTATTTATATTGTTTCAAAGCCGGATGCAAAATCTTGGAAAGCAAAGAAATAAACCATTACTATCGCGCCGAGCAGATTTCGTTTCGTCAGAAAATCCTTTGTTAATCCCCTGATCCCATTTGACCATAGGTCGGCAATAACTTTTTATTGTGTCCATCGTGGCAATAAGGTTGTCACTTAGCAGCGTCATGCAAATCAAGGATACGTGAAAAGAAAGAAACGTTATCATATTCGTCCTTCGAAAATATCCAGAACTTCTAAACAGTGTTGCGATAAATGTAATCGCAATGTCGGTCTGAACACTTCGTGTCTCTTAGCAATAAAAACACTCCGTTCTCAACACATGCACTACTTTTATTTAATTCACAGATCTTACAACTGGCTTGATTTTAACTTTAGCTATTAGCGCCGACCCACTGCTGTTTAATTGTAACCCGCACTGACCACACCAAGTCAGTTACGCAACTCGAAAACTTACGCACGGTAATCGGAAGTAGAGCATTACCCTTAACATATGTCATTATGATGCAGTAATATTCTACAACCGATGACGAAAACTACTGGCCAATGTCACCGATAGAAACAAAACGGGCACTGCCGAAGTAATGTAAACAGAACATCACTTTAATCAGCAATAAGCACTTTACTGTGCGATGTAATATGTTCCGCTATTGCTTTCTACTTTACTTTACTAAAAATACTGAAATACATTATACTGTCAGTTGCATTAATATTGCCTTTGTTTCATTCATATACTCTAGTATATGTTGGGCACTCTGGTCAGTTACGTTACAAAAGCATACCGGGTAGTTAAGAGTTAAATAAAATTGATCGTTATCGGCATACAATCGCACCTATATGCACCGTAAACATTATCTAACAGGTAAAATAAGTATATAGATAAAGCAGCAAAGGCTCTAGTATAGAACCTTGAGGCATCCGATGCAAAAACCAAAAAAAAAAACAAAGCCGCAGATGAAAAATTTTTGAACTCTTTGATTAGAATCTGATAGAAAATGATGTATAAGAATAATTGCTACACTGTAAAAAATAATAGGACTATCCCCTAAATTTAAGACACGTTTTTCCGTAAAAATGAATGTAATTTTCTCTGATATAAAGTGAAAATCAGTTTAGTTTCCTCAAATCAATGGGACATTCAATGTATTTAGGTATTTGTCACCAGAAACCTATAAAGTATGTAGAATTCCTGAGATGTTAAGCTCTCTTGGATATAAGAAAGAGAACATTCAATAAATACATATTTTATGCAAATATATTTTCGTTTATATAATTCACACATTGTTTTTGAAAACAAATCTTTTGTTTTTCAATATTTTGTTTGAGCGTGCCCAGCGCACCACATGACTTCCGTACTACTTGGTAGTATGGGCCATAATAAATGACCTATTCAGCTCATTCTTATGTTTTTTAAAGTGGGCGGTGTATGGTGCTCTTACCTATTCCCTACAAATTAGGGAATATTTCCATAAATTTTAGGGACGGGGGGGGGGGGGGGGGGGTTGAAATAAAAAAAAATTAATATTCCCTACATTTTATGGAATATTCCCTAAATGTTAGGGGTAAAAAGAAAAATTCCCTACATTTGAGGGAGAGAAACCTACATACATTTTACGGATAAGAACCTAATCTACATTTTCAAATGTGGAGCTTTTCCTAATCTTATCGGCAAATAACTAACGTTTGTGGCACAAATTGTTGCCAATTATTTTTTACTGTGTGTAGTCTACTGAAGTTGATAGAGATAGAGAACTTCTCAATAAGGATACCAACAATTTTCGAGAAATCGGGAAATTCTAATTCAAAACTCTTATTAAAGGTAACTTTCAAGATTGTGATCACCCTAATGAAAATTCCAAAAGTTCGATGTCCAGGATGAAAGAATTTCGTTAAATTTTCTAAGGCTTTAGATAAAAAACACAAAATATACATATTTGGCAGAGTTCATCTGAGTATAGTACTGTCGATTCATTTCTTTGACAAATTCAGTCAATTAGCCATTTGGCAAACTCCATTCTCACATATCATTGCCCAAATCATGTACCAACTTTAAAACGAAAAATCAAAATCATCAGGGTTGAATTAGTCTCATTACGTGAGATAATTTTTCAATATATTGAGCCAGGTCTACCACCCCATCCTACATATATTTGGAGAACGTGATTATGTCAGCAACAATTGGCATCTCGTGAGCTTTGAATACTCCTCCCACCTCCTATCACAACTCCAAATACATTATGTTTAAATACATAAAATGAATAGAAAATAAATTGGAAGAAATTTGGCAACACAGCGAATTTTTGGAAAATGAAATTCAGTTTTTACATAAAAGGGCAAATGCGCTAGTTTTGATTAGGAAGCGAGTCGGCTTTTTTTTAAGCGATTTCTTTTTTTTACTATTTGAAGTGTTAAAAATTTTACTGAGTGTTATAGTTATGCTCTCACACCCAAGCCAAATTAAATAGTATTAGCTCTTCAGTTTTTTGTGTGAATGATACACTAATTCTGAATAGATTTGGCTAGTCTAGTGTTCTTTTACTTATCTTAGATTCAATTTCAAAATATTCAATCTGTTGCAGTTTCTGTCGAGATTATTTAATTAAAAAAAAAATAATTAAAATAAGTCGGAGCCACAACATTTTTGATAAATGTACGAGGATTTTTTGCGAAACCAACTACATATCGGCTCAATAAAAATCGTCAAAGAACCTCTTTCATTTTCCAGAGTTCTCATCTCTAGCACGATAGAACAGAGACTATCGAATCCTATTCGATACTTACACCCATAAACCACTCAAATGTAAAAGTGGAGACCATAAACAAGAATGCGCGTAATGTGGGGAAATGGACAGAAGCAGAAGGTACCACCTAGAAAGCTCCAAAATCGTCTCATATAAAATTTAAGCACACAGCCAAGAGTATATACATAGTATACAACAGGTTAGTTGGCCTCAAGACACCTGTTGATCTGCAACATACCAGGACTGAGTATATAGATATAAGTACAGGAATTCCCATAATCTAGCACTTATACACGAGTGTAAACAAAAGGACGTAAGTATAATGCCGCCGCTGCCACCGCCGCCGGTCCTTTGTTAACTTTACACATATGAGGATGGGTCCTGCTCTCTTAAGAAGCTGAATTAAAGTGCAATTTCTCAAAGAAAGGTACTAAAACTGCGTTCCGGCAGCAACATTTCCTTTGGGTGTATGATTCGAAGAACCTCGTGGTTAAGTATCAGATAATGTGCGGTTGCCACACGTCTTACCAACAGGTAGACAGACGCAGGTGATTTGATATTTTTTTTATCTTGTAACTTGTTTTTTTCTTTTTTTTTCATTTCCTACTGTTGACTAAGAAATAAATCTGAAGATTGAGAAAGCCAAGATTTTGTTTATTTTATTTTGCCGCGTTGTTTGTTGTGGGTGTTGTCGGTTCTATCAAGGTATACTAGACACACAGCCTACCGCTGTAACTTTAGTACATCAGACATTTCGGTACCTTGTGATCTTGTGATATTGTTTTGATACAGTAAATGACAAATATTTAATTAGTTTTTTTTTCTTCTTTTAAGATTAGAATACCGATCGTAATTAGGTCAGAATTCTGATGATAATCGCATCTCCTTTGAATTGTGTAAATCTAGCGCTAAATTTATAATGCCAAATATATAACGAAACAAAAATTGCGGCTTAAATTACAAAAAACATCAGCAAACTGAGGTTAAAGAGAATCCTAAATCAACTCCATTTCGAAACCAATAATTTTTGCATAGGTGTGTGCAATGTAATATCGGATTTGTCTCAGGTCTTTCCATATTATCCAAGGTGAAAGGAATTTAACCTCTCGGGAATTTATTCGCTCCGGTTGGTGCAGTATCCGCAATAATTTTTTTGTTTTTTTTAAGTTGGTGCGCTCTACCGGTAAAAATATATTTTGCTGGATTTTGTTTTCGCATCGTTTCCGTCAGGTAGATTTTACCTTTCCATTTTTTTTTTGTGTTTTTATTTATTGTTGTTGCACAGCTACTGATGCTGCGATACTATCTTTGTTTGTGCAGGTACACATCTTCTGTCAGAGGTCACACCATTAAGGTTTGGTGGAAGGCAGCCTTACAATTATCACAGTAGCAGAGTAACCAAACCTCTTATGCCCATTCATTTTGGAGCAAGTTTTAATTCCTCTGGCATTGGACAATGCCCTGCCCTGCTTAACACCACTTTGTGGTGAACTTTGTTGTTCATTTTCATGTGTACTTTTCAGCAGCTCCTGACTTTTAAAACACGTCTAGAGTAACGATGCGTGGCGTTATTTTTAATTTGTTAGAGGGGGGGATTCATTGAAATAGTTTAGTATGAAAGTTATTGAAAATACCACCAGGATTTCATAAGGACCTTATTTGTTTTTTTTTTTATACAAATTTTGTTCAGAAATTTGTGATAGTTAGAAGTATGTAAATGCAATAAAGCGTTTCTGCTGAATAAAATATTATGCACAGGTAAACCGAAGATTTTGTCCTTATATAAGTATTAGGTTGACAACAAAACAAATGATGTTTTTTTTTTTTTTTTTTTTTTAGATAAGTACGACTAAAAACTTTGTCTTACTAAAATGTAGTAGAGGCAAAAAAGGCATAAAACAACAATCTAAATTGTTTTCCTCAATATCTGTACCTTTTGTTTTTAACGAGGAAATTAAATCCACCCTATCCTTTTTTTCTATATATAATCTTAGAATTCAGTTCGCCCCCTATCAACTATGAGTATAAAAAAAAATCTACGCTACTGAATCCTGCTCTAATTATTGCCCTAGAAAAACGATTTTTTTTTTTTGGTACGAAGTTCAACTTCACTTTTTCTCCAGCTTTACTTTCTTGTAATGCAAGGGCATAGAATAATATAAAATTTCCTTATATAGTGTCTAAAATCCTGAGAAATTCAATCAAAATAGTTTTGACCAAATTTTGAAGTTTTCAGAGACGTAGATTTGTTTTGGGAAAGTTTGTTCAATGTCTTTCATTTTTGCCCTACACTATAAAATCGTGCCTTCATATGGCAATAGCGATAGTTTTATCACTAATCTCTAGTGATGCCCTAAGTAACCTTAATTAATATTAATCTAACAAAGATGAAACAATATTTGAGAATATCCAAATAAATAATAATAATTCTAATAAAAAATCGTGATATTACCCTTCCCACTAAAAGCACTTATTGTTAGCTTTGAGCGTATACTGAACACTTTCAATGTGACAGTTATGTGATTAATATCCAGGGATAATTTTTATACATACAAAATAGAAAATAATCCTAAAAGACGGTCCACTTATCATAAGCAAACATTGAAAAAGGAGAGAGAGAGAGAGAGAGAGAGAGAGAGAGAGAGAGAGAGAGAGAGAGCTAAACGTTTGACAATGTGATGATCTTGCAATTCAAAAATTAATAAAAATTGGCGGATGTCTAAGGGTTCGGAGCTTCTTAATGGTCGATGGATATGGGGCATGTTATGGAATTATGATTTGAATGATTGGTTTGAACGTAAAGTCCAGACTACCAGCATAAGCTGACAGATCATTCAGGAACAACGTCACTACAGGGCGACACGCTAGTTCGCTTAGACTATTGGCGGAGAGTGGGGGGGGGGGGGGGGGGGGGGGGGTTCCACGAAAAACCTGCCACTGTTCCATCACCATAAACAAACAAAAAATATCTTGCCTGATCATACACAAAAAAAAAAAAAAAAACGGAGCACAGATCCGGCCCAGAAAGGACTTTCACACCACTTACCCTTAATCTTCCTTACTCTTAATGAAGGCGCAGATCTTCTGCCTTCTAGACCGCTGCCCCATCCACCCAATCAACATTGTGGGCATAAGTTTCAATGTACCTGAGATGATCCAAAAGAGCAGTGGATGAGTGAAAATATACGACCTTCATCTGATGAAGGGCTCCAGGAGAGTGAGAGGAGAAAAAGAAATGTCACTACTTCATCAACATCTGTTTTTCCAGTTATATTTATGAAATTCTACTACTGCACATGATAACAACTATTCTGCTTCTTGCACCTTACAATTAAACAGATTACGTTTGGACTTTTTACCGGGTTAAACTTAATTTTGTTCAAGAAAGAATTTTTTTGGGATTCTCCGGTATATAGCAAAAGCTAAAACATGTTCTAATTTGTTTTTCATCACACAACCCATTAATTTTTGGTGACAAGTTTCAAGTCTTGGTTTGACTCATCAACAGGTCACAAATAGCGAAATTGTGTGATTTGAAAAACAAATCAAAAAATGAAAAAAAGAAGAAAGAAATGAAAAGTTTGAGAAAAACAGAAAAAAACAAATTTTTTTTTTTTTATTTATTAAAAAAATTTAAAAAATTTTAAAGAAACAGATTCATTCGAAGCGAATCGAACCTGTAGACGCCACGCAGTGGGCTGAAAAGCGTATGCAGCAGGCAGAAAACCAAGCTGCACCGATGAGTGCAAGGTTTTCTGCTGACACGAAACGCTTCTTCTTCTTCCTTTTCTTCTTTATTTTTCAGCCCTTTGCGTGGCGTCTACAGGTTTGATTCGCTTCGAATGAATCTGTTTCTTTAAAATTTTTTAAATTTTTTTAATAAATAAAAAAAAAAAAATTTGTTTTTTTTCTGTTTTTCTCAAACTTTTCATTTCTTTCTTCTTTTTTTCATTTTTTGATTTGTTTTTCAAATCACACAATTTCGCTATTTGTGACCTGTTGATGAGTCAAACCAAGACGTGAAACTTGTCACAAAAAAATAAAAAAAAAAAATAATATTAATGGGTTGTGTGATGAAATAACAAATTAGAACATTTTTTAGCTTTTGCTATATACCGGAGAATCCCAAAAAAAATTCTTTCTTGAACAAAAAAAAACTTACAATTCAAGTATAGTATCGAATGTGAATCAACGTTACTCCAATCAAGATAGTGAATATCTATACATATCTAAGGTAAGTAAAAGCAACCTAGCGATTAAGGATGAAATATCTTATTCAGAAATAATAGGATAAGAAAAGCAAAGTTACTTACGCCATAGATCTCTGCGATATGTTGAAAATTCAGCATCCGACGAGTACCTGTATGGATTAATTGAAACTCCAGAAATTAAATTTGATTACTATATAGACTGCTTTGTACAGTCTCCTTAATACGGTATGACTTTTCTAAATAATTGGCGCTTAAGGCTTAAACATAAGTATTTGGAATTTCTATTCGGAAATTGAGCATGTTTGTGACAGAGATTTTTTTTTTTTTGCTGAAGGAGGAATATTTACATTTTTCAATACAAACACGTTGTTTTTTACACACTGGCGAATAAGGGTGTTTTGAACAGCTGTGCAAGAGATATTTCTTGTTAATATACGCTCACCGCTTAAGACTAGGTGTTTCACAAGTGCACTTTTGAAGTATCTTGAAAATTTCCTCAAAATTTGAAGCTAGAAAATTCTATAATTTCTAAGTGTTGTCCTGTTGTATAATCGTTTCATCATTTATCGATGATTAATGTCAAATCGTTTTCCTAAAACTTCTTAATGTTACATATTAATCCATATGTAAATAAAACAAAAGTATTTTACGTGCACTGATCAATGCCCGGTCAGCATAAATAAAAAATGATCTAGTGGCTGATCAAAATTTATTGCAGAGTGCCTTATCTTCGCAATAATGACCTATTTCGCAGGTAAACAAAGCGAAGTAGTAAATAAAAATAATCTTGTTTGGAAACATCAAAAAATTCTGGCACAGAAATTACGCGTAGCTGATTCTGCATTTGTTTTTTTAATAAACTGTTTAATATCGTGTGCAGTAGAATAAGTTGAGTTACTTTTGAGTCTTGAGAGCTAGCAGAACTAGTTTTTACCAATAGAGTGAGTTGGATTAATTAAGTTTTAGTCGAAAGAATAGTTTCATGTGTATAATTATTTCGAGAATTATAAATAAAAAAAATTACTAGATAAATAAAAAGTGAAATTTGATTTGTGTAATTACAACAAACATAAAAATTAAAACTGTGGGACTTGAGTTGTGTTTCCATACTTCCATACAAATACTCGGTTGTGATTAATTCGGCTTATGTAAATCATAGTTAAAGTCCACACATCTCTTTTTCGCGGTGTATAAAACCAAACACCACATTATCACATACACGCATATCGGTAATGTCTGATTAAAATACAGTTTCTATTTTCCAATTTTCACTCACCTTTATTATGTGCAATCATTCGTGGTAGAAAACCATATGTGTGTGAGAACTAATGCCGTATTTTAGAGAGTTAATTCTGGTTTTCATCTTACCTGGAAGTAAAGAGAAAGTTACGTTTAAAAAGGAACTACAGTTTCTTAAATAGTTATTAAAAACTTTATAGGAGAGGGGATGAGGATCATGTCATTTTTAATTTACTATATAATATTTCAACAGCAGATATTTGGAAGTCAATAAAATTCAACAATTACTAAGATATATGATGAAAAAACCTGATTGCAAAACATGAAACTGTATCCCAAAATTGACTGTTTTTCTTTTTTACATTATTTCTGTAATACTATTGCTGAAAAACGAGCAAAAATCTAATCCTCTAGGCATACGGGACCAGACCTGTAAAATTCCAAGTACAATTACCAGTACAGTACCAGTACCTGGACTTGAAATATTTTAAGTACAAGTCCCGGTACTGGTACTTAAAATCATTTCAAGTACAAGTCCCGATACTGGTACTTTAAAATTTTTCAAGTACAATTCCAGGTACTGGTACTGATACTAGTACTTGAGTACCAATGTACTTAAGTACTTTACAGGTCTGCACGGGAGCTATCTATGATGTGTAGTAGTGCAGGTGAGGAGGGGTGCCGGTTTTAATATGCAACTCAGTTTTATTAGTTCAATATATAAAATTTCATTTCTTATGTGCTAATTCAAGTTCTTAAGCCTAATATCACAATTATAACTAAGTACTTCAAAAGTTCATTCAAATTCAATATATAAATAATTAAAAATTCATTGTAAAAATTTGTAAAAGTAGCAGTGTAGCTGCGGTCCCGTGCCCCGTTTTTTTCGTTTTTCTTACTAATGTAAAGAAGAAGAATATGTGTAAATTTAATTTGCCTTGGAAGTGTGTATAAAATTCTATAGTGCCGAAAGTGTCGTATACTGCTACGTGTGGGCAGTAGATTTGTTCACATAGAATTTATTTGGTTGATAGGGGTAGCAACTAGTATTGCTGCTATGTGTAAGTTAGAGAAGGTGTAGCAAATCTGTCTTGCTACTAGCGTGCAGTTTTTTGGTGTGCTAAAACGTGAGGATATAGCGGTAGCTGCACGTGTGACGTTTATCGTGTGCGCAGTTTTAGGTGATGCAAATTGGAATGCTGCTACGTGTGGGAGTGGATATTGTAGCATTTGTGATGTATGTCGTGTGCATTCTTCTAGTTGCAGGAAATTGAGTTGCTGCTACGTGTGGGATTAGATAATATCCAATTTTGTTAGAATTAACTTCCGTCTTGGTGTGCTGGAGAGTTAACGTCTGGTATAAAACCAGATCTAACCTTTGTATAAGGTTAACCTAGATTTTGAAATATTCAGGATCAATTCCTGTGTAAAATTGTTTGAGTTAACCTCACCTGTATAGGATTAAGTTAACATCAACTTTGGGTGTCTAGAATCAACTTCTGTATAAGGATTAAGTTAACCTCAAATATTATTCAATATGTCCAAAATTAACTTCTGTTTTAGGATTGAGTCAACCTGAAGTTGTTGATTTCTATATTGGAATTCAGAATTAACTGCTGATTTGGATTGGGATTTTGCTCAGAACAGATCCCAAGGCTTAAGACTTGATCAGATCAACTCTGATTTGGAAATGGTCCTCGCCGCTTTTTTATAGCTACCGAGGCCGATCATGTGCTATACTCCTCATGATCTTGCCCTGGTAAGGTTTCTGCCAATTACTGCGGCGAACAAAGCGTATAACTGACGTAATGTCAATTTGATGACAAGTCAAATTGTAAATATACGGAGGTACGTTTACTTTCGATAAGTTTGTTGTTAATTTGTTGATTTTTATAATTTTTTAATAATATTTGATTAGTTTTAGCTTATGGGCATCATCTTGTGATTTTGTAGGAGGACGCAGATTAATAATTAAATAAGTGTTTAAGATGATTCATCTTTGAATTTGATTCTCTGTGGTTTTTTTGTTTATTTCGTTTTAGGAATTAATTTATTTCGATCAGAAGTATCAAGGAAAATATAGTTGGGTGGTAGACTGAAAAATTATCATTGGTTTAGTTACGTAATGAGCGACTCTCGTATCAAGTTGAAAAAAGAAATTGTGCCCATGTTTATTGACCATTATAAGATAAGTACGCATACATATAATCAGGAATTACAACAAACAAACAAAAAAAACAAAATAGTACCAGTCTTGGGAAAATGAAGCTCCCACTTATGGCAAAACTTTTCAAGAGAAATTCCCAATGTCCAGAAACTCGTTCAAAGCTATAATGTCATATATGAGGAAAGCCATAGCCCTCGAAAAACGTATAGCGATTACTATTTATGCACTATCGGCTTTAGCTGAATATTATGCCCTAGGCACACGCGACTCGTTAGATTGATCAATGATTCAATTACATAATTGATCAAATGATCATTACTACTTTGTATGATACACTATAGTCAAAATATGCTCATAATATGATTTGACAGCATCTGCCAGAGTCTTGCGAAATAGAATTGAATGCTTTGGACAATTTAAACATTTTAATGCAAATTAATCACTATTGGCGGAAGTCTAAAAAGTTTAAGCAACTTGAGATTCAAAAATTACAATTTTATTCGCATTAAAATGCGCAACTAATTTTTGTTATATATATTTATTGCTTATTATTAGAATTTTCTAAAACTTTTTCTTGAATCTGCAGACTGCGGTTCATAAATTTTTGCGTCAATTCTCATCCATTTCATTCGATTTTTCACATAACTCCTTTGTTTCTCTCATAAAACTTTCGACAATGAGACATAGTTCGTCCGATTCATTTCTTACTAAATATTTTCAGCTTTATTTAATTTCCTCTTTTTATCACGATTGGCTACTGTTGCCACGGATAATGGAGTTGTAGATGATGATGAAGCCTTAGGCATTAGGAAATTTACCTGTATTTCTTCATTAGATTGTCTATTTTAAGATTTAGTTCGTTTGTTGTGGCGATTACTTACATATCTTTAAGTTTGCCAGACATATTGGAGTAAGTATATGTATATGGCTATTTCTAAGTGCCTTTCTCAGTACTTTTATAAAAACGTGTCACACCTCGCACAATTTAGAAATTTCAGAAGTTTTCGTAATATTTTCTTCGTCTCTTTTTCAATGTATAAAGTGAAAAAATATTTTCAATTATTCGCTTTGAAAAACAAGCAAAATTTACCTTCAAAAAAGTATCAGCAAATTTCACAAATGAGATCTGACAGTGATGGCTGGCAAGTTAGCTAATTTTTCCAATAACTTGCAGTTTCGCACCACTGAAAGTGCACTTGTCAACAAAAGGAATGGCAAGCAACACATAATTGCAAACAAATGAGCTTGTAGACGCGTAATTTTTGCAATGACGAAACGAATGACAATTGCGCCAATGATGTAACAACGCACGAGTTATCCAATGACCATTGCTCCGTCAATGATCATTGAAATATTCGGTGTGCCTAGGGTATAAGACAAAGCGAGTTTGTTTGGAGTCGGTAGAACTACGGTAGGAAAAATCGTTCTCGAGTTTTGTAACGAGGTACGTGCAAAACTGAAGGCTCTCTATTTGAATTACCACCACGAGAACACACAAAAATTGAAGAAATCATCAGAGAATGTGAAAAAAAATTAGGTTCCCACAGTGCTTGAGATCGATAGGTGGGCATAAAATTTAGTTTGATTTCGTTTAGCAAAGTAAAATATTTAATTTCATTACTTCCAGATGGTTGTCATTTAGAGGTGTCGTCACCCAGGAAAGATGAAAGGGACTTGATAATTTTAAAGGACGGTATTCCATAATTCTACAACCCCTCTTCAAATTTAAGAGAATTTCACTAAGAAATCCTATCCTTTCCTCCTTGGAAGTGGCGGATCCAGGGGGTCCGGGGAGTCATAACCCACCCTCCCCTAAAATAATTAAGTAAAAATACTTAATTAATTGAGTTATTTGAAGAATTATATGTATATTTTATTTTATATTCTTCTTATTTATATAATTCAACTTCAGAAAATTATACAAAATATTTTTATTCCAATAATTAAAAAATTTAGTGTATGTTATATGTTTTTCTCAGAATTTGTGTTTGGGCCCCCGAATTTTGGGTAATATAAAACTCTCGAGAAAGACTTCCCAAGCCACGAAACAGACTCCCTCACTACCACATCAGAGCACTAACTTAGTCCTAACTCCTAACATTCTAAAATACATATTTACAACGTTCTTATGTAAAATCACTGACATGTATTATATTGACTGACTGCGTCAATAGAAATTCACTGCAGAAAGTGGGAACACTTTTATATAGCGTTCTCTATCGGTCTTAAGCACCAAGTACCAACTGAAAGAGAACTGTAAACAACACATAAATAAGTTGGTTCGTCGAAAAAAATATTTTTGAAATAATTATTTGGGTTAATTAGTGATAAAAAGTGTTTTACCCAAGGCAATATATTCACAGATAACAACAATAACACTATATTTTGGTCAACTGTATAAAGATTATAAATCTTATTTAATACAGATCTACAGGTTAGGCTAGTGATACAAAAATTTTGTTTTAATTAGGAAAACAAGACTAAATAAGTATATTGAGCAAATTAAATTAAATGTACTAAGTAGAGAAAATTGGGAAAAAAATACAAAGAAGGAAATGTACTAAACAAAGATTAATATTAAGATTAAAATTAAGATTAAGAACAGACATGAAATGTACCTAATAAAGATCCAGAGAGCTTAACAATTCAAGAAAATCTCCATCAGAGTTCACGCTACGAATATTAGAGGGTAAACTATTCCACTTACGTGTACTTTGGACAAAATAAGAGTGCTCCCCGAAATGAAAATGACAGCGTGCCAGAAGAATGTTTAAACTTCTTTGAGAGCGTAAGAATTGCAGCTTGTTGTAAAGATATTGTGGTCTCTTTTTATGAATTAGTTTATAAAAAAAATACAAGTGACGATGAGCGAGATGGGTATCAAGAGAGTGTCCAAGGGCTTGTATTAAGATGTGGGCGCTGCATGTTAAATTATAAATATTCTAGTACAGTCATTGAATGCAACTGTCAATTTACGACGGCAGCGTGAGTCTAACTTGGGAAATACTATTGTACCATACATAAAGTGCGGAAGAATCAAACTATATACCAATTTCAGCCACAAATCTGTTGATAATAAATACTCACTGACTCTCAACTGCCTTAAGGATCCATATACCTTGCCTAAGATATTTGTAACATGACTGCAGCAAGTAAATTGTGTGTTCAGGACTACACCTAAATTTTTTACAGAGCTAGAGAAGAACAAGGAAAAGTTGTTTAAAATTACCTGTGGTAGCTCTGATGCCTCAAGGTTGTTTCTATAGATCGGCATACACATAGACTTGCTAGGATTCAGTAGTAATTTATTAGCTATCGACCAGTCATAAATTCTCGTTAAGTCTTCATTTATACGATCGACACAATCTTCAAACCAATTGGTCTGCTTATGTAAATCTGCACATCATCAGCATATAGACGAATATTGACGTCCTTAATTACTCAAGCAAATTATTGATATAGAGACTAAATAGGAGAGGACCTTGAATTGAACCTTGGGGTACTCCAGTTCGATATAGAGTCTTGAACTTTAACTGCTTGTTGTCTACAGGTAAGAAAACCTCTGATCAGCTTAATGGCTGAAGAGGAAAAATTGAAGTATTTCGAAAGCTTATAAAGGAGCCAATTATGATGTACTGAGTCAAAAGCCTTACTAAAATCCAATAAGGCAAGGATAGTAAAATCATCTAGATCTAAGGTTTTGATAATATCCGTTAAAACCTTCAGAAGAGCAGTTTCGCAGCTATGCTCGCTTGGAAATCGTGGTTGGTAAGATGATAGAAGCTGATTCTTGTCAAGATATTTGGTTATCTAATGTGCATGACTTTTTCGAGGACTTTGCTGAAGAAATACAGCAAACTAATAGGCCTATAATCATTAATTCCACTAGGACGAGGCTTTTTAGGAACAGGGACAATACGGGCTTTTTTTACCATAAAGACTGGAATTGAGAAGTTGCAAGGCTATAATTATAAACAGTGGGAGCAACCATCTTGATGAATCTCGGCGAGGACAGATCATGCCCAAGTGCAGTAGATATTATAGCAGACATGTCTAAAAGAACGTCAGTATCATCAGTGCAATTAAAAACAAAACCCTCACAACGCCTATCATCAACCACATGATGAATATTAGGGAATATAGGAGTAGAAGATGCAAAAAACACACTTAGGGTCTCAGCAGCAATATTTCATTGTGGAGTTTCGCTACTAGCCACACCAAGTGAGCGAACATATTATTTTTTTACTGTAAGATCAGGATTCAATTTACTGCTATAGAACGACTTTTTGGCAGATCGAAGTTTAAGGGTCAGCAGGTTTTGAACTTTCTTGTTACGATTATGAATTAGAGAGTTACGTGTGGCTTTATATTGACACACAGTAGTAGATCCCTTTCAGCGATAATTGAATGTATCTCTATAGTTAACCATGGACAACGCTGAGATAGAACCTTTCACCTTTGCAATGGTACATGCTGGTTAAAAAGCTATAGTAGTAGATCACTTAGGGTACTGACTTTGTCATCAACCGTCTCCATTAAAAAAATATCCAGACAGTCTGAACAAAGCAGGTCCATATCAATGTTCTTGTAATCTCTATAGGAAAGTGATTCAAAGCCAGGGGAGTGTCGCAGTCCAAAAGAATATGTTAAATTCAAAAAGTCATGCTCAAATCTACTCGTTGGACATAGTTGGCTATTAAACAATACTTTGTCAATATTGGTAACAGCGATATAATCCAACTGTAATGGGTTATTCGTGTTAAAATACGTTGGCATATGTTTTACTATCTTCAAGTCATTTGATTTCATCATGAAATATAATTCATCCGTACAGAGTTGGCTTCGCAAATCATCAACATCAAAATCACCACCAACAATAATATCCGAATAACATATACTAAGACTGTAAATAATATTTTGGAGTTCAATGCATGATGTCGCATTACAGCTGTTGTGTGGGCAATACACTGCAATTATGACATATTTTTCCATTCCTGATTTAACTTCCACACAGAGAAACTCTATGGAAGTCCCTTGGGAAGAGCAAGCTAAAACAGATGCTTTAAATAATGTGTGAATGTAAATAGCCACTCCTCCACCAATGCGGTCTATACGATCATATCCAAAAAATGAAAATCCTAGAAGACTCAACAGAAATTCGAAGAGATCACTATTCAACTTATCGCCAATAGCTTTTTCAATGTTGGCACTGACGTAAGAACTATTTTTGACACATCAAATTGTACCCACATTAAATAGCATATCGAGCAGCCAGTATTATATATGTCAGTGAGTAAAACTGTGAAAAGTTTGGTTTGAATAACTCCTGTAGTTTACACCCTAAACTAATATTCTATTAAAAAATAACTTTTTGTAAAAACATTATATTAAAAATTAACACAAATTTTACTCTGTCGAATACTGCTTGTTACTTATACCTTGAAGGATGAAAACATCTCCGCAGTTATGGATTGGTCATCTGTATAGAATGATTATGCAGGTTAATTACTCAGCTACAGATGGGGGAAGTCAGTTGAAATGAGGCTAATTGTCTTTAAAATCTCACAAAACTGGAACCATAATATGACTTAAATCCTTAATCCTTGCTATAAAATTCCAAAAATTTATCTATCGAAAGTAAAATCATCGGTGGATCAATCGGGATACCTGTTGTACGCTGTATGTAGTAGAAAGAGAATAATGGAGCTTCATTACGGAGACAGCCGACATGAAAAATTATTACGGGTTGTAACAAGTCACTCTGGACCATAGGTAACTATGCTAGTAGACTGGGTACTATTGTCAAGCGATTTCCCTTGAATCTTTAAAATTCTTGAAGAAATCAAGGTAGTATTCTCGAAATTAGGAGTGCTGCAAGATACAGAACTTATGCGTATCCTTAAATTACTGAACCCTTTCACTACGGAGTTTTTTTTTTTATATTCAGCAGCAGCTTAAGAAATTTGAGTGCATTATATCAAAATATGAACGAAAAAAATGGTTCGTGTAAATGAGAAGTCCTTAGTCCTAAATAATCCCAATAAAGATTTTCGGTGGGACAACATATCCCAATAAGCTGTTTGTGGCCAACGAATCAAACCCAGATTTTTCAAAACATTATGATATAAGCATTTATTTATTTTTTTTTTTTTTTTTGTACATATTGGCTTTAAAAAATTTTATTTGTGAAAGCTGGCAAAATATTTGAAGCATAATGCGTATTTGGTCCGTGTTTCTCTTTTTTCTGAAATGCAACGTACACATCGACGTCGGGAAGGATGTTCAATTGGTAAATGTTCACCGATATTTAAAACTTCTAATCGTTGTTGCTTAGCCGGTCTACCACCTGCCCGACGAGTTCTTAGTTTTTATGCTTTGTTCCCTCAACTATCATAATTTCGGCAAGTGGGATGATAAAGTTAATCATAGGACCTTTGCGACGTTGACTTTCCATGTATATAATCCATGCATTGACTACTGCTAGCATCAACATTTTGAAAAAAAACCTTCTTCCACTACTTTTGTGATTTGCGTTTTATGTCGTACAGGGCAGATTTTTGATCGGCCAGATCAACACCCCATGGTACGATTGTAATCAGCAATGGCCAAAGGGCAGTCGACTTCTACTCATGAACCGTTTTTCTGCTTACTTTCAACCTTAGTTATTATTGGCGTATGACAGTTTGAAGCAAGAAAAACTTTCTTTGAGTCCAACCAACGTGCAGCCATAATTCCATTGCAATTTCTTTGAAATTGACTTTGGGAACGTTCTAAACGCCCATCGCATACGGGAGTTTCTTTGCGAGACTTCATATCTGTCCCAATTGCAGGAAAGCTAATGGTCCTCAATAATGTCATTGATGTGAAAAATCTGTCGAAGGCTACAATAACATCTGGCTCACGAATAGATCCTGTCAACTTGAGAACAACTCGCTGTCCAAGAGTACCGATTTGGTTAGGGGATGTGTCTTTACCATTGTATATGTTCAAATCGTATGTGTACCCGGTTTTGGCATCACAACGCAACCATAATTTGACTCCACATTTGATTGGCTTCAACGGCATGTATTGCTTCAAGCTAGATCGACCCTTGAATTTCACCATGCATTCGTCAATGAATTGCGCGGTACTTTCACTTCGCGCTGCTGGAAATGTTTTCTTCATACAGGCAACAACTTCGGATATGTAGTAATCTTTAAGAGCATCACTGGGCATATTACAATCGTTGAAATATAGCTTAGACATCAGTAGAGTAAAGCGATCACGAGAAATGCTCCTTTTTATCAATTCATTGTTGTTGTTGCATTTTTGCTCCAGTAATCAGCCAGTGATGGTACCACGTACCATAATTATCAAAGATACTCCTAAGACAAAGAGAATTTCATACTCGTCGGTAAGAGCTCGATTTGTGGATTTAATCCTATTCAGTTTTTTGAGCCTCTGTTTTGTACACTCTGCACTACGAATACACAAACTTTTTGGAAAAAGTTTCTGAAATACATCGAATTCCGTGGCTCCTCGAGGTAGATCAAGAAGAACTGTAGTAGTTTTCTCCGAAGGAATTTGGAATTTAGGTTCAAAGTTCACATCGTCAGTGAAATTGGTCCACGCACATATACCACCTGTTGCCTGATTACCTTACTCGTTAGATGATGGTGCGTCTTGTAATCCAGAATTTTCGTCCGCGGATTCCTCTTCATCATCTGTTTCCCATTCTGATTCGGAAGATGAATTACTAATAGTCCCTGGTCCCAGTTGTTCTGTGGAATGACCATCGTCATCAGATGGCCTGTAGCTGGATTTTGATGGGCTAAAATCGCAATCGCTGTCAGTTAAAAGTTCCATGAGTTTTTCTTCTGACAATTTTTTTCTTGCCATCTAAAATAACGAAGATTCGTTTATTAGGATAAATAATCCCGCATAAAACTACAATTGGGATTATATGTCCCATCTTCTCAGAAATCGAAAAAAAACGCACTATGACTACTCAGCATTGCAAAATGGGATCATGCGGCGACAAGTTTTCTCAGAATAACGGTTTTTTCCTGCACATCAATAGACAAGGTTCAATAAGTCTATTGGGACTTCTGATATAGATATTTTCTTTAATAATATGATAAGTATGCTTATTTTGAAACGCGGTGGGACATATTGTCCCAGTAGGGGTGAAAGGGTTGAAAAGAGGGTGAATCCAGAGCAATGTCATTAGAAGAATATAGTCCAATGTATCTATTGGGCACAATGGACCCGACATTGTTTTAAGTGAAGCAGGCTAAGAATCATTTTAGTGGCACTCCTCCAATCCAACTTAACTTAACCTAACTTAATCTAATCTCATGTTGGCGATAATATCCGAAAAATTTGTATGCAGGATTGATCCTATAGAAAGAATCATAACTTTATACACAACAAAACAATGAATCTGTTCGAATTTTCTAACCAAAAACTACAACTCAAAACGTAATAAGTACGCACAGCACAAAAACTAATTTATTTACGGAGACATTTTACATATTCCTTTATTATTCCTGAATAATTGCAACTCCCATAACACTTTGAAATCCCTTTGTCGAACTTTGTCGACTTTTTTATTCCTTCCGTCATTTATCAATAGCGGCGCACACCGCAAATGCATTTCGTTCCGATTTTATGTTGCACTTTGCCTCCCAATCCCAATCCAGGACCAGTCTCCAGAGCGCTAGAGTTGTTGTTGTTGTTGTTGGTGCTGCTTTTTATAATTTTTATTACTTTCCCGCGTTGATTCTGAATTTCTGATGGCTTAGCTCGGTTTGGCTGTCATAATTTTTCCCGTAATGCCAATTCTCACCAGTTTTACAAGTCCCCTTCTCCTTAATGGAAGAACGACCATCCCACATCTGAGCACGAAATGCATCAGTCGAATGCACATTCGCGCGTATTTGTTTAGTGATGTCCTTTCGGATTTCGGGCCATAATTCAATGGGAACGCGAACATATATTTGAAAGAAATGATGGAAAATGAAATTTATGTTTTCCGATTAATTTTTAGACTGCGGGCTTTCAGAGCTGTCCATTCTGTCCGCTCTCCCCACGAGTTTTTACTTGGGTTTTATTTCGTTTTTCTTTTTTCTTTTTGTGTTCAATTTTATTAAGTTTTTCACTTTTATTGCTGTCATTGACGGCAGCAGTAGTAATTTGCCCCAGAAGGGTATGCAGCTGGAGGTTCAAATGTGGTAATACGACTTTGACAGCAATTGTAAGCAATTAAGGCCTTTTTTTTCAAGTAATTGAAACTGAATTGATGTGGAGCGTGGACAGTTATCACCGGTATACTAGGGAATTGAATTTTTTTTTTGCCTCCAAATTAATAATTTGCATTCCTTTGGTGGTAGCTTTTTAATGTTTTTAAAGAAAAAAAAATCTATAAAGGACAGTAGCAATACAAAAGTGATCATATTTTAATGTTTTTTTCTTTGGTTCATTAGAACCCATTCGACTGAGCCTTATACATATGTATATAACATAGGCACGTCATTTGTGAAGAGCAATAGTTTTGAACTCTTAAATAATAAAAATTGGAGCTCACTTCGTTTTAGCTAAAAATGATCATAAATTGAGCTCTTCCTTGTAATTATTCTACTCAAATCATTTTAAATAAAATTCAATTTTAAAAGGATTTTGCAAATTAAATTAATTATAACTTTAAAATTTCATTTTAGAGACATTTAAATAAATGTAATTTTTTGAGCATATCGTTTAAATGGCACACACACGAGTTATATTAGGATTTAATTAAAAAAAAAAAATAGCTTCGGAAAATATTGAAGCGAATTACGGAATTGAAATATGAGATTTTTGTTTTTCAAGCCAAATCGTGGACAAACAAAAATCTCCCATTTCGCTTTTCCATTTTCAGACAAAATGCTCTCTCACTTAAAAGGGAGATAAGAATTTCATTGAGTAGGTCCAGTCAGTAGGGATAGTGGACATTTCTATATAGTTCCCGGCCCCGGTGAAAAATCCCTTGAGGGAGGGCCAGAGCTGGGCAATACTTAAGTAAAAAAAAAAAAACTTGAGTACTATTTAAAGTATATTTTCGTTACTTAAGACTTATTACTTAATACTTATGAATTGCCCTACTTAGTACTTGAACATAAGTACTTGCTGATATTTACTTGTACTTAAAATTTAGTTTTGTACTTAAGTACCAAGATTTTTACTTAAGTATTTCGGAGTCTATTAAGTACCTACAAATATCTAACTCTTCGTAGAAAAGCAAACACAATCTCTAACGCAAATACTTTTTTGTTGAGTTTTAAAGCACACAAAGAACTGTCAAAGCATGTGCCACACTCATGCGCTAAGGCAGAACCTTAGACAAACTAATAACATACAAACAAGACTGGGCAAGTAGAACAAAAACCAAGTAACGTCTCGCTCGAATATAAAATCGACGATGCCTCGACTTGATGACATAATCACTGACACTGACTATGTTCATAGAAATATACTGCAGAAAGTGAGCTCACTTCTATATTGCTGACTCTTTCGGTCTAAGCATTAAGAACTGAAAACAAATAAAATAGTGTATTCGTCCAAATACATTATTTTAAATTAATCATTCAGGGTTATTACTGATAAAAACTGCTTTACCAAAGACAACATATTCATTAAATACGCAGAAGAAATTCTAAATGTTTAACTAAATTCACTTCCCGAGCTTCGTGCTCACTTTTTCAACTTCCCGCCAATGATTTTTTCAATGTTGGCACCGACGTAAGAACTCTTTTTGACGCAAGCAATTGTGCCCACGTGAAAAAGAAACGTAAGCAGCCCATATTATATACGTCAGTGGACATAACCAAGGGTAAGCAAGCAATGCCTCGCTCCAATATAAAATCAACGATGCTTCGACCTGATGTAGGGCAGGCCTCAATTCTTTCTTAGAAATTTACTGGACATTTTTTTTCTTAGAATTGTTATGCATTATTGGAGGCGATAATGGGTGTACTTGGGAGGACCTCTAAAAATGTTTATGAGTGTAGCAAGGTGAGTTGATTTTCGCTAATTGGTCACCTAGGTATCCGTGAATCTCTTACAAAAAGGATTTTACTATATATGTATGTGCCTTGTAATGGGTACCTATTTTAATTTTATGCTTTATGTTGCTGAGCATTAAGTACAAAAAAACTGAAGTACTACTTAAAGTACATTTTCATTACTTAAGTATTATTACTCAATACTTTTGAAATGCCCCTACTTAGTACTTGAACATAAGTACTAGCGCCTATTTACTTGTACTTAAGACTTAGTTTTGTACTCAAGTACCACGATTTTTACTTAAGTACTTCTGAGTCTATTAAATACCTACAAATATCTAACACTTCGTAGAAAAGCAAACACAATCTCTAGCGTAACTCCTTTTTTGTTGAGTTTTAAGGCACACAAAGAACCGTCAAAGCATTTGCCGCACTCTCGTGTCAAGGCAGAACCTTAGATAAACTAATAACAATACAAACAAGACTGAACAAGTAGAAAAAAAACCAGTAACGTCTCGCTCGAATATAAAATCGACGATGCCTCGACTTGATGACATAACCAAGGGTAAGCAAACAATACCTCGCTCCAATATAAAATCAACTATGCCTCGACCTGATGTAGGGAAGGCATCATTTTTATCTTAGATATTTAATGGAAATTTTTTCCTTAGAATTTTAATGCATTATTGTAGGCGACAATGGGTATAGTTGGGCGGACCTATAATAGTTTCAATACGTGTAGCAATGAGAGGTGAAAGTTTTACTCCTCGGGCAGCTCCGAAAACTATAAAAAACTATAAATAGTAGCCACTGGTTACTATACATATTATAGTTTTCAAAAGGTATTTATTTATTCATATCTATTATCTGAACTCTATAAACTTCATTATATATATATAAAAAGTCTCCGCGGTTTTTTGGTACAATTTTGAGCAAAAGTTTTTTTTTATTGAAAATCAGTTTTACTCAATTACATATTCACACCATTATTATCTATGACCTTTAGCCATTTTTCGGGTAGCTTCATAATTCCATCAGTGTAGAATTTCTGTGGTTTATCGTGGAAAAACTTGGTCAAGTGACTTTCAGCGGCACTTCGGTCGGGCAATTTTTTACCATCCAGAGAGTTTTGCAGAGAACGAAATAAATGGTAGTCAGACGGTGCAAGGTCCGGGCTGTACGGTGGGTGCATCAATACTTCCCAACCAAGTTCCGTCAATTTGTTCCGAGTCATCAAAGATGTGTGTGGCCGCACATTGTCATGAGGGAAAACAACTCCATTTCTGTTGGCTAATTCTGGTCGCTCTCTCTGGATTGCTTCGTTCAAACGGTCGAGTTGTTCAGAGTATAAGATGGTTCCGCCAGGCTGCAGTAGCTCATAATGGACAATTCCCTTCCAATCGCACCAAACACTCAACATAACCTTCTTTGCCGTTAATCCAGGCTTTGAAGTCGTTTGTGGAGGGTCACCAGCCTTTGACCATGATCGCTTGCGTTTGATATTCTCGTATTTCACCCATTTTCAAAAATGGTTCGAGTTCGTTGCGTCTCAGCAGCGTTTCACAGATGGTAATTCGGTTATCAAATTTCTTTGCGTTAATTCATGTGGCACCCAAACGTCGAGCTTCTACTTGTAGCATGCTTTTTTAAAATGATTCCAAACTGTCATGTGGTTAATGTTTAGTGCCTCCGCTATTTCCTGACAGCTTGCGTGCCGGTCTTGCTTCACCATTTGCAAAATTTCATTGGCATTTTCAGTGACTCGCCGACCGAGGTGCATCTTTGACATCGAAATTTCCAGAACGGAATCGCACAAACCACTCGTGGGTCCTTCGTTCATTCACAGCATTCTCACCATATACCTCACATATTTTTCGGCATGTTTTTGCAGCGTTTTTTCCTTTTTTATAATAAAAAATCATCACATAGCGTATTTCTTCAGAAATTTCACTGATTGTCAAATCGATATAACTTTTATACGGGCAACGAATTAGAAAACTACCTTCACAAAACTGTTACTTTAAATGTCACCTTTTAAGCACATGTCCGTTTGACACAATGGGGTGAGTGTTGCCCGATATATAAGCATCAACACCATCTAGTGACAAAAAACCCCGGAGACTTTTTATATAACCACTGCCAACGTACAAATATTCTAAAAAAGTACTTTAAAAAGTAGTTCAAAAAGTGCTCAGTACTTTTGATAGACTTAGTACTTAGTTACAATTACTTTTCATACATGCGGTACTTGTGCTTGTAATTAAGTACTTTTTCTGTGGTGACGGGGAGAGGGGCGGGGGGGGGGGGGTATGCGCGCGTTATTGGATTAAAGGTACCAAAATTTGGTTTTTTCAAAATAATTCCTCAACGGTTGATCCTATGACAAAAATGTTAAAATATAAATTTTAAGAAGACTAAATTCCCTACAATTTTTGTATAAACACTTGTTTTTGTAAGTCTGATGTAGTGGCGGAAATGTGAACATTCTTCCAAAAAAATGTATACATATAGTAGAGGAAAATGCTGTACCTTGAACGTGTAAGTACCTTGGTCATTTCATTTTCCACACGAAGAACTGTAGGTACTGCCTACATAAACGCACTTTTATCCAACTAACCAACAGATGACACTGACGTTATTCTGGGAATTACTTTGTCGGACAAATGTGCAGTTATTGGGCTTTAAAAAAAAATTGTGAAAAAATTAAATATTTTCCCGTAATAAAGAATTGAAAGCGTTGGAGTTCTATTCTTCCTATGTCGCTGGATTCCAGTTCAGGTAAAACTTGTTTATATTTACTAATATCGATTGTGCATCATGCAGTGAATTGTGCGCCTTAAAATATTTCACATGCGGTTTTGTTTCTTTTGCAAAGGGTATGCACCTTACACACTTCAAACATTTGTACCTCGGACATGTCTAAAAATCTGTAGCCTGGCCTTTACATAAATAATAAATTAAATATGTATATCTACAACAATTTTTTGTTGAGTAACCTTCTTTGCGAATATTGTTATTTTTTTATTGAATAAGCAGTATTATTTAATTTAGCTCTATGCCATCATTTCTAATTAGTAAATTACAAATGTCCAAGGTACAATACCCCACTGTCCATTGTACAGTAGGATGTTGTACCTTGAACCGAAATCAGCACCTTCATATTTCCTTTCATATATCCTGAAATATAAATTTTTAACTGCATATTCGACTATTATTGGAAAGGTTATGGATTAGATAATCTCTATTTATCGGTTGCTTAAAACTGGTCTCATAAGTTTTGCAAAAAAAAAGCTTATTTCCAAAAAGGTACCAAGGTACAGAAGCTTCCCCTACCCATTATACAGGTTCGTCCATGGTGGTCCATGGGCCAGGACGTAATATTAGTCTCTAGTCAAACAAAAAATGTTAAGGCAAGCGGGCGGCATCTCAACCGTTTCAGAGTTACAGGGTGATTAAGAAAATTCGATAGTCTTTCACAAAATACCCTGTATTTTACAAACTACAGAGTGTACAATCACTTACAGACCTCATTGTATGTAAAACTTCATGACCTTTCGAACGACTGCTGGACCAGCCCCGCAATCTAATCCCTTCAGGAGTTATGGTTGTCTAAACTAAGAATTTCGGATTCTCTTACCTTTTTGTTTTTTAATTTGACATTTTTTTTTTAATTTTTTATTTTTCTTTTTTTTTTTTTACAAAAAGGTGATTAACATAATTTATTTATAAAGACTGTAAGCTGTAAAATCTTTAATTTGACTTAGACACCTATGTCCTAACTGTAGTCATTAAAAAATTATATGTAAGCCAACGGTCTTCTGACTGAAATCAGAATTCAAACTTTTGTTAAAATTTAAAGATTGGTTCTTGTATTAGAAAGATTAATTGGGAAAAGTAATTCATTTTTTTTTTTATTTTTTTTTTATTAACAGCTGAAAGCAAGAATTTAGGTCGTGCAGGACTGAACTGTATAATTATCGTACATAGGATAAAATAGGATTCCAACGCACACATAATATCCCAACACTAAAAATGAGACGTGCACCTTCTAGAACCTAATAAGGGAGCAGAGAACTTTGGTTTAAATTGAGTACTGCTTTAAGGGTACGCCAAAAGAAGCAATTTTATACAAGAGATAAGAGACTGAGATAGCATTCTGTTTTTTCTATGAACATTCAATGGAGAACTTCTGCTTAGACAAACTAGGTAGTTGAATAGAGGCTCAACCTTATAGAGGGGCCCCGACAGGAGTCGAAATGGTATACATGGAGCAGATAAGATACCGGACATTAAAAAAAATTTTAATTCACTTTTTTGGTCCTGCATATAGGCGCGGATTTACCAATAGACAGAGCAGGGCAGCAAAGTTTTAGAGTTTCTAAGTCGCACTATCCAGCAGGTACGGATTCAGAGTTACAGTTTTCAACGTCATTATCGACAGGTTGATTGAAGAACTACAAAAACGTGGTCCTGCTTACGAGAATTTCAATTTGAGTAAAAAGTTTGACTTTCTCATGAAGCTAGACAGTAAAAAATTTGCACACATTGTTGTCACAAAGCATAGGTATTTTTCCATAAGATCAGGAATATGCCTTAAAATGTAGGGACTATTCCCTAGATTTCCATAAAAATGTGGGGAATATTCCCTACATTATAGAGAATATACCTTAAAATGTAGGTTTTTCTTATTTCCTACATTTTAGGGAATAGTCCTAATATTTTTTACAGTGTACATAGCTTCGAATCTTGAGATATTCACGAGGGCGCACGGAGAGGTTGTAATATACATATTTATCTATTGTCGACAATCTATGCAGGTCATGGTGTAGGGTAGATCGGGGTTAGTTGACTATAGGGGTATGTAGACTCATTGCGATTAACTAAGTGAACATCGACATCGAAGCTGTCTAAATTTGACTGTCTCAGTATAACAATAGTGGTCGTCGAAGCTGGCGCACGTCGTTTGCGTAGTTATAAAAACAAAGCAAATTACAAGCACGTGAGTAAAAATTTTGTTTCATACTTAAATTGTCTTATAGTTCACACGCTCATAATTTTGGGTTGTCTAGTGATTATTATTGAAAGTGTATGCTTTGATTAATGGTGTTTCAAAAAGAAAATGGCGGGTTGGGGCTTATTGACACGCAACATAGCGGAGTTAGATGACTCGTGAGGCAACTAACCCTATGTTCCATTTTTATATTGGTTATCTCTTAAGTTACAGTTAATAATGCTTTTCTAAGATTCAGAACGATGAGGACCCACAAACGAAAAACGGAAAAATTGACTACATCTAAAGATGGGATGGAAATTGCTTGCAAAGAGGCTATCAATGACTAAGCTTAAAGTGAGGAAAACCGCTGAACAGCTCTGCGGCCGGAGCGAAACGTCCCGAACAGTCCATTATTTCATCCACAGCATTCATCAACAACCCATCTCTAGACTCCTTAAGTACTAATAAACTCGCGTATATTATAGACCACTGTATGTTTATGCTCCACTGTTATAAATTGCAGTTAAGGGGAAGTAAAGTCCAGTCCAATAAAACTACACTTTTATAAAACTCACCCTTTCACATATAGATTATTTAAAAATGTTGAATTTTCTTTGTTTCGTAAAAAATGATAATTTTTTTCAAAACTTTGTCCCTTTGCATGCTTATTACTTTATTAAAATGATATAGTCAAATAACCCCGTCCACTGAGTCAATAAACCCCAGGCATGGGGTAATTGGACTTACGGGGAAGCTTTTTTGAAAATGGCAAATAATACTTGAAAGCTTTATAGGGAATAAAATAAAAGGAACTATTAAGAAACCCATTGAAGTAATCAAAATAAAAACGTATTTATTATGCCTAAAAACGTTACAGTAACATTCTAATAAAATTAGGTATGAAAAATGGGTCTACTAGCCCCGGTCTGCCCTATTGGGCAGCTGTTTTTTCACCTTAAAAACGTGGGAATATGAACACAACAAAATTGTAAATTCTTTGCTTATAATTTTTGATTAAGAATAGCTAATTACTTATATAACCAGCTCAGTTATCACACTGCTAACAATTTACAGTAAGTGAATAGAGCGCCAGTGCATTCAATATTATCCAATTACCGGTATTCAACCCGTCTTTGCAAACTTGGCTGGAAGAACGAATAATCCACTTTCTAGTTATTTCCTTTATAATAGCTTTAATTCCTATTTGTATTTGTATGTTTGTAGACTTGATTGATTTTTGTTTTTTTTGATTACTCATCTCATCAGCAGAACAGACAACAGAAAAAAAGAAAGAATCAAAGAACAGAAATTTTACCTTAGGTCTTGCAAACTGTTTATTATATTTTGCAATAAAAAAGGGAATGTTCAGACTTCTGAGCATAAATATGAAAAAATAGAATACAGCTATTGAAAAATCGATACACTGATATTAGAAGTGTAAAAATATCGATACGAATTACCCGTATTGTAAGGGTATAAATATCGATCGGTATCGGTAATCGCTACTCTACTCCACTCAGCTCCACTCTGCATTGTGAATGAGGTATACGAATTAGAAAAAAAAAATTGAATTAAAAATTAAAAGAAATTAATAAAATTACCCAAATTATAAACACTTTTACTATTTAAATATCTAAAATAGCAATTTCAACAAATTTTCCACGACTACATATAGGGGAGAAGGGGGGACATTTGAACATGGGGTACATTTGAACAGAGAATTTCCTGAGAGATGTGAGCACTACAGAAATGAATCACCTCAGGCGTAAAAGTTGGCAACACTGCTACCTCACTCTTATGTACTTCAAGATCAGTCTGAGCTCAGCTTTCATGGAAACGAGTTGTGTATGCTACTAAGCAGTGCAAATGAAAAAAAAATTTTTTGGATAAAGTGTTGTGGACTTTGAACGTGGATAGTTTTCTTCGTGTAAACTTGCTTTGTAAGTATTTTTGTTATCATCTTCCATTATAAATATCGCAAATTTATTGAATATATATGTATTAAGAGAAAATCGTGTTTGATTGTTATTTAAGGTGGGGGGGTACCTTTGAACACTAAAAAGGGGGCACATATGAACATGTTCAAACGTGCCCCCCCTTTATTTAAATGTAACATGCCCTTTATCCTGCGATGCGTTTTTTATAGGCTGAGAATATGGTGCGTACTTACAAAAAGAAGCGTCTCAATGACGTTGTAGAAGACGATATTGATGGAGCTAAAAAGGCAGTGGAAGAAAGAATGTCACTCCGTCAGGCAGCCAATATATACAATGTTAAGCATACTACATTATACTACAGATTATGGGGAAAAGCAGTAAGTCATAAACCAAAATACTCATCTAAATATACTGCTCATCAAGTATTTACTTCGGAGCAAGAAAAGGAGGTGGAGAAGTACATAGTTAAATGCTCACAACTGAATTACGGGCTTAGCTACATAGCTGTTAGAAAATTGGCATATAGTTATGCGAAAAAATTAAGCCAGTGCCCACAAAGATGGGAAGAATCCGAAATCGCTGGTATAGAGTGGATGAAAGGATTCATGAAGCGGCACAGGAATTTGTCCCTACGAAAGCCCGAAAATACCAGCTTGGCTCGGGCTACTAATTTTAACAAAAAAAATGTCACTGAGTTCCAGCAGAATTTAATGGAAGTTCTTCAGAAATTGAAGTTCACGGGTGACAAGATATTCAACTTGGATGAGAAACGGGCATTACTACTGTTGTTCAAGCATCAAGAATAGTAATTCGAGTTGGTATTAAGCAGGTGGGGCAAACTGTATCTGCGGAGAGAGGTCAGGTTGTGACTATGTGCGCGCTTATCAATGCGGCAGGGAATGCTCTTCCACCTGTATTTATATTTCCTCGGGCAAAGATGGTTGATTCCTTAATGATAGGTGCTCCTGAAGGATATCTTGGTTTAACAAATAGTCCCTCAAGTGTATGGATGACAGCTCCACTCTTTCTTTGGATGTGTCAGTAATGGGGCCATTTAAAACTAAGTTAGCAGTTAAATAAAATTAATGGCTCCTTAATCATCTGGGAAAAACTATTACGATTCACTGTTTAGCAGGAATTGCAAGGGATGCATTTGAACAGGCATTCAATAGAATAACTATACTAGCAGACTTTAAAAAAACAGCCATTTGGCCTTTCAGTACCACCGTATTTACAGATGATGATTTACTATCTTCGACTGTCAAGAATTTATCTTCTAATGAAGGCTCTAATTCAGCACCCACAAACACTAATAATATTAACGACGTTACACCTGCTTCTGTTGAAATTGGGCAAACTGCCATAGAATCAAATAGAAATATTCCAAGTACCAGTAAAGAGGTTATGTCTCCGGAAATTGTCTGTCCATTTCCACAGGCACCGCGAAGCGAAGGGAAAGCACAAATAAAGGTGTAAGGAAGAGAGGACAGTTCAAAATTCTGACTGCAACACCCGAAAAAAAATAGGATTGAAGCAGAGACTAGAGAAAGGGCAACAAAGAAGCTGAAAGTTCGAACTAAAACCGTAACACCCGCAAAAATTAGGATCGAAGAAGAGACCAGAGAAAGGGTAACAAAGAAACTGAGAGTTCGAACTAAAACCGAAACACCCGCAAAAATTAGGATCGAAGAAGAGACCAGAGAAAGGGTAAGAAAGAAACTGAGAGTTCGAACTAAAACCCCAATACCTGGAAAAAAAATAGGAATGAAGAAGAGACAAGAGAAAGAGCAACAAAGAAGCTGAAAGTTCTATCTAAAATATGAACTAAAAAGATATCTACAAAGAATTAAATGTTTTTTTTTTTACGAATGAAATAAGTTTTTTTTTTATGATTTTCGTTTATGTTTTCATAATAAAATGAACTGTTTTATTACTTTTCGTTAATTTTTTTATTTCTGTAGCCGTTATTATCTTAGTTCAAATCTACCTCACATAGTGTTAAAATGTACCCCTGCATGGGGTAGTTTTGAACAGATGAAGGTAAGGCGATAACTTTTATTACAAAACAAATCTATTCACAGCTTTATTTTTCACACTCATTACAAACTAAAACCAAGCGTCCAACTTATCTATTAAAAATGCTGAGCATGAGAAAAGTGCTAATCGGAATAACCGTAAGGCAAAATACTGTTCAAATGTGCCCCCCTCTCCCCTACACTTGAAATCACTTCAATGATGAATATAAAAATTAGACGGGGATGTCCGAATTTTGTATTACAACTGATATGGAGATAATATAAATTAGAACCAAAATTTGGATTTGAAAATTCGACAATATTGTAAAATCGTTAAGGTGTCAAATGACACCTCATGGTAGAAATAGGTAGGTGTACCATGTACGTGTTAATTTACATTCATAATGAGATAGAGGAAAATGATACCGCTAAATAAAGTAAACAACTATTATATGAAAAGTCAAAATATTAAACCTAGAAAATAATTTCAAGTTAAAATTTTTAAAAATATGTCTTTTGATACCTTTGGTAGAAATAGTGTTAAAATTTTTGTTTTTGTTGTATATATATTTTTGTTTTTGTTCTTATATTAATGCTTCATAATTTGTATCTTTCTCTCACACTAACGTTGCACTAGCTAGCCATTTTTCAACAAAAGGTGTCTAAATTACTTCCAAGCTCTACAACGTCTTCCAAAACAATATCAGTCAAGCAGCGAAAAAATGTTACCAGTGGGTGTACATTCATATAAACGTGAAGGCGCGAAGATAATTTTGTCACCTAAAAGTTGCTAGCCGGAGGAACTAAAATGTTACGTTGTTGTCACGTCACTTCATGCGCGCATTAACTTTAGAACCTAATGGAATTGATAGTGGTGAAAAAACAGTTTTGTAACAAAAAGTCTCCAGTCTTAACATACTTTACGTAATTAGTCCTGTTGATAAACCAAAGCATTTTGGAAAATAATTTATGATAGGGGGGGGGGGGGGGGGGTTAAGTTCCCACGGTCCCCCTTGGTTAAAAACGGTCATAGATTTTGTTAAAAGCTATATTTCTACTTGAACAGAATTAACAGATTGTCTCACCTGTCTCCTATCTACATATCGTAACAAATAACAAAAAAAAGAAAGATTTCCAGTCAACACCGGGTTGATGTGTAAAATCATAAGTTCGTAACGATTAAGCCTAGAGCTTGAAAGCTTCAATGAATATAAATTATAATTTTAACCCCCTTCTCTCCCAACTCCCACTTTTTTTCCATTATTCGTTCAATACAAATTGAATGTGCTTTCTATGAACAAGAAGAAAAAAAAAATACAAAAACTCTAATTTATTCGCACAAATAATATCATTCTTCCGCTGAACGCACGTGGGAATCTTAAATTTACCCGTAAGCAATCAATGGTCCAAAACGAATGCTTCTCCTAACTCGGCCTCCTCGAACAAGTATAGTAGTTAATTATGGAAATCGCTCCCATCTTCGATAACTCAACTCATATCTTACCATCCATTCTGATGAACTGAAGCTATACAATCGAGAAATTTCCTTATCAGTGAACGTTTCTTTAGTACTCTTGAAGCGTACCTACCTGCTGAGACTGACATTGTACAACGAATCGACGTCGTCATCGTCGTCGGCATTCATGCAAAAAAAAAAGAGGGCAAGGAACTTCGAATGAGGGAGCTTAAAAAAGAGGTGGCACCCAGCCGTCACAGAGAATAAGATGCTTATGGAGATGGAGCCTGTTGAAATACGTCAGGCAAGGGACTAATAAATAAGGCAAATCAAGAAAGACAAGGAACGAACAGACCCATCACAGCATTGCAAATTCAGTCTCAAAAGTATACACTTACATAGAGAATCGATGCTAAGTGAGCAAGCAGCAAGCCAAGCATATACAAAGAGCCCTGGAGGATGGAGCTTTAAGGAAGGCAGTACAGCACAGCACAGTACAGCATCAGGCAAAAGAAGAAACTCTTGCAAGCAGTAGGTAAGTAATAAAAATAAAAAGGAGATGAGGAGGACCGATCCATAGTATAACCATGTAATTCGTCTTCAACACCACCACCGCATCGGGAGGTGCTGCATTGTAGTGGTAAAAAGTCCAAAGAAATTTCTTTGAAAAGACGCTGAGGACCATTCAACATCAGCAGCAACAGCAGCAACAGCAGCAGCATCACAACCATAAGAATCATCAGTAACAGTAGCACAGCAGCATCAGCAGTAGAATTTCTGTACCAGAAGTAGCCACGACGGAATCAAGGAACACATCAACATCAAAATGAGGCCAAGGAGCCGGGGAGCTGAGTAGCAATGGTAAAGGCGCATATTATATAGACAGAATCCAAGCGAGGAGCCTTCAAAGCAACTCTAAACAAAATGGTGACTGGCAGGGATGGTGTGGCTGCTCAACGACTGTGTATTATAGCAGCACCAGCAGAAAGTGCACGACGGTTTCCATAGTCGTAAATTTGGTCTTTATCACCAAACTGTCAAACGCGTAGCAATTAGAATATTAATGGCCCGTTTTCAGGCTTAGAGAAAAGAACGATTTATTGGTTTTGTGAGGGAAGGAAAACAGGCAATCAAGTCCTGGCCGGGCAGGAGACTGGGTGTATATGTTTTTGTGTGCTTATTTCATAGTACAGTCAGCCGCGCGATATAGTAGATGGTAGAAAAGGCAAGCAGCAAAAGGGCACCCGAAAAAAGTCAACAGACCAGATCCAAGGAGAAGAGACGAGATGAGATGCTGGCAGGAGTAAAACTTATACTTCCATCCAGCAGCAGCAGCAGCAGCCATCCAAGCCAGCCAGCAGCATTAGTGAGGAGTAGTACAATATCGCACCAAAATTTCGGGGATGAGGAGTATGAATGAATGGTTATAGAAGAAGATTATGCTGCTGAGATATTAGGACTTGGTGTGAGATGAGAAGGATTTATAGAAATATTCGCAAACATAGGCAAGAAAAAAAAATAAAGAAAGGCAGTTACACTTTTTTTCTGGTGCTTACAATCATTCTATCTCTCTCTTTCTCGCTAGGTTTATTTAATTATATAATTGGTCCGAAAACTTAAGAGAATGTTGTCAAAGATTTTTTGTTATATAATTACTAAAACTATTTATTTTTCTTCTGGAGTCTACGGTAGGCAGAAATTAGCCGTACTGAAGAGTATTGGTTCCTCGTGATATGAAACGCCTTATTCATTATTTATTTATGTACAACCCCTCTGTTAATCTTGACAGCAAAACTGATCTCAAAAACTCCTGCAAATGTGTTTCTATCATTTCAAATATTTCACTTATCAGAAACACTTGAATCAGTACCGCAAAAAAACAAAAACAAACAAAAACAAATTCCAGTTACAATCCCTAGGCTATGTATATGCTATTTCGTGGTCAAAATTGTTTTAAATCTAATACCGGACTTGATTATTATTAGTGGGGGCGCACAGATGTTAGTCGTGAACATAACGCTCGATCCCGATCGATAAAATCTTCAACTTGAATTCGCAATGTCGTCGCTGCTGCAAAGGAATGGAAGATCTGAACGTCTTGAATTTGCATCCACATAGAATCCAGATTCAAGCTAGCAGAGTCGAGATTCACACTCGACAATGTTCCTTGGCCAATTGCAGAATTAATTGCACAAGACCACAACAAAGTGCACTAGCTCCTGGCGAAAGATAGTCATCACTTAATTAAGCATTCGTTCGTTCTCCTCCTGTATGTTGTAGGACGTGTATACCTATGTATGTACATAGGTATAAAATATATGCGGAGGATATACATACGTTCAACGTACAATTTGACCCGGATGATATCGCGATATTTACCTCGCTTGGCGACAACAGTGTTTTGACGCACATTTAAAGTATCGTATTGGTCCATTGGAGGGGAACACCATCATCATCATCAGCATCAGCGTCATCATCATCATCCACCGAAAAGGAATTGCAAACACGTTGGGGTTGGCGAGGAATGTCGATTCAAACAAATTCCACGGCTAACCATAATTTACTGCCCGTTAAATGTTCGATTGTTTTCTTACTTCTTGTTTTCTCTTGGTCTAATGCTGATGGTGATCTTCTTTTATTTTTTCTGTATTTTGTTTTTTCTGCCGGTTAAAAGTCGTGCAATGCTGCCCCATTGTGTTTCAATCAGATCAAGATCAAGTGGTCAAGATTGATACTTGCGACATTGAACCCTATGGAAAGTATGTATAGTTTTACGCTTTAGTTTTAATATTCGTAAGTTCAAGGGATCTTGTGAATTGCACAAGGGGAAGGAAGAGGAGGCGAGGACATATACAATGTACCTACCAGGAATATGTTTTCTTAAAAGATTTACGTGACGCAAAATATCCAACAGAAAAGGAAGCATTGGTATGGAGGGAGTCTATACATATATATTAACCATTTCCCTGTATAAGGTCAATAAAAAAGGAATCAGCCTGACGTTTTGATGGTTTGGATGAAATAAAATTCGAAATCGTACTTCATTGCTATCGCATACCCAATTTATTGTGTTGCTATGCCGAAATCTACTTATACATAAGCGAATCCTTCAGGACTATTATAATATGAAAAAGAAATTTTGTAGTGTGTCATATACAGTGTACCGAAAATACGAGTACTATCCAGATTTTTCGGTTACTGTTGAGTAGAAATAAAGGTCATAAAACATTTAACTAAGGTTGGTTTATATGTAGGATAAAAATTTCCTCAAGGATAGGAGTCTAGAAAACCAAAATTTGACACTCCTCATAATCATTGCATTTCGGAAACTTATTGTTTTCAAAATCTTCATGCAGAATTACTCAAACCAGTTTAAACTAAGATCTTTTTACCCTCAGATCTTTATGTTGCTCCTGGCTATCTGTAACACAAAATATATTCTGATCTCAAGCAAGATAAGGATAATTTCACCCAGAAAATGGCAATTGAAAGAATTTTATTAGTTTTAACCTCAAATAGAAGTTCAACTGAACAACGCAGAACTGGTACAAATCAAACCTAGAAAATTTCAAGTAGAAGTACCAGTATTGGTACTAAAAAAATTTTGCATTACAAGTCCGGGTACTAGTAGAAAGCTTAAGTAACCTATAAGTGGAAAAAAAACTCTTTACAAACGAAAAACCTTTAAAAAAGGAATTTCTTTCGGAAAAGAGGTCGTTTCGTATCAGCACGAACCATATACTCATCAGTACGGCTTCGTTCCTGCCTGCCGTATACGACAAAGTAACAGTCAAGCTGACCTCATATATGCACTTAAAATAATTTTTAAGTGTGAATTATATTTGAGGCGTAAGACAAACTATTTACTAGAATGTCTCGCATAAGTCTAATCTTGCTAGTATTACGCCTGAAATATAATTCACATTTAAAAATTGTTTTGACTGCATATATGAGGTCAGCTCGGCTGTTAATTTAGCGTATCCGGCAGACTGTAACAAAGTCGTACTGATGAGTATACGGTTCCAGCTAATACGAAACGCTTTCTTTTACAAAAGAAATTTCTTTTTCAAAAATTTTAGGTTTGTAAAGAATTTTCTTCATTCAATTCTCGAGCTACGGATTTGGCAGACCAGCCGGTCAATTTTAATATTGACTAAATTCGCTATGAATTTATTTCATATGTTAGCAAAACTCTCTACCCTATAAGTACCAAAATACGCTCTGACTACAAATTCCGCCATAACGTGAACTACTCTGTTAGCTCTGTCTCTGCTCCTATACCTCTCTTATTAGAAGGCGTATTTAAATAATTTACCCGAGCTGAAGTACTTCACGTTATGGAGTATAAATGCGAACTTTGATACTTATAGGGTACTTAAGCTTATACATGGGACTTATAAATACCAGTACCAGTACCGCGACTTGTACTTGAAAATTTTTTAAGTAAAGTACCGGCACTTATACTTAAAAAAAATTTAAGTCCAAATCCTGGTACTGGTACTAGCAAGAACTACCAATACACTTACAGGTCTGGTTCAAATCAACAAGGCTCAGTCAAACTATAGCTGGAAACTAGTTTTAAAGGCAATAGTTAATTCGCGCCTGCGCACTTGTCTTAAAAGCATTGTAATAGAGCAATGCCAAGCTTCAACTGAAACAGGTGCAGCAAACTCTTAGAGAACACTTTATACAAGACTGAACGAAGTATTCGATTTCGATTTTAATTTCTATAAGAAGCATTTGCTCAGTCCTTTCACTTTTGTGTTTCTTTTATAAACTATTTGAAGGGCGCTAGAAAAGTTTTCCCTTTAGGAAAATTTCCGGTAATCCCAATAATTGACCGAATAATCCAAAGAATATTCTAAAATATAAACACGGACTATCTGAATTTTTCTTTGGTTTTTTAGTCTAAAATTTACAGTTAAGTATAGATATTTTTGAATATCTCGCCATGATGAATCAGGCTTAAAGGTTACATGAAGAAATGTTAATGGTTTAAGGAGCGTTTACAATGGGAGAGTAGAGTAGAGTCACCAGATTACATTTTCTCTCATAATCTCACTAACGTAATATTAGGAATTTTTCAAATCTGACGCTACTTACTCTGTGAAATTCACTCTGATGGGAGGCGCGAAGAACTTATATTAGAGTGTAAGCTTGAGAAATGGAGAGACAATGCAATCTGGTCATTCCACTCTACTCTGCCATTGTAAACGCTCCATTATGAAGAGAACACGCCAATATTGAGAACTGTTGAAGTGTTGACACGGGTCATTTTTATTAATGTTAGAAATTTTTTAAAGATTATCCACATCCAAGTCACCCTGTATTTTGCTGAATGAAATTGTGGAAAAAATTGCAAAAGTTGCTATGAAAATAATTTGTAATGTGAAAATAAATTTGTTGTAGCTGCGACGATTCTTAGCGGACACACGATTACCTTTGGATGACAAAAGTACCTACCAAGATTATTGCTAAGAGTTGAAAAGAACGATATAAACGAAAGTATAGAATTTTTGGTTCTTTGTGACAATAACTAGGAGAAATTTAAATATTGGGCTAATTGCGACTAATGACTAAACATATAATTTGTCGCTACATTAATGGAAGAAAGGTGAATTAAAATTAAAATACGGGCTCATGGGGAGGGTTAAATCATACCAAAAGCGCCCGAATGTACTGATCTACAGGGAAGGTCCTTGATAGAATATTTTTAGATTCAAGCAGAATTCTTTTAGTTAATTGATTAGAAATAACAAAAAATTATTATGGCAAAATTCTTCGAAATTTTATAGATGCAATCAAGGAATGATATCGAGGTATGCTACCTATATAATGATTATGACAGACATGGGGTATGGATATCTAGAAATTCGGAATACCCCATTTATACACTATGTATGTCATCAAATACTCCCAAAATAGACTAGATATCTATATCCTCAAAAATTAATATGGGTATAGGTAGCCTCATTATCGACACTTCTTACATTGGCAGCGCCATCTAGTTGTTAATAATAATACGATAATGTGTCAAGTTAAGCAAAAACATGTCTGTGCTTTCTCAAGAAAGCGAAAAAAAAGAAGAAGAACCAAAAAAAAAATTAAAAACCTTTGGCCACACTTTTCTTCAATTGTGAATTCAGACAACACATCCCCAACGATACATTTTGCAGTTCAACCAGGATCTTATTGCAAAATTATGCAGTTTTTTTTATTTTAGCTCCAAGTCTTGAATTTGTCGTTTATATACAATTAATTATTGTCATTTAGCCTGTATTAAAGCTAATATATTTTTCACTCCCATTTCCAAATTGTTTGTGCTTAAAAACCTATCAACTGAATTGAAATGTCAAAGTACGGTTTGTCACATTAATGCCTCCTTTTATGTCTGTCAGGAATCCTTTAATATCTAGATATTCGGAATATCTAGATATCGGCACCCCATGTCTGTTATAAGTATAAAAGAGCCACTCCTTAGCGATAATCCACCTGATCATCGGTCTTACGCATATTAATCATCCAACCATCCATCGTATTATCCACACCTTACTCTTAGCAATTAGCTTTTCAGTGAAAGGAAGTTCGGTGAGCGAAATAAGGACGAAACCAATCAGAACTGGTCACTTTTATCAGCACAGTGAAAGAAATCCAGTACGAGAGATGCTACTTAACTTTTACTTAGGCTATTTCACTTTTGGAAATATCATTTTCTGATTTTTTTATGTTTTTAGGGTTCCGTACTTAAAAATTTGTTATATTCCACGTACTCCGTGCTCCCAAGGTGAGAGATCGCATAGGGTTTTTTTTTTAATAAAACATGCACTAAAGTTGGATTCTTTAATTATTTGTTATAACTTTTCTTTAAATACTTTATTTATTTATTTTTTCAATATGCGTTTTAACTTTATTGCTTTATATATCAGTTCCGCGAGGCAACCTTTCTGCGGGTAAATAAATGACTCTTAGAGGATTGGAAAAGCTGCCCCCAGGTACCTATGATATTTGGGAGCCTTTTTGCTTTAATTATTGCGTTTTCATGACTTTGCAAAAACATACGCGAGAAAATGGTAAAAGTTTTGATGCAGTACAATTGCATCAAGAAACTGTAATCTGATATGCCTATTACTGTCGTCTTAAATATTTATTTTAAGACGGCACGAATAATTGTATGTGTGTGTATGCAATTTGGAGAAATTAAAGCATTATATGTAAATATTTACTGTGTATATGCGAAGAGGAAGGAGACACCGAATGTAAGTAAGTATGTCTGTAGTGGGGAGTGGAATGCATGGCTGTCGGCTGATAATAAAATGTAATTTACGCTTAATTATACATTTTATTATAATGTGAAAGACTGAGTTTGAATTATGTTTAGGTTGATATTGAAATGTAAGAAATTACTTGTGGGTTTAAATAATTTTATGCTTGCAAGGTCAACTTGTGATACGTCAATATATTTTATAGGACAACATATAGATGTAGATGTCGATGTGATTCGGGGCATTGGGCTGAGTGACAATGAAGGGAAAAAAATGGAATCTTTATAAGATCACTCTTGGTGTGCGTATGTGTACTACAAACGTTTTTCTCGAAAACTACGTGAGGTACGAATTTGAAATTTGGCAAATTGTTAGATATTTGTGACACGCATATATTTCAACAGTCATTTTTATTTTTAATGGAGAGAAGTGGGCCCACTCAAAAAACCATTTTTGTATCGTGTAGAATATCGTTTGAAAGGGCTAATTTCAAGGATTAAAATTGTTGGTGGTGACTTGGTTATAAATATGTAGCCCAAAATATGGGATAAAACATCGTTGCCTGTTCCTTTGATCTTCATAAGGCTAAAATTTTGATTTTATTATCAAAATTAGTAGACGTATTGAGTCATAGATAATATCAAAACTGCCGCTTATTCGTAAGTCTAACAATTTCTGACTCGTTGATAAAGCTCTAGTACGGAACAATTGCATGAGGACGAGCCACAAAAAGGGTATCCTGTCAATGTCGTAATTAGAAAAACTAATATTGTTTGAGGATAATCGGTGTACTTACATACGATATCAAATTATCCCTGGATCCAAAATCTCATTAAATATAATTCTGCATGAATATTTCACCAACAGAAAGATCTGTGCACTGTGGATACTGCACACTTTGAAAGAGAGACGGAGATATAACGGAGCCCTGGGGTACACCGACATCTATAGCGTGAAGTTTAGATGTAAAAAAACGAAACTTTGCGTCCAGCGATCAGAGAGCTCTCATCAGTAAGATTGTCTCCGAAACTCTATGGTGTGGTGATCAGGTGATCAGAGATAACCATACTGATGAAACCTCTGTGATAGCTGGTTCGGAAAGTCCGATTTTTTCTGGATTCTTATGATGCATTTGAGAAATTCATCGAAATCATTTTTAGTGATTTTCAGTCTACTGCAGACAAGAAAAAATCCACCTCTTCAGACGTAACGCCATCTAATACAACACGAATTAAGTGATCAGATAAAAAATGTTAAATCCATAATAGATCAGGAGGGGAAAGACCAAGTGCATTAAGTTTAACTAATATGGTAGGATGCTAGACTCTATCAAAGGCCTTTGAAATATCCAGAGCAAGGATTTTGAATTCACCAAAATTATGAAGACTATGGTTTCAACGCTCCGTAAGAAAAGTCAGCAAGACTCTAGCTAGATGATCGTCCAATTCGGACGACGCCATATTGGTGATTGTTGATGAATTGATTAGTTTATTAATTCGGAATTATTTATAGGCTCAAAAACCTTTGAAAGAATCGAAGTGATTGGAATGCTTCGTGCAGTCCTCTACAATTGTTACATCTCTGGACATGAATGTAATTGATAAGCGCGACTCCTTAGCTCCTGTAGCTTGGTTGGTCTTATCACTAAATCAAGAGCGATTTTTCTGTTACTTAGATCTGCTGTATGAATACGGAATGTATTTACGCTTGCCTAGTCTTAGAATATTACTAAACTTCAGAGTAGATTTACTGACATCCCCTGAATCAAACCAGACTGAACAATCAATGTCCCTGAGATACTTTCCAATGAGCATTTTTAAAGTGACAAAGAAGCCTACTTGTAGGTGGAATGGTAGGACGGCACAGGTTGGAGGTAGTAAATTGAGCCGTGATAAAACTGTGGTCTGATTTATCGAGAGGGGAACCGACTGAGATTGAATATTTGTTGTGGTGAGATGAAATCGCCTGCTGAATCAGGTACTCGCGTTGGTGCATCCACTAGTTATTGCAAATTAAAAGATTAACAGAAATGTTCAACGAAACGCCGCGTAGGACTTGTTGTAGAAGAATTTCTGAACTACAGTATGTTGTGGACTTTTAAATCACCATCTAATATAATTTCAGAAGAGTAGAAGGCAGAAAGCAGATGATCAATATTGTTAGAAATATAGTCAAAAAAGGATATCGTGTCGCCATCAGACATATTTGGGCTGCGATACAGGAAACAGAAATAAATGATGTGTCTTGGTAGTTTGAACTGAATCTAAATGTAATTAAACTTTGAATTGGCTGAAGGAATGTCTCTAAGGATGGCAAAGGCAACATCATTTCGTCATCCGTAAAACTTTTGCTTTTGCTTCTAATCAAGATGTCAAAAAAGAAATGTCTACCCTCGCCCAGGATTGAGTTCTCGACTGCAACGATAATAGAAATTTTTAAAACCCTGCTTTGAACTGAGCTATGACTAACTCCATCATAAAAAAAATCCGTTAATAATATTGCGAATTATATTATATAAAAGAAAAGAAACAAATTTTTTATTGTTGACCCTTTTTCTCATATCGAACGACACATAATTTTACACGGGCTCTCTTCTAACGAGTCCTAATTCGGAAGTGTGTCAAACAGTCTAACAATCTGTCATTAATAGTTGGTCAAACTCAATGCCAGATTGGAGCGACACTTCGTTGATCTACCATAGTCTTTTTTTGTTATTACAACTTAGCCCTTCCTGCACCTAAATATTTCAATATTAAGAAAAATTCTAAAAAAAAAAAACCCAATTACTAAATCCCAACCTTTGCATTTCAATTTAAAAAGTCTTCTTTTTTTTTTTTTGTTTGATAAAATCTAATAAAAGGAAACCATTTCAGAAATTTATTGCAATTTATACACAAAATATATACCTTTTCCTCCAACCGTCGTCGTCTAGCAGATGAACCTCTCCCAAAATGTCCGTAATTAAAATTTTACATCAATAAATTTTGTCTTTTTATACAAAGTCCCCAGTGTGTGCTCTATAAGTAAAATTCTGGTTGGACCTTTCTACTACTACTAATACTACTATAACAAAACCGACAACCAAGTACTTAAATTTGCAACAACGTCGCCATCGTTACACCCTCTATGCTAAGAAAAATGACCCAGAGAATCCTGTGTCTACTCTGAAAAGGTGGAGCGCAGTAAACAGGATAATAATGGTAGAGAGTAGTCAGTGTTAAAGGACAACGAAATTTTAACATGCAAGAAATAAAATGAAAAAAAAAACAAAAAAACAAAAAGAAATCCGACAAAAAATAAAGCAACGCTGGGAAAAAAATCAAAAGGGATCACAATAAATATCTTCCTGTGCCGGGCAGTAAAACATACCACGGAAATAATCCTTGTTGTGTGTACCATCCGGGATCAACGAATATACCTCAGATGGATGTTACCTAGAGAGGAATTAAACTGGTGGCGCTAGAGACGCAAAACAGTGTAGTTAGTATGTAGAGCTACTGCCTGCTAATGCTGGTTGGTGCACAAAAAAAAACATAAAAAAAAAAAAACAAAAAACAACGAAAAACGTCAGATGTATATAAAATATCCACGAAAAGTATTAAAATGTTCCACTCTTTGTGTCCTAAAAATCGTCCGTTTGTATTTATGCATTTTCATGGACCCCGCCGCATCCACTGACCACCCATTGGGATACAACCTCTCGGAAAATTCACCGGTTACCGGGTATAAGAAAATTCCGAAAATTTATAATAGCACGCTCTAAAGCCCTCCGATGAGGATGAGCGGTCGGTTGGTTGGTAAGTGGAGGGTTGTGGAACGACAACGACAACGACGACGACGACAAAGACTAGCCTAAACGTGTTGAGACGCACAGAAACTCCGTATCCATAGACAGTACTGGACAAGGACTATATCGTACATAGGTAAATTCATGATATCGTACGATGGACCAGAAGACTACCCCAATAAACCGCATATGAGCGCTAACGGGCAGGTTTTCCTGTTTGTCCATCTGCAATGTATATGAATGTATGTATGTGCTGCAAACTCCAAAAGAGATCCTGCTGGAGCCCATAGTGTTCTTCTTATTATCATTCATGTTCCCGGCTAGTTGAAAGCCAAAGCTGGATGAATGCCTGCCTGCCTGCCTGCTTGCCTGCCTGCTTGCTTGGCATTTTACCTCCTTGATTTCTACCTTTTTAGATGATGAAAAAGGGATTGGGAATGGGGATGTGGATATCTACCTACCTACCTACATATAAACTTACCAAGGGGCTATCCTAAGGGGGATGTACTGCATGTAAAATATACAAAAAGCACAGCATTACAGGGTGTTTATAAATCAAACATTTCTGACATTTGAATTCTGCGCAAAGGTTTTATGTCTTCTCCCTGGACACACTTTAACCCGTCGCCTTCATCGTATTATTTCTGTGGAGACATTCCTTGTCTTTTTCGGGTGGTTAGCTTTCGTAGCGCGATTTCTGAGGGGGAAGGGCGAGGGAGGTGGGGGGGGGGGGGGGGGGGACTGGTAGCTATATGAATGTTTCGTGAAAATATTTGGACGTTAATACTATGAAGGGATTAATTTAAGGACAGTCTTTGCACGGATTACATTTGGACAGTTTCATGCTGTATTTATATTTTCACTTTGTATACCTATGTATGAAAATACTAAAAAACAAAACATCGACCACCCCTCCCCCGCTCCCGGGTATGTGTCGTTGAAAAGGGTAAAGTTTGTGTAGAATTTACCATTGAATTACAAGAAGAAAATTTGTTTTTGTTGTTGTTCTCAAAAATAAGAATTTTCAAAACTTGCTTTACCTAAATAATAATATTTCCCCAAAAATCTAAAAAGAAATATTTAAAAACAAAAAAACAAAAATTACCCAGAATATCTCTTTTGACAGATGCTGCTCTATGTATATACAATATTCAGAGAAGTTATTCATGAGTGACTGACTTGCCTGAAATAGTCCTGGAAAACATAAATCTGTCAAAAAAGGAAAAGCATCTGTCGTCGCCTGTTAGGACTTTATCTTAACGCAGTTTCATTCAACAAAACTCCCAAGGATCTATCTTTTACAGCTCAGAGTCGTTACCAATAAATCAAACATTTAAAAACTCTCTCTAAACTCTAGGAGGACAAGTACTTTCAGCCGTTACAGGCTTGGATACACTTGAAATCTTGCAATCGGAGATGATTCTCCCTTTTTACCATTTTATATGGGCCTGCAAAAACAGGATTTCAGTTCAGAATGAAAGTTAAGAAACGCTAAAGAACGTGATCATCATATACTTAGTTGTGACGATGACGACGACGACGACTACGACAACTACAACGACTAACGTAGTATACGAATTCCATATATAAGAAAGGAATAAATTTGTCATAAATCCCTCAAGATTCCGACATGTGTCCTAATTTATTGTGTGAGGTCGATGAGTACTTGCACATGGGGTGCGATGCGACCAGTCAGTCATTCAACCATAGTAGATACGAGTACAGTTAGCCAGTTTTCCTTCTCAGGCTAAAGTGATAGTTGTTCGTTCCTGACAAAAGCAGACAACCCATATAGTAGATGTGTGACAAGCTTCTAATGTATAAAAGGACTTCCATCTCGGAGGCTGCACAGCAGTGGATTTACTTTTGGTGGATCAGAGAAAAGCGGACCGAATAGAATGCCATTAAATGTCACAGATGAATGAGAAATGTCCTTTTTTCATTTGTTTCGTCTTCAAGAAGTAATTTATTGCTATCACAAAGGCTCATAGTGTACACACACGTCTCTCAATTCATATAAGTTTAAGATTGTATTTTACGTTAGTGTAAGTGTATGTGTGTGTATGTGTTTGTCATTCCAGGAGGCCTAGTCGGGGCACTAAAAACGAAACTAGCTCTTATCTCTGGTGATTCGATTTATCGATCAGCTACAGGGAGAAATGATAATTTATAATGAAAGCTGACTATGAAATCGAAAAATGCATATAGAAATTGTGTGGAATCTATGAATTATAAGAGTGACTGAGACTAATTTATTTGTCAGTGCGAGTGTAACTGGTTTTCAGAGCAGCCCTCCTGGATGAATTTCTCATAATTTTCCTTAAATTTTGAATGCCTTGAACCTGTAAGAGAGCCGACAACTTTACACAGATGATTGTTTTTCTTTTTTTAGTTTTTGATTATTTTGGCTTTTTCGTTTTTTTTTCTACGTAATCATCCAGGGAGTCCAAAATTGGAGAAATGTGAAAGAAATGTCAGCAGTTGATCGCGTAATAACAAAATTTATTGCTGCTTTTTCGAGGGAACATGATTTTTTCGTTTTCAATTCGATGGGAATATGATGATGGGTCAAGATTAAGGCTTCATTTTTTTTTTCGAGATGGTGGCTTTTGATCGATAGAAGTTATGAGAGAAAGGTGTACCTACACATTATAGAAACAGCAGCAGCAGCAGATGATTAGAATGTTTCTATTGAAAGGAAATAATTCTTTGGGTTGACCGTGACGTGCATAGTAATAAATTTAGTTTTTGTAAACCCTTGAAAGTATTTGGAAACAATTAAAAGAATTTATTTTGATTTTTAAGACCTTGTCTAACTATGCAGTTTTAGATTCGATTTCTTATTTATTATGTGGAAATGTAAAACGAGCTATGCAAATGAAATATAAACAGGAAAATCTTAATGGAATGCTCAATTGGATTTTTAAATATTATTTTTTTCACTTTTCCATTTTTTTTATGCTAACTCAAACTTTTACACAAACTATTGGGTAAATGTGCGCTAGTACCCGGACACTTAACGTTTCATTTTACTTTTTTGATCAATCATTTTATTGCTGTCGACACACAAGACGGACTAGGCTCTGGAGAAATAGTTTGAACTTGCTTAATTTATTTTACTCTTACAAGTTGCAACTTTCTGCCGTCATTGAAATCATATGTACCTCCCGTCAGATCGTTGAATGTAAGATCTATAGTTCTGGTAACACTTCTGTCAAAGCTTTTGCTCCGGCTTCCTTGATGATGTGCAAAACTTGATTTTTGTAAATATTTCCCATTCTTAACTTATGATCCATTAGCTCAATTACCTCAATAGCAGTGTGAAACTTCTGTACTGGAATTGATTTTTGCATTGTAGTTGGTATATCAACATTTCGAGTAGCTGCAAAATTTTCAACCACATTAATCACATATTCATTGAAAACAACTGTTTTCGAGTCGTACGGGTAAAGCCCACATTTCTTAAAGTATTTTTAATGGTGTTTCCAAATTTTTAGATTTCGCAAGATTGCAGTTTCCAGCAAAGGACAGAATGTTTTTGTTTTTATATATAAGTTAGCCAACATTCTTGACTGCCATTTTTTATTTATTTATTTATTTATTATTATTATGTAAATTGTGCAAACAAGAAATAAATCCTTAAACTAGCACAAGGAAAATATAGTTTTATGGAATAACACTTAATTTAATTATAACTTAAAATACAACTAGAACTACAGTAAGTTATTAATAAACGTAGAGAATAATGAAAATATAAAAATGCAAATTATATAAAAGAAAAGACTAAACAACGCAATTAAAAGCGAAATTTTAGCTATAAATATGTAAACTAAGAGAAGCAAGTACAAGAAGTAAAAACGTAAAAGTGATAAGTAATAATTAAATAAGAAGAAAAGAAAGAAGGAAACATCACCGGGAAAAAAAAAACAAGAATACCAAATGAAAGCTAAAGAACCAGAAGGTAAACGGTAAGCTACAACCGAAGAGAAATTAATAAAAATTTTATAAGAGATTTAACAGAGATAAGGGTATACAATTGAAGAAACATAAACATATCATAAATTTCGCCCCGTTGATAAATAATTAAATAAAAGAACTTTAAATTTTTTGAAATTCCCCGCAATGCCCGCCCTCTTAATCTCGACAGGAATCTGATTATATACTCTCACACCGCCGACGAAGAACGAACGACTCGTGAGCAAATAAGAGAAACGTGGCAAAATAAGGTTATTAGACCTCTCTGATGTTCCCATGCGCAGTTTTTCATGCAAATATTGAGGTTGGCGGAAGAAAAGCAGTTTATTAATAAACACACAAATCCTGTATTGAAAATGAGCATCCAAGATAATTCCCAAAATCCTTCCCGAGTATGGTGAAATATGGTCATATCTCATAAGAAGAAAAACGTATCAAGCACAGGCATTAAAAGCCACATTAAGCTTGCGCTTACTATTGGAATCCAGGCCGGCATACACGACGACGCTGAAGGTTATGATATAGGAACCATCAATGCCCTGATAAGTTTCATGCGGGTTTATGAGGGAATAAAATGAGCAGTCACCCAGAATCTTCTCAATCCGCCATAAATCTTTCCTGTCAACATATTAACATGATCGGACCCAATCAAAGACCGTATTAATTACAACTCCAACATTTTTAACTTGAGACTCATAAGGAATAATAGAATCGCCAATCTCAATACGGGGAAAATAGGAGGCATCAAGATTTTCTTTATAAATAATAATACAATTACACTTTTGCGGATCTTCATTCAGCCGGAACACAGCGACCTCAATTAGTCCCAATGGCCTTTGTATATAAAGTTGTATATCATCCGCATACATATGAATATGACAATGATTAAGGGACTCATAGATGTCATTAATAAGCATAGAGAAAAGAATGGGGCTATTCAATGAACCTTGAGGAACCCCGTCCAAGACTGGAAGAAACGAAGAAGACTGGCCATCTACTTGCATTCTCGAACGATTTTTTCTAACTGACATCAGCTGACTGAATCATATAGGTGATATGTGGTGCCAATATGCATATAAAATTACACATTTTTCTTTGTAATTTTCACTGAACTAGAGTTCAAGTGTCACTTGTGGCCGTCTATGAAAAGTATGCCTACAGTCTGGTATTTTCTTACTCCTCGAAACACCCCTTAACTTCGCCATTAACTACATATTCGAAAAAGATATCGCTGCTCATCCATCCTTTTTCTGTTTTTCCTAAAAACAGTTTCGCTGGCATGCTATTTACAATATCCTTTAGTGACGCAAATATGAAAAGGCTACCATTGGGAATTCTGCGCGCAGAAAATAAAATTTGTTTTCTTCTCCCTCCGGTCTAAATATGATAAACGTTTTTGAATCCACGGCATTACTTTACTAGTTTTCGGACAAAGGAAAAACTAGTTTTAGCCCCTTTTAATATTCGGAGAGAATCACTTAATATGTCGTCTTATCCGATACCTTTTAAATAGTGGTCCAGTTCTCGAGCCATTTCAAAAACAGTAATCACTGCTCTGTCTTTGGTATTACTTTCTGCTTGTCATGCAGCCAATGTTGTGTTTGTTTCAACCCACACGCCAAAGAGCAATGGGAAAAGCTAGTCCAGCTGTCTTCGCAACATCTCCATGAGCGAAATCTACACACAGTCCTTTGGCAACTACCTGAATAACAAGGTCCAGGGGTGGCATATTAAGTAAGACCTTGAAGGTTCTGTTGCATTGAGCGCCGACCCTCATAGCCGCATTAACTTTTTCCTCTACATACAATTCTCACAACAGCTTCGAGTCAAGGTAGGCTCCGAGGTCCTTGAGAGGATTGTCATCCGCATATGCTTCACATGAGAATCCCATATTTTCCATATAGTTCAGCACCGTGACGAAAGAGTCAACCACACCAGAGTACCAGGGAAAGTGCATCACCTGCGCGCAGCTCACTGAGAGAGATTCAGTCACCCAACTTCACAATTAAGTATCGCCGTCCGAGCATTTGGTCGATTCATCGCACCACAGTGAGGTCAACACCATGCCGACAAACTGGCTCAAACAACGACTCGGCGGTAGCCCTGTCAAAAGTCTCCTCGATGTCCAGAAAGGCTCCAAAGGTAAACAATCAACGATACCGTCCCCATTCAATGACAGTAACCATTAAATGGAGAGCCTTCCCAGTAGATCTGCCCCTCCAGTAAGAGTGCTATGAGGTGTTTAAGGGAGAGTCATGCTAATGAAACAACTGAATACTCAGCTTTTATAAAATAGGGATGTGAATTTTTTAATGCAGTTGAATTACTTGTCGCAGAGAAAGCTTACTGTCGCTTTCAATTCAGCAGTGCGATACGTGTACAATAATGATATGACCATGTTTTGTGTTAATGTAAAATCCGTCCTTGAATGCACCTTAAAAGCATATCTTGATTCCAGGATAATTTTGCTTTGCATTAATTTAAATGTAAAAATCTGTTAGAAAAATTATCGTTTTCTCAGTCAACTAGAACTGTGCCGTTGAATGTGCCAACACATAAGTAGAACGCCAGGCTTTAAGTGTGTAAATTAATTTGAATTTTAAATGTTACGAGTTAGAATCCATCTGAAATGTCTGCCCTTGATTTTATCCTGAACAGTGTTACAAGAGAAAAATTTATCTCTTTCAACACTTTGAGATGAGAAAATGTCTTCAATATTTATTTTTTTTTTTATTTTTTCCCGGACGGGAATCAAACCTACACTTGATAGAATAAGTCAATGATGGATAAAGAAGAATTTTTAAGAACTTTTATTTTTAACGATTCTAAATCAAATTCATAAATACAAGAAGAAAAAACAACCGCCTCGTCTGGGGTTTGAAACCGGCACATTCCGCTTTGCCGGACGACTGCTCTAACCACTGAGCTAACTAGACAGATGATTTTCCCTCTTGCTTTATCAATTTGTTACTAGCCTACTAAGCCACGTTTGCTTTCAGGTGGCATTAACCAGTAACGATGAAAGCGCACAAATAAATTGTAAATTCAATTTGATTTAGAATAGTTAAAAATAAAAGTTCTTAAAAATTCTTCTTTATCCGTCTTCAGTATACCTGCGGCTCTAAATTCAGGAAAAATTATGATAAATTTCATATATTCAGTCATTGAATAGTAGAATAGTGAGATAACCCACTACAAGCAGAGCTGGGCAATACTTAAGTAAAAAAAGACCTAAGTACTACTTAAAGTACATTTTCGTTACTTAAGACTTATTACTCAATACTTTTGAAATGTCCATACTTAGTACTTGAACATAAGTAGTTGCTTCTATTTACTTGTACTTAAGACTTAGTTTTGTACTTAAGTACTAAGATTTTTACTTAAGTATTTCTGAGTCTATTAAGTACCTACAAATATCTAATTCTTCGTAGAAAAGTAAACAAAACCTCTAGCGCAATTACTTTTTGTTTTAGTTTAAAGGCACGCAAAGAACTTCAAAGTATGTGCCGCAATCACGCGTCAAGGCAGAGTCTTAGATAAACTAATAACACACAAACAAGACTGGGCAAGTGGAAGAAAAACTAATAACGTCTCGCTCGAATATAAAATCGAAAATGCCTCGAATTGATGACATAACCAAAGCTAAGCAAGCAATGCCTCGCTCCAATATAAAATCAACGATGCCTCTACCTGACGTGGGCAGGCCTCAATTTTTTTCCAGAAATTTACTGGAAATATTTTCCTTCAAATTTGTAATGCATTATTGGAGGGGACAATGGGTGCTTGGGCGCCGAAAACTACGTACTACGTGCAGCGCGGAAAACTATAAAAAATTAATATCTATTAACTGAACTCTATAAACTCCATTATATTACTGCCAACGTACAAAGATTCTAAAAAAGTACTTTAAAAAGTACTTCAAAAAGTACTCAGTATTTTATAGACTTAGTACTTAGTTACAAGTACTTTTCACACCTTCGGTACTTGTACTTGTACTTAAGTATTTTTTCTTTGGTACTTGCCCAGCTCTGACTACAAGTCTACCAAACTAGTGCCGCGCTTCTATAACTCACGAATGGTGAAATTCATAACTGAAATAGACCACCTTACGCCCATGTTCTAATATAAACAGGCCTATACCAACCTAAGACTGAATCTAATCAAAAATCTTGAATAATTTAAATGTTTTCTATGATTCACATTCGGATTGAAATATTATTTCCCTTGAATTAATTAATCTTGTTTTACTAAAAAAAAAAACACAAAAATCTTCAATTTCGCCCTCCCCCTCCTCTTTGGATACCATACCATAATAATTTCTAAACATGAAGGAAACTATTCTGTCATACACATGTACATAAGCATATCATCCTAAGCTTAACAAAACTATTGCAATAAATTTTGGAAAATAAGCCTGAAAGGATTCATCCCAAGAATGTTCCGGGTAAATTCATCTTCAGGCTTTATGACACATCGGTGTGGAACATCAGCATTTTAGGTGGCAATTTCCTCGTTCAAATGACAAATTACTGAGCCATTAAGCCAACACTAGGAAGTGTGCAATTATTAACACGAGATGGTGACACTAACTATGAGCCTATATATGCGGAGAACTTAGCACAGCTCACATACGAGGGGCATCATAAAACGTGGCCCATAAATTCATCATAAAACGAGGCGGCAGAGAGGTTACGAACGTTAGCGATACTCTTGATATGGCGACGACACAGTATTATATACCCGCAACAGTACATTGCGGAGATTACGGATCCGGATGGAAAGTCAACAACATCACCAGCTATAGCGCCTCCGTTACCGAACGAAAGGAGTTGTGGGGGCCCGCCGGGCCCGTTTATACTACGCTCATTTATTTGTGCCGCAGAGTGCTGGGTTCATTGAATTTAAGAGACATGTGAACAACGTACTTAGGCAATTATTTGTACAGAGACGTATGAATGTCAACAGGCGGCGAAGGTGGCGGAGGATATTTTCGACAGAACTGATGCCTTGTTGTTGTTGTTGTTGCTGCTGTGTGGGGTGTGTGCGTGTGTATGTGTGTTAAACACAAGAATAATAGCGACGAGAGGAGAGTGACGTTTGTCACCAACAACAACAGAATGTTTTATAGTGCCCCATGCAGTGCAGGAAGATTAGGGGGTTAACACACAATTTTAGTCTAACATAGAACTGCACGCCTTTTCAAATTGAAATTTAAGTTTTTATTTTTTTTTTATTTTGGTAGATAATTGGATTGAATGGACGTTGAGATTGTGGGACAGCAGCTGAATTCTGTTAATTGCAGTGGGACATGTGATTTAAGCTCTCAAACTAAACACTACGCTTATAAATCGTAGTTGGACGTTCTAATGAAATTAAGACTGGGTTGCCGATCAGTGCAAGAGTGAAAGACAGTGATACAGAAAGTGGGTTACAGTTTCGGTAACCCCCATGAGTTCTCCACGTTCGAAACTGTCAATTAGTCCCATTTTAGTGCCGTCTGAAGGATGGACACCAAGAATTTCAAGGCTGACTTACTACTTAGTCAAAAGCTTTCCGCCGTTGAGCTTGGTATGAGTTTTCTCACACAGTCAGTTCTTTTGTTCTCCTGTTATTGTCCAATATGCGGGGCGGTGCAAAGGGTAAGTGATGCCCATTGCTGCCAAGGGAGGATACAAGCAAAGGAAAGGCCATTTATATGTTCCGTGTTTCGTGTGCTGAACAATTGCATACTCTGATTCCTGATGATAGTGCGTATTCATAGTGAAGCCTGCATGTATACGACCTAGTACAACTGCTTCAAATTAGTACTTTGGTAGCTTAAGATTACGGGCTATAGTCTCAAGCCTCTCCTAACCTAAAGGGCGGATCATAACCTTCTCGTGGTCCACTGCTGTCACTTATTTATAAGTGCGAATATGATTAAGCCCGAACGAAGTTACCAGTAACGTTTAAGAATCTGCATGAAGGTTCACTGGGAGTACTCATGATCGTACGATCATGTTATACGAAGCCATACTAATTGGGTAGCCAACATTGCTAACTTGGTACTACGGGCTTGAGGAGTCCAGAATAGCGCTGCTTTTAGTAGCAATATTCACCTCAACATGGGAAGGCCCCCTTGTGGGAGCATCGTAGTGGTTTTGGTTAACCCATATGCGGGTAGAGTGAGATTTTCTGAGTCTGCATGGCTTAGGCCAGAGTAGTTTGTTCTTTTATCATAATTGCTTACTGCGTCCGTGAATTTGAAGGATGGTCGCTTGGTAATGTATGATTAGAGGATTGGCTCTCGGCGTGGAGTTGCGCTAAATCAACCGGGTGCCGTGACCCACAGATCGGAAGAGATTTTAGATAGGTCTCGCTTCGACCAGTAAGTCCAATCTCAAGCATGCACTGACATAAACTGGTACTTCTGAGACAGAATATAAATTATATTCTGTCCCTCGAGGGCGCTGACTGTCGCTTGTCTTCTAATCCGTGCATTAAGACTGCCGTGAGATTAAGCCATAATCCTGACAGCTTTCTGTCCAATATGCGGAGGTTTCTTGCAACAACAAAACGTACATTCTGGTAGAATAATCAGCGATTGCTAAACAATTACCTCACATGGAATTGTTCTGCAGCCGTCAGTTATTTTGCTGATTAGCCCAACAGTTGGCTGCGATGAGTGCTTAGTGGAGCAATCGACGATTATGATAACAATTATCCTCGCATGGTAATTGTTATGTAAAACGATTGTTTCCTACTAAGCGACTCAGGTACTGCAACCCGGTAGAATAAACGACAATAAGTTCACCTCTGAATATTGGGGCATAAAAGACCAATGAGTTGGCTAGCGAGTACCGTTAAGTCATCAGTCGTCGCGATATCAAGCTACCGTTCGGTTGGGAATACTTCTAGAATAGCTAGTTAAGATAGGTCAGTTTTGTTGTAATAAAGATGTGTTAAAAAAAAAACGAGAGTTTTATTCATTTCGGTTGTTAATTGATATTTTCTATTGTTATTTACGCGATTGCTTTTGGGAAACGACACTCCTGTGACTATAGAATAAAAGCAAATTTAGCTAAACTAGTTTACTTTTCCGTCTCAGCTGGTGTGGGACTGTTTTAACGTTTTGAAGAAACTGGTCGAAGCAAACAAGATGAGGCTGGTTTGCGTACCAGGACACGAAGGCATTAAGAGCAATGAGATTGCGGACTGCCTTGCGAAGGACATCCCAGATCTGCGTGTATTGGCCCTGAGCCTATTTTTGGATACCCAGAAAAGTCACCTCTAAGCACAGATCAGGCCTTGGGAGGACAGATTTAAAATAACCTACTGGACAAATATCCCGGGGTTGAGACAAGCGAAAAAAATTGTAAAATACTCAGAGAGACAAAAGTACTCCTCAAGCTCAGTAGAAAGGAATTAAATTGCATAAAGGCCTATTTACTGGACATTGCCCACTTAGACACCATCTTAAAAAGATGGATAAGGTCTATGATTAGACCTGTCATTTCTATATGGAAAACGATGAAACAGCTGAACACGTCCTGTGTGACTGTAAAGCTCTGTGCAAGGCTAAGACATCTAAAACAGGCATTCCCACTGCCAGAAAAGATGGCACCCAAAAACTTCATAGACTTTATAAAAGGCCTTAAGTCCAAATGGACGCGCTGGGTAATGTCTCAAAAGATCTAATAGGTAGCGGTGACTAGATGAGAGGTAAGAACTCTGTTTGCATCCCCCCACCAAATAATAAATAAAAAAATGAATAAAAAGCGAATTCTGCCCATGTTTTGATTCAATCTTGATTGTAAATGGGGAGCCTCTGTGTTTGCTTTAAGACAAATGAGTTCGTAAGTCATATCATTTCCTCTGATATTGCTGTGATCTGATATATACCTAGAGCTAGTACCTCATTATACCGCGAAATGTAATTGAGTAGTTAAACCATTGTTTGCACTACAATACCAATTTGAAGATTACCGTTATCTGGTACACCAGCAGTTCTAAAACCGTGAAAGGGGTAGGATCAGGAATACATGGTGTAAAGCCGAGAACTTATATTAATTATCAAAGCCTAGGAAAATACGCCTCACTAGATATGCATACGAAAACCTCAGCCGATCCCACACTAACAGGAAAGTATATATGTATGTGTACAGATAGCCAGGCGGCATTCAAAGCAATCTCATCCTCTGAAGTCACAATGAAATTAATGTGGGAATGCATTTAAGCATTATCAAACCTTGGCACAAAGAACCACCTAACTCTTCATTGGATGCTAGGACACTCAGAAATTAATGGGAATGATAATGCAAACTTACTGACCATAAAATGACCATCCATGCCCTTCATAGGACCGGAACCATTTTACGGTATATATCTGTTACAATACAGTGAAACTTTCCATTCAAAACTGGATCCAGAACCAAGTTGACCAGAGATGGACTGCAATGATAGGCTCGAGACAAGCCAAAAGATTCATTAATGGACCTGCACCAAAGAAGAGCCTGGGTCTCTTAAGACTGTCTGAAAATCAACTCGGAATAATTCCAGGAGTCATAACTGAACGATGTAAATTTAACAAACACATGCATCGGATAGGCATATCACCCACTGATGTATGTAGGTTATGACCCGAAGAGGATAAAATATCGGAGCACGTGTGATGCTAATGCGAGGCCATTGACAAATGTAGATTCCTTTCGGCTCATACTTCTTAAGGCCTGTCGACTTTGAAGGAACTTTATACAAAAAATACTGCTCTTCCTAGGAAGAGAAGGATTTTTGTATGAACTGTAAAGCAGGTGGTGCACAGTACGCCATTGAATGCCTGCGGGGCAAAAGTTACTCGCCCTGCTAAATCTTAATCTTAGACGTGTATAGTATAAACAAAAATGGGGTCAATTATTGAAGCACAGAGTCGGATTTCCAATCTGACTCAGGAGGCCTATTGTCTTTGAAGTTGACACCTAACATCATCTTAAGGAGCTGATAGATGTCCTTGTTGATGTAATGGACGACAAACTGCACTAATCCAAAGATAGACTCTTACCGGTATCACGTTCCAGGCTGAATTGATATAAAGTCTCAGAACCATAGTTGATGCCATCTTTCTAATATGTATTTGTAGGGAGTATTTGTTGAGAATAATCTTAAGAGCTTAGGTGCTAGAGGAACTGAAGCACTACAGTACTACATCTCCATAGATTAAGATTGGTCAGATTTCACTTTTATATATGCAGAGATCATTGAAGGCTTTAGGCCCCACTTTTTCCCTATTGTTTTTCAACATATTTCACTCATCTTCCAAGTTAGGTTTCCAGTCAATATTAACTTATGTCTAATATGATTCCTTCATATTTTACTTCATCCTTTAGTTCTAAATGCATAGAGATAATAGAGGAAGACCAGTCTTTACTGGATACTCGTATAGCTTCTAAATACTTTGAAGGATCAGCTATTTCTAATTTTTTGCAAATATTCTTACTACATAAATGCGGATATCGTCTGATCTAATAGGTATTGTGGGCTACAATCCCTTCCCTGAACTTTTATGGTAAGTATTATGACTTTTGGACTACACAGTGCACACCATAGAAGCAAGGCAAAGTTGATAAGTTATTTAACGTGGAAAAACAGTTGGTATGAATCGTAATGAGCGCTCTAACATCATTATCAAAAACTTAACATTCATCAACAATAGACGAAAAATTGGTCCCTTTGCTCGATGACCTTACTGATAGTAACAAAAAGAACTGTGGGAAAATGTAATTGAAACTTAACAGGACAAACTTCGAATAAATTTTTGGTGTCCATTATCACCTGGCACTCATCCTCAGGATTCACCAATATAGAATGAAGCTGGCTGATAAGTCATTCATCTCTGCATACATAGCCAAAGTCCTGCTTCTCCAATTACGGTAAGTTCATATTACTTTTCTGCCAATCATAGCAGACGACTGTCAAATGTCCCAAACTGTTGGAGTCACTTTAATTATTTCACCCTGCAAAAGCTATCCTCACTTCATAGAAAAACCTTTCCAACGCCCCACCGGCATTTATTTGGTAACACCTTATCCCGTAATCTCTTTGAAAACCTTTTAAGTGATGGTGTAAAGTTACCCATTAGAGTTTCTTGTCCTAAATATATCAGTCTAGGTCCAGCAAATTAATTTGAAAAAAAAAACAAATCATATACAATTTCATTAGAAAGATTTCACTTTCCCCCCAAAAGTCTTTATCCCTAGAAATAGTCTTTTGATTTAACCTAACCTAAAACAAATCAACTATGAAGAGTCTATTTTCATCCTTGAAATCTTGTTAATCTCACCGAAGTCAAACACACCTCATCCTTATCATGTGACAGGTGCTGTCACTTTGTATTAACCGAAATCTGTCAAACAAATTAAGTCCCCTGACACATGTTAGCATACACTCAATCAACTCAATGCTTGTTGATGGCTGAAGGTAAACATTTCTCACTTGTTGTGCGTGATGAAACGTTTACTCTTCACCAACAACAGTAAACCCGTTATGTATATACATAGTATATATATCATCTAGGAAAGGGTAAGAGAAAATGGAATGTCCTTGTGGGGTTGGATGCCAAAATGCCTTAGCTCGTCCTTCAAATATCTTTGATATTCGGCCAAGAAGCTGTTAAAGATTTACACACATTTATCCTTCTCATCCTTAACCGGAAGATGTAAGCCAGCCCAGTAGCAACAACAACACCAACAACAACAGTTGAGTTTCTATATGTATACACTTACCATAACTGAATCTTATACCCCATCCCCCTTATATAAGATTAGACGCACTATACGAGGAGACTAACATTTAGCGTCGCCAGCTTCTCAAACTATAAAGGCATTCATGTACGAAAGTATAAGGGGGTTGCATTGCACAATGTATAAGAACTTTGTGAGCAGGTATTAAACAACGTGCCCATTCCAAACGCACCCAGAGGTTGAATTTAGTTGCCAAAGCATCCCGAGATGAGGGATGATGACGTCTCATTAATATTCATTGAGTTAACTACTCACTTGTGGTGGATAATTTTTCTCTCTAGCACCTCCGGTATAGGAAAACCCTAAGGAGGAGATCTGATCTTCTGTCCTCTATTCGGTGGTAACTTTTCGGTACTCTTGAGATATGTGACAGCTTAGCACGTGAAGGTCTGTGTGCTAAATTCAAGGGCTCCAGAGTTGATAAATCTAAGCCCGTTTAATGTTGATGGGTAACAATATGTTCTGTGGGATGTTAGTTTACTCTTGAAGTTAATGAAATGACTCGTGATACCAAAATAGTAATACTGTGGCAGTTTTGTTGATTAGACATCATAAACATAGGTTGCGACATTGAATGAGAGTGAGAGTTCACAGCTGATTTGATGCAATTTCGAAATCATGTTATCTTACTAAAATAGACAAATAGTGAAATTATGAAATTATCCAACTAGAAATTTACGTAGAGGAAAATTGTCTTATGGCTAAGGTAAAATCAGGATTTAGAAAGCAACACAATCGCGAGACAGCATTAAATTGGGCAGTGATGGAATTGAAATAAGAAATGGAGGAAGGTAACGCTATTCCTGTAGTATTCTTAGATTTTAAGAGAGCGTTCGTGACTACAGACAGACAAATTCTTCTATCAAAGCCTGAAAAATATGGTATACAGAGTACAGTTGGTTTCGGAGGAGCTATTTAGAGGGAAAAATACAGAGGACAAGGGTGAATAACATGCTTTCCGAAGCAGTTGAAAAAAAAATGGAGTACCACAGGGATCAGTGCTGCAGACATTATTGTTCTATTCTTGGTAGGTATATATAAACGACATGAAGAGTACGTTGAGGCATTCAATTATACTTTTAGCTGATGATGCGTTGGTGTTTTTGATCGGTAAAAATGTAGAAGTAATCATTAACGTTTTAATAATTGATTTAAATGAATTAAGTGAATTGAATGGCTTAGAAAGAATAAATTGAAATTAAATGTTTAAAAAACTTAATTTATAGAACGTACTAAGCAAGTTTAATCTACAACAGCAAATTAGCAAGTACATATCTAATCAGAATTAGTTTATATGGATGTATGAATTTATATCAAAAACTAAAAGAAGTAAATGTAACTAAAATTACAGAAATTACAAAAATATAAAATAAAAAAAAAGATAGAAAATTTCAAAGCTACGAAGTTGCAAAGTTTCAAAATTTTCAAAGTTTTTAAAGTTTTGTGGTTTCAAAAGGGGATAAAAAGGAATTAGAAGAGAAGCGAAGATACAAAAGCAATTGATGGAGATAACTAGACTAGATTAAATTTAATAAGTATCCTGAATGCACCGCAGATCTAATATTGGACGGTAAAGCGTTCCATAAATGAAAGGTATAGACCAAATAAGAATTTTCCATAATAAATATCCGAAAATGAGGTATCACAAGGTCCTTATTTCTCTGAGACGCTGTGAATTTGAAAATACTCTCAGATAATCAGGTTTGCCTGGCATTAGGAGATTATATAAAAATATTAGCGCATTTTGGTTTATATAATCGTTCAACGAGCAATCCAGTACTCGAGGTCGTAGATGTGAGACATGGTCGAATCTGCGCAGCTCAAAAATGAAACAAACACAATCGTTGAATGCCATATCTACCTTGCAGTGACAGACACTATCTAGCTTGGGAAAAATGATCCTGCCATAAGTAAAATAAGGGAAGATCAGTGCTTTAAAAAGCTTTAGCTTGAGCTCAGTTGACAGAATATTAGCTGAAAGCCACAGTCTTTGCAAGCCACTATAGACTTTTCCCAGCATAGAGCCGATATAGTCGCACAATTCATTCTATCATTCAGCACAATTCCCAGATTAGATACTTTCCTTGAAACGGGTATCGTAAATTCGTTTAACTTTACTGTGGCAAAATCAATTAAATCTCGATTGTTACAGTTGCAATAAAAAAATATGCATTGCGATTTAATTGGATTTAAGACAAGTTTATTATATTGGGCCCACGCTGTCCTCAAGAACGCCGGTTGGCCTTCTAATATACAGCTCATCGAATCAGGACCCCCGGAAAGCAAAGAGATCAGATATACTCAAAATTCAAAGCACTGTTGTTTCGTCCTAAGAGTAATGATTCCTCCCTATGAGCATAAGAGGTATTACAGCTTATGGAGGTAAAGTAAGCATTTAATTCATCCGGATTACAGCTACAGCTAATTTGGTCCTTGCCACATACTCCCGCCTCTTTCGAAATATGTGTTCAATGTAATTACAATTGAATTTCTTTATCCATGTTGTCCTGGTCAGAACGTCTCCATAGTTATTCGTTTAATACCCAGTCTTGCAATTGGATTTGCAAAATACGATTTAGACAAATATTTACAAAAAATTCCGAACTGCTGAATTGGGTACTCCGATACCTTTAGGCTGTTTGCAAACATGACGGCGATGCTGTTGCCCTACCGTCGTTAGTATAAATTATGTAGAATTAAATAAGCCGATTGCACACATGATGGCAACTGTACCGGTACGGAGATATACCAATATTTGGCAATTTTACCGGCATGGAAACGATTCTACCGTCGTGTGTAGAAACAGCCAAATGAAATTTTTATTCTATAAAACAAATTAAATTCTTATATGTCGGACATCATAGTGGGAAGCCCACTACTAGGGGAAAATCTATTCTATAGAATTATAAAGGTGGAGGGGGAGGGGTAACAGCTGAGTGTTAGTTGCAGCTGCCTATCATTTATTGTCGTGGATCCTAATAATAATAGGAACCGAGAGTTTTGCTATGAAAATTCATAGCGAAATAAGTCCATCTGAAAATGACTCAGATTGCTTCTAAGTCTGTAGCTGGAGCATTCAGTTGAAAACCTTTTTATGCAAACGAAAAATCTTTAAAAAAGAAATTTCATTGCAAAAAGAGGGCGTTTCATATAAGCAGGAACCGTATAATCGTCAGTACTGCTTGGTTCCTGCCTGCCGTATACACCAAAGCAAACAGCTAAGCTGACCTCAAATATAAACTTAAAATTATTTTATTTTATTTTAAAATTATTTTAAGTCTATATATGAGGTTAACTTGGCTGTTTGCTTTGGCGTATACGGCGCCGTACTGACGATTATACAGTTCCTGCTTATATGAAACTCCCTCTTTTTGCAATGAAATTTCTTTTTTAAAGATTTTTCGTTTGCATAAAGAGTTTTTTCAACTCAATTATAGGAACGTTAAAATATTAAAAGTATATTCCAGCGGAGATGCAAGCATGCAAAGACCACAAAGATTATTCCACGCTATTTGGGATTCATCAGAAAAAGACTATATGCTCTTATGTCTAAAAAAAAAACTGTTTTACATTTATCTACGATGCACTCAGATAGAACACTTTGCGAAGACAGAAAGAAATTGTTCGCCATTATAACAAAACAAAGATTGGAGTCAATACAATAGATTAGATTCTAGTACGTTACACAACCCATAAGCAAACCAACCGATGACCTCTCGCTTTATCTGTTTTTTTGTTTTTTTTTTTTTTTATATAATATTTTGGATGCAGACAGTATCGCGAGTTACATAATTTGTTATGAAAATAATTAAATATTAAAGAAAAAATACAAAAAATACAAACGAGCGCGGATTGTTTGTACGACAATTGAGTGAAGAATTGTGTATGCCAACGATTGAAGGTCGATCTCCAATAATTCAAGTCATGAGGAATTTCACCTCCAAGATTGTGACCGACAGCAATGAAGTTCACAAGCAGAGCTACAATATCAGCTGAGTCTACTCAATCGGCAGATACCACTGGCCGAAAAGTTGTCGTAGGATCATGCGATATCTGTCACCACGGTGGAAAACGCAAAAATCGGGTGAAGTTTTCACTAAACCTGTTTGTGCTGAGCTTTCAAAAGAAATAACAAAATGTGACTTATATCTACAAGCAGGACCGGATCTATGGGAGGGGGGGGTACTCGGGGGCACTTTCCCGGGCGCTACTTTTAAAGGGGCGGCAATACGACGGACTTCTGAACCCATAACTAAACGAAAGAAATCTAATTACAAGAATTGGAAAATATTTTCTGACCATACTTAACACTTCAGTCTTTTTTCCGGTATCTAAAAGCTCCTTTGTTGATATCATACCTTCAATTGTGCTTATACTTTTACAGTCAATCACTGTAGGTCTGTAAGCCTCTGTAAGCTAACTAAACTAAAATTTCCGCTAAATTCTCAAATTGTACCTTTGTATCATATGAAATGAATTCAAAAATTGTACAAATGTGGCTGGCAATCCTATGTTCCCCATTATTCATCAATCCTACCTCGAATGTAGACGGAATATAAAACACAGTAGGTACAAGCACAGAGTTAGAAGAAAATTATTTTTATGCCAGCTAAATTTAGCCATTTTAGCCGGAGTTAAGACCTTTGAGTCCGAGTAAAAAATCGGATAAATCCTTTCAAACTGAACGGCAGTTTTCCGGAATTCCTACCCAGAGTTTTTTTGAAACCGTCTCAAATTTTAGTAGTTTTAATCGAGAAGATTCATATTAAAAATCGACAAAAATTAAAAAGCTAATCTCAAACATAATTAAATTTTTAATTTCTTATGCTTGTGTTAATAATACCGGAGACACACTAGACCCTAGTTAAAAACCATAATCATTTAATACACGAAACTTTTATAATCGAATTTAATACTGCAATGTTGGCTACAACTTTTTCTGACATTTAATATTTGACACTTGTCAAGTTGAAGTATCTATTTCATTTTTATTTTTCATATAGACAAGTAATTTCACAATATTTGCTTGCGTTTTGTACGTGCACGGAGCTTTCTTAAGTCAAATGACAAATCAAGTGATAAATCAAATGTAAGTTCTCTAATTAAATTCTTAGTATCGTAAACCTCAAGTGTGTCACTGAAATTTTATATTGCAATTGACATAATTGAATTATTAATATAAGAATATTGAAATTGCGAGTCTGTCTCTGGTATAAAATAAACTGTAATTGTAATGATTCGATTTTTTTATTTTCCTTTCATTTTAAAACAATTTGAGATTCAATCGACATTTAAGATCTATCATAAACATATGATGCCATGGTATCTGTAATAAAATTTTCCCCAAATAAAGAACGTTGTTAGAGGGGGCGGTAACTAACGTCTTTGCCCCCCTTCAAAACTTTCCTAGATCCGGCACTGTCTACAAGAATAAACTCCATACGATGATATTAGGGGAGGGTGGGGCAAGACGGGGTAATTAAGGTTTGATGTTAAATAAAAACCAGAATATCGTAGATAAGGAAAATACTTTTGGTTCATTTAACCTTTAGTAATCAGTTTACGGGGGTAGATGGGGTATGGAAACACAATTATAAAATGTAACTAAATTAACAATAACTCGTAATCAAATACATTTAGTTACATAAAATTGCTATACATGCTAGAAAAGATCCTAAAAGACCCTTAGTTAATTAAACGCAATATACAAATATGAGCTGCCACAATGCAAGATGGTATACATATAAAAAACTTCTTCTATATACCTTGCCACAGTGTGCCCATTTTTTACATTTTACACCATTTATCCAACCTTCAGTTGATTCTGAGTACGAACCGTGGCAGATATTGGGTTTTATCAGAATCATCGTTACTATCATAAAATGAATCTGTTAGGCGTTTTGTTGATTTTAGTTTCTTCTCATTATCTTTTCTTTTTTTAGTCCGCTTTTCTTCTTTCTTTTTATGTCTTTCAGTTTTTTTCTTTGCTTTCTCTTGTTCTGTTTGTTTCTTCCTTGTTATCTCATCTTTTAATTCTTTTTTGTATGGAGATGAGGTAATAATTGCAGTCTTTCCCCTGTTTTTTGTAACTCTTTGAATTCTTGATGTTACAGGTACTGAAAGTATTTATTTTAGATTAATTAGTTGGATCCCAGTTACCTGTGATCTAGGTGTATGACGATCTGAAGATGTTTCGTGATTCTGGATGTTATCTGACCAAAATGAACATCCAGGCTGAGGATCGTTTGAAGTCTTTTCCGTAAATTGGGGATCCTGGCCTTGAATTTAAGTGGTTGTACCTTAAACTGGAATCTAGGTAGTAGTCGCAGCTAAAAAATCTCCTTTCTGTGAAAACATTCGGATCGAAAAGAACATACCCACATTTTTTTAAATGTATTTATCGCTGTTGACATATTAGCAGCTTGTATAAATGCTTTTCCAAATAATTCCACTATTTGTTGGACTGAATCAAGAAACTCTGGATTACAACGGAGCCAAGAACTAACCACTTGGTCATAAAACGTATTTAAAATTTTCATAAAAGCCACATCGAGTGGCTGAAACCGGTGTGGTTGGAAAGAAATAATGACAACCCCATTTTCCCTCGCTAAGTTGATTAATCAATATTTTTGGTATACTACTGTGCCCAAAAAATAAGGTGACATTTGAATTTAAACTGCGCGCGTCAAAGGAGTTGGCGAATTGGTTTCTTTTTTAGGTTGGTAGGACTGTCTTTGACATCCGAAATCATTGAATTTTTTGGAAAAAAGGTGTCGCGTTGAAGTGTGTGAAACAATGCTTTCTGACTACATTGACAAGACGAAATGCATGATCACTGGAGACGAGACTTGGATCTATGCTTACGACCCCGAAACGACCGATCAATCAAGCGAATATCGTGCCAAGGGTGTGCCGAGACCAAAAAAACCGCGCCAAAGTCGGTCAAAAATCAAGGTGATGTTGACTGTTTTTTTCGATTATCGTGGTGTTGTGCATTCTGAGTTCCTACCCCCGGGTCAAACAGTCAACAAGGAATATTATCTGACCGTTATGCGTCGTTTGCGTAACGCTATTCGCCAAAAGACGCCGGAATTTTGGAAAGGCAACTGTTGGTTTTTGCACCACGATAATGCGCCGTCTCACACTGCACTCGTTCTTCGTGACCCCTTCGCCAAAAACTCGACTCATATCGTTCCACAACCACCGTATTCACCTGATTTGGAACCGTGAGACTTCTGGCTGTTCAGCAAGCTCAAAAGACCGCTCCGAGGACACCGTTTTGAGACGATAGAGCAGATTCAAGCCGCCGCGAGAAAGGAGCTGAAGGCCATCCCTGAAATCGACTTTTTCAACTGTTTCGAAGATTGGAAAATCCGTTGGCATAAGTGCATTGCATCGGGAGGGGATTACTTTGAAGGCGATGGAATTGATTTGGAAGAATAAATAAAGAATTTTCAATATAAATTCAATGTCACCTTATTTTTTTGACATAGTAGTATGTAGCATGGCCATCGAAGAGTAATAGTACAGGAAGTTCTTTAGTAGCTCCATTAAAATCAATGAATTTCTTGAAACCACTGTAAGAACAGTTCAGTCGTGATCCAGCCTCTTTCGCTGCAGATTCCCCATGCACCTTCAGAAGCATTAGTCATTAACTCCAGCTTCATACGTTTACGAGGAAAGATCATCATAAATGGCATGCCGAAGACAAGGCACCCACTTGATTTGATCCCTTCTTGGTTTTTTATTTTTTGGCACGATGTAGACACCTTTTTCGTCCACATTATATACTCGATCAGCAGGATTTTTTTTTAGATCGAATGTTTCGCCTAATAGCTTGAAAAAGCTACTTTATTGAAACCTGTGGCTCTTGGAGCTGATGTGCTTTCTGGTTTTCTGATAGCAATTTGTGGATGACACTTCATAAATCCTAAAAGCCAATCTTTCCCAGCCTTCGCAGATTCAGCGTTAAATTTATGCAACTTATTATTTTTTTCCGCTAACTGGTATGCTAAATATCTTAGGTCATTCGTCGTCAAAGCAAATAGTCTTTATTGTAAATCCAATGCATACTTCACTATTTCGGCCTCTTCTTCTTCTTCTGAGAAGACGGTGTACTAGAAGCCAAGGACATTTTTATTGTTCTCATTCCTTCAACGATAGTACGAGCTAAATTAACTTCCCTTTCTAGGGTGGTTTGCGGAACCCTTAAAGTTTTTGCCGCCGAGCAATACCCCATGCTATTATCAACTACGGCGGCAATTGCATTTTTCATTTGCTTTTCCGACCAACTCCCTCTTATCAGTTTTACGGACGTAAACCGCACCATTCTGAAACATAATTTAATAAAATTATTTTCAGGAAAACGAATGAGTTAAGATGGGGTACATACCCAGTAATGCCCCTTTAGGGGTAGCACAATTTGCCCCATTGGGTGTTATTAGAAAAAGACAATTGTAAAAAATATTTGTAATAGAAACGTGTTTGAAAATATGCTCACCTTTAATCCTTATTTTCTAAAGATTTCACGAAACTAACGCTTGTAGCGTTGACAAAATTGACAAAATCCTTTGATTCGTTTGTCACTTGATGCAAAACTTCGTAAATAATAAGAAAGCATATCGGATCAGTTTTGTTTTCAATACTGCCGAAATGCGGCTTCTCACTTTCAATTGTTCTGAACTTACTGAAAGGTCAAGGATACATGATTTGTTAATTCGACAAATGACATCTTATTCTTCTGTACGCCAGATTCGATAATTTAATTATTCTATCAAGGTAATATAAGCTATTTTTTGCCTCAACTTTGTAGTTATTTATGTAAGTTTCAGAACTGGAACTTGTGCCAATTTAATTCACATTTTCGTCATTTTTACTAGACAAACTGAACTATTTTCTGGTACGAAATTGTGATTCATCGACTCTAAAATAACTCTACCTAACGTTCTTTAATTATTAATGCTTTTGTTAAAGTTGGTAAACAGCTGAACATGTAGTTTTTCCAGCTCCGGTTGTATTTAGACTCCTTTGGTTTTATTTGGGTGAACGCCAAGAGAAATTATATTCAAATATTGTGGTGTTCCACAAGGATCGATTCTTAATCCTTTTTTTGTTTTTCAATATTGTTTCAATCGTTAAATATTATAATTTTGTTTTATACGCCGATATTTGTCAAGTAGGTATGTACAACATATAGTGAGGATTATTGAAGAATTCAGTAAAATGTAGATCGAATGACGAGGTTTTAACTATATCCGTATGGGCACAACAAGGCAACGCAACCTCATTCTGGATTCATCCAAATTTCGATCAATTATTTTGTATAGAATGACCTGGATACGTTTATTGATTCTACATCAGTTGTGTTATCTCATATTAAGAATAAATTAATTTACATTCATCAGTTTCTTAATATAGAACAAAACATGTTGTTTTAGGCTTTTTTGCAATATGGTAAAAATTTTCTTGACAATGGGTGCACCTTAAATTCTAATCTCATATTTTATGAATTGTCAAAATTTCATTTTGACATGTGTACTGGATTTTACTGCTTAAATTTCTAATTTGCTAAAATTTGTAAGAAACAGTAAACCTTGAAGGAAACAAATTATTTTACCTTTTTCTTTTTAATTTTGATAATATAACCGATAATGGTCAAACATAATTATGCTGCATGGGGTACGCTGACTATACGTGATTTGCTACCTACTTTTTCTATAATTACTAGAAAAATGTGTACCACGCTGATTTTAGCCAAAATTTTATGAAACTATTGCAGCATCTTTCTAAACACAATGCAAATCTTTATTCAATTCGCTGCAGCCACTCCGGAATAATTGATGTTAAATACATGTATGTGCATGTACTTTCTGCACCGAATTTAAAATGAGGAGTTTTGTATGTGGGAAATGAGATCGGAACAAAATTTTGTCTTTACGGCAGATTAACCAAAACCAAAAATCGTGAAACTTATAATTTTCTTGAATATTTTTCCCGATGAATTTGGAAATTCCGGGAAAAAATCTTTGTGCCTTTATCGAACAGAGAAAATTGTGAACTCCGAAATTTTGTAATGCAGATTATCGTACTACAGCCCAAGTTCAATAAAATGTAATATCAAAATGTTACTATCAGTTTTCGTTAGGTTTACTCCCATGCCATAAAGTAGAATGTTTTTCTCTTATATGGGATTAGATTGACATTTTTCATCTGGCGTCTACGCCAGGCAGGAACTAGCCGTACTGATGAGTATAGATTCCTGCTAATATGAAACGCCTAATTTATTTTTTTTTCTTATGTAGTTGTGCAGAATTTTTAAAAAATTTATTTAAATTCGAATTTTGTCCTCTGAAAATTGATAAATCTGGACAAAAATTTAACCGAATTATTTTTTATGAGATTTGCCTTGAAACGATACCGAGCAGTACATTTCCGGAGAAGGTCCAACAATAAAAGTAAAACATTTTTTTTTCAAAAACTTATTATTTATCTAAGAAATATTAAAAATTTTTAAGTTGTTTTATCGGCCGACTGTTTTTAGGCAGTATACATTAGTTATGGGCAAAATCGGTCATTTTGGTGAATCAGATCAAACAAATCTTTTTATATAAGTGAAAATGCGGTTATTTGGGTCAGTTCAGTCAGTTGGGAATAATCATCTAATACCCTAAAATTACCTATTTTACCAAATCATACATCTCAGAGTAACGCTCAAAGCTGATATCACTGCGTATTAAGCAATCACAATCGAAATTGTGCCTTTGTAACTGCTCAACTGCTGAAATGTGGCATGGCAAAGCAAGCCGATTGGCCTCAAAGCAAGCATTTAGCATATGAAAAACTACTGCATTCTCTGAATGATTAAATCAGTTTTGAGTGCTGCAGAAATTTGTATTTGTTTCAACATATTTCATTCTTTAGTCATAAAAAAAAAACATTTTCTTAAGGTAAGCGATAACCATACTGATGAGACCTCCCTGATCGCTGGGTCGAAAGTTTCAATCATTTTTTTGTACTTTTTGTACTTAAAATTCATTTGTAAATTTATTGAAATTATTTTAAGTCTGTTAGACGAGAAATCTCCATCGTATAAAACTTTTCCTCAAGAAAAACCCTACTAAGGAAATGAAAATTACAAATCTATAACACAAACCCAAATTAGTTAGATTTAATTGTGTGTGCGAGCATAACACGATAAACTAGCGACACAATTCCTTTCACACCAACGTGATAGATCACAGCAATAGTTACATGCATTTTCCTGAACCAAATAAAGACATGTGGGAAAAATCTGAACATGAGACAAATTAGAGTTTCCCAATTGTATTGACTAGCATCGATGGTGGACATACTACGATTATGTGTCAACTGGTTCGACTTATTTTTTTCAATTTGAAAAAGTTTGTCTTACTGACTACCGTTGATATTATGAATATAAGTTTTTATATATCGACGTTGAATGATGTGGATAAAGTATTGACGCAGGTGTTTTAAATGTTTCCGCTATAGAGACGAAATTTGAAACCGGTTTGTTCGAAAAATACCACTAAATATTTGCCAAGAAACACCTTGTACATCGACTGTCGATTAAGAATTCCCTTTAAAAATTTTTCTGATGCGTCTCTTGGCAGTAAGGTATACCCGACAAGAACCTCAGAAAGCTCCTTACAATTCTTAAATTTACACAGCCTTCTAAGTAGATAACTGAAAACGCGTTTGGAATTTTGGCGCAAAATGGAGAATTTTTGACAATCCTATTGCTTTGAAACAACTACTACTAACAAAGCCCCATACGCTCTTCATATTTGTTTACAAACCGCAAATGAGAACGATAATTATTACACTCAACATTTAGAGTCCACTTAATCAAAAATGGGTGGTTTGATCAATTTTGAAGTTCAAGGAAGAAGACTGACGAAAGAAATTTTCCAAATCCAACAACATTTTTGTACTTACACTATAGTCTACGTACGTAAAATTAGCACCTCAACTTCGCCTGATTTAACTCGGAACTATTTCATAATTTGTCGTTAATTTGTTGTGAGAAACATAAATTTGTCGTGACCTTTTTCTAAAGGAAACTGGATGTGGTGCCAAGTTAACGTAAAGTTTACACCACATTCAGTTTCCTTTAGAAAAAAGGACACGACAAATTTATGTTTTCCACTACAAATTAACGACAGCTTCGATTCCAAGATGTAAAACTTTGCAATTCGATAAGGTTTGGCCGAGTTCTGGTAAGTTGCGGTGGTATGTTGACGTCAAATTAACACCACATCCAGTTTCCCTTTAAAAAAAAAAGGCCATGACAAACTTATGGTTTTTACGACAAATTAACGACAAATTAACGACAAATTATGAGATAGTTCCGAGTTAAATCGTGCGAAGTTGCGGTGCTTAATTTACGTACGTCTATAATATCACTTCGTTTTTAACACTTCCCACTTGTATTATAAGCTAGATTTAGCCTCTACGAAAGGACACAATAAATCAACTCTAGTCGCGGTGTCTGCAGGGTCGCAGTGGCCAAGTTACCAAAACTCTTAAGCTGACCCAACCTGTATTCAACTCCTTGGCAATATCAACCTCCACTTTGTCCTTTTTGCTAGTATTGTTATAATGTTTTAAATACATATCGTATAAAATTGGGTATTCGTTTATATGATTTTAATCCATTTGTCAGCACCCACTTAAATTTGCACTATCCACTTTGATCTCACAGCTCGCGATAGATGACTTAAATTTTGTATGCTGCGATAGACATTTGAATCGCGGATTAAACGCTGCAGACATTCTTTGTATCTCTGTTATCTGTTGCGTTGGTGTGAGCGTTTACATGAAAACCATCTATCGCTGTCGCTTCGTTATCGCTATCGCTACGTTATCGCAACCGCTACCGCGGCTGTGTGAATCGGCTTTTAAAGTCTCAAGTCGATCGTTGCAACTAGAGAAAGAAAATATATAATAATATTGTAAACTATAAAGATTATCCGTCATGTTTCTTAAATACTTGCATTAGCTTGGCTCCCTTTGCACCCTTATGCATGCTCAGAATGGAGGTAAATATCAAAACTACGATTTGGCGACAGAGTTGGCAGTTATAGGACTAGTAGCAATAGAAATTAATTCAGAAATGATACCTTTCTGGATGCCTAGTAGCAGCAACTTTTTGATGTTTCTTACGCTGCCGAAACAGAGTTGTGGGTAGAATGTGAACTAAATGAAAAAGTTTTATTTCAATATGAAAAAATATTATGTAAAGATCTGGTTGCATGCATAGCCCTGTAGGTAAAAAGTTTATAAGTAATCGGTTGAAAATATGGCTTTAACAGATAAGTCAAGGAAAACAGTTTCTTTCCTCTTTGAGTCTAAGTGACCGATATGATTTTGAAACGGTGACTCAGACCCACCACCAGTATACATACTATATTAGAAAAGATTAAACGAAACTAAAATAAATCGTGAAAAGGCTGTCGACTTCCTTTTTGACGAAATAGTTATTCGATAAAGAAAAAAAGTCTGCGCTAACACTAAAAAATGAAAAGTATGAATAGTATGAATTTACATCAAAATTTCCAACATACCCCCCCCCCCCCCCCCAACCAAGCGACAAGTTTCTAAAAATTATTTAAACAGCTTGGAAATATATAGCTCTTCACATTAAGTAATTTGCAAGCATCCAATAGGATACAAGTTAATTTGGACATTCCTCAAAAACATACTACTTTCTGACATACAACTCTAAGAAACATCTGGTTCGCGGGACCGTTCCTTTTTTTTTTTTGTTTTGACAACCATGTCAACAAAAGCCGTATTTTCTTGCATGCCAAGAACATTGATTTCTATCAACTTTTGCTTGAACAGAAATTTCACAACATTTCGTAGCAATAATTACCTTCACCCTCCCCCCTCAGCCTCACAAAACTCTCTCGCTTCAGATTCATCAAAAACTTTAAATTCATTTGAAAATGTTAACCCAACCAACATCAACTAGTGAAAATGATAACTGTTGACAGTACCTAACCATGCAAACATGAACAAGGTGGCGTTGATGAGGATGAATTCATCATGGGAATGCATCCACACCTAAACTGACATGCACTGAATATATCCCGAATCTCAACAACAATTTAGACGTGTATATGTGTGAACAATGTACATGCATATATCGGCCAAAGACCAGAAGGGGTGGAAACAAAAAGGGTTTCAATCCGATCTCTTAAACAGGAGAGCCATTTAGGATGCTATCAACCCAAATGGCTCACATTAGTGCTGACATATGTCACGAAGAGTTAGGATTGTGGTCGAAAACCACCGCTACCACCGCCCAACAGAAATCCAGTTCATATCCAGTCTGGAGTATACATCTCAAGGATACCTAGCAGCTATTTGGAGGCATAAAATGAGATTTATCCAGAGATTTACATTTATACAAGACTGCAGGGATTTTCTTTTCCAATGGACGGACAACCGGTTAGCATTTTTCATCTCAAAATTAAGAATTCGTCACACACAAACTAGTCAAATTTGTTGAGTGATGTTACCGCGCCCCGCCACCAAAATATGAGATGATGCTGAAAGCCTTTGATTAAAAATTAAATAAAGATTTTGAATGCCTAGCAGAAAATCACTGACATCAAGCAAAATACTTGAAATTTTGCTTGAATTTCTAGAGAATTTTATGACTATCCATGGAGGTGTCGTCGCATCCAACCATTCACCGAAAAGGGGGGTTTTTATTATTTGTGCCCGTTTTACAATAATTTCCACAGCACTTCTGCTCCCAAAAGTAGATTTGTGTTAAGGCGATTTTATCCGTATGTCTTTCTTCTGGATTCTGTTTATGTGTGTGTGTGTATATAATGTGTTCAGCGCTTAAATGTGCAATTTAAAACGTCACAGCATAAATTTTGTCGAGGGCAAAACCCGCCCGACATAAATCATAATGAGGGATGGCTCTTTGAGTTCTCTTCGCTTCAGCTCCGCTTCTATAGTAGGAAAAGTACGTACTACATAGTATAGAGATGGCCTTCTCACAACTTCTATGGTTCCATATTTTTTTGCCACAGAAGTGTTCTGTTCTACTTTTCTCTCTTCTCGCTCTTGAGACCCTTCGGTAGCCCTGATTTTTGGGGAACTCTATCCTTTTCTAATTGCCGCGCGACCTTACACCACCCCCAACTTTTCGTAGATATCCATTTCTATAGAAGGTATACAACTCTCATATATCCATAGTTTGGACGGCGATAATGTTCTAGACGAATTGCAGGCTTCTGTTTTTGCGCCTTCACCGAAATGAGTGTTATAGTCCTACTGGCCAAGGAGTAGATTGGGTACTTCAAGTTGAACTCAGTACGACCACAAATCCTTTGCTGCCGTTGTTGCTGTTCCTGTTGTTGTTCCGGTGCTATATATACACTGATGGTGGTGGTCCTGATGCTGATGCTTTTTCTTTTTCCTTTTTTTTTTTTTATTTCAACTGTTTTCATCCAAAAGATATTATCCGTGATTTAAGACTGCCTCAAAGATTGCATCGAATGGAAGTGCAATGGTTTTGCGGCCATTTATGTAAGTGAAACATGCTATAGTCAAGAGATGAGTGTTGCAAAGAGCTGCTTAATGGTCTTTGAAGAGAAGAACAAGAAAAAAAAACATGAAGAAGTAGAAGTTTGAAGAAAGTCTGGTAGGAGAGGGGGGGGGGGGGTATCATGCGAATACAAAATTTTCCCATGCCTCCCATGCCATGTCATGTACATCAGACCAACCTTACACCATTAAAAACAAAATATCCTCACCACCATATTTGACAGCAGTTGAGACACACTCACAGTAAATATTCAGAGAGTTGAGAAAATTGTGTTAAAGTGAAAGTCGTTAGTCGCTCTATCTTGAAATATTTCGCTTCGACGCCACTTTGGGGCGAGACCTGCACAAAACTTTTTCCTCAATTCATTGGAAATCCAATCAAGCGGAAAGGTTTCTTTTCCTGATTGCAGTGTGGTCAAGTAGTAGTATGACAAAAAGTAAACACAACAGAGCCATCTCCTAAAAGGACACCACTGCTATAATGGTCTTACTCGAAATTTGTGTGCTCGGAAAAAACTTACGATTTGGACTACAGGAAGAGAATTTCTGCAAATTGAATATCGTAAATCAAATTTCAATTAAAATTTCACTTCTATCAACGAAACACATTTCTTTTGGTCCGATGGAAATTCAAATCGGGTGATTTAGTTGAAACGAAGTTTTTACAAGGACGAGAACACTTTCAGATATTTGTTTAGTGTATAACTGGGTTTGGGGTATCTGATGTAAAGAAAACAAAAACAGACAAAACCCAACAAAAATTCAAAAATTTATGAAAACAAATTATTGGTTCCTGTATATTGTGCACCACCGTTGGGCTTATCCTTAATTATTCCAAGATGTATTCAAAGTTTTAGTTCTAAAACCATCAGATTTTGTGTTATTTACCAATGTTCATTTCTAATTTGATTTATTTGTTTATGGAAAAATTACACAGAATTACAATTAATATTATGAAAATATTAATAAATAGGGGAAGGCTATGTTAATTGACACAATATAGTAACGCATAGTGTGAAATTCTTGCTGATATATGGCTATGACCCAGTTTAGACGGGTCACAATGATCAATCATTCCTGGGCCCAACCATCATCTTACCGATAAAAGTTTTCGTGCGGCAGATGGCGTACTGACTCGTGTAAATTGGATCAATGGAACATATAAATCGAATTTTTTCCCTTTAAAAATTGTCTACTTTGTGATCAACATCGTTTTGTTCATTTGTCAAGTCACTTTTGACAGCTGTTCATCAGGCTAGTTTGGAATAAATTCAAATTAATTTAGAAATACATTGTTCGATCGATTTTCTAGTTCATTCATTATCGTGTTTAGTCCGGTCGAGAAATCGGAAGCGGAACCCGTGGGTTTTCTGCGAGGGAAATTTTTATGATTGCTGTCCATTTTTGACATTGACGATGAAAGTTTGATGTCTAGGCGCCATTTACAAATTAAAATAAAAAATACAGAAATCTATAAGCATTCAGAATTGTGAGAATCACTGCGAAAATGATCGAAAACTTGTTTAGAAGATATGTCTGAGGTTAGCGTTTTTTTTTATATTCGGTATACGTATAATTTTAATAATATCCCAACGGGAAATATTATTAGTCCTCCCTGGAGAAGGCATAATGGAGCAATAATTTTAAAATAAAAGTATGCAATGCTCGCCTTATTCTTATCTGAAAAAGACTAGGAAAGTAATAGAATATACCAGTAATGTTCATTTCTAATAGCATGGCAGTGTTAAATTACAATGAAGGGCAAGCCAAAAGATGGCACTCCTAACCTCCTTTGAGAAACCTCTCGGATGCATCTAGTTATACTCCCATTCCCCACTGGGATGACACTGTTACTCATACAACTTAGACATAAACAAAAACAGTAATAGCATTATTGGCACTAAATTTTGTCTGGGAGTGACGTGGACTCAATTCAATTCAATTCAATTCAATTCAATTTTAATTCAATTCAATTCAATTTTTATTTGCTGGCATATGGTACAATAAGACTTACAAAATCTTTTACCTGCACCGACTGATAGTATTTGAAAATGAAAAGCTAATGAATGAACTTAAGGAAAAAACAAAATGAAATTAAATAAAGCTAAAAAGTTAGAAGATTAAGAATAAAAGAATTAATTGAAACAATAATATAATAAAAATTAAACAAGAATAATAGCAGAATTCAGAATGAAGTATATAAATTCAGTAATAGCAATTAAAATAACATAGTTGTATTGATTAAAGAAAAAAAAAAGCAAAGAAGAAGAAAAAACAAAAAAAAAGAATTTAAAAATTAAGATCTCTGAGTGAGTGCAAAAATAAAAAAGTTATGCAATCATAAGTTGTTAATAGGCGAGTATTGGTATAAAAGTTCCCTGAAAGCCCCCAACGCGCTGGATCTTTGAAAGTTGGCAGGAAGTGAATTCCACAAACGTATTGCTCGAACAAAGTAAGAGTTCTCCATTATGGAAAATCTGTATCGCGGAATTAAAATACTAACATTTCTAGATGAACCCAGGAAAACTAACTCGTCATTTAAGTAAGAAGGTACACGGTTTCGATATGTAATTCTATGAAGAAAAATTAACTGCCTTCGTACAAGAAAAGTGTTTGAAGAACATCCAAGAATACGCAATCGAAACGGAGAAATGTGATCAAATCGTTTCAGCCCAACGACAAATCTCGTGCAATCATTAAAAGCAACTTCCAATTTTCTAGCGCAAGAAGAATCTAAACGGGGGAAAATTAGACAAGACCCAATAAAATATGGCAATAAGAGCGTTTTAACTAATTTTAAACGTAAGGGCTCTGTTAGTATACTAGCTGATAACCACAGTCTCCGAAGGCCACCATAGACATTACGAATTATTCCATTTACATGGTCACAGCAGCTCATTGAGGTGTTCAGAGTAAAGCCGAGATTTTTAACTGTATTCACAAAAGGCAGGGTAACTCCATCAAGAATGACCGGAGGCAAGTCGCTTATATCAAGCTGTTGTCTATAAAAAACCATTGATTGGGATTTAGTGGGATTTAATATAAGCTGATTTTCGGACGCCCATCTTGATACTCGCTCCAAGTCAGAGTTGATGCGGTCTACGCAGTCTTCCATTAGACCAATCGGCCTATTTAGGTATAGTTGTACATCGTCTGCGTACAAATGGATGTTACAGTCCTGGATGACATTAGGAAGATCGTTAATGTACAGACTAAACAATAGTGGTCCAAGAATAGATCCTTGGGGTACTCCGCAATGTAAAGGTAGTACTTCTGAGAGACGTGGACTCTATGAAGAATGTCACAAAAGAGTTGTAAAACGCCTTTTTAAATCCAAAATAATAGTTTTTATTTCATCGAATCAAATTATCTTAAAAAAAAGAAATACATCAATGACTATGAAACAAAATTGTTTTAAACAACGACCGCGGTTTCGGACAATGCGTCCACCTTCAGGTTTTAAGACAACTTAGCATTATTCCCTGCTGAAGTGATCTTCAGATTCAGTGACATCTCCTAGTACCCCTGTCATCCGATCTGAGTCCTTGAAACTGTGTTCTATGGAGCTACCTAAAAAGCTGTCAGCCCAGAAATATCATGGCACAGCAAAAAGATTTGTAAGTATGTTTTTGAAAATATGCGCAATTTATTGGAAAGTTCGGATAGACCGCTAAAACATACTTTTTTTTTAACATGTTTTCTAAAACGGAAATTTACCGTTGAATACTGGGTTTGGGTTTGGGTAGGTATAGCCCAGTAAAAGTAGAATTTAACTTCGAAAAAATTCTGACCAAAGTGGATTTTTTGTAGAGACCTTTATTTTGATATCCAAATCATGTCCTGAAAAGTATCCTTAATTTGAGCCGAGGTCTATTTTTATGTAAAAACGGGTGCATTCAATTTTTTTACAAATACCTCGAAAATTATGAATTTTATATAAGCAAAATTGTAGTAATATTAAATTCAACACAAGATGAGCCTCTTCATGCTCTTTTTTTGATACATACGGCGGCCAATATGCACTTCAATGAAATCACAAACATATTGGGGAATAATTTCGTAGCGTTTTTATATTTTTTTTTTGCTGTTTGACAATTCTCAATCATCTTCATTCAGTGGGATTTGCCGAAAAATTGGGAGCCAGGGTTTCGCACGAGCTTAACATAAACAATAAAAAAAAACCGCCTCCAAATTGCTTCTCAACAGAACAAACAGAACCTTTTGTACCGAGTCTTCACCGGACATGAGAAATGGTGCCTATACATAAATATGAAGACGGATTTTTAGGTATTTTTTTAGGAAAAGTCTGATCGTTGTTGTTTTGAAGATAAATTTTTTATTTTTTATTTCATTTGCTCGACGCGACGTTTCGGGTCCAGGTGCGGCCCTTCTTCAGGAGCTTAAAATTGCACATAAGTCAGTTTTCTTGAGAGATTTTTTTGACATACCTTTTTGTCTGTGCGTATAAATGATTTCTCTTAAAAGTAGTAATAATAAATAACAATTACACAGAATAGAAGAACTGATTACATTAAAATAAAAATAAAATAAAATACATTGTTAATAAGTTAAAATAGTCTTCAAACAAAAAACAATTTACATGCTACGAGGACAATATGAAAGTGAGCGGTTGTCGAGAAGAAAACGTTTATATGTGACTAACACTATGATTTTAATTTGCTCAGTATGTATTTATATTATTTATTTATTAGTTCTGTGTCCTGTCTTAGGTTTATAAATCTATTTTTTTTTAACGTATGTATACGTGGCATACTTCCTTTAGTTCTCGTTTTTTTCTGTTATTCAATTTCAATTTCTTTGCAATTTTTTTTTTTTACTTTGCTTTTGACTTGTGTAAAATCGTGCAATTTGGTTTACAATCTGCCTACGGTAAGCGTAAGCTTATATGCGATTATTTCTTTGGGTAAAGGTGAAATTTGTATATAGATACAATTTAATTATTATTGTGGTCAAGTGATATTTGTTTTTTTTTTTTCATTGCTAAGGTGAATTAATTTTATTCTTTAATAATAATTAGTTTTCTTGATAACAAATTAATAATAAATTAAAGTGCCTTGTACAGGATAAATTCAAGACAGTTATTCCTATACTTCCCAAATCGGGTTAGCTAGAGTATACCTGCGAATTATCCTTTGTTTGCTGAGGATTGTAAATTGTAAATAGCATTAAAATAATAACTTTGAAGAATTTTCTAGATTTACTGTAGATAAGTGCTTTGCTGTGAATTAGAGTGCTTAATATAACCTGCATTTGAATTTTTTCTATTTAATCGAAATGTGAATCTATTTATGCTCGATCTGATTTTAATATATCGCTACACTAACATAATCCACAAAATTAGCATCATCACATGTGGCTTGTGAACGATTCTACAGCAACTGGTCCGTTACACACGTGCTGAAAGTGCAGTATTAATAAATAATACGGAAATTTTACATCAGTCTAGTATACAGGCATATGGTGTGACCTTTTCCCATATCGTTTTTTATAGTTTCAGGAACTAATTACTTCATTTCAAATTGTTTGGTGATCTTACAGGAACCAAGCTGCTTGCATATACATCTTTTGATGATTCCATCCAGGAATCATAAGTTGCGTCAACATTTTTTGGTGGTTCCATCCAGGAATCATAAGTTGCATAAACTATCCACCACATATAATCCACACAATAATAGAAATATCTATAAGAGACAACAATTTCAACAATGTCAACAATTCGATAGCCACACCGAACAACGCAATAACATTAGATAATACCAATCCTATTTATACATCAATCCCGTTTATATACCCATTATCCCTAAGAATCGCGAAAATAATTAAAACCGGGAAAAACCACAACATAAAAATAGCCTTCAAACCAATAACTAAACTGAACAACAATTACACGAAAACCAAGGATCCAATAACCACACAAATAAAAAACAGCGTTGTATACAAGGTCGAATGCGAGAACTGCAACGCCACATACATCGGACAAACATCAAAATAGTTTAAAACTAGACTATCACAACATAAAGCGTACATCAAAAAGGAGCCCCGCGATCAGCACTAGCATCCCACTCAATAGAAACAGGGCATCTATTTTCTTTCGATAATGCAAAAATAATAGACACGGAGAATAATAGGAAAAAACGAGAACTAAAAGAAGTATGCCACATATACGTTAAAAAAAAACAGATTTACAAACCTAATACAGGACACAGAACTAATAAATAAAGAATATAAATACATACTGAGCAAATTAAAATCATAGTGTTAGTCACATATAAACGTTTTCTTCTCGACAACCGCTCACTTTCATATTGTCCTCGTAGCATGTAAATTGTTTTTTGTTTGAAGACTATTTTAACTTATTAACAATGTATTTTATTTTATTTTATTTTAATGTAATCAGTTCTTCTATTCTGTGTAATTGTTATTTATTATTACTACTTTTAAGAGAAATCATTTATACTCACAGACAAAAAGGTATGTCAAAAAAATCTCTCAAGAAAACTGACTTATGTGCAATTTTATTTATGTAGAGCTCCTGAAGAAGAGGCGACACTGGACCCGAAACGTCGAGCAAATGAAATAAAAAATTAAAAATTTATCTTCAAAACAAAAACGATCAGACTTTTCCTAAAAATGTACCAAAAAATCCGTAATCTATATCAACCCGATCAAAAACGTAAAAAATCAGCTGTAAACTCATAAATATGAATCAATGAAAGGAGTGGATGGCTCCAGGAGATACGCCAAAGCCGAGAGTAAAGCCTGACCTCTATCCAAAGAAGACGATGATCTGCGTTTGGTGGGACTGGGAGGGCATGGTGATCTGGGAAATGGTCGAAAGGAATGCCACGGTCAACAAGGAGCTCTATATAGCCCAGCTACACCGCATGAAAGAGGCTATTCGACTGAAAAGACCCCATCGACAAGGCCGAACCATACTACTTCACGACAACGCCAGGCCCGATGTTGCAAAAGTCGTCAAAGCCGCTTCCAAAAGCTCGAAATGGAAGTCGTTCAGCATTTGCCGTATTCCATGGACCTTGCACCGACGAATTACCATATTTTCTGCTCCTTGTCGAACCATATAAGGGGCGTTATCTTCGACAATGAAGTGGACCTTAAAAACCGGCTTAACAACTTCTTCGATACAAGACCGAGCGATTTTTGGCGGAAAAGCATCGAAAAATTGGTCGAGAGGTGAGAGGAGATCGTAAAAAGCAACGGCGAATATATTATTGATAAATTTATTGTTATAACTATTGATTTTTGTTTAAATAAAAGTCCTTGATAAAAACGCTACGAACTTATTCCCCAACCTATTCTAATTTTCCAATTATTTCCTTCTTTACTCGCGTTTCGCAGAGTTTGTATATCACGTTCAATTACCATAAGAACTTCTCAATGAGACTAGTCTGGTTGACCGAAAATTTTTCTTACAGAAACAGTACAATTTTTTAAATGCTTGAAAAACTAATCTACTTATTATTATAGTGGTGAGCTCGATCTCTGTTCAGACATAATTCAGTCCTATACCTTTGAAAGATTGATTCTGTGAAGAAGAAAAGTCTAAAGACCCTTTTTGAATAGAATTTTATCAACTTAAATTTTTCTCATGATTATTTTCCTCGAAAAACTGATAATAATTTGCGAGATAGAGATAATTGCAAAAAAATTGAATTCACATTCCAAAAAAAAACCCCCGGGTAAAATTAAGGACACTTTTCAGGATACATATTCTTTTATGACATCAAAAGAAAAGTCTCCACAAAAATCCAATTTGGTTGAAATTTTTTTGCAAATTTGCCCATTTTGTGGGCTAGGTATTGAATGGAGACATACCATATGTCATCAAGATTCAAAGCGCCTTTGGAGCAATAAACCAAATACCTAACAACTGCGTAGTACTTGAAAAAAGGGACCTCAAGCACTCTTAAATTCTAAATTGAGGTGAGAGCTTAGCATGAAAATGCCCAAGGACGCATTATGTGGGTCCGACTAAAATTAGATACCTAATAAGTACATCCTGCATGGAATTTGCATGGCGTAGGTAGCGTAAGTAAAAGGGTGCATGCTTCAGAGGTAGGATGTAGTCTCTTCAGTCAGTAGTTTCAAACAAATTGCATTAAGTGATTAGTGAAAAAGTAAATAGTACGGTGAGTGAAATTTGAATATCTCTGAGAAAGGTAATCCTAAACGGCCTACATGAGTAGCATAATTGAATTACCTGATCACCCACATAATGGCATATTAGGCCTAATAAGTGTGAGTGTGCTTTCTCCATGTGAGCATGAATCGCATCTAAGAGGATTTACTTGTGTGAGGAATGTATGTATGAATTTTATGCGTGGGACTTAAGCCTTTTTCCCATCCTTAACACTTTTAACTCTTGTCTCACTACCAACGAGTTTCCTGCATCATGGAAAGTTGCGAATGTGTTACCTAGAGCTAAATCAAAGGCCCCGAAATCCCAAATAACTATAGACCAATAAGCACCTTATATTCTTTGTCCAAGGCTTTCGAGAAATTGCTGTACTCCCAGGGCCTGGACGACTTAGACACCAACAATTTCTTAATCAAATGTTAGTCAAGCTTTCGACCCTCCCACAGCTGTGAGATTGCTCTTTTGAAAATGACTGGATAAAAACTAGTTGACGATCTTAACTCTATTGGACTTCTCCAAGGCTTTTGATAGCATGCACCACACTGTATGCTTTTGTTGAAACTTTGCATTCATTTCAATTTTGCATCCTCGGCCGTACTTTTAATTTCCAGCTTTCTTATTGATAGATATCAACAAGTGAGTGGCGCTGAATATCGGTCTAATTTACTTCCATTGCTTTCGGAGGTACCTCAGGGCTCTATACTTGGTCCCCTTCTTTTCAGATTTTATATAAACGACCTCCCTGAAAACATAAAGTATAGCAATATACGCCGATGATGCTCAATTATAATTCACTCAGCCTAGTCTGAATATATAGGCAGAGCTTGGACACAATCGACATCCCCTTTATTGCTCTGAACTCACTAATTTGACATATGTCAATACAGTCAAGAGCCTTGGAGTTCTCGTGAACGCCTCAATGAGTTGCTGTGCCAAGTTAATAGTACCGTTGCTTAAATTTACGCTGGACTGTGTCAGAAATGTTGAATATGGGTTTTTCGAAATAAAAATAATATGATGTTCAAAATTTCGAGTTGTTTATAAAAAAAAAAACTGAATGCTATTGAAGCCACAAGAATTCCAACTTTGCCATATAAAGTGCAATCTCTTCCGAGTATTTCCAACTTGTAGCACTCCCGCCACAGCAGCAACGTTTACCCAGAGTAAATGGGTAGGGTCACGATTAACCAGGAGACCACGCTTAGCCGTCCTTCCAGTTCGGCTCTGAAGGTTACCATACAAAATTACATACGGGCATTCATCTAAAGCAGGGGCAGGCAAAAGCCGGCCCGCAGGCCGGAGCCGAACCTTTTGCTTACTTTATCCGGCCCATTGAAAAATCCTGCATGCAATTTTTTTAATCTCTTATATGCGATTTTGTTGAAATCAACAGTATCTGTGTGCGTAGTGGACATATAAAAAATGAAGTATATAAAGTGTTTAGTTAAGTGTTTGCTAATTACCTTCATTTTTGTTATTTTGCTAATGTACGTGCTTATAATTAATTCAGATGAGAAGGTTGACAATTTTCTTTAGAAAATCTTGGAATTTCCTTTAGGAATCATAATGAATTCATAAGAAATATACAAACTCTATTCATGTAGATTTGAGGGGAAATATTCGGCACTTTCGCAGTTTTTGTAAAAATTTGCATATACTGCTCGCAAAGAATTCGTTCGGAAAAAGTTTAAGAATCCGAAATTTTCTCGGAATTTTTTTAATTTTTCTTTAAAAATTCTTAGAAAAATTCCGAATTTGGCACACTGGGATAGAGAGTATTATAACTTGAACAGCTGTAACCATATCCCTACTTTAATGTATGCAACATGCATACTCTCATAAAGCGGATGGTCGGCTTACTATAGAATTGAACGTGAGGAGGGATGACAGGTCGCACCACGCGTACTGTTTATTTTGATTTAGCACTAGTCGCATCTCGTCATTTCTTTTGAGACTAATGTTTGTTTTTTTTGCAAATATAATAATAAATTGAAAAAGTGGACTTTTTGTAGGTAAAATTTTAAAACATTGGTTATATTTTATTGTAATAATTAAATTATTTATTTGTAAGCCTTTGTAAAATGAATCAATTTAAAAAAAAGAAAATTTGATTTGGAATGCAGAAATTTCAATGAAGCATGGACGGTAAAATACCTTTTTACGGAGCAATTTGTTTAGTTTACCAGGAATACAATTTAAACAGGCATTTTAAATCAAAACATCCAAAATATGCATCACTTTCTTTAAAAGAACTTCAAAGTGTAGCAGAAAATATGACAAAAAACTTGAATAAGCAACAAAATATTTTTACCAAACAAAGTAATATCGAGAAATCTGCTGTTGCACACAAAATTGCTAAGTTCTGCAAACCTTTTACTGAAGCAGAATTTGTTAAACAATGCATGATGCAAGTGTCGGAGATATGTTGTCCTGAAAACAAACATATTTTTGAAAATGTAAGCCTTTCGAGAAGAACAATAGTACAACGGATCGAAAATATTGCAGAAAATTTACGTGACCAGCTAAGAACAAAAATTGCTGATTTTACATATGGCTTTAGATGAGTCCTGCGATATTACTGACACAAGTCAATTATTAATATTTATCCGAGGTATTAACAAGAAATGTGAAATTAGGGAGAAACTTCTTAGTGTATGTACATCCAATGAAAGATACAACTACCGGTGAAGACATGCTTTAAATCATCGACAGTTTGTTGAATTTTTGAAAGAAATTGAAAAAGACTTTTACGAAATTCCTTATTACACTGAAGTGCGATGACTTAGCATCGGTAAAGTTTTGGACAGGTTTCAATATTTACTTGATGAAATAGTATCCTTCTTGTCGATAAAACAAAAACTACATGATTTTCCTGAATTGCAAAATGAGGCATGGCTAAACGATTTCTCGTTTTCAGTAGATATTGTAAAATATTTGAATGAACTAAATATAAATCTGCAATTCGCTTTCAATATGCACTCAAACGTCAAAGCATTTATGATAAAACTCAATTTATTTGCCGAAAACTTTAATAAGAAATTACTAAATCATTTCCCTTCATTACAAACACCACGAAAATCATTGAAAAATACCGATTTTCTTAAATGTAGTGCAATAACACAAGACCTGCATTCTGAATTCTAAAGAAGATCTCAAGATTTGAAAGCTATTGAAAAACCTTTATCATTAATTAGTCAACCTTTCAATTTTGACGTGCAAGAAGCTCCTATTGAAATTCAACTAGAACTAATTGACTTACAGTCAAATAATTTACTAAAACAAAATTTTCACTCAAACGAGTTAAGTGTTTTCTATGGTGCTTTGAATACAGAACATTTCAAACATTTTTTGAACTATGTTCAAAAATACATAGTTTTATTTGGTTCAACATATATTTGTGAAAGAACTTTTTCGTTAATGATTTCCACGAAAAATAAATATCGATCAGAAATTACTGACGAAAATCTACACTCGGTATTAAGGATTGCTACAAGTGATTTGGATCCAAATTTTGAAGAAATAATATCAAATGAACATTCGAGATTTCACGTTTCGCATTAACTAAAATTATTCTATTTTAACGTTTGATGTCTGTCTTTTCTTTTTATAATTCTATTTTCTATTATATTTACAAAATGTAATATAAATATAAAAATGTTATAACTATAATCAAAATAAAACAATTTGTATGGTTAAGATATAAATAAACATCAAAATAAAATCTTTCATTAACTGATTTATTTAATGACCATTAATTTAATATAATTGATCATATTTCTTTAAAAATTACGTGACATATTTTACTGGGCACAAATTGTTCGCATAAAGGGTATTCAAATAAGAGGTGTTATTCTGATTTCAAAGAAAAATGCCATTTTTTGAGATAAATGATCGGATCTTTATTCGATTATAAAGAGGAAGGTATGCCGTTAATAATGGAAAATAACATCAGCCAAATGACCACCACGACCACGTCTACAGGACCATATCCTTTTCATAAAATTTTCCATAACCAAATCGCAAAGTGGCTGCCCTATGTCCTCGATAGCCTCACGAATTCCATCTTTGAGGTCTTGAATCGACGTAGACCTTCTCTTTCACGTGGCCCCAAAGGAAAAAGTCGCAAGGTGTTAAGTCACAAGATCTCGGTGGCCAATTGTGATCACCTCTTCGAGAGATAACACGGTCCGGAAACTTTTCCCGTAAAAGACCAATGGTTTCGTTGCTCGTATGGCACGTAGCGCCGTCTTGTTGAAAGTAAACGTTGTCCAGATCAATACCGTCCAATTCCGGCCATAAAAAATCATTAATCATCTGTCGATAGCGTAATCCATTCACCGTAACTGTTGCTCCAGCCTCATTTTCGAAAAAGTAAGGTCCAATGACCCCGCGGGACCATAAACCGCACCAAACAGTCACACGTTGAGGATAGAGAGGCTTTTCAACAATAACTCTTGAGTTTTCTGAGCCCCAGATGCGACAATTTTGCTTGTTGACGAAGCCATCGAGGTGGAAATGAGCCTCATCACTCAAGATGAGTTTTCGATGGAATTCCGGATCATTTTCATGCATTTAAAGGACCCTTTATAAGCCTTCAGACCCAAATCTTTATGCAAAATACGGTGTAATGACGTTTGTGGAATGCCTAATTCCAAAGAACGACGAGGAATGGACAAACCTGGGTTTTCTTCAATACTTTCGGCTACAGCAGCAATATTCTCCGCTGTTCTTGAGCGACGTGCACGGGTTTTATTCTTCACATCACTAACTTGTCCCGACAGCTCGAATTTTTCTACCAATTTCTGTATTGCGGCCCGACAAGGTGCTTCACGATGACCCAAAAATGTTCGAGTTTTACGAACCGTCTCTGCCACATTTTCACCATTTTTATAGTGAATTTTAATAATTTCAATGCGTTGTTGAATCGTATATCGTTCCATTTTTATTAATGGCGTCGTTTCTACTTGTCAAATGTCAAAAAATGACAGCTCCAAAAGTGACATCTACCGAAATAGCGGGCTAATTCAAATAACTCCTCTTATTGGAAAATCCTTTATATATTATTACTATTATTTTTTATTAACTGTCAAATTTTTCTGTCCAAATTCTTTAAAATGATACTTATAGTGTTTTTGTCAAAAAAATTTCTTGGACAGGGAAACTCCACCCAAAACATTCGCGTGTGCACAGCGTACGCGGTATAATCCTCCGGCCCGGGAGACATTTTGAAAATTTCATTTTGGCCCGCGCTTAAAATTATTTGCCCACCCCTGATCTAAAGTATAATAAGCATTGGTTTTATACCAATTCCAGATGTTTTACTTGTTTCTTTTTTGTCTGAAGCACTAATGTTGAATTTTATAATTTAAATTAAGTATTTATAGCTATTGAGCTATTGTTTATTATCAATAATATAGCTACTTCCTGTTTAGTTTAGTAGATACAGGAAAAGATTGCATTATTTTACTGTAAAAGCTAATAACATCACAAATGCTTGACTATCTTGAAATTTCATGTTCCTTATCATGCTGGTAAACTGGCTTTCGTCATGCACATAGCTACGAGACAGCTTTGTTAAAAGTGACTACAGATCTTCGATTTTCATTTGACAAAGGTAAAATTGATTTGCTGTCCTTGTTGAACTTCTCGACGGCTTTTGACAGTGTGAATCATTCTAAATTACTAACAAAGCTTTTTTGTTTGTATAACTTTTCTTCGTCAGCCATTGCAAGTATAAGAAAATTTGTGTCTGATAGGTTCCAACACGCAAAACTAAAGAATGTCTGTTCGAAGCATTTGCCACTAGTCTGTGGTGTCCCACAAGGCTCAATTCTGGGAACACTGCTATTTTCCTTATAATAAATGATCTCCCTAGTATTGTTAAAGATTCAAAAGTACATTTGTATGCTGACATCGTTCAAATATGTCTTAATAGACCGATTGGTTTGATCGAAGATGAGATACAATGCATAAATGAAGAATTTACTCATCGTTAATCGTAAATTATCTGGACCTCGGTGCCAGTAAATCTTGCTGCATGTTGCAATATAGAAATGACATTGATGTAAATGATTTACCTCCGATAAACGGTTCTCCTTTGCCATACATGAGAACAGTCCGGAATCTTATTGTCATCTTGAATGATCATATGACCTGTTGCGACTTTATCAAGGCTCTTATCAGCAAAGTCTATGACTGTCTTCGATAGTTATGGTTAACTGCAGCGGTATTATCCATAGAAACCAAATTTAAGCTTATAAAAATCTAGATTATGCTACCTTTTAGTTATGGCAGTCTAACGTTTCCACCGTCAGAGCCGGACTGGCAGTACGGGCGATCGGGCGCTAGCCCGATGGGCCGGTGGTTTTTGGGCCGGTATGCTCTACATTAACGCGACCACACGTATTTACCACGTACTCTGAAGGAACGTTGCGGCTGCGGTGGAAGGAGAGCTATTAAAATTGAAAAAGTACTTTATTGCATAACCTAAAAGCCTAATACAATAAAGCTAATTAGCTCATGGCAAGGAGGCCATCTGGGCAGAGAAGAGTTATAAGTTAAAAATACTCAGAAATGTCCCACAACTTATAACCACTGTTAAGACACGGAGGCAAGTGGGGGTTTCCGAGATAGCATTATATTTGGCTTTTTCGTGGCTTTAAAAGTATTCACTTTTTTGTAAAGCAGTTTACATTATATTTTGCATCTTATCATTTTTATTTCGAAAAACACACGGAAAATGTGTTTTTTATCAGAAGGGTTCAACAAGGCCTTTAAAGGTTTGCTATTCCTATGTGTACTTTTAAAACAAATTCGAAATTGAAGAACAAATATAAAAACAGTTTTTAAATTTTGTTTTTATTTTCTAATCTTAAAAAAAAAATAATTTTATTTCAAATTTGAAGTAGATTATATTCATGGTATTGGTATATTACAGACAGCTTTTACTTGACAAATTTTCAGATTAGAAAGTACCCAAATATTAGAAACAGTCTGAAGTTTTCCACATTTGGTGAAGCAGTGACATTGTATTTGTTACTATATTGGGCCATACAAAAAGATTCCAAAACCAAAGAGTAGTTCCTTCACGCAGAGCCGTAACAACTCGTTTTGGCGCCTAAGGCAAACGTATAAATTTGCACTCTTGATCCATAAAATTCTCAACAAACCTAATAGAGTTTGAACTATACTATTTTGACGTGGTATATCAACTGACTGTACAAATTTGAGCAACAACTGGTCATGAGAAGAATAGTAAATAATATTTATTGCACATAAAATAATTAGTTGATGTTAATGTTTTGCGAGTAAAGTACATTTAAAAACATTTGAGGTGAATCAATTTGATAGAAATATTTGCAAGATTTTATAGATGGACTTTTCTAGCTTTTGTCGCCACGAATTAGTTTATAATTTTCCCAAAATGACAAGCTTTCCTGTCATTTCTTTTTCGGTTTATAAAACAGCCACATTTGATAATCTTTCTTGACCCATTGTAGATCACAGGAAATTTTTTATTAGCTTCAATTTTTTGAAACTTCGTTCACATGAAGCTATCGTTATTGGCAATGTTACAAAACTCTGAATGCGATTTCGACATTTAGATAGGACTCTTGGTGGCTATAGTCGTGAATTTATTGAAGCAAATCCAAAAGCGGTTTTTCTCAAACTAATATCGTACATTTTGCTAATAAGATCGCCAGAAAAGAATCTAAAATCTTCTGAAACTTGTACCAACATTTCATACCTCCTCGTCAGTTCGAATAAAAGAACATCAATCGATTCAAAAATTGGTGTACGATGCTCTTGTTTTGTGGCAATATTGACATCAGTCATCATTTTGTGATTCAAAAAGTTCGAGTCGCTTCTTTTTTCTTGTTTCTTTAGTGTTTGCTGGTACAATAATATATTTAGAAAATTTTGGCAAAAATTTCTTCCATGTCAGGATCACGAACCAACCTCAGCCTTGTCAAGCGGGTAAATTCCAATCGAGAGCAAAACATTTATTTAATAGTAAAAACTCAAAAATAATTATATTTGTCAAAGGCAAATGTAATTAATGTTATTTTTTTCGCCTTCACTTGCCATACTCTTGTTACAGCTGTGTAAGTAAAATTGTTGGTCTCTCGGCTCCTGCTTGCACAGAGAAACCCTGTTTTATTATACCCTAGATGAAATCTAAAGGGTATAATAAGTTTGTCATTCCGTTTGTAACATCCCGAAATAATGATGGCAGAGCAAAATAGATTGGACACGCATAATATTAAAAGTTATTTTGATTTTTGCATGTTTGTCCGTCTGTCCGTCTGTCCGTCCGTCCGTCTGTCCGTCTGTGCGCACGATAACTAGAAAACGCGTATACTTAGAGAGCTGAAATTTTGTACACGGACTTTAAAAAAGAAAGTAAAATTAAGTTCGAACATGAGACCAATCGGGTAACTCTTTCGTGGGGTTGCCATACAAAACTTTCGTTTTCCACTATTTATTTGGGCACTGCCTGAAAACGGATTGACATAGAGAGCTGAAATATGGTACATGGAATTTTTATAATAATAGCAAATAAAATTTCAAAAATGGACTAAATCGGGCAACCCGATCTTGGTGCAGTCATAAACTTGATGTAGTCTATAACGATTGTGGACGTTTTATCTATGAATTGCGACATTTTGTACACATCAGTCCGTATCAACACAAAATATTTAAATGTTCCATTAAAAGTTACCGCACATACAGGAGTTTAATATCCATGCATAAAATTATATATACTTAAGAATCTGGGTATCTTTATGAATATTTAAATTTCTTTCGTTCTGAAAGACATCGACAGTTTCTAATGCCTCGCTTTCTATCGTTTTTTGTGTAGCATTCTTACTTTGTACATGTAACAAGTACCTGGAACTCTTTATCTTCGGCGGACATTCAACGGACGACTTCCGCCAGCCGATTCAGGAATAGTTTAAAGACATTCTTAAATATATCCTAATGATTATAGTTTTCATATATGTTGCGGCTCCTATGGCTTTTCTTCATGGTTTCATAATTATGTTCCATTTTCAGCTCTCGTTATCTACCTCTCGGAATTGTAATACGTTGTCTATTAGTTAGTAACGTAGTCACTTAGCTTCAATTATATTTTGGTTACATTGAAACTTAAACTAAAATTATTATTTTGTAGTTATTAAAATTAATTGAATTGAATTGAATATGTTCTCATTTGTTTCTGTTTTTTTTTTTTATTATCATTACAGATCGCGATGGAGTGCAGGGACGCGCCGAGTATACGTAGTCATTCCTCAATCGCAGTTAATATTTAATAGAATGTAATTTCAATAAAGAAATTTACAACGGTTGACGAGTTTTTTTTTTCAATTTTGTTTAATGCTTTAATACGTAAAATATAAATAAAAACAGAAAAACACTTTAAAAATTATTTATATTAAGGAAATTTGATAGATTAAAGCATCTTTAAGAGAAGAGAAAAAAACAAAAATTCATAACAATTTAGTGGCAAAAATAATTCCTCCAATAATTTATGATCCTCACTCTGTTCTTCTCACAAACTCCCACAAAAAGAAAAAATTTATAAAAATAGACGAGAAATAAAAAAACCTTTGAAATTCAATGTCAACATCACTTTGCAAAAAAAAAACAAAAAAAGAAGAGAAAAAAGTCTTCAGTGCAGAAAATATTTCACGCAAATAAGTACACGAAGCTGTTACCAGGTGCCATTGGTGGCATTTCCGCTATGAAAGCTTCACTCGGAAACATTTTTCATCTCGAAGCTTACAATAAATGTCACCGGCAAATTATAATCCTAATTTGTAGCCCCAGGTATCCGGAAAAATAAGATGAGGAAAAACTCACAAATTCTTCCTTCCTTCCCACCACTGTTGTTAATCTGCGCTTTTACTTGAAATGTTTGCGAAATTTTAATATCAAAAAGCGCGTGAGTGGTGGTAGTAGTGGTGGTGGTGGTGGTTGTGGTTAAGATGGTCCATAGCTCCTTAAGGACTAGTACTAGTAAAACCTGAAATTCATCACATAACCACACAAGGCTCTGAAGCTCTTCTCGCCTTATATAATCATTTTGATTCCTTAAGAAGTAGCCTTCATAAAATTTACTGTAAAGGAACCGGAAAATGGTTGTTGATATACGTTAGAAGAGTGTCTGTCCTTTCTATGATTTATAACGGGTCGTCGGGGAAAATACACATAAAACGAAATCATTCCGTTAATACAACTATGTAGGAGGATGGAGGAGGACGCTAGAAACGATACAAATTCGCAACATCTAAGTCTTAAATTCTAAGCTCTATAACCTTTTCAGTTCCGCTCCCTGCATCACCCATCATCCGCAAGGATGAAAATTGGGAGTCACACAATGAAAGTGTCCTCGGCAAGGTTGATTTCTCCGTGATGATAGCATTTGCATTTTATGTTAATAGCAACATAAATAACACCTCAGCGAAGACTTTACGGAGCTTTTCTGGCCGGGGTGCCGAGCACCGCGAATTGAACAATTGAACATGAGGAAGGAAAGTGATTAGAAGTTGCCAGCGTACTCCACTGGCCGTTTATGTTCCATAATTGTGAGTTATTTTATCTCTTCAAAAGATGAAAAAAATTAAATTGGGCTCGTGGGTGGCTGCCTTCATCGCGCATCATTTACTGATGGCATGGCACTTTTATTTCTTTAACTTTGTTTGAAGCGAGAAGAAGATGGGGGGAGGACAAACGCTTCCGCCACCCATACCATATCGTCTCGGTCGTTTGTCCTCCCTTATTTTAGCTTTTGTATTGTATTTTTTTTTTATTATTATTATTATTACCGTTATTGCTAGATGCATGGTAATTGCTGATGGTTATGACACACTTTATTGTCTCGAAAAAAAGAAAAGTGTAAATTTAAATATTTTTATTTATCAAGTTTAATGGGGCCCATTTGGTACGATCATGTAATTAACACCTGCGCGAAAAAGTGTCTATGAAAGATGGAGGTTTTTTGAGGGTTGATATTGGTTGCTGATTTTGAATAATTTCACAAATTAAAAAGAATATTATGACATTGTTGTTGGGAGAAAAATTAATAAAAAATTGGATTCTTGTAAGAGTATTTCTATCTTAATGGAATAGGCACGTACCGTTATCAGCGGAGAGTAAATGCTAATTAGAAACTCGGTCGACTTGGGCTCTTAACAATTTTGAGGTTTATAATCATCAAATATCAGATAGAAATAATAACGAGAAAGACAGAGAGAGAGAGAGAGAGAGAGAGAGAGAGCGAGAGGGAAAGAGAGGAGAGAAAGAGAGAGAGTAATTTTGAATTCAATGCAATAAAACTTAAAAGCACGATATGTCAATTCCTATAATTGACATATAGTGATCTGCGCTTATAAATCACAATTTTCGTCAATTCCAATAATCGCCATGGACATTTGTGGTATTCTGAAATTCAAAATGGTGGTGGGTAGTGTAGCGATTGAAAAAGATATCATTTGATTATCATTCACTTTTAATCATTGAGTTCAGTAATCTAACAAAATTTAACTAATTCTACACTTAAAATATTAAATTTAGCACAATTGAAATTATCGTTTTTCAAAAAAAAAAAAAAATCCAACAAAAATTACTCAAATATATTCCTAGTTTACTGACAAGTCAATCCGTTTTTGTTTTAATTCACTCTAGGTTTTCCCTTTTTATTCTAATTCAATGCTTAGCTACCTAATTAATATTTACAACTAATTATTTATTTTAAAACAATTACTCTGTTTGAATTTTATTGTTTGAGCATGGTTTGCAAAATATGCCATATAGGCATGTTTTTCACAAAATGTCAAAACACAATAAAATTTACAATTCAATCTATTTATAAAAATGTATTCTGAAAAAAAAAAGGAAATTTATTTATTATTAATAATCAATTTGCTTAGGTTAATTGTGACCCGTAATTATATCCTTGTGGCATGCTATTACATATGTCCCATAACCTCAAATTGATTAAAACTGAAAATATAATACCTTTGCGAATATTTGTACAATATCTTTCCAAAAAAAATTATATGTTGTCGCTTGCTGCTATTTCGCAATAAAAGCTTGAAAATTGCTACGAAATTCACTGACAGAATTATCCAAATTTGAGCACTCAAATGTTTGTGAAAAATTCTAAGTCCAAGCCGTAGACAATATTTTATGAAAAAATTGCAAGTCCAAGAAAAAACCACAAAAACTCTAAACTCTTGAAATAATTTTGCATGGAATAGAAAATTTAGCATGTGTTTTCTAGATGACAACTCGATGAAATATAAGAGAGTGATTGCAGGAATGACGCGCCTTTTATAGAAGATTTTGTCCCGATTTCTCTATCCATAAAGTGAAATTTTCGAAATACAACCCTTTTATGAATTTATTAGGGTTTGTAATTATTATTTGTATATGCCAAGATGTATTTCACATTTTTTGGCATCCTTCCCATAAAGATTTATTATTAATTTCATTAATTTTAATTGATTTATCTGTATATTTTATCTGCCTTATCGCCATTTTTTGGTTCATTCTAATAAATTCCTCTCATGACTTTTACTGTTTTGTCTTGCTCGCACCGTGCTTCTCTTTCGCACTCGTTAGTGCAAATTGAAATTGTAAATATCGCGAATTACGCGAATCCCGCGAAAAATATCGCGAAACGAACGCGGCCATTAGAATCGCGCGAAGATTCTACCCTGAATTAACACGTCAAATGTCATGAGAACATGAAGTTTCGCCGTGTTTTCAAATCGACAAACGTCAAACGCGCGTGATTTATGAATTTAATAGTGTTTTGTGTGGTGTATTATTGAATTTTCGTCGGGGGATACCATATACTACGGGTAATCTGTAACATTTATTGTATTTATCGTTTTTAATTGTTGTGTCGAAGGTTGGTGGACACCTGTGCAGGTGAGCTTGTTTTGGGTGGTTTTTCACCTGAAATATCCACCAACGTTCAGCATGCAGTCTACAATTGCCCCTGCTGACCAGTTTTATGTAATTATTTTGTTGTGTCATGTAAAATAATTGTATTTTTATTACTTCATCTTTATTTGTTTTGATTGTGGTTATGTATAATAAAACTACTATTTGTTGTGCATTTGTTGAGTTTTTATTGTTATTTGTTCTTCGTAATTCAATGTTCATTCATCTTTCATCTGTTTTTCGTTTATTTCATATGTCTTTAATTCATTTTCTTCTTTCCTTACATGTCGTCGAGGGACTTTAACACCTGTGGCACACTCCAGGTGCAGGTAATATTTCCTACTTACTTCTTGTTTGAACAAGGTATATTTTTTTCTTTCTCTTCTAGGTTCGTCGAACAGAGAGAGAAGAGAGAGAGAAGGGAGAGAGAGAAGGAAGAGAGAGAGAGAATTGAGAGAGCGAGAGAGAGAGAGAGATAGAGAGGAAGAGAGAGAGAAAGAGAGAGAGAACGAATATTCTGCTCGGAAACTCAAATATAGATAGGTTGGGCTGGGATTTCATAAAATACATACTCCTGTAAAATGATTACCTACTACGAATCAAGAAAGAAACCTGAGATACACGCATTCATATGTTAATCCTTACAATTCGTGCGAGATCAGGGATTGGATGATCGTGTAAAGTCTATGAAAACTCACAATGTTTTGATGCATGTCTTACTGATTTAGATTATGGTTTGCTCTACCATAAATAGCCGATTTAAGGCTAGATACAGGTGCCAAAAACCAAAAAAACTAAAATTTCGATTAAGCTTCATATAGGGTGTCCCGTAAGTCGACGTCAAGCCGGAACCAGGTGATAGACCAAATCGTAACAGTTACCAGAAAAATATAAAAAAAATCTAACTCATGTATTTTTCAAATTATAGGCATTTCTTTTGTTTTCGAGAAAATGTACACCCTGTGATGGTTTTTTAGCTCTTGTTGCTACAAATCTTTACTATTTTTCAATTTTATTTTTCTAATGTAATCCCGAATAGTGCTTATGTAACCGGTTGCTTTAAATTCTAAGCCAACTGCTCCAGCTTGGAAGAAAATGTCACATTTTGGCGAACCAAGAATAGAAAATTAATATTTCACCCAACTTTAACTGACTGTACTGAAATAAAAATGTACTACGCCAGTTTGGCACGTAACGTTAAAAGTTGACGCATTTAATAAGGATTCTAAAATGGTACATCACTTGCTACATTATTTCTTAGATTACGGAATAAAAAAAATTTTTCTTAAAGAAACCCAGCTTCGAAAAATTTCTTTTCACCTACTAAAAATGATTCTAGTATACCCAAAGCTTGCCTTAAGAGCGTAACTTTAAGATTCTAGCTTGAGTGAGACGGAGAGTCATTCCATGAAGTGTGAGTGAGACAGATGCTTAGTGACAGCTTTACGGTTTTTAAACGCAACCTCTTGGACGTAATAAAACAGTTGGATAGTTTTTCCATTTTACGCTAGCTAGATCTAGTTCATCTTTATCTTTCTGCTTTCCTCCTCCTTGCCTTCATGATTTTCATGCTTATTTGTTATTTTGTATTTTAATTTTATCTTATTTTACTTTTTTTCTCCCTTTCTTTTTTATTATACTTTTTAAGATATCGTTATTATCTTTATTTGTTATCTTATTTCTTATTTTTTATTTCTATTATCTATTTTTGATCTGATATTGTTATTTCGTTTTTCGTTTTTTTTTTTTTTAGTAATTAATGGATTTGAATTTTTGCTTTTTCGTTTTTAATTTGAATTTTTTCATTTTTTTTTCTTTTTCTGTATAAATTTTGTAGTTCTTCTTTCTTTTGTTTTTTTTTTTTTGTTTTCATTTTTTACTTATAGTTTGCATTTGTTTAACGGTAGTAAGTGGATTTATCTGTTTACTATCGCATCAATTTCTTAAATAAATAAATAAATAAATAAATAAATAAATAAAATAAATAAATACTAATGAGATTTATATAGTATTCAGAAATAAATTTTAATCATAACCAAATTCAAATTTAGTAAGTCATTAAAATTTATTTGACATTTTTTCCGTACGCCACTGTGATGTATATAGTAGAAAATACGGAAATATTGGTTTTATTTTCTTATATATTATCTTTTACTTTTTGCTTTTCATTTCTCTAGTTTTAGTTGTTATAGCGTTGGTTATAGTAAATTCGATTGAAATTTAGATTCGCTCCAGCTCAAAACTCGCTTAGACGAACAAATTTAGAAGGAATCCGAAAAAAATTTACTTACTCTTGTACGAAAATTTCAAAATTGCAACTTTCGTCTATACATATAGGTGAATCCATATTAAATCCAAGAAATTTTTCAGAACCAACCGATGCCTTTAGAATTTGAACCGGATCCTATATGTGACGACATATGTAGTCGCTCCAAACAAACACTTTTATAACAATTAGATTGGATTTATACATTGATTAATTGACATAAAAAGCCGTAGAGTACCTATTATATTTGCACCAACACATTAAAAGGGATTCATTTGATGGATTCCATTTTTCGAGTATCAGTTTTCTACGTTTTCTGAGAGTTGATCGAAATGCATACAAAGTGAGGTACGTTAACAAAAATTGATGTAGGGAAATACATATTACAAAAAGTGAAGAAAATAGTGAAGAAAGGTAACAATAAAATCTATTTCAGAAAATATTGCACATTTTTTTATTTGAATTGTACATAATATAAAAGAGCGATAGTTCCAAGAATTGTCATCCACATTCACATTTTTGAAATAAATTCGGCAAAATGAGTACAAAACATCTAGAAGTGCGTCACGTAAAGTAAATTTGTGTAGTTATTTATTTTCCCCGGACGGAAATCGAACCCACATTTGTTAGAATCAGTCAAAAATGGAGAATAGAAGAATTTTAAGAACTTCTATTTTTAACGATTTTATTTGTATTTATGATTTGATTTAGAATCGTTAAAAATAAAAGTTCTTAAAATTCTTCCAATCTCCAATTTTGTGTAAATTAAAAGAAAATTAAATAATCAGGATATCATTTGCTAGAATAGTAAAAACCTTAAAGTTTGTCCATCGTGAAGCTTAATAGTCAAAATATACCTTGTATGTGATAGTTTTTAACAGAAAATAGCAAATTTTCATTTTAATAGGGGGCACAATAAATGGGCATAGTTATAAATTAAGAAGTGTCTGCATAAAAGTTTCCTGGACTTCATTAGATCTCAACCTGGGGCCAGAGTATTTTGAAACGTATCTTGCGATATTACAATGTGGAATAACATCAACATTTTGCCGAAAAGTTGCAATTTAACTAACATACCAAAACTCATGCTTATATGTAAAAAGATATTCAGATTGGGTGAAACAAACATATTTTCCGTAAAGAAGATAAATTTGTACCGCCTCATTACGAAATTTCACAAAATTTTAGATTTCTGCAAGTAAAAATGTGTTGTCGAAGACTTAACAGAATTTAACGGAAGTTTAAAACTAAACAGTTTTTATAATTTTAATTTAATTTAATTTTTTTTATAATTTTTCATTAGAAAGAGCCAGACGCGTATCCAGACCTGCAGCCTGTGGGGGAGGGTGGGGTCATAACTAAAATTTTCGGGGGGGGGGGGGGGGTGGAAGTAAGAAATAGTCGCTTTTGATTTTTTTTTATCATATTTAAGTTATCACAAAATCCAATTTTCGGTTTGATTTGGAAAACCTGTCGATAATATTTTCCACATCAATGTGGATCTCAGAGTGGACAGACATTAAGGACTCCTATCCAGATACTTTTTCTCATGCAAAGATTGTAGAAATAGATGTCACGCAACCGATTCTGTCACGGGTAAAGTAAATGACTGATAGTGAAAGTTTGCACTTTGATTCACATTCAAAAGAAGACTATTTCTTTTGATGGGAACTTAACTGAAAAAGTTATCAATGGTCTTATCAGTCTTTTGATTTATATTTTCGCTACTATTTCTACCTCCATCGGTAACTATTGTATCAAGTTTATTCTTCTCCTATAAATTAAAAGTAAACGTGAAGTTAAATTAAACAACATTACTTGAATTAATACGAAAGTACAAGCAATGCACTACAGCAGGCAGAGAAAAGGGAATGGTTTTTATTTTTATAGTCTTGCCGTAAAAATTGTGAAGAAAAATTGTAGAATCAATTTTAGTGGCATCAATCCAACTGATCGTTTTCAGCAATCAATAGTGTATAAAAACTCGAAAGAAAAATGTTCTAGTAAATTTCTAAGAACAAAATGTATGCTTGCCAAAACTCATAAATATCATTAGCGACCCAGATCAGCCAAGGCACCTGAATCAAAATAACTCTTTGGAACCATGGTCCGCCATCAATAGTGCATGAAAAATCTAAAGAAGGATTTTCAAATCTTTCTAAGAAAACTGAATGCTTGTGCCCCTGTCCGATAGAGTTGACCACCAGAATCAATACACCATTTCGTTTGGACAGTTGTCGGTGAATAGTTTATTCATTCAAATTCTTAAGAACAATTTGCAAGTGTATTTCTAAGAAAAATTTAATGCGTCCCTACGAACGTAAAAATTTTGAACAACTCAGGCTTGGATCACAGTGTCGCTCTGAAAAATAAACGGTTGCTTAGACATTGATTGCATGGAATCAGGGTTTTACTGGAAGAACCGTAAAATAAAATTTGTTAAGCTTAAATACAATTACGACGGGCAACTGCAAACGACGAAAAACTGCCGCTGTCAAAAATCACAGTGTCTTATGCGAATGCCCAAAATATGACGAATGACGGTCAGCGGTCGACGAAATTGCCGTCCAAATTGCAGTGTTGCGCGTAATCAACTACATTTTGTAATCAGATTAATAATCATGATTAAATCAATCATGATTACACATCAATCATGATTACCCATCAATCATTAATCATGATTACTTCGAGTAATCTTAAGAAAATGTAACCGTAATCATGATTACATGATTACATTTTTTTTTTTTTTTGATTCCAAATGAAACTTTTTAAGAGATTTTAAAATTTAGTTCTAAGAAAACCAAACAATCTGTGATCGTAAGAATTTTTATTGTAGAAAACTCCAAGGCACTGTTGAATTATGTATTAATTGAAGTCAGCGTAAAGAATGTAAGTGCTTCTATTGATAGAGACTCACACATATCTGATCATCAGCTTAAATTCGAGGATCTTGATTATATGCGAAAAACGATAGCGTAAAAGATTAGATTTCTGGAACGTATAAGAAACTCATTGATATGTGCTTACAAACATTAGTTTATATGTCACTACCGACTTCGGGATAGAAATACAACAATATATGTTTTCTTTTAACTACAGTTTTAAACCTTTTGAGAATTTGTAATCAAAACATGTAATCATGTTTACGGTTACGATTGATCAATCATTAATCGCCATAAATGATTACTTTTCTGATTGATATTATCAATCTGTAATCATGATTACAGATTAAAGACTGTAATCGTAATCATTAATCATCAATAAGATTGCATTTTGCCCAACACTGCCAAATTGATCAATTTCTAATTTTGCCGTCGTCTCTGCAGTACTATCAAAAAAATCACACGAATGAAATTATTGTGGCATTTATTCTGTCAAAGTCGTAAGACGTCGCGTCAAAGTCAAAGCAATAAATTTAGATGAAAAATTGATGAAGGAAGTGCGAAATCATATAATAATACAAGACAACCAGTATAGGAAGAGTTGAAAAACAAAGACATGATTTGGATGGATATTTCGAGGTGCTTAAATACAAATAGTAAAAAGTTGTGACATTTTTCGCATTTAGTTTAATTTTAATTTAGTTAATTTCTGTATTTTAAATTTTTCCTTTCCACACTTTGGTCCATTGTAATTCTTTCAAAATAATATAAAATATTCTTGATAAAATTTCATTATCTTCTTCTTTCATAATCGCCGCTCACCGTCTGTCGTTGCAATTGTACTCCCAATTTTTCGACTACCTCTATTGACAGCGAATTTTCCGCTGATGTCTACCGTCGGAAAATCAGATAGGTAAAAAAACATTATGATCGCTGACCAATTTCTTAGAAACAATTACACTTTTTAAGCTTGAAATTGCATCTTCATAACTGGGCTGCTAAGCATTACGTGCCATTTTCTAAACAATCAAATACTAAAATAAATATGCATTCTAAAATTACTTACTATCCTGTGACAGGTATGATAGATAACTTTTCGACACTATAGGACTATGATACCCAATCAACTCTTACTACTCATAAGAAGACAAACAAACCATACAAACCAAACCGTATAAATCATAAATCATCATGTTAAACTTAAATAGCTCGCTCTACAGTCCAGCGCCACATTCAATTCACCCCGATGTTAGGTAGCGGTGGGGGGGGGGTCATGATCCCGTGACCCTCCTGTATACGCGCCTGGTAGAGCATTAGTTTAAGAATTCTAGCTATTAAAATAAAAATAAAACTAAGCTAGTAAATTAATATAAGAGACAAGCTACACATCGTCTGAATATAGCTATAACTGAATTCTAATGTCACAATCAACATAAAGATGGTCGTTAATAAATATAATAAATAAGCAATGGTCTCAAGATTGATCCCTGAGGCATACCAATCAAGAGAGGAATTGATTCAGATATTTTATCACCCACCTTAACTCGTTGTGTTGGCATTCTGATAAACAATTTCCTAATAAGAGCTTAAGCAGATATCGTAAAGCGAAAAAATACAGATAACCAACGAGCAGTCAGATTTCCGTGAAGCTTATTTTCAAAAATTCTCTATAAAAACTACAATTACAACTATCCCATCAGAAAAAAAACACCAATTCATATTCATCACTCTTTTATTTCACCCAGTAATTTCCATTCGATGACCATGGAGCCCCAATAAAATTCCGTCATTACAAATATTGCAACAATTTCCCAACAAAAAACAACAAGAACAGCTCCATCTGATTGTTGGTGCCACCCATTCGATATTGTCTCATCAAAAAGCAAAAAAAAAAAAACATAAAAGCACCACAAATACAAAGTATGTATGAATGTATGCACATCAAACAGAGAAAATCTTAAAATCTGAAACGAACACGAGAGATTTCTGATTGCCGAATGCAACATCAAACCCCAGATGAATGGGGCCCAATAGCATTTCAAGTGGCGGTTTTATTTCCCAGCACAGAGGACATAGGAGATGACATCGAATCAAGCGGATCAACCATTGTTCCACAACTCTTCAGAATCCAATCACCGACTGGCAAAAGGGTTATACATATAGGAGCCGCACTATCCACGTAACCAAATGAAAATTTGCATTGAATGCATACCATAGGGAGGAGAGATATTCTGTACACACAGTATGCATTCAAGCAATATAGGGTTGGGACGGGGGAGACATGAGACTCATCTGCTCATGACCAGGATAACGATAACTGAAACTCTGGGATGTTTAAGAGCTCCAACCAAACTGGGCTGATTCTATATGTATAGTTATGTATTATACCTACTATGTTCTGCCTGTTGTTCTTGATGGATTCCATGACATCGCGTCGTGATGAAATGAATCCGTTGGGTTGGACTTATATCGAAAGACTGCTGGAGTTTCTTGCAACAACAACAAAAACAGCTCAAAATGATTGCAACTATGGATTGACGATGAAGGACCAGAAATGTTATAAGGATAATAGAATGTAAAGGATATACTAGTCTCAACAATATGAATATCTACCACAAAATGCACAGAGTGTCAAAAAGGGTTAATACAAATTATCCGAAGGTTAGCTGGGCTCATCTTCAAGCGCCTTAGCATTCGCCCCTTATGGCACCTTCAGCTAAATTTATGCTCGGCAGCTTATGAATTTTCCCGGAGTAATAATCAACCACAACTACACAGACACAGCGCACTAATAATGTTATAATTTATGTTTTATTTAATGTGTATTTAGGTGCGAGGCTGTGTATCTCTTTGAGGCGACGCTAAAGACCCGACATGTGTATTAATGTACGGGGCTCCGAGCCACACTAATAAGAATAAAACTTGCATGCGCCCTGGTGGAACAATTACATGGTTTTGCGTAATGAATTTATTTCCTTCATATGTGTATGTCTACACGGAATATTATGATCCTTTAATAGTAATTTGTTGGTCTTGTTGTTGTGGCATTCAAAGCAGGGATGCCTTATCCTCCTTCCTCCCAACACCCTTAAACGGAGCCTGAGTCCGGAGGACCACATCTGATATGGGTCTGATGATGCGATACTCCTCCATGGTCGTCGGAAAGCAAAAATTCTTTCACCCACTTTCACCTCTCTTAGTATATTACACGACGATGGTAGTAATAGCAACACTCTTCTTCCTTGCACAACGAATTACTTGGCTCATTTGGTACTTGGAGAGGGTGGGAGAGAGGGAGGGAGGGATGGATGGATGGAGGTTAAAGGGTGACTATCATGTATCGCTTTAGTTATTGTGGTACAACGATTATAGTACTTTCCCTACTATACATATACATAACATCCTCATATTAAGTAAACGCTAGTCTAGCCTTAGTCTAATACAGTGGATTTGAGCTTGGATATTAAGTTTCTTTGGAGTTCGAGTTGTCTTAATCTTTTGCCGTTAACTGCTTAACTAAATTCTCGTTTGTCCTTTGTCTACCAAGAGATGGCCATTGCCATATTTCATGATATTCACATGGACATGGAGGACAAGAATATAATAAGAAGCGTTCTACGATCTGCGGTTGTGAACTTTCAACTAAGTAAATATATACGTATATGGATGTATGTATGTTGTACATATATCAGAGCCACCAAAAACTGGAATGGCGGGCGGGGAGACCCACGTGTCTTTCGCATTTTATTTATGGTTCCGGTGGGATAGATGGATACACGCAAGACGATGATTTCCTTAGCTCGTTATATGCGCCCCGGTTTAAGATGAAAATGATGTTTAATGTCACATTTGGTTTCGATTAATGTTTATTATTGGGGCTAATGTTGCGATTGGTTGATAAGTGTGGTTGGATAGACGACTGGATATATCAGAAGAAACTGTATAATATTTCATATAATATGTTTTAACCTAAATGTATAGCTAGGCGATCCTATATATATTAAAATTAGGTTCAAATCAAAGCGGCAACAGTGTATCAGAAAAGTGTAATATTGCCGTAATATCAATTTTTTAAACTTTTTTGAATAACTGGTAAATTTGAGTCAAGTTTTGCTTTAGATATTTGAGAGCAGTTCCGTCCATAGGAAAGCTTTAATGGAAATCTTATTATCTATGTTGTCAGAATTGTGGGTATAAATATGCTTAAAAATTTTACGAAGTTTGGTATTACCTGCCATATTATTTAGAATATTAATTTAAATTATAGGTACGATTTTTAACAACTACAATTACGATACAAAAAAAATAGTTTCTATTTGCACACATTCTTAAAAACAGCATAAATTTAATGGGAGCTACCTAATAAGTGAAATGCCAATATATGAATATAATTTTTATAATTAAATTTGAAAATAAAAAATATTAATTACCTTAAAGGAAAAGTAAAAGAATAAATAAATTAAGACAAATGTAAAAATAAATAAAAGTTAAAATGTGAAACAAATAAAAAAGCAAATCTTAAAATAAAAATTTAAAAAGACTACATCAATTACTAATACCAGAGCCGTGACAAGTGTGAGTCAAGAACTTAGGAAAGGTCCCCAAATTAGTGAAAAATTAAAATTAATAAATTAAATTAAATCTACATAAATAAAAATGAAATGCTGTTCGTTGGTAATCGCACCGCACGAACGGCTGGACTGATAAGGCTAATTTTTTTTTAATGATTCGTAATAGTCCAAATATGGTTTTTAGTGAAAGAAATATTGGAATACTAAACTGTGGTTTTTCACTATATTATTTGGAAACTATCTGAGAGCGCGTCTGCGTGGAGAGCTCATATTTCGTACACGGCGTTTTCATAAAAATTGTAAATACAAGTTCAAAAATGAAGCAAATCGGGTATTCTTACCAAAGGTAACTTTTCTCGGAGGTTGATTCTACAGAAGGAAACTTTAAATGGAACATGGAATCTTGAGTATCTCTTTGAGATATTTTTCCTTTAAATTTGGACACTGCCTCACGCGTTGACGTAGAGAGCTGAAATTTTGTACACGGACGACCTTGCCATACAAAAATTACCTTTTTAACTATATATTTGAGCACTACCTAAGAATACGACGACATAGATAGCTGCATTCTACAGACATATGTACGTATGTGCGCCCAAACAGACACACACACAATCGCACGCAAAGTCATACACACACACGCAAACATACAGAGACAGAGCGAAGTCTTAAAGTACGAAGTCGAGCGATAGAGTCATATAATAGCTTAGATATTATGCATCTCTAACCACCACACCCTTTATCAACCCCCTCATCATCATATAAGCATCTATATCCTCGGCGGGCGACACTGACGTGCTCCCCCTAGTAAAAAATTAAAACTAATTAAAAATAAAGAAGGCAAATGCATCTTTCAATGTTCGTCAAATACTGCAAACTAACGATTTTCGTTAGCTGCTCGCGCTGTCGCGATCTATTGTCACCTTTCTACTATACGACTGTTAGTAATGTTTAAAACCATTTTGGGAGCGAGGTTTTGGACGTAGTTTCGTGGAGGAAAGACATATTTGAGGTAGAGTAATCTCCGCCTGGCTAATGCTTCGCAATTACAGAGTAAGTATTGTGAAGTTCCATGAATATCATGTCAGAAGCGACAGTATGAAGTCTCAGCAGGAGCACTGGCCTAAGACGATCTCTGTGATTATTTTAAGCTCAGTTCTCCTGACGAGTAGGAATTGTTTTGTTGCTCCGCCAGAGGTGTCGATAAGCTTTTTTGTCTAACGAAATCCTTGTAGCCTTTGACAATAAGAAAAATTTTGTTTTTCTTCCCAATTATTTAGGACAGCTCTGTAGGCTAGGCAATGGGTATAGGTTCTGACCTACAAAAGGTCAAGGGAACTTGAAATTTTGTAGATTTGTAAAGCTCTGTGTCTTAATTAATATTCCGAATTTGTGAACTTGAGCGAACGCCACTTTCGCCGCCATATTGGAAAACGTTACCGACACTAGTTTTCCAAGCACGTAGGCACCACATAGGTTAAAAATAGCTATTACAAAAATAATAGAGCCCAAAATTACCTGCAACTTTTGTAGGAAACATTTTTCAATTAGATGAATAGCTCACCAGTTATAGCGCAGTCAAGCTCAGCACATTTCTGCAATTCGCAAAATCATTGGAGACGAGTGTGTAAACAGCGGAGAGATTTTTTGCGAAAATTGAAAAAATTAAGAAAAATATAAAAAAAATTGAAATCTAAGCTAATTATTTTGCTTTTCCTCCTTGGGTGTAATATGAGGAGTGCCCCTCATGTAATTCATACTCACAATTTATTCTGAGTTCATATGAGATGAGATCAGTTTGATATTTTTCAAACGTCTACGGCAGGCAGAAACCAAGACGTAGATACTGATGCGTGTAAGGTTTCCACTATACGAAACGACTTTTTTTCTTTCTTTTTTTCAACCCATTGTAGACCTACACGATTTAAATTCGTTCGAATTAATCGAATTTTTCAACTCTTTCCAAGAAATTTGTTCAATTTGAGACCTGTTGATGAGTCAAACCAATACCTGAAACTTGGTGACCAAAATCAATAAATTGTGTGATGAAAACATTTTTTTTTTGCCTTTTCTGTTGTATCGGAGAATCGAAAAAAACCGCCAACTTAATACCACATATATGGAGCGAAAGCTTATCCTCCTGCCTCAGCTGAAAATACCTTTAGGCTCAGCTTTGCCTAATATCTACTAAAACAATTCAAACAGAAATAAGATCCCCCCGAAACTTATTTACACTCCATTTACAAACCCAAGATGTTGAGTAGAGATTGCATGGAATAAACAAAGTTCATCTATTTTAATAACTCTTCAACGTGTCTTTAGTCGGAAAAATGTTTCATGCTAAGATTGCAGCGATATTGTAACACAGTTATTTTTGTAGGGCAGATTTCTTCAATTGGCTGTATGCTTTGAAGCGGTCTTTTTTTTATTATTAATATCGATACATCCATAGAAAACAAAGAACATTTCGTAAACCTGTTAAATATTCTGATGATTTGTGAACTAAACGGATTTTTCTATTGATAAGGCAGCGTCCGCGATTCAAAGGGGAAATTTATAAGAATAAGGCAGAAGAGGTCACCTTAGGGGATCAGTTGAAGGATGAAGAAGATTTTGAAAATCTGAGATCTAGTCTTCAAGAAATTTTGTTGTCTTTGTAAATTAGTAACCAAAGAACTATTCAATGGTAACAAAGAACTAAAGAAAAATTAAAGAAGAAAATCTAATTCCCTTCTAATAAATCAAACATTTTTGGTCAATACCGATATTTTTTTCATAAAGGGAAAAGTTTATCTTTGAGAATAGGTTAAATGCTGCAATTTCTTTCACACCAACGTAATAGATCCCTGCCATATTTAAATGCATATGCCTGAACCAAATGAAGATATTTGGGAACAATCCGAACATGGGACAAATTAGAGCTTCCCAATTGTATTGGGTAGTATCGATGGTGGACATGCTATGATTTGTGTCAATTCAATGTGTACTTCCTCGATTGTCGATTAAGGACTTGCTTTAAAATAAAATTTTACTTGATGCATCCTTTCGCAGCAAGGTATGCTCAACAAGAACCTCAGAAAGGTAAATGCAATTCTTAAATTTACACAGTCTTCTAAGTAGATAATTGAAAACAGTTTTGGAATTTTGGCGCAAAATGGATAATTTTTGTGAACCCTACTGCAATATAGCCTGAAACAACTATTAAATTTGTTCAAGCCCCATTAGTCCAGTCAGTAGGGGTTTTTGCCATTGGGGCAGACTTAATTCCCTACATATTTTGTAAGTCTAATGTGTAACGAGTTACAGTGGCGGAAACGTGAACATTCTTCCAAAAAAATGCATATATATAGTACCATTTATACAGGGTGTTTCGTCCATGGTGGTCCATAGAACAGAAGGTGATAGTAGTCACCTAGTCAAACAAAAAAATCTTATGGCAAGGGGGAGCGGCATCTCAACCGTTTCGGAATTATAGGGTGATTAAGAAAATATGCAAGTCTTTCGCAAAGCACCCTATATCTTAAAAAGTAAAAGGTGTACGGTCACTTACAGAGATCATTGTATGCAGAACTTCATGGCCTATCCAATGACTACAAAATATAGGATATTTTGTGAAAGACTGCCGAATTTTCTTAATCAACCTATAACTCCGAAACGGTTCAGATGCCGCTGCCGCCTTGCCATACAACCAGCTCCAATCCTATGGACCACCATGGACGAAACACCTTGTATAAATGGTACTATATATATGCATTTTTTTGGAAGAATGTTCACGTTTCCGCCGCTGTAACTCGTTACGCATCAGACTTACAAAAAAAGTGTTTTTACAAAAAATGTAGAGAATTTAGTCTTCTTCAAATCGATATTTTTACATTTTTGCCGTAAGATCAACCGTTGAGGAATTATTTTGAAAAAAAACCAATTCTTGGTACCTTTAATTCAAGATGGCGGATCGCGCGAACCTACCCCAAGGGTCTAAACTTGGATTTTTCATCGGGACCCGGAACTGAATAACATATATAAGAATCACAACTACCCCACCTTTTGTAGAGCAATGGCCTTATTTAGTCCCAATTGACAGGACTATATAGTCTCTTCATATTTTTTTATAAACCGCAAATGATTTTGAACCCTCCAAATAAAAAATGGGGGGTTTGATAAATTTTGAAGTTAATGGAAGAATACTAACAGTCAAATTAAGAAGGAGCGTCCACAGTTTACCGTTTTTATATAAAAAAAAAAAGTTATATTAATGACCTACTTGAAAAAAAAAATAGAGATCAAAATAAACAAAAAAGGTAAAAAATTCCGAAATTTTTAGTTGAGACCACAATAACTCCTGAGGGAAGAAGAGTGCGAGGCTGATTTGGCAGTCATTCGAAAGGCCATGAAGTAAGTTCTGCATACATTTAACTTTAGGCGGTGACCGTAAAAAAATACAGGGTGTTTTTTGAAAACGTAGCATAATTTCTTAATCTGTAAATCCGAAACGGTTGATATGCCCCCCCCCCCCCTGGTACCGTACAATTTTTTGTTTGACTATGTGAGTAAGTAAGGATTTATTTATTTTATAATATCTACTAAAAATATTCTCATGCACAGCTGAATTATGTTCATGTGAATTATTTTCTCTTTCTATTTCAAACGTTATATATCTCTCAAATCCCGTTCTGTTTTAATTGCATCGAGTTATAGATTATTAAATCCTAATTGCATTCTGCTCTTTTTTTTTAAGAAATTATTTTAACGTCTTTACACCGTTCCGTCCTCTCGGCACCCGCCTATGTATTTTGTGCAGTCGAGTTAAAAGAACAATATAATTAAAAAAAAAAATATTGAAAGTAAAAACATATTTCTCGTAATTTGTTTTTTGTTTTTTTAATTTCAAAGCTTTAGGGCATTGTTTGGCAAGAGGAAAAAGTGGGAGATGGTTCCTTAATAATCCCTTGCAATGTAGTTTTCCTTGCCAGTGATATCAATAATGATGTTATAGAGGTCTGTGAAAAGACACTTGGTGCCACCTGCTGAACCGCTTTTCTTTGCATTATTTACTTTTATTTAAAATTAATTAGTTAACTATTGTTATTAAAGGAAAAACTTACCATTGTTTTACTGTTCATGTTTTGTCGCACAACATCGCAAAGGTATTTCATATATTTTTCTTTAAGAAGGCCCTGAGAGTGCACGGGAATCCATTTGCTTATTTTTACTTCATATGTTAAGGCGTTAGAAAATTTTCGAAAGAAAAACATGTCCTTTTTATTTCTTATTAAAGATATTGTTTATTTTATTTTACAATAGGTTATTTTGTTGTAATATTTACAACTGATTCAAATCCTGAAAGCAAAAGAGAAATATAGACGTCTGTGCAAAAAAAGGTCCCCACTCTGAGTTTTATAAAACTTTTTCTTATTTGAGGAACCTATCTAAATCCTTGATTACTCAATTTTATCAAAAGTACGCTAAAACGCAACCCCAAGGCATTTTTTTGCTTTCAGTAAAAACCTAAATAGATCGAACACGTATCCTAAAGAATTAACATTTAATGATGATATATCGTCATCTCCTCCTCTTATATGTGAGATGTTTTCCACGTACTTTACATCCGTATACTCTGAAAAAGACCCCCGTATTATCCTTTCCCCTCTCCGGACAGTTCCAACATGAATAATATGTTGAACTTTATTTCTTCAAAATCTGTTCTTAATGTATTGAGTAATCTTGATTGTGACAAAAACCCGGGACCTGACGGGATTCCAAATATTCTTTTTAAGAGATGCGCACAAAGTCTAGCGGAACCGCTAATAAAATCTACCCAGTAGCTCTTACAAATTGCTTCGTTATGCCTATTTATAAATCTGGTGACTCTAAACTCGTCATTAGATCAATTTCCATCTGTAACACTCTTGCACTTAACTTATCTTTGAAGAAGTCGTTTACCATCAACTCCTATTCCAAATAAAACCATTTATTTCTGAAGAACAGCACGGTTTTTTACCGGGGCGATCTACGATCACCAACTTATCTTTATTCACAGACAAAATCGCGTGTGCTCTCCATGAAAATACACAAATAGATTCTATCCACACTAACTTTGCTAATGCTTTCGACAAGATTAATCACAAGCACTGCCTATCGAAAATGGCAATGACGGAATTTCAAATAGACACCATATCTTGTTTTCACTCCTATCTAACTAGCAGGGATATTAGCGTTGTATGGGCTACAATCCCCCTCATTTAAGAAAATTTCCGGAGTGCCCCAAGGTACAATACTTGGACCATTGATCTTTCTCATATACATGTTCTTGTTTTATGTCTGATTTTTTATTATACGCTGATAATGCCAAGATTTCTAGAAAAATTAATAACGTGACAGATTGTGTCCATCTTCAAAAGGATATACTACGACTGGGAAAGTGGTGCCACGAGAACTGTATTGAAATCAACATTAGCAAATGTAAATGCATTTCATTTCACCGTAAAAAAGATCCCATACTCTTTGACTATGCCATTCACTACATGTATCACATGTTGATGAGATAAAAGATTTGGGCGTGATTTTCGACTGTAAGCTCCTCTTCATTACTCACATTAATTTTATTACTTCCAGATCATTTCGTTTATTAGGCTTTACCTTTCGCACCTGTAAATCGTTTAGGTCGGCATCCTCTTATATTAGTCTCTATTATTCTTTAGTAAGGAGTACTCTAGTCAGGTTTGGAGTCCATTTTACTCTTCTTTTAGTGCTCAAATTGAGGCTGTCCAGCGTAAATTCACCAGAGATTTATTATTTAGTATAAACTAGAGAATACCAATCTAGAGTATCATGAAAGATTAGCAAAATACAACTTAATCACACTAGAAAGTAGCAGAATCATTTCTATATAATATTTTAAATGGTCGAGTATATTGTCACGCACTTGTCTCTAGTGTTGATTTGAACGTCCCTCGGCGCAACTCGAGATTCCAGACCCTCTTCAGACTACCTACTTGCAAAACTAACATTAAGATGAAATAACCTATCTACAGAATTATTAAATCGTTCAAAACAATATTTAACAATATATTTAACACTAGTCGCCTGACATTTAAAAAATTTATTCTCCGCGAGATCGGTTATTAACATCTTTTCTGTTTTGCATTACTCTCTTTTTACTGCTTCGCTTTACTAATTTCCTAACTCCTTAGCATTTGTTGCATTCCGCTTTCCAACTGTATTTTAGTCTTACTTTCTCTATTTGCTTTTTCTTATTTTCTAGTTTTTTCATTCACGTTCTTTATATTTTAGATTTAGCTTAATTATTTTTTGTATTTTTTCTTTTTATTTTTCTTCCTCTCTCTTTTTTCACATTATGTTTTTAGTTTTATTTCTTTAGTTATTACTCTATTTTTTTTACTTCTAAACATTATTATTTCTTTATTTCTTCTTTAAATTTATTAAAATCCATTATCCTTCTCATTGTAACCCCAGTAACAATTTTTCCAATTTTTGTTGACTGAAGGTGATTGGTAGTTTTATAAGGGGTATATAATGGTTACTCGGTTATATAATAATTTGAGTGGTTATATAAGAGTTTTATAATATTACCAATTGGTAACGTAGTTATATTAGAGTTTTTTAAGATTACTAATGACACTCGTGGAAGTAAGTTGATAAAGGTTTTATAAGTTAGTGATGGAAATGTTTAAATCACCGGTCTATATAACTTAGAGTAACCATTACTAGAAGTTATATAAGAAAGTTTTATAACTTTTTTCATCACCACGTTATATAACTAATTGGTAATAAGTGTTTATTGCGGTATCCGTGGTTACCCTTTTATAACTCGACAACGTTCAGTAACTTAGGTGATTTTAATAAAAATTGGAACTTTCGGTAATACATATACCTACTATAAAATATCGTAACATGTTTTTGTGGCCTTGTAGTAACTACGGTGACCGTTATAAACACAAATGACTTTTAGTATCGAATGGAGTCATTATAAAACTATTTTGATTTATTTATGGCGTTTTAGTAACGAAGGTGACTGTTATAAAAATTTGTAACTTTTAGTAACGTCACTTTTTTCGTATTTGGCCATTTCAATATGCATTTTTCCGAGTTGTTGGGACAATACACAAAGTAGGTCTTCTTGACCTGCCCCTTCAATTTGCACGGTTTTATATGACATTTTTTTTTTTTTCGTAACTAAAATTATTCACTACACTACCGAGGATCGTACAACAAAAATTATTATAAGAAGAACATGACACAGACATCTTGTCATTACTTTAAGATATATAAGATTACCAAAGGTAACACAATATAACCGAAGGGTATATAAGATCACTAACGTCTGTTTTTTGTTACTATAAAATATATAACATTACCAAAGGTAACATATTATGACTAAAGGGTATATATATGGTAGTTCGTTTAGTTTATATAATATTTCTAGAAGTTTTATGAGGGTAATTGAGTTTATTAAACAGAGCCAGAGTTTATATAAAAGTAGTTGAAGTTTTACAATGGTAATTTGTTCATTTAAGTTCAATCCAACATTTTTTCATCTGTGTATTACAGATAAAAAAGAATATGTCGGTTAAGCCAATTATTTAAATTGCTGATATATGGCTTCCGTTTTAATTTTATATGAAGAAAATACATCATTTTAGATATATCATTTTTCGAAATTATGTAATGCTACTTTTATCAATTGATATCACCTAAGTGAACATTTTAAATTTTTTCATATTTAATTAAAATAATTAAATATTGCTTATTTTTGGAGCTGTCTGTATTTTTTAGAAGTATCGATAAGGATATTCACAGTAAAATTTTAATTGCAGCTGAGTTTCATCACGTACATGCTGATAAATTGTAATTCTAGGATGTAAAAATATTGAACCCTTACATTATAAAAATGCAACAACAAAATATCGAAATTCTATTTCAAGATAGGTTGGGTAAATATTTGCCTTATATTGTTTTATAAAGGTAACGAAAAGTAATTTCCCTAACATTTCAATCACTAAAAGTAATCAGTCTGGAAAAATTCCAAGCGTTGTGGAAATTTTACCAACACAATTATAAACAAAGTTTATAAAGGTAACCGAAACATTACCGCAACCACTGCTGTGACCAATGTAAATTAATCGAGAGTACCCCAGGTTAGATAAGGGTTATATAAGAAGTTATATTAAGGTAGAATAGAATAGAATAGAATAGAATAAATATTTATTAGCCCAAAAGCTATAACAACAACGTTACATAACTTCATAAATCTCTCATAATGGAAATTCATTAAGAAAAAAGTAAGTTAATTAATAAAATTCATTTAAAATTCATTTTTCACGTAGCACCTAATTGAATTTTTAAATCGGAAAAAATTTCTTTCTAGTTTTATTTCATTTGGTAGTCTATTAAATAATTGCAGTCCCTTATACATAATTGAATTTTGAGTCCTATATCTTCTATATAACGGCAATCTAAAATCACCTGCATTTCTTAGATTATATCTAGTATCATTCACATAATTTAGATGTTTTTGCAGGTATTCTGGAAACATGTTATACTTCACTTTAAACACAAAGATAAGTGCGTTATATTTTAACCTCTGTCTAACAGTTAGCCAATTTAATGTCTCTAACATATACACCACCGGCGTATCCATCCGACAAGAAAGTATTATTCTCATGGCTCTATTTTGTAGTTTTTGTAGACGGTCTATCATTTCTTCCGTGCTGATAAAAATTATAGATGAGCAGTAGTTATAGTGCGGTAATACAATGGTGTTATAGATATTTAACAGGCAATTTTCTGGTACTTTACTTCTGATTCTTGCGAGAAAACCAAGTTTTTTGGAATTTTTTTTGCAAATATAGTCCACATTTTCTTTAAAACATAAGTACTTATCCACGATCACACCTAAATATTTCATTTCATTTACACACTCAATATATTCTGACCCTATACACAACTGTACTCTTTCATTACTGTTCATTACAAGACATTTTGTTTTATTTACATTCAATTTTAGCTTATTCATATTCAGCCAATTTACAAGTCTTAAGATATCCTCTTCAATCAATCTTACACATTCACTTGTATTTGTCCCTTGTATGTAAATTAATGTGTCATCAGCAAACAAAGCAAGCTTGGAATATTTTAACACGTTTGGGATGTCATTTATGTACAGAACAAATAATAGAACACCCAAAATTGATCCTTGTGGAACTCCTAGATTTATTTCGCTTTCTTCTGATATTTCTTTCCCGTATCTAGATCGCTGTTTACGATTTTTCAAATAAGATTCAAAAAATCTCAACTCTCTTCCTCTTATTCCATAAAATGATAATTTCTTAATCAAAATATCCCTATCAATTGTCTCAAACGCTCTTTTTAAATCAAGAAATACAGCTATAATAATGTCTCCTTCCTCGATAATTTTCTTCCATTCCACAATCATCCAATTTAATGCTGTTTCGCAAGAGTGACCTTTTCTGAAACCAGATTGCTGTTCTACTAATACCTTCTTTGTTTCAATATATTCCTCAAGCTGTGTTTGTACAACCTTCTCAAGTACTTTTTCATACACCGGCAACATATTTATTGGACGAAATTCCTCACACTGTATCGTTCCTTTCACCTTTTCAACAGGTATGACTAGACTCTCCTTCCATGTGTCTGGGAATATCCCATGCTCAAACGCATCGTTTATCACACTTACAAATAAATCACCAAGTTCATCCATGCAATCCAATAACATTCTTGCATTTATGTAATTATAGTCAGACTTATTTTTTATTTTTCTGCATGCAGCATTTAACTCGGATACTGTTATTCTTTTAAATACGAAATTGTTAGGATTTTGAACTAAAGTTGCATCATTAAAACTTGTGTTAGGGATGGAAGCATTAATTTCTTCTACACTCTTGATAAAATATTTATTAAATTGTTCTGCTATATTTTTGCTATCTTTTACAATTGATCCTCCGAAATTGATTCCTTTAAGTGCTTCTTTGCGGTTTTCACCTATGACTAGTTTTTTTAGCGTTTTCCACATAGCCTGTTGGTCTCCACTATTCAAATTAATTTTATTTTTTAAATATTCAAATTTAGCAATATTTATTTCCCGCTTATACAAGTTCCTTAATTGCTTATATGCTAGCCAGTCGCTGTGGCTGTGTGTTAATTTTGCTTTATAATAGCAATTTACTTTATTTTTCCTTAGGTCCGACAAGCGTTTGTTAAACCATCTGTTTTTACCTTTTACATGGCGTTTTTCTACTATAAACTTACGGCTTACCTCCAATAAAGATTCCGATAATGCCCTGGCTTTAACATTAAGGTCACTACCTGATACATTTTGTATCATGTTGAATCGGGAAAGTTCACCAATGAATTCCTCCTTATTATACCTGATATAAGTAGAGCTTTGAATGTTAAATTCATGTTGACTGGCTTTCAAGTTAAACATAATTGTTTCATGGTCACTAACCTTTAGGTCATTCATAATATGGGCTTTTATCTCAGAATCATTAGTTATAACATAATCAATTAGTGTCTTTGATACTGCTGTAATTCTAGTAGGTTCTTGAACTATTTGTTTGCAACCTTGTTCGTGTATTATATTTCTCATGCGTTTTTCATAAAGACTATTCTTAAGTAAATCAATATTAAAATCTCCACATATAATATTTGTGATTTCTCTACATAAGAACTCTTCACACCATTCATTAAATATTGAACAGAATTGACTTACACTGCTACTTGGTGATCTATACAATACCCCAACCGCATAGTGGCAGCTTCCTTTCCAGATCTTTACTAATAGACACCATAAATCCAACTCATTTCGCATACAACTCCTAATTTCATATTGTATATTATTCTTAACATATAAAACGACACCACCAGTTCTCTTAGATTTCGAATCGCACCTTATACAGAAATAACCCTCTATATTAATTTCGCAATCTAGTATATCAATCGTTAGGTGGGTTTCACTCAATGCTATTATATCAATTTTGTATAGTTCACAAAGAATCTGTAGTTGATTCATATTAGATAGCAAACCCTGGATATTTAAATAAATACACTTCAAAGTACACTTTAATTGCTAGTAATCAACAAATAATCTCTCCATCTTTAATTTTCTCTCATATACTGAACATTCATGACTTCTTGCATTATGATGGACGTCAAGATTTACACCGAACCAGAATATTTTTATTACTCATTTTATAAAACTTTTAGTTATATAACGTTACCTAAATCAAGTCATAGTAACCTTTATATAATCCTCCATTTAAGCTCTATAAGGGGTTTATAGTGGTTACGAAGGGGTTTTTCTAGTACTAGTCTATATAACCTAAGTTATATAATTTGGTAATGGAAACCTTACGGTTACTACTATATAAAATAAATTGTTTCTTGGGAAGGTAGTATATTATTGGAAATTTCTGTTTACTATCTTTTTAACTTACAAAATAAATAAATAAATTTGTAAAAAAACACTTATAGTTTACAACTCACCTACAAATCTTCTGAAACCACACTTCTAAAAAAAATTGTGACAAACAAACTTGTTTGTCAACAATTTTCCTGCTTCTCATCACAAATTTGTAAAATAGTTATTTGTACTTTGTGAAACAGAAATTAGTATTACAAATTTTGTAATCGCGATCTTCAAGTACAAATTTTTAGTTGTAATTTTGTGAAATAGGCCACTGGTATTTGCCCCATATAATATTGCAAATAACCCCTAACATGATGTACTTTGCAACATGGAAAGTTCTTCAATAACATTTGATATTTTCCAAAAAATAAACATAAAATCTAAAGCTTCTTAGTTTTTATTACTTTCCATCATATTGAGCTTTTTTTTAAATTAAATATTTTTTTCTCATGACCTAAAATTCGGAGTTATTAACAGAAATAGTACATTTGTTACAACTATCCCCCATTTCCCCTATTTAAAACAATATAAAACGTCCAGTTTGCTATAAAACTGCATATATGAAAGCTTCTAATTTTTTTTCCGTGACATGCAATAATATTGGATTTGTGGACCCATTACTGTTGGGATATGATTTATTGCACTCATTTATAGCACCAAACAAAAATTTTACCCAAGCATATTTTGTTGAGGTGATCATTTCAGTAAATCTCAGTCCATGTGGTCAATTGCGATTAGCTAATAATATAGTGAGCAATATATGTACTTTAAAGTTAGACATAGCCACGGTGGTATACTGTTAAACAGTCTACAATCCCAGGAGGTTATGAGTTCGAAACACAACTCAACTTCATAGCTTTTATCTACCTAACCTTCTTTTACATTTTCTAGAACATTCTATTATATATCCCCCACTTAAATAATTCTTCCCCTCAATATAAACACAAAGAACAATCAAAATGGGTTTTAGGAGAGAGAAAAAAAACATTTGTAAGATTTATAACCATGACCATAAGCACAAATATCAACTCGAAAATATCTGGGACAAAAACCAACATACTCTCCAAAATAAGGCGCACTTCCATTAATAAGGGACAGATGGAAGGCCGCTCATTAGGACGACTATTATGGACTAAATACCTACCATAGTGAAAATATTCGATTCCATAAACTAATAATAATAATAATACTTTATTTATTTAGAGATCCTAATTATAAATACAATTCATTTCTTGGAATTCAAATTGGTTAAATATAATTTCTTTTTACAAATTCACATAATTCTTTTTTCAACAGATTTAAACGACTCAATTTCATTCCTGATGGTAAGCTGTTGTACATCCTTACTCCCTTGTAAAAGAGAGAGTTTTGAGCAAAAGTATGCATAGCTGTTGGTAAATGAATATCCTCTCTATTGCGTAAGATCCTCGCTTGAACTTCCCAATTGAATATTACAAAATTTGTAAGATAGTTCGGCATTAACTTATTTATTATTTTATATATAAATATCAGAGTTTTATAAATTATTCTTTGCTTTACAGACATCCAACAAAGTCTCTCAAGCATTGCCCTTATAGGCTCATATTGTGACGTTTTCAAAATTACCCGCAATGCTTTATTTTGAATTTTTTGCATTCTACTTATATCAAGTTCACTACACAGAAATAAAATTGAAGGGCAGTATTCAAAATGCGGTGCTATTATTGTCTGATAAACACTAATTCTTTGCATAATATTTAGTTTATTTTCTAGTCTTCGTAGCACATTCACTTTTTTACTGGCCTTTTTACAAATGTAGTTCACATTTTCATTAAATTCCAATTTTTCGTCAATTATGATACCTAAATATTTGATGTCTTTAACCCTTTGTAAAATGTTGCCGTCACCACACACATATTCAACAATCCAGTATCGATATTTTTACTTATTTGTAATTAACATCCATTTAGTCTTCTGCACATTTAATTTAAGTTTATTAAAATTTAACCATTCATTGAGTTTCTTTAAATCTCTGTTTACCTTAGTAACTACGTCTTCAATATTTCGACCAGCCAAAAACAACACCATGTCATCTGCAAACAAGTTCAACTCACTAATTTGCGTCACTACATCATTAACATATAGTAGGAAAAGTATAGGTCCTAATACCGATCCCTGGGGTACACCCAAGTCACATAACCTTTTTGATAACGTTACGCCATTCACTTTTGTCTGTTGATATCGTCCTGATAAATAGCTTTTGAACCAATTGTTTTCTTTGCCACATATGCCGTATATTTCTAGTTTACTTAGTAATAATTTCCTGTCTAAAGTTTTAAAAGTCCTTTTAAAATCTATAAATATTGCCACAACACTTTCTCCATTATCCAGGAATTTTTTCCATTTCGCAACTATTAAGTTTATTGCGCTCTCACAAGAATGAGTCTTACGAAAGCCAGATTGATTGTCTAAAATTATGCTGTTATTTCCTATGAAATCCATGATCTGTTGCTTAACCACTTTCTCCAAAATCTTTTCACACGTTTTTAAACCTTTCACGGGTCTAAAATCTTATCATTTAACTGCATGCTGAATTTTAGGAACAGATGTAAGAGATTCCTTCCAATTCTTGGGAAACTCTCCTGAATTTAGTGACTAACAGAGTCGTCTCTATAACCGGTAAAGCATCTGAAATTACTTTAGCGTCTACCATGTCTGAATCACTTTTCCTCTTAAGTTCATCAACTATTTTTCGTAAATGTTCAATATTTATTTCTTTAAATGTAAAGCTATCCTTTCTTGTAATAAAGGGTTTTCCAATAAGAGGTGTTATTTTGATATTCAAAGAAAAGTGCTATTTTTTTAGATAAATGATCGGATCTTTATTTCATTATAAAGAGGAAGGTATGCCGTTAATAATGGAAAATAACATCAGCCAAATGACCACCACGACCACGCCTACAGGAACCATATCCTTTTCATGAAATTTTCCATATCCAAATCGCAAAGTGGCTGCCCTATGTCCTCGATAGCCTCACGAATTCCATCTTTGAGGTCTTGAATCGACGCTGGGCTGTTGGCGTAGACCTGCTCTTTCACATGGCCCCAAAGGAAGAAGTCGCAAGGTGTTAAGTCACAAGATCTCGGTGGCCAATTGTGATCACCTATTCGAGAGATAACACGGTCCGAAAACTTTTCCCGTAAAAGATCAATGGTTTCGTTGCTTGTATGGCACGTAGCGTCATCTTGTTGAAACGTTGTCCAGATCAATACCATCCAATTCCGGCCATAAAAAATCATTAATCGTCTGTCGATAGCGCAATCCATTCACCGTAACTGTTGCTCCAGCCTCATTTTCGAAAAAGTTAGGTCCAATGACCCCGTGGGACCATAAACCGCACCAAACAGTCACACGTTGAGGATAGAGAGGCTTTTCAACAATAACTCTTGGGTTTTCCGAGCCCCAGATGCGACAATTTTGCTCTCGAGGTAGAAATGGGCCTCATCACTCAAGATGAGTTTTCGATGGAATTCCGGATCATTTTCATGCATTTCAAGGACCCAATCAGCAAAGACTCGACGTTGTTGATGATCGGCCGGCTTGAGTTCTTGTGTTAACTGAACTTTATAAGCCTTAAGACCCAAATCTTTATACAAAATACGGTGTAATGACGTTTGTGGAATGCCTAATTCCAAAGAACGACGAGGAATGGACAAACCTGGGTTTTCTTCAACACTTTCGGTTACAGCAGCAATATTCTCGGCTGTTCTTGAGCGACGTGCACGGGTTTTATTCTTCACATCACTAACTTATCCCGACTGCTCGAATTTTTCTACCAATTTCTGTATTGCGGTCCAACAAGGTGCTTCACGACGACCCAAAAATGTTCGAGTTTTACGAACCGTCTCTGCCACCTTTTCACCATTTTTATAGTGAATTTTAATAATTTCAATGCGTTGTTGAATCGTGTATCGTTCCATTTTTATTAATGGCGTAGTTTTTACTTGTCAAGTGTCAAAAAATGACAGCTCCAAAAGTGACATCTAGCGAAATAGCGGGCTAATTAAAATAACACCTCTTATTAGAAAACCCTTACTAGACGCTGTACTTAAATTAGTGTTGGGTATGCTGCCATTTATTTCCTGAATACTTTCTATAAAATACGTATTTAGTTGCTCTGCGATCTGATATTCATTATCTACCTCCAGCCCATTGAAATTTCTCTTTTTTATGCCATTATTGCTTTTTCCATACAACAGTTCCTTTATCATTCGCCACATCCTTTTTGCATCAGCGGAAGCCTTGCATTAGAGACGCCCCGTATGAAGGCCCTATGTTCCCAAGAAGAGGAAAAATGGACAAAAACTACATAAATATGATCGCAGAGTTTGTTGTAGAAGGTAGATCAAAAATATTTTAATTTACCTCTCACCAAAAATGTAATCCTAACCAACCTTCTTTATCTCAGAATATTTGAAAGCGAAGATGTTATAAAACTGTATTCAAAGCTTTGATTGTCCTTGCATTTGGTGACATATAGTATAACTGATGAGTGATGTATGCAGAAGTAATTTCAACCAAGATGAACAATTTTATCTACAATACTTCTTCCCTAATAAACAATTTCTCGACTTACGCACTTGTTCAGATCGGAACGGAAATTTTATAATAATTGAATGATGCCAACATTGGCACGCGCCCCAATAACTATCTAGTAGAGCACGTAACATTTACTTCCTGACACACATACATACATATATACTAATCCCTTCAAATTAAACTCATTCCTCTATTAATTCCTAAATCTTATCACCCTAGACTTCTGGATAAACAGCACCGTACAAGGTGCAAATCTTCTAGATGACTGCATAAAGCACGTTCGCCTTGACATCCTCACCTGGAGTAGCTGCCAGCGTTCCTACGGGAAAAGACAAAATGCACACTCGTATGTATGTATGTATGTATGAACATTGAGTCAATGGCATTTATCCACTAGAATGCCCAGACTGCATCCAACAAGAGAAGTATATGCACCAGGCAGGCTGTAACTAGTATTATAAGGAGATTGGGACCCATGAAGCTCTAATTCGCCATCAACCTTTTCGGGACTGTCGCTGGAACATAGGCAAGACAAAGCGCGAAGGGGGTGAGAGGCTTTGGATACGATAAGGCGATGCATAAATTCACTTTTAATTAGAAAATTAGCCAAAAATATGCGACTCACGATAATCGTATGAATAGTTAGTGCATTACACGTCTTTTGCCTTCTTTATGATGTTCATTAACCCAAACGGAGTTTTGCATCCTACTAACATACGGGTGGCAGTCAGGCGACCCACGACAAAATGATAACGAAAACGTCTTTCGACGGATAATGTGGATGGGGGAGCCTGCTTTTTACGCCTCTTTCTAACTATTACCTCTATAGAAAGGATGGCTAGATGGGTAGACAACCAACAGACAAATGTTTGTGGGGATGACAAATATTCCTGAGGTGGCTGCCTTTCTGGGAGAGGAGATTTTAATTCTTGTGCAAATCGCTTCTCGCTATATAGGATAGGAATGCCAAAAAAATTTCTCTAATTAAGATGTTGCGGGATTGGCGCGCACGGGTTGGATGAGAAATTGCAATCTAATTTGTGTAACCCTTTTATTTCTGCTACATCAAGTTATGCTATTTCTGTGATTACAGCGTTACCGTCGTCTCTCCAAAAACAATGTTTCCATGCGAAATACAAAATAGTATTGACATACACTCACACACTCGCACACACACACACACACGCAGCATCATGTACCCGCAACATGATTTCGTCGGTATGAAATAAATTCCATAAAGTAAAATTATTACATCCTTGCCAGTACTGTCCCATATTTCTGTCATAGAATTACTTTGTTTGCTTGTTTCAATGACAGAATTTATCGTATGCCATCCTTATATAGCTCCAGCAAAAATATCCATCTACCAAGTCATATGAACTACTGGCATAGTCTTTATAGGATGAATGAGTAAGGGAAGAAGAGAACGGAGATGAGCTTGGTAAAAAAAAAAAAATCGGTATAACGAACGATATCAAAATCCTGCACAGTTCTACTACACTCAACAATCTACGAAGCTGAGCATAAATATCTGCGGATCCCATGATGTGGCACTACCAAGTGATATATGCGAGAAGTTAGTAGTTCTGAAGGCGTCACCTAAAAACTATAACTTTGTCCCAGGATATCTCTTGTGCCATGTAACAGAGAGGATACCCAGTATAGCATATATAGTTAGAAAGACTCTCTGGTATACCATATATGTACATATATTCTTACTTACAGGACAGGCCGTATGTTATAGTATATATGCTAAGCTCCTTGGCAGCATCCTTCGAGATCTTTTAGCTATACCGAAGAAAGGACATTCCATATATATTAAGAACATGGACGAAAAGATGGTTATTCTCAAGCTAAAATTTATCCACCCGCTCTTCGTTATATGGCACACACATGTCTTATTCTGCTGACGAAAACAAATAAATCAGTCGAACTTTGATGACAATGTCATTTCTAAATATCTTTAGATAGACCATGACACATTTGAATCTCTCCTTAACTCTATTTCAGTTATAATCGTGAATTTTGAGACTAAAGAAATCATTTAGATTGAAATGTTCTTAGTTTTTTGTGTCATCTTGTGACCAAGGTCGAAGATCTGATGGAGTACAACATAGACACATGGATGGGTCATCATATTTCTTTCGTTCAATAGCATATAAACGATGCCAAAGCTAGGAAAGAAGGAAGGACACAACAAACGATATTCTATATGTAGTATACGCATATAACAACAAAATGACAATCGACCAACATTCGTACAGTTGAAGGATAAAAATGAATGGAAAAGAAAATTTATTCGCCCGTTACAGCATGCCAAAAATCAGACCGAACGCAGTAAACTATGCTATCTCTATGAAAATGGTCTATTCCCGAGCCCTGATTCCCAGATATTAAAATAAATCTTGTCTTGGGGACGGATTTATATGAATTTTGGCAAGCCAACATTGAATACATCATAACGTCTTCGCCCGTCTGGGTCCTGCTCCTGATTATTTATTTGATTTGGTTGGTTCGTTCGTTCGTTCGTCCGTCTGTCCGTCCGTCCGTCCGTCCGTTTGTCGTCTCAGAATGAACGACTTGTTTTGATCTAATCCCTGAAAGTATGGGGTCCATACATCAGGCGTTTAGGAAAGTTTCTGCGATTTGAGCGTTTATTGACGACAGAACATTTTTTGGACAGTTCAAACGATGCCATTAATACTGGGAAAGTCGTGATATTTTATGCTGAAATGGGGTCATTATGTAATTCGAACGCATAAATCTCAAAAGTGGTGGGAAGTATTGGTCCCAATTTTTTAGTGTAGTTATAAAATGTTTCTGTAGAGATAGGGTTTATATGGGAGATTTTCATATTTCTAAAGAATAAAGAAAAAAAAACTTGAACTATCAAATTTTGTGGTTAGAATTGCTTGGGATAATATTCTTAGTTTTAAATTTGTTTGCGTTGGCAGTTTGATAGAGAGTGAGAGAGAGAGAGCGAGAGATAGAGAGAGAGAGAGAGAGAGAGACAGAGACAGAGAAAGAGAGGAGAGAGAGAGAGAAAGAAAGATTGAGAGAGAGAGAACGAGAGAGAGTAAGGAAATGGATTGGTGGCTACCATCTAATTTCATAGAAGCTACAGTACAGAATCATCATCGCAGAAACGCTAAATACCCTAAATAGCGAATGTACCAACCAAAATGACGGAAATATCCTGAGTTTCAGTTTTAATGAAGAAATTTATAACGGATTTAGTACTCCATATCAAGTTGGAGTACAGCTGGCAGAGTTAAAGAACGTCTTGATGATGATGTCTTTCGCGTTTCAGTAAATACTCGGAAGTTACTTAACATATTTGAGGAATAGTATTCCTGAAAACGTCACTATAGCGTAAACTATTATTTATGTAGTCAGTGTCGACCTGGACTTGAAATCGGGTTCGTTCGACTTTGAGACATACTCTGAGTTCGTCAACTAGTAGATTTATATTTAATTTTACAACTAAGCGGGACAAGTGGTATTTGCACTTCAGCCATCATTGACTTATTGTGCACCGCTTTCTTTACAGTTCATCCAACAATCTCACTCTTTCTAAGAAGAGCAGTATTTTTTTGAATGAGATTTGCTCAAAGTCAGTAGGCTTTAAGAACTATTAGCCAAAAGTCTGGAATCTACATACATTTCGCAATGGCCTCTCATTCGCATAAGACTCGGAAATTAGTACAGAAAACGTATAAATGCGAGATTAGATGATCATTCGAAGTAGGTGATATAATTAAAAGTAAAAATTCTTTTCGTTAACAAACTACAGAACAGAAGAAAAATAATTATTGTTACTAAAGATGAAATTTTAACACTAAGTTCCTGGGGATTGTAGGTCGTCTGTAGATAAGTTGTGTATCCACAATAAGGTGCCCCTTCTGAAGATTTCTGGTCACATGGGGATCATGGCGAATGAAAGGGCTAAACTTTCAGCTAGGGCTGGCTCTGATTCGCCCTCCTCGGACCGGAACCTGCCGTAGGCGTTGCCACCTCGAGTATGGGGTCTCTCATCAAAGCGGATGTTCATAGAAAGCATCAGCAGAGATGGGCGAACCTGAGTATTTGTAGGTGTACAAAACTACTTCTTCATGGGCCGAATGGGAATATATCCGATTTTCTCATGGGGTTCGGAAGGAAACATTGTAGATCAGCTGCGGTTGCATCATCACCGGCCACAGATTACTTCACGCTCATCTAACAAGATGGGAATTGTTGACAGCCCTGAGTGTCAGTCCTGCCTGGAGGAAGACCCCGAGACAACCGAACACTTTCTGTGTGCGTGTCCGACCTTCACCCGGTGCAGGCTGGAAACTCTAGAGTCTGCCCTTCTATTTGTGGATGAGCTGAAAAACCTGCCTCATCAAGACCTGATGCGCTTCATTAAAAGATTTTTGTGAATGGCCTTCTAGCAGGACAGCATAATGGGCCGCTATGGCCTCCGTGCTTGGGATAGGGTCTCTTGTCCCCTGCCATTAGAATAAAAATAGAACAAACAAAAAAATGGAATTCTGAGAGTTATTTCGAAATTTGAATGAATAACAAAATCCATTTCACAGCAGGACGGAAATTTCGAAATTCGAATCAATAAATTGTCGAAAAAACAAACTCGAAAATATCAGTTTCTAGTTTAATTTGTGATTTTCATATTTGAATCTTATTAAAGAGAAAATCAGCACCCAAGCGAAATTATTGGGATGAAAGATAAAAATACAGAGACGTTTAATTATATTTGGATACTGATTGGGTGCTGAAATTTCTCCCAGATTTTTCGAGTAATAACTGTAAATTCGAAAATAGACGAGATCAGTCAGGTCCTTCATAGGGTTGTCATAAAAAATTTTCCAGCTTTGTAGTTTTTTCTCGTATAGTTTTCTAGTTTATTTATAACTTCGAATAATTCATAAGAGGTGGGTAGTAGATCTTTTATCGATTGGGATATTTTCGAAAATTTCGGAAATCCATTAAGTCATGGAGGAAATTTTTTTTTTTTTTTAATTATTGTATAAATATCAATGTTTCATGTTGTGTTGGGTATTTTAAAAAGTTTTCGAAGAGGAAGTTTAATAGATCGTTTTTTATAACATTAAAAATGAGAACATTCTTGGAAACCTTGAACCTAGAAATTAAAATTTTATTCAAAGAAAAATAGCAACCTATTGGGAAAATTCTATGACTGTAGAGTTTGAGGTTTTGGAATGCTATTTCTGAAAAGTACATGATGAAAAGTATCTTAATGTTGAGTCTCTAAAATAATGGCTCACAAAATTGACAAATAGAATTTGAAGATAAGAAATAAATACTTCAGCAATTCTGATGTCTTGGCTTTGGTTTTCATTCGAAACAAAAAGTATGTAGATACACCAATATTGGTTGACAAAAGTGTAAAAAATTGGAAACAGTAGAATATTACTACAATAAAGAGAGGCCATCACCTTTCGTATGCATTAACTCTTCATAATCTATACAAATGACTGGGAAAAGGGAATACCTATTTTAGGCCCGACATCAACAGACATGAGACATAACTTAAGCGATGCATTATGATGCTCTGAACATATTTTATGAACAATGTTTATATCATTGAAACGGGGAAGGCCCTGGGGGTCAAGGTTTGATCCGGTACTTTTTGGAAAATCTAGAAAATAATCGAATTCCTTAGTCCCAGAGAAGAAGTTTGAGTACCCACACTACTATACTGGAAGACTTAAATAGCCATCCCCATACTCACTTTTTTAGTATTTCCGTGTTTTTTATTCAAACTGAGGTACTAGATTTTTCGTACCTTAGATCGCCTCTAACTTGGTAGGGTTATGTCCAGCTACAATTCGTAAAAGATTTTTTTTTATTGTAATATTTTTTTAGGGGGGGCATGGAAGGAAACTCCAGCTGGGAGGGGGCGGTGGTTCTAATACGGCCTTTTGCATAACAATTTAAAGGTTTCACCGAGTACTATCGGTGGTGTACTTTTTCCCGATTCAATTCAGATTGATCGCCAAACATTTCTTACGCTTAATTGAAATAAATATTGTTAAATACATCGTTTAAAACAATCCTCATGTCTGTTCATGTCGGGCCTAAAGTTGTATGAAAACTGGGCACACCCCTTTAAATTGTTGTGGTGGATTTTGTAGGGACCTCTTTCCCTCGCTTGAGCTTGAGTTGCGACTAGATTAAAAATGATTTCTATAAATGGAATTCAGAGGCGTAACTCGGTTTAAACATTTAGGGGAGCGAAAATATTACAAAAAGGCGCCATTGCATAAAAATAAATTTTAATTCATTTTTCGAAAACAAAAAAGAGGTCTCCAGCTTCAGGTAGTTCAAACATAAGAATATTCACATTTTATATTAAAGGAAAACATAACAAAAATCTATTATTTCAAAATAAAATAAGACAACTAAAAACAACCTCCTTCGTCTTGGTTTCATTCTTGAAAAATTATCTATAACCATATTATAATCCATTTTAGTAGCCAACTATCTTTCAATGAATAGTAAGGCTAACTCAGACAATCTGTCTTCACATATCGCAGGTAGGACTTATGAGTTTCAATCTGCAGATCTTTCAGATTACTCGCACCTAGCCTTCTTATGCGAAATCGAGAGGTTAGGTTAAATAGAATTAAATAGAAATATCAAGAATTTTAATACACTCTTTATGGACAGTTCCTCGATATTTGAAATAATTTTAATAGATGGAGAACAGAAGAATTTTAAGAAATTTTATTTGTAACGATTCTAAATCAAATTATAAATAAAAAAGGAAAAAACAATCGCCTCGTCTGGGAGTTCAACCAGGGACCTTCTGCTTTCCAGGCCTGAAAGCGTACAAATTGTAAATTTTTTTAAATTTTATTTAATTTTCCCATACGGGAATTGAACTCATAATATTTAGAATCGGTCATTGATAGAGAATATTCAAGTAGTACTGCAATGACGTCCAGATTCATCTTTTGGAAAAATTTTAAAACTATCTTTAAGGAAAGGCTAACAAGCGCCTAATTCATGTAGAACACGAATTAGATCAACTTTCGATCTGTTGAATATTCCATATTTGTGTCAATTATTGGACGGAATTTAACTGTAAAAGCTGCGTCCTCTGAATGATTCACTGCTGAAGTAAGCAGTTCTTCACAGGGCCTCACTTGCACCATCCATGAAGCCGCTGCTGTAGTTATCCTTAGCATTAGCAAGTCCTCATAGTATTCGACATCTAGTACAGCTACTACTGTCGAGACACAGCGTTCAACTGCGGTGCTATAAGTAGGCAATAAGTCTTCAGTATGTGTTCAGGTGTGCGCTACTTAATCAGTTTTGTTATTTTATAGTAGGTATTACATATACATACGAAAACCGCCGAGAATTACCTTTTGTATAGTAAATTTTTCAAAAAATTATTTTTTACTGTCGCAAAATTTAAATACGCCGAGGATTGCCTTTTCTATTATAAATTTTTCAAAAAATTATTTTTTTCTGTAGCAAATTTTAAATACGACGAGAATTGCTTTTTCTATATTAAATTATTCAAAAAATTATTTTTTTTCTATCGCAAATTTTAAATAGGGCGAGTATGACCTTTTCTATAGTAAATTTTTCAAAAAATAATTTTTACTGTCGCAAATTTTAAATACGCCGAGGATTGCCTTTTCTATAGTAAATATTTCAAAAAATAATTTTTTACTGTCGCAAATTTTAAGTACGCCGAGGATTGCTTCTTCTATAGTAAATTGTTCCAAAAATAATTTTTTACTGTCGCAAATTTAAAATACGGCGAGTATGGCCCTTTCTATAGTAAATTTTTCAAAAAATTATTTTTTTCTGTCGCAAATTTTAAATACGGCGGGTATGACCTTTTCTATAGTAAATTTTCCAACAAATTATTTTCTACCGTCGCAAATTTTAAATACGCCAGGGATTGCCTTTTCTATTGTAAATTTTTCAACATAGCAAAGCCGTTTTGCCGCAAATACTGTTTAAATTATGATGAAATGAATATGCTTTGTTTTTAGAATTCTACTTAAGTATATAGATATAAACTGCTTCACAGGAAAATCAGAGAATCAATATATTTATGCTTGAAGGCGCCACATTTTGATGATCTGACTCAAGGGAGTGATCGCTCCCCCTGCTCTCACCCTATATACGCTTCTGATGGAATTACATTTCGGATCATAAAATATCTGTGTATATACATAAAGAGGATGAAAGTTTAAATTATAACGCAAAATATGAATTGTTCGATTTTATGTTCCTCGAAAAATTGAAAAATTACGATTTTTGAAAATGCGAGAAATATTTTCATATTTCTGAACAAAAAATTTATTTGTTAGAGTTCTTTTATAAAATTCGTTCTTTAAAAAATTTAATTTTTTTTAAAGTTGAAATCAACCTTGAAGCTGAAGAAATTACTTTTAATTGATTTTTTTATATTTTCATATTTTATAGTCTGCGATTTTAGTTTTCGGAATAGAACTTCAAACTATTTTGTTGATATTCATTTATTTCTTTATTTATTCTATACAAATTGAGAAGAAAGTAGTCGTTTCTAGTTGAAATAAATTCAAAGAATTTAACATTATCACTGGAAGATAGAATTCTAAAGTGAGAGTAAATAATAACTAATAAAAAGGTGCGGCCCAAAATGAGTACCCTGTAGAACACCTGAGATATTATAAATCACATTACAAATGCTTCTTGTAGTTACGCTGGCCCTCCTATTTATTTGTAATTGACCCGTACAAGTTGTAATTTATGTATATATCGAAGTGACTCTTTCTAAACCCAGCCTGCAGCCTGCTAATGTTTATAGTTTAAGGGCTACAAGTAACGTAAATTCTCTGATAAATTGACAACGTTCTAGAAATTGACAGGAATAAGATCCGATTCAAAGAAAATAGCTTATTTTAATTTTTTTAATGTAAGGGATGAATTTAGCCATAATAATGATAATATTGCACCAATGATTCCTTTTTTTTAATTTGTTTTGAAAAAACAAATGTTTTTTTTTTCAGATTCAATTCCTTCAATCCATGAATGTCTAATTGTTATATACGCATCCATGTAAAACAATAGAAAATTATAGATTGAATTTGATTCTCATGTACAAATACTTGAATATAACTTGATGTCGCATTATATCCTAGAGCAAACCAAAGGTAACTACAATGAATATCGGTCTGTATCTGTAGAAATTTCTTCTAAAATTTATTGCCAAAGCGTCCATAACTGCTGTTTAGCTTTAATCTGTGCCTGTTATACTTCATCTGGGACCGATTGTCCAAATCGCATGCAGATTAGTTCAAAATCCAATCGAACATTCCTGTCCTGCATGCACCATTATTTCTATTTAGTTTCCCCTTCTCCCACAAGGCTCTCTAGATTATTTCCCAAGCCCAGCACACGCTCCAAAATATACTACACATATACATACAAGGGGTGAATTTCAGTATCAGTTTTGATCTCTTGTTACTATCTTTTTCAGGCAAAAGTGTAATAAAAAAGGGTCCACAGTCGTCCTCTTTACGCTGACAACAGCCTAAATACAAAAACATACAAAATCCACTTGAAACGTAGAGCTGGGAATGTTGGCCCTTATGGACAAGAACTTGTTACACCAGCAACCACCCTATTTTGAATATACTATGGATAGCAACAAATAAAGAGGAAGAGATGGATGTAGGTGGCAGATGTAAAGTTGGTCATATTCGAGCTCCCCCTCCCCATCCACCAACCTCCCTCCGGCCATTTCAACCCGTCAAATCCAGTGGATGATTGTGAAATAATAAAACTCGATCACAACGTTATTAATTTATGCGCCTCTCTCCACTGTTGATGCCTACCTCGACAGTAGTACCCAATATCTAGTATGCTCCCAGCACATACCTATATTTCTGCACGCATCAGAATCAGGGCAATGTATTGCATTGGGAGGATGCGCTCGAGGATGCCCATCCTCACATTATAACCAGTTAGAGATTATCAAATTCGGCGGGTGGCTTACCCAGTTTGATGTAGATTTAATGTCAGTCCGCACTGGTCGATTATAGCGTTTGATAACGATTTCCACCAAATTGTTGTTTATACTCGATTAGGGATGGCAAAGTGTTTTGGGGTGGCCAATTTAAATGAATCCCCGGCAATTGTTGCCCGGTGTCGTGGATATTATTGGCCAGTGGATTGGAGAGAGAGTATAATGCTGTTGGCGTTGTTGGTGGCATGGACGGACATTAGATTACAGACCTTGCACATTTCTGATTGAAGTGGGTTCTAACAAAATTTTTCAATCATATAATCACCAGACTTTGTTGTTAATGGCATGGCATACTCACACACCCCCTATACAACAACTCGGTTGTTGCAAAAAGTATAGCGCACCAGTTTCCTTAGCGTATGAAATTTAAATTAAATTAACGAAAATGTGGAATAATTTAAGGGACATGAATGGCTTTCCTACACTATTCCTTCAGCAGCTCTCGTGTGAATAAGATGATAGCATTTTGTAACCCTTTATAATTTAACAGTATATAACTATGGGTACGGATAACGGTTACCAAAGATTAGTATTTTCTGTTATGAGACAAGGGATCAAGGTGGCTCCTTTATGGTACATATGTGAAGTTCAGGTCGTTGAAGATGTTGTGAGGACTCTTTGTTTTTGGTGCGGTATTCGACTATTTCGTCTTTTATCCGTATTGAGACAAACAAAGCTTATGAGAGAGAGAGAGAGTTGGGGCCAAGATGAATTCAGGACATGCATCTCATACTGTGCATACTTATAGTATCCGCCGGGAATGTGAAGCTGGTATGGAATAATGAAGTGAGTGGAATCAGTATATAAACGACGATGGCTCCTATATAGTTATTCAGTTCAAACTTAATGACTATGACTAAATCTCTATAATCTCTTTGAGAGCTTGAATTAGTGAGGAGATTTTCTTGTTAGTTGTTTTTGTATATTTCGGTGACGTCTGAGCAAGGGAGGTGGATGAGAGATTATTTGAGAAAAGATTGGAGTTTCTATGGGCTTTTACATAATAAAGCGAAAAGGAATTGATATGATTGTAAATGGATGGTAGAATATTGGAAATATTTTTTTTAATTGACACGTTGGAAAGAAGTTTTGTAATTAAAAAAAAAAATAAAAAATAAATAAAATTAGATATTTAATTTTTCACGGGATTAGTTTATTTTTCTTGCAAAAGTTTATGAAGACAAAAAAAAACTAAGTTTTTCATTCCATCAATCAAAGAAAACTTGTCAGTGTGAATTATTCCTTGATTACCAATAACAAAAACAATATGACACGACGATTACTCGAGTCAATATAGCTGACGGACAGTCGTGATTTTGTCTGTCAATTTTACTGACAAAAAATGATTTGTGTTCGATCAATTAACTAGTCAGTTCATAATAAAATGTCGTCAAGCGGTGCAGACATTCCTCTTCTATATCTAACGATTTCTTCCCTAATCCGTCATTTCTCTACAAATTAAAGATTAATATGTATGTTAAACTCATTTCAGTCATTTTCCACTCAAAAGAGAGAAGATTAGAAATATAAACACAAATTTCCACTTTTATTTTCAACTTCCGCCATCTTAATTTTACATTTGACAGTTTATTGACTAGTCTGAACTGACTTGTCAGGAACCTTGTCAGCGCAGACTAGTCAGTAATCTTGTCAGTACAGACTAGTCAGTAGAAAAGAGTAGTTCGTAGGAGCTTATAAGAGCTTGTGCAAGCGTCAAATGCTGTCAATATCAGTTCTACTGACTCGTGTTATAACCGGATTATTACAGAGCACCGGGACTAGTCCAAGGTCTATTGAAAATACAGTAGAGGAATCAGCATGGAATGAATGAATTTTACTAACTGTGATCTGTGAGTGGTTAGATGCCTTGCAATAATTGAATTTTTATAATAGCAATGATGAATTCACCCTGATTGTTAGAATGAAAAACTTAAAAATTCTCTTCAAATTAGATTCGGTCTTTACAACATTTTTTCAATAACTTTGTCGTGTATCTTCATTTATATTTTCTACGGAGTTATGATAGAGGATGCATTTGAAACCAAATCGTCGAGGTGGTGAGTACCTATTCCAGATAATCTTATTAATCCCCCCCCCCCCTCCGTATATTACCGCATTCTATACGCTTTAAAATTAAAAAACCTCTACTAGCCCCTCACTTTCTTTATGGTAGCCTAGAATTTAGCCATTTAATTCCTACTTCAAGCACTACTTGAAAATTCCATACATTGAGTATTTGATTTGCGGAGGAGATTTCACCACGTTTTCTGATGCCGTAACCCTATTTTACGTGTTGAACTGATCATATTTCTTAATCTTTGTGCCTTGATAAGTATGTTTCTTCAATTCATATATTCGATCTTACTTATTTCATTCCCGCACACGCTCCAATCTAGCTGATCTCTTTGGCTCCTCATACTTAAAAGCTGTTCCTCTTCCGTTAATATAATCAGATTTTTAGATTCATTTCCACCTGGAGTATAGAGAGATTAGATGTTGCCGCAGACTGGCTATTATTCTAATGTATATCTTCAGTAGAACGATCACATCCAGAATAAGTATTTATTGCGAAATGATTAACTATAACTAAAAGAAGAACAACACCGACTTGAAAAAAACTCAGGACAATAAACTTTATGGCGGTTTATTGTCCTGCAAGTACATGGCAGACTCTCTGAATTCTAATAGTAAGACCTCATTATAACAATTAAAAAACTTAGAATTCGTCTAAGATCAATTCTTATGATACCCTAGATGAATGCCTGTATGGTCACCCAACTGTGTTGTTCTTGAAGTGGGTTTTCGAATCTATTTCTAGAACCAGTGTCATAGGATTTCATATTCTGAAGAACTTTACAGTATACAATAGAAATGTCTAGGACTGATCATTTTCACAGTATACGTCAGAATCTAAATTTTTATATGGCAACACCAATACGGGTTGCCTGATTTAGTCCATTTTTGAAAACATATTTACTATTTTTGTGAAAACGTCGTGCACAAAAGTTCAGCTTTCTATGTTAAACCGTTTTCAGGAAGTGTCTAAATATGAAAGCCAAACCGGAAATTTTTGTATGGCAACTCCATGAAGGAGTTACCCGATTTATCCCATCTTCGAACTTGAATTTACTTTTGTTTTAAAAAAAGAGCCGTATGCTGAATTTACAGTCAACCTTAGGCCTTTAACATGCTTTAATGTGAGGCTTACTTTCAATTTGTTTGCTCTTGTGTAAGATAGTAAAGCTTAGGTTTGATCCACATGTTGGTTTGAGCTCAGACTATGAAACTAGTCTTAATATTACAGACTTATGTACGTCCAATCAATTGAGGTAAATGCAAATTTTCTATTTCCCTAGATTGCAAGAATTCGTAATATATATTTAACTTAGCATATAAACGTAGCAACTAATAATATGAATCCAACATTTCACGGCTATCATTGAGTCGTCAAATTACATTCAAATGTGCGAATGTTGTTTTCTATTTTTGTGCTTAATTCAACCCCTATTTACGTGTGACTTATTTCCCTCTAAAAAGTTAAACGCAATGAAATTAGCTAATTCCGTAAATATTACCAACAACAGCATGATGGCAACCATGTGTTCGTATATGCTTACTCTAGTCTAGAAATTCTGGTGATTGTTCCCATTCTTCGTAAGTCAACGCCATCAGTTCTACCCTCAAACACAAGATGCTTAAAAATGATGACACAACATCCTAATTACTTCGGCAAGAAAGGATGTCAAAGCCAAAGCCCACCAATTTCATCCCCTTCATTCAACACATATGTTCAATTTTTGTGTTTTTCAAGAATATCTAATGGATCCATTCCACACCTGAAAGAGGTTTCACTCTTGACTTCCATCACATAACTTTACTTTAAAAAGGTTTCCAGGGTGATACTGTCGCAGGTAGATTAGGTATATTTCCAGTTTTGCGACTCCGATTCCTTCCAGGACATTCCTTCAAATGGCGCATTCAGTCGTCTTTCGTTGGAACGGGGAGGGGATATGGTGTTTCATGCCAACTCCCGATTTTGGTATTCTTTCAGGAGCTCCACTGTCGTATAATCCAATCGTTTAAAAACATTAAACGAAGAGGTGATACAATATTCGAAATGTTTTTTGGTGGAAATGTCGTTTTGACGGTTGTTCTCCATCTCAGCGGGAGCCATTATATGTACAATATGCGAGGAAAACATTCAGAAGGGAGAAGCTACCAATGGTTGGGCATAATTCAAATTCAGTTGCACGTTTCGAAACACTCAACTGGCACATTACTAAAGGCGGCAATAATTTCTGTGGTACTTAAGAGTGAATTGAGCCTCCTACCTTCTCCTCCTCCTCCTAACTCAAATAATAATTGTCGAATGTGATTTGATTTTCATTAATTCTGGTATTAAAATTATAAGAAAATTTTACTTTTTGATAGGATTTTGAAGCATGGAGAGTTTTTGGATGTTAGAATTTCAGAGAATTAAATTTCTTCAGATATAATTGTCCAGTAAAAACACTGTCCGAGTAGCTGAGAATATATTTTTATTATCTGCCCAGTAATAAATTGTTAACAAAAGGTCCAGTGTAAAACAGTACTAAGGTCCGTGCAAAACTAAATTTTAGCGAATCTCCTTTTGGGCCATTCTTTTAGAGCTCAAATAGGAGACTCAGAGATCAGAGATACTAAAAAATAAGAAGAAGAAGAAGCATTTTTATTTATTATTTTACACACTCTTTTCCAATATGTTGTAGTTTTTAAAAAAATTTGTTTTACTTTTCTAAGAATTTTGACAAGAAACATTTTTAGTGTGCTGAACAATGGCCCACGCCAATAAATTCAAACCAAATTGTTGAGAGCCTTACTGGCCCATTTTAGCGTGTTGACCTTAGTACTGATCTCACTAAAATTCAGGATAAATTTTCCATAGTTCTTCGCGCACTAAATCTTCTCATAATCGTTGATACATTTGTTAGTGATCGTGTACCTTCTGAACGACTTGACCGATTGAGGTCATATTCTCACAATATATTTGTTATGCTGAGAACGATGGTTTATAGCTATACTAGAATGCGATAGATAGCGCTTAAATGACAAAATATTTACTTTATACTGAAGTTTCAAAACATGGAATAAACCACAAAAAAAATTGGAGCCACGCAAACCAGATGTTGCTGGTAGGCCGATTATACATTGCTTAACAAAAACAACGTGAGTGCTTTTATTTATGAATACTATTAATAAATCTACATGGACCAACATCATACGAATATTTTAGAACACTTAATGATCAATTATTATTATAATGCTTGTCGAGAACCGCAATGGCTTGCAGGTGACAATCATTGGGATACAATACTTGCCGATCCAACACTAAGTTCTTCTCCACATTAAATTCGTCAATTATTCTCCAACATGTTTTACAACAAATTCAACTGAATTATACTGCACAGAATTCGAACAATAAATCAAGACGCAAATCTTCAATTCACACCAGAAATGTAAGGAATTAGTGGTTATGATTGAAGCAATGTGCACACTCATCTCGATTGAACCACTGATAAAGAGGAATGCCCATTTTAGGCCCAACATGAACAAACATGAGAGATGCCTTACACGATGCATTATAATACTCTGAACATGTTTTGTTAAAAATGTTCATTTCAATAGAGCTTCCCCCGCTCAATTGAAATAAACATTTTTGTTGATTGGGTCAAAGTTTGATGTAGTACATTTTTGAAAAACTAGTACAGAATCGAATTCCACAGATCCGGAGAAGAAGTTTGAGTACCCACACTCATATACTCGGAGGCTTACATAGGCATCCCCACACAGAATTCTTTACTATTTCCTTCTTTTTTATTCGAATTGAGGTACTAGATTTTTCCCACCCTAGATCGTCTTTAACTCGGTACGCTTATGTCCGATCGAAAAATTAGTTTCACTGTTCCCCTCAGCTCATTATCAGCTACAATGCGAAGAAAAAATTTTGCTTGCATACTTTTAGAGTTGGGAGTAGGAACCCCCATCGGATTCCAATATGGCATGTTGCATATCAAATTAAAGGTCTCTCGGATGGTGTAGTTTTTCCATGATTCAGAAAACTTTCTCGAGTCGTTTTTGCCACTGGAAAACCTATTTTCATGAACTTGGGTCACATATCGTCGGTGATACTGCATAACCGCGAGACTACTAATGTCACTACCACGTAAGTTAAATACAAATTTCAAAAGACACTAAACTTGTTTGTTTGTTTTTTTTTTTTTTGTATTAAAATGACAAAATTACTGGTACTGACCCCTAGGATTGGACGACAAATATCATGTTTTTGGATTTTAGGCATAAAATTGATAAATCAAGTTGTAGAGTTTTGCTATGAAAATTCATAGCGAAATCAGTCAATATGAAATTGACTCAGTTTGCTGCTAGGTCTGCAGCTCGAGAATTAAGTAAAAAAAACTCTTTATGCAAACGAAAAATCTTTAAAAAAGAAATTTCATTGCAAAAAGAGGGCGTTTCATATAAGCAGGAAGAGTATAATCGTCAGTACGGCTTGGTTCCTGCCTGCAAAACTCTATGAAATGCTAGTCCCGCATAGGGCTAAATCTTGCTAGGCATTCAAGTAAATACGTAGTATTTCGCCTCATATAATTCACACTTAAAATTTATTTTAAGTCTATATATGAGGTCAGCTTGGCTGTTTGCTTGGCGTATACGGCAGGCAGGAACCAAGCCGTACTGACGATTATATGGCTCCTGCTTATATGAAACGCCCTCTTTTTGCAATGAAATTTCTTTTTTAGAGATTTTTCGTTTACATAAAGAGTTTTTTCAACTTAAATCAAGTTGTAGTTTCTTAGGTTCTTAGCTACGTTATCATTAACTACAAAATTGGATTTTGCTAATCTATTCAGATACGCGATTATGAGATTGCTAGTCTCGCGGTTATGCAGTATCACCGACGATATACTCCAGTTACTGCATTTCGATCATATTTCTGCAGCTCTTTACAAAACAAGCTTGGAATATTTTAACACGTTTGGCGTGTCATGTGTGTACAGAAAAAATAATAGAACACCCAAAATTGATCCTTGTGGAACTCCTAGATTTAGTTTCGATTTCTTCTGATAGTTCTTTCCCGTATCTAGAACGATGTTTAAGATTTTTCAAAAAATTCAAAAAATCGCAACTCTCTTCCAACCTCACGAAGGAATGGCCCGATTATCTCATTTTCGAACTTCATTTTCCATTTCTTTTTTAAAGTCCTTGTGCAAAATTCACAGCTCTGTAAATTCACGACCTCTCAAGTTATCGTGCGAACAGATAGACAGACAGACGGATATGCAAATATCAAATTAACTTTTAATAAAGGGTTTTCCAATAAGAGGTGTTATTTTAATTAGCCCGCTATTTCGGTAGATGTCACTTTTGGAGCTGTTATTTTTTGACATTTGACAAGTAGAAACTACGCCATTAATAAAAATGGAACGATACACGATTCAACAACGCATTGAAATTATAAACATTCACTATAAAAATGGTGAAAATGCGGCAGAGACGGTTCGTAAAACTCGAACAATTTTGGGTCATCGTGAAGCACCTTGTCGGACCGCAATACAGAAATTGGTAGAAAAATTCGAGCTGTCGGGACAAGTCAGTGATGTGAAGAATAAAACCCGTGCATGTCGCTCAAGAACAGCCGAGAATATTGCTGCTGCAGCCAAAAGTGTTGAAGAAAACCCAGGTTTGTCCATTCCTCGTCGTTCTTTGGAATTAGGCATTCCACAAACGTCATTACACCGTATTTTGCATAAAGATTTGGGTCTTAAGGCTTATAAAGTTCAGTTAACACAAGAACTCAAGCCGGCCGATCATCAACAACGTCGAGTCTTTGCTGATTGGGTGCTTGAAATGCATGAAAATGATCCGGAATTCCATTGAAAACTCATCTTGAGTGATGAGGCCCATTTCTACCTCGATGGCTTCGTCAATAAGCAAAATTGTCGCTCGGAAAACCCAAGAGTTATTGTTGAAAATCCTCTCTAACCTCAACGTGTGACTTTTTGGTACGGTTTATGGTCCCGCGGGGTCATTGGACCTTACTTTTTCGAAAATGAGGCTGGAGCAACAGTTACGATGAATGGATTGCGCTATCGACAAATGATTAATGATTTTTTATGGCCGGAATTGGATGGTATTGATCTGGACAACGTTTACTTTCAACAAGACGGCGCTACGTGCCATACAAGCAACGAAACCATTGATCTTTTACGGGAAAAGTTTCCGGACCGTGTTATCTCTCGAAGAGGTGATCACAATTGGCCACCGAGATCTTGTGACTTAACACCTTGCGACTTCTTCCTTTGGGGCCACATGAAAGAGAAGGTCTCCGCCAACAGCCCAGCGTCGATTCAAGACCTGAAAGATGGAATTCGTGAGGCTATCGAGGACATAGGGCAGCCATTTTGCGATTTGGTTATGGAAAATTTCATGAAAAGGATATGGTACTGTAGGCGTGGTCGTGGTTGTCATTTGGCTGATGTTATTTTCCATTATTAACGGCATACCCTCCTCTTTATAATGAAATAAAGATCCGATCATTTATCTCAAAAAATGGCATTTTTCTTTGAATATCAAAATAACACCTCTTATTGGAAAACCCTTTATTTTAACACGTTTGGCATGTCATGTATAGTATGTACAGAACAAATAATGGAATATCCAAAATTGATCCTTGTGGAACTCCTAGATTTAATTTCGCTTTCTCTGATATTTCTTTTCCGTATCTAGATCGATGTTTACGATTTTTCAAATAAGATTCAAAAAATCTTAACTCTCTTCAAGGAGTTGCCCTATTTATCTCATTTTCGAACTTAAATTGCCTTTTTTTTTATAATCCCGTGTGCAAAATTTCAGCTCTGTAAATTCACGAGCTCCCGAGTTAACGTGCACAAAGATAGACAGATAGACGGACATGCAAATATCAAATTAACTTCTAATATTATGTGTAGCTGTCAAATACATTTTGCTCCACCATTATTATTTCTGTGCGTTACAAACGCAATGACAAGCTTAGTATACCCTTTAGATTTCATCTAGGGTATAAAAATGGCAGACTTCCCCCTCATGTGCAAGACTTACGCTACTCGCCGGAAACTATCGATGTCAGCAGCCTTTACTCCTACTAATATACGCTTTTCAGAGGTTGCTATTAGTTCCGGTAATGTCATATGGCTGTGAGATCTTCTGTGAATTGGACTCATATGAAACACGAAAATTTGTGATATGCTTTATACATAAAAAGGCTTTATAATGTGTCATCTTACACTACCTTAAGCTTGGAGTCTAGAGATTGTTATTTTAAATTTAAAATGATTATGTTGTTTCGAAACTTAATTTTAACTGAACAGGTATAGATCATGTTTCTTAGCTGCGACAATTATTTGCTTTGAACGCCAATTTTTCATTCAGTCCATCAGACACTAGATATTCCTAGGGCTTAGTTTGAAAAAGGGCATAAGAAATCGTAATTTTTTAAGTAATCTATTTGAATTTCCTTCTAGTTAATTTTGCTAAAATGAAGTAAGTACCTACATTTAAATAGTACATGTAAGCAAAATGAATTAAGAAATTGTTTAATTCATTTAGTATCTTAATAGTAGTTTTATTATTTCACTTTTCTTTTTTATTAAATTTAAGAATTGAATAAATTGAAATTGAATTGAAATTACCAGGTAATTTGAAACTTATTTCAAATCTGTCTCAGAAAAATCACATTAGATAGCAACCAAAAAAGCCATATATTCAACAATCTCAAAGAACCGCCAAAATGGAAACTTTTGAAGAGGTTGGTTGGGTGGAAAAAAACTACAGTTTAATCACTTATAGGATCGTTCATCACACAGTGTTCGAATTCAAACCAAATCGATTCGAATATATTTTTGTTAACAGATAACTTCTGAAAAAGAAAACATCCTGAAAACAAAGCTTCAAAACTTTAAGTAAAATTATATCTAATCTGATTACTCTTAATAAAAAAACAGTTACACAACCCAACAAAGTCATGTATTTGTCATCTACATAACACATTGCACAAATACATTACAAAAGTTCAGCCTCATCGAACAGGTCAAATTAAAATCATTATCATATGTTTGAACCAGTTAGATGCGTGCTAAAAACAATTCCTTAAAAGAAAACATATTACAAAAATACCATGATAAAATTGAGTTCTGAAAAGAAAATTAATACAATCTAATTACAATTTTCCCTAAAATACACAGGTACAACATCTAACAGAAGCCTATGTTGTCATGTAGTATACAATGCATGGCACAAATACAATCAGATCAAGCAGACAATTTGCAACTCTATCATTATCATCATTACAAGTACCATGCAACGGAATATCTTCTCTACGTAATAGAGAGAATATTTTTTGCAAATATAATTCAATTTAACACAGCAGCATGGGTTGCTCAAATTTTTTTGATGGTATGCATTTTTGTTAATTGCTATGCAAATTTTATCGCATAGATGGAATGACAATTCTTGTTATCATGCACCTCTGCTACTCTATAAGTGGTATCATGTGTAAGCAAGGACTATATAAGTCACAAGCTGACTTGTCTCGATCTCTTTTAACAATTGGCATCGCTTGAGGTAGATTGGCTAGGGACTAACATTTATATCGGGTATCAACTGGTATACTAATTACTAATATCATTAATTTCTGGTATCGACGGAAATTAAAATATATTACTCTGGCTCTCGACTGAAAATAAGATAACACTTTAAGCCGGGTCTCGACTGACTTGACGAATATAATCTCGGGTCACGACTGCGATCATTATGTATTTACTAACCAATCTTTTATTGCTGGTCTCGACGGAAATAAAGAATCTAACTTCGCGTCTCGACTGAAGTTAAGAGAACACTTTAAGCCGGGTCTCGACTGACTTAAAGAATATTATCTCGGATCACGACTGCGATCATTATGTATTTACTAACCAATCTTTTATTGCTGGTCTCGACGGAAATAAAGAATCTAACTTCGGGTCTCGACTGAAGTTAAGATAACACTTTAAGACGGGCCTCGACTGACTTAAAGAATATTATCTCGGGTCTCGACTGCGATCATTATGTATTTACTAACCAATTTTTATTTCTGGTCTCGACGGAAATAAAGAATCTTACTTCGGGTCTCGACTGAAGTTAAGATAACACTTTAAGACGGGTCTCGACTGACTTAAAGAATATTATCTCGGGTCACGACTGCGATCATTATGTATTTACTAACCAATCTTTTATTTCTGGTCTCGACGGAAATAAAGAATCTAACTTCGGGTCTCGACTGAAGTTAAGACAACACTTTAAGAGGGGTCTCGACTGACTTAAAGAATATTATCTCGGGTCACGGCTGCGATCATTATGTATTTACTAACCAATCTTTTATTTCTGGTCTCGATGGAAATTAAAATATCTTACTCTGGGTCTCGACTGAAGATAGATAACACTTTAAGACGGGTCTCGACTGACTTAAAGAATATTATCTCGGGTCACGACTGCGATAATTACGTATTTACTAACCAATCTTTTATTGCTGGTCTCGACGGAAATAAAGAATCTAACTTCGCGTCTCAACTGAAATTAAGATAACACTTTAAGCCGGGTCTCGACTGACTTGAAGAATATAATCTCGGGTCACGACTGCGATCATTATGTATTTACTAACCAATCTTTTATTGCTGGTCTTGACGGAAAAAAAGAATCTAACTTCGGATCTCGACTGAAGTTAAGATAACACTTTAAGACGGGTCTCGACTGACTTAAGAATATTATCTCGGGTCTCGACTGAGATAATCATTTACTAACAAATCGTTTATTTCTGGTCTCGATAGATATAAAAAATCTTACTTCAGGTCTCGACTGAAGTTAAGATAACACTGTAAGACGGGTCTCGACTGACTTAAAGAATATTATCTCGGGTCACGACTGCGATCACTATCTATTTACTAACCAATCTTTTATTTCTGGTCTCGATGGAAATAAAGAATCTAACTTCTGGTCTCGACTGAAACTAAGATAACACTTTAAGAAGGGTCTCGACAGACTTAAAGAATATTATCTCGGGTCACGACTGCGATCATTATGTATTTACTAACCAATCTTTTATTTCTGGTCTCGACGGATATAAAAAATCTTACTTCAGGTCTCGACTGAAGTTAAGATAACACTCTAAGACGGGTCTCGACTGACTTAAAGAATATTATCTCGGGTCACGACTGCGATCACTATCTATTTACTAACCAATCTTTTATTTCTGGTCTCGACGGAAATAAAGAATCTAACTTCTGGTCTCGACTGAAACTAAGATAACACTTTAAGCCGGGTCTCGACTGACTTAACGAATTGAATCTCGGGTCTCGACTGAGATAATATTACTAACATTAACACCTTATTTCTGGTACCGACGGGAATAAAGAATTGTTCTAAGCAATGATTAGAACAAAGGGTCTTAACATTAGCTTAATGCCAATTCCTCAAGTGCCAAATATTAGATCGGTGTGTACCAGCCCATTTTATTATTTATTTATATATCTCTTATATTTTGACATATATCTACATATTATACACTTCGTGTACATATCTACCAAACATTATAATTTACTTCATGCTATATTTATTTTACATATATATATGTATATATTTATATCATTGTCTTGACGCTCTCTTATATTGCAAATTTGTGCCAATAAATGTGTTTTCAGTGTGATTCAAAAAACTCTGACCAAACAATTTATATAAATACTTTATTAATACGATTTCGCGAGATATTTAAAATAAATAAGTGTGTCAGTGTTTTGAAGTTAAGTTATTCTAAATTTTTTCTATTTATTAACCGCACATATTTAATATCTATTTATATAATATTATTAACAATCCTGTAAGTGTGTTTCCCCATACATTTGAATCGTTGACCTAATAACTTTTACATAATCTGATCTTAATAGTGGGAAATTCTAAAAAATAAGTGTGACAATATATTGAAGGTTAAAGCGAAGTGAACAGTGTTTGTTTTTTTTTTTTTATAAGAGAGTCGACCACTGGTGTTGATCCAAATTTATCAGGGCATTCATTTCAGTTTCACTAAATTCAAATTTGTGTGTACGTTCTACTAATGGACAGTACACACAGAGAGTAGCGCAAATACTTTTCCTTTTAGCTTGCGCGTTGGGCGGTTTCTATGTATATGTCCTCCTCCAACTAAAACGAAAAACTGAATTTGCTGCACTGTTATTACAAATCATTACGGTATCCCACAAGGTTCAATTCTAGGTTCATTATTTGTTTAATGACTTTTTTACAAAACATAGTAACTCACGTCTGTATGCTTATTTCTATAATACTGATTCGTTTTATTTTAATTCTTTTAATATACTACAGATTGCCTCAAAAGAGCTCTAAGCTTATTTTTACGTATGACGAAAATAAGAAGTTTTTGGAAAGACAGTGTTGGTAAAACATAAATTCCTTACTAATGAAGTATTTAAGATACAGAACAGTCTTTTTAGGAGATCTGTGGAAAATATTTTATTTCTGCATCAGGCTAATATCATTCAGCTAAATATTATTCCCTCAATTACATAAATTGGTACCATATCCGAATTTCCTCATGACAAAAGAAGCAGTTTAGAAAAAAAAAAAAAAAATACACAATCATCAAATACCTAACCGTGTATGTGTGTGTGTGTGTGGCTTGTATAAAAATAAAAACTCTTGGAACGAGATAAGACCACATTCTGACAATGACTTGTGTTTGGTTATCTAAAAATTTGTGCCACTTTTTCCACTAAATCCCTTATCACCCCCGACATTGTGGTTAAGAGGTCGGAGATGTAATTTTTCGCTAAACAATTGTCTACTGTTATACTCTCATCCTAGAATGTTGTTGCCTAACTACACAAGGATATGTGTCTATCCGGAACTCAGTGCCTGGACTGACTGCCCTTTACAGACATATGCTACCGTAGTCGTCTATTCTATGTTGAATATGGAGAGGGGAATGGTGACGAGGAAGGCAAAGGCGAGGATGTTAAATATGTTCGGGTCGGTGGTCAAAAGCAAATGTCCTTAACAACTTGCCAGCATCCATATATAAGAGACACCGCGTGTGTTGAATGTTTTCATTTCAAAAAAGGCAGTTAAAGGCAGTTAATTCGCAGCATCGGTGACAGGAACCGGACATAGAGGCCAGCTTCACGATGTTCTCACATCCAATTTACGGGGAATTGCTTTATCCTGTTCGGCGTATGGGTCACAGAAGTGTACACAGGAGATATAGTGTCTACTCAGATTGCAAACTTTCGCTACTATAGTCCAGTGGGCAGCATCCCAATGATTCTGTTGCTTGCTTCCAATTTAGCCACTCTCTAATGGGGTGTTGGATAGGCAGCGCGAATTTACGAGTTTTAATCATTGAAGCTCTATGGACAGGAAATGCCTGAAGTTTTTATTGAATTTCATGTTTTTTTTTTTTACTTTTTAATTTCGTTTGAGCATTTTTCAATTTGTACCAGCTCCTAATAATATATGAGCTAGTCAGAAGTAAAAAACAAAAAACAAGAACATCAATCGACAGAATTGAATGAATACTTAATGACTGAAAATATACTACAGAGCCTCTCTATAAATTTGGTCCATAATACAACAATCAAGGGACAGACACTCGAGTTCCACCCGGAGAGTAAATATTTGTTACACAAATATTGAATACACCTTCCGAAACCTGGAAGACCATCAGCATTCATTCAAATTGGCCGAACCACAAAACATATTTGTCAATTTATGAACAGTCGAGCAGGCAGCTACACATGTATCCGGTAATGAATGTAAATCTGGAGCCTCTCGATTTCCGAACTATGTAAGTCGGGACGAAGGAGACCTCCACCACCATTAAGTCCGTTTTCTATTGATATATACTGAAACATCGGTCGTCGTGCGACACTCTCCATCCGTCGCACTCCACTCTCTAGTACAATTTGGGAGAACTGGGACGCCACTTCAGTATGGAGCCTATATATTCAACATGGAACCCCCCCTCCCCGGACTAGCACCACCAGCCCCCCAATTTTATTCAGTAAATTGAGTATGTGCGGCGGTATATGGCCATAAATTAAGGACATTTATTGTACAGCAAGTTGTTTAAGGACATCTGCTTGTCTCTGCTTAATTGGTATTAACTGCTTAATTTATAGTTAAAGGCATGTGATTTGTTAAGAAAGTAACTAAACATGCCATAAATATACACATATGGAGGTACACACAAACCTTCGTCGACTGAGTGCCTTCCCTCCGGGAGGGTGTTAGTAAATTGAAATTTGCTGAACGAGTCCTAATTTACATTGCCTTAGGTCCGCTCCAAGCTCAGCTCAGTAGTGTTGATGTGGGCCTAAAGAACATTGAAAGGATACGTTTCGACAATGAAAATTTATTCTCCTTCTGCGTGCGTGCGTGTGCGTGTGTGTGTGTGTATATAGGCAAGTGTAAATTGATAAGTAACATTTATTATTACGTTTATAAATTATAAGATTTGTAATTGTAAATATTTATTTTGTAATTGTTTACTGAGATGCATTTCTATGTTAACTAGACTCGAGAACTTATATTTTTGCAGATTAACTACATATTTAAGTACATTAGCATTTATCTTTATCAGTTGAAATGTTTGTAAGCAAAGTTTGACGGAATATAGATTTTTAATTTTTGAGGCTATAAAATTTCTTTTCTGAGCAAGTATAAAAAACAAAATGAAAGTCACTTTTGCTTTGAAATTAGAAGTCAGCACAATATGAAAATATTAACATTTACCAACGCACGTCAGCTTCTTAAATTTAAAATGATACCTTGAAATTACTAAGAAGCAATGTGGTCACACCGATATTATAAGGAGTATCTAACATTTTAAATTCATATTGGACCGTTCCGACAAAATATTTAATTTATAGGTTGGTAACATCATAACAATTTCAGAAAAACACACAGATTGCGACATCAAAAGCTAATCACAAATAATAAAATCACAAAAAAAAAACACCACAGGACCTAATACAGAGCCTTGTGGAACACCAGAGCATATTCTCTGTTTACCTTGAAATCAAAAACTTATAACATGTATCCCCTATAGTTGGACAATAAAAAATTAACTCGTTTTGGGATTTGAATAAATAAATTTTAATTTTCGCATAGTATATATGTCCCTTCAGAGAGTTGAAATATAGTAATGATTGGAAAGTGACTTCCACTTTCTCTCTAGACCTTCGTCATGCACGAAAGTGTAATATTTCAATTAAAAGCAGTTTTATTAAAAAAATAAAAAAAAAACAGTTATTAAATTTTATGACAATTAATAATAATAAAAAAAAATTACTACAAAATCCCTTACCTTGCTAAGTCATGTATTTTTGATGAACGCTGGTTCACTTAATTTGTATCATCCGCTTTCAACTCGTTTTAGAGACAAACACAGCATTGCAGTGCTGCAAGAAAAATTTGAAAAATAATTAATAACTAATAATTAAGAAGATTAATATTAATAACTATGTATAAATCAAGTCAATTCAAGTTAATTATTAGTGACTTGGATGACCTTGGCTAGGTTAATAAAAATCAATTCCTCTCATAAAACTATATTTGCACTTGATTATGAAAATTTTAAATAACTATTTATTTTAAACGATATTTCTGAAATAACTATATACGGCGTATACCTGTTTGGTTTTCAAAATATAATAGAGGCGGTAAAGATAAGCTTAGAAAAATAGAAGATAGGAGATTACTTCTCTCAGTAGTTTAGAAAAAATACAGGCTGGTGAAGAATTTTCTATCCTTTCTGCATGAAACAAACCATATCTAATAATATCTACTAAGTAGCTAATCAGGAGAAGCAATTCCATCACCACTAAGAAATATGAAAGTAAAGCATCGATCTGAACTCTCCTAACGTACCTGCACCCTTCATTGTATTTTGTAAATTATTTCAACAATGAGCAATATATAAAAAGTAAGAGCCTTCCAATACTCGCCTATAATACCGCAGAATTAAGATGCTACGCTGTCGCAATGATTAAAGGAAAGAAATGTAGGTAGCTAAATAATTAGCTTATAAAAAACAAAACAAGTGCTTTGCGCTGAGATGTTAATCCAAGGAAGACCCGAGAAGATCTTTACTGCACGGAGAAATATGATCAAACCTACGAAGACTGAAAATAAATTTAATACAATAATTAAAGGCAACATTAATTCTGCGACGGCAACATGAAACAAGTAGTGGAGATAAATCAAACTTCTATTGGAAAAATGGGGTATTATCAGGGCTTGGACGATCTTCAGTTTAGGGCTAGATCTTAAAATCTAAGTAGGAAGCCATAACCTCCGCAGTCCACCATAAAACTTTGCCAATCAGCAAGGATATATGATCACAACAGCCCAATCTTGAGTTGATCCTTATCCCCAAATTTGTAGCTTGCTCAACATAAGGCCATACATGGCTATTGAAAAAGATGGGGTAAAATGCTTCTAAGGAGTCGTGGCATACCACAAGGCATTGTGACTCATCTTGATTAAGCACAAAGCCGTTATTTACTGACCAGCGATTAAGTCTTTCTAAGTCCTCATTTAAACGTACAATACAATCTCCAATGAGACCAATTGATCTGCTAAAGTACAATTGAACATCGTCGGTATGCAGATGAATGTTACAATCACGTATTGCAGATCATTAATAAATAAAGTAAATAATAGCGGACCCAGAACAGAACCCTGAGGTATACCGGACACAAAGAAAGCATTCCAGAGAGCATTTCATTAATGCAAACCTGCTGAAATCGTCCACAGAGGAAGGTAGAGATTAAATTGATAGCAGAGGGAGAAAAACCAGAATTTGATGATATTTTATTAATTAACTTGACATGATTAACAGTATCGAAAACTTTGATAAAATCTAGCATTACAAGAAGATTCACTTCACCTCTATCCATGCTGGACATCAGGTCCATGCTGACCTTTAGCAAAGCAGCTTCACAACTAAGATTTGAGCAGAAGCCACCAGACTGCCGATATGTGTCAGTATCTGTCTATACATAAGTTTTTCGAGGACTTTAGAAAGGAAGCGCAAAAGACTTATGGGTCGAAAATCGGGAAGGAAAGAAGTCATAGACTTTTAGACCTTGACAAAAAAAAAACAGATGCAGTCAAAATAATATTAAGTATACTCGTATGCAAGATATTCGGTCCAATGTAGGGATAAGTAATTTCGAAAATTTTTGGCGAAGTGCTATCAGCACCAATGAGTCAATAGGGATAGTCAGACTATTTTTCACAAGGTGTCTCATTTTTGAAATGCTTCCACAAATATTTCTATAGTTAAAAGGAAGGAAGTCCTACAGGAAGAAAAGCGACACTTCACTAAAAGAGTAATGAGGGAGGTTTAAGATCGTATCTAAAAATGTCATAATAGCGTAAACCCTCTAATTAATAATTTGAGAACAATTTATACCCTAGACAAACTGTCTCTATTTTAAATTAAATGGAGTCAAATGTGCTGTATTTCACATAAATGAAGTACATAAGGAGCCATTTACAACATTTCACTAAATTTTTAAATGTATCGTCATTAAAATGAACTGAATTTATTGGGAAGCCTTCAGCTGATCATGAGATCTATTTTTTTCAACTTTCCTTTTCATTTTGGCCTCTTTAAACAAAAAACAAAAAACTTCTAATAAATGCTTTGGAACTACAGCAAATATTATCTTTTTGAAAGCATTTAATTAAATTTTTGAAGTCTTTCATGATCTTCCATCATAGTGAGGAGCTCCCAATGATATTCCAAATGAAATAATTTTCGTCCACAGCCTGTTCACATATTCATTTCTTTGAAATGAGTGAATTTCAAATTAAGTAATAATGGACACAATCTTTGTAGGGCATTAGGATGAAAGGAATTTATATTAAGCTCATTTTTACATACGATCCTCCATTCCTCTGTTAATTCTTTTATCGTACAGAGGAAAACAGTAAAAGTTTGTCATTCTCTGTTTGTTATCGTGGCGTTATACAGATAAGCAGTAAGAGTATTTAAAATAGAAAAGTTTTCTTTTATTAAGAAAAGAGTCAATAACCTTTATTTTACTTGAATCTCTATTTTCATGTTGTCCTAATTTATGTAAATAAATGTATGTGGCGGTTTGACAGATCCAACTGTACGTCGTAAAAGGCCTTGGGAGGGCCTTGAACTTTGTAAGGTTTTCGTAAATCCAATTTGAAAGCCATTTTAAGAATTGGAAAAGGTTATGTAAGAAAGCCTAGATTTTAATATTTAGTATAAAAAAACAATTTATTTAATACTCTGTCAACCAGTAACCGGTGGTCCAAGACCTAAATAAGACGAAGATTACTCTTAGAACATTAAATACCGAAGTATTGATGTTCTTTATTGATGCAATTATACAAACTAGTTTTTCAACAGAGTTCCAGTAATGGGATACCATCAAGATCGGAACCGCGAGCTATTATAGAGCGACTGCTATCGCCGCTGCTAAGGCTTGTTACAGGTAAACTTCGGCAGTAGAGCATGGTTTCTATTGTTGCTGCTTCGGCCTAGTCAACATAGAGTCAGTTTGATTATTCCTCATCCGTCAGCTCGCAACAACATCAGTGCTTTAACTTCTCAGGCAACAGACTTAAAAAGTGTACAATTTCAGGCGGTACCAGGTCCTCGTTCACGTTGTAACAGAGACAGGCTACACTCGGACGCCCAACTCATTCGGCGCTCTGAACTGAAATTTAGTTTAGATTCGAACCGAATACTCATCCAGGCTGCCATAGGGACAAATTGGACCTGCAACACAGTTATCTGATAATCCCAGTCTCACTTCAGATAGACTAATGATTTCTTTACCTTTCAGAAACAAGTGCTGACCAGTTAATCAGCTTACTGACCGACACCAGCGGCTAGTTCTCATCTTCTCAAATTTACAATTCTTTAGTGAGAAACAGACACTTCAGCTGTCGCAGCTCCATGTTCCATATAGTCGACGTAGCAGCCGCCCTGAGGAGGACAGTCGTCTACCTCAAATAGAAGCGCCATACTCTTTCTGTTGAGGATACACGACTCCACCAATACACCGGCTACCAAGAATTGGCAGCTACCCCAAATATAAAGTATTATATGTTTTGTTGTTCTTAATAATAAATTTTTCTTATTTCAATTTCCATTTCAATGTTAATATGAATTAAAAGTAAGGCCTCCATTTTACCATAATTGCGAATTAAAAGAAGTACCTCAGTTCAACTTTAATTCGAATTCTGTCTGATGTCTCCATGTTAAGTTTTGATTTAAATTTGAGAGCTCCATTTCCAAAGGAGGTCTTCATTTAGTGTTAACTGAGAGTCCAAAATGCAAACTGCCACTAAAGTTTATTGCAAGTTCAAGGGGAGTACTCACTTTAAAAAAAAAAAAGTTGAAAATGAGGACCCCTTTCCCAATGTCCTTACAATATTAAAATAATGCCAAAGGGAGTTCTTTTGAAGGTATAAAATCTCTTTTTGGATACATCCAATATTACCTATAGAGGTCTTTTTTCTGTTCGGAATGTCTTTACCCTAGTAACCATTAGTCCAATGTCCTATCTTTGTCCAAGATTTATAGTAAAAACATTGGACCGATGTACTTTCTTTGTCCGATCTATATTGGATCCAAGTTTTGTTCGAAATAGATGAGACATACTACATTGGATTCTTCTCAACTTTGTCCTCTAAAAGTCCTAAGTTGAGATAAACATTGGATAAAATTCAGATTTCTATAAATTTTTATCGGAAGGAACGCTTGTTCAGTAACTTCAGATGATCATGGAGAATCATGCCAATAAGTTGGTGCGTAATTTCTTAGTGCCGTAATTAATTCAGTAAACAATAAGATTTTTTGTATTCCTATTCTTTATAGCGTGTTTTAATTTATTGTATTGTTTTTCTTTAATTGCAATTCAAGCCTCTATACGAGACTGCTATTCAAGAAGTGCACTTGCGGCGTACTATAAACTTTTAGCTCCTATGGCGCTTAACCTAACCTAACAATTAAATATTAGGAACCAGAGCCCAATAGGGCCTAATACTTAGCTATTATATGTTTATAAATATTTTTAGGAGTGTCGACATCACAGAAGGATTATTGCAGGAGGAGAATTTTGTTAATATCAGAACTAGAACGTGTTTCTATTGTTCTTATTTTCTTGTCCGCAGGCTTAGTGCAAATTTATGGCTCTCAGATTTAAAAAACATCGCCTTTTGAAGAGTGAGGCTGCTCATCTCGTCCGTAGACATTTTGATGTAAAACACGATTTTAAAGTTCTTTCTAACTATGGTAGTAGTAATTACGAGGCCAATCCATTAGCGCAACATCCATGTTCTGCAATAGCTTTCAATAAAGACTACTCTTCAACTGAGAGTGAAGAAAACACACAATCTGCTTTAAATATTACTCATTATAAAACATCACATCCACCAGTTCCTCTGGTATTAAATTCACATTTCGTCAACGATTTTCAAGATATGGAAATAGAAATGCAGTCCGATGAATCTACAGACTCCGAAGAATATATGACAAAATCAAATGATAATATAGAACGACTAGTCTGGGCATCAAAAAGTAAATGTCCTCCCATACATTTAAGCAGCCTATTTCGAATATTAAAATTCTATCATCCTAACTTAGCAACAGACAGCAGAAAGCTGTTAGAGACTCCAAGGAAACAGAATATTATTAATATGTTAGAGGGACAATATCTTCATATAGGCGTTGCTAAATGTTTAGATTTCCTTCTAAGATCATTGTCAGCAGCTCAACAGCCAGTTAATATGATCCTTGTTGATATTGGTATTGATGGAGTAAGTACGAGTAATAGTTCAACAAGCACTCTCTGGCCAATTTTAATGAGCATCGTTGGTTTTACTAAGGTCACAATGGTTGGAACATACTTCGGTACATCGACTTTTCTGGAACCGTTTGTAGAGGAAATGAAAATGATAATAGAAAATGGATATTTATGGAAAGATAAAATGTATGAAGTTAAAATTAGGGTAATTGTTTGTGACGCGCCAGCGAGAGACTTTATTTTGAATGTAACGACATTTTCTGGATATCGCAGCTGCAATAAATGCCATATTCGAGGTTTATATATTCTTCACCGTGTAACATTTCCATATGAGAATCATCAACGATCAATGATGTAGAGTTCACGGATAAAACAGTACTTAAACATCACAAGCGCGAACTATGTATTATATAAACCTAATTTTTAAGTAAAATAAGCTTGTATTTTTCTTTCGCCATACAATTTAGTTAGTCTGTATCAAGTAATAAATCTGTTACCTGAGTATGTTTATCTGGAATATGAGTGCAATATTTATTAATCTTATTATTAGTATTTCTTCTGTATTTAACATAGAAATATGTGTATTGCAAAACACAATTTTCTTAAAAGTATAAAAATATATGTCGAAATATTTTGAGCTTTTAAAGAAAAACTTTGTATATACATATATATATAGAGGATATGTTTAATAAATAATTGAAGGCAGCTATATTTCTATTTTATTTAACTCCTTATTGAAAACAATAATGAAATCGTAATCCCTGGTTATCCGAATTTAGTCCTGGGAAAATATCGGCTCGATATCCACAATATTTCCTGTGGTTATTTCCACATTTATTCCTTAGAAAATGTCGTCGTGATATCCACGGAATTTCCTTTGGTTGTCTGATTTTATTCCTTGGAAAGTATAGAGATAATATGTATAGAATTTCCTATGACTTTATCTGAATTTAATCCTTGGTAAATATCGTCTTAATATCCAAAGAATTTCCTCAGTTTATTTCCGAATTTATTCCTCCGAAAATAACCTAGTGATATCCACAGAATATCCTGTGATTTTGTCCCAGTATATTCCTTGGAAAGCATTGCATTTCCCATAGGACATTTTTGAAGTGGTTTTTAGCATATTTTCTAGAACGGTTCGTCGGATAGAAAAAAATATTATCAGCAATTTTATAGGATTTCTGAAGAAGTTTTTAGTATGTAAAAAACCTAAAATTTTATATGGCAACACCAAGAAGGGGCTACCCGATTTAGTCCATTTTTTAAATTTTATTTGCTATTATTATGAAAGCACCATGTACCAAATTTCAGCTCTCTATGTCGATGCGGCAGTGTTCAAGTTCAATGTTAGATGAAATGGAAACAATTACAGATCGGCGAATCTTGGTAATGAAATCCGTAATCAAGAATTATGTTTGGTTTTTGGTCAAATTTTTATAGATCTCCTCAATATGAGCGTTTAATAATATCTCACTAAAATAGGAGAGCTCGTTCAACATTTTGTAGAAACTGACTACTCAATTTTCGATCTAACTCAAGGCCTCGGATGACTTTAGCTGTGACCGCAACTGGTTCATATTAATTGAAATAAAAAATTACAATAAATATAACAGTGCTGGGCATTATTCGAATAAATTTTCAATCAAATAACGATTTTTTTAAAAAATCAAATAAAAAATTATTCGAATAAATTTTTATTTGAGTATCAATTTATTTTAAGTTATTCGCAAATAATTATTTGTTATTTGGTACAAATTATTTGAGTTTCAAATAATTATTTTTTATTCGATCATGCGTTAATTGATAATCAAATAATTTCATTATTTGATGAATTATTCGTGATTTCTTATTATTGTGATGGTCATTATTTGAATTTCAAACAATTATTTGTCATTCGGTTATGGATATATGTTTTCTGGTGTCCGTCTTGGCACAAACATTTCTTTCCGCAAGATTTCTCGTTGCTGAAGGCCGATGGTTAGCTGCAGTTTATGTCGATCACCGGGAAAGGCTAAGGACGTATTTTATATCGATGGTTGGAAATGCATACGAAACTTGCATTGAAGTTCCTACTAATTATGAAGGAAAAGAAGATGACTTCTTCTTTGGAGATGAAGATATTGATCCAGCTACACCTTCATCAAGCATAAAGCTTCAGGTTTTAAAGTAAGTGACAACAAATTTAAAAAAAAATTTAATCTTAAAGGCCATTGATTGTACGAGTAAGTACTTTAATTTTTTCAATTCTCGTTTTTTCCAGATACCTTAGTGACCCACGAAGGGATTTAAATATGTTAGAAGACTACCCAGTTCTGAAGGCAATATTTTTAAAATATAATACCCCACTTCCTTCTTCAGCACCTGTAGAAACGCTCTTTTCGCAAGCCACAATATTAAGCGGGTCTAAATGTGGCTCTTTAACTGATGAGCATTTTGAAGAGCGGATTTTATTAAAAGCAAGCGCATATTATTAGTGAATTTAGTTAAAATGTATTACAATCAAAATTAAAAAAACTTATCATCGTCTAAAGAGGTTTCTTTTTCACAATTCCTAAATATGAAATCTATGTCTACTCAAGGGTCATAAGGATATAAATGTAAAATAACTGAATAATTGTTTGAAATTCAAATAATGATCATCACAATAATAAAAAATCACAAATAATTCATCAAATAATGAAATTATTTGATTGTCAAATAACGCACGATCGAATAAAAAATAATTATTTGAAACTCAAATAATTTGCACCAAATAACAAATAATTATTTGCGAATAATTCTTCAAATAACGAATAATATTTGTAATCAAATAAATTTTTATTCAATTTTTCATTTTATTCGGTTTTTTATCTTTTATTTTTATTCGAATAAAATATGCCCATCTCTGAAATATAATCATTACCAAGCGAACGAAATTAAAAACTGACTGCAGAGTTTTTCTTTTTCTTTTTTTAATCCCATATATTGAAAACCGTGTAAAAGTGAAATCGTATAAATAAAGTACCATGTAAATTGGGGGATAGGTGTACGAAAAAATGCAAAGAATGCAAATTTAGGTAAAATACAATTTCAATTAATTGACCTGAAATCGCACTCAATAAATCAATCACAATCACAATAACAAGCGTTTACCCAAATTCAAGTCACACTTAAGTTATTGCGTCAACAATATAAAGTGACTGCATTTGTTTATGTTTTGCAACATGCTTAATACAGGTCAAGCCAGTTGCATCATACTAAACAATATTAAGCACATAACTAAAAGCAATCAATTTAGACATAGTAACACAACATCATGATATATTATGATATAAATAAGTTAAGAAACCTGGAAAAACATCTCAGTGATAGTATTACAGGAGTCGGGCGTTGCATTTACCTATAATTGGTGTCTGCTGATATTAGCTGCGCCTCCCTAACAAAGCAGGGCCGTAGCTAGGGGAGGGCATAGAGGGGCAATGCCCTACCTTAAAATGGCAATGCCCTACCTTAAGAATTGCCAACTTATTCGGTATTCTGCGGCGCCGTCATTAAAATCATCGCGGCGAATTTGTATGATCGGCAAGATGGACCATTCAGCTACTAATCGGCTATGTTTGCGTTGCTTACCTCTAATATCTTCCTACCATGTATGAAGATAAGACGATTGGTCGACTACTTGAACAGCTTTCGTCAGGACATTTGGCTAAGAGTCGTATACGAAAATTATGCTCTGATTTTGAAGACTCCAAATAAAATAAAAAATGGAAAATTCAATGGTGATGATATTGCTAAAAGTGTTGACATCAAAGGCGTTATGTTAAATATAAAAGTTCGATTGGCAAAGATAGTAGCAAAAAGAATATTACGTGCTCTGCAACCGGCTGATGTGTCTTTACAGGGTCGAAGCACGGGATTGACGGATGCAATATCGATAATAAAATGTGTCTAGGAAGAAATTGAGGTCAGAAGAGATGTAAGAGGTAATTTTGGAAGGAGCTGAGAATACCATATTGTAGAAAAGAATCTCAAAATAGTTCCAAGAACAAAAGAGGTAAGTAAAGCCAAGACATCTGGAGGATTAGTGCTGTATTGTCCGTCACCTTCTCGTCAAAACACAGCAGGCATAGCTTAAACTCCGCCATTTAAAGCAGAATATTATGAAACTGTAGACATAATAAATAACAGTTGAGATGAAAAGAAGGTTTGAAGACAATGAGTATCTACATACTAGATTCAATTTTGTTTTTTGATGAGTTGGACAAAGTTTTATCTGCTCAACATTTAAATATATAATTATTATGTGAGGAAATTAATGAGGAAAAAAAAACAAATCCGTATGTGCAATTATTTGTCAGGTATTAAAGTTCTTTCCAAAGAGGAGACTACTATTGTGAAAGGTACTTGAATGAGTTGAATGGTCAAGGAGATCAGACTGAAAGCATATTACAAGTTCTATACAGACAAAGGGAATCCTTCAGAGATACGTCTGAACTATTTGCATCAGCCGCAATATTCGGATGTAGTACTGCTGCGTGCGAACCTACCTTTTCGACACTAATTCCTATCAATAAGCCTAAAAAAATGTCAATGGCTCACGAGATGAAGGCAGGTTGGGTGTTTCTTGCATTTGAACAGAAACGAACAGACAAAATAGATATTGACGAAATGCTACGAAAATTCCACAATATTGTAAATCGAAGACTGCAATTATGTTGAATATTTTTACCATGTTGTGTTTTTTGTTTGGTCCATTTATTTCTTCTTATTGTAGGTACCTGTTTTAGTTCACGTATAAAAAAATGTAATAAAATGAGGGCTCTAGAAGCTTAGTTTTTCAAAAAAATATCCCTTCACCTGCGCCCTACTTCAAATGCCCTACCTTTAATTTGGTTCTAGCTACGGGCCTGTAACAAAGGAGTTTTGTTCTTGTAACTTCCTCCTTAGGAGTTCTGCCATGAGACTGGCTCCGATCGTCATCGTTAAGAACTGATAGTACACTAGAGAATCTGATATACATAATTGGCGTCTATTACAACCAATGTTCTTCCTGCAGTACAAAGATAACTGAGATATTCTACTACATCTTGATCTTCAAAAAAAAAAAACAGTAAAAAATCTCAAATGTCGCTCTTTATCTCCGAAAACGTTAAGAGTTATCCCACCCTTGCCTCAAAATATTTTTGTTTCTTAAGAGTACTATCATAATTTAAAATCTGTAGTACATATTTGTGTTTGATTATATGACACAGTCGTAAATATTTTATGTTCAAAATTTCGGAAACAAAAAAAACATTCTTAGAGTTAACACGAAATTCCATATTACTTATTTCTCTCTATAAAATATACTAAAAATTCTTTCTACAAATTCCAAGAGACTATAAATGTATATAGACATACATTCCTCAATATAAGAACTCATATCCTAAAAATGTCGATTTTCATTCTAAATGTTACCATTAATAGGAGCTATATTTTGGTGTAATTACCAGCATACCCAAAAAAAAAAACATGTTGGATGCATATTAAGGACTAGATACTAAATACATATATATATAGTTGTTGTAATCATCGACCCAACTAATCTCAACGTTATCTTAATTACAGTCAAAAGTAAACAAATCCAGAGTGTCACGTACACTCGAACAGCACCAAATTTTCAAAAGTAGTGTCATAAATTAAAACTTTAACTTGATGTCAAGTATAAACGTAAATCTCTCTCTAAAAGTCCTCCCGTTCTCATAAATCGCAGCAGAGAAATGCCTCAATCGTATGTAATAATCCCCTGAAGGGGTTGTATGTACCGCCATACCCACCACCACCATCATACCAACCAGGCCATGACAATTCTATGGAATCTAGCATTTAAGTTTAAGACAAAGAGAAGGCATAAAAAGATGGGGATCGAGGATACTCGTTGGTTGGATTAAGACTTTGATCTATGACGATTGCTGCTGGGTCTTTTACTATTTAGTAGGTATTCTTACATACATATACTTTTTATATTACTGCTGCTGCTGCTACTGCTGCTGAACTGTTTTATGCTATACCTATATAAGACAGGATAGAAGAGGATAAGATAGTATGTATTAGTAGTAGATAGAAGACATAAAAATTTTAACTATTTTTTCAACATTTTGACAATATATAAATGGGGGAGGTTCATAAAAATAAAAAAATGAAACTTGAACATCAGCCCTTGACTAGTTAGAAAGACCAATCACAAAATATATACACAGGAAGGAGGCCTCTAAGGATTCTATAACTATAGGCGAAATTTTTGCGAGAAAAGGATTGAAAAACTCCGTTGTGTATCTACTACTGCTGAATACGAAAAGAGACTCAAAAATTTAATTAAAATCCATGGCTATATTTATACCACAAGTCCCAAGGCCTGCTACTACTCAATTCGCATAGATAATGGCTAATAAGGAAAGTTCAATCCTAGGTAAGCTTTGCATAAAAGCCAAAAATGTTGCCAAGAAATTGTTCTATATATAGTGGAACTGGTATTTTTGGTTGGTCGACCTCTACGGGCTGGAGTTAATATATAAATAGGAAAACTGAGGATGAACTCATTATAATACATATATATAAATATATATGTATGTACATATACTAGTTTTATATTTCAACTGCACAGAAGAAGGATTTTGAGCCTAGGCCAGAAGCGGCTGAGCCGAAACAACAATATAAAGCCCGACACGCGTAAACTTTAATTAAAAGTTTTCTCCATATAAAAATTGAGAAATACGAGTTAGTCTAGTTAAGGAACGGGGAGGGGAGTAGAGGCAACATGGTAACACTGCTGATTCTCGCTAGCCACCTCGCAAAACTTAATCTAGGGCTTCTCTAAATACACGAATTTATTGGTTAATAAAAATAAATTTAAATATTTCTAGATGCCCCTTGTGCATGGATGTTTCACCAACCTTAGCCCCCCCCCCTTCCAGCCAGTCCACTACCCTACCATAATTCCAAAAACAAGACAAGAGCAGATTGTCAGGGAGTCCCTATTCCAATTTCTGTGAGAGAAGTGAAAATTCTTCTGGTTGTTTCCTTGTGATATCCTTTGTCGACGTATAGTCATTGCGCTGCGGTGCGCTTGTTATTTTTTTCAATTTTAATAAATTTTCAAGAGGGATTGCTTGACGCAATCGTCGCGGTTGGTTACCATTGCCAGCATCTTCTCTATCATAACTGGACGTGTTTGGAATGAGGTGTATTCAAAGAATTGCTCTATCAACATCTATTAAGTATATTTATCTATGTAATGTATTTAGGTGAGAATTTCAACATTTCAAATATTCAAGTATATGAAGAGTTTCTTCACAGGTCATTCCCAGGACTATTAGACTTTTTGACTATCTCCTCACATGTATTTCCTTCCTTCCATTATGAGATAGTTTCTTAGGAAAGAGTTGTGAATGAGTATCTATAGTAGATACTCTACAGTTGTAGATAATATACACGGGGTACCGCAAGTGTTCCAGTTATATTTTGTAAAGACCAGCACGCCATAAGAAACGAGCTACCATTTTACGAAAAATGTCCTGGTTTACCAGGCAAACTGTTTTGTTATGGGTCGAAACCTGGTGTGTTGTGTTCCTCCAGAATATCCACAAATCCATGTTCCACGTAGATTTACGATCCTCTATGACATCATTAATCAGCAACTTGATTGGTGATCTTGTTTTTGTTAATTAATACAATAATACAAATGCCGAGTGTATATTTGCGGTATAATAGAGGAGCATAGAGAGTCATGGAGATGGTGGAAGCCACACTATAACCCCTTCTCCATAATGCCTATAATACCCCTTAAATGTATCCTGCTTACGCTAGAACGATGAATGTAAACAAACAAATACCTATACATAGAAAAAGCCCACTCCCTCCCTAGGTGTGTTTAGAACTGACCCACTCTTGGTTTCAATTTATTGAGGGGCAACGGGCTCTGCACAAACAAATAGTAGACGAAGTGAGTAAAAGGGTTGAGTAAGCGAAAATCAGGGGTGGGGTGGAGGGGAGAGGGAGATTGTATAGTGAAGGATAATAACTACTACTGTTGTTGTTGTTGTTGTCTAGGCATTAAATTAATTATTCGTGTTATTATTTTGGTCAAAATTAAGCACGTAACAATTTATAACCGTCGTAGATGTGTACCAGCAGGACTAGTTTGATGCTAGTTTGTTGTTTAGGTATCCTGGCCAGTTATTGGTCAATTCTCATGCAGATTGTAATTTACTCGCAGGTGTACGATTCCCTGTACGTACAGCTTTTGTATAATTGGATGTATGGCAAATTCATATTAAATAAGCTTTTCTCTGTAGGAGAATATGTTTTTGTGCTTTTGCAGGTTTGTTTGTTTTTTTTTTTTGTTTTTTTCTTGTTTTGTATTATTACACCCTGTACAATTGGACAATTTAATTAAATGACAGTCGTTACGATGAGATTTGCTTTCATTTCAACGCTCTGCTATATTATCAATGGAATTATTGAGAAATTTAGAATTTAGATATATCAAAACCATAATTGGTATCTCTGTGATGAGAAAAACAAAAATAAGTAGAAAAGTTCCTAAATGTAACTCAAGGTAGCACAATGTAACTTTTTGGTTACATTTACGAAAAAAAAAAATAATGAAACAAAAACTCTGCAGTTATTTGTTATCAATTTTAATTTACAACAAATTTGTTTTATGCAGCGACAGAACTAGTTAGTTATGATTTTTTTATGGAAAAATCTTACTTTTCTTGTTATTCCTGACCGATAATAATTTTGAAGGTAGAAAAGCAAGAGCGAGAGTTTGATAGTCTTTTTCGATAAAAATATAAAGCCAACTCGGGCTCAAGGCAGACTTTTTTCGAGCAAATATAAGATGTAAACTTGGCTTTTTACTTTATCAAGTGGTGGTTAGTAACTGGTTGAAAGAACTCTATTAAATTGTTTAGCCAATTGAGGAGTATCGTAAAAAACTATTTGAAAAATAATGTTTTATTTATTTTATTGATAAAGAATTTAACCGAACAAATAATATATTTCGAAAATTTTCTTCCAACAAATTGCAACTGAGATCTTTCATACAGTACCACTCATTAATTTCAATAAATGCAAGTTTTTAAGAAAATTTATGTTCTTTAAGGCGTTTAGTACAGGTTTTGCTTTTATTTATTTTAATATTTTCAGACACATTCTCCCAAGTTTACTGATGAGTATCTTGCCTTTTTTTCTGAAGTTATAGACCTTTTTTCGAAAATGAGTGTTTTGCTCTGGCAGTGCTGGAAATTGCAAAGTTCGTCCGTTTTCCCGTGAGTCATTCTATCACATTGGAAGCGAATGGAAATAGTTGTTGTCGATTAGTTTTTGTCTATTAGTGAACAAAGCCAGAGCAGAACACGTCAAAACACGTTTTTTTTATGTCTTTCACAACAACTGAACGGTGTGTCAGTTCTAACGTAACAGTGCAAAGTGGTTTTGCGATAATAGTCAAAGAAATTGCCCCGAGGAAGGAAATATCAATCGAAAAGCGAGCTGCCATAGTCGCGTTGCGGAAGGCTGGGCATTCTTTGCAATCTATTGCTGCTCAAGAGAAGATTTCCCTTGCTGGCGTGCAGTGGACACTCAAGAGATACGCTGAAACAGGAAGTTCAACGGACCGCCAACGTCCCGGACAATCTCGAGTGAGCACAGAATAGGACGACAAATACATAATAGTGAATAGCAAACAGGATCGATTTCAAACGGCACCCATATTACGGGTTGTACTTATGCAATCGAAGGATAAGCCCCATTGCTGAGGCCCCAACACAGGAAGAAGAGATTGGCATGGGCCAAAGCTCATCGACACTGGACACCTGAGCAATGGAAACGAGTGCTTTTCACGGATGAATCAAAATTTGAGCTCTTTGGTTCTAAGCGGCGTGCATATGTCCGTCGATTGCCTGGGGAGTGCATGAAAAACCAATGCATACAGCCTACAGTCAAACATAGAGGAGGTTCAGTCATGGTCTGGAGATCTTTTGGATGGGGTGCTGTTGGTGATTTCGTCAAAATAGAAGGTACAATGGACGCTAGAAGATACCACAGCATTCTGCAGCACCACGCAATCCCCTCTGGCACTCGCCTTATTGGCCACTGTTTCACACTACAGCAGGACAATGACCCGAAGCATACCTCCCGGTTGTGCAAAAACTACATCCAATCCAAAGAAAGTCAAATGGTGATCAAAAACATGATTTGGCCTTCCCAGAATCCTGATTGTAATCCAATCGAACTCTTGTAGGATCACTTGGACAGGTGTGTTCGTAATGTCCGAATTACGAACAGAAATCAACTTTGGGATGTACTAAATGCCAGTACATTGGAGCCGAAACCTTAAACAAACTAACCGGAAGAATGCCCCGAGTTTGCGCCGCAGTGATCAAGGCTAAAGGTAGATATTTTGAGGAGAGCAAAATTTAAAGCAATTATAACTTATTTTTATCCTTTCTGCTTATTTTCAACAAAAAATGTATAAATTTGAAAAAATACTATGGTGTTAATAATATAATGACGAAAAATAAATCAAATCTTTCATTTCTTCCCTCTTAATTCCATATATTTCAGCATTTATTGAAATTAATGGCCGGTACTGTAACTTATTTATTTATTCACAAATAATAATAATAATAGTAATATTTATTTATTTATTCCTTTTACTTCCAATATTAAACTTTGGGCATCTTCACAGACAGCCGAGGGCTGGTATTAGTGAAGACCACTTCTCCTTAATTCCAATTTTCCTCTTTTCTAATTTTCTTGTTTTTCGTGAATTAACTTATGCTGATCGGTGTAACCACCGCCACCGAACCTTTCATTTCCCGACTATTTTCTTACCACCACACCAGCAGGGAAAACACGGAAATTACAGATTCGATGGCAGTGTTAACACCGAACTGCAGAAAAGAATTCACTATTAGTTACCATGTGCTCCGTTTACACATCATACAATTGCAACATTTTCTTGCGCAAACTTCTTTATCAGATTCTTGAACTTATTCACTTGCTTCGTATTTTTCATTTCTTCAGGTAGTCCATTGTAAATAGATACGGCTGTATGCATTAAACTCTTTATTTTTATGTAACACTGCGAACAATTGATTATATTGTAGGTAGTATAAAAGCATTGTAGATCAGATCTCTCGTCCAGTAATTAAAAAGTCTCTTCTTCTAATGATTCCTATAAGTCGTTCCACTTTTTTCCTCACATATGTAGTGTGCAGTTTCCCAGGTAGATCAAATTATTGACACTCCCAGATATTTTATTCATTTAACTCTTTTAGTGTGCTCACTTTCCACTTGTAGTCTAATGTCCACGTTTTACTTGCCTCTCTGTTAAAACAACATGAAACTTGTTTTCGATGTATTTATTTTAAGGTTATACCATATAGCCATCTTGTGTACCGCATTAAGTTCTCATTTAATTTCCTCTGTATTGCTTCACCATTCCTTCCCTTGTACAGAAGTAGTCTGTCATCCGCACATATTTAATATTCTGCGGTAATCCCAGCTTTCATTCAATTTTGGATGTACAGAAGGTAAAGGAGCGGACCCAGAATTGATCCCTGAGGGACTCCAGTATTAATCACTTCATTCTCACTATAACAGTTTACCACTTTTGTACAGTACTGTCTATCATGCAGGTAATTGGTTAGCAACTTGTTAGTCTTTCCTTTAATTAATTCCCAATTCGTTTTATATTTCGATTAGTATGTTATGATTTACAGTATCAAACGTCTTCTTCAGGTCTACAAATACTCCAATGACATAGTTACCGACATCTAGTTTATTTGTTAATGTATTCCATTACATCTGTCATGATAGTTGTGGTGTTACTTTGCTTTTGGAATCCATATTGTTTTTTATTAAAACCTTCATTGGATTGTATAAAAGCTGTTAGTTGATTATGAATTAGTCTTTCATATATTTTATTGAAAACATCAAGGAGCGATATATGATATCACCTTCTTTGAAGATTGGTAATATGCAAGTAGTTTTGAGACAAGCTGGAAATTCCGCGTTCTCAATACGATTTTTTTATTATTCTCGTTAATGGTTCAATAATTATATCTTTGGCAATCTTCACGTCGTTACTCTTGTTCCATCAATATCAGGTATGGTGTTCTCTTCCATCAGAGATAATACTTCCTTTACATCAGTACAATTCACCGGCCTAATAAAAAAAAACAGTTTGGTCTTGTCACATTTCTGATTGGTTGATTGCTGTTTTCGACTTGTGCTCCAATGTTTTCACGAGTGAGAGGCCTACAGTTACAAAGCGTTTGTTCATGTTATTTGCAATTTGTTATTTATCTCTAATGTCATAATCCTCAGCTTTTAGTTCAACGAGACAGCCGGTTCTACCTACCATTTCTTAATATTTCGTTCATTGTTTTAAGTCCCTTCCTGCTTTTTGCATTCGTTGTTTTACATAGCTCAGTTTTGTTCTTCTCTGATGTCGTTCGATACTCTACTACTATTTTTAAGAGTTCTGATCATTTTAGTTTCAGTTGCTTCCTGTTTCGCTTGATGAATTATGTCAACAAGTTTGTCAAAGTTCAAATTATCACAATTATCAATCACAGATCTGACCTTGGTTCTTAATATTTCAACCATTCTTTCTCCACTTTTTTTTTTGTTGACATTTTTGCTCTCCTCGTTAAAGCATTTCTAATCGTAGTTATTATAATGCGATGGTCCAGATAGGGCCAATCTTTGAGTTCCAATGTATAGTGATATCTTTCAACATTGAGATTAGTTACCACATGATTGTTAGTGCTGAAAAAGCCTTCTCAATGCTGACTTGTGTTTGGGGGGGGGGGGGGGGCGTGGACAATATGAGCCAAATTTCGTTGAACAGGAAATGAATACTTTTAGGATTCCCAATACTTAAGAAGATCGGCATCGATATCGACATACTATGTCAATGCACAACTACAGTGAAACAATGAAGCCATTTGCACATCAGATGACTCACCTTATGCCGTTGCCACGCCAAACTGCTGAGAAAATGTTTGAAAAGCGAATAGAGTTTCCATATCCGAATTATTTTTGATGGAAAAGAAATTTACTTTTTCTAGCCAAAAAATGTAGCTTGGCTTGAAAAAATAAGAAGCCAATTTGGCTTTTTATAATTCCATGAAAAAATAACCAGCTTCAAAGCCGGTTACTTCCATCTCGAAAAAATAAAAAGCTAAGCTGGCTAGAAAAAAATAATAAATAATACTTCTTTATTAGCTCCTACTTGTATTGCAAAAGTCAAGTCTAAATTCATTGGCAGTCCTTAAATTTATTGAGTGAATTTCTCCTACATAGCTCAGATTTCTTTATAAATATTCAGGTAATACCTTATTCCTAATCTTAAAAATAAATAACAGCACATTAAAAATTATTCTTTTTTCAACATTCATCCATTTCAATCCACTTAACATTAGCTTTATGTGAGTATATCTGTTACACAGCCAAATAATTCGCATAGCTCTATTTTGCAATTTTTGCATCCTACTCATCATTTTTCTGTTATTTAAAAACAATACAGATGAACAATATTCAAAATGAGGTCTAATAATTGAATTATAAATTTCTATTGCAGTTAACAGTGTTATTCTTAATTCTCTTTAAAAATCCTATTTTTTTACCTATTTTCTTACAAATATAATTTACATGAGTCTTAAAATTTAATTTATTATTCTGGACTATTACTAAATATTTAATTTCATTGACTTGCTCGATTTCATCACTACCCATTCCAATTTTATCACAAAATTAACCATTAATTGCCATACATTATGACTTCTTCACATTTAGTTTAAGTTTGATCATTTTTAACAACGTGTCCGAGGCGAATAGATAGTCCTCTAATAGTTTAATTCCCGCCTTCAGTTCCTTACGCTCTATATAGACCTATGTATCAACCGCAAACAGTACAATTTTAGAATGCTTCATAACCGTCACTATGTCATTTATATAAACTAAGAAGAGAAAAGTTCCCAGTATGGACCCTTGAGGGACCCCAATACTTACATCCGCCTCACATACTCGAGTTTTTTGGTACCTGTGAGATAAATATGAGTTGAACAACTTATACTCTTTATTTTTTACACCATGTCTATATAACTGATCCATTAATAATCTATTATCAACAGTTTTAAATGCTCTTTGAAAATCGAGAAATACAGCAAGAACTTTATTTCTATTTTCCAGTTCGGCCTTCCATTGGATTAACACCCAATTCAATGCTATCTCACAGGACTGATCTTTGCGAAAGCCGGACTGTTGTTCTGCAAAAAGTATGTTCTTGTCAAAGACATCTTCAATTTGTATGTGAAGCTATTTCTGTAAGATTTACATATTTATTGGTCGAAATTCTTCAGGTATTACTAACGACTCCTTCCATGCATTTGGAAATACCCCTTCTTCCAACGATTCGTTAATGATTTTCAGCATTGGTAGTGTCCCATTTCTTTTCAATTTTCAATAAATATTAAATTAAATATTTTCTTTATATGATTTAGCTCTCTCGAATACATATGACCCTTATATATAACACCAAAGACCCTTATATATAATACCAAAGACCCTTATATATAACACCGAAAAATCTTCGAAATAGTCTCGAAAAGACGAATCGACATCGAGTTGTTATTTTAATTCGAATTAGCGTTCCTTTTCCTTTATTTTCAGTTCAAGAACGACTTCCAGATCGAAGTTAAACTTCAATTGAGCGGGTCGATTACGATTCGATCTCCAATCGTAATGTTTGCTGGGTTGGAGAACATTTTCGTAGATGATACACGAGTGTTTTATTACATATGTATGCGTGTACTCGGTTTGCGGGAATATATACCTAGATCATATGGAAATGATGAACTTTTTTCTCTGTCTCAAGAGTGTATCAACTATGAAACACACTCCATACAAAAACCGGTTTTTACGTCATGTCTAGTCTCGAGTGTGTATCATTGTGTGCCAGGGAACTTAACGTCTTTTCAAGAATATATTCAATAACCCCGCAATTGTCAAATTGTCGTTGCTATATGTTAAGATACATATCATGAAACCCAACCATCAGAATTCCAAATTATGGTACAGTAACATTGTCCTTTCTTCAAAATCATTTTGTCAATGTACTTTGCCATTTTAATTTTCTCAAAATCCAGCCCCTGGCTACTCAAAAAAACATGTTGTAGATTTAAGTTCGAAAATGGTGCAAATCGGATAACTCCTTCGCAGGATTGCCATACAAAAATTTCATTTTTCACTATATATTTTGTCTAAGAACGAGTCGACAAGTGCATTTTTGTACACGACGTTTTTATAAAAATTGTAAGTTCAAAACTAATTAAATCCGGCAATCCCATTCTTGTTGTTGCCTTACAAAAATTAAAGTTTTTACGTATACTAACGAGTTTTTCCAATAAGAGGTGTTATTTTGATATTCAAAGGAAAATGCCATTTTTTGAGAAAATGATCGGGGATCTTTATTTCATTATAAAGAGGAAAGTATGCCGTTAATAATGGAAAATAACATCAGCCAAATGACCACCACGACCACGCCTACAGGACCATATCCTTTTCATGAAATTTTCCATAACCAAATCGCAAAGTGGCTGCCCTATGTCCTCGATAGCCTCACGAATTCCATCTTTGAGGTCTTGAATCGACGCTGGGCTGTTGGCGTAGACCCTCTCTTTTTCACTTGGCCCCAAAGGAAGAAGTCGCAAGGTGTTAAGTCACAAGATCCCGGTGGCCAATTGTGATCACCTCTTCGAGAGATAACACGGTCCGGAAACTTTTCCCGTAAAAGATCAATGGTTTCGATGCTTGTATGGCACGTAGCGCCGTCTTGTTGAAAGTAAACGTTGTCCAGATCAATACCATCCAATTCCGGCCATAAAAAATCATTAATCATCTGTCGATAGCGCAATCCATTCACCGTAACTGTTGCTCCAGCCTCATTTTCGAAAAAGTAAGGTCCAATGACCCAGCCGGACCATAAACCGCACCAAACAGTCACATGTTAAGGATAGAGAGGCTTTTCAACAATAACTCTTGAATTTTCCGAGCCCCAGATGATACAACTTTGCTTGTTGACGAAGCCATCGAGGTGGAAATGGGCCTCATCACTCAAGATGAGTTTTCGATGGAATTCCGGATCATTTTCATGCATTTCAAGGACCCAATCAGCAAAGACTCGACGTTGTTGATGATCGGCCGGCTTGAGTTCTTGTGTTAACTGAACTTTATAAGCCTTAAGAGCCAAATCTTTATGCAAAAAACGGCGTAATGACGTTTGTGGAATGCCTAATTCCAAAGAACGACGAAGAATGGATAAACCTGGGTTTTCTTCAACACATTCGGCTACAGCAGCAATATTCTCGGCTGTTCTTGTGCGACGTGCACGGGTTTTATTCTTCACATCACTAACTTGTCCCGACAGCTCGAATTTTTCTACCAATTTCTGTATTGCGGTCCGACAAGGTGCTTCACGACGACCCAAAAATGTCCGAGTTTTACGAACCGTCTCTGCCACATTTTCACCATTTTTATAGTGAATTTTAATAATTTCAATGCGTTGTTGAATCGTGTGTCGTTCCATTTTTATTAATGGCGTAGTTTCTACTTGTCAAATGTCAGCTCCAAAGGTGACATCTACCGAAATAGCGGGCTAATTAAAATAACACCTCTTGGTAGGTGGAAACATTGTCGAATTTTATTCCTTTTCCTTAACATTGTTTGCCTACGAACCTTCATTTTTATTAAATTCTCGATTTGTGTTATCGTTTATTAAATTGTTGAATAAAACGCAGTGTCTGAGCGACATCAAATAAAGGGAAACAAAACTAAAGTTCTACTGGAACAGGTAGCTTGAGATGACATTCCTCGTGAAATCTAAGAATCTATGGTAGTAGTTATTACAGGCACAAACCAAATTTAATTTGAGCCAAAGTCCTATATCCCGCTTTCCTCCTCTAACATTGCTACTTACTCATCTTAAAATAAAAAGAAAATGATAACATGGTATTCTTAGAATATTCGCATAATTCTCCAATTCCACACATCTTACATATCTAAGAGAGTTTCTGCCGATATTTACTAAATCACCAACTTCACCACAGATAGTTCACCACGATTGGTGTACAGCAAAACATCGCCAACAAAACATCGAAACAATTTGGACTGAATTCAAAATTCAGAATCGACGCGTGATGGAGATATGTCAGCACATTACAAAAGGGCGAGCAGATCACGTTCATTCCTCTTTCGTGATCGAGGCACACAGCAGTTAATCAAGCTCCTAGTACTTTTCCAATTTTAGTTGTTTTCTGCCTTGCGTTGAAAGGCATTCTTGCCTGGGCTCTGGACCAAGAAGCATTTCCAAGTAATTGTGTTTGTAGCCTTGAGTTGAAAGGCATTCTTGGCTGGACCTTGGACCGCCAAACAATTCCCATTTGTTTCCTCTCTTGCCTCACGTTGAGAGGTATTCTTACCTGGGGTTTGGACCGCCAAGCATCTCCTATTGTATTTTCGTGGCCTTGCATTGAAGGGCATTCTTAGCTGGGCTTTGGACCGCCAAGCAGTCAACTTTTCCTCTCTCTCTCTCTCTCCACCACCTCGCGTTAAGAGGTATTCTTTGCATGGCTCTGGACCGTCAAGCAATTTGTCGTGTTGTTATACACTTTTTAAATATTACTATCATTATATGTATTGTAATTTCTCCGACCTGAATTATATCTCCATTTAACTTTATTTAGTCTCGGACCCATAAAAGTTGTAGAGATTGAAAAGAATTTAATATTCCTATAAAAGGAGATTCATCTTTCATTTAAAGACCTGTCCTTTTACAGATCACTGTGCGTTAGGCCGTTTGCATATCGAGAAACGAAAACGAAAACACTGAACTGAAAAACACAAATTTTGCCCTAAGCTAACAGAAATTATCTGCAATACATGTAATAAAATATTGGATATTTATCTAATTACAGTTTCAATAAAAGAATATCCATATTTAAAGCTTTAATTTCAATTAAAATAAATTTTTATGTTTATTCGTTCCACACACGAATGAATATGTTTTTCGGTCTTACATCACCTCATTTCCGTTTATTTACATTTGATACAAACAAAACCCAACATTTATTCGTTCGTTTTTGATATGTAAGCATAAACGAATTTTCGGTGTGGAACTGTTTATTCGTTCGTTTTCGTTTTTCGATGTATAAGCGGCCTTAGAGCTAAGGCAGCTCAAAAACTCAAAAAATCAAAACCAATAAGGTCTGATTACCTAGAAAGTCAAGAAAAATGGGATCACAGCGATAAATTAATTTTTCGGTGAAATTTTGTTTCAGACGATCTCGTACTTGACGACCATAATGCGTAGATACTCTATCATCCTGAAATATCACCCTAATCGTCTGCATAAAGGAATACCATCCCAAAGATCAGGCTTGAAAGAACTCTAAATGTTTTTCAGCAATCAAAATATGCTCCCAAGTCAATACATAACTAATAAAGTTTTGTTAAAACGTTATTAAAATTATTTATTCCTGTTGTGGTGCAAGTACTTTCCCAGGTCCAGAAAATAAAGTTCAATCTACGCCGATTCTTTAAAATGGAGTTAGAAAATTATATTCGAGGGTGAAAATCCTTCACAAATAAGGCCATAACCTTGGATGAAGTTGGATGTTCATCCGTCGTTCTATTGTGAAATTTCCTACGAGTCGATTTACCTCCCTAAATATGTTAAAAATACTCCTTCCACCTTTCACAGTATAATTTTTGCATAGCTCATTTGCTGCTATCAAATTAAAAAAAATAAATAAATAAATAAAAGTACACGACAACTTTCCGAACACCCTGTATATCATAATGTATTATTTATTAAGGTGCTAACGGACCAATAATAGGGAGAATGGATGCATAATTTTTTTTTTTGCATACAATGTCACAAAAAAAAATTTCTACATAAATGCAACGTTCACAGTTAAAAGCTATGTGCTAAATACAATAGATGGCGTTTTTAAGCGAATAGGTTTTATCAGACATTTTAATGCTCGTGATATTTCACTTTCTTTTAGAAGTTATTTTGAAATGGTTTAGAAATCAAAGAAGACTTAAGACAGCTCTTGTTCTCTGGATTAAACTTAGATTAATTTTCTTATCGGTGGTTTTAATGTACATAGAAATTATGGGAAACTATAAATTCGACCAACTTATACATGAAGGAACCCATTCAAAAAGCAAAAAACTTATCTACATAAATATAACTTCCCTACACAAGGAATTTAAAATCTGTTGAAGAAGATCAGCAGCTACGTAATAGAGTTACTAATTTTTTATAAGTTAAACTTTTTAAACATATAATTTTCGAGTTTTTCGAAATAAATTTCAATCTCCATCAAATTTTATGGTAGTGATTCTATAAAAGCTTTGGGAAACTAAACCCTCAAATGTTTTACATGCATATGCTTGTGAGAAAAGGTAAAACGACAAGTTGGACCAAATATTTTGCTCCGTTGACACGCTATCACTTATTTAAATTCCCCGAAAACGTGTCCCTGGCTGGCGCTTCATAAGATGGCAGGCAGCATCTCAAGTTGATTTGAATATTAATTATTCACAACTAGTGCCATCTCTATTCAAATTCAGGACACAAAAGTCAGTGTTGTTGCTGTTGTTGTTGTTGTATTTGTTGTTCCTGTGTTGTTCACTTGAGATATAAAATGTAGAAAGATACCATTTAGCTATACCACCTCCTTTAAATTTTCGTACTCCTTGCGGGGTCTACATCACTCGAAGAATGTTATAGATTGCTTTGAGGGTGACTCAAGGATTTCCATCTGCCACACCTGGAAAAGAAGGTATCTCTTCGGCATATTCTCTTCTTATTCATCTGCATTTATATATGCCCTGAGATTGCCTGGTTCTTTTAGTTTCTTGTCCCACTTTATTGTTTGGTTCTTTTCATTTATTCAAGGTGTGGCGCGCGTAACATCCGTTTCTACTATCGCCATCAACACACAACACGACAAATTTGCACAGGTTGCGTTTTTGAGTATGTGTGTGTGTGTGTGTATGTAAGTAGATGTGTGTGTGCATGTATGTGTGTGGCCCCAAAAGTAAAATTCAAAGGAGATGATACTTAGGATTTAGAAATGTCGCGCGTATTACTTGACTATATACAATTTTCAGTAGTGAACTTTTCAAGTGAATTTCTATGGACATTGCTTCCATGTGTTGCATTTTGTTCTTGTCAAATGTTAATAATTTTGAGATCAACAACAGCCCGCAATATTTGCATAGTTGAGCAGAAATATTGAAAGTTTCGTTCCCTTATTAAAGACACTGCCGGCGTCAATATGTATGCAAAACTTTCACAATTGACTCCTTCTCAATTGGGATGACGGTAAATTCGATTTCGTATGACTATAGAGTAAATTGCATCTGTTCCTATGGTATAAATATGTCTACAGTTTCCTTGAGAATCGCGCATCAGTTGCACAATTGAGTTAATAAAAATTCATTGTTGCTAGTCCCACCGCCCCCGATCCTTCTGTAGTAAAACTGTTTATAAATTTTTGAATATGTCGTTCAATATCACTTTGAAATTTGGATTGTGTTTCTAAATAAAGTGGTTTTAGTTTTAGAGTTGTTATGTTTCTATATTTTTGTTTTCTACATGGTTTTAAGGTTCGACACGAAAAAGAGGGGGATCATCTGATAGTTTTATCCCATTCTAATAGTAATTTTTCGGATGGTCTTCAAAATAGCCAGCCAAAATTGTTTCTATCTACATTTTATATTTTATTGTTCTATTCTACATTTTATATAGAATAGGGCGGATTTTCGACCAATTCATACACTTCAGATTAAAAAGTCTAGCCAAATCACTCTTCCTAAATTTTTTCGTCTACCTTATTCATAAGGCTTGCATAATGCACTTTATCCTTGTCAAAGTAATCAATCATAAGATAATTCCCTTGGATTCCCTAGAACACAGGCATCACTACCTTTCCAATCACTGACTTAATTGGTTCATAGCAACCGATTTAAGATAACGGCTCCTTGGCCTATGAAACATAATGCGGACCCAAGCTTCATCCTATGTTACAAATTTATATATAAAATCCTACTTGATTTTACTGAGCAGCTCCAAATGGTCAATGGTTAACAAATCTGGGGCACCCATTTGGCATACAGGTGTTCATAACCAATTTGTGTCTTAACATATGAAACATTCGTTCATCCGAAATACCCATGTCCAGCATCGGCTCGGCTAATTCCGATACTTTGTGTCGTCGATCTCTCAGAATCATATCATGGATCTTGTGAATGATTTCTGGTGTTGTGTAACAATTTTGGAGCGGCCATTACGAGGGTCACTTTTTATGCTTGTATACTACCACATTTAAATTCCGTCTTCCAGTTTGACATGGTCAAAATTGTCGGAGCAGATTTATTTAACCCATTTTTTAGGCTTTATAGCCTCATAAATTTCGATAGCGTATAAATCTTCCAAAACAAAAATGACTAAATGAATTTACGTTTTTTCTATTTTGCACATTCACGCACAGCGTTCCTTATCAACAGCTTTTTACTTAAAAGACTGCGTTCACAGAATAAAATTAAATGTGACAGTTGAAACGTCAAAATACTTAGTCAAAATATTTAGTTGTGTTATTTTCTGTATTACTTCGTTCCTAGCAGTACCTAGTACTAAAATAAGATATTATAATCTTCAGTACAGCACCAAATAAAGTATTATTATTACTATTGTAAAGATTTCATAGAGCTTAGTATCCTGGTCTCAAACCTCATCTTGAAGTTGAGATTGAGTGATTTTATCTGATTGCCTTGTACATACATAAGTATAAGCTTTGTCGATATTGAATAGTTTATCTAACTCTTACCACCTGTCACATATCTGTGAAAATTCACGATTCGCAATTCAAGTTTAATGGAAAATATACTTCAGTGGTTGAAGAAGAACAGCATGAAAAGTATACCAAATCATGTTTTATATAAGAAGCTGAAGGTTTCTAATATTGCTCTAAGACATGATTATATAAGAGATTCTAGATGACTCCTATGACCACGATCAGACACACAATAATAGTCTGAAGACGGTAAACTATGTCAATTCTCGATTCCAAGGAAAGTGTTATTGCATGCAGCTACTGCTCTTACTTATCTAAGTAACACATGGATGGATGAATTTTTGAACATGTTTTTGTTAGATAACCTTCATGGGTGCAATCTTATTCTCTGCTTTTATCTCAAGAAGAACAAAGTAATACGCCCTTAACATCCCAAAACAGAAGAAGACCAGCGAAATATATCCAGCCACATACTGATTTAGGCATTATTGGTTGATTGAATATATGTCAAGAGTAACTAAGACTTCGCGCATGGTCTGTTACACACTACTTGAAAAAGGACAGAATTTTGAGGACCGTAAAGAAAGCCGTCTGAAGGACTTTAGAATTTTCTTTCATTCGCTCAAAATATAACTTAGTTAGAATTATTTGTTTATTGAAAACATTCAGGGCATCCTCCAAGATTGTTCGACATACTTTAGCAGAACTATTAACGGTAACCTTTGAAGTGATTTGAAGTTGTCAATTTACAGATCGCTCATGAAACTGCAAATGAGCCAGATGGACTACAGTTTAATCGGTTTAGAGCCTATAATTGTAGTGTATCTAACCAGCCGAAACATAAAAAATTTTTAGGTGCATTAGAAAAAGGATAAGAGAAACTACATACTTCGAGTGAAATAAGTAATTAAGTACGGACATCCACAACTTTCGAAAAATCGTACTACAGTAAATACGAAAATAAACATCTTTAGGTTCGGAGTATCGATGATTCGAGAACGCAATATTCGGAAAGGTTCTAGGATAATTTATAGAGTATAAATATGTCGCTTTTCACCGCCAGGAGGCGGAGTCTTAATTCAGACAGTGAAGTGAACGAAATAAACTACATGATGTAAGGTAATATAAATTTTAAAAAAATTTAAAGAATTCAAAAAACACTTGGCAATTTATGTTTCACTTTATAAATATATTTCTGATTTTATTAAAAAACAAAAAATAAAGCCGACGCTTTTCGTTCGATTAGAACATTATCAAAGCTAAACGACTACTAATTATCGATTGTGATTGTGCTGACTACTAGATGCTCTGAGAGCTAACTTTAACTATAACAGGATCTAGCAGAGAGCTTCTGTTACTGAAATCAATTTGGTCATTAACTAGAAAAGTACCGTTCTTCTATTCCTTTCTGATTGAATTTTTTTTAGGCAGATGTCACATTATCCGGAATGTGAGTATGCTAAATTTTTTCAGTTTGCTAATGTCGGTGAAGTATTGTAGCCTATGAATGCTGTCACATTATCCGATTTTTAAGATTTTGCTGAATTCTCAATGGAGTGTTGCGAGTACAAGTTTAGAATGTTTATAAAAATGTTCGCCACGGAGAAATTTATTGCAGGTATCGAGAAGAGTAGTGTTTGTGGAATATAAAGAGTCAAAACTATAGCGTAGCGATATTAAGGACAAAGCTTGGGACTAAATTGGTAAGTGATTGAAGCATGGAGTGATTTAAGTTCCGAGGAGAAACAAAAATAAACTAAGCAAAGACTGATATTTTTTTTTATTTAGATATTTATAAAGAGCATTAATTCTTGGGAGTGTAAGAGAATGATGTGATAGTTAAATTATTTTGTCTGATAATGAAAATAAAAATAGCAGCTATTTATATTCAATATAGAAAGGGAATGTGTTAAAAGTTGTTATGGTCGTAGCGTATTGCATATAGCAATATGCTACACGTACTGACGCGCCGCGATCAAGTTTAAAAACTGAACGCGCCCCGACGAATCAATGCTTCCTCAAGTTAAAAAGTGCCATGTTGACGGTAATGACAAAGAAGAAGAAGACCATTGACCTGTCTCATTTTCTCGAACAAGCGCGTGAAAGAAGTCAAGTGAAAAACCGAATATCGAGAATTTTCAACGACATCGTGCCCAACAAGAATTTTCAAAGGGTGATTGGTTTGTAGGCAGAAAAAGATTTTGGATAATGCAAGTGCTGGATGGTGGGGCAAATACGTAAAACGGTTCCAACTTTGACACCGAAAATGAAAATTAGACTTGCTACAAATAAGGGGATTGTGTAAATTCTTCGGGAATAATCAGTTGATTAATGTCTATATTGCTCACTTTAATGCCGAGTATGATAGGAAAATGATGATTGTAAGGCACCTCGCATTATTCAGGCCTTTGATACTGCTCAATTTATAAAAATTACCAGAGATAAGGCAGTCTTACAGATTTTAGCTGGAACTAGCGATTGTGGGAAAAATTCTTATACAGCTGCATCTGTAGCTAAAGAAAATCCATTGGGAACAAGAATTGATCACATTCCAATAAGACCAAAGGATGATTATGAGGTATCAATTTCTGAATATGGACTTCCATTAAAAGAACGTGTACCAGGACACTCATTTAATGACATCTGTGATGTAAAAGGATCATTTAAGGAGAGCCAACTACAAATCAAATTAGCATTAGAGGAAATGGTTGTTATTTGTAATGCGAATCTGCACGAAATGAAGATAGGTTATGGGATATACCTTGCCTACGAACGTTGAGTATAATGCTGAAATTTTGGTTGTCCGATATCATTGTATTTCTTTATTTTTGGCCACATTACGGAAGACAGTGTAACGTCGTAGTGTGCTGAACTATCAGTGGAAAATATGCTAGTCTTCTTAGAAGACGCATTTAGGATTAAGCGATTAATTGGGAAGAGGACATTTTTTTTCTATCCGCTCATATTTTTAAAAGTAATTTGTGACTTCCGATAGTTATATTCAGAAGTTTTTTTTTTGTTTCAAGCACTACTTTGAACTTTCTTTGATGTAAAAGTTTTCATAGTTGCAATTGCCGTCGGGGAATTTTTGTTCAACTCAGCTCGATGCATTGTCGTAATAAGACCTACTAAAGCGGGCCGAAGATAATTACTAATTTGATTCTTTAACCAGGTGGCGGATAATGAGGCCTCATCATGCAGTGGAATTTACACCGTGAGTATTACTAAAATATTATGTTTTCTTTTGACATAAGCATGCTTCGGCTTCGTTAAATCTTGCTCAGTAGGACTTTTTCTATTGACTTTTTTCTTTGTAACTATATATACTATATATATCTTTTTCAATAATAATATTTACATCACTACACAATTATTGTTACACAAAATTATATTATCATTATACGCGTTTCGTTAATCCATCATCAGTAATCTTTACAACTTATGAACTTTCCCAATCAATGAAAGCGATTTTCACTGGAATGCCGTAATAAATAAGTCTTGTATAATATTAAACTCGTTATTATCGTGAAATTAGAGAAAAAAAAAGGAAAAGAGAACTAATTTGAAATTGTCTTTAGTTAAGTATTAGATAGAAAGATAAAAATATTTGGTTGCCGAAATATTCTCCATTCCTTCAATCAACTTTAGAACGAATTTAAATGTTATTCAAGGACATCCGTTTTATGTATATGAATTTTATTAAGAATGAGTAAGAAAAAACAATAGCCTAGTGTAACTATATATATAATAAATTTTTTCCAATAATACTATTTACATAACTACACAATTAGCCTAGTAGAATCTTTGTCCAGGTATAGTTCTGAAAAAGATTCTTTTAGCCGACTCTTTCGGTACTTACTTAATGCTATACGATTACTCCTATTAATGGTATACTTACCCAAAGATCTATGTATGTACGTACTTTGACTTGAGGGTAGTTCTCATCGACAATTATAACGTAGAAATGAACTCTTAAAGGTTTTATTTTCTCCTTCCTCTTCCTAGAGCCCCCTAGCATGAAGGTTGTATAGGTCCGATCTAATCTCTTCACAGGTCAACAAAGGGACTTTGGATGATTGTGCCACCCAAAGTCAATGGGAGGATGGGGCTTGGCCAAGAAGGCATGCCATCTGCGCCTTCATGGGAATGCAGGTAAGTAACGTAGGTCCCTTCAGGACTGAGTGAGTGCGAGGCTTTCGTATGTAGGCACGAAACTCTTTTTTTTGATTATGGTTGGTGACAAGCGGCAGGTTATTTCAGGAAGTCCCCCACACTCTCCGCCACCCTTAGCCGAGGTGCTAGCGTGCCGTCCTGACCATTCACTCTCAACATACATCCATAAGAAAGTGTTTCGACAGTTAAATGCGGTAAAAAATACTCTGAAAACTTTTTTCAACCAATGGTATTACATATACAAGTGCTTAATGCTCATATTGATCTTGCCATTTAATTTTACTCAGCGACGACATAAAGTAATTTCCAAACTTTTCTCTGACACTACTACTACCCCTACGCCACTGGACAATCTAATATTCAGTTTAGAAATTCAGTAAAACTGTATCATGCCATACTGAAAATGAATTTCAATAGACGGAAATTACGGAAAATGTGACATCAGCCTTAATCTGAAAAAATAACCTGAACACAAATTTCCATTGAAAAATATCGACGGCCCAATCAATGGCCACGTTGTCTTCTGCGAATTTAATCCTGGCATCTTTGTGATGCTGCAAACAATCGTAGAACCAGGTTCATTTTAGCTCGTCGGATATTGGTATTACGTTTTAGTGCCACCCACACGGTTTGCCGACACACATTTAAGGCTGAAACAGAATGTGGTCCTGGCGCTGGCACATAGTCTGCCGCTTACCTTGTAGCTAAGTATGAATGCAATGCTGCAACTTAGTTCTGTCAAAACTAATATGATATTTTTATTTCATTCCATATTTCCGCTTTTCTTTTTAAATTTTTTTATAGGGGATCCCACAAAAATATCTTTTCTTTTCTTTAATTCGTGAACATTAGCTACTGAATATATAAAATAGACTGCTAATACTACTGAAATCGCTTACATTATTTGACATTATTATGGGATCACTTTTGTTGTTTTGGTTTAACTACTTTATTCCGCTGAACTACAAATAATAAGTTCTATACAAAATGCACCATAGTCCAGTTTCAGTTTATTTTGAAGTTTATGAAGTTTATTTTGTGCAAAGTTTTATAGTGACACAAGTGCCTGTTAAAACCTTCATAACAATTAAAAAAATAGAAATGAAATATTCGGTCAGTGCTTGCAAAAATCAATAGTATTATAAACTAGGGAAATCGTGTTTCAGGTAAGTGCACTATGTAAATTATCTTTTTTTTTTATAAAAGCAAAGATTTTTATAAATTAATTATATGAATTATTTCAAAATAAAGTAGAAAAAGAACATTTTTACCGCAGATGCCCCGAACAAAAACTTTGTTTACTTTTAACAAATTGACAAATTGCCCCAGAATAGCGACGGCATGTAAATATTTTTTCTATGGGGGAAAACTTTCAATTTATGATAAGCTTGGGAGTTAACAATGTATTAATAATAGTTTAAATCGTATTGTGGCTTCAAACATAATAAAACCAACAGAATATATGCATTAGCCAATATATTACCTGTTTCAGATTTCCTAAGGATGTGATATTTCTTGCTAAGAAGTAGCTAGAAGCAATAAGCAAAACAGAATTCATCCCAAACAGCAGAAATTTTATTTGTGAAACCATTTTGTAGAGGCGGATATTCAACGACTCGGGAAAGGAAAAGTTTAAAAAGCGATGCAGTACCTTCTCGTTTTATTGATATAATAGTAAGTAATTACTATGAACATTGACTCTAATTATTACATACCTTGTAACCTTCCGGCCAGTCATATCTACCTCTCAGCGTGACCGCTTCTCGACCACTAAACTCAGCGAGACAGATGACTGATCATGGCTACTTTATGTCCCTTTTAAGGTTGTTGTGGGACAATGGAGGTTGATCTTTAGGCGAGCACGGTACAGGCTTCTTGCCGGCTCAAGCTCAGGGCTGGGGTAAGTTCTTGCTCGCTGTTGAACCACCTATTACTGTACCGCTCTAGAGGAATGATTAAAATAGAAAGAAAACAAGATGAAAAAAAAACTGAAATATAGGAATACGGACCCCACTCTGAATGATAGGACCCTCTCTATTACTTGAAACCCATCCCACCGCCCCACTCACCAAACTCATAGGATAGCTTGCCAACTACATCCGCCTATCATATAGACTAAATTCAGGAAAAAAAAAGAAACTTTACACTACACTATTAACTCCATACACGACTATTCAAAGACAAATCAACTTAAAACTGAAAACATTACGCTATATGACAGTACATATACAGGTTACATATCATAAATAAAGCAAGAAAAAAAAAACTCAGAAAGAAAATTTCACTATTGTAGCCTATATATGCTCTTCGAAGATAAGAAAAGAGAAAAACAAAAAAAACAACCGACTATTCTCTTATTACACAAATGATAAGTGCGTACTTACATAACAATCCCCCCGGCGATGAAGCGCTTCAGCGACCTGGTGAATATTGCTGAAAAAAAAAAATAAAAAAATACCAAAGGGAATATTCGGGTTGCTATTGTTGCCCTTCCTTTCCTTCTTCTTTTTCTTCTCGTTCCCTAACTGATCCCCTATCTTCCCGCGACGGTGATTAACAGATTGGTTGATCCGTGAAGAGAAATAAATCCGAGAAGGCTTGAATGCTCAGGGAGGTGGGTGCGAGATCTGGTCTCAGGTAAGTTCCGGCGCACTTCACTGCCGATTTTGCTTTCTTGGATTCCCACAATACTGGTCCAGACGCTGTCACCTGGTATATGTATATAGTAAAAAAAACTTCACTGAGGAATTACACTCTCGACAGAAAAGTAATTTCACCTCACCTTATAGCTCAGAAAGAAGGCTTATATCACGCTTGGTGATAGTTGGGTGCAACCACAAAACAAATTGATTTTAATGAACTTCCCGTGTCGTCTACTATTACTGGAAGTCATTTAACCTTTATACACACGCACAGAAGCCCGAGTTCCGATATTTATTCAAAACCACAACCGAATTTATTCTGGTACTTTGTGCGATTTTAGTACCTTCACTTCACTATTTTATCTTTGTTAATAAATTGCTACCGCGTGCCAGGTTTAGATGAGCGACAATTAAAAAAAAACCCAAATTCAGAGGCTTGAGTTGTTCCCGGAAGTTCTTACTTCCAACGACTCACTTTACAATGTGAGGATCTCGATCGTCGCATGTCTTGATTCCCCAAAGAAGCGATACGAGGTAAATGTTCTAAAGTGCATTGCACTTTATCGATCAGCACCTTTTGTTGGGTGATAGGAAGTGCCTCTCGAATTGCACTTTGTTAAGCGCAGTTTTTCTTAACAAAGCCAATTTAATGCGTGATTTCTGAGGGACAGAAAAATACATTTTTTTTTTATTTATTTTTTTTTTTTTTTTTAGTTTTAAATTTAATTTCCGCTTGAACTCAATTATTTCGCCTTTCGATGCGAAAATGAAATTAGTTTCTCTCTTCTTTCTTTTCATTAAGAAAACAAATTAGTCGTTTAATCAAAGTCTGGATTAAAATGAGACTGACCAAAGATGAATGATTAACCCCCAAGAAAAAAAAATAGATATTTTTTTCCTAATAGAGAGATTATAGCCGTTACAACCTATTACATATAAGGATTTTCAAATGTGTGAACAGCCCGGACTTATTATGGAGAAACAGAAATAGCATCAAATGTAAGTATTACGCAGTCAGTCATATTTTTTTAGTACCAATTAATTACAGAGCTTAAAAAGAATTCAACAAAATGTTATGGTTTCAAGAATTAAATTAAATTTCTGTAATCTTTATATTTTTAGACTCATATTTGTATATGAAGCTATGCTACAGTTAATACTGGAGACGTAATTGACTATCAGAACCAGCAGCTACGAGCGCCAGCGCCATATTTTGTTTCCCACTTTACTGAAGATAGCGCCGCATCGCAAGTTTACAGCATCACGTAAAAAAGTAGATACTACTCCATAACTTCAGCCAATTTCTTAAAGCCTGAACCACAGTCACTGCAGTAACTTCAACTTTGCAGTAGCCGTTGCAGTAAAGGCGACTTCACTGGACATGTGTGACATATTACCTGCTGCACCTTCATTTTGACCATCCGCTTTATCATACAAATTCGGATGACCACGCATTTTATTTATTAAGTTTTCTTCCATTATTATGACGCAAACTTTTGCAACATACGCAGCCAGATTTAACGACAACTAAAAAATAACCGGTCAAGCGCAAGTCGGACTCGCACACGAAGGATTCCATACCACCGTACAAAATTAAACACCATGTACTTTTTATTTATTTTTTCAAATGAGAGTAGGCGTCATGTGAAAAAACAATGCTGTCATTTGCAAAAATAATAATAATGCTGTCATTAAAAAAAAAAAAATCCTAGATACTTAGGATGATAATAATAATGAACGAGAATAAAACGAGGAAAAAAACGCCGAAAAAAAACACGTTTTTTGTATGGGGGGCCCCCTTTACATTTTAATTTTTATTTATATTATTTGTTGTTATATTGGCAATAGAAATACACACTCTGTGAAATTTTTAACTATCTACCTACTACGATTCATGAGATAAAACCTGGTGACGGACGAGGGTTCCCGTTATTACCCATTGGGTACGGAGCCCTAATTACAGACTGAAATTGTTTACTTATTTTTCCTACAATGCACTCTACTGTTAAAAGGTTGTTAGTACTGTAAAGTTTGCAGCATATTTGAAATTTCGCAAAGTCGACGTTGAAGTTGCATTTACTGCTGCTGCAACTGCATTAATTGTGGCAGCTGCAAGTTCAATAAAATAAGATACCATGTGAAGTCAATGAATTCAAAGTTGAAGTCAAAGTTACTGGAGTGAATGTGTCCAGGCTTAAGTCCCTCAGATTACAAACTAACAATTTGTCCTTTCTCAAATTAACTTAAATTTTTTCCTCTAGACATTCTATAAAAATAATATTGTAAGAATAATTTAAGTTGTTGGCTGAATTTACTACTAACAAAACGTGTGCTAAGGCTTCAAAAAACGCACTGATGGATTTATAACTGTGCAACAGCAGAAATTTAATAATTCTCAGAAAACTTAAAAATCGTTCCTGTTAATGCAGTCTTGCCATAATGTAAGTATTTTGTTCGTTGGCAAGAAACTTTCGTAGAAGAAAGTCTTTCTGAAAAATAGGGAAAACTTCAAATTTTCTGGTGGATTTATAATTTTGCAACAGAGTGTAGTAAAATTTAACTCTCAGAGCATCTAGTCAGCACAATCACAATCAATAATTAGTAGTCGTTTAGCCTTGATAATGTTCTAATCGAACAAAACGCGTCGGCTTTATTTTTTGTTTTTTTAATAAAATCACAAATATATTTTTAAAATTAAACATAAATTTCCAAGTGTTTTTTAAATTCTTTAAATTTGCTTAAAATTTATATTACCTTACATCATGTATAATATGGTTCACCGAGTGCCCACACAAAATACAATCAATATACCTTCTACCTATCCCGTTTGGAGTTCCGCAAGGTTCCATATTGGGACTTCTATTATTCAATGCTTTTATAAATGACTTTCCTAATATTATTGAAAACCTGAAAATTCACCTGTATGGTGACGATATGCAGCTTTATTTCAGTAGACCAATTGGGCTGATTGAGGATTGCCTAGCACGCATAAATGATGACCTTAATAGAATATACCATTTGTCAATGAGTAATCAACTCATGCTGACTCCTGCCAAGTCTCAATACATGGTCCTTCAAATCAATGCTAATTCCAACTTCGATGACTTTCTTGAGGTGATGCTAAATGATTATATCCTCTCTCGATGCACCGCGTCAAGAATCTGGGAGTAGTAATCAACTCTACCTTGAGCTGTTGTGACCACATAATATTAATCAGCTGATATTTTATCAACAGATATTTTAATTTTGGTAGCTTAATTTTTCCCAAGCTGGATAGCTCATGCGTTCACAGGCTCAACGTCACTTTTAAAGACTGCATCCGTTTTATTTTCGGACTAAGACGCTTTGATCACATCCAACACTTGACATCCCATCTGCTGGGATGCTCTCTAGGTGACCATCAAGCGATGAGGACATTGTTCATTCTGATTCACTCTAGTACTCCACGTTATCTGTATGATCTATTGCAGTTCTTACAAACCTCTCGAAACCACAATCCTCTCATTCCACGTTTTCATCGATCCATTCTGGAGCGTTCTTATTTCGTTCAGGTTGCATGCTCATGGAATGAGCTATCCGTAGCCATTCAAGGTGCCGGCTCCGTAGATAATTTTAAATCGCTTTTAAAATCACTTTTCTCTGATGCTTAATTAATTTCGTATTGTCATTCGATTTTACTAGGTACTAAGTAATTGTTTTCCCCGACATCTTCGATACTGCAATAAACTAGGCATTTTATGGTTTTCATTGTAAATTTGTAAAATTTTTATAGTTTCGCCTTCTTGTTGTGTAAACTTTCTTATTTTTCTTTATTTTTTGTATTCGTATTATTTATATTTTTTTTACTTTTTTTACTTTCACCTTCTTCATTATTAGCTCGTTTAAGTTTATTTTATTTAAGTTTGATTTCTCTAGATTATTTTTATTTATTTTTAATTCTTTCAGCATGTACATAAACCAGTAATATTGATTTTTTAACATTATTTTTTACCTTTATGTGCTTGGTTTCTCATTTCTTTGTTTATGTTTATTAGTTGTTTAATTTTAGTTTGAAGCACATGATATCGTAGTTGATTTAGTATATATGCTCTTTTTTTATGCCTCAATATTTCCTTTTTCCTTTTTTTTTAATGTACTTATACAGGGTGTCCCACGTAACGTGTTCCCTGGGCATTTTTCTCGGAAATGTGCGGAGATATCGAAAAAGTCCTAATAATAAAAGTTACGCATCGTTAGTCAAGGTATCCACTGGCATAGCAAAAGTCCTTGAAAAAGGAAAGGATATATTTAAAAAATGTCCTTTTCGTCCTTATTAAGGATACATTTAGATTGCATTTTTGAATTCCGAAAATATTATATTGAAAATTTCAGTTTAACCCTTTATTATCGAGATATAAGACCTCAAATTGTACCTACTCTATGCACCGTGTTCCTTTGCCATTTTTCTCGAAAATGCACACAGATATCATCGAAGTGCTAGTAACAAAATTTACACATCATAAACCGGGCTATCTTTTGGTATGGTCAACATTTAAATACAAAAAAGGATACGAAAATGGGATATCTTCGGTTTGGTCCTTTTCGCCCTTTCTGAGGATGCATTTTGGCTACATTGAATAGCTGCAAATCAAATTAGATAAAAAGTGGTATACCTATTAAGAATTCTTCAAGGTATATTATAATATCTTGTGTACGGTAAAAATAAATAATAATTCAATTCAATTCAATTCAATATGATTAAAGAAATAAACGATTTGGATTGCGATAATTAGAAAAATACAGTACTAGCGAAGACTAAAGTATAGTTAATTTGAGAATATAGATAAATTAAGGAAGAACTTATGAATAACATCTGAAATATTGTGTTTGAATAACGAACAAAGACCACGCTCGTAATAATATTATAACAAATCCCATCCATATAAAAGAAGTTGCTTCTCCAAAGAATATCTCATCCATTTAGGACACTTTTCTTTATTAAAGAATCACCAGCTAATTACGTATATCCAGCAGCATGACAACTAAGTTTTTTGCATATTTCTCTTATAATTCTTTTTTTTTTGTTTTTCACTAGTTTTAAAAGCCCTTCCCCTGTCTCCAACATCCCCAACAACAAACGCCATTCAAATCTCATCCCAAAAACAAAGAATTTGAAATGGAAATCCTCAAGATGAAGCCACATCAATGAAACTTTTACCAGAATTACGTGGACTAATTAAAAATGCATGAAACGACTTAAACGATCCCGAGTAGTGGTTTTTGCTTGTAACAATGGCATTCGAAAGGACCAAAAAAGGAAACAATATTCTTCAAGTTTGTTTCTGGTCCATCCCATCCTTTTTGGTCGTCATCCTTTCTTACTTCCGTTGAGTTCTTGCTGTCAAGCCTCATTGAACATGAATACGAGCAGAAAAACAGAAAACTCCCAATGGAATAGGGTAGTATACTGTAGGTACCCTCGTACAATCGCCTCCGCATCCTCGTCTCTCACAAAGAATTCTAGTAGACCAAAGAGATCCAGTGACGCCCACACCCACAGTTTTTGAAAGCTTAAAATCGAAATATGTTGAGCCCGTGGCAAGAGCTTTTCAGATTTTCGGAGGCTTATTACTCAGTGACACTTGCAGGATTTTCGAGTGGCAGTGCGAAAAAGCCAGCGGATTAGAGTGGACTTAATCATGTTAGGAGCACTCTGAGTCAAAGTGTGTAATATACATGAAATTTCGAATGCACTGCAGCAGGTGAAAATAGTCTCCTCGGGTTTTGGGATTCCAAGGATTCACACCAAAAATTGTAAACAATTTTAATCCATCCGGTAAGCTCTGCTCTAAAGATCTAAGGAAAAGCGATGAAAGACCACGTCGAGAATCATAAAAGGCGACAGAAAAGTTTTAGACTCATGATATTTTGGCTAATTAGCATGTTTCGTCAGAGATATACTTTGAAAGTATGTTATTCTGCTCCCGAGCCCACCCTCAGCATCTACGCCATTATGTTTTGAAACCATCTCATGTCTAATTAGACTCCTAAATCATTTGATTTGTCTCACATACGCATTTCAGGATAATGTAACGTTACCTAATTAAACGTAGGGCCCTCTGCCTGATTTATAGCCGCACTGTGTAGAGAAAATTTTATGTTTTGATAGAAACAAGCAATTCTTAAAGTTGGGGAGGTTGAGGTGGAAGAGTCCTGAAATTTAAGTGACAGGGACCAGTCATAAGGGTGGAAAAGTTACTACGTATGTACGTACATATATGTAGATATGTAAAAGTGTTTAGTGTAGTTTATGCAAACAAATTCTAACCGGGGTTTTCTACAAAAACACACACATACATAAAGATACAAACATATTAGATCCACTACTAAACTATGGCCGATGGCGTCGCTCTCTATACTTTCTATACCTTCCATGTCAGATAGAGACGGTCCCCCCCCCTCCTATTTAGATCTAGTGCTGGTGTGCAAAATGAAGAAAACTGTAATAAAATTTGATTTATTGGAGACAAGATTCACATGTATGAATTCATATGGTTTCGTAGTTCAGTGCTGTGCTGCGGGCACGGATGCGGGGGGGCTTTAAATGGAAATTCAACGTGATAAGAAAACGTTTACTCGAAAAAGGATCAGGTTTGCAGATATGTAGCTCCTCTCGTAGTTTTGGGATCTATATAATGATCTACGACTTTTACCAAGTATGGTGCGAAGTATAGTTGTTGCCTTCGCCTTCTATACATATGTACGTGAGCAGCTATAGTAGTTTCGATTCTCAGATTTTGTTGATAACTTCATTACTTTTGGATAAATTATAGACCCTTTTGAAGATACCTTTGGGGAATGCGTGAATTTATTGTTTTCAGATTTTTTGACAGAGATAAAGATTTTTTGAACAAACTTTTAACTCAAATTTGGGTATTTTCCCTTGTGTAGAATGTCGTATATAGCTACTACTGCAGAACTCTTTACCATATAAAATTAGGAAGGAAAAAAAAACAATTTTATTTCATTCATTCATAAAAGCGAACGATATTCTCAATTTAATTCCTCGTAGGAATAAGCTATTATATAAATGGAGGAATATCATCCAGGAAATATGTAGTAAATTCCAGGACTTGTAAGTAGTGTTCAGTAGGTAGTCTGAACAGTGATTTCGTTCTCTGGAACACTCATCTTACTTCAGCAACTGGAAGAATCTCGAATTTTTTTGACAATTTTTCCTATACAGATGTGTTCGTTCCCGGGAATTATGGGCCAAACTGAAACATATAAAAGTAGAGCTTATTTGGAATCGAAAACCTTATTACAAATTTTTCCATTTGACGTATTGTTTTCAAGACTTTTTGGAATTTTTTAAACATTTTGGAAAGAATATCATTTTTTGATAATTTTCTCTTACAGTTTTTGTTTGTTTGTTTGCTATTTATTGGAGTTTTATAGCTTCATAATCACTTTTTCTGTTTCCTGTACAAATCACGTGAAAGTTCATTTCTGCTCAATTTAAGCAAAACCGATCAACTCATAAGAGCAGCATTACATGAGCAACCTTCAGTTGCGCGGCTAGTTTCGCGATGCTTGCAGACAGAAAATAATTGGCTTCACACCACCGCGACTACAACAAATATTTTAGTTATAAGAACGTTAAGATCTGCAGTTTTTTTTTTTGTACTTGTACCTACATTATAATGGAATTGTAAGAACCTATTTTTAGCACTGTATTTAAATTTTTAAAAAAGCACAAGAAATAAGAAAAAGGACTTAAGGTGCACCCTTCGAAGCATTGGCCAGGCGGAGATTACCCGACATCGAACATGCTTTTCCTCCAACAACACCACGAATCCTTCTAATATGGAACAGTTTGACATTATCTGTTTCCCCGCTTAGCTTTGGGCCGCAAACATTCAAGCGTGGTGTAAATTACTTCTTTGACTCAAGGAAATAATCACCAATTCCCTACTCCTTCTTTCTTTCCTGCCAAGGCTGTGCTGCGACATCATACGGTATCCCCTAAGCTTTCGCATCATCATTAGGAAATAAAACTACATGTGGAACCTAAGCCGCAAAATAATTCTAGCCTTTATTAACAGTCTAAACCTAGAAAGGGAGTAAAAATTAACGGGGACTCTTAATTGATCTTTCAGTTTGCAGTGAATCCGAGACCAGCGGCTGCATACCCTTCCACAAATCGAATCTAGCTGCACTTTTTACTGACCGTCTTTTAAAAGGGGATTTCACATGATCGTCAGGGAGCTTCTTTGAAATTAGAGTAAATTTAAACTTTGCAGTCTACGGCAGGCATGGAACCAAGCCATACTGAAGAGTATACAGTTTCTGCCAATACGAAACGTCGTCTTTTTCGAAGAAATTTCTTTTTTTTTAAAAGATTTTTCTTTTTTGAAAGAGTTTATGCAACTTCAAAACAAGAGCCGGATTCTGTAACATGGAGATTTTGGGGAGTTTGGGAGAAGAGAATTCTCGTTTTCTCCCATTAAAACTCTCTTAATCTCCATTCGCTATTCTTGGCGAATTAGGAAAAACGTAAGAAGTTTGAAAAAGTACGAATCGTCAGGAACGATAAAGGGTATCAGTTTTTACTCTAGAAAGTTGAACTTTTTTCATAGATGCATATGTTTATTACTACTTAACGTCGAGATAAAATGATTTTTTTTTCTAAGGGTAGTGTTTTTATGGATGTAGGAGGGTAGGATTTTTCGACTTTTTCGGTATAACGGATGAATGGAGAGACGGAAAGAAATGCCTACCAGTATAGGGTAGAAATGGATTAAGGGGGGGGGGGGGGATAACAATGGGATCGGATTAACAGAAATATAAAAAACCTGGAGTTGCAATAAGTCGCAAGGATAAGCTCAGAGACTGTAAGATCTATAACAAAACTGAAAGATTAATTTGGTAATTAGATATGCATGGGTGTTACGGGCTATTTTTATTTAAATTAATGGTAATTTCCTTGTCGCAATATTGACGGACGTCTAACTCTGTATGGGAAGGTTGTAGAGCATTGGGGTTTTTCGACAGACTTAGGGTCCAGAGTACAAAAATATAGGTGAACAATTTCTAGGGGAGGGGTTTTGGGGATGGGAATCGTACCCCCCTCCCTCATAGGGGGCTGTCCAAAATTCGTTATGTTTGGTATCAAATTAAAGAGAAGGAGGGTAGAGAAATCGATTTGTGTAATTTAATGTTGCTTGTTTTAACGTTATAACTGATTTCTTACCGCTGAAAAAAGGATTTTTTGCACCTGGGTCATATACATCCCAGTTCCTATATTAAGCATATATTTCTTCCGTTCGTTGCTTCACATACATTAGTACTCTGCTGTAAATATTTTTCTCATGGAAGGTAAATTTCCATGACTTACCAGTGATGATTTATTTATTTATTTATTTAGATATTCATCAAAAATCTGATTACTAAGTTTACAAAAGAAAAATTTAAAAAAAAAATAAATTTAAAATTATTATACATATGTAAACAATGATATTGACCAACAGTGTACAAACAATATTAATAAAATGAAAAGTAACCTTAACTAAGCTGATCTCTTAATTCACTTTTTGAAAGATGAAAGTCAATGCAATCAAACTGGTTGTTAAAGAGACGAGACATTGATGAAATCGGCTCGTGAAAACCATAGTTCGTACTATGATGAGGAACGACGAGGAAGTCGTGGTTCCTCAAGGAGCGCGCAGGAATAGATATATTGAAAGTATTTAAGAGCTCAGGAGAATTTATCGCTCCCTGTATACACTGAAACGCAAAAACAACTCTGGAAGCTTTTCGCCTATTTTCGAGAGAATCCAATGGAAAGAGTTTAAGCCTATCAACATATGGAGGTAAAATAATAGGGTTATGCCAATGAAGTCCACGCAGAGCGAAAAGAAGGAATCTCCGCTGCACAGCCTCAATACGATTTATGTATACAGCATAAAACGGAGACCAGACCGGACTGGCATACTCCAAAATAGGTCTAACGAATGTGCAGTAAAGGACCTTCGTTATGAATGGATCATTAAACTCCTTTGACCATCTCTTTACAAACCCCAGAGTAGCATTAGCCCTGGCAACGATTGTATTAAAATGATCCTCGAAGGAAAGGCGTGTATTAAGGAAGAGACCCAAGTCCTTGGTTTTGTCAAGTCTAGATAATAAGCATCCATCTAAAGTATAACTGAAGTTCAATGGACTCCTTTTACGAGAAAAGGACATAGCAGTACATTTGTTGATGTTGAGAGGAAGACAGTTAATAGCACACCAATTATGAAAGGTGTCTAAGTCCAAATTTAGAATTCCACACTCGTTTTCATTAGAAACAATGCGGAAGATTTTGGCATCGTCAGCATAGCAAAGAATTCTTGAATTAGTCAAAATCAGAGATACGTCATTAATGAAAATAATAAAAAGGAGTGGTCCGAGATGCCTGCCTTGAGGAACACCAGAAGTATTATCTATTACGTCAGAAAGAGCTTCGCGAAATATAACTCGCTGCGTACGATCCGATAAATAAGAATGAAGCCAATTGACAAAAACAGAAGGAAAACCAAGAAGAGTCAGCTTATGAATCAAGATTTTATGATTGATTCGGTCAAAAGCTTTACTAAAATCTGTGAATATGCAATCAACTTGCTTTCCGCTTTCAATTGCAGAAATGCAGAAATTAGTAAACTCTAACAAATTAGTCGTAGTAGATTTACCCTTCATAAAACCATGCTGAAAAGAGCGCAGGAAAGGCTTGCAGTGGAATGACAAAACATCGCAAACCATGGCTTCAAATATCTTACCAATACAACATAACTTAGCGACGGGTCTGTAGTTAGAAATGTCACACTTATTACCCTTCTTGTGAAAAGGAATAATCAAAGAAAGCTTCCACTGTTTAGGAAAAACACCACAGGTTAAAGATAAATTAAATAAATAACACAAAACAGAAACTATGGACGTAGCACAATTTTTTATGAACGTGGAAGGAACGCCATCCGGACCACTAGAAAAACTATCAGCTATGCTTGAAATGTACTTGAAGACAGACGCTTCATCGAACAACAGGTCCTTAGGTTGAAGAGAAGTCGTCGGAAGCTTCGTCAAATGGATAAAATCGTTATAACTAATATCACAGTGGTTATCACAGAAGACAGTTTTAAAGAAGTCACCAAAAAGATTGGAAGTCTCCAAGGGATCAACACTATCTATGTTTCCAAATCGCAACGATGAAGGGTATCCATCACAGTTGCGCTTAGAGTTCACAAACTTCCAAAATTGCTTAGGTTCCGTACGCAAGGCCGACCTCATTCTATGTATATAATCATTATAAGAATCATTCAGGTACGATATGTACTGAGCACGCAAATTAGAATAAGTTACGTAATCAGCATCGCTCCTTGAGGAACAGAACCTCCTCCAAGCTTTATTCTTCAAATTTTTAAGATGCTTCAAAGAGCCATTGATCCATGGTTGACAATGCGAAGTACGATTCGAACTTACAAGTGGTACACAGTGAGTAAAACAAAGAAATAGGATGTCATAAAACGAGCTCACAGCTTTATCAATGTCACGTTCACCCAGAACACCGGTCCAGTCGCAGGCGGATAGCCATTCATTAATTTTATTAAAATCAGCTTTTTTAAAGTTATAACAATACTCGTAGTTACCAGAAGCATTAGATGATGAAGTTACAGGATCAAAAAACAAAACTGTATGTAGTGCCGGATGATGACTTGTTTCAGGAACCATAGGAGTTAAACAACGCTTAACGAGAGTACCATTGGGATCGGACGAAAATACCAGGCCAAGAGATTTTCCAGAGTCATTAGTCACACCGCTAGACTGCATTAAGCCAGAAGAAATGATGTTGTCAATAAAAGATATGGCATGTTGAGTAGTCGCTATAAAAGAGGGCAGCAAGCCCTCATCGTCCGGAGAGTGTACCCAACTCACATTAGGTAAGTTAAAATCACCATAAAGCAACAACTCATCGGCAGGCAGCAGAACTTCAGTAAGCCTATCTATACATGAAGCCAACAAATCAAATATATCGGCAGATGGGCATGGAGGGATATAAACTGTAGCAATATATACGGTTTTGTGTGAAAGCCTGAGAGCCACACAAATAAACTCCAGATCACCGGAATCAACAAAGTCAACCAAGAAACAAGGAAGGTCGCGACGAACAACACAAAGTACTCCACCTCCAACAGGAGCATCCAGAGACAGACGATGGCGGTCACGGCGAAACAACAAGAACTCGGGACCAAAAAGCTCTTCATCAACGATCTTCCCACACAGCCATGTCTCGGTCAAGCAGACCACGTCGAAACAGGAATTCGTCGAACTTGTAAAAAGGCGAGTCGTCTTAGAGCGAAGACCAGTTACGTTGGCGTAGTAGACCGAGATTTCGCTAACAAGTTTTTTGCCATACTAGATGATCCGGAACGTCCCTTAGGAATAAATTCACGCACAATGGAATTGCAGGGCCATATATCAGGTGAAAGCACCGCCTGAAACAGATTTTCCGGAACTAAAATCCTGAAGGACGCAGAAAATGAGCGTTTCTCGTGTGCATGTCGAGTAGATAACTTCTTGCAGGCAATCAAAGAACTCGAAGTGCCAACACGTGATAAAATGTGTTTAATAATTTCGTCTTCAGTGGTGTCAGGATGTACTCTAGAGACGGAAACATATTTAGGAAGCCTGGCTGGCCGCAACATAACAGCATCCCCAACTGCAGGCGAGGTATCGTTGGTGGTGGCACTATCCGCAACCAAAGTCCGGGACGAAGCAACAGATTCTAATTCCTGTGCGGCAGAAGGTAAGAATTGATGATCCAGTGGTTTCTGCTGTAGCTGCGGTTGCCGTGATGAGGTGTAATTAAGTCTATTTTTGTACCAAAAAACGACCATTTTTCCAGTTTAAAAAGGACTGATTCACTTCTTTAACATTTATCTATAAAACCATTTATCGGACTCAAAAATTATTTACATATCTAATTATAGGACAAAATGTAGATGCGACTTCATCCTATGAATAAACTTAAACACGCATTTTAAAATTTCTAAAGCATGTCGTTTGTACTGAAGATGACCAAATTGACAATTTGCGCGTGATTTAAAATTTTTGCAGGTACCTGAAACACCAAAATTCAGATTTCTCTGACAACACTGTCAGTTGAGAAATATCTTTTTGTCGAATGGAATAAAGAGTTTGGTAATTCGCAAAATAAATTCTTCAAGTTACAGAATAGAGAACTAAATGTCAAAAGAACTCTCATCTCCTCAAATCCACAATTCTCCGTGTTAGTCAATACGGCCCCAAATATCAAGAGTTCAAATCTGCTGCATATAAATGTTGACTCCCACAAAATTAATGAGCAGCTATCTTTGAAAACGGTCCTTAAACACAAAATTAGTTATTTGGACCTCTGCTTTTTAACCTACGTCTATATTATAACAATTTTCCTCGCAATTGGAAATATTTTGAAGCTAATTTATATTAATTCTTCATTTTCATAACGATTTCATACAAAAATTCCTCAAAAGTTTTCTGGGATTTTTTTTTTTTTAATTTTGTACGAATAGACGCAGTAAATGGCGGGAAATTTGAATTTTGAGAAGAAAAAAAAATCAAATTTTCATGCTTAAGTCTACTGCGCCGGAAATATGAAAGTATCAGAACTGGATATGGACGTGAGGGAAGGTCATTACAGGAAATTTGTTTCAAGTCGAAAGGTTACGGATCACCTTCAGTTATGAATCACCCTATACCTGGAAAACCATTAGGATTACGAATCACTAACCATATTGTATTTGACGCAAATATGGTAAAATGCCAAAAACTTTGATATGTATTCGATTAAGTATTTATTCCTTAATGTGTAATCAAAAATAATTGGCTCACACCATTCTTCGAGAGGAAGGATACTTCTCTGGATTAAGATGCAATCGGGAATATTTGTTTATAAACAACAACAACAACAAAAAATAACACTACAAGAATGATAGCAAATCATTGTTATAAATGAGGAAAATAGAGGACCCAAAATTATACTCCGAGGTACACCACAAGCTTGACTATATACGGCAACGAACTGTGTCCATTAAAAACGACAATATTGTCCCTATTGTAGAATAAGATGAAAATCATGAAATTGTATTGGAGTGAAAACCAATGTGAGCCATTATTTTTACAAAGGCCTGTTTATAGCGGATTTTGTCAAAGAATTTTTAGAAGTCTGTATAAATTGGGCCAACCTGTCTATATTCAACGACAGCCGAGACTATAATATAATGTCAGTAAATATGATTAAAGAATTTTACTGTTGAACGCTCTGTGAGGAAACCATATTTATTATCCAAAGATGTATATCATACAGTTAGATGGAATAACTGGATATACATAAAGTTTTTCAAATATTAGTGCAAGCCAATTGCACATACTGATAGGACGATAATTTGGGATCCATGATTGAAAAATTGTTGTCACAAACCCAAAATTGTTAGGGGTACCGTTCCGTCCGGAGTTTTTTGGTACAATGAAATTTATTAAGAATATTAACGTCTTCGTCAGAGAATACTGAGGTAAGCCTACTACAGTCAGTCTTCAGAAAATTAAACTGATGCAAAGTCTTTAGAAAATATTTCAAATTTGTATATGTAGGCAAGGTTAACGATTTTTCCCGAAATACCATCTCGTTTGGATAAGTGCTTCACTGAATGACTACCAGAACATTTACGGATTATATTTTAGCGCATTTTCGTTGTTATTTACTTAATATTTAAGCGGTTGATGAGAAATTTAGTGAGCCTTCTAAGGGGAAAAATTGTTTTATAAATTTCTGGGTGTTGATAGTTTTATACAAATTCTTAAAGGGGAATGCCCATTTTAGGCCCGACATTAACAGACATGAGAGATGTTTCAAACGATGCGTTATGATACACTAAATATATTTTAATAAAAAACACTAAATTTTAATTAAGTGGGGAAAAGCTTGGGGGTCAAAGTTTTATCAAGTATATTTTGGTAAATTTAGCTCAGAATTGAATTCCTTAAATCTTTGAGTTTGAGTTTGAGTACCCACACTCCTATACTCGGAGGCTTAAGTAGCCATCCCCATATCCACTTTTTAGTATTTCCCTCCTTATTTATTCCAATTAAGGTACTAGATTGTTCGCACCTTAAATCGGCTCTAACTCTGTAGGGTTATGTCCGATCGGAAAACGGGTTTCACTGTTCACCTCAGCTCATTACCAGCTACAATTAGTAGAAGAAAAATTTTTCTCTGTATACTTTTAGAGAGGGGAGTAGTGTAGTGGTTCCAATACACTTACCTATCAGCTCTCCAAATAAGGTGTGAAAAGTCCCCGGAATTTGATTGTCCGCATAAATTGTGACAGCCCAAAATGGGGAAAAAATTTACCTTCTTTCGTTGTTTTCCGAATATCTTTGCTCCTGTCAGTCTTACTGAAACATCTCAGATTGAGGCGCCATAACAGCTGCGCCGACACTCTGACGTCAGTGCATAGATTGTGTCGGGTTTATCCCTGCTATGCCAGTTTTTGTAAGTGAGGTGAGTGTCTATTTTTGGTTTAGCAACCTACTTTATCCTATGAACTTCAAATAATAATTTCTATTCAAAATCTACCATAGACCAGTTGCAGTTTACTGGATTTTCCAAATGCATATACAATCTATGGTATTTGATCAAAAGTACAGAAGTCCAAAAATGTGGACAACCAAACTCCGGGGACTTTTCACGCCTTATTTGGAGAGCGAAAAGATAAGTGCATCCCAATTTTTAACTTGGTTGGACTTTTTCTGAAGTGAAATCTTAAAGTTCCTGGGCTATAACTAGAATTTTGAGATTCAATTCAATTCAATTTTAAATCATTTAATAAATCACGACCACTGTACTGTAATATTCTGTTCTTTTTGAAAATTTTCCGCAAACATTGAGGCAAGTACAACGAAAGATGTATTCACGCGGTGAATACAAATGCATAAAACTGAACATTTGAAAAACATTTTTCACAAAAATATCTTATCAGATGTTTGACAAACTTTGACAAACATATGACAAATAGTTGTCAAACATATTTTGTCAACTGTCTATAAATTATTTTTGTCAAATGTTTGACAAATGTTTATTTCCTAATGTGTGTTATATGTGGATGCAATAAGGGAAGATGATGTCGGTCGTTGCGGGAAAGCGGGCAGACATGTTGATGCAGAAATCTCTATATTATTAAAAGGAACCTTTGTCCGACAACCTAAATCAAGAAAACTATTACTGTAATTTTGGTGGTTATTATTTTGTTTTAATTTACATACCGGGTCTGTCCGGAAAATTAATAGAGTGATTTTTTCCTGCCAACCCGGAAGGATGTAGTGTTGTGATTGATGATGGGAAAGTGGGAAGGGGTTCTTAGGGGTTTCTTGTCAGTTACCTGCTCGCCGTTGCCCAATGTGTATTGCTAGTACTGTGTACTTGGGTTCGACGGACGCGTCGGGAGATAACATCTCGCCACGATTTACTGAATAGCGGCATGCCGTTAAATTTTATTTTAAGTTAAGGAAATTAGGTTCCGAGACCATCACAATGCTTAAGTAAGCTTATGGGGATGATGTGATATCCCAAAAGATCCTTCGTGTCAGAAAAGAGATCAGTGGAAAGTGGTGACTCCATCACGACAACGTGCCGTCTCATACCGCCTTCATTGTTAGCGAATTTCTGGCCGGTGTGACAGTGCTGCCCCAGCCACCATAGAGTCCCGATCTGGTACCAAGAGGCTTCTTTTTGTTTCCTCGAATAATGAGATGACCCTCGTTATGAGGCGGTAGATGGCATGAATCTGAACTGAACTGAACTCCTCCGATCCTCTAAAGGTGTTCCAGGAAACCAGAGCTGACAAAATCATTGGAAAAAGTGTATTTACGCCCCAGATTGCTGTTTTGAAGAATACTAAACATTTTTTATGTTTATTTTCAATAAATTGCTCATTACGGATTTATTCAACTTATTTTCTGGACATACCAAGTAAGCAAGGGCGAATACAGCAGGGGGCGATCGGGACGATCTAGAGGTCTAATAAAACCAAAATTTATACTCTAAAATTATTCGCTCTAATTAAATTAAGTTAAAAAAAAAAACCTTTTAAAAATAAACTACTTCAAAATCCACACTGAAAACTGAAAATAATTTTTCTCTTCAATTTGCATTTATTAAAATTTTGAAATTATACTAAATTTGTGTATAAATTTTACAATTTTCAATGTATACAAAGAAAGCAAGACCTGGGCAATTCAACTTTTAACACTTTAGTAAATAACAATTTCCCGAAATTGAAATTTGGAGCTCCTAATGTTTATCAAAATTCTTACAAAATTACAATATAATTCCAAGATTTTCCTTTCTTTGTGTACCTTGAAAATGTTAAAATTCATATAAACAAATTTAATATAATTTTGAAATTTAATTTAATTCTTAATTAAGGGAAACTCTAGAAAACTTTTTTGATGTGAAGTGAAAATTATTTTCTATTTTTATAGTGCGAACTTTTTTTAAAGCCTTCTTTTTGATATATTTATCAAGTATAATCGTTTTCAGCCTTAAATAGTTCTCAAAAAATTTTAAATTATATCATTAAGGAATTTTCAGGACAAAAAAAATGTTTTATAATAATAATAATGCCGGGAACAGTTATTTGTGTTTCTGTTCGCGTACTAAGGTTACACACAAGTTATAAAATATGAGAACTGCGAATGTAACCAAAATTGATATTTATGCAGTATAGTTTAGTCAATACGCTTTGAATAGTACACAAGTGTTTAGTTTTCTTGGTTCATAATAACCCCCCCCCCCCCAGCGAATGAATTTTTAAATGAATTTTATACGTGTTTGGAAATTGTAAGCAGTATCGCCCTTAGACCTATCGTAATGAAGAGAGATGTATTATACAAGGGACTCTGAAAATATCTGCCCTCAGAGTCAGTTGGGTGGTTAGGGCATGCAGGAAGGCAGACCATCAGCGCCTTCAATGCGGATGTAGGTAAGTGACGTTTTTGGTTTAAGGCACGAGATTTTTTTTGTATATGGCAGGCGGCAGCGGCAAGTTTTTCATGGAACCTCCTCACACTCTCCGCCAATAGCCGAAGCGAGCTAGCGGGCCGCCCTGCAGTCAACGCTGTCCGCCGAGTGATCTGTCAGCTCATGCTGGCAGTCGGGACTTAACGTCCAGTCGTCAAACACTCAACATAGTTCCATAACAAGCGGTAGGTTTTCGTGGAACCTCCCCACCCTCTTCACCAATAGCCGAGGCGAGCTAGCGTGCCGCCCTGCAGTCAACGCTGTCCACCGAGTGATCTGTCAGCTCATGCTGGCAGTCTGGACTTCACGTCCAAAGTACATCACTCTATCGTACTTCCAAATTAATACTGGGTAAATTTCGAAAAGAATGAATATCACAAATTATGTGAGTTATGCCTGATCATTTTATCTACATATGTACATGTCGAAATTCAAATTTCTATCTATTTACTATATTCAAAATATCAATACCATCCAGTCAACACACACATACTATATACATACAAAAAAAAAGTCCAACAAAATTAAATCCTCTCTTCATCAAAAAAACAAAAAATCTTAAAATTCTCAATTTTCTAAACAATTCTGAAAACCAATACATGTAAAATCATCTTAAACTTAAACATATATTATGAAAATATTTTCAAAGGGAAAGGGAAGGTAATATACAAAGCGGTAAATTTCAGAGAAAAAATAACCGAACAAATTACGCAAATCTACCAACCATTTAAGTGCAGTTGAAGAGACAAGGGATCCCCAGTTGGGCGATTTGATATCCGTATTCATATTCAGGTCGAATGTGTAAATATCTCGAAAGAAATGTCCAATATCAATAAAGTTCGATTTAAGTTTGTGTATTGGAAAAAATGGACAAAATATCTATAACAGGTCATCCCGACTGAAAATCCTGGCCATTTTTCCTTGTAATTTTCTTCCAGTCCGATTCCTCTCGGGTTTGTTGCGGGTTTCGTTACTCCTTACTTGTCTTATTGTTTTACTACTATACCTCTATTATACATACATACACATACATATATGGTCCCATCATCCATTCTTTGACCAGTATAAAACCCCAATCCCACCCCCAACCCAACCCAACCCCTTGTTAGGGCCATTTGTGTATTTTCTGCGAGATATCTATATCCCTCAGTATCTTATGGTCCCTCTATCAGCCATTTGTTTCGATGGGTCATACTTTGGTGGTGGCCCTACAACAATAATAACAGACCAAAACGAAAAATATCTTCAAGAAATACTCATACCTCGTCGCATTGTTTTGCTGCCGCCGGCCGCCTGAAATCGGTTCCTATTATAGAGGGACAACCATCTATACTAAAATATATGTGTATAAAAGGATGAGTATAATATAAAAACTCATTCTCTCTCGCTCTATATCGTCGTCCTGAACATATCAGTCTATATGCTGACGATGCCCTGTATACCGTGGACGACAAGGACAATTTCAGGACAGGACCAACCAGAAGGTTACAAAGGGCCACGACAAAACACAAATTTTATATATTACAGAATAAGAACCGATTAAATGCAGTTGTTTACGACTACGAGTATGGATTTTTGGATGATAGCTACGCTGGACGCGACCAAAGAATACCCTAGCCTGGATGGACGTGTCTCATATAAAACATTCTCAATGCCACGGCTAGTTGTCCTGAAATGCATGACCCCGGATAGGGGTGATACGATACCAGCCATACACATCTAAAAGATATTTTTCTAGATGGGGTTGAATTTATGTCTAATAAGAAAAGGATTTGAAAGGAGTACGATTGCACGTGCTTTCCGATAATTTAGCACATTGAAAAAAAATAAAGGTGTGGGCAAACTAAGTAGCTCTGTTCTATGGATGCAATATCAAGGAATATCGAAGGGTATACTACCTATACATGTTGGTAGGATAGGTATTAAGGAAATTTATTATGATCCGTTTGACTCAAGCCCGATTGGCCCTCATTTCTGATATCTCCTGAATCAATTTTATTCATTTCTCAAATGCAATGATAATGCTCGCCACCAGCCTCTACGCCATCCGCTTCGATGGACCTGGAGTCTGAGGAAGGGAAAAAAACCGATTCGAATTGTCTGCAAATAAATCACATAATTTGGAGGAAAATATTCGCACACAGTTATGACCTCGGATTGAAATCATTTCCCAGTCCCGTTGAAATCATAAAACTGTCAAAATTATGTAATGAAATATTTTCATTTCGGGGCGGTAATTCGTGACCATCGCCGTGTTGTCGTGTGCTAGTCGCTGTAGCTGGTTTGGAATCAAAATAAATAAAAAACCAGCAATCGTCCAAGCCAACTTTGTCACCCAGATGAGAGGTTATATAGATTAAGGAGAATGAGAGCTGGGGCGAGGGTGGGGATAAAAATGGTGGTGATGATGAGTAGCGGATAAGTACTTCCACGCAATAAAATATATTTTTTTTTTTTTGCTTTGTATAAAATCGAAACAATATCAATGAAGGCTTTACTCCAGCCAGACTGGTTATTGCCAACGAACGAATGAACGGTTTTAATTTTATGCTCCCCCGGATCCATGACTGGAAAGCAGAGCGAAAAAAAAATGAATACACGGAGACAAACAGGCTGATGGAAAAATTAAATGCGAATAAAGAGGATTTGGCTATGGAAAAATCGTTTTAATTTTATGAAGGATTTGAAATTGATATTTGAAAAGAAAATGTGAACAGACACCGTCCAACTATAGTGTGAATTACGACGAATAATATTGAAATTCCAATTTTTTGTGCGCACTTTACTTTTTAGAAATATTGCCAAATCGGTGACATCATTTCATCCTCATGGGAGAGATGAGTTATATGTTTCAATAACAGTATATAAATTTCTGGGTTGTGATAAAAATGTAAATGGAAGAGTTCCGAAGATGAAAAAAAAACAAAACATCTTCAAAGCAGTAATTGGCACCGTTCTATATTCATACAATTCTTATCAGAAAATGAGATTGAGACACCCATGTTCTTCGAATCGTATTGCTACCAACCATTACCGATTTGCGAGACAAGAACTAAATTCTTTATTTACTATTTATCTAATCAAATTCTTTATTTACTATTTATCTAATCTGGTTCATTTCAATTTATATATAAAACAACAACAAAATATGTAGAACTTCAATCAGTTATCAAAAGAACTAAATTTTAATTTCTTATCTCACGTATAGATCCCGCTGTACTTAACTTTTTATACCATAGATGAAATCATAGGGTATAGTATGCTTGTCATTCCGTTTTGTAACGCACAGAATTAATGATGGTAGAGTAGAATGGATTGGACACCCATGAATAAAATTAAAAGTTATTTTCATTTTTGCATGTCCGTCTGTAAGTCCGTCCGTCTGTCCGTCCGTCTGTTTGTCCGCCCTCACGCTAACTAGAGAACGGGTATACTTAGAGAGCTGATATTTTGCACATGGCTTTAAAAAAAAGTTAAAGTAGGTTCGAAAATATGACAAATCGGGTAACGACCCTCGTAGGGTTGCTATAAAAAAATTTCATTTTTCACTACATCTTTGGACACTGCCTGAGAACGCATCAATGTAGAGCGTTGAAATTTTGTACATAGTGTTTTCATGAAAATAGCAAATATAATTTTAAAAATGGATTAAATCAAGCAACCCCTTCTTGGTGTTATCATATAAAAATTTAGGATTTTTACGTATCCTGTGAATACGATCAGTCCTATACAGTTTTAATGTACTGAAAAGTTCATCAGAATATGAAATCCTTTAAAATTGGTTATAATCATTTTTGCTGTTCGACGAACCGTTCTAGAGATATATTCAGAAACCACTTCAAAAATCAAACTTGCGCATGTGGGTGATCATACAAAATTATTTGTGCATTTTGAACTAGGATACATATTTTCAGAGAATAGCTCAGTTCATGAAAATAGCACGTAATATGGGAATAGTAAACTTCAAAGTGAAATAGTAAACTTCAACTTGAGAATAGTAAATTTCAATATGAGAATAGTAAATTTGAATTTGAGAATTTAATTTTTTAATTTAAAAAAAAAAATAATTTAACAAAAAATATTTTAGAAGCAATTTATTAGTATTGCATATTTTCTAACGTAAGAGCAGCAAGAACTTTTCTTTGAATGCTTGCGATGCAATTGGCACATATTGTTGGTGTGACCTTCTTCCATGAGGCTTTCTAAGGCTCTTACTCTATATTCTTTGATGGTTAAATCGTTTCTGGTGTAAATAATACTTGATAACTTTTTTGATAATTCTCTTTTAACATAAGCTTTCACCACAGACCACAAATTTTCAATGAATATGAATGTTTAAATTAGTTTCATCCATAAACAAAATAGGTTTATTTTGAGACTGAAATTCCAAAAGACATTCAACAAACTCTTTTCGTTTTTGTTTGTTCTCAGTGCAGTTTTCCTTTTCGGGTTCATGCCTTAGGTATTTCAGCGTGTAGCAGAGAGAATCTAGGTGTTTTGAAAGGGTAGTTTTTGAAATAGAAACGTAAAATTTTTCTCGAAATGCAGGAATGAGTTCCGCCAATGTAATGCGACAAATTCTTTCCTCCCAATTTACATAATTGACAAAAATGCACTGATAACAATCCTCTAGTTCATGTAATAGGCAGCTAGCACTAGAACAATAATGTATTTCTAATAAGAATATAATTCACATGATAAGCAATCGTAACCAGAATATTAATGATAGTACGACACTACTATTTAGATAAAAAGCTGAAGGTAATAAACACTTCTGTTCCTCATTTGATCCACAGGTTACCCTCCGCGATCCTTAGTGTCAATCAAAAAATATATCCTTACTACTTTAAAATGAAACTCACTTTCCAAAAGGGCAAAGCTAGCACAGGGCCTCGTTCAATTGCCCGTACCCAAGCAAACAACTAATTCATAACAGCGATCGAGTAGATCAATTAATGTGAAATTGAAAAAAAATCAAAAATTGTTTGTACACGCTAATCTCCGACACCGCTCAACTGATTTCAATGAAATTTTGTGAATGTGATTGGTTGGTTCCAGCTTGAAAGGTAGGATAGTTTTGGACAAGATAGATGACGCTGTTGTCGAGACGTAAAAAACTACCCGACAACGCGTACATGTGGAAAGATGAAATTTCATACACGGCGTTTTCATAAAAATTGAAAATACATGTTCAAAAGTGGACTAAATCGGGCAACTCTTTCGTAGGGTTGCCATACAAATATTCCGTTTTTTGTAGTATATATTTGTTGTTGTCAGAGTGCACGTAGAGAGTTGAAATTTGGTAAGCGGTGTTTTCATAGCAATAGCAAATAAAATTTACAAGACAGACTAAATCGGGCAACCCCTTCTTCGTGTTACCATACAAAATTTGGGATTCACTATATATTTGTACACGGCGTTTTTTGAAAAAAAATTTAAATTTTAGTTCAAAAATGGAACAAATCGGGCAACTCTTTCGTAGGGTTGCCATACAAAAAATTTTGTACGTGATTTTATCATAGCAATGGTAAATAACATTTCAAAAATGGTGTTGCCACACAAAACTGTTATTTTTCACTGTATACTTAGTAGCTGCCTGAGAAGGCGTCGAGGTGGAGAGCTCATATTTTGTACACGACATTTTCATAAAAAAAAATTGTAAATACAGTTCGAAAAGGAGCCCAATCTGGCAACTCCTTCGGTGGGTTGCCATACACAAATTTCGTGTTTTACTATATATTTGGGCACTGCCTGAGAAGCGTCGACGTAGAGAGCAACACTGTCCCACACATATGAATGCATGCATGAACACGTCCACGCATACAGACACCGAGTGAGACTTCAGAATACGGAATCGCGCGATCGAGTCAGGTAATAGCTTAGATATTATGCACCTCTAACCAAACCACACCTACCCCCAACCATCTAGGTATCTAACGCCAAGCAACCCCGACGGGCTCCCCCTAGTATAATTATATAATACTTATACAAACCTTGTAAACTTGTCTCCTGCAGTCTGTTTTATACTCCTATCACTACGCACAAAAAACTACTTTTTTAACAGGTAAACTGGATAGATACATATCTGTTCAATTCAAAAATTTACTGGGCAGATTATCAGACGATGTTCCAAAATTTCGCAGATAGAAAAAGTAGCTGATTAAACGTGCGGCAGACGTCTGGATATTTTTGAGTGCCAGACATTGTTACCAGAAATATGTCCATATCTGCAACCATGATTACACGTATCTACCCGCAAAAATGTGCAGATATCTGGTATTCTGCCAGATCGTTTAGGAGCACCTCAAACCTTAAATTACTCCAATATTTTGCTTAGCTTAAGTTCTAGTCGAGATTACTTAGAAAAATCCTCTCTTTACTTTTTTTTTCAATTTCAGATTGCAAACCTATTCTCACTGATAAATATTATGCCACCTTTCTTAATCTAGCTTATTTACCTACTAATTTTAATTTTGTTTTTTTACATGACCTTAAGTCTGGTTTCCGTTCTCCAGCTTCCTCATCATTTTCAACTGGTGGGAGTGATGATCTTTTTCCTTTCTTTTTTCTAAAATTGTCCATATTAATATCAATATTCGAGTACTTCACCAAAAATCTTGAATGTCTTTATAACTTAAATAAGGTTATCTGTCGTATGTATATACATGAATCGAATCCATACATATATGTATATGCGTACATACCCTGTCTAACAATGATCACTTTAAGAGAACGGCGCTTCAGTGAACGTTAAAATGACTATAGGAATTTAGCGGATTGCATATTATCCAGGAACCCCCTTTTAAGGTCTTGCCGATCCCGAAAGATAAAACGCGAAAAGAAAAGTATCTTATTTCCTGGTTATAAATTTGACATTCGCTCGCTTTGGGATTTCTGTCAGTGCACTGGAACCGAACTCTATCCCTATCTTGAGCATGGACGATTCTATGTCGACAGGATTTTTGTTTTTAAATTTTTAATTTTTAATTTCTATACAATAAGCCCTTTCTTTGCTTTTCTTTTGTGCCCAATCAAAACTCGATCTGTCTTATATCTATAACTTAGAGAACCTACCTTATTTTTCTGTAAATTTTCACAATTGCTTAGTTCTGTTGCTATCTTCCTTCTTCTTTTTTTTTTCTTTTTTTTTTCAGAAAGTCCTCCAAAATTTCCTGTATCCTATTTACTGCGTTCAACAATCTTTTCTCGGCTCCGTCTTCTGTATTTTTCTCCTAGTTTCTACGGATTTTTCTAGGCACCCTCGTGATACTAATTTCTTTGGAAACTTAATCTGTCACTAATTTTCTTCTTTAACGAAAATGATCTTAGCAGTAGTTTAACTTCGCATAGTCCTGCTAAATTATTGATCGTGAGACTTGTTAGTCTATTGCAGACCTTTAAAATTCCAAGTACAAGTACCAGTACCAGGACCTGGATTTATTTTAAGTACAAGTGCAAGTCCCGGTACTGGTACTTAAAAATTTTTGAAATACAGGTCGAGGTACTAGTATTGGTACTTATAAGTCCCATATATAAACTTAAGTACCCTATTAGTACCAAAGTACGCACTTACCGCAAATACCGATATAGCGCGAAGTACTTCGCTCATGGTGGCATTTGAGTAACTGTATATACATATTTTGGTACTTATAAAGTACTTAAGCTTATATATGCAACGTATGAGTACTAGTACCAGTACCTCGACTTGTACTTCAACAAGTTTTAAGTACCACTATCGAGACTTGTACTTTTTAAAGTACCAATACCGGGACTTGTACTTGCACTTAAAAATATGTAAGTCCAGGTCCTGGTACTGCTACCAATGTACTTAAGTACCTTACAGATCTGTATTATTGTAGATAATTTTAGCTTTTTCCTATCCGGTCTGTCTGTAAGAATATTTAATGTCTAAGATATCATCTTCCATAATATCACGAGCTTTCAGTCGACACCTATTGTCTTCAATACTTCATAGACTTACATGTAAGTATACAAAGCTTGCGAAAAGCTTGTATCTATATTCTAAAAGAAAGAGTCAGGTGATCTGATCTACAAAGAATACAAAAGAATATTGTCATATTTGGGGATCACGATGCAACGAAAATATCCATGATGAGTTTTGACAATATTATGAGCCAGAATTACTTACTTACTTACTGATATTGATTACCAAATCTACAAGAACAACAAGAGCTTATATAGAACATCAAAGAGGATATAATTAATTAGATGTAGTAATTAAGTTATGGCAATCAACTCGCTTCATGAAACCACTAATGAAAACATTAAAAAAAAAGAGAACAATTTGCATCGCAACCGAGCTGGACCAAATTTACAATGAGGCGCAGCAGAGTTAAAAGTGATGTAAAAGTTGCTAACATTCAGCTCAAATGCATCTCGTAAATGATTCGCACTGAACTGAACGCTTATCTATAGAGCTAGAGAAGAAGACTCGTTTTTACACAGTGCAGTGGTCTGCTTTATTCCTGACTACAAAAATACACTAGAACATAAAACTATTTCAAACAAATGAGACATGAGCATAATGAAAAATATTAAACAAGAGGGGACCTTGAATAGAACCCTATGGTACGCTGTACGCAACTCGCCGGACAGATATTTTTGATTCCGCAAACTCTACAGGTCATTTTAAACCATTTCTTCAGCAATAATTACTTTGAACACCTATTTTAGAATGTGGATAAATCATCACCCAATAGCAAGAGATACTATGTTGATGAAACTCAGCTCAGACTAAATACGGGTATGTCTAAACTTTTCGCTACTGCTACTTTCTCTTATATTATGGTATGTATTTGATTATTTATAAGTCATTCCATATAATCCATGATTCAATAAAATAATGACAAAAATCTCAGTTCATCCCTAATTTAATAAGACACACAATAACTTTAGTCCTTTTATACGATTTACAATATTCTTTCCAAGGAAATATACAACCAACAAAATCCTATGACACCGTTTACTTGCCTATAAATTCCCACGCAACCTCTGAAAGACTTTCGCTATCTCATTTTCCTCAAGGTATATCTAGTTAATGGGACATTCAATTTGTGTAAATATTTGCACACAACTTGCTAGTTTTAAATCAGAGATAAAAAATTCATCCCCAAAGCAATCTTGTCTACTGAAATAAACAAGAACAGAGGAGACCTTCATAAGTCGCGTCCCGTTCCGTCCTGGAATCTAGAAGCATTGTAATACAAGCCCCCAGAAGAACATAGTAAAAGTTCTCCCTTGTAAAACTTTCATCACTCAACTGTTGTGGTAAATGTTACAAAGACCCTATCGCCTTTTGCTTGGTTGGATGAAGCAGAGTATCCAGAAAAAAAAAATATAACTAAGAAAAGCTTAGAAGGGCAGGAAAAGGCGCGACAAGAATTAAATTCTAAATAAAAAAAATATAAATAAAAAAACAAAAAAAAAAGTCAAATTGAGAGGAAAAAGGTAAAATATTCCAACATACTCCAACAACAACAGCAGCAACAACAAGAATAGCAGTAGCTTTGGGTACTGTACATTACATGGTGGCCGCAAGCTACTTTAACTTTCCGTATAGTGTACAACACGCACACATCCCGGAGATGTCCATATAAATTCAGGATCCCCACGGGTGTTCCATTTCACCCGCTTCTTTACGATATTGCTAGTCCCAGAGGTTATTTTGCGTGTTTCGCGACCTTATACTACTATTTCGACGACCTTTCACATGTATCTCGGTGGATCTGGGATGTACTCGTAACAAGTGGATTTATCCTTTGGATGCGGAACATGTGGCCCTTTGTGATATCTTGTAGCAGCTCTGGTAGATGAATAGCAATAGAACATACAGCAGCAATTTAAGGACTTTTATAGCAGTATTCACCCATTTTGTTTCATCCAGAGTGATAATTCTCTCTTTCTGGTAAAGCAAGGAGATATGGAATTGACTGAATTCATTATTTTTAGAAGCGTTTTGTTGTTTTCGGTTTTTTTTTTCCTCTTTCCCGAATATCTCCTATTCCCTTGTGCGTCATTTTGAATTATTAATTAAGATCTGAGATATTTCAACTTAATAAATTCTTTCGGAGAGGAAGAAAAAAATGCATTCTACCAAGACATATACTCGTATGTACATACAAGTGTGCGAGTATATTTTTGTGTTAATATTTAATTATAAATGGAAGATTTGGAGACATTCTTCTGAAGATTTCTGGTCGCTACTATTATTTGCTAGAAAATATATAGGTACTACCTACTTGAGTAAAATAAAATTCTTCTAATAACACAAAAACCCATCTTCACTGTCAGTCTCAAATCATATTAAATCTTTTGGGTCATTATTTCTGAACCCATCCTTTCAGTTATTTTTCTTAAATTTTATTACGCGTTGTAAGTAAGGCTTAGAAAAAATAAATATACCAATTTTACATGACATCCAACGACGAACTTTAGCCTAAGCAAACTAGGCAGGTGCCTAGGGGCCCAACCGTGTAGAGGGCTCGCCAGGGGCCAAAATGGTATACATGGAGGACATATGACACCGAACATTAAAAAAAAATTCACTTCATTGTTCCTGCATACAGGGGCAGATTTACCAATAGGCAATGATGATGATGAAATAAAAGGAAACGAGATCGAAACCGCACTATCTGGCATGGACGGATTCATTGTTACCATTTTCAACGTCCTTTTCGACATGTTGATTGCACAACTACAAAGACGTTAATCTGCTTACGAGAACTTGAGAAAAAAGTTGTACTTTCTTTTGAAGGTAAGAGCTTAGAATCTCAAGATATCCGCGCTAGTATACGGAACTTAAAAGCCTTCTATCTAGGAGAAAACGAGTGTCTCCACCTGCGAGCTCTTTTATCGCCCGATACACGGCTACACGGGGAAACCAATTTTCTGCCCTAGAGTTATACAAGAACATCCTGGAAAAAGGATTATTAAACATTTATCCAAATGTCGAAATAGCGCTCCGGATGTTGCTATGTACACCAGGGTCAAACTGCTCGACAGTAGGATAGTTTTCATCGCTAAAATGAGTGAAGAAGTATTTAAGATCCACCATATAGGAGGTCAGGCTCAGCTCACTTTCTGTGTTGTACATAGAGTAAGAAATAACGGAGTCTGTGGACTCTAGTAAGGTAATCCGTTCATTTGCAGAGAAGTAAGTTTATTGCATGGCAATCTAAGCGTATGCTTACACGCAACGAACTTCTTTTGCATATAATTTCGTACTTATATATGATATTTCAAAAACTGTTTGTTTATTTTCTATGGTTGATGTACGTTAAATAAATGGACAGTAACTGTATCATTTTTCAATTATATATATAAAAAAAAAGGGGGCCCTGAATCTGATAACCACCTTGGGGGCCCTGACTCTGATAACCGCCTTCAGGGCCCTGAATCTTCATGTACGAGCCTGATTACATCTATAATCTGTTCAATTATGACAAACTTTCAATAACGATCTCTGCAAACTCATCCATCCCCCAGAATTGTGTTAATTTAGAGCAGCTCCATTGATGTATACCACTGCTTGTATGAAATATTTTTAATTCAGTATTTTTCAAAAGTCACCATTTAACTCTAAGCTTTCAATAGCCTTCAAGAGAGCGGGTTGTAGATTGGTGATTTTTGAGAAGCAAAAAACCACCTGAAAAGTTTCCTAAGCGGCGTACCTACTTTGATAAAAATTTGAATTGATTTTTTGAAAATAAAAATCGCAAAAAATATGTAACCGAAAGGTTTATCAGTACTCTAGTTTAGTTATAAACGTATAAAGGAAAATCAAAAAGTTTGTCGGCATATGATTCTCGTTTAACTCCCTCCACCGCCCCCCGCTCCCAGCGCACCATATTATCGAAATTGATGAAACAAATTGCTGTAAAATTATCTTTCATTTAAGACACAACTCAACCAACTTATGATTCAATTTCGAATAGATGTTTTCGAAATATTTTCTCGAAAAAATTTATTTCCGAATTCGAAAATCAAACACTGTTATGATGCAGTTGAAGGCTCAACTCAACTGCAAAAATATATGCGTAACGTAGCAGCTGGAGTGTATGTGACCCAAGTGCATGAAAATAGGATTTCCGGCGGCAAAAACATCCCGAAAAAGTTTTCTGAATTGGGAAGAAAGTTCACTACCCGATAGTACTCCGCGAAATCTTTAATTTGATATGCAACATGCGCTATTGGAACCACTCCACCCCTGTCGGGGGATTCCACTCTAATCCCGTCAAGGGTTCCAAACCCACTCTAAAAGTGTCCAGTGAAAATTTTTATTCTACGCATTTTAGCTGGTACTGAGGGGAGGCGCGCAGTGAAACTTGTTTTCCGATCGGACATAACCCTACCGAGTTAGTGGCGATCTATAATGCAAAAAATCTAGTACCGCAGTTCGAACAAAAAGCAGGGAAATACTAAATAAACCCGGCCAAGTGCGAGTCGTATTCGCACATGAAGGGTTTCGTACCATCGTACAAGATTTAACACTATGTACTTTTTATTTAAATACATTTTTAACTTTATTTTATTTTCATTATTTAGTTATTATAGTGGTTATTATAGTGGCAATAGAAATACACACTCTGTGAAAATTTCAACTGGCTAACTATTACGTTTCATAAGATACAGCCCACTGACAGACAGACAGACAGACGGACGGTCGGACGGACGCACGTACAGCGGAAGCGTAATAATAGGCACCGTTGGCACCCTTTGGGTACGGAACCCTAAAAAGTGGGTATAAGGATGGCTATAAATAGCTATTTAAGCCTACGAGTATAGGAGTGTGGGTACTCAAATTTCTTCTCAGGACCTAAGGAATTCGATTCGGTACTAGATTTTCTAAAATGTGATAGATCAAACTTTGATCCCCCCCCCCTCCATCCTCTCAAACCTCCTCGCTGAATCGAAATAAATATTGTCAAGAAAATATATTCAGAGCATCATAATACATCCTTTAACACATCACCGACATGCCGACAACTCAGACAAGAGGTTTGCTATTATTTCTCACCGAGCATTGGAGCTACTGTCCTCAGTATTTTGGTAAGTCTAAAATCATTGAATTAATTAATTTGGAGTTCTTCGATAGAATCCAGCATTCTGGTGTTTTACCTAAACTTCAGGTACTATTAGGATATAGAGCTAACAATTCATTTTCTAATTGCATTAAAAATGAAAAATATTTTGCCTTTAATTAAAGCGATATTGGACCGAGCTACATCGCTACGTATCAAATTTGGAGTGCCGTAAGGTTCAGTTTTTTCTTCTATTTTTTCTTATTTTGTTATTTTTTTAAAAGTAAATTGGGTCTTGTTCAATGCATCAAAAACGAAATTCTGTCTAAAATCACGTAGACATAACCCAAGACCTCTATTAACTAATTTACATCCATAGAATTGATATCACGAACTAATCAATCCTAAAAATCTTAGGCATTGATAACAAAAAATATGTTAATATGTTTATTCATCAGACTTAGTGTAAATATATCATAACAAGTGTAGATTAGAATACAATCAAATATTTCGTCAGATTCTCTATGTACGCCGTTACCTACTTTAAACATAGTCAAGAAGAACCTTCAGCTCATTAGGGATCCCATGATAATTTCAAATGTTCTCTTCGTAACGTTTGATGTTTTCATTATTTTCTTGCTATTACTATTGGTAGGTACTGCTCTGATCAAATCACTAGCATGAAATTTCAAGAAAATATGTAGTGATTTGGCGAATTGTAGAAATTCGCTAAGTTTGAATCCGCTTTAACTCGTAAACTATTCTTTTGATTGAAAAATGTTTCCTACAAAAGTTGTAGGAAATTTTCTCCTCTATAATCTTTCTAATAGCTATTTTTAACCTAGGTGGCGCTGGAGATGATATTCTCGAAAAGCTGCGGTTTAGGGTAAGAAGGATAAATGCCGGTCAATTAATGAAAGACGCTTATATCTTTAAATTTTCTTCATATTTTTAATTATTTCAAGAAGAGTAACAAAATTAAACTATTTATGAAAAAACGTAGAAATATAAAACTTTTATAATCCATATTTTTAAATCAGTAGGAGCCATTTTAAAAAAAAAATAGATTTAACCGGCATTACCCATGTATGGGGGTAATCCTGCTACGTTCTCTACAGTGCGTAGAAACCTGGCTCAGGAGATGGGGTGGATCTTTAAAAAAAAATTTATGTTGAGAGCCACGTGATTTTCGTAACGGGTATATCACGAAACCGGTTATGATTTTGAATATTATCAGCAGATTCGCTACGGAACAATCTCTCTCCAATAACACACACACAAAGAAAGTTTAAAAAAAAAATATTATCGATAATTCAATAGTTTTAATTAATATTTTTTTTTTTTAATTGTTTTCTCCAAATGTAATATTATGACATACCAATATATATATATATATATATATATGAGTACAAAAATCAGGGATTAACGAAATTTGATTAATTATATATATTAATTATAACAATGCCAGTCGCCACTACTAATAATTTTACACTACCCTTTTGAATAAGTACTTTACTTTTTGATGCATTCCTGCTTTGGCCACACCATGATTTTTCCACTTAAATATGCAAAGAAAATTATGCCCTGGTCCAAGGTCCCTTTCTTTTGTCTGTTCTTCTAATTTTTCTTTCTTTTATTCAGATCTACTAATTTCAATATCCCACCTTTTAGGAAATATATTTTTATTTCAACTTTGTGCACTTTTATTTTATTGCGAATATTTTTTTTTTTTCACGTCTGCCCTGTTCACTGGCTCGAGAGGAGAGAGAGTAAAAACTTTTCTACATCCCGAACATAGAGCTATCTGCCAGATTTTTGACTTGAGTGGTACTTTTAGTACTTCGGTAAACAATAGTGGCTTTTAAGTATGTGTATTCCCTAATTTAATTGGCTACAAAGTTAATTGGATTTTTGTTTTTTAAGGTTGCATTCAGTGTATTGTAGATTTGTGCGTTGTTTTGCCTTTTTTTTTTTTTCTTAAAGGGAATCTGGACTGAACGTTTATGTCAACATGACAGGTGAACTACTTGATATAATAATGTCGAGCAGTAACCAGAAAGCAACAACAGAACTTAATATCTTGAACATGCGCGGCTAAATGTCTTTGTAAGACTAATAACTAACTATCTTTAGCTATCAAATAGGGAAATGGGATTAAAAATTCATATTTATTTACAATTACAATTTAACGATTTAACAATCTAGAGATGTAAAATCCAACTACAATGTGCTTTAAAATTGAAAATTCAGTATGTGCGCAAAACAAACCAAGTACGATTGTAAGTTATAGGATTTCAAATTAGCTACTAATTTTCAAATAAGTATTTAAAATCGGCGTTACGCCATCCAAGGATATTACATAATTTTATAATTTCTTAACTAATTTTACCATCTTTTCTTAAATGGTTAGAAAACTTCTTCTTCAAGTGGGTGGTACCAGTTATGTTTAAATAGTTAACTTTAGGAGATATTCCATGGGAATCAGCTGTCTTATGTTGTCTTAGGTGTTGCCAGGTATCTTAATACCATGTCCTTAATTGCTTTGCAAAGCTCTAGCGATATGAATGATTTAGACACAATACATTAGGTTTGTACGGCTAGGCGGCGAATTAGAATGCAGCAATAAAAATGTTCCTTTATAATACATATATATAATATGTAGAGGCTGTGACCAATTGAGGTTAGCGTAGTAAAGTAAGCCGGTTTTACAATAACACATAACATAGGCGGCACGGACCACATTCTTTACAATTAACACTATTAAAGACGAACTTCCTTGAGGACCGCAACAATCCCGGTAAAGCACGGGGGTAATGGCGATCACATTTAATGATATAAAAAAAATAACCTGACTTCACTAAATTTAAAGTTATCATTAAAAGCTTGAGACCACAGACAGTGCAAGGATACCACAGCTCTTCATTCATTACAGTCATCAGCCATATGCTCAGCAACTAAATCTTCGAAGATCTATCCTCCAATAATTTGTGCCTGACTGATTTAATCTTCATATAAGCTTTGCCTTTCACTGCAGTATTACTGTTTTTTTTCTTTTTTTTTAATAGCTTAGTAGAATCTTCCTTGTTCTTTGCCTTCTTCTTTTTTTCTGTTTCTAATATTATTTTTCCAGCAATAGTTATAAGCTGCCAGAGAAATGTGATCCGCATGATTTTCAATTATTAGAAGTACGGGGGACTCTTAAATAGGTTGTAAAATGTTCGAGCCAATCAACAAATAAGTCTTGATTTATCCAGCTATTCTTTGAGCTTTTGTAGAGACCCCCTGGTGGTCCATCCCTTTCCAATAAAGGGCCCGAGCAAAAATAAACATTGGAAGTATATAATTCCCTGCAGCACTCATAGCACACATAACTGAAATATTTCTCCCTCATTCTCTACTCGTGACAGATCGTACTCTCCTTTGACCTTTCTCAGCCAGCACTTTTCCAGGAGCGGTTACAGTGGTGACACCTGTTTTGTAGGCTTTGAATTTGTACTTTCGCATAAACTTTTCAAGTTTGTCATAAAAATAACATTTTTTTTTTTTATTGAATGCTGAAATCCTATTCAAGCTAGTTGCTTCAGCTTTCTGCACAGCTACTGTTGCATTGCGTCGCATAAAGCCCTGCAACCAGTCTACACCTGCCATTTGTGTCTTCTTGTTTTAAATATTGTTGAACTTTGCGTATTCAAAAACTATTTTCCGCAATTCTATTATGGTCAGTCTGTAAAAACTAGAATTTGGCAATTTGAGTTGAGATGATATTTTCTTTTCCTTGTTCTACAGTGAAAACTGGCTTCCGTCTCATCCTTGGATTATTCATATTTTCATTCTTCAGTCTTTCTTGAAACGTAGAAAACGGAATATTGTATTTTGTAGCTACTTTTCTTATAGACATCCCATTTTTTACTGCTTTCTTAAAATTTTTTAGATCTTTCTCGTACCAGGGCGTTTTGAGAGTCGTCCTTTTTCAATTTATGGACATCTGTGTTCGTAAAAATCTAAAGCATTAATAACGGGTTATGGCGGTCACTTGTCTAGAATTGCCCCCAGAGGCAATTTTAAATTCAATATCAAATTTTATAAATATACAAAAAGAAATATAAAAAAAAATTTTTTTAAATAATATTAAGTAGAGCCTTTTGCAATTATATAAATGAATATAAAACTAGAATGACTTTGAAATACCTTCTAAAATATTTCGCCAAAAATTATATGAAAGCGATGAAAAACACACAAAGTCCGTTTCCCTTGCAGGGTGACTGCGTGAGTGACTCAGAGTGGTCTTTCACGTCACCTCCCTACTCATTTACCACTGAAAATTGTGTATGTGAGTGTAGTATTTCTCGAGATTTTCGACCGACCGGTATTACCCCTTCCTACCCTACAATACCATTTTTCCGATGTGGCAACGCGAGCGACGGCCGCTCAAAGTCATAAACTCGGAATATTAATTAGGACACCGACTGTACAAATCTACCAAATTTGAACACTTCCTGACCCATTTTTATATCCTCCGTGCCTAGACTACATATTCATACACTAAATTTAAACTAAATTTACAACACTTCAAAGTGTAATTTTAAACTTTCTAAGTGTAATTTTACACTTTCTAAGTGTAATTTTACACTTTCTAGTACATGCTTTTTTCGCTCATTTCACATTAAATTTTATAAAAACCACCTCTCGCATTATATAAAAACATGCGATTACCACCTTAAAAGCTTTCATATATTTTATGGAAAAAATGCTTCTATATTTAGAAGTAATGAGCCGGTAAACATATTTTCGCATTGCAATCAAAACCATCTAAATCTACAAAGGGCGCCACACATTCTACTTGTTTACATTTATACCTTTCAATATCAGCGTTATTTCCCCCCACATCCAGGCCGATTGGGAAAGAAATCTTCAGTTGCAGTCTATAAATCGAATACAAACAGTTATCACAAAGCAAATTAGTTCCTTAGTGGTCATATTATAGTCTGAATTTCATCCACTGAAACTAAGTACATATGCCTACCTACTCAGGAGAGAATAGGTAACTACGCAAAAGTTTCAAGCAGATTCTTTGAAATCTTCTGGTATGGATTGATGGTAACTGGGGGTAGGAGATTGGAAGCTATTCGAATTGAATTTGCATACAGTTGATTTGAGGAAAGAACACAAAACAGCCACGAAATATCTTTAAAGTTCGATAAAGGATTTCATCCTTAGTTGAAAACTATGCCTATCGACGTATACATGTTCCTATTTCCATTTATCCCACCCCCAATAATCATACAAATCAGGTTGAGTAAGTTATGCACCATCACCATTGCTATACATTTGTGCAGCAAGATAGATAGTTTAATCCGCCAGTAAACGACCAATCCTCTTCCCAATTCAATTCTAAATACTTGGGAAAGATATATGTTTATTCACTTACAGCCATGGTTCATATATATGTAGGTAGGTAACTGGGTACTCAAGAATGAATCAGTGATGGAGAAGCAAAGTGGGTTTCAGTGATTCCCTTACATCATGTCCGGAGCTACTTATTACAGTCAAGTACAATCACACCAGACACTCGTGACCAATTTTTATTTTTATCCAGGTAGGTTTGCATTGATCCTGAACAATATTGGTCAGGACATATTATGTATGATGATCATGATGATGTTGCACCACACCACACTATACAACCTCTCGAAACCCGTATCTCGGACAGTTCACAAAAGTTAAAGTCCAAGTGAAAATATATAGAGAACTATGTTTAGCTTACAGCTTATAGTTCATAGTCCTTTGGATGGAAGAAGCTCATATCTGCAGCTGATTTTGAAATTTTCCCAATAACCTCATGCTCAAGCTTTTGAATTATCATTGCGCCCGGCAGGCCCCATAATATTTCTCATCTAGATTCCTACAATAGCCAAAATATCTACAGAATATACTATCTTCACTCTTTCATTCTATTTGGATAGACATGTACACCTTGAATCGGATCCCATCTTCTGTCGTGGTCATGCCTTCTCGATTAGTATCGCTATTTTTCAGGTGGATCTAGATCTAACAAGGTGCATACCTACCTACCTATATATAGATGTATAGATCTATGCCTTATTATCAGACGTTGTACCCTTCTTCTTCCTTTTACATACATACATACATAGCTCTCCATTCCTTGACTTGGTATTTTTTATTTTTTATTATTTCTCGTCTTGGTATCCATCTCATCACATTTTCATGCGGAAACTTTTTGGCTCCTTCAATATTGGACAGCAGGTTTCATCAGGATTTTTTCGAGCGAGTATTGCAAAGATTATCACAGGTGAAAGAAGGTTTTGGGGCTGCTGTGTTTCTATTATTGTGTTATGATTGGATATTTTATGCGTTTCATTCCGGCTAGTGTAGAACCGTAATAAAGACTGGTCGTGACTTTCATTCCTGATGTACAGAAATTGGGTATAGGTATGCTACCCCCACTCTCTATGTTCGAATTTTTCCGATGAAAATGTTATTTACAGGTGTGAGAGGTCGAAATATGCATAAATATTTGGTAAGAATGTGAACGACTACCAAAAGTACACACACACACAAAGATAAATTTGAATTAAAATGATTTTGATTTATTTGAAATTATAGATTTGCGGTATTGTTACAAAACATTGTTTATAATTTTTTTTTTTCTTAACTTTGAAATTGTATCGACACATTAATGTAGTTGGTTGATATTGGCCTGACTTAAAATTTATTCATATCAAAGAATTGCTCGATTCGATGAATTTGCTCCAATCCAACAAGATCCGTGCGAATCCATTTTTGAAGAAAATTTAAAATAACAGTAGCGCACTCAAGACTTTTCCTTGGTTTTTGTGGGAGACTATGGGTGGGAGGTTGGGGAAGAGCAGATTATATGGTCAGGAGGTTTTTGGGATTGATGATGAATATATCTTCAGTCTACTTGTTATTTTGCTAATAATGCTTTTACCACCTATCGGACGACTGTAGTGTGTTCCAGGTGGAGGTTCTTGCTATCAGCAAATCAGTAGGGCTGCTGGCAACAAAATGTGAGGTATCCTATGATCGTGCTATCAGAATTTGAGTTGATAGCCAAGATACCATCAAGGCTCTGAACTCGAACACCATTAGATCGTGCCTTGTGCAACGGTGTCGCTGTGAGTTTAGGATAGTGGGTGCTAACCACAGGGTTATTCTCTACTGGGTGCCTGGTCAAAGTGATTTACCTGAAAACAAGACAGCGGATGCTCTGGCCAGAAAGGGCTCCGCTATAACTTATTGCCCAGCGGAGGAACCCATAGATCGACCCCTAGAATCAGTGAAGAGAACTCTTGACGTACAGGCCTGTAAGCTAACAACTCGCAGATGGGAAGAGATGACTATATGCGCGATTTTAAGACAGCTGTAGCCCGAGGTTTGTCCTAGAAAGACAGAATTTCTGCTGAGGAGGAGTCGTAATGATGTGCGTAACCTTATCGGAGTTATTACGAGACACTGTCTTTTCGGTAAACATGCAGAGCGCATGCAAGCTCCATACAATGATTTTTGCAGAAGCTGTATGGATGAGCAAGAGGTTGAGGGTATTCACGACCTACTGTATAAATGCCCTAACCTTGCCAACTGTTGGAGGAATGCACTCGGCAGGTACTTTTCCGAATTGGGAGAGCTAGCAGACAAGGAGCTGTGGGACCTGGTAAGGTGCATTAACTCTTGTGGCTGGTTTTAGCGCTCCCTTTAATCTGAGGTATTTTTCCCAGGTAGAGTCCAACTAAGGTGGTATCACAATGGACCGTAAATGGTCTAAGTGAGGCTAGTCGCAGATGCGATTGTCACCACTCTAACCTAACCCAACCTAATAATATCTTCAGTCTAACAGTCATAGAGAGCTGGGAACTTCCTTTGACCGGATAGCCCTTGAGTAGGTACTGGCTTCTAGTAAGGCTGTTCTCAAAATTCAGGAACTTGCTTCGGAAATGACAGTCTATACAGACTTCTGAACTAACAGTTCCTGAAACTTGCTTCAGAAAAGGCAGTCTCGGACGATTTGGACGGACAGGCCTGGGGAGCCTTAAATTTTCGGAAAGACGGAGAGTTCTTGGGATTCAGAAATTTGCTGCTGATGGGACATTCTTTGACGATTTACTTATGGACGGTCGGTTTCTTGGATTTACTAACGTGCTTCGAAAATAGCAGTCATTGGCGATTGAATTGTGGACTGACAGTTCTTAAGATTCAAAAATTTGTCTCGGAAAGGGACAACTGGCTTCGGCTTCTGAGCAGTTCCTAAAGGAAGACTCAAAAGTTAATGTAGCGTTCATAAAAGAAAACGTCGAAATATGGCTTCTTTTTTAATATCATCTTTTTTGTATACTAACGCTTCTGGTAAAGCATAGAGAAGGTTGATAATCTTGACGAATAGTCGTTTTTCGGAATACAATTTAATAAGTTATGACTGATCTGTTTGACTTAGAAATCTAGACTTACTTAAGTAAAAAACACAGTGCCACCTCCTTTTCCAAACTCCTCCTCAAGAGTTATGTATGTTTACTTTTGTGTAAAGGTGTCTGAGTAAAACTGAAGTAAAACCTTTCCTTCGGTAGAGAGGATAATACTAGATGATAATGAAATATGTTAACAGACAACTTAGAAATCCATTCAACTTTCGAGTCTGTGTAAAAACTTTGAAGCCTGGGTAAAAAATTTCGAGTAAACACACAGACCTAATATAACTTTAAGAATATCAGCCTTGTGAGCTCTGTCAACCTTTGAAACTCACAATACCAAATTTAACAACTTCTAATTGATAGCTGTTAATTAATGAACTTAGTTGTCCAAATTTTAGCCGTGAAAAAGATCCACTAAATGAACTCGTTCGTTCGTAACCCGGGGAATGCGCAAGTTAGTAGAACTGACACTGACAGCTTCAAGTAAACCCCTACTGACTAGTCTTTTATACGGACTAGTCTTTTATACTGACTAGTCAGTACTATCTCGATTTCTGGTCAGTCAGTACTGACTAGTCAATAAACTGTCAAACGTAAAATTAAAATGGCCGAAACTGGAAATAAAAGGTGTTACTCAATAGTCACTGAGGCTCCAAAAAATAAAAGTTTGCGACTGCAGCTGAATATTGCACAATTGTTTGGGAGTCTCATTTTCAACAGGAAAGCTGCTAATAAAATCTGGATTAGTACTTTGCAGACTGTTTTTTTTTAAGGAAGAAATTATTAAACTAATAGATGGTTATGAGAAGAATACTTGTCTGTGTGATATATAAGTAGTAATGCATACAAATGGCCGTATATAAAAAATAATATATGGACTGAATTGGCAGAGAAGATTTAAATGGACACAGATTTTGTTAAAACAAAAAGGGAAAACGCAGGAAGAAACAAAATAAATTGTCGGAAATCGAGGTAATGGAGAGAGGATGTTTACGTGTCAAACCTTTTTTGGTATGGAAAATGAAATTCCTTGATCGGGTTATCAGCAAGAGAGCAACTTCATGCAATATTAACATAAAACAATTATATTAATTGAAAGATTTAAATTTAAATTTTTTCCCATTGAAAAGCAACATTGATTTTGTACAATATAAAGCAATTTCGTTACGTTTTGTACCGTGAACTGATATTTTGTATCGGTATATTTGTTATTGTCTCTGGAAATTTGTCAGGTAGAAGATCCTCTGGTACTCGTCAATTTTCTCACGGATTAATTAAGTAATTGTGCAGTAAGCAGCAACATTTAATTATCCAATGTATTCACTTTGATTTCAAATTATCGGTGAAACAATCCAAATTTGCTTGCTATTCTATCAAAAGCTACTTCTACTATCAGTCTCGGTCGGCATGGTCGGTTATTGAATATTTCCATCTACTATTTGGTTTCATTGGCGTTTTATCTAATGCACATGCATCGTTGGCAACAATGTGAAAAGGTATTATTAAGCAATTAGTCCACCACTACGATATCTGCATCGTTTGATGAGATTTTTAAAATAAAATGACTGTCAGTTGATCGCACGCAAAACGTTTGTAGTCAGTAAAATTGACAGATGAATTCAGTATTGACCATAAGTTCGGCGAGTAACACTGAAAGTTTTACAAGAGAAGGTCGCTAAACTTCTAAGAGAATCATTTGGACCAGGCCCAAAAAGTTGGTTACGTTAGTTATAGCACTAAAATGTATCCGTGTGGACTCGCATCCGATTAGTGCTTAGCCTACCCTGTTACTCTCACACCCAGGCGCGTATACAGGGGGAGGGTCACGGGGGTCATGACCTCCCCCAAAGCGGCACCTCACCTTCGCGGTAAATTGAATCTGGCGCTGGGCTGTAGAGTGAGTTGTGAAAATTTAACAGGACGATTTTCGTATGGTACGGACACAATGTGTAGTTGACGCCAGCGATTAATGCTGGTGCTCTAACGCACTTTTCAAATCTACGCCGACAACCAGCGCTGGTTTGGGCATTTGTTTGTCTTCTTTTTAGTGGTAATAGTGGAGTCTGGATTGGGTATAATAGTCATTCGTTCGTAGGTCTTCGTCTTTGAAACGTGTACGATTTTCTTAGAATTTTCTTGTGTTTTATATTAGCTGTGTTCTTTTGTGTCCGTAGAACAGAGCAGAACAAAAGATACACAAAAGAACGTCTCATACATTTTCATAGAAGATGTATAAATGAAGCGAACAATACAAATAGTTCGCTTCAATCGACAGAACAATTAGTTCTCTCCAGTATATGGGAGTTCTAGAACAAGGTACACAAAAGAACACAGCTATAGTGTCGAAAAGTCATCTATCATACCTATCACAGGGCAGTAAGTAATTTTGGAATACTAAATATTTATTTTAGTGTTTGATTATTTAGAAAAAGGTAAAAAAGGTGGGGAGCTCGCAACAAAAGCATACAAACTTACTTAACGAATTTTGATTTAGGGTTCTTCCAGTAGAACCCTAGTTCCATGCAATCATCCATTATTTTTCGTAGCGACACTAATTCAAGCCTGAGTTGTTCAACGTTTGTAGGGAAGCATTAAATTCTTGCAACGGTCCAAACGAATTGGTGGATTGATTCTGGTGGTTCATTCTTTCGGACAAGGGCACTAGCATTCAGTTTTCTTAGAGAGATTTGACATTTTTTCTCTAGATTTTTCATGCATTACTGGTGGCCGACCATAGTTCCAAAGAGTTTTATATTGATTCAGGTGGCTTGGCTGGTTTTGGTGGCTAAAGATATTTATGAGCGTTGGCAATTATACATTTTGTTCTTAGAAATTTACTTGAATATTTTTCTTTCGAATTTTGGTGACTGAAAACCGCTAAAATTGATTCTGTACTTTCGTATTAATTCAAGTAGTGTTGTTTAATTTAACTTCACGTGTACTTTTAATTTGTAGGAGACTTGCTATATTAGTTAGCGATGGAGGTAGATATAGTAGCGAAAGTGTAAAGTGGAAGACTGATAAGACTATTGAAAACTTTTCTCAGAAGAAAGCAAGATCAGTTAACTTCCTATCAGAAGAAATAGTCAGTAACATATCTTGTAACTCGAAGTGCTAGCTCGCTCTCAGTCAATTACTTCACCCGTGATAAAATCGCTTGCATCTATTTCTACAATCTCTGCACAAGACGGCGTATCTGATTATGAGTCCTTGATGTCCATCCAGAGATCGACATTGATGTGGATAATATTATCGATAGGTTTTCCAAATCAAACCGAAAATTGAATTTTGTGATATAACGTAAATATGATTAAAAAAAACAAATTTAAAAGTAACTTCTTCTGACTTTTTCCTCCCTCTCGAAGATCTTAGTTGTGACTCCACCTAAGCTGTAGATCTGGATAAGCGCCTGCTCACACCATGATCTACTATCAAACTAATAGCTTTTTCTATGAATGCTCACCAACCATCAGTGGAAGCTGCTGAAATTCAAACACAATTCACATGGAACCCATGGATAATGTCTGTGGTAATAAGGTTGAACCCAATATGCACAAAAATTTGAAGAGTAATGAAAATATCGGATTTTTTTTAACTACATATTGTAGGATCATCAGAAGGAATCATATTGAGATTTGCCATCATATTCTTCGCCACAGTTTATACATGTTGGTATTAAAAATGAAAAATCAGTTTTATTTGACATACCGGCTTTTGCCTTAGTATACCACAGATGTAGAATGATAACAAAAAATTCCAAATCTTTCCCGCTAGAATATCCATCAAGCAAATACTAAAACTGTAGCAAAGGTAGAAAAATATGAAAGTTTTATTTAACCCTTAAAAAAAAAAAAAAAAAAAAATCAGTGCATCGTATATAAACAAGGTCACATCAGGAGAAAAAAAAACCGTAAATGATCCTTGAAGATGGCTGTTGTTAAATAAGTAGCCTTACTGCATTAGAGAGCTTTTGGCTCAATTTCTTATAATCTATGTAGGTACACACACCTCCGTTAAATACATTTTCTAAATGGTCTTGTCCACAATGTCTCGTCGTATAGTAAAAGAGTATTCGTCGTTGCTATTCGCGTCGTATCGTAATTTTCATCGTCTAGTTCTATGTGTAGTATCTACCTACTATATACTTTTACTTTATAGCTTATACTCTAAGTTCCATATGACATGGTGCAATATAGTATTATTCGTTGGCACTAGTCCGCTGGACAGTAGCATATGTCTGTATATAGTATAACCTGGCCATACTCAGTCAGAATTTATGAGGCTTTTTTCAGCTGCAGGTATTTTAAGGAGTTAATTGATGTTGTGTCGCGTAAATTATTCTGAAATTAAGGTAGAAGCCCCCAACCGGGGTGTCTGCAATGCTTTTTACGTTTTGTTTATATCTGGAGCGACGATGAAACGGACTCTTGGGCAATAAATACTATTTTTAATGGCCTGCAGCCTTTTCGGTAATACTCGAGATGAAGTTTAATGGATATTTTTTTGTTTTTTTAGCCTTTTGTATATAAAAATATAAACTTTGTTCTTTGATAGCAATTTTTGCCTCGGTCATATTTTATAACCGCTAAAGGGGTTCACTTCTGTCTTTCGCCTTCATAGTGTGCGAATTCATTGTTCCGGATTTTTTTTTTTTTTTTTCATTTATTTATTTTTTATTTTTATTTATTTTTTTTTAATTCACCTCAAAAGTGTTTACCTAATCTCATCGTAAACATCCCCCAACAAAATATTTTTTTTTCCCTTAATATAATTACAGAATTTAGAATAGCGAGAGAGCGAAGGAATATCGACAATTTCCATTATTTCGCCTTTCAAGGTCTGAACTCATCAGCAACTAACACCTTTTCCTTATTTTTTCCTACTATGAATGTCTACCTATTCACATGTAACATAGACGGACGTGTCGTATCCGTCTGTCTGTCTGTTTATTCTATACCATTCCATCGGTTTGGATTATATTATGTACTTAGACCAGACCTACATATATTTATATATGAAGAAATCGAGTGTCCATCGCAGACAAGAAGTAATCGACTGGGGGGGGGGGGGGGGGGTCAAAATAGTCATAGCACAACGATATCTCTCGTTCCTTAGATTCTATAGTGGTTCTAAGGGTACAATAAAGGAAAATGGTCCTCAGAGGTGCTTCAAACTTTTTCACCTTTTATAACAGCCACCGGGACTTTTCTACTTCACCCCCGCATCACCCGCCCTTCACTAGCAATCACAACTTCGTCTAATTGCTAATTGCAACTCAGTGTGGAAAACATTTTCAAAATGCAAATGGCAGCCGAATATAATTTTTAATTAATTTTTCCTGTTGGTAAGTGTATTACTATTAGTTTTGTATGAATGTAGTATATATGTATGTAGAGGACGAATAGAATAGGGGTTGTTCTCTGTCTCTCTCATAGATACTGAAATGAATTTTTTTATAAAGTTTAATGAAAGAAAGGAAAAAAAAACTTGCGAAAAATTTTAATTGGCAGCACTTCCACGAACACTTTTGATTAGAATTTCCATCTGTTTGGTGAGTTTCTGGGTAAGATAACAAATTTTGATGCACTTCGGTCTCAAGTAATTTGTGTCACAAAGTGGTAATTTTCCAGAATTTTTCTTCAGTATTTTTTTGGAATAAGTTGCGCTTTTCGAAATTGCTTTTGTGTTTTTTTTTTTTTTGTAGTTTGAATTTCATTATAAATATGTGTGTACTATTTTTATGCAAACTATTTACAGTTCAAATAAAAGCGATTAATATGATATTCAGTTTTTTTATAAAAACAGTGAAACCAAGTGCTATACAATATTGCAAAAATTTGAAGAAATAAAAATTAATTTATAGGTTAGAAGAGAATTATTTTTTGTCTATCTCCGCAAGGGAGAAGAAGCTTGATACTCTAGCTGTTGCTTGCTGGCCATTTGGTATTGTTTCAAATAGTATCCAGCCTAATTTAGTGCTTTGTGCCACTGGTGTACCGTCTTTTACTCCATCTGAAATTATGTTTGCATATACTCCAGCACTACTTATTCAAAGAACTACTGACAAAGCTAGGAGTTCAGTAAGGCATGAGCTTTATGATAAACTGCAATACTGTAATATGAGCAGCTACCTTCGTGACGAATTCTCAGTGAAAAAAATTAATTTGATTACCAGGTATAGGGGAGGGCTTATAAATTTGAACGCCAGTCCGTTTAAAAATTCCGGTGGAACACTTTGCTCGCTTTGTAACTTAGAGGAGGACGAGAACTTGTTACATTTTCTCGGAGTTTGTCCTGTTCTTTCAGAATTCCGCATTAGAGCCTTTGGGAAAAACAAACTTGCTGAAGCTGAAATTATAGACATTTTAAATGGAAAGGACAACTTTAATGGTTTGTTTTTATATGCAACAACAGCTTGGAGATATCGTTCCTTTTTGGTGAATGAATTTAATGGTTAACCAACTAATACCTTTTCTTTTTAACAGATAATGAGTAAAAAGCTATTAATAATAAAAATATACTTAGTTAGGTTGCTAATCCCGACAGACGGCCTTGATTGCCATTGTCGCAGTTTATTTATTTATTATTTAAATTTCCTATATATTCTATTATTACTTCTAGTTTAATTTTTTATTTTTGTTTTGTTTTTATATTCTTTTTATTTTTTTAATTTCTCTTAAGCATAGTGTATATACATATATATTGTTATTTTTATCCTTTATAGTTTTATTTTCTCTATGAACTATATTTAATTGAATTGAAGGGAATATAAGGAATTATGTTAGCTATAATTTGGAAATGAATAAACATTTTTTACTTACTTACTTACTCCAGCACAGAGTAGCAGATCGAATGAATCGGGCGTGTCAAAATTGGGATCGGTTAAGACTACTACCATATTGTTGGTTTTTGGTCTATTCCTTTTAGCGGCTTTTCGGGAAGATAAGAGCAGGTCCGGATCTTAGGGAGGGGGCATTGGGGGGAGGGGGGGGGAGTAATACGCAGACTTCAGAACTCATAACTAAACGAGAAAAAATCTAATTACAAGAATTGGAATAATTTTTACAGCCAATCAATTTACTGTCTATTAAATTTAAGTCTGTAAGCCTCTGTAATCTAATTAAACTAAAAATTCCGCAAATTCTCAAATTGTACCTTTGTATCATATATTTAATGAATTCAAAAATTAAAATTGTACAAATGTACTAAGGTGGCTTTCAACCCTATGTTGCCCATCAACCTCCAATTCTGTATAGAATGTAGACAGCTAAAATGGCTAAATTTAGCTAACATAAAAATATTTTTCTGGCAACTCAGTACTTTTGTACCTACTGCCTTCTACATTCTAGATGGGAACCAGGAAAATATATAATGCCTTGTTTACGAAGTTCGGTTTACTATTTGGTCTGAAAAGATTATTTAAGGTTGATTTATTGTGATATTGGTGATAATTTGTTCTTACTTTTCTTGAATAAGTGTCCATTGGTCCGGGGTTTGTTTTTTTAAGGGTTGTTAAATTTTTCCAATTGAAATATTATGGTATTTTTTGAAAAAGTATAGCTGCTGAACTGGGGTACTCTTCGTTGTTGGGGAAAGGTATTTGGTTGCGAAAATTTGAGTTTGACTGAGTCTCAGTTGTTCAAAACATTGAGATGAAGTTTAATTTGGGTTATGAGATATGCATTCTGTGGGTTTTATAATAGGAAGTTGATGTCGATGGGAGTTGTATATTTACTTGGGTATTATTTAGCATAAAATTTATTCTGTTCTTTTATGTAGTAAGTGAAGGACTCTGCAAGTGTTTGTGACTTCATTGCACGATTAGTTGGCAATAGTGATCCCCTTAAGACTGACAAAAAGCGCGCGCTTAGGCATATTTCTGAATATATAACACTTCTATCACTTCTATCGTGTAGATTTACGTGATGCATCATACCGAAAAATAATTCAAATAACTTCACTATAGAACTTCTCTACGGTATTATGATTTCGTCCCATTTTAAGTGAATCGCTTATTAAAAAAGTCTCGTTCCATTTATATGAGTAGTGTAATATTATGTTTTCTTTGATTCTATCCCAATTTAACTCATACGGTAAGATGTCCGGTAATCTTGAGTAATACGTTAGCGGGCCATACAATTTTGTTTCTAACAGGCTTAAGTAACACTTAACCGTATCCTGTACCAATAACTCATTAGAAAGATTTCATCGACATTATCAAGGAAATCGAAGAGTACTCCTAGATATTCTTCGAATCTTGGAAAAACCTTGACAGCATAGGATTCAAAGATCCGACTAAACAATCGCATAAATCCTTTCAACCTTAATTCAAATTCAAATTAATTTATTTCAATAACAACTACACTAGTAAGATTTCGATCTTATGAGTAAGTGTAGCATACCTAATAATAATATACCCAATAACAGTAACAGTTAAACTACATATCAAAAAAGAAAGAAAAATACAAGCACATATACTAAATTAAAAAAAAAAAACCTAATCCCTCAATACAAACTTATATTCTTAGTATATAATTGTAGAAATAAAAGCTTAGTAGTAGTTTCTATAAACATTAGAAAATAAAAAAAGAAAAGAAAAAGTACAAAAAACTATTGGATAGATCGCAAATATGCAAATAAATCATTGCGAAAACTGTGACTGCTGATGCTTCTCCTAAGACGCATTGGAAGAGTGCTCCACATCCTGGTGGACTGAGCAAAGATTTAGCTCTCACTATTGAGCGAGCGGAACAGTGGCAAAGATAAAGATGATGTTCTTGCAGATTGAGCAAAGGTCAATTTACTGAAATAGTAATCTGGCTGTTTGGTTACAATTAAATTGCAAAGAAACATTACAGTTCGGAATTTAAGGTAAGAGTCTGATTTACGACCCAGAATAAATGTGGAATACGCAGTGACATGACTAAAACGCCCTACACCAAAAGCATAACGTGTGGCAGAGTTGAATGCTACATTAATCTTACGCAAGGAGTGGGAATCCAGTTTGCAAAACACCTCACAGCCGTAAGCCAATAAGAGGACATACACCTTGTCTATGATACTGCTAATGTGATCGAGCCAGTTCAGAGTACTATTGACAATTATCCCAAGATTCTTGACATGCTTGCTGTATGGAACAGCAATATTGTTAAGTATTACATTAAAAAAGGTGGAAGTATCTAACTGGGTTTTGTAGACAATTATAGCGTCAGTTTTTGCAGCATTTAAGTGGAGCGAATTATCAATAGCCGTAACCCCCGGAATATAATACAAGCCATGAAGTCGCCGAAGCCACCGACACATTAAAAGGCCTTAACGTGTCGGGTACAGCATGCAATAAGAGCTCACTCTCACTGCTTTTTGTATACTCGTCATGGAGGAAAAACTAAAATTTCATCTTAAACAGGTCCTAAAGCCCAAAACTGTCGCTCCCACAGCAAAATGAAGTTAAAACAAATTGCAGCCAAATATGTTTTCTTTCTAATAGTTTTTAAAAAAAAATAGAATGTAGAGCAAATTTACGGAAATTATAGCGTTTGAACCAAATACAAGCAACTTTTATATGAAAAACTCCTTCAGTAAGACAAGGCAAGAAGACTGTGGATGTCGCCTGCTGACCGGCCCGCTGCTCCCTTTTTTCGACTTTGTTCATAGCTTGTATCTTGCGGGGGTTACGCAATAGCCCATTTGGAGACTCTTGCAAGATTCTTATTCATTCTGTAAACAGCATTCTCTATAAGCCCTAAAGCTGTAGATATGAAGAGTTGAATGTCATCTGCATACATGTGAGAATTACAGTCACGCAAGATTAGGGAAAGGCGGTTAATAAAAATAGACAAATAATAATGGGCAGAGGATAGACCCTTGAGGCACACCACTAAGAACGGGTAGAAAATCACAGGCAGTATCCCCACAAAACACCTTTTGTATTCGTCCGCCTAGGTATGACTCAAGAAGTTTGCATGCAAGATAAGAAAAATTAAACAGTTTATTTAACAAAAGCCTGTGGTTAACCTTATCAAAATGCTTTTGAAAAATCTAGAAGAACGAGCAGAGTGAGTTTATCACTGTCCAGGGAAGTTCTAATGTCATCGATGATCTTTAACAATGCTGTGGTGCAGCTGCGCTTTGATCTAAATCCCGATTGTAGGCTAGACAACAAGTTTCTGGTATTTAAGAAGCTGATCATGTGACCATGTAGGATTTTTTCCAAAAACCTTAGACAAGAAGGGTAATATGCTGATAGGGCGATATTCAGGAGAGCTGCAAGATCTTTTGGGGATTGGTTTAATTTTGCAGAGTTTCCAAACAGAAGGAATGGAGGATCTTAAAAGGATGTTTTTAAAGAAATATGTCAGGCATGGAGTTATAAAGGGTAGTAAAATTTTAACAAACTTTGGATGCACATCGTCAAGTCCAACTGCATTTTACTTCACTGAAATCACTGCTGCATAAACATCCATCTCATTGACTCATTAATGGCAGTACGCCAGAGTTCCTATCCCGAGTTTTTTTGAAACCGTCTCAAATTTTAGTGATTTAGTCCAAAAGATTCATATAGAAAAGGGGCTAAAATAAAAAACTGATCTCAAACATACTAAAATTTGTATTTTTTGTTGTTACTAAAATAAACTGCATTTGTAATGATACGATTTTTTACTTTCCATTTATTTTACAATAGTTTAAGATTCAAACGACAAATAAGATGTATAATAGATCTTAATTATTGTTTTAAATTCAAATTGTTTTTAACAATTCTCTCTCTAGTTCCAGGATATGCAATATACATATGGTGCCTAATATACCCTGGAACTGTAATAAAATTTGCACTAAATAAACATTGGCAACTTACGTCTCTGCCCCCTCCCCCTCTTCCCAAGATCCGATAATGGATAAGAATTGAGCTTTTGTAAAACCAAAGCTTCTAGGGAGAGATATTTGCCTTGCGGTTTGAGCCTCATCTTGTTTACTTACTCCAAGCTGAGACAACTTACAACTAAATAAGAAAATTTCCATATTAACCCGGATCACTTTTTCAAGCTCTTTAATTTTTTATTCAACCAAAGAAAGCTATCATTGCGAAGAATTTATGTGGCATAATACAGCAAGAGAGAGAGAGTTCAGTTCCAAGCTAGAGTGTGAGGAAGTGGATGGTGTTCTTTGATTTTAGAGCAATTAAAGCAAGTTGCACCTAATCCTGGTGTTTTGTTTTTAAGTATCAAAACCGGAAAACATTCTGAGGCACCCTTTATTAAAAGTTATTTTCATTTTTTGCATATTCGTCTGTCCGTCTGCCCGCCTATTCGTCTGTCTGTCTGTTCATCCGCACAATAAATCGAAAACGCGTTCACTTAGCCAACTAAGTTTTTTACACTGGCTTTTGAAAAAAATAATAAATTTAAGCTCAAAAATGGGACAAATCTGGCAACTCCTTCGTAGAGTTGCCATACATAGAAAAATTTTGTTTTTCACAATTATTTGGGCACTGCCCGAGAACGTATCGATATGGAGAGCTGAAATTTGGTACATGGTATTTGCATAGCAATAGTAAAAAGAATTCAAAAATGGACTAAATCGGGTAACCCCTTGTTGGTGTTGCTATACAAAAATTTCGTTTTTCACTATATACTTGGGCACTGCCTGAGAGCGCGTCGATATAGAGAGCTGAAATTTGGTACATACGGTTGTCATAGCAATAGTAAATAAAATTTCAAAAATTTACTAAATCGGGCAATCCCTTCTTAGTGTTGCCATACAAAACTTTTGGTTTTCACTTTATTTTTATATCTAGGGTATAATATTATTCGTTTTAGACCAATTTGTAATGGATATTTATTTGGAGATGAAATTATTAAAATAAAACACCGAAATAAAATAAAAACCACTACTTTATTTACTCTATATACTTAGCACAATTACGTCGCGTTCTTAACCTATCGAAGGTTTACTCAAAACTCGACATATTCTAAAACTCAGGCTGCCCCGGAACCTTCCCAATCATTTCGCGATACTGTCACTCACCTACTTTCATGGCATTGCTTAATTCATTTTTGTTGATTTGTGATTTCAACAATTAGGCATCGATACATTACAAGTCGCTTCCTAGTGGCAACATAATTGTGTGACCATTATTTATCTAGGTTGCGTGTACTTGTTTTGTAATATTCGATCGACCTGTTTAAACTGATTTACATCATACATTATTTTCGTATTTATTTCTGATATTGTTTACATCACAAATTATAACATTTTCTAAAGTGCAAATATAACGAAATTAAAATTATTTTAAAACTTTACCATTTCAATATTATGAGTTTTAATGGGCCTCCATCTCCTGCTAATTGTTAATTAGAGTATATAAACTAATCCTCAAATTACTACTAACTGCATTGATAGCTCCCCCCCCCCCACTCCTTTCCTATAGTAATCGATTCTTTTTGTCAAAAACGACTTTCATCGAATAGAAATTATACATGTAGTACCATAACTGCTTATACTATACCCACAAGAAGTCAATTAACAGCGTTATTATTTCACCTTCTTCATGTTAGAAGTAGTCATAAATCTAGTAAGTAAGCCCGACAAACATACATATATACATGCATACATACATACATACATACATATATCCATATAATAGCCAGGATGAGTTAGTTATGTTTAGCGGCGTCCATCTTTTCCTTTTCCAGCAAATGCCTGCCACAAATTCATTGTAGTTGAGCAGACAGACATGAAATGCAATTGCATGCCAGTTCGAGTTCCACCAGAGTGCCAGAAACGGCCAATACATCATTCGAGACTTATTGCTGGATTTATGTACGTTCTAAATGTGTTCCCTGTCCATGGCAAGGTGGAAAAGGTTGTAATTACACCTCCTGGTACGATTTTCTTCGGCTTGATTGATGCCAAATAGGCGGTTCCTCAACGTTTTGTACTGGCAAAGATTCATTTCTTTCATTTCATTTCATTCCAATATCTTGCACCCTTCCTTCCCTGCCAGGCTAGGGCAGGCGGATTGGGCAGGTCGGGAGGGCGGCCAGCATGGTGTATATGGCCGTTCTATATTGTACTCTCCAAACTGATAGAATTTATCATATCCATGTCTACATACATATATGTATATGTGAACATATGCTTGCAAATAAATAAGAACCCAGCGAGTGGTATATTTCACGATTGATTGTCTTAATTTATGCAATTGCTTGATATGCTGCAATCCTGCAGCCTCAAGCACCAATTGATTAGGAAACGAACAATGGTCACAATATATAGCGATTGGGACGGGGACGTCAATGAAAATAGTAATTCTCATCATGGCTATATATGATTCAAGCTGATTTAAATCATTTAGGCGTACAAGTGTTGTTAACAACAGTCCATTTCCATGGTATACCTCTACTTTCATTCATTTTTCATAAATCTTAAGAAAGCCACATTTCCTAACCTATATCATTTCTTTGGCGGAGTTGAACATTCATATTGTTTCGGGATTCAATAAATAACACAGCAGCAATTCTCATCTCACAAGAGATTCTCATTGATCGATCCTCCCTGCCTCCAGTCGTATTAATTAGAATATCGATGAGGCTGCGGGAAGGATGATACGATATTACATATATACAAATGTATATAAATTGTACCCATCCATTTATCTGTAGATATATTATAGCTACAGGTATTCCTTTTGGGTGAGAAGATCTACAGATGGATATGAGAATATTACCGGTCGTCGGTGGTGCATCAGCAGCATCACAAATAAATGAGCGATCAAAGTAAAACACAACAACTGGCATAAAGGATGACAGAGAAGAGAACACTGAGGCAGCTACAGAGGTAAGTGCATCTTTGTAGTTTTTTGTTCACAACGATTTTATTTATTTTTTTTTTTATTTTTTTTCATTAATTTATGACTAACAACGCCCGTAAAGGTGAATTTATATCATTTTTCTGTGACGTTTGGTTTTCGATTAAATTTACCGCGCCGTTCTATTGATGATTTATATAGACAAGAGGGCGCGCCAATCAAACATAAATAATATTTTTACTTGGATTTTGTTACTCGTATATTTGTGATATAAAACAACGTTTTTTTTTTCTGGTAGGTATGGACACTAAAATGAATTGTGAAAATGGCATGGAATTATTATAAAAATTAAAGAAATTTTGGAAAAATACAAAAACTACACTGCGTTACAGTGAAAATATACTTTTGATGAGACATATTGTAGGTTACAGGTGCAGTGCAACTAAAAGTTGTGGCATACAATAAATTTCCAGAAGCGTATTTATGGGAGGAGGGGGTAGCAGGGAGGCGATCGGTCCCCCTGGGCAGTGCTGTCGTTTGGAAAATTTCCAGAGTAGTACAATTTGCTGCCAAAGCGGAGTACTTTCGGAAAAAATGGAGTACACGACTAACGAAATTTAATGAATTCAAATTAATTAGAATGGAATCCTGAAATCATATTAGTGTGAATAAAACCCATTTTCATTAAAATGATTCATATTTAGATTTTTAAATAAATCTTTATATGTCTAGTATTATTACATTATTTATATTTTTTGTTTATATAGAAACACAAACAACTGGTTTTTATTTTAAGATTTTCCCATGATTTTTTTTTTTCTTTCAGCAATAAAATTTAAAAGTTTCATTAATTTGCTTTGATTCAGGTAATCATACTTCAATGAAGTAAAAATGTTCTGTCAAGAAAAGCTATTCTTGACAAAAACATACTTGCATCTGAGACAACTGACATCTAGATGTGAAAACCTCACTAAAAAGCTAATGCCCCCAAATAGAAAGCTCTATACATTACTTCTCTCTCTTGCTGTATTATGCCACATAAATTCTTCTCAATGATAGCTTTCTTTGGTTGAATAAAAAGTGATCCAGGTTTATATGGATATTTTTTTATCTAGTTGTGCCTGCATAAAGCAAATTAATACATAAAAAAATACATAGATTTCATCATTAGTTTAATTATTGAAAACTTTTGAATTTTCAAAATATTAATAAGGATTTTAATATAGTCATAATGCAAAATTGTATTGATAACTTCAGTCGTTTTAGTTTTTCTATATTTTAAATCTTTTACAATATTTGAATCAGTAATGTACAGAAAGAATTCTGGTAGAGGAAAATGCATAAAATTAAAAGTTATTTTAATTTTTGCATGTCCTTCCGTCCGTCCAACCTTACGATAACTCAAGAACACGTGTACTTAGAGAGCTGAAATTTTGTCTATGGCCTTTAAAAAAAACCGTAAAATTAAGTTCGAAATTGGGACAGATTCGAGTAACTCCTTCGTAGGATTACCATGCAAAAATTTCGTTTTTCATTATGTATATATTTGGACATTGCCTCAGAACCCGTCGACGTAAAAAGCTAAAATTTTGTACATAATGTTTTCAATAGTAAATATAATTTCAAAAATGGACTAAATCGGGCAACCCCTTCTTGATGTTGCCATATAAAAATTTAGTATTTTTACGTATACTGTGAAGACGATCAGTCTTATATAGTGTGCTTGTACTGAAAACTTCTTCAGAATATGAAATACTATAAAATTTGTTATAATAATTTCTTCTGCCCGATGAACCATTCTAAAAATATTTGCGAAAAACCACTTCAAAAATCGAACTGGCACAGATGGATGACCATGCGAAATTACATACGCAAATTCATCTAGGGTATCGTCAGAATTGGTCCTAGACTAATTCGAGCTTTTCGATTTGTTTGCAATAACTTTAAAACATATTTTACAAAACCCTCTGTGGCTACGTGCATACAGAGCAAAAGTTTTGAACATGCTTAGTTACATTTTGTTATCCTTGATCCCATAAGAATTTTTCACCAAGGACAAAATTTTTTGTCTTCTCAAATGTGACCCATTAACAATTCATTAAGCAAACAAAAAAAAGATCTCACCCCAAAAATCAACTTTACTGTCGAAATATTTCCTTATTTTTTCCACAAAAGAAGACAATCTTAATCGTCGTCCCTAAAAATTTCCACAGAGATGGTGTAAGCTGTAAGTTCTTGTTTTTTGCTTTGTGTCACAATTCACTAATTTTATATTGTTTATTACAAAAAATCAAGGTTTTTATAACACTTGAATTGAAGTAAACAAATGATATAATTAAATTAAAAAATTTACTATTAATTGGACTTAGCTTTTGTGAGAAGGAATATGAAGAAAATTCGAAAGACAAACGAAAAGGCAAAGAGCGATTAAGAAAAACGTTTTCTGGACTAGAATAGAATTTCTGGAGTTCTTCAATCACACCGTTTAACGAACAAATTATAATGACATGACTAGATAGCTGTAATAGGCTAAAACATATCAGAGTAGTACCAAACCAACTTTTCAACCGGATTTAATAGATTTTATTACTAAAACGTACTACGAATTTATAGCTTTAAATGAAGGTGAGTAAAACCTTTTAGATTATTTGCTAACAACATACGTACATATACCTATAGGAGTTTTAAGTATTAAGAAATGAAAAGCGGAGTACTTTTATAAAAGTAGTAGTGCCGGAGTACGCTATTAGTTTTCGGAGTACAAATACTCCGATCGGAGTACAAACGACAGTACTGCCCCTGGGTCACATCATCAAAATGTGGCGCCTTCCTGCCAACGAAAATTCAGATTATACAGATTTAAGCATAAATGTACTGAATCCCTAATTTTCGTATGAAGCAGTTTAATTCTGATATACTTAAGTAAATGTAATTCTAAAAACAACGCATATTTATTTCGCCATAAGTTGAACAGTATTTGCCGCAGAACGGTTTTACGATGCTTCAGAGTTTCTGTATGTATATGTAATACCAACTAGTCTAAAATAACAAAAAAGACAAAGTACGAAACAGTACAACGAAATTTCGACCGTTCTTAATTTGCCTCTCGTAAAAATTGTATCCACTTCATGGAAAAGAAATGTACATCGGAACGATGTCATATAGTCAGCCCATATACAGGGTGTTTCCCACTAGGAGGTCAGTAGAGCGAGAGGTGACAGTATTTACCTAGATGAAACAAAAATTGTATGGGGGGGGGGGGGTCATATCAACCGTTTAGGAGTTACAGGGTGATTAAGAAAAAAAGCTAGTTTTTCACAAAACATCCTGGATCTTAAAAACTACAGGTTGCATGGTCACAGTCAGGAGTTCATTGTATGCAAAACTCCATGGCCTTTCGAACGACTGCTCAATCAGCCCCATAGCCCTCTCTGATCAAGAATTATGGTTGTCTAAACTAAAAATTTCGATTTTCTTTTTTTAGCTTTATTTTTACAAAAAGGTCATTAACATAACTTTTATTTTTATAAATACTGTAAACTGTAGACTCTCCTCTTTAAGTTGAACTATTACACCCTATGTGTTAACCCATTTTGCGCCGTAAAATTGGCTGCTCAATTGACTCAACGTATCGTAAGAGATATGAAGCTGATTAGTCAAAAGATCTACTATTGGACAGAGTTAGAAATCGTTCTCACATGGATTAATTCAGAGTCTTCTTCATTTCACACTTTCGTCGCTAATAGAGTAGCTTCCATTCAGAGGCAAACGAATACAGAGCAATGGCGAAATGTGAAATCCAGTAAAAACCCGCAGACCTCGTATCCCGTGGAATACCCTCACAGAAATTGAAGAACTGCAACATTTGGTTTTACGGCCCACCATTTTTACATGGCTTAGACCGGATTTGGCCATCTAACTATTCCAAAGTGGAAAAGAAAAATCTAAGATCGTGTTAACCACCTCAAAAGAATGCTCACCATTCAGCAGTGCCATCAACCACGAAAATTCCATCAAAAGGCTACAGAGAATTATGGCATACATTCTAAGATTCATTTATAACGTAAAGCCGAAAAGTTCATCATCTTCTCTCGTCTTTCGTATACCACAAAAAAATTCGACAGCGAATACAAAATGGCGAAGTTATAAATTGTTATATACAAGAAATACCCAACAATGGCTATTTTGGTCTAAAATGAGACTTTGGGGGTGTATGAGAAACTTCTTCTATACCACTACTTTTAGTTCCACTAGACCTTACTGAAATTCACTCACATTTTAATATTTTAAATAAAAAACTCAGGGACTTAAAATTTTATGGTAGTGGTACAATTCTAAACAAATTATTAATTACATAATTCTTTGCAGAAATCTAGGTGTGAGTGCAGAGAGTGAAAATTAAAAGATATGAGTCAGCATTCCAAGTTCTTTCTCGGTAAGTTTCAGATTTGTTTTGTCGTCAAGAAGGAGAGAATTCCACGCCGATAATTTTTTTTTTTTTATTAATTTAGAATTTCATCAAAGTTCTGATTACTGAGTTAACAAAAAGTACAACAAGTATAACAATAATAATGAAAAAGAAAAGTGACTTTTACTAAGCTGATCTATTATTTGACTTTTTGAAAGATGAAAGTCAATGCAATCAAACTGGTAGTTACAGAGACTAGACTTTGATGAAATCGGCATACCATAGTTTGTACTATGCTGAGGAACAGCGGCGAAGTCCCAGTTGCTCAAGAAACACACAAGAACAGATATATTGATTAAAAGCCCAGGGGAGCTTATCATTTTTTGTATACACTGAAGTTCAAAAACAGCTGTGGAAGTTTTCGTCTATTCTCAAGAGATTTTACGCCTATCGACATATGAAAGTATAATAATAGGATTGTCCCAATGAAGTCCACGCAGGGTAAATAGAACGAATCTCCGCTGCACAGCCTTGATGAGAATTTATACAGCATAGCAGATAGAAAAGACTGGACTGGCATACTCCAAAATGGGTCTAACGAATGTGCAATGAAGGACCTTCGTTATGAATAGATCATTAAACTCTTTTTACCATCTCTTTACAAACCTTAAAATAGCATTTGCCCTGGCAACGAATGCGTGAAGATGATCCTCGAAAGAAAGACCAGTATTAAGAAAAACACCCAAAACTTTGATTTTCTTAAGTCTAGTTAATAAGCATACATCTAAAATATAACCGAAGTCCAAATGCCTCCTTTTACGAAAAAAGGACATAGCAGTACCTGATATTAAGAGAAAGACAAGTAATAGTACACCATTTATTAAATGAAACCATAAGACCATGTTTAAAATTTCACACTCGTTTTCATTACAAAAAATGCGGAAGATCGTCAACATAGCAAAGTATTTTTGAATTAGTCAAAATCAGAGATACATCATTGAAGTAAATTATAAAAAGGAGTGGTCCAATTTGGCTGCCTTGAGGAACGCCAGAAGTATTATCTATTTCGTCAGAAAGAGCTGAGCGGAATATAATTCGCTGCATGTAATAATATAAATAAGAACAAAGCCAATTGGTAAAAACAGGATAGGAAAACTAAGAACAGTCAACTTATGAATTAAAATGTTGTGATTGATTCGATCAAAAGCATTACTGAAATCCATGAAAATGCAATCGACTTGTTTACCGCTTTTAATAGCATGAATGCAGAAATTAGTAAACTCCCACAAATTAGTCGTAGTAAATTTACTTTTCATAAAGCCATGCTGAAAAGAGCGTAGGAATAGCTGGCAGTGGAATTACAGAATATTGCAAACCAGGGCTTCAAATATCTTACCAATACAACTTAAATTAGTGACAGATCTGTAGCTAGAAATATCACACTTGTTGCTCTTCTTGTGCAAAGGAATAATCAAATAAAGGTTCCACTGTTTCGAAAAAACACCACAGGTCACAAACCAGAAATAATGGACGTACCGCAATATTTTATGCACGTGGAAGGAATGCCATTCGGACCGCTAAAAAAACTATCAACTATGCTTGAAATATACTTGAAGACAGACGCTTATTTTCTTATTTACGGACCCTTTTTCAATCGCTAAGGTTCAGAGACTTTTCTCTGAGCTAGTTAGAACTGTTGATATTTTTGTCCAAAAACCTTGCCGTAGTGAGAAACGCCGTATTTATACTCCATAAATTGTCCTAGAACCTTCCCGAATATTCCGTTCTCGAAACATCGATACTCCGAAGCTAAATATGTCGCTATCCCTTTCTGTGATACAATTCTCCGGAAGTTATTTATGTCCGTACTGAATTAGTAATTCCATGCTAAGTATGTAGATGTCGCTTTTCCTTTCTGAATTGCACGTAACAATAGGTTAAGAGCTAATAATTCTTTAACGCCTACAGATATCACATAGCATGTAATAATAGTTCACGTTAAAGAGGAGAGTCCACAGTTTACAGCTTTTGTAGAAAAAAGTTATGTTAACCACCTTTTTGGAAAAAAAAGAGGTCAAAGTAAAAACATAGTAAGAAAATCCGAAATTTTTAGTTTAGATCACAATAACTCCTGAGAGGGAAGAAGTATGGGTGTGACTGAGCAGCCGTCGATCATTAAGTTCTGCATACAATGAACTCTTGATGGTGACCACACACCCTGTACTTTTTAAGATATAGGGTGTTTTGTGAAAACCTAGCATATATTCTTAATCATGTTTTAACTCCGAAACGTGACCAACGTTCCATACAATTTTTTTTTTGTTTAGGTGAATATTATCAGCCCCTGATCTATGGACTACCTACATAGGTTTCAACACTCTATAGATTAGACACGAATTCTAGAAAAGGTTTTTTTTTTTAATTATCAACGACGGAATGACAAATTTAGTATATTTAGTATTATGATTTCATCAAGAGTTTTGAAGACAAAATCAAATCGCTTGAGATTGAAATTTTGACTAATCGATTTAGTGCTGGTTATTTTAGCATTTAAATACATGCCACAATGACGAAGTCAGCATTGATACATTTCCAAAGTGTAAAATTATTAGGAACTAGGGGGCCCGCCGGCGTTGCCTGGCGATAATATAGATGCCTAGGTTGGTAGGGGTAGGGGTGTCAGTACTCGATCGCGCGACTCTGTACTCTAGAGTTTCACTCGCTGTCTGTATGTAAGTGCGTCCATGTAAATGTGTGTGATTTCATATGGCTCTCAGGCAGTGCCCAAATATATATGAAAAAACTAAATTTTTGTATAGCAACCCTAAGAAGGAGTTACCTCATTGGTCCCATTTTTAAACTTAAACTTCCCTTTTTTTTTTATAAGTCCGTGTACAAAATTTCAGGTCTCTACGTCGACGCGTGGGGCCGTATCCAAATACTAAAATGGGATCGCCCAATTGGGCCCATTTTCGTACCCTAGATGAAATCATAGAGTAAACTAAGTTTTTTATTCTGTTTGTAACACTTAGAATTAATATTAAAAATTAAAAGCTATTTTTATTTTTCCATGTCCGTCCGTGTATCCGTACTCACAATAAATCGAGAAAGCGTTCACTTAGAGTGCTGAAATTTTGCACAAGAGCTTTTTAAAAAAAAATAAATAAATAAATTTACGTTCGAAAATGGGACCAATTGGGTAACTTAGTCGTGAGGTTACCATACAAAAATTTCGTTTATATTTGAATACTGCCTGAGAACGCGTGAACGTAAACAAATGAAATTTAGTGCATGGTGTTTTCATATCATAGCAATAGTAAATAAAGTTTTAAAAATCACCTAAGTCGGGCAACCCCTTCTTGGTGTTGCCATATATTTTTTTGGTTTTTTTACATATATTATGAAAACGATCAATCCTAGACGTTTTTATTGTTCCAACAAGTTCTTTAGAATATGAAATCCTATGAAATTGGTTATAATCATTTTTGCTATCTGACGAACTGTTCTAGAAATATATGCGAATAACCAGTTCAAAAATCAAACTTGCATGACCATACGAGCATTCATCTAGCTAGGCTATAATAATAATTGGTCTTAGACCAATTCCAGCTTTTTTTCTTGTTGAAATTGTATTTGCCATTTTTATGAAAACGCCGTGCACAAAATTTGAGCTCTCCACGTCTACGAGTTCTCAGACAGTTTCCAAACATATAGTGAAAAACGAAATTTTTGTTGGCAACCATACGAAGAACTTGCCCGATTGGTCCCATTTTTGAAATTAAATTTATATTTTTTAAAAATGCCGTATACAAAATTTGAGCTTTCCACGTCGACGTTTAGTGAAAACCCGAAATTTTGTATAGCAACACCAAGAAGGGGTTGCCGATTCGAATTTTTCTTTCTCTGAAAACCTTACTCAGACTATTACGAACATTAAAAAAAAAAATATTAGCCCAATCGGTCCAGCCGTTCTAAAGTGATGCGATTACCAACGAACATAATTAATTTTGATTTAAGATACCTATCGGATAAAAATCTTAAATTCAAACAAATTTATCGTCATACCGCAACAGTTCAGAATTTTGGTAAAAATAAAGAAAATACCAAATGCGTATGAAAAATAATTAATTGTATTTGTAGAGCATAAACAGTAAGCCATATGTATTTACCTCGCACATACAACTAAATTGTGGGTCGTGTAGTAACTACTATACACTTGTCCAAACTTTAACAGGGATTAAAAATGTTTGTAGTTGCGTATTTACTAACTGGAGCAAGATCGTTATTTACAAAACCCAAATATTAAATCAAACTTATAAAATAAAGCCATTTAGTAAAACGAGATATTGGTCTTCTAGGCCTTCCTGTCTTAAGGCATGCGAAAAACCTCAATTTTACTGACAAGGATGACTTGTTCGCCAAGGACAGCAATATCAAATATTTAAGATGCATCGACCTGAACGTGACTTTAGTGTGGATATAGCATGGTAGCGGCACAGCACAACAAATCTTATATGTAACAGTGGTAAGAAAACGTATACATTCAATTATGGGACAAATCAAGACACCTTTTTGAAATAAAACAAAAAAAAAATTTTCAAAATTAATAATTACTCATATAACGCAAACAACATTTTTAGATTGCGCAACACAAACAAAAGCTGTTCAAATGCCAAACATTCTGCGACAATTTCCACAGGCTAAAATTAATATAAAAACTCTCACATTTCGGCTATCGAATTAGAACAATTTTGAAACTTTACAAAATGAGTGCTACGGCGGCTTTCATCAAACTATTTGCAATTTGTGTTTTAGCATATTTCTCACAACTTCAATTGGCTAATTCATCAAAAATATACTCAGGATCTGCTGCTGGGAAACTAGCTTATCCAAATGGAACGACAGGAATTATAAATTCTGGTGAATTTCCATATATAGCTGCACTCGAAATCAATAGCACAATAGACATGGATTGCTCAGCAGTTATAATAAGGTCCGATGTAGTTTTAACAGCAGGCCATTGTGTAAAATGTCAAAAGAAAAAAGATCTTAAAGTACGAGCTGGAACGTATAGTCGACATGAAAAAATCGACAAAAACAGTCTAATCCAATTGAAAGACATAAAAGCTTTCGTCATTCATGAAAGATTTTCTTTAACCAATCACGGTGAGTATGACATAGCGATTCTGTGGCTTGAAACACCTTTTGAATTGAATAAATACGTCAATGTTATTGAAATGGCTAAAGAATCTGATTATGGACAATTCATTGGAGAAACTGGTATTATATTGGGCTGGGGATATATTGAAACTGGCAAAAGACCTGATACACTTTTACACTCAACACTTGTCGTATCACCAAAGAAAAAATGTGTTGTATTAGATGATCTAAATCCAAATTGGACTGCAGGTTCACTTTGTCTATTGCCTCCGGCGAAAAAAGAGGGATCATGTAGAGGAGATTCTGGAGGACCATTTGTTGTTAGAAAAAATGAACAATCGATTTTACTTGGAATTACATCTTTTGGTGCTTATGATCCTGATATGAATATTTGTTACCCGACGGAGGGACTTGTTTTCACAGACGTATCTTTCTTCAGATCGTGGATAGATAATTGGTTGAAATATGATGATTGGCAGTAATTATAAATAAATGTAGTGATAAAAAAATAAATTAAATTGTAAATTAATTATTACCTTAAGTATATTTTGCCATCAGTTTTGGAAAATTTTCTTTTTCTAAAAAAAACCATGTACGTCGGGAATTCCACTACTTACACATATTCAGCCGAATATGTTCATAAAATGCTTCTTCCCGTGCTGCTTTGATTCAAAATTACCATCGAGATTTAAATAGTTCACAATATCACAATACACTTGAACATCTAAAAAAAAAACTGATGGAATTCATCTATCTAGTATTGTACCAGTACTACATCAGTCTATTCCTACCTCCACATTGAAAGGCATGGATGATATGTAAGGACATTTACTCACGATTTCATGACTCCCGTTCCAACCTTCCCTTAACTCTAGCCAATACAACAAAAAAAAAACGAAGTGTCAAAAATACCGTGACAAAGCACATATTGGCAATATTACGTTCTTTAGATACTTGGAAAACTAAATTCTTCCAACAGAAAGATCTGTGCAGACCTATTTTTTTCAAAAAGGACAACGAAGAAAGAATTCATACAGCAACCTGAAACTTAATGGTATATAAAAAATAAAAATAAAACAAATCAGAAATTTAAAAATTAAAATGGAAATCCGATTATTACTTAAAACATAAGATTACAAATACATATACAGTAATTCCTCGACTTACGTGAATTCATACTTACGCGATTTTTAGGAACGGACAATGTTTCTAGCTGTTGACTACTTGAAGGCCTCCAAAAATGCGTATAAATTCTAAGACGGAATTTCCAATAAATTTTTAGGAAAAAATTCAGCCCTTCCCTACATCAAATCGCGGCATCATTGATTTCATATTGGAGTCAGGCATTACTGGTTTACCCATTGCTACGTCAACAAATGGACGCATTGTCAGCAAATCGAGGCATCGTCGGTTTTATATGTATTTGCGCAAAGCGTTGTAGATTTTTTTCCACTTGCACCAGTCTTTGTGGTTATTAGTTTGTCTATGCTATAATGTTTATGCGATAACAATAGAGGAAGAAAGGCAGAAAGAGAGAAACAAGCCCCGCCTTCGAATTTTCTCTCAACACGATGCGATTATACTGGGAGGCGCAAAAGAAATGGCCCTATTTGGTTCAGTTACAACTTCTTTTCTAAATTACAAAACTAGAATTAGTTTTTTTATGTATGTATATTTGTGCCATGAAATTTCGTCGCATTAACATTTGAAGCTGATGTCTCTTAAATGGTAACGTCCAGAGTTGATGCACATTTCAGCCCTATTTATGACATTTTCCATAACTTGCCGTAACACTTCCTGCGATATGTTCCTTATTTGTTGATGAATGTTTTCTTTCGGGGCTGTGAGAGTCTGTGGCTTGTTCACATACACTAGTGATTTCAAATCACCTCAAATGAAAGAAGTCTGGACAGGTCAGATCAGGTGATCTTGCAGGTCAAGGCAAAGTCACCAAAACGAAAGATAACACGGCCTGGAAAAGGGTCCCTCACTAAGTCCATATAGTGTCGCGCGCTATGTGTGTCGTGGCGCCGTCTTGTTGCAACCAGATGTGCTCCAGCCCCAATTCATCCAAACTGGGTATCAAGAGCTCACGTAACATGATTCAATTATCGCATTGCCTGCAGCGTTTTCGAAAAAATATTGTCCGATCACTTTTTCAGCACAGACAGCACACCATAAAGTAACTTTTAGTGGATGTAAAGGTGTTTCTTGAATAATGCGCGGCTTTTCAGTGCCCCAGAAGCGAGTATTCTGCTTATTGACATGCCTCGAGACATTGAAATGCGCTTCGTCACTCATAACCAATTTTGAAAAAAAAAATCATTCTCTGCAAGGTTGAGGTTTATGACGCGCTGGCTGTACTTCATACTTCATCCAACTTTAACTGACTGTACTTTAAAAAAAATGTACTACGCCAGTTTGGCAAGAAACTTTAAAAGTTGACGCATTTAATAAGGATTCTAAAATGGTATAACACTTGCCACAATATTTCTTAGATTACGAAAAAAAAAATTTTTTTTCTTCAAAAAACCCAGTTTCGAAAAAAAATTTTCACCTACTAAAAATGATTCTAGTGTACCCAAAGCTTGCCGTAAGACCGTAACTTTTAGACTGTAGTTTAAATGAGATGGAGAGGTGAGTGAGGCAGATAGTGACGCTTTCAAGTTAGAGATCCTAACTTTTTGTTGAATTTAGGACAAATTTATAATCATAAATACTGATTATAACTATCTAAATAATTAAATAAATAATGCTTAAAACTTAATATATAATAATAATAGTAATATTAATGAATAAGCGATTACTTGATGAAATAAATAAATAAACTAATAATCATGCTTAAAACAAATGCATATAACCCAAATATTCGACTCGCCTTGTACCATTGAAGTTGTTCCCAGTTCCAAGCATACTACTATTTCCTCTCGGAACGATCCAAAAAATTAGTGGAAAATTGAAGAGAAAGCGCAGGCGGACAGATGTGAACCAAGGAGAGTCGGGTTAAGATCGGCGTGCGAAGAGGAGCAAGAAAGCTAAAACAAAAATTATTAAAATTAAAAATCGTTTGCACGTAAAACGCAGCAGCGAAAAAATAATAAATTTGGCAGCCAAAGAAGAACGAGACCATCGAAGCGGACTCAAAAATTAAAGAAGTAGTTGCTGGATGACATTAATAAATCTGGAGTACGCAGCCATTAAGGGGTAACGCCACTGTAAATTTTTTGAAAAATCGATTTTGTGTTTATTGGGTTAAAAAGTAGTTTAAACCGTCTAGAATAAGAAAAAAAAGGTCCCGTGCCAGAAAACATTTTTTTTTTTTTGCCTTTCAAAATGGTGGTCGCCACCAAGCGCGTCAAACGAAACGACTACCTGAAGCCTGAAACACAATTGGAGCTTTTCAGCCAGCTTTATCGCCAGCTTTCTTCTAAAGCTGACTGAAAAAGCCGAATTGAACACAACTGACCTTTTTGACATTTACAACTTTAACTTGTTTATCGGAAAACTTTTATTTTTTACCTTCATTTTTTTTACTTTTTCCAATAAAAAACTATTCTCAAAACTTTAAACGCGTTTTTCTCGAAACACGGTTTTTCAAAATGGCACGCACAATTTTCATATTTTCGACTTGAAATTTTGACCAGATGTGAACATCAACAATATCTAGAGAATGCCGTACCGGATTTGCAATAACTTTATTTGTTGAGTTTTTATTAACAAAATACCTGCCATTTTTTTTGTCAAAAATCAAACTTTTTTTTCAAACGCGCGCCAAATCTACAAAAATTAATATTTTTAAAAATCCGTACGGCATTCTCTAGCTATAATCCACTAGATTAATGGTTTTTTTTTTTTTTGTTTTTATCTAGATTCAAATGTGCGCCAGTGGTGCTGCGTGCCGCGGAGCCCTGCAAGCAAAACATGTCCCGGGAAGATGGCTGTGGAGCCGCCATTTTGTCAAGAAATTTATCAATAAAGTTCAATGTATGCCCGATAATACCCTTAAAAGTTTTTTTCAAACACCTTTAATTTCGCGAGAAAAAAATTCGTGAGAAAACCTTTTTTTAGCCGTTACAATGGCGTTATCCCTTAAGGCGAAGAGGAACAGGACTCAAGTAATAATATAGAAGACCTAGAAGGCGGTAACTTATAATGTAAAACTTCATTATATACTACTAACTCCTAAAAGCGAAAACGAAGCATGAACTAGTCTACGCACAATACTAACCCTTAGCTAACGGAATTTCTGGTAGCAGGACGGCCATACTAGGGACCTTATAGTTAAAAGGATAACTTGTTAGAAAGCCAATCTTCTATTTATTAATAAAATAAATTTTTGTAATGTGAGGAGGAATCTTTTGCCTTACACCGTTCCTCATTTGTTGTAGTGTAAGCTGATAATAACAAGTACCCTAGACTGCAGCTTACAGTAGGGTAGACTGGGGTCAATTGAAACGGGGGTCAATTGAAACAATTCGAGTAACTCGGAAACGGTTAGTGAGAGCGGCAAAAGCCCAAAGAGAAAAGGTAGCGGTTTTCGTGTTTGAACGTGTCATTCAGTGTTTGGCATCGCTCCCAGTACGACTCGCATTTTTATGTGAAGCTATTACTTTTTTGTAACCAAAAGTAAATATTTCAATTTGCATTCTTTTGTGTATTAATCAAAAATTATTGTACTTACGCGAGTGTGGGTTAGAATGCAATAACTATTAATAATCAAGTTCAGAGAGATACGATTATTAGCCACTTATGACATTTAGTTTTTTTTGCTGCATAATGAAATTTATGAAAAGGGGTGCTGGGGACGTTTGATACGTTTTCCCTGGGGTCGGTTGAAACGCGTTTCAACTACTGACCCTTGTACTCTTTTTGAAATAAATGATTATCATCTATACTTTGTAGATGCCAAGAAATCGTGCAAAAAAGACATATCGTGTCAAGTGTAGCTTAGAACAGTACAAAGATGCATATGAAGCCATAAAAGAAGGCATTGCGTTGAGGACAGCAGCTGAAAAACATGGACTGAATTTCACGTATTTGTATCGGTACAAGAAGAAAAGGGAAAAGTCCAAGGAAGATAGCGTAGTATCTGTTTCGATAGGCTATGCATCCCACAATAGAGTGTTTAATGAACCACAGGAGAGGTCGTTATCGAAATACTTGATAAGATGGGCTGATATTTACTTTAGATTTTCCAAAAAGGAGGTAAAATAATTAGCATACGAATTGGCCAAAATATATAACCTGCAAAAACCAGGCCCCTGGGAAATAAATGCGTTAGCTGGTGAAGATTGATTCAGAGCTTTTATGGCGAGAAACCCAGAGTTGTCTATGAGAGCTGCTCAAGCCACGAATTTAATAAGAGCTACTAGTTTCAACTGAACAATAGTGGACGCATTTTACGATAACTTGCAAATAGTTATGGATCGCCACAACTTTGAGCCCCGAGATATTTATAATGTCAATGAAACCGGCATAACGACGGTCCAGAAACCTGATAGAGTTTTGGCGAGACGGGGAACAACACAAGTTGGTTCATTAATATCAGCAGAACGGGAACTCTCGTTACAGTGGCTTTTGCAGCAAAGCTATAAGGAATGCATTTCCTCCTTTGTTTGTAATTCCTCGCGTCCAATTCCAGGATCACTTCTTAACAGATGGACCCGTGGGTGCAGTGGACACTGACTAGTAACCCTTCAGGATGGATGCAAGAAGGGTTTCTCTTATTTTTAGCACATTTTAAAAAACATACCAATGGTTTGGCTGTCCCAAAGTATTGCTGGTGCTGGGAAACCCCTCGTCACATATTGATAATAACTGCTTTGACTTTTGTAAATAAAATGGCATTGTGTTACTGTAGTTCCCATCACATTGCTCCCATAAGCTCCAGCCATTAGACCGATCTTGCTATGGACCATTCAAAAAAGCAATAAATTCCAGCCGTAGATGCGGAGTTATCCTGGAAAAACAATAAGCGCAGCCGGTATTGCCATTAATTTTTGTCACAATTGTGAATCTGATTGATTTGTTTTATTTAAATTGTTTTTCTTTTCTCGTTTTTAAAGTAGAAGAGCTATTTTTTTATTAATTCTGTGATTTATTTCCAAGGAATTAGGAATAAAATTATTATAAGTAATTAATTGTATTTTAATTTACAGATGTTTCAATTGACCCCATGTACTGTTTCTATTGACCCAGGTATAGCGGTCAGTTGAAACATTTGCCATGTTTTTTTTTAATTGTTCTTCCACTTGAGTACTGCATATGAAGCTAAAACAATATTGCTCTCTTATACCCAGGTAAGCTGGTTGCAATTGTAGCGCATTCCCAAACTGATCGAAGTTGAAATGTAGTAACAGTATGCGATTTTCTCAAAAACGTTTCAATTGACCCCAGTCTACCCTACTACTTTTGATGCGCTGTTTTTTTTTTTTTTTTTTTTTTTTTTGTGGGAAATTATATCAAAGCTGAACAAAAACGGAATTAAATTTTGTTTTGCAATCATTTTGTATTTACACTTACATATCGAAACATATTGAAATAATAAATAAAATATATAAATTCAGTATTAAAGAGTAATACATATTTTATTGTAATATAACCTTTCAAATTGAATATAACCGAGTAAATGTTATTTTATATATTATATAACAATTCTCAAAATTTCTGAGAAATAAGAGGTAATTTTTTCTTTACTCGAGAAATGAAAACTATCGAGAAATCTTAAACACTAGGCGCAACCCTTAACAAAAAATTCTTAAACCCGCTCCTAGATATTTTCCACTTATACTAACTTATCTTCATTCTAAAATATAAATGTATACACAACCACAACAAGCTTATCCTTACTATACTATAACTATTTTCACTTTCTACTATAATCCAGAAAAAACAAAAAGCAATAAAAAAAAATTAATAAATTTTAAATAATCGCCTTTCGCGATTTATGCTGCCTTGAATTATATTAGCCGTGATATAAATATTTTTAATAAAATTTCGCTAGCCCATGTATAACTACATATGGTTGGTATATGGTATATGCAACAACGTCCATCCTCAGGCATATATGAAGGGATTAAAGCTGGTGCACACAACTTATCATATGGCCACCTCCTGTGCTTGGGCATCCATTACCATTCGAATGGATTCTATAAACCGTTTGGATTGACAATAATGTACAATTATAAATGGATTTTGTGCAATCGGAATCACAGCATTGCCATGCATACAATCATCTCGCAACCAAGTGCTCGTTGGATCCAAAACTGAGGACCGACCCTAGGATAGAGACCATTTGCCAGCGATATAAATTACTGTGTATACGAAGCTTTAATCCATCGGTTGGCATAAACTAGCTTCCAATTGCCTTTATTATTCCAAAACAATTCTGTAATCCACTGAATGAATTATGATTATGTGCTGCTCATATTGTCTGTGGGTAGATCTGTTCTGTTCTGTTCTCCTGCTATATTGAGGCAAGGCCCCTTCGGATGAATCTGGCTGGTTGCATATGCAACATTCCCATTGGATGGGTTATTGGGTTTATAATTTCGACATTTCCAGGCACTTTTGTGTTGTATACTGATAGATTGATTGCGGATACCCGCACTGCCCTGGGTCCAATATTATATACAAGCATATTATTGCCATATCTATCTCAGCTTGGATTTTACCCCAAAAATAATATCAACAAAACATTAAGCTAAGCGGGCACATCCCAATAGAATCACCCCGAACATAGTCTGAATGTCAAATTTATCCATCATCATCATCATTATTCTGATGATGGTCTTCCATTGACAGCAATGTCCGAATCCAATCTGCTTAGTATGACTCCCATGAGACTTCAAATGTCCACCAGTCAAAGTATCCAGTGGACCTCAACTATGGGTAAAAATAAGACACATACATATATGTGTTGGACGAACTGGAAATCGTCAGTCCCTTGGAGATATGTTTGCTATCTACGCATACGATTCAGTCTAGTATGGCTATATATAATATATAATGCTATTGCTTTGCTATATATATATAGAGAGAGAGAAAGACGATGACACCACCAAAATTGGAGTATGGGTGATTGGGATGGAAGAGTGACTTAAATCCACTGAATAAGAGGTTCAGTTTCCAATCCACCTCCCACTTATTTTCCTCCCTCCACAATCCTCCTACTACGTTCTTCTACACCACATACATTCATGTTTAATACGTTCCATCTTAAACCCTTCATAAACCATCGAACTTTAGATGTGAAGCTTTTCGATAGGTGGGGTCACTCTCGGGAATAAAAAGCCCCACATTTGTATCCATTCGTTTACATCGTCCCGTGTTTGGGAGCACGAGTTATTTGTTCTTGGACACTAAACGGACATCTGTAAGGGTTGTGTTGTATGAGAGGCTAGTTGCGGGAGACGTTTGGGAGGAAATAGATCGGAAAAGTATTTGCTCAGGTAGGTCATTTATAGGAATGAAACGTAACTTGAACACATGCTGTCCTCATGATACCCTTTATATGGGCCGCAATCCAGTTGTCTCCATAAACTTATTACGAAATGCGGCCATGTCGTATCTTCCTTCTATCGAATTGTATAGGAAATTGTAGGTACTACAGCGCTATTGCTGGATGAGTCCAATTTTTGAAGAACAAATAAATTTTTGTTGTATGTAGATTTGTTACGTGAGTTTACTGCCAAACGTTTTTATGTATTTGTGACGAGATCTTGGAGCTTTTTCCATTTTGTTTTATTAACTAGAGGCTAAATGAGATTTCTTTTAACACCTGGCTACCATTTAATTTCATTATATGACTTAAGTCGATGGCGCCAGAATTGGTTTATATTTATGAAATTTTTGAAAGTGATAAATTGTAGATTTTTCAATCTGATTGATGAAGGGTAGAGTTCAGAGGTAAGTGAGAATTTTATAATTTACTTGATTTTAAATAGGCCCATGGCCGTCTTTAACCAAGTGGGAACCCTGGGTACGGCAGACCACGGCTAGTAGACCCATTTTTCATAATTAATTTTATAAAAATGTTACTGTAACGTTTTTAGGCATAATAAATACGTTTTTATTTTGATTACTTCAATGGGTTTCTTAATAGTTCCTTTTATTTTATTCCCTATAAGGCTTTCAAGTATTATTTGTCATTTTCAAAAAAGCTTCCCCGTGTGTCCATTTACCCCATGCCGGGGGCTGATTGACTTAGTGGACGGGGTTATTTGACTATATCATTTTAATAAAGTAATAAGCATAAAAGGGACAAAGTTTTGAAAAAAATAATCATTTTTTTACGAAATAAAGAAAATTCAACATTTTTAAATAATCTATACGTGGTAATGGTGCAGAGGTCTAAAATACATACTATCCGATCGGATGAAAACATATATGATAATAGCGGTTCACATGGTGCACAATTATCCATATCCGCGTTAATATCGAGGTTTTAGGCGAGATGGGGCTACGGCTAAGCCAGACCCATTCAGACAGAAGAACTTAAATTTGATTAACAAGCCCTTTTGAGGTTAAATTGATGAATGATATGCGTGATCTCAATGGATTTCCAAGAACTTAGAATTATTAAAGATATTAAGGATTGTATGGATGATACGTGGTGAGTCTTAATAATTTCCGAGAATTTTCAGGTACTTATATAGTGAAAGGGTGAGTTTTATAAAAGTGTAGTTTTATTGGACTGGACATTACTTCCCGTTATCTCCAATGTATGAAAGTAGAGCATATACATACAGCGCTCTATAATATTCTCGAGTTTATTAGTACTTTAAGAGTCTAGAGACGGGTTGTTTGTGAGTGCTGTGAAGGCAACAATGGACCGTTCCGGACGTTTCGCTCCAGCCACAGAGCTAATCAGCGGTGTTCACGACTTAAAGCTTCGTCATTGATAACTTCTTTGCAAGCAATTTCCATCACATCTTTAGATGTATTCACTTGTTCCGTTTTTCGTTTGTGGGTCCTCATCGTTCTGAATGTAAGAAAAGCATTAGTAACTGTAACTTAAGAGATAAACAAAACAAAAACGAAATATGGGGTTAGTTGCCTCATGAGTCATCTAACCCCGCTACGCTGCGTGTCAATAAGCCCCAACCCGCCATTTTCTTTTTGAAACGCTAACAACAGAAAGTTATTCCAATCACAGGAAAATGAAGTTGGGAACACTATTAATCAATGCATACACTTTCAATAATAATCACTAGACAACCAAAAATCATGAGCGTGTGAACTATAAGACAATTTAAGTATTAAATAAAACTTTTACTCACGTGCTTGTAATTTGTTGTTTTTTTTTTCATAACTACGCGAACGACATGCGCTAGCTTCGACCACTATTGCTACACTGAGACGGATATCTTGACTGAATACACAGTCAAATTGAGATAGCTTCGATGTCGATGTTCATTTAGTTAATCGCAATGAGTCTACATAGCCCTACAGTCAACTAACCCCGGTCTACCCTACTTTAGGATATGGGGGTGGTCTTCGAACAGATGTTATTTTCTAAAATAACTTCTGGTTATCAATAGAAATAATAACGTAAGGTACATATGTTAAGGCCTATCGCGCACTGGATACTTTTTGTCACCACCGTCAATTCCCTAGGTTCTAATGTAAAAGCGCACAAGAAGTAAAGTGACAGCAAGGTGACTTTTTAGTTCCTCCGGCTAGCAACTTTTGCGTGACGAAAGTATAACCGCGCCTTAACGTTTATATGAATGTGAACGCACTGGTAACATTTTTGTCGCTGCTTGACTGCCATTGTTTTGAGAGACGTTGTAGAGCTTGGAAGTAACTTAGACATCTTTTGTTCAAAAATGGCTACTACAACGATAGTGTGAAAGAAAGATATAAATTATGAAGCATTAATAGTTGTGAAACTGCTCTCCTAAAGGTATCGACTGATATTCGCAGGGCTTTGAACGATAATAAATTGTGCCTGTTGGCCTTGCTGGACTTCTTTAAGGCTTTTGATATTGTTAGCCATGCTAAATTGCTGCCTAAAGGCTTAAACACAATTGCGACGATAGACGACAAACGACGAGATATATCGCTGTCAAACTTCTAAAAGCACAGCATCTTATGCGAATGCACCAAATTGCAACGAGCCACGTTGAGCGATCGACGATATTATCGTCCGGATTGATCAGTTTCTAATTTTGCCGTCGTCGCTGCAATCCTACCAACAAAATTAATCGAATGAAATGGTTGTGGCATTCACTTTTGTCTTTTTTTTAGGTGGTAGCACGCCGCGGTAATTTTAAAATAATGAGCTTTTAGGAAAAAATGATCGAGGAAATGAGAAATCCATAAAATAATTTATAGTTTAGAAGATAGGCAAGAAAGTGGACAAAAAATACAAGGGTTGGATGGATATTTTAAAGCATTTAATTTATTTAATTTCCGCATTTTCAGTTTTTTTCCACACTTTGGTTCATTGCATTTCTTTCAATATAATATGAAATATTCTTGATAAAAATCTCCTTTTAAAACATAACTTCTTCTTTCCTAATCGTCGCTCATCGGTTGTCATTGCAATTGTGTTCCAAATTTTTCAACTACCTGTTTCGCAGCGAATTTTTCGTTGTCGTCTGTCGTTCTATCGCTCTGTCGTCGCAATTGTGTTTAAACCTTAAGTTGTCAGATAAGTTTAGTTTTTCTTCGTCTGCAGTTGGCTTAATTTATTCTTTCCTGTCTGATAGATCCCAACAGGTCAAAGTCGACGGCTCTATATCTAATGCACTGTCGTTAACATGTGGCGTCCCCCAGGGATCCATACTTGGTCCAGTATTGCTCTGTACTTACATTAATGACCTCCCTGATGTTATTGAGGATTGCAATATTCACTTGTATGCGGATGATATTCATCTATATTTGGCACGCCCAATAGGCCTCATGGATGATTGTGCAGACCGCGTCAATTCTGATTTAGTTAGGGTTTCAAATTGGGCCGCGGAGAATCATTTGGTACTTAATCCTGATAAATCCCAATCGATCGCGATATTTAAAGGGACTGTGGATGCTAATGATCTTCCTCCAGTTTTTTTAGATTCGAAGATTTTGCGATATACTGATTCGGTGAGGAACCTGGGAGTTCATTTCAATGCCTCGATGACGTGCTGTAGCCATATCAATCAAAGTTACATATAAAGTATATGCGGTTTATGCATATACTTTATATGTAACTTTGCCTCTGATCTCCACTCTACAACAATTCTCTTTTTACAATTTTCTTCGAATTTATAATGCATTTTCTTCTTTTTTCTTTATTTTTTTCCTTTTTTTCTGTTCTCTTTCTTTTATCATTAACCATTAATTTTGAATTAGCTATCAAATGTTTGCTTTTTTGTTCTATTTTTCTATTCTAATTATATATTAGTATTAGTATTAGAGTATTAGTATTAATATTAGTAGTAGTCCTTCTCCGCAATATTGTTCGGTACAGGCAAAAGATTATTATATCTTATTGTACTCTGGCCTAAGATTAATAAATTGAATTGAATTGAATACAAGAAGTAGGTACAAATGAGACCACCCCTAAAAAATAAAAATTTTAAGGAATACTCTGATAACAATTTTAAGGAGCAAATGTGGGGAGAAATATCCATCAAAGTGTTTATATAGACCTTAGAGTTACAGGAAGGCTCTCTTTGGGTTCAATTGGTGATCGCATATTGGTACTTTGATAAGTTTGAGCAGGTCTCAAAATCTATCCCTTTCCTTCCCTAGCCTCACAAACGTGAGAGTAAGAGACAAAACAATTCAGCTCTTTTGCATATCGTTATTTTTCGAAACTTTTCATTGCAACTGTTTCTTCTCAATCACAAGTATAGAGCTGCGTAGATCAGAGTTTCAAGTGCAAATAGGCGAAAGTGAGAGTTAAAATATGAAGTTTCCAAATACAAGTATTTTTGTGCTCGTCAATATCAACCATTCTGCTGAATTACGTATTATATTTAACTATCACAAACGTGAGAGTTAGAAAGGAATTGATTGTACTTTTCCAGCAGGAGGGAGACGAATTCGACAATTCAATTTGTTTTTTGGTGGAATTCGATCCGAATCGAATGTATCTACTTTAATAAAGGGATATCGTTAGATAAAATCACTAATACTTTTACAAGAGCCAGGATATACCTTTGGCGAACTTGTTGACATTAACTTTGATCCAGACAAGGAAAACATATTTTGGAAACTAGAACCAATAATTGTTGATGTAAGAAATATATGCCGTCAGATTGATCAAAATGCTGGACATTAATCAATCGATGAGCAAATGATTCCCTTTACTGGAAGATTCCCAGGAAGAACTTACATTTCCAATAAATCCGGATCTACCGGGATCAAAAACTTGGTAGCTGCCATCAGGTATTCTAGTAGACTTCAAACTCTACCAAGGTGAAAAGACCAGGATTGCAGATACTGGATTAGGGGTTAGTCCGAATGTCATATTACATCTTGTTAAAACCATCCCTCTGAAGAGTTTTCTGAATATCTATAGATATTTTACAAATATACCTCTCATACTGAAACTTTTAAAACTTAATTATTACGGGACCAGAGCTATTATGTCTAACCGAATTAAAAACTCAGCTTTCTCCAAGGTTTCAACAATGGAGAGCAGAGGAATGCAAGATTTTGTAACAAATAATGATAAAGTTGGCATTATTAAATGTAGAAATACAAAGGACATTCATCTTTCATCCACTAAGTTTGAAAGAGAGCCTATAGAAAACATTCAGAAATGGTCGAAGAAAGACAAAGCATTTATGAACATGTCAACAAATAATTAGTCAACACAGTAAATATATGGGAGGCGGTGACATAAATGTGACCAATGTCTGGAATGCTACCGGATATAATCGACCATATTTCTTTAGACTGCGTGTGCATTATTGGTGGCTGAACACAAATCGAACTCTGGACAAATAAACATTAGTCTTAACTTATAGAAATTCGCTGAACTTTTTTCTTCAGAATTTCATGCATTATAGATACTCGGCATTGATTTAAGATTGTAATAGATCTCCAGGCAAAGCCACAGACAGACTAATCATATACAAAAACTGGGCTAAAATTCTGTAATGCCTCACTCGATTATTAAATTTCTAAGTAAAAATTCAGGGATTCCCTACATCTGGTCAAGGGGCATCGTTCATTTTATATTGAAGAGAGGGATTGGTGGCTTACCCTTTGGTTACATCAACTCGAGGCATCTTCAAATATATAATGCGAATGACACAGAAAAATCATACACAGGAAAATGGAGAACTGGAGATAGGTATACTCGTGTATTATACTCCATAATTTCTGTTCCAATCTGGATGATATATAATGATAATGACATTTTTGTATGGCAATTGGCAACCCCACGAAGGAGTTACCAGATTTGTCTCATATTCGAACTTAAATTTATTTTTTATTTAAAAAGTGGTGTGAAAAATATCAGCTCAGATGGAATGACGAAGAGACATGCAAAAATCGAAATAATTTTATACATGGCTGTCCAATGACAAACTTAGTATACCTTATAGATTTCATCTAGGGGTTATCTGCATTCACAAAAATGTTTATCTGTCCAGACACAACTTGTTCGGACCGTCTTCAGCCATCAATAATGCAAACGAATTCTAAAGAATGATGGTCAATTAAAGTTCTAAGAAACAAGTAAAAAAGCTAGAATTGATCTAGGACCTTCTTATGATACCCTAGATGTATGCCTGTATAAAATTTCGTAAGTTCACCGATCTATGCAAGTTGAATTTTTGAAGTGATTTTTCGCATATATTTCAAGAACGGTTTGTCGCACAGAAAAAATGATTGTAACTAATTTTATAGGATTTCGTATTCTGAGGAAGTTTTTAGTACAATAAAAATGTCTTGGACTGATCGTTTTCAAAGTATACGTAAAAAATCTAAATGTTTATATGGCAACACCAAGAAGGAGTTGCCCGATTTAGTCCAAATTTCAGCTCTCTACGTCGACGCGTTCTCAGGCAGTGTACAAATATATAGTGGAAAACGAAATTTTTGTATGGCAACCGCGCGAAGGAGTTGCCCGATTTGTCTCATTTTCGAACTTAATTTTACTTTTTTTTTAAGTCTGTGTTAGTGATGGGGAAAATTTGAAAGCGTATCGATGAATCGACTAATGCGACTAATTGCAGAAAAAAATCGACGACTAAAAAAAATCGTCAAAAAAATATCGATGAATCGACTAAATTTAGTCGTTTCTCCTATGTAAAATGAGCTTTTCAGAGCAACTCGCTATAGTGACTTGGAAAGCGTTTTGAAGTAACGCTGTGAGCGATTGACGATAGCGTAGAAAGCAACTTTGTTTGGCCTGAACAAGAAGAAGCAAAAAAAAAACAGGTTATTAAAGGTATCCGGGTATCCGGATATCCGCATATTAGGAAAATTAGAAAATAGTGACGAATTCACAGCCAAGTGATTGATCCACGCAAATCCACAAATGAGATCATATTAAGTTAACGCCAGTTCTCATAACTTAACTACGTGGCCAATCATCGGTGGGTCAATCAGGATACCTGTTATACAGACTGTTTCCGTCTCAGAGTGGTCCAAAGAAAAGGAGGTGATAGTACTTACATAGACAACAAAAAATTAGATGGCGGCTAAGGGATATCGCAACCGTTTCGGAGTTATGAGCGATTAAGGAAATATGCTAGGTTTTTACAAAACATAGCGTAGATTTGTTGTTATACATCCTATAAAGATGATTATTTTTTGCCCGAGGAAATATAAAAAGAAGGTAAACTGCTGCACATTCGCACAGTTTCGGATAAAAAACATCACGACAGGCGGTGCTCGAGTAAGTCGATAGAACAAATTATTTTCACATCGCCAAATGAGCTTAAAGGCCCCTATTTTGAACTGTATTAAATGAGGTCTCATAATAAGAGTTTCAATATTTTTTTCTTTTATTTTAAAGTTAATTATAACTGTTACCGAAGACTTTTATTTATTTCAGTCTTCGGAACAGTTATAATTAACTTTAAAATAAAAAAATTTATTGAAACTCTTAAACTTAAACTTAAAAGTTTTTTAGCAATTATTAACAATTTGCCATTACGTTTCAAGTATACCATTCAGTCTTAATGGGGCTTTTTTAGCTGATTGCCAAAAATAACAGTTATTTACGATCCATGATCACATCTATTCAATAATTTTTCAAAATTCCTAAAACGTTCTATTTCTCAAAACATAGCATAAAAGCTGCCAAATTTAATAAAGATATTAATAATCTCGATAACACCACTATACCATACAATTTTTCACAATTCCTAGATGCACAAAGAGCAGAAAAACATGTCGTGTTACAATTACAATTTCACAAAAACTATTGCGGCTGTAGAGTTTTGTTTTTGTGCGTGCCTGCACACAATACCTACAGTGCTTCTAAAACAGCAACCGTCGTTTTGATGACGGTAAATAAAGGGTTTTCCAATAAGAGGTGTTATTTTAATTAGTTCGCTGTTTCGGTAGATGTCACTTTTGGAGCTGTCATTTTTTGACATTTGACAAGTAGAAACTACGCCATTAATAAAAATGGAACGATACACGATTCAACAACGCATTGAAATTATTAAAATTCACTATAAAAATGGTGAAAATGTGGCAGAGACGGTTCGTAAAACTCGAACTCGACAAGTTAGTGATGTGAAGAATAAAACCCGTGCACATCGCTCAAGAACAGCCGAGAATATTGCTGCTGTAGCCGAAAGTGTTGAAGAAAACCCAGGTTTGTCCATTCCTCGTCGTTCTTTGGTATTAGGCATTCCACAAACGTCATTACACCGTATTTTGCATAAAGATTTGGGTCTTAAGGCTTATAAAGTTCAGTTAACACAAGAACTCAAGCCGGCCGATCATCAACAACGTCGAGTCTTTGCTGATTGGGTCCTTGAAATGCATGAAAATGATCCGGAATTCCAACAACAAGCAAAATTGTCGCATCTGGGGCTCGGAAAACCCAAAAGTTATTGTTGAAAAGCCTCTCTATCCTCAACGTGTGACTGTTTGGTGCGGTTTATGGTCCCGCGGGGTCATTGGACCTTACTTTTTCGAAAATGAGGCTGGAGCAACAGTTACGGTGAATGGATTGCGCTATCGACAGATAATTAATGATTTTTTATCGCCGGAATTGGATGGTATTGATCTGGACAACGTTTACTTTCAACAGGACGGCGCTACGTGCCATACAAGCAACGAAACCATTGATCTTTTACGGGAAAAGTTTCCGGACCGTGTTATCTCTCGAAGAGGTGATCACAATTGGCCACCGAGATCTTGTGACTTAACACCTTGCGACTTCTTCCTTTGGGGCCACGTGAAAGAGAAGGTCTACGCCAACAGCCCAGCGTCGATTCAAGACCTCAAAGATGGAATTCGTGAGGCTATCGAGGACATAGGGCAGCCACTTTGCAATTTGGTTATGGAAAATTTCATGAAAAGAATATGGTCCTGTAGGCGTGGTCGTGGTGTTCATTTGGCTGATGTTATTTTCCATTATTAACGGCATTCCTTGCTCTTTATAATGAAATAAAGATCATTTATCTCAAAAGATGGCATTTTTCTTTGAATATCAAAATAACACCTCTTATTGGGAAACCCGTTATAAGTGCTGCCATGAAAGTTGAAACTGGGAAATAGGAATCAGAAAAATTATGAAATTTTTTTTTTAATATTAAAAAAAATCGAAAAATCGAAGATAAATTAATCGATGTGTAAGAAAAATCGCACGAAAAGAATCGACTAAAAATATCGGCTAATCGGTTATAAAAACATCGATGTTTTTAGTCACTCGACTAATTTTCCCCATCACTAGTCTGTGTACAACATTTCAGCTCTCTAAGTATACGCGTTCTCGAGTTATCGTGCGCAAAGACGGACGGACATGCAAAAATCAAAATAACTTTTAATATTATGCGTGGGTGGGTGTCCAATCCATTTTGCTCTACGATCATTATTTCGAGGTGTTACAAACGGAATGACAAACTTAGTATACCTTATAGATTTCATCTAGGGTATAAAAAGATGAATTTTTGCCTACATTGAAAAAAAGTTTGGTTCGTACATATGCTGTATTTAGTCGAGATCAGTGAGGTTTTGAGGTTTGCTACGAGCTCTTCTCATACATCACTTTGTTAATACAGCCGTCGATATCTGAGTATATCCTGTCTGTGCTTAAAGGCAGAAACACATCCAAGCAAGCCTCAGGCCTGGCCTCTCTCAGGCTTCCTCGCAGCTCGCCTTAAGGCTTCCTCAGAGAAATGAAAACAAAATAATACCACTGTGCTCGGTGCTGTCATTGTACATAATTTTGTTAGTACATCTGTTGACAGAAGTAGGCCTGAGAGAGAAAAATTTCGAACATTGAGCAAAGCGCGCTTTGCGGCTAGGCGTTGAGGCTAGTTGCTGGTTTGGTTTTGTGTTGCATCATTTAAAAACCCGTGTTGGAAATTTTGACAACACCTCGAGGCCTGGATGTGTTTCTGCCATAAGCTTATAACTAGAACATAAGCGCGAGGAAATGCCACTTTGGGTCTACCGCAGAGGTTTCAGATTAACATGCGGACCAAAACCTGGAACCACGTATTGAATTTACCTTACTTTTAAAAGATCGAAGATAACAAATGGGGAGATTAGATGGTGACGCAGAGCGAAATTTAATTCCTTTAAGTCTAAATTTATGTAATTGCATAGAAAGAATGATCTGTCGAAGTATCACTATGGTGTCAAGCAACACTACAGACTAAGAGAGGTTATCGAGGACATTCGTCAGCTATAGTAATGGAAATGGGCAATATACTAGCGAGATTCTTATCATTCCGCCTGACTATCCCTAACAGAGGATTAGTCTGGTATATGTTGAAGCAACAGTCCTAATTTCACGGCATATCTGAGTAAATTGAAGCATGCTAGAATCCTCCACCCCAAAGATATTATAGCATAACGATCTGCTCTACACATTTTTTTTTATTATTAAGCCAAGCTCAGAGGATACCCTATGATGCAAAGCACAGCGTAGCAGGAAGGAGATAGGGAAAGGAATTACAGGACGGAAGGAGAGTGGTGGATGTGCTGATGTATGTCACTCTTAAACTTTCGTAGATTGTATACTGGAAATATTAATGCAAGAATTCATAACGAACTGAGTAGAGCCAATTGCGTCAACCTGATATGAATTTAATGGTATTAAGCTTTTGTTAAATATAAAAAAAGCTATACTCAGCTATTATATATCTAGACGACTCAGTACTGGTGTTTGAGATATCCCTGTGTGCGGATGAAAGGACCAGACTGCTTCGTACATCTGAGAGGCAAATTGAGTACAAGAGAACTTTTAAAGTGCACTACGACGATTACTGTCGACTAAGGAATCACCTTGGCAATATTGACAGAATCACTGAACGAATTTGCTGAATTTGTCTTTGCGAATTATTAGCCGTAGCTAGGGGCGTAAAATGGCAACCTTTGGTAAACAACGTTAAACTGGTGGAAAAAACTCTTTATGAAAACGAAAAATCTTTGAAAAAAGAAATTTCATTGCAAAAAGAGGGCGTTTCATATAAGCAGGAACCGTATAATCGTCAGTACGGTTTGGTTCCTGCCTGCCGTATACGCCAAACGTTAAACTGGTAGACAGCCTTTGAAGAAATGTGCCTAAAGTTAGATATATAGTTTCGAGTAGACAGCCTCTGTCTTGATGGCTGATTTACAACTAAGCTTAATGATGCCGTGGCGTAATCCCCAAGGCGTTGTGGTCTCTTCTATAGTATGTTCTGGCATTCAACAAACACCAGCTTATTGGCGTGAGCACCTAGACTTGTAAAAAATATTTTTAAATCCTGAATTCGTTTGAGAGAGATCTGTAGCATGCTGTAATGCTAGCCTAACGAGCCTGTCTTACAGCCAGACTGTCCCGATGACAGTTTGAATGTGTTGCGGTGTCGAAACGACTCTTTGTCGACATGACGTCGGCTAATCGGCGACTTACAACAATATTGCCATAGCACATATTGCCGTAGCGACTGGAAGCGCAACGACTTGTGGTTGAAGCTGTGGATGACACAACATTGTCGTGGCGGCTAGAAGCGCAATAACTTGAGGTTGAAGCTTCTTGTCCGCAAATTCCCCATCGCAGCCTTGTTCATTCTAACTAGAGAGCTGCAAAATAAACTTATATTCTGAAAAGGAGACATCAAAAAGCAAAGGCCAGTTCCGATTATCTTGGGATTGCTTTTATTGATATCTTCGTGCGATTGGAAGGAAACCGTGGCATGCAACTAATTAACACACTTTCAAGACAATTATTGCAATGAGGTTTCTGTCAGTCATAGAACTTTTTCTGGGCACCAAAGTGTGTTAAAAGAATCCCCTAAGTTCATAAAAGACGGTATCACCGAAAAATCCCAAATAAAATTTTTTTTAATGGAAAACAAACCGTAAAATTGAATGTCAATCAATTGTTTTGCGAGCGAAAAAGTAAAGTCGTTGTCCGGAAATATTTTAAATATTTACTGTGGTTATTATACCCTTCCGTAAGAGTAATATTAGAATAATTCAAAATGGGAAAAACTAAAAGTTGCACCCCAGAAAAACGAAAATTGATTATAGATCTAATTAGTGGAAATTATTCAATTTCACGAGTTTCCAAAATGATAAAGTGTTCTAGGAAGATGATTTATAATGCCATTCAGCACGTAAAGGAGGAAAAAACCTTTGAAAACCATCCCAGGAAGCTGCGACCTAAATAAACGACAATAAAAGAAGATCGAATCATTGTAAATCAAGCGAAGGTTGATCCTTTTGTGAGCGCAAGGCAGATTCAAAGCAACATTTCCGAGTTCCATGGTATTGAAGTCAGCGTAGATACTATTAGGAGACGTCTACGCAGTTCTGCACTAAAAGGTTGCATCGCGAAAAGAAAACCACACGTTAGCGAAAAAAATAGAAAACTAAGACTGAAGTTTGCAAAGGAGCACATCGATAAACCCTTATCTTTTTGGAAGAACGTGTTATGATCAGATGAAAGCAAGTTCAACAGGCTAGGATCTGACGGAAAGCAACATGTATGGCGTACTATCAATCAATCAGTCAATCCCAAGTACACAATTAAAACAGTAAAACATGGTGGTGGAAATTTTAAAGTCTGGGGATGCATGTCATGGCATGGTATGGGTCCAATAAAGAAAATTGATGGCATTATGGACCAGTTTGTATATTTAGACATCCTTAAAAATACAATGGAGCCATATGCAGATGAAAATCTACCAATAACATGGACTTTCATGCATGATAATGATCCAAAACATACAGCCAGATCAGTGAAGAATTGGATTACTGTCCAAAAACTAAAAGTTTTGGGTTGGCCACCGCAAAGCCCTGATCTGAACATTTGCGGAACGATGTGGATAAAGTAATAAAAAAGAAAAAACCTACTAATTTATCGTTATTATACGAATTCGTCAATGATGCCTGGAAATCAATTCCAAAGCACAGATGTGAACGGTTAATACAAAGTATGCCAGCAAGATGTTCTGCAGTAATTAAAAATAAAGGATATCCAACAAAATATTAAAAGCTTAAAACAAAATTGGACGTTACATTAACAAAATTCCGTTAAAATTGGAAGTGTGCTAATTAGTTACATATGTAAATTTTCAAGTTTATTACAATTATTTTTTTAAATGAATTTTATGACTAGTTCTCAATTTTTGTTTTGTAGTATTTAAGTTTGCTCTAATGAATACAATAATTGAAAAATATAAAAAGTATTAAATGATGATATGTTATATATTTTGTTTAATTTTTTTGTTTAAAATAATAAGCTAATTAGTTGCATGCCACGTATATATACATAAATATTTTTTAACAAAAATTCTCTTACAGAATAGACGATTGACAATAGAAGGAATAATTTTTTGTTTTTTAAATCCATCATAAAAATCAATGCCTGCTCACACAACCTTTTCCAATTCTCAAAGTGACCCGCGATTTGAATGTGAAACACTACAAAATGTGGAAATTGCCCAAGGACACTGCCCACGTGCTGGTGACTCATGTGTCGTCACAATCCCGCTTCATAATTTACTAAATCGTTCAAAAAGACTGGCTTACTTTAAGAAGAAGGACAAAATAGCATACTAGGGCATTTTGGTGGCCGTTATGACTTAACAGCCCACTGTTTTCTTCCAGGATATTACGTTCACCAAACCGTCATCCAAAATAACCTTTAAGGAAAAGAAAAAATAGATTTTCTATTCTGATGAATTGCCTTCATTTGTGTTACGTTTCGATTCTCAAAATTGCTGTCATACACACCTCAATGAATGACGTAAATCGTAGAAACTTTTCCATAGAACAAATTACGGATTATAACGCAAAAAAAAACAGATCGTTCTCTACTTCAAATATCAACTACAGTTGATAAGATAGAAACCAGAAATTAAGAAGAAAGAAAAGCAAACAAAAACCCTTAACTATATCCAATAGGACTCTATAGCTAGAAAAGAATTCAAGTTAAACGGTTTTCTTTTCCCACAAGTACCAAAGGGGAGAAAAAAAACACAACGGATCCTATCCTCTATCGGACCTGTTTATGGTATATTATCCCTTAAAAAATATGCTCTACATTCTATGATATGTATTATTACCCGTGGCATGTGATGCGATAGCACCTCACAATAGCTCGGTGGCGGTAAAACAACAAACGAATAACAGAAGCATATCATTTGCCCAAGTAGAAGGAAGGTCTTTAGTAAAGAACGGTGGCAAAATTTCAAGTATCTCTGACGTTCGCTAAGGCTAGACACGTGCATGCAGGGCTAGAGGTACATAGAACATAAATAAATGTGGATACGTTAAGTGCTGAACAATTTTCCACATGTGCTGACATGTGCTGTTATAACAAAACATCCGAAAAGAGAGAGTGTTGGAAGGAGAACAAAACGAACGAAAGCTTCATGAGCAGAACTAGATTTGCTAGTAATCGCCCTCGGATGCATATATACCAACCATACAGAACCCATCAGCGTTAGCTAGCTCCAGTTCTCGTTCAATACCTTTAGGTGCCACCACTCACTGACTGGATACAGTTTCATTCGTTCGGCGAACGAATCTCATGTGATATTCCCAGTTTGTTGGATGTGTATCCTATCCTATCCTATATAGGAAGGACCCATAATAGCCTCCCATTTATATGTATATGATTCCGGGGTGCATCCATTAGGGGCATCGCATCTGGATGAAGACTCGTCGTACATAAAATCCCACTACCACCAGGCGTTATATCATAACACACCTCTTTCGGGTCGACTCACCCAGCGTGCTCTATTCAATGCACTTGAAAAATCCACCTCTGGATTTTTGAATATACTAGTTAAAGGCTGCTGCAGGCATGGTGGTCACATGAGCTTTAGCGGGGCTTAAAAGTTTCATGATTGAGGAAGCTATGATCCGGTGTTTGTAAATGTTTTGAATGGGTGCCACATCCCAGCTCACTCCCACTCCATCCTCATGACATCCTGTAAATTTTCCGTGATAAACGCTCATTAGGTAATTTCAGAATCAAATAAATTTTAGCATGTTTTGATTTAATTTTGTGAACATTTTGCGAAAGGGTGCACAATTAACTGTTGAGTCACCTCATTTAATCACATGAATGCAATCATCGTCGTCGTGCTGGGTTGAATCGACAGAGTATATTTGTTTGGTGAATAAACAACGACAGGGTCATGGCTTTAATAATGTAAAACGAAACATTTTTTTTTGCTATGATAGGAACGTTTCTTGAATGTATTCAACTTTAGACTAATCAGACTGCTCACTCAGAAGTTGTTAGAGGTTGTAGTTCTAACAGTAAGGCGGTCCAGTCTGCAGTTGCTCGCTCTATTCGGCCAAATGAAGATTTTCTTTGTCTTAAATAATAAAAGTACGTTGATTTTTTTATATGCTTCTCTTGATTGGATCTACCCATGTGAAGTGGTTCATGAAATGTAATTCCAATTTTAGTACCCCAGCTGTTTCCCTGATCAACAGTTAACATGTCAAGGTGAAAGATTCTCTGCCCCTGAGCGACCGCTTGTACGAGAGGTTCCCCAAGGATCAATTCTAGGTCCTTTGTTTTTCTTTTTTACTTATTTATCAACGATTTACCGAGAGCTATGCGTGATGTGAAAATTCCTCTATGCTGATTATGCACAGCTGTATCTAAGTAGACCTACTAGACTCCTCGAGGCCTTCGTTGCACAAATAAACTCTGATTTGGACCGAATCTCTGCCTCGAACGACTGTGTGAGGTTCATTTATGGATTTTGCAGGTTTGACAATGTCTCATCCCCGGTCTTGCTTCTTCGATTGTTCTTTTGTCTCTTACCTTAAACGAAGAAGCTTGGTTTCTTTGTACAATTTAATAAAGCCAGAGTACGTTAGAGAACTTTTTCACTTTACTACCTTGAAACGAAACAGAAATTTGGTATTGCCTCGCTAACATAAGACTGTCAGTATACAGATGGCTGGTGTTATTAATGCATTTAAAAAAATTGTTAAAACGCACATAATATAGCTCTTCTTTTCCCATTCTTTTCTATATGATTCTAACACCATTCTATTCTGTTTCTACCCCAAGGAACATCGTTAAGACTTCAAGTGCTAAAAATTTGGAATGTTTCCTATATGGCTCCTATATAAATCTCGATCAACATTTAAGTTCTTACATAGATCTTGTAATTGTTAAAGAAATAACTAGAGTGTTATATCTACATTTGTTGTTTTATATGAGTCTAAGGAGTATAAGTCCTGTATGAAGAATTTATTACTTGAATATAAGTACTATAAACGTGAGTATATAGGACTATAATTCCCAGAGAATTGTAATCCTATATAATATTCCTATATCAGTATTGGGGAATTTAAATATGGGAGTACAGCTCTTGGGAAGTATGTTCATATATCAAGCTTCATATCAAAAATCAATCTCAAATCAACCCTTATATAAGACTGCGGGGAATAAGTAATATCAGTAGGAATTTATTTTCGATATCAACACTCATATAAGCAATCAGTATTTTGTGAAGTTTTATATAGGATCAAGGGGATCACTTCGAAATTCTGTTCCTATATCAAAGCTCACAGAAGATGCTAAAGTGTCTTGTTACGGCAAAATTCTACGAAATCTGATAACAAAAATCCACAAAATTTGCCGTCTGCTTTTGCTATTCGATTTCTTGGACTTTTGTTTCATTTTTCCTTCGTCTATATGGTTTTATACACTCAACTCAATTCTGATAGACCGAGTTTACAGCTTTAAATTAAAATTATTACCGTATGCCACTGTGCGCACGTTCACAAAAATTTATTGCAACTTCTTTCAACTGTCAAGAATCTTTTAAAAGCACGCGACGCTGCCCGGTCGGAATTTTCATATAGGAATTCACATCACGAAATAGGAACATAAGAGCTAAATGAATGTTTTTGTTTCGGTATTTGCTCTACTATGCTTATATAGCACTACAAATTCCATATCAAAATATCTATTCTCAACACAGCAATTTACATCTTTATCTAGGAATTTGATACCTTATAGGAAATTTCGTGTCCTATATCATCTCTTTCTTATGTACCCCTACCCAGTAGCCATGCTTACTGATTATTTGAACGGCCATATTTATAATAAAAAAAAGGCGCATTTTTATTTAGGTGTAAATTAGCTAAGAAACATGAAAATAATGACAAATTGGTAAATTTATTGAAAACTAGATAAATTCCCATTAGTCCCATTTATTTGGAGAACCAAAAGAACATAACTGTTTTTAACCATAATTAATTAAACATTCTATTTATTTATTTATTTATTTTGAGGCGCTTTGTTATTTTTCGATCTAGCGTGTTAAATACTAACAGTAAAATTTAAATCGTTGGTAAAATATGAAAAAACAACTTAATATTAATAAATATGTTCCTCAATCATATTTTATAATATCATCTTTTGTGTTAAGTGAAAACTTTCTATAGGACTCTAAGACACGCATGCATAATGAGTTCCACATGAATAATAAATTTGTAGACTCAACTAGGATCTATTGTCTTTTAATGATTTTACATTAGGATCACTTTTCCTATATAGGATAATTTGTTCCTAAATAAGTTATTACATAGGGATATATTTAATTCCTATATAAGTGAAATAGACCAATTTATGAAATCCTACAGCTAACTACACTAAATTTCTACAATAGGGTATATATAAAGTCTTATATAAGCTCTGAGCATCAATATGAGATTACGATATAAGTACATTATAGGAATTATTATTCCTATATCAACACTAAATTTTATTCCCCGAGCATGATATGGGATTCTCCACTTTAGCGCTATATGAGACTAGCGCACTTCCCTGGGAACTCGGTGAGACAATAATTTGGCCTCTTATGACACCTTAAGTTCGCAAGATTTATTCCCTAGCAGAGCTCCGAGCTTTATATAGGACAAAAATTGTTCGTTGGGACAGATACAGCATAATAGATAAAACCGTTTGCCTTTTTATTTGTCTAAAAATTCCAAATGCAAATCGCTTGAAATTTGTAAGCATTTAGTCTAAGCTTATTTCGCTCGGCCCAAAGCGAATGTACATACATAAAGACAAAGACGGGCCAACAGCATAACCTTAAGCACCTCTTCTTTAAAGTGAATTACGCTTCTCGACTTGTCCCGAAAATGTCCCACCCCAGACCATCGTTTCTAATTAATATAGGAACAACACAAGCGGTCCCTTGAATCTTCCCGAATCTCGCAAGAAAATTTATGAGATCTTCATGTTGAGCACGCATCGACAGCTGAAAAAATACAACCATTAAAGGCTCTACTATCAGTAGAACACGCTATACCTCGAAGGCTTCAAGCATAAGTTGGTTCGTTTTTAATGCTTGCGACCAACCATTGCTCTAGCTAATATCTTCATGGAAAATAACAGGTCATAGAAGATTATCCGGGATATTGCTTTCAGGCGTTCAGTTTGAGGAGGACATCCTCTGATATGCTTAAGTTGCATGCAATACTTCTGATTTTGTCAGCTCCTTTTCTTTTATATTATTAAACCAAACTCAGGGGATATCCTATAATACAAAGCATGGCATGGTAGGGCAGAAAAGGAATAAAGGGACGTAAGGAAAGTGGCGGAGGTGCTGATGTACGGCTTTCTTAAACTTTCACCGATTGTATACCGGAGGAAAGACAGAAGATGGTAAACTGTACCACATTCGCATACGGCCGAATATATTTTGAAGGGTGAAAGGAATTAGTCTATAAGGGATCGAACTAGCATCAGAACATTGATCATGCTAGAGAGAGTCAATATGATAAGTTATTGCCACATAGTCATTGAGCTTGAAGGCTCTCTTTTGTCTAGTGTAGCTAAGGCTGTGCGACTAGCCCCTGCCCAGATGTGGAAATTGTATTCTATTCTAAGTCTGATATAGGACTCCTAAGGGATTGCCAGGTTGAAAAAATATTTCTTAAACCTTTTCAGAAATCCAAGAATTTCACTGTGGTGGTGGTGTATCAGAAATTAATGCTCTATCAAAAGAAACGGGAGTGGTTATAGATGGATGGATGGATTGAAAAGAGGTTGAGCCGGGGGGGGGGGCAGTGGGGGCAGTGTTCACCGTCCAGACTTATGAGCAAATGTTCATAGATTCCAGCCGGAAGCTTTAACAAAATTCAGAATTGGCCCCCAAACCGTCCCGTTCTGCCAGGAGGTGTGAGCCAAGGCATTTGTAACACCTTTCGGAGAGATCCGGACAGTGACACAAGAAGTGAGTCGGATTCCTGCCCGCATCTCCTACATATAGAAACATCAACGAGTCTCAGCTTATGTAGATGACCCTTGAGAAAAGAGTGCCCAGTGATAATTGACAAAGTGTTCTCAGAGTTGACTTGCTTAGTCCCAATATCTTTTTCGTCAGATTTGGGTTAGGTGTGTCTACCCCACAGTTCCTTAGTAGTTCTGCCCGAGGGATCATCCAGCGAGAGGCGACTGTATTGGCAGTCAGCCCAGGTCGAAATTTTAGACGTAAAAATTTTTTGTGCAATCCCGATTGTGGAGGATTATTCCTCTGAGGTTGCACCAATACGAGCGAGCTCGTCTGCCCTTTCGTTTCCGCTGATATCACTGTGACCTGACACGTACAGAACGAGTATCCTGTTATACAGCGAGAGGGAACTTAGGGCGGTTTTGTACTCCAGTACAAGCTTGGAGGTTACGAAAGGTTTTTACAAAGCTTTTACAGCTGCTTAGGTGGAGTGGTTAAGTGGTGGTCTTATTTTAAAGAAATGAGACAGCTTTGGAACTTACTTAGATGCATTGAATTCGAGGCGAATCGCTTTGCTCCAAGCGAGGATATTGTCAAGATCATTATTTAATGATCTAATCATACAATCTATTTTGACAGATGTGGCACTCCCACTAGATTCCGCAAGAATGTCAAAGGAGGAAGCGAAGCCAAGTGTACTGTTATCGGCAAAATAATGGATTGAATTGAAAGTAAGGGAAAGCACATCATTAATGCAAATTAAGCAGAGAGACGGAGAACAGAGCCCTGGGGATGATGAAAGACGTATAGACTCACACTGATCATAGGCCGAGGATTACTCCAATGGATAATGCCCCTATTCTGAATTTATATTAAACAGCTACTTACCTGCTGGCCATTAGAGTTACTTGCCCCCCCCCCCCCCTCCAACAGAAGGGGAAAGTAATGTTGATGCATTTCTGGTTGGAGAAAGAGGCTGTTCCTTTGAACCATTTGCTTTCATTGTAGAAAATGGTGGACTAATTATAATGGTACAGGGCTTTGACCCTAAGGTCGAAAGTGCTTTTACTGCTACCATCCATTTCGAACGGGAATATTGATAAAATCATGCGTACGTTTGTTACCAATTCGGTCATAAGTTCTGCTACGTAGTTGTAAAGTTTAGGCTTCGGGCTCTTGATGGGCAACATCCATCGTCCTAACTGCCGCCTTCCCTTGGCATAGTCTTTTCTGTAACACTTTTATTTTTTCAAAGCTCCCTCTCCCTTTTACCACGACAACTATTTCACCTGAAATCCTTATAAATAATATCTCGTTAAAAATTTCGCAAACTCACAATCCTACAAGAAAATAATAATTCCAATCAAATTGAAAATCCAATATCACTTCTGTCTGAGTATCATTTAATTAGAAATGCATCGTAAAGAATTTTGCACACATAAATAAGTACGTCTATACGAGTTAGTTCGTTAGCTAATTTTATTAAAGAATCTCAAGTCTATTATCAGATAAAGGAGTTGTTCAGGTTCAAGGATGCTAACACATTTATCATATCCCAAAAAGCTGGGCGAAGACACTCTGTTCCTTTCCAAAAGTCTTAGTCGAAAACTTTTCCTTCATTCTCCGCAACATACGATGGTATCTGAGAGTACTTGAGTAGTAGTGTTATAAATTAATTCAAAAGTCATAAAATATTCCTGCCTGAATGGTTAATGGGTAAAAGTTTATAGCACCCCTATGGCATCCCAGGCTCTGGTTTTTCCTATATACATATATATGTCTGCACATATGAACATATATATAACAAATGTATGCCGGTCAACCCGCTCCACAGGAATCCTTTGATATGTCCTTTATGCCAATTTCTAGATTTACATACATATATATGCATATACATAAAACGAGTACACACAGCATATCTATACAGTTACTTTTCCCTACACTTAACCAAATACTTAAAATCTCTAACTAACTCCTTGGGAGTATGTCGCACTAGGCAAGAAGGCACATAACCAAAAGATTTAGGAGCTAACTGCTAGGCCGAATCTAATACATGGTAATTCACATATCCTCCTCAGTTCGGAGGGGCCGATATAACCTCCAAGTCTCCTCTGATAACAATAATTTAGTGTTGTTGATATGGCTTTTGACCATCATCTTCCATAGATTTTCCCAAGTGTTACATACCATTCATAGATAGTATAGTAGTCATGTGTGCAATAACACGGATGGGTTCGAATACCGGGCATAAGACAGAGAGTATAGATGGAAATTTTACTCGAAAATCCGGATGAATTTCCGAAAACGGTCGCCTTGTCTTAAAAGTTGTTCTTTACCCCGTGAAAATTTTCTAGGGATATGCAATAATTTCATAGCTAACAAGCATAGCATAGTTTAGATGAGTTGTTATATAGAGGTACCTTTCGATTGGCTCCGCACTACACCTATAATATGTCGTTATACATATTCGTACTTATGAGCTCCTTTATGGCGTGCTAATGGAAACTAGATACTATCTCGCATCGCATGGATATATTATGGACTAAAGATGAAGGCGAGGACCAATGTCTGATAAATTTTGACTTGACTTGGGTATAAGTTTTCTTGCCTCATAGTTGCCCTGTAATTTTGTACTGGTATGTTGACATGACTTTAGTGGCCTCAACCGACGACGACGACCGGATCTTATAAGTTGCACGAAAGAGGATTATAGATGAAAGGGTATGAGAGTAAAGGAATTGGATAGGGTTTTATGTCTTTATGACCTGAAACCTTGCATGCATCTCCCTTCAATTTCATAGAGTCTTGAACTTGAAGAAGGCTACAAACTCTCGGTGAGATTAGTGAGCCCATCGATTTCTTCGTGTTAAGCTTTTCTAAACTTTCTTTTCATGTCCTATGAAGTGGAATTTGAAATTATGATGGTAATTGTTTAATGGACGATGGATAACATTAGTTTAATTCACCAAGCAAAGTTAAGTAAAGAGAATTAAGGTTGTTGTGACTGATTGTGACCCTTCGTATTGTTCTTTGATGGAATAATATTGATAATCTGGCATATGTATGAACTGTACAATATATGGATTCCTAATTAGAAATGGGGAGAATGCGCTGCTGCAATTACTTTTATCTGTCATCGTTTGGCTTTGAACGCCTCTTTCCACCACGATCAAAAAGCTCTTAGATATTCGTTAACCCTTTATTACTGCCCTGGGTCGAAACGACCCCATATATAATTCATTTATGTTTTTTTCTAAAAAATATTAAAAATTCTCATCGCTTATTATTTTAAAAGCGTACGAATGATAACTGAAATTCATTCGGTGTCAATTTAAAAAAATCGGAGCCTTTTTCTGCGAAATATAAAGACTAGAAATAACGCTATTGGAAAATTCCAGAAATTTTTTCAGGAAAAATAAACAAAATCCAATACGTAAGGTGAAGGAAAATTTAACAATGTTTTTCGAAATTTTTACATATTTGTAGTATCTATACTAAAGGTGGTGTGGACACTTCTGACCAATTGTGTCACAAATATTGTGTGTCAAAAAAAACACGTCAGTGGATAATATGTGTATTTTATGGCCTATTAAATGCTGTAGAAATAAACTCATTTATACCTTCACGTTTTTCAAATTCAAAGAACAAAGAATCTGGTAAAAAAAAAGACAAACTTTATAAAAAAAAAATGACGTTACATCTTCTAAAATCATATTAAGAGGAATGTGTTGAACGCAGCACTTTGCCTTCTTGGCTTAAGGGCAGGTTTGCCGCAATAATTGAACAGGAAAAACATATTGAAGAGTTGGAAGCTCCTCGTGGAAAGAGAGCAAGGTATGCTTCCTATCCACGATGATCAAAGTATGGAAAAATCAACTCGCAATGCGACAGTTATCAGCGATACATCTGCTTAACAATTACTTTTCGGATGCTGAATTACTGGACAACGACTTCCAAGTTTTTCGACGTGATCGAAATCCTGATGACATTTCTATGCTCGGAGGAGGTATTCTAATCGCGGTAAAGATTTCTAACGGCTGTTCTAAGATATATATTCCCAATCCATCCCTGTCTGATTGCCTATGCATCAGTATAACATTTGGGACAAAAGAACTGTGTATTGTAGCTGTATACATTCCTCCTGGCAGACCGTCTACTTCATACGATGCCGTTGCTGCTGCTGTGGAATATGTGTTCGAGCTGGCGCGGGACTCGGATAATATTATATTCCTTGGTGATTTCAATCTTCCTACTGTTCAATGGCAGGTTTCTGATGATGAGGACTCCTTGGTCCCCAGTACAACTTCTGGAAATGCGCATATCTTCCTGGATGCTATTGCCGCAATGGGTCTTTCTCAGGTAAATGATGTTAAGAACAACCGTAATAAATGCTTGGATTTGGTCCTTACCTTGGATGCTTTGAAATGTATGGTTTGTCCGTGTGACATGTCATTGGTACCTATTGACTCATACCATCCAACTTTGGACGTGATAGTGGGCATTGATTGCGAGGTTACTGGTAGGTTGATCGAAAACTCTCTCACCTGTAATTTTAAAAAAGCTAATTTTGATCTACTTAGCTTTAATTTATCTTCTACTAACTGGTCCTTTCTGTTTAGCAATAATGATGTAGTTGAACTTACAGCACAATTTTATAATGTTATGCTTAATTGTTTCAATAATTGGCTCTTCGAGTCCTCCTTGGTACGATGCTGAGCTTAAACGCTTGCGCAACTTAAGAAATAAGGCTTGGCGAAAGTTTCACCTCTCTCAGTCTAATGATGACTTAACGCAATTTTTGTTTTTGAGGAACGAATTTCGTAATGCTCTTTTGCATGCCTATGATACGTACCTATTTAGGATGAGAAATGTAATAAGATCGGATCCTAAGCAATTTTTTCGTTTTGTAAATACCACAAAGGAATCTAATAATTTTCCTCCTGTGTTAGTATTTAATAATAATTCTAGTCATGATCCGTCTGTGATTTCTAATCTCTTTGCTGATTACTTTAGTGAATCATGTTTAACATATGACGCTCAAATAGATTTTGCTTATTTTAATTACTTAACAACGCTTCCTAAAGTTGATATCCCATGGTTCACTATTGATCAAAAATCTGTTGAAGATTCCATGTCCAAGCTGGACTCTGGTTGTTCTGCTGGGCCTGATGGGATATCCCCTATTGTCTTAAAGAACTGCAGTGGAATGCTTTTTTAACCGTTAACATTTTTGTTTAATTTATCACTGCGGCTTGGTAAATTTCCTAAGTTATGGAAAGAATCGTTTATTGTCCCAATCTTTAAGTCGGGTAAAAGGGGGCTTGTCGCCAACTATCGTCCTATTGTTAAACTGTCTTGAATTCCCAAACTGTTTGAAGCTTCTTTATATGAATTTTTATATTTTCATGGTAGTGGAGCTCTTAATTCTCATCAGCATGGTTTTATGAACGGAACGTCAACAACAACAAGCTTGTTTCAGTTTACATCTACCTATATCGAATCGTTTGAGCGTGGTTGCGAAACTCACTGTATTTATACAGATTTCAGCAAGGCTTTTGACAAGCTTCCTCACTCTGTTTTGTTATTTAAACTGAGAACTTTAGGTTTACCAATTTGGCTGTTGAACTGGTTATCATCCTACCTTAAGGATCGCAAACTTAGGATTCAGTTCCGTTCTGCTCTGTCTGAAGAAATAACGGCTTACTCCGGTATTCCACAGGGTAGTCACTTAGGGCCCCTTCTCTTCACATTATTCATAAATGATGTATCCTATGTAGTTACCAAATCTGATTTGCTAATATACGCAGATGATCTAAAACTATATAAATCTATCGACACGCATTGCGACTGTCTCAATTTGCAGGATGACCTGGACAGACTTGTTGAATATTGTGAAAAGAGTTCTTTCATTTTAAACTTGATAAATGTAAGGTAACCATTTTCTCTCGTAAGCAAGTTACTTCGAATGTTGTCTATACTATGAATGGGTTATTACTTTCAAAAGTTGATAAAATATGTGACTTGGGGATATTTTTTGACTCGAAACTCACCTTTAACTTCCACATAGAACGCATCGTTAATAGGTCAAACTCAATTTTAGGCTTTGTAAAGCGTTGGGCAAAAGAAGTAGATGATATCTACATTACTAAACTTCTTTTTACCACTCTTGTTAGACCCATTTTGGAATATTCCAGTCCTGTCTGATCTCCCTCTTACAAAAATCACTCCGATCGTATTGAGAGCGTGCAAAGGAGATTCTTACTTTTTGCTCTAAGAGGTCTTGAATGGAGGGATAGACTTCATCTTCCTCCTTATAACGAAAGATTAAATTTAATACACATTCCTACTCTTGAGACTCGTAGAAAAATTTGTGACATTAGCTTTATATTTCAACTTGTGAAGGCTGACATCAACATATGCATTTGATGCTTCAGAAAATTAATTTCAATTCACGATCTCGACACTAGCGATCTAATGACTTCATTTATTTGTGTTCTCATCGCACCAACTATGGATACTTTGAGCCTATGACTAGAATGTGCTGTACTTTTAATTTGAATTTTCATTCGATAGATTTTAACATTAATAAGACTCAATTAAGAAAAATCCTCAATAATTGCTCTGTACTTTAGCTTAATTTAAGTATTGTGTCCTGGGACCATTGTAGCTAGCATTTAGCGAAATAAATAAATATATTATAAAAATTGTGCTTTAACTGTCTTTATAAATAAAATAAAATGCATAATTAGATGGCATAATATTTGTAATAATACTAATACTATTTGCAAATTATTAAAGCTTTCATACTTAAAAAAAAACTTTGAATTTTCCAGTAAAATTGGCTAATTTCACAGTGGGGTCCTTATCGACCCCAGGGTTCGAAAATCAAGGTTGAAACTATGAATAGTAATAAAGAGTTAAGACTCTATCTGAAGTATAACAGTGATTTTTATATCACGTAAAATTTCACCTGTCTTTTAATCTTGAGTAATTTATGCACCTTGGAAAAATTTTGTAAATCTTGGTAAGATATAGTCTCACGTAATTAAAAAGTCAGTGTCGTTCCCTGGAAGACAATTCCATTGCCAGAATTTCTTCCGATCGAATAAAAGTGCTTCTGTGCTTAAAATAAGGGTTCCAATAAAATAGAATTTTATTTTTCCTATCTATCAGGGCACTAAAATACTTATTATTTTCAATAAAATTAAATCACGCTAAGTTCGTGTTTTTCTAATTTTTTTTTAATTAATGCGTCCTGATGAGAACCGAGTATATTGATTTTCTCTAGTGGATTTATGACAACGCTCATGCAGTCTCTCAAAGACTTTGGAAAAGAACTGAAAAGCATTTATGACCCCAAGCCAAATGTTTACTCAAGCAACGCGATCTTTATTTGGGTAACACTGGAGGATATCCTAAATCAGACTTGCTAAAGCGAAATTTAATGCATGCAATTCAGTAGGACATTTTATCCCAAGAGATGCCGGATAGTGACTGAAGGTTTAAATTTAACAAAAGCTTCTAGCAAAGTACTTACTATCATACCGCAATCAACATATAATTATCAAACAAAACTGATGCAGACACGGAGAAATATTTCAATACTGCTACTCAAAGGCAATGAAATTTAGAAACCCAAAGTTGTGGTTGCTGTACTAAGGAATGCTACAATACTCTAACCTCAAAGAAAAAATAAGAAAACATCATCACAAAATCAGGGAGCGATTTCTGTTATACAGCAAGATCCCACTTAATCTGCCTACAACCCAATTTCCATTTTTCCAAAATAGCATTCGACGTGCTAACCAAGAGATTGGTTAGGCAAAATCTAAGTTCGGCGCTCATTAAAAGCATATAAATACGGCAAAACTGAAACAAAGACTAGCCATAAAATTATGTAAATTAATACAGCAGCTATGTACATAGATCTAGTTTAAACGGGCCCGTATACTGCCTCAGCCGCACGAAATCTGTAGGTAGGATAATACTTCATTCCTGCCCCCAACAACCATCTAAAACTAACATGTTTTCGTGTTGCAGAGGCAGCATACTGACCCGTCTATACTGAGTCATATGTATGTATGTATTTTGCTTAAATATTGAAATAAAATTTTGATCCTCTTTGATAATAAATTACTAGAGATCTCTACTACTGTTGTAGTCAAGATTTTAAGAGTAGCTATATACAAAATCATCGATACAACTGCCTAACTACTTCCTGGAGGTACGAACACAATAACTCAATCGGAACTTAAACAGCTCATAGACAGATTGCCTCCATACTGACTTAATTTTTAACTAAATGGAGCCAAATGTATAAATATAAATAAAGTATATCAATGTAATAATTCGATTCAATTTAATTTCAAATAGAGCAAATTTTACTCCGTTCTGGTGAAAAAGCACTAAAACTTCCGCCTACCATCATTAAAATGAATCTATTTTTTTTTTTTAAAGCCAAAAAAACAATATTCTGCTAAATGCTCCCCAACTACAGTCATAGATAACAGGACAACTTCTACTTTTTTTTGTCAGTCAAAATGTGTTACTAATAAGACCAACTCTTATAAGATCATTCTTGAATACTTCTATTTAAATATTATTGAATTTTGACAATACAGCAGTGTTTAAAAAAAAACACGAACTATAGAGCTAACTATAGGGGAAACACAATAATCGATAATGTATTTACTAAGGTCTGAGCACAGTTTGGAACAATCATTTCTCAGTTATCACAAGCAAATTTGAATTAGATTTGAATATGACTATAATCCGGTCGATCGACGGTTCATTCATAAAGTTCTGGTTCGGAATTTTTGTTGCACGAGCCCGACTCATTACTTTTTTTCTCCAACTTACAATTCCAATCTGCGAATTTAAGAATGACGCCATACATCGACAGCTTTGTCACTCACCAAATGTTCCTTAATCTTTGAGGTACTATAATATTTCTTTTGGCATTTTGTTGTATTTTGCATCATAGGATATCCCATTAGCTTGGCTTTATGTGTGAATGTCTTATGTATCAAGAGTATGGCCCAGCGTTGCATCGATCCTAGTATTATGATATTATTAATACGAAAAGTGAGGCTTGATGACATGAGTCCGACTGCCAGCAATTGCTGACAGCTCACCCAGTGACAGTTTTCACTCAGTGACAGTTTTGCAGGCCTTCGCGCTAGCACGTCGGTCTAATAGCGGAGAGTGAGGGGTGGGTTCAAAAAAAAAAAAAAAGAGGAACCTGCCTGTCACCTTACCATAATCAAAATGATATCGTGCCATGAGAAAGGAATAAGAATGAAAAGAAAATGCTGAGTGAGATCTAATTAAAAAAAACACAACAGAACCACCACACACAGGTCTGGCAGAGACCTTATACATCACTCACCTGAAAAACATCTCAAGGATCAGATGGCATGATCCTGTGGAGAGTAGAGAGAAGTCTCAGGGGAAGGAAGGCGAAGAGAAACAATCAGATAATCACTTCATATTATGTCTTTTGTTTACTCAGTGCTAAGGCCTTCTGGAGAACTGGTTTTCGCAAATCTCATAACGACAAACGCGTTACAAGAAGAGAATCCCGCCGATGACGATATCGCCCCTAACTTCTTGATATCTGTATTACATTCACTGGACAAATATATTTGCGGTACACGTAGGGTCTAGCGCTCAAACATTCGACCCGTACACTCTTAGGTACGTTATGCAGTGTTTCGAGTGATTTAGTTGATAGTTCAAGTGCTCTCGGAACACTAATCAGTTTATTGAGGATACGTTTCATATATTACAAAAATTTTTGAGCGACGCTTTATGAAAATTATTTGTAGTTCAGGTGCTCCTGCACTAGGACAGCACCAAGTAAGGTCATTACCTACTTGACTAATTCACTTGAGAAATAGTTTCACGATATTATTATTGTATTGGCACATAGATAACAAAAACTAAAGTAGACTTTTATTTTATTCAGGTGCTCCCACAAGATCATAGCACTCCAACAGCGTATTTACGAGGGCATGCGGCTCTGCTCCCTGAATTTCGGATTATCGGCGCTCCGTGGACGGATTTTAACAGTGATGCCGAGGACTAAGAGGACTTTTATGGTTCACAACAATATGAGAATAAACGTTCATGTTATAGCTAAAAATTTGAATTTGCTTTTCCAGGCGCCCTTGCGTCGACTTCTGCCTTGAAAGTTCCTATGCTTTTCGTCGAAGTATGCTAACAATTGCTGGCCTAATTTTATTTACCTAGATCTTGGCCGACGTAATTTTAAATAAAACTTAAAGTTACTTATCTTTTTTTTTAAGCTTTAATTGCAGGGACTCCTTCGTTGAACCACGTTCTCTTCCTTGGATACTTATTTGGCAGGGTCATGCTTCGCCTTTTTCTTCTATTGGGGATTCAATCTGGCTGGGCTTTGCACTTTCAATTATTAAGTAATTGTTTTTACGTGTGCTTACTTTTGATCTGGCGGTTTAAAAAAAAATACTTTCGTTTTACTTCATGTGGGCTGTTCTTTTTATTCTTCTTGCTCTTCGTTCTACCTTTTTGCCTTCCACCTTCGCTGCTGAATACTTAGTGTCTTTTCATGGCCGCGGTCACTTCTACCGGCCTCTGCGCTGTCCAGTCTTGTCGTTCCCCCACATGGTGCATGATGTTCCTCTGCGTAGTGCGAGGTGTAGCATGGTCAGTTTTGACAAGTAGATATCGGGTGGGTTCGTAGAGGCGGCCTGCCATGCTTACACGCAGCTGTATGCTGCCGCCATGTACACATGCGACCATAACACTAGCTTAGCGTCCTAGTTTATCCTAACCCTCCCCTCAACCTAAGCACATAAGGAAAAGGTATTTGGAATAGCTGGGCGCTTAACCGCAATACCAACTCATGGCTAAGGCTACTATATCACAAGACAACACATAAAAATGAAATAAAAATAATAAAATAGTTTTAATAAGAATAACTGGATAGGAACGATTTTAATTCTCCAAGCAAAAATATGCAAAAAACAAAAGTGGAAAATTAACAAAAAAAAAACAGAGCACACATACAAACGAAATTATGGGGATACCAACCACTAAGTGAGATTTTCTTAAGCGGTCTTTTGATATCCTGTCGTTAACAAGTTAAGCTGGTTGGATGCCTTCTTGGGGTTACCTTAATCCCATCAGCCTGACTTTATACTACATATAAAAAAAATACGTGCTTACGCTAATTGTGTTAATGGAAGAACACATCTGATTTGAAGAGCCGGAGGGAAAAACGATAATAGTCAAATTTGAGTAATTTTTGAAAATTAAAAACTTAAGTTTCAAGTCTCCCAGTGATGCCGCTTGCTGGCTATCTTTCAGTCCATCATTCTTCAGTGGACAATAATTATTTTTCCCTCTTCTCCATCTAGCCCAAGTGATAGTACCTACTAATTAGAAGCTAACACGTGGTACTGTAAGTTCAATATTGACAAAAAGTGGACTATCGTCGTTTACGCCGCACTGGGAAAACCACACTGGATGAATTGTAGAAATTCGCTTCTAATTGGAGCTAAAATTTTACCTTGGTTCCAAAACATTATTATTATTAATTTTTAATTAAAAAACAAAATTAAAAATTATTTCAAAGACGTTTAAAAATAAGACAATCGCTGTTTAACTATTATTTTTTCTCACTCCAACACTCTTGCATTCATTTTACTCTTTTGCACTATTCTCAAAATGCATTTTCAATAGAAAAAATTCCATCAAAATGTCAAAAAGACGCAGAGATTTAATGTTTCAAAACAAAGCGGTGTCATCAGTATCTAATCTAAAGTATATTTGAGCAAGAATCCCATCTCATCTATCTGCTTGTGTATATACGTACCTATGCCTACCCCTTAGTAACTAAAACATCCCTTACCAAGTCACATCGCATACGAAATTAAGCACATCAATCGAGCAATAATCACAAATCAACCGACGTCGTGTCAACCATAAAAGGCACCCCACTCGAGCATAAATTATAATTAGAAAAACAGAAAACAATGCAAAGCGGTCGTTGGGTTTCCCCTTTGGGGTGGCTGGAAAGAAATGGAACATGGTAATTGCGTCGAGTTATTGCTCCGAGTGTACCCATCTTTGCCGTTGATGAGTAACAGAACAATTAGAAATGCTACAAAAAGCGCGCCGAAATACTTTCGTATTGCCAGCCAGAGCCAGTTTTCAAATCTCAAATTCTAACTGAAGTATGACTCTCGACGACGAACTGTATACAAACATAATCTTGATGATAGCGCGCTCGAGAGCTGAGGGGTTAAAAGATCGATGTGTTCCGATGAATTCCTTTTCCAAGACAGCCAAGATGTTAGCTGGATCATTTGCACTTATACCACCCCCACCCATTCATACTACGTATGGGTCTGATTACATCGTTACGGCAGCAGTGTGTACGTGTTCCTTGCTAATGGCTCAAGTAATACGCTAGAGCTGGATGGTTTTTGTTTTTGCCTGCTATCATAGACATATTTGAGGCTTTCTCGGTATATCAGGTCGTGCCTTCCAGCCCGAGCTTCTACTAAACTAGCGCCATACATCGCCACTTGCTGATGAGCTAGTAGTAGGATGAGACCCATGGGTTCTTACCAGGCATCGAACCTGAAGTCGGGTAACTCGGGTCGGGGTTGAATTGTGACACACAGATGACTCGTTATCTAAACTTATTTGCAATAAATTTTGGCACGGCTCATAAAAAGGATGTGTATCGAGCTGAGGAATTATTTTTCCGTATAGGTATTAGTCGGGACGATAGATAGAGAAAGAGATGAAGGAGGCTGCCGGATGGGGTGCTCTATTCAAACGACAAACCTGGGGTAAATGCTAAATTTATATCTGTGACTCTCAGATGAGGCAATTGTCTATCTACTACAGCCGCATCGCATCGACTTTTCTCTTCCACTTATGGTTCTTCCAACGGTCGACGTAAGTGTTTACTTGGTATTATACTGCGGCAGTAGAGGAGTTATTTATCGGCCATAGAGAGAAGGGAATATAGGTAGAAAATACACGAAGAAATGGCGGTGGCTCATTATGATGAGGGAAAAGGTTAGTTATGTGAGGACAAATTGAAGACGTTCCTCTGGAAGTCATAGTCGTCCGCTTTTTGGCCTCAATAAACGCATTAATTATGATTATCCTCACGTTTTATGGCTTTCGTAGTTTACGAGATGTCGTGTGGGCGGAATATTGACAGAAATTAAGAAAATTGGGGGAAGACAGAAGCTAGTTGTTTTCGTTGATTAAAATGAACAATATTAAGACAGGTAGGTAACATCAACAAAGGGGAATAATATTTAGGAGATCTGAATAAATATCTGGTGTGCATATAAATTTTATAAGTATTTTGGAATGTATGAGGATTTTATGTGGCTGTAAGTGAAAGTTTTAGGTTCATTTTTTACGAGTATTTGAGATCATGAGATCTCACAAAATTTGTTTTAACTTGATTTCTTAGAAATAGTATTTCAATCAACCAAATTTTATATGAATTTTTATTCCTAGTTTTCTCCCTCAATCTGGGAGAGTAGAGATGAACAAAAAGTGTAAAATGATTAAAATTAAAATAAGTTCTAGTAAGGAACAAAGCAATTTACAAAATTATCATCAGAAAGTAATTAATAAAACACCTTCATACAAAGCTCTACAAGCTACTACGAAGCAGTGTTGGGCGTAATCAACTTCATTTGTAATTAGATTAATAATCATGATTACATCAATCATGATTACACATCAATCATGATTACCCATCAATCATTAATCATGATTACATCGAGTAATCTTAGGAAAATGTAACCGTAATATGATTACATGATTACATTTTTTTTTTATTACAAATGAATCTTTTCAAGAGATTTTAAAATTTAGTTCTATGAAAACAAACAATCTGTGATCGTAAGAATTTTTATTGTAGAAAACTCCAAGGCACTGTTGAATTATGTATTAATTGAAGTCAGTATAAAGATTGTAAGTACTTCTATTGTTGGAGACTCACACATATCTGATCATCAGCTTAAATTCGAGGATCTTGATTATATGCGAAAAAAGATAGCGAAAAAGATTAGATTTCTGGGGCGTATAAGAAAGTCGCTGAGCATGGAAAATGCAATAATGCCTTTTAACGCTTTGATTTTGCTACACTTTTCATATTGCTCCACATTGTTATATGCTAGTTCGAATGAATTCAAGGGCAGAATGCAGCTGTTGTGGAATAAGGCAATGCGAGTTATTCACTACCGACTTCGGTATAGAAATACAACAATGTTTGTTTTCTTTTTAACTACTATTTTAAACCTTTTGCAAATTTGTAATCAAAAAATGTAATCATGTAATCATGATTACGGTTACGATTGATCAATGATTAATCGCCATAAATGATTACTTTTCTGATTAATATTATCAATCTGTAATCATGATTACAGATTACAGATTGTAATCGTAATCATTAATCATCAATCAGATTGCATTTTGCCCAACACTGCTACGAAGCTATTACTATCCCCCCACAAGTTGTTATTTCTCAGTACTTGCAGTGGTAGCAGCCTAAACATTTCGAACTCTTCTCGAGTGAATAGCGGAAATCTAATGTTAATGTCGCGGTATTACTTCTCCTGAATAGTCATTAAGCTGTATAATAATTGATGCAAGTCTAGATGACCATTCGATCAATTTTAAGGGTAGGTGATTTTTTATATTGCTTGACTTATTCTTTAGTTGCCTTGGTGTAAGGAGCATTTGATTGATTCGTCCATTATGGATATCGATAATTACTTCTATTAGTGCCTCTTGTATTTGCTGATAGTTGGACATAATCAGTGAAGTATACATGGATAAAATGGTGGTTAGCTGAGCTATCCTCTGTATTTCTATCGTAGAGTTTACTTCATGTGCTTGATTAGTGAATTGGTTTAGAGATATTTCAAAGTTTTTCGAATTGGCTATTAATTTGTTCCTGACTCTTCTTCATATAGGTACCAACATTATGAAAAAGAGTCAAGAACAAATTAATAACCAATTTGAAAACTTTGATTCTACTAAGGAAATTTGATTTTTCAACCCTTGTAAAAGATAATCTTCGTTGTTTTTATGCTATCTATTATTTCTGATGCTTGATTAGCATAATCTTGGTCTAGGATACGAAATAATATTTGCAATGTTGCCTATTACATCTAAGAGTGATCTCTTTGTTTTGGTTGCGGTGTATTCTTTTGATTCAACACCAGATCATTCTTGTCTTTTATTTCATTCATATGATGATAAAACTGGTCTAGTATTGCTTTACAGTATTCTCCATCTTCTGCGAGGCTACCAAGATGATGCAATCGTTTTACTCCCCTTTCAGAGCTCTTCAATTCCTTTCAGTAGTTTTCCAATTCATAAAATACAAGTAGGTTCCATTCACTTGCCACCAGGTTGGTGATATCCAGATTCATAAATTATAATCTTGGTTGATGATGCTGTTCGGCAACCAGGTCCTCATAGTTCATGTGTCCATTTGCCGTCGTATGGTTGCTCTGATCCTTTGGGTTAATTCCTCTTCTGGAATTACTGACTTCCTTCCTTCCTTCCTTCTTTGGGCCAAAGACGTCGTTGTATTGTTATCCCTTGATCACGTCCGAGTCACCAAATGTTGATTTAAAGTGGCTTGGAGCTTTTCCCAAACCACTTTAGTGTGCGTGCTATTTCAACCTTGTCACTTATGGAGGGATAGTAATGCCATCACTAGATGCGCATACGAAAACCTCAGCAGATCCTACACTAATAAAAATATCTATATCTACACAGATAGCCAAGCAGCTTTGAAAGCCATCTCATCACCTGAGATCAAAACTAAGTTAATATGACGCTTCAGTGAGTGCCAGGACACTCGGGAATTGAAGGAAATGAAAACGCAGACCTACTGGCCAAAAAAGGAGCAACCATGCCATACAATACCGTGAAGTTTACCATGCAAAGCTGGATCCGGAACCAAATGGACCAGAGATGGATCTCAATGACAGGATCCAGACAAGCCAAAAGATAAAGATTCATCAAGAGACCTTGCTCAGAGAAGAGCCTGGATCTGTTGGCGCTACCTAGAAATAAACTCAGAATCATTATAGGAGTCCTAACCGGAAGAGTGGGTTTGTGAGAAGAACTGTAATATGAGCGGTGCACAATAAGCCAAAGATTCATTTATTTCCTGAGTACTGATGCTACAAGATTTACAATCTTTTTTCAAGCATCGAACAAAATGGCAAGAGAGCTAAATAAAACTGAACCTAACTTAAATTAAGCTAATATTAAAATATCGAAAATACATATTTAATTAAACATAATATTAAAGAAATTTGAAAAAGATATCTATAGGAATAAAAGAATGAAAGATTAAAAAACAGAAAAAAAGAAGAGCTGCGCGTACAGGTTACCACAAGCCAATATCAACTATGCCAAGATAGGACTTTAGGAGTCGTTTGAAATTGCCGAGCGAGTTAGTTGTCTGGATACGATGAGGCAGCGCATTCCAGATTCTAGTCAGTTGAACAATGCAAGATGCGTCGAATATGGAGGCTTGGAACCATAGAAGTAGCAGTTTGAGCCCCCTAGTGGAGTTTAAGGGTTGAAAGAAGGTACTCAAATAGGACGGTTGGGAAGAACGAAGCAAGAAGCAGAATCAGAGACCTAATAAGGTGACAACGGAGCTTAGGCGATAGTAAACTAGCAGACAACCAGAGACAGCAGAGAGTGCCATATATTTTTGCTATGCTTGAGTTAATGTGGTCACAACATCTCATGTTAGAATTTAAAAACACGCCAAGATTACGAACTCGATTCTCATAAGGCAAGGGACAACCGCCCAATGGAATAGTATGAAGCGTTGTAGGATCAATAGATCCACAATGAAAAGCAATGCACTACGACTTACTCGGATTCAGCTTGAGCTTGTTTTCTAAGGACCAAATGAAAATATTATGCACGTCACTGTTCAGGCGAGCAGCACAATCTTCGATCAGACCAATAGGACGACTTAAATAAATTTGCAAGTCATCGGCGTACATGTGAATGTTGACGTCGCGAATATACTTGGTCAAATCATTAATATAAATGCTGAACAGCACAGGGTCCAGAATGGAACCCTGTGGGACCCCACAAGATAGGGGAAGCAGGGTAGAGGAATTATTTTGCCCCAAGGTAGCCCTACGTCATGTTGTTTTGGAGATAAACGTCTGTTACAGACAAACTGACGGACACAAGAGCGAATTTATAAGGATTCCATTATTTTTTCCTTTTGAGGCACAAAACCTTAAAAATAAAATGTCACCCCTTTTTGAAGATAGTTTACAATGTTGAGTGTGCAGCACCACATAAATTTAAATTTGAACTTATCTTAACATCAACCACGGGCCAAAATCAACTCAAAGCATCGCAACAAACATATTCTTGTGGTATTTAGCAGACATATTCTAAAGAAAAATTCTCTATGATTACTCATCAACGCTTATAAAAAGTTCTAGCTGCCCACATCACACGTCCAGAATCAAAATTAAACTTTTTTTACCCGTTATCAGTCACCAATTTAGTTTATTAAAATTCTGAAGAAAAATTTTCAAGAAAATTCTCAAGTAAAAATCGTATAACAACGGACTGAGCGTATTGCCATTTTCCTGTAGGAAAGAATAGCACAAGTTTTACAGTTTTCTCTTTCGCTCTATAGCAGAGTTGGAGCTACCACAAAATATTTCTTACTATAGGTTTTCTTATGCCATTTAATGTTTTTATGTTGGCTGTAGATATGGCAGAAAGAATAAGGTAAAGATAGTGTTTACCATGCTCCGTCTCTCTTGCCCATACGCAGGATTCAGTTAAGAATAACTTTTGAAAATTAAAATCGGAATTACTTTAATTTCTTATAAGCGATTAAAATATCACTTGGACACAAGAAAATAATTTTTTTTTAATTTAATTCGATTTTCGGGTGTAAAATTTCATCTGATTGGTTGAGTTTTAATGTTTTTTATATAGTAAAAATTTTAAAGGGTGCTCTAACGGCGATAGTACAGAAACACAATATTTGTGCCACATGAAATAGCAAATCGGTCAGTCCATTGTTATAACTCAGTGGTAAAAATGAACTCTATGCTAAAACGAGTTTTTGGCCGCTGTCGTAACATTTTCCAGGATATGAGTTGATTTTTAACTTTCGAGCTGAAGTCATCTTCTTAGTAGAGTGGAGACTACAAATTTTATATAATCTAGATTCCTTGGATGTAAACTCATGTTCAAATATGGCTGAGTTTGGGCTATGAAGGTCAAAATATTTTGAGGAACGTTAAGTTGAAGTAATAAGCAAGGAAAAAATTTTAAATAGTATTAAATTCTATAATTTTGAAATTCATTCTCTTGGTATTATACTTTTTATGAAACATTAATCGAAGTAAGTAAATTCTCTAGTCGGCCGTCCTACTTACAAATAAGATAATTAAAAATTAGTTAGTATAGCTTAGATTAGTTTCTTTTTCCATCTTTTTTTTTATTAAAGATTAGTAGGGTGAATTGTTGGGGACCATGAAGTGTTTACTTCCCTGAATTTTTGCGTTATTATTGAAATGCCTCGAGGTCCGTAAGTTAGCTCGCTGCTTCCTTTTGCTAGATTGCCTTTGCTTCGGTCCTTTATAAAGGGTTTTCTAATAAGAGGTGTTATTTTAATTAGCCCGCTATTTCGGTAGATGTCACTTTTGGAGCTGTCATTTTTTGACATTTGACAAGTAGAAACTACGCCATTAATAAAAATAGAACGATACACGATTCAACAGCGCATTGAAATTATTAAAATTCACTATAAAAGTGGTGAAAATGTGGCAGAGACGGTTCGTAAAACTCGAACATTTTTGGGTCGTCGTGAAGCACCTTGTCGGACCGCAATACAAAAATTGGTAGAAAAATTCAAGCTGTCGGGACAAGTAAGTGATGTGAAGAATAAAACCCGTGTACATCGCTCAAGAACAGCCGAGAATATTGCTGCTGTAGCCGAAAGTGTTGAAGAAAACCCTTTGGAATTAGGCATTCCACAAACGTCATTACACCGTATTTTGTATAAAGATTTGGGTCTTAAGGCTTATAAAGTTCAGTTAACACAAGAACTCAAGCCGGCCGATCATCAACAACGTCGATTCTATGCTGATTGGGTCCTTGAAATGCATGAAAATGATCCGGAATTCCATCGAAAACTCATCTTAAGTGAAGAGGCCCATTTCCACCTCGATGGCTTCGTCAACAAGCAAAATTGTCGCATCTGGGGCTCGGAAAACCCAAGAGTTATTGTTGAAAAGCCTCTCTATCCTCAACGTGTGACTGTTTGGAGTGGTTTATGGTCCCGCGGGGTCATTGGACCTTACTTTTTCGAAAATGAGGCTGGAGCAACAGTTACGGTGAATGGATTGCGCTATCGACAGATGATTAATGATTTTTTATGGCCGGAATTGGATGGTATTGATCTTGACAACGTTTACTTTCAACAAGACGGCGCTACGTGCCATACAAGCAACGAAACCATTGATCTTTTACGGGAAAAGTTTCCGGACCGTGTTATCTCTCGAAGAGGTGATCATAATTGGCCACCGAGATCTTGTGACTTAACACCTTGCGACTTCTTCCTTTGGGGCCACGTGAAAGAGAAGGTCTACGCCAACAGCCCAGCGTCGATTCAAGACCTCAAAAATGGAATTCGTGAGGCTATCGAGAACATAGGGCAGCCACTTTGCGATTTGGTTATGGAAAATTTCATGAAAAGGATATGGTCCGGTAGGCGTGGTCGTGGTGGCCATTTGGGTGATGTTATTATCCATTATTAACGGCATACCTTCCTCTTTATAATGAAATAAAGATCCGATCATTTATCTCAAAAAATGGCATTTTTCTTTGAATATCAAAATAACACCTCTTATTGGAAAACACTTTACATCTGCTGATATCGGTAATTAATTCACTGGGACTGGGGTCTCCATTAAAGATAGTCGATGCTTAAGGTCAAAAAAATACTTGTTGCTTTCGTTTTATTTTTAATCGTTAACTTCACCAGCCAAGTGGCGACAAGACAAAAAAAAAACGAAGAGATCCTCAACGAAAATGGCCGAGCGAAACAACCCGCCTGTCATCCACATAATCCACATCGTATACTGCCACATAAATTATCGTCAAGTAGATCTTCCTACGTTCAGCTAGATGTCTTCTTATGGTTATTGTTATTATTTTTATATTGTATGTTAAATAAAATTATCTATTATCTAATCAGTAGAATAATCAAGAGCATGAATTTTAATGCTTGCTAATTTTATATATTTCAATTTGGAGATCGTAGTTGCTCTTAAATCTCATTAATATATCATGTGTGTATATAGTTAGACAACCGACATGTATATAAATGGACTGACTGATCTCCTGTTTCATGTGGCACCAGTTTTAATTTCAAAAAGTATGCTCTGACTGGAGCTGTATTTAAATTATTTGGGAATTTACTTATATATGCATGTCAGTGGGATTTACAGAATTTACCACAAAAATATTTGGGACTATTTGTATTGTTAAATTTTACTTATAAGGCAAACGAAGTATTTTTTACAAGCCTCTTTTGGTTGGAAATACCGCTGAATCGTTACAGTTCAGTAGGAAAGTATGCTCTCATGGAAGGAGACAGGAACATGAAAGTGGTGCCATTTGCTTTCATGCATTTTTGGTTCAACGAACAGTCCATTTATATACATGTCAATGAATTAGACGGAAAATAAGTGGAAATAGTGTGGGTGCATTACGTTATACCTCCCTTACTACAAATTAGTTAAAATCGAAATAGACACTTACATAAATCTTCAAAGTTTATGTTTCGTGTTGAAGGTATTTAACCGGGCCCATATCAAGCATTATTGAAACTTCTCATAAAAAAAAAACATACACAAAATCCTGTAGTCAATATAAAAATAACCGCGAGCTAGACATAAATTTCTCGCGGGTCATAGGTTTGGGATCGCTGCAAGTTATACTCTAAACCCATTATCTATATTACTCCTCTTAGGAATTTTTATAATATGTAATTAAAAAAAAAAAGGTCTGATGTGCTCACATCAAATTAGTACATAAATAAGAAGAAGACCTAATCTAACAACAGAAAATAATTCTCATCACCAAGAATGTTTTATACAAAACGATTAATTATGAATTTCAATATACATATAACACTGAAGAAACATTACCTATAATACCCTTACTATATACATACCTACATACATTTATCGGTATATTCATAATACGCGGATGTTGCCTTCTTCTGTAAACACATTCAATTTAGTATGTAAAGAGGGTGAATTTAATTACAACCACTTCGCGTTATGGAAATGATCCGGAAGGGATAAGTATTAATTACGAAAGGCACGATACATGTACATTGTAGTATAAGAGCGTGTAACGTAACCTAATCACAATCAGGAACCCAAAGGTACTACTTTTCTGATGAAACGAGTATACCTGCTACTGCCAATGCCTATCCTAATCCATGATACTGTGGGAATATTCAATTCATACATAAATTGGTAGAATTTCTATTAAGATGTAGCACATCGCATTAAAGATAGTCTCTTACAATAAATATTAACAGAAATTGTATAACATTTTATGCAAAACAAAAGATAAATAATAATATTGAAATAAGTACAAATAAATTACTCCAGTACGGGTGCCAAGAATACATGGGAAATTTGAGTTTTATGCAATGGAAATTCCAAGTTTGGCAAGTTTGTATAGTCCATTCAAAAATTATTTTGAAAAGCCATTCATTATAGATTTAAAGTTTTTTCCAAAATATCTTTGGAATCAAATTTGCTATTTTAGTAGCATTTTATGGAATTAGAACAAACTTTGCCATCTTTCTTGTACCTACTGACATTTGCAGTGGTACGGTCGAAACCTTGCATCTGTTCCATTTTTAACATTTGTAGCCATATTTATAGTTGGGTCTTTCTCTGTAAATTTGTTTTTATACTCGCCTCTGAGCGCTGTCCTGAAATAGTTCATCAGTGGCACCAACAGATAACAATTATGTACCTATACCAAAACACATGGCCAATATACTTTAATAATCTGCGGATGGTAACTATGAAAATGGAATTTTTTGATCAGTTATTCCGGGGCTGGTAGATGCGCCGGAGTAAATTCTTTTGTTTTGTTTTTTTTTAGGCAGTGAGACGAGAGATCCCAAACACGGAGGCCAAGGCGACACATTGTGCTAATCTGCTAAAAACTTTCCTGTCCTCTTAATAAGCGCATCAGATATAGGTGAGGTAAGTTTTTCAGCACATCCGCAAAGAGGAGGGCAGACCCAAGCGTATCGAACGTAGTTCGGGCATAGGCTGGACACGCACACAGAAAGTGTTCGATTGTATTAGGCTCTCCTTTCAGGTAGGACAAACACTTACTCAGGGCTGTCAACAACTCCCATCCTTGTTAGATGAGCGTGAAGTGATGATTTTAACCACAATTCTGCATGGTTTTCTTCCGAACGCCAAGCGAAAGTCTGCGAAATTCATATTAAGCCCACCAAGAAAAACTTTTGTACACAGCAAGTTCACAGGTTCACCTATCGCTATCGCTGATATTTCATGCGAACATCGACTTTAATAAGAGACTTTATCACCGAGGTGGCAACGCCTACAGCAGGTTCTGGTCCAAGAAAGGAACAACCAGAGCCAGACCTGCCTAGAATGTCAGCCCTTTCATTCCCCATGATCCCCATGTGCCCAGGAACCTACTGAAGGAACATATTGTTGGGGGTACACAGCTTATCCACAGACGTTTGCAATCCTTCAGTAATTTAGATGCTATATGAGAGCTACTCAAAGCCAGGCTGCCTGACTATCCAAGAGGATAACAATGACATTTCCCTTGATTTCCATATCAAGGACTATCTTCACCGATATTACGTTGGCGAAGAATTCAGCATGGAAGACAGTGGTGCGCCATCCAAATAAGTACTTCAACCCAATGTCAGGTTCAAGAAAGTAATCACCAGCACCAACTCCTTCATTTGTGAAAAAGCCGTCGGTAAACAATTTTAGACCGAATCGAGGGAGGCTCGATAAGGCACTTCCCTCAGCTCATGACTCCCTTTCAGGAAAGCCTACAGAGAAGCGACGCCAAAACGAAGCTCTGGAACAATAACATCAAGTGGCATGAGGGCCAGAGGGTTCTACCGTTCCACCCCACACACCAACGAGCAATGGGAAGAACCAGTCCAGCCGTACTCCAAACATACCCATGAGCGCGCAGCCCTTTAGGTATCTGCCGGAACACAACGGAGTACTAATAGATGTGAAACAAAGAACGGAAGAAATATATGCAAAATATAGGAACTGGGGTGTGTAAAAAATCCGTCATCTGGCGGTAAAAAGTCAGTTATGAAGTTAAAATTATCAACAAAAAAAAACTACACCGCTCCATTACCGGGTTCTCCCTCTTTAATTTGATACCAAACATGACGTATTTTGGACAACCCCCAATTGGGTGTGGTACAACCCCCATCCCCAAATGACCCTCCCCCAGAAATTGTTCATCTATATTTTTTTACTCTAGACCCTAAATCCATGGAAAAAAACCCCAATGCTTTACGACCCTCCTCTTTCAATATTTCGATACTTCTCACGTTTTCTTTAACTCCCGAAGTATGTTAGACAATCTCGAATGGAGAGTTAAGGAGTTTTAATCGGGGAAAACGAAAATTCTCATCTCCCAAACTCCCAAACTCTCCGAGTTACAGAATCCGGCCCAGAGAGTAGCGGGGAGAGCACGCCACGCTGCAGTATTGAAAGAATAGTTTTTTCTTAATTTAAATTTGGTTTTTTTTTCGGTTTTCCTCTCTAATTGTACCACAAGAAATTACAACAATAAAATGTGATGCCAGCGTACAAGATGGTATTGGAAAAAATTGAGCATCCACAAAATACACGGAGGAAAATAAATTAATTATTGAAAATCACCTGTCAAGTTTGAGGAAAAGTCACACGTGCGAATCAGCCATAAATATGGTTACAATATCGTGGAAAGAGGAATTTCAAGAAAAATAAAGGTGACATGTGCATGAAAAGGTCATTTAATACATTTAAGACAGTCGGCCCAGCAAACTGAAAAAATATGAACGTATAGAGTTCCACAGGGATCAATCGTGGGTTCCTTACTGTTGCTTATTTATACTATATACCTAATTTGTAAAAAATGATGAAATACCGTAAACTGACTTTATTTGCGGACGATAACTTAATTTATATTGATGATGAACGATCTCCGAAGAAGATAAAAAGGGTTTTCCATCAGTTTAAAAAATCTTGGCCTCACTTTTCTGGTATTTGCATGGCATAAGCTTGCTCGACTACCTTAAAAAAGGAAAATTGTTTATAGGACAATATTATGCATCTTTATTGGATCGATTTCATGTTAAACTGATGGAAAAACATAGATCATAAGTAAACCATAAAATATCTTGTAGGTCATAACGATCAGTAGTCCGGAGATATCCTATGATGCAAAGCACAGCATGGCGGGAAGGATATAGGGAAAGAATTAGGGAATATGAGGAGAGTAGCGGAGGTGCAAATGTATGTCGCCCTTAACCTTCCGCAAATTGCATGGCGGAGGAAAGACAAAAGATTGTAGACTGTTCCACATTCACACAGTTCGGAATATAAAAGCATCACGGAATTTTACTGTACGGAAAGTAATTCCAAGGGTAAAATGATGTGCGCAGTTTGCAGCGCGAGTATTGAGTGCAAAAATTATCCTACAAAGGATCAGACTAGATAATTCATCAGAAGATTGATCATGCGTGTAGCGATGAACGAGAGAAAGGCATCCAACATTGCGGCGATGCTCGAGTAAGTCGATATGACAAGTTATTGCCAAATCGCCAATGAACTACGTCCTTAAAGCTGGCAGAACCAAAATGGCAGAACGGGTTCTGAGGTAGTGGTAAATTTAAGGCTCATTTAAGGCTAATTTAATGCCCAAAATCTAAATTTAAGGCTCCCATAGTTTTCCCAGAAATCACGGTTCTGCTAGCTTTAGATAAAGTTAGCAGAACCAAACAAAAAAACCTATTAAATTTACAATTGCGATATAAAAAGTATATAGGAATTTAAGGCTAGTTTAAGGCTCCTTAAAAAACGGCACATAAATAATTTTAGTTAAAGATCCCACAGAATTCCTCAAAAGGACAAGAAAATTGGAGCTGATGATTTATAAAAGAATACCAACACTGGACTAAATAGCCCTACAAACTAATTTCCAAGAACAAATCGCATTGGTTTTGAGGTATCTAATTAGAATTCAATGAGCCTTAAATTCTGCCGGTCCAATTTAAGCTGTTTTTTAATAATAGGTATCGATTTGGTCCGGTTCTGCTAACTAAACGCGGTTCTGCTGCTTACCCTAGTACTAAAATGCAATTCCTCTTCACAAAACGAATCAGTTCTTCAGCATTTAATTAGAATTCAACGAGCCTTAAATTCTGCCGGTCTAATTTAAGCTGTTTTTTAATAATAGGTGTCGATTTGGTCCGGTTCTGCTAGCTAAACGCGGTTCTGCTGCTGAGCCTAGAACTAAAATGCAATTCCTCTTCACAAAACGAATCAGTTTTTCAGCATTTAATTAGAATTCAAAGAGCATTAAATTCTGCCGGTCCAATTTAAGCTGTTTTTTAATAATAGGTGTCGATTTGGTCCGGTTCTGCTAGCTAAACGCGGTTCTGCTGCTGACCCTAGTACTAAAATGCAATTCCTCTTCACAAAACGAATCAGTTCTTCAGCATTTAATTAGAATTCAACGAGCCTTAAATTCTGCCGGTCTAATTTAAGCTGTTTTTTAATAATAGGTGTCGATTTGGTCCGGATCTGCTAGCTAAACGCGGTTCTGCTGCTGAGCCTAGTACTAAAATGCAATTCCTCTTCACAAAACGAATCAGTTCTTCAGCATTTAATTAGAATTCAACGAGCCTTAAATTCTGCCAGTGCAATTTAGGCTGTTTTTCAATAATAGGTATGGATTTGGTCCGGTTATGCTAGCTGAACGCGGTTCTGCTGCTGAGCCTAGTACTAAAATGCAATTCCTCTTCACAAAACGAATCAGTTCTTCAGCATTTAATTAGAATTCAACGAGCCTTAAATTCTGCCGGTCCAATTTAAGCTGTTTTTTGATAATAGGTGTCGATTTGGTCCGGTTCTGCTAGCTAAACGCGGTTCTGCTGCTTACCCTAGTACTAAAATGAAATTCCTCTTCAAAAAACGAATCAGTTTTTCAGCATTTAATTAGAATTCAATGAGCCTGAAATTCTGCCGGTCCAATTTAAGCTGTTTTTTAATAATAGGTGTCGATTTTGTCAGGTTCTGCTAGCTAAACGCGGTTCTGCTGCTGACACTAGTACTAAAATGCAATTCCTCTTCACAAAACGAATCAGTTTTTCAGCATTTAATTAGAATTCAAGGAGCCTTAAATTCTGCCAGTGCAATTTAGGCTGTTTTTCAATAATAGGTATCGATTTGGTCCGGTTATGCTAGCTGAACGCGGTTCTGCTGCTGAGCCTAGTACTAAAATGGAATTCCTCTTCACAAAACGAATCAGTTTTTCAGCATTTAATTAGAATTCCATGAGCCTTAAATTCTGCCGGTCCAATTTAAGCTGGTTTTTAATAATAGGTATCGATTTGGTCCGGTTCTGCTAACTAAACGCGGTTCTGCTGCTTACCCTAGTACTAAAATGCAATTCCTCTTCACAAAACGAATCAGTTCTTCAGCATTTAATTCAATAATAGGTATCGATTTGGTCCGGTTCTGCTAGCTAAACGCGGTTCTGGTGCTGAGCCTAGTACTAAAATGCAATTCCTCTTCACAAAACGAATCAGTTTTTCAGCATTTAATTAGAATTCAATGAGCCTTAAATTCCGCCAGTGCAATTTAGGCTGTTTTTCAATAATAGGTATCGATTTGGTCCGGTTCTGCTGCTGAGCCTAGTACTAAAATGCAATTCCTCTTCACAACACGAATCAGTTCTTCAGCATTTAATTAGAATTCAATGAGCCTTAAATTCTGCCGGTCCAATTTAAGCTGTGTTTTAATAATAGGTGTCGATTTGGTCCGGTTCTGCTAGCTAAACGCGGTTCTGCTGCTGACCCTAGTACTAAAATGCAATTCCTCTTCACAAAACGAATCAGTTCTTCAGCATTTAATTAGAATTCAACGAGCATTAAATTCTGCCGGTCCAATTTAAGCTGTTTTTTAATAATAGGTGTCGATTTGGTCCGGTTCTGCTAACTAAGCGGGGTTCTGCTGCTTAACCTAGTACAAAATGCAATTCCTCTTCACAAAACGAATCAGTTTTTCAGCATTTAATTTGAATTCAATGAGCTTTAAATTCTGCCGGTCCAATTTAAGCTGTTTTTTAATAATAGGTATCGTTTTGGTCCGGTTCTGCTAGCTGAACGTGGTTCTGCTGCTGAGCCTAGTACTAAAATGCAATTCCTCTTCACAAAACGAATCAGTTCTTCAGCATTTAATTAGAATTCAACGAGCCTTAAATTATGCCGGTCCAATTTAAGCTGTTTTTTAATAATAGGTGTCGATTTGGTCCGGTTCTGCTAGCTAAACGCGGTTCTGCTGCTTACCCTAGTACTAAAATGAAATTCCTCTTCACAAAACGAATCAGTTTTTCAGCATTTAATTAGAATTCAATGAGCCTGAAATTCTGCCGGTCCAATTTAAGCTGTATTTTAATAATAGGTGTCGATTTTGTCAGGTTCTGCTAGCTAAACGCGGTTCTGCTGCTGACCCTAGTACTAAAATGCAATTCCTCTTCACAAAACCAATCAGTTTTTCAGCATTTAATTTGAATTCAATGAGCTTTAAATTCTGCCGGTCCAATTTAAGCTGTTTTTTAATAATAGGTATCGATTTGGTCCGGTTCTGCTAGCTGAACGTGGTTCTGCTGCTGAGCCTAGTACTAAAATGCAATTCCTCTTCACAAAACGAATCAGTTCTTCAGCATTTAATTAGAATTCAATGAGCCTTAAATTCTGCCGGTCCAATTTAAGCTGTTTTTTAATAATAGGTATCGATTTGGTCCGGTTCTGCTAGCTGAACGTGGTTCTGCTGCTGAGCCTAGTACTAAAATGCAATTCCTCTTCACAAAACGAATCAGTTCTTCAGCATTTAATTAGAATTCAACGAGCCTTAAATTCTGCCGGTCCAATTTAAGCTGTTTTTTAATAATTGGTGTCGATTTGGTCCGGTTCTGCTAGCTAAACGCGGTTCTGCTGCTTACCCTAGTACTAAAATGCAATTCCTCTTCACAAAACGAATCAGTTCTTCAGCATTTAATTAGAATTCAACGAGCCTTAAATTCTGCCGGTCCAATTTAAGCTGTTTTTTAATAGTAGGTGTCGATTTGGTCCGGTTCTGCTAGCTAAACGCGGTTCTGCTGCTTACCCTAGTACTAAAATGAAATTCCTCTTCACAAAACGAATCAGTTTTTCAGCATTTAATTAGAATTCAATGAGCCTTAAATTCCGCCAGTGCAATTTAGGCTGTTTTTCAATAATAGGTATCGATTTGGTCCGGTTCTGCTAGCTGAACGCGGTTCTGCTGCTGAGCCTAGTACTAAAATGCAATTCCTCTTCACAACACGAATCAGTTCTTCAGCATTTAATTAGAATTCAATGAGCCTTAAATTCTGCCGGTCCAATTTAAGCTGTTTTTTAATAATAGGTGTCGATTTGGTCCGGTTCTGCTAGCTAAACGCGGTTCTGCTGCTGACCCTAGTACTAAAATGCAATTCCTCTTCACAAAACGAATCAGTTCTTCAGCATTTAATTAGAATTCAACGAGCATTAAATTCTGCCGGTCCAATTTAAGCTGTTTTTTAATAATAGGTGTCGATTTGGTCCGGTTCTGCTAACTAAACGCGGTTCTGCTGCTGACCCTAGTACTAAAATGCAATTCCTCTTCACAAAACGAATCAGTTCTTCAGCATTTAATTAGAATTCAACGAGCCTTAAATTCTGCCGGTCCAATTTAAGCTGTTTTTTAATAATAGGTATCGATTTGGTCCGGTTCTGCTAGCTGAACGTGGTTCTGCTGCTGAGCCTAGTACTAAAATGCAATTCCTCTTCACAAAACGAATCAGTTCTTCAGCATTTAATTAGAATTCAACGAGCCTTAAATTCTGCCGGTCCAATTTAAGCTGTTTTTTAATAATAGGTGTCGATTTGGTCCGGTTCTGCTAGCTAAACGCGGTTCTGCTGCTTACCCTAGTACTAAAATGCAATTCCTCTTCAAAAAACGAATCAGTTCTTCAGCATTTAATTAGAATTCAACGAGCCTTAAATTCTGCCGGTCCAATTTAAGCTGTTTTTTAATAATAGGTGTCGATTTGGTCCGGTTCTGCTAGCTAAACGCGGTTCTGCTGCTTACCCTAGTACTAAAATGAAATTCCTCTTCACAAAACGAATCAGTTTTTCAGCATTTAATTAGAATTCAATGAGCCTTAAATTCTGCCGGTCCAATTTAAGCTGTTTTTTAATAATAGGTGTCGATTTTGTCAGGTTCTCCTAGCTAAACGCGGTTCTGCTGCTGACCCTAGTACTAAAATGCAATTCCTCTTCACAAAACGAATCAGTTCTTCAGCATTTAATTAGAATTCAACGAGCCTTAAATTCTGCCGGTCTAATTTAAGCTGTTTTTTAATAATAGGTGTCGATTTGGTCCGGTTCTGCTAGCTAACCGCGGTTCTGCTGCTGAGCCTAGTACTAAAATGCAATTTCTCTTCACAAAACGAATCAGTTTTTCAGCATTTAATTTGAATTCAATGAGCCTTAAATTCTGCCGGTCCAATTTAAGCTGTTTTTTATTAATAGGTGTCGATTTGGTCAGGTTCTGCTAGCTAAACGCGGTTCTGCTGCTGACCCTAGTACTAAAATGCAATTCCTCTTCACAAAACGAATCAGTTCTTCAGCATTTAATTAGAATTCAACGAGCCTTAAATTCTGCCGGTCTAATTTAAGCTGTTTTTTAATAATAGGTGTCGATTTGGTCCGGTTCTGCTAGCTAAACGCGGTTCTGCTGCTGACCCTAGTACTAAAATGCAATTGCTCTTCACAAAACGAATCAGTTCTTCAGCATTTAATTAGAATTCAACGAGCCTTAAATTCTGCCGGTCCAATTTAAGCTGTTTTTTAATAATAGGTGTCGATTTGGTCCGGTTCTGCTAGCTAAACGCGGTTCTGCTGCTTACCCTAGTACTAAAATGCAATTCCTCTTCACAAAACGAATCAGTTCTTCAGCATTTAATTAGAATTCAACGAGCATTAAATTCTGCCGGTCCAATTTAAGCTGTTTTTTAATAATAGGTGTCGATTTGGTCCGGTTCTGCTAACTAAACGCGGTTCTGCTGCTTAACCTAGTACAAAATGCAATTCCTCTTCACAAAACGAATCAGTTTTTCAGCATTTAATTTGAATTCAATGAGCCTTAAATTCTGCCGGTCCAATTTAAGCTGTTTTTTAATAATAGGTGTCGATTTGGTCCGGTTCTGCTAGCTAAACGCGGATCTGCTGCTGAGCCTAGTACTAAAATGCAATTCCTCTTCACAAAACGAATCAGTTTTTCAGCATTTAATTTGAATTCAATGAGCCTTAAATTCTGCCGGTCCAATTTAAGCTGTTTTTTAATAATAGGTGTCGATTTGGTCAGGTTCTGCTAGCTAAACGCGGTTCTGCTGCTGATCCTAGTACTAAAATGCAATTCCTCTTCAAAAAACGAATCAGTTCTTCAGCATTTAATTAGAATTCAACGAGCCTTAAATTCTGCCGGTCTAATTTAAGCTGTTTTTTAATAATAGGTGTCGATTTGGTCCGGTTCTGCTAGCTAAACGCGGTTCTGCTGCTGAGCCTAGTACTAAAATGCAATTCCTCTTCACAAAACGAATCAGTTCTTCAGCATTTAATTAGAATTCAACGAGCATTAAATTCTGCCGGTCCAATTTAAGCTGTTTTTTAATAATAGGTGTCGATTTGGTCCGGTTCTGCTAACTAAACGCGGTTCTGCTGCTTAACCTAGTACAAAATGCAATTCCTCTTCACAAAACGAATCAGTTTTTCAGCATTTAATTTGAATTCAATGAGCCTTAAATTCTGCCGGTCCAATTTAAGCTGTTTTTTAATAATAGGTGTCGATTTGGTCCGGTTCTGCTAGCTAAACGCGGATCTGCTGCTGAGCCTAGTACTAAAATGCAATTCCTCTTCACAAAACGAATCAGTTTTTCAGCATTTAATTTGAATTCAATGAGCCTTAAATTCTGCCGGTCCAATTTAAGCTGTTTTTTAATAATAGGTGTCGATTTGGTCCGGTTCTGCTAGCTAACCGCGGTTCTGCTGCTGAGCCTAGTACTAAAATGCAATTTCTCTTCACAAAACGAATCAGTTTTTCAGCATTTAATTTGAATTCAATGAGCCTTAAATTCTGCCGGTCCAATTTAAGCTGTTTTTTATTAATAGGTGTCGATTTGGTCAGGTTCTGCTAGCTAAACGCGGTTCTGCTGCTGACCCTAGTACTAAAATGCAATTCCTCTTCACAAAACGAATCAGTTCTTCAGCATTTAATTAGAATTCAACGAGCCTTAAATTCTGCCGGTCTAATTTAAGCTGTTTTTTAATAATAGGTGTCGATTTGGTCCGGTTCTGCTAGCTAAACGCGGTTCTGCTGCTGACCCTAGTACTAAAATGCAATTGCTCTTCACAAAACGAATCAGTTCTTCAGCATTTAATTAGAATTCAACGAGCCTTAAATTCTGCCGGTCCAATTTAAGCTGTTTTTTAATAATAGGTGTCGATTTGGTCCGGTTCTGCTAGCTAAACGCGGTTCTGCTGCTTACCCTAGTACTAAAATGCAATTCCTCTTCACAAAACGAATCAGTTCTTCAGCATTTAATTAGAATTCAACGAGCATTAAATTCTGCCGGTCCAATTTAAGCTGTTTTTTAATAATAGGTGTCGATTTGGTCCGGTTCTGCTAACTAAACGCGGTTCTGCTGCTTAACCTAGTACAAAATGCAATTCCTCTTCACAAAACGAATCAGTTTTTCAGCATTTAATTTGAATTCAATGAGCCTTAAATTCTGCCGGTCCAATTTAAGCTGTTTTTTAATAATAGGTGTCGATTTGGTCCGGTTCTGCTAGCTAAACGCGGATCTGCTGCTGAGCCTAGTACTAAAATGCAATTCCTCTTCACAAAACGAATCAGTTTTTCAGCATTTAATTTGAATTCAATGAGCCTTAAATTCTGCCGGTCCAATTTAAGCTGTTTTTTAATAATAGGTGTCGATTTGGTCAGGTTCTGCTAGCTAAACGCGGTTCTGCTGCTGATCCTAGTACTAAAATGCAATTCCTCTTCAAAAAACGAATCAGTTCTTCAGCATTTAATTAGAATTCAACGAGCCTTAAATTCTGCCGGTCTAATTTAAGCTGTTTTTTAATAATAGGTGTCGATTTGGTCCGGTTCTGCTAGCTAAACGCGGTTCTGCTGCTGAGCCTAGTACTAAAATGCAATTCCTCTTCACAAAACGAATCAGTTTTTCAGCATTTAATTTGAATTCAATGAGCCTTAAATTCTGCCGGTCCAATTTAAGCTGTTTTTTAATAATAGGTGTCGATTTGGTCCGGTTCTGCTAACTAAACGCGGTTCTGCTGCTGACCCTAGTACTAAAATGCAATCCCTCTTCACAAAACGAATCAGTTCTTCAGCATTTAATTAGAATTCAACGAGCCTTAAATTCTGCCGGTCCAATTTAAGCTGTTTTTTAATAATAGGTGTCGATTTGGTCCGGTTCTGCTAACTAAACGCGGTTCTGCTGCTTAACCTAGTACAAAATGCAATTCCTCTTCACAAAACGAATCAGTTTTTCAGCATTTAATTTGAATTCAATGAGCCTTAAATTCTGCCGGTCCAATTTAAGCTGTTTTTTAATAATAGGTGTCGATTTGGTCCGGTTCTGCTAGCTAAACGCGGATCTGCTGCTGAGCCTAGTACTAAAATGCAATTCCTCTTCACAAAACGAATCAGTTTTTCAGCATTTAATTTGAATTCAATGAGCCTTAAATTCTGCCGGTCCAATTTAAGCTGTTTTTTAATAATAGGTGTCGATTTGGTCAGGTTCTGCTAGCTAAACGCGGTTCTGCTGCTGATCCTAGTACTAAAATGCAATTCCTCTTCAAAAAACGAATCAGTTCTTCAGCATTTAATTAGAATTCAACGAGCCTTAAATTCTGCCGGTCTAATTTAAGCTGTTTTTTAATAATAGGTGTCGATTTGGTCCGGTTCTGCTAGCTAAACGCGGTTCTGCTGCTGAGCCTAGTACTAAAATGCAATTCCTCTTCACAAAACGAATCAGTTCTTCAGCATTTAATTAGAATTCAACGAGCATTAAATTCTGCCGGTCCAATTTAAGCTGTTTTTTAATAATAGGTGTCGATTTGGTCCGGTTCTGCTAACTAAACGCGGTTCTGCTGCTTAACCTAGTACAAAATGCAATTCCTCTTCACAAAACGAATCAGTTTTTCAGCATTTAATTTGAATTCAATGAGCCTTAAATTCTGCCGGTCCAATTTAAGCTGTTTTTTAATAATAGGTGTCGATTTGGTCCGGTTCTGCTAGCTAAACGCGGATCTGCTGCTGAGCCTAGTACTAAAATGCAATTCCTCTTCACAAAACGAATCAGTTTTTCAGCATTTAATTTGAATTCAATGAGCCTTAAATTCTGCCGGTCCAATTTAAGCTGTTTTTTAATAATAGGTGTCGATTTGGTCCGGTTCTGCTAGCTAACCGCGGTTCTGCTGCTGAGCCTAGTACTAAAATGCAATTTCTCTTCACAAAACGAATCAGTTTTTCAGCATTTAATTTGAATTCAATGAGCCTTAAATTCTGCCGGTCCAATTTAAGCTGTTTTTTATTAATAGGTGTCGATTTGGTCAGGTTCTGCTAGCTAAACGCGGTTCTGCTGCTGACCCTAGTACTAAAATGCAATTCCTCTTCACAAAACGAATCAGTTCTTCAGCATTTAATTAGAATTCAACGAGCCTTAAATTCTGCCGGTCTAATTTAAGCTGTTTTTTAATAATAGGTGTCGATTTGGTCCGGTTCTGCTAGCTAAACGCGGTTCTGCTGCTGACCCTAGTACTAAAATGCAATTGCTCTTCACAAAACGAATCAGTTCTTCAGCATTTAATTAGAATTCAACGAGCCTTAAATTCTGCCGGTCCAATTTAAGCTGTTTTTTAATAATAGGTGTCGATTTGGTCCGGTTCTGCTAGCTAAACGCGGTTCTGCTGCTTACCCTAGTACTAAAATGCAATTCCTCTTCACAAAACGAATCAGTTCTTCAGCATTTAATTAGAATTCAACGAGCATTAAATTCTGCCGGTCCAATTTAAGCTGTTTTTTAATAATAGGTGTCGATTTGGTCCGGTTCTGCTAACTAAACGCGGTTCTGCTGCTTAACCTAGTACAAAATGCAATTCCTCTTCACAAAACGAATCAGTTTTTCAGCATTTAATTTGAATTCAATGAGCCTTAAATTCTGCCGGTCCAATTTAAGCTGTTTTTTAATAATAGGTGTCGATTTGGTCCGGTTCTGCTAGCTAAACGCGGATCTGCTGCTGAGCCTAGTACTAAAATGCAATTCCTCTTCACAAAACGAATCAGTTTTTCAGCATTTAATTTGAATTCAATGAGCCTTAAATTCTGCCGGTCCAATTTAAGCTGTTTTTTAATAATAGGTGTCGATTTGGTCAGGTTCTGCTAGCTAAACGCGGTTCTGCTGCTGATCCTAGTACTAAAATGCAATTCCTCTTCAAAAAACGAATCAGTTCTTCAGCATTTAATTAGAATTCAACGAGCCTTAAATTCTGCCGGTCTAATTTAAGCTGTTTTTTAATAATAGGTGTCGATTTGGTCCGGTTCTGCTAGCTAAACGCGGTTCTGCTGCTGAGCCTAGTACTAAAATGCAATTCCTCTTCACAAAACGAATCAGTTTTTCAGCATTTAATTTGAATTCAATGAGCCTTAAATTCTGCCGGTCCAATTTAAGCTGTTTTTTAATAATAGGTGTCGATTTGGTCCGGTTCTGCTAACTAAACGCGGTTCTGCTGCTGACCCTAGTACTAAAATGCAATCCCTCTTCACAAAACGAATCAGTTCTTCAGCATTTAATTAGAATTCAACGAGCATTAAATTCTGCCGGTCCAATTTAAGCTGTTTTTTAATAATAGGTGTCGATTTGGTCCGGTTCTGCTAACTAAACGCGGTTCTGCTGCTTAACCTAGTACAAAATGCAATTCCTCTTCACAAAACGAATCAGTTTTTCAGCATTTAATTTGAATTCAATGAGCCTTAAATTCTGCCGGTCCAATTTAAGCTGTTTTTTATTAATAGGTGTCGATTTGGTCAGGTTCTGCTAGCTAAACGCGGTTCTGCTGCTGACCCTAGTACTAAAATGCAATTCCTCTTCACAAAACGAATCAGTTTTTCAGCATTTAATTTGAATTCAACGAGCCTTAAATTCTGCCGGTCTAATTTAAGCTGTTTTTTAATAATAGGTGTCGATTTGGTCCGGTTCTGCTAGCTAAACGCGGTTCTGCTGCTGACCCTAGTACTAAAATGCAATTGCTCTTCACAAAACGAATCAGTTCTTCAGCATTTAATTAGAATTCAACGAGCCTTAAATTCTGCCGGTTCAATTTAAGCTGTTTTTTAATAATAGGTGTCGATTTGGTCCGGTTCTGCTAGCTAAACGCGGTTCTGCTGCTTACCCTAGTACTAAAATGCAATTCCTCTTCACAAAACGAATCAGTTTTTCAGCATTTAATTTGAATTCAATGAGCCTTAAATTCTGCCGGTCCAATTTAAGCTGTTTTTTATTAATAGGTGTCGATTTGGTCAGGTTCTGCTAGCTAAACGCGGTTCTGCTGCTGACCCTAGTACTAAAATGAAATTCCTCTTCACAAAACGAATCAGTTTTTCAGCATTTAATTAGAATTCAATGAGCCTTAAATTTTGCCGGTCCAATTTAAGCTGTTTTTTAATAATAGGTGTCGATTTTGTCAGGTTCTGCTAGCTAAACGCGGTTCTGCTGCTGACCCTAGTACTAAAATGCAATTCCTCTTCACAAAACGAATCAGTTCTTCAGCATTTAATTAGAATTCAACGAGCCTTAAATTCTGCCGGTCTAATTTAAGCTGTTTTTTAATAATAGGTGTCGATTTGGTCCGGTTCTGCTAGCTAACCGCGGTTCTGCTGCTGAGCCTAGTACTAAAATGCAATTCCTCTTCACAAAACGAATCAGTTTTCAGCATTTAATTTGAATTCAATGAGCCTTAAATTCTGCCGGTCCAATTTAAGCTGTTTTCTAATAATAGGTGTCGATTTGGTCAGGTTCTGCTAGCTAAACGCGGTTCTGCTGCTGACCCTAGTACTAAAATGCAATTCCTCTTCACAAAACGAATCAGTTCTTCAGCATTTAATTAGAATTCAACGAGCCTTAAATTCTGCCGGTCTAATTTAAGCTGTTTTTTAATAATAGGTGTCGATTTGGTCCGGTTCTGCTAGCTAAACGCGGTTCTGCTGCTGAGCCTAGTACTAAAATGCAATTCCTCTTCACAAAACGAATCAGTTTTTCAGCATTTAATTTGAATTCAATGAGCCTTAAATTCTGCCGGTCCAATTTAAGCTGTTTTTTAATAATAGGTGTCGATTTGGTCCGGTTCTGCTAACTAAACGCGGTTCTGCTGCTGACCCTAGTACTAAAATGCAATCCCTCTTCACAAAACGAATCAGTTCTTCAGCATTTAATTAGAATTCAACGAGCATTAAATTCTGCCGGTCCAATTTAAGCTGTTTTTTAATAATAGGTGTCGATTTGGTCCGGTTCTGCTAACTAAACGCGGTTCTGCTGCTTAACCTAGTACAAAATGCAATTCCTCTTCACAAAACGAATCAGTTTTTCAGCATTTAATTTGAATTCAATGAGCCTTAAATTCTGCCGGTCCAATTTAAGCTGTTTTTTAATAATAGGTGTCGATTTGGTCCGGTTCTGCTAGCTAAACGCGGTTCTGCTGTTGACCCTAGTACTAAAATGCACTTCCTCTTCACAAAACGAATCAGTTCTTCAGCATTTAATTAGAATTCAACGAGCCTTAAATTCTGCCGGTCCAATTTAAGCTGTTTTTTAATAATAGGTATCGATTTGGTACGGTTCTGCTAGCTGAACGTGGTTCTGCTGCTGAGCCTAGTACTAAAATGCAATTCCTCTTCACAAAACGAATCAGTTCTTCAGCATTTAATTAGAATTCAACGAGCCTTAAATTCTGCCGGTCCAATTTAAGCTGTTTTTTAATAATAGGTGTCGATTTGGTCCGGGTCTGCTAGCTAAACGCGGTTCTGCTGCTTACCCTAGTACTAAAATGCAATTCCTCTTCACAAAACGAATCAGTTCTTCAGCATTTAATTAGAATTCAACGAGCCTTAAATTCTGCCGGTCCAATTTAAGCTGTTTTTTAATAATAGGTGTCGATTTGGTCCGGGTCTGCTAGCTAAACGCGGTTCTGCTGCTTACCCTAGTACTAAAATGCAATTCCTCTTCACAAAACGAATCAGTTCTTCAGCATTTAATTAGAATTCAACGAGCCTTAAATTCTGCCGCTCCAATTTAAGCTGTTTTTTAATAATAGGTGTCGATTTGGTCCGGTTCTGCTAGCTAAACGTGGTTCTGCTGCTTACCCTAGTACTAAAATGCAATTCCTCTTCACAAAACGAATCAGTTCTTCAGCATTTAATTAGAATTCAACGAGCCTTAAATTCTGCCGCTCCAATTTAAGCTGTTTTTTAATAATAGGTGTCGATTTGGTCCGGTTCTGCTAGCTAAACGCGGTTCTGCTGCTTAACCTAGTACAAAATGCAATTCCTCTTCACAAAACGAATCAGTTTTTCAGCATTTAATTTGAATTCAATGAGCCTTAAATTCTGCCGGTCCAATTTAAGCTGTTTTTTAATAATAGGTGTCGATTTGGTCCGGTTCTGCTAGCTAAACGCGGTTCTGCTGTTGACCCTAGTACTAAAATGCAATTCCTCTTCACAAAACGAATCAGTTCTTCAGCATTTAATTAGAATTCAACGAGCCTTAAATTCTGCCGGTCCAATTTAAGCTGTTTTTTAATAATAGGTGTCGATTTGGTCCGGTTCTGCTAGCTAAACGCGGTTCTGCTGCTTACCCTAGTACTAAAATGCAATTCCTCTTCACAAAACGAATCAGTTCTTCAGCATTTAATTAGAATTCAACGAGCCTTAAATTCTGCCGGTCCAATTTAAGCTGTTTTTTAATAATAGGTGTCGATTTGGTCCGGGTCTGCTAGCTAAACGCGGTTCTGCTGCTTACCCTAGTACTAAAATGCAATTCCTCTTCACAAAACGAATCAGTTCTTCAGCATTTAATTAGAATTCAACGAGCCTTAAATTCTGCCGCTCCAATTTAAGCTGTTTTTTAATAATAGGTGTCGATTTGGTCCGGTTCTGCTAGCTAAACGTGGTTCTGCTGCTTACCCTAGTACTAAAATGCAATTCCTCTTCACAAAACGAATCAGTTTTTCAGCATTTAATTAGAATTCAATGAGCCTTAAATTCTGCCGGTCCAATTTAAGCTGTTTTTTAATAATAGGTGTCGATTTGGTCCGGTTCTGCTAGCTAAACGCGGTTCTGCTGCTGACCCTAGCACTAAAATGCAATTCCTCTTCACAAAACGAATCAGTTCTTCAGCATTTAATTAGAATTCAACGAGCCTTAAATTCTGCCGGTCTAATTTAAGCTGTTTTTTAATAATAGGTGTCGATTTGGTCCGGTTCTGCTAGCTAAACGCGGTTCTGCTGCTGAGCCTAGTATTAAAATGCAATTCCTCTTCACAAAACGAATCAGTTTTTCAGCATTTAATTAGAATTCAATGAGCCTTAAATTCTGCCGGTCCAATTTAAGCTGTTTTTTAATAATAGGTGTCGATTTGGTCCGGTTCTGCTAGCTAAACGCGGTTCTGCTGCTGAGCCTAGTACTAAAATGCAATTCCTCTTCACAAAACGAATCAGTTTTTCAGTATTTAATTAGAATTCAATGAGCCTTAAATTCTGCCGGTCCAATTTAAGCTGTTTTTTAATAATAGGTGTCGATTTGGTCCGGTTCTGCTAACTAAACGCGGTTCTGCTGCTGACCCTAGTACTAAAATGCAATTCCTCTTCACAAAACGAATCAGTTCTTCAGCAATTAATTAGAATTCAACGAGCATTAAATTCTGCCGGTCCAATTTAAGCTGTTTTTTAATAATAGGTATCGATTTGGTCCGGTTCTGCTAACTAAACGCGGTTCTGCTGCTTACCCTAGTACTAAAATGCAATTCCTCTTCACAAAACGAATCAGTTCTTCAGCATTTAATTAGAATTCAACGAGCCTTAAATTCTGCCGGTCTAATTTAAGCTGTTTTTTAATAATAGGTGTCGATTTGGTCCGGTTCTGCTAGCTAAACGCGGTTCTGCTGCTGAGCCTAGTACTAAAATGCAATTCCTCTTCACAAAACGAATCAGTTTTTCAGCATTTAATTAGAATTCAATGAGCCTTAAATTCTGCCGGTCCAATTTAAGCTGTTTTTTAATAATAGGTGTCGATTTGGTCCGGTTCTGCTAGCTAAACGCGGTTCTGCTGCTGACCCTAGTACTAAAATGCAATTCCTCTTCACAAAACGAATCAGTTCTTCAGCATTTAATTAGAATTCAACGAGCCTTAAATTCTGCCGGTCTAATTTAAGCTGTTTTTTAATAATAGGTGTCGATTTGGTCCGGTTCTGCTAGCTAAACGCGGTTCTGCTGCTGAGCCTAGTATTAAAATGCAATTCCTCTTCACAAAACGAATCAGTTCTTCAGCATTTAATTAGAATTCAACGAGCCTTAAATTCTGCCGGTCTAATTTAAGCTATTTTTTAATAATAGGTGTCGATTTGGTCCGGTTCTGCTAACTAAACGCGGTTCTGCTGCTTACCCTAGTACTAAAATGCAATTCCTCTTCACAAAACGAATCAGTTCTTCAGCATTTAATTAGAATTCAACGAGCCTTAAATTCTGCCGGTCTAATTTAAGCTGTTTTTTAATAATAGGTGTCGATTTGGTCCGGTTCTGCTGCTGAGCCTAGTACTAAAATGCAATTCCTCTTCACAAAACGAATCAGTTTTTCAGCATTTAATTAGAATTCAATGAGCCTTAAATTCCGCCAGTGCAATTTAGGCTGTTTTTCAATAATAGGTATCGATTTGGTCCGGTTCTGCTAGCTGAACGCGGTTCTGCTGCTGAGCCTAGTACTAAAATGCAATTCCTCTTCACAACACGAATCAGTTCTTCAGCATTTAACTAGAATTCATTGGGCCTTAAATTCTGCCGGTCCAATTTAAGCTGTTTTTTAATAATAGGTGTCGCTTTGGTCTGGTTCTGCTAGCTAAACGCGGTTCTGCTGCTGACCCTAGTAATAAAATGCAATTCCTCTTCACAAAACGAATCAGTTCTTCAGCATTTAATTAGAATTCAACGAGCATTAAATTCTGCCGGTCCAATTTAAGCTGTTTTTTAATGATAGGTGTCGATTTGGTCCGGTTCTGCTAACTAAACGCGGTTCTGCTGCTTAACCTAGTACAAAATGCAATTCCTCTTCACAAAACGAATCAGTTTTTCAGCATTTAATTTGAATTCAATGAGCCTTAAATTCTGCCGGTCCAATTTAAGCTGTTTTTTAATAATAGGTGTCGATTTGGTCCGGTTCTGCTAGCTAAACGCGGTTCTGCTGTTGACCCTAGTACTAAAATGCAATTCCTCTTCACAAAACGAATCAGTTCTTCAGCATTTAATTAGAATTCAACGAGCCTTAAATTCTGCCGGTCCAATTTAAGCTGTTTTTTAATAATAGGTATCGATTTGGTCCGGTTCTGCTAGCTGAACGTGGTTCTGCTGCTGAGCCTAGTACTAAAATGCAATTCCTCTTCACAAAACGAATCAGTTCTTCAGCATTTAATTAGAATTCAACGAGCCTTAAATTCTGCCGGTCCAATTTAAGCTGTTTTTTAATAATAGGTGTCGATTTGGTCCGGTTCTGCTAGCTAAACGCGGTTCTGCTGCTTACTCTAGTACTAAAATGCAATTCCTCTTCACAAAACGAATCAGTTCTTCAGCATTTAATTAGAATTCAACGAGCCTTAAATTCTGCCGGTCCAATTTAAGCTGTTTTTTAATAATAGGTATCGATTTGGTCCGGTTCTGCTAGCTGAACGTGGTTCTGCTGCTGAGCCTAGTACTAAAATGCAATTCCTCTTCACAAAACGAATCAGTTCTTCAGCATTTAATTAGAATTCAACGAGCCTTAAATTCTGCCGGTCCAATTTAAGCTGTTTTTTAATAATAGGTGTCGATTTGGTCCGGTTATGCTAGCTAAACGTGGTTCTGCTGCTTACCCTAGTACTAAAATGCAATTCCTCTTCACAAAACGAATCAGTTTTTCAGCATTTAATTAGAATTCAATGAGCCTTAAATTCTGCCGGTCCAATTTAAGCTGTTTTTTAATAATAGGTGTCGATTTGGTCCGGTTCTGCTAGCTAAACGCGGTTCTGCTGCTTACCCTAGTACTAAAATGCAATTCCTCTTCACAAAACGAATCAGTTCTTCAGCATTTAATTAGAATTCAACGAGCCTTAAATTCTGCCGGTCCAATTTAAGCTGTTTTTTAATAATAGGTGTCGATTTGGTCCGGTTCTGCTAGCTAAACGTGGTTCTGCTGATAACCCTAGTACTAAAATGCAATTCCTCTTCACAAAACGAATCAGTTTTTCAGCATTTAATTAGAATTCAATGAGCCTTAAATTCTCCCGGTCCAATTTAAGCTGTTTTTTAATAATAGGTGTCGATTTGGTCCGGTTCTGCTAACTAAACGCGGTTCTGCTGCTGACCCTAGTACTAAAATGCAATTCCTCTTCACAAAACGAATCAGTTCTTCAGCATTTAATTAGAATTCAACGAGCATTAAATTCTGCCGGTCCAATTTAAGCTGTTTTTTAATAATAGGTGTCGATTTGGTACGATTCTGCTAACTAAACGCGGTTCTGCTGCTTAACCTAGTACAAAATGCAATTCCTCTTCACAAAACGAATCAGTTTTTCAGCATTTAATTTGAATTCAATGAGCCTTAAATTATGCCGGTCCAATTTAAGCTGTTTTTTAATAATAGGTGTCGATTTGGTCCGGTTCTGCTAGCTAAACGCGGTTCTGCTGTTGACCCTAGTACTAAAATGCAATTCCTCTTCACAAAACGAATCAGCTCTTCAGCATTTAATTAGAATTCAACGAGCCTTAAATTCTGCCGGTCCAATTTAAGCTGTTTTTTAATAATAGGTATAGATTTGGTCCGGTTCTGCTAGCTGAACGTGGTTCTGCTGCTGAGCCTAGTACTAAAATGCAATTCCTCTTCACAAAACGAATCAGTTCTTCAGCATTTAATTAGAATTCAACGAGCCTTAAATTCTGCCTGTCTAATTTAAGCTGTTTTTTAATAATTGGTGTCGATTTGGTCCGGTTCTGCTAGCTAAACGCGGTTCTGCTGCTGAGCCTAGTACTAAAATGGAATTCCTCTTCACAAAACGAATCAGTTTTTCAGCATTTAATTAGAATTCAATGAGCCTTAAATTCTGCCGGTCCAATTTAAGCTGGTTTTTAATAATAGGTGTCGATTTGGTCCGGTTCTGCTAACTAAACGCGGTTCTGCTGCTGAGCCTAGTACTAAAATGCAATTCCTCTTCACAAAACGAATCAGTTTTTCAGCATTTAATTAGAATTCAATGAGCCTTAAATTCTGCCGGTCCAATTTAAGCTGTTTTTTAATAATAGGTGTCGATTTGGTCCGGTTCTGCTAACTAAACGCGGTTCTGCTGCTTAACCTAGTACAAAATGCAATTCCTCTTCACAAAACGAATCAGTTTTTCAGCATTTAATTTGAATTCAATGAGCCTTAAATTCTGCCGGTCCAATTTAAGCTGTTTTTTAATAATAGGTGTCGATTTGGTCCGGTTCTGCTAGCTAAACGCGGTTCTGCTGCTGACCCTAGTACTAAAATGCAATTCCTCTTCACAAAGCGAATCAGTTCTTCAGCATTTAATTAGAACTCAACGAGCCTTAAATTCTGCCGGTCCAATTTAAGCTGTTTTTTAATAATAGGTGTCGATTTGGTCCGGTTCTGCTAGCTAAACGCGGTTCTGCTGCTTACCCTAGTACTAAAATGCAATTCCTCTTCACAAAACGAATCAGTTCTTCAGCATTTAATTAGAATTCAACGAGCCTTAAATTCTGCCGGTCCAATTTAAGCTGTTTTTTAATAATAGGTGTCGATTTGGTCCGGTTCTGCTAGCTAAACGTGGTTCTGCTGCTTACCCTAGTACTAAAATGCAATTCCTCTTCACAAAACGAATCAGTTTTTCAGCATTTAATTAGAATTCAATGAGCCTTAAATTCTGCCGGTCCAATTTAAGCTGTTTTTTAATAATAGTTGTCGATTTGGTCCGGTTCTGCTAGCTAAACGCGGTTCTGCTGCTGACCCTAGTACTAAAATGCAATTCCTCTTCACAAAACGAATCAGTTCTTCAGCATTTAATTAGAATTCAACGAGCCTTAAATTCTGCCGGTCTAATTTAAGCTGTTTTTTAATAATAGGTGTCGATTTGGTCCGGTTCTGCTAGCTAAACGCGGTTCTGCTGCTGAGCCTAGTACTAAAACGCAATTCCTCTTCACAAAACGAATCAGTTCTTCAGCATTTAATTAGAATTCAACGAGCCTTAAATTCTGCCGGTCTAATTTAAGCTGTTTTTTAATAATAGGTGTCGATTTGGTCCGGTTCTGCTAACTAAACGCGGTTCTGCTGTTGACCCTAGTACAAAATGCAATTCCTCTTCACAAAACGAATCAGTTTTTCAGCATTTAATTTGAATTCAATGAGCCTTAAATTCTGCCGGTCCAATTTAAGCTGTTTTTTAATAATAGGTGTCGATTTGTTCCGGTTCTGCTAGCTAAACGCGGTTCTGCTGCTGACCCTAGTACTAAAATGCAATTCCTCTTCACAAAACGAATCAGTTCTTCAGCATTTAATTAGAATTCAACGAGCCTTAAATTCTGCCGGTCAAATTAAAATGTTTTTTAATAATAGGTGTCGATTTGGTCCGGTTCTGCTAGCTAAACGCGGTTTTGCTGCTGAGCCTAGTACTAAAATGCAATTCCTCTTCACAAAACGAATCAGTTTTTCAGCATTTAATTAGAATTCAATGAGCCTTAAATTCTGCCGGTCCAATTTAAGCTGTTTTTTAAATAATAGGTGTCGATTTGGTCCGGTTCTGCTAACTAAACGCGGTTCTGCTGCTTAACCTAGTACAAAATGCAATTCCTCTTCACAAAACGAATCAGTTTTTCAGCATTTAATTTGAATTCAATTAGCCTTAAATTCTCCCGGTCCAATTTAAGCTGTTTTTTAATAATAGGTGTCGATTTGGTCCGGTTCTGCTAGCTAAACGCGGTTCTGCTGCTGACCCTAGTACTAAAATGCAAGTCCTCTTCACAAAACGAATCAGTTCTTCAGCATTTAATTAGAATTCAACGAGCCTTTAATTCTGCCGGTCCAATTTAAGCTGGTTTTTAATAAAAGGTGTCGATTTGGTCCGGTTCTGCTAGCTAAACGCGGTTCTGCATATACGGTTTGTGATAATAATGGCAACAAAATTTCAACTACTGTTGTGGTTGAATACTTAAACTCCCCGGTTTTTATTCACTCGTTTTATCACTGCCGGTGCTATGTACCTTTTTACAGGAAGGAAAATGCTGCCATAAATAATAATACTTAATAATATTAATAATACTTTTATTAAGTTTTTGAATTCTACTTTTACCAGGTTGAAATTTTTGGAAAATTTAGAGTTTTTAATAAATCAATGCAAGGACCGCAAATGTATTCACTGATTTAAAAAGACAGAGTGAAGGCATTCATAAAGAAATTGGAGCTATAGAAATCAAATTTAAAAAAAATAAGTTGGACTTGTTTTCACTTTTAAATGATTTCTGCCCCAGAGTTAATATTGTTTGCTAATGCACTTTTCACAATAATTCCAAGATCTTGACTTTACAAAGTTCGCGTGAATACAGAATCCATTTGTCAATGAACAAGATGATGAATTTGAATTGTCATCTATTGAAAAGGAAAAAATTCATAGAATTATCATGCGATTCTTCATTGAAACATAATTTTCAGAGTGAAACCCTAGTTCAATTTTAGTTAAATCGAAGTGAAGAATATCATACTTTGTCGAGTAAAGCAATGGAAGTACTGCTGCCATTCGTCATATGATACTTATGTGAAACGGGATTTTCTGCAATAACTGCAATGGAATCCAAATATCGAGCCGGCTTAGTAGTATAGGGTCCGCCATCTAACGTATTTTTTTTTCAATTAGTGCTTATTTCGTGAATGGTAACACTTAGCTCATGTCTGATTTGACAGATAATTAGTTTTATTCTTCCGCTGAACGAATATGGTTGTGTATACGCTTGAACAACGCTTCGCTGAGTGGGCCTGCGATCGACTTACAGAAGATGCCGATTTTTCCAAAAAAAATCATCTTTTCGGATGAAGCTCATTTTGATCTTGGCGGGTATGTAAACAAGCAAAATTGTCGCATTTGCGGCACAGAAAACCCGCACGCATACATTGAAAAGCCGATACACCCAAAACGAGTCACTGTTTGGTGCTGATTTTGGTCCAGAGGCATAATTGGGCCATTTTTCTTCGAAAATGAGCAAGGAGTGGCCGTTACCAATGGCAATCGTTATCGGGCCATGTTGAACGAATTTTTGTTCAGGAAAATTGAAGAGGAGGATATTGGCAACATTTGGTTTCAACAGGACGGCGCTACGTGCCACACAGCCGAAGCTACACTACACTTTTTTATAGCATTTTCAAAAAAAAAACAAAAGTTATTTGGCGGACCCTTTAGAAAAAGAGCTGCGAGTTGCACAATTACGTTCTTTTTGAATTTTTTGAATTAATACATCCCTACAGGAAAAAACGAAACTTCTATAAAGGAGGAATAAGGGAGGGTAAAGATCGTGGCTAAAAATGTCACAATAGCGCAAACTCTCACGTTAATAACTTGAGATCTCTAACCTCCCTTATTCCTCATTTAGCGAGGTCTCGATTTTTCCTGTAGATATGTGGCGTCAGCACAAAGAGAAGCAACAGCCTGTAATTATTTCCTTTGTTCTTGCATTGTCCATATGAAAATTGTAAAACATAGTCATTCTTTTTTTGGTGTTAAAGATAAGCAGCAAGATGTATTTTTTTTTAAATAGAAAAGTAAAGTTGTTTTATTGTGGAAAAATGTTTAAAAAGGGAACGAATTGCACAATTTTACGTGTAGAGTGTAAAAAAGATTTTTATTTCGTAAAAACTGAGTGTTCATCTGAAATTTCAAAAGGCAGGGAAACAGGTGTGTGATAATTCGACTTTTAAATTGCATTTTAATTCATTTTGTTTTTGCACTTATGTACATACTTTTCAAATGTATTTTTCGGATTAGTTGTAAACATATGATTTCGCTGTTACACTTATTGTATCACTATAGTTTGTATTCTTCATTGATATATATACATATGTTATATTATCTAATTCACAATGGCAAATATGAAAAGTAACTCAACGCCATTGAGAAGTTTAAAATTGCACACTCCCTATTAGAATATATGAACACTTTTTTATTAAAACTATTTTTTCACTAAGCCATAAAGGACAAAGTTGGGTATAAGCGTTATACGAAAAGTTATTTTGGATTATAAAAGATTTCTACAGAATCATCCTGACATGATATAAGAGATGTTTTTGCTTATCTTTTGCTTGTTATTTCAAAGTTGAAAACTTTAACTTAAAGAAATTTAGAGGAAATTATTTATTAGGGTACAATCAATTTATGCAGAAATGATTCTGGAGATATCTAGTGAATGGATAAGACAATACTATTTTGCCCGAATATTTGCACAGAAAGTGTTAATATTTTCTTGTTAATCATAAATTAAATTTGAAATGAATGTATACCTGTTTCACTTATCGATGTGGTTACAATTGAATCACATGCATTACACTTTCTCTGTGGCAACGATAAGCGAGATGCTACCGCTTCATCGAAATTTTCGTTGAATATGTCATTGTATTGTAAACCAATGATAATTCTTTTTTTCATTTGTGACTTACAGACGCCATGACAACTTGAAATTTCCATGCAACTTGGATAATCTGGTACCAAACGACTTATCAAATATGCCACGTTGGTTTCACAACTAAAAAGGATACAATTATTGTTTTCCTTCATCCTCTGCTTTTTCTCATTTTTTAAAGCATCCAATAATATAACAGCACGTTGGCGATAATGATAAGACCCTAACCCTTTCTCAATTATGTGCAGCGCTAATTTAATAAACAAATTACTAGTTTCACGTAATGATTGTCGAATAGATTCATTCTCCGTGAGGGAAACTAATACTATTTGTAGTAACGAATCGAAAGCACACGTGTTGTTTAACAAATAGGTCTTGTTGTTCATATTTGCCAAGCCAACGCCCAAGTTTCCATTTTTGATTACGGGTAAACTTTTATGTTTTTCGAAGTTAATTGCATCCAGCATCTGTATAGGATTGTCCAAATACAACGACTTTCGTTTTTTTGAACTATTGTCATTAACACGTCGCCAATTTTCTTCTTCTCGACAAGCTTGAATATTAAGGGCACCATCACCTTTATGACAATCAATACAATATCTCTTTTGTCCAAAGCCTTCTGCTTGATCGGGTAATGGTATTGAGCACTCTGGGAACATGTGAATGGGCTTTGAACAAACAACACAAAAATGTTCTGTTCCAATACCTCCATTTTCACACGCGATACATGTGGATGTTTTTGAGGAACTACTATTTTTTACCTTGGCTTTTTTATTTAAAATGTTAATACCAGATGGTATTTCTACTTTGGCTTCTTCTACTGTCAAGAATTCTTCGGCTATAATTTCTTTGGTGCTGTTTATTTCTTCTGTCCGCTTATTATTCATATCTGCTTGCACAAGCAAGGATTGGCCATCTAACATTTTTATGTGGCGTTCAATAAAAACATCTGCCCTGATTCTTCCCGCTTCATTTGGAAAAAAAACATTCTTTGTTTTATTATATTCGCCCTCAACTGGAGCACTGGAAGCTGGAACTCGACCGTGGCCATACATATCACGATAAATGCACGACCATAATGGTATATGGCGAATATCCGTCAATAACTGTCGAGCAAATTCAGGGAAATAATAAGCATTGACACCTGTCCCTTCTTGAATAAGCGACATAACCTCTTCGTTTATCTCTGAAGCCCATTGCGCCCAACCACTGATTTCAATTTTTTCGTCATCACTCTCATAATCGTCATCATCATCATCAGAGTTTTCGTTGGATATCTTGCAGTCATTGTCTTCTTTGACTGCTTGATCGATGATGTCGTTAATTTGCTTCTCTCCAGTAACTGAACTGAATAATGATTTTTTACGTGTTTCGCAAATAGTATCTCTTAATATATTTTCCTCGAGTTTTCCATCTGTTTCGCTTTGCGAAATGATCAAAAGCGATTTTATTATTTCTGTGGCACTCTCTAAATCTCGACACAAAACTAATGTACCCATAGCACTTAAATAAAATTTTCTCACCAACCTAGGCTTGACCTTCAAAAAATTCGAGTAGGTTTTAATAAAGTGCGCAACGTCTATACGTACGTAACACTCCGGCAAATATGAATTCAAATTTCCTTGGTGCTTTAAAAAAACGTCGGCGTATTTTTCAATTGTTAAAAAACCAGCAAAAGCTCGAATTATGCCAGTCAATAAAGCTCTCGACTGATCGCACACAGTTTCTTTCGGGGCAGGTACTCCCGATCGAATCCATTGAGTTAACCAGTTTGTAATGGTTCCGGAATCTTGTGCCTCTGATAACATTTGTGTTACAGAGAACTGTTTATTATCTCCATTTTCATCTTGTTCACATCGAATGTTGACGACACCAAGATATAAAAAAAGATGGCTACTCAGAGTACCATCTGGTCTCAGTATTTTTGTTGCAATACGTCCCGATGAGTCAATAATAAGTACAGCCCACCCAAGAGCAGCATATTTTCGAAATACCAAATTTTGATAGTCCGTATGATAAAATACAAAATATGGATCATAACCGATATAACGAATGGTGCGTTTGTTCTTTGGATCAGTATTCCTTTTCAGCACATCTGTTGATACTACTGGATCTTTGTCATAAAATTTAGAGGCTAGATATTCTGCTTTTGCGACATTTAAAACAGATGCCTTTGGCAACTGAGGCGGTTCAGGATCCCCTGGAGACATCAATTTGTTTGCCATTTCCACCCGACAACGTGCTGCTGATTTTGAGCATAACTGTTCGCCCACTTTTCTTCTTTTTGGCTGTCTCAGATAACGTTTTCCACATCTTCCTTTTTTTCTATATTTTATTGTGCAGTAAAACTTCACACAATTTGGTAAGCCTTCAATTTGAATGTATAAAGTGGTACCACACCTACATTTACCTGTAATAGTTATAAATATCATTTATGTAAAAAAATTCTTCGGAAAAAGCTGATAACATAACTGCAGTATGCTTTGAAAGAAAAAAGTAAGTATAAACGTAGCAGATATAAAGTGCAGAGCAAGATCGCCCGGTAAATTTATGCAATGAACGCGGATCTACGAAAACTGCATAATTACAATTGCACACCATTAGACCAATAATAAGGTGCAAAGCTGTTATTTTTAGGATATACTCATATGTATGGATTATTCGGAATAAATAAGAAATATTTTGTGAGATCGAGATGTACACAAATTGTATATTCTGAAACACCCTGTATATTACAAGTCGTCCTGAGATACATTTATTTTATCTTTTGAAAACTGTTATATATACTTCTGGTCCCGCAGACCGTATACTATTGATCATGTCCTGCTAGGGGTGTCGGACAGTTAAAGATTAGTCGATAACAACAACGCAGTTTCAAAGAGAGCCCGACTAACATTTTTTGTCCTACTGCCCTCAACCAAACCATGATGAATATATAGAGAACCTTATAAAAACCGAACGTGGTTATTACAATATTTACAGTATCATTGCTTTTTGACCTACATGAACTACTTTCAAATCCTTCTGACGAGGCCTTTTTTCTGCAGTACCAATACCAGAGAAAGATTTTCTATCTTGGGACGACTTGTAATATAGTATATCCTGAAAATATCTTACTTGTACCATATCATTGCTTTTATGATGAAATTTTGTACAACTGCCCACTTGGGTAGCCAGCCAGAATGGTTAATACTAACTACATTAGATTTTATGCAATTTTCGTAGATCCGCAGACGGTCGGCTGTACGCATACTTCTGACCTATTTTTATAGACCGACAACTAGGTGCCCAAACATATCACCCAAAGTCTGTCAAACGTGTGGCCTACTATTAGACCGGCAAATAGGCACGATTGCGTCAGTTTAGCGCTTGTTTGTATCACATCTCATTGTTTAAAAGCATGCCAAAATGAAAAATTCACAAATGATGCATTTCGAGAGTGAGAAGAAATGGGAACCAGTAAAGAGTTCCTTTAGATCAGAAGTGTTTAGATCGGAAATATTGGCATCACCTTATAACTAGTTGGCGCTTATTTAAAGTTCGTATCGGTCTTGTAGTCGGTCCGTGTTTTTAGTCGGCGTGGTCGGTGCCCTTTCCGAATGCATTATAAATACTTCTATAAATATTCCTTCTGACAAGATTGCCTACGACCGACTGTATGTCCTGTCTGATAGGCCTTAAGTGTGTGAACTACATTTACGACTTCAGCTATTTATGTTATATATGTATTTAATATAAAATATATTTGATATTTATAGAAAATATTGTTTAAATAAAATAAATACCAACCATGAATTGATCCGCTAGTGCTTGACGCATTTAAATAGTGGTTCTTAAAATTAAATAAACAGCTAATTTTTGATGAGCTCCATATTTGCTCTGTAACTTTATCCTCCCACAGGCCAGGAATGAGTCTTTTACACATTCTTACTCCAGTTCGGTTATCTTTGCGCTTGTAGTTTTTGTCAATAGAAAGTCCATCAAACTCTCGTCGGGACATGGAAAATACTATATTTAATTCTTCCAAAGATTGACTTGTTGATGATTCGTCATTTGAAGTGTTAATTGTCTGAGAATTGTTTATAGTTGTCTCCATTGTTACATCTATAGGTGTGATATCAAAACAGGGCATCGAGTCTTTATTTCGTAGTACTTCAGTTCTCAACAAATCGCGAATACCGTGAATATTATCACAAACAAAGGAGTACAGAGAGTTTGCCGCCTTTTTCCCTTGTAAGTCTGAGGCTATGTGAGTCCATATATCGCTGCCTTTACTTACAATTTTATTGCCAGGCAACATGATTTTTTCTTTATATTCCAGCCATTTTTTGACCACGATATTGGGATCAATTGCAGGTGGCCTTCCAATTCCCATCTGCAAAATTTTGTTCTATAGAAATGCAATAATTATAAACCAGTTAAAGTCTTGTGGTATTTTCATTAACAAAAAATAGTAAATAATCTCTATTTTAAATGTTTTCTTCAAAAATATTATAATACATTTGATTATTGGCATTTAGCCACATTCAATAAAATTGTGCACATAAACAGAATTTGCTTGTTAATTGAAACGTAAAATGTTTAATAAAAACTAGAAAAAAAGCCAGAATTTGTCTAGGACCAATTCTTACGATATCCTAGCTCAGGGGTGGCCAACCTTTCGCATGCCATCCTCCAATTTAACAGTTAACTTAGGCCAAAGTTGAAGGTAAACCAAACTTCAAGCTTTTCATTTGTTGCTTCGCCTTGCTGCGTTTGCATATTAAATATATTCAGAGTTCAATGCAAAACCTCAAAGCACCAAAGCGCCACTTGTAATCATCCAATGCGCCAAGTTTGGCGCATGAGGCATGGGTTGGCCATCCCTGCGGCCTAGCTAGATGAATTCCCATATGTAGGTATATGTATGATCAACCCTCTGTGCAAGTTAGATTGCTAAAATGGATTTTCGCATTTATTCTAGAACGGTTCGTAGGACTGTAAAAATGATTGTAACCAATTGCATAGGATTTCATACTCTGAAGAAATTTTCAGTACATTAAAAACGTCTAGGATTAACAGTTTTTACACCAAAATGCCATAATTTTTGTATGCTAACACCATGCACAGGTTGCCCAATTTGGTCTATTTTTGAAATTATTTTTACAGAAATACTGTGTACCAAATTTCAGGTCTCTACGCCAACGCGTTCTCAATCACTGTTTATATAATTTTTGTATGGCAAACTTCGAAGGATTTGGCCGATTCTGCCCATATTTGGAATTGTATTAACTACTTTTATCAATAAATGCCTTCTCTCATTCAGTATCCAATCCAAATATCAAGTGAAAAACATAAATTTATGGAAAACCTACGAAGGAGTTACCCGATTTGTCCCATTTTTGAATTAAATGTACAATATTTTTGAAAAGAGCGTGTCATAACATAATATCACAGATAAGTGATAATATACAAAAATTAGGCAAGTAGAACAAAAATATCCAACGCTTTTCTCGAATATAAAATTGACGATGGATCAACGATTCCTCGATGAAGGGAAGGCCACAATTTCTTCTAAGAAATTTACTTTAAATTTCGTGCTTTGAGTTTATATGCACTTTTGGAGGCCAGCAACGGCACACATTGTATCTAAAAATAACTTCAGTCGGCTACCAAAGTGAATAAATTCTGCCGAAACATTTTGTGTAAATTTCTAAGACGAAATTAATATTTATCATTATCCTCTTCTCCGCTCATAAAAATTGTTAGTAACCCAAGCCAAGCACCCGATATCAGCCCCCAAAAATGCATATAAATTCTAAGAATTCTAAGAAAAAATTTCCAGTAAATTTCTAGGAAAAAATTAAGGCTTTCCCTACATCAGGTTGAGGCATGGTTGATTTTATATTCGTCAATGTGTTCTCGAGTTATCGTGAAGATGGACTGACGGACATGCAAAAATCAAAATAACTTTCAATGCGTGGGTGTTCAATTCATTTTTCTCTACCAGAATTATTTCAATGCATTATAAACGGATTGACAAATTTCGTATATACCTACTCTATGAGATTTCATCTAGGGTATAAACACGCATACCTACATTCAAAATTTGAAAACTATTTTTGGAAATCACAATGTAGAAAGAAATGCCTATGTTAACAAATTATATTTAAAAAAAAATCCGTACCTTGATATTTTACAAAACTTTTGCAATAATTACCGCCCTGATCACTTTATTAACGCACTTTTTCTGTTTTCGCAAAATCTCAACTTAACAATATTTACACAGTGCACTTTCTGTCTTATGTTAAGATATCACTCATTGAATAAAAAAAATATATTCCAAAAGATTTACAAACAGAAAACACTACTTTACTTGATTATTTTCATTAACGGTTTTTCTCATTGACTTCACAATTGAAAATTTACACCAGAATGCTACCTAATGAGGAAGATATTAAAAAATTATCCTCAAATCCGCTTACCAAAACTATATTTCTACAGAAAAATGGATCCTTTATCAACGCCAGTTTGAACGTGTTTTATTTCCAAGAAATGTAAGAAATTAGTGGCCTATGAACTCTGTATCTGCTATTATTTATGTTTATACAAAACTTCCTGGAAATTTTTTAACCAAGGGAAATATAACAGCTCAAGTCAGTTTTCTTCAGAAATATAACTGGTATTAGAGGTAAGGTAAAATATCTACAGTCCGTCCAAAGAACACTGAGACTTTGTCAGTCTTAGCAACAAAAGACTGCTATTTTCATGTCACAAAAAAAAACGTATCGTACAACATTGCATATCTATTTCGTTAGTACTTCGAGCAGGAAACTAATTTAGTAGGCATTACGTATAAAACATGTGTACACGAGCCTACCCAAAATGCGCTATATGTGTGCGAGAGGTGCGGCCACATTAGACCTTGGTCTATCAGATTTCAAAGCCGGAACCTGGACCTTACCCTGACGCAAAGACGTAGTAAGATATAAGAAGAATAAAAATGGCCCAATTAACTTGACTTTTATATTTTACAGATTACCAACGTATATAAATATTTATTTTTTCCATCAGTTTCCGCCCAGACAAAATTCTCAATTAGTTTGTTCGATGAGAACATGTATGTTATGCATATATATTAATAACTACGCGAATATCTAATAGATTTCGCCTTGTGTCATACTTCCACTTAAATAATATTTAAAATTTCGCGCCATTAATTTGCATGGCGACTCCATATGCCGAAAAATGTTCTCGACTTCACTGATATACCCAGGCAACTTAAATGTGGTTCTACGCTCTATGGGCCGAGCCACACGCTTCACTTCTAAGGAAGGAAGGAATTTGCTGGCTTTGTGTCTAGACTTGTCATCAATAATTTTACGCTGCGGTAATTCCTTATATGATTACTGAGTTCACTTGTGACGTGTTCAAATAAGTTACAGTTTTTGATGTAAATAACAACTATATCACAAATTCACAGGACGTAATGAAAATTAAATTATTATATTATCATATCAAATCGCAGGTAAACAAGATAAGAAATTTCAAAACGGCGGGAACTATTTCCTTGCAGTAGTGTTGGTATGCTGTCCGCCCTCCCGTTGCACACTTGGCATTTCAGAGTTTTTCCACCCCCCGAATGACTCCACCAAGAATAAAATTAAGGGTTGAGGCCCTGAGTGGGTGTGCGCTATGAGTAAATTAGGTTTAGATTTAGTAAAAAATGCAGCCATTAGCAAAAAATTATTGCTTCAAGATATTGTTTCCCACACATCTCTCAAATCTTTTATCTTGAGGTCATTACGTTAGATATAAAATGTTGTTATAGTGTCAGATCCTTTATCTTAGAAAAGAAATTCATGATTTTAATTTTACTTTAAGAAATGGAAAATTTGTGTAAGAATGAATGATGGCAGAAAAGCATTATGATGAAATAAAACAATAGTTAAAACCACAAATAAGAAAATATTGTTGGCATAATCCCTGGTAAAAGTAGAAATCAAAAACTTAATAAAAGTATTATTAATATTATTAAGTATTATTATTTATGGCAGCATTTTCCTTCCTGTAAAAAGGTACATAGCACCTGCAGTGATAAAACGAGTGAATAAAAACCGGGGAGTTTAAGTATTCAACCACAACAGTAGTTGAAATTTTCTTGCCATTATTATCACAAACCCTATATGCAGAACCGCGTTTAGCTAGCAGAACCGGACCAAATCGACACCTTTTATTAAAAACCAGCTTAAATTGGACCGGCAGAATTTAAGGCTCGTTGAATTCTAATTAAATGCTGAAGAACTGATTCGTTTTGTGAAGAGGTATTGCATTTTAGTACTAGGCTCAGCAGCAGAACCGCGTTAGCTAGCAGAACCGGACCAAATCGACACCTATTATTAAAAAACAGCTTAAATTGGACCGGCAGAATTTAAGGCTCATTGAATTCTAATTAAATGCTGAAAAACTGATTCGCTTTGTGAAGAGGAATTGCATTTTGTACTAGGGTAAGCAGCAGAACCGCGTTTAGTTAGCAGAACCGGACCAAATCGACACCTATTATTAAAAAACAGCTTAAATTAGACCGGCAGAATTTAAGGCTCATTGAATTCTAATTAAATGCTGAAGAACTGATTGGTTTTGTGAAGAGGAATTGCATATTAGTACTAGGCTCAGCAGCAGAACCGCGTTTAGCTAGCAGAACCGGACCAAATCGACACCTATTATTAAAAAACAGCTTAAATTGGACCGGCAGAATTTAAGGCTCATTGAATTCTAATTAAATGCTGAAAAACTGATTCGTTTTGTGAAGAGGAATTGCATTTTAGTACTAGGCTCAGCAGCAGAACCGCGTTAGCTAGCAGAACCGGACCAAATCGACACCTATTATTAAAAAACAGCTTAAATTGGACCAGCAGAATTTAAGGCTCATCGAATTCTAATTAAATGCTGAAAAACTGATTCGTTTTGTGAAGAGGAATTGCATTTTAGTACTAGGCTCAGCAGCAGAACCGCGTTTAGCTAGCAGAACCGGACCAAATCGACACCTATTATTAAAAAACAGCTTAAATTAGACCGGCAGAATTTAAGGCTCATTGAATTCTAATTAAATGCTGAAGAACTGATTGGTTTTGTGAAGAGGAATTGCATATTAGTACTAGGCTCAGCAGCAGAACCGCGTTTTGCTAGCAGAACCGGACCAAATCGACACCTATTATTAAAAAACAGCTTAAATTGGACCGGCAGAATTTAAGGCTCATTGAATTCTAATTAAATGCTGAAAAACTGATTCGTTTTGTGAAGAGGAATTGCATTTTAGTACTAGGCTCAGCAGCAGAACCGCGTTAAGCTAGCAGAACCGGACCAAATCGACACCTATTATTAAAAAACAGCTTAAATTGGACCGGCAGAATTTAAGGCTCGTTGAATTCTAATTAAATGCTGAAGAACTGATTCGTTTTGTGAAGAGGAATTGCATTTTAGTACTAGGGTCAGTAGCAGAACCGCGTTTAGCTAGCAGAACCGGACCAAATCGACACCTATTATTAAAAAACAGCTTAAATTGGACCGGCAGAATTTAAGGCTCATTGAATTCTAATTAAATGCTGAAAAACTGATTCGTTTTGTGAAGAGGAATTGCATTTTAGTACTAGGCTCAGCAGCAGAACCGCGTTTAGCTAGCAGAACCGGACCAAATTGACACCTATTATTAAAAAACAGCTTAAATTAGACCGGCAGAATTTAAGGCTCGTTGAATTCTAATTAAATGCTGAAGAACTGATTCGTTTTGTGAAGAGGAATTGCATTTTAGTACTAGGGTAAGCAGCAGAACCGCGTTTAGCTAGCAGAACCGGACAAAATCGACACCTATTATTAAAAAACAGCTTAAATTGGACCGGCAGAATTTAAGGCTCGTTGAATTCTAATTAAATGCTGAAGAACTGATTCGTTTTTTGAAGAGGAATTGCATTTTAGTACTAGGGTCAACAGCAGAACCGCGTTTAGCTAGCAGAACCGGACCAAATCGACACCTATTATTAAAAAACAGCTTAAATTGGACCGGCAGAATTTAAGGCTCGTTGAATTCTAATTAAATGCTGAAGAACTGATTCGTTTTGTGAAGAGGAATTGCATTTTAGTACTAGGGTCAACAGCAGAACCGCGTTTAGCTTGCAGAACCGGACCAAATCGACACCTATTATTAAAAAACAGCTTAAATTCGACCGGCAGAATTTAAGGCTCATTGAATTCTAATGAAATGCTGAAAAACTGATTCGTTTTGTGAAGAGGAATTGCATTTTGTACTAGGGTAAGCAGCAGAACCGCGTTTAGTTAGCAGAACCGGACCAAACCGACACCTATTATTAAAAAACAGCTTAAATTGGACCGGCAGAATTGAAGGCTCATTGAATTCTAATTAAATGCTGAAAAACTGATTCGTTTTGTGAAGAGGAATTGCATTTTAGTACTAGGCTCAGCAGCAGAACCGCGTTTAGCTACCAGAACCGGACCAAATCGACACCTATTATTAAAAAACAGCTTAAATTGGACCGGCAGAATTTAAGGCTCATTGAATTCTAATTAAATGCTGAAAAACTGATTCGTTTTGTGAAGAGGAATTGCATTTTGTACTAGGGTAAGCAGCAGAACCGCGTTTAGTTAGCAGAACCGGACCAAATCGACACCTATTATTAAAAAACAGCTTAAATTGGACCGGCAGAATTTAAGGCTCGTTGAATTCTAATTAAATGCTGAAGAACTGATTCGTTTTGTGAAGAGGAATTGCATTTTAGTACTAGGGTCAGTAGCAGAACCGCGTTTAGCTAGCAGAACCGGACCAAATCGACACCTATTATTAAAAAACAGCTTAAATTGGACCGGCAGAATTTAACGCTCATTGAATTCTAATTAAATGCTGAAAAACTGATTCGTTTTGTGAAGAGGAATTGCATTTTAGTACTAGGCTCAGCAGCAGAACCGCGTTTAGCTAGCAGAACCGGACCAAATTGACACCTATTATTAAAAAACAGCTTAAATTAGACCGGCAGAATTTAAGGCTCGTTGAATTCTAATTAAATGCTGAAGAACTGATTCGTTTTGTGAAGAGGAATTGCATTTTAGTACTAGGGTAAGCAGCAGAACCGCGTTTAGCTAGCAGAACCGGACAAAATCGACACCTATTATTAAAAAACAGCTTAAATTGGACCGGCAGAATTTAAGGCTCGTTGAATTCTAATTAAATGCTGAAGAACTGATTCGTTTTTTGAAGAGGAATTGCATTTTAGTACTAGGGTCAACAGCAGAACCGCGTTTAGCTAGCAGAACCGGACCAAATCGACACCTATTATTAAAAAACAGCTTAAATTGGACCGGCAGAATTTAAGGCTCGTTGAATTCTAATTAAATGCTGAAGAACTGATTCGTTTTGTGAAGAGGAATTGCATTTTAGTACTAGGGTCAACAGCAGAACCGCGTTTAGCTTGCAGAACCGGACCAAATCGACACCTATTATTAAAAAACAGCTTAAATTCGACCGGCAGAATTTAAGGCTCATTGAATTCTAATGAAATGCTGAAAAACTGATTCGTTTTGTGAAGAGGAATTGCATTTTGTACTAGGGTAAGCAGCAGAACCGCGTTTAGTTAGCAGAACCGGACCAAACCGACACCTATTATTAAAAAACAGCTTAAATTGGACCGGCAGAATTGAAGGCTCATTGAATTCTAATTAAATGCTGAAAAACTGATTCGTTTTGTGAAGAGGAATTGCATTTTAGTACTAGGCTCAGCAGCAGAACCGCGTTTAGCTACCAGAACCGGACCAAATCGACACCTATTATTAAAAAACAGCTTAAATTGGACCGGCAGAATTTAAGGCTCATTGAATTCTAATTAAATGCTGAAAAACTGATTCGTTTTGTGAAGAGGAATTGCATTTTGTACTAGGGTAAGCAGCAGAACCGCGTTTAGTTAGCAGAACCGGACCAAATCGACACCTATTATTAAAAAACAGCTTAAATTGGACCGGCAGAATTTAAGGCTCGTTGAATTCTAATTAAATGCTGAAGAACTGATTCGTTTTGTGAAGAGGAATTGCATTTTAGTACTAGGGTAAGCAGCAGAACCGCGTTTAGCTAGCAGAACCGGACCAAATCGACACCTATTATTAAAAAACAGCTTAAATTGGACCGGCAGAATTTAAGGCTCGTTGAATTCTAATTAAATGCTGAAGAACTGATTCGTTTTGTGAAGAGGAATTGCATTTTAGTACTAGGGTAAGCAGCACAACCGCGTTTAGCTAGCAGAACCGGACCAAATCGACACCTATTATTAAAAAACAGCTTAAATTGGACCGGCAGAATTTAAGGCTCGTTGAATTCTAATTAAATGCTGAAGAACTGATTCGTTTTGTGAAGAGGAATTGCATTTTAGTACTAGGGTCAACAGCAGAACCGCGTTTAGCTTGCAGAACCGGACCAAATCGACACCTATTATTAAAAAACAGCTTAAATTCGACCGGCAGAATTTAAGGCTCATTGAATTCTAATGAAATGCTGAAAAACTGATTCGTTTTGTGAAGAGGAATTGCATTTTGTACTAGGGTAAGCAGCAGAACCGCGTTTAGTTAGCAGAACCGGACCAAACCGACACCTATTATTAAAAAACAGCTTAAATTGGACCGGCAGAATTGAAGGCTCATTGAATTCTAATTAAATGCTGAAAAACTGATTCGTTTTGTGAAGAGGAATTGCATTTTAGTACTAGGTTCAGCAGCAGAACCGCGTTTAGCTACCAGAACCGGACCAAATCGACACCTATTATTAAAAAACAGCTTAAATTGGACCGGCAGAATTTAAGGCTCATTGAATTCTAATTAAATGCTGAAAAACTGATTCGTTTTGTGAAGAGGAATTGCATTTTGTACTAGGGTAAGCAGCAGAACCGCGTTTAGTTAGCAGAACCGGACCAAATCGACACCTATTATTAAAAAACAGCTTAAATTGGACCGGCAGAATTTAAGGCTCGTTGAATTCTAATTAAATGCTGAAGAACTGATTCGTTTTGTGAAGAGGAATTGCATTTTAGTACTAGGGTAAGCAGCAGAACCGCGTTTAGCTAGCAGAACCGGACCAAATCGACACCTATTATTAAAAAACAGCTTAAATTGGACCGGCAGAATTTAAGGCTCGTTGAATTCTAATTAAATGCTGAAGAACTGATTCGTTTTGTGAAGAGGAATTGCATTTTAGTACTAGGGTAAGCAGCACAACCGCGTTTAGCTAGCAGAACCGGACCAAATCGACACCTATTATTAAAAAACAGCTTAAATTGGACCGGCAGAATTTAAGGCTCATTGAATTCTAATTAAATGCTGAAGAACTGATTCGTTTTGTGAAGAGGAATTGCATTTCAGTACTAGGGTAAGCAGCACAACTGCGTTTAGCTAGCAGAACCGGACCAAATCGACACCTATTATTAAAAAACAGCTTAAATTGGACCGGCAGAATTTAAGGCTCATTGAATTCTAATTAAATGCTGAAAAACTGATTCGTTTTGTGAAGAGGAATTGCATTTTAGTACTAGGCTCAGCAGCAGAACCGCGTTTAGCTAGCAGAACCGGACCAAATTGACACCTATTATTAAAAAACAGCTTAAATTAGACCGGCAGAATTTAAAGCTCGTTGAATTCTAATTAAATGCTGAAGAACTGATTCGTTTTGTGAAGAGGAATTGCATTTTAGTACTAGGGTAAGCAGCAGAACCGCGTTTAGCTAGCAGAACCGGACAAAATCGACACCTATTATTAAAAAACAGCTTAAATTGGACCGGCAGAATTTAAGGCTCATTGAATTCTAATTAAATGCTGAAGAACTGATTCGTTTTTTGAAGAGGAATTGCATTTTAGTACTAGGGTCAACAGCAGAACCGCGTTTAGCTAGCAGAACCGGACCAAATCGACACCTATTATTAAAAAACAGCTTAAATTGGACCGGCAGAATTTAAGGCTCGTTGAATTCTAATTAAATGCTGAAGAACTGATTCGTTTTGTGAAGAGGAATTGCATTTTAGTACTAGGGTCAACAGCAGAACCGCGTTTAGCTTGCAGAACCGGACCAAATCGACACCTATTATTAAAAAACAGCTTAAATTCGACCGGCAGAATTTAAGGCTCATTGAATTCTAATGAAATGCTGAAAAACTGATTCGTTTTGTGAAGAGGAATTGCATTTTGTACTAGGGTAAGCAGCAGAACCGCGTTTAGTTAGCAGAACCGGACCAAACCGACACCTATTATTAAAAAACAGCTTAAATTGGACCGGCAGAATTGAAGGCTCATTGAATTCTAATTAAATGCTGAAAAACTGATTCGTTTTGTGAAGAGGAATTGCATTTTAGTACTAGGCTCAGCAGCAGAACCGCGTTTAGCTACCAGAACCGGACCAAATCGACACCTATTATTAAAAAACAGCTTAAATTGGACCGGCAGAATTTAAGGCTCATTGAATTCTAATTAAATGCTGAAAAACTGATTCGTTTTGTGAAGAGGAATTGCATTTTGTACTAGGGTAAGCAGCAGAACCGCGTTTAGTTAGCAGAACCGGACCAAATCGACACCTATTATTAAAAAACAGCTTAAATTGGACCGGCAGAATTTAAGGCTCGTTGAATTCTAATTAAATGCTGAAGAACTGATTCGTTTTGTGAAGAGGAATTGCATTTTAGTACTAGGGTAAGCAGCACAACCGCGTTTAGCTAGCAGAACCGGACCAAATCGACACCTATTATTAAAAAACAGCTTAAATTGGACCGGCAGAATTTAAGGCTCGTTGAATTCTAATTAAATGCTGAAGAACTGATTCGTTTTGTGAAGAGGAATTGCATTTTAGTACTAGGGTCAACAGCAGAACCGCGTTTAGCTTGCAGAACCGGACCAAATCGACACCTATTATTAAAAAACAGCTTAAATTCGACCGGCAGAATTTAAGGCTCATTGAATTCTAATGAAATGCTGAAAAACTGATTCGTTTTGTGAAGAGGAATTGCATTTTGTACTAGGGTAAGCAGCAGAACCGCGTTTAGTTAGCAGAACCGGACCAAACCGACACCTATTATTAAAAAACAGCTTAAATTGGACCGGCAGAATTGAAGGCTCATTGAATTCTAATTAAATGCTGAAAAACTGATTCGTTTTGTGAAGAGGAATTGCATTTTAGTACTAGGCTCAGCAGCAGAACCGCGTTTAGCTACCAGAACCGGACCAAATCGACACCTATTATTAAAAAACAGCTTAAATTGGACCGGCAGAATTTAAGGCTCATTGAATTCTAATTAAATGCTGAAAAACTGATTCGTTTTGTGAAGAGGAATTGCATTTTGTACTAGGGTAAGCAGCAGAACCGCGTTTAGTTAGCACAACCGGACCAAATCGACACCTATTATTAAAAAACAGCTTAAATTGGACCGGCAGAATTTAAGGCTCGTTGAATTCTAATTAAATGCTGAAGAACTGATTCGTTTTGTGAAGAGGAATTGCATTTTAGTACTAGGGTAAGCAGCAGAACCGCGTTTAGCTAGCAGAACCGGACCAAATCGACACCTATTATTAAAAAACAGCTTAAATTGGACCGGCAGAATTTAAGGCTCGTTGAATTCTAATTAAATGCTGAAGAACTGATTCGTTTTGTGAAGAGGAATTGCATTTTAGTACTAGGGTAAGCAGCACAACCGCGTTTAGCTAGCAGAACCGGACCAAATCGACACCTATTATTAAAAAACAGCTTAAATTGGACCGGCAGAATTTAAGGCTCGTTGAATTCTAATTAAATGCTGAAGAACTGATTCGTTTTGTGAAGAGGAATTGCATTTCAGTACTAGGGTCAGCAGCAGAACCGGACCAAATCGACACCTATTATTAAAAAACAGCTTAAATTGGACCGGCAGAATTTAAGGCTCATTGAATTCTAATTAAATGCTGAAAAACTGATTCGTGTTGTGAAGAGGAATTGCATTTTAGTACTAGGCTCAGCAGCACAACCGCGTTTAGCTAGCAGAACCGGACCAAATCGACACCTATTATTAAAAAACAGCTTAAATTGGACCGGCAGAATTTAAGGCTCGTTGAATTCTAATTAAATGCTGAAGAACTGATTCGTTTTGTGAAGAGGAATTGCATTTCAGTACTAGGGTCAGCAGCAGAACCGGACCAAATCGACACCTATTATTAAAAAACAGCTTAAATTGGACCGGCAGAATTTAAGGCTCGTTGAATTCTAATTAAATGCTGAAGAACTGATTCGTTTTGTGAAGAGGAATTGCATTTCAGTACTAGGGTCAGCAGCAGAACCGGACCAAATCGACACCTATTATTAAAAAACAGCTTAAATTGGACCGGCAGAATTTAAGGCTCATTGAATTCTAATTAAATGCTGAAAAACTGATTCGTGTTGTGAAGAGGAATTGCATTTTAGTACTAGGCTCAGCAGAAGAACCGCGTTCAGCTAGCAGAACCGGACCAAATCGATACCTATTATTGAAAAACAGCCTAAATTGCACTGGCGGAATTTAAGGCTCGTTGAATTCTAATTAAATGCTGAAAAACTGATTCGTTTTGTGAAGAGGAATTCCATTTTAGTACTAGGGTCAACAGCAGAACCGCGTTTAGTTAGCAGAACCGGACCAAATCGACACCTATTATTAAAAAACAGCTTAAATTGGACCGGCAGAATTTAAGGCTCATTGAATTCTAATTAAATGCTGAAAAACTGATTCGTTTTGTGAAGAGGAATTGCATTTTAGTACTAGGCTCAGCAGCAGAACCGCGTTTAGCTAGCAGAACCGGACCAAATCGACACCTATTATTAAAAAGCAGCTTAAATTGGACCGGCAGAATTTAAGGCTCGTTGAATTCTAATTAAATGCTGAAGAACTGATTCGTTTTGTGAAGAGGAATTGCATTTCAGTACTAGGGTCAGCAGCAGAACCGGACCAAATCGACACCTATTATTAAAAAACAGCTTAAATTGGACCGGCAGAATTTAAGGCTTATTGAATTCTAATTAAATGCTGAAAAACTGATTCGTGTTGTGAAGAGGAATTGCATTTTAGTACTAGGCTCAGCAGCAGAACCGCGTTCAGCTAGCAGAACCGGACCAAATCGACACCTATTATTAAAAAACAGCTTAAATTAGACCGGCAGAATTTAAGGCTCGTTGAATTCTAATTAAATGCTGAAGAACTGATTTGTTTTGTGAAGAGGAATTGCATTTTAGTACTAGGGTCAGCAGCAGAACCGCGTTTAGCTAGCAGAACCGGACCAAATCGACACCTATTATTAAAAAACAGCTTAAATTGGACCGGCAGAATTTAAGGCTCATTGAATTCTAATTAAATGCTGAAAAACTGATTCGTTTTGTGAAGAGGAATTGCATTTTAGTACTAGGCTCAGCAGCAGAACCGCGTTTAGCTAGCAGAACCGGACCAAATCGACACCTATTATTAAAAAACAGCTTAAATTAGACCGGCAGAATTTAAGGCTCGTTGAATTCTACTTAAATGCTGAAGAACTGATTCGTTTTGTGAAGAGGAATTGCATTTTAGTACTAGGGTAAGCAGCAGAACCGCGTTAGCAGAACCGGACCAAATCGATACCTATTATTAAAAAACAGCTTAAATTGGACCGGCAGAATTTAAGGCTCATTGAATTCTAATTAGATACCTCAAAACCAATGCGATTTGTTCTTGGAAATTAGTTTGTAGGAATTGCATTTTAGTACTAGGGTAAGCAGCAGAACCGCGTTAGCAGAACCGGACCAAATCGATACCTATTATTAAAAAACAGCTTAAATTGGACCGGCAGAATTTAAGGCTCATTGAATTCTAATTAGATACCTCAAAACCAATGCGATTTGTTCTTGGAAATTAGTTTGTAGGGCTATTTAGTCCAGTGTTGGTATTCTTTTATAAAGTATCAGCTCCAATTTTCTTGTCCTTTGGAGGAATTCTGTGGGATCTTTAACTAAAATTATTTATGTGCCGTTTTTTAGGGAGCCTTAAACTAGCCTTAAATTCCTATATACTTTTTATATCGCAATTGTAAATTTAATAGGTTTTTTTGTTTGGTTCTGCTAACGTTATCTAAAGCTAGCAGAACCGTGATTTCTGGGAAAACTATGGGAGCCTTAAATTTAGATTTTGGGCATTAAATTAGCCTTAAATGAGCCTTAAATTTACCACTACCTCAGAACCCGTTCTGCCATTTTGGTTCTGCCAGCTTTAAGGACGTCAATGAACTTGAAGGCTCTCTTTTGGACAATATCCAATGAAGCTAAGGCTGCTGTACGACTAGCCCCGGCCCAGTTGTGAGAATCGTATTCCATTCTGCGTCTGATATAGGACTTGTAAAGGAGCACCAGATTTGGTGGGCTGAAATATTTCTTACATCTTTTCAGAAATCTAAGACTTTTCGGGGGATGTGATCTGTCCAGCTTAATTTACTGGAAACATTAATGCCAAGAATTCTTAGTGACGGTGAATCTGGAAATTAAGGCTCCATTAAATGAAATGGGAGTGGTTATATAATGATCTTGTTTTAATGAGATGAAACAGCTTAGGAACTTAGATGCATTCAATTCGACGCGATTTGCTTTCCCCCAAGCGACCTTTATTCAATCATTTAGTCATGCAATCTAGTTTGACACATGAGGCAAAGCTATGGATGGAATTGAAAGTAAGGGAAAACAGATCATTAACGAAAATTAAAAAGAGAGACAAAGAGATAACAGAGCCCTGGGCACACCGGCCTTTTATAGGGTGAGGTACAGATGTAACGCCATCTAATACAACACGACTTAGGCGGACAGATAGAATATTTTCAAACCATAATAGAAGAGGTGAGAAGAGACCAAGTGATTTAAGTTTGGATAAAAGGGCAGGATACCATACTCTGTCCAGAGCAATGATTTTAGACTCACCAAAATAGTGGAAACTACGGTTCTAACGTTCCGTACGAAGAGTCAGCAAGTCTCTAGAAGAGCGTTCAATCCGGAATCCATATTGGCGATCGTTGATGAGTTGCTTAGTTTCTAGATACTTCATTAATTTGGAATTAATGATAGATTCAAAAATCTTCGAAAGAACTAAGTGATTTCAATTGGTGAATAATTTGACGGATCGTTTTCCTCTCCTTTTTTGGGAATAGGCTGAATATGGGCTAGTTCCGAAGCAGTTGGTTGGAAAGAGTCCTGTCGAATAAGACAAGTAGAATAGTTTTGCGCAGAAGTTTAGCCAATGATGAGGCGCAACTTTTAAGTAACAGGGGACGAGAAACAGTCAGGTCTTGCGGGTTTGGAATCATCGATCCCCTTAAGGACCTTGAACACATCCCTCGTAAGGACATGTATTGGCTCTTGTACACATCCACACGGGTGATGCAAAACAGGTAACTATGAAATAGGTGGAAGCCGAGAATTGAATGAAGGTATGGAGGAAGAGATGAAGTTGTTTCATATAGTTTTGACAAGAGACCAGAAACCTTTGCTACATTTGCGGCTTGCCAAGATTCTTTGTTTAATACTCTGGCAAAAAGAAATTTCTTTCTCTGGATAATGGACTTGCAGATGTTCAGTGCAGCATTAAATGTAATTGACAAGCGCGAAAATCAGACCCCTTAGCTCTTATAGCTCGGTTGCACTTGTCATTAAACCAAGAGCGATATGGTTGTTAGCTAGATCTACTGTAGGAATACGGAATGTATTCACGCATGCCAAGACTTAGAATATTACTAAGCTTTTCATTGGCAATCGGAATCAATTCCAAAACAACAATAAAATAAAATACTATACACTTGCTGATCATACATTGTATCATACAATACCTACTAAGAGAATTCAAATAGACACTATAGATACTAACAATACAATCCGGCACTAGAATATCAAGACTACGCATATAACTAACACCCATTAATTTAACAACTTGCAAAAAAAAAAAAATCTTTTTTTAACGGAAACACATAAGAAGTTGATCTTAAGGTGCGAACACACTGTGCAAATATCTTCCAAGCAAATTTATCTTCAAGTATGTTAATGAGGGCAAATAGTGTTTCCCAATTATTTTGTGATTAAATAAAGTTTGTACCTATTGTTTTATAACAAAGCTTTATGTTTATGCAGTGTGTACGTACTAACCACGTGCACACAAAAAAAAACACTTACAATGAAATTTCTAAGTGCTAATAACAATCAGAAGAGTGTTATCGAAATTTAAATCGAAGAGCAAAAGAAGACATGAATAAAAAGGAATCCAAAATGATTTTGAAGATTTCTATGATTCTAGATTTTATACGACAATATTGCAACAAAACTGATATTTGGTACTCATTGAAACAAATAAAAAATTATGGCAGGGTTAAGCCGCTTCTAATGGTTTTGGAATGCTAATAAAAAAACTCTGACCATTTTATATTGAACTTTCATTTACTTGTAAAGCGAACAGGTAAACCTTCGATCTTTGTGCAAAACTTACACATGTCTACTCTTAGTGACATTTTGGAAATATATTTCACCTTAACCGTGATATTTATGAAAAAAAAAAACGACCTAGTTTTTTGAGCTGAGATTGAGCAAGGCCTCCCTTTTTTGGCATAGAACAGTCTTATCAAAAAAGTACTTTCCTGATTTAAATTTTCTAAAAATCCTCTAAAAAAAAGGGATTGATTTCTCAATTTCAATCCAAAGAACGAATACTGATGATATGATTTACGATAATAAATAACTTGAATTTGAAAAAGTAAATAAATAAAAAAAAATCCCGATATTTCGAATGCTGAGATACGACAGGGAAGGGTTCTCTCATCCGCTCTAGGCAAACGCACGAGCAAGCTAGTCCAAACTTTTATTGCCATAACCTTAGATTGGTTTAGATCAGGTGTATGTAAAGTACTTAAGTACATTGGTACCAGGACCTGGACATAAATTTTTTTCTAAAGTACAAGTCCCGGTACTGGTACTCAAAAAAATTTTAAATACAAGTCCCAGTACTAAGTACCAGTAATTTTCAAGTGTAAGCCCCAGTATTGGTACAGGTACTCATAAGTCCCATATATAAGCTTAAGTACCTCATAAGTACCAAAGTATGCACTTACTACAAAAGCCACCATAACGCGAAGTACTTCAGCTCGTGTAAATTATTTAAATTTCGTTAATAATAGAGGTTTAGTAGCAGCGACAGTAACGGTTATGTTTTTTTTTTTTTTTCTAAAAAATTACATTACAGTCATTGTGCAGTGTTCAAACCAACATTAAATAGCCACCTGGAAGTAAAATAGTTTAAAATATTCTAATTCCAAGTATTTCTAATCATCGAAAATAGGTCGGGAACGCAACGATGTATACCTACCTAAAAGCACATCGATAAGGCCGTTTTAAGTGGAGATAACAATCAACCCGTCATGGCTACATTCCACATAAACAAATCCGGAATCCAATGAGAGGAAATTAACTTGTCTTCAATAATATTACTATTATTATCAAATGGAATTAGATTAAGTCATCTGTACATTTAAATGTATCTTTAAAAATAGCAAATTAGCAATATTATTGTATAATTATAAGCCTAATAACATTAGCTAGGCAAAATCAGGAACGGCAACAAAAATTTTCAAAATTCAAATTACTTTACACAGCTGCTAGGGTCAATGTACTCTTCTGATCTATGCACAGCTGCTAAGGTCAACGGATTTTTCTGTTGCTACCTATGCACAGCTGCTAAGGTCAATGTACTTTGGTTGCTATGCGCATGGTAAAATAATTTGTTGGGGCCGTGCGCAATTCAGACGTAATATAAGTCGCAGGCCAACTTGAATCCTTCTCTTTTCGGCTGGATGCGAAAGATTGTGCATCATTTGGAAATCGACTTGGCTAATGGTAATAAAATACAATTATTAACAAATCAACTTTATCTTGGGTCTCGACTGAGGTAAAGATAGTTATTCTGGGTAGCGACTAGAATAAACAGTCAAATTACATCTTTGCTTTGGGTATCGACTGAAGTAAAGTATCTTTTTCCGGGGAACGACTAGAACAAGATAATCACTAAATATCTAACTACCAACGACATAAAGTCGATTCCATAGTTTAAATTGGTGAGTACAATTTTTTTATTGATCATATACTATATTTCATACTGATTATTATATTTATATATATATATATATAGTGCCATTGCTCAAAGTTGTCTTAGCTTTGACAGTATTGTGTAGAAATTGAAATTACAGACTTAAGTGAAACTAGTGAGTAAGCGATTTTATTGAATCAATTTACCTAATTGAAAGTTAGTTATTAAGTGACCTTATCCAAATAAAGTGTATCTAATATAAGTGAAATTAAATTCTATTAGATTTAGTTTTAGTTGGAGTTTTGTGCATAAGTTTAACGTGTGTGTTCAATAAACCACTGACTTTAAAATATTCCCCGGAGTTCTTATTTACAGTCTACATCCTTATTTATATATTTTTTTAGTGTTCTCATTGGGCAGAACATGCAGTGATTTTTAATTTTAAGTTCTTCAATAAATTGAATTAGTTAATCTATTTTTTATATATACTATGTATAAATGAATGACAGAAAGATAGAAACTGACATGCTGAATCGACAACCTTTGCTGAGAAAGTTGGCAATCAAATCTAACACCCCGCTCGCTCTCTTCTACCGATAGTTTATTTTAATTTGAAGGTCTTGTAAGGCTATTATTATCTGATGTGACATTTGAAAAGCTTGTTTTGCTAAATTCAAACTCAAATACTGTTAATAAACGACTTCCGAAATTAGAAATTAAAACTCCAAAAGCTTATACGATTCCGTTTCATTTCCTATCATTTTGCAACATATTTTATGATATTTCGTAATAGTCCGAGAGCTAGCAACGTCACAAAAAAAAGAACTTTAGTTCGGCTGATACTTTGCTATCACCCCTCTTTCACTATCTCAATAGGCATGTGGTCCATCTGGCTCGTGAGACGCGTTGCGTTTACTTGTGCGCATTCCGTTTTACAGGTAAAAAAAGCAGTTTTAAAAATCATTTTAGTTCGATTTTTGTTTTTTTCATCTGTTTTCATAAGCATCGGACAATATAAATTCACTATTCCCAGACAATTACCTCGTTTTATTACGGCTGTAATTATTGTACAAGCTAGTTTAATTATCGAAGCACATGAAATTAATTTGCCAGGCGATAATTCGGTTGATTATCAATAGCCAGATCGATTCGAGTGTGATAAAGGTCCCCATTCACTTACAGATTATCAGCAGATTCAGACTGTATGTTAGATGGCATCTGTCAGTCCAAGTCTGTTTTCGTCCACCCAATAGTATCAGATCAGATCGTAAGTTTGAAATTTGACAGATAGAAAACTTAAGATAAATTGACAATTAAGCACACACCTACAGTTGGGTCTTCAGTCCATATCGTAATTAATCTGTTCACGATTCTCATGCAATTCGGTTGAATTTTTAAAATGATTTTATCAAAGAAGAAAATTGCTGTTCTGATATTAATAATTCTTTTATCAGAAGTACCAGTGAAGAGTAAAAATGTTTCTGGTTGAAAGATTGGTTGCTTCACAAAGCATCTCACATATGAGGTTATTAAATTTTTTCCTATCAGAATTAGTAGTAGCTTTATAACCTTCTATTTATGCCTGATAAAGTTTTTCTTTCGTTTTTTCTGTCATATTTTACTTTCAATGTTTCCTGTATACTTCAGAATTCATTGAATGTTGAACTTCTATCCATGTTGGGTATGATGAGAAACTACAATTATCTGACGAAAATATCAAACTGATCTGAAAATAATGATTGACGATGAAATTGTACACTTTGTATGCAGTTTACAAATCTGCAGTCCTGTTATCTGACGATGAACTGCATATGTGTGGTGTATTTATCTACAGATCTACAGTCTGCAGTTCATGAATTGCCGATCTGGTTGATAATCTAATTGTACAAATTTTCAACATATACACGCAGATTACCTAGACTGTAGATCAAATTGTACGATTTGAACTGTTAATGGGTGGCGGAATTCAAATATATCTACAGTTCGGATCTGTAGATAATCTGTAAGTGAATGGGGGGCTATAGGGAATGGGCCAACCCACACGAGTATTCTTGATGCAGTATGCAAGCCGGTTTTCTAGGGAAGACGTAAAAGAAGCAAAGAAATATCTCTCCCGAGCAAACCTGCTTGCAGGGGAGTAAATGTAGCGGCTATACATAATTATGCAAGGAAATGTTGAACGGAACGTTTGGAAAAGCTTTGAAAGTAAATTGTATCTCAACTGAAAGAAACTGGTGTTGATGTTTTACACCATCAATCAAAGAGATGGAAGATTTGTTTGTCATATATGTGGAGTTCGGCAGATTACCAATGTCAACGATTTCAGATTTCATTTATTTTCTAATATGTAAGAGTCAAAAAATTTCAACGAAAGTTTTGGGTAAAAATGCTGAAATTTCAATCCATCAAGCTTACCACAGTACAGAGCTGAATTACGGCAGCATTTGATGAGAGTCCAATACGTGACCACATTTTGGAGAAATGCTCTCTCTAAGTCTCCTACATCTACAGAAGTTAATGTATTCAAAGTAAAACTTGTCATTTTTTTAGATTGCAAATAATTGCGTTTATTAATTTTTCCATGGAAATCTATCCAAGTTCTAACTCAATAGCGGATCTGTATAATAGTGGATTTCTTCTTCCAGTATTTTATCAAGAATATCCTCAAATCTTAGCAAGATAACTCAATTTTGCCCAGAAGCTTTTCTGTAGCTCCTGAAATTCTATACAAAAAAAGAATAGAACAAAATTATGCTATCTCGCTGAGTTCATGAAATATTCTCAAAACATAATCGTGAGAAAAAAAACTACTTTACCATGCTCAAATATGTCCGGTACCTAATGAGCAACCGACTTATCGCCTGGTAAATTAATTTCATGTGCTTCGATAATTAAACTAGCTCGTACAAAAATTACAGCCATAATAAAATATTTTTTTTTGGTTTTGTAATGAAAAAAAAAACACGTCTGGCACGGTGCTAGCAACGAGGTAATTGTCTGGGAATAGTGAATTTATATTGTCCGATGCTGATGAAAACAAATGAAAAAAACAAAAATCGAACTAAAATCATTTTGAAAACTGCTTTTTTTACCTGTGGAATGGAATGCGCATAAGTAAACACAACGCGTCTCACCAGCCAGATGGGCCGCATGAGTATTGATATGCTGTAAGGAAAGGCATATCAAAAAACTAGGCGAACTAAAGTCATTTCTCGAAAACGTTGCTAGATCTTAGACTATAAATGGAAACCTTATCCAGTCATATATAGCTGGCTATAAATTTTTCAAAATTTCTGATTTGAGCTTTCGAAAGTTCTTGAATCTCTATTATTATACGGCATACTTCAATAATTAACAAAAATTAAATATGTATAATTTGCGGTATGGCGATATTACGTGCTACTTAAAAGCGATATACATGAGACTTATAAGTACCAGTACTTGGACTTGTACTTGAAAGATTTTAAGATTTAAGATTTTACTTCTAATTTTAAGGACGTACAGCACAAACAGACAATATGGCTTCAATTCCAATTTCAACCAAATTCAGTAATGATAAAAACAGTCCAGTCCTTTCTCTGTTATTAAGCGTCTCCTCCATGGTGGTAATAGAAATGGTAGGAAAACTCTAGTCCGTCCAATATTCCAATAATAATGTAACGACAACTATCATTTTATTGAATGTCGATGAACATATAAAAGTATCGTAATAAAAAACTGTCTGTTTTACATCCTAAAATAAGTGATTCATAAGACCATACCACCCATCCCCCTGAAGTAATCAAATCTAATTCAATTATGTATTGCAATATTTTCTCTCATCTACACATAGTAGTTTCAGCTGTTGTAATCTTCTGCTACGGCAAAAATACAAATTACACGTTTCGAACGTCTTACCAACCCCCTCCCCCTGCTCTCCTCTATCCCTTCTTAGCAAATAAATAAACTCCCAAGGGGCCATTCAAATAAATCTCAAAATGAAAATTTTGCAACTCAACGGAAATCAAACCGAAAGCAGTGAAGGAAATCAAAGGGGAAAAATCTTAAGAAAACGGATAAGAAATGTACACTAAACGGACGTTAAATATCGCATGGCAACCCTTTAATTACACCCGTAAATTAAGTAAATTCTCGATAGAGGGCGATAGTGTCGTGTTGAGAAAAACGGTCGTGCTGTAATTTACGATAAACTTGCTCCGTATTCCAAGCGCAACAAACGTTACACCGTTATACAAATATAGGAGGTACCCTCCTGCCCTGCCTTTAATATATACTTATATATATTTATAGAGAGAGAGAGAGAGCAATGTCTAAGCCGACGACGACGTTGAGATTGGTGCGGTAAACTTGGCTTATGCCAAACATTTCATCTTTTTCCTGAAGGAAAACAGTCAAGGAAGGTGTCATAAATAAATATAAATTTTTTGGGACGGGCAGCTACAAAGATAACCAGCAAAACATTCTTCATCCGTAAGAATCTAACGTTTTCGTGTTAGAGGAGCAGGTATTGAAGGATAATGTAATGACTGACGACGATAGAACAATACACGTGTGCACGCCGTCTCCGTCGAGTATAATTTGAAGGGCAAAATAATGTTGTATAGTGTGCGCAAATGAACGTAAATCATAGCAAGGATAGCAGAATATAGTAGTAGCAATAAGTACGTACAGTAAAAATGAATCTCAAAGAGAGCGAGAGAAAGAGATAGAGAAGGGGAGAGTAAGAACGAAACAGAGGATATAACATCATAGCATCACTGAGAAAGTATACAGAATCACTATGGGAAGCTGAAGCACAACTCACGATTATGATCCAAAACGACTTTCCAGATAAATCTTTTCCCTTAAACTTTCGACATAAATTCTACGGGAACTGTGTGCTCCTGAATGAAATACGTTTATTATTATTATTGTACGGTGACGGGAGGGTGGCAAGAGGGCAGAGATGTTAGTCCTTACCGGAAAGACAGAAGGATGTGAAAGTTGATGCAAAAGGGCTCACCCCCCCCCCCCTCCTCCTTACCATATTATACCCACCCATCACCGCATCTCTTTGCCAGTTTCGATTGTCAGGCCAAACCAAGCTATGTATAGCAGCTAACAAGAACAACCACTACCTAAGGGGTTGGAAGTCATTGCAAGAAAATTATGCGATGGAGGCCCATAGGATATGCTCCGCAAAAATACTCACTCCACTGAAAACTACCAGTAAGCGTATGGATGGGGGGCTCCTCTCTCCGATGAGTTATAGATTTCAAACGGGCGAAACGAAAACTGTTTGCTTCCCTTCTTTCTTATTTTTGGTTTCAGTTTCAGTTCTGGTTCTCTGGTTGGCCTCTATCTTTCGGTTGTCGTCTTCTGTTTTCTATCCGTTAAATGTCGGCTCTCTATAATTGTGGTTGGTCTGTAAAATGCTCTTAGGGCAGACCCACCGTTGTTAAATACGAACCGAATCATAAAATACCCGCCTGGAGGTAATTAACGAGCCCTTTATTGCCATTCCATGGGATTAAACAAAACGATGAAGGTCTACGATGCTCTATAAATCAATCGTTTTATCCCTTAACTTATGGGACACAGTAGAATCTTATCGGGGATCGATGGGGTAAAAATTATCCTCAAACATGTTGGTTACTTTTTTTTTTAAAAAACTTTTCTTTCAACTGTGTTTGGAAAAAAATAAATAAATGCTGCGAAAATTAAAGCTTTTTTTAATACAATAAATGAAAATGGAAAAGTTTTTGTATACATATAAGAGTGGAAATATGAATTTATAAAAGGATATCTTCCTCTTGTGTCCTAATCTTTGTTTTCAACAAAACTATTGCGTTCTTCACGGCTTGCTTAACTCAAGAAAGAAGGGAGAAAAAATTTAATAAAAAATATTAAACCTAGGGGAAGGGACGGACAAACGCTGCAAATGAAATATTTATATTTCCTTATGGATTCGGTAGACGCACTTATGATACCACAACAATGGAAGTAATAGCCTAATCCATTTGAGAAATCCGAGAAATAAAGACATCAAACCAGAGTTAGGATCATTCTAAAAATTGTGAGTGAATGTCCATCTGAGTTCGGATACTATGCCAATGTTTTTCTGACTATTTGGAATGATTAATCCTTACATATCGCCTGATCAGAAAATTAAACAGGGTCTAAAAGGTCTAAAAGAAGGCGTACATCTGGAATATAGATGGATCTCGGAATAGTGTAAATTTACGTATATGATTATGTAGGCGAGATTAGACTAGACTACGAGCAAGATCTTAAGAGTACGACGTAAAAGTACGTACAGAGCATGTCGCATAATGAAAGTTCGGTGTGAAGGGTTCTACATTCTATCGAATAATAAGGCACTGAATGTATGTAGTTACTGGTTAGCTCCTTGATTTTCCAGTTGAATTTCATTTAGGAATGACTGAATTTGTTAAGTTAATTGGCCTAACAGGAAAAAAATGGCGACAAAAATATTCATTTATCTATCTATTCACAAGAGAGCACTAAAAAGAACCCTTTCTTTAATAAACTGGCGTTGCAGATAATATCGACCCTCTTCCCTGGGTACTACCAATATGCGGTACTAATCCCAATATTGAAAGTGTGGGGAGATTGTTTTTGGAAGCTGCTGCATTTTTTAAGTCAGTTAAACATTTTGAAGAATAAATATAGGACAGTCTTGAATTTTACATAAAATAAATAAAATTAAAAAAAAATATATCACATCAATTTTCAAGAGAATTAAAAAGCTTGATTTAAACACACAAAACGATAAAGGTAAAATTTACGAATGTTGAGTATAGTAGAATGTTAAAAACATTTTTTATAGTCCGAATGGACCGCTACGGGAATGTCAGTATCTTGACAAACGTACCTAATTACTTTGAGAATAGAATTTATGTAAATACAAAACAAAAGTGGTCCCAAAAGTGAGCCTTGAGGAACACCTGCAAATAAATTAAAGAGTATTAGAGAATTTTCATTCATTTACAACTCAACAAAACCTTATCTTATGCTTATCAGATTTAATGGTGATAACTCTCTATAACGAATACGTATAAAGTAAATACTAGTTGAATTTGGTCCCACGAATCAATATATTAATTCACCCTCTGTAACGAAGTGATACCTCTCTATGCTGAAAAAATACACGCAAAACAATGTTTGTGATAGGTTGTCCGACTTTCTCCTAGGTAGATTCATGTTACAAATCAGATTTTCAAATCCATTTATCGTTTTCAGCTACTGAAAACAATTTCCTGTCGCTGTCCTACTGTTGCCGTGTCAAAGTAATTCAGACTTTACCACCGAGTCAGTCAGTGGTAACCTGATACTCTTTCAGTAAACATGGCTAGCTGTAAAAGAAAAATCTTGCGTTTAGACTAAAAAATTACTTTAATTCATGCGATAGAGCATGGTGAAAAGAAAATTGAAGTCGGGCGACGGTTTGAACTCACTCCTTCCACTGTTTTCACCATTGGAAGTGCCAGAAAAAGTTGCTGCAGGCTGAGGATAACTCTTGCAAAAAGATAAAGAAGACAAAATTTGACGACCTGGACCGAGCCATGCTGCAGTGGATCCAACAGCAGCGCAGCAACAATGTGCCCATGTCTGGGCCTGAACTACTGGCTATAATAGATTTCAAAGCTTCAGAAGGACGGCTGGGAAAGTTCAAACAGCGAAATTGAATAAACTGCGGCCAGATGATTGAAGAAGCAAGCGATGTCAACATAAACGTCACCAAAGGATGGCTAGAGGAAGTATGGCCAAACTTGCAGAAGAGGTACTCACTCGACAATATTTTTAATGCCGATGAGACCGAAATTTTCTACAAAATGACGTCAGACATAGTTTAAAGCTAAGAGATTCGTGGGTGGAAAATTCTCTAAAGAACACATCACGGCAGTGGTCGACAAAATGAGTAGCTTGGAAAAAATAAAGCTAATGGTGATTAGTAAATCACAAAACCCACTATGTTTGAAGAAGTTGCGGTTTACCTATAAGGCAAACAAGTCCACATGGATGACGATGCAGCTTTTTGAAGACGATGTGCGGAAATGGGATGCAGAATTGATGGAACGGAAAACTTTCCCGGTCGTCGACAACTGCCCTGCTCATCATACTATCCCCAATTTTCGGAACATAGAGCTAGCATTTTTCCCAGCTAACGCAACAAGCGTTTTCAGCCGATGAATCAGAGCATAATAAAAAGCCTTAAAAAAAAGAAGATGTTGATGGAGGTTATCTGCTGGACGCAGTTAACCTTTTTAGCAAAGCCTGGAAAGAGCTGACGGTAGCAAGTAGGTATACAGCAATCTTTTTTCCATGCAAGGCTTTATAACGGGTGGGCCAAAAGTCACCATGGGGTTTAAAAATTAAATTGGTAACATATGGTAGGATGAAAAAAAGGAGGGGTAAGGTGGGGTGGGGAAACATGCTTACCTATGAAGAACAGACAGTTGACTATCATGTAAAAAAGGAATGAAGAGAAACGGTCAACAGGGTGTGGAGCAATGTACAAACGAAAAAGTTAGTTATTTTTAAACCCCATGGTGACTTTTGGCCCACCCTGTACAAGTTCTGCGGCAATAGATGCGGAACAGAAATCCGAATCAAGAGATAACGATCTGCCGCTAAGCGAGTGAATAAAAAAGTTCTCCACGACAGCCGCCCCTTCACTCCTGAGGAGCTGTAGAGCTTTGTTTAAGTAAATGAAGAACTAGCCCTAGCCGTGGTGTTTACAAACGAGAAAATCCTCAAAGCAGCCATGAAAGACGAGGAGGAGCAAAAAGAGGACGAACAAGAGAAACAATCCGATGAACAAGATCCACTTAGCATACAACAAGCTCTCATTCCTCATTCCATAACGAAAACTCTCTATAAACGAATGAAATTGTTCGTTCTCTTGGGTTTCATTCTAAAGGGTTTTCACTGTATGTATTTCAAAATTAAAGAAACTTTTGAAAATGATGATTATAATTTATTTTATTAATGACCTTAAAAAAATCTAGTAAAGTAAATATGGTTAGTCTTCGGTTAATTTTGGAAAATCTATTGTACGGCTGTAGATAAGAGTGTGTTCTATATAACCTTTAATGCCGCAGCACCTCCCTCTTCTCAACCAACCTTTTTTTCCTATTTAATAACTACGTGTTCGATGTTCAAGCTATCATTCAAGGTCTTGATTTAAATTAGAAAACTGGACCCGTCACCATACCGAACATCTGCCTAAAGAACTGTTTTTTCGTCTTAAGTGATCCTATAAACTTACCTAATATTCAACTGCTCATTATTAGCTTTAAATAATTAACAATATTCTTAGTTTCGCGTTCACATAGCGTTATACACTATAAACGCCTGTATATGGATGCGCGCTACCTCTCTCCGCGCTGTACTTCCTTCGAAAACGGTTGTAAATACAAAAAAAAACGCTTCAAATGAAAAATGAAGGTAGTTTTATAATCTACAAGTTTCATCATGACCTTGAATGACGTATTTGCCATAAAAAACTAGATAATTGCAACAAACCGATTTTCGCGACCTTTGACCTTGAATATCTAGTGACGCAAACACGAGATTATATGAGACTTTTTTCCCAGTCTTTAGAATGCCCAAACAAAGGTTTATACCCATTTATAGCTTATTCGCTTCCATTCCGAGGTTGGATGAATGTTTAAGATTCTCGATATAGAACGTCGAAGCAACCCAGGTCAATCAAGTCAACTAATGCGTTTTTGTTTTCTTAATTATTAAAAGGTTTTTTGTTTAATGAGTTGACACTAAGCAGCTTTTTTTTATTTCAATTTGCATAAAAACCAAAACATTTAATGGTGCCGAAACCCGGGAATTTGTTTTGAACCAAATATTAAAATCATTTAAATAAAAATGTCTGAAGCTGAGCTCTGAAGGTCAAGAGAGGCCGTATAAAGGGTTCGATGACAAAGCTGAAAACATTTGTCAAGAAAACTCTGCCTGAAAGAAAGACGCTCGAAGAATTTGATGCAAGATTAGAAGTCTTAGAGTTCTGTAGCTTCGGAAATCAGACACCTCCGGTTTCAAAGGATCATCCAAGACAAGGCACTTTCGGTTTCAAAGGTCAAGGTGATGTCACAGATCAAAACCACGCATCAATATTTTTTCCCATGCTTACGCTTAACCGTCGCCACCCGTCTTCACTAAGGCTACCCTACTGCGCACAAACCATCACCCACCCCCGTGTAACCTTAAACATGGCACAAAAGTTGACGACTACTTAGAGCTACAAATGCGAAATCAAAAATTAAATTGTTTCGGAGCCCCAAAAGTGGTCTCGTGGCCCCAAAAAGTGGTCCAGGACTCTTATAGGACAACTACTCATATTGTTAATTAATTTAAGTAAATTTCAGACAAATGGTAAGGAATATGAGTGATTTAAGTTGTACTAGTAACAAAAATATGAAATAAGAATATAATTTATGAATCCATTAAAAAAACAATAGGGGAACCACAAGGTTCGATTCTTGGAATATTGCTTTTTTTTTGTAGACCAATGAACTTCAAAGTGTCTCTATTTTCTCACAATAATTTATTAATAATCCCAAAACTAATGAGTTCGAGAACCGCATATAAGTAGACAAAATATAATAAGGAAGTGCGATGCGGTGGCATTAAGTGTTACGCATTCTTGCTGCGCTCAATCGCTACTCCGGCTTGTGATGGAAACTACCCCATGCAAGTGGTTATTAGAGTCTACGAACTCGAGAATTAGATATAAAAATTAAAAAAAACTCTGTTACACTGAAAAAACAAAACGTTATAATTCATAATCGCATATTAATCCTAACTCGTAGATTAAATTTCTGAATAGACAAATAAACATGTTAAACGAAAAGTTTCAGCGGCACGGTAAGGTAGCACGAATAACTGAGTCACCCAATTGATCATTCATAGCAAAATTTATAATTTGAATTAAAACAATAAACTAAATTAATGAAAATAGGTACTTATCTTCGGTATTTAGTTTTTTTTATGAACATTCGGGGAACTGATCTCAGGTAATCTTTCTTGAGCATTAGAGCTGGGCAATACTTAAGTAAAAAAAAAAACACTTAAGTACTATTTAAAGTACATTTTCGTTACTTAAGACTTATTACTCAATACTTTTGAAATGCCCCTATTTAGGACTTGAACATAAGTACTATCGTCTATTTACTGGTACTTAAGACTAAGTTTTGTACTTAAGTACCAAGATTTTTACTTAAGTATTTCCGAGCTATTCAGTACCTATAAATATCTAACCCTTTGTAGAAAAGAAAACACAATCTCAAGCGCAACTGCTTTTTTGTTGAATTTTAAAGCACGCAAAGAATTGTCAAAGCATGTGCCGCACTCACCCATCAAGGCAGAATCTTACAAATAAGACTGGGAAAGTAGAACAAAAACCAGTAACGTCTGGCTCGAATATAAGATCGACGATGCCTCGACTTGATGACATAACCACTAACATGTATAATATGGACTGACTGTGTTTACAGAAATACCTACACTGCAGAAAGGCGGCTCACTTCTATATTGCTGACTTTCGGTCTAAATATCAACTGAGAGAGAATTGTAAAGTGGGTTCGTAGAAATAAACGTTTTTAAAAAACTTATTTAGGATTATTACTGATAAAAACTGTTTTACCAAAGACAAAATATTCATTAGATACGCAGAAGAAATTCCAAAGGTTTTATTAAAATCATTTTTGGAGCTGTGTGCTCACTTTTTCAACTTCCCGCTAATGATTTTCCAATGTTGGCACCGACGTAACAACTTTTTTGACAAAATCAATTGTGCCCACGTGAAATAGAAAAGTAAGCAGTCCATTTTATATTGGTAAGTGGACAAAATCAAGGGTAAGCACGCAATGTCTCGCTCCAATATAAAATCAACGATGCCTCGACCTGATGTAGTCAAGACCCCAATCTTTTCTTAGAAATTTACTGGAAATTTTTTTCCTTAGAATTGTTATGCATTATTGGAAAATTATAGTTTTTATGAGTGTAGCAATGGGAGGTGAAAGTCTTACTCTACCTGCAGCGCCGAAAACTATAAAAAACTATAAATAGTAGCCACTGGTTACTATACATACTATAGTTTTCAAAAGGTATTTATTTAACTGAACTCTCTAAACTTCATTATATAACTGCCAACGTACAAAGATTCTAAAAAATAGTTTAAAAAGTACTTCAAAAAGTACTCAGTACTTTTTATAGACTTCGTACTTAGGTACAAGTACTTTTCATATATGCTGTACTTGTACTTACGCTGAAGTACTCAGGCCTTCGGTGCTTGTACTTAAGTACTTTTTCATTGGTACTTACCCAGCTCTGTTAAGCATGTTGATCAACTTATCCTCAACTGCCTTTTTTTTATTTTCTTCAATTCTCACGCCTTTCCTTTGATTTCCTTTAACTGTTCTTAATCCGTTTCCTTTCGCCATTTTTTTTTATTTTGATTTCCAACTTCCAACACTCCGACACTTCTTTTTCCATTGGCACCCTAGCACCCCTATTTGTCACTTTCGGCCCCTATTTCTCGTAGCTTTTGCATTTTCTTGAATTAAAATTGTTCTCGCAAGTTGGCTTAGTTCGAAAAATTCTAAATTCGTAAATTTTGAGAATTTTTGACACTCTCCACTTTTAGCCGGTAACTTTGAATGGTTTTTAATTTGAAATTTTCCAATATTTTTGGGTCGAATGTGCTTTATTTTATGCTTTGGGCTACTGTCGGAACAATATGTTTGCTATTACGGCCTGAGAATTCAGAAGTTCAGCAAGAAAAAGTCTCGGATTTACTTGTGATAATGTTTTGTTTACATAAATGCTGATAGTGATACTGGGGTTACTTTGAACGAGGTAAATGAAGCTATTTTAATACCGAATCTACATATAAAGACGATAAATACCGCCATCTTCGTTTCTAGTGTTCTTATCCTGGATTTCGTACAGTACCCTACTTGCCTTACATCAGCTCAACGTAAATACGTACGTATATTTGAATTCAATAATTTCTTAATACTATTTAAACCTAATGACAGGTGTGCAAAATCCAACGGGGATTAGTATACATCCATTAAAAAACGACATGGATGGATTTAAATTAATCAAACCTTCTAAGATTGCGGGAATCCTGCTCAATTCGCTTCGACCACTCCACAAAGGAGAGTCATTTCGGTCTCTATCCATCGTGAAGGTATGGTAGATTTGCTTAAATATCGATTACATGGCTGTATTTCTTGTTACTATTATTTTTAAGAGCAAAGAGCATCAAAGTGCCTAACATAGGTAATATCTCCTTTAAAATCCGCATTGATGCCCCCCATTTTACAGAAAGTGCGTATACAGTGCATATACGTGCATAATGGTACATACTTGGACTGAAAATAAATTGAAAATTGCTTGCAGAATCAATCGCATTGAATGCTGTTTGACATCACGCGACAACACATCAAGGGACATATTATTTCATTCCACTATTTCAAGCTTTTAATATTTATTCCTTTTAGATCACCGCACCCCTTTTCTTCGTAATTTCGGCACATAATAATAATAGTCAAGAAATAGCAAATATAAGCTAAATAATTACTTTATTAAGAGTGTGAACTATTACTGAATCATTATATTCTACACATAGAGTATGTTAGTAATTTATTTATTTACATCAATGCGTAAATACACCTAGATTTAGTAATATAAGCAAAAAAATGGTTAATGTTAGCAATAATAAAATAATATTAGAAAAATAATAATAAATAATATTAGAAGAAGTGAAAATAATAAATAAACGCCTACGTGAAAGAAATTTCCCCGACTCTAGGAAAAAATCGATAAAACAGTACCAAAGGCATAAAAAATACTAAGAAATGTATAGATCTCAGACTAATCATCCGCATCACTGAAGACCTTGAAAACATCACAATTGTAAAACGCGTAATAAATATAATAGTAAATGAGTGAAAAGAAAAATATATCAAGAAATAAATGCATAACAGATGGCAGTATTTTTGGATTTCAAACGTGTACCTTTGAAACAATTACCGGTCCTTATAAAAAAAAAAAACATACTTAACGGAGAATCACCACTTTTCGTACAACTTTAGGCCCGACACCTCTAGATATGAGAGATGTCTTAAACGATGCATTATGATACTCTTCACATATTTTATTACAACAATGTTTATTACAAGTAAGCGGGGGAAAGTTTTGGCAATCGAATGTTGCTTGAGCGACTTTCTTATGTGAAAAAGTGGACTGTTCTGCTTCTCGTGCGGAATTTGTGTGTCGTGGAAAATAACTTCCAATGCGAAAAATATTCACAACAGAACACTAATGGCCATGGAAGAAATAAGTGCAAAAATTGATACGGAGTATAGTATGTGACCCAAGTGCATGAAAATGCGTTTCCGGCAGTAAAAACGACCCGAGAAAGTTTTCTGAGTCAAGAACAAAGTACACCATCCAATAGTACTCAGTGAGACGTTTAATTTGATATATAACATGCTGTATAGGAACACCCCCCCCCCGGGTGGTTCCTACCCCCTACATGAAGGTATGCAGAGAAAATTTTTCTTCTACGAATTGTAGCTGGTAATAAGCTGAAGCGAATGAGATCCGATCTAAGGTCCGAAAAATCTAGTACCTCATTTCGAATAATAAAAAGGGAAATACTAAAAAAGTGAATATGGGGATTGCTATTTAAACCTCCGAGTGTAGCAGTGTAGGTACTCAAACTAGTTCTCAGGACTTAAGGAATTCGATTCTGAACTAAATTTACCAAAATCTACTAGATAAACCATTAACCCCCCTAAGCCTTCCCCGCTGAATTAAAATCTGTTCAGAGTATCTTAATTCATCGTTTAAGACATCTCTTATGTCATGTCGGGCATAAAATGGGCATTCCCCTTTAGAATAATTAATAAAAAACTAACAGGTTTGAACGCTATTTATCTAGGAATTTAATCTGTAAAAGTACTTTTGGTTTTACCACAAGGCTCGGTACTCAGGACGCTATTATTTCTCACATGTAATAGATACAGACATGTATTTAATGATATGCGAGAAATTCTGAGATCTTCGAAACCAGGTATTGTAATTTATTCATCCGGCTAGGATTTTAAGCTTGTGAAATTGTAAATTGAAGAGGATTTAGATATTTTATTTGCGTGGCTACCCAAAAATTAATTAGTTTTGTTAAATGTGCTAAAAATATAAGTGTACATAATATGTTACTTGAAGGTCTCCCTAAAGATTTATACATATGACACATACGTTAATCACTATACATACACTAGTGTTGAGAGAACAATACAAACAAGGGAAGCAGAGAGATGATCCCTCTTCGACGAGGTCAAAGATGATTACTTCAACTATGGCTAACTAACAGAAAATACCTGTTTTCGTGAAAAGGTAAATACCCTTCATTGAATTGAGTCTTAAAACTTCAACCTCTTCGACCGCCAATTGTATGCAAATTGAAAAAAAAAACATACTTGACCGAAAAAAAACAATTTTATCAAATAAGGTGGTGAGACTGTAGGCACTTATTTTGCAGACCTCGAACCGCCATTCATATAGGAATTTGATGATTTCAATCGAATAGTAACAAGAAAAAAAAGCACAATTTTATAATAGATCCTTGATTATACAGAAAGACAATTTTCGCGACAAGATAATAAACACTGCCACATTATCAGAAAACATTCAAATGCGCTTCGACTGCATTTATATCTATAGTGTCAAGAAGAATGAAGCGAAAAAAAAAACAAATTGGAGCTCATTACCCGTGTCTAATCCAGCTAACATTTCAACGGCTTTCCGTTAATCTGTCTCCCATCGTCTTCACGAAATCGTTTATCAAGGAAATAATTTTCCCCTCTTGAGCTGAAAATCACGCCGTTATCTGCATTTGCATAAAATGATAATTCACTGGCATAATGGGTCTCTGTGCATAGATATTGCCAAAGGGTATGAGAGCGGGAGTATGCCTCAATGGTGGTACACTTTCTGATGATTCTAAAAGTTCTTTCAAGAAATGGTGGGTGGGTGGCCGAGACGACTCTCAAAAGGCTGCATATAATAGGTATAACCCGCACCCGATCGTACAAACATAGACAGAGAAACTCCTCTCATCTAGAGGAAAACAGAAAATACAAAACATTTAGACGATTTATACCCGAACAAGGATTCTCCTCTTCGTTTAAACGCTATGCGCCTAATTTACTGTCTTTAATTAGATCCACTAATTGCCAAGTTGTTTTTTGTAATTGTCTTCTCTATAGCCCGCCCATCCCCCATGGAACAGACTCTCCAAGCATCACACAGTATTCGTAACCAACAGGAGGAGCATCAGAGACATCCTTTGCCACCATCACCGTCAGCATAGGAAAACACTTCACGCCATCAGGACTCGCTCTCCAATCAAATCTTTAGCGGATGGAAAAGGATCCGACACCATAGATAGGCGATGATGATGATGATGATGATGATGGTGGTGGTGGAGTAGTGTAGGGCGCAAGGCTTCTCTATACTATATGCACCTACATACCTCTACTTTTAAATCGAAAATTTTGTTGTGCTGTACTATTTCGTTGGGCCTTTTTGTTTTGTTCTTGCCAAGAAGAAAAAAAAAACAAACAAACAAAAAACAAACCCAAAAGAGTGCGGAAAGTTTTATTCCTTTATATAGTTGCAGGAAGGAAGAATTTTCTCGCGTTGCGACATTTTCATATAAGAGGTTGTCGCTTGATGCTGCTTATGGATACCAAAAGAGAATTACTTCCGATTCTAAGTTGGATTTCTGGTTTGGATAATAGCACAATGTAAGAATAACTAGTTTTTCGGAGGTGGGGATTGGCATGGGGTGATGGTATTAGGAATAGCATTCATTTATACCCTTTACTTTCAACCTCTTTTCACTCGAGCCCACGGCGAAATTATTTGGATAATTTTAATTTCCGACTTTTTATCGTTTTCAATTAGCTAATGCTTAAGTTTCGGTGCCCTAATTGGAGTTTCCTGGTCCTTTGATTAAATTCAAGTGTTACGAAATGGGAAAAAACTCACTTGAAAGTATTATAAACATTATCAGGGTAATTGCATTGAGGTTTGATATTAGCATTTATACTATAGAGATCGTGTCCTGAGCTTTTATTATCTCATTTTTATAGTTTTAGAATGTAAAGGGAATGATTGTCATTTTTTTTTTTTTTTAGTTTTTTTGTTATGAATAACAATTACATGGCCTGTAAGTAGTTTAAAGGAAAAGAAAATTAGATTAAATAATTTTATCAACAAACTAATCTAAGTATTGTAAGTATATGCAGTACCAATTCGATTACGATATGACTCGACCAATCGAAATAAATACATTCGCCTATAATACATTTTTGGACTTGAACTGCTTTTTTTTTTAATTATTTTTCAATTATGTACCTTGCTTTATCTCATTCAGGATTACCAGCTTAGTTAGACTAAAACGTGAATGTTGCATTCAAAAAACAAAATTAGAAAGGCAAATGGTGTATGGAGAATCACGTAGTGTGATGAGAGTGGTTTGCAATAAATTTTTGAATAAAAAATCCAAATTATTAGATAAAATTAGTGAATTTCTCTTTAAATCTTTGTGGGTTAATGCTAATTTCTATTGTAACAAGGAGCCATTGTTATAGTCGTAGCGTATTGCATATAGCAATATGCTACACGTACTGACGCGTGTGAGCCGGCCGCGATCAAGTTTAAAAAAACTGAACGCGCCCCGACGAAGCAATGCTTCCTCTAGGAGGTGACAGTCTGACAGACAGAAAAAGAAGAAGAAGAATCGACCCTGTCTTACCAACGCGTTCAAGAAGCAAAGACGTTCGAGTTAAACATCCATCATCATTTATAGTAAAATGGAAATTATCCAACAATCCTTCGGCCATCGTTCATCTTTCCTACAAGGACAAGGCAATCGAATAGGGAATGAGTCTAAGATTTGCACCTCAAGAAATACGCAAAGTTTGTGTAAAGGCACACAACACGGTGCAGGGAAGTTCATCTTCGTCATCACATTTAGCCTCATTAGCAGCTAGAACAGCAACCACCTGCTATAGATCATCAATAGCCTATACAGCTGGAATTGTAGCAGCGGCTGTAGCTATCGCAATACCGGGTGCTAATTTTACCAGCAGCAACTGTTGGAATAACTAGCTTATATGAAACAGGTAATCGTACAGTAGCAAGTAATGATTCGAGTTGAAAAACGCATTTGGGGGCAGTTTGACCACATCAAAACAACAATTTTGTTCTAATTGGTTCAACTATACACCATCTTCGCTTGAATCAATTCTGTAGAATTCTCCAAGGTTTCAATAATGACTGAAATAACTAAAATTGGATTAAAGACTCTTCTGGAATGTATTCGATTGCGCACATTTAGTAAATTTGTTATTAAACCAAAAATCAGAACAGCACACTTGCTATTATCGATCAAGATGCGAAATAAATAGTTTAAGTTAATCGTTATTTTCAGAATAATGAAATTCTCAAGATAAGTTTCAAGTTTAAAATAAATTAATATAGGTAGCTCATAGTACCAATAAAATTATTAAGAGCCGTTAGTTCTCGGATGATATAGGATTGGATAATTACACTAGTGCAATACATAAATCGAATCATATAATACCAAGCTATAAATCTACTGCCACGCCAGTTGTTATATTATTCCATAGAAAACTATTGGAATTTCTAACTCAACGCTGCTTATACAGTTTCTATTGACATCATCTAGAAGAAGTATGTCAGCAATATTGTATGCTTTCTTCTCCGATTCGCTTGCAGCAGGCAAGTTATGGAAAATCATCAGCCCGTCCTCTAGATAGGCACACGTTTTGCCAAAGGATTTTGTCAAAGAGTCAGCTATTAGGAATTTTCCAAATCTTTTAAATATACACAATTAATTCATAATTTGCTTTATTAATTTGCACAATTGAGTCGTATGACTCATTAATACGTGCATACTCGTGTACATATGTTTTGCAATAAAATAATGCGTATAATGACTTAATTAAAAAAAAAACAACAATACTAAAACAAAAAGAAAAGTTAAAAATAAGAAAATATAAAAAAGAAAGAAAAAGAAACAGAATTAAAAAAAAAAACAAAATAAAATTCAAAATGAAATAAGGAAAATAAAACTAATAAAATAATAAGCTATATATAGTAAAAAAGAGTAAAAACGAAAAAGGAAAAGAAAATAAGGGCTATTTACGCGTTAAATATTCACTCAAAGTTTATTAAAATAACTTAAGGCCTCCATCCTGAAACCCCGCTGACTCCGAAGTGCCCGAACATATACCGGGAGACTATTCCAGACTCTGACTCCATAGATGAAAAAGGTGCGAGAACTATATAGGAAAAAATAGCGAGGAACCCGCAATAATAGCGTACGTCGTGATGACAGAAATTCAATATTATCCTTAAGGAATTCGGCAGAATTATTATTGATTATATTGTGCATCATAACGCATAACAGGTAGTCCAAGTAGTGATCCAACTTACATCTAAGAATTTGCTTAGTTACAGCTGACACGTGATCATATCTCCTGAGGCCAAAAATATATCTAGCGCAAGCATTGAATGCCACGTTTAGCTTCCTACGACCTGAGCTATCAATATTGCAGTATACACAAGCTCCGTAAGTAATAATAGGGACAATCAGAGCCTTAATGAGTCGTTCACGTAGCAGTCTGGGGGTATACTCTGCATGTCGCCACAAGCTTCTCAACCCGCAGTAAACCTTAGACACAGTAGCATTGATATGACTTTGCCAGGACAGATCACTATCAATAAGCATACCTAAATTCTTAACCACGGTCTTATATTCAATAGGAGTGCCATTTAGATAAAGATATGGAAAGGATGAAACGTCAAGTGGCTGATTGTAAAGAATTATGCTCTGAGTTTTATTAGGGTTCAAGGATAACTTGTTTCTCAGTGACCAGTTATGTATAAGAGAAAGATCCTCATTAAAGTGAGAGATATCGCTAGCAGCACTAGTCTTAGATGACGACAGGAATAACTGTACGTCATCTGCATACAGTATCATGGAAGAGTACTTAGGAACTATCACAATATCATTAATATACAACATAAATAAGAAAGGACCCAATATTGACCCTTGCGGGACACCTGATTGAAGAGGTAACAGTTTTGACGAGGACGCATTCAAGACAGTAGCTTGCTTACGGTGAGTTAAATATGACCATATAAAGTTTGCTGCAGACTGATTAAAATTGAACTGAGTCACCAATTTTTGATAAAGAATATGAAAATTGACAGAATCGAAGGCCTTGGAAAAATCCAATAAGCATAGTATTGTGGCTCTTCGCAGTTCAATATTTTGTCTGACAGATTCATTGAGATGTAATAAGGCAGTAGCAGTACTGTGTTTAGGTCTAAAGCCACACTGCTGCTTTGCGATCAGACAATGAGCCTCCGTATAAGTCCTAATCTGCTCATAGAGTAACCTCTCGAGAACTTTAGATAGTACTGGAAGAATACTTATAGGTTTAAAGTCTTGTGGCACAGAGGGTTTACTTATTTTCTTCATCGGATAAACCTTTGCAATCTTCCACTGTGTTGGAAATGATGATGTTGTAATGGCCGTGTTGAAAATATGTACCATTGGTCTAATTATAAAACGCAAGATGAGCTTAAGGAACCGCAAATCAATATCATCCGACCCTATTGCATTTGATTTGATAGATTTTATAGCAAATATCGTGTCAATAATAGTGACATTTCTGAAATAGAATTGGGCGGATATATTATTCACAGTATTGGGGAACACGTTTATATTAGGTAAGCCAGGATTACGAGAACTATTTACAAAATAAGTATTAAGTTCGTCTAGGTCAATGGTACTACTGTCGTAAGATTTTGGGATAATTCCGGCTTCTTTTATATTTCTCCACACAGTACCAGATGGCAAAGATGGATCCAACTTTCGACGAAAATACCTAGATTTCGCTTTCCGAATCTCAGCTGTAGTAATGTTTCGTAATCTCTTATAGTTTCTTTCTAGCTCTGAGCCACCAAACCTCCTCCAGAGATTATAAGCAAGATTGCGCTCAATTATTAATGATTTAACATTATTGTTTATCCATGGCGAGCAATAACGAGTTGTAATAGTTCGTACTGGAACAAATTCATTATAAAGACTTAAAATAGCGCTATTGAAATACTCTACTTGGTCAGTGGAGTTGTTCGTTGCGTAAATATAGTCCCATTCAATAGATGTCGCTTCCTGGTGCAGACTCTCGACATCAATTGAACGAAAGTTTCTTGTCTTGAATGTCCTGTGGTTAGCTCTTTTAATAGATGGACATACCACGGAAACAAAAACAGCTAAGTGATCACCAATACCAGCCAATGGAAACTCAGTACAAGATTTAACTAGTTCCGGCCTATCACATATAACCAAATCAAGCAAGCTTGAGCCATTACCATAATAATATGTTGGATTCGTGTTTATAATTTGCAAGCCACTAGAACCCAGCTGAGTTATAAAGTATTCAGGACCAGGAACACTACTATCTGAAGTGCATAATATTCTGCACTGAAAACAGTCACGTATATATAGAGCTACACCACCACCACAAGTACCCGCGAGAATATTCATTACGTTTACCCAAACATTTTCAGAAAAAATTTTTGTTTTGTTTTGGCTTATTTTTTTGAGATCATTGTTTTATTTTATTTTTGCCGAAAATTATTATGATGATGCAAGTTCTATTCTTGCTATTACATATTATTACTATTATTATTATTGTAGATCTTGATATCGTGAATTAAAAAGATAGGGTATCAAGTAAGGTGAAGTTCAGTAACATTAGAGCGGTTTTATAGAAAGTTCGATTATAGTCAGTTAAAGTTCTGATATATGTATCTTCAGCTATCAAAAGGTACATTAGCAATTTAGTAATAAATTGAGCTGTGCGATATATCGATATATTCCGTAGTTCTAGCTAAGAGATAGACGGCTTAGTATGTTTCAATAATGTTTCATCGAGCTTTTTTATTAAAATAGCATCTAGTTTAATATTTAATTTTGCATTTGTCTTCATTATAAAATTGCATCATCCTAGTAAGTCAAGCATAGAGTGTTTAAAGAATTATCTCAGTGCTTATAGATATGTTGTATGCAAATTACTTTTCTTACCAAGTGAATTATCTAGTATATCTCCGCCTTAAGGATTTTTCCTTTTGTTTACCATTCATTTTTTTGTGAATCTCCTTATTTAGAACATACTATTAAGATTTTCTTTCATGATTGAAGCATGCAATTCATAAGAGTTTCATTAAAATTAACTTTAATTTAACATTTATTTGCTTAGAATAAGTATATGATTACGCATATTTTCCTTCGAGATTATTTCTTAAAACACAAAAATATTATACCGTCGAATAGTTTCAATTATAACGTGAACATGATTGGCTGAGCTTTTAGTTTTCCTTTCACTATCCCGGAGCCTTCGCGATTGGGATAAAGGTCGTCTAGGTTCGCCTAGTCTCTCTCTCTCATTACAGGTCAACAAGCGACTTTGAACGATTGTGCCACCCAAAGTCGATGGGAGGATGGGGCTTGGCCGGAAGGCATGCCATCTGCGCCTTCAATGGAACATAGGTAAGTGACGTAAGGGTAGCTTCAGGACCGAGTGTGTGCTGGCTCGTTTATGTAGGCATGAAGATTTTTTTTTGATTATGGGTGGTGACAGCGGTAGGTATTTTCGGGAACCTCCCCACACTCTCCGCCACCCTTAGCCGAGGTGCTAGCATGCCGCCCTGTGCTATCGCTGTCATCGAGTGATCTGTCAGCTCATGCTGACAGTTTGGACTCCACGTCCTAACCATTCACTCTCAACATACTTCCATAACACCATGCTGCCAGATTGGAGTATTTTGTCCCCAAAATGAGGAAAAATCCACTCGCTAGGGAAAGTTTGAGGAGAACATATTCGTGGGGAATTATATGATGGAATATATTTAGTAGGTAAGGGGAAAAATTGTGGATTTTGTTATTTAGTAATTTTTAACTTAGAGCTGTAGAATGAAACAAAACTCTTTTACCTGATACACTTGAAATCCGATTGCGCCATCTGTATGTTAATAGAGACACAGCGGTTTTGTTTTCAGTTTGCTAAGCATTCCACCCATTGATTGTTATTCATTTGTTTAAGCTTGCATATTCCACCCGTTTATTTATTTATGTATTTCAGTCTAGAGAGATCATTTCCTACAGACTATGCTAATATAACTTAACTAATTATTATAAATTACCAATTAATAGAGCCCAAAAATCGTAGAAAAAACAGTGTCGCACCCAATTGGGCGTTGGGCGCTTTTCATGAAAACCGAAGCGCAAATTTTGTAAAAAGATAGCTCAATTTGCGGAAAAGCGACCAATCTGGCATCACTGTTGGCCACATGTATCGATCGAAGTAGACTATATCCAAAAATAAATCGTATTTCGATAAAAAAAAAAAGATCGTATCATTTCAAAATCACTGACTTATCAAATAGCTTCGTGCATATGTCTCTCTTCGTGGAAGGAATATTTTTGTTTTTACAGATTTACGCCTTTATCACGTCCAAGTCATATATTAAAACAGTACTAAAGAGTGTCCATCAACATAGTAATAGTATTAAGTACAATCAAAATATAAGTATTCAAACAAACAAGAATACAATAGTATCAAAATCAAATTGAAAAACAAAATGCAACTAAAGAAGAGGTAATACTCTTAGTATCACTAGATTATAGTAATTTGTTAAAATAAATTAAATAAGCACGACTACAAGTACTTACAAAATTACAATATCTTTAAACTTGGTGCGTTCAAGAGCCTAGATCCACATCATTTTCGTGCATTTCATCAAAACGACGAGAGCAATAGGAAATAGGTTCATGCCGATCATAAGAGATTCGGTGATAAGGCACATGTAACAAACATCTTGTTCTAAGTGCAAAACCAAGCACATAAATATTGAATAAGATTAGCAAATGAACAGAGAGTATCTGTTACAAGCATTATAGATGAGGACAGTAGGAGTAGGAGAAGTATCTAACAGTTTTAGCTCCAAAAGCATACATCTTGATTTATAATTGGGTAAATCATACAACCAACGCAACCTTCTTAAAGCATAGCGAGTAAAATTTTTTTAAATTTTCATTGTATAATTTCACCTTTAAAAATTAATTTCAAATTGTTTGGCACTTTCGACAATTTTCTTACACTTTTCATGTATCCAACATACATGTTCGTACCACGATAGCATGATACAAAAATAAAACAAGTATGGCCGATTCGAGAGGAATTTTTCATGTTGCTACGTCATGAGCAGCGCTGTCACTTGGATAGTTTCAGGGGTAGTACAATTTGCTGCCAAAGCGGAGTACTTTTGGGAAAAAAACGAAGCACACGACTATACGACGAAATTTAATGAATTCAAATTAATATAGCATGGGATGTCCAGAAATCATTTAATAGTTAATAAAACCCATTTTCGTTAAAACTACTCATATTTAGATTTTTAAATAAATCTACATGTGTCTAGTACCACCCGCTTGACTGTCTGAGTTCACTGTAGTGTAGACAGCAGGCAGTAGCAGAGTTTCAATGCTATCCTGATGAGATCGGCATTTATTGCTGATCGAAACCACACTATGTACACTCTCAAAATTTCTTAATAAAATTTTGAATTTTGGCTTTAAATCAATAAACTGATAGAGAGGTACCTCGGTACATCATATTAAAAATCAATTATGGTTTTGTACCTTTTTTTCCGCTTTCGAGATTACAAAATCTTCTTCATGATAAGTTATTTTAAATTATTCAGATATTTTTAAACAATGCCAAAGATGCTACAATACAAACTAAAATGGAGTACAATAAGAGAAGCTGATGACTTAAAGCTTTCACAAAACTTTATGAATCGCGTAATAAAGCCGCACAAGATTACTTTTTGTTAACTTCATCAAAGAACCCAGTCGAACCGTTACCGATCGGCATAAAGGAGCAAAACGGAGAGCATGTGCATTTTTTTATCACATAACAGATCTTCTTGGCAAATTAAAATGGGTGTGCAAACTGCATTGCGTGAAATATTAAATATTGGAAAGAAACATATTCAGAAAGTGTGTAATAATAATAACCTTTATTTGGCTTCATGTAGAACAGAAACTGAGAATCGTGGTGGAGACTTGCTGCAAGACAATAGGCATCTTAACCAATTAACAAAATAACTTGAATGTAAGAAAAAGAAATTATAGAACCTGAACTTCAAGTAAAAAAATCGTATTTATGAGAGATATTTCATACAAAATTTAATAATTTATGGTTCATACATGTCACATTTTTGGTCTTATTACTCTTATTGCTACATTATTTATTTATTTATTTTTTTATATAGAAATAACTGGTTTTATTTTTGGATTTTTCCACGAATTTTCTTTTCCAACAATAAGATTTTATTAAGTTTTAAATTTAAAGTTGACAGATGTTGATTTTAAAGTATCATTAAGTAATAGTTATGATTCAGGTAATTATACCTACATGAGTAAAAACATTTTGGCATGAAAACCTATTTTTGAGAAAAATATACCTCCATAAAGCAAATTAATACAGGTGTATACTAATAAAACACATAAATTCTAATTAATTAAATTATTTTATTATTGAAAACTTTTGAATTTTCAAAATATTTCTAAAGTGTTTAATACAGTTATCATGCAAAATTGTATTGACAACTTCAGTTGTTTTAATTTTTCCGCATTTCAAAACAATTACAATAATTGAATCACCAACAGCTACACTTTTAAATAATTCTACAAAAGCTCCTAAAGGCAAGGTTATGCAAAAGAAGGAAGACAATAATTTTAATTTCTGCAATCTTGTTTTTTTTTTTATAATGGATTAAAATTCATAGCATTTCGAGACTTTAAAATGACACGGTTCTAACCAACAATTTTGAGAAATCGACTTTTTGGTCTGACATAGTTTTATTTGATGATACCAATCAGAAAAATATTCTCTGGCAGCCCTAATATCTTTAGAAATCGGTTTCTATGACAGTGGCGTAGTTCTATTTTCCACGTAATGCAGCTGAAATTATGTGCAACAGTTCTAACTGTATCACTTACACCCGTGTCAGACAAACTTTTCAGATAGAACTTTGTCCTCTAAATTATATGAACAAAATCTTTCTGCCTTTTCTATCAGAATAATAGCTGCGTTCTTGTAGTTAGAACTTTTGTTATCAGTGCTTGATCTAGCCTTGTAAAGAGCCGTTGTTCAGTAATATTTCAAAAACTGTAGTTAAAAATGGCCTTAAAGGAAAAACAAATATTGGAGGAGTTATCTGGTAAGTATTATTTATTTTAATTAAGTTCACGAAGCAACGTCTGTCTCATTTTAAGGCAATCATGATGTAAGCAAGGTTCCTGTTGGACAATTACTAAAACGGAAATATGATAGATCTAATGAGCCGGGTATAAAGCAAGCTACATGTAGTAAATAATTAAAATTTTGCTATTGAGATAAACCTGACTTTAATATCGTTTATTCATAATTTAAAGACACGAATAATCCGTCACTTGCACGTCATTCACCATTCATCAGTGAGTCAGAGCCAAGCTTGTTCAACGCTAGCAGCGATGTAGACAGTACGTATATCCCAGTATCCGAGTTTAGCGATTCGAGCGAAGAATTTGTACCGGATCAAATTCATATAGAGAGGGACATTGTAAATCTTTTAGAAATCCAAGGCGTAAAAGAAAAAAAAATGTTCGCAAACGAGTTGCCAGACCCAACCAGTGGAAAGAAAATATGACGAAAAAACTATGCCAGTCCGGAAAGGAGTATATAAGCCGTCGTTGCGGAAAATCCGTCCCTGAAAGAAAAATTTTGACCGTTCCTGGCTGCCAGACATGCAAGTTTAAGTGCACTTCTCACATCACAGAAGAAGAGCGAAAATCCATTTTTCAAACCTATTATGATTTAGGCCTTAATGAGAAAAGACACTTCTTGTTACAAAATTCGGATCGTATTTTAACGGTGCGTGCAACTAAGTCATCCTTACCTTCCAGAAGACAGTTCAGTTTCCGTTATTTTTTTATCATCAAAAACGACAAAGTGCAGGTATGTAAAACCTTTTTCCTTGCTACTTTATGTATATCGCAGAAGCCTATCTACACTGCACATTGCAATAAGAGTGCATGTGGCACACCGAAACCTGACGGAAGGGGGAAAGCTGCAGGCAGCCGTCGCTCACTTCCGAATGACTCACTTCAAAAAGTACGTGATCATATTAATTCATTTCCGTAAGTAGAATCACACTACTGCCGAGAGAACACTAAAAGAAATTGTTTAGATTCAACCTTGAATGTTGCTAAGATATATGAATTGTACAGTGATTATTGTAGGGATGCCTGTTAAAGCGCCTTTTTATCGTAGAATTTTTAATACTAAGTATAACTTAGGATTTCATATACCAAAAACCGATAGATGTGATTTGTGCGAGGCATACAAAAATGCAGAAAAATATGACTTGATCACATCTCACCAAAGACTCCAGTACGAAAATCACATAACTGCCAAGGAAAATATGAGGCAAGAAAGACAGATGAATAAGGAAGGTAGCATACCAGTTTGTCTTTCGATTTACAAAATGTAATTTCTTGCCCTAGGGCCAAAATAAGTTCATTTTTTTACCGCAGAAAAATTAACGTCTACAATTTGACAGCACAACTTTCAACTAGCAAAACTGTCTATTGTGCACTATGGTCGGAGACTTTATCGGGAAGATCTGGGAATGATTTGGCTAGCGCGATGAAAAAAATAACGGAACGCATAATTGAAGAAAATGAAATTTCCGATTTAATAACATGGTGCGACTCTTGTGTACCACAAAATCGAAATTCGTTAATGTCAAACTGCATGATGGATTTAATTCGTGAAAATCCAAATTTAAGCTCCATAACAATGAAGTTTTCAGTTCCAGGCCACTCTTGCATTCAAGAGATAGACAATATTCATTCTAACATAGAAAAACTGTTACGACGAACTGAAATCTATTATCCACTTGGGACTCATAAAACTCTTAAAAATGGTGAATAGAAAAAGGCCATATAGAATCTTACAAATGATGGAATCGGATTTTTATGACTATGGATCAACAGCAAAATTATTTAATTATAAGAATGTACCATTTTCAAAAGTTGCGGTTTTGAAATTTACTAGAATGTTCCTCGAAGTACAATACAAACTAAGCCATTCCAAAAGTGAATTTAAAACCATTAACATCAGACATTCAGAGCGTCCTCAACGGTGCACCTCACAAGTAGACCAAGGAAAGGATTCTATACCAGTATCGGAAGTAAGACCAAAGGTTATTCGCAAAAAGCCGACGATTTCTACAGAAAAAATAAACGATCTGAAGCAGATGTTAAAATTCATGCCACCCCGCAAGATCAGCAATATTATAAAACGACATTAAAAATTTAGAGAGTGTAAAAGATTATACCATGAATTTACTTATATAATCTCTTTATGAAAATAATTTGCTCACGTTTTTCTTATATTTTGAAGGAAAATTGCTATATTTAAAATAAAGATATTATTTTTTAGTTATTTAATCTTAAAGTTTGTTCGTGCTTTTCCCTTCACTTGCTGTTGTTTATTCGTCAAATTTGCTAAATTGCTTCACATTAATTTCCCTAGATAATATCATTAAAAGTTCCAAAATTTCTAAACGAATCATTCTGAAATAGTTCTATTGGCACTTAGAACGATTTCAGTTAATTATTGTGTCGTATTCAGTCGACTATGGTTCTAACTGTAAAACCGGAAGTGATTTAATTCTTAAACTTGATTGGATTCAATGGATTTGAAGATAATCCTAAGTTCTTCTGAGATGAAGATAGTGTTATGGAAAGTTACAATGACTTCAAGATATTACAGCATAAGTTATCAGCAATGAAAACTTTAAATCCTTCTTACGCAAAACTAACTAATTATCAGTTAAAACCTTGTCATTTTAAGGTCGCGATTTACTAAGTTGGTCATTGATTGGTCTTAGACCAATTCTAGCTTTTGTTTTGTTTTGCAATAAGTTTAAAACATATTTTACAAAACCTTCTCTTGTTTCTATCTAATTATAAGTCTCCATCATATTTGTTTAATTTTCTAGAAACTTTCTAGATTGCCTTTGATCTTCGGATACATTTCTCACATTCATAGCATTCGTACCACCAAATTTAAAAAGTTCAATATGCAATATTGCAATATTGTCAAGAATTAACTTTACTACTTTACCTATATACATATATTTTAGATACCTTGAGACTTACTTGTCCTATAGCGAAAGTGATTTATACTCTGCTTTAAGTTAGGTTTCAATCTACCTAGGTGAATAAAAACCTGTTGTTGTTGTTTTTTTTTTTCTAACAGGAGTAGTACCAATGTTGCCGTTTTGCTCCGATCGGAACATTTGTGCTCCATTTCAGTTCAAACTGCTCTCGCGCTACTCCCCATTTCCAAATGCTCCGTTTTATTTATTCTACAATCCAAAAATGGTTGAAGAATTTTTCGAATTATTTCAAATTTTAAGTACCGCCATTGCCATCTAGCATTTCGTTTTCAATTTATTAGTAATTTGAACTACAATTTTAAGGAATTGGTACTGCACTCTAAATCCCGCAAGCGACAGCATGAAGGCTGTTTGTCCTATACATACCGAAAAAAATGGAAAAGAAGTAGAGTTTGTAATTTTGTGTTTTGTGATTGTGCTACATTTTGTATTCTCCTGGTCATCTTTCTAAGGATTCTAAAAACATTTATTCAATTTCTGCAATGGACAGGTAAAAGAAAAAATCTTATGAAACTAGAAAACAAATTAAGCCCATTTCAGATTCCTGGTAAAAAGAAAATAATGAAGAATCCTTAATTTTACGTGAAATGAAGAATCTTTAATTCTACCTAATTTAGATACAGGAACAGGATCGAAAAACAACCAAGGTAAGAGCAGAGAAATACGGGAAAAAAAATCTCGAAAATTTAGAGAATGTTGGAAAGTTCAGCTTAAATGTTTGAAAGAAAAAGAACAACAAACCAATTTGCAAAGTTTGTCAAAAACTATTATCGAACAATTTTTGTCTTATTGACAGGCATATGAATTCAACACTTCATAAAACAAATATGAAAGTCCAGAAATATCAAATTAATATAGAGCATTTATTGAAAGGTGATGATACGACAAGAAAACTAACCCTGGTAAAAGTGGCGGAACTAAAGATAATAATGTTTTTGCTTCAATATAACCTTGCTATTTATTTGCCTTATTACACTGTATTATATACTTTTAAGGATGATTATTTCAAATCTATTACGGATATTTTGCGTACACAAAACTATAGTCTGATTATCGACGAGACAACAGACATTAGTACTAACTAGCCTTCGTTGTGAGATACTTTGACTGCAATATTAAGAAAGTTAGAGATAGATTTCTAGCTCTTATTACCCTCGATAAATTTGGCTCTGCAAGTATTTATGAAGCTATGATTGAATTTTTTAAAGACCTTTCTCTACCTATAGAAAATCTTGTTGGATTTGCTGCAGATAATGCCTCTGTCATGATGGGAGCAAGAACAGGTGCCAAAACCTTATTAAGAAATAAACTGCCCCACTTGTATTATTTAGGATGTGTATGCCATTCAATGCATTTATGTACATTAGCAGCTGCCAAAAAATTTCCGCCAAATATTGAATTTTTATCAAGAAATGTATACTTCTTTTTTCACACAGTGCCAAACGTCAGAAGGAATACATAGAGTTTCAAAACTACCTTGGAATAACACAGCATAAAATTTTAAAGCATTAAGCTGGTTTGAGGCATTATTTAATAATCAAAGATTTTGAGAATCATCAAGACTTACCTGTAAAAATAACTGAAGAGTTAAATAGTGAAAATAAAGTCTATTTTTCATTTCTGGAGTATATCTTAAAATTAACAAACAAAATTAATTTGGAGTTTCAATCCGAAAGTCCGCGGACGGATTCATGTCTTATTGTCAATAATTAAAGGGTACTATAAAACAGTATTGTCCAATTTTATGAAAAAGGAGTATGTTGACAGATATTTGGAAAAATTTTCATCTAAACACTTTGAACACCACAAAAAAGTACGAGATATTTATATTGGAGCAAAGGCAGAATTAACAACTAATTCTGGAGCTCTTTCCGAAGATATAATTAAAGAAATAAAAAAGAAATTACCCTCAATTACATTCAATTACCCTTAATTTTAATGATAACATTTTAAATGCAGTCGAAAGAATTAATTCAGGAAAATTGACAGAGAGCCTTGTAAAGTTAATTTCTTACTTTCCGAACTTAGTGGAAGACAGTGAAATAGAGGATATTGATGGTGAATGGCGCAATTTGACAAATTTTAATATAGATAGAAGTCTAGCTGTAGAGAGTTTTTGGGCAAAGTTTTTGATTTGAAAAATGGTCTTAGTGATAAAATGTTTGCTAAAGTGTTTGTTGTATCATTGTTGTCCTTGCCTCATAGCAGTACAACAGGTGAGCGGATATTTTCACGGCTAAATTAGAGTCCATGTAATGCGTTATTAAACATATACTACAGACGATGAAGATCTATATGATAAAAAGAGAAGCAAGGAACAATAATTCCTCGGCTCTCACAACGGCACTCACTATTATTCTGTGTAATTCCAAGTATGGGAAAATATCCAAATATTTGGGATTGTCTAAGCTTTTGTCATCAATGAACAGCATAGAAGAATTATCAAATTTAGTACATACATACAATATATATGAATGGAAGTATAATTAATAAAAATTCAGTCGCCAAACCCGAAATCTCAAAATCATACAACAATGGAGTCATGCGATTTCGAGTTTGGGAATTTTTTGTTTGGGAATTTTTGATTAAGAATTCTGAGTTTGCAAATTTTATACTCTGGAAATTTCAAATGTGGACATTTTGTTTCTTGGATATTTTGCGCTTGTTTTATTTGGGGATTTTGACTTTGAGAACACACGTAAGTAACTCCTCTAAAGTTTAAAGATTGATAAGTTGCAAGAAGTTTGCATGTCTCACACCAGTATACGGTGGCACAGGACTCTATGTCTGTTCCAGTAGCTATTTTATCCCTGCCTTATTATATCTTATTTAGGTAATTTATTCCATAGCTGATAGAATCATTTCATTTCATGGTCATCGTTGTTCTCTGCCCCAGTTCATATGACAGAGAACTTGTATGAGTTTTCTCCAGCGCTGTCATCTGTACTACGATAGTAGTATTTGTACTACTATTGGGTACTACTCCTTTATGGTTTGTACTACCCTAAGCAATTTCATTTAAAAGTTTCGCTTTTTAGATTTTTAATTTAAAATACTTAATAGAACTGCGTACCAAATGATTTTTTTACATAATTTGCAATTCTACTCGAAATATTTAGTACTTCTTTAAAAAAAATAAAATTGATTTTATTACTATTCCTATTAAATATTCTGTCATTTTAATATTTATATTACTGCTTCGCACACCGTAACCGCTCCGCTTACTTAACGGTGTCCTATTAATGTGTCCGATTTTTAATTTAGTTTAGTCGTTTGAAATTGTAGAATCTATATACATAGAAAAAATTCGATTTTCAATAATTAAAAATATTTGTATTTTATTTATTTTTATGTTTTAGTGTTACATTTGAATAATATTTTATTCTGTTTTTTATATGATTTTATATACGTGTAATGAATATACAGGGTGTTTCCTCCATGGTGGTAAATAGAGCAGTAATTGATAGTACTCACCTAGCCAAACCAAAAATAATTTGCAATTTAATAGTATGCGGGCCAATATGACGCATTTTTATAGCGTGCTCCGTTTAATTTAGAAATGCTCCATTTTGGATACAATCTATGCTACATTTTGAAAACTGCAACGGCAACCCTGAGTAGTACCGGAGTACGCTATTAGTTTTCGGAGTACAAATACTCCGATCGGAGTACAAACGACAGCACTGGTCATGAGGTGACTAAAGTCATTTCCAGACAATTTGTTTTGAGTTTTTCGTATAATATTGACTGAAATATGTTTTGAATATATTAAAAAATTTAGCAAAACATTAGTTTCTTCGTTTAAATCGGGAAAAGTAATTATGTGCTAGTGGGAAACCAAAGAAATTTCCAAATACAAATTTTTTTTCACTGTGATAAGGATATGGATTGAAATTGAAACGAACAAATTTCTGACAATTGTCGTCAAAGGAGGCAAGCAAGCAATTGACAGATTTTCCGGCCATACCTTGTTTATCTTCGTATCATGCCCCGGTAGTAAAGAATTTGCAAAGAAATTATATTAAAGAGTTCAAATACATTTCAAATTTAGTTTACTCATATCTATTTTTTTTTAAGAATTCTTATAAAAAATACGAATTTGTCATAATGAATTTGTAAACAACTAATATAATAATAAAACTTTCAAATGTTATCAAAATTACCTAAAAATTTCCCATAAATCCAAAACTTTTTCCCACCTAAAGGATTTTTAAAACTCACCATTATTTGTGTGATCATCTCTTATTTCACCTAAATGTAGGCATGCGCATTGCATGATGCTGTATTTCTTCTTCATCCACTGAACTTAACTTGTCACTTCAAATTACAAAATTTTTACCACAAAACGAAACATTCCCGAATAAAAATAATTTCAATTTCAAATAATTTTTTTTATTCTAAAGCTCGTCTTTTTTATTCACAACACAAAAAAAAAATATTCATCACGACAGAAAACTGAAAAAATACAATTACCACCAGAATCACGCGATATGAATTTATGTATATAGAAAGAAAAAAAAAATCAGAAATGCCAGCCGGACGCCATGACACCAAAATAGAAAATTATAAATTTTCACAGAAACACATTTAAACACAAAAATCTGTTATGGCGAAATTAAAGAAAACATCACAAATTAATAAAATATTTCGATTAGGATAAAATCACTTTTCAATTAGATTATTTAGTTAAATCTTCTAATGTATGTGTAGTGCCATAGCTTGATTTTATTAAAGAATAACTCAGAAAAACGAAAAATTTAAATTAATTAAAATTAATTTTAACCGAATTGAAATTCACTTGAGATCGTACTCCCGCAATGGATGATGTCTGTCTGACAGGCTGACGATTTGATATCTGATCTCATCTCTCCTCAACACCGAATAAATCACAATTTCTAACGGATTCTTTTTTTTTTTTTTAATTTGTGTAAAAGAGAGTAAAGCAGAATTTGAAAAAGCGATAAGAAAAATTTTACTGAAATGAAAACAAAAAAGAAAGGAAATTGTGTCTCGGTTTGGTTTAGGTCTAAAATAATTAGCCCTTCTGTGATGAGTGTGTTTTTACTGTTGCTAGGAATTTAGAAGGGTTCTTCTGTTCCTGATAGATTTGAAGCAATTTACTCACAATAAGTTCCGCTCGATCACAATAAAAACAAAAATAATTTTTTTTTTGTATTGATTTGAAAGACTCGACAGTTTTATTTCTTTTATTGATTCTGTTTTAAATTTATGTGAGGATTTCGAAAGTCCTTTTCAATTGGCGAAATCTTTTTAAGATAAAAATTAATCATCACACGCGATCGTAATTTATGTCACATCGTGGGCCATTCATATGGAGCATAAACTGTTTTTCGTTTTATGTTTTATGTATGACCCCATATTAAAAAAAAAAAACAAAAGTAATAGAAACTTCTGTGACCAAACGATAGTGGAGTTTTGAAAAAATATTGAATTATTTCTAGAAGAGCACGTTTTATTCTGATCCAAACAATTGTCGCAGTAGAATGATTTTGTATTTTTCCAATGAAATCTAATTATTTCAAGCTTTATACTACAAGGAAGTTCTAATTACATTTGCTATCCTGTTTCTGCCTTTTTTCTTTTCCTCTACATAAAACATAAATCTCTCTGGATTACTGATTTCTACAAGTTGTTTGGTAAATATAAGTTGAATGGAGTATGCCAATGGATTCCTTCAAGTGTTCTGATCACAATTAATTTTTTTTTTGTAGACTTCCTCTCCCTCAAATTTACATTTGAAAATTTTTCGTTTTTCAAAGGGAAAGTTACATTTATAAAGGGGACCAAACAGGGTGACGGTTCAAAAAAAAATATTGTTTTCTTTTTGAATTTTTTCGTAGTGTAACATACACTTATAAAATATTAAGCTTAAATTCAAAGAATTACAAAAGTTATGGGGACTTAAGTGAACCTGTGCATGCGTCTGTAGCCGCCTGTAAATTGATGATCCTTTCTTAGCCCGCTCTAGAAAATGTTTCTTATTAAAGGGTTTTCCAATAATTAGCTGTCATTTTTTGACATTTGACAAGTAGAAACTACGCCATTAATAAAAATGGAACCATACACGATTCAACAACGCATTGAAATTATTAAAATTCACTATAAAAATGGTGAAAATGTGGCAGAGACGGTTCGTAAAACTCGAACATTTTTGGGTCGTCGTGAAGCACCTTGTCGGACCGCAATACAGAGATTGGTAGAAAAATTCGAGCTGTCGGGACAAGTTAGTGATGTGAAGAATAAAACCCGTGCACGTCGCTCAAGAACAGCCGAGAATATTGCTGCTGTAGCCGAAAGTGTTGAAGAAAACCCAGGTTTGTCCATTCCTCGTCGTTCTTTGGAATTAGGCATTCCACAAACGTCATTGCACCGTATTTTGCATAAAGATTTGGGTCTTAAGGCTTATAAAGTTCAGTTAACACAAGAACTCAAGCCGGCCGATCATCAACAACGTCGAGTCTTTGCTGATTGGGTCCTTGAAATGCATGAAAATGATCCGGAATTCTATCGAAAGCTCATCTTGAGTGATGAGGCCCATTTCCACCTCGATGGCTTCGTCAACAAGTAAACTTGTCGCATCTGGGGCTCGGAAAACCCAAGAGCTATTGTTGAAAAGCCTCTCTATCCTCAACGTGTGACTGTTTGGTGCGGTTTATGGTCCCGCGGGGTCATTGGACCTTACTTCTTCGAAAATGAGGCTGGAGCAACAGTTACGGTGAATGGATTGCGCTATCGACAGATGATTAATGATTTTTTATGGCCGGAATTGGATGGTATTGATCTGGACAACGTTTGCTTTCAACAAGACGGCGCTACGTGCAATACAAGCAACGAAACCATTGATCTTTTACGGGAAAAGTTTCCGGACCGTGTTATCTCTCGAAGTGGTGATCACAATTGGCCACCGAGATCTTGTGACTTAACACCTTGCGACTTCTTCCGTTGGGGCCACGTGAAAGAGAAGGTCTACGCCAATAGCCCAGCGTCGATTCAAGACCTCAAAGATGGAATTCGTGAGGCTATCGAGGACATAGGGCAGCCACTTTGCGATTTGGTTATGGAAAATTTCATGAAAAGGATATGGTCCTGTAGGCGTGGTCGTGGTGGTCATTTGGCTGATGTTATTTTCCATTATTAACGGCATACCTTCCTCTTTATAATGAAATAAAGATCCGATCATTTATCTAAAAAAAATGGCATTTTTCTTTGAATATCAAAATAACACCTCTTATTGGAAAACCCTTTATAACTAGAAAAATGTTAGGTAGGCGCATGTAGATTTATGATCCTTTATTAATCATTGTCCAGGCAATGATAATATTATTTGGTTTTGTCTAGACCTAGAATCGACGAATAAAGGTAAAATCAAAGAAAAATGTTTTATCGACAAAAGAAATAAAATTTAAACTTTAAATGCGATTTCCCAAAAACACAATTTTTCATATCGATCCTCGGTAGAGCTCAGCCAATTTACATTGGATTAACTTGAAATTTAATTAATATGTAACTCCCTAGACTAGTTTCAGTTAAACGTAGCATTGGTTTTTTTCTTTTTTTAGTTGAAATTTTCAAAAATTAATTACTTGAACTATAATAAATATAATAAATGGATCACTCAATACAGGAATTTTCCCTGATATATGGAAAGAATCTTTAATTGTTCCAGTGCAAAAAATAAAAAATTCGGCAAAATGTGAAGAATTAAGGCCCATAAACATGCTTGAAACATTAGAAAAAATAATGGAAAAGATAGTAAAAAGTCAGCTTGAACTAAATAATATTCTAACAGAGCAACAGTCAGGATTTCGTAAAAATCACTCATGCGAAACGGCTATAAACTGGGCATTGATTGACTGGAAAGAAGATATATAAGCAAAGGCAGACACGTGATCTTAATATTTCTGGATATGAAGAGAGCTTTCGAAACCATAGACAGAGATATCTTAATAAGAAAACTCAGGCGATATGGGATACATGGAAAAGAGCTAAAATGGTTTAAATCTTATTTGACCAATAGATTTCAAAGATGTAAAGTAAATGGAACAAAATCGGAAAAACTATTAAATAAATTTGGAGTTCCTCAAGGATCAATATTAGGAGCGTTGTTATTCATACTATATATTAATGATATTAGTGCGGTATTAGAAAAATGTAAAGTGAAGTTATTCGCGGACAATGCCTTAATTTACCTTAGTGCAAAAGATGACGTAAGATCAACGAAAACCATATATATGTTACTGAATGGAGTGTATGATGGTGAATTAAAATTAGAAGGGAAAAAAATCGATCAAGTCTATGAGATGAAATACCTAGGTGTAGTAATTGATAGTGAACTAAAATTTAGTCAGCATATAGACAGAACATGTAAAAAAGTGGCAAAGAAAATAGGTTTTTTCAGTAGAATTAGAAAGAATATTGACTTTATGACAGCAATTAAAATATACATTATAATGATAGAACCGTATTTCGAATACTGCTCAACTATATTATTAATGGATAATCAAACAATAATTCAAAGCCTACAAAGGCTACAGAACAAGGCGATGAGAATGATCTTATGTGTCAACAGATACACGCATGTTCGATGGATATTGGAAACTCTTAAATGGATGAGCATTACCCAACGAATTATATTTAACACTCTTTTATTTGTTTTTAAAATGAAATATGAAATATTACCAAATTATTTAACAAAAAGTTTAGTGTACGTTAATGAAGTTCAACCATATATTATTTAAGGAATACTATGGATTTTAGATTAAGTTCGCATAGAAATGTTAGAGACCAGAAATCACACTTATGTACAAAGGATTACAAATATTCAACAGTCTTCCAATAGATGTTAAATTAGAAAAAAATATTAATGAATTTAAAATACAAGTTAATAACTTTGTAAAATTTAATTATTAATTATGGGACCAAAATATGTGAAATTGATTGAAACATTTATTGTTTTGCGTTACTGTAATAGTTATATACTAAATAAATATCATCTATTTATCTATCTGAATTTTTGAGGAAAACATTTTTTCAGTTGGCTGCCATTTTGCTAAAAAAAAAATTAAAAACAAAATGGCTCTGTGTGTAACTGAAACTACATTTATACATTACTGAAAAATTATAAAATAACATTTTGTTTTACCTCACAACCCTGGAGAACGAGAACCAGAAAGGGACCTCTCACGATAGGACCTTTTGCACCATTACACCAGTAAATTAAAAATTTTATTTTTATATCAAAATGTTTTTTTTCTTAATAGTTTAATGTACATATGTATATGTATGTTAGTAGCAAGACAAAATAAAATTTATAGGTAATGTGCGGTAATGTGTGATAATGTGTGTATACGCTTGAAAAAATCACAAAAATTGTGATTTTTTTAGGCTCTCACTCTATTGGTCCCCATTTCAGTTATATCGCACACTTATTTAAAATGTTTTTAAATGATATCCAGCAGTTATTTGTTTTTATAGGCAAGGGGAGATGAAATCCGAAGCACGAAGATAAGGCGGCCCATTGTGCTAACCTGCTAAGAGCCTTCTCATCAAAACCTACATGTCTTCTTAATGAAGCGCATAAGGTCTAGATGAACTAAGTATTTCAGTTCATCCACAGATAGGAGAGCAGGCCCAAGCGTATCTAACCTTGTTCGCCTGTTTCGGGTAAGCAAGAAAATCACACAGAAAGTGTTCGGTTGTCTCAGCTTCTCCTTCCAGGCAAGACAGACACTTAAGGCTGTCAACAATTTCCATTCTTCTTAGACGAGTATAAAGCGAGTTGTGCCCGGTAATGATGCCAACCAGTGTTTTGCATTGTTTTCTTCCAAACTCTAAGTGAAAGTCAGAGAAATTCCTATTAGGCCCATCAAGAAAAAGCTTTGTACATATGCAAGTGCTCAGGTTCACCTATCGCTGCTGATGTTTCCTTTGATTAGAGACCTGAGCACAGAGGCGACAACGCCTAAAGCGGGTTCCAGTCCAAGGAGGAGAGAACCAAAGCCAGACCTGTCATTCAACATGACTCTCTTGTGCCCAGGAGCGCACTGAAGGTACACCTTGTTGTGGATACACAGCTTATCCACAGATTACTAGTAGTCCCCTAGTAACTTAGATGTTGTCCGAGGGCCACGCAGAGATATCAAACCTGTCTGACTACCCGAGAGGATAGCAATGTTCTTTTCCTTTATTTACATATCAAGGGAAGGGAAGGCGTAGATCGCATGGAGCCTTTAATTCCCAGGCAAGCAAACCTTTGCAGGCCCGCCAGCTTCCGGATCGCAGTCCCCACTTACGTCCTAGGCGACCATCCAACATGTCACGATTTATGGTAAAATGCTTCACTTATCGAGCTTTTAAGTTGAATTTTTGAAGAAAAAAAATTTATAAATACAAATTTGCTTTGTTATCCTTGATTCCTTAAAAAAAATTTACACCAAGGATATAATTTTTTTTTTTCTTTTAAACTGTCGTGCGTTGTAAGTACAAAAATTATTGGAAATATAAAAACCTACTAAGTGTAAAGTATGTAGTTGAGTGCCAAAAATCAAAATTTTAGTATAATATAACGGGGGGGGGGGGTATATTATGTATGTATAACAAAAAAAAAACACAAAATAGAAAAATGAAAGTACTAAAACAAACCAGGATTTGAAAAAAAACGAGAAAAGCGATCGATCAACCCAGTAACGCACCACGGCTTTGTGGGGGGGGGGGGCATAGGTGTCCCAAGTCTTAACAAGTCAGAAAAATAGGGCTTTAAAATCGCGTCCTGCATCCATCTGAGCATTTAAGGACTGCTATTGTAGATTAAAAGGTTTTATTTTATCTTATCAGACTTTGTAATAATATACAGACCACATTTTATACGTAATTTGTAAATTATGTTCAGAACACTGACGGACCGGTCCCGTTCGTCCCCCCTCTCTGTGCGCCCCTGGATCAACCAGCAAACTCAGAGTAAAACAAATAATAAAAGAATGCAAGCCAGAGTTAGAAACCTACCGAATGCCCCAAGGGAACAAGCTCTTTATGCCCTGACTGGTAGACTATTATTTCATATTCGAATAACGTACACAAAGTACATAGGATCAGTCTCCAATTTGACCTTATTAGTTTGGTATTAAAAGGTTGTGATATCAATAGAACGAGGGTACAGTCATAAAGGTACACGGGTTCCTTAGAGTAGATGAGATTATATAAAAATGTTAACCTTATATGCATAAAATATTGTAATAACGAGCATGTAAGGAAAGATCTGGACGACAAACCATGGATAAATCGAGCTGTAAACATTGAAACCGACAGTTTTTTTTCTCTGACAATATGAATCAAGTTTACCCTAAACTTAAGCTTCCAAAGACAAAGTTGAGTAATATCAGAGCTTTGACCAGTCATGCATATGACAAGACAAAAACCTGGAGGATAATCTCAACTGTCTCAGACAAGCATATAACTTCCAAATCGAATTGGAGACGTAATTACAACAAGTTAACTTCTCATTCATCTCAATGTCCCAGAATCCGAACAAAAGAAATATAAGGAATGACATGACGGTGTTATTAATCATGACCGGCGCGGTTTAGCTCATGTAGACCGTAGTTCCATCTATATATATATCGGCATACTGGATTAAGTATTAGGTGATTGAATTGGTTCCATTTACTAATTCTATTCAAGTCATTATTGATCCGAACAATATTGCTACAATACTCACAAATGAACCTATTGGACTATCCAAGTATGTAAATCATCCCCATATATAGATAGATGGACGTATCCTTCACAGACACTAGTAAATCATTTATATATAAAGAGAAGAGCAGCGGAGCAACTATAGAGCCCTGCAGTATACCACGGCTGAGAATTAAGCGAGTAGAAAGTCTATCGTAGAACTTGACAGATTGGCCCCTACACAGGAAGAAAAATTTAAATATCGACAAAGCTTTTTGTTGGTGGGCTATTTCTGATTGTTTGATTGCTCTTGCAAGAAATGAAGTTTCTCGTCTCAATTTGATTCATACTTTGATTTTGAAATTATTTATTTATTTCCACATTTTTTCACCCATAAAAAATTTCACATTTATTAATTGTTTTGTAATGTGCATGCCAATATTCCATTTTGTTTTTTTTTTTTACATACGGTGAGCTTCGTAAAAAGATAAAAAGCTTTAAACTCAAACGTATTTACATGTATCTCATTTGTTGATCCTCAGCAATAGTGGGAACACTCGGCAAGCATAAGTTTTCTATAAAGTTTCTCACTTAATAATCTTTATGCTCCTCTGAAATCTTTTTGTTTCGAATATTTTCAGTAGTCTCTTTCCAGATTTTTTCGGGATTATACATATTTCTCATCTATCATTAATCTAAGAAACTCCTATTTGTAATATCCAAACTTTTAGTTAAAATCTGTTTATAAACATCAGCTTTAATGTCATCTATGATAAGAACATCATATCAGCCCATAAAGCATCTGTTTTTCAATACTTGATACGTGATTAAGCCTCTTTCGACTATATTAAAATTTTGACTAAGCTATTCTTAATTTGGAATTTTTCATAATCAATTTCTGTCTTTTTCAGAAACACATTATTGATTCAAATTCAAATAATACGAACATGATCCCAAAAATTTACCCTTTAATATTTATTAATAATCCTAGTTCACAAGCTAGTTCATATTTCACAGATTAAAATGCCATTTGATTTTTTTGTTTCTGATAAGCAGAACGCCCGCAATCGTGGCTACCGCAAAACATGAGTGGCTAAATTGTCGTATTCGCAGTTGTATGTTTGTATGTTTTCCAAAAAAATTCCCAAAAAACCGAAAAAAAGGGCCTTCACACTAAATGAAAAATTTAATAAGGCAGTATCGATATTGGATAACCTATTAAACACCATCTGCAATCCAAAACCACTCTTGTACTACTTAAAACGAAAAGCACCAGAAAACCTCGTCAGATGAAACCTTCAACATCAACACTATTCTTCCAAGTAGCTTGACTAGCTCATACATGGTACTAATTTAAACTTAGATTTTGTGTACTTGATTGTACAATAAATGAATTGATTTGAATTATTTGGACACAGTAGAGAGCATCGCGATATATTTGAAAGAAAAATTTTAAAAGGGTAATTTGAAAGGGGATTAATTTTTTAAGGACGATTTCACAAACGTAAATTTACACAGACTAATATGCAAAAAAAAATATCCGAAAGAAAAAGTAATCCAATGTTTCTTTCTTTGATGTTTTAGTTGTTAATTTTTCTGATATTCTGCGGCTTAACTTAATATACCCAAACGAGATGAACCAGTTCTTTACCACAATTATTGTTGTTGTTATTATTACAAGAACAACACTCGACGATATTTATTAATAATTCATTATGAAAACAAATTAATATTTAACTGAATTTACTAATTGGCTCGGTCCTTTGCTGCAAAGTATTCAAAAATAGTCGTGTCATAGAAAATCAGGTTAAAAAGTCTTCTATGCGTTTTTTTATAAAAGTAATAAATTTTCTGCTTTAAAAAAAAAACAAATATTTAACAAATATTGAAAATAAACGTTAGAAAATCAAAATATTTCAAACTCATACCGGAAGTCAAAAAAATTGAGAAATGTTCCTTTTTTCATTACACAACCTACATTATCCTAATCTGCGTGTTTACCACCAGATGGCAGCATAGGAAACAAAAGAAAATTTTGACAAGGACAGTTCATTTGACATTTCAATTTTGATGCTAACTCCCTTCAATTATTTATCGAGCAACGTAAAAAAAATCCTTGAATTTCAATCGTTATACTTAGTGAAGTTAACTCTATTAATTATTTGTTGTTTTTAAATCATTTTCATCAGATTTAAGTAAGTACTTTACAGTTATACATGAAAATTGAATTATTTCCCTCTTTACAAAAATGAAGAAACAAATGAGTGAAGAAAAACTATACACAACAATCAGAGAATTTCTGTTGTTTTTGCAGGTTTCTTTTTTAATCATCCAAAATGAATATCTATGAAGATTATGATGATAACACTTTATCAAATCATCGACCAAAAGCTTTTCTAACATTTAGCGAAGTTGACAATGAGTTTCTTGCAGCAAATAATTTTGTTGCCTTGAATTTAGAAAACTTGGAAGAATCTTTTATCCAAGCGAGCAACAACACAGCAGAAATTAATATTGATTTAGGAAACTATGATCTATTGGAAAATGTAATTGCAGAAAGGCAAAATACTCCTAATTCAGATGCACAAGAAACTATCAGCAAGAGCAATCAGTATGATGATACATTTCCGCTACTACCACCTGCTACCCCTATTAAACGAAAGAAATCTAAAAAAGTGTTCACAAATAACAACACAATTCCAAAAACATTTCCTTGTGATTTGTGTGATGAAATGTTTAATGTTCTTAGCGAATTAAAACAACACAAAAGTTCAGTACATGTTCTGAGTGCCTTATACAAGTGTGAACAATGTTCGAAAAGTTTTAATTTTGAGAAAAATTTCATGTTGCATTTAGCATCACATACTGCTAGTGCTCCGGCAAGATGTCCCATTTGTGCAGTTACTTTTCAGCGAATTTCCAGTTTTAAAGGTCATCTTGAGACACATATGGACAGTGATAAGTTCAAATGTCACAGATGTGATTTGGAATTTGAATACGAAGAGTACTATGAAAGGCATTTGGAAAAGGCTCATAAGAGAGGGGGTAGTGGTAACATGTCGTCACAGGCTTTCGTAAAAAAGGTATGCCCCAATTATGTAATGATAAAAAAAATATACATAAAATCATAATTTAGAGGAATAAGGACACATTAAGTAGCAGAAAAACAGGGAAATATATTTGCAAGATATGTGGAAAACGATTTGCTAAACCAAGTTTACTTCTGAGACATGAAACTGCACATACAAAAGTTAAACCGTTTGAGGTCTGTTGTATTTTTTTTTTTTTAATTCTTGAACTCTTATTTTTTTCATTCATTTTCTAGTGCCTTGAATGCAATCAAAGATTTAGCCAAAAATCATCACTGAATCGGCACAGTCTAGTACATAATGGAACTAAACCTTTCGACTGCCCGGATTGTAATTTAAGGTAGAATCGGGGTTTATCTTTCATTTTTGTTAATATTCTAAAGTATTTTTCATTATTTACAGCTTCAGGCAACGTACAAATCTTATGGTCCATATAAATCGTGTACATTCTTTAGATGCAAATGCAGAAGATAAATTTCCATGTACGAAATGTTCTTGTGTATTCAATAAATTGAAAAGTCTTAATCGACATATAACACTTGTCCACTCAAGAGGACAAGGAGGAGATTGTGCAGAACCTGAAAATGTTGATGATGACTTATATTATATAAATGATGTTTTAAATCAAATCAAATGTCTTCAAAGTGATTATATACCGCCATCATCATCGCCACATCATATCACAACTGAAGATAATTCTTTCGCAACGAAAACTATAAATCTACCATCATTAGACCAATCACAAACTATCAATTCAAATGTTGAGGATATACCCCAAATGCAATATGTTAATCTTGTGGATAATTTGTATCCTTCGAATGAACGAGTTAATCGTTTGGTCAAAGAGGTCTATATCGATGGAACTAAGTGGTTAGAATGTTTATATTGTCCAAAAAAATTCTTAAAACCATTTGATATTGTAAGGTAAGTGAGACTTTTAATAAACTCGAGATTTTCAAATAAAATACTATCAATTGTTTTTTATTATTTTCTTCAAGGCATATACGGGTGCATACTAAGGAAAAGCCTTATCAATGTCAAATATGTGGACGTACTTTTGCTTTGAAAAATACCCTGACAAATCATATACGAATTCATAAACGGCAGTTACCAGAAATTACGAAGATCTACCAATGTACCGTTTGTTTGAAGCGTTTTGATTCGCTTAGAAGATTAGATTTTCATGCTAGGTAAGGATATATCAATATTATAATGTTTAGTATTTTAGAACTAACTATAAATCGAAAAAATCAATTTTCTCGTTGATACTCCTTTAATTGTTTCTGAGATATAAGCTAAGTCATATTTTAGCCGCCACGAAAGATTTCAGATGTCACATATATCAGCCTCATCCTGAGAACAATGCAATGAAGTCTTTCAGATCTGGTAGAGAAACTATGATGAAAAATGAATCCAAGAACTCTACAATACAGAATCTGTTATCCATATTGAACTCATGTCATCATAATGATGGAGGTGAAAGTCCTCTTTGCAAATACTGCAACACTCTCTAAGGCACTTTTTTTTTATTTAATACTTAATGTGGCCCGCTTTATTTTGAATGGTACTAAACATTCGGCTAGGCATTGAATTTTTTAGATTTTTGAGGCAATCCAGGCCAATTTTGGATCAGCAAGTGAGAGTGGCTGCTTTTAAGGCATTTACGCTAATAAACTGACGTCCATTTGCATACACCTTGCTAGCAAGAATCCCTTAAAAGTTCTCAATAGGTTTACAGTGAGGACTACAAGCGGGCCAGTCAAGTGTGCGAAAGCCAATCCTTGGATTGTCTCAAAACATGAATGGATGCATTATCCTGCTGAAAAACTACATATTCCTTGTCGCACCCATCCAGGTGACTGATCAAAACATATTCCATATCTGGCAGTTCATTTGAGTAGTTATGAAACAGATTAAAAGCTTTTCTTTACTGGAGAATGCAGATAGCCGATTTGTTGTTGCCTCGTGTCGAATTTTACTTTTGTTATGCAAGGATAATTTTGTATTGCCCTTTGTTGGAGCCTTAACGCCATAGCCATTGACTTTTCTTAAGAAATTTCTGATTGCACATTCAGAACGGTCAATTTTACTAGCATTTTGCCTATTTGCGTAGTCTTCTTTTCTCAATAAATTGTTAGCATATTACTCTATCTCATTTAAGCGCTTCCCAGAAGGCATTTCTGCAAAAAAAAAACGCTGATAGTAAATACTACTGCAAAATATGTTATGCACAAACCTTAAATGACGATTTTTAATATTTAAAACAAAATTTCGCGATTAAAGCTGAATTAATTCTCGGTGCGCTCATACTGAGCTCCATTTACATTTTTCGCTTTTTCTTGCAAAATAGTAGCGTTAGTTTCATCAGTTTTACTGTCGGCTATTACTCATCCATAGCAATTCCAAAAATAGGGGAGCAAAATGTTTTCTTATACATATTCTACAGATTTGTGCTCGCAGACGAATGTGTACCACTGTAGATCTATAAAGATGGTAATCAGATGGTGCAATATCTGGACTATATGGAGGTCGACGAATTCTTTTTCATCAGAGGTCGTCTAACTTTCCACGGGCTATTTTTGCCGTATGCGAACGAGCGATGTCGTACTGTAAGAACACTTTTCTTCCATGCACAAGGGACAGACTTTTTTATTTCCTCTGCCAAACGGTCCAATTGATCATCAATTGCCATTAATAGTTTGCTCAGGTTTCAGAATTTGAAAGTGGACAATGGCCTTACAGTCCCACCAAACAAACAAAATTACTTTTTTTTTTGTTGGGTAACCGAGTCTTGGGGTTGGTACAGCTACCTGATTCTTCGGAAACCAATGTTTTTTACGCCTTTGATTCATTCGAGTACAGAATCCATTTTTCGTCTCCTGTTATCAGGTCTTGCAAAAAGATGTTTCCCGATTTCATTTTAAAAGATACTCGTATGCCACTTTTCGATCGGCTAGATGCTCCTCGTGTAGTTCGTGCGGTATCCATCTGCACCTTCCACACCTTCCAGATTTTTTAAAGATTCTCATGAACACTCGACCATAGCTGTGTTATTTTGTGTACCTTGTTCTAGAACTCCAATATGCTGGAGAGAACAAATTGTTCTATCGATTGTAGCGAACTATTTGTACTGTTCGCTTCATTTTAATCTTTCTATGAAAAAGAACACAGCTGTGAGTATCCGAGATTGTTCGCAATTTTATCAATCGATCTGCAGTAGTCAAAACGCAGCTAATTCCTGAAACAGATGAACGAAAAAAAACGACATTCTTTTCGGTACCCCTAATAGAACCACTTCTTTGTGTACGCTGTGTACATTAAACCTTAGCCGCCTATTTTATAGCAAATATTTCCCAATTTCCTCCCGATAATTTACACAAGTCAGTGAGTATTGATGAAGGCTATACGCTGAGTCCATGTACCACATAAAGCACGTGTTTATAATAAAATTTTCTATTCTATATTTTGCAATTTATATTCTTTCTTTACAGACAACACCGAAATTACAAACCTTATGCCTGTTCAATTTGTTTCAAACCATTTGGATCCAGTAATTGTTTGAGAATACATCAACAAATTCATAAACCAAAAAATCCTGAAGAAGAGGAAATCAAGCGTCAACTTCTTCCCCCAATTGTTGCATGTCTAGATGATAAAATATCATCAACAAAAGACTATCCATCGTCGCATAGGTATCAATGCGCAATATGTGGTTTGAAATTTCAAAAATCTTCCCATCTAAAACAACATGAAGACAGTCATTTGGGACTCAAGCCATTCGAATGCCTCACGTGCTTAAGGTACTGCGTATATATAAATAGAAAATTTAATTCTCTTAATTTTATTCACAGATTTTTCTCAACAAAAAGTTCTCTTGTACACCATCAGAAAATTCATCTTGGCCACAAAACTAAAGAATGCGAACAATGTTATGCGAAATTTTTTACATCTGGTGACTTAAAGCGACACAAATTGATTCATAGCACAGCAAGAAATTTTATGTGTCCGTATTGCAAGAAAACATTTAAATTGAGGACGACATGCAAAAGTCATATATCAACTCATATAAAGGATGTCATTAGTGATGCAAGTCCAGATCGAACGGAAAATCCTGAAAATAATTCTGATATCTGCAATTATGTTCTAGCCGGTGACGATCACAATTCAGCAGATACAATAGATTCTGTCAATTTAAATTTACCAATGCAAGAATCAGATGAATTGCTTTATGGTGATTTGGGAAGACTTTTGCCACAAAATTGTACTATCACCACCACTGATGAAAGCACACAGAATTTACCGCAAATGACTGCATATAAAACGACGTCCAAAAAACGAGACCATAAAACCATAAGATCATCATCGAAATTTATAAATATTCGAGATTTATCGAATACTGAAAATCGTTTATCGAAAAATATAGTTGTAGTATCACATGAAAAAATCTTAGAAGATTCTGTAAGTCCTCCAAATTCTCCTATAAAAAATGTGCAAACTCAACAGCAAGAGGAATTTCTATTTCAAGAGGCACGCTCAAAAATGGCAGAAAAGGAACGGAAACATGTTTCGAAAAAAAAATTACCATATGTTTGCGAGATTTGTAAGAAAATTTTCAAGAAACCTATCGACCTGAAACGTCATATGCGTACGCATACAAAAGAGAAGCCATTCCAGTGCGAAATATGTGGTAAAGCCTTTAGTCTTAAATGCACAATGGAAGATCATAGAATCACTCATCAAAAAGATAGGCCTACCTTTGATTGTCAGGTCTGTGGGAAGAAATATGCTACGAAAAATGTTCTCAACATTCATTTACGTATTCATACCGGAGAGAGGCCATATAGTTGTGAGATATGTTCTAGAACTTTTCGAACACCCGGTCACAGGACTGTACATCTTCGAATTCATTCGAAAGAAAAATTAGAAGTAGCGAAAAAGAAGAAAAAATAGTTCGATTTTTTTCATTTTTGGAAACACCAAAGAGATTTTTTTGAGACTTCCTGCATGTTCTGTGTAAGGTCGATAGATAACAATGGAAAAAACGTCATATAAAAAAATACATTAAAAAAAATATATTTTTTGTATCAATAGGATGACTAAACTGTAATAGGAAAAGTGTTAAAGACAGGCGTCCACACTTTAATTTGGCTGGTTAAAGTCACACTGGACGATTTCATATCATGCATGACAGCTTTCCTCATCTGTTCAACTTGGCATACAGAGATAAGAGGAGTCTTTTGAACATAAATTATGAAACTACTTGCAGAAAACATGTTCATGGATTCACATGCAAACTGACTTAGTTAGAAAATTTTCAAGAAATAAAATTCCGCGAATATATAGGATTATATTGATATATTTGTAGCAGACATGCATTAAAAGATGATTCAGTGAGGATATTCATTTATTCATGCTTTTATGATATTATGCAATTCAATATTAAATTAATTCAAAAACTATTTTGTTTGTTTTATTTGCTACGAAAGCAATGATAATGATGATTTTACTTCTACCGTGTGCAAATCAAACAATTTGAAAACTCGCACTTTACTAGACCTGCTTAACTGATCAGAGGATCGAGTCAGAATGTGTTCTTAAATTCGTTGTAACTAGATACAAGTTTTCACACGGTGACCTTCAGTTTACATAGCAACAGAGGAATCAAACACCTACACTGGGTTATTTGATTTAGTGAAAATGAAATGTTGAATTGCCCTAAAACAACAATCTCATGTTGTGAGAAAACCAAATCAACAACAAAACAATTTGCATTAGTTTTGATCTAAGTATTTCTGAGCCCAGCAAGAACAGAGTTCAAAGCAATAGAGACATTTGCCCAATTTTACTGTCCTCTTGATGAAATACAGTTGTAGAATCATTCCATATCAAATAGGCAACATTAGCTGTGATCCATTGGGCTGTGTAAAGTACTCCCAAATACTTTTACCTACTCGCAACTACTCATTGGGTGCGTTCACTGTCACTTTGGTAGCGTAGTCGTTGGTGTAGTGTAGTTCTGTTAAATCAACTACGATCGACTATCCTCCTGAGCGTAGTCGATTGTAGTCGACTATTTGGTACATTCAAAGGATAGTCGTAGTCAAGCGTAGTCGTTTACCAAGGTATATAGAACACAAGTATTCCCATTACGAACCATGTTAGGTGACGTAATAATGTAAAATGTATAGGAAAGTACGGTAAGAGAAGACAATATTCTCTCTCCTCTCTTAGTCTTTCCTATAAAAATGTATATACGTTAGTCACAGAAATACGTTACAGGCTATCAGCTGCAATGTGTCAAAATTTTAATAGAAACAAGTTTTTTTTTTTTCATATTAGATTTAAGAAGCCCAAAAGCTTCCCTTTAAAATGACCTATGACACTCTGTATCCAAAATGTAACCCTTTTTGCATTTTTTGCACTTTTTCTTATTGATATCCAGAGATAAAATTGAAGGCCAAAAAGTAAGCAATTATCTTTTGGGAATAAGCTAAAAAGCCATTTTCGCTGATATGCTTAATAAAAAGTGCAAAAAACAGAAAAAAAGGGTTACATTTTGGGTTCAGAGTGTAAATACGCAAAATACGCATTGTATAGGGAAAATTTTTGTTTTTACAAACCCTCTAAGTATGTAAAATTTCATGTTACATTTTCTGTGATTTTTGGTCGATTTGCTATGGAATGACCCAGCACCATAATCTACTGTACTAAGTTTGTTAGAAAAAATGAGATCCAAAAATTATCATTCTGTACCTGACGAATATAATTGACACCCAGAAATTAGAAAATAAAATAAATAAAAATGACTCATATCACACTGTCAACAGTAATGATGCAAACCACCTTCCGAAAACTAAAAGAAATTCTGTGAAACTTCTTGTCCTCAAGGCAAAGTTTTGTTCGCTTACGAGTTCTTTTAAGTTCACTAAAAGGTTTTGATATTATCTAGAAATATATCTTTGATTATAGACACAATCACTAAGGCTTGCTAGAGCCGGTTTTAACAGAAACTTAGCTCATTCACTGCCAAAATTGTATATACGAGTATTTAATTCATGCCTCTCTGCAGGCCCCAGCAAAATCAAAGAGCTATTAAAAAAGCCTGATTCTGTGAGAAAATAAGAATTATCAAAAACTTCAGCCCGCAAAAATATTGGTATATATATACAGTTCAAACGAGTACGTAAATAATTTAATGTCAGACTCAAGAAGTAAGACCAAAGATAGGTTTTTTCGTCAGTAAATCAACTGGGAAAACCAGTAAAGCTGATCTCCTTCAACAATTCATGTTTCTTTATCAGAAAGCTATTTCAGCCTAAACGCTCATGATTCATGTTCAAATCTACGCCAGGTGCGTTCGTAATCGTGAAATCTATTACACCTAGGTAACCAAGCCCTTACAACCTCGCCAACTATTAAAACTGTCTCCGTCACTTAATAGTGATTACCCATATTTCCCCGGGTCACAAGTTATTATTGTGACCACTTAGTATAACCACTTAATACAAGTTTTACGAAACAAAGCAAGTTCCCTCATTGTGTTGAAAGCCCTAATAATAGTAAATAGCACACTTGATTGATAATTCCTGTTTTTGCATACAAATTTCACAAATTAGTGGGGAAGTAAATCAAGTATTTTGCATTTCTCAGATACACGTATCAAGATCATTCTCACATGCCTAGACACGGGATTCTGGCATTCTGGATTTCTGAAAAGGTGTAAGAAATATTTCAGCCCGTCAAATCTAGTGCTCCTCTACAGGTCCTACATAAGACCTAGAATGGAATACAATTATCATATATGGGCTGGGGCTGGACGTACAGACTTAGCTTCATTGGATATTGTCCAAAAGAGAGCCTTCAAGCTCATTGGTGATATGGCAATAACTTGTCATATCGGCTCACTCCAGCACAGCCGCAATATTGGTTGCCTTTCGCTACATGCATGGTCAATGCTGATGAAATATCTTCTCTAATCCCTTGTAGAGTGATTCCTGCACGCAATACTCATGCTGAAAACCGCGCGCATCCTTCTTTTAGCCTTCAAATTACTTTCGGCCATACAGTAAAATTCCGTGATGCTTTTTTATCGCGAATAGTACGAATGTGGAACAGTCTACCATCTTCTGTTTTTCCTCCGGCATACAATCTGCGGAAGCTTAAGAGCGACATACATCGTCACCACCGCCACTCGCCTCATATCCCTTTGTCCTTTAGGGTATCCCATTGTCCCACCGTCAAAGATAACGTAATAAGAAAATAAGCAGCCGAACAAAATTGAAAATTTTTAGTGTTTTTTTAAAATGTAACAAGTAATGTCAGATACGTTTGTCTTTTGCATGAATGGGGTTAAAGAACTTGGCTATGCACAATTGTAGTGCGACTGAGACAACGAGTTAAAAACAAAAATCAAGAGAACGCAGGATTACCCGAACGACAAAATCTTATTGAATCCCTCAAAATCCTATCAAACTATTCATAATAATGTACTTCGGGCCACACTACCTAACTTTTTTAAGAAAAAGATAAATTTCGCTTTGGCCACTGCTCTCAAATAAAATTCTAATTTCTCAGAGAATCCAACATGAGTTTCTCCCACTTAGTCTCTTCAGAGCAAAACGAATGTAAGCAGAAGCACGTTCTGTTCAAATATCATAGGACTACAGCAACAACATGCAACCAAACCAAAGTTACTTAATCGCAAGTTAGGACACAGAAGAATTTTCCTGATTGTTTTACATTTAAAATGTACACGGCAAGAAAAGGAAGAAAGAAGAAAAAAAATCAAACTCTCTTTAAAGCTTTTGAAACAGAATGGCAAATGATTTATTTTCGGAGTTTTCAGGTTTTACTCTCGTAAAATAATCCCGCGCTTTTGTGAAAATCGGTTTTGTTGAAATATTGAGAGAGTTGGTTCCAAAGTTGTTGCTGTAATTCTATGATATTTGAACGCACGTGCTTTGTTTACATTCGTTTTGCTCTGAAGATATTAAGTAGGTGTTACTCATGCTCATTTTCAGGAAAAATGAGAATTTTATTTGACAGAAATTTTACATTTCTTTTCACCATCTTGGCCAAAGCGAACTTATCTTTTTCTTAAAAAATTGAGGTAGTGTGACCTGATGTATATTATTATGAATAGTTTGAAAGAATTTTGAAGGTATTCAATAAGATTTTATCATTTGGGCAATCCTACGTTCTCTTAGTTTTTGTTTTTAACTCTTCTCAGTCGCACTACAATAGCGCATATCCAAGTTCTTTTCCCCATTCATGCAAAAGACGAATGTATATGGCATTGTTTGTTACTTTCTAAAAAAAACCAAAACAATTTCCAATTTCGGCTGATTCCTATCTTCTGCTTTTACTTTAACAATTTAAGAATCAAATTCCGGTGCCAAAATCCCAGCACAGATCAGGATAAAAAAAAAACAAGGCTAGTCCTAGAAAATTTTTAATAAAATTCAAATCTGACAACTTTTGATTGCCTGCTTATAGCGTTTGAAAAGGGAATATGAACAAAAAAAAAACATTTTTTTTTTTAAATAATTAAAAATTGATTTCATGAAATTACAATGACATAAATAAAAACAATATTTCCTTCTTTTTTTTTATTTTCATATATGAAACCCAGGCGAAAGGCCATAAGTAAATTGCAATTCTTTATCATGACTTCGCGATGGATCAGTTAGCTTTTGTTTCTTATCAATAATAAAATCATCAATATCATCCACTTCAGAATCACTTCGTTTACGCCTTATATTACTATCAACAGTGGATGTTTCATCGTCCGTCTCATTAGCCTGATATTGTAAATAAATCGGATTTATTTGCTCTCCAGATCTAAAAACGAAAAAAACAATATAAATAAATTTTCTTATAACTTGATAGTTTTATAAAAGGTCTACTAACTTTTTCAACAAATAAGGATCAAATGGAAAGAATGTATCTAAACATTCTTCAGGCATTGATATTTCATTTGCATATACAGTCGCAAGTTTTCGTCGTGCATTCCTTTCTAAGATCGTATGACAATAAGCTAATTGATACGCTCTTGTAACTCCAGAAAATGCGGTCGCAACAGCTGGAATACAAACTCGTAACGGATTAAAATTGCACGTCACAATTGCTGACAGTTGAAGAGATTGCAAAAATAGTAGACCTATAATAAATTAAGAACGATATGAAATAATTTTTCTCCAAAAATTCTCATTTTCTTCATTACTTTTCTTGTCGTTTGTTAAATCTTTGCTTCGAAAGGCGATGACATAAAATATTGCCTGACAAATTGAAAAGAAAACTATATTCGCCTTGAGAGAATTATTTGTTCTCACAGAATCACTACGTTGAATATATTGATGAGCCCATGAACACATTTCAGAGAGATAATTTTTAAGTGTACTACAACAGGAAGAAAATGAAAATTTTTATTAATTGGATTTTTTTTGTTTTATATGACTTTTTTCGTAGTCTTACCTTAAAGTTGTAAATTTAGCTCTAGCCAAGAAACTAGCAATGTATCCGACAGATGCTTGCCGTACTGGTGCGGACATATTTACATTAGATACTTTTGCCCAAAGATTACTTAAATATCGTTCACTTAAGATGGACTGGAATAATATTTTAATGAATTTTTGCTCTCAAAATCGCTGAGAAATATTTACTTTGAAACTACACAAATAGAAGATTAGAAATTGTACATGATGAGTATTGTAGCTGGGTAATAACACATCCTCAAAGACTGTAAAAATAAGATTAAAGAAGGATGCAATATCGACGGTGCAATTCGTTGTGTTCCGTTTTGTTATAAATTTTTGAATATATTCAAACATTTTCTCCATACAAATATCTAAAGTTTCTGCTACAGGATGTCGCATAATAACTGTATCATCTAAAAAAAAAAGAAAAGAAGAGGCCCAGCTGAGTTAATTCGATTAGATTTCATTATTTTAGGATACTTAAGCCGATAACTGCTTATTACTGTTGGTACTGTTAACATATTTTGACTTCAGGATAAAAAATATTTCCTGGTTTCATTGTTAAAATCACATTGAGAAAACTGCATTTAATACGATTGATGAAGAGTGTCGCTCTACTCTTCAACAAGCTTTATCAACTAGGGGTCTCCACCAAATTCATAAAATCATAAAATTATTACAGAGCCTATATAAGCTCACCAGTGCGCAGATATGGGGTGGAAACCAGTGGCGTGCCATGGACTTGTGGCGAGGGGAAGCAATCAGATTATAATTTTACAAAAGCGTTAAATAAACATACACAAAAACAATGGCAGCGATTCTAATAAATTATCTATACCCCTCTTGATAGCAGCTTCTTAAGAACTTCAAGAGTTAATTTTTAAAGAAAATAGGCAACTGCAACAGTGAACTGCGTCGACTGTGCGAAGAGGAAGATGAAACCACGAAACATATCATATGTGAATATCCCGCGCTTGCAACTTTAAGGTTGAAAACCATTGGAGAAACATCTCCAAATGAAAGTGATATATTTAACTTAACCACTCTAGGGGATACAATAGATCAACTCTGATCGCTGTGTCCACAGGATCTTAGTGGATTAGTCTCCCCTGCTCTTAACCTTAAGCACAGTAGACATACACTAGAACAGCTTAGAACAAACTACTCAAAAGTGAATTTAGAATTTTAATTACAAAAAACAAAACTCGAAATTTCTTCCATAAGAGGGTACTATTAATGTCCATTTCGATGGGACTTCGGTGCAACACCAGTATTGCACTTTTTCCAGCAGTGCAACACTGAAAATGTTCGATGGGACAATTTTTATAGCAGAAGTGCAATACAAGTTTTGCACTCACTTCCCCTACTTTGCACCGGATATTTTGTCGGTGTTACAAATACATATCCAAGTTGAATTGTCATCTGCTCTGTCAAAGTGTACTGTCGCGATTATTTGTGAAATTTTGGAGTTAAATGAATTAATTGGCATAAAGTTAAGAAGAACTGTTTCTATATATCAATAAAGAGCAAATATTACGTTTGACAGTTCCGTGTATATAATACGTGTGTCCACAAATACAAGGAATATGACAGAAATATGTTCGATGGACTTCAGTGCTCCCAGTTCTCCGCTGCCAGAAAAAGTACAACACTCAAATGGTCCCTTCGAAATCGAATAAGTATGATACGGAAATAAATGGATGAACAGTAGTTGCACAATGGTAGGGAGAAGTATTAGTTTTATGTAATTACACATCTCGGCAAAAGTACTACAAATGTATTGTTAAATTACTAAATAGCTGTTTGACTGTACAGTGGTGTTCGTTCATAAAGATATGTCATGGACGGTGTAATAATTTTTGTGACAGTTTGACAGTTCTACCAAGCCGAATGGCTTATTAGCTTTTTTTTTCTTGCAGAAATAGTTTTGCCTCTTTTCCTCTAGTACAAGTTTGTGCGTGCTGTAAGTTCTCATTCGTCCACTTAAGATTTACATAGGAACCATTGTATTAAAAATTGACTAGTGTGTTAATTAAAAAATGTTGAAAGTGAAAGTATAGTCACATTATAGAAGCATCCTACTCATGTGACAGTTTTGATAGAGCTGTTCTACTGTATGAAAATATACTGTGCCTTAAGCTTAAGCACCTACGACCGAGGACGTGAGAGTAGGCATGAATTGCAGTTTTTAGTTCTTGGCTTTCAAATTAAAATAAAAGGAATTAAAGAAATGATTATAGTCACAGGTCGGAATGTACTTACTTGAATATTATACTCTGTTTCAATCAAAGTTGTAAACAAATTTGAAATTTTCCGTTTTCTCGAAAACGAAGGCAATGATAAATGGTTTTCAGAATGTGGACAGATGCTCAAGACTGTTCTAACGAACTGTGTAAGTTGTCAAGTAATAACGGCATTTAAGCTCTGTAAATGAAATTTCAAAGAATTTGCAAAATAAGAAAATGGAAAATTTCAAATTCGTTTATAACAGATTGTATTATGAAACAAAGAGTATTATTCGTCGCCTTCATGAAACTGATCAATAAATCTTTTGAGATGTAGCAATTTTAGGAGTAAACGTTTTTCGAGTACCTGAGCTCATTCTTGAAAACGAAAACCGGGAATATTTTATATACATTGGTAAAGTAATATAGATAAAATTTTCACAGTTTATTTTCTTGAGTTACATAGGAGTATGGTAGATCAAAATAGCCAAAAACTCAGATTTGCGATTACGGCAAGACGGCGACAAATAAATTCTAATAAGCCAAATGAAAATATCAATAATTGTTCATTTGCTTATTTGCCTCCGACTGTAAGAATTTGGTGTCATCAATATCATATTTCAAGCCATCTCTTCTCTCTCTTCCCCTAACCAACTTGAAATTCCCCTCAAGAACTTACAATTTTTTCTCGCGGCTTGAACATATTTGCTTGCCTACAACCGAAATCGAAGTTCTTCCTAACCGACCTACCTATATGAAATTGATGGAAGCACAAATAAATCCACCTCCAGTCGAAACAAATACATAAGAAAAACTCTTCATATGGAATGAAATTAACTCCAATGCATGCTAGCGGTAGTGTTTGTAGGTCTCATAGAATCATTTTTCAATTGCATCCCTTAAGCGGGAAACACAATGCCTACGGTCATCAGAATTCATCAGATCAAATTTCATATTATTCCTATATCTGATAATAGAATAGAATGAAATCTGAACTGATGAACGCTGATTACCGTCGCATTGTGTTTCCAGCTTTAGGCTTAGAACTAGTGGCGAACGAGTAACAGAGATGTGTGACGTCATAGGTAGATTTCTGACGAGTTCGCATGCCACACATTTTGTTGGATGTTATTCGATTTCTAATGGAAGTAGAACTGCAAACCATCTCCTCCACGCAGTGGTATCGGTTGCGACATCATAGACAGAGACCAAACGTGTTCGAATGCTTTACTTTTCGCTGCATGTTGTTCAATTGCTTTGTTTTTGATTGTTTTGTTCAGAGGGAGGTGATTTTATAATTGCTTCTCTTTGATAGTTTACAGCGAAGGACAAATAAAAAGGCTTTATGGAAAATATTTGTCGTAATTTCTTATTTCCTTTCATTTTCATTTGTTTTAATTAAATTAAATCGGAAAACCTAAGGGAAGCAATGTTTCCCTTGCTTTCAAAGACGCCAATTTTACACCAATAAGGGACTCAGGCAGGAATTTTTGTTGAGCCCATTGCTATTCATCAATGATATCGATGACCTCATGCATGGTGGAATAAATATCGATGGACAGAGAAATCAGCAGAATTTTAGATGATGATTGACAAATTAGAAGAATACTGCCAAAGATGGAACCTGGTGCTTAATTTAAATAGTCGTAGATAATGATATTCTAGAAAGGGGGAGGCAGAAGAGCGGCCGCAGAGATTTGGACCTACGGCGGAAAGGGCATTGAAGTCGTCAATAAATATAAATACCTATATATCACTCTAACTCCAAGTCTGGCCATCAAGGAGCACTTAAGAGAATGGCTAAACGTAGCACTAAAGCGACTCTCAACAGCACGTGGAATAGCTTTGTAAGGAACGCACAAATAAATCACTCAGCCAAATTCAGGATATATTCAGCGGTATATAGATCGCTGATGTGCTATGGAGCACAAATCTGGGGCTTCAACGAATATGAAGAGGTAGAGAAATTACAACGATTTTTCATTAAGAAGCTATTTCTACTAGTGTTATACCCACTCGACAGACGACCTCCGGGTCATTGTTAACGTTTATTTAATAACGACATTTAATTGAATGAAATTAGGCACTCAATGAATTATTGTGAAATAAACTTGTTATTATTATTATTATTTTATGGTTTCAGGTGACCTTTCATGAGTAGTGTTTTTGGTTTGTTTTATAAACTAGAGGAACTTTTTCTGAAAAAAATCCTATGAACATTATTTTCTCTTTCTGTTCCTGCCAAAATCGGTGAGAAAATGTAATTTTGACCGGAGTGTGAGCGTTAGAACCTCTTCCTTTTCGCAATCCATTGGAGTGGGTTATATGATTGTAAAAGTTCCTACGCTCCAGAATGACATCACGTTTGGATAAAAAAAACCAGAAGAAAATAAGATAACATACGCTGATTTAATGGGAATCGTACAGGCGATAAATTGTTGTCCTTCACTTATCGGCAGAAAATCAAAAACGATTCAAAGTTCAGGGGATACCCAAACATGCGGAAGAAGGGATAGGGAATTAGGAATTATTGGGTTGAGTCAAGGAAGTGACGATGTACATTGCGCCCATAGCTAAGGGACAAAACAGATGATAGCAAACAGTTCCACATTCGTACTGTACTCGTATGAAGGATTCGCGGAATTACACGGTACTTGTGCGAGGGTGAGGTCGCGTTACAGCTCGTGTGATGCGCATAGGAATAGTTCTACAAGGGATCAATCAGGCTAGAAATTAGAGTATCGATAAAAGAGAGATAGACAACAGTCATTACGCCGTTGCTCTATGGAATCAATACTTGCTATTGATATGTCATCGCCAATTATCCGGAAGGCCTTTTTTTGGATTTTGTCTAACGCGGACAATGCAGTACGTCCAGCCCCTGCCCAAATATGGGAATTATATTCTAATCTAGGCCTGATATGAGACTTGTAGATTTGCGCCAAGTCTGATGGGGTAAAATATTTCTTGCATCTTTGCAAGAAGCCCAGGCATTTCATCGCGCTTTTGGCAATACCAAAAATGTGATTAGACCAACTAAGATTGTTGGATATTTCAATGCCTACGATGTTAAGGGATGGCGAGTTTGAGATTTCTTCTCCATCGACGGAAATGGGTTGAGCGGGTGTTGCAGTACGTTTGAGTGTGCATGGCGGAAGAGAAAACTTTCAATCCATTTTAAGAAAAGAAAATGCCTTAAGTTTAGCTAAAAGAGCAGGATGCCAAACTCTATCGAAGGCCTTCGAGATATCTAATGCGATGATCTCAGATTCACCAGAATTGTGGAAACACTGATTCCAACGCTCCGTAAAGAATGTTAGTAAATCGCTAGTGGAGTGAACAGTACGAAAGCCGTATTCTCGATCGCTAATAAGGTGATTAGTTTCAAGATATTTCATCAATTGGGTGTTGATGAATGTTTTGAAAATCTTCGAAAGAATCAAAATAAGGGCAATTGCTCTATAAGTTAAACGATTCCAAGCTAATCCTTTTTTGGGTATTGCCTGAACATGTGCAAGTTTCCATGCGGAAGAAAAGACTCCAGTCGAATAGGACAGGTGAAATAGTTTGCGTAGAGCTCTAGCTAAAGAAGAGGCGTAGCACTTGAGTACCAGGAGGGAAATACCATTAGGCCCAGCAGCCTTAAACACATTGAGACTTGCGTACACTTTGAAAACCTCTCTTGTGGGGAAATGCAACGGCCTTTGACTGTAATTACATGTCAATAGAGAAGGGGCTTGCGAAGATGGTAAGAAAGAATTCGCAGCAAACTTAGCTGCAAACAAATTGGCTTTGTCCAATGATTCCGTGTACAACAGTACAAAAGACTAGCTAAATAGTTCAATATGTCTCCCCGCTGGACTTGTAATTATAGAATGTCTGAGCCACTGCATGTTATGGGCATCAAAATCGCCAACAATAACAATTTCGGAGGGGATTTGTTTAATATATTATCAATTGTTAAAATAAACATAAACCAAACACCGGATGAAATAATATGCAATGCGACAAAGAAACAAAAAACAAGTATTATGAAGACAGCAATGAATAAGACGTTTCGTATCAGCAGGAACTAATACTCTTCAGTATGGCTAGTTCCTTCCTGCCGTAGACGTCAGAAGTAAAATGCTAAGCAAACCTCATATATAATCACAATTAAAATTTTGGAAATGAATCATGATAATTTCTTTAGCGCTTAGCTAATTAATTTCTTATGCGGGACCAGACAAGTTGAACAAAGAAAAGTCATAAAGACTTAGCCTTATTCATTGCTATCTGCCTGCATGTGTGGCTTTGCAGCGTTTTAGTTACATTTTTTTTAAATATTTTTAACATTTTTGTAAGTCTTTATGACTTTTCTTTTGTTATTATGAAGATGCTTTTTTAAAACATGATTAGAAACGTCAACAACAAAATTCTCAGCCATATTATTTTTAGTCACTAAGGGAGCAAATTATCTTCGAAAATAGGTTAAGAACTAATAAGTCTTTAACGGCTGCAGATAGCACATAGGGTGTAATAGGTTAAATTGAAGAGGAAAGTCTGCAGTTTAGTTTTTATGAAAAAAATTTATATTAACAAACTTAAAAAAAAAAAAATGAAGTCAAAGTAAAAAAAAATAACTCGTGAGGGGAGAGGAGGACTGGGCTGGTCGAGCAGTTATTAGAAAGCCGTAAGTTCTGCATAGAATGAGTTCTTAACTGCGGTGTTTTGTAAAAAAATAACTTTTTTTTCTATATCACCCAGTACTTCTGAAACGGTTGATATGCCCCCATACAGTTTTTTGTTCGTCTAGGTGAGAACTATCACCTCCTGCTCTATGATAAGGTTAGCACACGTTAAAAATTCTAGAACGAGAGCTTTTATTAGTCTGAACCTTGTCGAAATCGAAAAGACGCGAAAAATAACCAAAGCCTTCTAAATGTACCATAAACTTTATGTAAGACTACTTTGCAGTGATGGTAACAAGACATGCCATTATTAAGCATAATTCCAACGTTTTTATTTACATATATACATAGACCGATTGGCCTGGTTAATACAACTGGACGCAATCTACTGTACATCTGAATGAACGAGCTTTGAATTACTTCCAGGAAGTCATTGATAAATACAAAAAAGAAAAGTGGTTCCAATAAAACCCTGAGAACACCTATTTTATAGCGGTAGTTGTAGATAAAAATGTTGGTACTTTGTGTGTGTTAGAAAACTGAAAATTAGTTTAATTTGCAACCTAATTGATTTTTTTATATCTTGTCCCATACGAGACCCGAACTCACAATTTTTAGAATCGGTCATAGATAGAGAAAAGAACTTTTATTTTTAATGATTTTAAATTAAATCATAAATTCAAGATAAATAAAAAACCAACCGCCTTCTCTTCTAATCTATTCTAAAAATTGTAAAAATGAGGTTCGTTGGTTGTGTGAAGTGTTCTTTTGTAGCAGCATAGCGATAGCGTGTACAAATTAAACAGCTAATTGCATTAATAGTCTTTCTCTTTTATGCAATCTATCCAGTACTAAATATACCCGAAGAGATTTTTTTTCCATTACATACCTATATGTAAACTGTAGAATGTGTAACATCAATTTTCGGCATTATGACGAGCACTAGACCTTTTCTCTACAAAGGCTTTTCTACATCGTAAATTGTTGTATCCAAGACTAAAAAATTTAAGACGATTGCCCGGAGCTTACCTTCATTACAACCTTCCATTAGAAATATTGAATCATCAAGATCTTGTCCTTCAAATTCAGCATCTTCAATTTCACATCTTGGAGCATTAACATCAAGTATTAAAAGACTAAAAAAGCAAACCATTTTCAATAAATAAATCATCTAGGTATATAATGTAAAAGTCCCAAATTTCCAACAAGAAAACTTACTTTTTGAAAATCAATTCAATTACATAACTAGTAAAAGCAGGCTTGTAATCCAGCAGCCAAAGTATATTATGCAAATATCCTGCAATAATGTGAGGCGATTTCTTATGGTATGGGAATTGATTATTCACAGCGTCTAGGACCACATCAAAAGTCATTGGAATAATATTCAATAATCGTTCTACAATTTTATGTACATTTTCTAGTTCTTCTCGTTTAGCCTCAACGGGGCAACCGTTCTTCCATTCATCTATTTCTGCATCATTTGGCACCCAATTTGAGATTAACTTTGATATTGCAAAAGGTGCATATTTACTATGACCAACAAGTAGATCAACATAAAATTCACAATATTCATAAATAGCAGGTTTGCTCCGCTTCATCCAATCCAAGGAAAGAAGAGTTTCAACTAATTTTGAAAATGTTGGCGTCAAAAAATTAATGTTTTTTCGAGCTTCCGACATTGTTCGTAAAAAATCATTATCCTTGAATTATAATAATAGACAACAGGAATTTATTATTAAAATAATTAAGGAGCTGGTGATATCATAATCTACTTTAAACTTACATTTAAAGTGGTTTCCCTTAAATAATCAACATAGTCATTATAAGCCACGTAGGTTTTATCTTCTAATACAGAATTGATGACTCCAGTAATACCTATTTCCTTGGGTAGTTCAAAACGAACCTTATTTATCATGGCATTTTTAGCTCTCTCCCTTTCAGCAGGTGAATAATTCTTCAATATTGAAGATAAACCTGTTTTTGCGCTGAATATCGACATTTTTCAAATTAAAAAATATAATATAATCGACGAATACGTGTGAACCACTTCGAGGTTAGAAATATTTTTAAGGAAAACGCCGATATAATTAAAGTTGAATTAACGTACTTTTTAAATAAAACTTTAGAAAACTGTTTAGCACTATATTTAACTTCATTACACAATTTTGAGAAATGGTTTTATTATGAAATTCATTCATTCCTCACGAGTTTCAAAAGCTCAGGAGCACGTTCTTCTGTAAAAAGGATAGATTCTTTTGACATTTCATAGAATATCCCATTTGATGCATGTAAATTTATTGAGGGAAATAAATCGTGGTGAGTATACTCAATGCAGTTGCCATATTGAATAATTTGGGATTTTTTTAGAAAAAAAAAATTTGTTTTGAATTTATACCTAATTACACTTTCAGTGTAATTATATATTATTAATAATTATTAATTTAATAAATTTTCTAATTGTTTATTAATAAAGTAATAAACAAACAAAAAAAAAACATTTATTGGTTTGAAACTTGTTTATTTCAACTCTAGCAAGTAATTGAACCATACAAAATAAACACAATTAAATTGACAGATACAATCATATGATTTTGACAATTTTGTTTGATGGATTAGTGTACTTGAGAAAAACTTTAAAGAAAATCTTGTGGAAATGTCTCGATTTAGTGGCGCATTACAATTAACTGATTTAGATGATTTTATTACCCCATCCCAGGTAATTTTTTGGAATGAATTCATTAAAGAGAATAAAGTTATCGATTTAAATTAATTTCTAGGAATGCATTAAGCCGGTACAAATTGAAAAGAAAAAATCTAAAACTGGCGCAAAGATTACTATCCAAGAAGATGGATACTACGAAGAAACTGAAGTAAGGATTCTTTTTTATGATGATCCTCTATTAGATTCGTTGAAATGAATGAGAAATTATTTTTATCTTATTTGAATAAATCAAACCAAGCTACGTGCTTTTATGACGGGTGGAAATGAGATATTTAGAGGAAATTGGTGTCAGAGCAATAAATTTAATTTTAATTTGGATAAAATCCAAGGAACTAGTCATTACTATAGAAAACTCTCTTCAGGGTCAAATCAATTAGAAATCTTTGGTGGCTATGGAAGGATCTTAGACTTGCTCATGTTACTCGTATCTATCCTCACGAGTATATTTTGGTTTTGTAACTTTTATATCGTATCTGTTTTGTTTATATTATCAACTCTCGTTATGCTAAAAAAAACTTGTGCATGACAATTTTCCTCGCTTTCTGATTAATTTATTTCTGGCTGTTTCCCATCGAGAGTGTTTAGCATTATTTTTCAGGCTAAAGATTCCAAATTTTACCGGATTACATCGGTGAAAATTTGTGTGGAAAACTAAGGTTAGTTTTAGAATCATTCGCCCCATGCGGACTTAGTTAAATGAAGCATTGCTTTCTTCTAGATAGTGGATATAATATCATACTTTATCAAATCATGTTCCTCTCTCCACTGATTCATTTCTTTTGCAGTTATCTCCAAAATAATTTATTGAACTGAAAAGCTAATTATATATCTAATTAGGGGACAAAATGTAGATGCGATTTCATCCTACATACACGCTTCAGCGTGCATTTTATAGCACCTCTTCTGTAGAAGACGACCAAATTTTCGCGTGATTTAATAATTTTTTAGCGGGTAACTTGAAACACCAAAATCCATATTTCTCTGTAAGTATTGTAAGAATTTCCATAATTTGTTTTTGTAAACATAGCCAGGATATGCGGTGAGTCCATAATTTAATTTGAAAATTCTAGGTACCTTCACAAAACACAACAAAAACAGGCAATACTGTTAGGCTAGAAATATTCTTCTTACTTCTCCACAACTAACACAGCCGAGAGTTTTGTCGAGTGGAATACGAGGGTTTCGTAATTCTGAATACAAATTCCCCGAGTTACAGAGCTCCGACTGGAAAGTTAAGTGTCAAAAGAACTCTCATCTCCACAACTTCATAACTCTCCGTGTTAGTGAGTCCGGCCCCAAGCAATGAAAAACTGCTGTTGACCTTGAAATGGGCACCATTACTTTTAATAAGAATGACAAAACTGTACTCTTTACTTCACATCGAATTGGGTAGGGTTTAGAAAAACGCGGAGACAATTAATTGACAAGAGAAAATTCATGAAGACTTTTACAAAAAGGTAATTTTTTAAAAAAATGATAACTAAGAGGCTGCAAAGCCTGCAGCTGGCGCAGATGGTAATTTAAACTGGGATTATATTATGTATGAGGTCTCCTTAGCATTTTTCTTCTGGCGTCTACTGCAGGCATGAATTAGCCGCACTGAAGAGTAATGGTTCCTGCTGATACGAAACGCCTTATTCTTTGCGTCAATTAATTGTTTTGTTGATAACATATTGAAGTAAATGTTTGAAAAAGTATAATATTGCTTTTTGCAGTGCCGTACAACAAAAAGAGAAAATGAAACCCTTATAAAATTGCTCATGCGTCCGACTGTAGGGCTTTGTGGCGCGCACATATTTCGACAGTCAGAGGTTATGAATCGTATCGTTTGAACGAGCTGCTTTCAAGGATTAAAAAAAATGAAATTTCTGGTGAATTGGTTATAAAGATATAGCCCAAAATGTGCGGAAAAATTCCGCCTTTCCACCTCCCCTCCCCGGTTATCGAGATTTAGAACTAAAATTGTGATATTATTACGGTTAGTAGATATTGAGTCATAGATAACAGGAAAACTGTCGCTTTTTTTGCTAGTCTCAGAGTTGCTGGGAAAATTTTTGTTTTGTGTTAAGAGGAGTCAATACCAAGATTTGAAAGTTTCATACATTTTTCAATACGAATTTCTAGCAAACTATTTGTAGCAGACTAATGATTTATATCTTAAATTAAAGGTAACGAAGAGGTCTAGTAAATAACGTCGAGAAAAATAAAAAAAAATGCATTGGAATGGAGATATTAGCTCGGAAACTTGTAAAAAATGGTAAAAATTGATTTTTTTCAAATCAAATTCCTCTTAGTAGGTATTCTCATTTCTTTATATTGTGACTGTTTTAGAGAGATAAAGCCTAGATCTAGCAAATAACGTCGAGATTTTTCATTTTTAGTGGCGCATTTTGTAATTGTTTAACTCTAATAGTACTTGTTTTTTCTCTCGATATTTCACCGACGAGAAATTGCAATATTTCGTTGAAAATTTTAGAAATATAAAGCAAAATAGTATATTAAACAAATATGTGCAAAATAAAATTTAGGAGAGTTCATTCTCTTTAAAAATTTTCAATTTCTTTGAACTTCAAATTCTCATTTTCGTCTTAATTTGTCGCATGTTGGGTTTCTGTCTTTTACGCTAGATGTCTCTAATGTGACTTGTGGTCTAGGTCTAGGCTAATTTTACATGTATTTTCATACTTTCAGGACACAAACCTACGTATAGTACGTTTTATTGCCTACAGGTACGCTGGTATCTAAATTGAAATTTTTGTTGAGTACTGACTCCTCTTAACTTGTAAGACAAACTCTTATAAAATTACTCTTACGTCCGTCTGTTTAAATATTATTCAGTTATCATGGGCAAATTTGAATTAGATTTAAATATACAAAGTTGTGGTACGGAACCCAGATTGCGTGATCTCGACCCGCTCTTAACCGAATTATTATTTTGTAAAATGAGCTAAGCAGAAGTAGATATTGTAAACCTTTTGAAATTTGGCTTGTATATATGTAATATACATATAAAGCCAATCCCACACAATGTGTTCATTTGTATACAAAAATCTGCGTTTCAATTTGTCAAATATATTTTGTTTGAAACAATGTATATGGCAAATATTTTCTGCGTATACTATTTCTTCCCACACTACTCGTTTATTCGGCACATTTCTAACGGCAGTTATGCCTATATGCTTTGAAAAGACTTCATTCTCACGTTTGTAGTTCGCCTTCCACAATTTAGAGTGCATATGAAATAATAGCTAGTGCATCTGCAGTTGTTATGAAGTGTGAATTTTTACAATTAAAAAACTAAGAAGATGCTGTCCACGAATAAAAGCCCAAACAAATATGTAAATCTTTTTCTTTTTTTTATCACAAAATATAACTAAAATTCTATACAAAATAGCTACATATAATGGGCAGGATATGATAGCTGTGTTCTTTTGTGTCCATAGCACAGAGCAGAACAAAAGATACACAAAAGAACGCCTCATACATTTTCATAGAAAGATTTAAATGAAGCGAACAGTACGAATAGTTCGCTTCAATCGACAGAAAAATTTCTACAGTATATGGGAGTTCTAGAACAAGGTACACAAAAGAACATATCTGATAACAGATTTGCAACGGGAACCATCGGGATTGCCATTTTGCCATAGCTTGATAACAAAAGCAATTAGTTTTATAAATATCGTCTGTGCCTGTCCCTGATTTTAAACTCGCGTTCTCATTCAGACAAAGGGGTCGAAAGATTCTTTATTCTTTTTAAGTTCTAGTATTGCATATTCTTTGCTCATAGAACCAGAAATCATCCTCCACGCATCAGCCATAGAATTTCTATTTTTGTATTGGGGATTTTTTGGATCTCATATAATAGGCTTTAGCTCACAAAGACCTATAAATTCAAGAGTCAAATAATTTCACCATTCCATTTTCTTGTGCGCAATATAAATTTTTCTGACTGATAAGCCATCAAAGAGTTCGTACACGACTAATCGTCTATTTTCCATTATCAGTGGGAATATTTCCTGCATTTAGAGAGACAGAAAAAAAATGTGAAATAAACGCCCAAACACGTGACGCTCATAAAGGACGCATTACAAATTTTGGTTAAAGGGTACGAATGAAAAATCTTCCTCTCTGTAGCTCACACACACCTCGTCAATTGAGACGCATTGCCAAGGGATGCGTGGCTGAAGGGGTGCTCAGTCGCTAGTATACGAACTTTGGATACCAGGCGACCTCAAGTTTCAATTAATCTTCCTGCGGTAATGCGGATCTCTGCCGTGGGTGACAGCCTTTCCCCGCAACTCGTGGGACCAAATATGGAACTATCCGAGAAAAATAAATCCACTTCTAGCAAGTGCGTTATTAATCCACATATCTATTGAATCGGAGTATTTTATCCACAAGATCTCGATATCCGTGGAAAATCTTCAGCAGGGGAGATCGGCTGATGAGGGCGGTGTGACTCCTATGGAGATCGCTCATGCTACTCATGGGTCCGGTCAACTCAAGTCGGACAGGCTAGCTGATGTTGTGACCTCAGAATCGAAATTCGTTGACGGTAGCGACCGAAGTGGGACTTCCTGATGCAGGAGAAGGCAGAGAAGGAAAAGTGCTAAAAAGATGGGTAATGCTGTCCCTGGGCCTTCTCCTTCGTTCTCTTCTCAAGTGATGGGCGTAGGGAAGTAATCCATATGACTGGACTTCTCTTCACCCGGATTAATCTGCAGCAAAGCAAGGCGGCGTCTGCTTTGCTAGGACGTTGCTTTGCTGACTTGCGTAGAAAGCCCCAACAACTAAAAGTGGTGTTTGTACAGGAGCCGTGGGTCTGGAAAGACCGTATCCATGGTCTAACGGACGCGCAACGAGCTCAATTTCTACTCTTAGGGCTTGTGTTGTTGCAACAAAAGTCATTGCGGTGACTTCGCTGCCTCTACTGTGCAACAAGGACACTACATCGATCAAGCTCTCCTTCAAGAAGGATGGAGTCAATAGGTAACTTCTTATTGTCTCAGCGTGTTTCGCGTATGACTCCGCTGCTCCCCCTCCTGAGGGAGTAAGGCGAGCGGTTGAGTATGCGAGGTCTAATCGGCTTGGTGTCTTGGTTGGTTGTGATGCCACCGCTCTGGCCTCCGTGCTTGGGATCGCTCGTTTAACTTCCGCCTGTTGTTTCTGAAATGGCCCGCCTCTGAATTTTCTGATCTCTACACTTCAAAAGTTCAATATTTTGCATTGGTTAGACCAATTCTAGAATTTTGTTTGGATCCTTCCTATTCTACTAGATTAGATAGTATAGTATGCAAAAGAAGTTCACTAGATTTTCTCTAAATTGAAATTAAATTGGTCCGGCTTAGGATTTAGTATCTACTATTAACTTGTTATACATATAATTGTATGTGACCTGTTGCATTACTTCTGCAGATGAAATAAATAAATGAAATGAAATGAAAAAGATATTAGCTTTAAGCGTTCACAACTCCCAAAAATTTTATTCACAATAACTCTACTCTTATTTAGATGGGCCTTCAAAAATTACAAAAAGTCGAAATAACACTTCAAGATTGTTTAGCATGTTCCGGATGTATAACATCAGCAGAAGGTGTTTTAATAACACAACAAAGTCAAGAGGAACTACTCAAGGTGTTAAATGAAAATCAAGAACAGAAACGTCTAGGAAATGTTGATAAAATAAAAACAATAGTTTTCACCATATCCCAGCAGCCGATATTAAGTTTAGCTCAAAGATATGACTTAAATCCTGAAGATTGTAGCAAACATTTAGCTGGATATTTTACACAACTTGGTGCTGATTACGTTTTAAATACTAAAATTGCCGATGATTTCGCACTACTTGAAAGTCGAAATGAATTCGTGGAAAGATTTAAAAGTCAAAATATTGATGGAAATCAAAATCATTTACCAATGTTATCATCATCCTGCCCTGGATGGGTATGTTATGCTGAGAAAACTCATGGAAATTTTATTCTTCCATATATTTCGACAACACGTTCTCCTCAACAAATTATGGGAGTTTTTGTTAAACAATACCTGGCCCAGAAACTTAATATCTCTGGTAGTAGTATTTATCATGTAACTATTATGCCTTGCTATGATAAAAAATTAGAAGCATCCAGAGAAGATTTCTACAGTGAAGTTAATGATTCAAGAGATGTAGACTGTGTAGTTACATCAAGTAAGTAGGATTAATAAATTTTCAGAGATTTTTGTTTTTTTCACAATTTTCTAAATTCGAAATTTTCAGTTGAAATTGAACAAATGCTGGACAAGGATACAAAGTCACTTAATTCATTCCCACAATTAGATCTTAGCTGGCCATGGGATAGTCCAAAACCTGAGACAAATATTTGGGGCCATGAAAATTCTGGTTCTGGTGGATATTGTGATCACATTTTTAAATTTGCTGCAAAAGAGCTATTTGGAATGGAATGTACTCAATTGGATTATAAAAATTTACGGTGAGATGGTTTATAAATAAATTGAAAAAAAAAAAAACAAATATTTCATAATTTTTCATACAACAGAAATCCCGACTTCAAAGAAGTAATCTTAGAGAAGGATGGCAAAATTTTATTGCGTTTTGCGATTGCGAATGGTTTTCGTAATATTCAAAATTTGGTACAAAAATTGAAACGAGGAAAATCCCAATATCACTTTGTCGAAGTAATGGCATGTCCTTCGGGTAAAAGATTAGTGTTAAATCGCTAGTTTTTTAATTTATTAACTCTGCCGTTTTTCTTAGGATGTTTGAATGGTGGAGCTCAAAATCGACCCCAAGATGGTTTACCGGCTCGGGAATTAGTGGAACAGCTGGAACAGCTATATAAAAACTTACCTAAATCACAAGTTGAAAATAGTGACACTAAATATGTGTACGCAAATTTTTTTGATGGAGCTCAAAGTGACAAAGCAAAATCTCTTCTTCATACAACTTATCATGCAGTGGAGAAAATGAACACAGCTCTCAATATCAAGTGGTGATTTTTACTTAGATGCGTTTAAAGTGAATTTTTGGTGCAACAATGATGGATTTTTAGTCTTCGAGATATTTTTTATTATTATTATAAAAAAGTTGGGAAAGAAAAAAAAAATATTGTTTCTTATTTATAATCATAATTTACACTAACAGATTTCCAACTTAAAGAGTAGATCTTAAGGTACGATTTGTTATAATGTAGATGACAACGATCTTATAATGATTGTTGATCGGCTCAAAAGTAAGACAAGGCTCTATGGGATCATGCCTCGATACTTCGATATTTTACCCTCAATATGTTAAGTACTTCTCTTTCGGCGCGTAATTATGTGAGTTACGACAATCGAAATTTTAAATATCTTGGGTGACACATGGTTTTGTTTTGAGAATCAGATTTTATGGCTTTCTATTTTTCTCGTCTGAACGTTTACGATTTTTTCCTATAACTCCTTCGCCGTATTCGACGTAACTGCAGCACCACAGATTTTCCTCAACTTTTCTAACTTTTCAGTTCGATTTTTTTTTTTTTTATTATTTAACGCTAGGTTACCGTTCATGACAATGAAAAATTCAATATTTAGTTTTCATCCTGAAAGTGTTAAGAACACTTGGGGAAAAGGATATTTTCATATCTTAAGTATTTTAGAATTCAAAGCCTCTTGTGAGCGGAACCTTCCGCCGACTGAAAAACAGATAACTAAGGCGCTTACTGGGGAGACCTTTTCTCGTTACCTGATGTACCCTCAAAAATTTCGTGAAACAGTTAACCTTCAAATTCAGCACAGTCAACGATTTTTTATAATGTTTAACTTTAAATGCGTTTTTCTGGGAACCACATTTTGAGGAGCGCGAGCCGCTTTACAGCTTCAACGAACGGATGAACTGATTCACATGAATTTCTGTGCAATTGAAAGGAAATTCAATTTACGGGGCCATCATGAAGCGATTTTTGTCAAAAATTGATTTAGGAATAGTTTTTTCGTTCGTTGAAACATAAAAAAAAACACGGGATAAAAAAATTGGATGCCTTTTTCAAACGGCTGATATTTCGTTATTCAGAGTTTTTTTTTAAAACGAAAACAGATAGGCTCCCAAAATTTCATTTAGTTTAATAATTTTCAACCCTATTTGTTTCAAATGAACTGGTAGAGCTGTGGAGCGCAGACCAAAACACGCCGTGCACGGCTTTGTTTAATGGGAGCTGGAGCCGCTATTTAGATTTGTTTTTTTTTTTTATAAATAAAATTGGTATTTACTCTCCATTGATAGAAGAATAAGATACGTTAAAATCCATTTCCAAGAGTATTTATTTTATGTAAAATAAATTTCAAAGTTCATGCATTTTTCGTGTCTCTCGACAGTAACCTTCCCTTAATTGCTTTTTCTCTGATCCGCAGTTCTAATTCAATCGGCAACTGCTGGTGAAATTTTGATCCAAAAAGAGAAACTTCTATATTTACGTTATCATCAAGAGCATCATTGCTGAATAAATTAGAGCTGGGTATCGTAGAAAAAAAAATCCATTACAATGTTAAGTGCGCTGCTAGGCCTCTTCATGATTCCTTTTTGTATATCCCCAAAGTTCCTATTGACCACGGCTTTTGATGGATTACTCGACAATTCTGACGAGTCACGCTAAGTGCACCACATTCAAGGTATCTACATATATTTATTTCTACAGAACTTTGCTATTGAAATTTAAAATTTCTCCATGCTATAGTCGCATTAGATACCATAGAAACCACAAGGAACTTGTACGTGGTATATGTCAGATCTAGTTCGAGAAGTTGCTTATTACATTTCGATGGTGATGGAATAAAAGCTTCAACGGAGAAGATCTTAACTTTACCAACTTTTGAATTGTCTTAATCTCGGTCAAGCATTTACTAGCTTTGATAGAATGGACTTTAAGTTACGTTTTAGAAGAATTTTGCCGTTTTTTTTTTTTTTTGAATATTTGATGTCACTTTTATGTAAAGTTACATGAAAACAGGTGTTGTTATGATCTCGACTACCATGTGTAATTTTCCTAACTCTTCGGATGAATCGTTTTCTTCTTCGTCATTTGTTTTGTCAGTGAGCCCCGCTCGAAATGGCATTTTATCTTTAATTTGTTTCGCACTTTCCACTTTAACTCTATCTAATTCTCCTAAAGCCCTTTAAATCTTAATGAATCATCATGAATAATCAAAACCAGAAAGTATCCCATAACCTTTTTTTTATCTCCTCGCCGTTTTAAATAAGTATTTCTATATCTTCTAAAATCTGAAATGGACAAGGATCCACGATCAATAGTTTTCTTTGTTTTTCTTCCTCAAATGGTCATCGAAAACTTGTTCTGATATTATCCACTATTCCCACAGGTATTCAAACATGGTAACAGTCATTTCAATTTAAAAAAAAAAAAAATATTTTTTCAATAACATACCCACCAAGGCTGTTGTTATGCTATAACAAATTTGATACTTTCAAGGCATCCATCCCAACACGAATCTAGGCACAAGCCAAAATCTAGAGTTAGAAAGTAAAAACTTTTCTGTTTGTTCAAATGTTTTTTCATGTTTTTTTTTTTGTTTTTTAATTGTCATCTGTTTTGGCTGTTGATATATCTTATAGCAACAGCAGTTTTTTAATCGTATATGAAAACATTATTCTTTCCTAAATTTATGTACATACCTTAAACAAATATGTAACTAAAAGAATAACTAGGTAACTAGATTCCACAAAGTATTGATATTAGAAGATGAGGAATAAACTAATTATAAGCTATTTAAATAGTATTTTTAAAGTCCCATATTTGTTCAGAGTACATAACAAAATTAAGTCACCAAAAGTAATTCAATATCTTAGTTTCGTTTATGTCTTTAAGTACCTGGTATCTCCAAGTTTTTTTTCTCATATAATATCAACAAATAAACTGTAAAATATGTGGACAACATGAGATAATTTGTATATTTTTTATGTGCCTTAGGTTTCTATTCTACGACCGCTGTTTTTTAATTGAGCAGAATATTTTATTTTATTGCAATGATCTACATATGTATGTATAATTATTTCTGACATCGTGTCCATTCAATGTAGCAAAGTCAGATTAAACTTGAATTTTGTTACAAATAAACAAAAATTAAACTTTCTCGTGTACTTTATTATTTATTTTGTTCAAGAAAGAATTTTTTGGGATATCTCCGGTATATAGCAAAAGCTAAAAAATGTTCTAATTTGTTATTTCATCACACAACCCATTAATTTTTGGTGACAAGTTTCAAGTCTTGGTTTGACTCACCAACAGATTCCAAATAGCGAGATTGGGTGATTTGAAAAACAAATGAAAAAATGAAAAAAGAAGAAAGAAATGAAAAGTTTGAGAAAAATAGAAAAAACAAATTTTTATTTAAAAAGAAAAAAAAAATAGCTTTTGCTATATACCGGAGATATCCCAAAAAATTCTTTCTTGAACAAAATTAAGTTTAACCCGGTAAAAAGTCCAAAAGAGTAATCTTTTTATTTATTTATTATTTATGTATGTACAAGCAAAAATAGGTGAACGATTTTAATTTCTAATAATACCCCGATAACCAAGAACAGGTACCCACAGGAGAGTCTTTATAATCTATCTACATAATGTCGTTTTGATATCTTCTAGCAATGTAGAATTTAGTTCAGCTTTATTAAAGCAGCTTAGTTATTCAAAAGCATAAAATAGTACGATTATTGGTTACTAAACTACTCCCTGCAGTGGTAGTAGCGAAGACTTCAATTTGAAAAACAACCAGTTGCCTTCCAAGAGAGTACACCATTTTAAAAGCATGAGTATGAAAACATTAGCACTAGTCCTATTATAATGAGCAAATCAAATCAGTTTTTTTTAAAAATACAGAAGATAGAGCTGATACTTAAAGATGATCCCATGTACTCAGAGCTGGGCAAGTACCAAAGAAAAAGTACTTAAGTACAAGTACCGCAGGCCTGAGTACTTCAGCGTAAGTACAAGTACCGCATGTATGAAAAGTACTTGTAACTAAGTATTAAGCATATAAAAAGTACTGAGTACTTTTGAAGTACTTTTTAAAGTAATTTTTTTAGAATCATTGTACGCTGGCAGTAATATAATGAAGCATGTCGAGTTCAGTTAATAAATAATTGAAAACTATAATATGTATAGTAACCAGTGGCTACTATTTATAGTTTTTTATAGTTCTCGACGCTGCAGGTAGAGTAAAACTTTCACCTCTCTTTGCTACACTCATAAAAACTATTAGAGGTCCTCCCAAGCACAACCATTATTGCCTCAAATAATGCATAAAAATTCTAAGAAAAAAATTTGCAGTAAATTTCTAAGAAAAAATTGAGGCCTTCCATACATCAGGTCGAGGCATCGTTGATTTTATATTGGAGCGAGGCATTGCTTGCTCACCTTGGTTATGTCCACTGACGTATATAATATGAACTGCTTACTTTTCTATTATACTTGGGCACAATTGCTTGTGTCAAAAAGAGTTCGTACGTCGGTGCCAACTTTCAACAAAATCATTGGCGGGAAGTTGGAATAGTGTACACGCAGCTCGGAAGGTGGTTTTAATAAAACATTTAGAATTTCTTCATTTCTTCTGCGTATCTAATAATATATTGTCTTTGGTAAAATAGTTTTTATCAGTAATAACCCTAAATGAATAATTTAAAATCATGTATTTCGACGAATCCACTATTTTATTTGTTTTCAGTTCTCTCTCAGTTGGTACTTGGTGCTTAGACCGAAAGAGTCAGCAATATAGAAGTGAGCTCACTTTCTGTAGTGTATTTCTATGAACGTAGTCAGTCCATATTATACATGTCAGTGGATATATCATCAAGTCGAGGCATCGTCGATTTTATATTCGAGCGAGACGTTACTGGTTTTTGTTCTACTTGCCCAGTCTTGTTTGTATGTTATTAGTTTGTCTAAGGTTCGTTGCATTAGAGATTGTGTTTTCTTTTCTACGAAGAGTAGATATTTCTAGGTACTTAATAGACTCAGAAATACTTAAGTAAAAATCTTGGTACTTAAATACAAAACTAAGTCTTAAGTACAAGTAATGTTCAAGTACTAAGTAGGGGCATTTCAAAAGTATTGAGTAATTAGTCTTAAGTAACTCAAATGTACTTTAAGTAGTACTTAAGTCTTTTTTTACTTAAGTATTGCCCAGCTCTGCATGTACTGATCTGCTTTCTTCGAATATGGCTGCATCTTTGTCCTTTTGATGAAGGCTAATTTATTTTGATTGTATATTTTTCAATTGATTTTACAGAAGAAGAGCAGATGCGAAATTGTACATTCTTCACTTGGTAAAAAGTTGGTTAATATGAAATGTTTAATCCCCTCAGATATTTCTTCAAGGGGATAGACTCGCGATAATAAACGATATCCATTTTTAAAAAGATGATCGTAAGGTATTTTTTCTTTAAGCCTAATCTTTGGTGTAGTTTGATAGACCTACATATTCCCAGGTATGCCCAACGATAAAGCTCTCCAACATCTTAAAATTTATCTGCCAATTAGAATGGCCTGCTATCTGAGAGGATAGCTATGTATATGATTTTCTTTGATAGTAATCTGAAGCTAGTTTTGTTGCTATGAAAACTTCCGTTTGTAAAGGCATGTATCTACTGGAAAGTTTCTGGCGGGAAACCTACGTGTTAGGTGGAAACTAAGTATCTACACCAAAAGAAGGAGCACGTTCCTACATTTTGTTAGCTTGCTTACTAACGGACGCAACATTAGGGTAGCACGCCCGATGCGCTTTCGAAGTGTATCCATGAAGTATATTGCTTTTCAGCGCGCGAGTTAAGATGTCAGATTCTAGCTCAATGACATCGACATGCAAGGGAGCAGACAGAATGAATGCAGAATGCGCTCTGCTCTCCGGGGTCTATTTACCAAAAGGTAGCTTGTGGTGTGTTGCGTGTACATTGTGTGCCAATTTTGTTTTCTCTCCATCTTTCCGTGGATATTTTCAGGACGCAAAATTATTCCCAAGCTTCCGAGAAGCTCGCGACTTGAATGCGATGTGTGTCCATTGAGTGCAGCCCGCGCGCTGGGCGCTCACCTCGATGAAAACATACCTTAACTGAGTGGTGTGGTTTCTATTTAAATGCCAGGCTCAAGAAAAAAAAACCTTCTCTGACCTTTTTATCTATGCATCATCCTCTCTCTTTCAGTGCTACATAAGTCCACACATCAAAGAGAATATTTAACCTCCGCCTAAGTTTCCAGATCATAAAGTGACAGACTAAGTGAAAACTCAAAAGCGACTGGTACCGAAGTACAAGTGGAGCCTATAATATATACATATGTAGGTCGTTCTTAGGACATCAATAATAGCTACCATAAATGCATCATGAATGCATAAGAAATAAGAATTCTGAATCAAGTGATAAGTGACATGGACATTACCTTCATAAGCCAATTTTTATACCCTAGATGAAATCTAAAGGGTATACTAAGATTGTCATTCCGTTTGTAACGCACAGAAATAATGATGGTAGAGCAAAATGGATTGGTTTTTTTTTTATTTTTGCATGTCATCTGTCCGTTTGTCCGTCTTGTACACGGACTTTAAAAAAAAAAGTAAAATTAAGTTCGAAAATGAGACAAATCGGGCAACTCCTTTGTAGGGTTGCCATACAAAAATTTCGTTTTGTACTATATATTTGGACACTGCCTGAGAACGCGTCGACATAGAGAGCTGAAATTTGGTACATGGGGTTTTTATAGTAATTGCAAATAAAATTTCAAAAATGGATAAATCGGACAACCCCTTCTTGGTGTTGCCATATAAAAATTTAGGTTTTTTACATATATTGTGAAAACGATTAGTCCTATACATTTTTATTGAACTAAAAACTTCTTCAGAATACGAAATCCTATAAAATTGATTAAAAGTATTGTTTCTGTCCGACGAACCGTTCTAGAAATATATGTGAAAAACCACTTCAAAAATCAAACTTCCATAGATCTGTGACCATACGAAATTTCATACGGGCATTCATCTAGGGCCTGGGTGGCCAAACTTTTGAAGTGCGGGGTCTACATTATAATTCAGAATATCGTAGCGGTCTACCGTCAGCAACGGTTTTAAACAAAACGCAAAATGTTCCCCAAAAAAAATCTGTAGATGTTTCCGAATAGTCCAAATTTGAAAATTACTTAGATATGTCGGACCAACTATAATTTCTTCCTCTGTCAATGTTAATGCCTTCGTTAAAAGGGAACACAATGAAACTGATGACTTCTAGTCGAGCTCCAAAAACTTCTTTCGAACTTCTCATGTAAATTCTCCAACTGCTCGGCGAAAATTTAGAATTCCCGAGGCAGGGAAATGCCGGCGATTTACAAAAGAATTTCCTTTTTATTTTTACGATACCAATGTCGTTGTTTTTAATTTTGTGCCTGGCTTCGTAAAAACCGATTGCTGTGTGAAGATAAGCCAGTTTTTAACTCATGTTCTCCTATTTCTTAGATTTTACTTCCAACCGGAAAGTCAGTGACGCATTTCGTGTGTGTAGTTTTAAAATGCTTTTCGAGGTTTTTTTTTTTTGTGTAGTACTACACCTCTTGAGTTACAAATAGAACAAACACATTTATCCTTGAACATAAAAGTAAATAACTGCTCTGATAATGGTAACCTTTTTCCGCACTCAACAACCTTGCCCGCTCATTTTAGTCGCTATTATTATCACCACGTAACAAAACCATCGTCAGAGCTAAATACTCGTACTAGCTGAGTACACTAACTGAGAAGACAAAGGCGCATTTTTTATTAATAAAGGAGATAAAGAGAGAGAGATATCGAGAGAAATAAAGAGCGTGCGATGGGTAAGTGTGGCAAAGACTTGGCACCATGGTGGCGAGGGGTGGGTTATCCGTTACTCACGCCACGTGAGGCAGCGCAATTATCTGAAAATGGCAATTTATTGTAACATTTGTTCAATTGATTTTACTCTTGCGGGCTACCAAAAACGTCTACGCGATCGACCGGTAGACCGCGGTCGACGTCTTAGCCACCCCTGATATAGGGTATCATAAGAATTGTATTATGGTCGTAGCATATTGCATGCAGCAGTATGCTACACTGAGACTAGCTGCGTCATGTAAGCGCGGACTGCTGTCTATATGGACGGAGCGGCTGTACGCACTGAACGCCACTTAATTGACAGGACAGCGCTTCCAGATAGAAAAAGACGAAGAAGAGCGAAGGGTTTTTAGTTTTGGCGAGTTTTTTTTGTTGGATTGACACCTGGGGTACAAAAGAAAGTTAAGAGAGTTAGGCAGAATAATAATGTGGGCAACTGAAAAAAAAAAGAGAAAAAGAAGAACAGTTTTGAATATAAAAAGGTAAGGGTTGTGGTAAAGGCGGAGCTCAAAAAGAAGCTACCAAGGAGTTCGGAAAAGTTTACGGGGACTCCAGACAATCTCAGAGATCCCGAAAAATCTCCACCATCCTCTAGATTACAGTGCCTTCCAGTCACTAAATTCTAAAAAGTTTGTTCATCTTCAAGATTAGAGTGGCCAGTCACCTATTAATAGGAAAATTTGCGACATCCAGTCACAAGGTTCTTGGAAAAAATAAGAAAAGCGGCATCCAGCCACAAATTCTAAAATTTAGGCAAAAAGGGTTCATCTTTAAGATTACAGTGACGTATAGTCATCGGCGCAACCTGCAAATTTTATAAAATATTAATCGTCAATCAGTAAAACAACATCCAGTCACAAATTTCAATATATCTAGCGACATCCAGCCACAACTTCTAAGATTTTGTTCATCTTTAAGATTACAGTAACACCCCGTCACCAATTCTAAAATATTTTGAAGACATCCAGTCCCCAGATTCTGGAAAATTAAGTAAAGCGACATTCAGTCACGAATTCTGAAACTTTAGCAGAAAGGTTCATCATTACGTTTACAGTGGCAACCAGTCAATCCTGGTCAGCATCGATTTATATCCAGTCCAATGTTACTGAGGGAACCACGATGAATGTGTGCCAGCTAAATCTTGTTACTTACTCATAAGCAATCAGTGTAGGATTCAGTTGATTTTAGTCTAAGATTGTAGTGGCCTAGGGTTTGAAATTGTAACGTTTTTTTTTAAATCTAGGACAAAGCGGACCACCATGGAGGCCTCTGCGGGGACCACTATCAAAAATTGCAAGTTGACACCTAAATCTTATTAATTTTTTTGTGATAATATTTGAATTATTCTTAAAAAGGTCACATATTTCATATATTTTTCGATAGAATGCCATTAGATTTGAATTAGGATTAAATGACAATAGAGAAGTTATATTTTTTGATAACTCACCATTATATTTCAAGTAACAGATAAGTTTTTTTAATTACGATTATATTCGACTTTCATGATTAGATAGCGATAGATACATCACATTTTATTGGTGCAACACCACTACCTCTGATTTGATGTGATTACCTGGCGATAGATAGTTCTTAAATTTTGGTGAAAGACCATCGTAGGTGAATGATATGATTTTGATGCACGAGATAAGTGATGAAGTAACGAATTTTAGATACGTATCGTATGTATGTCATGTAAATGCTAAGTCCACCATATACATAGTAATAATTGCTAAAATAAGAATTTTAGGTGCATACCCTATGTATGTGCCACGCATAGCTTTGAATAATAGAATCAAATAGGCAATAGCCTTAGACAACTTGAAAATTCTGGTCACATACCTTATGTACTCGTATGGTCCATATGGTTGAATGTTCTAATTGGATTGCGACGTATTTCTATTTATATATCTATTTGTGCAACCTCTGAAATACAAATGGCTTTTATAACGTAATGAGGCGCTAGAGTTTCTTTAATTCTCCTCTCTCCAGGAGCCCTATCGTTGATATGGTCGACTAGGTCCGCTACTACTCATTTTTCAGATCAACAGGAACACTAAAAACAAATTGCCCGCCCTCAGTGTCATATGGGCGGTTGGGGTAATGGCAGTGAACGCAGAACATCTGCGCCTTCAAATAAGTAAGTGGTAAGTAGTGTAAAGGTCCCTTCAGGACTGGTGGCACAGCGGCAGGTTTTCGTAGAACCTCCCCACACTCTCCGCCAATAGCCGAGGCGAGCTAGCGTGCCGCACTGTGAGCTCATGCTGACTTTCTGGACTTCACGTCAAAGTACATCGCTCAATATACACATACAGCCATAATAATTGATCTTAGACCAATTCTAACTTTTTTACTTGTTTATTTTATAATTGACTGACAACTAACCAGACTTCAATTGTAGGGTTAAAAAGTGATCGATTCGATGCACAATTTTACCATCAGCTGACGGTCAATCTTGAGCCAGGAATTGGGGATAGTAGTGTCGAACGTCACTTCAATATTCAGAAACACTGCTAAAGTGAATGATTCATAATCGAGACGTCTAAGTTTAATAATAAATGGATAACCTGAAGTATATAAATAAAGGGTTTTCCAATAAGAGGTGTTATTTTAATTAGCCCGCTATTTCGGTAGATGTCACTTTTGGAGCTGTTATTTTTTGACATTTGACAAGTAGAAACTACGGCATTAATAAAAATGGAACAATACACGATTCAACAACTCATTGAAATTATTAAAATTCACTATAAAAATGGTGAAAATGTGGCAGAGACGGTTCGTAAAACTCGAACATTTTTGGGTCGTCGTGAAGCACCTTGTCGGACCGCAATACAGAAATTGGTAGAAAAATTCGAGCTGTCGGGACAAGTTAGTGATGCACGTCGCTCAAGAACAGGCGAGAATATTGCTGCTGTAGCCGAAAGTGTTGAAGAAAACCCAGGTTTGTCCATTCCTCGTCGTTCTTTGGAATTAGGCATTCCACAAACGTCATTACACCGTATTTTGCATAAGGATTTGGGTCTTAAGGCTTATAAAGTTCAGGTAACACAAGAACTCAAGCCGGCCGATCATCACCAATGTCGAGTCTTTGCTGATTGGGTCCTTGAAATGCATGAAAATGATCCGGAATTCCATCGAAAACTCATCTTGAGTAATGAGGCCCATTTCCACCTCGATGGCTTCGTCAACAAGCAAAATTGTTGCATCTGGGGCTCGGAAACCCAAGAGTTATTGTTGAAAAGCCTCTCTATCCTCAACGTGTGACTGTTTGGTGCGGTTTATGGTCCCGCGGGGTCATTGGACCTTACTTTTTCGAAAATGAGCTGGAGCAACAGTTACGGTGAATGGATTGCGCTATCGACAGATGACTGATGACTTTTTTATGGCCGGAATTGGATGGTATTGATCTGGACAATGTTTACTTTCAACAAGATGGCGCTACGTTGCATACAAGCAACGAAACCATTGATCTTTTACGGGAAAAGTTTCCGGACCGTGTTATCTCTCGAGGAGGTGATCACAATTGGCCACCGAGATCTTATGACTTAACACCTTGCGACTTCTTCCTTTGGGGCCACGTGAAAGAGAAGGTCTACAGCCCAGCGTCGATTCAAGACCTCAAAGATGGAAGTCGTGAGGCTATCGAGGACATGGGGCAGCCACTTTGCGATTTGGTTATGGAAAATTTCATGAAGAGGATATGGTCTTGTAGGCGTAGTCGTGGTGGTCATTTGGCTGATGTTATTTTCCATTATTAACGGCATACCTTCCTCTTTATAATGAAATAAAGATCCGATCATTTATCTCAAAAAATGGCATTTTTCTTTGAATATCAAAATAACACCTCTTATTGGAAAACCCTTTATCTATCAATACACTACCCCCACCCTTCAGTATACGTGCTAGGAAAATTCAAACTACAATCTTTAAGGCCCTCCGTTTATATATGCATCGCATAATTGAATGCTGAGTGAGTGTTACTTTGCCAAGCTTTCGAATGTGGTCTAACTTGATAAAAGGACCAGAATATTTTCCCTCGACTTTATAGTTCAAACTGGATCTGTAGAATTTTAAAAGCGTGTTCCACTTGTCGACATTTATCACCTTGGTACAGTGGACAGGTCACCGTGATTACATTATACACAATAATATCCATACCATTGCCTGTGCCGAATGCTTAAGGCCTGAATTACAATTACGGTTGATCTGTCGACTGCGACTTGATTTTAAGTCGAAGTCGACGCTTATCGTGAAATCTGTAATTAAATTAAAGCTTCAACTGCTTGAACAAACCAGAAGTCCCAACATCTGTGATTGAACCTAAGTTGGCCGTAGCCACCAACACCAATTTGCACTTTTAGCAAAGTTTAGTTTCAGTCGCAGTCGAAGTCGAAGTTGCAATTGTATTTTTCCACACGCATTTACCATTTGGACAAAGTCGTAGTCGACTTATCAGTCATAATTGTAATTCAGGCCTAAATCTGCCATTCACACATTGGACCCTTTTCCAGCATGCAGCTAAGTTCAAGTTAGTCAGCATCGGTGATTTCTGGGCGTCTGACCTCAATTTTGTGTTAATAGAAAAACACTAGCATAATAAAATAGGCCACATACGAGTAGGGTTTCAAAGAAGCAAAAATATGTATAGGTAAAGGGATCACAAAATAAAATGTGAGATCTAGAGTAAAGCTAAAAACTAACTAACTACCTAAGGATAACTGGATTTTTACGCTAAATAAACACCTTATGGGCATCGCGTCTTTTATCTTGAAAGTACACCCTCCAAAAAAATATTCCTATTGATAACTAGGCTCCTAGATATATAGACATAGATATAGATAAATACATTTGTCATTAAATGTTTTATACTCTTCGTGAAAGCAATCATCAGGAAAAGCACAAATGTTATTAATTGATATCACACGACAATTCTCTAGCTTTTAACAAACTATTTGATCAGATGAAGAAGTGCAAACACCAGAGGAATTGCAAGTCACCGTCATTACAGATCTTTCCACAGGCTATCCATATTACCTACCATTGCCTCTGCTGTATCGCTTATAGACTCTTCAAAGAGGCAATTTACTTATATCTACCGCAGATTTTCATGTCTTAATGTTCAATAACATCTTTAGCGCCTCTAGACGACTAGAATTAAGCCGTCATGATCACCACTTTAACTTTTTATCTTTTACATAAATTTCCCTGAGGCAGAACAAGGAGTATTCATAGTAGGTATCCGCACGCACCAGCTTTAACACCTGGTGGTCATGTTTACTAGCAAGTAATCAATTGTTTTTGTTCTGGTCTTCTTGTGCTACCTTCTTTCGAGCACTCGAATCCCTTGAGGGTTTGTACATAGCAATTTCTTGGTAGTTTTGTTGGAGTAATTTCCAGAGGAAATAGTTAATCTTCTCTAGTTTGGGGTGCTACTGCTTACCTTGTCAATCTAATTAAGTTGTCACAAGGTTACGATATCTGTTTTTATGGTTGGAGAGGATAAAAAATAAAGGAATGTGATTACGTTGACTATGTACATATATAGGTAGTTATAGTGTCAGCAATGATAAAAGTAAAATAAATAAAGGGTTTAGTGTTTACATACTCGGTGGTCGGTTTCCATAACTATGCACATGGTGGGCAATGAATTTGTTAATATTGAAAAATATTATAACAAATAAACTATTTGAATTATCATAAAAATTATTTATTTACATAATTACTAATACACAGGAAATTATGTTTTAAAAATAAAATAACATTTAAATGTTCACCGTCTCGGCTTTGGCATTCTTCTAAACGAGTACGCAAATTTTCGAAGATTCTTCAGCAAAGAGGGCATGATATTGCAGACATCTCTTCATTAATCTTTGATTTTAATTGAAACAGTGTCTTTGGCTTATGATGAATGTGTACGCACAATTCGTAAAATACACCCATAAAGAGAAATCTACTGGAGTCAAATCGAAACTCCTGGATGGCCACGGGATGACGTCTCGCTTAGAAATTAGCTTTTCCGAAAACATTTCTTTAACAACCGGCAGGGAAACTTTGCAGTAGGGATGGGCAGTTAACAAAAAACAACCGGTTATCGGTTAACCCGTTAATTTCTGCAAAGCTTAAAACCTAACCGGTTATAATAAAAAAAATAACCGGTTTGGCCGGTTAACCGAACAAAAATACAATCAATTTTATTTTTATAATTTATTGTATTTTATTTTACATCTCCCAATATTTTGTAGGTGAAGATGCAAGAAAAATTATTTGGAGTAAATCTACTTCTGTTGGCAGTACAAACGTTATTTAATGCAGATACTACTCTCTCAGAGGAAACCGATGATCCTAAAATACTCAAAAGCTATTTTGTATGTAGTTGGAAAAGCATTTTTACTATCAAGCCAATACTGAATTGGATCTGAATTTTTATTTTGGATTGCTTGATTTAAGTACAGCTTTAACTCTGTTGGTAGGCTCGTAGGCTGCTCCTGTGGAATTACTTTGGCTGCAATTGCATTGTGTATACTCCACAATCCTTCTTTTTCCGTACCCGTATACTGTATGTTGGAGAACTTCTTACTTCCTTCAGCTCTCGTTTTACCTCAGTTTTCACGTGATCTACGACATTAGCTGCATTAATAGAATTTTGGAAATGAACGATCAAGAAGTGTAGTAAAATATTTTTTTCATAAGGACATAGCCTTCTGTCTATTTGTTTTTGTAATTCAACTTTTAATTTCTTAGCTGTATCATTAGATGGGGATATTCTCTCTTATGATCTTTTACAGGATTTCTTCTGTTTATTAAGGATGTATTACACCGTATCATAATTTGAAAAACTCCTTTTCCATCCACTTTATGATTATCTGCACTTCACTATCTGGATTATGTACCTGTATTAACAATTAAAAAACAACATTTCAAGAAGGCATGCATTTTTGTTTCCAGCTCTTTTTGTTTTCATGGAAATTCAACAGATTTCTTTACCGTTTGTACCCATGCCATGAAGAAAATCCAGAAATTTATGAATTATGGATGGAGCGCACATTCACTGAAAATCTGTATTATTTTATGTATAATAATACACATTTTTCCAGCAACTAGTTAGCGAAAACTACTGACTTTATGTTTCTCGCAAACGAATGCAATTTTGAAGTACAAATATGTACTTCTTTCTATTGGGCGTAAACACATTTTATACTAAATTCTCTGCTTAAATTCTGCCTATGGCTGTCATTTTTATCTGTTCGGTAAAAAATAACAACAAATATAAACAATAGAATAATTTTTCATGATGAAAGTACTGACTACATATCAGCAAGAATAACTGCGAAAAAAAACCTATCATCCGGTTTAACCGGGGAAAAATAATAACCTATTTTGAGCGGTTATTGTGCGTCCGGTTAACCGGTTATTCAATTAATCGGTTATTTTTGCCCATCCCTACTTTGCAGGTATGGTAAATAGCTCCGTCTTACTGAAACCATGTATGCCGATTGTAACCATCAAATTCCTGTAGCTGTGGCTCTAGACACTCCAGTAACATTCTGACATAAAGTTAACAGTGACCCGCGAACAGCTTTTAAAAAAAAGGTGCCCAATGATTCCTCTAGCTGAAATTGCTGCCCATACAGTTGCCTTCGGCGAATTCAGGTGCCTTTCATGTTTAGCTTTGGGATTTTCACTGTTCATATATCTGCAGTTCTGTTTATCAACGTGCCCGTTAAGGTGGAAATGAGCTTCATCGGATAACAAGATGTTGTCAGAGTTACTGAAACAAGCTAACATTGTTTCGGCATACAACATGCGTAAATTTAAGTCATTCGGCTTTAGTTCCTGCACAAACTGGAGCTTGTATCGATGTAAATTTAAATATAATTTCAAAACACGGCGTCAGAATGTGCGTGATATTCCTAATTGATTTATTTTTCCCGCGGACGGGAATCGAGCCTACACTTGTTAGAATCGGTCAAAGATGAAGAATTTTTAAGAAATTTTATTTTTTAACCATTCTAAATCAAATCATACATACAAGAGGGAAAAAAGAACCGCCTCGTCCGGGGTTTGAAACCGGAACCTTCCGCTTGCCGGGCGACTGCTCGTACCACTGACCTAACGAGACCCGTCCGGGGAAAATAAATAAAATTGAATTTACAATTAATTTGTGCGCTTTCATCGTTACTGGTTGAAATGCCAGCTGAAAGCAAAACGTGGCTTAGTAGGCTAATTACAAATTAAGAAATGTAAGAGGGAAAATCATCTGTCTCAGTGGTAAGAGCAGTTGCCCGTAAAGCGGAAGATCCCGGTTTCAAACCACGGACGAGGCGGTTGTTTTTTCCTCTTGTATGTATGATTTGATTTAGAATGGTTAAAAAATAAAAGTTCTTAAAAATTCTTCTATTCTTCTGCACGCCTCTTTACTTTGAGATGTCCTTGGACCGCCGGTTTGTTTCACGTTTATTCTCGATCCCGTCTCTTCGAATCTCTTCACCCATTTCTTTATTAATACCAGGGAGAGGCTTGCGCTTTCAATATTGAGATATTGATATTGCAATTATGTCATATTCCAATATAGAATTTCAGAGATACACTAGCGGTTTACGATACTCAGGAATTAATTAGAGAACTGACTTTTGATTTATCATTTGATTTGTCATTTATAATTTGCCATTTGACTTAAGACAGCTTCGCGTACGTACAAAATGCGAGCAAATATTGTGAAATTACTTGTCCATTTGGTAAATAAAACCGAAAGAACCACTTCAACTTGGCAAGTGTCAAAAATTAAATGTCAGAAAAAATTGTAGCCAACATTGAAGTATAGGATTCAGTTCTAAAAGGTTCGAGTATTAAATTATTCTGAGAAAAAAAATTGTGGCGGGGGGGGGGGTAATTGTGATCTTTTGTCGTCTGTAAATGTCAAAGTATAGGACAGTTTCGGGCTTAGAATATATAGCAAACAGGAATGGTGATAAGCCAGATTTCGCGTAATGAATTCGATTTGTGTTGGTAGACCATGTTTTACCATGTATTTACATGCCGCGCCGTCCCTATTCTAAACAACTTGTCAATTTGCAAAAAGTAAACAAAGGTTTTGTGCGGTAAAAAATGTTCCATTTCTACTTTATTTTGAAATAATTCACATAATTAATTTATATAAATCTTTGCTTCTATTAACAAAAATGATAATTTAGATAGTGCAGTTGCCTGAAACATGATTTCCCTAGTTTATAATGCAATTTATATTTGCAAAGACTGTTTTTCTGTTTTTTTAATTAATATGAAGATTTTAACAGACACTAGTAGCATTATAAAACTTTTCACTACCTAAATAAACTTCAAAGATAAATAGTTTTGAAAAAAAAAAAATGATTACGTACTTTTGTTAAATTTCGCAAAAGAATTTTAGATTGCATAAACCTGTTCATAAAACAAAAACATATTTGACAATCATGCACTCAGCTTTGACAATTGTTTCTTCCGGCATCTCACTTATTTCTATGTATAATGTCCTGCCCTTCAAAAAATTATGCTTATGTACACGATTTATACACGATTCAGCCATTCCTGTTTGCTATATATGTATTCTAAGGTTTCGATCCACCAGGCCAAATATCTTATGGCTATAAAAAGAACTATTCAAAAATAAACAGATTTGTGAGCACTCATAATAGTTATATTGCAGGTGTAGAAAACTTCCTAAAAAGGTATATACAAGGTGACTTCTGGATTTTGTTTAACCATAGCTTTCTGACTGAGGGAAGTAGAGAAGAAAGCTCCAATGATTATATATTTAACAAATTTCATAAAAGGGTGTACCTTTTGTAAGAAATTATAATTTTTATGAGTACCCAAAGTTAACTTAGCAAAAGTATTAAACGTGCATGAATGTTTTACCGATTTAAAGCCACTTAGAGAGGTAGAAGTGCGTACGTCACTATTTGAGAAATTAGTTAATGCTTGGCGTTGATATAGCCAGCCTGGAAGATCGTCCTCTCCACCTATCATGGGGCTGGTGTTGCAGACTTCTGGTGGTAATAAGATGGTGTTCTCCTTTTATCATAGTGAAACAATGAATTAAATATGTAGAGTTTACCGATTATGGTTTTAATATACATTGTTACAACAGGATTTTCTGGTACCGGTTTTAATGCATGCTGTTACGACATGGTATTCCAGTTACGCTAGTGCCATGTGTAGTTATGTAGGGAGTCAGGATTTATAGAGCGCTGCTTTTGGCGTTACTGAAGTTTTATGGCCGGTTCCATAGTTCTGGTTTAAGCTACAGCGATGGCTTAAGCCAAGGCTTAATAAATATTCCCGTTCCATAGTCAAGGCTTATGTGACAACATTGGCTTAAACCAAGCTTACCTTAAGCTGTTAGATTATCCATTTGACGTTTTTAGGAAGAAAGCAAACAGTTTGAGACAGAAATGAATTATTCATCTAATGCAGAGGATATACGCAATAAAGAAATGCATAATAATATATCGCAAAGTGTGGCCCGTGAAAAAATTATAAGGCGCCCACAACATTTTGAGAAATTGGATGACTTTGATTTTTATTGTCGGTTCCAACTGGGTATTATAGTTTACGTTGTCGAAACATTCTGCAACAATGATTTTGAATTTGATATCCTCCCAGATAAAAACCACAGCAAACTGGTAAATAAAAAGTTCTTCTTCTTTTCGCTTAGTTTGTAATCCACAATGCCACTTTTCCTTTAAAAAATTCACAATTATCATAGAGCTGGCAAATTTAAAAATTTACATCAATGGCGTAACTAAGCCTCAGCTTACAGAGTACTGTGAAACGAAGTAGGCTTAAAATCGGAGTTTAAGCCACACCCATGGCTTAGCTGAGCTCTACCTTAAGCCTAGACTATGAAACCGACCATTAGAAACCCATAAATGTGTGGGATCACAAAATCAGAGGACACGCGGCAACAAGGATCATTAGTCGAATAATATTGTATGTAAGCTTGGATTATATTAATTTTTCTTTGTCTTCCCATCAGCTGGAACAAGACATAAGCTCGGATGCAGTTATAAAATAGGCATTTTCAATTTGTGCTGAAAAGAAGCGAAATCAACTTGATAGTTAGTTTTGAGGAACTAACAGCAATGTTTTTTTGTTTTTTGTTTTATTGGTTTTGTTTTATGTTTAATAGTTGCGGAAATTTTTGTTGATGAAATAAAAGAAAAAAAATCGAGAGAAAACAAGTTTTTGCCTTCTACACTCTCGTACCTCCTCTTTAACCTCTCCTAACCCGTTCAGGATATCCCATAGAATTGATTGGTATAATAATGGAAATACTTCTTTCGAGCTCACTCAATTAGTGTAGACATACATATATAACGCCTCAAACTAACTACATTTTGAAAGTGATATTTTAAGACGTTAGAACATTATTCGTATTAAAATATTTTTTATGGAACAATATTTAAAAAGTATGAAAATTATTTGTATGTAAAAAGTAAAGGGTAAATCGAAAAGTAAGATATTGTTTATGTTTTAGATAGTACATACCTTATGTATCTTTCTGTCAGTTGGATGATAGTTGCTGACGTAATGTTGTGTGAGATAAAATTGGAAATTTGATCATGTAATATAGACCTAATTAATTATAACGATCGCGGACTAAGAAAAATTACAATTTCATCACTTTGGATTTTAAAAAAATAAGTTATATAATAATAATCTATCAAACCGGCAAATCTAAGCAGATTACCCTCATCTAATATATTAAGTCCTCGATATAAAAATACGAAGTATTTCTTGAAATCTACCTTAGTTTTAAACGGATTTCAAAAATCGTGAATATCATTCCGGATTTAGCTAACAAAACGCACTTTTTTCAGACTTACCTGAAATGAAAAGAAAAAAATATATATAATTAGAAATAATACAAACAAAATACAGTGGAGTAGACAGAATAAATTAAAAAATGCTTATGAACCTTAATGTATATCTTTTAAATTAAATGAAGTTCTAAAATGCATAAATCTATTAATATTTAAAAAGAACTCTTACGCTTTGTAATTGATTTTCATTAATTACCCAGAAACCTAATATTTTCCGCTTATGCCCAGCATACTAAAGACATCATATTTATTTATTTATTCATATGTCTACCGATAAAGATTATCATACAGACTAACACATTTAACAAAATACAAAAGTATTAATGAGCAAAATAATAATAATAATGTAAAGGAAAAATAATAATTTTTAAATAAAATTTGCTTAATGATTATAATTCAAAAAATTAAACTAAGCGACTGGCATTCTCATAAAGAGTTTATTTAAATAATTCTCTAGGCATAATAAAATCAATAAATACAGAAAATGAATTAAAGAGTAAAATACAATTTGAAATAGGTTCATGCACGTCATAGTTTGCTCTATGTTATCGAGCATACAGCAAATTTTGTGAGCGTATTTGTCTCTCAGGTGCATAAAAGGAGATTAAAGACAAAAGTTCAGAAGAATTAATTCGATAAGATAAAATATCTCTTATAAAAATAGCACAGTTCACTTTACGTCTGTATTGAAGAGTTGATAAACCCAAAAGCAAACATCTTACACAGTAACATGGCATACTTATTGTCACGATTATAATTTAATTTATATGAAGTAAATACAGACTCGATACGATTAATGTGAACATCATAAAAGGGGCACCAAATGACAGACGCGTATTGAAGAACAGATCTTACAAGCGAAGTCTTTGGAATTTCGCTTTAAGAAACCTAGATTGCGGAATGCTTTAGAAACAATAAGTTCAACAGGTGAAGCGAAAGATCAAATATTACTCCTAGGTTTTTGACTTCTGAAGCTCTAGGAATGGGAATATCATTGATCGTGTAATTAAAGATAAATATGTCGAATTTTCTGGTAAAACTCATAATTTTGCATTTAGAAACATTTACTTTTAATTTATTCATGGAGCACTATGTGAACAATCGATTAAGATCAGCTTGAAGTGCGAAACAATCGTTCAAGGAATAATAAAGTTTAATATCATCAGCAAATATTAGATAATTCGCGAAGTAAAAATTTCTAACTATCTCATTAATGAAGAGTAAAAAAAGTATAGGTTCGAAATGACTGCCTTGAGGAACACCAGAAGTAACAGAAACAAGATTGCCAATTTTCACATATTGCTTACGGTTGCTTAAATAAGATTCAACCCAATTTCAAAATAGATGAATGAAATCCAATACATTGCAATTTCCAAACTAGAAGCGGAATATTAACTCTATCCAATACCTTAGCAAAATCAGTATAGACCACATCTACATGAGCACCTTCTTCAATAAAATTAATCGCAAAATTGGAAAATTTTACCAAATTTGTGGAACAGGACTTACCGGATCAAAAATCATGCTACATGGGAAACTATTAACTCCTTTACAATAAAGCTAATTTTAGTATTCCATATAGAATCCAATAATTTCGGAAGATTATTCATCACAGACAATCCACGATAAATCTTTATATCATGTTTTAACCCGGATTTAAAAATTGGTGTGTTTTCCAGTCATAAAAAAAAACTCCAAACCGAAGAGATAGATTAAAAATTTCAGTTAAAGGAGATGATATCGATGTTGCGCAGTGTTTTAAAAACAACGGATATTGGTAATTAGTATCTTGTTTAGTACTTAAATTATGATTACATAATGCCTGATAGATATCATCATAATCAACCGATGAGAAGCCAATGTCCACCGGAGAGGTATCTGGCTGGCATTAGACAAGAAGTAGTGATGCAGTTATAAGCATGGGTACCATAGACGGTCTGAAAATGTTCGGCAAACAGATTACATCCAGTTTGTAAATCGTAGGATTTAATACCATTATACTCTAAAACCCTAGGGAAACCTGAGAATTGACGCTTGTATTTTATGCTGGATTCAACCGATCACACGTATTGTCTGAATCTATGCAAGAATTCATATTCTTTCCTGAAACGCTTAAAATTTTGTAAGTTATTAGGATCATTAGTAGATTTTTATAGCCTTATGCGCCTTGAGTTTAGCAGTCTTCAATTTAGAAAGACCTTTATTAAACCACTTCGGGTGCTTGTTTATACGCCTACGTTTGATAAGAACGAATTACGTCAATTAAGTTGGGACCGCCATTTCATGGTAGAAAAGTTTTGAATACGTCAAAATTTAGGGCTCAATTAGGGCTAATTTAATGTCACTTCCCCGAATTTAATGCTCTAGTAGTTTTTAAATAAAATCCATGGATAATCCAACTTTATTAAAAGTTAGAACCACCACTACTGAGAATAGGTTAAATAGTATTGTCACAAAAGTATGCACTGCATAAGATTTTAGGGCTCAATTAGGGCTAATTTAATGCCACTTCCCCGAATTTTGTACTTCGTAAAAAAATCCAACGGATAATCCAACAGTGCATACTTTTGTAATAATACTATTCAACCTATTCTCAGTAGTGGTGGTCCTAATTTTTAATAAAGTTGGATTATCCATGGATTTTATTTAAAAAGTACTCAAGCATTAAATTCGGGGAAGTGGCATTAAATTAGCCCTAATTGAGCCCTAAATTTTGATGTATTCAAAACTTTTCTACCATGAAATGGTGGTCCCAACTTAATTGACGTGAATTTAGATAAACTGTCATGAACCACTTCAAGAAATTCGCTCTAGGCTTGCAGGAAATCATTGTATACATAAAACAAGACCAGTTAATATTAGAAAAGAAAGTGTTTAAATTGTCATAGTCAGCATGATTTAAGTTAAATGTAAAACTAGAATGATCATCAAGCTGTCTAGCAAAATCATAAAATGACAAAATTAATCTAATCGCTTATGATGGAAATCACAAGTAGAGAGGGGAAAGTCAACTATATCAATTCGATATAAAGGGTTTTCCAATAAGAAGTGTTATTTTAATTAGCCCGCTATTTCGGTAGATGTCACTTTTGGAGCTGTCCTTTTTTGACATTTGGCAAGAAGAAACTACGCTATTAATAAAAATGGAACGATACACGATTCAACAACGCATTGAAATTATTAAAATTCACTATAAAAAGTGTGAAAATGTGGCAGAGACGGTTCGTAAACTCGAACATTTTTGGGTCGTCGTGAAGCACCTTGTCGGACCGCAATACAGAAATTGGTAGAAAAATTCGAGCTGTCGGGACAAGTTAGTGATGTGAAGAATAAAACCCGTGCACGTCGCTCAAGAACAGCCGAGAATATTGCTGCTGTAGCCGAAAGTGTTGAAGAAAACCCAGGTTTGTTCATTCCTCGTCGTTCTTTGGAATTAGGCATTCCACAAACGTCATTACACCGTATTTTGCATAAAGATTTGGGTCTTAAGGCTTATAAAGTTCAGTTAACACAAGAACTCAAGCCGGCCGATCATCAACAACGTCGAGTCTTTGCTGATTGGGTCCTTGAAATGCATGAAAATGATCCGGAATTCCATCGAAAACTCATCTTGAGTGATGAGGCCCATTTCCACCTCGATGGCTTCGTCAACAAGCAAAATTGTCGCATCTGGGGCTCGGAAAACCCAAGAGTTATTGTTGAAAAGCCTCTCTATCCTCAACGTGTGACTGTTTGGTTCGGTTTATGGTCCCGCGGGGTCATTGGACCTTACTTTTTCGAAAATGAGGCTGGAGCAACAGTTACGGTGAATGGATTGCGCTATCGACAGATGATTAATGATTTTTTATGGCCGGAATTGGATGGTATTGATCTGGACAACGTTTAATTTCAACAAGACGGCGCTACGTGCCATACAAGCAACGAAACCATTGATCTTTTACGGGAAAAGTTTCCGGACCGTGTTATCTCTCGAAGAGGTGATCGCCACCGAGATCTTGTGACTTAACGCCTTGCGACTTCTTCCTTTGGGGCCACGTGAAAGAGAAGGTATACGCCAATAGCCCAGAGTCGATTCAAGAACTCAAAGATGGAATTCGTGAGGCTATCGAGGACATAGGGCAGCCACTTTACGATTTGGTTATGGAAAATTTCATGAAAAGGATATGGTCCTGTAGGCGTGGTCGTGGTGGTCATTTGGCTGATGTTATTTTCCATTATTAACGGCATACCTTTCTCTTTCTAATGAAATAAAGATCCGATAATTTATCTCAAAAAATGGCATTTTTCTTTGAATATCAAAATAGCACCTCTTATTGGAAAACCCTTTGTATCAAAAATTTGATGTGGGATCTATGAAAGGTAGAGGATAAACAATGGTAATTATATATAAAACGTTAATTAGAAATTAAAAAGAAAATATATTAATATGAGTAAGTTTCAGAAAAGGAAAGCGAGGTCATATAAAGACACCAAAACATTTCTTAGTGATTTTAGCGACCCCTTTTGACGAATAGAATTATATTTATCCGTGCAGTGTAACATTGCACTACATATTCTACTTGCACTCTCAAATGTATGATTACACCAGTGCACGAGACATAAAAGAATACAGCTAATATATTATTGCATATATTCCAGACTATTTTTATAAAAGAAGGATACGCACTGCATTTATTGTCACAACTTTTTATGGGCAGAGCATGAAATAAATATTTTAACTTAAAGGTTTTGCTTCATTGCTCTACAAGTTTATAAAAACTTATTTGATCGTGGAGTTAAGAATAGAAAGAAGGCATCAATCAAAGAAAGAAATTCCAAAACATATGCTTAAACGACAGGCGGCGCGGATATAAGGAGAGGTGGGGGCAATGGGTGGAATACCCCTCCCCCCACCCCTAAGCCTCGACGGAACTTTTTATTGTTTACAAGAATTGTTATAAAACTATCACCAATTAAGCCGATTACAAAGATCGTTATCAAATCATCAATAACCCAAGCTGTCCAGTATGTTTCTATGATCTCAAACCATAATTCTCTGCCGTATTTTCGTTGCTTCTTTGAAAATTTGCAATGAAAAAAATCGCAAATATTTCATACGAGTTTTTACGTAGGCACCCATCGATAATTTTTTCCAACCGAGCCTCTAAACAGCAAACACAGACTACTGGGCATATGAAAAAATCGTAATATAATACAAGCAATGAGCAAAGTTCATATCGGGGCGCACTAGCATTCAATTCTGAGGCACGTTATAATGGTTGTAAAGTAATCAAAAGCCATTTACCAGGCGGCAATATTGGTATCTATGTGCAGAGAGTCCGCACGGCACATTTGCATAAGAACTTATAGCCATACAACTATTAAGGCGCTGGACGGTGTGCTGGTAAAATCAATATTGCTGCAGTTATACAAGGCCAGTCTTGAGGAATTGACTACACGACACAAAGATATCTGGCCACAGAGATATCCCAGGCAACGAGATGGCTGATGTGTGGGCGAAAAAAGGCTCTAAAATCGATAGCTCCGCAGCGATAGCTTATGTGAGAATCCCGATCGGAGCTTCAAAAGAGGAGATCATCAGAGGCGTCTTTCCAAAAACAAGTCTCCGGTGGATCAACAAGGAAACCTGCCGTATTGCGCGACATTTGTGGCCTGCATATGACAGGTACATGACAAGAGAACTCCTTAGTGGCAGTAGAACAAATATCAGAAATCTAGTAGGGGTCAATACGGGTCACTGGGTCATAGGAGACTACGCTAGAAAACTGACAATAGCGGCGAACGATTTCTGCAGGAGCTGTAAGGATTCGGAAGAAATCGAATCTGTCCAACACGTACTTTTCACGTGCCTGATGAATAGGAGGTAGGCTATTAGGTAACTATTTCTTTTCAAATCTGGGGGAGCTGCAAAGTAAAGAGTTCAGATGTATTCTGAGATTCCTAAGGGAAGCAAGATGGATCTAGGGAAGTCTTAAAGGTTATCCCATGAAGTCAAGGGGCACAATTAATCCACTGAAGTTCTAAGTGAGGCACGCCCTTCTAACGGCAAACCTTCTCAGTGCAATTAGACTGCAGGGACCAAATCTCCTGAGCACAAACAATTTGGTTGGCCATCTAAAAATCCTCCAAGACCGACAACAATGGTACACTGGGGACCTACCCTTTGAAAAAGTATCTCTTAAATTGTACACGGATGGATCCAAAATGGATGGTAGAACAGACCTGGGCATTATAAAGGCCGAAGTGCCATCTCGTAAAGGCATTGGGGACCTCACCAACCATTTTCCAGGCAGAAATACACGCCTTAGAACTCTGCGCTCTCGAAATAATCCACAGGAATATGCGTGGAGCTAAATTTGACATAATATCAGATAGCCAAGAAGCACTTAAAGCGTTGACCTATGAGTCTATGCTAGTTTGGGACTGGTTTGGGACTGGTTTGGGACTGTCTTACTGTATTGAAGCAATTGGCTGAAGCATACAAGCCGACGCTGATTTGGGTGCCAGGACATGAAGGCATTAAGGGCAAGAGATTGTGGACCGCCTTGCAAGGGAAGGAGCCAGATCTTTGTTTATTAGCCTTGAACCCGTCTTTGGACACCCAAAAAGTCTTCTCTCAGATAATATCAGGCTTTGGGAGGACAGCACTAAAAAGGCACACTGGGAAAATATCCCAGGGCTGAGACAAGCGATGAAGCTCGTAAGGTATTCACAACAAAGGACAAAAGGATTCCTCACACTCAGCAGAAAGGAGTTAAGGCTCATAACGGACCTATTACTGGGCACTGCCTATTTAGATATCATCTTTAAAAGATGCGTAAGGTCGATGATTGGACCTGTTGCTTCTGTATGGATGGCAATGAAACCGCTGAACACGTTCTATGTGACTATAAAGCTCTGTACCGCATAAGGCTAAGACACCTAGGAAACGCATTTCTACTGCCAGAAGATGCGAAAAATGGGGCCATCCAGAACTTCCTAGGCTTTATAAAAGACCTTAAGTTCGAATGGGCGTCATATTAAGAGATAATGTCACAAAAGATCTTATAGGTCGCGGTGATTATAGGAGAGGCAGGAACTGTGTCTCCATCCCCCCACAAATAATAATGATAATAAAAATTAATAATAAATGTTTCAGTTTTGGGTTAAAGTTATAAGAAAATTTTGAAAAGAAAATGTCAGCATTACGGAATCATTTGCTACAAAATATGTGGCGATATTGTTATGAAATATTGATTCTGTATTTTTGTTAAAATTATAATATCATTTGATAACAAGGAGCCGAAAAACATTTACTTAAAGCAACAATGGAAAATTATAGCCGCTGTTCATAGTTTTCTCAAGATGGTAATAATTAAGGTAAATATCTTACCATCAATCGGGTGGCCCATAGGCTCGATTTCTGGTAGAAAGAAATTTAATTAAAATTTCTAAAATGAGACTCCTCAATTCAGACTATAGGAAATATGCATAAAACTATTATTGTTGATCGACTGTAAAAATGACTGACTCGGTGTTTCACCAGCTCTGTATAGATCTTTCACCATTCTCTTACCCTACTTCCCGATGTTAAAATAAAAAGGATACAAATTCTCAACTAACAAACTCTTCAACAATTTCTGTTGGAAAAATCTGATGTTTTTGTGACAAGTTCTTAGTCGCTTTTGGGGTATGGACAATATAGCGTCCTGTAGGAATTGCTTTCAGAAGAACATTCAGAAAAATCCATTAGGATACTTTCTAGTGATTCATTAATGTTATAGCTACTTCTCCGAATTCATAACAATATAAAGTAGTTACATCATTATTGACTCTTTGGGCAGGCCCGGATCTTCGTTTTCGCTTGAGGATGGGAGGGGGGGGGGCGTTCTTGTTTTTGTGAGAATTATTTATTTTCTAAGAAATCCATTCTGGTCTTGCGATTGCGATTTGTGTGTGTGAATCCAAAAAAGACGTCCGAGGTTTCAAACTGTTTTAAAGAAGGGCTAGAGTCAGGAACCGAAACCCTTGGTTTTTTCAAATGAAAAATTTGGTTAATGTTAAACCACTATACCACTTTGATTCCGATTATTTTGATTAGTGGTTAACAATTTTTTAAATTCTAATAAATTTAAATTATCAACATTTTAATGATTATTTCCTAAGAGATATTTTTGACCAAATGAATATTGGTTAAGCAATAACTGAAATATTGAAGAAAAAAACTTTTTTTTTGTGCCCAACTAATAACCAGAACGAGTGAGATTATTTTTTTTTTTGGTTAATATTACTGGTATTTTTTAAATTAGGTACATTTCAAGCAAAACTAACTAACAATGCTATGAAATTATAGACATTTGCCTGCTAAGAGTTACTGTACTTAGGCGTCTACGGCAGGCAGGAAGTAGCCGTACTGATGAGTATTAACTTCTGCTGATACGAAACGACTTGTTTGTTACTTTAAATATATTTCAGGTAATTTAAGTTTTAATGTAGTTTTAATAACAAAATTTGTTCTAAATTGCTACACTTGACAATCTGCATGATTACCTGCATAAAATTATAAATAGCGAACTTATTTAGCACCTATTTCGCTGTTAGTTTGTTTTCAATTATCTAATTTTCAATGTTTATCAGTACCATGTTCGAAAACCTCTCCTGAGGCAGTTGCTCTTAACCAAGTTTTAACTCGATGGAAAAGCTCCGTTAACTCACAGCCGGCCAAGCTGACAGGAAAACCCAGAGCTGCTTACAGCTACTTGTATAAATTTGGGCAGAAGTCTTTATTAATTTCTCTTTCTAGTTTTTCCAAATTTACTACAATCCTCTTGTTTTGGAAAATATTATTTATTATTTTTGTTTTAGCCTGTATGGTGGAAATGTATACATTGAAAACATTTTTATAATTTTCTACAAATGCCTTTCCATGTTTCAGGTACAACTTTATAAATGAGTCAACTGACTGTACCAAAAGAAGGATTACAAACCTATTTTTGTAGTTAGTGATAATGTACATCACTTGGTTGTAAATATGTATCTTCCAATATTCGGATGGCCTTAGCCTCGTATCTGATGGAAAGTCTACTAAATTACTTTTACCTAGAGTGGACTTTATCAAAAAGTTCTTTGCTTTCTCTGGTTACTTTCTTTTTCGAGACTCGAGTAGGTTCTAGATAAATTTAATGTTTTTCTGTGAATTTCTCGGTTACTTAAAGTATTTATTGTCTAGAGCGCTAATACAGTTTTATTCCATTGTGTAACGTAATGAGAATATTATTTTCTTCCTTATAAAGATAATCAGCCGTATTACTGAATCCGTCGTGATTAGAATCGAAAAAGCTTAAAAAAGCTTTTTTCAGGAAAATTAAAAAAAGTCGAAATTTTCAAAATTTCATTGGTATCAAAGGTTATCAATTAAAATTTCCGCAAAAACTGTCAAAATAGTTCTGCATGATTTCACCTACGGATCATGTCTTTGTCAAAATTCAGTGGGATCAGAGCAATCTCAAAATAGTTTTTAAAATAGGTTTTCTTGAAGAAAAGAACAGGTTAAAGTCTTTTCGATACTGATCCGAACGGATTCAATTCAATTAGGCATATGATTGTATGAATTAACGAAACACTAATGTGCATAACGCAATATAATATGATATTTTTCGCAACACTACAAACACCTTATATATCAAATGTAGCATTCGTTCCTTAAGAAGGTGGACATTTTCTTGCCTAAAGATTGGAATTTATTGAAAATAATTTCAATAAATTTGCGAAATGCATTACAAATGCAGAAAAAAAATGAAACCTATCGATCAAAGAGATCTCATCAGCTTATCGTCTACCATAGAACTTTTTAGACGATCAGAGATAACCATGACTTTGTTGAGACCTCTTTGTTTCGCTAGGTAGTAGCTGAGCTGTATTATTTTACAGGGATTCCTTAAGGTAGCTTCTTTGGAACTTCCTCAATTTCTTATTGTATTATAGATAGGTTAATTCTTTTGGTTTTACACATTCAGATTTTTTTTTTCATTAACGTATATTCAAACATTCGATATTCTCTTCTTGATAGGTAGGACAGTTTTTTTTATCAGCCCATACTATGATGTAACTTAGTATTGAATTTCCAGGTCCTGAACCGTGTCGTTATAAATCTTAAATCTTCACTTTCTTTCTTGATATTAGCTTTAAGTAATATTTTCTTCCGATCCCAATGACACTCTCGGTAAGCGTTGCTTAACTCCTATGGTTCCTAAAACAAGTCACCATCCGGCACTACATACAGTTTTGCTTTTTGATCCTGTAACTTCATCATCTAATACTTCTAAAGGATTTTCCAATAAGTGGTGTTATTTTAATTAGCCCGCTATTTCTGTAGATGTCACTTTTGGAGCTGTCATTTTTTGACATTTGCCAAGTAGAAACTACGCCATTAATAAAAATTCAACGATACACGATTCAACAACGCATTGAAATTATTAAAATTCACTATAAAAATGGTGAAAATGTGGCAGAGACGGTTCGTAAAACTCGAACATTTTTGGGTCGTCGTGAAGCACCTTGTCGGACCGCAATACAAGTTAGTGATGTGAAGAATAAAACCCGTGCACGTCGCTCAAGAACAGCCGAGAATATTGCTGCTGTAGCCGAAAGTGTTGAAGAAAACGCAGGTTTGTCCATTCCTCGTCGTTCTTTGGAATTAGGCATTCCACAAACGTCATTACACCTTATTTTGTATAAAGATTTGGGTCTTAAGGCTAATAAAGTTCAGTTAACACAAGATCTCAAGCCGGCCGATCATCAACAACGTCGAGTCTTTGCTGATTGGGTCCTTGAAATGCATGAAAATGATCCGGAATTCCATCGAAAACTCATCTTGAGTGATGAGGCCCATTTCCACCTCGATGGCTTCGTCGACAAGCAAAATTGTCGCATCTGGGGCTCGGAAAACCCAAGAGTTATTGTTGAAAGTTACGGTGAATGGATTGCGCTATCGACAGATGATTAATGATTTTTTATTACCGGAATTGGATGGTATTGATCTGGACAACGTTTACTTTCAACAAGACGGCGCTACGTGCCATACAAGCAACGAAACCATTGATCTTTTCCGGAAAAGTTTCCGGACGGTGTTATCTCTCGAAGAGGTGATCACAATTGGCCACGGAGATCTTGTGACTTAACACCTTGCGACTTCTTCCTTTGGGGTCACGTGAAAGAGAAGGTCTACGCCAACAGCCCAGCGTCGATTCAAGACCTCAAAGATGGAATTCGTGAGGCTATCGAGGACATAGGGCAGACACTTTGCGATTTGGTTATCGAAAATTTCATGAAAAGGATATGGTCCTGTAGGCGTGGTCGAGGTGGTCATTTGGCTGATGTTATTTTTCATTAATAACGGCATACCTTCCTCTTTATAATGAAAGAAAGATCCGATCATTTATCTCAAAAAATGGCATTTTTCTTTGAATATCAAAAAAACACCTCTGGTTCAATGGCTATTTAAAGAACCTTAAAAATTTTAAGAGAAAAGCTTGGAGGAGGTTCTGGTCCTCAAGGAGTGTAATGATTTTCCCAAGCAGTGGAAGCTTTTTTTTGATTATTCCTTTGCACAAGAAGGGCAACAAGTGCGACATTTCTAATTACAGACCTGTATTGTTAAGCTATTTGAAGCCATATTTGGCGATGTTTTATTCTCAACTGAAAGCCTTTTCTACGTTCTTTCCAGCAAGGCTTTATGAAAGGTAAACCTACTACGACTAATTTGTTAGAGTTTACTAATCTCTGTATTTCTGCTATTGAATGCGGTAAGTAAGTCGATTGCATTTTCGCCGATTTCAGTAATACTTTTGATCGAATTAATCACAAAATTTTAATTTATAAATTGACTGTTCTTTGTTTTCTTATACTGTTTTTGTCAATTAGCCACGTTCTAATTTATCTGATCGTACGCAGCTAGTTATATTCCGCGCAGCTCTTTCTGACGAAATAGATAGAGTACTTCTGGTATTCCTCAAGGCAGTCATATTGGACCACTCCTTTTTATAATTTACATAATCTGATTTTGGCTAATTCAAGAATAGTTTGCTATGCTGACGATGCCAAAATCTTCCGCATTGTTTCTAATGAAAACGAATGTGGAATTTTAAACTTGGACTTATAGACACCTTTCATAAATGGTGTGCTATTAACTGGTGTTCCTCTTAATATCAGCAAATGTACTGTTATGTCCTTTTCTCGTAAAAGGAGGCCTTTGGACTTCAGTTATATGTTTTAAATGGATACTTATTAACTAGACTTTACAAAACCAAAGATTTGGGTGTCTTCCTTAATACTCGTCTTTCGTGATCGCTACTAGGGCTAATGCTACTCTGGGGTTTGTAAATAGATGGCCAAAGGAGTTTAATGATCCATTCATAAAGCGAAGATCCTTTACCATACACACGTTAGATCCATTTTGCAGTAAGCCAGTCCGGTCTGATCTCCCTTCTATATGCTGTATACATACATCGCATCGAGGCTGTGCAACGGATATTCGTTCGATTTACCCTGAGTGGACTGTATTGGGACAACCCTATCTATTCTACCTCCATACGTTTACAGACTTAAGTTTTTTTTAGTAGATTCTCTTGAGAATAGATGAAAACCTCCTTCTAGAGTTGTATTTGCATTTCAGTGTATACAAGGAGTTATAAATTACCCTGAGTTCTTAATTACTTTAAATATATCTGTTCCTGTACGCTCCTTGAGAAACTATGACTTCTTAGTTTTTCTTCAGCATAGTACAAACTAAGGCATGCACGAGCCGATTTCATCAATGTCTCGTCTCTTTAACCACCAGTTTGATTGCATTGACTTTCATTTTTCAAAAATTCAAATAAGAGATCAGCTTAGTTAGAGTTACTTTTTTTTTATTATTATTGTTATGTATACTTTTAGCCATTATTATTGTTATACTTATTGTAATTTTTATAAACTCAGTAATCAGATCTTTGATGAAGATCTAAATAAATTAAATTAAATTAAATCTGATAGAGATTTGCTAGGATAAAATTTAGTTTGGTGTTTAATTACTAGTTGCGTTTATAATTTGGAGTTAATCTATCTAAAATACATATTTAGTAAAAATTTTACTACTCTAATAATATTTTTGTACTTTATAAAAAAAAAAAACAATAACAAAAATCATATTTATATACACAATGCAGTTCGTAACTGTGTCGACATATTATACCACACGTTTTGTAAAGAGTCGTTACAAATCAAATATTTTGAAAACGAAATTCCAACTTAGTTACGAAACAGCCAGATAATTTGTGACAAATTTCTGAAAGTAAAACTTTACCATTATGTTTAAGTTTTTCTTAAAATATGTGTGTCTCCAATGTTACTGAATTGCTACGAAAGGAGAATTCTAATTTTGGGCCCGACATGAACAGACATAAGAGATATCTTAAACGATGCATTTATGATACTCTGAGCATATTTTATTATCAATGTTTATTTCAATTAAGTGGGGGTAAGCTTGGGGATTACATTTTGATAAATCTAGTACAGAAATGAGTTCCTTAGGTCTTAACAAGAAGTTTGAGTACCCACACTCCTATACTCGGAGACTTAAATAGACATTTCCATACTCAGTTTTTTAGTATTTCCATTTTTTTATTCGAACTGAGGTACTAGATTTGTCGGACTTTAGATCGGCTCTAACTTGGTAGGGTTATGACCGATCGGAAGAAGGGTTTCACTGTTCGTCTCAGCTTATTACCAACTACAATTAGTGGAAGAAAATTTTTCTTTGCATACTTTTAGGGTGTGGGGGGGGGGGGTTAGTTCCAATACAGCATGTTGTATATCAAATCAAAGGTCTCGCCGAGTACTATCGTTTGGTTTACTTTTTTCTCCGATTCAGAAAACTTTCACAAGACGTTTTTACCACGGGAAAACCCATTTTTATGCACTTGGGTTACATACACCCCAGCTACTAATATATATTTGGCATATATTTTTGCAGTTCTTTCTTCTATGGGCATAATGGCTCTATTGTAAACATATACTCATAGCAAGTCATTTTCAATGATGCATCAACTCTGCAAAATCATGAGCAGTAGTAAAGTCAACTTTTTCACCCAAAAAACTCACTCTAAATACATCCGATCGCTTAAGCTTTCCCCCGCTTAAATGAAATAAACATTGTTAATAAAATATGTTCAGAGTATCATAATTGTATCGTTTAAGACATCTTCATGTCTGCTCATGTCGAGCTTAAAATTGTATGAAATGTGAACAATCTGCTTTTATGTTTGGGCCCCTTTTAAATTTTTCCTGCTAATGCAGTTGAGATGAAAATTTTAAAAATGAACGTTCTGTCCAAAATGACTAGGTACCACCACAAAATTTGCATATGTAGATAACAATGTAACTATTTCCTGTTACTTAAGGGTAAATTTTTCTAGTATTTCTGGAGTTTTTTTTTTTTTTTTTAAATAAACTATTTTGGCAATAATGCTTGAAGATTTAAATTTTAACTTTTCCCAAAAATTTATCATAGGTGATCTAGTTCATTTTGCTTATAATTATGTTACAAAAAACTAAAAAAAAAATAAAAATAAAAATCCTTAAAAAATAAGTTTTTTAATTTATTTATTAGCAAAAATTTGCAAGAAGCACTTAAAAAAGTCAAAGCATATTAAAGTAAAAAAAAAAAAAAAAATTAAATTTTCTATTAAAACAAAAACATTATTTCTAAGCAAAATTAAAGAAATTAATTTTCTATAGAATTGCAGCTTTCCTTCCTCCTTCTAAAAAACATATAGCAACACCAAAGAAATGAATAAATTATCAAACTTTCAAACAAAGCAAAATTCGTTGCCAGTCAAAAATTCAAAAAGATACAAAAAACATTTGAACAAACAAAGCCTCTTACTTTCTACATGATGTGGTAGATAACTTACATAACGTACATACATTTATATACAGTAAGTATATAAAAAAAAACATGCTTATGTAAAACATGTATCGAACTTTACTCTTTACAAAATAAAACGCCCTTCAACCAAATATTATCAAAAAAACCAAAAAAATTAAAATTTTCAGCCAATTAAAAATCTTTCCCCAAAAAGAAAATCAACGAAAGTGTAATAAAGTGCCACGGGAAAATTAAATTTTATTTTATGGTGGTCGTAACAAAAAGAGACCATTAGGAAAGTTATATTCACTTTCTTATCTCTTTGCAGTGAGGGGGGGGGGGCATCTCCTATCAATTTAAGTATAATAAGTAACCGCCCCAAAAATTACACTCTATATTCTAGATTTTTTACACAGACTACTACCCCCGAAAAGACTTTTTCTTTTTATTCCATATATGTAGAAGAAAAATATTTTTCCTTATTTTAGTATAGAATTCTTTGAAAAGAGACAAATTTTAACGTAAAAATTTCCAAAAAGAAAAGGAAAAACTCGTTTTTTTTTTCGATCACATACTAAGAACTAATGCCTGTCAACAGCTTTTAAGTATCGAGCGCTGTTCCAAGTATAAATAGAAGTCACTGGAGTTGAATAGAATCAGTTCTTTGCGGTGGTTCAATTAGTTCGTACCTATATGGAGTGTTAAGATACATAACGTTCCGTAGTTATATAGTATATATAACAATAGTGAACTTCATCTGATAACATAATATATAGTGAAAACTATATATATTATTATCATCGATTACTATTAGTAGGTACACTTGCAAACTAATTTGAGTCAAAGGATTAGTGAAAAATTGTGTAGTAGAATTTGTGTTGTTAAAATAACGTGGGAAAATCATTAATTCGAACTGTTGTTAAGACTGGATGGATTACAAGAAGTGAAGACGTATCGGTAAATATATATGTACATACATAACTGTTTTTGTTTTAACTCTCTATAAACCCTATCTGTCTATACCTTTAGCTCTTTATTCTTATAGTGATGGTCTTGAATTTTAATAAAATTTGTATTAAGTAGTTAAATAGTGAAAAATGCGTTTAGATGAAGTGTACTTAATTGACCTCGATGAAAATTTTCAGTGACATAAATTTTTTATTTTATTATCAAACTTTTAGTATACTTTTTTTTTATTGTATATAAGTCAAACAAGAAAAAACCAAACGAATTCATATCCTTTTTTTTAGTCATATAGTGCGCTACACTCATTGTACACAGTTTCGCAAAGAAAACAAAAATCATATTCCATAAGCTTGAGTCAATCAATGTCATTAAAGAGATTCAGAAGAGACATCAGGAAAATGCCATTGTTAAAAGCTAAATGGAATTCCACCATCATCGCCGTCACTTCCTCCTTTTGTGTATATCACTCAATTTTATTCATAGATTGAATGAATCGAAATCGTTAAACGCCAACGCTATTACTCATGACAAGTAGTCCACATTGCCGTTGTCGTCGTCGTCGTCTTCGTCGTCGTCTGTCAGGAACACGGATAATAAATAGCATAAACAGATCAACGACCATAGTAAAAATATACGACAAAGTGAGAATATACTAAAAATACAATAAACGTAACAGAGAGTGACACCCACAACAAAACAGAAAAAAAAAATTGCACTCAAAAATTTTTGCATAAATTTTAAACCAATTTCAAGTTCAAGGCTGATGAACTGTTTTCGTACAAGGACCCGAAAATATTTTATCAACACCAAAATATTATGAGTGCCTTATCCTCTATGCAAGAGATGCGCCATACAATTTTGATATACATATGTATATCCGTACATATATATAAATTCTCGTAGTTTTGGATCTGATTTATGATATGCACTTTTCGTAAAATTTATTTTATATCTTAAAGATTTTCTCGTAAAATATTTTAAGAACATGAAGCATGGCCCCATAACAACACAACAACAAAAAATAATAACAAAACTGGTCCTGATGCTGGACGACGAAAATATTTTTATTTAATGAGTGTTGGAATTGAAATTTTTTGGAGATTCTCAGATTGAGATGCTGTGCGGTAAATATATTCAAAAAAAAAAAAAAAAACAAAAACAAAAAAAAAAGAGAAGCATTGCGTTTGAATAGGGTGGTGCTAAAGCCAACGACCTAATGTTATGGAAATTTACTATTTAATTTATTCCTCTGTATATTTGTCGTACGTTACGGTTTTGATGCATCATATATACTCTTTCAATCAATAGGCCCGGTTTTTGACCCCTTGTAGATTGTGTATGCTGATTGTGAAAAAACAAAAAAAAATATTGAAGCGATTTGCTTTAATTAAGGTTCGTCGCTTAAAAGTCTTTCGTTTTGATTTGTTTTTTTTTTTTTTTTATTATTCTTAATCGGTGTAGGCGATATAAATTTTGTTGAGAGGACACGATTCTCAGTTATACACCACAGATAATTTTGATGGGGTAGAGGTCTTAAGATTGTTTTTTTTTTTTTTGATAGAAAAGAACAGTTATGAGATTTATAGAAGAAAAAACAAAAAACATAGAAAGTTTCTCGGCTGGATTTATTAATTTAAATTTTGTAAACAGAGAATATCTGGTTTTTTTTTAGAAGAGATTTTATATTACAATATAGATTGTACGCGCGCTATTCGTTTAGAAAGCATCAAAAGAGTCCCGTTCATGTGTGACTTAAACTTTTTTTTTTTATAATAGTTGAGGTGAGGGTGTTTTTTAATAACTCACAAAATAATTAGGCTGATGGGAAATGATGGAAGTTACCAGATGAGATATGCGATTGATGAAGGAATTTATCACATTCTCTACTCTCCAGACGCGCAAACTAATTGGTTTTAGCAGACAATCGCTCAAGCTGTATATTAATGTAGCGAACTGTCAGTAGGTTAACATGTATAGGTACTTGAAGTAGAGATCAAGTAATCATAATATCATGTAAACGCACATTAACTAAATCACAAAATTTTGTTCGATTTACTTGAAAAAAAATCATGTAAACGCAACTTCAGGTACTTGAACATTTTTCATTTCTACGAATTATGAAAATCGAAAATAGGAACAAGAAGAAGATTATTGCTGATAATTCAGGTTGTGATTTTTAGAATTTTTTTTTTTTTCAAAATATTTATTTAAAAATCCGTACCTATACATGTATTGAACCTAATGCAGAAGAGTTGTCAAAGTTAAAATTTCAAGTTAAATAATTAGAATTAATTCAACCAAAAACCCAACTTGAGTTTCAAGTGAATTTCAAGTCAAACACTCAAGTATTCATGTAAACGTACTGTGTATGGACTGTACGAATATGAAGATGAAACTACCTCGAAGCATTCATATCTTGAGCTTCGAGCTTTAAGGTTTTAAATCACTGGATTTATTCCTCTCCAAATAAGGTTTGCAAAATCTAGCCTCATAGTCAATAATCGAACAGACTAGATTTAACCTAACCACTTAAGGGGAGGACACAATAGATCAACTATAGTCGCATTTTCCGTAAAGACCTAGTGGCCTAGTCGCTTTTACTCTTAACCTAACCTAACCTAGTGGATCAATATTTTTTTAGTACCTAATCACTCTATATAGAGTTTACACGATGCATCCTATAATAACAACTTATTCGAAATCTAATCGGCTAAAGAAGTTGTACTTAAAAGTCGTAAAAGTTGCTTTTAATTTTTTTTATTCTTTTGAATTTGAAAAAATTCTTAAAAAATTTGACAATAAACTCAAAATCTCAAGCTTGGAAAGGAGATGAAAGGCCATTTATGCTTCATTTGAGAGAAAAAAAAATAGAAAGAACTTTCAGAGTATGTTCGGCAACTTCTAGAGACAATAAAATTTCTGAAAGCTTTGTATGAAGTGATGGAAAAGCTCTCTCACTTTTCTCTCTCGCTCTTCTGTCTCTCTCTCTCTCTTTCTCGTCATATCTCACCCATTCTCTTTCTATGAGGAATATGAGGATTTCAAAAGTTTTTTGTTTTCTTTTCACCTAGATTTTGGCTAAATTCTAACATGAATCTCACTTTTAAAGTCGTCAAACGATTGATTGATATCTGACATAAATCCAAAGTGTATTTATTCTTTAGAATATATGGCAAACAGGAGGAGTTATAGGTTAGTTATTCTGCTAGACCATTTTTTTGTTTTTGTTTTCTAGTCGACAGTTCAGTTATAAATAAATGATAGATTCGGAGGGGTTGAATTTCATTTAAAAAAAAAAACATCACTTTAAAAAAAAAATACCCAAAAATGGCTCTAATTGAACACTTCACTTTCACACAGAAAAAAATCTTTGCAACGCTTTCACTATTTTTTCTTCACAGCACAAAGATATATTTGTATTTGTAGCACAAGTTTTACATAACAACTTACACACACACACACACACACACACACACACACACACACACACACACTTCTAGAAGAATTACATATTCCTTTGTGTTATATCTATATTTTAAGACTTATTCCTCAGCATAAAAAGAGAGAGGGTTTAAATTCAGTATAAATATGATTAATTAATATATAGAAAACAATAAAGGACCAAGGATAGAGCTCTGTGGAATACTAGAAGAAAAAAGACTTAAATTGATCTGATGATATTTATATTATTTTGAAATTATAAAATTAAGGATATTTACCCTTAGAAGACATTATTAAAATTTCTTTGAAGCCCTTTACAAAGAACAAAGAAGTTTTGGTTGTTTAAACTGTGTCCACAGCTTTCAAAAAAAAAAAAAAAAACAAAAAAAATCATTCGAGTAGAACGCCAATTATAAATTCATTGTAGTAACCACGATAGAAATATTGACATTGGAAAATCTGTACGTAAGCTAGATAGTATCTATACATATTGCTCCAATGCCAGTTTCTATGTTTATATCCAGTATTTATGACAAGTTAATATTGTTTCGTTTTCCGTACAAACAATATGAAAATTATATTTGCGAAGTTATCGTATGTCAACAAATACATTTACATCGTCACATAACAAGCTCCAGACTTTGTAAACATCCGGAGTTTGCCAAAGACTAAAGAACTTTGTTTTTTTTTTTTTACAATTGGCTACACGCCAAAAATTGTTGTAAATACACAGCTGTCATTTTTTACTTCCGATAATATTGTTTAGCCTAGAAAATTTTATATTTTAAAATTAGAATTGAATTCAAATTTTTTACACGTAAAAAGAATCACTGCGGTAAAGTTCATGAACGAGATTTTTCTATTTGTATATTTCTACTTGAAAACCTCATTTTTGTATTTTTTTTGTAGTAGTAGTAGAATCACATTAACGCTATACCACCACCAGACTTTTCTATTGTATTTGTTAGGTCTATTCTAGACCAATGATATTTTTGGATCTATTTTAATTTCCACTTTCTTCTTCTGCAAATCGCAACCGGTTTGGAAGTGATTTCGAACTCGAATTAAATTTTGAATATTTTGATGAATTTAATTTCCTTATACAGAGTTCAGTTTGGAGACAAATCAAAATTTTTGTATATCTATTGCCTGTCATCAAAATTTAAATCTAGTTAGGTAGAGTTTTACCTCCACAATATTTGTCCTTAATTTTTAGTTGCATCTCTTCTCATCTCAATTAGTGTACTTAAGTATTTCCAATAAATTTTCCACCAACCAACATTGGAACTAAAAGACTTCCATTTATGAAAAAAATTACAAACAAACTTCCAGTTCGCACCTACAAATGCTTAAGCTCAGCTCACACACTCCAATTATAATCAGTAATCAAATCACTGAATGAAATCCTTGTAGAAATATTTTCAAGTAGAAACAAAAAAAAAAAATAATAAATTCCAAAATAACTAAAAATTTTATAATTTAGATCTTAAGTTCTTCTTTTAAATAATTATCCAACGCACCTGTAAATTTGTATAGTATACATATATATGTATGGATATACCTAACCGTTTTAAATATGTATTGACCTCTAAAGAATGAAAGAAAAGTACAATGATATGAGGACCGGCAAAACCTGACAAGTTTTTGATTGAAACCAGCCTACCTACCTACACAAGGGATGCACACTTTGAATACTAATTAAAGGTAAGCGGAATTCTGATGGGAATTCTAAAGTCTCAATAACACTAGTGTGATTTTGCGGTGGTACGCATTATGCCAATGTGCATTGATGATAATTAGCATATGTACGAATATATGCAAACCTGATACAAGTTCAATGCGATAGTGATTTTGATGAATAAATTATATTTGACCAGATTTATTGTAAAGAAGGAAAAAAAAAAAAGAAAGTTCATCGGTTCAGAAGAGTACCTACTAAAGTTTTAAGGTTTGTAGATGACCTACATACTTTTCCATACATACATACATATATTCCGAGTATTATTTTTGTAACAATTTAGTTTACGCATCACCATTATGAAAAGTTTAACTTTCTTAAGATTATTCCGAAAATCATTTCTCTGTCCATCCTAAAAATATCCGTAATCCATTTGATATGGACTTTGTGCTTGACTTTCAGGTTCATGAAATAGCCACGATAGTTCCCTTTGACTATCACCCACCAAATCCAGCATGGGTACTTACGTATTCAGGCAAAGTGGGCCTTTAATTGATTGAAAACTGAGGATGAGGCCCCTTATGGGGACTCTGGAACGTAAACCATAAAAGGCCCATTGTTCACCCTCCAGACTTATGAGTAATTGCTCATAGGTCCCAATCGGACGCTTTTACGAATTTAAGTATTAGTTCCTAGCCTTCCTTGCCGGCTTCATGCAGCTCGTCCAGGAGGAGTGAACCAAGGAATCTGTAACGCTTTCCCGAGAAAGCTGGACATTCCTCTCCGCATCCCCTACATATAGGGTCAGCTACATATCCCATCCTGTGTAGGTGACCCCTGAGATGAGAGTGTCCATTGAGAACCGACATCAGGATCCTCAGGGTTGGCTTGTTCAGCCCCAGTAGCTTTTTAGTTTTTTTGCGTTAGATCTGCCCCATAGCTCTTTTGTATTTCTACCTGAAGGATTATCTAAACTAAAGCCGATTGTGTTGACAGTCGACCCCAGTCGAAATATTGAAACAAAGTATTTTGTTGAGATCCCAATTGTGGAGGAGAATATCTCCAAGGTTGTGCCAAGACAAGCAAGCTCGTTCGCCTTTTCATTTCATTTCCGCTAATATCGCTGTGACCTCTACCACCCAAAGTACCAGTACCCTGTTGTTCCGACAAATGGAGTTCAGTGTGGTTTTACGATCCAATACAAGTTTGGAGTTTGTAAACGGTTTTGACAAGATCTTGACAGCAAACTGGCTTAAGATTTTTGATGTTAGAAATATATAGTAAATTCGATGAATACAAGTTTAGTGCAGTTCAGAATATGAATCTTTGATCGCTCTTTGTTTTTCCAAAACTTTTTGGATGTACTTTACAACAATCTTACGTAGGTGACGGGTTTTCCAATAAGAGGTGTTATTTTGATATTCAAAGAAAAATGCCATTTTTTGCGATAAATGATCGGATCTTTATTTCATTATAAAGGATGCCGTTAATAATGGAAAATAACATCAGCCAAATGACCACCACGACCACGCCTACAGGACCATATCCTTTTCATAAAATTTTCCATAACCAAATCGCAAAGTGGCTACCCTATGTCCTCGATAGCCTCACGAATTCCATCTTTGAGGTCTTGAATCGACGCTGGGCTGTTGGCGTAGACCTTCTCTTTCACGTGGCCCCAAAGGAAGAAGTTGCAAGGTGTTAAGTCACAAGATCTCGGTGGTCAATTGTGATCACCTCTTCGAGAGATAACACGGTCCAGAAACTTTTCCCGTAAAAGATCAATGGTTTCGTTGCTTGTATGGCACGTAGCGCCGTCTTGTTGAAAGTAAACGTTGTCCAGATCAATACCATCCAATTCCGGCCATAAAAAATCATTAATCATCTGTCGATAGCGCAATCCATTCACCGTAACTGTTGCTCCAGCCTCATTTTCGAAAAAAGTAAGGTCCAATGACCCCGCGGGACCATAAACCGCACCAAACAGTCACACGTTGAGGATAGAGAGGCTTTTCAACAATAACTCTTGGGTTTTTCGAGCCCCAGATGCGACAATTTTGCTTGTTGACGAAGCCATCGAGGTGGAATGGGCTTCATCACTCAAGATGAGTTTTCGATGGAATTCCGGATCATTTTCACGCATTTCAAGGACCCAATCAGCAAAGACTCGACGTTGTTGATGAACGGCCGGCTTGAGTTCTTGTGTTAACTGAACTTTATAAGTCTTAAGACCCAAATCTTTATGCAAAATAAGGTGTAATGACGTTTGTGGAATGCCTAATTCCAAAGAACGACGAGGAATGGACAAACCTGAGTTTTCTTCAACACTTTCGGCTACAGCAGCAATATTCTCGGCTGTTCTTGAGCGACGTGCACGGGTTTTATTCTTCACATCACTAACTTGTCCCGTCAGCTCGAATTTTTCTACCAATTTCTGTATTGCGGTCCGACAAGGTGCTTCACGACGACCCAAAAATGTTCGAGTTTTACGAACCGTCTCTGCCACATTTTGACCATTTTTATAGAATTTTAATAATTTCAATGCGTTGTTGAATCGTGTATCGTTCCATTTTTATAAATGGCGTAGTTTTTACTTGCCAAATGTCAAAAAATGACAGCTCCAAAAGTGACATCTACCGAAATAGCGGGCTAATTAAAATAACACATCTTATTGGAAAATAATGCTGAAAAAATCGTTAGATGGCTTTATTTGGAATATAAAATTGAGACTGGTTTGTCTATAGTAGCCAAAAAACGAAAGTTGTCTTCCAAAACAGAATGCTAGAAGAGGGTTATCAAAGGCTAACTTGTTTTGTATCACGGGCTTATATAGACTTTACTGAAGTAGGTATTTCTGCAAAAAGCAACTCGTTAAAGACACTTTTGGGGAAGAAAAGTGGATGGACTTGATTTACAGTTTCACATCTCTATTGGATCACTCAGTAAATAGGAGCCTCTTCGATTGTACGATAGAATTTGTTGTTACAGTTGATGTTGATATGGATAGTAGTTTGGAAGCTTCCTTCTTCTCCATCATATTATTGGTAAGACCATTTTGACAGCGCACCCCACTGATCTCCAATATTGTTCCATTATTAAATCCCGGTATTCATCAACACTATTTCATATACTCTTCTCCATTATGTAAAGACTCAGGACTCAGACAAGAACTCAAAGCTGAGTATTTATCCTTGTAGTTAACTATCTTGATCAACTTTTTGGAGAAGATTAGATGGGAATTTTTTAATAATACATACATTATTATACATACATTATTTAGATTATAGCCTCTTTCTATTAAATCTGCGACCATGTGGAAGTAATTCTTAGAGTTCACCACAAGAAGATTACTATCTTCGATTGACCTCATGATCATCATATTTCTATTGTTATTACTAAAATTTTAAACTACATAACTTTCCTAACTTTTTAAAATTCGTATTCGCAAGAACTAGCACTTTGCATCTTACTCAAATCAACTCTTCTAACATTATTTCCTTTTATTATCTTTTTATTTTTATACAGATAAAACGTTACCGTTACGTCAACTGTAAAAATGACGATTAAGATTGGAATAGTATACCTCATGGTAAGCACATAGTTCCTTAATTCCAAAACGAAAACATATTTCGTCTTTATTCCGAAATACAATTATATAACAAAAAAATCTTTATAAAATTTCAGCTTGGAGTTTTTCTCCTAAATGTCTATGGATCCCATGAACCAACTCCAGGAAGTCCAGCATTTGTCAGACAATCTGTTGAAAGCTTACCATATCCTGATTTAGGTACGTTTGCAAAATATTCTGCAAACCCAACATTTGGTGAAGTTTTCGTTCCTCTTCGAAGTGCTATAGAAAGTGCACCGACCGTTGGCCGAGTTAAACCGACAAAAACTTTTGTACGAAGTTCTGTGGAATATAATCCACAATATAATGATGATGTCGAAATAGTTGTGGATGATTCGAATTCGCAAGGATATGCAGCTTTCGTTGTACCTTCAGAATATGATAATCGATATCCACAACCATTCCGTTTTGGTTCACCATACCAAAAACTAGTTTCAGCTGATAATTCTCATGGATATTCATCAAGATTCCTTGAGCAAGAAGACAAGAATATTAATGAAAAACCAAAAGTACTTTGTTACACAACCAATTGGGCACAATACAGAAATAACGAAGGTAAATTCGCTCCAGAAAATTTAGACACAAGTCTATGCACAGCAATTATTTACTCGTTTGCTTCATTGGATCCTGCTACATTACTAATGAAAGAATTTGATCCATGGATGGATATTGAAAATGATCTGTATAAAAGAACAACATCATTAGATGTTCCCGTTTTACTTGCTCTTGGAGGCTGGACAGATTCGACTGGTGATAAATATTCTAAGCTTGTTAGTAATCCTGCTGCACGTAAAGCTTTCGCTACAAATGCTGTCAGTTTTCTAACACGTTATGGTTTCAGTGGTTTACACTTTGATTGGAATTATCCAAAATGTTGGCAGAGTGATTGCAAAAAGGGTCCAGCAAGTGATAAACCAAATTTAACAAAACTCATTCAAGAAATTCGTGAAGAATTCGATAGAGTCAATCCAAAATTCCAATTAGGTGTTGCTATTTCAGGATACAAAGAAGTCATAACTGAGGCATATGAATTGAGTGCACTCTCAAAATATGCCGATTATCTTACAGTTATGAGTTATGATTATCATGGAGCATGGGAACAACAAACTGGTCATGTTAGTCCTCTATATGGACGATATGGTGATAAATACCCGCAATATAATACTGATTTCACTATACAATTACTTCTTAAGAATGGAGCTGCAAGAGAGAAATTGATCATGGGAATTCCATTCTATGGACAAAGTTTCACTCTCAAGGAATCATTTAATAAAATTGTTGGAGAAGGTTTTCAATCAGTAGGATCCGGTGAACCGGGTGAATTTACAAAACAACCAGGTATGTTGGCATACTATGAAATTTGTAATAGAATTAGGAAAAATAAATGGCAAGTGGGCAGAGATGCTTCACGAAAATCAGGACCACATGCAATGCTCAGAAATCAATGGGTAGGATATGAAGATCCAGCTTCAGTTGAAGCTAAAGCAAGGTATGCTCTAAACTTAGGTTTAGGAGGTGTTGCAGCTTGGACCGTTGATTTAGATGATTTCCTAAATCGTTGTTGTGCTGAATCATTCCCACTTTTGAAAGCTATTAATCGTGCACTTGGAAGATTATCAACACCACCTCCAAGTGGAATTAATTGTCAACGTCCTGAAGAGCCTGTTACTCCTGTAGCTCCTGTAATGACTACAGTTGGAGAAAGTGGTATACCAGGTCCTGTACATGAACATACAACTTGGCCTTCATGGAATCCAGCAGCAACATCAACTACTACAAGACCAGCAACTACTTCTATGCCTACTAAAACATCAACAACAACAACAACAACAACACCTAAACCTACACCTAGTACTACTAATGCTTGGGTCACAACCAGAAAACCACCAACTCACGGTACTACCATTCCTCCATCTGCAATTGTTATGCCTGTATTTATTCCTGATGAACAAACCTGTATTCTCGATGAGCGTAGACCTCATCCAACTAATTGCAACGCTTACTATCAGTGCGTCTTTGATGTTATGACTCTTCAATATTGTCCTGGAGGACTTCATTGGCATGCCGAAGGAAAACGTTGTGACTGGCCAGCTAATGCTAAATGCAAATCAGCTGAAATGGAAGAAGAAACTTATACAAGTACAACTCCCACTAAGGCTACAACAACCCGACGTATGACAACATCACGCAGAACTACACACAAAACTACACAACGTCCAATATTTGCGCAAGCCACAATACTTCCAGGAGAATCCTGTGAACCGGGACGTTATTATCCACATAAGGATTGTGAAAGTTTCTATATTTGCGTAAATGGTAAACTTGTACCGCAACAATGTGGTCCAGGACTTCAATGGGATGTAGAACATACCACATGCGATCGAGAAGAGAATGTTCGATGTGTTTCTCAACAAACATATCTTCGTTTAGTTAGCTATCAAGCAGCCGAAGATGATCCTTGTAATGGAAATGATAATATTCCATATCCAGGTGATTGTACTCAATATCTTCGTTGCTTACATGGACGTTTTGAGGTTGCATCATGCGCACCAGGACTTTATTGGAGTCAAAAATTAAATAACTGTGATTGGCCAGATAATTCCGGATGTAAAGAAACTGATGGAGGCAGCAATCCTCCTGCTATTGTTACTCCAGACCAAAATGGTAATGTACCATCATCTACAACAGCTAGACCCATTTATCCAACAGATAGACCCAATCTTGAACCACTTTCAGGATACTACAAAGTAGTTTGCTATTTTACAAATTGGGCATGGTATCGTAAAGGAGTCGGACGTTATACACCTGATGATATCAATACAGATCTCTGTACTCATGTTGTATATGGTTTTGCTGTTTTAGACTATTCAGGACATACAATTAAAACACATGATTCATGGGCTGATATTGAAAATAACTTCTACGAAAGAGTTGCAAAATTGAAGAGTAAAGGAGTCAAAGTGAGTTTAGCTTTAGGCGGTTGGAATGATTCTCAAGGTGATAAATACAGTAGATTGGTAAGGAATCCTGCTGCTCGGGCTAAATTTGTTGCACAAGCTTTGCAATTTATTGAAAAACATGGATTCGAAGGTCTTGATTTAGATTGGGAATATCCAGTTTGTTGGCAAACTGATTGTAGTAAGGGTTTCGCAGATGAAAAACAAGGATTTACAGCATTAGTTCGGGAACTTTCACAGGCATTCAAGCCAAAAGGTTTACTTCTATCAACAGCTGTTTCACCAAGCAAAAAAATCATTGATGCTGGCTATGAAGTTGCTGAACTTGCTCAACTTTTCGATTGGATTGCAGTTATGACTTATGATTTTCATGGACAATGGGATAAAAAGACTGGACATGTTGCACCACTTTACTATCATCCAGAAGATGAATTTGATTATTTCAATTCTGTAAGTGTTTTGTTTATGACTTTTTATTTTTTCATATAAGACAAGTGAAAATAACCATGAAACTTTTTTTTTGTTTAGAATTTCTCACTTAACTATTGGATTGAAAAGGGTGCTCCATCACGTAAAATCGTCATGGGAATGCCTCTTTATGGTCAATCTTTCACTTTATCCGATGCTAAAAATAATGGTTTGAATGCACATGCACCTGGACCAGGTGCAGCTGGAGAATTCACAAGAGCAGCTGGATTTTTGGCATACTATGAGGTTAGAATTTGCTCTTTTTCCATCTCTCATTGAGTATAGGATGATTTTTGTTTACTAAATGAAAAACTCTTTATAACTTCTATATAGATCTGTGATCGCATTAAAACAAAAGGATGGACTGTTGTCAAAGACAAAGAAGGACGTATGGGTCCATATGCATATAAAGGAACTCAATGGGTATCATATGATGATGTAGAAACATTACAAAGGAAATCTCAACTTATTCGATCGCTTGATCTTGGAGGTGGTATGATTTGGGCTCTTGATTTAGATGATTTCCGAAATAGGTGCGGTGAAGGTGTTCATCCACTACTTACATCTATTCGAAATGTTCTTAAAGATCCACCAAGTCAATATGAAGGAGCACGTAAGTTTAATTGACATTTTTTTTTTAGAGAAGCACAGATAAATTTATTTAAAAAAAAAAAGATGTCGATGAGGTGGTGTTTTTTGTTGAAAGCTTCTAAAAGAGCTTTTAATAATTTTTTTATTAGTGATGTCAAGGTAGACCTTTTCCAAAATAAAAGCGTATAAAAGCATTGTTCCAATTGCAAGGAGGGAGAAATGCTCTTTTGAAATTTTGTCAACTTGATATCTTTTGCCGCTGGACAAATTTGAAATTTTGACAGTTTTTTTAAAGCTCTCAACAATTTACTGTCGTTTAAGTTTACTGAGAAGCATACTTTAGTACGAGACTCAGTTTGTTCAGACAGGTAAAACTAGTAATGATATTCTATAGGATAAATAAAGCTTGAAAGCTTTCAAAGTTTCAACCAAATCAAGCTTTGAAAGCTTAAACCGAATCAAGCTTTCAAAGCTTCAACCGAATCAAGCTTTCAAAGCTTCAACCGATTCAAGCTTTCAAAGCTTCAATCGAATCAAGCTTTCAAAGCTTCAACCGAATAAAGCTTTCAATGCTCCAACCGAATCAAGCTTTCAAAAAAAGCTTTAACAAAACCCTTAGCAACAAACAAAACAACTCATCGACATTTATCTATGCTCACATTTGCTCTCAGAGCCCTCTTCCATTTTGAAAACCAAAATTTTATTTCTCATCAAACACATTTTCTTGTTTTTAATTTTAGATGCTCAAGAAACAATCATTGAAGATGATATTATTGTAACATCAGGAGATGATCAAGCTGAAATCATTGAAGTTAATGAAAATGAACTTGTAGATCCAAATCTTCAAGTTGAAACCGTTCCAGTTCAAAGCGCAGTCGATTCGAGTTTTACAGATGACTACAAAGTGGTTTGCTACTTTACAAATTGGGCATGGTATAGACAGGGCGGCGGTGGCAAATATCTTCCTGAAGATATTGATGCAGATCTCTGTACACATATCGTATATGGTTTTGCTGTATTAGATAGAGAAGGATTAACAATTAAACCTCATGATTCATGGGCTGATATTGATAATAAATTCTATGAACGTGTTGTCGCACTTAAATCGAAAGGAAAGAAAGTAACACTCGCAATCGGTGGATGGAATGATTCTGCTGGTGATAAATATGCGAAACTTGTAAGAGATGCTGCAGCTAGAGCTAGATTTGTGAAAACTGTAATTGCATTTATCGAAAAGAATGGTTTCGATGGTCTTGATTTAGATTGGGAATATCCAGTATGTTGGCAAGTTGATTGTACAAAGGGTCATCCAGATGAAAAAGAAGGATTCTCTGCATTGGTTCGTGAATTGTCTGACGCATTTAAACCAAAAGGACTTCTTCTTTCATCAGCCGTATCACCAAATAAGAAAGTTATCGATGCTGGATATGATGTACCAACACTATCACAATATTTCGATTGGATCGCTGTAATGACTTATGATTACTATGGACAATGGGATAAGAAAACTGGTCATGTTGCACCTATGTATGAATATCCTGGCAATGATCCTGCTTTCAATACAAACTTTACCATCCATTATTGGATTGAAAAAGGTGCTGATAGGAAAAAACTTATTTTGGGTATGCCAATGTATGGACAATCATTTTCTCTATCTGATAATTCAAGACATGGTTTAATGGCACCTACATATGGCGGTGGAGAAGCTGGTGAAGCAACTCGAGCACGTGGATTCTTATCATATTATGAAATTTGCCGAAATATCAAAGAACGTGGATGGACAGTTGTTCGTGATAGACTTGGACGTATGGGTCCATATGCATATCAAAGAGATCAATGGGTATCTTTCGATGATGCTTCTATGATTCGACATAAAAGTGAATATGTGAAAGCAATGGGTTTGGGTGGTGCTATGATTTGGGCTTTGGATCTTGATGATTTTAGAAATGTATGCAACTGTGAAACCTATCCACTATTAAAAACTATTAATCGTGTATTAAGAAATTATCCAGAACCTGATCCGAAATGTAAACTGGAAGACAAAGCTGAAAGTGAGTATTTAAATTTAAAATATTTCATGTATGAGAAAAGATTATTAAAACTTCCTACCCCGATTATCAATTATTTCAGTTGCACCAGATGATGAAACACAAGTAGAAGAAACATCTGCACCGACAACTGCTCAAACATGGTGGCCAACATCTTCGACAACAGCAAGGCCTACTACACCTAGACCTACAGGAAGTCAACCAAGTGGTCCCGTTGATACAAATCATCCAACTACAAGTAACCCTCAAGACTTAAATTGCAATGGACGAAATTTTGCAGCACATAAAGGTGATTGCAATAAATTTTATCTCTGTCAATTTGGAATGCTAATGGAACAAAGGTAAATTCAATTCAAGATATTTCGTCTTAAATAAAATAATAATAATAATTCTCATTTTAAACAGATGTCCTGAAGGTCTTCATTGGAATGAAGATCACTGTGATTGGCCAGATAATTCAAACTGTCAAGTTCAAGGTGGACAATCTCCTGATATTGTACAACAATCAGGACAATATCCTGCAGGAAAACCATCAAAAAAACCTGTATCAGCAGCAAAACCAACAAAACATCCAAAACCAACTTATCCAAAACCTCAAGAGGAAAAATTCAAAGTAGTTTGCTACTTCACAAATTGGGCATGGTATAGACCTGGTGAAGGTAAATACACTCCCAAAGATATCGATGAGAATCTCTGCACACATGTTGTCTATGGATTTGCTGTACTCGATCCGAATACATTGACAATCAAAACCCATGATTCTTGGGCAGATATTGATAATAAATTCTATGAACGTGTAACTGAACTACGTAGCAAAGGTATACACGTCACTTTAGCTATTGGCGGTTGGAATGATTCTTTGGGAAATAAATACAGCAAACTTGTACTAGATGCTATGGCCAGAGCAAGATTTATCAAACATGTCGTCGAATTCTTAGAAAAACATAACTTTGAAGGTCTTGATTTAGATTGGGAATATCCCGTTTGCTGGCAAGTAGATTGTTCAAAGGGATCTGCAGATGAAAAACAAGGATTCGCTAATCTAGTAAAAGAACTCTCTGAGGAATTCAAGCCAAGAGGTTTACTTCTATCAACAGCTGTTTCACCTAGCAAAATGGTAATCGATGCTGGCTATGATGTTCCTGTTCTTGCGAAATATTTTGATTGGATTTCTGTGATGACATACGATTTCCATGGACATTGGGATAAACAAACTGGTCATGTTGCACCATTATATCATTTACCTGAAGATACTTATGATTATTTCAATGGAAACTTCTCTATACGTTATTGGATTGAAAAAGGTGCACCGCCAAGTAAAATTGTTATGGGAATGCCACTGTATGGTCAATCATTTTCTCTAGTTGATCCAACAAAACGAGGATTAAACGAAAAAGCTTATGGACCTGGAGAGGCTGGACAATTTACAAGAGCCGGTGGTTTCTTAGCATTTTATGAAATATGTGAAAAAGTTAACCGAGGCGGTTGGACTGTAGTTCGAGATGAACAAGGACGTATTGGACCGTATGCATATCATGGAAATCAATGGGTATCATATGATGATGTCGCAGAAATACGAAGAAAATCGCAATTTGTTAAAGATTTAAATCTTGGTGGTGGTATGATTTGGGCTCTTGATTTAGATGATTTCAAAGGACGATGTGGATGTGGAAAACATCCGCTATTGAGAACATTAAATCAAGAATTGAGAGGAATCGCAGGACCACGTGCCAATGATTGTACGTAAAATTAAAGAATATCATTTTTATTGATTGTGTAGATAATTGTAAGTTCAGATGTATGTAGTTTCCGAAAAAAAAAGTTTTTCGAGCATGTGCCAATTCTTTTCTATCTTACTTTCAAAGATATGAAGCCATAATTTGTTTTGATTTGATTTGAATATAAATTAAAAAAAAAAATGTAAATAAATTTATTTTGTTTTATTTTACCGTATCAGGTTCATACATATTACTCGCACAGGTTTACAGATTTTAGTTAATCTTCATACGCCCCTTAAAAAAAATCACATTAAAGTCCCTAGGGTCGTTTTTGACCCATGGTCTATTTTGTAGTAAAAAAAAAACAAGATTTTATTCTACTTTATCTTTATAGTAACTTTATTGAAAAAATACTTCAAAATGGAAAAATATAATAAAAACGCTTTTGATGCCATGTTATTCACTGTGTGCAATTTGGACATAGACAAGAGATTCTATTGTGAACTTTGCATACAAGATTATTACAATTTTGGCATTATTATTTGTTTTCTGATTTTTCACAGAAACTGCATCGGCCACGTTTTGGGGATTTTTTTCTTTCTCTTGATTATGCTACCACCAGTGATTGTCTTTCCAAAGTAGATGTCGCTAGTGTTTGGCTAGTATAGATGCTTAAATATTAGTTAGAAATTGCTGAGCATTTAGAGATTCAGAGATCGTGAAAAACGAACTATTTCGACCATATGCTACTTTACTAGCGATTCGCCACAATTTTCAATGAATAAGCGTCTTTTCTATGATGTTTTGAAATATTCAACTCTGAACACACACTCGTAAATAGAACGAAAACCTTGAGTAGTGATATGTCCAAAATATTAAAGAAGACAAACATTGGCCACCTATTTGTCTTCCTGGGACAACTGTAACATGAAATCTTCTTGTCTGCAGTATCGACACCTCATTTGTAATCAATAATAATTTTTGTTTTTTTTTCTTTGTCACTTGCAATCTTTTTTGCCTTATGAAATGTACTTTGTAGAAGCACGCATTTATTATTTTTTTTCTTTTTTTTTTTTAATGTAAGAAATCATTGTTGTATCCTGAGTAAATTGGCAAGATTTAAATTTCTACCTCTAAGCTCTGTTATAGGTTATACATAAGTCTAAAACTGCATGCATACCTTGACATTGGCGTAACTAGGACTTTTTTCTGCATGGGCCAGGTCCCCCAACTTTCGTTCGTAGGTTTTAACAAACATTTTGTTTGCGAAGTGTACCAGCTCATAAGTATTACCAGCTTTTGACCGACATATTTTATGCATTGCTCTGAGCACTTACAAGATGTCGATATAATTCCTAGAGCCAATGAGAGTACAGAGAGTCTATAAGTTACAGAACCCACAAGAAACATAACCTAAATTCTAGAACATAATTTCCGCTAAAATAGTTCTGCACAAACAAAATAAAATAATCCTCATAAAAAAAAAAATAAATAAAATAATTCTTCATAAAATAATTCTCATTTTACAAGTTACAGACATCGTGTCACTATTTCTGTAATATGTAGTCTTCCTTCGTGAAACTTTAACTTCGCTCCCAAGAAAGCAAAAAAAAAACTAGATCAGCACTTTTAATCTACTGCGGAGGAAGAGAGCGAATTGCGGCATGTCAATTTCTGTCCTACAGTTACCTACTCATATATTGCATTAATTTTCTTTCTGTTTTATTGAAGGCGGTAAAATTTTTTGAGGCACTGTAGAGATACAGATAACCTCTATTATTAGAAGGCGTATTTAAATAATTTACAAGATCTGAAGTACTTCGCGTTATGGCGGTATTTATAGTAAGTGCGTTAAGTACCAGTATCGGGACTTGTACTTGAGAACTTTTTAAGTACCAGTACCGGGACTTGTACTTGTTCTTAAAAAACATTTACTGGTACTAATACTTAAGTACCACTGTACTTAAGTACTTTATAGGTCTGAAGTTAGATACACATTTTAGATCAATTATTTACGTTTTTATTAAGCACTAATAAAGAGATAGTTAAAGTCTGTATACGCTTTAGTTTACAGTTTTTTTCTGCAAACTTATTTAGCACCTTGTTATGGTCGTAGCGTATTGCATATAGCAATATGCTACAAGAATTACTGAAGCGTGTAGGCCGGCTGCGTCAAGCATAAAAAAAAAATGAACGCACCCCGACCGAAAGAAATGCATTTCCGCACGCTCAAGACGACATGTTGGTGTGGAAAAGGAAGAAGAAGACACTCTTCTCTGAATGTCAAGTCATCGAAGCAACGACAAAAGTGGTGAACGTATCCGAAGAAATATTCAAACATCCGTGTGGAAATAAGATCTCCGACAACAAAGAATCTTCTAATCGAAATCAAGGGCTCTTAACTAAAAGATTTCTCGGACTGGTCACCCAAACATATTAACAGAAATCTTCCCTCCAATTATAATACGATCGCATTGGCATCATATACCTTCCTGGAAGATTTAAACCACGGTTAACGAATTTCAATTCAGAAGTGGCGGAATACTTAAATTATGCAATATGGATTAGCAATTTTAATGTCAAAGGACAGTAAAATCGAAGTATTCTTGAAAAAAACGTACACTCTCAAGTTCCAGAATGGTTGTCTGAAAATCTTCTTGAGAAAATACCTATGATTATTACAAACGTTCACACCCCCAAGAAGTTCTGGAGTGTTGGGATTTTAAAATGCAGAATTTGTGCAGAAAATAGAAGTATTCTATAGGAACAAATTTACCAATAGTCACACGTGCAATTTTCATAGAGAGAGGAGTTCCTTTCTCTAAAGAGTCTTTGGAAAAAAATTTTCTGACCTTATCAAAAGTTCAGCGATATTAAAGATTGAAAGCTTGCTATCAGACGGAACTTGTAGTACCTGCGCCTATCGAGGATGAAATTATTATTCATGAAGACTTAACGACCCTAGTTTAAATCAATGGAGTAGACAATATGTTAAGTACATAGGATATAGTATCTTATATAAATTTCAATCTGTTTCTTTTACATTAGCATATAAAAAAAAAAAAAAAAAATTAGCAACCAGATTCCAGTGGCAGCGTGAAACTCCCGGAGGCCTCTGCGAGGAATCCGCATCACCAGTTATGTAAGTGTGCCACTTAGTTACGTTTGTTAAATTTTAAATTACGTACGCAATCAATATGGAAAAGAAAATTTGGCTGAAACTTATTGTTCTCAATTTTATAATCGTTTAAAAATTATTTGTTGTGTTGCACCAAAGATTTTTTTTTGAAAACTTTGTGGTGATTTAGTGCACGCCATTAAAGTCATTATACAAAATATAAAAAATATAAAATAAAATAGAAAAAAAACATGAAACCAAAAGAATAAATAAGATAAGGAAAAAAGGAAGAAATTAAGTAATAATGCTAAAAGCGCTGCCTTCATATAGTTACAGGCAATGGCGTCAAGACATTTCTTTACACGTGTATGTCTTCTGACTGACGTGGTGTTTGAGTTGGAAAGTTTTCTTAGGTTATATAAAAATACTCAAAAATATTCTACATTAATATACAACCATTGTATGAGTCAATATCTTTTAATTTTGATCAGTAATTATCAAACGATTGGTATAGTTAAGTTTGTAATTTTGCTTATAAGTATCATAGACACCCTTTTAAAGGAGTACAAATGTGCGGAAATATCTCTTTTTAGTAATTAAAAACATGTACGGTGAGCTACTGTTAGAGTGTAGATGATTAACCAACGGATAACGAATTAAAAGTCAAAACCGTTCATTATGATTAATAATTAGTATTACCATTAAATTGAAAAGGAAATCTTTGCTAAGAAAGACTAATGAATAGAAAAAAATATCAGTAAAATTTCTTTATGTGCCCATAGGACGTCGATGAGCTTATTAAAATTAAAAACGCATTTGTGCTAGTCTGAGACATCAGTATTAATTGTCCAGTTATAAAAATTTGTCCACCAGTTGAAATCAGTTTTGTTTCGGATGAATTTAACTTTTTCGTTTAGTTTTAATACGGCACTTGGATTACTTTATACATCCCCTATGGATGCAGGTGTGTACCAAGGATCATAATTAAATAGCAAGATACTACCCAGGCATAAGTCCGTAAGATAGAACGAAAACTTGTCGCATCTTGAATTCTTAACGGATTCATGTTCAGTCATATCAAGATTGGATTCGTTTTGTCTTTACATGAATAATAGTACTAGTAGTGCCTGAGCTGCAATTCATTATTACTTTCCAAATGTTCCTTTTTAACGAGAATGTGTGGAAAAAGAATTTAGTGAATAATTCCTAACTTTAAACGACTGAAAACTTTGCAAATATTTCCTTTCCTTTTTGCTTATTTTTGTTTTTGTGCCTTCGATGCCAATAGAGGATAACTGAAGAACTTTGAAAGAAATCATTTCTCCAACTTTGAACTTTTTACAGGCAAAGAGAAAAAGGGAAATTTACACTAGCATACATAATTTCTTTATGATTAATATATAGCCTAGATAACGTAGCTCTAGCGTTCTGATAACAAGCTGTAAATAAAGGTACAAGTCAGCGAATTTTATAACGTAATGGCGAGATAATTTATCTTTCATTCCTTCACTATCCCGGAGCCCCCTCACGTAGGATGAAGGTCGTCTAGGCTCGCCTAGTCTCTCTCTCTCTCTCTACAGGTCAACTAGGGACTCTGAAGAATTATACCCCTCAGAGTCAGATGGGAGGATGGGGCAGGCAAAGACGGCAGAACATCTGCGCCTTCGATGGTATACAGGTAAGTGACGTAAGGGTCCCTTCAGGACCGAATGTGTGCCGGCTTTTGTGTTGATTAGGCACGAAATTTTTTGATTATGGCTGACGGCAGTCTGGTTGAGACACGCAGAATAAAATTGGTTTCAGGGCTAGGTGGAGAAGTCCAAGCTCATCCGTGTCCAAATCTTCGTTAACGAAGACTCTTGCATCAGAGATGGCGGGAATAATGGAGTTAAATGTTATTGGCTGCGAGCGAAGTTGCTTGAAAGAACGCAGCACAGTCTTCTTCCTTTAAGAAACGAATAAAGCCTTTAGGTTTCCTGAGTTGGGTTTGCAAGGAGGATTAGAGGCGTCTGATGAGCTCCGCCTTCTCAATGGTTTGGTTGAAGCACTGGTGAAGACCCACACTGGAGGATAAAGCTGACAGATGCTCATAAGTGCTAAAACAAGCTTGAGGAATATCACTGAGTGTTAATGTGCGCCTCTTGGTACTAATCCGAGAGTAAGATTTGAGTATTTCAACGTCTTTACTGATCCTCAAAATAGCATGCGATTTGATGTGATCAAGATCTTTGCTAAGCTTCACGATTTCAGAGTGAAGGGAAAGGATACCCCGGGACAGCAGTATTGAGCTCGACAAGTGATGCCTGTGTTCTTGCCTGGGACAACCGAGGCCACAGAGTCACAATGTAGGTGCGGGATTTAGCCGTATTAAGGCAGACCATGCAGACCCAGTTGACACTCTTGTTTTGATAAACAATTAAGTAATCTACCACACAGTGTGAAACAAGCGCGAAGAAGCATCACAGGTTATCCAGGTGACAGTCTTCTCATAGCCACGCTTAATAGACTCGACCTCAGAGCATACACCACAACAAAAATCACTAAGGCCGGGGGCAGCCTTGACTTATGCCTTAAGTAATATTTTTCGTTTCAAAACAACTTTTTTATTTTGTTGATTGGTAGTTTAAACTAATTAAAATTAATTGTTTGTGTGTAGTAAGGACTTTTATAATATGCAGCTGTCTCTCCTTCGTTCTAATCTATGTAAGCATATACTTTGATTCCTCTGATGTATTATGAAAAACTGCGAATTTACATTACTTTTCTCATCGAAGAAAGATTTCTCGTTAAAAAAAAAAACTTGTGTATGTAAAGCGTGCAATCAAAACAACAATAAAATTTTATTTTTCAAAAATACTTGAAATAATAACAAAACTGATTACGCCACCATCTAAGAGCAAATGAAAGTAGCAATACAAATTCACAGGCTCAATTCAGCCTCAGACCAACACCGAAAATTGTCCAAGACAAAAACCATTTAATAAATTTGAATTACAGATGTCGCTCCAATTAGCAAAGAGAATAAATTTTCTTTCCGAATACACGAAAAAAAGAAGGAATATGATAAAGAACAAGAAGATTTTACGATGAGTAATTTCTTCTGACAGTTCTAGTGTTGCTGCCGTTTCGTGTGTTTGGTGACGGGCTAATATTTGCAAAAAATAAAATAAAAGTTATCATTACAAAAATTCATCTGTGATTGTATAAAATTTATATTTATCGATTGTTCGTAAAAATTTTTAGTGAAATATATAAAAAAAAAATATTGCGGTTGTGTTTTGTGTTATTTTTGTTTTGTTAAAATAAATATGAAAATGTCATTGCCATTGTGTTCAAGAATATACAGTAGTGCTCTACCGACGGCGACTGTCTTGTGTGTACCACAAACAGCAGCCCACAACCACAACAACAACAACAACACCACCAACAAAAGTAATAAAGCTACATCAAATTGTTGTTTTTTGCCAGTTAGAAGAACGTTGTTTATCCGCGGACGCAATGGAAATACAACTTTACATTCGAAATTCACAGTCCGAGATCCTCATACAATTCCAGTTGGAGTAAGTCCTGCAGCTCCATTAGATGAACAGAGGGCATATGAGCTTCTATTGGCCCTAGACGATTCCGAACTTCAATCCGTAAAGAAAGCGCTTGAACGTTACGATGCCAAAAAGATTAAAGAAGGTTTTGAAGGTGATTGATCACAGCTCTATAGACCTGATTTTAGAAAAAAAAGACGCATTTTTCGAAAAAAAAAAATATTTAAAATATATTTTCCATGAGAAAAAATAAAAACTTTACGGTTGCATTTCTATCCTAAATCGTGTCTCATCTTTGAGACCAACTCTATATATATATATATTATATACTAATATTATTGTCGTCATGTTTTTAACTTCTGTAATTACAGTTTTGCACAAAAAATACCTTCACAAGTTGCCTACCTCTCTACCTAAACTACCTCTACTACTTGCCTTTTAGAAAGACCAAGTAAATACTGCCCTAATTCTATTTCTTAAGATTTTTTTATGTGTCATATGTTCACTATGTGGCTAGAAGTATTTTCTTAAGTTTTCTGCCCGAAATCTAAGTGTTTCTTTGCATTTTTTTTAATTTGCGTGCTATACTTCTATTAATTATACACAAACACCTGCAACTACTTACATAACTGTTATTGAAAAAAAAAAAATTTGAATTTTGTTTTTATGTTTAGTTCATCGCGCACAATTGCACGAGTCATTTCAATGCAAAACGTTTCAATCGCTTCGCTTGAGTCACACACTTTAAAAAAAAAACATAAAATTTTCGTCTTTTACAGGAACAAACAAGTTTTCACCGGTATTAGGCAGTGAGAATCTGGCTTATGATGAGGTTGTTGGATTAGAACTGCCTTTACACTCCTTGATTTTACTAAATTTATGAACTATACCCCGCCTATAGAGACAAACACTTACTAAATATTCATAGATAAATAAAAAACAAGTAAAAAAGCTAGAATTGGTCTAAGAGTAATTCTTATGATACCCTAGATGAATTTCCGTATGAAATTTCGTCTGGTCACCCATGTGCAAGTTTGATTTTTTTGGTTTTTCGCATATATTTCTAAAACGGTTCGTCGGACACAAAAAATGATTATAAGCAATTTTATAGGGTTTCGTATTCTGAAGAAGTTTTTAGTACAATAAAAATGTCTAGGACCGATTGTTTTCACAGTATACGTAATCCAAAAATTTTATATGGCAACACCAAGAAGAGGTTGCCCAATTTAGTCCATTTTCGAATTTTTATTTGCTTATGAAAACACCATGTATACCATATTTCAGCTCTCTTAGGTCGACGCGCTCTCAGGCAGTGTTCAAATATATAGTGGACAACGAAATTTTTGTATGGCAACCACATGAAGTAGTTGCCCAATTTGTCTCATTTCCGAATTTATATTTACTTCTTATTTTTTAAAGTCCGTGTACAAAATTTTAGCTCTCTAGTATACGCGTTCTCGAGTTATTGTGTGCACAGACAGACGGACATGCGAAAATCAAAAAACCTTTTAATATTATGCGTGGGTGTCCAATCCATTTTAATATACCCTATAGATTTCATCTAGGGTATAATAAAAAAAAAATATTAAGACCCCTGCGCACTGCGCCCTAGAAATGATTTCCGTGATTACTCTGTTGCTGCTGCTAACTTTCAATTGCAATGCTGTTTAAATATTTGCGACGAAGTAACAATACTTATAATGCGTCATAGCAAAATTCACTAAATTTAAAGGTCATACCTTAGGAATAACACTACATAGTGTGTTTTTCTCGATTATTGTTTCGAGGCTATCTGCAGCCTTTTGTCTTAATATTAGATTTAGAAAATTAACATGAAACGAGTAAACTGGGCAAACACTTGTGATAATAAATATCTAAAAACTATTAAAACATGTAAATAATAAATTAAGTATGTAAAACTGGACTGCACTATTTTTTAAAACTAAGATGACTAGCGGTTGTTGTGTTGTCTATGAGTGTCAATTATACTCTTGTACTAATAATTGATGTACTGTGTGTCCACTTTGAAGTTCGTGGTGTTAGCCTTTCTGGAGTGTATATATAGAGCTTCTATGTTCTTTCGTTTTGTCCAGGATTGTTCTTTGTGAAGTATGGTGGGGTTGTCATAGTTAAAATTATGATTATTCTTGATGGCATGTGCTAAGCATGCTGTGTTATAATTGCGATAATGCCTCTGAGCCTCAGTGTAATTTGTGGTGAGTTCAGTTGCTCGGCTAAAGTCGATTTTGTGCTCCCGCATGCGTGTTTTGATATCCCTCTCCGTCTCCCCGATGTAGATCTTGTTACAATTGGTGGTGTTGCATTTTATTTCATATATTGCACCAATTGTATCATTAAGTAGGAATTACAATTCAAGTATAACATTAAAGAAAAAAGAAAAAATAACTATACTATATATAACTATACTATACTATGAAACTATCAACTAACTAGTATTCCCTTGCGGAGAGAAAGAAAAGAATGTGAAAAAAAGAGCTATATTATGTGCGTTTTAACGAGTTTTTTAAATGCATTGATGGTACCAGTCGCCTGTATACCATTACAGTCTTATGAAAGCGAGACAATACCAAATTTCTATTTTATTGGGTGGTAGTAAAATGGAAAAGGTCTCTTAGGTACTCTGGTTTATTAAATTTTAACAAATTGTACAAAAAAACCAAATTTCTTCGTTTAAGGTAAGAGGCAAAAGAACAGCCGAATAAGCAAGACCGGAGATGTGAGACATGATCAAACCTACGCAACCCATGAATGAACCTAACACAGTCATTTAGGGCAACTTCCATCTTGCGTGTACAGTTACTATTCAGTTTAGGAAAGACAAAACATCCAAAAGTGAAATAAGGCAAGATTAGTGTTTTTACTAGCTTTAGACGAGAACGACTGGATAATATATTTGCTGAAAGCCACAGTCTGCGCAAGCCCCCATAGATTTTTCTGATCGTATTATTAATGTTATCACAGCACTTCATATTGGGGTTTAGTACTATCCCAAGGTTGGTAACCTTATTTGAAATAGGCAGTGAAACGCCGTTTAACAGTATAGGCGGTATGTCGGTTTCATTGAGTGTGCTATTGTAAAAGATAGCACAGAGTAACTTTCCCGGATTTAGTAGCAGCCGATTATAGTTAGACCAGGTGCAAATTCGGTCTAAATCAGAGTTTATTCGTGCCACGCAATCCTCGAGGAGGTCAATAGGTCTACTTAGATACAGCTGAACATCATATGGATAAAAAGGTAAACACGGGTTTTAAAGCTTTTGCCATGTACCTAGTGCAGAAGAAAGTTTTGAGTCACAAAGAATATGGAACCTGGGTGGGTACACCTAAAATATACGTCCGACTTAACATATGCTTACCTAATATCTCTTGTGTGTGGTGGCTAAATTCGAAAGAAAGTGATCTAAGGATAGAAACATAGTAAACAAATTGCGGTCTCAATTTTAGATTGAGCCTAGCAAATTGTTGTTGTTGTTATAGTTTGATGATGATGATGATGCAACAACAATTTTGTGAAGCTGAAATCATGAGTTACTACCTATGTAGGATGTTTCTACCTTAATTCCAGCTTAATATCACTGTATAAAGAAAACAAGATATTTATATTCGATCCACTTCCCCCATTCGTCATGATTTACTTGTCTACATAATATTGCGCACTTTGTTAAGGCCGCTACACATGCTCAAGCAAATCGTACGACATAGCTTGCACAAGCTTGACATGAATGAAATTGGTCGAAACTATTGCGTACAAGAATATCTGACGACTGCTCTAGAATTTAAAATTTAAAATTCGTTGCGAGTGGAGGCAAAAGTTAGCATCAACTGGGCCATGCACAAATTGTACGATTTGCTTGAGCTTGTGTAGCGTCCTTTAGTCTTTCCAATATACCGGATGAATTTGACCCCAGTTTAGATGGGTCAGTATGCTACCTCTGTCTTACAAAACTTATAGGTAGAATGATGTTTGGGGACAGGAATCAATGAAGATTTTGTGCGGCAGAGGCAGCTTTCTGACCCATCTAAACTGGGTCTTAGTGTTAGATTATATAGCAAAAAGGCTAGGCTATGCTGTGTAAAATTTGTGTAAGTGTGATAAGATTTCTTTTTTTGTAGAAACACCCCCCCCCCCCCCCCCCAATTTCTTCTTCATGCTGTAGAACCACATCGATCTGTTCGTTTTAGTCATGTAAGTTGTAAACTACGATATTTTCAGGGCGGGCACATAATTTAGTGGTTAAAATTCAATAAGAGAGAGATCCCATTATATCACACAAAACTTTTAAATTCATTTTTAAATTTATAATTTTATAATACTTCTTTTTAAGAATACTCCTAGTCCCCTATTTATTTTCTGATAATATTACTTGGCGTTACCTTTGTATGGCTGACATAAAACTATTTCACTCTTTTATTTTATTTAAAACATTATTATAATTTATTATTGGAACAATTAAACTTGTATGAAAAATGATTTCCAACAAGTACAATTCCAGCTGTTTCTACAACAGAGCCCAATGCACTTCATTACTATAAAATCAAGACTCCGGAGTCTCGATTATATAAAATCACTTACACAAAACAAAATATCACTAGATAGTTTTTTCACTATTACTAAATATAAATCACTTTTAATTACTATTTTGCACAAAAAATTACAAATAGGAATAGTGGACTTAACTATTTTCGTAGAATCTGAAATGTAACTGACACATAATAAGCCAAGACCCTCTTGTCTTTTCTTCCCGCGTCGACAAAAAAAAATGTTAGCATATCCTTTTTGCTATACTATATAATCTAAGCTCATAGCCTATCCTATTTGCTGTATAATCTAAGGTCTTAGTATCATATGCTAAGGCCACTCTTTGTGTTTTATTTAATCTGCTGCCGCCTGCTCTAATTATTCACGTTTATGCTAAGCGAGCTATCAATAGAATACGTTCAATATGAGAGTTAGAGTAAATTTCGCCATGGATCATTAATTGGAACGATTCTTGGTGAGTGTCACTGAAAAGGATTTGTAGGCTTCCTTAAATTACTATGAGATATTCCCTTACAATGTCATGTTCTCAAGACAATGGTAACAAAACTAGGTTTTTATATTAGTATCAAAAAGAAGCCCTTCACAATCTGCTCTGATAACTAGACTTTTCTAATGGCTCTGATAGAGTATCCAAATATCGAAAGTTCTCTAATTAAGTGAGGTATATAAGCAGAGCACGTAAAAGATTCGATAACTCACTTCGGTGAAAAACATTCATGTGCACAAACTAAAACGTTGAAAGCTATTACATCTACCTATGATTACGTCTAATATTTCTTCTTAATTAATAGCAGCACTACTAGAGCTATACTCTTTCATTGTGTACTGCGTTTCCAGAATAGAACAATGTCTATCCTGCCTAAGAGGTTTAACTGAAAGCTACCTGTGAGTTTGGCACCGAACTGCTCCAGATATGGAAAATGAAAATTTTTGAATCTGTTTAAATTCTGTCGAAAATCGTATTGTTCTACTACAGTTCACTAAATCACGAGGATCAGTACACGAACTTAGAAACGCACGTACTTCCAAAATACCCAAAAATTTATTAATTGAATTTGAAATCAAATTTTCAAGTTTATACCAGTAAAATCGTGGATTGGAACTTCAAACTTTAAATTTTTCTTGTTAATTCGATTTTGGTTGAGAACTATAAGCGCAAATTATTTTTTTAAATTAAGAATTGTTATCGAATTCAATAGTAAAAAAATGAAGGGTATCCCATTAAGAGTGATAGGATTTTGAATTTATATAAAACAACAACGGTTCGAAATATCTATTTAGTTTTTGCTTTATTTTAAAGATTGGACAATGCAGTTGTTCGGAACAAGATGTTTAAATGTCCACCGCGCGGTTTTGTTTACAATGATGCATTCGATCATTCCAATTTTTGATCACCCTGTCCCAACATTTTCGGCTGTATGCTGCAGCTTGACGAATATTTTCTTTCAAATGATCCAAATTCTGTGAATTGTCGGCATGACTTGTGCTAATAATCGCGCGTAATATTAGCTGTATGGCGCGTAGCACCATCTTTTTGGAACCACATCTCTTCAATATCGATGTTCTTAACACGTTACGGTCCGTTCACGCGTTTTCGCGGGATAGCAGAACTTTGCGAACAGTCCGTTCACGCGTTTACGCGTGTTAAAAATATTGTATATTTATGTTCAAACAAATGTCATAAGAACATGATACAGATTTAAATTTCTTTGAAGGGATTGAAGTATATACATTTGTAAATATTTCAGTAACGTGAAAAATAGATTTCAAAATATAGAAATGTATAAATAATTAATGTTTTTTACAAATAAGTCAATAGAATAGGTTTTATATTTATTTAGCTTCATTTTCGTATATTTGTTTGTTAGTTTCAAATATTGCGGCGGATTTTTCAACTACTTCTACTTAACCGATTGGGTTGAAATTTTGAACATACATGTAGTTCCGATGACAATACACTTCAACGATTTTATGTAGTAAAAATTTAAAATGGCGGCGCCAAGATGGCGGACGTAATTTGTTATTTATGGTCCGACCTTCTGATATGGATACCAAATAAAAGGTATTCACGAGTAGAAGAATACGATAATCTATGTGACGTCATTGTAAACCCAAAATGGTGGACGCCACAAGATGGTGGATTACCTCTTTTTTCACAAGCCCTTTGACATGGGCACCAAATAAAAGGGTTTGACGAGCAGAATACTATAAGCTATGTTGCGTCATTCTAAACACAATATGGCGGACGCAACAAGATGGCGGATTACCTCTTTCTTTACAAGCCACTTGACATGGACATCAAATGAAAGCGTTTGGTGAAAGGTTTACCCTACTACTATTGGGCAGGAGTTACAGCTCGACAGAATAAAAAAATTCTAAAATTAATCCAAATTTTTCCAATTTTCCCGCCAAAAAGGACGATAAACATGATTTTTTCAACATTTGGAGACCCCAGTTCGCTGTTTTGGAGGACTTCTTTATAGTGTATAATAAAAGTGTTACAGGGTGTTACGAAAAAGTACACATAATTAAAATCCCCTTACCGCTCCCCACCCCAACCCTGCTATACAGTTCCCGGAATGTGGACTTTCGGTTGTGGACCAGACCACCCTGTATATTTTGCATGACATCTATTAGCGGATAGCAAAAAAGAAACAAACAGATCAGTATCAATTTTTTTCCTTACTCAGAACCCACTGCAGGGCGCACATTTCGCGGAAAAGCACTATGTTTGGATTCCAGTTAAAACCACAGTTCTGTACATATTTGTATAATTTTAGTTATTCCTCGTCCAGGAAGAAGCGTGATTAAATCTTGTACAGTTTGTAATGTCCTTTTCAGATATTTCGTGTTTTTATAACAATTTTTCTTTCTACTATTAGTCGGTTATTATTGTACTATTGGGCTATTGAGTATATACATTTTGAACTTATAAATTGAATTGACATTGATTCTAAATATTTTTCAAAAGTGGTTAAATTTTTTTCGAAAGGGTTGTGAACATTTGTGACTTTTACTTATTTTCTGTCATTTGTTTAAATTCTAACGTTCTTGTGTTGAACTGCAAAAATATGGCTGAGGGTGATGATGCATTTTTGGAAGAAAACTTTGAAGTCAACTTATCCGATGAGCCAGACGATTGCAGAAGTGACCCAGAAAACGATAGTGACAGCGGTTCGTCCACAGCACGTATGATGCATCTATCTTATTCAACCGCTGAAGATAGTGATGATGAAAATATTTCAGCGGAGTGGACAGATAGAGCACCTGGAGTAAAAGAAATCCCGGAAAATGTCGAAACAAAATTCCAGCGGAAAAGAGAAATTTTGATACAAGTGTGGGAAACTGTTAAAAAAAGGGACGTTCGGATGATTTCTACTATTCACAACGGTAATCTCGTAGATATTGGTAAAAATGATTGGAAAACAGGTATTCCTATAAAAAAACCTAGTTGCATTGTTGATTACAATCATTCAATGAAAGGGGTTGATCTAGTCGATCAATACTTATCGTATTATCCGATATTCAGAAAAACTAAGAAGTGGAGTAAAAAGGTGGTATTCTATCTATTTAATTCCGCTCTTTTCAATAGTTTCGTGGTATATAAAGAACTGAATCCGTCCACTAATATGAAGTACAAAGTTTTTTTATTGAATACGGCAAAGGCATGGTTGGAGATTACTCAAATGGAAACTGAAGATCCCAAAGCCTCATCTACATCCCCTATGCAGGCATCTATCTCTAGAATTCGTTCTGATCCAGTCGATCGAATGTCTAAGGATTCCATAAAGCATCAACTCATTAAAATACCTAAAGGAAAAAATATAAATCAGCCTAGAAGAGTCTGTAGAGTTTGTATTTTGCATAAATCCCGTAAGGAGACAAGATTGATGTGCAAACATTACAAAGTTCCTTTGCATGTTGGTATATGTTACAATGCATATCATTCAAAGCAAAAATACTAAATAAAAATTTTGCTTTCATCAGAAGATTCACATTTCAATACTCACTTATATAATTTTAATTTTGAACCCAAAAATTATGTAACATTTTTTGACAGAGTAGTTATTACTATTATGTTGTAGAGCCATGACCACGGTCAAGAAATGTAAACATAAATTGAAATGAAAAATAAATAAAAACAAACAAAGTTTGCTCGACCTCAAGACGAATTTGCAACGCAAGCAAATTCTGCTATGCAAGCATAATTCTTCATTGATAAAATATTCATACCTGAAGTCATTGCTTTACATACATATCGATACATTTTGACTCATTTAGAAATTGTGTGATCAGAAATGCTGACACTACAATTTCTGATTATTAATTTTGTATATTGCAATTCTGCAATAATCCCCCCTTTAGAATTGTAAAGAAATTTTGATTCCTTTGTAATCATTTTATATAAATAAGCTGCTACTGTTCAATAAAAATTAGACTTAAACTGACTATCGAAAGGTGTCTTTTTATTTCTCAAAATTCAACATCGGCATACTCTGCCATCATGCTATTACAGCGGCATACTCTGCCTTAGCAAAATTCAAGATCGGCATACTCTGCCATCCCTCCATTATAGCGGCATACTCCGCCTTTATACAAATATAACAGCGGCATGCTCTGCCATACATTATAAAGCGGCATACTCTGCCTAAAATATTATAAAACGGCATACTCTGCCACACAAATTACATTGGCATATTCTGCCTTAAATAATATAACAAGAGAGGCATATTCTGCCATCAAAAGTAAGTTCGGCAGTCTTCTGCCTTTTCTTGATACAAGTCATGACATCTACAAAACATGGATAGATGCTTGCATAAAAACTATAATATTATTACAATGTAAATAATTTGTACTAATAAAATATTTTTAATTCAATTTACACAATTGCTAACATTTTTTTACTCATATTTCGTAATTGGTTCTTCAATTTTTATTCAACTATTTCGGTGGATAGAACATTATTGTTTCACGTAAATTATCGTAATTTCCTTCCTTCCACAATTTCACGACGAAAAGTATTTAGTGTTTCATTCTAACAGCGACGTCGTAATCAAGGAAACCACCCCCACCCAAAATCTCGACTAAATATTTTCTGATTTGCAACATTCCTTTTGCTACTCTTTTTGTGATCTTTTTTTTTTTTTTGATATTATGAGAATATTTTCCTTCCCCTCCCAAATTCGTTGTGAAAATTAATTTTCGACGGCCAAAAATTTCTGTCTGAAAAATTGATTTCGAAAATTGCTTAACCGAATTGTCGTTAAATCCAATTTTATATGTTTTTATGGATGCACGCTTCTTAGAAGATTATCTATACGAAATTTCCGGAAGATCCGAATGAATTTGGCGCTTTTTTTAAAATTCTGAGCCAATTTAACCGCGACAACTCCTGCGAAAATTTCCAAATTTGATTTTTGAAATCGCGATTTTTACTTTCTTCCGAATCCAGCCATGTGGGTACTTTTTGGAAAGGTCTCAGCGAGTACATAACAAAAAATCTGGTACTTTTTTTCCACCCCACTTTTCGATCGATTTGGCGCCAAAAACCGTTATTTTAGCTAAGTGATGCCACCTCCAACACTTTCTTGAACCATTTCCAACGTGGTATTATAGGCATTTTAATCCTTAATTTGTCTGCTATTTCAAACCAAAAATACAAAAAAAGTGCTAGAGGTCCACAGTAAAAAAAATACATTCCCCTCAGTACAGTGCTTGCTCCCATACAGGTTACTTTGGGGATACGGTGACGTTAAAAAGTCATATCTCAAAAACAAAGCCGAATATCATCGCAATTTTTTGTGCATAGATAGATAAAATTTCTAGCTTCACTATACAAATAGAAAAAAATGCTAGAGGTCCTCACTAATGAATAATACTATTTTCTTTTTTTAAATACTATTATTAACAGAAAATTTTTTCGGTCGGTGCTGCTATATTTTTCTACAAAAAATATAAAGCATTAAGCTTCATTTGACATTTGAATCAGAAAAATCGGTTGCTCCTTTCTCGACATATCATTTTTTGGAAATGATGCTTCATTGTAAAATTACGAAATTTCTAACCCCCTAGTGAGGGAGTGGGGGGGGGGGGTGGTAGGAGAAAATAAAAAAATGTGTGTGAGTTACTTTGGTATTCCCTAACAACTGTGAAACTTTCAGCCAAATCAGAGATGGAACTTCGCCCGGACTTCATATGAAGTTTAATGTGGAACACAGCGGACCGTAATGTGTTAAGTTCTGGCCATAGAAATTCGAGTAGCACATGGCTCACGGTTACGGCTGTTCTCTTCTCATTGCAGCAGAAATAAAGTCCAATGACGCCGCCATGCCTTAAACCGCACCAGACAGTAAGTTTTTCGAAATGTAACACTTATGGGTTCTTCTCGCACCAATAACGGTAATTATGTTTATTTACAAAGCCATTCATCCAAAAATGCGCCTAATCTGAGAAGATGATTTTTTGGGCAAAATTGGGATCATCTTCCAAATGTTCAAGAGCCCAGTCAGCAAACTCTCGACGCATTCCGTGATCGTTTGACTTCAGTTCTTGAGTCAATACGACTTTATATTAGGATTTAGGCCCAAATCCTTATGCAAAATTCTCCAAGTTGACGTCTGAGAAAGACCTAATTGTTGTGATCGTCGTGGTGAAATCAACAAGTTTGGCTCATCGACAAAACTTGCCCCTGCAGATGCGATATTCGCCTCACTTAGCACATTTCATTGCCTTGTTGATGGCTTCTTGTCTTGTAAAGTGAAATCACGTTCAAAATTTTCTATAGTGCGGTGTATAGCCTGCGTAGAGTAAAGGGTGATTGCGACCAAGTTCTCTGGTGAACAAACGTTGAGTACCCACAACTGAGCTCTCGAGCATTGGTAATATTTTTTATACTGAATATTTTGATACCAGGAAGTACAAAAAACAAATATATAAGAAACTGAGAACTCTATATTGAAAAAAAAAAAAACCCTATTAAAAGACCCTTTATATATGAAAACCGTTTCTATAACCGTATTGTACGGTCAGTACTGTTACTAAACTTATTTCGGTTATAATTAATTTTAGTACCAAACTTACCCCAGCCAGAAGACCACAATAATCTCATTTTAATCTTTATAGTCTGCAAGTAACCGTCAAATATAATTTATTTGTTTCGTCATTTTCCGAGAAATTGGTTCATAAATTGGTTTAGGAAATTCATGATGATTTGGAGAAACTACAATCTGAAATCACTTAAATCCTCTTTACTTTCCTGCATGCCTACAATCTGTCAGGCCATTTATTTATTACAGTACGTGCCACATTAAACCAAAAATTCAATACGGATAGATAAAAGTGATTCCTTTGTAGACTTACATATATGTAACATTGGGGAATATGTTTGGATCACGTACTATATATGCTCTAACCTCCAAAGAAGCTTTTATGGATATTGAAAGTGAAAATGAAATTATCGTCCACCAGCAGTGATAGTTTCTTGTAGTGTTAGCTATGATGGAATCATTAGAGCTCTTTTTACGCACAGTGGACACTCTCTACAAGAATTTATTGGTTGAGTTTTTGAGTTTTATTGGTCATGAACTCAAATCATAGCCTTTATTTATGATCAGATAACTTGTTTCAGAGGTTCTGTGGTATTGTAAGTTGTGGGCTTTCTAAAGAGAGTACTTTCATAAGATTGACATAAAAATAAATTTTTAATTAGAAATTAATTGTTTACGACCCCCTTTTTCCTTTCCTGTCAAGGTTGTGATGTCGACATAGGGTAATTCCCTGAATATTGGCAGTGTTATAAAAATGGGAGTAATACCATGAATAGTTGTATGAAGCATAGAATTTTAAGCTTAGCCTAGTTTAATCCCCACAACACATACTAGAGCCACAGAAGTTTTTTCTTGTCATTAAATTTTGAGGGCCTATTCGAATCCAAGTCTTCGTCTTGTTATTACAGTTAGGGACGTAGCACAACAACTTTAGCTATTATAATAGTTAGACAAAGAGGAAGCTAACCTGTCCGAATTCGTGTGCTTAGCTTGACATTTGACGTTTTGTTAAAACTTGTACTGTTTTACTTGATGCTTGTATACCTCCCGCCCGTGCAGAAGAGCAAATTGAAAACTAGCTCTCCTGTCTTTGAAATGCAAAATTAGTTAGTGTTATATTTACAAGGCAGTCATACATTATAAATTTTTGAGGACATGAATTATATTGTACTTACAACGATAATCTATAATGCAAAGAATAAACACTAATTTTATTAGCCACAAATTATAACTGATTTATGAATGCTCATATTCATTAATATTTTTTTTAAGGAATTTTACCTGCGCAATAGTTTTGCTTGATTTTTCCAGCGTTCGCCATTTTTCCATCAAGCTCAAGACGAAGCTAACATGTCCGAATTCGTTTGCTTAGCTTGATCTCGGCAGACAGCCTCAAATTACGTTGTCTATTTAAATAAGTCAACTCGACTCTTGACTCTGTGATCAAGCTAACAACCAGATGTCTAAACTGTTATACAAAGTAGTAAAACTCGGTGGCATAGACATGGATTTGGACGAACCTAGATTCGATGTTACGTCATTAGCTGTAATAAAAAGACGAAGACTTGGATTCGGACAGGCCCTGAACACTTTGAAAGTCCAGATTAAGTCTATCAAGCATGAGGTTTCCAATTGATTGACTTATATAGACTTTGTCCGAAATTCTGAATTGAACTAGCTCGCGAAAGTAGAATTATTTAGTATCAACTAAGTGCCGAACATATTACTGACAATATTATCTTATTATGTGGCACTGTAATCAAAACAAATATAGCTCGATATTTCGATTAGTGACGAACTTAAACTAAATTAGAATATCTTTCTTGCTTTTGTACTTTGTTTCTTGTTGCTGTTTTCCGTGTGTTGAGTATGCCTCTGAGCCAACACGTTCTTATCAAAATAGAAATTAATATGTGGATTTAATCATTATTGATTGTAGTGAAATTATATTCACTTAAGCTCTATTTACTAAGTCGGATATTATCAGGTAAGCAATGTAGGTTCTAATGAGGACTATAACATCATCACCACTTTATTACTTAGTGACAGGCGGTGATCGTTTCTCACGAAGTAAATCACCTTATTCTGGAGTGCCCCAAAGATCAAGTCGTGGCCCTCTACTTTTTTTTTTTTTTTGTATACAGGTAGGTTGTACCATAAGTTTTGCAACGTAGCACTACTATATTAATGTCATATAAGACGATCTGACGGTTTCATCGTGAAGTTTGGCATTTCTTAGCATATACGTACTCGGAACGTTTTAACGCTATTTGTTTACTTTTTTTTGTTGACTTGAAAATTTCATCTCGGCCAAAAAATGGAATTAAATCGTGAACATTTTCGTGTAATGATTTTTTATGATTTTCGAAGTGGTCCTAACATTTCAACAGTCTGCTGATAATATTCAATCTGTGTTTGGTGATGAAGCCTCCCTCCCTTACATAAAACCACTGCGTATCTTTTGGTTTAATTAAATAAACCGTGGCCATATTTCTCTGGCGGATGAATTCCATGAAGGTCATCCAAAATCGGTTGTTTTACCACAAATTATCGATGCTATGCACAAGGAAATACTGCTAGATTGTCACTTGATTTATCATGAGTTAGAAGCGAAACTCGGCATTTAGCGTGGTAAGTTTGAAAAGGATATTACATGAGCACCTGATTGTGAGAAAACTGTGCTCTGGTTAGAATCCGCAAAATTTGACAATCCCTCAAAAAGAGGCTCGTGTCGATTGGTACAAAGAAATGCTAAAAATATACGATCGCGGTGCATCAAAATACAATACAATCATACAATAAACATCATAGGTGACGAATCTTGGATATATTCGTATGAGGCCGAAAGTAAACAACAGTCGCCCGTGTTGGTGTTTTAAGATGAGCGAAATCCAACGAAAGTTGTTCGTGCACGATGCATTTCCAAACAAATTGTGACTTGTTTCTTCGGTATAAACGGATATATTGCTACCGTTGCTTTGGAGAATCGTAGAACAGTCAAGTGTGAGTGGTAAATCACAATTTGAAGAAGCAGTTGAAGCGTTGAAAAACCATGTTTATGAGATAGCTCAATCGGAGTGGAAAAATTACTTTGAAAATTGGTTGTAGTGTATGGAAAAGTGTGTGTAAATCATCATGGCGAATACTTTGAAAAACAATTAAGTCGTTTGTAAACCTATAACTTATGCTACAACCCTCGTATAAACGGTTTGATAAATAATGGTAGGAACTGTTTAGTTAAATCCAAGCGTACAGTTCCCAATTGATTTTTTTTTATATGTCCCTTAACATTCTAAGTATGTACTTTCTATTTTCTTTCGCTTACTGCTAGATGGGACAATTAGAATAAATAAAGGGTGATTTTTTTGCTGTTTGGTTTTTCAACGCTCTGTTTTTGACAGCTCACGCGTGATTCGTGACACGTGTCAAAGTAAAAGTTGTTCAGTTTGCATTGCCATTTCATCATGCAAAGACTTTCACCCGAACAACGCTTACAAATTATTGAATTTTATTATCAAAATTCGTGCTCTGTCAAAATGTGCTTCGGCGACTTGGATATGGTCGTTATAATCGCCCTACTGAGCAGGCTATTCAAGCCATCGTGACCAAATTTCGCACCAATTTCACGTTATTGGACATCAAGCCACCCACCCGTGTGCGTAGAGTGCGTACAGAAGAAAATATTGCTGCTGTAGCCGCCAGTGTTGGTGAAGATTGTGCTGTGTCCATTCGTCGCCGTTCGCAGCAACTGTGATTGTGTTTTTCTACTACGTGGACGATTTTACGCAAGGATCTTGGTTTAAAGGCGTATAAAGTACAGCTCGTTCAAGAACTGAAGATCCGCTTTTTTACCAAAAAATTGTCTTTAGCGATGAAGCACATTTCTGGTTGAACAGATACGTAAATAAACAAAATTGCCGTATTTGGTCCGATGAGCAGCCACAAGCAATACAAGAGCTGCAAATGCATCCTGTAAAATGCACTGTTTGGTGTGGTTTATGGGCTGGTGGCATAATTGGTCCGTACTTTTTCCAAGATGACAATGAAAACATTGTTCCCGTCAATGGTGTTTGCTATCGTGCAATGATTTCAAACATTTTATTGCCGAAAATACACGAGCTGAATTTGGTTGACATGTGGTTTCAACAAGACGGTGCCACATGGCACAAAGCACGCGCGCAACGATGGACCTACATGACACTGTTGGACTACTTTTTGTGGGAGCACGTAAAATTTCTTGTTTATGCCGATAAACCACCATCGATTCAAGCACTAGAAGACAACATCATACGTGTTATCGGTGAGATACCAGCGGCTATGCTCGAAAGAGTCACTCAAAATTGGACTTCCCGTATGGATCACCTGGAACGTAGTCGTCGCCAACATTTACAAGAAATAATTTTTAAAAAGTAAATGGCAAAGATTCATTTTATACCTTTCTCCATTTTTTTTTTTTTTTTTTTTTTTTTTTTTTTTTTTTTTTTTTTGAAAATAATAACCAAACGCTTAAAAAATCACCCGTTACAAATGCTTAATCCGTATAAGATCCAGTCAACAATTATCTACAAAAAAACATATGCTGAAATATCGAAAATTCCATTGATTGATTGATTGAAAGTTGAAGTTGAGGATCCTTGTGGGGGCTTTGGAACATAGGCCATAAAAGGTCCATTGCTTAATCTCCAGATTTATGAGCAATTGCTCATAGGTCCCAATCGAACGCTCTTACGGATTTAAGTATTAGCTCCTCTAGCCTTCCTTGCCGGCTTCGTGCAGCTCGTCCAAAAGGTGTGAGCCAAGAAATCTGTAACGCTTTCCCGAGAGAGCTGGACAGTGACAAAGAAAGCGAGTCACTGTCCCGGGTTTCTCTCCGCATCTCCTACATATAGGCTCAGCAACAAGCCCCATCCTGTGTAGGTGACCCCTGAGACGAGAATGCCCAGTGCGAACTGATATCAAGATTCTCAGGGTTTCCTTAATTAGCCCTAATAGCTTTTTCGTTTCTTTTGGGTTGGGTCTACCGCACAGTTCTTTTATAGCTCTGCCTGAAGGATCATCTGTCCAATGGCGACTGTGTTGGCAGTCGGCTCAAGCCGAGGTACTAGAAATAAGGCAAATTCTATTACTATAGTTAATTTTAAATGACAGTTAAAAGCTTGACACAATAAGGTGATTGGAAGCATTACTGGCCTTGAATGTAGAATCAGATCGTCGTGTCATATTTTCTAGAGATTTAATAAATTATGAAAAACAAGAACTTCGTAGCATTACCTTGCTTGCATAATGTCTTTGCGTGTGTGCTACCATTAATATATACATATATATATAACATCAGTGTTTGTAAAAAGTGTCCGTAAAAGTTCGATGAAAGGAGAACGAAATTTGCAATGAAAACTCATGAAGGCACTCAGTGAAAAATTCATTCTAATTGGCAATTCAGATAATTGCCGCGACAACAAGAGTGAAGTGTGTATGTCAGGGTCTGTTTGTAATACTCATGAGCTCTGTTCTCCTGGTTCAGTTCAGTACATTGCTCTGCACTTAGAGTTTTGATTGTATTAAAAAACAAGTCCTTTCAAGTAGAGAAGGTGTTGAAAATGAATAGAAAATAGCATGAAAATGAGGTTACTTGAATCCTTGCAAAAATGTAAAAAGCAAAAAAGAACTAAATAAATTTCGGTTACGGCATGAAGCCAAAGGAACACGAATGTGGGTAGCGAGTGAAACGCAAATTTAGAAACTTATCTATTTACTGGTGTGGATAGCACTTAGCGTTTTTACATTAAAATAATTGCTATAAGCATATTAAATCGAGTGGCTTAAGAGTACTGCTTAAAACATAATATACAGGAAGAGAATTTGTACAAACAATTAAGTTTAAGTTATATCACTGACATGTATTATATGAACTGACTACGTTCATAGAAATAAACTACAAAAAGTTGGTTCACTTCTATACTATATTACTGACTCTTTCGGTCTAAGCAACAAGTACCAACTGAGAGAGAAATTGTAAAGTGGGTTCGTAGAAATAAAAGTTTTTAAATAACATATTTAGGATTATTACTGATAAAAACTGTTTTACCAAAGAAAAAATATTCATTAGATACGTAGAAGAAATTCAAAAGGTTTTATTAAAATCATTTTTGGAGCTGCGTGTTCACTCTTTCAACTTCCAACCAATGATTTTTTTTTTTCAATGTTGGCACCAACGTAAGAAGTGTTTTTGACACAAGAAATTGTAGCCACGTGAAATACAAAGTTAAGCCGTCCATATTATATGTCAGTGGGTTATATCATAGATGGCACAAGAGCTAGATGTCGCATGCAGTACCAACAGAGTATACAAAATTTATATGGCTGGGTGGTCCATTCCGGAATGGACCACAACATTTTAAATGATGTATACGTCGAGTGTTTCATATCTTTTCGTATCTGAAGAGCTGAGGAAGTCGATCAAATGTATATAAAACTGCTATTAGAAAAACATTTGCTTTCAGCACGGTCTAAAACATGTTATGGCTCATTCCAAAATGCACTACCCATTTCACAATCTGTATACTCTGCTCTAGTATGCCATGCGACATCTAGTTCTTGTGCCATCTATGGTTATATCCACCTAAAAACAATTTTTTCACCAACTTTTGGGAGTTTTTTTCTTTTAAATAACTAGTTTGGCAGAAATATTCTTTTTATTTTATAACACAATATCAATAATCTTTAAAACAATTAAAAAATTTAATCCATTGAGGTGGGTAGTGTTTCTTCTCGAGAATTCCTTCTCGATAATTTCTCGAGAAACTGGTCTAATTTTGTTTCCTCATTTCTCGAGAAAATGGTTTATTCTCGAGAAAGGAGGATATCGGAGATTTTTTTTTCCTAATAGATCCGTCCCGCCCCAGTTGCTGACAAAACTGTATACAAATCATAGGAATACATAACTAATTAAATCGAAAATCGTCGCTTTTGCATTAGAATATAAATTCTGGTTATTTCAGAAGCTGTTGCCGCTGTGTTCAGGGCTCAGTACAGGCATGTCGTAGCAATTAACAGAGATATAATGTATAATACTATTTTTTCCTACCGACAATTCTCAGAAGTTTATAAGGTCACATTTTATGAATAATAGTATAAACTGAGACAACTTACATCTAGATATGAAAACCCAAAATGAAACGGTACGAAAGCTGGCCCCATAATGGCCCGCTAATAGGAAGGTCTATGCATTCTGTCTCCCTCAGCTGTATTATGCCACATAAATGCTTTGCAACATTTTTTACTGATAGCTTTCTTTAGTTGAATATAAAGTTAAAGAGCTTTGAAAAAGTGTTCCGGGTTTATATGGAGATTTTCATATCTAGTTGTTTCTATTGTTTGTGGTATAAATAAGAATTTGGCAACTTTTAATCTTTGCAATAAGATTGTAAATATTCAGCAGCACTTTATCTTCTCATACAACTTAAAGGTATACACATTATAAACTGAAGGAATCAATTATCCAGTTCCTCTTCACGGCAATAAGCCAAATGCCGGTTTGAAGACCCTACTACTGATCAAATAATTTTAATGAATAAATGTTTAATAAAATTACTAAAAGCCACAAAGAGAGTCAATCTGCAACGTACTCCTACAAAGTAAGGCAGCTGATGATGAAATTACATATTGTGCTTTAAAAAGTTAAGTTAGCTCAGACTATAATGAAACTAAAAGATGAAGAAAAAAATTTAGTGTATCTATTATCGTATTAACTAGCATTCAAAACAAGTAAAAAAGCTAGAATTGGTCTAAGACCAATTCTTATGATACCCTAGATGAATGCCCGTGTTAAATTTCGTATGGTCACCGATCTATTCAAGTTTGATTTTGAAGTAGTTTTTTGCAAATATTTCTAGAACGGTTTGTCGCACAGAAAAAATGATTATAACCAATTTTATAGGATTTCGTATTCTGCAGAAGTTTTTAGTACAATAAAAATGTCTTGGACTGATCGTTTTCAAAGTATACGTAAAAAACCTAAATTTTTATATGGCAACACCAAGAAGGAGTTGCCCGATTTAGTCCATTTTTGATATTTTATTTGCTAATGTAGCAAGAACATCAAGTTCAAAATTTCAGCTCTCTACGTCGATGCGTTCTCAGGCAGTGTCCAAATATATAGCGGAAAACGAAATTTTTATATGGCAACCCCACGAAGGAGTTGCCCGATTTGTCTCATTTTCGAACTTAATTTTACTTTTTTTTTTTAAAGTCCGTGTACAAAATTTCAGCTGTCTAAGTATACGCGTTCTCGAGTTATCGTGCGCACAGACGGACGGACGGACGGACATGCAAAAATCAAAATAACTTTTAATATTATGAATGGGTGTCCAATCCATTTTGCTCTACCAGTATTATTTCGAGGTGTTACAAACGGAATGACAAACTTAGTATACCCCTATGATTTCATCTAGGGTATAATAAAAGATACATGGATGTTGTCATATATAAAAAATTTCTAAAGATTCGTCAAATCTTGGGTTGGTAGTAGGTGTTCTGCCGAAAAACCGTTATTTAGAGTTGTTATAACACAAAAATTAGATGGAACTGATATTTATATTGTAAAAGATATTCTACTGTGGGGTAATACGCGATGGTGCTGCCGTTATGCAGGAAGTTGAATTGGAAAGTTGTGTGTTGCAATTCAGCAACTATGCTATAATCATGGTTCAATTAGTGAGAAATAGAGAGTTGCAAATGGGATCTTATAGAATTACAAATATGATAGGAGAATTTTCTTAATATTTTTGCAATTTTCCGTATGTATACTGTGTACCTACGGAAAATTGCAAAAATATTCAAAAATATCATTTTTCAAAATTATGAATATAAATAAAAGGAAGTGTCATTACTTTTGAAGTATAAGACAAGTTGGCACACTATGGAGATTATAATCAAATGCTTTTTACGAATTAAAAATAGCCTTTACAAGTGAGAGAAGATTTTAAATTGTTAATTGCAGAAGGAATCTTAAAACATTTGTTTTAACAAAATTAGTAAAGGTCCAAAATATGTTAGAAGCTTCCTATAAATAATAAATAAACAATAAAATAAACAAGATCATCATAAATCTTTATAAAGTCCCACTTGAGAAGAAAAGGATATATGCACACATTTTTTAGACTATTCTCGAAAATTTATATGAACACAATTACAAAATAAATCTAAATAGACATTTTTCTAGTTTTGAACAGTTTTATACTGATGCAGCAGTAGTTAAGAGGAGTCAGTACCAAGATTTGAAAGTTTCATACATTTTTCAATACGAATTTCTAGCAAACTATTTGTAGCAGACTAATGATTTATATCTTAAATTAAAGGTAACGAAGAGGTCTAGTAAATAACGTCGAGAAAAATAAAAAAAATGCATTGGAATGGAGATATTAGCTCGGAAACTTGTAAAAAATGGTAAAAATTGATTTTTTTCAAATCAAATTCCTCTTAGTAGGTATTCTCATTTCTTTATATTGTGACTATTTTAGAGAGATAAAGCCTAGATCTAGCAAATAACGTCGAGATTTTTCATTTTTAGTGGCGCATTTTGTAATTGTTTAACTCTAATAGTACTTGTTTTTTCTCTCGATATTTCACCGACGAGAAATTGCAATATTTCGTTGAAAATTTTAGAAATATAAAGCAAAATAGTATATTAAACAAATATGTGCAAAATAAAATTTAGGAGAGTTCATTCTCTTTAAAAATTTTCAATTTCTTTGAACTTCAAATTCTCATTTTCGTCTTAATTTGTCGCATGTTGGGTTTCTGTCTTTTACGCTAGATGTCTCTAATGTGACTTGTGGTCTAGGTCTAGGCTAATTTTACATGTATTTTCATACTTTCAGGACACAAACCTACGTATAGTACGTTTTATTGCCTACAGGTACGCTGGTATCTAAATTGAAATTTTTGTTGAGTACTGACTCCTCTTAACGAACTTCCAATCCATGGAAATGAAGAACTATTTCTTCAAGAACAACATAAATTTATATATAACAGACAGTGCCAGAGGAGTGAGCCCTGGGGTTGCTGAAAAATATTAAACAAGAATTCAATATATTTCAAATAACGGGTACTAGAAAAACAAATTTGGAACTACATACTACTACACCTACATACATGTTGAAATAATAAATAAAATATATGAATTCGGTATTAAAGAGTGGTACATATTTTATTGTTATATAACATTTTAAATTGAATATAAGCGAGTAAATGCTATTTTATATATTATATGAGAATTCTCGAGATTTCTGAGACATAAGAGCTAATTTTTTATTTTCTCGAGAAATTAAAACTATCGAGAAATCTTAAACACTACTAGGGGTGGGTGACTACTTCTGTTGACCATAGTCATCGAAGACAGCTTTTTCGCTGTCACGAAATTTTCCTATTTTCTTTCAATCGATTTCGCTCAAATTTTGTGCATTGGTTGAAAACTATATTATTTAGTACTTGCTGTAGCCGTTTTTTTAAAATAGGAAAATGAGCTATTCAAAGTTGAAAACCCGATATTCGGCCATGTTTTTTTTTAAATAAATATTCTTAATTTCAAGATATGAAAAAACGTTTACAACAAGTACTAAATAATATAGTTTTCAACCAATGTACAAAATATGAAAATCTCGTGGCACCGATTTTGAAAACCTTGTTTTCAGAAAAACGCATTTAAAGTTTAAACTAATAAAAAAAAAGTAAAAAGCGTCCTTATCAGACATTAACATTTCATAAAAATGGCTACGTTTCTTTCTTTGTTCTGTGAGTACAGTGACTTAAAGTAAATATTAAAATAATGAAATTGAAGGATAATTTTATGTAAGTAAAAACCAAGTTGAGGTACATATGTATAAATCCCTATAACTTCGATATTTCTGCGAATTTTAGAATAAGAAAAATTGTAGGTTAATAGACAAAAGACGAAGCTATAAAAATATGACATTTTTGAAAAAAAAAAAATTTTTCATGATTGATTAGGTGGGTATAACCCCTTAATACAATTGAATTGAATAGGTACTTGAATACTTGAGGTATAGTATGCAACGCATTGATTGCAAAGGTTTATTCGAGAAACCATTTAAATGTCATTCGGTTAAATAAGAGTTATGCAGTATTTCAATGATGAACATTGTCGCTTAAAAAATGCATTAAGATAAGATAATTAAAGAAAAAAAATCATATTATCAAGGAAAAATCAAGTTTCCTGATTATTTCTACATTTCCTTATCTATACTTGAAGCCCTGTTTCCAATACTTATGCGCATTTCTTTGAATCTTATTTCGATTAAATCACGATAGTTGACTGGAGACTTCTTAACTATTTATAATACGTCAAGTGGAAAAGATTTATTTGCAAATAGAGATGTTTACGTTGAATTTTAAAAATTCACTCAAAGGGATTTCAACCAAAATATTAGCTTATACAGGGTGTTTCACAATCGGTCATGTCAAGGGTTTAATAGCTGAGGTGGAGACAAGTAAAAAATTATATGGTGAAGAATGAGGTAAGATGTGTCGTTTTGGCGGGTGGGGGGGCTTAATACTTTTAGCATACTTTTTCCACTTTACACCTTGTAACTTTTTTTATATACACCCTATCAAAGTGAAATTCATCTCAGATGATAACAAACCGTCTAAGCTTTTCAACCTTCCTTCGGAAATTATAGGCCGTCAAAGTCAAACAATTTAAAAAAAAAACTTTTTTTTTTTTTTTTTCAAATTTTAATGATTTTCCCGTCAACATGCATATGATAACTATACAGTTTTTTTTTACAAGATTTAGAGACACCGGAATGTTACCTTCAATTTAACTATGCACATGTACCTACCTAAATGTAACCGTTTTGTAGATAAGCTTGTTTTTATCAGTGTTGGGCAAAATGTAATCTGATTAATGATTAACAATTACAATTAACCATGTAATCTGTAATGTAATGTGATTACAAGTTAATCTGATTACACATTAATCGATTACAAGTTAATCCCACTACTTGTTAATTTAATTAATGTGATTACATTTAAGATATTTAAGATATTTGTATTTTAATTCTTCATAAAACTCCCTAAAACTTATTTCGTACGAGAACAATACTATTTTCTTTCAATTCATTTTATTATATTATTAATTACTTTTAAGTAATCTACAAAGTAATCTGTTACAATGTAATTAGATTACAAAATAATCTAATTATATTGTAACAGATTACACATTTGATAGATTACATATTCTCTCATAAGTAATGTGATTGATATGTAATCGAATACAATTTAATTAGATTACTTTGTAATTTGACTAAACTGTAATGGAATTATTAATTAAATTACACTGCAATCAGATTACGCCCAACACTGGTTTTTATGATGCTTTGACTTTGATGGCCTACAACTTCCAATGGAAGGTTGGAAAGCTTATAACGGTTTGCTATCATCTGAGATAAATCTCTCTTTTATAGGGTGTATATCAAGAAAGTTACAGTGGTGTAAAGTGGAAAAAGTACTAAAAGTCTTAAGCCTACCTTCTTTTTGCTTGTCTCCACCTCAGCTATTACACCGTTGAGTTATGCGGACCAACACCCTGCAGCATATGAAATGCCTGCTATTTCGGGATTTAGTAAAAGGTTGGTTGTGGTTTTTATAATAAAATCCGCCAACCTGAGCTATCGGTTAAATTTGTTTTGGAATTGCAGTCTCATTGCCGCTGCACATTTTTAATTTTAAAATTGTGCCCAGAAATGCAAGCGGTTATAGCCGTCATTTGATTATTACAGCGAACATATTTTGACTTGTTCAAGACAAGAAAATTCATACAAAAAATCAGGTTACAGTTTATCTACAATTTTACGTAACTTTTTGTTCAACGTACTAACTGAAGAATTAACAAATAAATGCTTTACTGCAGTCCATACTAAAAATGTTTCTTCTTTTATTGATGAAAATATGCAAGATTATAGCCGTTATTTGCGGCAATGGGTTAAAGATCACTGCACAGGATAATGAAATAATATCTACATTTCTTTACAAACTTAAAATTAGATAGTTAACTGCTAAAGTAACCAGGAGGATTATCATTTGAATTTGAGATAGTAATCGATAGTTATAAATTGCGAACAGTACCTATCTATTGGATTCCGATCTTTGCCAATCTGTACACACGTACAGACTTGATACACAGTCATAGACAAAACATGATTTTGTATAAAGAATGTGTCTCATTCAGAGTACGGAACCGCACACTCACATGCACACACGCACGTGAGTAATAAATTGTGTGCAAACAAAGCGCACATACTCATGAGTCGTGTGCGATTTTCTTGCGCATTCTACTCACGCACATAAGTGAATAATTCAATATAAGGAAGCGCACACGCCATTTTTATATGCTCATTACTCACGAGTGAGTAATTCAAGTAAAGAACGGACATGAAATTTCTCATTGCTTATTTCCAACTTGTGTGAAATTTCATTATGTAAAAAACGTGGATAATTAATATTAAAATGTTTATTCGCGAGTGTGCACTTTCTACCCTTGAATTACTCACTCGTGAGTAATGAGCAGTGATAAATTTCGTGTGCGCACGCTAGTGTGCGCTTTCTTATATTGAAATACTCACTCATGGGCTCGTGCGCTAATAACAATGACAACAACTCACGCATGTGCACATGAGTTTTTAAAAATGGAACGCGCACATGAATCGTGTAAATTACTCATGAGTCTTTCGTGTGCGCACATGAGTGTGCGATTCCTTACTCTGGTCTCATTACTATGTACCAATGCGAGGTTCAAATCGAGTTGAGCCTGAGCTAGTGCTCATGGAAACAAGAATTGAATTCGATAAATCCATGTTAACTCCACGAAACCAGTCGATTTGATTTTGTTTTTTTACAAGTAAGGACTGTATCAGAAAAAAACTGACCACCTATCCCCTCTCATTATTCATCACCAGGTAAACAAAATTAGGAAAAAATTAGGTAAAATTACATTTATAAAAAGATGAATAATTATAATTGCAAGCCATTAAGTGTAAAGTTCTTGTGAAATGAAATGGAAGACAGCCAAGAAGAACATCGCAAATTAATTGTTTCTACACATATGGAAAATCCGAATGTCTCAAAGAGACTTTGTTAAAAATTTGAAAATATCGAAAACGACCATTCAAAATGTTCTCAGTAAATTTGTGGAATCTTGTAGTGTCCAGAAAATGGCCGGGTCAGGAAGAAAATCAGGTTCGGTAGACCAAAAATTGGCTAAAGAAGTGGTAGATAACTTTATACGAAATCCTATTATGTCGCTGAGAGATATGGTTGATAAGGCTAAAAGAAGAGAAGGCTTACGTAGTTTAAATTTTCATCGGAGAAAACATCAGAAAGACTTTATACGAAATATTTTAGTTGTCAACTCAACTCAGAAGACATCCATGGAAACATCATCAAGTTAACTCAGCCAGCAAAATGCTAACTCAAATTTATTTCAACTAGGGCATATGGAATTGGTACATGTAAATGAGACATCTGTAGCCAGAATACGGTGGAATCTGTGGTTAGTTAGTCCTCAAATGTGTCTCCTCCTCGTATATCAGAGGTGTTACTACTATTTTAGATGTAAAACAAGGTAGGGAAATTCGAGTCCAACTTAACACAATTTTTTACACAAATACGGGTTTTGCCTATATCTTGTCTCAAGTGTGTCTCCCTCGTATATCAGGGACTAACTGATTGGAAGTTAACAATACTCTACTCGCCTGAAACGTTTTTTGAGTAGAGCAGTAACATGCGATGAAAAGTAGATTTTATATGACAATCATATCATAGCTGGTCCCCACAATGGCTGAATGTTAATATGAAAGGCATCAAAATATATTCCAAAATTAGAGCCATCATAGGAGGGTTATAGGAAGATAATGATGAGGAAGGTGATTTTGTTTGTTTGTCTGTATCTGGCATTATACCCCCCCAGTGGGAAAAGTTCCAATTGCTTCAGAAGAAAGTAGATTCCAAAAAGCTTGTACATATTACTGACATGCTTCCAAAAATAAAGTGCTTCTCTGGAACTATAATCTGAAACGATTTCGAAGTTATTACTAAGATTTCAGAGAATTGAATGCGAACGTGATCATGCAAGTTCGATGGAAAGCAGAGATATTTTGCATTTTTATATCAATGAAAAATTTGATAATAGAAACTTATAAAAAGGGTTAAGTCTACAAATAAAATTATAAAGTGTGCTGTTGCAGAGCGTGGCTGTTTCATCAAAATTTAATTTTCTCCAATTGAAAGCAATATTGATAAATATTTGCAGCCGAAACTGTAGCTTCAGCTATCGTACAGAGCTTCCAAACTTCTTCCCACAAATTGCTTTATAAATGTATAACAAAAGCTTAAAGAAAGTGCTTATATCTGCAGACATGCAATAGTTAAATTTATATGAAACTGAAGCACAAACGAGTCGCTTGAATAGAATTTTTAAAGCGTTTTTTCTCCACTGGGACTCACTTTAAACTTATTTAAACCATTAGTGCTATTCAGAGTTTGGAGTTCCCTTCATGATAATATAACGTTCGAAAACATATTTCAAGAATAACGCTGCCTTTTCACTTGCCCTTTTGTGAGGGTTTGTTCTTTTGAATTTCTTTATTCATTTAAATTTTCTATCTCATTTGCTCTCATATAGCATATTTTTCTATCCAATTTCTATTAGACCCAACTACGTGGAAATTTTATAATACCCCCACTTTTTATGCTCATATACATTATCCGTATACGTATCAACTATATTCCTGTGTTATACTTACATACACTACTGACAAAAAAAAAAACGTGAGGAGAGGAAAATATTTGCAAAAATGGTTTGATTATGGTAATAAATGGCACTTAAGTTTAATATATATAGTAAAAAAAAAACGACAGAAATAGGTCACTCTTTATTTTTTAATACGTCCTCCAGCCATCTTGGAATAAATGATGTTAAATTTTCAATTTAACTTGATGGAATCTCGTTCCAAACTTTTTCTACAACTGCCCAAAAAAAGTGAATATTGCGAACATGTCTTTTGTGAATTTTCCTATTAATTTGATCCCAAAGGTTTTCGATAGCATTCAAATCCGGACTTAAGGAAGGCCATATGTTGAAAATTGAATATTTTGTTCTTGAAACCAGGTTTTAGTCTTCCAGGTCTATGGTATGATATAGAATATTATCCTGTTGGAATATGTACCTACTCGTTTCTACTCTGAACATCTCCCAAAGTCAGAATTAAACCTTCCTCCAAAATGTTAATATAAATATTTGCATTTATTTTAACGCCCGGATCCACTTTCACTAACTTTCCAATTCCTGCTGCCGAAAATATCCGCAAACCATAATTCCTTGGTTACACTTGTTATGGAAGTATGTGAAGGCGACTTGACCAGGACGTTAAGTCCAAACTGCCAGCATGAGCTGACAGATCGCCTGATGACAACGATAGCACAGGGCGGCATGCTAGCACCTCGGCTAAGGGTGGCGGAGAGTGTGGGGGAGTTCCCGAAAATACCTGCCGCTGTCATCATCCATAATCAAAAAAATTTCATGCCTGCATACAAAAGAGCCGGCACACACTCGGTCCTGAAGGGACCCTTACGTCACTTACCTACTTACTGTGGAAGGCGCAGATGTTCTGCCTTCATGGCCTTGCCCCATCCTCCCTATGACTCTGCTCGGCACTATCTGCAAAGTCCCTTTGGCTGACCTGTGGAAGATATTAGAGCGGACCTATGCGACCTTCATGCGAGAGGGCTCCAGGAAAGCGAAAGGAGAAAATAAAAGCTCTTAGAACATCATTACGTTATAATAGTTCATTATTGTTACTCAAAATTTCCATTCCTATTAAATTTTTCTCTTACAATTCACTCCTACTTCATTATAATGTACCCTGTACAATATTATTCTTCGCTTACCTATCAGGCACAGTACTACCTATTATATTAAAATATAAAATCTAACTTAGACTTAAGATGTTATAGTAAAATGATAAAATATTTTGATGACCTACAATTATTTGTGGGAATATTATATTTGCGATATTATGTATGAGACGTTGAATCAAATCATGGAAATTTCAATTAAATTAAATTTTAAATTAATATCCCAATAAATAAAATCAACTTACTTCCCTTTAATTTTATGGTACATATAAAGTGATTATTGTACTCAGGATATGAAAAAGTATAATATAAAGATCTTATCAAGGCTATAATATTTCGGCCATAATTCAGTTAAATAGAATAAAATTTAAGCGTTTCCTCAAAGTAAGAATACAAAGAAGAAAATATTATAAAATTGGACAGTATTGTATAATTAGAAAGTATGAGTCATATAATTCTTTAATTAACAGTATCCTTTAAGGGCAAACAATAAATTCAGAAGTTCAATGAGCCGAGATAGATAGGAAATTTTATACTAATGACAGTGAAATAAATAGAAATTGTGAAATCTTTCTGACCTAAGTTTCCAAAAATAGTTGTAAAACTGTCTAAAATTTGTAGACGAATTAAAGTTTATAGCTTTACATAAAAGAGGATTGATATACTATGCGAAAAATCCTAATATTGTTGTCAATTGTCAATATTTTGAGAATTTTCGATTTAGTTTTCACGGGTTACTTACTAGACCTGAATGAAAGTCGAGTAAATTAATTTTACTCTAGTCTAGAAAGATCATCGGAATATTGTAACAATATTTCACAGAAAGGTACAAGTAAGAATCATCATAAGGTAAAAGCAAACATCTCATAATCGCGTGCTTGAAAGACTAGTGCGATTTAGACTAAACAGAGTGTTAATCGCCGCCATAAAATTCAAACTGATTCTATAACATCGATCGTTCCCTTTATTATGAATTAGCTTCGTACCAACTATATACCGGACGAGAATGCCTAATTGGAATATGTCACAACCTGATCACGGACCTTGCGAAAAACTAATGCTCCCTAAATTCATATAAGCAAGTCGTATACCATTTATTTCAACATCCTTTAAGGTCTAAACAAAACAAAATGAAGTGTCCAGTACGCCCAAATAAAAAACACAAACGCCCAAGGCACAATACTACACACGTCTACGGATCCTGGCTCATTGTCTGCTGCCTACTTACAATTCGCTGAGTAGATTTTTACAGGTTTTTATTTACTCGTCACTTAATGGTTTGAAACAACTACCATAGATCGCTATTAACTAAAGTATTTCGTGGTATTTACTTGACAAACTGACAAGTCACATTGCAATGTTCATATGTTAAAAGAAAAATCGTACACTTTTGGTATTACTCTTATACGACACATGCGATACTCAAAAACTTCAATCGATACACCGAATTATAGCAGACTTGAACTTATCAGATCAGTGAATATAGATATTTATAGTCACAAGACAAATTATATAACGAATGGATTGAAAAGAAAATAATTAATTCCTTATTTCATATGATTTGATTGTCAGTCTCAGGAAGGTTTTTTTTTCCTTGTTTTTTTCTCACCAAAGAAAGAACACATTTTCAGTAAACATAAATCACGGGAAGTGTAAGAATCTGAAAATTGATTTTATAACTTCAAAAAGAATTATTTCCTTATTGCTACTAAGAAAAAGCGAATCTAAGCTATACATTAACTAAAGGGTTTTTCCCTTGTTTCTTAAATTAAATATTCTGAATATAAAAATGTATTTTTTTTTTAAGAGAAATGTGATTACCTAAACTATATCAGCTAATATGTACAGCATTCTTATTCAAAAAAATATAGGATGATATATGCCATCAAATTTTATCTTCGATTATTATGTGACACTGAGAAGCTCCTACAAAATGTCTGAATGTGGCATCTACTTACATAATGGTTAAGTAGGAATCTTATGTAGATAACTCCATGTCAAATTTACCTCAAACATTTGCTTGTCATACGTCTCTTTTTCGAGGTTTTTCCCGACGTATTCCACACCAGATTCGAACTCCAACAGATCCCTTTTCTCACCTCACAAATGGGGCTCCGGAGGGAGACGCCAAGTTTTATGGGGTGCCGTTGGCGGATTAATCTTTGGTTACTGTGCGAATAAAGTACCAGGTGGGGATGTAAATTTATTAATAACTATAAGTATTCTTCGAACTTACGTGAGGATTTTGTTTTCTTCGTCGGATTGCGGCGAGAAATATTTGATTTTGCGGGATTTTAATTTTAACGACCTTACTTTCCTGCTAGCAAACTATGACAGACCGATATCGATGGTCTTCTTCTTCTTTCTGTCACTGAACATGACACCGAGCTTGAGGAAGCATTTCTCTCGGTCGGGGCGCGTTTTGGTTTCATGCTGTAGTCGACAACAAGCCGGGCATACACGCTTCAGTCCGTGGTGGCATATTGCTATATGCAATATGCTACGACCATAACAGGGCAGAGTGGTCTGCGCCACCCGTGGTTCAGACGACGCTGAAAAATGGTCGACTGAGCTAGCCGGTCTTACACATAGGCCTCATCACTGCGGGCGCTCAATGTGTGTCACGACCCACGACCCTATGCTTTCCTCATCCTCTGACTCTACTTCCGATGACACGTCGAGGACACATCCCTGAAGTCTCGTCAGTCTTCGATCAGACTTCGACATCCTTCTCCGTGTGGGGAAGCCAAAGCTACATCGACAAGCTGGTAACCCAAAAAATCCAGCCGGTCGATGCCTCTCTGCCTTCCTTCACCGAGATGCTGAGGAAGCCCCGCGATCAGTAACCTAAAGAACTGATCGCTAAGCTTTCCCGGCGCAACCTCTCACCCTGATCTCAGACTGCGATTGTTCAAGGGTGTGTCTCCAAGGCGTCGTCGAAGTAGTGACATGTTGACAGCCGAATATGGGAATGGATTCCAACAGGTATATCACCCACCATTGACGGGGCAATAGGAGGGCTTCGTGATATCCTATAGTTTACCAGTTAAGCTGGCTGGATGCCTTCTTAGGGCTACCAGGTATAGATCTAGTACTACTATGTCCGATGATTAACGAAATGTTGCAGCTGGACAGACAAGGAAAAATTTTCCTCCTAATGAGGCCGATCCGGAAGGGACTATAAAAGGTTATCTACTCACAAGCGGTAGGGGTGCTATAATGAGATTGACTTTCAACAGGTATATCACCCACCATTGACGGGGCAATAGGAGGGCTTCGTGATATCCTATAGTTTACCAGTTAAGCTGGCTGGATGCCTTCTTAGGGCTACCAGGAATAAACGACAATAAGTATCGACGATGTTTTCATACTGATGATCACTGCTTGATGTCTTTAGCGTGATAGACACCTAACAGTTTTCCCCGCAGATCCTCAAGTTCGTATAGTGAGTTTCCTTTCCTGGCTCTAACCCGACATTTAACAAATTTTCGTCCCAGTTTAGCACTAGTCTGCTGTTGGAAATTGCTTTGGGCAAAAGTCCTTCTAAATACCTCCTGACCAACTTTGAACTCGATGGGTTTTGCCCTGAGATTGTAGGCTTTTGAACCCTGTTCGAATGCGTGTTGTAAATTTTCCTGCACTCTCGCACGGATCAATCTCATTTTATCTTCTGCGTCCACTCTCAGTGGCTCATTAAGAGTTCCAATGCTCCTCAAGATGGAATAGGAGCTGCCATGTTCTATCATTTGTTGACCGAAGAGTGTTCGATAGGGAGAGAAACCAGTAGCTTGATGGAAAGAGCTCCGGAGGGAACTAGCTATTTGGCTCAGTTTCTCATCCCATCTGGTGTGTTCCTTCTGGATATAGGCCCTAATCCCTGACAACAGAGACCGGTTTACTCGCTCTGAGGCGTTTGCTTGCGGCGAGTAAACTGCCGTTCGCATATGCTTTACCCCATACTTTTCCAGTAGTCTGGCGAACTGAGCCGAGCAAAACTGGACTCCATTGTCAGAGACTATGGTCTCCGGAACTCCGAACACGTGAAACACTTCAGTCTCAATGAATTGGCATACATTGAGCGTAGACGCTTTTCTCATAGGTTTGAGAAGTGGGAATTTAGAAAAGTGGTCAAGAACTATCAGAATGCAGACGTTTCCTTTAACTGACCGAGGATATGGACCTAAGAAATCGACGTACAGCTTTTGCCATGGTCGTTCTATCACAGACTGGACTTTCATCGGTGGTCGCAAAATAGTATTAGGAGCCTTCGTTTCTTTACACACGTCACAGGCGGCTACGTAATTTCTGACATCAACTGTCATTCGTGGCCAGTACAGATGTCTTCGCAGACGTTCTAGGGTTTTCCCTATTCCTCCGTGTGAAGCTAGCGGCGGATCATGCGCTCTCGAAATGACGTCGGTGACAAGCCCACGTGGAATCCAAAGCTTCCACGCTTCTTCCTCCTGGATCGGATCGCCTGTTCTCGGAACAGTCCGAATATAAACGAAGCCATCCCTGACGCAAAGATCTGGTAGTTTGCCAGAAGTCGTTTTAACCTTATGCCTCAGTTCTTCATATTCCAACGAATTGAAATATGGCGAACTAAGGTCAACTTCCGGGCCAGGATCTTCGTTTGTGTTCATGCTGTCACAATGAATGCGTGACAGCGCATCAGGGACTACGTTCAGGCTTCCTTTCCTGTGTTCAATAGTGAAGTCGAAGCCCTGAAGCTTCAAACTCCACCGAGCAAGTCTTCCGCTGAGGTCCTTTTGAGACATCAGCCATTTCAAGCTCGCGTGATCCGTCACTATCTTGAACGGCATAAGCTCTATGAAGGGCCGGAACTTCTGTACGCTCAAGACTGCAGCTAGGCATTCTTGCTCTGTGACGGTGTAATTTCGTTGAGCGGAGTTCAACTTTTTCGAGACGTAGGCTATTGGCTTCTCGTGGCCATCGTCATCTAGCTGAAGCAATACTCCTCCAATACCTTGTTGGCTCGCATCGCACTGAATGACGAACGGTTTGGTGAAGTCTGGACTCACTAGCAACGGAGCCGAAGTAAGTTTTTGTTTGAGTAGATCAAGAGACGTCTGGGCTTCAGATGTCCATTTGAACTGACTCGGGTTTTTCAAAGTGTCTGTAATGGATGCAGTCAAATCAGCATAGTTCGGAATAAACCGTCTGTACCATCCTGCCATACCTAGTAGGCGTCGGGCTTGCCGAACAGTTTTAGGTGACGGATAGTCAACTATGGCTGATATTTTGTCAGGGTCAGTTCTCATACCTCCCCTTCCTACAATGAATCCCAGGTATTTAGTCTCCTTGATACAAAACTTGCTCTTCTCGACGTTTATAGTAAGGCCAGCTTTCCTCAAACAATTCGCTACCCTGGCTAGCAGCATGAGATGAGTGTCAAAGTCAGATGATAGAATTAATAAATCGTCTAAATAGACGAGAACGTTCTCACGAAGATCGAAAGGAATGACTTTATCCATGAGGCGGCACATCGTTTGGGGAGCGTTGCATAGGCCGAATGGCATCACTGTGTACTGATAGAGAGGATGACCAGGTACTGTGAAAGCGGTCTTCTCTCTGGAATCAGTGTCCAGTGGGATCTGCCAGAATGCATCTTTCAGGTCCAGGCTCGTTATGTAGTTTGCCGGAGGAAGTCGACTCAGAAGTGCGTCTATCTGCGGTAGCGGATAGGCGTCCTTCTTCGTAACCGAGTTGACCTTCCTGGCGTCAAAACAAAGCCGGACCTTTCCAGGCTTCCTTACCAGAACGACTGGAGAGCTCCAAGGACTCTGGCTCTCCTCTATCACACCCAGTGATAGCATTCGCTCTAATTCTGCATCCATCAAACTTTGCACTGCCGGGGAAATCGGATAAAAGCGCTGTTTTATCGGGGCGGCGTCATTCGTATCAATCTTGTGAGTGACCAATGATGTTTTTCCCAGGCCTAAAGAGGCGAAAGAGGGGAAAAGCTGTTTTGTGCTCTCTAAGCGTTGGTGTTCTAAACTAGAAAGGATATGCCCATCGGTGTCAGAGGTAGCTATTCCACTTGGATTCACTTCTGCGACTATACCTAGGACATCCGGAGCTAACCCAAAGAGGCGCCAGAAGTCTATTCCCAGATATAGTGCCTGTGTGAGCCCAGGAACCACGTAAAAACGCACGTTTTGGGTCTTATCACGGAAAGTGACGTCCAAGTTCACATGACCATGAACAGTCGTCATGGCACCATTAGCTACTTGGACCTGTGTCCGATACTTCTTCCATTCAACCTCTGCTTCAGCAAGCTTCTCGAGAGCTCCCTGGCCTAGAATACTGACAGTGGCACCACTATCAAGTAATCCAGTCTCAGTTCGCCCGAGCAGCTTTACTTCTGCGTACGGTCGAATGTCGTCTGGCATCGACACGGAAATCTGTGCTAGTTTTTTCCTTTCCAGTTTCATTCGTCGACAGTATTCTCGCCAACGAACGGTTGATCTTTTCCTTTTCGGTCTCATATCCCGGTCGGGAAACATAATCTCAGCTAACTCTGCTACTGAGGAGAAAATTCGGTCTCTTGCTGCTCTGTATCTCTGCAGACGCGTATGATACGGCGTCAGCGGATGTAAAACTGGCTCACGCCCACTCGTCATATCAGAGCTTGGTGGCCGTTTTAAGATAGAAATGGCAGGAGGCCAAATCTCCCGCTCAGTAACCTTGTCGGCTACACGTGCTATAGGTGTCAACGGGACATCGAAGATTAAAGACTCTTCTAATGAAGTGTCTAGCAATGGCACGGGCTCCCCAGAAGTGGAAATGGGAGCTTGAAGATCTGCAGAGAAATCCATCAAGTTCTCCGCCTCTATCAAAGACGTAATCGTACTATCAGGTGTTTTGCTGATATCATCAGAGTCACTGAATGATATCAGAGGACATATCAGAGAGTTTTCGATAGTGTCTGTTAATGGAGCGGACCTTCCTCCTTGTTCAAAGCTTGCACTGGAGTGTTTGATGCATTGATTGCTCGTGATGTCGACGCTGGTCGGAAAGAGGTGTTGGTATTCCCGACCCGTCTGAAGTTTTTCTGTTGACATTGAATGCAATCTGGCTTGAAGGTGTTCTTCCGTCCACATCCGTAACAGAATACAGTTTGTCGTTCCTGCCGGCAATCTTGGTAAAAGTGTCCAGACTGGTCACAATTCCAGCAGGTTACATTTTTAGGGGTTGAAATGGCAGATAGTGAGACTTCGTCGCTACGTCCAGGTGATATATTCAAGTCAGCCTCGGTCAAATGATATCCATCCACCTCACTAACTCTTTGTCCGCGATAAGCGTTCCAACTACTTGCTGTTGCGATGCGCAGCTGCGTCGCTTGGATTTGATTTACCAGAATCCTGAGCTGGTGGATGGTGTTGGTAGGATGCAAGCAAATTTTATTTTGTACTTCCGGCAGTAAGTTTGACTTGACTATTTCCAGAAATTCAACGTCTGGCAACGGGTTCTGCAGTTGGTCTCGTAACTGTACTAGATGCTGGTAGTAAGTGGCAAATGACTCTCCTCCTTTCTGCTTGCGCAGCATGAGCTGGACTTTGACCTTAAGGTCGTCTTTGGGTACTCCCCATTCAGCTAATAGAGCTGCTTTCACATACTCCCATGACGGCGTGGAATTTTGCCTCAGGAGAGACCAGTACCAGTCCATTGCTGGTCCAGAAAGCAGAGTAGTCATGTGACGCACCAGTAAGTCGAAGTCTCCCTCCAAAGCCGAATAAGTCAAGGCTTCTACTCGGAATACAAATTCATCGACTGTGAGCCGAGAACTGTCACCGCTGTAAGAGATATTCCACCTGCGGATAGGGCTGCCAGAACGTCGCTGTCCTATGCCTGCAGGAACACGAATAGGTGGTGGTGGTACAGGGTTTGGTGCGGGCTGATTTAGAGGCTGACCAAACGCGGATGGAGGTCGATTAAAGGATTGTCTATGCCCATTGGGAAAATCGTCAGATGGTCTGGGATTTCCCATAGCCGGAGGAGGACGTGAAAAATCTATTGGTGGCACCATGGCTGCTACTTGCTGACGAACACTATCTACTAACTCAGACCGTAATGTACTGAGGCTGCGTTCGAGACCTTCACGTACCAGGTCCTGCATTTGTAAGCGTAAGCCTGCCAACAGCGCATCCGTAGCAGCTGAGGTGTGGCCTTGGGCTGGTGGTAATGGACTGTCTTGCCGTGAGTTGGGATTAGTGAACGTCCGGGAATGCAAATTGAACATTCCTGGAGACAAAGAGCGTCTATTAGGTGGTGGTAGGTCGAAAGTAGGCAGATTGAAGCTCGGCACATCGTGCTTAGTAGACTTCACAGGCTTCACCTTCTTCGGTCTCTTTGGGATTGCACCTGTATATTCGATAAAGTCTTGTTGTGTAATATGGCACCGACAGTTAGGACAACTAGCATGTTCACCTATCCAATGCTGCAGGCATGCCTGGTGAAAAATGTGTTCACATTTGGTTATTACAGGCTTCCTTTCGACTGACCAGCTTGCATCACGACAGATGGAGCATGGTTCAGGTAGCATTGACATACCGTTTGTCGCAGGTGGTGGCGTTCTTACTGTACCCATAGTGAGTCAAAATTGAAAACGTTTTGCAAACCAAAGGTTCGAAGAAGAATATCAGAGAAATTAAAAAAAAAGGTCAACAATCGAGATCACAGGCTCAAACAGGATCGAAGCTAACGAGCTACTAAATTTGAAAGTTGGGATGAGATACTATGATCCAAGGAAATATCTTCCCAAGCGTCCGAAGAAAAATTTTTTTTTTTTTTAAAAATAAATTTTGCAAAACAAGGACTCGAAGAGTTAATTTAAGCTTCTTAAATCGAGATAATATGAGGATTGAATCCCCAGAACAAAAACCGATGTCAGGAAGCGTCAATAACTTCGTCGACTAAATTCTCATAAATTCTGCAAACTACAAAGAATCCAAAAAAAAAATCGCAAAGACAGGTCAAACGTTTCAACAATTTTCAAAGATCAGACAATCTCTCCCTCACCTCCAGGAGCTAACTCCCACATAAGAGGTCAGGTCGCTCTCTCTCCCCCAAGGTCAAAACCAGGATATAGGCAAGTGACGTGAGTGTGTGCATTGAAAAAGTCAGAGCTCTTGCAGAAATCTGGGAAGAGTAAAGTCGGAGGTATCAAAGACTGAGAATGCTGCCAGAGATTCTTCAGCCAGGCAGTTAGCAGTATGCCAACTCCTGATCACTGAAGATCTCCAGCATCAATCCCATCCTCCGAGAACTCGTTCTCTTCTCCTCACCGAATCGTCGTGTCCAGCTAGTTCGCTAGCCGGGCAGAGTCATGAGTCTGGTCAACTAATTAGCTGGAAGCCAAGAAGTTGTCTCGCAGATTCATAACTCTGTCCAGCCAGTTGGCCAACAGAGACATGTCCCCACAAGAGCTCAAACGAAAAATTTCGTGAGGCCACCTACCATTTCCATGGCAGAAGGCCAGCGGGAAAGATCATCCAAAAACATTTCCAAAAACTTTCAAAAAAAATCAACAACTGTTCAGGCTTGAGGCTTGACCGAAGTCAAACCTAAAGCCGGATTTCAACTTCCAAAAAACTTTCATTAAATTCAAAAAACGTTACTTTACTTTAATCCAAAAATTCAAAATATCAAAGACTTCCAATAAAACTTTCAAAATATTACGTTACTTTACAAAAAAAAATTTTCAACAAAACCAATTAGACTCAGGTCCACCCATATCTTCTACTGGATGTGAGACCTGAGGTCAATCAACTGGCAGACACCAGATGATCATCTCTCTCAAAGTCTCAGTCCCCAGTAAAATTTATATTTAGACCACCGAAGTCTAACTGAGGTGGCCCCACGTTGGGCGCCATTTTGTTATGGTAGTAACAAATGGACGCGCACAACGTATCATAACTAGAAGAATGGACAACCCTTTCGAACAGAAGGTTCACGTGAAGCCGAGTACTGATGTTATCCCATCTCCACTGGATGTGAGACTACCGAGTCAGACAATTAGCTGAAAGCCAGATGTCCATATCTGCAAAGCAATCTCAGTCCCCAGTAAAGAGGTCTGATGTACTCAAGATGTTAAGGCCCCACGTTGGGCGCCATTTTGTTATGGAAGTATGTGAAGGCGACTTGACCAGGACGTTAAGTCCAAACTGCCAGCATGAGCTGACAGATCGCCTGATGACAACGATAGCACAGGGCGGCATGCTAGCACCTCGGCTAAGGGTGGCGGAGAGTGTGGGGGAGTTCCCGAAAATACCTGCCGCTGTCATCATCCATAATCAAAAAAATTTCATGCCTGCATACAAAAGAGCCGGCACACACTCGGTCCTGAAGGGACCCTTACGTCACTTACCTACTTACTGTGGAAGGCGCAGATGTTCTGCCTTCATGGCCTTGCCCCATCCTCCCTATGACTCTGCTCGGCACTATCTGCAAAGTCCCTTTGGCTGACCTGTGGAAGATATTAGAGCGGACCTATGCGACCTTCATGCGAGAGGGCTCCAGGAAAGCGAAAGGAGAAAATAAAAGCTCTTAGAACATCATTACGTTATAATAGTTCATTATTGTTACTCAAAATTTCCATTCCTATTAAATTTTTCTCTTACAATTCACTCCTACTTCATTATAATGTACCCTGTACAATATTATTCTTCGCTTACCTATCAGGCACAGTACTACCTATTATATTAAAATATAAAATCTAACTTAGACTTAAGATGTTATAGTAAAATGATAAAATATTTTGATGACCTACAATTATTTGTGGGAATATTATATTTGCGATATTATGTATGAGACGTTGAATCAAATCATGGAAATTTCAATTAAATTAAATTTTAAATTAATATCCCAATAAATAAAATCAACTTACTTCCCTTTAATTTTATGGTACATATAAAGTGATTATTGTACTCAGGATATGAAAAAGTATAATATAAAGATCTTATCAAGGCTATAATATTTCGGCCATAATTCAGTTAAATAGAATAAAATTTAAGCGTTTCCTCAAAGTAAGAATACAAAGAAGAAAATATTATAAAATTGGACAGTATTGTATAATTAGAAAGTATGAGTCATATAATTCTTTAATTAACAGTATCCTTTAAGGGCAAACAATAAATTCAGAAGTTCAATGAGCCGAGATAGATAGGAAATTTTATACTAATGACAGTGAAATAAATAGAAATTGTGAAATCTTTCTGACCTAAGTTTCCAAAAATAGTTGTAAAACTGTCTAAAATTTGTAGACGAATTAAAGTTTATAGCTTTACATAAAAGAGGATTGATATACTATGCGAAAAATCCTAATATTGTTGTCAATTGTCAATATTTTGAGAATTTTCGATTTAGTTTTCACGGGTTACTTACTAGACCTGAATGAAAGTCGAGTAAATTAATTTTACTCTAGTCTAGAAAGATCATCGGAATATTGTAACAATATTTCACAGAAAGGTACAAGTAAGAATCATCATAAGGTAAAAGCAAACATCTCATAATCGCGTGCTTGAAAGACTAGTGCGATTTAGACTAAACAGAGTGTTAATCGCCGCCATAAAATTCAAACTGATTCTATAACATCGATCGTTCCCTTTATTATGAATTAGCTTCGTACCAACTATATACCGGACGAGAATGCCTAATTGGAATATGTCACAACCTGATCACGGACCTTGCGAAAAACTAATGCTCCCTAAATTCATATAAGCAAGTCGTATACCATTTATTTCAACATCCTTTAAGGTCTAAACAAAACAAAATGAAGTGTCCAGTACGCCCAAATAAAAAACACAAACGCCCAAGGCACAATACTACACACGTCTACGGATCCTGGCTCATTGTCTGCTGCCTACTTACAATTCGCTGAGTAGATTTTTACAGGTTTTTATTTACTCGTCACTTAATGGTTTGAAACAACTACCATAGATCGCTATTAACTAAAGTATTTCGTGGTATTTACTTGACAAACTGACAAGTCACATTGCAATGTTCATATGTTAAAAGAAAAATCGTACACTTTTGGTATTACTCTTATACGACACATGCGATACTCAAAAACTTCAATCGATACACCGAATTATAGCAGACTTGAACTTATCAGATCAGTGAATATAGATATTTATAGTCACAAGACAAATTATATAACGAATGGATTGAAAAGAAAATAATTAATTCCTTATTTCATATGATTTGATTGTCAGTCTCAGGAAGGTTTTTTTTTCCTTGTTTTTTTCTCACCAAAGAAAGAACACATTTTCAGTAAACATAAATCACGGGAAGTGTAAGAATCTGAAAATTGATTTTATAACTTCAAAAAGAATTATTTCCTTATTGCTACTAAGAAAAAGCGAATCTAAGCTATACATTAACTAAAGGGTTTTTCCCTTGTTTCTTAAATTAAATATTCTGAATATAAAAATGTATTTTTTTTTTAAGAGAAATGTGATTACCTAAACTATATCAGCTAATATGTACAGCATTCTTATTCAAAAAAATATAGGATGATATATGCCATCAAATTTTATCTTCGATTATTATGTGACACTGAGAAGCTCCTACAAAATGTCTGAATGTGGCATCTACTTACATAATGGTTAAGTAGGAATCTTATGTAGATAACTCCATGTCAAATTTACCTCAAACATTTGCTTGTCATACGTCTCTTTTTCGAGGTTTTTCCCGACGTATTCCACACCAGATTCGAACTCCAACAGATCCCTTTTCTCACCTCACAAATGGGGCTCCGGAGGGAGACGCCAAGTTTTATGGGGTGCCGTTGGCGGATTAATCTTTGGTTACTGTGCGAATAAAGTACCAGGTGGGGATGTAAATTTATTAATAACTATAAGTATTCTTCGAACTTACGTGAGGATTTTGTTTTCTTCGTCGGATTGCGGCGAGAAATATTTGATTTTGCGGGATTTTAATTTTAACGACCTTACTTTCCTGCTAGCAAACTATGACAGACCGATATCGATGGTCTTCTTCTTCTTTCTGTCACTGAACATGACACCGAGCTTGAGGAAGCATTTCTCTCGGTCGGGGCGCGTTTTGGTTTCATGCTGTAGTCGACAACAAGCCGGGCATACACGCTTCAGTCCGTGGTGGCATATTGCTATATGCAATATGCTACGACCATAACACACTTTGTTGTCGTTTGGACGCACCGAGGATCGTATTATTCTCCAGACTGCCAAATACAAGTTTCTGGACGCGATCTGTTGAAATACAAAACCTGGAGTCATCAGACAACAAAACTGTCAACCAATCTATATCTTTGTATTCTTTGGTCCATTCGACCGTTCTACGCTTATGAGCTATTGCCAGCAACGGAACTCGTTTGCATCGAAAGCTATGAAATTCTACATCTTTCAGATAACGTCTTACAGTATGTCTGCTAACTTGGGATTTAGATGTAGTTTAAAAATTTGCCCCGACCTCAATAAGTTTTTTTTTTTCTTAAACGTCAGAAGCTTTAACACGCTGGAGTCTCTTTCCGTCAATATCCACGATCTTCCTGGTCCTCTTTTGCGGGCAACTGTTCCTCGAACCTTGTACGATGAAATAATTTTGTGAATTCCTCCCGTACTTAATGACTTTGTTTCATCACCTCAACTCGGATGGCCCGTTCCGATTTCCTACCTTCGTGTGGTCCAATAATAAACCCTTTTTGAGCTGCAGTCAATTGTTTGCTGCAAACCCCAAACAAACCAGCTAATCTGAATTAAGGTTATATTTAAATCATAGTGGGTGAAATTGGTTGTAAATTGTATGACATTTTCTCTACGAGTAGTACCAAAGCCAGACGGCAAGTGTGTCTCTATATACTGAAAAACAGCTCGGTATATTCGGTGTACACTCAGTATGTAGAACATTGGAACTCAATATTAAAACTTTGAAAAATTTCGCGGTATACAGAGTTTATCTCAATATGACCATAGTTATAAACCATAATCATTTAATACACGAACCTTTTAGAATCGAATATTATGTTGCAATGTTGATTGCAACTTTTTCTGACATTTAATATTTGACACATGTCAAGTTTTTATTTGCTGTATAGGCATAAACAAGTAATCTCGCATTATTTGCTCGCATGTTTTAAATATACCAAACTTTCTTAAGTAAAATGACAAATTAAATGATAAATCAAATGTTAGTCCTCTAATTAATTCCTCAGTATCGTAAACCGCAAGTGTGTCTCTGAAAATCAACATTTCAATATGACATAATTGCAATATCACTACCGCAATATCGATACTGCAAGTTTGTATTCGGTATAAGTAACTGAAGGAGAGGACCATCATCAACAATTTTCGCGCCAATTGCAAAGATGTGTAAGTTTATACACACACTATAAAAATGCGCAGTGAGCGCTAGCAATACAAAACAATTTTTTGAGGTTCTCGGTTCCTCAGTAAGCCTATTTCCATGTTCGGTTGCCCAATTATTTGCCTAAAAATTTCAATTTTGGTAAATCTATATCAAGAAAATATATTAAAAATTAATTTTGTTCAAGAAAGAAATTTTTTGGGTTTCTCCGGTATATAGCAAAAGCTAAAAAATGTTCTAATTTGTTATTTCATCACACAACCCATTAATTTTTGGTGACAAGTTTCAAGTTTTGGTTTGACTCATCAACAGGTCCCAAATAGCGAAATTGGGTGATTTGAAAAACAAATGAAAAAAATGAAAAAAAGAAGAAAGAAATGAAAAGTTTGAGAAAAATAGAAAAAAACAATTTTTTTATTTATTAAAAAAAATTTTAAAAAATTTTAAAGAAACAGATTCATTCGAAGCAAATTGAACCTGTATACGCCACGCAAAGAAAAGGAAGAAGAAGAAGCGTTTCATGTCGGCAGAAAACCTTAAACTCATCGGTGCAGTTTGGTTTTCTGCCTGCTGCAGACGCTTGAAAATAGATCAAGCTGATCTCTTCTCATATAAACTCAGAATAAATTCTGGGTGTGAGTTATATGAGGAAAAACTCCTATACAAGCCCAGGAGGAAAAATAAATAAAAAGACTACCCTTTTGGACTTTTTACCGGGTTAAACTTTATTTTGTTCAAGAAAGAATTTTTTGGGATTCTCCGGTATATAGGCAAAAGCTAAAAAATGTTCTAATTTGTTATTTCATCACACAACCCATTAATTTTTGGTGACAAGTTTCAAGTCTTTTTTAGCTTTTGCTATATACCGGCGAAACCCAAAAAATTTCTTTCTTGAACAAAATTAAATTTAACCCGGTAAAAAGTTCAAAAGAGTAATTTTTTATTTATTAAAAATTAAATACATTTATCGAAATTACAAACAGTTACCAATATTCTAATTCCCAGTTTTATTATTATTAAAAAAGATAAAAATACAATATTACTAAATTTCCACATAAAAGAATGTGAATAGTTTCTCTATAATCCCCTTCAAATTTTAACCTTACCTACGGATTTTGTGCTAAGGTACATTTCCTTATAGAACATCAACAAATGGTGTTTTTGTTTTTCCTTCGGTGTTAACCCTCAAGTCCATTTTGTGTTCGTTTTGACAGAATCATGGCACTCGTGACTCCCGAAGCTGTCACTTTCTGTTTGCGTTTGCTACTTGGGTTAATACCGCTAGCTGCTCCTGCTCTTGACTAGGAGCACCGCGGTTCTTGTTTTGAAATGTCAAAGAAAGAAGAAGAGGTTAGGAAAAAGTCTGTGATGGTAATTTTGACGTTTACTGCTTCCTTAGCGCAAAAACACGAACGTGGCACTTCGGAGCTAACAGCTTTTTGACATAGTTCTGATATTTCCCCGGATGTCCCAGGTGTCAAGTTTCGGCAGCAAAAACAAAAACTTTCAAATGTGATATCTCTAGGGTACATGTAGACAGAGATGAAACCATATGTTAGAAAGCGAGAAAAAACTTCATGTTCGACACGCAAAAATTGCATATACAGGGTGTTTCCCCTTAGGAGGTCAATAGAGCAGGAGGTGATAGTACTCACCTACGAAAACAAAAAATTATATGGCAAGGGGGGGGGGGGGGAGAGAGCAATATCAACCGTTTAGGGTTACAGGGTGTATTTTAAAAAGTACTGGACACACGTTCACAGCTTATTGTATGCAGAACTTCATGGCCTTTCCAACGACTTTTCAACCAACCCCATACCCCCTCCTCTTAGGAGTTACGGTGGTCTAAAAATATTTTGGATTTTTTTTACTTTTTTTTTTACTTTGACCTCTATTTTTTTTTTGCAAAACGGTCGTTACATGACTTTTTTTTGTAAAAACTATAAACTGTTGACTCTCCTCTTTAATTTGATCTATTATATCCTATGTGCTATCTACAGCCGCTAAGAGTTGTTAGCTCAAAACTTATTCTGAAAACTATTCTCAAACCTAAATTTGTTGTCTTACTGACTGAAAATACGTCATTTAAAAAAAATATCGGCTAATTTCGCTATGACATGAATAGGTTTTGAGCTAATAACTCTTTAACAGCTGCAGATAGCACATAAAGTATAATAGATCAAATTAAAGAGGAGAGTCTACACAGTTTATAGTTTTTATAAAAAAAAAAGTTATTTAATGACCGTTTTGCAAAAAAAAAAAATAGAGGTCAAAGTATAAATCCCAAATATTTGGTTTAGACCATCGTAACTCCCTAGAGGAGGGGGATATGGGGCTTGTTGAGCAGTCGTTGGATAGGTCATGAAGTTCTGCATACAATGAGCTTAACTGTGACCGTGCACCCAGTACTTTTTAAAATACAGGGTGTTTTGTGAAAAACTACCTTTTTTTCTTAATTACCCTGTAACTCCTAAACGTCTGTCTAGGTGAGTATACTATCACCTCCTGCTCTATTGATCTCCTAAGGAGAAACACCCTGTATTTTCGGTTAATATTGCCAATGCAGTCCCCTTTTCCCGAAACATTGTGATCCGCGGAAATTTTTAAATTGCCATCATGCAATGTAGTGGGTAAATATTTGATTTTTTGTTATAATCAATTGGCAACACTATTTCCAAATGCCAATATATAAAAGATTCACCTAAGACATGTCCATTCTGAAGAAAGCAATTTTCTTTTTGAGTTTTTCTTATGTTTTTATGGATTTCTTCCATAATACATATATATTTATTTACAGGGATAAGTACCTACTAAATGTTTTACGCTGAGAAATGAATCGAGCGTGCACTGGCTGTAACAGGTACAGTCGAGTGCAGTTAGATAGCTACAATCGATCTCGTGCTAAGTGTGGTATATATTGACGTAAGAATTAAAGGTTAAATCACAACATTTACACCCCATGACTACCCATGCCTACTCAAATGTACATTTGGTTTGGAGCGACTGGAACACTTACCCGAACACCAATTCCAAAAATTACCATTTCAACGTGTTTATAAAATGTGCACGAATAAAGCAGGTTTTACATTATGATGGCATCACTGACTTATAACAATGGACTAAGCGATTTGTATTTCATGTGGCACAAAAAATATTGTGTTTCTGTATATCACCGTTAGAGCACCCTTTAAAACGTTTACTACATAAAAAACATGTAAAACTCAACCAATCAGATGAAAATTTACACCCGAAAATCGAATTAAATTACAAAAAAATATTTTCTTGTGTCCAAGTGATATTTTAATCGCTTATAATCACTCTAATAAGAAATTAAGCTAATTCCGACTTTAATTTTCAAAAATTATTTTTACCTGAATCCTGCGTATGTGCAAGAGAGACGGAGCATAGTAAACAGTATCGTTACCTTATTCTTTCTGCGGTGATTGCATCTGCAGCCAACATAAAAACATCAAATGGCATAAGTAAACGTTCAGTAAACAATATTTTGTGTTGGTAGCTCAAACTCTGCCATAGGCAACGAGGTAATAACTAAAGGAGATGCAATCATATGTACGATCCGTGTAGATGAGCGTACCCAAAATTGTCCTGCATTTGTGTATGTTTCACTCCGCCATTTTTGGTCTTCACTGTCAATTCCATACTTAGGTTTGGTTGGTTTTGGGCTTGGTGCATTGACGCAGGAAAACCCGTGAAATAACCGTAGGGGCACGAAGCAAATATTACTCACAAACTTTTTTTCTTAATTATTAACTTTTTTACGTTCACGTTTGCAAATTCAGTAAATACTTTTGAGTATACGGAAATAAAAGCGATTAAAATTGCGCATAGGTTGTACAATTGTGTACAATTGTATTTTACGGCGCTTATGTACAAACAATATCAGTGTCATTGTGTTAGAATTGGGTACGGGATATTTTCTCATTTGCATCTCCTTTAGTTCTTACCTCGTTGGCCATAGGGCGAAAGAGAGAGCTGTAAAACTTGTGCCATTCATTCCTATAGGAAAATGGCAATAAGCTCAGTCCATTGTTATAAGTCAGCGGATGGCATGCAAGTTTTACAGAAATTGTGAGTGAGATAGTACCTACATCGTACAGGGAAATTTATTTATGAGTGACGAGAGAAACAAACGCGCTCTGGATTTTTTCCACATTTCGATTTGTCAATGTGTGCGTGTCCGGAGCCATAAAAAGACCTCAAGCATAGTAAGTTTTTATCATGACTGAAACTAAAACATTATTATTGGCAACCCTAATGTGTCAATTTCGACTACTCGTGCTGCCATATTTTTGTTGTTACTATAATTTTATGGCATATTAAATAGCTGTCAAGTCAAATTATTTGTTGAAGTATAAATAAAAGTAAGTTTTGAGTTTGTAATTAAATATTGCGAAATTGACAGTTTTTAAATATTTCTTTATAGAAAATATTGAAGTTATTTATTTCTGAGGTAGTTTTTCGTTCACAAGCAGGGAGCAGTGTGTCCACAGATTCCCTGCAGTGGTCCTTTTCCTTTATAATTTGCTGGAAAAGTTCCGTCTTTGAGATAATTGAACACGAACATGACTGGAATTATCTTCACCACCGGCGTTAGTTCGGTAGTGAAGTGGAATTATTTTCATGTGAGCACTTGAGTGGATCGAAATGGATTGACGTTTCCATATTAGCAGATTAGTTACTGAATTTTTCGTTTATTACAAAGTGAATAATAAATAAAAATTTCCTTCGTGCTTTCATTCAATATTTTAGAAATTGTAAAATTATATTTCTTTCCATGATCCGTCTTTCAATATCAATGAAAAATTAACTTTGACTTGATTAACTTGACAATTTACAATTTGAGAGTTTGGGATTTGCACCACAAAAATTAGAGGGTAGCGTACGTGTGAGGTACTGCAATGATTGCTTCGGCAGCATTTAAATTTCAATAAGCTATCTTCCTCAAAATTTCTGTAAAGAATGCATGTCATCATAATGTAAATTCTGCTTAAGACTAAATTTGCCTATATAGCTACGAAGTTTGTTTTATTTCTAAAATTTGAGTACGTAAAAATTAACTTCTTCGTTCGATGTTTCTTAAAAAAATTCTGAAAACTACTAAAAAATTTTAAGCACCTCTCTGTAATTAGACACGGGTTGAGAGTAAAAACCGTTTATTGCGTTTTAGAAGAAATTATACTAAAACGTTTTTACAGTTAGTTTTAAAAGGATCCGAAAGTCATCCATACACTAATAGAGTGTACATCGGTAGTGAAAGGGTTAAGAAGCCACTTTTGTATAGAATAATTTCACTTAAGCTTCCATCAATTGTGTTGTGAGATAATTGAATAAGCTAAACTCCTTCGTTCGATGCGTCCCTCGAGGAAATTAAAAAAGAATTAATCAATGAATTTATTTAAAAATTCCAAATAAATACTTAAAAATTAAGTTTGCAATATCTAATTGTATCTACATGTGTATGCTTTCCAATTTTGTAGTTAAATATTTTCCGGGATTATAATCTCACTCTTCATCTTTCATATTTACCCAAATATCAAGAACAGAAGACTTTTATTCTTCATTTTTCTTTTTTTTTTAATTAGAAAATATTGTTCGTGTGCTTAAATAAAGTGGAAGAAACCCACCCGGAGGGTCAAAATTAATTGAAACGTGGTTCAGAGAAAACAAAATTGAAACCATTAAGAGAGTTAACAAATTACTTGAAGCCAAGGTACCTAATTATAAATTTTCTATCCTATGGGTTCAGATTCTATCCCAAAAAATTAATAATAAAATTTAATATTAAGCTCCAGAGGATCAAGGAATTTGTAGGCAACAAGTGATTCATTTTATGTAGACCTTGGGACACTAAGCACGTTGGATTGTCCTCCGTTTTTTTTTTTTTTTTTTTTTTTTTTCTAATAAGTTTTCCATCCCCTTTGAAGCTGCTACTATTGCTCCTACGCACGTCTAGTATTCCAGGTGGAACTTTACAACATAGTACGTACTTTTGTGTCAGAGCATATATTTCCATAAAATCAATTTCATCGTATGAAAATAGCTTTAAAAGAAAAAAAGAAAAAGAAGGTGCAAAAAGGATGTTGTGATGAGGTGAGTGTTTCTAATGCAATCTACGACGATTGTGGCTTTAATATCAAAAAAGTTTTTTGCCACCAAAATGTATAGAGTTCCAAGAGTTCCTTTTTTCTTTTTTTTCTTTTTCTTTTGACAGCAGGGAATGAAAGATCCCAAGCACGGAGTCCCGAGGCCATTGTACTAACCTGCTAAACTAGAGTTTCCTTATTCGCTTTTTTGTAAAGTTCCTAGAAGAATTTCTATTAATAAATATTTATGTTTGTTTTCTACGTAAGAAGGATATCTGTGTTATGTCAGGCATGCACGTGCGCTGAAAATTCTGTGAAAATTCTTTCAGATCCTTATAAGAAATTTATCCATTGTACATATTTCTCCAAAACGTATTGCGGTTAAACTGTGTAGCTGCTAGATCGTGTTTAAGAATACATGTGTGGGAGTGGGGGATTAAATTTAATCCTCCAAAGTGGTTCATCATAAAATCTTCATTCTACCTTTCATTTAAGAGTTGTAAAACTCTACTCTTTTGAAAATTACAGCGTAGTCGTACCTACCTACATACAATGTCTGTGGAAGAGATTTTCCTACTAATGAACACTTTTACGTTAATCATATTATTCACGGTTGACATTATGTGCTCAAGTTCTGTACGCTTTAGTCCCTTTATGCTGGAAAATTAAAGATTCATTAAGGATTCATGTTGTAAGCTTGTCACACATGCCAATCATTTTTATCATTTCATTCCTGTCATTACAGATGATGACAGGAAATCAAATGAAATTTACTTATGAGATATTTTGTTGGCATTTGAAAAATTCTGTTTTTTTTTTCTTTTTTCAGTCAGTTTGTGAGTTAAAGATTGATTTGCAGATGATAAATTTGAGTATATTAGACCCGTCATTTCCATGACTTAAGGTCTTAAAAGAAACCCAAAACCATATGTATGTATATGTAAGTGTATACCCGTACGCACCTTTATATGACTGTTATACAGCAATGCAGACCTATTTATATAACCTTTTCAATTCTATAAATCTCTTAAGAAGCCCATTCTGTGTACCCGAAAATCGATTGATATTGCCGCAATACGGGAAACGTTTGCAAAAGGCTTGTTTCAAATGGCACCATAGTGTGAGTAGCCCCATTGACCGTATTCCCCCTTACATCAGACTTTCTTTGATTCTACTGAGCCCAGTTTAATCAAAGTCTGAATATGACGTATACCCTCTCATATTGATTACTGAAATTGAGTTTGAATAATTTACAATCGCGATGAAAAATCTTACACGTTTTCATGCCGTATATTGAAAATTGATTGTAAACTGGATTGAGTTGACTGAAATGACATGTAATTTAGAATTAATTCGATAATATCTACTGTGTTGAACCGCATAGTTTTCAAGCAGTGAGGAGTGGAAAAAAAAACTATGGAACATGTAACAATTATTTACTTAATAAATTTTAAATCAAATCATTATTGATATGGTGATTCATAAGATATTAAGGAAACAGCTAAAACCCGTCATACGTTCAAAAGATAAGAAAGCTGCATTTCAGGCATATAAGCTGCAGTGTTGGGCGTAATCAACTACATTTGTAATCAGATTAATAATCATGATTACACATCAATCATGATTACCCATCAATCATTAATCATGATTACATCGAGTAATTTTGGGAAAATGTACATGATTACATATTTTTTATTACAAATGAAACTTTTCAAGAGATTTTAAAATTTAGTTCTAAGAAAACAAACAATCTGTGATCGTAAGAATTTTTATTGTAGAAAACTCCAAGGCGCTGTTGAATTATGTATTAATTGAAGTCAGTGTAAAGAATGTAAGTGCTTCTATTGATAGAGACTCACACATATCTGATCATCAGCTTAAATTCGCGGATCTTGATTATATGTGAAAAAAGATGGCGAAAAAGATTAGATTTCTGGGGCGTATAAGAAAGTCGTTGAGCATGGAAAATGCAATAATGCCTTTTAACGCTTTGATTTTGCTACACTTTTCATATTGCTCCACATTGTTATATGCTAGTTTGAATGAATTCAAGGGCAGAATGCAGCTGTTGTGGAATAAGGCAATGCGAGTTATTCACTACCGACTTCGGTATAGAAATACAACAATGTTTTTTTTCTTTTTAACTACAATTTTAAACCTTTTACAAATTTGTAATCAAAAAATGTAATCATGTAATCATGATTACGGTTACGATTGATCAATCATTAATTCTGATTAATATTATCAATCTGTAATCATGATTACAGATTACAGATTGTAATCGTAATCATTAATCATCAATCAGATTGCATTTTGCCCAACACTGAAGCTGTGTCATTCAGCAGAAATGAGACAGATCTATAGAGTGGCACGTAACACCTGTAAATCCATTATTCAGCGTGCTAAGTACCAATTCGACCAAGTATTAGACAGAAAATCTTTACTTTCGACTAGTAAGCGTTTCTGGGCTGTGCTACTTTGGCCTAATCTGCAGAGCACAAGCCAATTTAGCTATAGCCGGCTATAGCCGGCTATAGCCAAAAATTGAACACAGCCCTGGTGTCTTGTTAAAACAGCCAAGAGCAACTTAACGAGTTCTTCGGTATCGCCCCTAATTCACAACGGTAATATATATACGGAATCATTGAACAAATCCAATTTGTTTGCAGCTAAGTTTGTTGCGAATTCTTTCTTACCACCTTCTTCGCAAGCTCCTTCTTCTCCACCGACATGCAACTACAGTCAAAGACCGTTGCATTTCCGCATAAGGGAAGTTTTCAAAGTGCTCGCGAGTCTTAGTGTGTCTAAGGCTGCTGAGCTTGATGATATTTCAACCCTAGTACTCAAGTGCTGCGCCTCTTCTTTAGCTAAGCCTCTACCCAAACCATTTCACCTGTCCTATTCGACAGCCAATACGCAAAAAAGGATCCCTCAAATTATAGACCAATTGCCCTTAGTTCGATTCTTTCGAAGATTTTCGAAACACTCTCATCAATATCCACAATATCCAATTGATGAAATATCTAGAAACTAATCCCCTTATTAGCGATCGCCAATATGACTTTCGTGCTGGCCGCTCCACTGGAGATTTACTAACATTCAGAGCGTTGGAATCAATGTCTCCATAATTTTGGTGAATCTGAAATCATCGCATTAGATATCTCGAAGGCCTTTGATAGAGTCTGTCATCCTGCTCTTTTAACTAAACTTTAGGCATTAGGTCTAGACCCTCTTTTCTTAAAATCGATTGAAAGTTATCTCTCCCGCCGTTCAATTCAAGCTATATTGAACGGAGTTACGTCGGACCGTTTTATAATCCATGCCGGTGTACCCAGGGGCGGATTTGATCACTTGGCCGCCCTAGGCCTATGGAAGATTGCCGCCCCCGGCCTATGGAAGATTGCCGCCCCCCTACTCCCTGTAAAACACGAAAAATTGAATGATCTATATCCAGTGAAGGGACCCCAGGCTAGAATTAGCGGAGTAGGCTGCCTCATAAATCGGAGTAGATTTGAAAAAAATGGAGTAGAATTAAAAATAACACTTTCCAACGAATTATTTTATTTAAAAAAACGAAAAAGTATAAATATGTAATGAAATACCCACAACTACAAGAAAAAATCGCCGCCCCCTAAATCTGCCGCCCTAGGCCCGGGCCTACTCGGCCTATAGGGAAATCCGCCCCTGGGTGTACCGCAAGCTTTATGCTCTCTAATACTCTCTTCCTCTTTTTTATTATTGATCTGTTAGCTCTAACTTTCAATCCTATTCATAGTTTTGCAGGCGACAGCACCCTTAATATTCAGTTCAGTAAACTATAATCTTACAACAATGTTCGCTTGAGATAGAACGAATCGGGCCTTGTTGAATTCTTCCAAAACGCAATGTTGTCTGTTATCACTCAAACGTACTGCAACACCCGCTCAACTCATTTCCATCGATCGAGAAGAAATCTCATACTCGCCATCCCTTAACATCTTAGGCATTAAAATATTCAACAATCGCATTTGGTCTGATCACATTTGTGGTATTGCCCAAAAACGCGATGAAACGCCTGGGCTTCTTGCAAAAATGCAAGAAGTATTTTACTTCATCAGACTTGGCGCAAATCTACAAGTCTCATATCAGGCCTAGATTAGGATATAACTCCCATATTTGGGCAGAGGCTGGACGTACTGCGTTGCCCGCGTTAAACAAAGTCCAAAAGAAGGCCTTCCAGATAATTGGCGATGACATATCAATAGCAAGTATTGATTCCCTAGAGCAACGGCGTAATGACGGTTGTCTATCTCTCTTTTATCGTTACTCTAATCTGTAGCATGATCTGTAACCTGACCTCACCCTCCTACCCTTGAAGTCAAATTTGGCCGTACCGTGAAATTCCACGAATCCTTCATAAGCAGGACAGTACGAATGTGGAACAGTTTGCTATCATCTGTTTTCCCCCTTAGCTATGGGTGCAATGTAAATCGTCACTTCCTTGACTCAACCCAATAATCCCTAATTCCCTACCTACCTTCTTCCTTTTCTGCCACGGTTGTGCTACGGCATCATAGGGTATCCCCTAAGCATCGTCATAAAAAAAAACTGACACAATTATTCTCCGTTTCCCAACCCTCTCGCATGTAACAACTTTTCCTCTCTTGAGTATAGCTGTATGCTTTTTGGAACACCCTGTATAAAAAGTAGAAGTAGTTATAAGTAGTCTTCTAGTTTTCAAAGAATATAAAATATATAATTTAATTCCTCCAAGGGTAAAGCAATGAAATGTAATAGGGTAATTACGAGCACAAAGTAGATGCTCTGAGACTGTGTCGTTGAAAAGCTTTTGAATAATGTTTCCTCATAAATTTTCCTTGGAAAATTATTAATTACATTACTCGATGTTCTTTTACAGTTAAAATGGCGTTTTGTGCTGGTACTTGTAAAATAGAAGGACAGAATTTAATTTAAATCTATCCGTCTGCTGAACACAATAAATTATGTGTTCTCTTTAAATTTTGTGGGGATCTGAGAAGTTTTTTGTCTAAAGAAACCTGATAAATTTTTTAGATTCTTTTGTAACAGGAAAAATTATGTTAAAGTAATAAGCTTAGAGCGATCGCTTAAAGATTATAAAAGTCATTCAAGTGGAATTCGAATTAACTATGCCAATTTTAAAAAGCTCTCTCCAATGAAATAGAGAGAAATTTCTTTACGTATATCTCTTATATTGACTTGAATACACATAAATTCAAATCGAAACTAACATAAAGTAAATATTTTCACCCTTCTTCACATTCATCCATTCAGAGAATTGAATTCAGGTAACATAACAACCCTTGTGGTAGCGAAAGGAAAAAATAACACGGCAGTAGTTCGTGTAGTTCGTCTGCCTGATGGATATCTGATAGGAATTTTGTCTCAACCTTCTTCATAGTGTTTTATAGCTTCTGATTAAATTGAATGTGCAGATATATGCAGATGTAAAAAAAATCGAGGGATGACTCTTTCGATAAGAGTTACTACTTCTGTTTCTATAACTTCAAAGTGGAAAAATATCACTTCCTTCCGGGTCATTCTATGAAAACTGGTATAACGTTATGCACCAATTTAGATTTAGATGATGTTTTGTGGTTGAGAGATGGTGGAGAGAATATCGTTTGGAAAGAACAAATAGTACATATTTTTAGATTTGCTTAATTTTTTTTATAAAACTCTTGGTATTGTTTACCTTTAAAAAATTGTTTTATTTTTTTTTTATTTTTAGGTCTCATTCTACTTTTATATAAAAAAAAAAAATACAATCACTAAAATATTCTGAACTTTCTTCCTCCATCCTTGAATATCCTGAAAAATGTAATAATCGTTTTTTTTCTTCTTATTTTATATATTTTGCTACATTCGATTGAAATTTCAAAGTGCGATCTTATTACATTCCAGAAATATTAAATTTGATAATTTGGAAACGATAAATTTCATTGTTTTGTAGAATATTTGCCGAGATTTAGAAATTTAGGAAGTAGCCTAATTTAGTCTTACTTTGAGTAATTTAAAATCAAATTGTACTATGGTCGGCCTTTTATCTGGATTTTATTATTCGTTTACAATTTTTCCCCTCGTCATTACCATTCATCTATAAGTTAACTCGCTTTGAACAGTTACTATGCGTGATCTTTAATAACACTGAAGGCATAAACACTTCCAAACTAGGCATGTGCAATCTCGTTACTTTTGTTACCCAGTACTCATTCGTTACTCTACGAAAAATATTCGTTACTTTTAATTCGTTGCTTTCTAATTCGGTACTTTACTTAAATACTCTTTAAGCAGCATACTCGTATACTTATTAATTAAACAATCTTTTTGTGAAAAGGAGTATTTAATTAAATATGAAAACAAAATTGCCCATTTAGAGTTCAAGAATTGAAAAATAAAAAACAAAACATTTCAGGAGAAAAAAATAACAGTTTTCAGAAGTAAATTAATAGTTTTTAATAAATATTTTGATTAGCATGGAGGAATATTAATTTCTCAACATTTTCAGGAAAAAAATCGATTCCTTTATCTCTTATAACTATACATACTTAGTTCTGTCGTCGAAAATATTCTTTTAGTAGGAAGAGAACTTGCAACTGATCCTAAATATTTTGTTGCAATTGCACTTTGCTATAAAGAAATTAAGTGGGTGTCACTAATGTTAGATTCTCTGATACTTTTGGGAAAAGTCAGAATTTTATTTTATAGAAATTATATAGGTATTCCTTTCAGCACGTTGATTGGCCAATATGAAATTTTTGTTTTTCTTAAAAAATTGAGTTACGGTGACCCGTTGTACGAAAAATTCATTATTATGAATAATTTGAAATCTACCATTCAGGTAATGATTTGCTCTCTCAATTTTTGTTTTTAACTCATTTTCTCAGTAGCACTAGGGAAATACATAGTTCTTTCATTCATGCGAAATTCGCCTGCATATTTTTACTTTTTTTTGTTCCAAACGAGGAATTTTTCCAGTTTTCTGGGGCTGTTTCCTAAAGTCTAGTATACAGTTCGAGTAAAATCTGACATTTCCAAACAAATTTCAGAACCAGTAAAATTACAACAGAAAGTTTTACTAGTGCAGTACAGAGTTTTCAGGTAAAAACTAAAGGTTTCCTCTATGTAAAATAAAATAGGCGGCACTATATCGAGTTCAGGCAAAATAAAAGTGATGAAGAAAAAAAAAACAAAAAACAGATTTGGTACCTAATTACGTGAACAACTGGAAAAAAAAGTGTGATTAATCCTGTTTGGTAATCGTATAGGTACAATACTCAATGGGTTTTATCGAAAACTTTAACCAGGTACCTACGTAGAACGCCTTGTAGTTATTTGATTTCCATCGTTACACTGTACTCGTGTAGGCAATAGAATACCGAATTTACCATGAAATGAAAACTTTGAATTAACTGAATATAAGTACAAGTAACGAATAATTATTTGGGTATGTATTCGGTTCCCAGTTTTTAGAGAAGTACCGAATACTTTTGTACCGAATGATTACTACTCGCACATCTTTATTCCAAACACGACTCAGGTCTGGACTCTCTCAGGCATCCTCGCAGGTCGCTTTAAGGCTTACCTAAGAGAATTGAAAACAAAATTACACCAACGGGCTCGGTGCTGTCATTGTAATTTCGATATACCTATACATAGTATTTGCGACAATTCCTTTACATTCTGGGCAAAAATATTTTATTAATCGGTTTTCAAAAGTGTTGATTATAAATTTCAAGTGATTCTTCCAAATATCTCGTTTGACAGAACAAAATTAAAAAAAACAAAAAGAAATCTGTTTTGACAAAAGTAGGCCGGAGAGAGAAAATTTGCAACATTGAGCAAAGCACGCATAGCGGCTAGGCCTTGACGCAAGCTGCTACACTTGGTTTTGTGTTGCCTCATTTAAAAACTCGTCGTGGAAGTTTTAACAACGCCTCGAAGCCTCACTGGATGTGCTTCTGCCTTGATATACTTCAAAACAAAATGATAACTCACCCCCAATAAATTTTACCTATTTCTTGAAAAGGGGCAGGTATAGACGTAAATTTTATTGTCTGTTGTAAAAACAATCTTTGAAAAATGCTAGTATACAGGAGGTTTGTTCGATGAAAACACCGGGTAAGCCCCGGGCTACACCGGGCTTCACTATCTTGTTTTTTTGAAAACCCTGGGCTTACACGGGGTTACAGAAACTTGTTCGATGAAAGCCCGGTGTTTCTGATTTCGTGCCCCGAACTTGCACTAAAAATTCCTAGGGGTAAACGTTTGACATTTGTCATTTGTGAACTGTCATATGGAATTTGTTCGGTGATTGCGGTTGGATGCTGTATATAAAAGTGAAAAAATCGTGGAGCTCATACCAAATTCAGATTATATAAGAAATTAGATGACAAAATACCCATCGATATTATGCACATAGGAAATTCGAATGAAAATTATAAGGAAATATTTGAGGAGGCGATTAATGTCGTAGAACATGGATGAAATCTTAAGATCTGCCTTTCTAGTAAGAAATTTGATCGTAAAAATGTTTCTTTGCCATTATTAACAAGTAATTTTTATAGACTTCACGTTATCCCTGCAGCTACCAAGCAAATAGATTTGAAGCAAACAACATATACGAAATTCTCCAAATTCTTAAATGAGATGTCAGGAAAGGGTTTAATAGTGGCTCGAGAAGAAGCCAACGGGATAGAGAAAATCATTTCTGTAGATTTTGATCATCCAAACTATTAATTCTATACCTAGTGACAAAACATCTGTTGATAAAAGTGAAAATAGTGCAGCACAACTGTTTCTTGCAGAAATGATGGAGCTATATCTGGTCGCAGATGAACCAATTGTCATTTTTTCAAAGTAAAGTTACAGAAAAGGCGATAATATCGATGTAAAGAAGCTAGTAAAAGAATATGTAACCAACAAAAATCTGAGAAATATTTTTTGTGCATTTTAATATTTATTTATTCTTAAATTTTTAATTATTTCGCCTATTTTATAAATATATTTTCACAAATCACTGGAATTTTATGCTCAGGAGAACTGTCAGAGAAATGTCATTACATTAGATTTACCCGGTGTTTTAAAAACTTGTTCGATGAGTGCACAAAACCCCGGGAAAATTGTAGGGGAAAATTTACACGGTGTTTTCATCGAACAAACTTAGGGTGTCTTAGACTAATATGCTCTTGGGTGTATTAGCAATATCAACCACGATTTATCAAAAATAGCGGATTGGGCATCAAATAACCTGCTGCAATTGAACCCCGGCAACATTGCTATTTTTAAACGTAGATTCGAGACGGGAATGTTACCTGCCGTAGCTCTTAATAGGAGTTCTATAGATTACGTCGATAAAGTCACTAATCTTGGTATTGTCATAAACAAAACATTAACATGGAACGACCACATTAACTCTTCTGTGTCGAAAGCGCCTAAGGTACTCTGTACATTTTACTTCATTGAAAACCAAGGTACGCTTAGTAAAAACCCTAATCATACCAATCCTGGCATACGGAGACGTAGTTTATGTGGACCTCGATTCGCTACCTTGGCAAAAACTTAAAGTTACTCTGAATTCTGCTGTTCGTTATGCTTTTAATCTACGCAGATTCGAAATCGTGTTTCATTTAGTCCCGCAAGTATTAGAAATGATCCTTTCCTCGTACGTTCAGTTTCGCACATGACTCTTTCTTTTCAAATTGCTAATTTCGGTCTTGCCATTCTATCTGCATAATAAGCTGAGATTCCCTCGCTCCTCTAGAACTAATAAGCTTCTGCTTCCTATTTTCACTTATTTGCAAAGCAGCGGTATGTTCTTCGTTCATGTCGTCCGACTATGGAATACATTGCCTGATACAATTCATCGGGCCGGGACGGTGGATTCTTTCAGAGGGGGGTTGTTGTCGCATTTTCAGATCAATATATGATGGGCGTTCTTGACAAAAGTTTTAGTAAGTTTTTTTTTTTTTTTCATTTGTTTATGTTTTATCTCTTATTTTTAATCTTCATTTTGCATTTGATTTTTTTGAATTTTTAATTTATTTTTAGAGTAAGTAATTTGTAATTTTCCTTTTGTTTGCAGTAATTATTGAATTTATATTATAACGGGTTTTCCAATAAGAGGTGTTATTTTGATATTCAAAGAAAAATGCCATTTTTTGATATAAATGATCGGATCTTTATTTCATTATAAAGAGGAAAGTATGCCGTTAATAATGAAAGATAACATCAGCCAAATGACCACCACGACCACGCCTACAGGACCATATCCTTTTCATGAAATTTTCCATAACCAAATCGCAAAGTGGCTGCCCTATGTCCTCGATAGCCTCACGAATTCCATCTTTGATGTCTTGAATCGACGCTGGGCTGTTGGCGTAGACCTTCTCTTTCACGTGGCCCCAAAGGAAGAAGTCGGAAGGTGTTAAGTCACAAGATCTCGGTGGCCAATTGTGATCACCTCTTCGAGAGATAACACGGTCCGGAAACTTTTCCCGTAAAAGATCAATGGTTTCGTTTCTTGTATGGCACGTAGCGCCGTCTTGTTGAAAGTAAACGTTGTCCAGATCAATACCATCCAATTCCGGCCATAAAAAATCATTAATCATCTGTCGATAGCGCAATCCATTCACCGTAACTGTTGCTCCAGCCTCATTTTCGAAAAAGTAAGGTCCAATGACCCCGCGGGACCATAAACCGCGCCAAACAGTCACATGTTGAGGATAGAGAGGCTTTTCAACAATAACTCTTGGGTTTTCCGAGCCCCAGATGCGACAATTTTGCTTGTTGACAAAGCCATCGAGGTGGAAATGGGCCTCATCACTCAAGATGAGTTTTCGATGGAATTCCGGATCATTTTCATGCATTTCAAGGACCCAATCAGCAAAGACTCGACGTTGTTGATGATCGGCCGGCTTGAGTTCTTGTGTTAACTGAACTTTATAAGCCTTAAGACCCAAATCTTTATGCAAAATACGGTGTAATGACGTTTGTGGAATGCCTAATTCCAAAGAACGACGAGGAATGGACAAACCTGGGTTTTCTTCAAGACTTTCGGCTACAGCAGCAATATTCTCGGCTCTTCTTGAGCAACGTGCACGGGTTTTATTTTTCACATCACTAACTTGTCCCGACAGCTCGAATTTTCCTACCAATTTCTGTATTGCGGTCCGACAAGGTGCTTCACGACGACCCAAAAATGTTCGAGTTTTACGAACCGTCTCTGCCACATTTTCACCATTTTTATAGTGAATTTTAATAATTTCAATGCGTTGTTGAATCGTGTATCGTTCCATTTTTATTAATGGCGTAGTTTCTACTTGTCAAATGTCAAAAACTGACAGCTCCAAAAGTGACATCTACCGAAATAGCGGGTTAATTAAAATAACACCTCTTATTGGAAAACCCTTTAGCTTGTGTTAGATGTACATAAATCCATTCTAAATACATACAAAAAGAATTAAATATTCTTGTTTGTACAATAAGAAATGAATTGAATTGAATTGAACTACTGGAAACTACGTTTAAATTTTAATTGTAACTCAATTGTAACTTGTAAAAATAGACCGTATCACTAGCACCGAAAAAAATCCCTAGTTGCGCCTTTATTTCACGAATATATCTCCCAAACTCAAGACTCCTTTCCTTTCGTTCGTGGCTATTTACCTACATAAGATTTTCGGTTGCCTTTTGCAGTGTCAGCATTAAGATAAACTTTTCGTTTAGTGTCGTAGGCGGTGGTTATGATGGTATGTATATATCATAACACTTATAAGACATGAACACTTCTGGGTAATTAAAGTAGTTGTCACGTCCTTCATTTATGGATTTCTGTTAAATTGATGACGATGATGAGCATTTGCTCCTCATTCATTTCAAGATCATTAAGAAATTAAATTAATTATTAACGAAATATTGTAGGTATACTTTAAAACTTATAAAACTCAGTCAATTAAATATTTAAGAAGTTGCTTAGTACTACCTGAGACAACTTACAACTAGATATGGAAATCTCCATATGAACCCATTTCACTTTTTGAAAGGTCTTTAACTTTTTATTCAACCAAAGAAAGCTATCATTGCGAAAAATTTATGTGGCATAATACAGCAAGAGAGAGAGAGAGAGTTTTTCACATCTAAATGTAAGTTGTCTTAGGTACCTACTACCATCCATTCTTATACAAAACTCCATTTTAAAAGAGGACTCGCATCCAATAAATGGGATAAACAAAGAGTAAATTAAATGTAAATATTTACTTAATGGCTTGGTTCCATGGTTCTCAGATTTAATGTCTCTCCAGAAACATCTACGTCTCGATAACAAACGACATTTTTCTGTAAATTTCTCACCCTGATAATATTGTTATTGTCATATATGTAAAGCCTACCCCAAAGCTTAAATACATATACTTACGTTACATATACTTACACATACATAAATATATATATATAAATAGACCTTGTTAGAAAGGCCTGGAAAAAGTTTTTCGTTTTATCATTGATAGGCCAGCCACCTATCCACCTACCTTCTTCCAATTTTATGTTTGTTTTTCGCATTTTCTTGTCGTGAAGGTAAACTTTTTTCTTCTTTTCTTATTAATTTGCAACCCGGTAAAAGCCTAAATCCTAAAGAAACTTTTTTTTTTTCGAACAAGGTCAATAGATTCCGCTCCATCTATGAATATTTAAAATAGCCCCGTTTTTACTTCATTTAATCTGCATGAGAATATTTTTTGTCCCAACATTTTGTTGTAACATCGTAAAACTTTATTTCTGTATATTTCCCCAAAAAAAAATACATTTCAGGCAAGCTTTAAGTAAAATTTATCTGCAAATTTACATACATAAGTACCTACCTACCTACATATTTGCAAATAAGCATTCAGACAAAATGAGGCTTGATTTGAATCACTTGCAAAACTAAACATAGGAAATTCAGAATTGAAACACTGAATGTTCTCTGCATTATCTACAACTCACACCTAAATTGAATTTCATAGTCCCTCTGCTGTCATTGTTGATTTGCAAAGCATTTAATTTTGCTCAAATTGCAAATTTGTGCTTAAATTGAGCAAAATACATTCGGCCTGCTCCACTAATGATTACCTCCCGGCCTGGAACGATTTTAGCATGAATTGGCACGTGTTTCGTGCAAAATTCATTTGCAGATGGACAAGGTGTACATAATATGAAAATATTCGCTCGGTTAAATAAGCTCGCATTCGGATAACATCAGAAAAATACATGCGATGTCTGGAAATATTTGGAAATAGTTATTATTTTACCAAAATCGATGTGGACACGTGCAAATAAATTTCATTTCCATTATACGAAATGGGAATTTTTTGCTGCTTTTTGCTGTTTTTATTGAGCGGAAGAGCTAGCAATATTTTTAATTAAATGTAATCAAATTGAATAGTTGTGGAGTGCAATAATAATGGGTCTGGTGTTGTATCCATGGGTGAATTAATGTTTTTTTTTTTTTTAAGTACTCCCCATCCGACGCAATGCACTTATGCCAATATTTTTTTTCCAATCCTCGAAACAGTTAATTTGCGTGCGGCACTTGACAACGATTAGTTTGCAGTAATGATATTTCTGGACTTTTCCAAGGCCTTCGATAGCGTAAACCATTTAAGGCTTGTATCTAAACTAAAAAATATTTTCAATTTTTCAAGTTCAGCCTGTAGGCTTGTGATGAGCTTGCTGTCAAACCGAAAACAACGAGTTAAAGTGGATGGTGAGTTTTCTGGTCTATTATCACTGCGTCGAGGTGTTCCACAAGTTTCTATTCTCGGACCACTTCTGTTCTCTCTGTTTATAAATGATCTGCCAGAGAAAGTCCAATTTGCTAAGGTTCACTTGTATGCGGATGACGTGCAGATTTACCATAGTAGCTCTATCGGCCTTATGGAGAACTGTTTGGGGTGCATTAACGAGGATATAGTAAACCTATCTGAGTGCGCTCGTGAAAATGATATAAGGCTAAACCCTGCGAAATGCTCTGCAATTGCAATACACAACCCAGGCTTTGACCCCGAGCAGCTTCCTCCAGTTTGTATCGACTCTGTTACCCTTCCGTATGTAGATAAGGTTAAGAGCCTTGGAGTTATGATAAATGCCAATTTAAAATGCACAGATTATATCAGCGCACAATTGCGGAAAATTTATTCTGGTCAGCGGATGTTGTGGTTGTGTGCTGATATACTACCACTCCGCACTCGTGAAAGACTTGTCAAGGTTCTCCTCTTGCCTCACTTCTGCTTTGGAAACTTTGTTTACCCTAAGCTAGATACTACAGGTGAACGTGGAATGGAAGTAGCCTTTAATGACTGTCTTCGGTTTATCCATGGACTGCGACATTATGACCACATCACGCCCTATAGAACATCGTTGTTATGCTGTACATTGCAGACATACTTGCATCGCAGAGGGTTGACCTTCCTGTTCGGCCTTATTACCTCACGCAAACCTAGATATCTATATGATCGCTTACAATTTCCTTGTTCAGTTGATTCGTATTTGGAATAATTTACCCACACATATCCAGGGGGCGGAAAGTATGCATACTTTTAGAAGGTTACTCCGGTCACATAATCTTTAGTCTTTTATTTTTCTTTTCATTTTTTTTTTTTTTTTTTTTTTTTTATTTTAATAATTCTTTGTTTTAGTTTGCTAAATTTTCTTTTCTCTTTTTGTTTTTCTTTTCTTCTATCTTTGCTTTTATGATTTCTTCTTTTAAGCTGAATTAAATTGAATTGAATTAAATTATTTATAAAGTGAATTAAATTTATTTATTTAGTCTATTTTATTTTTTTTATTTTTTTTATTTTTTTTGGTTTATTAATTTATAAGAAAGTACTATATAAGATAAATATCTTGTGTACAATTTTTTTTAATAAAGATGAATATGAATATGAGTTAAGCTGGAGTCAGATTAAAAATTTCAAACGCGTAACTCGCGTGACAGATAATATCGAATGTATATGCTTGTTGTATAGGGGGTGCTAGATTACAACCGCACGCGACGCAAAAATCGGACGAATTTCTAATTTTTGTCGCGTACGCGTTCAATTTAACCTAACACTTGGGTAATTGTACTGCTGCCTGATTTGTTTTAGATTTTTTTTTTATTTCTGAAGAAAAAAAAAGGAATTTGAGAAATATTTATTGTGTAATTTGTATAAATGTGAGCTAATTTATATCAAAAATTTCAAAGCAAATTTGGCGAAACTGAAATGTGAACGCGTTCAATCTGACAGCATATTTTTTCCAACGCGACGTTAGTAGTTTAATAATCTATTTTTATTATTAAGAAGAAAAAAATATAAATAAGAACACCAACTTTAACTATTCATTAATTCTTTATTGAAAAATATTTAATAAAAGATTTTGGAATTACATTGGCGACTTATGTATATACGAGGAACGAATTTTTAGGGCGCGACCATTTACTTTTGATTCCGAACTTCAGACTAGCTGTGAATATGTCTTTCATACTTCAATTACTCATTTGTGCGCTTTTTACCTTAATAAATTTGCTGACTTCGCGTCTGCCGCGCAGGAAAAGGTGAATTTAATATTATGCCTTCGTTCTCACGGGAACGGAAATTATTTTTGTCAAATGTGAACTTAAACGAAAATGTAAATTAGATTCTGTTGATTTGGCAAAAATATAATGAAAAAAATGCGCAGTAAATTTAATATAGATTCTATACCACGCCCTTTATGGCTTTTATGATTTAATATAGATTTTATATTACATTTTTTATGGTTTTCATGGTATGATCTATAACAGTTAGTCTCGCGTCCAAAATTTCAATCTAACTCTACCTTCATAGAAGTCTTTTTCTGGAATGACTTTCAATACTATCTTCGATTCGATTTTTATCTCTTCAATCGAGTCGCAACGATATCTTCGGAGCGGTCGTTTTCAGTTTGTCGAACAACTAGAAGTCGCCCGGTGTTAAATCAGGTGAATACGATGGTTGTGAAACAATATTGGTCGAGTTTTTGGTGAAACGTGCTCGAAGAACCAATGCAGTGTGGGACGACGGTGCATTATAGTGATGCAAAGACCAAGAATTGTCTGCCCATAATTCTGGCTTCGTGTGACGAATATCTTCACGCAAATTACGCATAACACTCAAATAATATTCGTTTTTAACAACAGTTTGGATTGGCGGAAGAAATTCATAATTCACAACACTGCGATAATCGAAGAAAACAGTTAACATGACCTTGATTTTTGAGCAACTTTGGTGCGGTTTTTTCGGTCTTGGTTTACATTTTGCTCGCTCGGTTGGTCGGTAGTATCTGGGTCGTGTGCATAAACCTTCGTGCAGGAAACTAATGGAGTAGGCGCCATTGCCATCTTTATGTTCCTTGCCGTGACACAAAGCGATTTTACTATATACTTGCAAAAGTATAAGAGTGGTACGATTTCATACTTCTCTTAGCATTTGTTCTTATGGAAAAATGCATTACTTTCAACTTCAAATGCATAATGTAAATAAACTTCCGTACTAAAAGTTTGATTCAGGAATTCTGTTATTTAATTCCTTGTGCATTTATCAGTATAAAAATCTAAGTACTTTCTTTAAGGAAAATGTTTATATTTTATTACTCAAACATAACACTATACCTACATAAAAATGAGAAAATATGTTGGATTCTATTGCCTTCATATACCACAAATGATAAAACACACATAGAAATGAAAGTTCTCTTCAAAGTGGGAGCAAATAGTTCTTAAATCAGATCTACTTTTGTTTGAAACTGTTTTTCTTTTGAAAATGTATAAAAACCTAACGTATAAGTTATACCACCAGAAAGGCAACAAATTTTACCTATATAAGATAGCCTAATATTTGAATTACCTTTGAATTATAATTTAAAAGTTATGAAGAGTTAAACACAGAATACCATTGCCGACCTTCCGATTCACAGCGCAGTGAGGAAGCGTAACTTGTGAAAATATGACGCGAATGTGCACTCTTCCGATTCATTGATCACAAAATACTTTGAGTCATATTTGAAATGAAAAAAAAAAACTGAATTATTTAATATGGAAGGTGGGGAAATTTTTAAATTGATAGAAGCATTACGGGATAATATAAACAAATGGTTAACATTGTCTTTTTGTCTTTATTATACTTAAGAAGTTGTGTGTTAAACATTGAAACACTTATTTTTTCATATAACTCAATAGCAAGCACAAAGCTCTGATTGCTTTTAGTGTGATTTGTGGTATGAAAGCAACAGAATTCAACGCATTTTCTCATTTTTGTGTATAGTGTTATGTTTGAGCAATAAAACATAAAAAAATTTCTTAAAGAAAGTACTTAGATTTTTATACTGATAAATGCACAAGGAATTATATAACATAATTCCTGAATCAAAATTTTAGTACGGAGGCTTCTTTATACTATGCAGTAAGTTGAAGTTGAAAGTAATGCATTTTTCCATAAGAACAAATGCCAAGAGAAGTACGAAATCGTACCACTCTTATACATTTAAAGAATTCGATGTCACGGCCTGGAACATAAAGACGGCAATGAGTAGGCATTATATATAGTACACGAGCGTAACCGAAATACCGCTTAATGTGTGCGTGAGCTACGGCCATATTGGAGGACCCTGACTGTCAGATTTCAAAGTGGGAACTTGTTATATTGGTACTTTCGTTTTTCTTGTTTGGTACCTGACGCATAGACGTCATAAGATACAGAAAAATTGTCCAATTAACTTGGATTTTTATATTTTCCAAATGATATATAAATATGTATTTCTTCCATCAGTTTCCGCCCAAACAAAATTCCCAATGAATTTGTTCAATGAGAACATCTGTGTTATGTCCATATATACAGTGAAAACTTTCTATAACGAAACCCAAGGGACCGAGAAAATTCTTTCGTTATAAGGAATAGGTAGAAAAATGACAATAAAATATCTATGTATGGACAAAATAAATCACAATAAACAGGTATCAGACATCAGGTTACCACAGATTGACTGGGTGGTACCTAAAGTCTAAATTACATTGACATGGCAGCAGCAGCAGGACAGCGACAGTAAATCGTTTCCATTAGTTGAAAACGATAAGCAGGATTTGTAATATAAATCATCCCCTACGCGCCGAGCCAGTCAGTGATCAATAAAAGCAATAATCACAACAAACAAAAGAAGAAGTTCACAAAACCGACATACCTGGAACTTTGTGAGCATCTATCAACTTATCACACACATTGTTTTGCGGATTTTTTTCGTTATTGAGAGTGAATTTATATATTGATTCGTAGGCGAACATACAAAGTTGAACTAGTGTTTACTTTATAGAGAGTTTTCCTTGTGTTTGTAACTAGGATGAATATCTAATGGATTTCGCTTTGTATCATACTTCCACTTAAATAATATTTAAAATTTCCCGCCATTAATTAGCATGGGGACTCCATATGCTGAGAAATGTTCTCGACGTCACTGGTGTACCCACACAATTTAAAAGTTGCTACGCTCTATCACGGTTAATGTCAACTCCATTTAGTTTCTTCCCAACGAGGTAATAACTAAAGGAGATGCAATCATATGTACGATCCGTGTACATGAGCGTACCCAAAATTGCCCTGCATTTGTGTGTGTTTCACTCCGCCATTTTTGGTCTTCGCTGTCAAATCCATACTTAGGTTTGGATGGTTTTGGGCTTGGTGCATTGACGCAGGAAAACCCGTGAAATAACCGTAGGGGCCACGAAGCAAATATTACTCACAAACTTTTTACCACTGAACTTTTCTTCTTAATTATTAACTTTTTTACGTTCACGTTTGCAAATTCAGTGAATACTTTTGAGTATATGAAAATAAAAGCGATTAAAATTGCGCATAGGTTGTACAATTGTGTACAGGTGTACAAATTTTACGGCGCTTATGTACAAACAATATCAGTGTCATTGTGTTAGAATTGGGTACGCGATATTTTCTCATTTGCATCTCCTTTAGTTCTTACCTCGTTGTTGCTTCCTCGAAGGCATAAACCCAGGTCTCATCTCCTGTAATAATGCGTTTCATGGCGTCTTGGTAGTCAGAAATCATTCTTTGACAGATGTTAACGCGTGGCTTATTTTCTAAAAAATTTAATGTTTTTCAAACCAATCGAGATTTGGAGCGCCTGAGGTACAAAACATATTTTAAAATGTTTTGGGTTGATCTAATTGAAATGCACACAGCATCAGCAAGGTCTCTAATTGTCAATCGACTGACGATTTTCGAACTCGTTCTCGGCCTTCTTTGAAGCCTTTGTACCCCTTGTAAAAAAATTTTCTGTGACATAACATCATTGCCAAAGGCCTTCTGCAACATTCTCAACGTTTCCGCGGCAGAATATTCATTCCGCAAACAAAATTTAAAGCAAATTCTTTCCTTAACAAAATCAGACATAGTAAAAATCGATAAACACGTGTTACTCTGCAGCAATTAAATATATGGATTGACGTGAAACTGTGCATATATGTCAAAGACAGTACTACCAATCCAGAAAAAAAATTATGATTTCATAGTACCCGCCACTGACATGTATATAAATGGACTGCTTGTTGAACCAAAAATGCATGAACGCAAATGGCACCACTTTCATATTCCTGTCTCTTTCCGTGAGAGCATACTTTCCTACTGAACTGTAACGATTAGGAACGAGAAATTGCTTGTAAAAATCCTTGTAAAAAACACTTCCTTCGACTCATAATTAAAATTTAACGATACAAATAGTCCCAAATACTTTTGTAGTAAATTCAGTAAATCCCACTGACATGCATATACGTAAATTCCCAAATAATTTAAATATAGCGGCAGTTTACGACAGTTGGTAGCATTGACAATGAGATAGCATACTTTCTGAAATCAAAACTGGTGCCACATGAAACAGGAGATCAAGCAGTCCATTTATATATATATGTCAGTGGTACCCGCGAAGTTTAAATGAAAAATTTACTTTTTTTTATCACAGTAGTCACATATACGCGGCTCTAAAAATTATTTTTGTAAATGAAGGGTTCATATCAATCGTGGAGGACGTCAGATTTGGAAATTATAAAAATTAAAAGGTAAAAACTCGATATCCTATGTCCTGTCCATGTATGTACATTTGAACGAGCGGAAAGTGATTGGAAACCAATTACACAGGTCTGCAACCGAAAAACTGCACAGGATTTTTATACTGTTTCTTATAGATTTTTACTCACTGAAACCGCAAAAAATACTCGAAAATTCCATCACGTCAGGTTTTCTTGCAAAACTTGTATTTGTAGTTTTATTTAGAGCCCCCGTTTAGCCAGAAATTTGATATTCTCTTGGTACTAAAAATAATTCTAAGAGTTCTATGCAAAAGTGATTTCTTACTTTCATTTAATCAGAGTGAGACGCAAGAATAAATACATAGAGAAAATAAATGGAATGTGGGGGGGGGGGCAGTGGAAGGGTTGCTCCACAAGCCATACTCACTTTACATTTTGCATTCAAACGTGACTGTGCTCGTGTTTCTATATATTATGGCTACAAGAGGTTGTATTATTTCTCCTAACAACTTTTGTTTTATTTATATTTGCAGTCTTACTGCATAATGGGAATGAATTTGCATCACTTCCTGTAGGACACTCGGAGCACTTGGAGGAAAATTATAACGATTAGCCAATGATTTTTGAGGAAGTAAAATATCAAGAACATCGCGGGATGGTTTGTGGAGACTTCAAAATACTAACCATGTTGTTGGGCCACTAGGCAGATTACACAAAATATCCCTGCTTCCTTTACTTGTGCAGTCGAGCCCAACATTTAGATTGGACAAATACTGACTGACGACTTTGGTTCCTCCTGAAAAGTTTTTATTACCATCAAAAGATGGTGAATGCTTCAGATATTTATGTTCCAAGTTCTCAAAGCTGTCTGAAGCTAAGTTGAAAGAGGGAGTTTTTTCTTCTATTTTCAGAAACAATGGGAGAAAAAGGAAAAGAAGCTTGAGACTCTTTCAAGGACGTAGTGCTCAAGTTTTTGGGTAATACGAAAGATCCTCACTACAAAACCATTGTACAATGCATGCTGACTGCGTATAATCATATCTAGGGCTTCACGTGTGCACTTTGCAAGTAAATTTCAACCTTTCCCCAGTAGATCGATTTTGGAACATTTTGGCATTCTCCACATCAAAACAAATGATTTAAGCCTAATATTGTACATGGGAATTATTTTGTACCATTCTTTTTTTTTTAATTGAAATTGACATAATCATTTTTCGATCGTTCAAATGTAATGTATCCAGTTCTGTCATGGACGTCTTTTAAATTTTTATGATTTTCAAATCTAACGCCCTCCACGAACATCCACGATTGATATGAACACTTCATTTTCCAGAATAATTTTTAGAGCGGGGTATAATCTAGTACAAAAAAATACTTAAGGGCTAACACCACTCTATCGGCAGAAAATAAGGCCAAACTTTGACAATTTATTTTGAGAGTATGAAAAAAGGGATAGGATTTCTTTTCAGAGGGTTTATTTAACACATGCGCATATTAAAGTATAATAAAAAATTGTTTTAATATAATTTCCGTACAAAAAAGCGGCGATCTTGAAAAACGTGTTTTTTTATAAATAGCTTCACGGGAGAACGGTTTTCTCGTAAAGTATAAGATCTGGAACAAAAAATCTAGGAAAAAATTTTAATCTATATGTTATTACCTATAGGACTACGTAAGGGGGGTTTTTTATACCCTAGATGAAATCATAGGGGTATACTAAGTTTGTCATTCCGTTTGTAACACCTCGAAATAATGATGGTAGAGCAAAATGGATTGGACACCCATTCATAATATTAAAAGTTATTTCGATTTTTGCATGTCCGTCCGTCCGTCCGTCCGTCCGTCTGTGCGCACGATAACTCGAGAACGCGTATACTTAGAAAGCTGAAATTTTGTACACAGACTTTAAAAAAAAAAAGTAAAATTAAGTTCGAAAATGAGCCAAATCGGGCAACTCCTTCGTGGGGTTGCCATATAAAAATTTCGTTTTCCGCTATATATTTGGACACTACCTGAGAACGCGTCGACGTAGAGAGCTGAAATTTCGCACATGATATTTTTACTACATTAGCAAATAAAATTTCAAAAATGGACTAAATCGGGCAACTCCTTCTTGGTGTTGCCATATAAAAATTTCGGTTTTTTACGTATACTTTGAAAACGATCAGTCCAAGACATTTTTATGGTACTAAAAACTTCTGCAGAATACGAAATCCTATAAAATTGGTTATAATCATTTTGTCTGTGCGACAAACCGTTCTAGAAATATATGCGAAAAACAACTTCAAAATCAATACTTGAATAGATCGGTGACCATACGAAATTTAATACGGGCATTCATCTAGGGTATCCTAAGAATTGGTCTTAGACCAATTCTAGCTTTTTTACTTGTTTTTATCAAATTTTGAAAAAAATTGTGCACTTTTGAAGAAATTACTCGATTTTTTCCCAAAACATAAGCAGTAGATTGTTTATAACACAAAAAGTTTACAGTTATTAAAACACGGCTACGAACTCCCATAGAGAATGTAATTGTGAAGCTACTATCAAAATTTCAAATCGATCTATGAAAAGGTGTTCGAGTAATCCGTTTTCCCAGTTAAAAAAAAAAAAATATGGAAAAACGAGTTTAAAATTGTACGAGACTTAAATACTTCATTTTTTTTACCTTTAATCTGCAATGCTGCAAATTGGTGGTGAGCTCCTCAACACACGCTACAACAAAATCGATAATTGTACTTTTTAAAAAATAATTTTCGCTACAGAACCAAGTGTTTTACGACCCCAAAGTATTTTTTAAAAAAAGATAAAACTACTTTTCCTAGAGTGATGTTACCCCTTAAGTCACCCATGGACAACACCAGACCCATTATTACTCTCATCTCTATAATAGAAACATAAATGAATACAAGGAAATTTTTATTTCACGTATTTTTTAAATTTTCATTTTCAAGAGTATTTGAATTTATAATTTGTAATTGCATTCTAAGTGTGTCAATATTTGATGACCGATATTTTAATATGTGTGTATACGTATTAGAGCACTTCACTTCATTATTAAATTAGGACTATGATGATGACTTCAAATCAGATATATTATGCCGCTTAATCGTAGCTTTAATGTTTACCATGAGAATGATGTAGTTAACTTATTGTGTAAAATTAGTGCTCAAAAAGACAATACAATTCTGCCAGATTTACTACATCGTAAGCGCCGAAAATATTATTATTGTTTTTTTTTTTTATAATATAGGGTAGCCAATGTTTACGGGATTTCTTATGATGCAAAATGCATAGGTGTCAAGGAAAAGTGTAGGAACACAGGCAATTTCTACTTAGAACACTTCATCGGACACATGAAAATTATTATAACCAATTTTATTCTGGAGAGTTTTTTAATATATTAAAAATATTTGAGACTAAACCTTTTCTCGGTATATTTGCAAATATGGAAATTTTTGTTATGGCAACCCAACCCTATTAAAAAATTGCCAAATTGCGATTCGATTTTTTCAATATTTTCTTTCATTTTGCACTAAACTATCTATAGTTTTCTATGTTTTCTTATTTTGAAGAGGGACATTTTTTATAATCCAAATTGCAATATAAAATAAACAAATTTTTAACGTCCTCTCATTGTCAGATAATCTTTCTTGGCGTTGCCTTTGTATGGGGCTAAGATAATTTAATGCACACGGGACAATTCAATTGCAACCAAACAAACCGGCATTGAAAAATGTTAAATTTTTTTGCTATGGCTGTTTATTTTTATAAATATTTCACTTTTATATTACTTAAAACACTATAATTTATTAGTAAAACTATAAAACTTGCTTCAAAAATCCTACTCCGGTTGTTTCTGCAGCACAGCACAGCACACCGCACTTCAATACCATAATTCAAGACTCCGGAGTCCCGATTATATAAAATCCCGTTCACAAAACAATCCCAGCGGGAAATGGAAGCGCTCAAAGACGAATACAAGAGCGCTTCTATGGAAGTTTGCAGCGCCTCTCCACCGTATCCTTGTTCATATCCTCTTAACGTGAGTATGTCCGCAAAGGGAAGCGCTCAGTTGCAAATTGTTGTGAAGCGCTCTTAGAGTACATGTAGGGGACACTCGGACACTCTTGGAGCGCTTGCAGGGTAGCATTCTTGGAGCGCTTGTAGGGTAGCCGTAGCAGTCTTGGAGCGCTTCTGGGGAATACAGAGGGAATCAAGATAAGGGCTTTATGAATAATTTCAGTTTTATTTTGAATGCACTCCATTTTATTTCTATGGTGTTTAGTGTGTTGTAGGCGATCAGGGATAATCACACTGATGACATCTCTCTGATCGCTGGGTCGAAAAGTTCGATATTTTTTTTGCATCTCAATGGATTTTGTAAATTCATTGGGAAAAAAATTCAGTTTCAATCAATTTCAGTCTAATAAAGACGAAAAATTTCCAGCTTTAGTCAAAAGTACCTACATGTTTCCAAAAATGTACTTTGCGCTACTTACGAAGTTGTGCACTTTTAATCGAAATAATATTCACTTTTTTTGAATTTATGCATTTTGGATCCATCATTTTAGTCGTTGTGAAGAGATGTGCAGTTATGTAGTTAGTATAGAGTGACAGATTTTTTTATACATAACATCGAAAATCCATTTTTGGAGATATGTACTTTTGACTAAACACCATAGATTTTAAATAAAATTAAATTTCAATTAACTGCACACTTCAACTGACAACTACAGAATAAAAAATTCAAATGAATATGATTTATCTTTTCACAACAAAAAACGAATAAGCCCAAACTCAGAAAAGAGATCTGTTTCCCCAAAGATTCCTTTGGCTATGGTAAGAGAGCATTTCGGAAAAGATAATTTCTGGCTATGATGGTGTGGAAGCGCTTCCCTTGACATATTTCCCGTTGGGATTTTTCACTATATTGTACTACTATTAAGTAAAAATCACTTTTAATTAATTGTTTACCACAAAATCGCTAAATCTAACCCGAACTTTCTTTTCATAAAATCTGAAATATCAGAAATCAAGCAGAATTGTCAAATAACGCCCAGTTCTCTTCTCATTTCCCCTGATCATAGGGTCTGGCCAGGTCTGACTGTCATTGAACTGCTTACACACGTACACTATATTCGCACGATACTCTGCTTCTTTATTAGTTATTTATTCAATAATTGTATCATGTAAGATTAATGTAGTTACTTATTCTAACGGCTTCAGAGATAACGGGACTTAAAGATATTTGGGTATGTTTTCATAGATCACTGTGTAACTTCTGAACTTTTTTGAAGTTATGGCACAACAAAGTTAAAAATTCGGAATTTTACCTCGATTTTTTAAATTTAACTACTATTTTTATCAAAAAACACTTCATCAAATCAATTTTTCATATTACATTTAAGAAGCCCAAAACCTTAGCTTTAAAATGACCTATGACATTTTGTCCCCAAAATGTAAACCTTTCTGTGTTTTTTGCACTTTTTTATTAAGTACATTCAGCCATTTTCACTCATTTCCAAAAGATAAAGAGAGATAAAGTATGATCTTTACTTTCTATAGCCTTCGGGTTTCACACCACTTACAGGATTACAGAACACTCTATATACTTACTTCTAATCTAAACTGATTTTTAAATGAAATTTTGAATTCGAATTTAAAGTTTAAGGGATATTAGCTAAATGTTAAAATCATAACAGTTAAACATTTTTACAAACTTATAATTTTCATTTTAATAAAAAAAAAAAAAAAATTAATGCGCAAACATTATTATAAAAAATGTTTAACTCTTAAAATGTTGTCTTTCCTGGGCTTTTGATGTTTCTTTAATGATAAAAAAAAAAATACATAACAGAGCACATCCTGCGAGTCAGCAATTTTCCCTCTTTTTTCTGAATTTTTGCATATCTTTGCAGGGCACGCTTCAAATCTAATTAAAAAGTTTCTCTTCTGAAACTGAAAAAGAATTCAACGCAAACAAGCGTACTATGGAAATGTATGTATATGTATAAAGTTACGAAATTATTTATGTAAATGATATTTCAGTGGCCAGTTACAACAGTATAGTATATAGTAGTAGGTAGGTATATAACGATGCAAAATTGCAACAGAAGCATCTGTTGTCTGTCCTGTTACAGATTTTACTTACATACTTACTTTACTGAAATTTCTCTTGAGAATAAATTATCTCATCCATCAAATCTACTACTCTAAGAGAAAGTGAGTGACAGTTATAAGAATCGGCTTAGACCTTCTAAAGATTTTTTCTAGATTTAAGTAATAAGATTCAACCATGACGTGCAAGATGTGCACATACATCTAAAATTGTAATGGATGCAGGAAATATTTTTTTATAGTACTTATGTTCTCTGGCAGCATATCTTTAAATTTAACGGTATATTCATACATATATTTAGCGATAGCATTTTTGAGTAAGTAAGGGATTAGATTTTACCATAGATCTGTATGTATGAAATTGGAGGTTACTTCCATGCTGATGTTATTCGTTATATTGCAACTTCAGTAATAATCTAAAGAACTGTACTTAAGGCAAGTGTCACATCACACTATTGATGTATACTGATGTGGTGATGGTGAAGTTTTAAAATAATCAGTAACTGATATATTTCGAGGACATCACATCAGCAGGTAATGCTACATTCATTTAAAGTGATAAGAATTTTATGTCAAAATCGCAAGCACTTAAAATGGAATTTAACGAGAAGGAAGAGCTTTTGATGCTTTTTTATTAAAAAAAATTGAAGAGAAAAGCAAAATAAATGCAAACCATCATTCATGATAAATGATAAAGGACAATATCTACCTATCAATCATGATCAATAATAAAACTGAGCCATCATTCTTGATAAACGATAATGTCCAACTATCGCCCAACGCCTCCTGGAAGGTGCGTTATATTCCGTGTACGGAAGAAAGAAGACTTGCTAATGACGATTGTAAATTGCAAATTTCAACTTTAAAAATTAATTGGAAGAAGCGTTTCGTATTGGCAGAAACCCTAATACTCTTCAGTACGGAGTATAATTTAATAAGAAATTGCACAATTAAGCACACGCATCTTTTCCAATTTACGATGAAATTTCTCTCCAACCTTTTTCCAATTTATCCCTTTTGCAGTAGTCCGTACACGTTGATTCCCACAAGCACCTTCGTTTTTCAACACTTTTCACTAATTTTCAAATATAAGTTCGTTCAATCATTTTTTACAATTTTAAACCAACCCAACTAAAATTAGTTTGAATATAACATATCGACTGATGTCAGTAAAACTCAGCAATATGCAAATCACTTGCTGGATTATCAGCAGATCAGTATCACATCAACTTCTTACAATATAACATGCCTCATTTAGATACTAAATAGTGCTGCTGATAATCAGCACATCAGTATTAATGTTCGAGAGACGGTATTGTCCATTGTTGCCATCTGACAGGTGCACAAAATTTGTTTTTAATTCCAAGATTTTAGGAAAAAAGTGACATAAAATGGAATATTTATTTGATGCAGAAGACATGAGTGACGAAATATTGTGAAAGTGTATAGGAAAGTACGGTACAGAAGAGATCACAATACTATTTCTCCTCTCTCTGTCTTTCCTATAAAAATGTATATACATTCGTTACAGAATTACGTCACAGGCTATCACCTGCAATCTGTCAAAATTTTAATGAGAATATCTTGTCTTCTATATACCTTGACCGAAGCCTATATGGAAGCCATTTTAATTAGTACCTTACTGTGTTGAAACTTATTAAAGGCCTTAGAGAAGTCTGTATAGGGGCCACTTGCTTGCCCTCATCCCATTCCACATTTTGGTTGATGAAGGAGTGTGTGTAATCTTTTCAAATATTAACGCCAGGCTATTTGAAATCGATATTGGTCTAAAGTTACAGATTAATTTAGGCTCTCCTGATTTGAATCTTCATTAATAGTCATATTATGCTGCGTGAAAGGAAACTCAAGCCCTAGATACAATGAGCACCGCGCGTTTTTTTTTTGCTGCGCCGCTTTGTGGCGTTTATGGTACAATGAGATCCAAGCTTTTTTTTACATTTAACAGTTCATTCTTGATAAACGATAATGTCCAACTATCGCCCAACGCCTCCTGGAAGGTGCGTTATATTCCGTGTACGGAAGAAAGAAGACTTGCTAATGACGATTGTAAATTGCAAATTTCAACTTTAAAAATTAATTGGAAGAAGCGTTTCGTATTGGCAGAAACCCTAATACTCTTCAGTACGGAGTATAATTTAATAAGAAATTGCACAATTAAGCACACGCATCTTTTCCAATTTACGATGAAATTTCTCTCCAACCTTTTTCCAATTTATCCCTTTTGCAGTAGTCCGTACACGTTGATTCCCACAAGCACCTTCGTTTTTCAACACTTTTCACTAATTTTCAAATATAAGTTCGTTCAATCATTTTTTACAATTTTAAACCAACCCAACTAAAATTAGTTTGAATATAACATATCGACTGATGTCAGTAAAACTCAGCAATATGCAAATCACTTGCTGGATTATCAGCAGATCAGTATCACATCAACTTCTTACAATATAACATGCCTCATTTAGATACTAAATAGTGCTGCTGATAATCAGCACATCAGTATTAATGTTCGAGAGACGGTATTGTCCATTGTTGCCATCTGACAGGTGCACAAAATTTGTTTTTAATTCCAAGATTTTAGGAAAAAAGTGACATAAAATGGAATATTTATTTGATGCAGAAGACATGAGTGACGAAGATGTGCACAATTTAATATCCCAAAGCGTCAGGCGAGACAAAAATATATGATGGCACCCAGAACATGCATGGGATGACGTCGATTTTTATTGACAACCTAAAAATTTTTATCTGCGGTTTAACCTAGGTGAAGCTACACGGCGAGAGACTTTGACCTCAAGAGACCTCGGAGACGCAAAAAACCTCTAAAGAGACCTAGTCTCTACAGACTTTTTTGGTCTCCCGTCGTGTATTTTAAAACAAACAGGCTCCGGTCTCCGCAGTTTGTTCTTTTGTCGTCTCTAGGTCTCCGGAGACTATTTGTGTGTTCTGGAGCCGGATTCACTAACACAGAGAGTTGTGAAGATGAGAGTTCTTTTGACACTTAACTCTCTACTCGGAATTCTGTAACTGTATTGAAAATTACGAAACTCTCTATTCCACTCGACAAAATTCTCGGCTGTTTTAGTTGTGGAGAAGTAAGAAGAATATTTCTTAACTGACAGTATTGTCTGTCTTTGTTGTGTTTTGTGTAGGTAACTAGATGCCTAGAAATTTTTTAATTAAATTATGGATTCACCGATATCCTGGCTATATTTACAAAAACAAATTATGGAAATCCTTGTAATATTTACAAAGAAATATGGATTTTGGTATCTCAAGGTACTCGCTAAACATTTTAAATCACACAAAATTGGGCAATTTAGTCGTCTTTCAGTATAAAAGAGATGCTGTAAAAATTTTAAATATGCACGTTGAAACTTGTATATAGGATGAAATCGCATCTACATTTTGTCCCCTAATTAGATATGTAATTAGTTTTGGAGATAACTGCAAAAGAAGTGAATCAGTCCTACTTAAGATGAAAAGATGGCCGTTTTTTGGATGGGTATATATTTTCAATCATTCTAAAGAACTGGTAAGTCGTGGAAATTCATTTTCCATGAGAAAACTGTTCACAGTACTAATGGATGTGAAACAAGGAACGGAAGAAATATATGAAAAATATAAGAACTGGGGTGTTTTTAACTCAAATGCAAAAAATCTGTCTTTCTGCAGTTAAAAGTCAGTCATCAAAACACGATTACCTACTCTTTCCTCTTTAATTTAATACCAAATATGATGTTTTTTGGACAAACCCCAATGAGAAGTGGTACGACCTCCTATCCCCAAAAACCCCTTCCACATAAATTGCTGACCTATATTTTTATACTCTAGACACTTCTCACGTTTTCCCTAACTCCCCAAGCATGTTGCAGAATCGCGAATGGAGAGTTAGGGAGTTTTAATCGGGGAAAACGAAATTTTCATCGCCCAAACTCCCCAACTCTCCGTGTTGCAAAATCCGGCCCCTGGACAGTTACGTGCAGGTCTACTCGGAAAGGAAAAGGAATAAAGTGGTGTGAGTTTGACAAATTGTTAGAAAGAAATTAATAAAAAGTTAATAATAATTAATATAATGGATTCAGGGCAGAACATTTTTTTCGTCAATGGAACTTTGGTTATTTTTGAATAAAAATAAGAACATAACCACACATTAGTTATGTTTATCCCGTAAAATTTGTACACCAAGAATATATTTTTTTAAGCTTTTTCACTTTTCCCATAACATAAAAATATTGATAACTTTTCAAATAATTCTTTCTCTTGCTTGACAATTAACAAAGATGTTTCGAGATATCTAGGGATCAAACTTCAAATTTCGTATATAAACACTTTAGAGACGTGTCTCTAGAAACTTTTTTATTATGATCTTCGGAGACAAAAGCCGTGTAAGCATTGCGGAGATTAAAGTCTCTGTAAACCGGAGACTGGAGACCAAAAGTCTCGCATCGTGTATCTTTACCTTAAACCTCAGCTTACAGAGTACTGTTAAACAGAGTAGGCTTAAGCCACACCCGTCGCTTAGCTGAACTCTGGCTTAAGGCTGGTCTGTGAAACCGGCCTTAAGAGAACGATAGTTTTAAGAATGCCGAACATTGATATTTTTAACTAAAATCAGTACAAATTTAAACATACTCACCCTTATTATCGTTGTGACTTTAAGAGGAGTCAGTACTCAGCAAAAATTTCAATTTAGATACCAGCGAACCTGTAGGCAATAAAACTTACTATACGTAGGTTTGTGTCCTGAAAGTATGAAAATACATGTAAAATTAGCCTAGACCTAGACCACAAGTCACATTAGAGACATCTAACGTAAAAGACAGAAACCCAACATGCGACAAATTAAGACGAAAATGAGAATTTGAAGTTCAAAGAAATTGAAAATTTTTAAAGAGAATTAACTCTGCTAAATTTTATTTTGCACATAATTGTTAAATATTCTATTTGGCTTTGTATTTCAGCAACTTTCAACGAAATATTGAAATTTCTCGTCGGTGAAATATCGAGAGAAAAAACAAGTACTATTAGAGTTAAACAATTACAAAATGCGCCATTAAAAATGAAAGAAACTCGACGTTATTTGCTAGATCTAGGCTTTATCTCTCTAAAATAGTCACAATATAAAAAAATGAGAATACCTACCAAGAGGAATTTGATTTGAAAGAAATCAATTTTTACCATTTTTTACAAGTTTCCGAGCTAATATCTCCATTCCAATGCATTTTTTTTATTTTTCTCGACGTTATTTACTAGACCTCTTCGTTACCTTTAATTTAAGATAAAAATCATTATTCTGCTACAAATAGTTTGCTAGAAATTCGCATTGAAAAATGTATGAAACTTGCAAATCTTGGTACTGACTCCTCTTAAGTGAGAAATGGCGTTACGACACAAAAATGATATTATGATTGCCGTTTAAAGTGACATACGACTTTGGACGTATTACTGTTTTAAGTAGACAGATGTCGATGTAAGTGATAATTAAGTGACAATTTCACTCACTTGGTTTTTGTAAGTGACAGATGTTAGGTGTGTGTAAGGAAAACGAAAATGCAAGCGGAAAAAGATAAATTTTATGATTGCTTAAGCATCCTTTTATAGCTACAGGGCTAAAATATGCAGAATACATCGCGTTTATAATTTTTTTCTTTTAAACGCTTTGAAAAATATTAACAATACCACGAAATAAGACAAAATTTACTTTTATCTACAAATATAACTCATACAATAACGCTATTTGTCACTTTAAGTGACAACGATAATAAGGCTTCGAAGAAAAATGTTACGTCACACCGTTCGACAACGACAATATGAAAAGTGAAGTGAGAGTGACTGCGGAGCTTGTCATTTCGGTGAGTCGACAACTATAATAAGAGTGACTACAAAAACCATTATTGCCATTTTCATGATGAGTTGAAAGTAAAAAATCTTTACTCCAAATTTCCACTTCAAACTAATAACAATAATTGTTTAAATAAGAAAGAAGGTTTGAAATGGACCAAAATTATATAATTCAATTACAGTAAGCCAGAGTCAGCTATTTGTGAATGAATATCAAAACTTTATGTCCTCTGATAAGAAGTTATAATAACAAAAGAAAAACTTGTTCAACAAGAAACATGGGTCAACAAAATTCTGAGTGACTAAAAACTTGTAAATCTCTATGGTTTCTTGCGCTCTTTTGTTCCTCAACACGAATACCATTGAAAATTATGGTAAAATCAAACTAGGAAAGTTCTTGTCAGAAAATTCAACTCAGGACTGTTATGGTACATAATCAGCCTTAGTTTAAAAAAGAAAAAACAAAGACAAAATATGTCAACACAAAATGAGGTACAACTCGTAAAATCTCTTGACATAATCAGGATAAAAGAAACTGCAGCACGATAACAGTAGCGCTCTTAAAAACACGAAAGTAAAAGCTTTTACGACTTGGAAATTGGAAATGTTTGAGATGTCATGCAAAATGTGTACCTCGAGTTCTTTTTTATGAGACTTGTAAGAAGCAATTTAAAATGCAATTGAATTGCATTTTACTATTTGTATTTACGTGTCTATGTGCAAAAATAACGAGTGGCAAAATGTTTTATCGTAAAAGCTCCAAATAAAATTTTAAGACTTCGAGAATAATAAAACGGAGCCATAAAATTCAGCTTAAGCATTTGTAATTTGTATGCATAATACATACATAAAGCTGCAGACGTTTTAAATTCAACTAAACGTGAGAATTGGATTTGGTTAAGCTTTCGAGGATATATAGCATTTTCTATTGACTATGTATTACAAAACTAAAGAGATGGTTTTGATGATCGTTATACCTATGTATATACATACATTTGTCAGTTCATCTCTTCGATTCCAGAAGGTCTGTTTATCTCATTTCGGTTTCAATTGTTTTTTTTTTATACAAATTTCATAGATCAAAGTTGAAAAATTCTAGCGTAGTACTGGAAGAGCAGAAAAGTTCTTCAGAATGTGTAAATAATTGAATCGCTTAATGATAATTAGACTAGTGCTAAGACGTTTTTGAAACAAAAAATAAAAATTATAAAACCGCAGGGATCAGCGCCGGAAAATTTAGTGAAGGTTAATAAAAAGATTACGTTTGGACTTTTACCGGGTTAAAAAAAAAATTCTTTCTTGAACAAAATTAGTGAAGGTTATAATTAAGAGAAAAACAGGAGATAAAGTGAAATTGTGAACGGGGTGAAGGGGGGGGGGATTAGGGGTTGAAAGTGATGTGATTTTTTGCCGTGACCTCATAACGGAAAATGTCCTTGGTAAAAGTTGTAGATAATAAAAAAAATAAGACTTGATATATAGCATTTTCAGATTTATTCAAACTTTTTCCATAAAGAATTAAACCTTCTTCATAAAGAATTAAGACAAACAATAAAACTAAGTTCATTAACAATTAAACCAATGTTTTTTTTTAATTTATTTTGTTCATTGTTGCATGGTTAATTTTGGATAATGCCGCGATACATAAAACAAATGCTTTTCGAGAGACTGTTGCTACCGGAAATAACCACGATTTCAATTTCTTCCACCATATTCACCTATGCTCAATCCTATCGACCAACCATTTTCATAGATTAAAGGAGCTGCGAAGAGAATTCTCGCAGTTGAGCACAGCCTTTTTTCGGTTATTGAAACTAGCGTCAGGGAGATAAATGCTACAAATGCTGTAAATTTCATAATGTATATGATGATGAAAATTAGTCCTACATCGCATGGTGAACCACTTGACTAACCAAAAACGATTTACAAATACAAAAAAAAAAACAAAAATCATTGGTTTAATTGTTAATGGAATTAGTTTTATTGTTTGTGAATTTTGTTTAATTCTTTATGGAGAAGCTTTGTGGAAATGGTTTAATTCTTTTGAAAAAGGTTTAATTCTTTCTGGAAAAGATTTAATTCTTTTGGAAAAAGTTTAATTCTTTCTTTAATTCTTAATTAAATCTGAAAATTATATAAGGCATTTTTCAACATAACCTCAAATTTTCTAAGAAACTGGCGGAAAACCGAATTTTGGCTTTTTCATTTTTTTTTCTCTCGTAAAAACAATATAATTTACATTATATTTCGTGAAAGTGTACTCTTTTTTTGTATTGAATAAGTATGATTTTTTTTTAATCTGGGAAACAAGAAGTTTCCGAGATATTTACATTTTTTGAAAAAGAGAACCAAAATCTTTCACGAAAAACTTTATTGGTGTGTTTTTTTTTTCGTTTTTTAAACCGTTGAAATGTATGCTTTAAAATAATCTATATTTGTTTATGGTTTATTTTTCATGGAACCGCTTAAAATTTAGAAAAACCAAAAACATGACTTTTCGAATCATGAATTTTTTTAATATTTTTTATGATTTTCATTTTTTTTATTATTTCTGTTAATAAATGGATTAAATTTCAGTAACAAAACTTACTTTAATGTAATATTACTAAATTGTTAGAATCGGTCAAAAATGTAGAATAGAAGAATTTTAAGAACTTTTATTTTTAACGATTCTAAAATCATAAATACAATAATAAAAAAGAAATAAAAGTTCGACATTACTAAAGTTGAATGAATTTATTTAGAGAAAGTAGCAGGAACCATCCTGAAACTTTTCAATAAATGACAAATTAATAAAAAATCTTTTAAGTTATGCATTAAATGTAGTAGAAAAATTTACAAAATTGTGAATTCGGAAATTCATAGTAGAAAAAACTTGGAATATACTTATAAAAGGCTAAGGTGGCGGTGTGGAGGGTGGGATGGAATAAGAGGGACCAGGCCAAGGAGCAGTTGTAAAACACTCCTATGGAGTTTATTACCATAATTGCAAACTTGGCTTAGTTAAACAGTTCAGACTAAATTTCCGAAAAATTATTTCACTTTATCTCGTGTTCAGTTTCTGTTTTTTAATTATAACCTTCACGAAATTTTCCGTCTTTGCCTGTTTATATATTTTTTTTATTTAGCCTTCACAATCTGCTTTGGCTCCAGCCTAAATACATAGTTACCACCCGTTTTTAGAAAATTGTTGAAATTTCTATGAAGCACATGCTTTCGTTTATGAAGACTGATGAGAAGAACCTTTTCATCTAGCAATTGTGAACCTAATCAATAAATTTGAACGTCTCCGCCTAGTTAATGATGTGAAGACTCCAAATCGTGCATATTCAGCTAGATCATCATTCTAAGCGACGAAGACTATTTCAACCTTACAGGGTACATGAAAAAAAAAACATAAATAAAATTATTATTATATATTATTATTATTGTATTGGTGACTTGCATAATTTCTCGTTGTTTCCCACAGATGGCGCTATCTTGGCCTTCTTGAATGAGGCTATAATACAGCCAACTTCATCGTGAAGATCTAAACACAATTGCGACGGCAGACGACAGAGCAATAATAGGACAATTATCTCCAGAACGTTTCATGGAGCGTGTATTATAAGGAATCCGCAGTTGCCGTCGGCCTCTCTCACCGTCGTAATTGAATTAATTAACTACTAAATCAGTGGTGCAACTGTACTTGGAACGTAAACCAGATTTGAAATCATGAAAGGGACTATTAATGCGTATGTAATGAGAAATTTATAGGAACATTGGAAAGTGTTCTTTTCGTCTAGTAAATTGCGACAAGAATTTTGCCAATACATAAATTCAAAATACATGAGGGTGCCCCCTGATCCAAATATTAAATATTTATACCCCTGATAGATTTCGTAGAGGTAATAAATGATAAAATATTTGAATAAAATGTAAATGCCTGTAACTTACATATGTTAGGATCTGCCCCCCCCCCCCCCTCCAAACCTATCCGTGGTATATTTGATGCTTAACTCGTGACACCCTGTAAAATGTGTTTTTTACAACTTCACCTTGCCATATAAATTTCGTTGAGGATTTGCTTTCATTTATTGTATTATATGTTGAGCACTAGGAGAACTTTATTGCCTTTGGCAAATCTTGTGCATATTTCCTCTGAAGTAAGTTTGAGAATAAACTGTATGCTACCACAAAAAAAAAAACCACACAACTTAAGTAAAATAAGAAATATACGACAAAGCTATAGGAAATATCTTTTGAGCTCTACATATATGGTGGAAAAACGAAAAAGGATTTACGTTCCAATTGAATATCTACAAAGTACTTGAATACAACTGTTCAAAAAATGGCACTTTCCTCTATCGAACAACTTAAATGGTTTAAAAAAACAAAGTGGTTCAAATTCTATTCAGCATCCAAGGATGCCACGGAAAAGTTACCACTTGATTCTTGCATAAATATATTACATCGCTCTATTTAAGAGCAGAGCAATTATTACTAAAAACTTCACCGACACCTTTGTGAAGAGATTCATAAATTCTCTTCAAGTGGTTTTTATCTATATTAAAAAAAAAACTTGTTTCTTTTTGCCCCAACTAAAGATTTTCTCGTGGAAATTTTTTAGAAAACCTTTTAAAGGTCATAATAACATCGAGGTGAAATAGCAAATTTAAAAGCATCTTGAAACTTCAAATCATACTCGTATTAATCCATGGTAAGACCCTTTTAACCTCAATTTAAGGTTTAATTTTTTTATGTATAATTAATTTTGTGGAGGAGAAAACCCTTGATATTGTATCTAACAAATATAAGTTGTTCGGTAGTTTTAGGTTGATTCTGTAAAATATGACAAATTTATGGTATCCGGTTTTTAAACGGGTGATTGTATGCAAGACATAACTTGAATGGGACCAATTATCAGCTGACTTTTTGCCTTGTCTTACTGCTGGTGTTTTTCATATGTAAAAGTAATCTGGATTTCGTTCAAACTCCATAATTTTTTTCCCACTGCTATTTACATGCTATTTTTTTCAATACCATATATATTAGGCTCTGGCTACGAACCCCACCAGTAATACTGGCGCTAGCTAGTACGATCGGTTATAAGCGCGAGTTGGTTTGAGCTAGTTTCTGATAGTGGTTACACACCTCACCAGCAGTACAAGAACCAGCTGGCATTACGCTGTACATTCAAAGTGGCTTGAGCTAGTATTTTAAAAGTTCAGTTGTTATGTAGGTACCGCGAGTAGGTACCGACACCTATGGCTTCTGTTATCCGAAAGCATAATTAAGGAAATACTCCGTTCATACAATTAATGCGAAACGACAGAAATTGGGTGAATATCGTCATCTACATAATATGTTGAAAGCAGATGAAAAACCTTTTTTCGAATACTACAGGATAAGGCCGGCTACATTTAACTATGAGTAAAATAAGACAATTATACAGAAAGATCCAACGGTCCTTACCACTTCTGGTAAATAAAGACGAAAACGCAATTTTTGAATAACACTCCATTTCTTCATTGATAGACAGAAAACTGATAAGGAAGGTATACATAGTTTCATTCAGCTTTTCCACATGCATTTTTGTACGAAAACTTTATTTCATCTAAACAACTCGCGCTCGTAAATATAAATGACCCCAGCGCAAGAATGTACTGGCGCTAGCACTCGCCGTTACTTGTAAGATTTTTACTCCGTAACCACTTCATTTACTGTAAAAGCATTCTACATAATTGTCCGGACGCTTCCCGGACACCCTCCAAACTAAGACAAATCCGGGAAAACCCGGACGGATGGCAGCCCTACCTATACCCATCTTCTTGAGGTTGTATTTTGTAACTTAAGGCGGCAGTGCCCTTACTAGTGACATGTTATTCGCCTAAGCTCCTGTATTTTTTACCTCGCTGTGTCGTTGACTGCTGCTGGCGGCGCCCAAATATTTGTGTTGCTGTGTGTCGCTTTTTTGTTTTTTTTTTTGCTTTTTTGTTTTTGCCTTCAGCATGCAGAATTTCATTTTAGATTTCTGCAACATTCGCGGATTAAGAGCAAATCGGTTTTCGGTGTACTGCCACCTTAACTCAAAAAATCCGGCAATTCTTGCGCTAAGTGAAACCAAAGTCGTTTCTGATGCTGATATTAATCAGTATCACGTCCCTGGTTACAGCTTCGTGCCTCTTTTTTCTCAGCATAGAGGGATCGCAGTATATATTCGGAATGATGTTGCCTTTACTATTCTTCAAGATTTTCCTTCTGCCAATCCAGAGTTTAATTACATCTGGATTAGGTTCAAACTTCACAAGCACATCATATACTTCTGTTTCCTTTATCGCAGCCCAAATATGTCTGATGACGACACGGTATCCGTATTTGACAATATCTCCAACAATATTGATCATTTGCTTTCTCTCTCCCCCTCTTCCGAAATCGTCCTGGGAGGCGATTTTAATGTTCATAATATACCGTGGCTCAGACATTCTTCTACCACAAGTCCTGCGGGCCGTTTCGTTGAACTCTTCTGTGAATCATTTAATTTGCAACAGCTAGTGGATGCACCAACGCGAATTCCTGATGCAGCTGGAGATAAAGCTAATTTACTCGACTTGTTTCTAACATCCCATCCTGACAAATATTCCATTTCAGTCGGTTCCCCTCTTGGAAATTCAGACCATTGTTTAATCACGGCTCAATTTACCACCTCAAACCTGTGCCGCCCAACTGCTCCACCTTCAAGTAGGCTTCTTTGGCACTATAAGAATGCTGATTGGGAAAGTCTCAATAAGTATCTTAAAGAAATTGATTGGTCGGTCTGTTTTGCTGCGAGGGATGTTGATGAATGCACATTACAATTTAGTAACATACTAAATCTTGGCATGCGTGAATACATTCCGTATTCTTACAGCAGGTCTCAACAACAGCATGATCGCTCCTGGTTTAACGATAAGTGCAACCAAGCTATAAAAGCGAAAGAGTCTGCTTTTCGCGCCTATCAATTGCATCCATGTCCGGAAATGAAACAAGTCTACAAGACTGCACGGAACACCTGCAAGTCCATTATCCAGAGAGAAAAATTTCTTTTTGACCAGAATATTAGACAAAGAATCTTGGCAAGCCGCAAAGGTAGCAAAGGTTTCTGGTCCCTGGTCAAAACCATCAGGAACAATTTCACCAGTTCCTCTATACCTTCACTACTTAATAATGGTGAAGTGATTGTTAACTCCCTGGATAAAGCTAATATTTTAGCTGCTAGATTCGCTTCAAATTCTCGCCTTCCACCAACTTCACAAACACCTGTTTTGCATCGCCCGTGTGAATGTGTACAAGAGCCAATACACATTCGTACGAGGGATGTGTTCAGGGTCCTTAAGGGGATCAACGTCTCCAAAGCCGCAGGCCCTGATGGTTTTTCGCCCCTGTTAATTAAAAGCTGCGCCTCTTCCTTGGCTAAACCTCTGCGCAAACTCTTCTACTTGTCTTATTTGACAGGAAAATTTCCAACTGCTTGGAAACTAGCTCCAAAGAAAGGAGAGGGTGGCGACCCCTCAAACTATCGACCAATTGCAAGCATTTCGATTCTTTCAAAAGTTTTTGAATCTATCATTAATTCCAAATTAATGAAGTATCTTGAAACTAATCATCTCATCAACGATCGCCAATATGGCTTCCGAGCTGGACGCTCATCTGGAGACTTGCTGACTTTTCTTACGGAACGTTGGAACCGTAGTCTTCACAATTTTGGTGAGTCTAAAATCGTTGCCCTAGATATTTCAAAAGCCTTTGATAGAGTCTGGCATCCAGCCCTTTTAGCCAAACTCAAAGCACTTGGTCTCTCCCCTCCTCTTCTATTATGGATTGAAAGTTTCCTATCTAGTCGCCAAATACGTGTTGTATTAGATGGCGTTACATCTGAACCGCATCCCATAAATGCCGGTGTACCTCAAGGCTCTGTTATCTCTCCAACTCTCTTTTTAATTTTCATTAATGATCTGCTTTCCCTTACTTTCAATCCCATCCATAGTTTCGCAGATGACAGTACTCTTGATTTCGCTTACTCCTTTGACACTCTTGCGGAATCCAGGGGGAATGCTGCATGTGTTAAACGAGATTGCATGACTAGATCATTGAATAACGATCTTAACAATATCCTCGCTTGGGGCAAAGCGAATCGCGTCGAATTCAATGCATCAAAGTCCCAAAGCTGTCTTATCTCATTAAAACAAGATCATAACTTAACCACACCCGTTTCTTTTGATGGAGCATTAATTTCTGATTCACCGTCACTAAGCATTCTTGGCATTAATATTTCCAGTAAGTTAAACTGGACAGATCACATCTTCTCTGTTGCCAAAGAAGCATCGAAATGTCTTGGATTTCTGAAAAGGTGTAAGAAATATTTCAGCCCGTCAAATCTAGCGCTCCTCTACAAGTCCTACATTAGACCTAGAATGGAGTACAACTCCCATATATGGGCCGGGGCTGGTCGCACAGCCTTAGCTTCATTGGATATTGTCCAAAAGAGAGCCTTCAAGTTCATTGGCGATTTGGCAATAACTTGTCATATCGACTCACTCGAGCACCGCCGCAATGTTGGATGCCTTTCGCTCCTTTATCGCTATATGCATGGTCAATGTTCTGATGAAATATCTAGTCTAATCCCTTGTAGAATGATTCCTGCACGCAATACTCGCGCTGCAAACCGCGCACATCCTTTAACCCTTCAAATTACTTTCGGCCGTACAGTAAAATTCCGTGATGCTTTTTTATCCCGAACAGTGCGAATGTGGAACAGCTTACCATCTTCTGTTTTTCCTCCGGCGTACAATCTGCGGAAGTTTAAGGGCGACATACATCGGCACCTCCGCCACTCTCCTCATATCCCCTAATCCTTTCCCTATCTCCTTCCTGCCATGCTGTGCTTTGCATCATAGGGTATCCCCTGAGCTTGGCTTAATAATATAAAAAAAAAAAAAAAAATTGCAATTTTGGTAATAAATATTTTTTCTTGTCTCTGCTTGGAATACCATCCACGTACGAGAACCTAAGGCCACATGAAAACACCAAACGAGGCGTGATTCTAAACTTTTTCCTTAGTTTTTGTTATTGTTAATCATGTGAGACCCCTCAGATCAGGAAGAGTTGCTACTTCTGCCAATGAATAAGTTTACTTACGATTTCAACGAGGTGGAGCTGCGAAGGTTTTTCGGTAGAGTATCTCTTGAATTATTTAGTCTGTGCTACCCGGTAAACTCGTGTTGGAAGGCAGTCTTTCGTATAATTGATGCATACATATAGGTACAACCCCTCTCTACTATGTATTTACCATTCTTAATAGAAATGGGATGGCGAAGTTTCTAATTTTTACAACAAATTTACAATCAATAAAAAAAATTTAAACAGTTTGACTTTAGTGAACTTTTTCTGTTCTACTGTTTGATGGAAGAAGAGGTGAGAGAGAGGCTCTACATAAATCAAGGTGTAGGAAGAAGTATTTCCTTTTCAATCCGGATTACTGGATAACAAAAACTTAACAGTTTAGAAGATATTGCTTATAGCATATTTTATAAGCAATTCTCCATCCTTTCCATACACCTCGCAACCGGTTGGCTGCTTAAGTTGCAACACTCTGTATAATATACAAACATACATCGAACATTTTTTACCGTACATTGCATTTTTAATTGGAAGTTTTCATTAAAATTTTTCAGAGATAATTATATTCTTGGCTAAAATTATTAAATATCGTTGCGATTTTACTTATATTTAAAATCAATTAGAGAGAACTGTACTTTGGGCTATGGAGTATTGCAACCGGAGTAGGTGGTTCCAATAATTGATGTTTGGTATCATTTTGTTCTGAGAAATTTTTTGCTACCGAATTTTTTCTCAATTGGATTGCACAAACCCCCTTGACTACAGTACATTTCTGTGCTGTTTCTTATGTAAATGTCTTAAATACTTACATGGTTGGGAGCCGAAGTCAGTTTTCAGGTAACGTAGACGTAAAAAACAAGAATGAATGTAGGAGAACAGAAAGGATAATGGTTTTAGAAAAATACAGAATTTAATTTTAGCAATTCATATCTAGATTATTTGTAATCCAGCTACGATATGCTGGCCATTTATATCTAACTATGAAAGTATGTACAAAGTGCATTGCGCAGATGCATAGCCGTAATCACTGTTGAACATCGTGCTTAGTTTCACGAGCCATATGTATGAGAGGGTTATACTTGATAATGACATTTACTTTCACTAGTCTGCGGTGTACCCCAGGAATCCGCTCTTGGTCCTTACCTGTTTAGTCACTTTATAAATAATCTTCCGAAAGTTTTACAAAATGTAAGCATACATATGTATGCAGATGTTGTGCAGATCTATCTGAATCGACGAGTTTAGTTTATGTGTGGAGCATATTAACAGAGATTTGAATAGGATTTCGCAGTGGGCTATATCGAACAAATTAAAGTTAAATGTTGGAAAGTCACAGTGCATGGCTTTGGTCTTCAAAGATCATCTGTCTCTTCCCTCTGTTTGAATAGGTGGGAGTATCATGCCATTTGTCTATAAGGTACGTAATCTTGGCATTATCCTTAACTTTCGTATGAAATGCTGCACAAAGAATAAAACAACAAAATTTCTGAATAAAGTATGGAGGCTTGCTTACACTATGCAAAAAGTTAAAGTTGAAAGAATATAATGCATTTTTCCCTAAGAACAAATGCTAAAAGAAGTACGAAATCGTACTATTCTAATACTTTTGCAAGTAGCGAAATCGCTTTGGTTCATGGGCTGGACCATAGAGACTGCTATGCTACGACTGTTCGTTTTCAACGGTATACATAAAAAAAAAACTAAATTTTTATATGGCAACACCAAGAAGGGGTTACCCGATTTAGCCCATTATGGAAATTGAGAAGCTCAAAAGCAGAGGGGTACAAGCAACAATGTTTGTTAAAAATTGCGATAAGTGCATAAATGCAAATTAGATATACCCAAAATGTTTGTGACAAAGGTATATTACAAAATTCCTATCCTGTGTTGTTTTATAGCTGCCGTTATTTTAATTAACGACTTTCAAGCAGGCGTTTTTGTTCAGAGGCAAAAAGGTGCAAATGCACTTCTACCCCTTTACTGTTAACCTTAAGGCTTAAACACAGTTGCGACGGCCGACAACTATTGCAATAATAGGATAAGTTTTCTCCATGAAGGTTTTATGGATCGTATATTATGTACATAGAAATCTGCAGTGGCCGTCTGTCGTCGACCACTCTATTGCCTTAATACAGTTGCGACGACAAACTTAATAAAAAAATGCAACTAATAAAAACGCTAAAGAGCTAGAGAGCAAGTCTTTAGATCGTATAGTATTTTGCTTTGATTTACAAAGGACACTACCAACCCTTTTTTTACTTCCTGAAGAAGATAGGCGAATCCGACAGTGAACTGTGTCGACTGTGCGAAGAGGAAGACGAAACCTCGATGCACGTCATATGTGAGTGGCCAGGACTTGCAGGTCTAAGGCTGCAAATTACTGGAAGAACAATTATCTCTCCAGATAATGTCTCCAATCTAACTCCAAAAGCAATAATCGAGCACGTTTAAACATTCGATTTTGCCTAACCACTTTAGGGGAAGGCACAATAGACCAACTATGGTCGCGGTGTCCGCAAGGTCCTGGAGGCCTAATCGCCCCTACTCTTAACATTAACAACCCCTTTTTTAACTTGTGGTAAAGTCTATTACCTGAGACAATTGTGAACATATAATTTCGGAATTCACAACCTAGGGTCCGGATCAGGAATCATGCTCATGTGGCCGGCATATGAAGCGTCAAGAGGCTCCCAGAAAATTATGTCATGTCTCCTGCAGTTTATCATCAACCTTCCATCCATAATTACCCACATTGATGCCTTTAGCGATAATGCTGGCGGACAAAACAAAAACATCATTAAGTTCTGGTATTACGTAGTCAAAAAAATCACTATTAAATCCGTTGATGACAGATTTTTAGTATCTGGCCAACTTTTTAATGGAGTGCGACCAACATCTTGCCATTATAGAAAATGCCAAAAAGAAAAGCTCAAAACGTTTTTGTTCCTGATGACTGGTGTACCATTGAATCGAAATCCACCAGGAAATTTACGGTAGTTAGGTTAAAACAAGGGGACTTTAAGTCAATTTAACCAATGACAGTGCATATGAAAGATAACATATCAGCCATACGACAAGTGAACTGGCTGCATTTTAAAGTCTACACCTTTCTCATTATACAATAAAGAAGCTGTTAATGCAGATATGCCATTTGAACTTATTGACATGAAAAAAACACCCGGTAGAGCAGCCCATGATGACTTAATACCACTGTACGAAAGGGCTATAAAAATTAAATTAGCTAAGTACAAGAATGTAATAGTTTTCCTTCCATTTAAACCTTCAATTCACCACCAATTCTTCGAGTCCCTTCAATATGAATTGGAGTGGTAAGCAGAAAAAACAGCGCGGTCTAGTAGGGAACCCATTAGGACATAGTAACGAATCAGAAGTAGAAATGGAAGTGGCACTCGGTTAGTGAAGCTGATAATATCTTAGGGTCTGACTAGATTGATTAACTCTTTGGATAATAACAAAAAGAGAAGATAAAGATTTTACACATTCAATATTGAGTTTATTTTCTTTTTCTGAATTTAAATACAATTTAAAAGTTTGAACAACCTATATTTTAATTTGGATTATTTTTTCCTTTTGTACTTTTTAAATAACTAATTTGTTAAAATACTAAATATTCGTTTTTATATTTGAATAAAACCTGCAAAGGCATATGGATACAAGTACACATTTTGCAGGAAAAGGGGTATAAGTGATTGCAAGGGGGATTAAATTATTACCTTTTTACTAAACCAAAAACAATTGAGCATTATTTTAACCACAACAAAAAGATATCTGGCTTATTTTTAGTATAATTACATAAAATTAACGAATTTACACTGAATTTAGGATATCCAACCAACATTAAAGTGTTATATCTCAAAAGTGTGAAAAGTGTACTCGTACCCCTCTGCTCTTGAGACCCTCAATTACATATTTACTATTTTTATGAAAACGCTGTGTACAAAATTTCAGCTCTCTACGTTGACGCTATCTCAGGCAATGCCCAAATATAGTATATAGTGAAAAACGAAATTTTTGTATGGCAACCCTAGGAACGAGTTTCCGATTGCTCCCATTTTCGAACTTAAATTTACTGTTTTTCTTTTTTTAAAGCCAATGCACAAAATTTCTAGGGTATAAAAATTATAGACAGTGACCCCTAGCAGAGGTAAGGCACTGCTGCATTAAAGCATTTTCGCACTGTATGTAATTTTACATCGTTTATGTATTTTTCAATTTCCGATGTAAAATGCGATATGTAAAATTACATCATGCTGTGGAACTAAGTTACATAAGTTGTATGTAATTTCACATTGTCTACGCATTTTTCAATTTCCGATGTAAAATGCGATATGTAAATTTACATCATGCCGTGGAACTTAGTTACATAAATTGTATGTTATTTTACATTGTTTACCCATTTTTCAATTTCCGATGTAAAACGGGATATGTAAAGTTACATCATGCTGTGGAACTAAGTTACATAAGTTTAATGTGATTTGACATTATTTATGACTTCTTCAATTCCGTATGTGAAGTACACAATATGTGAATTTACCAAAATTTATGAAATTTATTTCAATTGCCAATGTAATGTTTCGTCCGGAAATTAATAAATCACATACATAAACAAGTGAAAAATATTTGTAGGTATGCAGTATTTCCATGATTGAATTTTTTTTAGCGAAATTGATTTTTAAAAGGTTTTTAAGGTAACTGTTAGGAACGAAACTAGTAACATTTTTTTACATGTTTTACGATTATTAATCCATCACCAACTGCACTCCACAAAATCAAACTATATACTGACCGACGACCACATTCTGATACAATTTCCCGTATAATGATTCATAGCAACGCATGCTGATAAACGTATGAGCATGAACAGAGTACTGAAGGAAAGAATCGAGATAAATGCAAACATCATTACTTATGTTTTATTGAAATTTCGTTTTTAAATATGGGAAATTCAATGCAAATTACAGTATTGTATGGAATTTCACGCAAATTTACAGTACGATACAAAATGTTTGTGTAATTAAATGTAAAATCACATAAATTATCTAAAAAATTACTTACTTTACTTATTTTTCCAATTAAAAATAGGAAGTTTGCAGATTACGTAAAAAGTATTTAATTTTTTAATGATTATGTGTATGTACATACATTTTAAGTGGTAGTGACTATTTTAATCATAGTAATTTTCCACAAAGTTAGTTCATGGTTTTTTACGGTGCAGAGAAGGGGATTAGAACCACTTAAAAATAAATATGCAAAGGAAAAATGATTCTTTTATGCTTTCGAGTAATCCTGCCTTGCACAGTTCTGAGGTTATTCTTACTTTAACAGTTTTCTGTTTTTGTTTATACCACACTTTCTATAACAGATCCACTATCAATTTTTGTACGTGGTTATACCATCAAACTTATGCCACATAAAGGAAATATTCTGTATAAGTTGCTGCGGTCTTAGCTTTTTTTTTCCAATTATACACAACACTTGACCCATTACGATGAGCTACGTGCTACACCAGTTAAATATAAGCAATAAAAGATAAAAGAGTTGAAAAAATATCGATATTAATATTGTTTTTGAAAAATCCTTATATTCATAAGGAAATCAACGATTTCTTATTATTAGTTTTAGGAACTTCGATACATGCAACTACTCTATGTAAGGGTGCCCGGGGCATAGTGACAGCTTTATTCTAAACTCGCGCTATGATACACAGAATGTAGGGTTAAGTATTGTCAATATATGGCCAAATTTTTATTTCATATTGGTCTATGGTTGTTGTACGAAAAGAGGAGATGAATTTTGCAATTAAAACACTCAAAAGTTTTTAGCTTTACCAAAGATTGTGTTTGAGGAAATATTTTATACGTTTTGATTTGAATGGTGAGTACGAAAGTTGTCTGAGAAGTTTCCGACCTAACAAAGATACAAGACATTTTTTCTTCAAATTAATTTTTAATTTTCTACGTAGTCTCCTTGTAAGTCACTACACTTCTCCCAACGATGCTCCCATATCTTCAACTCGTCCAAATAGTACTCGGCGTCTTTCTCAGCAAAACAGTTGTTTACGAAGGTGATGACCTCCTTATTCTAATATCTGTCCTCCGAGCGCAACTTTTAGCTTAGGGGGAAAAAACAAGTCGCTTGGGGCTAGATCTGGTGAGTAAGGAGGGTGGTCAAACAGTTCAAACCGCAATTCGTGAATTTTCGCCATAGCAACCACTGAGATGTGAGACAGCACATTGTCTTGGTGAAAAAAATGTTTTTGTCTGCAAATGTGGCCGTTTTTCCGCAATTTCTGCCTTCAGCTTGTATCAAGTAATGATTCGTAGTAATAGTTTTTCCTTTTTGAAGATAATCGATTAAGATAACTCCATGACTATCCCAGAAAACAGTCTCCATCACTTTCCCAGCCGAACGAACAACCTTTGGCTTTCTTGTGAAGATAATCGGCGCAAAAACTTTTATTTATTGCACCTAAACTATGCCAACACAGCGTTGGAAATGTTCATTTGAACACGTTTTTGGTCCAAAGTGAGCAAATATGGCACCCCATACGCGAACAGCTTCCTCATGCCAAAATCTTTATTCAATAGTTGACAAACATGTTCTTTGGACATGTTCATAGCCTCTGCTATCTCTCGGGCCTTAATTCGACGGTTGTCTAGCAACATTTGTGAACTTTAGCGACTTAGTGACTATAATCAGTGGTTACAGTTTTTGGACGTCCCGAACGTTAATCGTCATCCAAGCTGATACGACCACGTTTAAATTCAGCTGCCTAAAGTTTCACGGTGGTAAACGATGGTGCAGAGTTCCCGTACACAGCATCCAGCTCGTCTTTAATTAGCGCAGGCGTGTTGACTTTCAAAAACAAATATTTAATAGCAGCACGATATTCGACTTTTTTTTTTCATTTTCACAAAAACACTTACATCGACTCACTCAAATAATAGTCAAACAATAACTGCACATCCAAAATGGCTGAAATTTTGTTGAGTGCCTCTGCCTAAAACGCTTTCGAATTCCAGCATGAGAAAAAAAGACTTATAAAAACCCAGGCTACCTCTGTAGTGTGTTAACTTTTTTATATAATACCTTTCAAGGCATTCGCTAGCATACTCCCCAACTTTTGTTTACGAGTGCTGCCATCTTCATGTTAAGGTCGGAAATTTTTCAGACAACCCTCGTAAGTCTAGTATATTTATGGTGTGCAGTTTGTCAGGAAAATGATAGATTTCATATTAGATTTTGATAAATTTTGCATAACAACATATCGGAAAAAGACTAATGTGTGGTGGGACATAATGACGAGTTTTTTACGGGTCATAATGACGAGCTTTTTACGGGGCATAATCATTTTTCGATTTTCACATTCTGGTAGGCTCAACGAACAGCGGATTCAGAAGACATAATTTTACATTAAAAGAAAATTCTTTGTCAAGTAAAATGACTCCAACAATTAATTAATGAGTTTAGCATTTCGGAAATTGTGAATTTTTCGTACGTTGCTCAAAAACCGAGAAATCGGCATTTTGTAAAAACAATATTTTTTCGAGTTCTACGAATACCTAGAAAAGAAATTTTGGAAAGTCAACCTATTTATCCTAAAACTTCGAAATCCAGCAATTGTTTTAAAGGTAAAATATCAAACGTTTTCAGCTTGCATTTTCTCGAATTCGAAACTCGAGGTGTTCCTCATTTTAGATTGTATAATTTTATTGTAAAAACCATATTCCTGTAAGCCTTATTATGGTCATTAATTAATAATACTTAATATGTTTTGGTAAAAAAAAATGTTATTTCATGTATTAAATATAATTCGTTATTATGCCCCGAGCCCTTCATCATTATTCCCCGTATATGGAGCATAATGACGAACTGTTCATCATTCCACTTAGGTCAATAGCGCACTTCATAAGGATGCTGCTACGGTAATACTATCTATATCACATTTTGGTATTGATATATTTAAAGCTTCAAGAAATCGAGTCAGGGACAGAAGAAAACTCGATCGTCATAATGCCCCGGGCTCCCCCAATGTATATTTTGCATAGTACCGAACAGGTTACTACTATTAAATTTTAATTTTATTTATATTAAAAAAATATATATATTTTCATCTTCCATTGGACTTGCATTGAAATGACTCAATTGATGTAATTTGCATTATATGTATAAAAAAAACGTCCAAATCCCTGCAACTCTCTCTCTCTCTCTCTCTCTCTGAATAGAATTATAAATACATTCATTTGTACCTGTATGTATCTTATGCCCCCCCCCCCGTATTTCCTTAATTTTCATTTCTATTATATATACCTAAATACACACACACATAATATACATTTTAATATTTTCATTAATCAAAACATTAAATAAAATATATATTATTTTATTGTTAATTATTTTTTAATTACAAATAAAGATATAAAAATAAAAACATAGGAACCCTAGCGGCAACAAGATGGCGTAGCCGTTTTGGACGCCCGGCTAGAATGCCGACATTGGGTGAAGTCGATCCATCCGGATCGTATTGTACCGTACCTGAAGATTGGCTGAAAATGAAGTCGGGTACGATTATTTTTTTTATTATTATTTACTTTTTTATTAAAAAATTTTTTTAAACAGAGTGTATTAGTTATTAACAATTTTTATTTATTAATAGATACTAATATCATTAACAAAAATAAAATTAATTATTTATATTTATTTTATAAAAATTCTGCTCGCGTTTGCATAAAATTACAATTATATAGTTAAACAAAGCGCGGCTTCTTGCAATAAGAGTGTTCTGATGATCACCAAAAAATCTTTAAGTATAAAGTAAAAAACAAAAAAAAAGTAGTTTTTTTTTTTCATTGCATGACTATAGTAGATTTTTCTCAGAGTATTATTGAATGCATGCAAATATGTGTAATGAATAATGAATTTTTGAAATTTCCCTGTTTTTTTAATCTTTATACTTCCTATATATCTCTAACCCTGATTATAAATTATTATTATAATAATCTTGCACTCTTGTTGCAATTACCTTAGAGAGTATGCTCTACACACGTACTTAAATATTAATTTTTAAATATATTAATAAATATTTTTATGATTATTTTTACTTTAGTTGAAAAAGCAAAACCACCCGCAACTAAGGATTTATGGAAAAGTGAGTACTACATATAAAAATTACATTTTGAAAATATAAAACTAAAAATCTTAGATAATAATTACTAAGGACGTCGAAGAATATACACATATACATAAAATTTGTTAAAAGAGCTTAATTATAATATTGGAAATCAGAATTTATGTATACAAAGGAAAACAAGAGTCGTTAATGTTGTATAAGTTGGTCACTCTGAGCCTTGATCTTATAAGAAATCCGTTTATTATTATTTTTACTCTTTTTTCAACATTCACATTAACAATCTATTTAAATCTATCGTTCTGAATGAACTTTATACATAAATAATATTAGCCAAGTTAGCATTATCATTAGCTTTAGCATTACAGATAATACAACAATTTTGCATTATCATTAGTATTATCTCGTAATCAAGGCCGTACTGGAAGGCCGGATGATCAGGCCCGATGGCCCGGTGGTCTTTGGTGGTCTCCGGGTTAAGCACGTCACGACCACACGTATTTACCATGTACTCTGTTCGAGCGCTGCGACTGCGGTGTTATGAGTTAAAAATACTCCGAAATGTTCCACAACTTTTAAATATAGACAGGGCGCGGAGAAAAAGTAGCTTGTGAGGGTTGCCAAGATATCATTATATGAGGTGTGATAAAAAAATACGGTGAATTGTTTTATTACAAACAAACTAATAAGTCTACTTCAAATTTGAATTAATCTTCTTCAAAGTACTCTCTTTGGCTAGCGATGCACATTTATCCCAACGTTGATTTCATGATTGGAAGCATTTATAGAAGGCTTCTTTCGGAAGAGTCTTCAGCTGCTCTATTGTGGCTCTCTCAATATCGAAAATGGTGTCAAAATGTTCTTATTTTAGCACGATTCGTATTTTTGGGAATAGCGAAAAGTCGTATGGTGTTAAATCTGGAAAATTATGAAAAGCGAGGTGTGGCACGGGGCATTTTTTCTGACTTTGCATGGACCCATATACAAGATGTTAAGTTCTTCCATAAGCGCTTCAATAGTCAATCGTCTGTTTGAGCGAATCAGTTTTGCCACTGTTTGAACGTTTTAGACTGTTTTTGAGGTCGAAGTGCGTCCCGACTCATTTTTATTTTTCTACGTAGTCTTCTCGTAAGTTTATACACTTCACCCCCAGCGTTGTTCAAATCCAGTGGCGTAACTAAAGATGTATGCCCCCCTCCTCAAATTAACATACTTGCGCTAGAAAATTTTAGTTTTTTTTTGTGTCGTTAGTTACGGCAGTGTTTCCATCGCTTCAACCCGTCCAAATATTACTCGGCGTATTTCTCTGCAAAATAGTTGTTTACGAAGATGATGGCCTCCTCATTCGATGCAAATCTTTGTCCTCCGAGCGCAACTTTCAGCTTAGGGAACAAACAAAAAATTCGCTTGGGGCTAGACCTGGTGAATAAGGAGGGCAAACATATTCCCAACTTTTGTTAACGAGTGCTGCCATCTTCGTGTTGAGGTCGGAAACTTTTCAGACAACCCTCGTATAATAACCAAGTTTTCAAACAGAGCTGCCCAAAAGCATTATCATTAGCATTACAGCATTACCATGCAACAAAACAAATTAGCATTGACATTGCCACTAATGCTAATTATAGGCATCATTAGGTTCCGGGCATTAACGCCCAAAAGTGATAAGTGAAATAAGACTAGTTGAGGATCAGATGATGGTGATCCTCTAATTTTCTTTTCCTGGCCGTCCATGGTATCGCCGGCCCATAATTCGATGCCACTAGTTACCTGAAATGTGTGGAGGAGCGAACCTATAGTTAGCCTTCATGATTAGTTAGGAGGGCTCCAGGAGATGGAGGGAAAGAACAAGCCTTATAATAACATCACGTTATAAAAGAAATTTTATTTAAACAGGTTTCACTACTCATAGGTAGATTCACGGATCATTATAAGTAGTACTAATTAATATGACTAGATAAGCTGAAAATGTACTAGTTCGCACTGGATTTTAACAATCTCAACTAAGTATATGAAGTGCAAAACTTTAAATACTCCCAAGATTGTAATACTTACATATATGCTTTAATCTGTTTAACGAATATCAAATGAATGAATAAAAGAACAAAATAAGTAGTAGAAAAGTTTCATTTTGTCGTTTAATTAAAGTACGACAAAATATCGAATCAGCACTCGGGAGTCTGTTTCATAAACCTTGACAAGTGCGACAAATAAAAATTTTACAATAAATTTTTGTTTTAATAATAAATTTTCGGTTCATTTGATTCAAGTGATAGTGAAAATGATAAATAGAAGTTGAAAACATTTCTCGGTGTTCACGATATTTTAAAGAAACGCTTAGGAAAAAATTTCGTATAAGTAAAGTGAGTGCCAAACAGAGCTGGGCAATCCTTAAGTAACAAAAGATTTAAGTACTACTTAAAGTACATTTTCGTTACTTAAGACTTATTACTCAATACTTTTGAAATGCCCCTACTTAGTACTTGAACATAAGTACTAGCGTCTATTTACTTGTACTTAAGACTTAGTTTTGAGTCTAATAAGTATCTACAAATATCAAACTCTTCGTAGAAAAGAAAACACAATCTCTAACGCAACTCCTTTTTTGTTGAGTTTTAAAGCACGCAAAGAAAAAACAGGTGCCGCACTCACGCGCCAAGGCAGAACCTTAGACAAACTAATAACATACAAACAAGACTGGGCAAGTAGAACAAAAACCAGTAACGTCTCGCCCGAATATAAAATCGACGATACCTCGACTTGATGACATAATCACTGACATGCATAATATGGACTGATTATGTTCATAGAAATACACTGCAGAAAGTGAGCTCACTTCTATATTGCTGACTCTTTTTAAATTAATTAATTTTAAATTAATCTCTTCATGGTTATTACTGATTAAAACTGTTTTACCAAAGACAATATATTCATTAGATACGCAGAAGAAATTCTAAATGTTTTATTAAAATCACCTTCCGAGCTGCGTGTACACTTTTTCAACTTCCTGCCAATCATTTTTTTTAATGTTGTCACCGACGTACGAACTCTTTTTGACACGAGCAATTGTGCCCACGTAAAATATAAAAGTAAGCAGTCCATATTATATACGTCAGTGGACATAACCAAGGATAAGCAAGCAATGCCTCGCTCCAATTTTTTCTTAGATATTTACTGTCATTTTTTTTTTCTTCGAATTGTTATGCATTATTGGAGGCGATAATGGGTGTGCTCGGGCGGACCTCTAATAGTTTTTATGAGTGAAGCAATGAGAGTGAAAGTTTTACTCTACCTGCAGCGTCGAAAACTATAAAAAACTATAAATAGTAGCCACTGGTTACTATATATATTGATAGTTTTCAAAAGGTATTTATTTATTAATATCTATTAACTGAACTTGACAAACTTTATTATATTACTGCCAATGTACAATGATTCTAAAAAAAAGTATTTTCAAAAGTACTTCAAAAAGTACTCAGTACTTTTTATAGACTTAGTACTTAATTACAAGTACTTTTCATACATGCGGTACTTGTACTTACGCTGAAGTACTCAGGCCTCCGTTACTTGTACTTAAGTACTTTTTCTTTGGTACTTGCCCAGCTCTGGTGCCAAACATATATTATAAAAAATCCGCCCTCAACTTAAATATGGAACGAATCGAAATAAAGATCTTTTTTCAGAGAATCAAGTGCTCTCTATGCTCTCTACATTGGCTTAGAAGTGGAGCTCAATACCATGTAATTGCAGAATATGTTCTAACCGTCGACAAAAACTTTCCGAATAACTTTTTTTATTGTCCCCATAATTAAATTTAAAATTACAGGTTTTTTTACCCATTCTATCTATTTTACATACATATAACAATCCGACAAGTATAAATGCTTTTCATATGAAACAAAGTAACTGGATTCCTTTTATCAATTACTATGACAATCTTGTCATTGTTTTTCACAGAAAACTTGTCACTAGTCACATTGATATAAAACATGACAAAATTTGGGTTTATTGTTACAAGTCCGAGAGCAACCGACAATCCAAATCGGTAAAGTAGGTCTTTTGAAATGATCGCAATATGAATGGCATTGCTTCGCAGGATTCACCAAGTTGCGTGCAAGACGACTCCAAAGTTACATCTGTAGCTCAGAGAACTGAGCTAAAAATAATTATTGTTTGTGATCTCTGGGAGTTGATTGTGGTATCATTAAAAACTAACGATACCAATTAAAAAACGGAGATTACCAAAAAAAAAAAAAATCAAATGCTTTATTATATATCCCTAATTTGGCTTCTTCCTATATCTACCTATATATCAAGATGATTCACCTTTACGATCCTTGAAAATAGAGCTGCATTAAAAACGTAATGCATTACAGATAATGCAATAATTTTGCATTATCATTACCTCGTAATGCTAATCAAAAATTTAGAATTAGCATTGCTCGTAATGCTAATTATAGAGAGCATTATTTTTTACATTATTTAAGTTCTAAAAATATCTGCAATAAATAACCATATCATGTCTACAGTAATATTTTTCAATTAAGGAAAACAGAGTAGTTTAACTAATAAATATAATATGATATTATAGATTTAACTAGGAATGGGCAAATTATTTCAAATATCAATAAATCGTATCGAACGATTTGATTTCTTCAACAATCGATTGAACTAAGATATCGTGTGCAGCATTGTATCGATTACATCGATATTTTTCATTATAACCGAATACAAACAAAAAGTAGGCCAGTCTAATTCAAGCTAAAGGTCAGAATCACCGGAAATAGTTCCCCAACTATGAAATAGAAATATATATGTACGTGTTCGTGCGAATCCTTCCCTCTACAATGTCGCTTATTATTTCTGTTGGAAAAACAACAGAAAATCTAAACTGTCCTATTGCCTATTTTATTATTATAATTTGTATGGAGATGTAGACAGAGTTTCCTTCCGTTTTTCATCTAGTTTCCGCGCCCTATAAGACCTTTTGTAACTAACTTTTTCAAAAGAACAATTCAATCATGCGATTACCACAGAATCACGGCAGAAGTTATATGAAGTATGTATGTACAAATGTGTTGCGCTATATCATCATAAAGCACTGTATATAGTATACATTAGCTGTGTTCCTGGGGCTACATCATTTGTAGAATTTTTTTTTATTAGCTCACCTGAAAGCATCATGTTGTATACAGGAAGGAAGAAAGGTATCTTTGTACGAAACATCCTACCCAGCCCTTTCAGAATCTCGATCAATTTCTGAAGTTATAAGAAGAACAACATAAAGTGCAAACAAACATTTCTTTATCAGGGGACCATATGAACCAATGAAGAATATCATTATCATTAATCCTAAAAGATTCATAGCGCTAATCATCCAGAAAAAAAAGATGCCGACTCTTGTCTTACCTTACACACTCACACCCGCATCCTGATTTCCAATTACAGAAGAAGAAAAAAACTTTTAGCAAATTTTGTATATACTTTGAATGGCTTAGTATAATCTAATCCCTTTGATTAATCTATCTAAATCGTTACAATATCTCTTTATTACACAGTTTTCATGGTGAATGCGGTACCCTTCATTGGCTTTGGTTTCCTCGATAACTTTACGATGATAATTGCTGTAAGTTCCCTCTATGTATATATATATAGTCAAAAAACATAACTAATTAAAAGTGTGCATCTCTCAAAAAATAAAAATTTTCTTCTAATTAAACTTATACAAAAAAAAAAAAAAACACATTTCAGGGTGATTACATCGAAAATGTATTTGGAATGTTTATGTGCATATCAACGATGGCAGCCGCTGGTCTCGGCAATACTATCAGTGATGTTCTTGGTATTGGTTCAGCATACTATGTAGAAAGATTATCTGAAATGCTGGGTCTGCGACCCCCCAAATTAACTCCAATTCAACTGGAAATGAAGTCAACAAGAAGAAGTGCAAACATTGTGAGTATAAATCATCTACAACATACTATAGCTGTACTTACTATATACATACATACTTTAATTTGTATCTGTTTATGCACCTGTAAATGTGTAAATAGCTTTATCTCATTAAGTTTGGTAATTAAGTCTGAAGCGTGAAATGATTTATTTCGTTTTCATGGTAAAGCACTTCAACGAAACCATTTATCTTGAAAGGTGGATCTTTACGAGAACATTTTATTTGCATAGGTAAAGTATAGCATCAGCATAATTCTATCTACATATTACCGGTAAAACTAGAGCAATTTGTACGCGCGCTTGGTTTGTATGAAGATGCTTTGCCATGCATGAAAACGTTTTTCTGTAGAAATATCAGGAAAATTTTATTTTTAGTAATATAAACGGTAAAGGATTTTATGGAAACTTTATTCTTTCATGAATGCTCGATATTGATCCATGAAATAAATTTTTATGTATGCATGTCGGTAAAATGGATTTTCACTGATGATATCTATTAAATTGGTTTTAGATCCCGTTTATTATGTAAATCTCAGTTTAAATCATTTGTAACTTTTTTGTCATTGTAATATGCATGCTATGTATTTCATGGGCAATTTTTTGCAAATGGAAAACAAAAATAGGCTTAGTCATAGTCATAAAAAATGAAAGCCATTTTGTTGTTAGAAAAGGATTTTTTTCTTTTTTTTTTGTATCCACCAGATGTGGGTAAAGGTTGACAGGATATGATAGGTATTAACTCCATCCACAATGACGGCAATAATTTCGCGAGAAATGCTCTCAACATGCAAGATAAAAGATTTGAAAATATGATAGCTGAAAACTCGGTATGGTAAGCAGTGAAAGTAGTCGAAAATAAATTAAAAAAAAAAAACAGCATCAGGAGAGTGCTTGAAAAAATATATACAATAAAGGGGATGTCTTTAAGCTGGATCTATCTACAAGGTCCGGAGGATTATTATTATTTATAGGGAGATTCAGACAGGACTCCCACCTCTCATCTAGTCACTGCGACCTCTAAGATGTTTTGTGACATTACCCCTAAATGACATAGGGCGCCCATTTGAACTTAAGATCTCTAATAAAGCCTATGATGCTCCTGGGGGGGTGGGGGGGGGGTCATTTTTTCGACATCCTCTGAATGCCTTTCCTAGATATCTTAGCCTTATGCGGCACAGACCTTCACACCAACACAGAACATGTTGAGCGGTTTAATCGTCTTCCATACATAAGCGATAGGTCTCATCATCGACCTTACCCATCTTTTTAAGATGATATCTAAATGGGTAGTGCCCAGTAAAAAATAGACCTGTTATGAGCCTTAGTTCCTTTGTGCTGAGTATGAGGAATGCTTTTTTCCTATGTTTCGAATACTTTATAAAATTCTTCGTTTGTCTCAGCCCCGGGGTATTTTCCCAGTGTGCTTTTTAGTACAGTCCTCCCAAGCCTGATCGGAGCTGAAAGGTGACTTTTTGGGTGTCCAAAGACAGGCCCAGGGCCAATAAACAGAGATTTTAGCTCCTTGCAAAGAAGGCGGTCCGCAATCTCGTTGACCTTAATGCCTTCGTGTCCTGGTACCCACATCAGTGTCACCCTGCTTATTTCGGCCAGTTGCTTCAGGACAGTAAGACAGTCCCAAACCACTTTGGACTCAAAGGCAAAAGAATTTAACGCTTTAAGTGCTGCTTGGCTGTCTGATATTATGTATATACTATATATGCACTTTAAATGGTGTTTCAAAGTTATGGCGTTCCGGCATAACGTCTGAAATTGGGTTGGCCATTGGGGCCTCTATGAAATCCTGGAGAACTTTCAGGTGCCCAACCAAATTGTTTGTGCTCAGGAGGTTTGCCCTTTGCAGCCTAATTGCCTCCTTCCTAACATGTAAATGTAAATGTAGTAGGTCCATCATAGCCTCTAAGGGCGCAGTTGAGCAGGTACGCACTGCATCAGTTATTCCTAGACGTGCAAGCCGTTGTAGTTTTTGCAAACCAGCTTGAGCCGTCTCTTGTTTTGTTTTTAGCCACCAAATGAGTGAGGCATATGTGATCATGGGTCTTATAATAGATGTATATGACCACAGAATCATTTTTGGTTTAAGACCCCAAGTTTCGCCAAAAAGCCTGCAGTCGTAAAGGTAACAACTATTGTCTTACTAGGATTGGCTCGAAGTCCCATTGTTTGGCACCATTCTCGAACTAAGTTTAGGGCATTCTGCATTAGATCAGAGATTATCCGATCACGTTTGCCCCTAATTGTAATGGCCAGGTAATCTGCATAGCCCTGATTATCATAGCCAGAGTTGAGCACCTTCTGTAGGAGATCATCGACAACAAGCGATCATAGTAGAGGGGACAGAACCCATCCTTGGGGACAGAACCCATCCTTGGGGACATACCTTGACAGCCACTATTGTTATAGAGTCCTCCCCCAGATTACCTGTAATTCTCTGGCTTTCAAGCGTAGCTTTTATCCATTTTATCAAGAAAGTTTCGATTCCTTTTTTGATAGCTGCATTCTCAATGGCTCCAAAGGAGGTCCGGAGGATAATATTAATAATAAGAACGTGTACTACATACGAATTAATTTTGGAACAGCATCTAAGATGAAAATAATAACCGCTATTAAATCGCTGATTAAATGCAAAGCAAGATAAAAAAACAACTTTCCACTTAGTCGAGTTTCTGTGAATTTAAACATATAAGCAAATGTACTCTTAGCAATCCTTGAGATATATGAACAGCTTGACAATATCATTTTACAAATTCAAATAAAAAGGTGGATTCTAACAAATTGTAATAACTGGAGAGGAATCTGCTTGCTGCCTACTATGCACAGTGGATTTCTTTGTATGGGAGATGCGTCAATATATCTGCAGTAATAGGTAAATGCTGTGAGTGAAAAAAAAAGCAAAATATTGCCGTAATAACATTATAGTTTATAATAAAAACCCAAAATAATCACAATAATAGTTTAAATTCCAAGCTTTTATAGTTATGGCACACTTGTCAATCATACCTTTGACACACCTTTGCCCACCCCTGTTATTTCTGCTGAAAGTGGTGAGTTGGCGAAAATTTTTCGACTGGTATTACTGTCGTTAGATCGTTCCACTTCTGCCCGTGTGAGGTTGATCTACGATGAGGATTAACCTAGCCCTAAGCTTGGATAAGCTATTTTCAAGCTAAAACCTGGTCTTTATCTTCTTGGGATCTCACTTGCCAGTTTTTTTCATCCAATCTGTATGCAATGTGAATGAAATACTCGAAGAAACTGTTTCAAGAATAAGAGTGGAAATAAACCGAATTCGTATCTCACTTCATTCACATACCTTTGCAAGCAACTGTTGATGTCATTCATCTCGGTTGGCAGTCTTTGATGAACTAGTCTCAGTCAAAATGTTGCACGCTAACCGTTGACCATAGTCAACTGCAGCTTGTGCGAGATGGACAATACTTTGTTACCAGCAGGGACTACTATGGGAACAAAAAATGTAATTTGGTCCTTGAAATAGGTATCCTCTTGAATGGAAACTTTGGTGTATAAAACTTTGGTGCAATTTTCCCGGAATTTTCTGTTACCGTAGTAATGTTAGCGGGATAACAATTTTGTTTTACTCGAACAATATGACCATAGGGTGTTAGCACTTTGCCTGCTAATTTTGTATTTATTAAATCTTTAATTAACAAATACTGGTGTTTAGGCAATTTTGCCTCGGCCAAAACGGGTAAAACTTCTTCGATTTCAATTTTTGATATGTCGCTGTTTGAATGCAACGAATTTTCCTGAAATAGACTGTTCATTTAATCCTGCTAACCTACATTATTTTGTCCAACACTGGACTCAGGAAAGGGTTTCGTAGGCATCCCGCACCGACTACACTCATTTTGGGAGTCACTATCTTCTAACTACATTCAACCAATCGTACCAATCTACTCTAAATTTTAGATCATCTTGATAAAAATTCTCTCTATATCTATATCTAGTATAGATATTCATCCCTGAAAACTTGCAATGCACAGAAGTACCTAACTTAAATAAACAAAAAACCACATGTTGAAATAAAATCTCTCCTATTAAATGCCAATTCGGTAGACTACACCAACGTAGAACGCGTGCTACGAAACGTCTACGATAGCGTAAGCCCCTTTTTGCGAAAAACGATACACCTATTCGTAAAGGTTATTATTTTCCTTTAATCTACAATTTGACAGTTAAACCAAATCTATAAAGTTCTAAGAAATATGTTAAAAGTCTCGATGAATGTAAGAAAACAGAAAATTCTATTGCCTAGAACTAAAATTTGTAGAACCCTTGTTAAATACAATTCAAAATTCGTAGGATGATAACAAGTATAAAAATGCGTAAACCTTAAACCACCATATTTACAATCACAATATCACGGTGACTCACTGTCTCAGGTAATAAGCACACGGTTAGTTTATTCACTTCAGATGTCAAACAAATAATCCTCCATTAATTGCTTTGCTAATTAGCTGCAATTTCAATGGAATTAAGATGACACATTTTTTTATTGTTGACATATGAAAAAATCTTCTGTGCTATGAAAAAAATTCTGACTCAAGTATTCTGGAAAAAATTAAGTCTATCATCGATCAAGCAATCAGAAAACAATGGACTGGACTTAGACAAGAACACTCCTGTGTTGATGAAATGTTGTATAAAAAGCGATACTTTTGTTGATTGACTGTTGGAAAAATCACTTCGATTCAGTAGACCAGCATTAAATGTGGAAAGAACTACATCGACGCAAAAGTCTTCTAAAAGAACCTTTACACCAATTTCAAATGTTGAATTTTACCATAGATATACATCATTTCAAATGTTATGGTCCATTCCGGAATGACCACCCAGCCACATAAATTTTGTATACTTTTTTGGTACTGCATGCGACATCTAGTTCTTGTACCATCTATGATTCTGCACAATAGTAGAGTGTTCGATAGCTTTGATATCAATTCTATAGGTCGTCAAAGATGCATACCCACTTTCGTCGCTTGTATTTCTAGTATCCTTTAAAGACATCCTTATATACAGATGCTTTAGACAAGAGCGTGTGTGTAATAGAATGAGAACTGACTGACAGTCTGTTTACGTTATGCTAATGATATTTGTCTGCTATTGATAGAAAATTTTGCAGTATTAGTATAGATTAACTGATTTGAGATTTAATATACTCCAAAATAAAAAAAAATAAATTCAAATTAAACATGTCTGCCTACGTAAATAGCAAAAAAAAATGGAGGAAGTGGAAAGCTTTTAATACCTACTTCTGTAGCATAAGTTGTTTCCTCTACAGTATAGAAACTTTCCACTTCCTTGCCTTCAATTTTCCTTTTAACCTCAACGAGTGTTTTCTCAGATATGAAACTCCAGTAATATGGTTAGTTAATAGAAACACCGCAAACTTTTAACTGAATTGTGAAAACAGAACTATTTATAGTTATGAATCGTGAAAGATCTGACAATCCTTATCTTTGTTAATGTGGAATTCTGAAAAAAAACGCTATAAAAGATTGTGTTTTAAATAAATATTTCCGAAAATGGTCAAGTAGACGGAATCGACTAAAAAACCATAATGAGAAAATTGAATCGAATTGTCCACACACTTCAAGATAATAACGTCAACATCCAACAGTAGCCACTTTATTGGGATCCATTAAGAACACATCTTACGAGTAAAAACTAAAGCTGCATCAATCGGGATAATCAATAAGCTATCGACCGAAACATTATCCGATGGAAAGTTACCCGCTTCTGCTCTATGCCCCACGAGGGATTAAAGTAGCAATAAATGAGAGTAGACATTTTTTAGGGTTAATTCAATTCGATCATTTTTCCGTATGGGGAAAAAGTAGGGGAATGTCGTTAGGGTTGGTCACCCTTTGGACTTTTGCCCATAACTTCCGTTTAAGGAAGAACATGGTCAGGTCAATCCAAGCACATCTTTGAAAAGGTCTGGGAAAAGGTCTGAGAACACTTTTGCTACTGAGCATCGCAAATTGATTGAGAGAAAAATGGGGAAAAAAAATATAAGCATTAAAAAAAAAGTGAAATGCTGTACAATCGACGAAATGTGCTGAAGTAATTGAAAATATTCTGGAAAAATTAATTAAATAAAATAAAAAACCGAATTTGTTGCGATTTTCTGTTTTTTAGCAAAATTTTAATGGCACATTATTCGGAATCGCATTTCCGGCAAATTTAATAGCTCGTCGTTATATTGGCGCACTTCAAATGCACTTCTAGTCACTTGCATTGTTCCTTTAGCTGGTGTTTTATTGCCGAACTTCGTTGAGATTGTTGCTAAACGTCTTCGAAACTCACAATCATATTTAGTTCAGTCAGTAGGTGCTTTTGCCTTACAAAAGTTGTGATTTTTATATATGTTACTTAGTTCCGGGCCCCGATGAAAAATCCAAATTTTCACCCTTGGTTGGGGTCTGCGCGGTCCACCATCTTGGATTAGAGGAACAACAAAAAAAATTTATATATATGTATATACAGGGTGATTCAGAGCAAGATACCTTCCGGTATACCACGCGATTCCTTGGGGTAAGCTGATCAAAAAATTGTTCCACAACCCCCCCCCCCCCCCCCCACCCTCCCTAGAAACCTTCCTTTAGAGTTGTGGCCAGTTGAAGATTTCGCCAGATTTTGGTTATTGTTGGCTTATTAAATAGCCCAGAATAGTAGCGAAAAGTGTATTCCTCTGTATTTGTTAATGAAGCATCTTTAAGTTATTCTCAAATATTTCCAAATTACACATGTAGCCCAAATTTATTTCTTCTAATTAATGCCCCTACTACCCTCTATCACTGGAAAAAAAAACCGCATGCCAATACCTGAATCGGTTTTAGCACTGGAGGTTTATTGGCAGATTCAAGCCAGATCATAAAATTGCATTAAACCAATAATCACAGGTAGGTACGTAGGGTCTTTTATGACTGGACCCACAAGGTAGTGGTATACATATTTTTTTTTTTTTTTTTTTTTTTTTTTTCAAAACAGTTCCTCAACGTTTGATCCTACGATAAAAATGGCTCAAACAAATTTTAAGAAGACTAAATTCCCTAAATTTTTTGATGTGTAACGAGTTAAGCGGCGGAAGCGTGAACATTCTTCCAAAAGAAACATGTATACGTATAATAACCTTTATACAGGGTCTTTTGTCCATGGTAGTCCATATGACAGAAGGTGATAGTAGTCACCTAGTCAAACAAAAAATTGTAAGGCAAGGGCGGATCGGCATCTCAACCGTTTCGAAGTTACAGGGTGATTAAGAAAATATGCAAGCCTTTCACAAAGCACCCTGTATCTTAAAAAGTAAAAGGTGTACAGTCATTTGCAGAGCTCATTGTATGCAGAACTTCATCGCCTTTCCTATGACTTATCTACCAGCCCCGTACTCCTCTCCCCTTAGGAGTTATGTTGGCCTCTTTCTTTTGGCTTATTATCAAACATGAACCACGCAACACATTCACAATGCTTAATTTGACGATTCCATATTTTCGCATCACTTTTTCGCCGTATTCACTGATGCTAAAAAACATTTTTTTTTAAATTCCAACCCACTGATTGAACATCGCATACTTGCTTACATACTCGCCCCAAATCTGTAATGTTACGCAAAGTTCGCTGTTAGTGAGAGAAGTTTTGCCGCAGTTGGCCGACCTAGATGGCACGCCAACCCTGACTTACTTCCGCCTATTTAAATCATATTAGCTCATTAGGTCCTAAGGACAATATTAACCTCTTATCAATAGTCATATGATATACATACATGCAAAATTCAAAATAACAAAACCATTTTAGCTATTAGTTGTTAGTAAATATTTCTATCTATTTCCTGACTAAGAAAGTATCTCTAAGATATTGTGTGGAGACATCCTCTTCCAATATGTTTGACAAACTTCGTATTTGCCATACTAATTTAACAAATATCTGTGATAAACCGTTCCCTACCTACTGGGCCTCCAGCCCAACGCCTTGTCCGATTCTTAGTTTAAGTTCACAATTAATCAAACTTGGATGTTATGATAGTTAAATAATTGTATACTTTGTAGATTTAAAAAATATCTCTTACCCTAACATAAATTGTATATTTATATTAAGCATATATAGGTATTTTTTCCTGATAGATGCAACATCACAAACAAAATATAATTTAAAAATCTTCACAAACACTTAAGCAATCTTTAACAGCTACCCTTACCTGTTTTTACAGTTTTTTTTCTGGTAGAAAACACAAATTTCTTTGTTTTCTGCTAAATTCTATACAAAACTATTTCCGTAAGCAATAGCATTTAAAAATATCAATTTAAAAAAAAATAATAATTTTGAAAAAGAAAAAATTCACAACTTTGTTTTAAAAAACCACTTTTTTCGCGCTATAACAACAAAGAAGAACAAAAACCTTTGAAATTTTACCGCACAACAACCTATTTTTCACTTAACGGTTCACGTAAATAAACTACATTTGAACACTTTAAAAATTGATTATTTTACTTTAAATACTACAATTATCACTTTATTCCACTTTAATAGCAATAAAATAGTCAAAGTTCCGAAATAATTTACATTTTTCTGAGCGATCTAAAAGAAATCAAGATGACGCGACGAAACATGTTCCATTTGTGTGTGACAGACAGTCTATTATTACCTCACCTCTACTCTAGTACAATTCGATACGTCGAATTATTTTCAAATTAAAACAAATATAACAGTAACATAGCATTACCACCAGACAGCACCACCTGCATTATGTTTACACATTTCAAAGATTTTTTGATTGACTAAGAAGTAGGAAGCTGTATGCAGAATCTTGATTACGATCGAAAATTCATTGATATTTACTGTAAATTTAATTTCGATAAAATCATCATATCGATGTAGACTTAGAGTGACACTTCAGTAGGACTTTTTTGATGATCTTAGATAATATTTTTTGGAAAATGAAAGATTTTTCTCATTTTCGGTGACAAGAACCTCACAAAACTTACATATTCCTCCCTCTACACGTATATCTTTTCGTTTTTCGAATCCAAACTTAAATTTCTTTTTATGAATTTCTGAATATTCCACAAGAAGATGTTACTTATGTAGAAGCAATAGTTTTGATGGATGGATTGAAGAGAGGGTGAGACCCCAGACAGGATTCTGGAACACAGGCCACAACAAGGCCCATTGTTCACCCTCCATACATACGAGCAATTGCTCATGGTCCCAACCGGACGTTTTTGTAAAATTCACAGTATTAGCAGTTCGTGCATCCAAAGAGCAAGTACTGTGTTATTCCGAGAGAGGGAATTCAGGGTGGTTTTACACTTCAAAACCAGTTTGGAGGTTGTAAAGGATTTTGACAACAAAGTCCCTGACAGCGGCTTATCTATCCGAGCAGATGGCGATTTCTTTATTCTCAGTAGCTGAGTTGAGGAGATTCCTTCCCGCTTCCAGGATGGTCTTGACTTCCGCCTGGAAACCCGTGACATGGTTTTCAAGGTGTACGGCAATTTCCATATGAGGCTCCTCGCAGAAAACGCCTGCTTCGATGTTTTCTTCAGATTTGGATCCGGCTGTGTAAGTAATATGGTTTGTTAATGGATGAAGCACCCAATTCACGTTTAAAGTCGCTTTTCAGCATATCCACCTCCTCGAGGTCGCTGTCCCTGTCGATGTCAGATGCAATAGTAGACTGTGTAAACTTAAAACTGGATTCGTACGGAACTCTTGTTTCAGTGTGAATATAGCTCTGATTGAGATGCAGTCTCAGCGCGCTACGATTGCCGCCCCCTTCTTGATGTGTATTTGTATGGGGGTGTATCTTAAGATGGACCTCAAGAGTCCGAGTAATGGCTAACTTGAGCGCCACTTATACTGAGGAGGCACAGTTTTTAAATATTTTTCAATATCCTATGTATTTTACCCTTGTCTTTAGCTCCAAACGAATGGAGCCGATAGAGAGCAGGTTCAATCTGAGGATGCTCCTTTTCTTATTAAAAAGGCATAGATCCGTTTTCAGTGGATTGATGCTCAGTCTGAAATCCCTATCCCAGGCTATGACTAGTCGTATCGCGTTTTGAACCAGTCCACAGAGTTCGGATTCATAACTGCTGGTGACTAAAATCACCAGGTCATCTGCGTAACAAACCGTTTTGTACCCCATCCGAGTGAGTGTTAGCAAAAGATCGTCCATAATGAATACCTATAATAAAGGTGATAGGATACTGCCCTGGAAGGGTGCCCCTATGGATGTTTTTCACTCTGCTTACCCCTCCCAGATCGACAGCTCTATTGTTCAACATGTGTGCAATCCTGTGTTTCAGGGACAGGTTCACTCCATGTCTTGCAAGCGTTTCAGTAAGCTTATGTAGAAGAACATTAGTTAGTTTTGATTATTACTATTTACATTTTTCGGAATCAAGTTTCAATGTGCACCTCACTTAAGGAGTCTCAAATCTTCAGTTCTACTAAATCTCCCAGTATAGAACATATACTAAAACCTAAAATTGACTGGCCTTTGCAAAACATTTGTTGGTAAGCTAAAATGTTACGCTTGCATTGGGTTTTTTATTATCTCCTAAGATGGTTGAAATTTATTATAGATTCGCCTTTTTGAAATTTGACTAAGGTACCTACTTACCTACCACCCAAGTAAGAATATGAACAGGAATGTGTCCGAGGATAGGAAAGAAATGCAATCTGAGAAACAGGAGTAGCAAATTTACTGACATAATTACGAAGAACCTTTTAGGGTGTGTACTAAAAACTGATCCGACCGAACAGGCTCATTTTAATTGGAGCGATCCTAATCTTATCAGCCAGTTATCCACCTGGTGGCTATCGGTGGATACCTGGTTCATAAGATTAGGATCGTTCCGATTGAAATGACGTAAATTCAAGGTGAATAATTTTTGTATGATTGCTGTGAAGTCGATCTGCTCTTTTGGGTCAGTATAAATCAACATTTGGTCATCAACTGATTAAAATCAGTTAGCTTTAAATCAGTATAAAGGATGATAATGGCTGACTGTCGGAACACTGATGGAATGAGTATAAGCTTCTGCCGAAATATAATCCCGAAAACAATGCGACAAAAGTAAAATTATGTGAGAAACTTGCTAACATTTTTGGTTTTTCCTAACGATTTCTATTTTTTGGGGATCTTATTTTTCGGAATTTTGACAAAATTCCACACAATTTTATATTCTTTCAATAATTGTGACCTCTCAACTTCTGATATGCTTCGATACACTTTCAGTAAATGGGATTGAAGATGTGATCTATTCCTACAGTTTTATCATTGGGCAGGAATTTAACTGAATGTACATATTTCGATTCTGGATAATAGTCTTACATTAAAGCTCGTAAATATTGCACATTTTTACTATGGATGTGTTCTGGATAGTGTTAGTAATTACTGAAAATTCAGAGATATACTTGATTAGCTGTTCCTGCCGGTCGATTAACAACAGCTTATAATCTTAGGATGATTTCTTCCATCGAACTGTTTAGTAATTTACTGTTGACAGTATTTTTTTTTTTTTTAATTTCCTGCTCTATGATTTGTTACCGAAGAGCATAAAAAGCCTGGCAGGAGAAATATGTGCAAAAATCAATAAAAATGAAATTACTGACCGCGCACTGTTGGTGAAAAAGGCGAAAAAAAATTTTCTTTATCGGAATCAAATCAGCTCACAGAATGGAAATTAAATCATGGACAAATACGAACGAATATTCCCAAACTAAAGTGACAAACCTCAGGCGAGACAAGAGTGAAAACTGTTTGCCTTATTTTTGCCGAATTTAAGGATTCCCTTTTTTTATGCATCAATTTTCTCCTGCAGATGAACTTTTTTACTTTTATTCAAATTCTCTCTGTATCTAGAGAAATTTGCATGCCTACTTTTTTTGGTATGGCCAACCATTTCTTCTGGATCTCAATTTTTTTTTTTTTTTTATGAAATTATGAATGCATTTCCAGCCTCCCACTGTCTACTTCATGCAGTTCTATAAATAAATGACATCCATGAAAAATTGGATCTGTTAACAGAGAGATCCGGACAATGACAAAAGGAGAGTATCATTGTTTCAGTTTTCTCCCTCACTACCCACTCTCTGCATTACGGGTCAGATGTCACCTGCACAAGAGAGAAAGGGAGAAGTATCTGGTAATAGTGGAGCACTTTTAGTTTAGATTGGAAGTTTCGTCGTTTTTTAAATGTAGTTATCGAGCCAAAGTTGTTTGAATTGGGCCAACAGCCAAAGGTCCAATGCCTTAATTTAAGTATAGTGCGGCAATTACGATAGCTAGGAGGTGAGTCTTCGAGTTTGCTGAAAGCTGGTGAGTTCATCGTTTCTCGTAATAGTAAATTGTCTAGCCACAGATAAAACCAGTAGTGGTGGGTGTTCCGTTTAATTTTACGCTCCATTATCAATTTGGAGGTGACAAATAATTTAAACGATGCATTGATTGCCTTAGAAAATGCAATCTATTTGTTTTCAATACCAGAATGCAAAATATACTAATTTCTGTATCCTGGATAGTCTTAACTTCAGTCTGAAACACTATGACAGAATTTTGAAGATGTTTGTCCATTTCCATACAAGACAAAAACGGTCTGCACAGAAGACGCCCGGTTCAATGTTATCCATCGATTTAAAGCCGTTCATATAAAGAATGAGGTATGTACATATGTGATCAGTGGCGTAGAAAGGGCTTTTGGGATTTAAGATGGACCGTGAAAATGGTGCCCTAGTTTTTACCATGCCAGAAAAAATTTGAACACAGGAACTGGCGTGAAAATTTTTAATTAACTAAAATCATCTAATTTTGAGTAGGCTATGCTAAAAGGATTAAGTTAAGAATATTCACAAAACTATTTTACAAGCTTTCTGACTAACAGAGTTGTTGATCACACTTTCGAGGTCGATTAAGACAGTCCAGATCTCGTTCAATGTACAAAATCACCAGATTTTTCAATCTATAGAATCACTCATCGTTGAATGTAGTTAATTCCTTATAAGTTTCGACTTGGAGAACCGTCTGTCGCAAGTCGGGACGCTTATGGAGGATTTGAAACATAACGACGATATTCAAAACTAAATCAGCTAGGCTGAACTCTTGAATAAAACGCAGAAGATGTAAGAGTCCTTTCACATTCATTGATTCAAGGTGTTCAGATTTTGGATAAGCTTCAATGAATTTAATCCACCTTCTGCGTTTCAGCAGAAACTCATCCTTATCGATTTCATCAGCATCCAGCTTGCTTGAGTCGATTCTGATTCTCTGACGTCTACTCTAAAGGATTGCTGGTAGTCAGAAACTCGAAACGGCCTGCGAGTTCAGGCAGCTGTTAAAATCTTGTTTTTACTTCCTGGTTGACGTGATCAAATGAAAAAAAATATGTTGCTGAAGAGAAGTATAAAGAGCTTGCGATTACAACGCAACCTCAGCGTCGCATTCGATGAACGACAAACGAAGATGCCTGGCGAAAATTGCGAAGATGCTGGGCTTGCTTTTAAAGATAAACTACGTCACGTGGGTTACGTCGTGAGGTTAATCTTTAAAAGCAAGCCCAACATCTTCGCAATTTTCGCCAGGCATCTTCGCTCGTCGTTCAATGAATGCGACGTTGAGGTTGCGTTGTAATGGCAAACTCTTTATACTTCTCTTCAGCAAAATGTACACTCCTTTGTGAAATGACTTTTCGACTCTTCGTCATATAATTTGTAGCACTTTTAGTCTCTGTGCACAATTCTGCAAGTTGAGACCTCGCGTTTTCAAGTACGTTTGGACGCTATTCACCTCGACCAGAGCTTGTACCAAAAATAAAAAAAAATAAAAAAACTGAGAAAAGAGAAAGATAACATGACTATCAAAAGCGAAGCAGTATCAGTTCTCATATTTGCATTCTCCTTCCTTCCTGAAAGCAGCTCCGAAACCTCCGAAATTATTGAGAAACTCGTTCTGATCATTTTTACTGCATCACCTCTGTCGCTCAAGCTCGTTTAAATCAGGCGCTTCAAACTGGAACCAATTGTGTTCATCAAGACCCATTTCCAACGGTGAGTTGAAAAAGAAAAGAAAGCGAAAAGTCGATGAAGTGCTCCGAAGAAAGTGATGACTTGACTTCAGCTTTCACCGCATGAAGGCCAGCAAGGTTGAATGAATTTTTTATGCAAACAGAAAACTTATATTTCGGATAAACATCCAGAATAAGCGCTGCTGTACTCCAAGTGAAAAGCAGCTTTAGTTATCGTTAAAGCTAAATATCGCCACTGATTACTGTCACAGAAGCGTCGTGAGAAAGAATAAGTTCACCGGGTTCCGAAGAGCTAGAAGCTAGACTATCATTTTGATCATTACTGACACTGGCTTATAGATTCATAAATCTGAGTATCAAACATTGGATAGTCTTGTGCTCTCCTTCTTTGGCTTTGGCCAAGCTCGATGCCCAGATTTGTGAATCTACAAACCTGCTATGGTTATTTGAAATTGGAACCATAGAGTAAGTTATGAAAATTGACCTATCGGGTCATTTTATTAGAGGGGCTTTCAACAAGAACTTTCTCAGAGAGACAACTTAGACAAAACTTTGAACAACCGTCTCAGTTGTCTCAGTTCAAACCAACCAGCTGATTTGCCAATTTTGATCATAAAAAATGGATAGTAATAAATTGAGGAAAGTATTGTTGGTTTATTCAAATAGCTCAATAAATTTTAATTAGTAATTAAAATCACAAAATAACGAAACTAACTCAACTGAGACAAGAAAATTCAGTTTCATTTGTCTCAGTTGCTCGGTGGTTGCGTTCGATATTTGTAGCACAATATGGAACTAAGACAGTTCACCGTTTGGTAAATAGTTAGTTGGCATTGATTGGTGAGCGATTGGTGTATATTGGTCAGTGTGTGGTTGATAAAAAGCACCGTTTGTACCATATGGAGCAATATGTGAAGTGGTGGGTGGTGGGTGTTGTTGTACACTAAATTTCTCTGGGTAGAGATGACTTTGTTCGGGCGGTTTGTGAAACGGTGTTGCTTGATAATTCGCGATAATTTTTAGTCGCTCAACTTCTTTCTCACTGAAAGTGGAGGTATGGTCGAACAAGCTTGTTTGCATATGTCTACCATGAATTTGCCTGTCTTCAGTTTTCTCTACTTCCACAGCAATTTGAATAAGCTCGTCAAGTGAACTTACTCTTTGAGTGATCAAAACTTGCCTTATCACGGGGCTTAGAACTCCGGTTTTGAAGACGTAACAAGTTTCCTCTTCAATTTCCTTCGTGAGAGCCAGATTGTTCTCAGCGTATTTATTTTTAATCGCCCTTTTACACTCGACTACGTACTTGTTTAGCCTTGCGCCAAATGTATGGATTCTTTCACCGGGAATCTGAATGCATTTGCAAATTTCGCCCAGAATATCGTTTATGGATTTTGCTGGGGCAAAAGCATTGAGGACCAATTGTTCTAGTTCTGTTAGCGTCTGAATGTCTAGATACTTGACTAAGTCATAAGCTTCACCGCGCAGCTTAGTCTTCAAGAGTGGAATCAAAATTGTTTGTTCTTCATCTGACGATAACGCCTTATGGACTTGCTTACAGGAGTCAAGAAAGTTATGAAGCTCGTTCGCTGCATCGTTTCTATTACCTTCTGGGTAGTTAGGGACCAAACGGCTAGCGAGCTTAGATACTTTTTCTAGTGCATTCACTGTTTCATTTGGGGGAAGTGTGGGTGCCATTTGGAAGAGTGTGGGGGCAGAGTTGAAGGGACTGCGTGTAAAAATGTGTCCACTTCTTAATTGGCAATCACTAAATCTCGTAATGTGGTTTGATATACCCTGTTGATTTTGTTGTGCCAGGTTTTCGTGATTTTCATTTGTCTTGTGACAGGTGGTTTTTTCTGTTCTTGGTGGGCTTACACTTTCGAAATAGATTTGCTCTAGCCGGACATGAAAGTCATCACTTTCTGATTCATGGACGTTAGACAAAGACTTGGCACGTTTGCGGGGCGTCTTGAGTTTCGATTTTAGTCTTTTGGGTAGAGAAAAATACATGCGGGATAAATAGCAATTATCGAGGATTTTAGTCTTCTAGAAAAAATTACAAAGAAATTTACAGCTCGTAATATAGGTTTGGTCGCTAGCGAAGCACTTTGTTTTATGAATAATTTGGAGTTGTTTTATGTTATTAAATTATGCCGAAAAATTAGAGTAATTTGTGGTATTTAAAAGTATTAAAACAAATGGTAACGATATATTAATAATAAGATTAAGTTGAACGAAATATACATACGATTTGTATTAATTTTCCAACTATTGAGATAGAAATTTAAGTGAAAAAGTATTTCAGCATATTACAAGTAAAACCATAAAGAAAAACGTACTAATTCATGTAAATTAAGTTTTTTTTTTTTTTTTTTTTTTTTTTTTCAGTTAAAAAAGAAATTAAATGCTAACCTTTCGTCTCTGTAAAATTTATGGTCAATTTTTGCTACTTTTTGGAATAAAACTTGGTTTAAAATTTAATAGAAATCGAAATATTTTTGTATAGTTTTCGTATAGTATTTTTTTTTTTTTTAAGTTGATTAAACGGTTAAAACTAATAATAATTTAAAATTAAATTTGCTTACACATCATGTGTTAAAGTCGTATGCTGTATTGGGCTGCTGAAGGTTATCCACTAATCCACTAGTGCTTCTGATTACTTTTTGTTTCTTTTCTTCAAATTCTATTTATTTAATTTTTCTTTTATTTTATTGAATATTGTTCTTCACTTTTTTAAAAATTTCTTTTTGTCTCGCTTTTAAATTTCCGAGCCCGCGAAATAAATTACTACACACGATATTAATATCGAACTCTCGATCTAACAAAAAACGTTAGATCCTACCGGCTGCGCCAAATAATGTAGGGTAACTTTTTTTCACGGGACAGGAATTATAATTTAAACAACTCCTTATTATTAACACCTTTTTTTTTATTCAATCAACTTCTTCTCTTTTGTAATATAATTCGATTTATTATCATTAACTTATTAAACAATTATTCCAGTTACTACTTTCGAAACTAGAAAACCGCTCACCGTATTCCCGATCCAAAAATCAAATCAAAACTCCCTGAACTTCTTCGTTCTTGAGCGTACTTACCTGCAACTTTCGTCACTTTCGTGACCCAATTCTGCGATCAGAACGAATCAGCAGAATTGCGCATACTTTCCTCCCTTATTTACAACAAACAATTACTTGATGACAAGATATAGTACATTACAGTGCAGTGTCAGTGAGGCAACTGAGAATATCTCATTTGTCTCACTGAGAATGTGTTTGCCGAAAGCGCCTTATAATTAACAACTACTCACAATTATTTGTGTGGGCCAACATTTTTAATTCATCAAAATATACGATAATACTGTCATTTTATAAAAAAAAAAAAAATTGAATGTCCCCTTATTGTGGTGCCCCAGGTAGCCCGTCTCAGCTACCCTATCCTTGTTACGTCACTCTGTATATGACTTCACATACTTCACAAATTCAAAAAACAAAAAGCGGCCAAGTGTAAATTGGACTCGACACGAAGGGTTCCGTACCATCGTACAAAATTTAACACTTTGTATGTACTTTTTATTTATTTTTTCAAATGATAGTTAGGTGTCATTTGAAAAAATAATACCTACTTATGATAATAATGAATGACAAGGAAACCAGCAAAAAAAAAAATCACGTTTCTTGTATTTAGTTTTTAATTTTATTTTATTTTTATTATTTGTTGTTATAACTGCAACAGAAATACGCAGTTTGTGAGAATTTCAAGTGTCTACCTCTTACGACTCATGAGATACAGCCCGGTTACAGACAGACAGACGGACAAACATCGAAGGCTCAGTAATAGGGTTCCCGTTTTTATCTTTTGGGTATGGAACCCTAAAAATGGTCTTACAATCAAACTCTCGTAATAGGATGAATTCAAATTCAATTAAGATATTTACAATCTTACAGCTCATGTGGTCACCATCCTTTCAATGTAGAGCTGTACAGGTTGTGAAAGTTGAGAATAACTTCAAGCAAACAAATATCAAAGGATCTAAGTTGGCACTTTTTCGGTATTTTTATGGTTGAGTTTTTTGTACATCCAGATGATTGCCTAAAGATTTAGACCCAAACTCCAAGGTGGTGTGTGGTATCCAGATCAGTTTTTTTTTGTTACGTAAATTTTTTAAATATTTCAATCTATTTCTTAATTCCACATATGTAGGTACTTGCACAGTCAATAGAGGACAAGTTCATGCACTTATAGAAATCGGTCAGACCAACCCCAGCAATTCAATAAATTAATTTTTCCTAATCTCTTTTCAAGTCAAAATCCTCTGTTTTAAACCACCATATACAAATATGTACTGTAATTATTCACCCAACCCCTAGATAATTTTGATGATTACTAAAAACATTTTCATTAAACTCTGTATAAAGTACACAACCAAAAGTAAATCCACAATATGATTTCAACTGAAATTTTCAATTTGTCACTGAAAGTTATAGGCAGTTTTATTTGAAGATGTAGACCGAGATTTATATTTACATTAAAGTCACCCCTTCGAACTCATAAAATTCAGAGAAACTCACGCTTTCTCTATAAGCTTTGTCAATAAAAATAAAAACTTTTCAAACTTCTATACACTTCTATTTCTTCATAATATGTACAACAAAATCTCTCTCTCTCTCTTCTTTTCATTAAAGTTGAAAAAGTGTCTGTAATCGACGCAAGTCCATAAACAAAATGGAAAAAAAAAAACTTTAATTCAATGTTTGTTTTTTTTTTTTTAGAACCTAACTTAACTTCACCCGGATCACGTAGATATGTGCCATAAGTTCCCAAGTACATTTATCTAAGTCGTTGCTACGCCATCAAATTAGGGATTACAGCTGTTTCTCTTGGTTGATTAACTCAACACCACACACCGATATCATTAGTTCACAGGAGAGAAGATAAAAAAAAAAAAAAGAAAAACCTCTGAGTAATAAAGATGTCCTTCCAAAGATTTTATACTTCCTCACCACCGCCACCACCACCTATACATAGTTATACATACTTAAAGCCTGTAAGACTTCCAAAAATGTGCTGTTAAGTATCATATTACAGCGCGTATTTGGGACATGAATGGCAAAATATAGGTCCCAGCGGGATGGTTAAGATTTTATCCTTGAGGTTTACCATCTGTTGCTACTACACTTACTGCTTGTGGCTCACGTGATTCACATAACAGCAGACACTCCTTTATATATTTTTTTTGCTCTTCCACAGGACTTTCACAAGCATCACATCACCAGAAAAGAAATTATTATTCTTGACATGATATGCGTAGTTACTGCTCCTTGGAATAGCTACTTGAAATTAAATTACATCAATTTAGATTGTAATAATACTATAATTTACAATGACTGGCGTCGAACGAATTACGTTCCGGGGGTAATCCAGGAATATTGTGATGCAAACAAAACGAATGCAGCAATAAAATTGAATGAATTATTTCATGGAATTAAAAGTTAATAAAATCCAAAAACAATTTTGAAATGCTTTTGCAGTTGGATCGCATAATGCACTGGTGATGGAATACGAAATTAGTAGCCAAACATCAGATATAGTTGTTAATGGAGATTTCATAGTGAAATAGAATTCAATTTTCAGGAGAGGACGATTTGGGGTAATCAGAAAATGATCAATATAAATTTATAATCTGATGTATTGGATCGTCCCATAAGTACATAATGCGAATGTTTTTCATCTAAAATATATTCTTCTATAATGCTCTTGCCCTTTCCTCTGGGTAGACTTTCAATGACACTCTACCCAAAAATTCACTACTCCTCTAGTATCGTTTTAACATCCTTCATGATTATTCTGCCCAAATGATTTGAACAACTGGGGATTAAATGATAATCAGATAGGGGCGATGTCTGACGAATAAAGTGGGTGGAGTGTTGAAGAGCATTGAAACTCTTTCAGTCTTTGTAGTAGTGTCATCATGGTAGCCGGGCGTTATTCATCTTCAAACCAGAGATGTTTGTTTTTCTTTTAGTTCTGACTCAAGTCGCTCAAGCTGCTCGGATTAAACTTCATTTGTTATCGTTTGGTTTAGATTTAAAAGTCCGAAATAGATTAAGCCTTTCATATCTCATAAAACAGATAACAACACCTTACGTGTCGGTAAAGAACCTTGTTTAGCATGGAGTGTCGGTGTTTATCCTTTCTTTGAATTTTTTGTAGAAAATCCATTTCTATAGTCACTAATCAGTGCAAAAGAGGTTTATTACTGAGATATGTTTGACAACAACGGGCAAGCACATATTCACTCTCTGCATGACTCGGAAAACTTTGTGTGGAACACCAATTGGCCCAATCTATTGACTTCAAAAGTTCATCACAAATTAATTCACATTTTTTATGACAAAATATTACGATATTTTAACATATGTCAATACATCCAAAATGGCCGAGCCTGCCTCATACAAGCGCCGTGGAAGAGTTTGAGGAAGAGAATGCTCTTTGCGAATCAAGCATTGCAATGGGCACACTTTCCTAGACAAATTTCACCAAATCCAGTCAAACAAAACTCATCGAGATTATGCAAAATATGTTCCTTGAAGAAAAAGAAGAGCAAATCTCGATGGGAATGTGAGAAAAGAAATTTTTGGTGGCTCTTCACATGCCAAAATGCTTTAAAGCTTATCACACTCTTCCAAAACTACCTGGGGATGAGCCATAATGATCTAGCTTACGAACAAAAACAAAATTATGCTTTTATGTTTTACCATTTTTATTTTGTGTGTAATTTAGTCTTAATGTTATTGTAATACAAAAATGTCTCAAAATTAAATAGTGTATTGTATGAACAAATTATGTCATCTTTATCAGTGGTGCAATGGGTTAACCATATTCATCAAGACTAATTAATTACCCTAGACAGACTGTCTCCATAATGACTTAATTTTTAATTAAATTGAGGCAAATCTGCAGTGTGTCACACAAATGAAGTCCATCATTCAGTGAAATTGCAGGAAAAGTGCCACCAACCGTCAATAAAATGAGTTGAATTTATTGAAAAGTGGAAAGTTTTTCTAATAAAGTTAACAGTGACAACCAGCAGCTAATCATGAAAGAAATTTCTTTTCCGCTTTTCTTCTCTTTTTGATCTCTTTCAACAACAAAAATTGTCTTCTTCTTCTTCTTATAAATGCTTTGCAACTACAGTAAATACTCGTAAATTTTCTTGATAGCATTTAATTAAATTATTTAACTTTGCCATGATCTTTACTCACATTGAGGAACTGTCAATGACATTTCAAATGAAATAATTTTCATCCATATTCTGTCACCTATTTCATTTCCTTAAAATGACTGAATTTGAAATTAAGTCATTATGGACAGAGTCTGTCTTGCTCTATGGTATAGATAAGTGCGATATTGCATTCCACCAGTTCTAAAAACAAATATCCGAAGAAACGCCACAACAAAAGTGGGACATTAAGTAGATAAATAAAACAGCTGATGTTTGATATTGTTTTCTACTCTATATGAGTAATAAAAACGGCGCGACATCTCAAATGGCTAATTTAAAAGGTGTAGTTTTTGTGATGCGTGCCCTTGTGTGCAAGAAACATAAAACAAAAGCACGAAAGAAAAAACCTGTCTTAATCGCATCTTTCGACATATTCCCTTCGTTCCGACTCGAATGAGTAGAGCAAAGTGAGAAAAAGAAATGAGAAAAACTTAATATTCGTGCGCGATTCTCAATTGCAGTTCAATGCACAACCTCCCCCATCTCCGCTCACCCCCTTCTCCCTACGTTTTCGTGCGCGACGCGCAAAAGCTATGCCGTCTAAACTAGGCTAAAAGGATTAAAAAGTGTTTTACGTTCTGGGAATGTTTTCTGTTTAGGTGTGAATCTTTTAGGTTTATTTCCAGCATAATTAGGAATTAGCAGAGATAAATGTGGCAAAATGACGAATTTTAACCTACAATTCAACCGTTGAGTCGGAGTTTTAGATTGCAATCTGGCATAGAATATGGTTGATCGCTTAATATTATTGGATTGTTTTAATTGATTGCGAGTTATTCTTTTGTCTTTTTCATTATACTGTAATAAGAACTATCTGAGACATAGACTGTTTATGGTAAAATGCAACAACTCTTACTCCTCAATGAGGAGCGTAACTGATGGAGTACCACAGGGCGCTGTGTTGTCCCCACTCTTGTTCACGCTATTCATTGACGATGTCACTACAGCTTTGAATAATGTACATTTTCACATATACGCAGACGATCTGTAGATATACTCTAGTGCTCCTGGGGACAATCTCAGTGAAGCCGCGGCAACTATAAATACAACTCTTGTCAAGATTGCAGATTGGTCTGCTAACAATGGTCTGTCCCTCAATCCCTCCAAGAATCAGGCCATCGTCTATTCCATTCGTCTCAGAAACATCACCAGCCTATCTTCAGATCTTCCCAACATTCATCTTCTGGGGAACTCTATTAGGCTCTCAACTAAGCCGATCCTGAATCTCGGTCTTCTCATGGACTCATGTCTCACTTGGGAACCATAAATAAATAAGATTTGCTCTAGGGTGTATTATGGTTTACGCTCCCTCTATGCTGCTTCCCAGCATATTGATCTGGTCACCCGTACAAGGCTTCTCTCAGCCCTGATTCTTCCGATTTTTATCTACGCCGACGTAGTCTTGTTCCCCATCTCCAATGGAAATTTCTCCAAACTATTCCGTGCATTCAAGGCCTGCGCCAGATACGCTTTTGGTTTCAAACGAGGTTCACATGTGCCCCCACAGCTCCTGGAAATACTTCTTCCGTGTACAAATGCGAACATGTATGAATTTGGTGCCCTGAATCTTTTTTTAAGACTAGACATGGACTATTGCCCAACTATATTACTAGACGTTTTAGTTGGAGCGCTCTGAACAACCACAGAATTGTCCTCCCTAGGGTTCGCACGCAGTTTGGCGGAAAAACCGTATTTCTTAACGGGGCCGTTCTATGGAACCGTATGTCTGAGGAAGCTAGATGCGCTGCAACACTAAATTCGTTCAAGTCCGAAGCTCTGGACTTCCTGACGACAGCTGTATGAGGGTTATCCGACATGCTGTTCTGCGCTGCTCTCCATTTCTACACTTCTCACACCAGTTGCTTCACAGCTGTTATGGGATTGGATATGTTTTCTGTTATCCATCATTCAGAAGCTTTGATTATTGGTATAGAGCTTTTTTTTTTTTTTTTTTTTTTTTTTTAAATATGTATACTCAACCCCATACTAATCAAATTATTCAAACTAATCTACCCTAGTAGAAATTGCTCACAGTTTTACCTTGTCTCCTGCCCCGCAAGGGACAGTTTTTATGTAAACCAATACTAATTTGACTGAAAAGTATGAAGGTGTTTGCAGTTCATAAAGAAACAAATAGAAAATTATGTCCCGATGAGCCTCCCGATGAACATTCATTAAATCTCATCGAAGGGGCTCATTGGATAGCATGAAACTGCTCCCTATATACTAAACCAGCAATAAATAAATATTTATTATTGTCATCACCTTGACAGATGACATTTCTACTAGGAAAATTTGAATTGATTTTTGTGGAAAGACTGCTGCCGGTATGCTGAACAAGACGTTATGCCCAAATCCTTACGCCACAGCGTCTTATAGTTTGAATTCGGAATAAAATATGAAATCAATCGTAAATGCAGATTATCATTTATGAATTCATCATGACTCTCATTGACATGCTCTATAATAAACTCATCGTGACACACAGTGCTATGCTCATTAATAAGCTCATCGTGACACTCATTGACATGATCATTAATAAGTTCATCGTGACCCTCATTGACATACTCATTAATAAGCTCAACGTAACGCTCATTATGTACTCATCGAAGTGCTCATCTAATATTGTAAAATGCACAAAAGAGAAGCACAGCATACATTTCTAAATAAATGAAAGAGATGCAATTCTCATGCACACTATCTGTGAAAAAGTAAATAAATGAGTTTTTTTCCGGATTTGATTCAAAAGCGAATAAATTTCATTAGTACGTTCATCTGATTGCTCATGAGGAGCTCATTGATGAGCTCATCATGATATGTCTACCAGGGTAATTCATCAAATTCTAAGTTTGTTGTACTACATTTACGCTCCTAGTTGTATTCTATTTTCATTGTATTTCATTTTTGCTTTCTATGTATTCACTATACTGTATTTTAGGCTAATGTTACTTATAAAATCTGCTATCTTTTATGATTTGTTTTGCTACAGTGGAAATCTACTATGTAACTTTCTAAGATGTGCCCAGCGCTATGTGTGCCTTTGGCATGGGTACTCAAAAAAATTTATGTTTGTGTTAATACATCGAGTACGTCTTGCTAAATTTTTCTTCGAACTACAAACATTTTATAAACAAATGACGAATAATCATGATTTTAGAAGACCAGTAATAAAGCAGCAGGTAGAGAACGAAAATGAGCAATACAGCCTCTTAAATCCAAACAATAAAAATCATCTGTTCGTCGATTTCTTCTTGCAAAGTGAGTTGATTGCTATGGAGTGGTTCCCTACAAGACAATGCCACTGTAAACTGCTGTATGGTATAAGGATGTTTGTCTGCCAAAAATTTGACTGAGACTTCTCAAATGACGTCGTATGGAAGAACTAAGAAGGTACCTACTTCCTTCCAAATCCTTACTCGACGATAATCCATAAGCTTATCGTGCGGTAAAAAGAACATCGGATTTTATTACCCAGTCTAAAATTAATAAATGTGACTTCTGGTTCTTCCTCAAAAATTAAAGAATCACTTCAGGTGACATTATTTCTGCAGTAAACGATATTTTTTTCTGATTATACATATTTTATTTTTACATTTATTTATATTTCCGTAAATTTATCTAGGTACCATTCAAATTAAGAATTTAAATTTAAATTGATATTTTCCAAAGTAAAAAAAAAAATCATGTTTTTTTTTCGTTTTTCTTACAGGGTCGCATTTTTGGCATAACAATCGGTTGCTTAGTTGGAATGTTTCCACTTCTATTCATGGATACGAAACGTACAAAGAAAGAAGATGATAAAAAAGAATCTTCAAGTCCTAAAGAAGCCGTAATTGCAAAGTAATAATAAAATAAAAAAACGAGCAATTAAGAAACCACGATCATTCGGTTGTGTTACTCATCATTAGCCTTCCACTCTTAAACTATTTATGTATTTCGATATTGATCATCTGCGATTTTGTACCTACAGGAACATAATACTATTTTTAATCAAGTAAGAAGAAGAAAAATTGTACAAACAAACCTACATAAAGTTTGATAGATTTCTGTTTTTTTTTTTTTTTTTTTGTATAGTTTATAGTACGAATTTATACCTGTTTATATAAATTAACTTATTTATCAAAAACAAAATAAGAAAAAAACAAAAACTGTTTATATACCTACGACATAAGCTAAACCTAGGTTTCGTTGAGTGTGTAAAGACCATAATAATTATGATATTATGTAAAATGTACGTAACTTAATTGAATGCTGTAAATGTGTTGATTTTATATTTTTCAAACTTTTTTTTTTTTTTTCTTTTCTGCATAGTTGAATATTTTTAAGGTTTATTGTCGCGCGCGTTATCACTAATCATGTAACAATCCTCTTTAATCTATAATATTACTTACATAATATATATACATACATATATAGTTGATAAGTTCGCCACTGTCACACTTGTCGCACTAGTCAATAAATTTTAATAACTCAATTATAATCACAACATAGAAATTTTTATCTCTTCACCGCTTGAGTTAACCCTTAAATGCATAAATTTTTATATATTGTTAAAAAAACAAAAATCATATACTACGTTTAAAAATACTTCCTAAATTCAAAAACGAACCGAGAAATATGCGCAAGTATTTCAATTTTCATTAATTTGCTAATAATAGAATTGATTAATATTTGAATCATTATGCATTAGTATTTTATCAACAAATTGTTTTTAGTAGAAAATAGAAATTGCAATACAAAGATTTATTACATTATAAATAAATAAATAAATTCATTGTGAAAAAAATTAAATTATGACAAAAGTATTGATTCAAAATAAAGAAAATAAAAATTACAATGAGATGCAGCATAGGGCCTACATGACACTTATAAAACTCACTTTTTAAGCTTTATGGAATTCGAAGAAACAGTTCTTGTCTTTATTGAAACATATTACAGTATTACATTTTTTTACATACCACACATACATATGTTGGTGCATGACAACCTGGAAATTTGAATCTTAATCTATTTTCGTTCCAGAACGTAAAATGATCGATGCCATCTGTCCGAACTTCAACCGGTGGTATTGGTGCTGTTGGTCCTCTCCTCCTCTTATCATTATGCATGGATTGAATTGAATTCAAGGCACTGCTAGGTGGTCTTCCTCTTTTCGGTGTTGTTGTAGCGCCTTTTTGAACACAACACTGTTTCTATCTCAAGACGAAAGTCTGCAAGACTTTTTGTCGCAATTCCTTTTGCTAAATATACTTTTTTATATAATAGCCAAGAGTTGATTGTCGTCAAATCAAGGAGGTGGTAAAATACTCTCATACCATTTTCGTGATTTTATTGTTATTCTATTTCTTTCAATAAAGCTATAATATTCCTGTACTATAGCAGGACAATTTATCTTGATATGCGATTTTAGTCTCCTATCATATCTAGTAACCTTATTTTCAAAATCCTTTCCCAAAAACCTTGACAAAATAGTGACACATTTGTTGTCTTTCTATACAAAACTGGATATGTCCGTCCCATCGAAGTCAGCTACAAATTCTACAGACTTTCCTCTATCTTTTTTTTTTTTTTTTAAATAATATTCAGTGGGTAATTTACAATTTGGTATTCTGTTTCTCCTAACTGTTCCAAGGCAATGCATACCCTGTTTTACCAAATAGCTCAGTAGAGGAACAGACGTGTAATAATTGTCGAAATAAACTCTGTGGAAAACTCCGTGAGGTATTTCTCTAAACAAATAAACGACAATATTGCTCCAGGCGCCCAAATCTGGTTCGTGCAGAAGCCGATTGCTCGCATTATTCTCAAGACTGGTATATATTTCGAATTTATATAGGCAAAGCCCGAAACATCACAGAATACGAAGAATTTGTATCCCCATTTGTGGAGTTTTAGAGAGACATACTGCTCCAGATGATGACGCTTTTTTTGTTGCACAAATTTGCTCATCTACCGAAAGTCACTCTTTTATAGGTACAGAAATAAATTTCTTTAATAAGGAGTCAATCACAGGACGCACCTTATGCGCTGCCAAATTCAGAATACATGAGAAAATAATTCAAAAACAAAACAAAGTAGTAAAATAAAAATAGTAAGAATAGTCGTAAATTTCTCTTTTACTTTTGCTTTAGCGGTTTGGTTTATTAGAAATTCATTCATAACTTAAAATGTTTTCATATTTTCAGTCTTTTAATTCATTCAATTTTCAATTTATAGTTTTTAATTTTTAGTTTATAGAATCTTTAGTAATTCATAGTTCTTACTTTCTATTCAGTCGATCTATATAACTAATGTAGATGCATCTAACTACGAGTAAGTATAAGTCTATGAGTCTCGACCTATCACTGCTATTATCAGGATGTCTCTGTGCCAGAGTTAGATACCTTACAAAAAAGGATACCGTTTCAGTATATTAGTACGTAGCTCTTTCGGAAAAAGTTTCAAACATTAAATTGGAAAATTTATTATCATTATTAGTAACGACACTGGGATATTTTAACCCCTGTAATTTGTCGTGGATGCCTTCTCGTAAAACGGTACTCTTAGATCCCCAGCAGTGTTACTGGAGAGTGTTGGGCGGGAATTTGCGTGCAGCATATTAACAGGAGACAGATAGTAGTTGTCACCTAGGGAGTCGTTTCTGTTTGCGTTAAATATATTTTTAATTAATGGATTATCGTGGGCCTCCATCTTGGCCAGAACTTTTTCAGATATGCTTAATAAGTATGTTATTAGCGGTGGTATTTTCACCTCGCTGTATAACCTCCTGTTAGAATACCATTTGTGGCTGTTTGGTTTTCTAAATTTGCCGATACAATGTCTAATCACTTTCCTTTCAAAATATTCCTGTTCATTGGCGACGTTCGGAGTAATCTTGAACCAGGATGAGAAACTATAGCTAATGATGGGACGGATTAGGGTTTTATATATCAGTAGTTTGGTTTTTTTTTTTTTTGAAAGGGCTTTAGCTTTCTTGAGTACCTTCCTTGCATGTGAGTTAAAGCATAGGCTATTATGAAAGTTAGTTCCCAGGTACTTTATTTCTTCTTTTAGTGGTATTTGTCTGTTATTTACTCTAAGCGAGAGGGATTTGCTTTCTCTAACCGCAGAGTATTGCCACTTGAATTGCGGAAACAAATGATCCCACTCTTTGGTTCGTTAATCCTTAAGCCCCAGTTGTTGTAGTACCTGGTCAGCTCGGGTATGGACCTTTGAATTTTTACTAGTGCAAGATGAGGCTTCTCATCTTGCGCTAATATAAGTGTGTCGTCGGCATATAGAATGGCTGCCGGACTATCTGTGTATAAAAATGTTGAAGAGTTTTGGTCCCAGTATGGAACCTTGCGGAACCCCTGATTGGTTCGGAAATGTATTTGAGGACTGCTCAGATATTGAAATTGAAGTACTTCTATCTTTCAAGAAGATGTTTATTAACTTAATGATTTCCTGTGGGAGCCCGATCTCAAGCTATTTAAACAGCAGACCTTTGTGCCACATTCCGTTGAAAGCCTTTTCCAGGTCTATATCTAGCCCCACTGTGCAGGCTTTATCCCTGAGGTTGTGAGTGATTTCATTAGTCAGAGCTAGGATAGCATGGTCGGTTGAATGTGACCTTTTAAAACCGAACTGGTTGAGTGGGATTATACCCTGTTCTTCGCAGAAATTATCAAGGTTGATGGCAATAACTCTTTCGAACAGTTTCCCTAAATTCGATAGAAGGGCAATTGGCCTAAAGTCCTCTATCTGTTTAGTGTTCTTTTTTTCGCTATGGGCATTAAATTGGCTACTTTCCATTCCCGGGGAAAGTAACGCTTGTTGATACAATGGTTAAAAATTATTGATAGTTTAGTGTCTAATGTTACGGGACATTTGCGTAGAATATAATTTGATATCTTATCGGGACCGTGAGATTTTTTATTATTTAGATTTACTCTTAAATCTGCCACTTTTCCGGGTGTGGTAAAAATGTTGTTGTTCAGCATAGGTGCTAATGCTGTGTTCGTTTCAGAGAAAAGTGTGGGGGTTTGTTCGGCGGTTGAAATATGGAAGGAGTTCAATTTATCGGTTAACCTTGTCTCGGTAGATCTATCCAGTTCCGGAGTTTTTTTGTGAGTAAATTTCGGCGAAGTGATTTTGAAAGGCATCTAGCTTTTCTGCTGTGGATATTAGTACCCTGTTTAGGTAGGTGTCTCAGGTTATTGTTAGCTAAGTTTGTACCAAAAAATTTCCTACCCGAGATTCGGTCGATCTCCTGGAACGCCTGAGGAGATGGATTTATGTTTCTAAGTCTCTCTTGGAAAGCTTGGTTTAGTTTCATTTTAACTCTTTGGTTGATTATTTGGCTTACACATCTAAATCTTGCGTTGCGCTCACCGTACTGCCTGTTCGCTCTATTCAGATTCCTGTGGTAGATACGTTTCAGGCTTTTTAATCAAATAATCCTAGTTTTGATTAACTTTATTGTTTCCCTGTAACTTATTTTTGATATTATAATTTTAATATATTTATCTATGTCGTCATTGGTCACATTAGCTTCCACCGGGATCTCAACCCCATTGAGCCTCAGGTGAAGGTCGAATCGGAAAGCTACCCAATCTGTTTCCGCGTAACTTATGTAGCTGCGTGGAGCAATTGGAGTGAGAGCGCAGTTGCTTATATTAATGCTTGCTAACAGACCAAAATGGTCTGATGGGGCCTCAATTGTCACACAAGTTAAACAATTTCTGTTGTCAAAGGAGTCTAATAGACTAGACGAGATCAAGAAGAAGTCCAGGACAGATGATGATCTTGGGAAGGTCGGGCCCTCCGGGGCTAATACCTCAATATTTAAAAAGGGGCCGTTATTGAGCCAGTTAACTATAGTATTCCCATTTCTATTGGTTTGCAAGTCGCCCCAGTTGGGGTGCCTGGCATTGAAGTCGCGGATGGTCAGGTCGTAATTTTGGGTGATTAGGTATAAATTGTTTAGTTCCTCCATTAGGGAGGGGCCCGCATTACTGGGTACGTATATGCTGCCTATTAGCAGCTTCTTAGAGTTATCCATGTTATCTTTAAAAAGGATTACTGCCAAACAGGAGGAGAAAATTTCTCTGTTGAATGAGGTTTTTTCATATTTGATATCGTTTGCTATGATGGTGGCAGTTCCTCTGCCTGCATCATTTCTTACAGTGTTGTATCCTTGAAAGTGTATATTATGTCTGTCATTCAGTCTAGTCTCGGAGATGAATGCGAAATGGAGCTTGATGTCCTTTAACATACTTAGTAGGGAAAGTCGTTTTCCATGAGAGATTATAGAATTGATATTTATAGGCAAGATTTGAATTAATGTTTGCTGATTCATCCCAGAATAAATGCCGTGAAATTTAGGTAAGCTAATGCTTTATCTTCAGTTGATTGAATGGCCTTGTATTTTGGCCAGAAACCTCTAATGCTCTTTATGAGCTCCAGAAAAGAGATGTTAAAAAGCTTCTTGGCTTTATTTAGATAGTCGTTGAGAACGTTATCTTCTCTTGAAATAGAATGCCCATTAGTTGGCCCACGTGACTGGCGAAAATTTTAATTCTTAAGTAGTCTAAGTTTACGAAATGGAACTTAATTCCGCTCAAGTTCATTTCTGTTATTTTGTCTTTAACGATCGACGTGAGCAATTTTGAATTGACTCCGAAAATGAAAATTGGTGGGCACATTTTGGACACCTTGATTGTGTTGATGTTCCCATTTGCACTCTTAATATTATTGTATGAATTAATAGAATTACTAGAATCTACTTGGAGCCTACCTTGTCTAACCTCTGTGATGTTAACGTCCAGAGATATCGCCTCCCCAGAACTTCTTTTTCTTCTCTGTAGAACTGTGGTGAAACCATCCGCAGCCTGCTTTAAATTCCTTTTAGTTGCATCTCCTTGAGAAATATTAGAACTGGAACCATTCTTACCTGACAGAACTTTTGATTCTGTATTAGCCAATGATGCCACATTTTGTATCGTAGTGGGCTGCAACTGTCTGGAGAAACTTTTTATTTTGCCCGGCGGCCGTAAGCTACTGCCCAGAGTATTATTCTTCGGACTTTGATTCCGTGTATCTCTTTGACTGTGTTGTTTAGAGGCACCGATAACTTGTTGTTTTGTATTAGTAATTAATTTCCCCTCTTGATGTTTGGTAGTAGATTGTTGTCTTGTGTTGGTGTCACTCACCACCTGTAATTAATTTCCCCTCTTGATGTTTGGTAGTAGATTGTTGTCTTGTGTTGGTGTCACTCACCACCTGTTGCATAGTGTTAGTGTAATTCACCACCAATTGCTTGGACTTATCGGAATTCACCAAATCCGCTACATTGACTACATCATGCCATGTGGCGTAATTTAGTTCAACATTTTTTTTAATTTGTTCTTTTTCGACTTCAAACAGTAATTTCGAGGGTAATATTAACCCTCCACTCTCACCATCACTAAAAGGTTCCATAATTGGGATGTAAAGTCACTGCTTTAAGCTTCTCAGCGAGTAATTCCGCGCAGAAGCCTCCCGTTAACCAGCTTTCCACTTATAGTTTGTAGCACCCACCAAACAAAATAAAGTAATTTTATTTGCAAATTTTATGATTACTGTACTTTTGTGAAATAAATATCTCCGCAATTCACAAAACCCAAAATGATTTATTAAATCCCAAAAACTTCCTAGTAACTCAAATGTAGACCGGCATCCAAGATGGAAGTCATGTCCAAATATCGTTCTAAGTCAATTCGAGTAATTTTTATTGGTCTCTCTGAATTATTCGAAACACTGTATAAGATTGTTTCTACCAATATTTTAGCCAAAAGCTCATTATCGAAAAAGTATTTAAAAAAACTGGAACGGTGTATCTAGTTTCATGATGGCTTCCGGTAAGGTATTCGTTCCTTTAAACTCCATTTACTGATTTAATAGTTGTAGGAAAATGTTTTTCCATAATATATATATATGTATATATTTTTTTAATATCCACAGGAATTTTGTTTATGTTTTCATCTTCAGCTGTAACTAATTCTGCAAATCCATTTTCACCTCAAATATCCTGCAGGTCCTCCTCATTTACAGGAATAAATTCTTCAGCGTTTGAAAGCAACGGATCTGCGGAGAATTCTGTACATTCACTATGGAATTATAGTAACAGACACTTAAATTTGTGAAATTAGTAAAAACGAAAAACTCTACCAAATGAAGTAGGTACTAACGCATACTGTACCGTAAATTGAATCATATTCCTTTCTAGCCATAATGGTTTTTGTTAAAAAAGCAAATACTTCTTTTTTCATAAAGCTTTTCATCTAAAGTGTAGGAATCCCAATAATATTTTCTTAAAAACTTACCTTTGCCTGGAGTAACAAAATTTACTGTTGAAACTAGCATTTTTTTTTTAATTTTCACAGTATACACTTCTTATGTACTATACTTATGTAAAATTGAAGCTGCATCACTGTATGAATAAAACAATTTCTAGGAATATAAGGTAGAATGATTCTAATAAGAATAACAGCCCTAAACAAACAATGAACTGCTAGGGAAGCAGAACGAAATATTTACTTTGATTTATATATGAATCATTATGCATTAAAGGGTTAATTTAAGCTTTCTTTTATTTTTATTTTTTGAAGAAAAGAAAGATTTCAATTGTAAAAGAATTGTAAAATTTACACATTTCTAGAACTATGTGTTTTTTTTTTATTTAACGTTTTTTTTTTTTCTTATCCTGGTATAAATACTGCCACAATGAAGGGGTTTTCTAGGGAGTACTCACAACTCTAGTGGAAAATTTGCTACTGCTTGTTTGCAGAGTCCTCTTCAGATTTTCGATGTTCGCGTATTGTTTAGGATAGACCATGGCAGAGTACAACAATTCTAACAAGATGTAAATGAACGATTTTTCCCGGAAGAGGTTGCCGGTTAAAAAGGAATAAATGTATGCTTTAAAAAACAAATGAAATACCAAAATCGTATCTACAGTATGGAGATCATTAAATTAGACGCACCTTGCAAAAAACGAAATTTTCTAAAAAAGGCGTAAATTCTAGCACTTAAAAGACTTTTTTTAGAAGGAAACAATTTATTGTGCAATGGGGTATTTAGTTTACATTAACTTCAACGGCAAATTCTTCAATACTTCGTTACATTTCTTTTTTTTTTTAATTACTTCCTTAATTCTTCGTGGCATACTATTTATACATGCATTTATTATTGCTCGCAAATTTTTATCATTCCAAATAAGAATATTTTCCTTTGGATTTTTTATTGTAGGATTGGGACGGCTATAAACTTTCGATTTGAGCTATGCCCTGCAATTTTCAATTGGATTTAAATTCGAAGAATTGCAGGGCCATGGCAACACCTCAATTTCTTCACGATTTAAGAAATCCTTAATTAATTTTCAGGTGTGACAAGGCGCTCCATCTTGCATAAATGTAAAATTGCTTCTTGTGTATGAAAACGAATTTACATGTGGTAAAAGGACATCTGACAAAATCATTTTATACTGGTCCTGGCGTAAAGTTTGTTCGACGAAATATATGGGACCGGGACCTTCTACACTAATGCAGCTCCCTATCATCACCGAAGGTGGGTGTTTCACGATTTGCTCAATACTGTCTGGTGGATTGTACCGTTCCCTAGGACGCCTGCGCAGAAAACGCACCGATTCCGTTTACCGCCTCTAGACGGCACTCGTTACTAAAGATTACCTACAATATTTAACAAATGCATTAATCTCAAGTAATTTGTCATAAGTCCGGTTATAACGATTTTTTTATGAATAAATTTCGCTTTACCTTTTTCCAATCATCAACTGAAAAGTATTGATGAAGTTTAGCCCATTGCACTCTTCTTTTTTTTCGTAATGTAACCAATGATATTTCCACTCCTTGCTCCTGAAATTTGTGGTGAATAGTCCTATATGGTGCCTGGCGTTGTAGAAGTGCGCTTCGAGTAATTTTTCGATCTGTCCTTTTAGACGTTTTCCTCGGTTTTCCGCAATTTGCACGCAAAGAAGCATTTAATTTTAAAGATTTCGATATTCTGTCGACTATTGATGCCGACACGTTTTCTTGGCGACCAATTTGCCTATTTGAAAGACCTTGCGAATGCAATAATGTCATAATAACAGTTTTATTTTCACTAGAAATGTCTTTTTCACGCCCCATTTTCGTTAAAAATCAAAACACAGTGTGCCACTTCTTCTTCTTATTGTATTTGTGCACCAACAACTTCTCGAACTTAGTTTATTTTAAAAACAAAACAAATAACTACTGTATATCAACTTTTATCAACTTTTAATTTCTTTCTTCGTATTTCTTTTTCCACATAAAATCCAATTTCACAATGCAACAACACGACTAATGTGAGATAATAAAGGATCGAATTGCATTTATATACCTGAAAAATAAAGTTTAGACTATTTGTGACCTTTTCCTACCTCTGGAGGGTTGCAGACAAATACGTCTATTATAATTAAAAAAAAAATCTTCTGCACAAATAAAAACCATAAAAATATAAGATGATTTTTGTGTGAGTTACTGAAATCGAGGAGTGCGTCTAATTTAATGATCACATACTGTAAATTTGGAAAGATAAACACGTCTTTCAATCGAACTTTCATTTAGAACTAAAAGAGAGAAATTGTCATTGTACAATATGCATTCTGTGTTCAAATCAATTCGTAGAATTTATCAAAGTGTTGAGAATGATTTGGGCTATTAAAATGCATCAAAGATCACTCGGTGGAACCACACTGATGTAAACAACCAAATTGTAGTTGCGAGAGGAAAAAGCAAAGATTTTTATTAAACATATCATTTGAATTCGGCTAGTGGAATCAGCTGATTTCATATGGTCAATGGAGATTCTTTAAAACATGACAGAACTATTTCTGTTTTATTAAAATCATTATTTCTCTGATGATGGTCTCCAATTCGTTTCACAATTTCTAATCTAAAGGATTGAAATCCGGACTACTTAAAGAGCCATTCCGTCCGATCGAAAAAATGCTGGAAAGTTTGTTTTCATCCAAGGTTATGTGGTTTGCGTCTTGTGTGATTAAGCAGAGTGCTATTGGAACAGCCAATTACCACCGTTAAATTATGTTGTGTCCAAGGGATTCACACAATATTCCAAAATATCCGCTGTGATAATTCTTTGGTGCCGTTTTTACGTTATGGTCGTGTAGAAATGTAATGCCCGCATATCATAACAATACTGACAATTTGTCGAACTTCTGCAGATCTATAATCGTATACGTAATCATTGAATTTCTCCTCCACGGTTAAGATGTTCTTATCTGAAAACAAGATTTCCTGATGTTTGCGGTTCGCGTACCAACGAAGAAACACCATGCAAATATCTACCATAATTTTATTTAACGCGAGCAAGTATCCCATTGATCGACGGAAAGCATCCATCCTAATAATATTCGACTAAATGATGGCATGACATGCTCCTTGTTGATATCTCAAATCTTAGTGGCCACGATTTGCATTTTTTTAAAAGGTTTCGTGAAGTTCTCGATAAGTTTTGTGGGGGTGCTCGCGTATGAACGACTCATGGAGGTCTTGATCGCGGTCGATCTTCAACACTATATGTTTCGTTATACCTTTGAATGGTTCGATAAACACAAAACGTGTGCTTTTCAATAATTTTAGTAACTTAAAAATATCTCAAAGGTTCAGATATGCTCAAATGTCACTTTCGACTGCTTTGATAGTTATCCAAAATTCAACTAGACCTTGAAGAGTTTGTGTGATTTTCGTGGTTTCTATTTGCCACCCAGCAAGGAATTCAGATGTAGGTATAAATGCATGCAAAAATCTTAGTCTATCTGGTAACCCGAGCATACGTTTAAATTAAACAATTCCGGAAAATTGTCGATTTAGCGGTCTATTAAGAAATGTCTTCCACGGGGACCGATTTCTGTTGGTATTTTCGGATAAGATCAATCTTGAAGAGGAGAAAGCTGCTTACTCTAAAAGTGAAGAAAACCATTTTTAACATGGAGTATACAATAGTGATCCGATACCATAACACAATTGAGCTTTCTATTAGTTACGTTTTTTTATCTCTCTGATCTGATCCGGTTCAATTTTATGTACGTAAAACAGCAACAATGCGTAATCCATTGTACGTAAAATTGAACCAGATCAGATCATAGAGATAAAAAAGCGCAGCTATTGTCACCAAAGAGATGTCAATTTCAAATGATTGATGATAATGTAAAAAATCAGGAAGGTTGGAATGGAATATATGCCTAGTTGGAGCATATATTTACAGGACACGAGTAGTCTTCTCTGTGATGCTACCAGACGAAAAGGTATTCTTGTGTGATTGATATGATGATGAATCCCTGTATATTTTTCATTTGGTAGGCATTAGTTCAGAAGTTGTATAAAACCAAGATAAGTACTCAGATCGACGTCATGCTTTTTAGTAAAACCATGGCATCTTATACAAATCAAAATCATAAATAACAAACGGAAAATTTGAGCACGCTTTCGAAGCTTAAAATTAGTATTGCCAAAAAGTACATAAATATAAAATTTAAGATGTTTTTATTTTTTCTTTATTTAAATAAAAATTCTCTTCTTAAATTGAGTTTATTTTCTTATGTATAATCTTTTCGCTCTCTTTAAAAAATGAATTTAAAGAAAAATTTCATTCTTATGACTCTAGAAGGATCAAAAAAAAAAAAAAAAACATTTTAACTACTAAATTCATATTTAGATAGTAAGTATAAATGTTGTGAGTATTTTGTAGTTTATATAAAAATTTTTAGCTTAGCAAATACGTTAAAGCCTTCTAAAACAATTACTTCCAACCATTTACTAAAATATTCCGTAATTTAAGTGTAGGCGTAGCTAAAAAAAAAAAATGTAGCAGAGAGCATAATATATAATTGACTATTAAATACTTTTTCAGTTGTAATTTTTCAATTATAATTACGATTAGGTACATAGAAATAAAAGAATATGAAATCTTTTAATTACAATTACAATTAATCGATACTCGTTTGAATTCTACGTTTGAATTCTTAAATATGATGGAAAGTAAATAATTAAGAATTATTTTGAGGACCTGATTAATTAGAGTAATCTGAGTAGTTAGCTTGAATTACTAGACATAATTACATAAAACTAATCGTTAACTACTATGGGACTATTGTTGTGTCCCTAAGCAATCAGACAATTAAACTTTCGAATTACGCGAGGTAATTATTAACGTAATTGTGGATTACTCTACTCCTAGCACCCAAAAGCTATTGGGCAAAATAACCGACAGCTGCAGAACAATTCCGTGCGAGCCAATTGTTTAGCATCGCTGATTACACTGTGTTACAAACAAAGATAAGCTCGATATACTTTTGACGGAACATAGTGTAGGTTGTAGGTCTAGTGGAACTAAAAATAGTGGCATACAATAACTTTTTCATACATCCGCGGAATATCATTTTAGACAAAATCAAAAAAACCCCATTAAAGGGAGATAGGCCTTTGTAATTATATGTTCCTTATTTCGTTGCGATGAAAAGTCACGAAGTTACAGTCGAAAACATATCGAAATTGTTTACACATTTTTTTTTAACTTTGACAACAATTTGATGGTATGTTTTGCTGCACAATTTTTTTTTTTTTTTTGCTTATATCATTATTAATGAATTCGATTCCTCGTCTAATGAGCATTTGTTAAATAAAATCGTTTGAAATTTGACTGAGTTATTGATTTTTTTCTCATTAAGCAACTATATTTCAGTATATACACATATGTCTCGTCAAAATAATGTCAAATATTTAAAAAACCTAACGATACAGTTTAACACCCGCCTTATTTTCATTCGATACATTCGAAAATTTAGTCTTGATGATGATAGCAAAGCAATACCTATAATATAAAATACAGAAGTTGCGTGAGGATTGTGAAATATTATCACAAAATTTTTACTCCATGGTCTCCGACCGGGAGCCCATAGCTGTAGCAGAGCTATCCATATGTAATTGAATGTCGTGCAGTGTTGATAGCTCATATTTTCAATTCATTATTTTTGTAGAATTGTGCCAGAAGGTTAGCAATTTATTTATATGATTGAAGCTGAAAGCTGGCAAATTTTTGTAGAATGGGAACAAAATACCACGTCTCATGACAATATCAACGAACAACGATTATAAGGTGAAGCTAAACGGTGAGAGACCTTGGCCTCCAGCGACCAATTTTTTGGTCTCTGGAGACCCAGAGACCCGTGTATACACTTCGGAAATGCAAAAAATCTCTAAACAGACCTATAGTCTCTAAAGACTTTTTTTGTCTCCGATCTCCTGTCGTGTATTTTAAAACAAACAGGTCTCCAGGTTCGATGTCCAGTCTTCGAAGTTTGTTCATTTGTCGTCTCCAGGTCTCTGGAGACTATTTGTGTGTTTTGGTCTACTCGGAAAGGATTAAAGTGGGTGAGTTTGACAAATTTTTACAAAGAAATTAATAAAAAAATTAATAATTCATATAATAGATTTAGGGCAGAAAATTTATTTCGTCAATAGAGTTCTGTTTATTTTTGAGAAAGAAAAACAAAACAAAAATTTGTTGTGTTTATACCGTAAAATTTGTACACCAAGCTTAAGCTTTTTCACCTTTCCCATAACATAAGAATATTAATAACTTTTGAAATAATTCTTTCTAACAATCTCTTGCTTGACAATTAGCAAAGATATGTGAAGATCTCTAGAGACCAAACTTCAAATTTCGTGTATACACTTCGGAGACTTATCTCTAGAGACTTTTTCATTATGGTCTCTGGAGACCTAAATTTTTTGTCCCTCCAGAGACAAAAATCTCTTGCCGTGTAAACATTTCAGAGATTTTATTCTCTGTAAATCGGAAACTGGCGACCAAAAACAAGATTACCCGTTGAAAAGGAATAGATGCATAATTTTAAAGCAAATAAAATACCAAAAAACGTATCTACATTTTCATGTAGAACCGTAAAAGAGAAGCAATTCGTAAAATTGACCATAAGTGCTTTGCTTAGAATGATTTGGGCTATTAAAATCAAAAGTCGTTCAGTGAAACCAATCAGGATCCTTTAAGTTGATAATTTTAAGCAGAGGATTCTTGATCCCATATTTCTACGTAAGTGTTACATTAAAAAATTTGCAATTTTCAATATTATTAACAATTTAGAATACAAAATTTCATTATAATGATTTTTTTACCCTCATATTTAAAAGGATATTTGATTAAAAACCGGAGTTAACTACTACTATTTTATTTGCCTATGGTCCTATATTTTTACGTAAATCTGTAAGTGATCATGTGGTAATTGAAAAATTACTTTTGATTATTTAAGTTTTGAAAGTACCCAATTCCCCCCGATTTACACTGAAAATAGGTTCCTTAGGTTTTTATACGTAAAACCGTGTAAATCGAAAACAAACTAAAACGAAAATAATTCAGTCATTTATTTCAAAGTAAAATAAAACTAATATCCTAAAACACATAAAAATAATGGGCTATTCATAAAATGACAAAAATATAAAGGTAGAACTCATTTTACATATAGAAACAAGCAATATAAATTAAAAAATTTAGCCGAAAATTCAATTACTGTCTATCATTATCTATAGACTATTAATCTGTTCTTCCTAATTGATATGATGTCACTTTCATCACTCGATAGTACATACTTGGTACGATTCAAATTCGATGTTAGATGAATTGGAAACAATATCAGATTGGTGAACCTTGGTAATAAAATCCGTAATTAACAATTGTGTTTGGGTTTTAGTCGAATTTTAGGCCACAGCAAGGCTCATTGTTCGCACTCTAGAGTAATAGCTCATATGTCACAACCGGATGCTTTAACAAATTTCAGAATTGGCCGCCAACCCTCCCTGCCTGCAGTTCTTCCAGGAGTTGTGAGCCAAGGAATATGTAACGCTTTCCGGAGAGAGCCAAACAGTGACACAAGAAGTGAATCATCATTTCGGGTTCCTCTCAGCATCCTCTGCATATAGGATCATCAACAAAAGTGCCCAGTATGAATTGGGACAAGTGTTAGCTTGCTCAATCCCAATATATTTTTCGTCAGATTTGGGTTAGGTTTACCCCACAGTTCCTTAGTAGTTCTGCCCGAGAGATCATCCAGCCAAAGACGACTGTGTTGGCAGTCAGCCCAGGCCAAAATTTTAGATACAAGAATGTTTGTTGCAATCCAGATTGTAGAGGATGATTCCTCTGAGGTACCAATACTAGTGAGCTCATCCGCCCTTTCGTTCCTGCTGATATCGCTGTGACCTGGCACCCACGCAACAACGAGTACCCTGTTACACAGCCAGAAGGAATTTAGGGTGGTTTTGCATTCCAGTACCAGTTTGGAGGTTACAAAAGGTTTTGATAAGGCCTTTACAGCTGTCCGAGCAGACGGCAATCTCCTTGTTCACCGTATCCGCGTTGAGAGGATGCCTTCCCGCTTCAAGAATGGTCTTGACTTCCGCCTGGAAAACAGTAATATGTCTTTAAAGGTGTAGGGCGATTTTCATATGAGGTTCATCACAGAAAATACCTGCTCCGGTATTTTCTTTGGAGCCGTATGTGTAAACAATAGGGCTTGTAAATGGTTGAAGCACAGAGTGTCACGCCCAATCTGCCCTAAATGGAATTATTGAATGAAATCCGCTTTTCAGTATAGTCTCTAGAAGGAGGTCGCTACCCTACCGCTGTCAGGTGCGATAGATTGCTGCATGATTTCATAGATGGATTCGTGTGGAACTCTTGCACCAGTGTGAATCCAGTTCTGATTGAGATGCAACCTCAGCGCTGCAATTGATGCCCCCTTCTTGATATGTATCTGCACGGGGTGTATGTTGAAGATAACCTCCAGAACCCGAATGCTGGTTGATTTGAGAGAGCCGTTTACGCTAAGAAGGCACAGTCTTTGAATTTTTTTCAATATCTTACGATGGTTGGCGAGATCCATTGCTTTCCACCACACCATCGTACCGTAGGTTATTATGGGTCGGATAACGCTAATGTAGATCCATAGGATCATCCATCATATTGAGTTAAGCGTTTATTAATATCTCGGTGAAATAGGAGAGCTCATTTAACATTCAGATAATTTTGTAGAAAATGATTACGCAATTTTCGCCCTAATTCAAATCCTTCACGGATGACTTTTGCTGTGAACGAAACTGGTTCAGATTCCTCTTCATCCAGGATCACTATCGCGATTATTTGTTTTATTAATGGAATTAAAAAATGACTATAAAAATAAGAAGCCAATGTTACCAAGCGAACGAAATTAAAAAATTACTGCAGAATTTTTTTTTTTTTTTTTTTTTTTAAAACCCATATTTTAAAAACCGTGTAAATAAAGTACCGTGTACAGGGGTATAGCTATAATTAACTATTACTTTATTAATTATAACTTTGAATAAATAAAAGCAATTATACATTATTATCAAAGTATTGTCAAAGTAATTATCAATTCCTTTCTAAAATAAAGTAATCATTTTTAAGAATTCCATATCAAATAATCATAATTGTAATTAAAAAGTCTAAAAACTTATGGAATCGTGATTATACAGTAATAATAATTCATTACCAAAAGAATCAGCTCTTGAATTGAATTTAATGTGAGAAAAAGCCGTGTATACGTATATTTAGGAATATGAAATGAAATTATGTAAATAATTTAGAAAAAAAAACTTTACATCATTTAGCTGACATTAGTAATTTGTGCAAAATAAAGTTTAGCATATTTATAGAAGAAGAAAAAAAAAACAAAAAAAACAAAATCGATAAAGTACCTTTTTCATATTATATATTATAGTTGCTGTGCTTTTGTGAGAAATATATACATACTACATATATGTAAGTACATACATACACCAAACCACTCAAAATGATAAAGCAATAAAATTCTATAAGTAGACAGTAATTAACCCGTTGATTCCGAATTTCAAAATATCTATGCTTTTTTTTTTTAAATTAAGTATACTTTCTGACAAATAGGTGACGTGTATGCCACTAATTAATTTTTCTCTGCAATCTTCATATACTTTTGCTTTACTTTTTTGTTCTTTATTTAATAAAAAACAAAGACCCGGCCCATAGAATGCACAGACGGAATTTGAAATTAAAAATTGCCATTATTAATTCGTGCGCTTCCTTAATATGTGTGTTAGCAACAAAGAAAAAAAAAACAAACAAATATTTTATAAACAATTTTAAATTCCATCCAAATTATCAGTCAATATTGTCCTAATCATTTATGTAAATTCTTCAAAAGATTTACTGCCTAAAACAAAGCAAAAAAACCTTATTAGGAGTCCATATACTTTTCTCCAATTGTTAATGTTTGATTTAGGTAAAAATGTAATGAATGCAATAATTGAAAGCTTTACTAAGTAGATTTAGAGAAAATAGTGTGATTTTTGGTATAGTTTGAAATCAATGTTGTAGATTTGAACGTAAATAAAAGAAAAAGAGAAAATAAAATGGAATGTGTTTTAAAATAATTCTCCTTGTCAAATTTAAAAAATTTTAATTAAATAACAAAAAACTAAGAAAAGTCGACACGACTCAAAATGTAACTATCCATAGCCGAGTACCCTAAATAAAATATCAATAGATCTCTATTTATCCACTAAAGAATCTGATAATAACAATAGTAGAAACATAATGAAATATCTGAAAAGTTTCTAAATGTAATATATAGAAACTAAACAAGTAAAAAAGCTAGAATTGGTCTAAGACCAATTCTTAGGATACCCTAGATGAATGCCTGTATTAAATTTCGTATGGTCACCGATCTATTCAAGTATTGATTTTGAAGTTGTTTTTCGCATATATTTCTAGAACAGTTTGTCGCACAGAAAAAATGGTTATAACCAATTTTATAGGATTTCGTATTCTGCAGAAGTTTTTAGTACAATAAAAATGTCTTGGACTGATCGTTTTCAAAGTAGTATACGTAAAAAACCGAAATTTTTATATGGCAACACCAAGAACGAGTTGGCCGATTTAGTCCATTTTTGACATTTTATTTGCTAATATAGTAAAAACATCATGTACGAAATTTCAGCTCTCTACGTCGACGCGTTCTCAGGCAGTGTCCAAATATATAGTGAAAAACGAAAATTTTGTATGGCAACCCCACGAAGGAGTTGCCCGATTTGTCTCATTTTGGAACTTAATTTTACTTTTTTTTTTAAAGTCCGTGTACAAAATTTCAGCTCTCTAAGTGAACGCGTTCTCGAGTTGTCGTGCGCACAGCCGGATAGACAGACGGACGGACGGACATGCAAAAATCAAAATAACTTTTAATATTATGAATGGGTGTCCAATCCATTTTGCTCTACCATCATTATTTCGAGGTGTTACAAACGGAATGACAAACTTAGTATACCCCTATGATTTCATCTAGGGTATAAAAACTGGCCAAGTGCAAAGTCGGACTCGCACACGAAAGGTTCCGTACCATCGTACAAAATTTAACACTATGTATATGTTACGCTAAAAGTAGATATTGCGGCAAATGTGCACATTTTCCTGTAAATGTGCACATTTGCCTCCTCGTTTGGGTAATGTGCATTCAACTAACATTTACATTTTCAAAGAAGGGAAAAGTACATTAAATTCACAATGACCATGTCGTTTTGGTAAATGTGAGCATACAAAATACGAAATCACAAGTGCTAGTAATGTGGTGCGCATGCGCACTTGTAGTGGTACGCGAACTACCGTTTTGGCTAGTTAAGTAGGCGCTGCTATTTTACGTTACACATTTCGTGCAAGTGCTCTATCTATAATGTTAATGTTATTATGTTTATGTACCCTACAATAACTACATTACAAATTAATGCCATAGTACTGAAGATTTCTGGATATAATTTAAGATATTTAGAGAAATAAGACTCAGGAAGTTAAAATTATCATAATTATAGATTTAAAATTTTAATTTTTCTACAAAAAAAATTTTTTGTATCACAAAAAAAAAACAAAAATAATATTTATTTAAACCAACATCAGTATGAAAAAATATTATTGGAAGTAAAGGTAGCAAAATTAAAAGAAAAGAATAAAAGTGATGTGATTACCGCCGGCTGAAAAGATACGATATAATAGTGGTAGGGAAGGAAGAAAAATTAAGTCCATTGGGGGTAGCATAAAATATTTTGCAGCAATTGAATAAACTTATGGAATTCTACACGATGCTCATTTGGCAACTGGCCATGGTGACCGAAACAGATTAGTGAAAGAAATTAATAACAAATACAACAACATTACTACTGAAGCAGTTATGTTGTATTTATCTTTATGTGAAGCATGCCAAAAAAAAGGCAAAGGGCCAGAAAAAAGGAATTATGATAAAACCATTTTTGGCGAGTGAAATGAATTCTGTGTCAAGTGGATCTTATAGATTTACAGACATAACCAGATAATTAATTTAAATTTATTTTAAATTATCAAGATCATTTAACCAAATTTGTTGTACTCCGCCCACTTAAAACAAAAACTGCGTCAGAAGTAGTAAAACAACTTATGGACATTTTCACTCTTTTGGGAGCCTCATCCATTCTCCAATGTGATAATGGTAGGGAGTTTGCAAATAAAATTATCCAAGAATTAGCAAATATGTGGGATGGTGTGAAAATAATACTCGGGAAGCCGATAGAGCGAGCGAATCAAGATGTTCAAAATATGCTTACAACCTGGCTTATCACTAACCAAACAACCAAGTGGTCAGTCAGAAGGTTTAAAATATGTTCAACTGATGAAAAATAGAGCTTTTCATGAGGGTATAAAGCAAACTCCCTATGAAGCTTTATTCGGAACAAGAATGAAATTGGATTTGAAAACATCAAATTTACCTATGGAATCTGTTGAACAGCTGGAAACAGAAGAAGAGTTAGAGCAATTACTAGAAGGAGTACACACAGCCAATTCACCACATAGCAAAGTCGCACAAAACGATGAATTTTCCATTGAAACGTTAGACATAATTTTGGATGATGGTTTATTATATAAAGATGGAAGTTTTGAATTAAATTCTGTTTTAAACGAGAAGAAAATTTTAATTGATAATGCTCGAAAGAAAGCAAGGGGAAATTTAGAAAATCAAGCTATCAAAATGTGTAATCTTTAGAAAGAAAAATTTCCTGCTGCTGTGTTTGGTGACAATGTTAGAGTTTCCATTCCAGACGTTGATCGCTTTTTGGGAAATGTACACATTTTACGGTAAAAGTGTACATTTCCCAAGAGTGTACATTTACCGTAACATATACACCAAAAAACATGTTTCTTGTATGGGGCCGCCTTTAATTTTTAATTTTATTTTATTTTTATTATTTGTTGTTATAGCGGCAATAGAAATACACACTCTGTGAAAATTCCAACTATCTACTTATTACGGTTCATTAGGTACAGCCCAGTGACGGACGGACGGATATCGTAGGCTTAGTAATAGGGTTCCCGTTCTTACCCTTTGGGTACGGAACCATAAAGAGATTTGAAATTTTACATATATCATCATAACACAAAATGCCGATCGATATACACTTTAAAATAAATCTACGCGAGTTTCGTATATGTTCTTATCGTGCCCGTTTGGATAACAACAAAACACAAGTAAATTTGTTTTCAAGTGGACGCCAGCCAGTGACGTAGATTCCAGCATTTTACCAAAAATAATATAACATCGCATAACCATGCTTGGTTTGTAGCAGAAAATTTCTACCTGGGATTTGTGAGCAGAAGCCGTACGACCCCTTCTTAGGCATTGTAATAACGGAGTTTCAGTGGGATTTCTGCGGATGGCTCGTCGGACCAGGGTTTCTTAGAAATGGAACTTCTTCAGTTACAATGTATTTAAAGATAATTCTTTATTCAATGAAATAGCCTAACATTTACACAGCTAATTTAATCTAATTCTCTTTATAGTCTACTCTGAAAACTAGGTAGTGGTAAGGGGAAACTTCACACAGCTTACCGCTATGAGAACAACTCTGGACTTAATACTACAGAGCTTAGCCTTCATAAAAGCGATATATTACCCTAGATCTAGTTATGGGATATTTGCTACATATAAAGACTATATAGTGATGAGAGGGAGACAAGGTGACGTATCACACAGACCTCGCTACTGTTTAGGAGGGGTACAGGGATTTCTCACACGACGTACCTATGTCAACGTTTACCTAATATTTTAGGTAAAAAATATTAGGTAAACTTTGCCTATGTCTTAATTCTAATGCACTTAGTACGGGGATGTCATAGGATCAGGACGGATGGTACGGGATTACTCACACAGCGTACCAAGGAAATGTTAAGGCGGGATAGTACACGCTAACCTTGACACGACGGATTCGGACGGATGGTACAAGGATTTCTCACACGGCGTACCAAGGAAATGTTAAGGCGGGATAGTACACGCTGATCTTAACACGACGGATTCGGACAGATGGTACGGGGAATAATCACGCGACGTACCAAGTAATTATTGAGGCGGGATATTACGCACAAACCTCAATACTATATTTAGGAAAATTGCACGAGGATTACTCTCACGGTGAGCTTGGTTTTCACTAGTCCGGGAATTTCGCGCATCACTAGTAACCCAGTAAAAATTGTCTGATCACCTTACTCGCCGAGCTCTCTGACCAGACTGATTTCTGTGGTCGACCGACGGGCGTGCTTTATATAGCCGGGGGGGGAGGCAGAGCTTCTCAGTGGCTGAGTCTGAGTGACTGATGCTTCCACTTGTGCAAGTTGTTTATACCAAGAAAAGCTTTCAAACTCTTTTGAAGAGCTTTCTTGTATTTGGCTCGTACATTTAATGACGGGCAGGTCATGCATCACGTGGCTATGGCAGCTTCGTTCGCATGCCCCAGTGGCGTGCTTACTTGAACTTACGTTCAAAATTCAATTAAATAACCCAATGGCGGGCAAAAATAATTTAATTCAGTTTCAAATTTATAACTTCGTTACAGCATTAACAACGCCACTGTACACAACGCCTCTGTTTACAATTTCTCTAAGGATTTTATTTTATTTTCTTTAAAATATATAAGAAAAAAAAACGTTGCTTGCATTGTTTACGTTGGATGGTTTTCGGAGGTGATATAATATGTTTGAAGTATAGGTGAAAGAATTAGGTATGCTCCAATTCCAATATAAAGTTTCCGATATCTCGGCTCCTCTCTCGATAATTCAGACCATTATTTAATTACGACTCAATTCACCACCTCCAACCTGTGCCGCCCTACTTCTCCACCTACAAATAGGCTTCTTTGGCACTATAAGAATGCTGATTTGAAAAGTCTCAATCAGTATCTTAGAGAAATTGATTGGTCGGACTGTTTTGCTTCGAAGGATGTTGACAGCAGATCTCAACAAAAGCAAAATCGCTCTTGGTTTAACGATAAGTGCAACCAAGCTATAAAAGCGAGTCTGCTTTTCGCGCCTATCAATTGCATCCATGTTCGGAACTGAAACAAGTCTACAAGACTGCACGAAACACCAGTAAGTCCATTATCCAGAGAGGAAAATTTCTTTTTGACCAGAATATTAGACAAAGAATCTTGGCAAGCCGCAAAGGTAGCAAAGGTTTCTGGTCCCTGGTCAAAACCATCTGGAACAACTTCACCAGTTCATCTATACCTTCACTACTTAATAATGGTGAAATGATTTTTGACTCCCTGGATAAAGCTAATATTTTAGCTGCTAGATTCGGTTCAAATTCTCGTCTTCCATTCGCTTAACAGTTACCTGTTTTGCATCCCCCGTGTGAATGTGTACAAGAGCCAATACACACCCGTGCGATAGATGTGTTCAGGGTCCTTAAGGGGATCAACGTCTCTAAAGCCGCAGATCTTGATGGTTTCTCACCCCTGTTAATTAAAAGCTGTGCCTCATCCTAAACCTCTGCGCAAACTATTCTACTTGTCTTATTTGACAGGAAAATTTCCAACTGCTTGGAAACTAGCTCCAAAGAAAGGAGAGGGTGGCGACCCCTCAAACAATCGACCAATTGCAATCATTTCGATTCTTTCAAAAGTTTTTGAATCTATCATTAATTCCAAATTAATGAAGTATGTGGAAACGAATCATCTCATCAACGATTGCCATTATGGCTTCCGAGCTGGACGCTCATCTGGAGAGTTGCTAACTTTTCTTACGGAACTTTTGAACCGTAGTCTACACAATTTTGGTGAGTCTAAAATCGTTACTCTGGATATTTCAAAGGCCTTTGATAGAGCTTAGCATCCCAACCTTTTAGCCAAACTTAAAGCACTTGGTCTCTCCTCTCCTCTTCTATTATGAATTGAAAGTTTCCTATCTAGTCGCCAAATACGTGTTGTATTGGATGGCGTTACATCTGAACCTCATCATATGAATGCCAGTCTGCCTCAAGGCTCTGTTATCTCTCCAACTCTCTTTTTAATTTTCACTAATGATCTTCTTTCGCTGACTTTCAATTCCATCCATAGTTTTGCCGATGACAGTACCCTTGATTTCGCTTACTCCTTTGACACTCTTGCGAACTCCAGAGGGAATGCCGCATTTGTTAAACGAGATTGCATGATTAGATTATTGAATAACGATCTTAACAATATCCTCGCTTGGGTCAAAGCGAATCGCAATTCAATGCATCTAAGACCCAAAGCTGTCTCATCTCATTAAAACAAGACCATAACTTAATCACTCCCGTTTCTTTTGGAGCATTAATTTCTGATTCACCGTCACTAAGCATTCTTGGCATTAATATTTAAAATAAATTAAACTGAACAGACCACATCGTCTCTGTTGCCAAAGAAGCATAGAAATGTTTTGGGTTTAGGTTTTACATTAGACCTAGAATGAAATACAATTCCCACATATGGGCTGGGGCTGGTCGAACAGCCTTAGCTTCATTAGACATTGTCCAGAAGAGAGCATTCCAGCTCATTGGTGATATAGCAATAACTTATGATATCGACTCATTCGAGCACCGCCGCAATGTTGGATGCTTTTCGCTCCTATATCGCTACATGCATGGTTAATGTTCTGATGAAATATCTAGTCTAATCCCTTGTAGAATGATTCCTGCAAGCAATACTCGCGTTGCATACCGCGCACATTCTTTTACCCTTCAAATTATTTGCGGCCGTACAGTAAAATTCCGTGATGCTTTTTTATCCCGAACATGTGGAACAGTTTACCATCTTTGGTTTTTCCTCCGGCATACAATCTGCGGAATTTTAAGGACAACATACATCGGCACCTCCGCCACTCTCCTCATATCCCCTAATCCTTTCCCTCTCCTTTCTGCCATGCTGTGCTTTGCATCATAGGGTATCCCTTGAGCTTAGCCAAATAATATTACAAAAAAAAAAAAAAACCTCGGCCTGATGTAGGCCCTCAATTTTTTCTTAGAAATTTCTTGGAAATATTTCCATTAGAATTTTTATGCATGCTATTGGAGACCGACACCAAATCTGAAAATTACTGCTGTCGGCCACCAAGCATGCTATTCAACAACCCATTATGAAGATTTTGATTTGATACGACTTGATTCATAGGCATGGCCGTCTTTAGCTAAGTAAGGGGCCTGGGCCCATTAGGATATAAGGACCCCCTAAGAGAAATTTTTTTGTTAAGGCATATCGCGCACTGGAGACTTTTTGTCACGTAGCTGTTTTGTCACCACCGTCAATTGGCTCTAATGTAAATTCTCACATGAAGTGAGGTGACAGCAAAGTGATGTTGTGGTTCCTCTGGCTAGCAACTTTTGAGTGACGAAACTATCACCGCGCCTTCACGTATGTATGAATGTGCACTCACAATTGTAAGATTTTTGTCGCTGGTTGACTGCCATTGCTTTGGGAGTTGTAGAGCTAGGAAGACACTTACGCATCTCCTTTTTCAAATCAAATCAAAATAAATTATGAAGCATTATTACAACAAGTATAAATAAGTCCACGCATATACAACAAAAATTTTAAGGAATACCCTGATAGCGATTGGAGGATAAGATTGTGGGGACAAATACCTAAAAAATTACATATTTATAAACCTTAGAGTTACAGCAAGTCTCTTCGGGTGATTGAATTGATGATCGCATATTGGTACTTTGATAAATTATAGCAGGCCTCAAAATCTGTAGTAGTAAATCATCAAATCTTTCAACTATCATACGGAAATATCAAAGGAATTTTTCAGAATAGGATCGTAATTCATCGAAATTGATATTGATAAATGGTGATATATCTAAAACAGGAATTTATGAGATGACAGTTAATCACTGTGTGCATACTAAACTAGCGCGCGGCTACAATGACCAAAAAGTTGCGTGCTCCAGTGTTCGTTAGGCCTAATTTGAACTAACAGTATAAAAAATTTCGCTAATAACTAAATACATTGAGTTCATTGAATAAATAACTAATAAGGAAACGGCATATCGGGTGAAAACGTAAGCATCTCGGCGAAATGTATTAGTGTGCTCTGTTTGTATTCGTTTCGTCATGGCAGTAATTAAATTCTGACATTCTGAAAGGGCACATTTTTCATAATCCAAATTCCTATGTAAAATAAACAAATTTTTAGCTCCCCCTTATTTTCAGATAATATTTCTTGGCGTTGCCTTTGTATGACTGGCATAATTTAGCCACCAATGAAAATTCAATTGTAAGCAAATAAACCGGCATTGGTAAAATGTTAAATTTTTTGCCATGGCTCTTTATTTTTATAGATATTGCACTTTTATTTTGTTTAAAACAATATAATTAATAAGTAAAGCTATTAAGCTTACTTGAAGAATGCTTTCCCACGACAATAACTCTGTTCGTTCCTGCAGCACAGCACAGTGCACTTCATTATGTTAATTTAGGACTCTGGAGTCTCTATTGCACAAAATGTCGTTCACAAAAGAAATATTCCGCACTTATTTCACACTACTATTCATAAAAATCACGTTTAATTAATTATTTTTCCCAATATCGCGAATTGAAATCCGAAACTTATTTTCAAATAATATGAAATGTCAGAATGTTGAACTGACACAAAATAGCCACTAGGCCCTCTTGTCATTTCTCCCCCCAGAATTCTATAGCGTCATAAACCCTAGCAACCATCGAGGCTGACAAGTGCTTCACAAGGTATTTAAAAAAAAAAAAAAAAAAAAAAAAAGAGAAGGGGGGAAAAATAATAAAAACACACTGCAGTGACGAGGGCGACAGTGGGCTGGTGATCCACCCTCTGTTTCCTGAGCTTCTTGACGGGTGTAATAGCCCGGGAGGCCGATATATCATCAGAGGAAAGAAACTGTACAAATATTATCTTTGGATAGTTAGATGGGTGACAGAGATCGCCGACGGCTCTTCTCATAACAGAGAAGTTCGCTCAGCCGGCGACATCAGCTGTTGTAACACATCTCACAACATGACTTTTAAACCAACAATCGGCTTTTGAGCTGAGAAATTAATGAATAGATGGCACCAACTTAGGTTAGTGCCCTTTGGAGAGACGGTAATGGAGGTTGATATATAGTATCCCATATGGACATGGGGTACCTCTGTGTTTAGACACATTCATAAATGTCTCTCACAGGTGCAATAGTGGCTGATACGTGATACACGGGGGGCTGGTGGTGCGCGCGGTGGCTCCTAAGGCTCCCTTCCGCACTCGCGGTTGAGTCTTTGATTCTCCTGCGTGTGGGGCGGGGGCGCGGGGGGCTGTCGTGGCTTGCTACCGTGGTGTGTGGAGGGTGTCGGCTGCCTTCGGTATAGGATTCTACAGTTTAGTCTTAGTGTGTCATTAGGCATAGAATTAGTGATTGAGGATGCCGGATGCAAGCATCCAAATTTTCAAAAGATAATTATTTTTCTATCGTAGAGAACAAAAAAAAAAAAAAACAACAAGTGAGTGGTACCTATAGCTTAGGAATTAAGAAAAATTGAACTGTAACATAGTCTGTAAGGGTAGCTCCAACTCTAGATTTATATACTTTTGTAGACAGCGAAAATACTCTGTGTATTGCCAAAATGTATTTACTCTTGTTGAAATTCTGGACATAATAAAAAGCTTATTCCGCTTATTCATTTCTCCCCCCCCCCCCCCCCCCACCCACCCCCGACCATAGGTCGCACTATCATTGAACACGTACACTGTATTCGCACGATACCCCGCTTCCTTATTAGTTATTTATTCAATGATTGAGTTTGGTTACTGAAAGTATACCATGAAAAAATACTAGGGCTACTTTGTATGAAAATTTGTTTCCATGTATAGAAATTTAAATAAATCCCACGGTCTACTTTCAGTAGCAAAATTTTAACAGCCAAACTAACTTGTAATAGATCACAAGGGCTAGGGGCCCATGCGTAAAGATGGCACTGTTCCTAGGTTTGTTCTATCTCATATCATTTCGGAGATATAGTGAAGTTGAAGTGGAGGTATGGAGGTAATGTAGCATATTTTCAATATACCAACAAAGCGTTTACTACTTTTTCAAAAGCATTGTCAATATACTCTGTTCTGGTGCCTACTGCATGCGACATCTAGTTCTTGTGACATCTATGGTCAAAATCAATTTTAAGATATGTCTCTTATTTCGCTGTACGGCACTGTCAACACAAGGGAAAAGACACAAAAAAAAAGGTAATTTCACTTGATGAACTTAAAAAAAACAGCTTCCCTTGTGTTGACAGTGCCGTGCAGCGAAATAAGAGACATATCTTAAAATTGATTTTGACCATAGATGTCACAAGAACTACGCATGCAGTATGCACCAGAACAGAGTATACAAATTTTATATGGTTGGCGGTATATTCCGGGATGGACCACAACCAGGCGCATTAGGCGCAAGCTGGGGCTTCACTCTCTATAGGGCCAAATTTTAGTACCTCACTCCTCACAAACAACAATATAAAAACATCAATGTCATTATTGTTGAAAAATAAAATGCTTTTAAATGTTAAAATCAAACATAAAAACTAGAGCCCAGCTGTAAAATTTGCCTCCATTTGAAATACATATTAGTACAGGGAGTTTCCATCTAGGTGGTCCATAGAGCAAGCAGTATTAGTACTCTCCTAGGCGAACAAAAAATTTAAAATTGTACGGCAAGGATTTCGTACCATTTTTTTTACTTTGACATCTTTTTTTTTACAAAAAGTTGGTTAACATAACTTTTTTTTACAAAAACTGTAAACAAGTTGCCAACATGTGTCTGCAAAGGTAATTGCAGAGATACCATATATTTAAAACATAATTCTAAGGAAAGATTCATATTTGCCGTAAAATAAAAATAGGCCTAGATGCTGTAGCTATAGAAAAGCGCCTATACAAGAACTAGAAATACATATTCTCAAGCTGATTGTGAAATTATTCTAAATTGTGGGAAAATTTGTTGCTTCTTTCCATTTGAGATATTTCTGCATTAGGTACACGGGTTCAGGGTTCAAGCGACTTATGAAAGCTTGCTGTTATACAGCCATAAAACACAAGGAAGCTTCGTTTCAAGCATATACATAAGCTGGGTTCTTCAGTGAAATTGAGACAGATCTATAAAGTGGCACATAATACCTGCAAATCTATTATTCAGCGATAAGCTCCAATTCAACCAAAGCATTAGACAGTAAATCTTTACTAGTCGAAAAGGTAGTAAGAGTTTCTAGTCTCTTGTTATAACAGTCAAGAACAACTTCACCAAATCTGCGGTACTGCCCCCAATTCACAACAGGGATGTGTACACGGAATCATTGGATAAAGCCAATTTGTTTGCAGTTAAATTTGCTGCGAATTCTTTCTTACCACCTTCTTCACAAGCTCCTCCTTCTCTACTATCATGGAATAACAGTCAAAGACCGTTACATTTTCGCATAATGTGCTTGCGAGTCTTTAATGTGTCTAAAGCTGCTGAGCATGATGGTATTTTGCCCCTGGTAGTGAAGTACTGCGCCTCTTCTTTAGCTATAAACCTATACGCAAACTATTTCACCTGTCCTATTCGAAGGGAGTTTTTTCTTCGGCATGGAAACTTCCACATGTTCACATAGTTGACAAGCGAAGCCAGTGAACTGAACACACTAAGCTATGACCTTACAACAATACTCGCTTAGGGCAGAGCGAATCGGGTTTTGTTTAATTCTTCCAAGACGCAATGTTGTCTGTTATCACGCAAACGTACTCCAACACCTGCTCAACCAATTTCCGTCGATGAGAAAGATATCTCGACACGCCATCTCTTAACATCTTAAGCATTGAAATATCTAACAATCTTAGTTGGTCCGATCATATTTTTGGTATTGCCAAAATGCCTGGGTTTCTGCAAAGATGCAAAAAAATATTTTATTCCACCAGACTTGGCGCCAATCTAAAAATCTCATATCAGGCCTAGATTAAAATATAATTTCCATATTTGGGCAGAGGCTGGACACACTGGACACAAAAAAAGGTATTCCGGCTTATTAGTGATGGCATATCAATAGCAACTTTAAACAATGTCCACAAGAAGGCCTTCCGGCTTATTAGTGATGATAGCACCTAGTGGGCCATCCCACACGAATATTCTTGATGCAGTATACATACCGGTTTTCTAGGGAAGAGGTCAGAAGAAGCAAAGAGATATCTCTACAATTTGGATAGATATCTCTTTGGTCCTTCTCACCTCTTCCCAGAAAACCTGTTTGCATACTGCATTAGGAATACTCGTATGGGATGGCCCATTGATTCCCTAGAGCACCGGCGTAATGTCGGATGCCTATCTCTGTTTTATCGTTACTTTTATGGCTATTGCTCTGACGAAATCTCTAGCCTGACCTATGCGTACCACACGAGCTCTAACCCAGGCCCACCTCACACCCTTGAAGTCAAATTCAGCAGAACAGTACGAATATGGCACAGTTTACTCTGCCCCTCCATCCCCTTCCCTACTATGAGCGGAAGCAATTAAGCGTAACCTCCTTGGCTCAACCCAATTATCCTCAATTACCCGTTCTTCCTTTCCGACCAAGGCTGTGCTACGGCATCCTAGGACCTAGGGTATCCCCTTAGCTTTGGCAAAATCATAAAAAAAAAGTAGTCGATTGCTTGCAGTGGCGGAGACCAAACCAGTTTGGAAGAATTGGAAGCGCTTGGTCACAAGCATGTAAAAGTCTCAACTAGTTCGGCATGGTTTGTAATTACGCGGAGGAAAAATCAGTAATTTTGACTGGTTTGGTCTCCGCTTAAACACGCCCAGTATTATCTGTCAGTGGAATTAAATATTTCGGCCTGAATGTTATCACGTTCTCGTCCGATCACCGAATTTAAGCAGCATTGGTCGCGGTTAGTACTTAGATGGGGGGCCTCTTGAGAACATGGCGTGTCATTGGTTCTTTTTTTTTATATGCATATTACTTTTTATATATATTTATATATGCTCCCAGAAAAGATCAAACATTTTTTTCCCTACATACAACTTCAGTACGATTTGGTTTGATATGTTATGTAACAGAAGCTATTCAAACCACTACTCTTTGATCTGCAACTGAATCATCTCTATCGTCACTGGATGGCTAAATCCATCTACGTAGCATACTAATCACAACTCTATTATTAATCAATTAAGTTGCAATAGTACATAAGCACTGCATTGCTACATGCGCTACAAAATGTTCGCGCGTCATTTGAAATTAGAAAAGTAAAGTGTTTTTTATATGATGTAAAAATTTTAAATTACGAATACGGAAATCGGTTTCGTTAGTGGAGATACGCTAGAGACGAGAGCTTTGCTTATAGTACAAAATATAAAAAGATAGTAATAAGGCATACGATAATAATTGAAAAATATTTCTGAAAATTCCTTAATTTAGGACGTTTCAAAAAGAAAAGCCTTCCGTTGTTTAGTGGGTGCACCCAAAAGTCTCCTCTGTGGTAAACCCATAAGCAACATAAACAAAACAAAATACAAGCACATAGCTCTTAATTGCAAATTCCTTCATAATTTATACTTTTGTCATGACTTGCATTTTTGTGCCGATATGTTTGACCCCGGAACCGTATGTATGATAGACGGTAGGCTGCAAATTATATAAATAAGACATTATTTTGAACACTCATCAAGCTAAAAACCTAATAGAAAATGGCAACATAATTTTTTGCGAAGCAAATAAAATGACGCTCGTGTGACAACAACGAGTTTTTCATTATGACACGAGGTCATTTTTTAGTTCGTGTGACATTTGCCTAAAGGTCAGGATTTACATCTTCCATAACTCTTCTATCATAACCAAAAAAGGGAAAAAAAATCTGAAATAATGGTTAAGAAATAGCCAATAAAATTAAATCGAAATTATATTACAATTTTTATCATAGAATTTCAATAAATGACGGTCCTTAACTATAATACGTGCGACATTTTACACATACTAAAATGTTCGTTGTAAAATTTACTGACTTAAAGCATCCCACTTCCAGGAAATTTGTAGGCAGTATAATCGGGGCTACCCTAACTGAGGTATTTTGGTTAATAAAAACAAAAGTATGTTTTTCTTTTTTTAAAAATATTAACTTTAGTTCATTTTAGTATAAAACTATTTTTTACAATTTTGAATTCCTATTTTCAATTTACATAGACATTCCTGAATGTAAAAAATTTATGTTAATACAAATTAAAAAAAAATTAAAGTACAGCTGGAAGACAAGATGGTCTTAGAAAAAGAACAATAAAAATTTTCTTTTGTTTGCAAAATAAACTACTGAAGAAGAATGAACTGGCCAGGGAAAAATCTTACATAAAAAAGTAAAACACGAATTTCTATTAAATAAATTTAAACCAAATAAATGGAAACTGTATAAAAACATTTTCGCCTTCTCGTAATAAATTCCAAAATATCGATTTTGTCGCATTTTTTACCTCATCACAGTCATCTTTCTCCATAAAAGTGTAGTAGTTAGAAAGGGAATTGATATCACCGTGTGATATACCAATTAAATTATTATTACTAATACTACTACTACTACTCCAACTATAATTATTAAGTGCTCCGATATTTTTGTTATTTTCAGAAATCGAAGGGATTAAATTATATTGCGATTCTAATTGTTGCATTTGTTCTTCAATATCAACAGGATTACATCTAGAATTTTCAATGATAGTTGGATCTTCTGATTGCAATCTTGAGCTTGGATCATCTGGAACTGTAGTTGCTGTTGTTGTTGTTGATGTATCAAATACATCGATCGTTTTAAGATGAGTATCAGGTATTCTTTGTGATGATAATGTACTACTAGTACTACTACTACTGCCAGTTATATGACTAACTAGGAAAAATGCTCCAGCTATTGTTATTACACTAGCAGCATAACTTACAGCCATAACAGCAATATTAGAGAGTAAAAATTTCGCAATCGTAAAAGATGGTAGTAAATTGAGTAATTCTGTATATGTCAGCCAGCCTCGTTTAATTCCTTCTCGTCGTGCAAGAGTTTTTTCAACGGTTGTCAATTTATCGAAAAATTCTTCATCTGATATGTAAATATTCCAGTCCTAAAGTGTGTGAGTGTTTTGTTAATAATTTTTCTAATTTTCTTCAAAATCTACAGTAATTTACTTACAATAGCAAAGAGAAATTGTAATTCTAATTCTTTAATTCTTTCTTCGGTGATAGTACTTTCTCTAGCGCATGTCCTTAAGTAGTGTTGCTCATCAATTTCCCAATAAAATTTTGTTGAAATTACCTAAATTCAATGAATTTTTATATATTTTTATATTACCTTTATTATATTTATTACTAGGGGAGCCTATCGGCGTTGCTCGGCGATAATATAGATGCCTAAATGGGTGATGGTGGGGGTTGAAAGGGGTAGGGTGGTTAGAGATGCATAATATCTAAGCTATCATCTGACTCGATCGCGTGTTTCCGTACTCTAGGGTTTCACTCTGTGTGTATGTGTGGCTGCATGTGGGAAGTATAGCTCTCTACGTGGAAACGTTCTCAGGCATTGCCCAAATATATAGTTAAGGACGAAATTTTTATATAGCAACCTACGAAAGAGTTGGCCGATTGGTCTCATTTTTATACCGTTGATGAAATCTGTAGGACACACTAAGTTTGTTATTCCGTTTATAACGCACAAAAATAATGATGATAGAGCAAAATGGATTGGAAACCCACGCATAATATTAAAAGTTATTAGAGAGCTGAAATTTTGTATGCAGACTTTAAAAAAAAAAGTAAAATTAAGTTCGAAAATCAGACAAATTGGGCAACTCCTTCGTGGTGTTGCCATACAAAAACTTCGTTTTCCACTATATATTTGGATACTGTCTGACACAGAGAGCTGAAATTTGGTACATGGTGTTTTCATAGTAACAACAAATAAAATTTCAAAAATGGACTAAATAGGGCAACCCTTTCTTGGTGTTGTCATAAAAAAATTTAGTTTTTTTACGTATACTGTTAAAACGGTCAGTCCAAGACATTTTTATTGTAGTAAAAACTTCTTCAGAATACAAAATCCTATAAAATTAGTTATAATCATTTTTTCTGCCCGAAGAACCGTTCTAGAAATATATGGGAAAAACTACTACAATTGATCAAATGGGTGACCATACGAAATTTCAGACGAGTATTCATCTAGGGTATCATAAGAATTGGTCTTAGACCAATTCTAGCTTTTTTACTTGTTGAACTTGAATTTAATTTTTTTTTTTGTAAAGGCTCGTGTACAAAATTTCAGCTCTCTAAACTTTAAACTAAAGTTTTGTATGTCAACACCAAGAAAGGGTCAGCCAAATTGCTCCACTTTAGGACCCTTATTTGCAATTTTTATGAAAACGCCGTGTACAAAATATGAGCTCTTCATCTCGAGGCGTTCTCAGGCAGTGTCCAAATATATAGTGAAAACTTAAAGCACCTGATGTGCGAATACTCTAAACTTGCAAAGCGTAGGAGGAATACGCTTAGTAGCTACTATTTCTGCGAACTGAATTAGCAAACAAAGAGTTGGGGGATCTGGTTAGGTTCATTAACTCTTGTGGCTGGTTTCATCCCATCCCCTAGCTTTTAAGACTGAAAGTGCAAGTTCCAGTTTACAGCTGCTTTGTTCTAAATTCCCCTTCATGGCTCTATATTATGCTGAATACACCTGAGGTATTACTACATCGTTTTTGCTGATTAACTACTACACATAAGCTCATGTCGTCAAATGAATGAAAGAGAAGAAGCATTTCTGCAATCATGAATTTTCAAATACATGAGGGGGAAGCAAACACAAAAATCCATGTCGTTTTGACGACGTGGTTTTACCATGCATTGTAGATTAGGCATAATCCTATGATTCCGTGCAATTACGCTGCGGCGAAGGTTTAGTTCATTTACAACTTTGGGACATTCATGGTAAAGATATAACTAAACAGCAGCAGCCTAACATTAATTTAGGTTGTTAGGTAACCCTAAAGTCTTGGTCAAATCAGGATATTACATTTATCCCAAAGATTATATAACGAGTCCATAGATTAATTGTAAAACATCAATGATTTCGGAATGAGAGCTGGAATATACTCAGCATGCATTAATATATACAAGAATCCTACCCTTTCAAGCTGGGATCCCCAGCTATAGAATATGCAGCAGTGTTGCTAATACAAATTCGAAAAATATAATCTACCGGGAATATTCGAATTTTTATTAACACACAAGCTTCAATCAAGGCACTAAACTTAATGCGATTTGATGGTGCTTAAATTTAAGCATCATCAAATCGTACTAACTGCAGTAACGACGTAATAGTCTCTAGACTCTGAATGCATTTCATAGGCTTATAATAAAAGTCGAAAATACAACTACAGTAGTAGGAAGAACCGTGTGTTTCTTTGAATACATGATCCCTGGGATGGTAGTCAGTGCGCTTACCAACTTAGCTACCGAAGCCAGACGGTTGCATTCAAATAAAATAAAAAGTTCTCTAGAGGTTTGTAGACTGTCTAACTGCATATGGGATGAATTAAAGTCCTGCTACAATTAAAAACAGCTATTACTAAAATATGTCATAAGAAAAGAGCAATTCTGATGATTAGGTAAAGTATATTCATCCGCGATAGCACTGCTGGAAGAAATAGCAACAAAAAAATTGAAGCACACTTCTCGAATTTGGTGTTACAGAAAAGGTATCATTTCCCGTATAGACTTGGCTCATTGACTTAGTACCTTTTATCAGTTAAATCACTCCTAGAGGATCTACGTGAAAAATTAAATTGGATTAGATCATACTACGTCGCGCTAATATTGAGCATAGGTTTATTTCGGGCAGGTCTACAACCACTAACTTGTTGGAATTTGTCTCGGATACTATTGGCGGGTTTACAAAAGGCTATCAGACAGATTGTATTTATACTGACTTTAGTAAAGCGTTCGACAAGTTATCTCACTCCGTAATACTCTTTAAAATGGAAAAGTTTGGGTTTTCTCCAACTTTTCTTAAATGTACGAAGTCTTACTTAAATAAAAGAACATATCAAGTCTTATTTCGACATTCCATCTCTAGAGTCTTGAAGGCTTCATCCGGCGTACCTCAAGGAAGTCACTCGGGCCCGCTGTTTGTTATTCTATCTATTGACGACATTGTATCTGTTATGAGACACTGTCGTCATCATTTAGGCTGACGACATTAAACTTTACGCTCAGAATAAATCTTTTAGCGGTTGTGAATGGGTACATGCACAAAATCTCCATTTGGTGCAAAAACAATAATTTAGCTGTCAATATCGACAAATGTGAAGTTATGACTTTCCACAGGAAACAGAAACCAATCACCTATGATTATGTGCTCTCGGATTCCACTATTTACCGCCGCGAGGGTGCTGTTTGTGACTTTGGTGTCGAATGTGACCATAGATTAAATTTTATCTCCCACATAAACTACACGGTCTCAAAGAGTAGTTCTATGCTTGGCTTTATCCAACGTTGGTCTCGCGAGTTCTCGAAGCCCTCCATAATATTGCGTTTGCACACTTGCTTTGTGAGGCCCCTCCTTGAATACGCTAGCTACGTCTGATCTCCATTTTACAATACACATATCGACCGCATCGAGTCTGTTCAGCGGAACTTCCTGCGCTTCGCTCTGAGGCACCTACCCTGGAATAATACATTGATTCTTCCACCTTATGAGGACCGCTTGAAGCTTTTGAATATGCACTCGCTTGAAAAACGTCGTATGGTCGCCGATGTAACTTTTGTACATCAACTCTTAAACGCGAATATCGATTCTCACAATCTGAGAAGTTTACATGTTAACTCCGCAAGAACCAAATTTAGCATGTATGAATCCATCAATCGCATGTGCATACCTGTTAATATTAAGGCTGAGCATTTTGTCATTGACGTTTCCAAGCATGTTTTAAAAAAAGTCTATATAATACTTAATTTTCTGTTTTCATACCGCATTGCATGTCATTTCATCCGGTGATTGGTCTATGTTTAGTGTAACATACTAATACTAACACCGACTAAGTGATAAAACGAATGTATTGTTGACCGTTTATTTATTAAATGTGTCCATGCAGCGAGCTTGTGTTAAGCTGGTTCTGATAGTCAAACACAGTTCAAAAAATTGAGCAAGAGGATGGCACCACTTTAACCTTCAAAAATGAGCTTGCATATCGAATTCTCGAAGCCCTAACTGAAGCCAAAGATAGGGTTTGATGAGCTGCAAAATTATATAAAGGAGATGAATGCAGGAGACATATTTGATGAAACAGTTGTTTTCTCCTACTTACGACCACCTAGGGATGTGGTCAACAACCATGCCAGAGGTCTGGTTTTTAGGTTGTTCTGAATCAAGCTGCATGAGAATATATCACGAATGGGGTTAATACATTGTTAATTAATGAATAAATTCAACAACATGATTAGTTTTGTTGACAGACACAAGTCCCATTTAACATTGGAGGTAAGAATCTCTCAACACAAGCGGGATAATTTTATACGCACTTCCTACAGCACAGCACATATACTACAACCAGCAGAGCTAATGCGCCATCAAAATAAACGGGCGTGGTTAAGTGATGATCTTGTTTTGAAGAGATGAATTACCTTTGAATCTTAGACGCAATTCCCTTTTCCCCAAGTGAGGATATTGTCAAGATCGTAATTCAATTATCTAATCATGCATACCCATTTGACATATGCGGCATTCCCTATGGAGTCCGCAAGATTGTCAAAGAAAACCAAGGTTCTGTGATCGCCAAAACTATGGATAGGATTGAAAGTAATTCAAAGTCGATCACCAATAAAAATTAAGAGGAAAGATGGAGAGGTAACAGAGCTCTGGGGCACAACGGAATTTATAGGGTGAGGTTCAGTTGTCACGCCATCTAGTACCTACAACCCGTATTAGGTCACCAAATTGAAAACTTTCAATCCATAAGAGAAGAGGTGGGGAGAGCCCGAGTGCTTTCAGCTTGGCTAAAAAGTATGCTGAACTAAATATAGCTATAAGGCCAAATTTTGCCTTATTACTTAAATTTATAAAACGTTGAATTCCATTATGTTATATAACTCCTTTTGATTTGTCCCTTTTAACTTAATAAACATTTAAAAGATGCTGTTATCTAACACAACACAATTTGAATTGATAGTTTTAATCTGAAGAATTTTATCACAACCTTTTATTTTTGAATAGCTTTTCAAATTGTGAATAATGAAAAACTTAATAAAGTCGTATTTTTCAAAGCAACATTAATTTAACACCCCTTCTAAAAGCAGTTTTTATACTCTTTTTACCCTGAACGCAATTTGGTCCCCATAGTGGATGCAAACTGATTTAGACTGGACGCAAACTGGTGTTTACAGAATGCACTGATATCTTCAATTACTATGCAGATAAGATAAATGTTTTACAGCTTACAATTGTACTACAAATAAAATATTTTTGTATTGTATTGTATTAAGAAAATTTTACTAAAAGTAAAAACCCTTCTTGTAAGGATGGCATTTCCTTAAATGGACGCGAATTAGTGCGTTTACTCTACTACACGTGGTTGAGACTCAACAAGCAAAATAAGACACCGCGACACATACGCAATATCCATCTTACTACGCTGCAGAATAAAGAGCGTGCAGCATATATCAAGCTATAAATTTAATTTTATTTTACTTTTTATGTTTAGAACTGTCCGGAAATTATTAACAGCAACCACGGAATGAGGTCACACCTGGTCTATGGACAAAAACCGATAAGATATCACGAAGTTTTGTGATAAATTACTGCATTGGTTTAGTGTGCAATTATTATCTTCCGTGTAGATAACTCATAACAAAAACATTCCGTGGTAGAAACATTCATTAGGCACATATTTTATAACTCGCCAGTGTTGATGTTCTTTCGATGTTTACCTACTAAATGCAATCGCATGTTTTCACAATTCTTCAGATCTCAGTAGATTTTGGTTTGGGAATCTTAAAAGATTCACGCTGCTTTGGAGAAACCGAAAATTAACAGACCTACGTCAAATTAATCCTTAGGGGTGTTATCTTATATTTTTGATGAACAGAATTCTTCTTAATCTCTAAGCAACCCTTTCCAATATATCCTCTTTCCTAAAGAATTGCAAGAATATATTGTTTGAATTTAGAATTTTGGTACTAAAAATCCTTTTTAATACGATCGACTACGAATTTTTATAAAACTAACTGAATTTGACCTAAATCTCATCTATTATCGTTACTTTCACAAAAATAATTTTATGGCGCCTCGAGTTAATAAGAATCTTAAATTTTGAGCACATCGCAACCACTTCAGAAATAATCAAATCAAAATAAATTGAACGAGGATAGAGGATCAACAGCTTATTTTTCTGATACTGAAATATAAAATATTTACCAATGAAACAATGAAGAGTTCTGATGGCGTAATACGCCTGACGTAGCCGGGATCGTTGGCATTTAATCGATCCAAATAGATGAGAGCCATAATTAGTGCACAAGGACTAGCATTAATGCCTCCAGCAACCTCTTCAGTCAATCTATTTAAAGAATATCCTTTGTGGGGCTCAGAAAATAATTCGGATGCATATATTGCTAGAGGACGGCTAACTGCCATACCTTTGTATGATGTTCTTCGTCCATAATATAAAGATTTGCGAATTCTGCTCACAAATTCTTCATGCGGCATGACCTATTATATATATAGAAGTCGTTAGTTAGCCTTGACTTTCACATCCTTGCTATTTTTACCTTTTTAGGAGTCATGTCCCCTATGACGCATTTATTGCGCCCAAGTGCCATGTTTTTATAAGAAATAATTTTTTTATTTCAATTATTTCTCAATTCTATAATTCACGTTAAATTGTTTTCGGTTTTTTTGTTATAATTTATAGATAAAAATCGACTTGAAATTTCTTCAAAATCGCTCGAAATTTTTATGAAATGAACTCGCTACGCGGACAGCTAGATGAATTAAATGACACCTACATGCACATGTCAGTTCAGTTCACTCAAGTTGACATTTAAAAAAACAAAAAAATATATTGAATCTAGGAACAGTTCCCATTTTGATCTAGGCCAAAATATTTTACACTGCTGCCAACTGCAACCTAAACATTGACATGTGTAGTTGACAATTGTCCTCTTTGTTATTGTTTATCTATCTGTGGATGGGTTTTGGCGCCTATTTTTAACAGAAACAAAGCAGCAGAACTAATTTTGATTAAAATATTATAAATAAAAATAGATAAGGTAAAATAAACTCTCATTAAATGGAATTTCTCCCACTGCTCTTACCTCCTCTCCTAGTGCTCCAAGGAACATATAAGACATAACCTATATACTACCGGAAGGTGTTATTTATGAATTTTGTTTGTATAATTCCTTTTATAGCATATACATTTATATATATATATAATAACTAGCGAAATCCCACTGACAACAGGATTTCAGCACCCTCACACTGGAGACGGCAAATTTCAACAGCCGCATCCATCCAAATTAATCAAGGCCCTTCGCGTTTCTTGGAAGACCGTTTACCATCCTGTCGGCACCGAAATGGTAATTATTTGTCTCAACCTATCACTTTGCCCATAAAATTGTTGCATCCATGACTATAGATACCGTCCTAAAGGATAACTAAAAAGTGACAACAAAACGCAATTTGGTGATGAACACATTCACGGTCCCCTTATCTATATATAATTTTTTTTTTTTCGATATACTTATTTGGTCCAATAGATCTTGCCATCTTGAGTCTCCAGATTTAACGGTGGGTAAAGCTGCGACTCGAAAATGATTCCTGAATTGCAGACGAAGCTCGATTAAAGTAGGCGGCATACCAACTAGTCACATTACTAAAGCCATGCAATGTGAATGATTTTTGGAGTATTTTGAATTAGAAGTTGTACACTGGCAAGTCATTTGCTTTTCACTAGAATTAGTTATTCATTTGGATGAATTTATTATCGCGTTGTACGCACAACATTTGACTAAAGCAGTCATATAATAAGCACATGACTAGTTGGTGTGTGACCTGCCTAATAGCAGCGAATAAGCATACATATATACATTATTATTGTTGATCGATTCGCCAGCTCTGAAAAACTCTTCTTTCTTTTCCCGATAAAGCCGTGCATTGGAGACTTGTTACACCAGGTGTAACCCAAGGAGCAATGCTAGTCTCTTATTATTTTTATACGTAAATAACATTGTAAAATATACACAACAAATCGACGCAGTTATGCCTAATATCAATATTCCTGGTCTAGTTACGTCGCTTAATATGAGATTCGAGAGAAGATATCGTCATGGTGTCTACGTAACGTGAATCTATTAAAGACGTACGCCATATATGATTCCAGCTACTTGGTCCCTTCCCTGTTCCTCTGATATGAAATTTTGTTATCTTCTCGCATTATATTAGATGGTGGATGGTGCTACCTTCGAACCTCACCCAATTAACTCCGATGTGTCACAGAACACATTAATAAAATCTCTTATTACAGAGAAAATCTTGTCGAATTCAATGTATAATAAAAGCTTTCTTTAAAACAAGATCATCATTTTACAGTCATTTTTCATTCTATGGAATATTGATTTCCGATAACTGTCACTCATTGTTGGTATTAACAGTTCAACCTGAATCACAATTTTTCTGTTATTAAGAAAACATTGAAAAGATTTCTGAAATATAAATATTTCAGTCCGCCGAATAAAATGCACTCTGCAAGCAAGAATTAGAATGGAAACAATTCCCATATTTGAATCGATCTATGAATGAAAACAAATTATCTTGAACACCTCGTCCGCCTTACAATCTTTGCCGTATCATCGATAAAATTCTTCTGAAGCTAATTAAGTGGCTTTTTAAAATTACACCAAATTTCAATTCAATTTAAAGGTACATTAAGATGCTTAATCTGATCTTATAAGACAGCACCACTAAATAATCAGGATTTTAATTAGAAACTAGTACACTAATAGAAATAAGCTATAACAAAAGCGAAATAAAGAAGAAAGTTTACATTACAAATGAAGAAAATTAATCCGTACATACTTAGTATTGTATAAAAGAAGATATTACAGAAAAAGAAGTTAAGCGCAAAAACACTCGAATGCAGTTCATACTATAGCTGTTCAACCTTATACTAGGTGTTTAATAAGCAGCCTCTTAAATGATTTAAAAGAGCGCCTGCTGAATGCGAACCGGAAGGGCGTTCCACAATCTTATCATTAAACCAAAGTAAAAACGCTCAACGCGGCAACAATACTTTCAGACTTCTACCAGAATTCAAAAATGTGACGTTCATACAGATAAATCGGCTGAGTTGTATGAAGAACTTTAAAAAGAAATGGAAATAGTCTGCGTTTAAAGAAGAATTCAAGAGACATGGTCATACCTTTTGCGACAGTCATTAAAGGCTGTATTTATTTTCCACTTACAGCAGGAGTCGAGTGATCCAAAGACCAGGCTGCCATTAGTAAATAGAATTTTCACAAGTCTGCGACGTAAACTAGTCGGGCGAATACTACAGTCGCCGTAAGCCAGCATATATTTTTGATATAAATGTTGAGACTAAATTGTCACAGCTTGAACAAAGAAGTATGTATATCTAAATCACGTACCCTGTCCAAATATTGAACGGACGTACCATTCAACGTAATATTGGGGAATGAGGTAAAGACATCGATACGGGAATGGAACCCTACGACTTGTGATTTCCCTGCGTTTAGATAATATACTCTCTAATTTCTCATTTTAAAAATTGTAGTTTTATCATATAATAGCATAATTCAATGAGCTAAAACTGAAGAAAAGCCTGGTTTTGCGAAATGAGATTTTTCCTTAATTTGCTCCCTCATAACTAATCTCTTACCCAGTTTCCAGTTTCTTCATGCCCAGCTATACCTTATATCCCCTAAGCTTGGCTTAATAATACAAAAAAAAAACATTCATTTCCTTCCCTTTTTTAACCATATTTAACTATAAATTTCTTCACAGGTCTCCCGCATATACCATGAGCAACAAAAATTGGAAAATCATAGATTCCTTATTCTATCCTCTGGGTCTATTCAATAATTCTGGAAAAAACAAAGTTGTTTTTGTCGCTTGGAGTTTTGATTGCCTATTTACGTATATTGTAAAAAAAATCGGAGATAAAACTTCATTAACGGACACCTATAAAGTCCTACTAAAAGGTACTATAAAAGATATAGTCGTCACTGAATACAATACTTTAGTCCTGATGACAAATGGTCAGGTATATTATTTTTCATCATGTAAAAACTTGAAAAGGCTAAGATTTCTTGCCGGTGTAAAAACTATATCTGCGCGAGAAGATGGTTTCGCTCTAATACGGGTAAATGAAGAAAATTCAATAATTTTAGAAACATTTCAAGATTTCTGTAATGATGAAAATGAAGCTGAATTAAGACGAAATGTATTCGATATAACTTTCGATGATGTTAATATTCTCAACAGTTCCTGGAAGGATGAAGAATTTGTTCTACTTGCTGTTCACGTAAAAACAGATAATAAGAAATTTCTAAATTTAATCAGTAAGAAAGAAATTATTGAGAGTGATGAGATATATTTCTTTACGATTTACAATAGCGTATTTTGTTTACTTCCCATTGGAAAGAAGGAGGGCGATGATGACGATAATAATTACGAAATTAATCTAGTAACAACTGTATCTTCCCAAATAGAAAATATTCGATTAATGCAATCCATGAATGCTCTGTTGATATTTATGAGTTGTGGAGCAATTGAAATAATTTCGTATTCGAATTTAACAAAACTTCTAGATAGAACTGTGCATGTAATGGGAACAGATTTGATATCTTCAACATTTGCAGATGATTGTTTTTTCTATTCGGATGGACAGAAAATTGTACAGACAGAACTTCATTATGATGAAGAGAAACATATTTGTGTGGTGAATGAAAAAACCAAGTTACTTCCAAATATTGTAGCACTTACTTGGGTTAGATCTTTTAAAAAATTGGTATGCTTGAGTGAGAATAATATATTTTACCGGACAAAAATCACAACAAAATCCCAACCAGATAGAATGGATGATGATGAATTCTTTGAACTTGATGATAAGAAATTACTTGAAATTGAACATCATTTAAATTCCATTACAGATTTAGTAGATGAACCGAAAAGAATGCACAAACAAATAGAATCTGAAATTAATATGCAAGAACTAATTACAGTAGTAAAACGTCGTGATATGTATTCATCACTTATTTCAGCCGTCATCACATTCCACAATTTTATTCCAGAATTAAAGGAGACTACAATTTTTCCAGAAAGTTATTATTATTCATTTTCACCAAAGGATCATTATTTCATAATTATTTCATTTAAAATAATTTGGAATGAAATATTCAAAACTGGTCTCTGGAGTCTTATTATATACGTATCAAGCGGATTGTATAGCATATCTAGAACGGTTAAACTTAATCAAGATCTTATAAAAAATGATTTTAATGTGGTAATTTCTATACGAAAAGAAAAATGCTTGATTTCACCGTGTATTTTAATTGAAATGGCTTCATTTATTCATGTTGAAAGAGATTTTGCTTATGTGTCTCTACCGGTGGAAGTGCAAAAAATCAAATTTCAAAATCTTTTTACCACCACCACCATGAAACCTAGTATGGAATACAACAGGAAAACAATTGATAAATTAGATAAATGCTTAATTGATTTAGCTGAAAAGAATAATCCATTAAATAGCTTGGAGTTATCAGAGAAGCAATTTTGCATAAAACTTCATACTCCTTTAATTATGGGTATTGATGACCTACGAGAAATTTTTCATATGTCACGATTAGAAGATGGTGATGAATCGGTAGAAATCATTTTATATTTTCTTGGAGATAAAGTATCTGTTCAATATGAAGAAATTGATAATTATCTTCGAATCGAAACAAAAAATCCTGTTGCTCTGTTTTATACGAAACTGTGCATAATTGAAAGTCTGTCTAGCGAGTATTATGATGATGAGCCTATTAATATTCAAGGAACGCAACGATCGCTACTTGTAAGTTTTTTTGTTTATTAATGTTTTGTTTTTTATTATTTGTTGTTGTCTTATTATAGAAATTACAATGTGAAGCAGAAGGACGATATGGAATTAATTGCGGCGAAAATATGTATCAGACAGTTTTACTTAGACTTTATAAGCAATTGCGAAATGATATTAAGAAATTCTAAATTGAATACGGAAGCGGCTTCAATAAAAGTGGTGAGTATTTGTTTTTTTCCAATGAAGTCCCATAATGCTGACCTTCAGACATATATGTATATCCTCATACGCTGTTAAGTCTCTAACTTACTAACCAGTAATTGTAGTTTTGTGAAAGTATCAAGGTAGCTTAATAATTGTCTATAAAAGCTATATCAATCATTTTCAGAATTAATTTCGACAAGGAACTACAAATATAAGAACCTCCTTATGTGACTTCAAAACTTGTATGAATATGTACAATCAAAAATTACCGAAAATTCAAAACCCGTCAATTTTCACATAAGCGGCTTATCAGTTCGTTTTACCATAATTTAAATGCTTTAGTGAGCAAAGTAAACTGTTCTGTGACGATCAGCTTAGAAAAAGACTTGAAAGCCTCAACACCAGCCAATAGATATTTAAAAGCAAAATCGTCTTGTCCGTATTTTAGCACTGTACTGGTGTTGAGGCTTTCAAGTCTTTTCCTAAGCTGATCGTCACAGAATAGGTTACTTTGCTGACTCATAATTACCGTAAAGCATTTAACTTATGATAAAACAAACTGGTAACTGCTTAAATATATTTGCATGTCGTGTGCATAGAGGTGAACGCACCCATCTCGAACCACCAACAACAGTTCGCTAATAAATAAACTGAGCAGTAGGGGCCGCTGGGATAGGACCTTGAGGAACTCCGCGCTTTACGGGCAAAAAAGTAGAGAACGTATCATCCACTTTTACTCACTGGCGACGTCCCAATAATAAATAAACTTTTAATCATCTGAGCGAAGGTAGTGTCAAAGTTAAAGGACGTAGACAATTTTTGTGTGAGAATATATTGGTCAACACTATCAAAAGCCTTGAGCAAGTCCAGTAGCACCAAGGCCGTAAATTTATCCAGATCCATCGCCTTTGTTATGTCTATATTCTTAATATTCTCGATATTCTCAAAATTGTTTACTATATAAATGTTAAAAATGATTTATTTGTCAACAAAAAGGTAAGGAAATTTACTATCCTCCTATTGGGAAAGAAAAAATTCTCAGAGCTTCTATAGGACTCGCGGTTAGTACTTTCTAAACAGAGTAGTTTACCATTAAAAGAAAATATCTATTCGACCTTGGGCATAAACAGGTCCAGAATATGCCCATTTAATTCAATCAAACCTACTTATAAATAACCAACTGGACTTTCAAATCCTACGAAACTTTGAATATATATCACCGCTTTGATAACAAAGCCCGAAGCCAAAAACATTACAATATTATGATAGAATAAGTTAAAATACAACACCAAAATGGATTACAGAGAGTAATCCCAAATAATACCCACTAATATTCAGAACGAGTCTTTGAATGACATCATTTATTTAGGAACCACCCCAAGTTTTGGTTGTATTGTTCAATGCTGTTTATAAACAGCATTCGGGTTAGCAACAAGTGCAGAACACAAATACTAGACCAGATTTAATTTTAGAACTGCAGCAATGCCAATACCACCCTATTTTACAGCACTACCTACACAGTTTTAGTGCAGCATATACAGATCCTCTTCATGTAACAGCCTTAATCGATCTTCAATGGTACAATTATCAAAACTACAATTGAATTCTTGAGGTATTTATTCGACTTCAGTTATAGAGTCCCATTGCTTGTAGAGTTTAGAATCTATTTAATACTATAATAACCAAAAATTGCAGATCATTTGAATGAATTGATCCACAAAAATCAATTTTTGTTAATTTTACCATTCGGTTCGCCTGTAGATCGGTATCTTTATATTATAATGATCGATCATCGTCTTTCTGTACCATCCACACTCTTCCTTCAACATTTTTTAATCACAAAAATATAGCATGACTGAGTTAAATTAACACCTAAGTAGAAATCTGCTTGTAAATTCCTTTCCTTTCAACAATTCAATTCCATCATTATCTACTCATAATTTTTTTAATTTATTCAATATTTTGGGTTTTTCGTAAATAAATAGTTACATATATTTCAATTTATTCAGCAATAATAGCTGTGAAGCTAACTGCAAATAAACAACTGTAAATTTACGAAGAGGCTCATTCTCCTCCTCCTGGAGAAAGAAACAAAGGGTCAAAAACTGAACAAAAAGCAACTCGAACTGCAGCCTTTAAAATTCGTAAGGGAACTGAGATGAATATCGTAAATTGAAAGATTAAAGAAACAAATCTATTGAAAATCACATGAAATGTACAGCGATATGAGTAATCCTAACGAAGATTCAAATGGAAAAAATGAAACTGATAAAAAACGAGGGAATATCTTCTCGACAAAGAATTCCGTCGTGCAGAACAAATAAAATTAATTTATAAAAAAATGTGTTTGGTTAAAAATTTTCTCTTTTATTTACATTTTAAAATCAAATTAATCCCAATATTTTATCAATCCATCCCATCCAGCCGTAACAACTTTACTTGGTTCATGAGGGTGCCATAACGCACTTATACAAACACCTTCATGTGCCTGCCATTTCTTGTATAATTTTGTTGTCCTCCAATCCCAAATATAACATTTTCCATCACCATCACCAGAAACAAGATAACTCATGTCTGGAGCAAAATCTAAATGGCATGCATATCCTGATACCATATGTCCTGAGAAAGATTTCTTTCGATTCATCTTAAAACGATTTATGGCTGAGAAAATAACAATTTTATTGTCTAAACTTTGACACGCAAGCCATTTTCCATTTGGTGCTAAGGTTACAGCAGGCATAGAATGCATAGTTGGATCTGCAATATATTTCATATCGACAGGTATATCCCATTCCCAGATCCTCATACTCTTATCGTCAGATGTTGTTACAAACCGTCTATTCTCATCGACAAAAGTGATTGTATTTACTGCACCCAAATGGCGATCATATTCCTGAACAATATCTCCACTTCTTGTATCCCAACAAATGATTTTTTTATCTGAAGTCCCAGCCACAAATAGATGTTGTTTATTATTGTCCGGATGAAATTTAACACAAAATGGAATTTTACGTGAAGAAAATCGAGAAACAACATCTCCAGTTTCAGCGTCCCAAAGTTTAATGTAACGATCATATGACGCTGAGATAAATTGAGTACCTTTATTATTCCAACAAATATCCTTAATAGCTTGCCTATGTCCAAAGTATGTACGAATGCATCTTCGTTCGCCATATACTTCCCACAGTTTCACACGACAATCCATACTGGAAGAAAGAAGTAAATGAGCTGTTTTTGGAAACCATCTAATTCCTGATACTCCTTTTGTATGTCCTTGCCATGTATGAATATGTGCCTTTGGCAGGAAACATTTAGAAGGTGGTGTGTCTGATCGTAGATTAACTCCAACGTCATGAGGAGCATGTAAAAATGAACGACCTTGATAGTCCAAAGGATCTTTAATATGTAGAATAGATTTTTCTTCCAGGGGCTTATCTTCAGGAATTCGACTTCGTTTATGCCGTTTCGCAAGTATTTCCTCAAGTGCTGCTTTTTCTTGTTCTGAAGGTCTCGCAATAGTCTGTTCATCTACATATCTTCCCCAAGGTCCTACAAAACCTTCTATATCTGCTGGATTATCGTTTTTCTCTTGTTTTCGCTTCTTCTTCGACAATGGCGCTTCAAAGACAGTCTTCCCTTCAGTATCATAAGCTGATTGCAAATCACCAACAAAACTTTGTCCATCAATCTGTTGTTCTCCATCTACAGATGGATCTAATGCATATCCGTATGTATGAAATGTTCTTCTCTGATTTTCAAATTGAAAATCACTGATATGCGCTCTCTCTACATATCCTGCCAAAGTATTCCTTTGAGCACGCATTTGGCTTGTTAGAAATGGATTTTCTGGCCCTTGTACTGGAGCAAATAATTCCTCAAATTTTGGGTTGTATAGAAGTTCTTTTGTACTAGGATCTACCGCTCGTGGAACTGCGCTGGCACCTAATGGAACAACTTCAGGAGCTGCACATATTTCAAGCGATTTCGCTACAGAAAGCATCGTGTCCACTGGTGTTAGGTGCGATGGATTTACTGGTTCATTATCCGATTCTGAGCTGTCCTCGCTGGAACTTTTATAACTGAGAAGATTCAGCATTGCTTGAGCTAGTGAACTGTTGCATTCACGTTTTTTAACTTTATCTTTATGATTTGCGATGAATTTATACGAAAAAACTTTCAAGCTCGATAAAAACAACTCGGCTGAAATATTTCACACTTGCATTTGTCAGAAATTATTAATGCTGCCAAATGTCATATGCTTAAAATTAATTAAAATTGTACTAGATCATGGGGAGATATTGCATCAGCTACAGACGAATTGCCTGAAGAATTGACACACTTTGGGTGAAACCACACATTGCAGCATGCTATACTTTTCGTGGATGAGGCACGCAGGTTGAAGAAAAATCCTTCATCCACGAAAACCGAAAAATGATGCAGTGTGTGGTTTCGCCCATTAAATGCATCACTTGCATATATAATATGGACAGCTTTCTGCAGTGTATCTATGGGCCAACGTGCATGTAGCTAGCACGAAGCAGGAGCATTTTGCGGCACTTGTGCCCAGACGTCCCATCACAATAATTGTGTTGTTCCTTATATGATTACAGAGTTAATTGTGTACGTGTTGAATAATGCCTGATTTGCATTACTCGAACATTGCTAGAAAACAGAGTAAGTAGTTTCCCCTTATCTGAAAATACTTCCGAACCGAAATAAAATTTTTATACCTTTGCTAACAAAATTATTTAAAAAAATTTACTGTAATCAAATGACTACAGGCTGAACAATAGAAGTAAATAACTTTACGAAATTAAACGAGACTGAGGTTTACTTACAAAAAATTGATACTTTTAGCCTAAATATATATCACATTCAGTAAGAGTTATTATCTTGATATTTAATGTTTTCAATTTTGAAAAGTGGTAAAAGTGAAAAAATTATCAAATGGAAGTTGATGCAATTGAAGATTTGTGCCTTCTATTAATTCGCAGTGCCCGAATGACATTTTATGTGTTAAATTTTAAAAAGTGGTAAAAGTGAAAAAATTAACAATTGGAAGTTGATTTAATTTTAAGTTTTACATTGCACTTTTAATCATTGAATGTTCTGCGATTCTTACCGCACTATACTTACTGAAAATTGGATACTTAAACTTAACGAAAATTCCCCTCACACGAATTAAAGTTAATTTGTGTACGCCTGTTAAATTAAAGGGTGCGTTCGCTTTACGTAAGTAAATGTACTTAAGTATATTTCTATTGTAGTTCAGCCTTACGATTCCTCAAACAAAAACTCTCAGCTGAGTAATAATTGTGTATTTGCGCTGTGCCGTGATCTGATGAAATCAAATCAATCTGCGTACAGATTCGTACTCCAGCTGATATACACACTATTGCAACAATTACTCAGCTGACAGCTATTGAGCGTAAAATGGTAAGATTACTTTTAAATTAAAGCTATTTTATTATTTTGTTAAGTAAGGTATATAGTAGCTGTGGCCTTTGGAAAGGTAAGAAACCAAGCTGTAAATTACTAGAAGACTATTTTCCTGTATGGGTAGTAGTTTAGGCTCTGTAGAATATATAAGTCAATGTTTGGTACTTTTCAATAAGTATCAATATAGAACATTTTAGAGAACGGACTCACACGCATACATACAGATTTCTGTTTCATGCCTTGTATTCTCAAGAGTTTTGGATCAATTCATTTCGCCGTAGTAGCTTTAAAAGAAAATTATGACAAGTTTTGATGGATCTGCACTGATTGAATCTTTGAACCGATTTCCTTTGTGGTTGTATGAGTGTGTTGGGTGATTAACGCCTTTGATAATATCTCACGCTTATTTGTCAAGGACTCGCTAATAATAAATTTCGTAAATTTCTGAGTACTTACCTTAATTTATTTAACTGACTTTAAGCCTGAAATGAAAGGTAAAATTTGCTTTTAAATATTATAAAGTTATAATTGTTGATTAATGCACAAATATTATACAAATTATTTAAGGAATAGTAATTGCCGTGAGTATAGAAAGAAATTTAAAGCTGCTCGAATAAGTGCAATACGTCAAACTTGCAACTCGCAAGTAGTTGCACCCACTGACTTATAACAATGGACTGAGCGTATTGTCATATTGTCCTATAGGAAAGAATGGCACAAGTTTTATGATTTTCTCTTTCCCGCTATAGCAGAGTTGGAGCTACTAACACAAAATATCGCTTACTGAACGTTTTCTTATGCCATTTGATGTTTTTATGTTGACTTCAAACGCAATCACCGCAGCAAGAATAAGGTAAAGATAGAGTTTACCCAAGATATATAGAATAAATGTATTCTATATACCTTGGTGTTTACCCATGCTCCGTCTCTTTCCCATTCGCAGGAATCTGATAAAAATAACCTTTTTAAAATTAAAGTCGGAATGAATTTAATTTCTTATAAGAGTGCTTATAAGCGATTAAAATATCACTTGAACGTAAGAGAGATATTTTCGATTTTCAAGTGTAAAATTTCATCTGATTGGTTGAGTTTTAAATGTTTTTTTATGTAGTAAACGTTTTCAATGGTGTTCAAACCCTGATATACAGAAACACAATATTTGTGTCAAATGGAATACCAAATCGCTCAGTCCATTGCTTTAAGTCAGTGAAACGTACTCAGTGGGCGCGCTTAGGCCGCGTCCAAACCACTTTGGAAAAATTGAAAGCTCTTCGTCACATTCATGTAAAATTACCAACCACTTCGATATGGTTTGTAATTACGCGGAGGAAAAAACAGAATTCTGACCGGTTTAGTCTCCGCCTAAGCGCGCCCAGTGTCAGCATTTCCCAACGGATATAAATAATCTATTCCAAAGTGCATTTTTAGGGCCGTATTCACCAAGCCATTTAATACAAATTTAATTTTAATTTAATTATTATTGAGGGACAGCAATCAAATTTTTGTAGCTATTCACCAACCTTGATAAAATAAATAATTTCGGACATTTCGGACTATCAGCTGCAAGATTTCCGAATTTGGCAAGTGACAGTTCTCGTGACAGTTCATGTAATTTAAATATTATTAAAAAAGGTTTTTAGTATTATTTAAATAAAGACGTTTTTATGTATTATTAAATATAATTTATAATATATGTACAATTCGTTTTAATTAAAAATAGCCAATATTAAGCAATTCACATATTAAAAATGATTTAAAAAAAAATTGCAATAACTGAATTACGGCCAGAAAAATCGGTCTGAGTATCCCTTATATTCATTTGAGGTTGCTGTAGGTTGTCAAATACAATTTTGATTGGTGGAATTTTCCTGTCTCTTAAGAGATTGTTTAAAACAGCTGTCGCCACAATTACTCTGTTGTGGGCGCTACTCGCATTTCTAAAAAAGAAAAATCAAATCAAAATCGAATCATATGATTTCCACTGACACGTATATAAATGGACTGGTCATTGAACCAAAAATCCATAGCAGTGATTAAGATTAAATTAATTTGCATTTACTTTTTTTTAATGCACTTGAAACTAAAAACCGTGGTTCTATTCACTGAAATCGTAATATATCTACACAGTTAAATTCTTGCTTCTTCAAACTTTTAACAGCACTATTAAAAATATGACATTTGACTGCATGACACTTCAATCAGCTGACATCGAAATTAAATTTATTTAAGAGAGGGTAAGGCCTCACTTAAAATTAAATTAAAATTAAATTTTCATTAAATCGACTCGGTAAGTGTGGTTGGTGAATAGCTTTAATTGAAATTTTTTTTAATTTTGCTTGGTGAATACGGCCCTTAGTGTTGTATTTAGGGCCGTATTCACCAAGCCATTTAATTGAAATTTAATTTGTGTCTAGTACTCCTGTTTAATTAAAATTTAATTTGGGTTATTTTATGTTATAACAATGCATATATAACTTTAATTTTAATTTAAGTGAGCCCCAACCCTCTGTAACGGAAATACTAAAACACAAATTAAATTTAATTCAATTAAATGGCTTGGTGAATACGTCCCTTAATTGAAACTAATAAGTTCAGTGCACAAATTAAAATTCAGCCAACTTCATTCCTCCGCTTTCATCTGACATTTCAGCCATCACATCCGACATTTTTAAAAAGTCAAAATCAGCTGAGATTCTGATTGGGCGTTTACGTTTACCTTAATATTGTAAAAACGAATTTATAAAAGATTTTACTAAAGTTTTTAAAAGTTTCTCTCACTTATTTTTTTTTTAAATGAGAATAAATGTTTCTTCTGTATTAAAATTTACAAACCCTTCATGTTCGAATGATTTACGATATGTGTTGAGAGTGAAGACAAGTTACCACCAGTGGGGTACTTAAATTCCATCTGGGTCAGCAGATTAGAATAGAATTTCTACAATTAAATATATTATCAACAATGCCACCGTTGAAAACATATACACCTCATAATGAATACTCTTGTCGTGATGAAGGACAACAGGGAAATACAAATAGATCGATTACTACTGCAACAATTGATCGACGTCCTTACTATGTCAGCTCACAGTATCCTCATAAAGTTCTTGCCAATTTAAATCTTCTACGTGAGGACTCTAGATTCTGTGATATTGAAATGATTGCAGGTGATATAACATTTTCAGCTCATAAAGCTGTATTGAGTGCAGCTAGTGCATATTTCGAAGCAATGTTTCGCCCTGAACTAGGACTCAGCGAAGGCAAGCAAAAATCTGTGATTTTACATTCGATCGATTCTGATATACTCAAAATTTTACTCGATTTTATTTATACTGGGCGTATTGAGATAACTCAGGTAAATTTTAAGCAAGAAATGGATTGCATGATTTGCTAAATACAAAAATTATATTCTCTATGTTCTCATAATTATCATCTAGATAAATGTACAGGAATTATTAGCTGCAGCTGATATGCTTCAATTGCCTGAAGTAGTCGAAGGATGCTGTGAATTCTTATGCCGAGAGTTGCATATAAGCAACGCACTTGGAATTTTACGTTTCGCAGAAGCTCATAATTGTGAAGCTTTAGCAAAAAGTGCTCTAAATTTTGTTTATGCAAATTTTCCAGCTGTAAGATTTTAAATTAAACATTATATATTGTTAGCCGGAACTAAATCCATATAAAAAAAAAAAAAAAATCATATTTACAGGTGTCACAAGAGGATGAATTTCTTGATACTCCACAAACTCTACTCTCACAGCTATTAACATCGGAACATTTACGTGTCGATACAGAATGTCAAGTATTTGAAGCTGCTCTACGATGGATTAAACATGATGTCATCCAAAGACGTTGCTATGTCTTCGAAATATTTTCTAATGTACGTTTAGCTTTAGTTCCCGTCCGTGTTATTGATCAGGCAGCAAAAGAATGCCGAGATATGTCTGTTAAAATAGCACTAAGATCTGTACGTAAAGATCTTGCATTTAAACGAGGACAATTAGTTCCATTACGAGTATGCCCAAGGACATCAGCCAAAAAAAGTATTTATATTATCGGTGGATCTAGACGAGAAGCATCAAGCGGATGGAATCCTGCAGATTGCATTTTCGAAACAGTTGCTAAATTTGATATTTTCAAACGAGAATGGTCCGAAACGGCTCCAATGGAAATCGGTAGAATTCTACCAGGTGTAGCAGCTTTAAATGGAAAAATTTATGTTGTTGGCGGAGAGCGTGGAAGTCAGATTTTAGCGAATGGAGAAGTTTATGATCCTCAAAATAATAATTGGCAACCAATAGCTCCAATGATTGTTCCTCGCTGTGAATTGGGTCTATGTACACTTGGAGGAACATTATGGGCTGTTGGTGGTTGGATTGGAGATGATATAGGCGGCTCAATGGAATGTTATGATCCAGTTAAAGATACATGGAGTCTAGTTGGTGATTTACCTGAACCAAGATTTAGTATGGGAGTGGTTAGTTTTGAAGGACTTATATATATTGTTGGCGGCTGTACAACATCTAGTAGACACTTACCAGATTTAATAAGGTCTGATAAATGTTATTAAAATAATTGTTTACATTATAATGTATGTATATAACATTTCAGTTATAATCCGGTTACTAAAGAATGGACACCACTGGCACGAATGCAAAATGCACGCTGTCAAATGGGTGTGGCGGTTCTTGATCGTTACCTTTATGTTGTTGGAGGAAATAGTAGTCATCAAGAAGTCCTTCGTACTGTAGAACGGTACAGTTTCGATGAAGATAAATGGTTAATGGTATCACCAATGTCATATCGACGAGCTATACCTGCAGTTGCCGCTGCTGATGGTATACTTTATGTAGCAGGAGGTGATCAGGTAAAGGAGAAGTTTTTTTCTTTTTATATTAAAAAAGTGTTTGTATTAAAATCATTCAAATTTTCAGACTTGTGAAGTAAATTTTTATCGTGCACAAGTGACCATAAGTTCCGTTGAATGCTACGATCATTTAACTGATACATGGAGAAATTGTCCTGATCTTCCTATGAGCCGATCTGAGGCCGGTGCTGTTGTTGTTTAACCGTCCTCAAGATTTAAAGTTCATCTTATTTTAAATCTCTCTATATATATATATATATTTTAATCAAAATACAATTTCGCTTCATTTAGAAGGCTTCAAGAAAATAGACCTAGTTACAATTAGCCTATTATATAATCATCATATCACCATCAATCACCAGTATCATCATATACACACGTCCATGCTGCCAGGCTTAATATCAATGTTTTGAAATAATAGCGATTTTTTGTCATGTTTATTTCCTTCCACACAGAGACACATTTAAAAATCTCGTTAATTTTATTGGTAATTTTTTATTTTGTAGAAAATATTTACGATTTTGATATATGCAAAACCAAATAAACAATTAAAAAATAAAGTTTTATTCTTGTTTTTATTTAAACCTAGGCTCGTAGGCTCCAGGATATATTTTATGACGATATGAATTTTACACCTATGCCAGGATAAGGGAAATTTTATAAATCAGGATTAGCATATATAATGGAGACAGTGAAGATGCAGATGAGAGTTTCAACAAAATACATGCAGGAAAAAAGGTAGTTTGTTCTATATGCGAACATCTATGTTTTTATAGTAAGTACAGATGGTTTTAAAACTAAGTTTACGGCACGCGTCATTTTGACGAATTTCGAGTCTCATTTAAAAATTATAAAAAACTCTTCGCATTTTTTTTAAATGTTGTATTGACTTTTATCCATAAAAATGGAATTAATTATATATTGAGATTTATTTATATCAAAAATTTCAAAATATTGAAGTTCTCTATGTGGTATATTAATTTCTAGGATGTACGTAAATTTGACGCAATAGTCATATAAGAACAAGAGAACGCGAAATATGTAAACAAGGTACATACAATAATCTCCACACCTTATAATCAAAGGCTTCTTGCAGTGCTCTGCAGTTCCCGGACCTCAAATAGATTTAAAGTGTAAGATTAAGATCATATCTATCCCGATGTGTTATTCTAATAAGCAACGATTGCAAACCAAGTGCTTCCCAACAAGATGCATGCAAAAAAAAACCTATCGTCCCCCTTTTGTTCCTTTGTTCTAAGCTTACGACGCATATTTTAACCTGTTCAGCCGCCGACGGACCACACCTACACCTACACGAACACTAACCTGCGTCGATGGCTTAGTACTTTTTTTCTGCAACAATGGGTCGAAAAACCAGTGTTCGCAGTATCTATTTTAGCTGCTATTCTACAATCTCTGCACCTAATTTTCTCTTCTACTTCCTACACTAGAACTAATGCACTGCTAATTGCTCGCGGCTCGGACACGAGAACGAAGTTTTTGTCTGCTCAAGGAATCTTTCATGATTCCACTTATAACAATTAGAAAACACCATCAAATGCAGTATGTGAATGGTAGTCATATTGTGAAGACGTTTTAGCAATTTTAATTTTTATATCCATTTAAAATTATCCGTCTGATAGCCTGATTGTTTGAGAAAGTCAGTATTAAATTTGAATAAGTTGTGACTTTAGAGTCGACTTCCAGAATCGTGTTGTGTGATCAACGATTGTGGATCAGTGGCATGTTTCGATAGCTCCACGAATAAATTTTAATAATGGAGTCTAAGAGTGGTTAAACAATAAAAATAAAATAAAAAATTTTTATAAATCGGTGAATGGTGTTAACTATTGATCGTAGCTTACAAACAACTTTGTTGACATGCAGTGAGGTCGCGTTGTGCTCTGGAAATTTTAAAATTTTAATTTCGTGGTTATTTAAAGAATTTAATTGTTGTTGGGGCTATTTCCAAAATAAATTAAAGCGAAATGCCGGCTGAGTGCCGAAAATGCTTTAAGACGATAAGGAATGAAGCGGGTTTTTTTTGTGTAATGCGTTTTGCGGTAGTTTATTTCATAAAAAATGTGCGGGGATAGCGGAATATGATAGGAATTTGATTCCTACAAAACGTAATATTGTTTATATGTGTGATGAGTGTGTAGATTTCAAAAAGATGATAATGGTAAAATTTACAAGAATAGTGGAATTAATCAGTGAAAATAATTAGGCAATTGCATGTCTAGTTAGTGATGTTAATAAGCTATCAGAGAAACAAATTGAATCAGTGAAGCTAATCAAAGATAAGGAGACGCTGATCAATTAAAAAAACAGGCACCTGTGTTATTAAAACCAAAAAGGGTGCAAAATATGCGAAAACCAAAGAATGGAATGTCGAGTGGTCATAATGATTCGGTAAAAACTATGTGCTCAATTAACGGATCGAGCTAAAGTGAAGTCAATATGTGAAGAAAAATTGAGTGAGAATTATCAGGTAGAGTTGCCATTAATGAGAAAACCTAAAATTCGTTTATGTGGAATGAATGATAAAATTGATAAGTGTGATGTAGAAAATAAATTGAGATTACAAAATGATATATTAAAGGATGGTGAAATTAAATGCCTGAAAGTAATGAAAATGCTCAAAAAATTGAGAAATACTGAAAGATCTTTTTCAAAATACGATGCTATTGTGGAATTGGATTCGGTGAACTTTCAGAGGGCTATTGAAATGAATGTGGGTTGGGATCAGTGTGTGGTGTATGAAGAGTTAAATGTTAAGAGGTGTTATAAATGTCAGGAATTTAACCACAAAGCGAATGAATGTAAGAATGATGCAGCGTGCAAAATGTGCGTGTGATCATGAAACAAGGGATTGTGGAAAAGAATCTGTAAAAAAATGTGTGAATTGTATAGAATGCAATAGTAAACTAAAATTGAATCTGGACATTGGTAGGGAATGCCTATTGTTTAAAAGAAAGCTTAAGGTTGAAATGAATAAGGTTGCATATTAGCAATTAATAAATATTAAGGGTCTATATTTGAATATTCTAGGCATATAGTATTAAACAATTTTGAGCAGGTGGAATTATTAACTGAAATGCGGTGTGACTCAATTTCGAGCAGAACGAACGGTGTTGTATTATATTTGAAGAATAAGTGGAAGTATGAAATAATTGCACAAATAACGATCAATAAGGATGTGTGCTGGATGCTTGTAAAATGCTGGTTTGAGAATGTATGTCATGTTTTAGGGCTGCTTTATAGATCACCTTCCTCTTCGGAAACAGAATTTTGTAATCGATTTATGGAAGCGGTTTGTGAAATAAAGCATGAAATTATTATAATGGGTGACTTTAATATTAACTTCCTCTGCGAGGGTACGTATTCAAATAAAATGAAAGAAATTATTGTCGATAATGGATTTAAGCAAGTAGTAGAGGAGTACACGAGGATTACTGAATCATCGAAGTCCTTAATCGGTTATATAATAACTAATGCGAAAGGTGTAAATGTTAAAGTTAATAGAGCATTAAAAATCAATGACCATAAAACTATTGAGGTTAAACTTGAAGTAAATCGGAGAAGTGAAGATGTTCGAATATTTAAAAAATACTTTAAATATAATAGAGGTATATATGAGCGGTACTTAGCTCAACAAAATTTTAATGAGGTGTGTTTTATTGAGAATTTGGATGATAGCGCGAGTGTCTCGAGGAAAAATTGAATCTACTGTCAGAGAGGTGCATGGTAAAAACAGTTGTTAAATTGAATGCTAATGAGTGGTATACGGGGGTATCTGTATAGAATGGAAACTAATAAAATAAGAAGCTATATGAAAGGGGCTCTGTCTGGAGATCCGAATGACTGGTTGGATTATAAAGTAAATCGAATCTTGTATAAAAAGTATATAAAAGTAGCGAAATCGGAACACATAAAATATAGTAAGATTGATTGTGCGCGTGATTCAAAGGAAATGTGGAAAGTGCTTAAGAAGTATGTAATGAAAAAGACAGCGAAACCCATAAATAGTATAAGATTTTATGATACTAGTTGTGGGGTTGAGGTACTTATTACAGAGAAGTTTAATAATTTTTTTGTTGATAGTGTAAATGAGATAAGCAACTCTATTCCATATGTGAAATTTGAATGTAATTTGCCTAATTTGAATAGCAATTTTGATTTTAGAAACATTGATTTATCGGAGCTGAAACAAGTGGTTAAATGTATGAACAATAAAATGGACTATAATCATACGAGCACAAAAATAATTTTAGATAATTGGATTGTGTTTTGGGAACCACTATTGAAGATAATAAATCAGTCTCTTAGTGAGGGTTTATTTCCAAAAGCATGGAGAGGATCATTAATAGTTCCTGTTAAGAAGGTTAAAAATTCCGTTGGGGCTGAGGATTTCCGCGCAGTGAACATGCTATCGATACATGAAAAAATAATAGAGAAGGTAGCACAAATTCAATTAGAATAAAATAAGTAAAAAACGAGTTTTCAAACAAAACTGAGGCCAAGCCGCATGAAAAAGTAGAAAATAAACTTTTCTTCACACACAGAGGTGGACTCAGATTTTTTGATTGGGACATTTATCTTGAATATTCTTTCTCTTCATGAATCACTTATTACCTCTGATTGATCATACTGAAATATATCGGTGATTGTCAGCGAATAAAATCTGAGTCCACTTCTGTGTGTGAAGAGAAGTTTATTTTCTACTTTTTCGTTCTGCTTGGCCTCAGTTTTGTTTGAAAACTCGTTTTTTACTTATTTCATTTTCTGCCTTTTTCACGTTAACTAAATTGTTATTACGTGCTGCATAGAGATATTTTAAAACAATTTTATGACGGCTGAAAAGACACTGATTTCCAGTTTTTCAAAAAACTTATTCGAGTAACAAATCGTTGAGGTACTGCAACGGTTTTCTGAAATTCAAATTATGTTTTAAACACCGCTTTTTAGCTGTATTCCAACTTGATCCCATATAACATGAATTTTCCCGATTTTCCATGTTTTCCACAGACTTTTCCTATTACATTGATTTTTTTTTAAAAATATACATGAATTTTTCTCGATTTTTCATGCAAGTTTTCATGATTGTTGAAGAGAAAGTATTAATGCCAGTAGGGCGGAAAAAACTTGTTTCCGCATAGCTTATAAAACTTTTTTGTCGGAAAATTCCGGAAATTGTCGGAAAATTTTCCAGAAAAATTGGAAAATTCTGCATTTTTCCTGAAACAGATTTATCACTAATCATATTGATGAAAATTTTTCCGATGATTTTCCCGCTTGCCTCAAAAATACCTCGAGTCCAACCATGTACTGATAGAACAACAGTCCGGTTTTCGAAAAGGGCATTCGTGTGAAACTGCACTAAATTGGGCTTTAATTGAGTGGAAAGGTGAGCTTGAAAATAGAAAAAGTTTTAGCCGTTTTTCTAGATTTAAAAAGAACTTCGAAACAGTTTATAGAAATACACTTTAATTAAAAAAATATGGAATAAATGGTAAATCGTATGAGTGGTTTGAGTCTTACTTGTCTGAAAGGTAACAGATAACAAAAGTTAGTAAATGTTTGTCTGAGAAAGTGAGTATTGACATTGGTGTTCTGTACAGTCGTACATCAAATAAATCGTTGCCAGGGCAACTGAGGTGTATGGTTTCATAAGAAAGTAAAATCAATAAAAACGTCTCCAAGGTTACGTAAGAAAATCTTTTACCTCAGTAGTCTTTGCAACGAATGAACTGCCTATATAAATGGGAATTGGCGCTCTAAGAAGTGCAGTCCTTTCTGAGCAGACCAGGTAATGCTTTAAATTATCAATCTGCTAAGTAGTGCTTTAAACTACTTGATGCCACCAATTGTATAGTGCTGTAAACTATACAATTGGAATTACCAAGGATAACAGAAACTATAGACGGCTTTAAGGTTTATAGTATTCTTTATAGCTGAACAGTCGTACACCGCATTTAAGTGTAAGGGCTGATAAGCATTATTCAAATACAATAAAACTGTGTATGGTGCTTCAGACAATATATAGTGCTCTAAACTGTATATGGTGATTTGAACTATACACAGTACAGTAGGCCTTAGCTACAGTACCTTGAACTGTTTCCAGTGCTTTAAACTGGTTGCAGTGCAGTAAAACTGTGTATGGTGATTCAAGCGATATATAGTGCTCTAAACTGTATATGGTTATTTGAATTATACACAGTACAGTGGGCCTTAGCTACAGTACCTTAAACTGTCTTCAGTGCTTTAACTGACTACGGTGCTAGTAAACTATTTATTGAGAACCAATTATACAATAATTGAAATCTCCTTAAATTCAAGAGTTATACATCGAAAACATATAACCCATCTTATAGTGGCTGTATATACCGCTTTAAGGTATATGAATCACTAGACTATAACATTTTTAGTCACAAATAAATCTAATCACTGCATTTTTCTACCATTTCAGATAGAAAAATACAGCAAAAAAACCGGTAAACCATTTAATAAAAGAAAAACCGAATTATTGTTAAATATAAGTTTTCCAAACTAGTATAAGTTTTTGGTGTCAACCAATTGTTACAAGATAAATAAAAAATATAATTTCAAAAAACTGACTGACTTGTCACTTACCTAGCACCTTTATTTTGATTTATTAATATATAATTTTTTGTAAGACGACCTAATAAGAGGTTCGTACATGGTCCTTCGAGCCGGATATATATCCATAGATATATATGTGCAAGTCATTCGGTTTGGAAGAGTATTTTTTATATTGAACAATGGACACGACAACCAGAAAGCTTATTAAAAGACAAAATGCCCTTCAGGCACAATTAGCAGCGGCTGTCTCCAGCCACCAGCATATAAAAACACCCACCTTTGGCTACTACCAAACCAAATTAAAAATCATAGATGATTATTGGAAGGAGTTCTCCGATAATCATCTAACAATATGTGAAGAAACCGACAAAATAGAGGATTCATATTTCACACAATACCTAATGAAAGGTACCGAAGACTCATACATTCAGTTTCGTAGTCTACTAACTGATGGTCTCAACCAATGCCCGCCTACGGCAAAAAGAAAGGCAAACCATACTTATGCATCAGACATAAAATTACCTCGAATTGATATACCAAAATTCGACGGCGCCTATAAATCATGGAGACCATTTTACGAACTATTCAAATCACTCATACATGAGGATCAATCAATATCAAATATACAAAGATTACATTATCTTAAAACCAGCGTCACTGGTGAAGCCGAACGAATGCTTCGGCAATTCGATATAACTACAACCAACTACAAAAAAGCTTGGGAGTTACTTACAAAGCGATACGACAACAAACGCGTATTAGCATCAACTCAATTAAAACTCCTTCTAAATCAACCACAGATCAAAAACGAATCTGCTATAGCTATAAAAAATCTTCTTACACAAACAGAAGAGAGCCTTCATCATGAGCTCACCCATTCAACAATGGGATACTATACTAATTCATTTATTAGTATCAAAACTACCATCCCATTATCTATGGGAACAAGAAATCAGCTCAACGAGCGATTTTCCTACATACATAAAATTCAACGAATTTTTAGAAAGGCGTTTCAGAACGCTCGAAGCTATGAGCTCAGACAGCCATCCAGGCACTACTCATAAGCTATTCAAATTAAATCAAAAACCTACATACAAAACCACATATGGTTTATATAACAATTCTATAAATATTACAAAACCACCATGTAAACTATGCAACGAACTACTTCAAATGTTCTATTGCCCAAAATTTAGGGCTTTAAGTGTATATAATCGACTAAAATATATCAAAGAAAATAAAGCATGCATAAATTGCCTATCAACAAACCACACTATAATTAACTGTATTAATAAAAGAAGATGTTGGGAATGTCAGAAACGTCACAATACGCTTTTGCATCATCAATCAAACACAGAAACAGAGTCTCCAGTGAATAAATATAAAGATACAGTATCAGAAATACATGACACGTTACCATCACAGCCAACGGCATTGTTTAATACAAATATCCAAAAGGCTTTACTCTCTACAGCTTTAATTGAAGTACAAAATTCTAAAGGCACTATGGGCATATTACGAGTATTAATAGACTCAGGATATCAAGTATCATTTATTACTGAATCGGCACGTAAGCGTCTCAAACTGAAGGGAACTCCTGTAGACCTACAAATATCAGGTCTATCAAGTACTCATACAGCCTCAGCACATAGATGCATATCTCTCACAATAAAGGCATTAAACAAAAAATTCTCTTTAAATATCGAAGCATTAGTCATTAATAAAATATCAAGTGTCATGCCACATACTACAATTGATATCACACAATGGAAACACATACAAAAAGTACAGTTAGCAGATCCACAATTTTATAGACCTGGACCCATAGATATGTTACTTGGTGCAGAGATATATGCACAGATAATAACAGATGGAATTATTAAGGAACCTTCTGACACCCCAATCATTCAAAATACGTATCTTGGATGGATCGTAATAGGAAAGATTCCTGAAACATCCAAATATAAAATATCAAATCTGACAATATCTGTGAACGACAATTCAGCACTCCAAACCCAAATAAAAAGATTCTGGGAAACAGAAGAACGTCCTAACCAAGTCATTATATCACCAATATATATACAAGGTGAAGACTTCTTCAAGAACAATCACGTGCGTCTAAATACAAATTACCATTTATAAATTCAACCTTGACAGATTTAGGACAATCCAGAAACATGGCACTTAAACAATTTTATCAATTAGAGCAACGGTTCCAAAGAAACCCTCAATATTTCAAAATGTACAAAACTTTTATTGAAGAATATATAACACTTGGTCATATGAAAATAGTACCAACACAACAAATAAAATTAGAACAAAATAATAAAACCAAAATAGATTATTACTATCTACCACATCATGCAGTAATGAAAGAAAGCTCAACCACAAAAATGAGAGTGGTGTTCAATGCTTCATCAAAAACCGCAAACGGCAAATCATTAAACGAACAGCTCTTAGTCGGACCGACAATTCAACCAAGCCTGTGGACAATACTTCTAACAATATAAATACGCAATATCAGCCGATATAGAGAAAATGTATCGTATGATACAGGTTGACCACAACCATCAAAACTTTCAAAGAATAATTTGGCGTAGTAGTCCAGATAAACCGATTCAAGATTTCATTTTAACTACAGTTACATTCGGAACTGCACCTGCTCCCTATCTTGCCATCAGAACTATCCATCAACTTGCAATAGATGAAGGGGATAAGTTTCCACTGGCTTCTAAATGTATAAAGAAAGACTTCTACGTAGACGATCTACTTTCTGGTACGCACACCCTTAAGGAAGGGAGACAATTGCAATTAGAACTAGTAAATATATTTCGAAAGGGCGGTTTCAATCTTCGCAAATGGGATACCAATCACCCAAGTTTATTAGAACATATTCCTGAATCAGACAGGGAAATAAAAAATGTTTTAAATGTGTCAGAAAATGAAGGCATCAAGACACTTGGAATATATTGGCATCCAGCTACAGATTACTTTAGTTTCTCCGTTAATCTGCCATCCCCAAAAAACGAATACACAAAACGGATTATAATATCAGAAATATCCATGTTATTCGACCCATTAGGGTGATTAGCACCTGCCATTATCAAGACCAAAATACTCATACAACAATTATGACTATCCGGGTGTGAGTGGGATACAGACGTTCCGAATAAAATATCAACCGAATGGAAAACGTTTAAAGAACAATTAGGGGATTTACGCCAGATAAAAATTCCAAGATGGACTAATTTCCATCCAGAGGTTTAAACTACAGAATTGCATGGCTTTTGCGATGCATCTACACATGCTTACGCGGCAGTCATCTATCTAAAGACGATACATAAAAACCAAATTTATACACAATTAGTTACATCTAAAACTAGAGTAGCACCAACCAAATGTTTCTCATTACCTCGATTGGAGCTCTGTGCTGCTGTATTGTTAGCACATTTATTGCATCAAGTACAAAGCGACCTTAATATACAAAATATACCAACATTTGCATGGACAGACTCCACCATCACTCTATCTTGGATACAATCTCATCCATCGAAATGGAAGACTTATATTGACAATAGGGTATCTGAAATTCATACAAAGCTACCAGATACCAAATGGAGTCATATCTCATCAAAAACCAATCCAGAGGATGCAGCATCTCGAGGAGTTCTTCCAAATCAATTATGCAGTTTAGAAATGTGGTGGCATGGACCATCATGGTTGCAACAAACCAAAGAATCTTGGCCGAAGCAAAACAACTCCTTCAACACAGATCTAGAAGAAAGGAAAATCCAGACTTATACCAACACTTGTGGAAGCAACGAGTCATTCATATTAAATAAATTTTCCACATTTACTAGAACCATCCACGTGATGGCCTATTGTCTAAGGTTCATTCACAACTTTCAAAAACCAAAAAACAATCGATGTTATGATCACAATCTATTAGTATCCGAAATCGATATTGGAAGAAGCACCGTGATAAAGTTCAATTTTATCACTGCATCCGTTTTTAGATACCAAGGGAATTCTACGAGTAGGTGGACGTCTTTCCCAATCAAATATAACCTACAGTCAAAAACATCCAATCATTTTACCTAATAAACATCATATCTCAAACATACTGATTGACAATATCCATAAGACTACTCTTCACGGCGGTACGCAGTTAGTTCTGAGCACGCTACGAACAAAATTTTGGATAACAAACGCTAGAAACACGATTCGCTACCGAATTAAGAACTGAACTATCTGCAAACGATATAACGCGACCACCTCCAACCAACTAATGAGCCTTCCGCTCGTGTTACACAGTCACTACCATTTATCCATGCTGGAGTTGACTATGCCGGCCCTATTGAATTAAAAACAACCAGACTAAAATCCGCAAGAATAACGAAGCCATATATTTGCATATTCATTTGCCTCTCAACAAAGGCAATCCATATAGAATTGGTTACCGCTCCCAGACACACCTCCAAGAGCACCAAGGCCAGTAACACCACAAAACAAACCAATGGAGTGCCAGCCAGCTTCGGCATCCATAAGGGCACTGGCAAAAAGATTGTTACACTGCCCACAAGAAGCATTTGCATTCCACTCGAGACCAAAAAAATTACCAGATATTCCAAAAGGAAGGATGACCAAACAACAAAACCAGATTCCTGATACCATAATGAGGAACCTACAAGTATCTCCCGATCTGCTACAGCAAATAAAGGCTCATGATATTCCTTGGACAAAGGTACTGGCAGCCAAACGTCATTACGTCCACAACATTGATACCGATAAACAAGTCAAGATTACAAAAAAAGGGACGTATAAGGTCATGATCAAGCCACGGAGTAAGTATTAAATAGCATTCAAATCGAGAGGCGGGAGAATGTACAGTCGTACATCAAATAAATCGTTGCCAGGGCAACTGAGGTGTATGGTTTCATAAGAAAGTAAAATCAATAAAAACGTCTCCAAGGTTACGTAAGAAAATCTTTTACCTCAGTAGTCTTTGCAACGAATGAACTGCCTATATAAATGGGAATTGGCGCTCTAAGAAGTGCAGTCCTTTCTGAGCAGACCAGGTAATGCTTTAAATTATCAATCTGCTAAGTAGTGCTTTAAACTACTTGATGCCACCAATTGTATAGTGCTGTAAACTATACAATTGGAATTACCAAGGATAACAGAAACTATAGACGGCTTTAAGGTTTATAGTATTCTTTATAGCTGAACAGTCGTACACCGCATTTAAGTGTAAGGGCTGATAAGCATTATTCAAATACAATAAAACTGTGTATGGTGCTTCAGACAATATATAGTGCTCTAAACTGTATATGGTGATTTGAACTATACACAGTACAGTAGACCTTAGCTACAGTACCTTGAATTGTTTCCAGTGCTTTAAACTGGTTGCAGTGCAGTAAACCTGTATATGGTGATTCAAACGATATATAGTGCTCTAAACTGTATATAGTGAGTTGAGCTATACACAGTACAGTAGGCCTTAGCTACAGTACCTTGAACTGTTTCCAGTGCTTTAAACTGGTTGCAGTGCAGTAAAACTGTGTATGGTGATTCAAGCGATATATAGTGCTCTAAACTGTATATGGTTATTTGAATTATACACAGTACAGTGGGCCTTAGCTACAGTACCTTAAACTGTCTTCAGTGCTTTAACTGACTACGGTGCTAGTAAACTATTTATTGAGAACCAATTATACAATAATTGAAATCTCCTTAAATTCAAGAGTTATACATCGAAAACATATAACCCATCTTATAGTGGCTGTATATACCGCTTTAAGGTATATGAATCACTAGACTATAACATTTTTAGTCACAAATAAATCTAATCACTGCATTTTTCTACCATTTCAGATAGAAAAATACAGCAAAAAAACCGGTAAACCATTTAATAAAAGAAAAACCGAATTATTGTTAAATATAAGTTTTCCAAACTAGTATAAGTTTTTGGTGTCAACCAATTGTTACAAGATAAATAAAAAATATAATTTAAAAAAACTGACTGACTTGTCACTTACCTAGCACCTTTATTTTGATTTATTAATATATAATTTTTTGTAAGACGACCTAATAAGAGGTTCGTACATGTTCCACAAGGATCGGTTGTTGGTACAGTACTTTTTTTATTATATATTAACGATATTGCGACCATTTTATCGGATGTAAAAATTGTGTTATTCGCTGATAATGAATTACTTTACATAGCCCAAGACGATATTAGTTTGTGTGTTTCCCGGATGGAAAGTGCTTTAGAGAAAGTAAATTTTTGGTTAAAAATGAGTAAGCTAAAGTTAAATGTTGAAAAATCTAAATGCATATTATTTGGTGGCAGAATATAAGTGGTATAAATATGAATAACACCGTTATAGAGTGTGTGTCAGAAATTAAGTACTTAGGTGTCATTATAGAAAAAAAAATTTATCGTTTAAAAACACATCGACTATATTTGTAAAAAGATTGGGAAAAAATTTGTTTTTTAAGAAGAATACGAAGTCAAATTTCAATGGCTAAGCAATACAAATTTATAATGCCATCGTGAAACCTCATTTTGAGTATTGTTCAACGGTGTTATTCTTAAGTACCAAGGAGCAACTAGAACGTATGCAGAAGCTACAAAACAAGGCGATGAGGATTCTACTTTATTGTAACAGATATACCACCATTTCATTAATGCTGAATATTCTCCAATGGATGAGCGTGAAAATTAAAGATTGCATTTAATGTGTTAATTTTTGTGTTTAAAATCAAGAATGGTATTTTGCCTGAATACCTTAACACGTACTTGCAATATTTAGGAAACGTACAATCAATATCGTTAAGAAATGCTACAGAGTTTAGATGAGGTTCGTTTAGAACATCAAGAGCACAAAATTCTTTAATTTATCGTGGTCTTAAAATGTACAATCAACTTAAATATGATAAAAATGATACAAATATTTATTGTACTAAAATGTTTATATGTATGTTGTTGTTGAAAGCTTTTTTAAAACTTGCTAATAAAGAAGTACTACTTAAGTGAACCATTATAAATTGTGACTATAATAGCAAAACAAAAAAAGAGTTCGGTATGCAAGAAATTTGAACGGTCACTGCGAACAAATAAGGATAAAGAAAAAATTATTTCGTGCAATGGAGTATGTGGTGGCATATTTTATTTACAATGTGTAGGATCGTCAGCATATGATGCTGATATAATAAGTGAAAAACCTTGTGTATTATTTATGTGCGATGAATGCAGAAATTTTGTAAATATAATGTTAACATATATAACGGAAATCAAGTGTACGGTAAATGAGAATGCCAGAAGAATTCGAGAATAGATCGAAAGAATCGATGAAATTGTAAAACGTTCGGAGAAATTAAAAACAAATGCTAATGAAAAACCGAGTAAACCATCATATGCAGATATGACAAGGAAAGAACCTCTTATTATTATTAAGCCAAGGCAAGCACAAGACAATGAAATTACAAGAGAAATAAAAAAACAGTATAAATCCGTCAGAGCTAGCGTTAAAAGTGAATGGTTTGACTAATAAAGAAAGTGGTGCGATAGCAATAAATCGTGCAAATGAAGAGTCGCGAAATAAAATAGAGCAAATCGTGGTTACAAAAATGAAAGAGAAGAATTAAGTATCAACACCTAAAATGTTAAACCATAGATCGCACAAGAAGTAGATGTCGCATGGCATACTAGAGCAAAATATACAGATTGTGAAATGGGCAGTGCATTCTTGAATGGACCATAACATGTTTTAGAGCGTGCCGAAAGCAAATGTTTTTATAATAGAAGTTTTGTATACATTTGATTGACTTCCTCAACACTTCAGATACGAAAAAATATGAATCACTCGACGTATACATCATTTCAAATGTTGTGGTCCATTCCGGAATGGACCCCCAGCCATATAAATTTTGTATACTTTTTTGGTACTGCATGCGACATCTAGTTCTTGTGCCATCTATGGTTAAACCCAACAATTTTATTGTGTGATATAAGAGAAGAGTGGGATAAAGATAAATTAGCTGAAGCTCTGAAGAGGCAAAATAATATTTTAGGGAACGTGAAATGTTTCAGATTCTACAGTGTAACACAAAACCGCGGGTTTTATAAAGCAGTAATTGAGGTGGAAAGCGAAGGATTTAAACAAATTATGGATTTGAAAAGAGTGAACTTAGGATGAGATCGTTGTGCAGTGTTTGAATATTTGTCGGTAAAAAGATGTTATAAATGCTGGGGTTATAACCCTATAGCAAGTGTATGCCGCAATGATGTGATTTGTGCCAAATTCGGAGGCAACCACGACGCCAAACAATGCAAAAATGAAGATAATGCGAATAAAAAGTTGAATTTCAATCTAAGCATAAGTCACGACTGCCGTGATAAAAATTGTCCTGTTTATGAAAAGCAATTGAGGCTGAAAAGGAATAAAACATCGTATTAGCAATTAAAACAAATTAACTTTGTGAACATTCAGGGATTATTATCAAATTAAGAAGAATTGTCAACAATTTGTTGCAGCAAATAAATTTGATATAATAATATTGACTGAGACACATATTACGGAGGGCATTGAAGATGATGAGATAAGCTTGGAGAACTATTTTGTGGTGAGATGCAATAGTAATTCAAGGCACACAGATGGGGTTATTTTATATTTACATAATAGTTAACAATTTCAAATTCTCGATGCATATGTGGAATCAAGTGAATTATGGTGTCTGACTGTAAAAGTAAGTTTTGTTAAATATTCAATAATAATTTTAGCTCTATACAAATCTCCAAGAGCACAGAATAGGCGCTTTTGTGCTAAAGTTAGTGAATAGTTGAGTGGTCGAATGATTTCTTGGTTGTTGAAGATTTTAATATTAACTACTTGGATTTAAATAACACATATTAGCAAATAGTTACTGAACCAACTAGGATAAACGGGAACTCAAGAACGTGAATTGATTTAGTGATTACAAATAATAGTCTCATAACCGCGAAGACAGATGACAATTTAAATATTACAGATCATGAAACGATTGTAATCAGTAAAAATATTATATATAGTAAGTACAAAGAACAAAAAGCGTATCCTCAAGTATGAAAAAGAAAGTTTCCATAATGAATTTAATATGAATTACTTAAATTATGAAATAACAGATATTAATGTTGATAGTTTAGCTGAACATTTTCAAACAGAAGTAGATCGCGTGATAAATTGTTTTTCGTCATACAAGGAATTGAGATACTTGGAAAATGTCTGGATTAGCGTTGAATTAATAAAATTGTAAAAAAGAAGTCGTGCGGTAATAACAAATACAGAGGCAGATTGGAGTAATTACCGTGTTCTTCGAAATGTATACAAACCCAGATTGGAACAAACTAAAAATAAGTACCTATTGCGATCAAAGTTCTATGTGGAAAACTTTGAAGAAGCTAATTTTAAATTAAGGGGAAGAAAGAATGGGAAGTATATACCTATCTTAATGCTAAGCTTGTTGAAAATGACTTAGAAATCGCAAATGAATTCAACAAGTTTTTTATAAAGAGTGTAGAAGAAATTCAGGGGTTCATTCCACATATTTCTTTTGGTGATCAAATCACAGAGGTCAATACAGTATTTACTTTCAACTTTGATTGCAATTATCAATAAATCATTGACATCCGGTAAATTTCCAACACTGTGGAAAAAGTCTCTGATAACTCCAATAAGAAAAATGAAATATACAAATAATTGCGGCAATTTTAGACCAATTAATTCGATGTTAACTGGAGAAAATATATTAGAGAAATGCGTCTATCTGCAATTGGAAAAGTAACTAGAAAAGAATAATATACTGATCAGTAACCAATTAGGCTTCCGAAAGAATCAGCAATACACATGGTGTTGAATATATGGAAGGAGCAGATCGCGAATAAGCACAGCGTTCTAGCAGTTTTCTTGGATATGAAAAGAGACGGTGGAGAGGGACATATTGGTAAAGAAATTGTGCAAGTATGGTGTAAAAGGTAAAGAATTGCAGTGGTGTGAGGATTACTTGATGAACAGACTGCAGAGAACAAAAGTTAATGCACAAGTTTCAGAACCTATAGAAGTCAAGCTAGGCGTCCCACAAGGATCTATATTGGGAACTCTGTTATTTATAATATACATAAATGATATACAAACAGTTATAAAACATTGCAAATTAGCCTTATTCGTCGACGATGCCAGGATAACCAGGAACAACTTGTGCAGATGCAAAGACTTCAAAACAAAGCAATGCGAGTGATACTTTAGTGTAATAGATACGCTAAAATGGTTGAGTGTTAGACAAAGAATATTTTTGAATGTGTTTATTTTTGTATTTAAAATTAAGAATGGTCTTGTTCCTACGTACTTGAGTGCATGTATAAATTATGTAGGCGATTATCAACCGTATATGCTTCGAAATAATGTAATGAATTCACATTCATTCCTATATTTCCCTATAAAAATACATTACAATGAATTGCATGCATATACCTACCCATTAATCTTTTTATTAAAATTAAATGTCCCAATTTACAAGCCGATTGCTTGGTTTAAAATTGCTGCCGTTGCTACGGTAATGTATTACACCTCCACCGAGCATAAACAATACCGGCAACACAATTTCGTCATCACCAGACTAAAGTGCCTAATCAGCCTAGCGATACATTGCATTGCTCCCGTGCTCGGTAGGTCAACATAGCAATGACCGGCAAGTAAATAATGAGTAAACGATTTCCCCTACACTGTCAGGCATATAGTAAGAACCAATGACGTACGCCTCTTGTATTGTGCTTTCGATAAACAATAATCGGCACATAGGCGCACGTACAATAAATGATCAGTGATAGGCGCCTCCTCTTTTTTTTCTTTTCTTTTCTTCCTCTCAACTTTTAATTAAGAATGATCGTTGATTGGCATTCTCCATTTCTCATTAAATTTTATTAAATATTTTCCCCCCTAAGGAAAATTCGGAGGTATCGATTGAATGGTCAATAAAAACCCGGTCAGAGGGCATTAAGCAGTTCAGTGCGCTTTTAATAATAGATAGAGAACAAGAGAGTCCCCCGACCACCGGTAAGGCCTCTTGTTCAAAGTAATTAGATTCAGCAACATTGTTTTTTTTTATTAAATTGTAAAGGCTCAAAGGAAGCCAAGTGTTAAGTAAAAAAAGTAATAAAGTGTTAAAGATACATAAAGGATTTTTTTTTGGGCTGGTGACCTTCTCTTACTAGAAAGCACTCCCAAGTCCTTTGTTGCTAGCGGCAACTAATACCCGCACAACATAAAAAACTGGTGGCAGCGCAGCGGTCGAGGATCATTATTCAAAAAGTAAGAAAGTAAGATCCAAGCTACCCAACATACAAATTAAGGTAACCTAAGCCAGGCGCTCAGAGGATACCCAACGTTGTCTAAGACAACCCAATCTCAAGACAGGCTCTAGAGATTGTGAAATAAAATTGAGTAAAACGAACTCAGAAGGCATCATAAAGAAATCATCAAGAAGACATCAAAACTATGGACCCTAGAGAAGAAAAAGCCAAGGAACTGCAGAAAAAAGTGGAAGAATTCACCAGAACCGCAGAATCCGATGAAGAGACGATGGACTTTGAAGAATACAGGAAATTAAGCGAAAGGTTACAACGACTAAACACCTTACGCAGGAAGTAAGTCAAGTCAGACCCATAATTATTATTTAATTATTTAAGTTATTGATAATTTTCATATACATATGTTCGTAGGAAATTTTTATTATAAAAAATATATCCAATGTTAGACAGTGAAAATTAGTGAATTAATGTAAATTTCTTTTTGCTTTTAATCGATTGTCTCACAACTAAAGGAAATCGTCACAATTCTTTTGTTGCAATTTTGTCTTGTAACTTACAGAAAACGTTACAAATTCTTGTTCTCGTTGTCGTTTTTTTTTTTTTTTCTCTCGTTTTGTGCTGATTGTGAAGTTTCCTATTCAAAAAACTGATTGTGAAGTTCCAAATAATTCTGATCCATCATCAAAAAACTTTTTTGAAATTATTATAACAGCTGGAACGTAAGCTGAATATTTTTTGTTATTTACGCAATTATTAACCGTTCAAAATTGTGAGAACAAGGGCCAAGGAATATCTAGCCCGTGCTGCCGATAGCCGCAGACACGTTTCATCTCGCTTGGCTCGAGCAATACGATACGTAAAACAACCAAAAATTACCACAATGCTTGGAAGCAATCCCAGTTCCGAAAATTCTTCTTCAAAGTCATCTGACCTTAGATTATCTCTCACAGATGCTCGAAACTTAATTCCAGAATTCGATGGGAATCCCGAGGACTTGCATAAATTTATTTCTTGTAGCGACCTTCTTTTTTCTCAAAGCAAAAATGACGCAGATCGCAGCATGTTCCTCAATATTTTAAAAACTCGATTAACTGGTCCCGCTTACGATATTTTTAAATATAGATCAATTACCACTTGGGAAGAATTAAAAGACGAAGTAACTTCCCACTTCCAAGACCACAGATCCCGTATAGTTATTCAAGGGGAACTCTTCCGCTTAAAGCAAGGCCTTCGCGAGAATGTGCAAGATTTTGCCGGAAGAATATCCAAACATTTGGCTGATCTGAATAGCGTCACGATGAGTGAGGCAACAGAGACTTCTTCGCAAAAATACTTAATAAAAGAAAACGAGAAAAATGCTATTCGAGCGTTCGAGGATGGTCTCAGAAGTGACCAACTCAAGGTAATAATTAAAGCTCGTTCCGAAATCTCGCTGAGAAAATTAATCAGTTTCGCGACCGAACATGCTCAACGCATGGAAGAAGCACACCAAAGTGTTCCTCGTCCTATTCTTAATACCTTACATTGCGATTTTTGTGGAAAAAAGGGACACAACAAAGAAAACTGTTTTAAAAGAAAACAGTTACCTCCAGTCCCCAACTACGCTAACATCAAAAGAGAGGTAAACAGAATCTTCTGTGGATATTGCCACAAACCAAATCACCACGCTAATGAATGTAGGAGAAGAATCGCAGACGAGCGACATTTTCGTCCACAGCATCCAAACGCCAACGCTGTAAGGACATCACCGCTCAGACCACCTCAATCTGATCAGCCTCGTCCATTTAGGCAAGTGCGCTGGTCCACTCCGAGTACAAACTACCATGACTCTGAACTTCAGGGAAACGATTACGAGCGGGAAGAGTTGGATGGCGACGCCTCTCGCGAAATGGTTGCTCAAGCCATCATACATCAGCATCAAAACTAAAATTCACACAGAGTTACACAATCCGAGTACCCCTGAGTACTCATAAAAACACTCTGTTTGTTGAATTCCCGTTAAGCATTTCCAAATTTAAAATTACTAAGTTCATTGTCGATACTGGAGCTGAAATTAGTTTACACAAGGCAGAAGCCACTATTGACTCAGCCATGGTGCATGAGAATCAAAAATGCACTATCACTACTCTTTCTGGAGACTATGTTTCCTCATTAGGCGTGTCTTACGGAAATCTTGACTTCATGACATATGAATCCACAATAAACCACCCTTTCCATATAATTCCCGATGGAAGCAAACTACCCTATGATGGCTTACTAGGAACCGATTTTCTAACTAAATTCCAGTGCATTCTTAACTGTTCAAAGGGATACTTGGAGTTAGAAATACCCAAGTCATTTATTTCAAACGTAGTTATGAACTCTAACTTAAATTACATAAAGGAAGATGTAAAAAAAACGCTAAGAAAGAATACATTATCAGAAAAAGGAGAGTGTGAGAACAAGAAAATTTATAATAAAGAAGATGTAGAAAAGCCTAGTATAAAGGCAAATGTCGAAGTACAAGGAAAGTGTCATGAACACTTAAGTAACAAAAAAAGCACATGTTGTGTTATAGAAAAAAAATGTAACGACCTCTTAGCAATCTTCCAAGTATACTGTTATTTAATTCTACTATCAAAACAAAAAAGTGAAACATCTAGTCCCTTGAATGATCCGGTATGTCAGAATTCATCCATGCTAAGCCAAGCGAATTCTACTGCCTGTGTGGATCTGCAAAAGGAGACAACTGAGAACGCAAGTCGCGAATCAAATAAGCAAGATCCTATTAAAAGCAAAGTGGTAGAAAAGAAGGATTCAGACTCTATACCCGAAATAGATAACGGGACTAATAAAATTAAACTACCTCCACGATCTGAAGTTGTAGTAGATTTACCTACCAGAGAAACAGAGGAATTATTCGTCGAAAGAGAAGAAATTCACCCTGGAGTTTTCATAGGGAACACTATGTCCAAACCAATCAATAAATCAATAAAAATTTTGATGCTAAATTCAAGTGACAAAGAAGTTGAAATACCATATCAACAAATAAACCCTAGTTGGGAATACCTTGATCAGTACGATATTGTCCAAGCAGATTATGATCATGACCCAGTGGAAAACCGTCTGAAAAAGTTAGAAAATATTTTGGAATTGCAGCATTGTAATAAAGAAGAAAAGAATACAATAACAGACATCTGTCGCCAATACAATGATCTGTTTTATCTCGAAGGTGATGTACTTACGTGTACTGAATCATCAGCACATACTATTCCGGTTAAAACCGACACTGTCCCAATACACGTGAAACCATATCGGCTACCTGAATCGCAAAGAGTGGAGATTGATAAACAAATTGGAGAAATGCTTAACCAAGAGATAATTAGTCCCAGTAGGAGTCCATGGAACTCCCCTCTATTACTGGTCCCCAAAAAACCCGATGAATCTGGTAAAAAACGTTGGCGAGTGGTAGTAGACTTTCGGCGTCTTAACGAAGTTACGTTGGGAGACGCTTACCCTTTACCAAATATCACTGATATTTTAGATCAGCTCGGGCGATCTAAATATTTTACTACATTAGATTTGGCGAATGGGTTTCACCAAATACCAATGGATAAGAAGGACAGGGAGAAAACCGCCTTCAGTACCCCATTCGGTCACTTCCAATATAACAGAATGCCTTTTGGCTTAAAGGGAGCGCCAGCCACATTCCAACGGTTAATGAATACCGCACTTACTGGTCTGCAAGGGTTACAATGTTTCGTGTACCTAGATGACATTGTCATCTATGGATACAATTTGCAGGATCACAACAGAAAACTTATTAATGTTTTTGATCGTCTCAGATCGCATAATTTAAAGTTGCAACCCGAAAAATGTCATTTCTTACAGAACGAAATTGCTTATCTTGGACACATTGTCGGAGAACATGGCGTTATGCCAGATCCTAGCAAAATCAAAGTGGTTAAGACTTATCCAACCCCCAAGAAATCAAAAGACATCAAATCATTTCTGGGATTTGTCGGATATTATAGACGTTTTATCCCAGATTTTTCCAAAACAGCTAAACCCTTAACCAACCTCTTGAAGAAAGACATTCCCTTCAAATGGGACGAATTTTGTGATGAGTCATTTAAACTCCTTAAGGAAAAACTCATCACCGCCCCAATACTTGCCTATCCCGACTTCAAAAAAGAATTTATTGTCACTACGGACGCTAGCGATATTGCAGTGGGTGCAGTGCTATCTCAGGGTGATATCGGCAAAGACCGACCGATATGTTTTGCCAGTAGAGCTCTCAACCCTGCTGAAACTAGGTACTCGACAATCGAGAAAGAGCTCCTAGCAATTGTCTACGCCGTCGAACAATTTCGTCCCTATATCTATGGACGTAAATTCACCATAGTCACAGACCACAAACCCCTGGTGTGGTTGATGAAACTCAAAGACTCCACTTCGCGTCTGATGAGATGGCGAATTAAACTCGAAGAGTACGACTATACTATTGTACACAAGCCCGGGGCACTTAACGCTAACGCTGACGCCCTCAGCAGAATAGTTCCTGAGGAATCCCTCACAATGGAACAAAAAGCTATTAACGTTATGACTAGAAGTCAAGCTAAGACCGTAAGACTAGAGACAACTGATCCCACACTGGACAATCTATACAACAAATATATCTCTTCCCCTCAGGCCGACAGCAATACCATAGTTGAAAAAAAGCAACACCTATTCAACGAAAAAGGTGTGAAGCATAAATTTTTTTTGCTACCTAAAACAGAACACCACACAGAAACCTATCTAAAGGAAATTATCGCTACCCTAGAGGAGGACGTCAAGGTACAAGACGTAAAGCATTATCAGTTAAAGCATCAAAATTATATAGTTGCAAAAACCGCTATACCAATGAAGATCGAAGCCGATTATAACCAAGTTCTCGCAATACTAACACAGTACAAAAGCTATTGTGAACAAAATAATCTCAGCGAAATTAACATTTCGATACCTCACGTGGACCTGATTACTCTCTCGGAATTAAAAAATATGTTAACATTTATATTTCAAAACTCCAATATGGAAATTAAGATGTATCACACAGATGTTAAGATGGTAAACAATCTAGAAGAACAACGTCAAATAATTGAGTTGTTCCATCAGTCACCTTTGGGCGGACACCAAGGAGTTACGCGTACCACAAAGCGGATACAAACCATGTACACTTGGCCCGGTCTTAACCAAGATGTAGAGAACCACATACGGAAGTGTTCGTCCTGCCAGACAAACAAATTAAGCAGGAACCAGAAAATGCCAATGAAAATAACAACCACTAGCACAAGACCATTCGAAAGAATCGCTCTTGACATAGTAGGACCACTTCCCGTGAGTCATGATGGAAATCGATACCTATTAACATTCCAGGATGACCTCACTAAATATATGGAGGCCATACCACTCCACAATATTGAAGCACGAACAGTTGCAGAAGCTTTCGTATTAAACATTGTAGTGAAACATGGTATTCCATCATCTATTCTATCAGATCAAGGCTCAAATTTCTTGAGTGAGACATTTAAACAAATGTGTAAACTGCTAAACATAACAAAACTCCAGACTACCCCCTACCATCCTCAAACTAATGGAGCTCTAGAGCGTAGTCACAGGACGTTATCCGAATATCTACGACATTTCGTAAATCGTGACCCCTTAACGTGGGACAATTGGATTCCGTATGCTATATTTACGTATAATACTAGCCCTCATTCAAGTACCCGATTTTCTCCTTACGAGCTTCTATACGGGTTTCCTCCCAACATCCCTTCAATTGTCAAAACAAATCCAACCGTAAACTACAATTATGAAAATTATAGTAACGAATTGAAGGCTAGACTACAACACAGCTACCAGATAGCAAAAGAAAATCTCCTTGTAAGCAAGGAAAAATCAAAACGTCTTTACGACAGAAATTCTAGAAACAAATCCTTCAACCTAGGCGACAAAGTTCTTCTAAAAAATAACGCTAGGAAAAACAAATTCTCTTCTCTATGGAATGGACCATATGAGGTAATAGGAATTAACTCCACTGAAAATTCCATCATAAGAGTAGGTAATAAGTCAAAAACCATACATAATAACAACTTGAAGTTATTTATCGAATAATAACTAATTTAAAATTATATCCTAGGATAACCCTGGTTGTGCTGACTATCGCCCTACACATTTGTTCATGCACTGCGGTATCAGAACCAATGAATGTGACTTATCTGGAAAATAACCCTGGAATCTACTTCGAGGAAGTTGGCCGAGTGGGTTTATACAGCCATGAGTGGCAAATAATTATTTACTACAACATCGATGATTTCAATTTTGAATTAGAAAAGCTGATTAATTGTACTGAACATGCCCGAACACTTTGTCTCTTAATGAAAACACACCACAACAAACTACCACTGTGTGATGACATAACTCACCAATTACACTCGATTACAAAAATGCTTAAACAAAATTCTTTATTGTTAAAACCCGAAACGGCACGATTCAAAAGAGGTTTATTCAATGCTGTAGGTACCCTTAGTAAGACATTGTTTGGAACCCTAGACGCCGAAGACGCGGCCGAGCTTAACTCTCATATAGAAGCCCTAAACAATAATCAAGAATACCTTTCTCACCTAATCAAGAACCAGACCTTTATCATAGATACCACAGTCAACATATTCAATAGAACCCGTTTAGCTATCAAGGAGCAATTCTTACACATTGAGAAGAAACTGGTAAGTTTAGGTTCAATAATCAATCGAGTCAAAACAGACACTTTACAACAAAGTATTACCACCGACTTAGAAACAATGGTTTCTCTGACTTCTCTAATGATGCTCCGATACCAAACGACCCAGAATTTGTTGATCGATCTAGTCACTGATGTACGTCATGGAAAACCACATCCCTCTATTATTACTCCATCCCAAATAAAGCAAACTTTGGAAAATATTCAAAAAGAACTCCCTAGCACATTAACACTACCTATAAATAAAGACAAAAATAATCTCCTACAAATATACCAAATATGCAATGTCAGGACTGCCATAGTTGGAAGCAAGATAATCTTTCATGTTAAACTCCCATTACCATTTAGAGATAACTATCAACTCCTCAAAGCATATCCACTTCCTACTCCCCACAATGATAAATTAGCTTACATCAAGCCATCTCTTGAATATTTGGTTATCGACTACAATAGGGAACATTACTATACTCTCAATAAAATCGACTTTCAAAATTGCCTGACAAATGATTTAGCCCATTACCTTTGTCGAATCATTCACCCCATTTTTAACGTACATTCGGTAAATAATCTCTGCGAAATTGACCTACTCAAACATAGTCAACGTATTCCGGATCAATGCGAAATCCAAACCGTTTCAAATCTTGATTTCTGGATACAGCTCTCCCAGCCTAACAAGTGGCTATTCTCGATGCATGAAGCAGTAACTGTCGATGTCATTTGTGGTAGTAAGATTAATTCATACAAACTGCACGACACTGGCGTTATTGAGTTATCATCCAAATGTTACATGCGTACAAGTAACCTGATCATTCAAGCTCACAACATAAAAGAATCCGAACTAAATAACCATTTCCTACCCTCACTGAATCTTACTTACAGCATTCCTCAAATAAGCCAAAAACAAATCCCAGTCGATCGCGTGCAAGTGATCAAATTCCATGACGACCAAGATTTAAAAGCACTTTCTTCCGCAATACAGCAGCAGAAAGACAGGGAAAATGAAAAAGAATTTCGTATGCTAACACCACATAATATACATCATTACACAGTTACATACTTATTGGTTGCAGTAGTTCTTATCTTTATAATTGCATATGTATGGAAAAAATATATAACAAAAAAAATTATTACACCAAAACAAGAAAACTCACCCATAAAGACCGAAGAAGGAACCGCGTATCAGTTAACAATGGGAACAAAAATGTATTAACGAGAGAGAAGAGAAAGGGAGAACATAAAAGCAAAAGAGAAATATCTTAGGATGTAGGAAGTATGTACGTAGTTATAATATAATAGACAAAAAAGGGACCCCTTTTTTTTTAATAAATAGTTCACATAAATATTAAATAAACTTGACATGGAAATGTTATAAACTATCTCTCGTAGAATTAAATAATATCTTATAAGGGCGTACCAAATAGTACTAGTAGTAACTATAACAATATAATGAAATATTTTAGAAACGTAGACACAAAAAAAAAAAAACCTTTTGAGCATAAATTCTATTTTAATTCATTTTCATAGGTATGTTTATAAGTATGCAAGTCGTAAATAAAATAAATATGTAGGTACCCATGTATATGTAAGTCAAATCGCTTTAAGAAAATAACCTCTGTTATATCATAATAACAAAAAAAAAAGAAGAAAACACTAATTTTTGTAAACTAGAATCTCTTAATGCACATTGACCTTGGGCTCTACGCTTTAAAATTCAATCGAAATTTTTCGCAGAAAGTTTCATACTGAAACTTTCTTTTTTTTAAGGGGGATGGTGTAATGAATTCACATTCATTCCTATATTTCCCTATAAAAATACATTACAATGAATTGCATGCATATACCTACCCATTAATCTTTTTATTAAAATTAAATGTCCCAATTTACAAGCCGATTGCTTGGTTTAAAATTGCTGCCGTTGCTACGGTAATGTATTACACCTCCACCGAGCATAAACAATACCGGCAACACAATTTCGTCATCACCAGACTAAAGTGCCTAATCAGCCTAGCGATACATTGCATTGCTCCCGTGCTCGGTAGGTCAACATAGCAATGACCGGCAAGTAAATAATGAGTAAACGATTTCCCCTACACTGTCAGGCATATAGTAAGAACCAATGACGTACGCCTCTTGTATTGTGCTTTCGATAAACAATAATCGGCACATAGGCGCACGTACAATAAATGATCAGTGATAGGCGCCTCCTCTTTTTTTTCTTTTCTTTTCTTCCTCTCAACTTTTAATTAAGAATGATCGTTGATTGGCATTCTCCATTTCTCATTAAATTTTATTAAATATTTTCCCCCCTAAGGAAAATTCGGAGGTATCGATTGAATGGTCAATAAAAACCCGGTCAGAGGGCATTAAGCAGTTCAGTGCGCTTTTAATAATAGATAGAGAACAAGAGAGTCCCCCGACCACCGGTAAGGCCTCTTGTTCAAAGTAATTAGATTCAGCAACATTGTTTTTTTTTATTAAATTGTAAAGGCTCAAAGGAAGCCAAGTGTTAAGTAAAAAAAGTAATAAAGTGTTAAAGATACATAAAGGATTTTTTTTTGGGCTGGTGACCTTCTCTTACTAGAAAGCACTCCCAAGTCCTTTGTTGCTAGCGGCAACTAATACCCGCACAACAATAATGATCAGCCAAGACTTCCAAATTTTAGAAACAGCAGCTTTCAAAATTCAATAGTTTATAATGGCTTTAAATACTTTAATGCATTGTCGAGTGAAGTTAGAAATATAAGGAATATAAAATTATTTAAAAGAGCTATCATAGAACATATTAAACAAAACTTTTAATCTAAATTATATGAATTTGTAGAAAATGTATATCAATAGCAGTTAACGCTGCTAAATAAGCAAATCTAATCTAATCTAAATGTGAGGTCATGTTTACCGTGTCTGTCGCACATCACGGATTTCGAAAAACGTGTTAATATTACGTTGCCCAAAAGTTCCAAAGAAGATCATGAATTGTTAAAATCAGGCGTAAATGTGGTGACTCTGAAGACTTCCCTACTAGCAGTATGAGCAATTTACAAGTGGAAATAAATCAGCTGAAGCCGAGTAACGATTGGGACGTCCTTCGACATTAAAAGCACACGAAAACGTTCAAAAAGTGGCAAAACAAATTCGTTCAAACTGGCGATTGACTATTCCAGAGCATAGGGAAGAACTAAACATCTCGCATGGGTCCGTGCAAAGCCAGAAAAGTGGTTCAATGGCCTCCTCTTTCATCACGACAACGCCCCGTGCAACACTTCGCTTCTAAAACGAGTTTTTTGCTGAAAAAAAATTTCCTGTCTGTCCAAATCCACCATACTCACCAGATTTAGCACCATGCTACTTCTGGCATTTCCCAAATATAAAAACTGCACTAAAAGAAACCATTTTAACATCTTTTTTGACATTTAAAGGGCCACGCCACGACAGAGCAGCTGAAGGCAGTTCCGAAAGAAGCCTTCCAGAAATGCTTCCAATCGCGGAATCAACGTTGGAATAAGTGCATCGCTAGCCAAAAAAGGAGTACATTGAAAGATATTAACTCAAATTTGATATAGACTTATTACTTTGTTTGTAATAACACAATTCACCGTATTTTTGATCACACCTCGTATAATTTTTTATATAAATATGTTCCTATCTTTTCATTTTAAGTTTATAGCTTACAGCTACATTGGTTTTTAATTTGTTTTATTTTAAGAAAATGTACGATTTTGTTAGAGCGTCAAATCGACGTGTTCCCGTAGGGGTAGGTATGTAAAAATGTCCGTAAAACTAGTGTTAGTAATAAAAAAAGTAACTTCACTTTACAACCAAAATTTCCTTGGAAAGTGAATTTGTGATGCGGAGATTGTTAGCAAGGACAATCAACGTGCTCTAAAGAACTTAAAAACATTTTTGGACGGTATCCAGAGAAGTTAAAGCGGTGTGTCTTGCTAGCTTCTATATATATAGCGTTGCAAAAAACTAAAGCAACTATACCCACAACATTCGTTTTTTTTTTTTATTAATTAAAATGCATAATACATATTAGTTATTTGAAATTATATTAATATATTATATATATTACCTCTATCTATATTCTATATAACGAAAAAGATTGTAAGAATTCCAAAATCTCACTAAAAAAAAAAACAGTAATAATAACAACCTGGAAATAATCGGCCAAGTGCGAGTCGAACTCGCGCAAGAAGTATTGTGTACCATCGTAAAAAAATAACAATATGTACTTTTATTTATTTTTTCAAAGAGAGTAGGCGTCATGTGAAAAAATAATGCTGTCATTTGAAAAAAAAATGCCTACTTATGTTAATAATGAATGAGAATAAAACGAGGGAAAAACTAAAAACAAAAAATCACGTTTCTTGTATGGGGGCCCCATTTAATTTTTATTATTTGTTTTTATATCGCCAATAGATATACACAGTTTGTGAACATTTCAACTGTCTACCTATTACGGTTCATGAGATACAACCTGGTGACGGACAGACAGCGAAGTCTTACTAATAGGGTTCCCGTTATTACCCTTTGGGTACGGAACCCTAAAAGCTGAAACAACTATACCAAATTAGAAAAGTAATTACTTCTGATTTCGTAAGCGTGGATTTGAATAGTAACCAAACCGTTACGACAGTTGTTAAGATGATAACAAAAGTAGCGAAACGATAACAAATTCTTTGTTTAATATTATCATTCCAAAAGTACAGGCACCGCGTAGTATTTCAGTGTAAAGCAAAATTTAGTGATAATGGCAAAAAAACTATCAATGATTTTGAAAAGGGTAAGGGGAGGTTACCGTCAAGAGGCATGAAAAATGCATGAACTTTGGAGTTTTTCTTTTTTTACATAAAATAAATACTTTTGGAAATGGGTTTTAACGCATTTTATTCTTCTATCAATGGAGAGTAAATTCAAATTTTATTTATAACAAAAAAAATCAAAAATGGCAGCTCTAGCACCCATCAAACAAAACCGTGCACGGCGTGCTTTGATCTGCGCGGGGCGCACCACAGCTCTGCCAATTCATTCGAAACAAATAGGGTTGAAAATGATTAAACTTGATAAAATTTGGGGGGTCTTTCCTTTAAAAAAAAAAAAAAAAAAAAAAAAAAAACTGAATAAAAATATGCTAGCCATTTGAAGACCATTTTTTGTCGTTTTTTTTTCACGACGAAAAAACTATTTGTAAATAAATTTTTGACAAAAATCGCTTCCTGATGGCGCCTCGCCTCGCCTCGCGCGCTGAAGAATTTTGTTCCCAGAAAAACACATATAACGTTTTACGTTATAAAAAATCTTTGACAGCTTACTCCAGCTATTCCAGCCAGCACCATACAGTGACCCTTCTTCTTCTTCCTTCAAGAACTGATTATGCTGAATCTGAAGGTAAACGGCTTCCAGAAATTTATGAGGGTTCCTCAGGTTGCTAGTAAAGGTCTTCCCAGCAAGCGCGCTCCGAGCGCCTCAGCTACCTGTTTTCTAGCCGGCGGACGGTTCCGCACTCAACAGACTGTGAATTCTAAAATACTTTAGATATGAAAATATCCTTTTACCCAATCAAAGTTTAATTTAATTCAATCTGATGAAATGACTAATGTCAAATGGGATTCTGCCACTCCGTTGGAGGTTTCAACATAATTCGATTCGAGAAAAGCATATTGAAATCTGATGTGCAATCACCAGACTTTAGTCCCATTGAAAATTTGTGGGAAATTGTTAAAAAGCAATTGAGAGGGAAAAGGTTCTCCAACCAGAGGCAACTGTTTCAAGCAATTAAAATGGAGTGGTCTCAAGTCCTAACCGATACCAGAGAAAATAGAAAACCTTGTAAAATCGATGTCAAAGAGATGAGAGACCGTCATAAAGCAGTAAGGATTCGCTTCAAAAGTAATTAAAATGTAGTTTTTCATTTTTATTTTTTGAGTTGAAATCGAGTTGCTTTAGGTTTTTCCATATTTTTTCTGTAACTTTTTTTTTTATATATTTTTTATTACTGTGAAATTTGGAATATATTATGAATTTTGTTTTGTTTTTATGTAGAATAAGAAAGAATTAAACATATTAATTTTATTTCAAATGGGCGGCTAATATTATGCATTTTAATTAAAAAACGAGATTTTTGGGTTTGGCCTAAGAAACTGGTCAAAAGTAAAGTTTATTTAGATATAGTTACAATCTAAAAATATAAGATCCTACTTTAGCATTCTATGTACCACACATTGTCAAAAATCAGTACGATTCTCTTTTTTGAATTTAAATTTCAGCGTAATAGTATTTCTCATTGGAGGACGTAAACAATACAATACAATACACTTGTGGTGTTGGTTTATTTGTCCAGATATCGTCACAGCGAAGAGAATGGAAAGATCCACAGTTTAGTAGTCTTCTTGGGTGGATATCAATTCTGCCGATATCTGTGATTTCCTATGAGCAGCCACAAGACATTAACTCCAATGGAGCGGCTTATCAAGCTAAATCCAAGCAAAGAAGGGGTGATAACTGGAGCAGCTAAACAGCTTTAACTCCTAAATAATTAACGCCTGTTAGTGAATGAATACTGCACTCCGACTACACTTCTTCCGTGAATACCGTACTGCAACTGTGTGTTCTTTATTTAAGATTCGTATCTTATTTATACATAAATCGATAACTTAATTTACAATTCGTTCTCATGTTTACAAATCGCTTATTCTACAATATTTTGTATGAGAATCAATTTGTATCGGTAAATAAAGTTAGTTGCAATCGGGAAATAAAGTTTCATGCTTCACTCTGGATTCCTACTTCGTTAATTACTCATTACTTGATCTTTGTCGCATGACCAAAAGCCTTTCATTCAGTGTTGACTTTTGTTTGTTTTCGTTGACCTCACTTGAAGTGGGTTTGAAGAAATGCTTTTTGTATGCATGTGTATAGATAAATATGCTTTAATGACAATTCTTTACAATATACGCAGATCGTTCACCTCACTTTAAATGTGTTTATAAAAATGATGCATATGTAGATATGCTTAGTGATTAGGTACATGGATGATGCATTATGCTTATTACACACTATTACGAAAAATCTTTACTATAGTGGATAGTTAAAAAAAAAAGACTACTGAAACGAAAGTTATAAAAGATCTGGTTCTTTATACAGATATTTCAAAAGATGAACACTCTGCAGTGTTCGAACACTATTTATTTAAAAGTTAGATAGATAGATAGAATAGTAAGTAATTCTCAGAAATACAAAAACAGAAGATTGGCAGAGCCCAGACTATGAATTTGAATGGGTCAAATCGAATAAAATTTCTTGATAGTTGTTACCACATAGCAATAATTTAACCTTCTATGAGTATTGCCCAGTAACTCATAATTGGAATGTGTGATGCTAATGAATTTGGTGTCTGAAAAGGTCTAGATAGTCCGCCACACACGCTACGAAATGAATAAGACATCCAATCTTGATCACGCGATTAGTGCTATCCAAAAAAATGTGCTTTTGTGACCAAAGTACTGGTGGATGTGGTATTATTGCCATATCTGAACGACAAAACAATAAAACTACTAATGATCTCGCTCCGACCTACAGTAAGACTCCGCTGTTATTTCTCCTCCATGTAGTGGCCCGCGGCAGGCGTTTGAGATTACGAAAACTAACTGCTTACAGATCATTTTTGAGTGTGAAACAAAGGTTCATCATTTCAAATTGGGTCAACCTTTATTAATAGCAGAAAACATTGACATAAATCTTACATTCAATGCTCTTTTGAATATAGAGCCCAGATGGCCTATTCGCCGTTGGTCAAATAACCTTTATTGTATTAGGCTTAGTTTAAGGTTGTGCAATAAAGAGCTTTTTTCAATTTCAATGCTCTTTTGAATGTTTTTAGATCATTATCACACGATGTGTTTCTCTCATATCAGTACTGGGTCAGAGAAAACTAAATTGAGTAACGACGAATAACAGGCTTGACATTTTAATTATATTAAAATACTAACCCAGTTGGAAGGAGTAGCTGAACTAACTAAAACATTCTATGCATATTTGTCCAGATTTCGCTGGATGAATTATCAACATTTTAATCTTCTCTTTTATTGGAAGATCAGAATGATCAGTGGAAGAGCATATAACTCAGCAGGACTTGCATTATGATAGGAACAGTACAGTAAGTCGCACCATCTTTGAATTCTTTGCGTTACGCGTAAAACGATTTTTAGAAGAAGAAAGACTAATTTCTACAAAAGATATTTAAGCAGCAGAGTTTAGAAATTGAGACTAATCTAGTGAAGCATGTAAAAAAAATAAATAAATAAAAAATGTCTATATGCAAAGTTTTAGTTAAGCAATAGTACAGGAACCAAGAAGCGTTTAAAAAATAAAATAAAATTAATGAAATGATATGAAAAGAAATCTAAGCTAAGCAAGTATAATACCGCAATCATCCCTCAAATGTAGCCATATCTATTTATGATTTCTATTTCTATTACAATTGTCTTAGAATTTAGTTTAGGGTTCATGGAATAAGAAATACTTTGAATTTATAACTAATTCTACACATCAAGTAAAATCAATTTTCGCATTTTCTTGAATTTATTACAACCGAACTGTCATCAAGCTGTAGAGTAAATTCAGGTGCCCCCATACTCATGTCTCCAGTGTAGCTTGGCGCTTCTATATTTTACATGCTTTGCTAAGCTAATTGTGTACTAACTAAAAGTACCTAAACTCAATATTTTATGTTACTTTTTTCCTTAAGAATTTTAATCACATATTTCTTCAATATATTTTGTACATTTAAGGTATGAAAGTAAGAGTGCCTTTATTCAGACAATAAACAAAACAAAAACTTACACAATAACAACAAAACTATTTCTACATTCTAAGTACTTTTCTATCAAGTAAATCTTCATACTTTAAATACAAATAACCTAAACTGTCAGTCTGTAAACCTAACGGAATCTTTCCTTCAGGATCCTGTAGTTGATCCTGTCCATCTACAATCAAAACGCTGTAGTACAAAGAGAAACCAAGAGAAATAACATTTGAAAAATACCAATTAAGAATATTTTAAGGAATTTCGTAGAATCATCAATTCCTTCAAATTTTCCACAAATATAATCTGACATAGTTGATTCTTCTTCGTTTTCTCTAAAGCGATGAATCTAGATATACATGTAAGTTTTTTGTGGTATACAGTCATTTATATATATATATTTATATATTGACTTACCTTAAACAAAAGTACATCTCCTTCTGTAGGATGACCTTCAAATGTTTCTGCATGACTTAAAATATCTTTACTCTTTAAAGTGTTAAGCTTTATTGCTTCAGTAGTGCCATTAGATTCATGTTGATCTAAAATTTAAGTTGTTATCAAGTGCATTTGAAAATATTTTATGTAAATAAAAGAAAAAAACCTGCAACATGATCAATGTCCACAATGTCGTTTTCCTGGTTTTCAGTGATATTTTCTGGATGTGATGATGTGAGAACATTATTTAAATAACTTTCCATGTTAGGTAAGATTTTAGTTACTTGTGGGAAGTCTGATATAGTTTCTTTCTGTGGTGCATCATCATTGTTGATATTACTTATTACTGAAATGTAGAATTGGACATTTATTTAATTCAAATTCATAATTGACTCTACTTGGGGATATAATGGAGAATAGGTTCGTTCTACAGTCAAAGAATTTCAAGATGGCCAAAAGGACTAATCCAGTGTGGAGAAATACTGAACTTTTCCACAATAACTGAGCGAGATAGGCCTATATAGGCATATTCCAAGGGATTATCTTAAAATATTTTACAGTTTTTTTACAGTTTCCCAAAGTATTGAGTAACTATGGTGAAAAAAAAAATATTTTGATATGAATATTTACTTAAAACATAAGGGATATAAACAGCTTCAAACTTTGAATCTTTGATTTTCCGGGAAAAATAAATGATATACAGGGTGTCCCGTATATGGTCTTGCATCCGAAATCTATGGATAGGTGATGCTTAGACAAGCAAAAGTTTGTATGGTGGAGGAGGGGAAATCCTAACAGTTTTCGAGATTTGAAGATATTTGGCATGTTTTTATAGATCACAATACAATTTTTAACGTTACACTCGATGATTCACTAGATATGCTTAAGAAATAGTGCAAAAAAAAACAGAAAGGATTATATTTTAAGTAAAGAGTGTGATAGGTAATTTTAAAGCGAAGCTTTCGGGCTTCTTAAATCTAATATGAAAAATTGGTCTAGATTACGTGATTTTTGACAAAAACTTTAGTTAAATAAAAAAAGGGAAATTTCCAAAATTTTGACTTTGTTGAGCTTAACTTCAAAATGAAACCGAGGGAGGGGCGATTTCTGGACCGTTGGGAAGATCCAACAAGTATCTATCTAACAAATTTTAAATGATCATAGGATGTAACTTCAAAAGTTGTAGGGTTTTCTATAAAAACATACCCAATTATCTTAAGTCCCGTTATCTGGGAATTCTTTAGGATGTCACCTCCCCACCCACACAATTGTTTGCTTGTCCGGGTGCAAAACCACATACGGGACACCTAGTATGAGATAGTGAAATCTACTCTTATAATAGCATTTAGGTCCAGTTGTGAGATCGGATATATTCCTTAAACAACAACAAAAAGATGCAGAACTCATTCCACGGATAGCAACATAGTTATGAGCCAATGTCATTTCTATTGAAGGAGGATTTATTCTAGAGAATCCACTATCGGTCCATTCACTGTTACATGGAACGATTATAAAAATTCTCCACATTGATTTAATCCCTAGAGATTAACAGATAGGTCACCACAGCAATGCCACAAAGTTGAATCTAACTCTCACAATGTCCCACTAGTCCGAGACTACCATCTTAAGGTCATAGTAAGCTACAATGCCTTCGTATGGTAGACAATGAGTGTAAAACTCTAATTTACAAAAGCATTATAGCTGACCTTAGGCTTACCCGTTTACATTAAAAAGAAAACTTTTTTTAGTATGATCAGAAGAACATTAATGGGTAGGTCTAACAAATTCTACAAATCGAGCGCAGATTTGAAGTCATCGAAAATCTGCGCATAGCAAGCAATCTTTGTGATTTGCGGGTGGATTAGAGTTAGTTTTCTAAGATTACAAAAATAAAATAAAAATAAGATCTTACCTTTAGGAGTGACTAAACGAGGTTTTAAGTTGTTTAGAGCATCTAAATAGTTCTTGAATTGTACTGAACATTTTGGCTTAATATCACTTTGAACAGCTGACTGTCCATCATCATTAAATCTAATATGCCCAGGTGAATTAGATTTGTGGAAAATAATTTTTGGTCTATCTTTTGTAATTGTTTGATCTACCTTGAGATTTTTAACGGGTACATTTTCTGTATCTCTGTTCAATTTTTTCTTTCGTTTCCGTTTCCTTTTAGTCTTATTTGGACTTTCGACATCATCTGAATTGGAAACTAAACTTCTGTCCTTAAACTTTTGCTCCTTAGTATAAGAAGTTTCTTCCACTTTTTTATCGAATATATCTTTCAATTTTTTAACTGTTAATGTCATATCATCTACAATACCAAGACCAAAGGTGGATGAGCAAATTGGAAGTAGTTTGCCCGATTTATCATTGATTTTTTTACTAGAAGAACTATGTTCACAATTTAAGTAACGCTCGGAAGTGCTTTTTGTTTGGTCTGCTTCCTTTTGTTCTTTAACTTTTTTTTTCTTTTCTTTACGATGATTTATTTTATCTTCTAGTGATTGATGCTCAATAACCCTTTAAATATTATAGAAAAGTCTTTAAATATATTGATAAAAACTTTTACTTACTTTAAAGTATCTTCCTTGTTTATAACAGAAATACTTTCCAATGGAGGGAAAAAGCATGAATCTTCTGTGACAAACTCGATATTGGACAAATTAAACAAATTCTCAACATGTTGTTGTAGACATTTTACAAATTTCCATTCTGGATTTATTAGTACATAAGCGTATTTTCTTCTATCATTATAGAAGCTCGATAAATCTAATTTTACACGATATATTGACATTTTAGCGGTGTGTCGTAAAGTTTTGCCGGCATGCTGCCATGTTTTAAGCAAAGCAAGTTCTTTCTTTTGTATAGGATAGGAACGTACTGAAATTGGAAAACCGTTATGATGGCTGCGTTCAGTACACAAAATTTTGTTTTTTGTCGTTGGCGGTAATTTTAAAAATTGAGTTAATTACAAACTACCTAAAAATAACTAAATTAAAATTCTTAATGTATTTTTAATTTCTATTTTTACAGAAAATTACCTTTGATATAATCTTTTACCAGCTTTTTCAGAATGATCTCCTTCGGTTTAGATAAATCTAGAGTTGAGCGTTGATTTTGAATTTGATGAGGATTTGAACAATTTCTAGAGATGATAGTCAAGAACATTAGGTGTGTTCTATTGTGTACCTTGCTTTAGAGCTCCCATATACTGGAGAGAACAAATTGTTGTGTCGATTGAAGCGAACTATTTGTACTGGTCGCTTCATTTATAAATCTTTTATGAAAAAGTATGAGGCGTTTTTTTGTGTATCTTTTGTTCTGCGGACACAAACGAACACAGCTATTTTAGTTGTTAAATTAACTTTTAACCGAGCTTGATAAATTATTACGCTTGTTGCATCCTAAATTTGTGGAGCTTACAGAGATTATAAAAATAATGATACCACTATACTACATGTTTCTGACACACAGCTACAAGTTGATCGTATAAAGATAAAATTTATTATTTTAGAGAATTTATTGTAGATCTCAAACACACAAATTTCCCTAGTTTCATTATAAAATGTTAACCCTTTTCAGATTCGAGTTCTTCTAATAGACCTCTACATAATAGTTTGGCGCCCTAATCAAACACAAATATTTCCTGATATAGTACGTAAATGGTTCAAATTTGTGGCTGCTATTAGTTTTCTACTCATACATAGTCCCTGATCTTATTCACATCCACCCTTATATTATCACTGCAAAGTAGTTATTAATGAGTTCTTACGACCACATCAACCGTATTCTGGGAATTTATAGATTTTTAGATATTTAGTAGGGCGATTGTCCTTTGACCATTAATGGCTTACTGTGATGTCCTCAGATTTTTCATCTTCTTACATCGGTTCAGAGATTTTTCCAGTCTTCGGTGTCCAGTTTTTTGTAATGATTTTTAGTTGGTTCAAGAACTTTAGGATTTCCTGTGTCAATGTCCCTTAATGAACCTTTTCGGTTGTCTGGAATCCACAATTTAAGTCCATAGCTGTTCCATTTGGGTTTGGATCTAGTTTTATAAAATTAGTTTTGTGGGGTTGTAGAAGACGTTGACATCTGAAAAGTTGCATATATGTTCCCATTTAGCCAGTGGTATCTCCCAATTACTTGCAGTTTATTCCCTAAAGTATTCCGTGCGAGTAGGAGGCTGGCTAATGCTTGGATACTATTCCACATTATAGTAGCTTAACAGTAGAGCGTGGCTATCTGTGTATTATTAATAAGTTCTTTTGATGCAGTGGCCACTGGGGCTTTCGAATATTCATCTAATCATGGCACATACATATATGTAATATATACTTCTGCTTGAAATATTGAGGCGTATTTTCCTAGACTTTGATAGCTCTGGGATTATACATACCACGTTTGTATGTATATTCCTTCCTCGGTATTAAAGTCATCGAGATATGCCAAATTGGTTTATTGATAGTAATATAATAATCCCTAAGTTTGATATCTCCTTTAATTTTGTACAAAAGATCATCTTTCTTCAAAGAACAACTTAGTATATTGGAAAGCATCTTAATCTGAAACAAGCTGTAGATACTGTTAGGGACTTTATAATTGCACCGTGTACATGTATCAACTTAAGAACTATTATGTTAAAAAAAAAGCTTGGTATGCTTTTGTGACTTACGAGATCCAGTCTGTGTAGGTAATCGAATAAACGATCGACCCTGTAGTCTATCCAGCATATATTTATACAAGATGTCATTATTGCTTAAATGAATTCTGTAATTAAACCAGCCTCTGAGCATACATCTATAACATTTAGTTAACAGTTAAATGGAATTTTATTATCAATACAATACAATAATACAAATCAATTGGGCTTTGTTTCCAAATACTAATTGCTACAATATTTTGTTTTTTTTTTTTCGTTAATAATATTCTTGCTCTACTCAAGTCGATCTTTACACTTGTGGGTAAAAAAAAAATACATATTTGAAACCGACTCTTTCTTGAAACTTATCGCGTTAACAAAAACACACAAAACTGTCATAAAAGTGATGTAATAAAAAAAAAACAAAAAAGATAATAGGAAATTAAGAAAAAAGTAATTCCTCAAGGCTACCAGCTTTTTCGCTTATACGCCACATTAAAATTAATATAGTCAAGAATGTAAGAAATCTGTGTTCACCGCAGCCTTCAGTTAAATTTACAAATTTAAAAATAAAGATATCGGACAATGATCACTTCCCAATACCTGTGATCTTATGACATTATCCACGACTTTTGGTAATATTTTTTCTGAAGCGATGAAATAATCTAATCGCCATCCAACATTTTTGGCACGAGCTCCACCCATGAATGTCCAAAATGTATAAGATTTTTCTTTGTCAGGATAAAAATGTCGAAAAGTGTCAACAAAACCTAGAGATAATAGTTTAGTCATTCCATCTCTTTCTTCCTGAGTAAAGCCAGCGTTCTTTTTGTTTGTTTTCGGATTTGCCAAATCAATTTCCTGATGTGAAACATTCATATCACCAGCTATAATGACCGGTTTCTTCTCATTCAATTTGGTAATATATTCATGAAAGATTTTATCCCATCGCATACGTTTCGGTAATGTAATTAATTTTCTGCCGGCATTCGGTACATAAACGGTAATCAAGAAAAATTTCTCATACTCAGCGGTCATAATACGACCATCAGCATCCTGTTCATCATCTCCAATACCATATTCAACATTGATTGGCATAATTTTCGAATAGATTGCAACACCAGCATATCCACCAGGTTTACATAACCAATATGGATGATATCCTGGAATTCGCGCTTCATCGGGTATTTGATCTGGGCTACATTTGATTTCCTATTAAGGAATTTGCATTTTGTTTTTTTAAAACGAACTGCGACAAAACAAATAACAAGAAAAAAAAAAGACTTGTAAAAAAGTACCTGCAAACATATAATATCTGGCTTTTCGTGTTCTATATACTTCGCACCGCCTTTGGTAATCCATGATCTTAAACCAGCCACATTCCATGATGAAATTTTCAAATTGAACGGCTTATCCAAACTGAAGTCAAGATTATCATATTTTGTAATAGTTTCATTGACTTTAATTGCTTTTTTTGCTCCACCTTTAGCCTTTTTCGGAGCTGGAAATAATATTTAAATCGAAGCAGCTTTGTATGTATACAAAATTATTAACGAGATAAAATATGGGAAGAGAAAATTGTGCAAACATAGTCGAGTTCCAATTAATATTTTAGATATTAAATTTGCATCTGTGCATGTGGTGTTAGTTTATCTAAAAGTAAAGCCTTACCTATTAATACGAAATTTCTCTGATTAAGAGCTTCCTTGAAAGAGCACAGTTATCATTAGCATGCAGTCTTATTATATAGTCACTTATGACGTACATACATAATTATTGTAAACCTAATTAATATTAAAAAAGAAAAACAAAGTAATTTTCTTTATTTTTAAGTAAACTTACCAAAATATCTTTTGCTGGAAATTAACCCTACTTGTAATTATTTACTCACAACCAAACACGGCATTGACTTATCATAGTGCTTGTGTGATCTACGTGTAGATATTTGAATTCTTAATTCCTACTAATTCTTTCTATATACAGTGGCGACCAACTAATTGAAAAATGTTCTGGTGTTTACTTTCTTAAACCTGACATTGGATTGAAGTACTAACCCTGCCTCCCAGGCTGAAGTTTTCGCCATCGCAATGGCAGGAAAAAAAGGACTTAATATGCAAATCAAGGATAAGGACATTGCTATACTCTCAGATAGTTTGGAAGCCCTGATGGCTCTGAGTGGCCTTGGATAACAACTAAGTTAACTGGGGAACTGCAGGACGTCTGTGGATAAGCTGTGTATCCATAACAAGATATCCCTTCAATGGTTTCTTGGAGGAGGATCATGGGGAATTAAAGGTATGACCTTCTAGCCACGTCTGGCTTTGGTTCTCCCATCCTTGGACCGGAACCAGCAGTAGGCGTTACGGCCTCGTTCTCTCATCAATGAGGATTTTCGTGTGTCTAATAAGAATTACTCTTGTGGCTTGGATGAAAACAATGCAGAACTGTGGTTGGTATCATCCAATCGAACACTTTCTGTAAACTTGTACGGTCTTTTCCCCGAGCAAGCTGGATATCTAAATAATTAAATATTTTTTCTCGTTACTATTGCATTCAAATGAAAAACATTACAAGGTCTTGCTGCTCATACGGATTTTATGACCAAAAGATTTTCCTGCGAAAGAGGTTACCAGGTACCCATTAACGAAAGAAGTCAGATATTAGAGAGGACTCCACTTTTCGCGACGGGCCCATCTGTCTGGTATACTGACGGATGCAGGAAGAATGGCTAGAATGGAAGTGAAAATTTCCATTCCGCTTTGTACGTCACCTTCTACTATTCTTCAGGCAGAAGTCTATGCTGTAGAGGTTGGAGCTCAGGAAAGCTTAAACAGGGACTACAAAAATTCCAACATCAACATACATTTGTGCAGATTGGCGGCAAGCTTCGTTCTTGGCTATATCCTCTCAAAACTTTGAGTCGAAGTCTGGGGCTGTCACTCGAAACTACAGATGCTGCCTAAAGGAGAACAAAGTAATGTTGCTTCGGGTTCCTGGACACGAAGGAGTGGACGGTATTGAAATAGCGGACGATCCAGTTAAAACTGGAACCGTCAGTCCATATGCTGGTCCCTACCCAACGTTTGGCTTACCAAAGTCACTATAGAGTGCAAAACAGGCAACTGGATATCCTCTGGAATTCTTTACCCCCTCTACTCAAGAGATGCGCGAAATAATTGGTCTTAACAGATAATTACGCCGGTTGTTTACTAATCCAATCACTCATGGCACCTTAAGTCATTTTTTGAAGATCCGACAGCGAACCGTTCCGACTGTGCGAAGAGGAAGATGAAATCTCAGAGCTTATTATATGCAAGTGTCGCGCGCTTGCAGCATTATTAAGGTTGCAAATAACTGAAGAAACATTTATCTCTCAAAATAAGGTTTTCAATCTAACTTCACATTATTAGTAAAACAATTAAGAAACTACCTGAATGCAGTGCTGAGGAAAGAAATTTGGAAAAACTACAGATGCTGAAGATCGCAATATCCATAGGATGAAGAGAGCAAAAAAAGAAAAAGCTAAATTTAATATAAAGGAAAAATAAAATATCAAAATTTCTGAAAGAATCATGCTAAGACGTTAATGTGAGTTCAATCGAAGGAGTTACATATATATGGTGCCAGAAAGGTTCCTCATCTTACCCATAAGAACCGAATTAAAAATATAAAATTTACAAAAGAACACCTGAAAAAGCTAATTATATTTTGGAGAAATATTCTTTGGAATGATGAAACTAAAATAAATTTTTTTGGTTCTGATAGAAAATTAATTATATGTATGTGCTACGAAGTCTCAGAACTGTGCATTCGATCTGCATCTGAACACCAGCAAAACTGTCGGTCATGATCCTGTCAACAGTATGATTTGAGAGGCTATGTGGGTTCTTTAAAATGTTCTATATTGATACTCATGGACAAGTGACTAGACATTGATTTTATCTAGCGAGCCTAAAGTACTATGTATACAGGAAAATAGTCTTCCAGTAATTTTGAACTTGGCTCCTTACCTTCCCAAACACTGCTTTTACTATATACATATCTAATTTAACGAAATAATAAAATAGTTTTGATTAAAAAGGAACCTTGCCATTTTACGCTCAATAACTCTCAGCTGAATAAGCATCTGCAGCATATTCGTTCGAATTCATTGGACCATGGCACATTGCAGCTGAGAGTTTTTTTTGAAATTGTAGTCATCCAGTTAAGATAATGTTTTTGAAATAATTTTGTTAAGAAAGGTACAAAACTGTTATTATGGTTGAGAAGATAAGAACCTAAGATAATCAGGAGACCATTTTTATGTATAAATAGTAGTTTAAGGCACAGAAGCTATTTAAATCAAGCTTAGGACTAAGTTAGGGAACTCATGTTTTAGTGCGATAGTCTGTTTCATGGCTTGGGAAGTATTTCTAAGGACATAATGTTGGACATGATATGCCAGTTACATGGAAATATATGAACGATTATGATCCTATGCATGTGAAGCAATGCCTTAAGGATAAAGTCCTGAACCCCATAGAGAATCTTGCGGAACATTAATTATAAAAACAAAGCAACTCCAATAATTTGTGGCAGATTATTCAAGAGGCCTGGAGCCACATTTCATTGGCACAATGCCACAAACAGTATGCCGCGAACATGTGACATGAATTTATAAAAAATAAGATGGATACGCAATACGTTTCTAAGTTTAATTAAGTATATTGTTTATAAATTGGCAATTAAAAATGTGAATGATTAATTAAAACTTAACTTAACTTTGTGTCTTAATTTATTGACTGAAGTCCTTTTTATGTGAAGTTTTAGTATTAAATCCTTGTTCGTAACACTAACAGTAAATAAAAAAAATTTCACTTCTCAGGCTTTGATCAAGTAGTTCTAGAAGAAGAAACACTTTTTGGAGACTTCCATGCCTTAATTACAATAAAAATTATAAATTTAAACAAGAATACAGTCATATAAAAAGAATGTTTTAATTAGTTGGCCGCCACTGTATATTCAAAGGTTTTTCTTACTATACTACTTGCCTGTCTGTCTGATTTTAGTAACTATAAAAAGAATTTGAAGTTATTTTTAATTACTAATTTTCTTTCACCTTCTATCTTGCGAATTCCTACAAGGCTATCTATTGGCCTTTCGGTTAAAATAATTAAAAAAAAAAAAAAAAACGATGGGAAATTGTTATCATGGGAATGTTTATGATAATCTACTTCCGACAGTATTACACAAATTTGAAAATAGGTGTTCAAATATTAAGTGAAAAACGACGGGAACGTTCAGTAGGATTTATGATGAAATAAAAAGAAGGAATTAGAATTGCATAGGCCTTGAAGAGGCAATGATATCTTTCTTCACTTAACAAGACCTTCATTGGAGCCCACAAAGAGCTCGTTGATTAGAAAGAAGAAAAGAATAATCATTTTAAGAGACATCAACAATTGGAAGATCGTAGGCCCTTTGGCATAAAACTATTATGAATAATATCGATAATCTAATAATTATTAAATATGAAATAATAACATTGTGTGGATGTATACAGCCATAGTAAGACCCCATACTATCTGGTAGACGGCACTCATTAAGAAATATAATCTTGATGAGCGGCATGTTTGCGTATAACTGGATGCCTACGCACCACGACTGTATTGGAGGTAATGCTCGATCTGTTGCTAATCGAACTTTACTGTAGTGGTACAGCGGCTATCAGCGCGCAGTCAGGTTAAAGCAGAGGGTTGGTCGAAGGAGGGAGTGTGGACATTCCAATATCATTCAGTAAATAAACTCCATTGATGGCAAGAATAGTAACAGAATCAAAGTTTCTGTCCTAATCTCTAGTAGAGGACTCAATACATCGTTACGTATTAGAAGCGACTGGGATGGGAAAGAGATACAAGGTCGGGAGTATACTGAGTACACTGAAGCGAGTCAAACAGATTACCTGACAAATGTAGTGTTGTTCAGACAGAATTGGTGGCGAATCACCAAGTGAGTATCTATGCGTAGTGATTTTTAACGGAAACTCAGGCAATGGCACCATCAATCTATAGACGTACATATATAAAAAGACATTTCCTGACAGATTCATCATTGGCGAGTCGACAAGAAGCATGAAATTTGGATTACAACTTTTTTTGTTACGGATCGGCTCACAAAGAAGGAATTTCTAGGAATTCAACCCTTAAGGGGGTGAAAAGAGATGTCGAGGCTCAGCGATCAAATAGTATGAAATGTAATGAATTCTGTGGACTCAGTAGACGCAGTAAATTATCATATGCAGTTCCTAATCATCCTCAACCCAACTGGTATCTTCCTGTAAAATTTCATTCTTAAAATTTGCGCACCAGTTTATGTTATTAAGAAAACCTGAAATTTCCAAAATTATACAAATGGCACCAAACTGCAAACAAAAATTTTAAATCGTAATATTGTCGCAGCCACAGTACTCATTGGATGTGCTCAAGGGGAGAAACTGTTTTCATATCACGAATACCGTTGATACCCCGAAATTACTCATAATTTGAGTTCATTTCTTCCTCAAAATTTGTTTCGAATTGATGATTAATAAATTCCAGGGTAGTCGTTGAATGTAGCCGGAATAGTCCTAAAAGTGGACTGTTTCTCACATGGAATAGTCTTATGTAGCCTGTTGCAGAGTGAGTTCCGCTAGCAGCCTGGTCATCCTTGCAACTAAAGGTATATGTTGTAGTAGTTTGTAATAAGGTCCTTTAAAGGGGCCGATAGACGCTCACGCATGTTGGCCAAAGCGAGTAGGACAACGATGTCATGCAGATTTGACCATATGTGTGCCTGGTTTGATGGTGTGACACGCAGTATTTCAAGCGGTTTTTAGGGGCGGGGCTACGTGTTGGACAACATATTGTAACGCGGTTGAACGAAAATCAAGTTAGTTTGATTTTTTGGGGCGGGGTTACGTGTTTGACAACATATTGTACCGTGGTAGGGCGATGTTTGTCATAGATTCATCATTCTTGAGTGAACTCTATTCAAGAAAAGATAACAGTTAATAGTTCTAGCAGCTTCCGATATGTGTTCCTGTCCTGATGATGGACAACATGTTTGACAAGTGTGTAGAGAAAAAGATGACATGTGTGACGCATCAAGTTGGACATGTTCGCCATGCTTAATAATATCTTTGTAAATTACACAAGCCTTGTTGTTTTCTTCCTACTAAGTCTCCACGCACAATGTCTGATGTTTGAAAAAAATGTGGTGTCATATTTAATGTGGATATCGAAAATATAAAGTACTTTAAAAGCCGTTCACATTTTTTTTTTTTTTTGAAAATCATTTTCAACTTATGTCATCTGAGCGTGTAATCCTTCGAATAAAATCCTACCAATTAAAACAAAAACATAAATTATAAAGGCTATTTTGAGACTTTGACGTTCATACCAACTGTTAAGGCGCGTTGCACTTGTATATAATTAAGAATGCGTAGTAGAAATTCCACGTAAAGTCGAGGGCAAAAACTAATATCGGAATAAAATTGATAATTCCAGTCAAGCCAGAATCCTGTCTCAGATATTTGTATTTTCGTCAATTTAATTTCATAGAGAAAACTCGTTATAGAAAGTTTTGTTAGTTTTACGCTTCTCTATAAATGACAAATTTTTTAATTTACACTGACCGAGTGCAACTGACTCTATTGTTAGAAAAATTCAGATTCATCTGTTAAACTGGGGGTTATTATCCTGGACAAAACATTCTGAAGAATTCTCAATAAAGAATTTCATGTACTACATAAAAATACAACCATGAATAGAATGAAAATAATTTTTTTCAATTTTTCTTGTTTTAATGATCTAGAATGAGGAAATTTGAAAATATAATGGAACACGATTTAGGGTTACTCTATCTCACTCAATAAACCTAAGCTAGACCTGAAGTAGATAAAAAAAACGATAATATAAAAAAATAATTATTCAACTTTACTCTTTTTTAAATTAATTCTAAAGTAAAAGAAAAATCAAACAACCAAACTCTTAGTTACATAAAATAATTTCCTTTATTTCAATATTTCAAATTGTTTTGTCCAGTTTTATACTGCTTAGATTAAGTAAAAAAAAAAAAAAAAGAAAAACTAGAAAAGGACAAAAGCACAAGAAAAGATCCTCAAACAATAAAAAGAACGAAAATACGTCAGAGCTTAATGAAAAGGGAAAAAAAATAATAATAAATTAAATTAAAAATACCACTCTAACCAAATTATGGAAATTGGGGAGGGGGGTCACTAATCATCTAGAAAACACAAAGTATCTTGACATCCTCAACTTAAAAAAAAAAAAAAAAAAAATACACTTCGTTATATGCATCATCCAAGAGAATCCAACTATTATATACTTTTAATTATCGCCACCAACTTAGAGAAGGTGCAAAGTTTTGGCTTTTCTTCTTTCTTTTTTTATGTTAAAATCGAAATCGTAAAAAAGATGTGAAAACTTAATCTAAAGATGCTATAAGAAAATCAAGAGCATATTGTTCGACAATACATTTGTTGTGTAAAACTTTTTTTTTGTTTGGTTTGATTGATTGGTTTTTCTTTAAAAATTGATTATGAACGTGGCGATCTTTGCTCTTATTTACCAGTTATAACTTCACCATCTTCCTCCTGTGATCCATTCTCTGCTAGCTCATCTTTTGCTGGTTCTGCGGCGCGTTTACGTCCATTTCTGCCACCTTTCTTGGTTGAAACAGGAGCTGCTGCTGCTGCTGCTGATTCTTCTTCGTCATCATCTTCTTCAGCTCCATTTTCTGTTGGTTCATCTTTTTCTTCTTTTTTAGTGTCGGCTCCTCGTTTACGACTCTTTTCTCCACTTAACATTTTTTTAGCTCCTGCTGTCTTGACGGGTTCTAGGATTGAAAAAAATAAAAATAAAAATTAACCATTTTGTTTTTATGTTATTAGAATGTGGACGTCTTATTAAACTAATACATAAATGTATTTATTATTCGAATTGTCTTGAGGGAAAAAAACCAGGGACCGAAAATAACTGTTATTTTGAAAACTTTAAACAAAAAAAGCTGGGAAAATTATGATCCTGGAATTTAGTGGCATATACCAAAATATGTCTCGTGAAACCCGTTTCGATTCCTGTAAAGCTTTTGAAAACTTAACTTTTTATTAAAAATAGCTAAAAAAGTTTCGAATGTTTGCTTAATCCAAGAGACGTAACACTGATTGAGCTATATGATGTCTGTAATATGGTTTTAAAGTTTTTCAGTCAGTGGTATAGTTTCAGTAGAAATAAAGAGCACTGAAAATCAGGGACCGTAAATAACTATTATTTTTTTGTAAGCGAAAAAACTCTTTTATAAAGTTTTCTAGGAAGTAGCGTAGCACAAAAGGGGTCTATGTACAGAACTTAAACTAGCTGTGTTAAAATTAAGAAAGTTTCGATTTTAATATATAAATCCAATCCTAATTGTTATTGTAAGACATATTTTTTATATTTCAATTTTAACTGTTCTAATTTTGTTGTCGTATATTTGTTACAAGATAAAAATTTTCATAAAAAAAAAAAAAAAAAAAAAAAAAAAAAAATTGTATAGCAACTGAACTTTTTCAGGTGCACTCTGAAACCGTTCGATTGAACGGGGTTGCCTCCAGAGCGAACCTGGATGTTCAAACGAAAGCGACATAAATTTACATTTTTTTTAAAAACGCCGTTTATAGTGAAAAACCAAAGCTATGAATGGCAACACCAAGAAATTTTCCTTTCCTAAGAACCTTATTCGGACAGGTTTATTTCTTGAGGAAAAAACTAAAACTCATTTTTAACTGTTAAAAGCTGAAAAATGAAAAACTCGAGAGAGAAATACAAAACTTATGATAAGACTGTTATTTACTCAGAAGAAAATAAAATTCTTACAAAGACTTAAAATATTTCTTATAACTCTTTCGGTCCCTGCTGAGAATATTACGTAAGTGTTGCTTGGCCAGGCCATATATACGAAAAGGCTTACACGATGAATTTTGTTCCTCGTTTTTCATAAAGCCAATGTAGTTTTGGCGCGGAAATAAAGACTATTTTTTAAAGAGTTCAACATATAGGCTACATAATACAGACTGGTAACGGGTCATATTTGAGAAGAGAAAAAACTAAGTCCATTATGTACAAACTTTACAAGATCAAGGACAACACTACAAATATATGACATTTCTTTTTTCAAGATTACAAGTTTAAGGTTCGATAACTGTAATATTTATTTTTAATACAAATTCCTTCAACTCTTATACCAGCTTCGCTGACTGATTGGGGTGTACTGAAATTGAACTGAAAAATATATTGTATTGTATTGTATTGTGCATAGGGATAGTCCGCACAATTTAGATTACGTAGTTTGACTCAAATAAACTGTAATAAGATTCAAATTCAAGAAGATTGCGAGATGTACAAGTCATAATTTAATGCAAATATTTATATTGACTCAAATTTCATAATAAATAAATAAATAAAATAAATAATATCGTAACATATTGGATATTGTTATAAAGGTGGAAAGTATAAATTAATATAACTTTAATCTTGCGATATTCGTGAAAGGACGTATGAGTATTTACGTACATTTCATTCGAAAAATGAAATACTTGTAACCGTAAAATAAAGGAGGGAGTGTGCTTTAGGGAGGGGAGTTGTACAATCAGGGGCTGGATTTTGATAAAATTAAAATGACAATGAGATCGTGACTTTTCTTCGAAAACGCGATTCTTACACCATGGCTTCTTCACCCACAAAAAGTGAAATTTAGCGTTAAAATACGAGTTATTTTCGAAAGGCTGATTCCTAAAAAGCTGGGTAACATCATAAATGACTTGCAATTTTTGGCCATCTTTTTTTTTATTAATCACTTTCCCTGTTCCTTAGGAAATAAAATACAACACCAAACTTATTATACCCTAGATGAAATCATAGGGGTATACTAAGTTTGTCATTCCGTTTGTAACACCTCGAAATAATGATGATAGAGCAAAATGGATTGGACACCCATTCATAATATTAAGAGTTATTCCGATTTTTGCATGTCCGTCCGTCCGTCTGTGCGCACAATAACTCGTATACTTAGAGAGCTGAAATTTTGTACACGGACTTTAAAAAAAAAAAGTAAAATTAAGTTCGAAAATGAGACAAATCAGGCAACTCCTTCGTGAGGTTGCCATATAAAAATTTCGTTTTCCGCTATATATTTGGACACTGCCTGAGAACGCATCGACGTAGAGAGCTGAAATTTCGTACTTGATGTTTTTACTACATTACCAAATAAAATGTCAAAAATGTACTAAATCGGGCAGCCCCTTCTTGGTGTTGCCATATAAAAATTTTGGTTTTTTACAAAACTATCAGTCCAAGACATTTTTATTGAACTAAAAACTTCTGCAGAATACGAAATCCTATAAAATTGGTTATAACCATTTTTTCTGTGCGACAAACTGTTCTAGAAATATATGCGAAAAACAACTTCAAAATCAATACTTGAATAGATCGGTGACCATACGAAATTTAATACGGGCATTCATCTAGGGTATCATAAGAATTGTTCTTAGACCAATTCTAGCTTTTTTACTTGTTTAATTAGTATTTATTAGATAAAAAAAAAAAAAAAAAAAAAAAAAAAACATACGACGAGGCATACTGACGCAATTTCTTCTTTTATTAGGAAGATGAGCTAATCATGTTTTAAGCATTATTAGCTTATATGAAAAATTTATTGATCACATTATTATGGTTTTTAGGTTCTTATAACCGCGATTATTCAAAATAAATGCACCGGGTATCTTATTCCACTTAACAGGATTTTTTTTACCGTTATTCGAGTTGCTAGACAACAATGTTAGCATTAAATTATCGCCAACACAACAAATAATTTTTTAATCCATAAAAGCAGTTGTAAAATATCAAATCCAAAGTAAAACGGATGATTTATTGACAATAGGTCTAATAATTTGGCAAGGTACTGTACATAGCCGTTTATTTTGAAAGTGGCATAAGTCCATTTTTCAAAAAAAATCGAGTAGCTGTAAGCGTCCTAAATACGTACATATATATATATATATATATAGATAATAAAAATTATTAATAAATCATTCAAAGTAAAATGGAAACTTTGAAAAACTTTTTAATATCAAATTAGGAAACAGTATAGAGAATTACTATAAACAACACATATAAAAATTATATCAAGTATACATATACATACACTAAGGGCCGTAATCCTATTTCCTGTGTGGTTTATTCCTATCCGAGAATAACCCTGCTTGCTTTGGTCGTAAACACCAACTCGTGTAAAACAGTGAGTTTTTTGCTTATGTGGCATTACTTTTGGATATTTTCGGTATGTCGAAATCAAAGAGTATTATGTTTTAAAATAAGAAATGTTGTATAAGCAATATAATGAACAAAATTAATTTAATTTTCAGTTTTCTTTTTTACATAATATTAAAAAAAATTTAAGTGGAGAAAAAAATTGAGATCAGTGCATTTAACCGAAATATCGTTGACACGGAAACCTGCTATTCTTTGCTGTCTGCTGTCATTGTTACTTAAATTCAAATTTTGCTCATCTGTCACCTCTTCGGAATAATCCTCGAATAGAAATTTTACCCCCGGAAAATCTCGGATAAAATATTATACCGGTGTAATACGATGGATTAAATTGCGAGTAATCTTGGTTGGTGTTTGTGCATTACACATGAATATGGATTATTCTGGTTGGTGTTTACGGCCCTTAGAGATTTTCAGCACATCGGTGTGTACACGTGTGTACACCTGAATGCAGGGCAAGACTACAACAAATTCACAACTTTTTTTTTTTTTTTTTTTTTTTAATTGAAACAAATAGAATAAAATTTCATTTTCTCACATGTACGATAAAATCTGAAGCCAAATAAATTTGGAAAAAGAAGCTAAATAAATCCATGTTGACCATAGGATACAAAAGGATTCAAATTATAAGGAATTCATCTGATCTCACCAACATCGAAATTAATAGTTACATTTCTACATGATCTTTTCATTCTGAAGTAACTTGTTACTAATATATTTAAAATCATTAAGATTTTGTAACACGAAAATTTGCTGAAAAGTTTATTTTGAAATTGGCGTATGTCCCATTGTGAGAGTTTCAAATGGATATTCAAAATATTATGCAATAAAATTTTATAAGATCACAGCTTTATGTTTAATTATTAAGTTAGCAGTTGAATTAATTAGCAATGTGCAATGAATGTTTTATAAACAATTTAATATCAAATTTCACTTTCGATCAACCGCGGAAAGATATGATGTTCTGCATACAATGAGCTCTGTAAGTGACCGTACACTCTGTACTTTTTAAAATACAGGGTATTTTGTGAAAGACTAGGAAATTTTCTTAATCACCCTGTAACTCCAAAATGGTTAAAATGCCGGTCTCCCATTGCCTTGCCCTTTTTTGTGATCACCTCCTGTCCATGGACGAAACACCCATTATATGTAAGCATTTTTTGGAAGAATGTTCATTCAAGTTTCCGCCGCTGACTCGATCAAAAAAAAAAAAAAAAAAAAAAAAACGGACTGTGAACTACTCCACCTTTTGTAGACCAAAAACCCCTACTGACTGCTGGACTAAAACTCAAAATCATTATTCTACTATGTTATTTGTTGCCCATATTTTTAAATTTAATTTAACGCAAACACTTGAATATCTCAATTCGAACATAAATGGATTTACGCCACTTATAAACGGCTCATATGTATAGATATGCGAAATTTCTGGAAAAATCTAAACCTAATCATATTGAACTATTTGATACATATTTTTATTTTATATACTTCTTCGGAAATTGGCATGAAAAAGTGTAGCGGCCTATACTCGAAAGGACAGAGACGCATTAAATTATTTATTTATAAATCAGTGCCCAGTAATTTCTTATATGTATAGCCATGCGAGACTTTTAACCGATGTAGTAGTAGTAGTGACCCGGAAACTCTCACTTCAGGAGTGCCCCAAGGCTCAATACTAGGTCCAAACCTATACCTATTATACGTTAACAACATACAGAAAGCAAGTATCAAAGGAGTATATCAATCTTTGCAGATGACACTAATCTTATATACGGAGCTAAAACAGAGGAAGAGCTACAAAGAACCATGAATGAGGATCTTGGAAGATTTAAGCGCTGGACGGACGGCAATAGATTATCATTGAATGTGGAAAACACAAAGCTTATTTTAATCAGACAACAAAATAAAACTGACATAAATCCTCAAATTAAAATTGGTACTCTGAGCATACAGAGGGCAAAGCAAATTAAATATCTGGGGCTCATCTTGGATGAACAATTGAAATGGAATGAGCATATAAATGCTAAAATTAGTAAGATTACTCCGATGCTGGGAGCCATAAAAAAAATGAAAATCACCATAAGCCAAGAAACGGCTAACTTAATATATAATACCCATGTATTAACCCACATTACATACAACATACTCACATGGTCACAGTGCACTAATTGCGTGATGAACAGAGTGCAAAAAACAATGAACAGAGCCCTGAAAACATTATATAATATGCCTCGGCTAACACCTACTATAGAGGTATTCTGCAGGACCAACAAGCTTAACATAAAGCAAATTGTCTATGTGGAAAAAGCTAAGTTCATTTAAAAAATAATAAATAAATGCTCTAAATCAAACTTAAGGGTTACCCCGGCGTCTGAAATTCACATCTATAACACAAGACGAAAAGCAGACATAAGAACATCAGCAGCTAGAACAGAGAGGTTACGCACAGGTCTCCTGACATCAGCTAGTGATATATACAATGGCCTCCCGGAGAGCATCAAAAATCTACCGAGCCTGAGCATTTTCACAAGGAAAATAAAGAGATATGCATGTAGTGCTAATTCCATATAAGCACGCATAAGATATGAAAATACGATAAATACCAAGTATTTCTATTGGTAGCGTAGTTTAAAACTTACTAAGACCATGTAGTAGTAGTCTGTAAGGATTGTAGCTGATTGAGATAGATATGTTTTTCCATAGATTTTTCTGAGTAGTTGGTGGCATTGATAAAGTGTAAATTTCGGGGTAGAGTCGGATTGAGGTTACATTGTAAGCAGCTTATGAGGAATAGTATACTGTAGAACTAACTCCATATCTAACCTCTTTCTCATACCAGCAATGCTGACTAAAAGAGGGGACTGAGTGCTAAATAGCAGCCAACCACAGTTGAATTTAACTATAAGTGTGTATCTAGGAGCCTCATAATTATGTATCTGGAAGTCTATGTATTGAATTGAACCATGTTGAGTGCGTTGATAGTAATGAGTAATAGTAAATATGTTGTTAAAAATCAAAATCTTAGAAACAAAGAAATTAATAAGTAATGTCAATTTATAAATTAGGGATTATATTAAGAATATATGTACCAGTAATATTGTCTTAATGACTGCTTCAAGATGCGATACAATGATGCTTCTTGATAATTATTTTGTCCGAATTAGAATAAATAATAATAATAGTATTGAGGGTATTTAAAATATGTAATATTGAATTGAATCGAATAAAATTATCAAGGGCTTTTGAACAGCATTTACCTTGGGGATACAATATAATGTCCCTTGCTAAATACCGACACAAAAATCATCACAGTCATGCAAGACCTTAGTGTCCATTGCATGTTTCTTGCATTTTTGTATCATTTTTATACTCTATATCATAAAAAAGTCTTATCGAGGGTAAAATCAATTTTTTAACATATTTATTAGAAGTGAAAAGATATTTTAAATTTACTTACGTTTTTCTTCCTTCTCTGCTACGACTTTCCTTCCTCTGCCTCTCTTTGCTGCTGTTTGTGATGATTCAACTTTTCCCTCATCTTCCACTATTTCGGCGCTTTCCTGCTCCATATTTACATCATCGCCATTATTGGCTTCAGCATCCTCTGTTACCTCTTCTATTTTATCCTTTTTAGCTCCACGCTTTCCTTTTGCCTCTTTTTTAGGTTCAACAACCTCATCTATTTCTTCTGGTTCTGGTTCCGGTTCAGGGACAGCAACTTTCTTACCACCACGACCTTTCTTTGCTGGTGGTTTTGATTCCACTGTAATCTCATCAGCCTTTTGTGTCTCAACTGGTGATAATTTTTTGGCTCCCCGCTTTGATTTAATTTCCTTTTCAACAATTGGAACTGGAGCAATCGGCTCCTCTTCTACTGGAGTAGATTCTTTATCTCTTGTGGTTTTGCCTCTGCCACGTTTTGCGGGTGCTACAACGCTTGTCTCTGAAGTGCCATTTTCATTTGTAGTTGCAGGCCTCCTTTTTGATCCTCTTTTCTCATTTATTTGTGGAGCCAGATCTTCACCCTTTTCTGTGGATGTTGAATCTTAAGAAATTTAAGTATACCATTATCAAATATGGTTGTTAAACCCATATACATACCGACAACATTTTCCTGTGTTACTTCAGTTGTTACTGCTGCTGCTGCCTTCCTTCCACGAGATCTTCCTTTCGTAGACATTTTTTTTTTTCTAAGAGTAAATGATAACGGATGAAAATTTGTCTTAATGTTAAAAAAATTTTCAATAAAAATTATTTTTTATTTATTTTACATAAAATTATTCGTTAAAATAAGGAAAAAAGCAATTTTTTCGAATTAGATCATTAAACTTTTCAGCGCAAATAGCAAATATAATATAAACAAAAAAATATTCTAGATTACACCCAAGCGTCTTAAACGCGTCTTTGTCCATTTTTTTTTAAACACGCGGAAAAAATGTTTTACTTCAACTTAAATCATGAAAAAGTTTTAATATTGAAAAAAATCTTACATTTTATAAAATTGGACACAGAAATACTTATAAAAATTAAGATAATTGTTTGCAAAATTCAGTTGCCGGTAAAAATCTCAAACTCGCAGAAAGAAATGTCTCCCGCTCGCCTCTCAAGCAAATTGTAAAGAGTTCAGTTGGGTGGGTCATGAAATGCATGACAGAGCTTTACAGAACGAAGAACAAGCTGGAATCTGAATGCAACCCCGACACTGGCGCCGCCACTTTATTCGATACTAAGTACGCTGCTGGCGCCATCTAAGTTCAGCGGAGTTTCTACTAAGTGCAGTGGCGCCCTCATTCGGACTAATTTCGGAATTTGTCTTAATCGCGGGTGGTTGCCATTGGGGAACGGAGCACATTGTTGGATTGAGGATTGGCTTAAGTACAAATTTTCGCCGAATTGTGGCTGGGGGCGTTAGGGAGTCAGTCATTGCGCTAGTGTTGCGCACGCATACGATGTTTTTTTTCATGGTGGCGTTGACTACATTCAGTTCAGAAAGCCATTCGAGAAGTGCTCTTAAGCCGTGGTTTGTTTTTCTCGTTCATAATCAAATATTAATAAGCTAAGAAGTAGGCGAGATTTCTGAGTGTTTTACATTAAAAATGTACAGGGCAAGAAAAGGAAGAAAGAAAGAAAGAAAAAAATAATAAAAAAAAAAAATCAAACTTTCTTTAAAATTTTTATGAATAAAGATAAAAAATGTGAAAGCGCAAATTGCATTAAACGAAAATATTTCGTTTTCGTAAATAAATTAGAAGTGGCGGAGTTTTCACATTTTTATAAAACCGGTCTTCATGAAATAATTAGGATTTTACATACAAATGAATAAAGTAAAAAATTAACAGCACACACTAAACCGATTTTTAATCTCCATGATTTCAAATAAAATAAAATTAATAGATCTAAAATGCAAGTTTTTCTGCTATCCCTCATCCTCTCTATATGCTTGCTGATAGCAATCTTTTATTGTTTAATGCCGGAAATTCGCAGTACATTGCTTTCTATCACATAGCAATGTATTGTTGCTGTCGGGACAAGTTAGTGATGTCAAGAATAAAACCCGTGCACGTCGCTCAAGAACAGCTGAGAATATTGCTGCTGTAGCCGAAAGTGTTGAAGAAAACCCAGGTTTGTCCATTCCTCGTCGTTCTTTGGAAATAGGCATTCCACAAACGTCATTACACCGTATTTTGCATAAAGATTTGGGTCTTAAGGCTTATAAAGTTCAGTTAACACAAGAACTCAAGCCGGCCGATCATCAACAACGTCGAGTCTGCTGATTGGGTCCTTGAAATGCATGAAAATGATCCGGAATTCCATCGAAAACTCATCTTGAGTGATGAAGCCCATTTCCACCTCGATGGCTTCGTCAACAAGCAAAATTGTCGCATCTGGGGCTCGGAAAACCCAAGAGTTATTGTTGAAAAGCCTCTCTATCCTCAGTGTGACTGTTTGGTGCGGTTTATGGTCCCGCGGGGTCATTGGACCTTACTTTTTCGAAAATGAGGCTGGAGCAACAGTTACGGTGAATGGATTGCGCTATCGACAGATGATTAATGATTTTTTATGGCCGAAATTTATGGTATTGATCTGGACAACGTTTACTTTCAACAAGACGGCGCTACGTGCCATACAAGCAACGAAACCATTGATCTTTTACGGGAAAAGTTTCCGGACCGTGTTATCTCTCGAAGAGGTGATCACAATTGGCCACCGAGATCTTGTGACTTAACACCTTGCGACTTCTTCCTTTGGGGCCACGTGAAAGAGAAGGTCTACGCCAACAGCCCAGCGTCAATTCAAGACCTCAAAGATGGAATTCGTAAGGCTATCGAGGACATAGGGCAGCCACTTTGCGATTGGGTTATGGAAAATTTCATGAAAAGGATATGGTCCTGTAGGCGTGATCGTGGTGGTCATTTGGCTGATGTTATTTTCCATTATTAACGGCATACCTTCCTCTTTATAATCGAATAAAGATCCGATCATTTATCTCAAAAAATGGCATTTTTCTTTGAATATCAAAATAACACCTCTTATTGGAAAACCCTTTACATATGTGATGTGTCCAGAATCATTGACGGACTAGAAAAGTGATGTAACTAATTGCAAAAAAATGTGATATGAACTTTTATTATATTTTCCAGCATATAAAGTAACACTGGTTAAAACCAAATACAAATTTATATCTAGTCCACTGACACCACTGAAATTGCTGACATTATCATGGGATCACTTTTCTGGTTTAACGGCCTGGATTCCACTGAACTTGAAATAATAAGTTCTATGCGAAATCCACCATAGTTCAGTTTCAGTTCAGTGGATTTTCCAAATGAATATATAGAATATAAATAGATGGTAATACAACATTTGTAATCCTTTCTCTGTCCCCCATAGCTAATTTTAGAGATATGCAGACAAAAATTGCTTAATTTTATTTCCTTAAAAATCGAGTTTAAGGAATAGTTGATGTTATAGGAGATAAGCTTCCAATAAAAATAATAATTTTGAATATATTTGGAATTTGTTGAGCTTGTGACATGACTGGTAAAGCTAAAATGCAACTTGAAATTAAGATAGTTTCCACACCCCTGTCAACAAAAGTGGACCCATATGAAATAATGTGTCACGGCCTTAAAAGATCAAGCAGTTCATGTTATACATGTCAGTGATCTAGTCATTGAAAATTATTCTTTTATTTAAAATTTTAAAGCTGGAAATAACAAGCGAAAGACAAGAAATGACATCTCCTTTCTAAGACGTCAATGATCATCACATCTATAAATAAATAATCAATGTCAGCGAAAAATATCAGTAAATGACAGAAAGTAGGCAATTAACTTTTGGTCATAAACTTTGTAGCCCTTTTCACACCACTGCAACAAAAGTTGTCCTTGAAATAAATAGCAAATAATGCAGTCCATGTTATATATGTATGTCAGTTCACACCCAAAAGTAATTGTGTTCTCTTAGAAGATATGATCAGTCCTTCTTCTTCAGCATAAACACTGATCTTGTAATGCAGGCATCCTTTTTCTATACAATGCCCAAATAAATGTATGTCGGTATAGATCAAATATGGGCTTAGTTCTTAGCTCTTAAAAGCAGGTAGACTATATTCGGTAGCCTGCACCCTGGTCCTCATTTACGCCTATACCTATAGGAGAGGAGTAGTTTATTATTGTGTTGAGATATCTAATCAATTCAAAGGACCTACTTGGGTTCAAATCTATTTGGAATTATTATGTTCCGGAAAATTTCCTTAAAAGTCCTGAGCTCAAATATTACTCAGTCCTCAGTTTAGATAAAAGAAAAAAATGTGCTTTGCAACACAGGGAATCCCCGAGCTTTAATACTTTATTTAAAATATAGAGCACAAATGAGTACAAAGCTCGTTAACATGCGCCAATAACATCCTCTTGAAATTGCCGGCAGATCGCAGACGTATAATCTCAATTGGCTGGGCATTCCATACCTGTGTGCCGTAGACGAAAAAGCATTTTGTGCTAAAATTAGTTCGATGCCAAGGTATGAAAATACCACTTACACGATTGGAAGACAAAGATCTTATACAATTAGCTAAGTAATTAGTACTCAACTTATTTATGATTCTAAACATCATCATTGTAGTTAAGAATTTAAGATAGTTATTAAAAGAGCAGCCAAAAATACTCCTTGAAAATTCTGAAACATGGTCAAAGCGCCATAGTCCATAGATAGATCTTGCGCATGAATTATAGGCTATATTGAGCTTAACATGACAGGTACTATTAAGGTTCGCATACACAACTTCTGCGTAGGTAATAATTGGGATAAGCAAGGTTTTAACAAGACGGAAGCGTATCTCTTTAGGAGTATAAGAGGAATGAACCCACCCACAAGCCTCTCAATCCATTGTAAACCTTACTCACAACTAAATCTACGTGTATACGTACCTGCCCCAACCAAGCTTAACATCAAATATCATGCCAAGATTTCGAACCGATTCAGAATATGACACGGGCGTTCCATCAAGGATCAATGGTGGAAAATTCGAGTTATTAACATAAGTTTTATAGATGATAATTGCTTGAGTCTTGCAAGGATTGAACATTATAAATAATAGAACTTAAAAACGCTGTCTCCCACACTTATTTGATAAAAATTATTTACTTCGAATGTAGACCGGTTTCAGCTTTTCGGGTATCTTCAGTACACTAAAAATGTTTGTATTGCTGATGTAGTCTAATGTAATGGTTTGCATAGCGGCGAGTAATGAAGATCCGTTTGGTCATTGAAGCATGCAGAATTTGAATTTAATAGAGCTCGAGATATTTCGAGTGATTCTGGCAAGCTTAGCTTTCTACCTTTGTCCAAAAATGCAGAATTTCTGGTTCTAAGTCAGGAATGTGCTTATTTTCTAATAGGTGCTTAGAAAAGTTCGATTTGAAATTATTATTTCTTAGAGAACTGAAGTGCTCATTTATTCTTTCTTTGAAAGATCGTCCTGTTTGCCCAATGTATACCCTCTGGCATGTTGCGCATTTTAAGCAATAAACCCCATTTCTATTTAATTTATCGGTTGTATCTTTAACACTTGGCAATAGGCTATTCAGATTGCAAAGGTAGAAAGCTAAACTTGCTAGAATCACTAGAAATATCTCGAGCTCTATTAAATTCAAATTCTGCATGCGGATCTTCATTACTCGCCGCTATGCAAACCATTACATTAGACTACATCAGCAATACAAAAATTTTTTTTTAGTGTACTGAAGATAGACGAAAAGCTGAAACCGGTCTACATTCGAGGTAAATAATTTTTATCAAATAAGTGTGGGAGACAACGATTTTAAGTTCGGTTATTTATAATGGTGTACCACACAATCTCCACAGAAAAAAAAAAAAATGATTGAACATTAGCTTGTTTTTCTTGGCCCATTCAGCGATTTGTTGAAGGTCACTATTAAACCTGCCAATGGCTACATTACATTCACTAATTCGCATTAGTAAAAGTAACTGGATATCATCAGCGTACAATTTAACAGAACAGAATCTTGGAACTTCAGCTAAGTCATTTATATATACACAAAAAAGTAAAGGGCTAAGTATTGATTCCTGAGGAACACCTGAAAAGAGAGATTTTCTACTAGAAAGCCGATCAATGGATTTAACCACCTGTAACCTTCCAAAAAGGTATGAATGCATGAGTTTAATAGCTGAACTGGACAATTTAAACCTTTTCTTCACCTTTCTGTATAATATATATCTATATCCACACAATCAAATGCTTTTGTAAAGTCAAAAAGACAAAGTATACTAGCACATTTATCCTCGTTTAGTTTAGTCTAATAATTTCTGTTACATGCAGAAGTGCTGTAGTAGTACTATGATTCCTCTTGATTCTCACACAATAGTCATTTAATAAAAAGTGTTCTTTGGAGAACTTTAGATAATATAGGTAGTATACTAATGGGTCTATAATCGCTGCTTGGTATACTTGCTCTAGAATGTTTTTGTATAGGTATATTTTTAGCCTGCTTCCAGCTTGAGGGATAAAGCATTTGTGTAATTGAGCAATTTTATAAGATGAGATTATTATAAGAAGTAAGAGCTTAACGAATTTTAAATCAATATTGTCCAAGCCCACCGCATTCGATTTAATAGATTTAATTTCCAAAATGACCTGCTCAGTATTAACAAATGAAAAATCACCACTATAGGTATCAGATATATAGTCCGGTACAACACTCAATGGTTTTATTGGGCTTAACAAAGTAAAATAGTAATTTAGCTCTTCAGGGGGAAGTTTGCAAGAATTTTTGTTTCAACCCACTATATTTAGATATTTAATATTTTTTCACAGTATAAAAAAAAAACAATTTAACGGGAAATTAAAAAAAAAGAAATTTCCCCCAATATCCTCAAGTTTTTGTATGACTTTTCCGTTTGTAAAGCTCTTGTTGAAAAAAAGCTTTCACGTTTCACCCTTTAAAAAGCCCATTGCCATAGAGAAAAAATCCTGAATGAAAGTAAAAGAAACTGAAGTAAGTTAAGTGTATAAGGAAAACCTGGATAATAAAGGCAAATATTGGGAAAACTTTTATCTCCCATCATCATTATCCATTTCCATTCAAAGAGTGTGCTTCATAACAACAACAACGGCCGGGAAGTAGCATATAAAGTGAGAAAAAAAAATTTGCCGGTTCTTCCTTCGGGTCAGTCTGTTTCTATGTAAAAAAAAACAATCTAAAAGAAGGAAAAGTGTAAGTGTCCTGTGTTTTTCTCGTTTTTCTATACTTGAAACATCAATAAAAAAAAAAAAAAAAAGAAAATCGCCATCACAACAATTTTTTAATTTGACAAGAAGAGGAGAGAAAAGGTGCGTTTTCCTCAAAAATAAATTGTCTTTCTTAATGCAAAATTTTGTGATAAATTTTTCGTGACAACCTCCCTAAAGATAATTTTATCCACCAACCAACCATCAAAATGATGACATCACATCACGGTGTAAACGAATTCAATGGATGCAACACCAACAGCAACTATAACAGTCCAAGAAATATTGACAGGACGACACAAATTAAAAGCGGTGGGGCTGGAATTGAATCTGTTCCTGTTTCTAGGCAAACAACTACTACAGGTGGACTACATCCGGATGATTCTTTGGAATATTTTATAAAATTTCCAACACCAAATTTTCGCAATGATGTCGATTCAGCAGAGTCGGATTTCGTATTTGTTTATAACGAGACAAATGTTCCTATCGTTATGCTACTAGGATGGGCTGGATGTCAGGATAGATATCTTATGAAGTACTCGAAAATTTACGAGGACAGAGGGTGAGTTGAGTAGTATATCGTATCTAGTTTTAATTTAAGAAAATTTATTTTTAATTCCTCCTATTTCCCCCTTTCCAACTGCATTAATATTTCGTCAATGCTAGCAATATTGATTATTCAATGAACACCTGGTTGTAGGTGAAGGGGACTTATATACTTACCACCTACATATATAAAATTTTGTTGAGGGGGTCAAGGCAACTTGTATCATTGTGTTTTATTATTTATATTATTTCAATGTTTTTTTTTCTGTATCAATTCTTAAATTATTTAGAAAAGCAACTGCGAAAAATCGTGGGAGTAATAGAAGTACCTTTAACTGGTTGAGCGGAGGGGGAGGCGAAGTAAAACATTCGAAATTTCCATAATTTCGTGTAAAAAGTGGCTACTAAAATAGTCAAATCACAGTACATTGAGGAAAAGTATGTAGATTGGGCCAGGGTTATACAAAAATAGGTAATAACAGCACGATGGAGTCTAAGAAATGACTTGGAACTTCGCAGGTTCTACGTTACTCGATTTAGACAAGGATCTTATTAAACACAAATGACCGATAGACTCTTTTTTTCCGTAGATATACCAACCGGATTTGCAGTTAGAGCTGAATTATTTTTTAAGCAAGTAAAATAGCTAGAATTGGTCTAACAAGAGGAGGGTCCCTAATCGTCATCACCGATTTCGTCAAAATTCAGAGTAAATGTAGGGTTTGACTAGAAATGAAAGTGATGCAAGTGTAAGCTCCAGATGGAGCAAAGCGAAGCCGAAATAATGCATAAAGCATACAATTACGGCTGATCTGTCGACTGCGAATGGATTTTAGGTCGAAGTCGACGCTGAGGTGGAATTTGTAATTATATTAAAGCTTCAACTCCTTGAACAAACCAGAAGTCCTGACTTCTGCGATTGAACTGAAGTTGGCCGTAGGAACACCAACTTTGCACTTTAAGCAAAGTTTAATTTCAGTCAGACTCGCAGTCGAAGTCGAAGTTGCAATTGTAGCGCGAATTACAATTACGACTTCGCTCAAATGGTAAATACATGTCGCAAGATACAATTGCAACTTCGACTTCGACTGCGACTCGGACTGAAATTAAACTTTGGTCAAAGTGCAAAGTTGGTGTTCGCTGCGGCCAACTTCAGTTCAATCGCAGATGTCGAGACTTCTGGTTTGTTCAAGAAGTTGAAGCTTTAATTTAATTACAAATTTCACCTCAGCGTCGACTTCGACTTAAATCAAGTCGCAGTCGACAGATCAGCCATAATTGTATTTCACGCTTAAACGTGTGGTATCCCAGGGTTTTGTAGGCTTACTCCATGGAAAATGCTCAAATTTGTAAATTTTCGCGCGAGTTGTCGCGGGTTAATTCAAACAGAATTTGAACGAAAACGCTTCATTCGGGTAAAATGTCAACTACAGAGAAGGTACATATGTAGAATGTAGATTGCCGATTCTGTAAGTACCATTTTCGTGAGTTTTTAGAGAGCGTCGCTAGATGGCGAACAGTTGGCATGCATCATTTTTATATGTAGATTTAATTTTTTTTAAATAGGTAAATGACATCCAAGATTTTGTATACAAATGACATCCGATCTTCATGATATTTTGTATACATAATCTGTTGATAAAAGCGACTGAATTAAAAAATTGGATTAATCGATTAGTCGTAATGCATTTTTCAGACAGAAATTTTGGGCGTCGTAAATTAAATTTCGCAACATAATGGAAGGGAAAGGAAAATGTGCTCAAAAAATTCGAAAAGAATCACAAAATAATTAGCAAAACGAATTTTGCAAATCGGATAATATTTACTCCACCACCCTCAAAACACCCGAATTCAGGAAATGAGATTTTTTTCGTATTGGAAAATGTGAATGACCTTTTGACATTGAATTTATCATCCGATTTTGTGAAATTTTGTACGAATATTCTACATAGATGGTGGAATATAAAAAAAAATACCCCAGCCGCGAGAAATAATTTTTTTTATATTAATATCTATTAGTGGGTTTGATTGATCAGTGGGTTACTACTCTGTAACCCGCTGCCGTCTGAATTTCGTGATAGCCTCAAAGAATTAGAAAATAATCAAAATGAATTTTGAAAATCGGTTGGAATTTGGTCGAAATAAGGCGTGGTGGCTTTTCAGTAGCACACCTATGTATATATGCAGCTAATTAATGTAAGTTGAATGTAATTTAGCGAACCTCGGTAATCTTATTTGGGAAAATGCTCCTAAACAAATTGGGATAATAACTTCTGGTTTTATGTAGATGAAAAATAACAAATTATAGATAATTGTAAGGAAAAGAAATGTGCGAATACACCCACAAGATTTTAATTATCATATATTTCACTGAAAAGTGGTTAATTTTAACCCCGGGTTCTCCTATGCTTTATTTCAGTTTGAATCGGCCATCTGGAGCTTCCATTTGCGTTACTTTTATTTCTAGTCAAACCCTATTTATTCTGTGAGAATATGGACAAAATCGGCGATGATGAGTAGGGACTCTCCCCTTGTAAGACCAACTCTATGACACTCTAGAATCTAGATGAATGCCCGTATGTAATTTCTTATGGTCACCCATTTGTGCAAGTTTAATTGTTGAAGTGGTTTTTCGCTTATATTTTAATACAATAAAAACGGTCAAATTTTTATATGGCAACACCAAGAACGGTTTGCTTGATTTAGCCAATTTTTGAAATTATAAGCCTAGTATCGAGTTCGGGCAAAGTAACATTTAACGCGGTCTCCAAATATATCACATTAAAATCGCTGGTAAAATTTTGACGTCTGTTAATTTGGAGACAACATGGTGACAGATGTTTAAAAATTTTATCGTTGAAGTTTAGATAAACATTTTTACAATTTACAATTAAAAATGGACTTAATTAATCTAAAAATTATCAAGATAAATTAAATCCTTCAATAAATTAACAAAAATTATCTGAAAATTGTAAAAAAAAAAAAGAATCTGAAAATTATAGAAAAAGCAAATGTCAAAATTTTACCAGCATTTTAATGCTCCGGGTATTGAAATTTTCAGTAAAATAAGTGGAGAAATACATAGAGCCATCTATCTTAAAATAGAGAAACGTACACTTTTTACCAGTCAACTCAACTCCATATTGCATTAGTAAAACTATCAGTAAAATTTTTGCTTGCGTTTTACCAGCGTTAAAATTTGTATGGAAATGCCAAATAACTCGATACTAGGCTATATTTACAATTTCTATGAAAACGCCGTGTACAAATTCAGCTTTCTACGTTGACGTGTTCTCAAAACATATAGTGAAAAACGATTTTTTTGTATGGCAACCCCCACTAAGAATTTATGCCATTTTCGAATTTAAATTTACTTTTTTTTTTAAAAGTGCATGTGCAAAATTATTGCAGCTCTCGAAGTGAACTTGTTCTCAAGTTATCGTGAGAACGAACGGACGGACATGCACAAATCAAAATAACTTTTAATTTTATGCGTGGGTGTTCAATACATTTTGCTCTACCAACATTATTTCTATGACAAATTTTAATGACAAACTTAGTATACCGTATAATTTCATTTAGGGTATAATAATAATAACAGCTGATTTTCAATGGGAGACTTGCATGTAAGTACCATAATTGGTCTCTGATACAAGTTTCGAATTGAAATGAAATGCGTTAAGGTTGAAATATTTAGATTACACTTTAATGCGCGGCGCGGCTTAGTGGCAAATTGAGCAGGGAAATACTCCCGCCAAGCTGTGATACAAATTGCAATTGTGAAGCTGCCTTACCTCAAATATAATATTTTTATTGGCACCACTGAAAGTGAGTAGCAAATTTAAGACTGAAACAGTAGTGTAGTAGCTATACAGGGTTATTCAGATCAAGATACCTTCCAGTATACCACGCGATTCCTTGAGGTAAGCTGATCAAAAAATTGTTCCACATATTATTAAATAGCCAAGAATAGTAGCTGTCGAAAAGTGTATTACTCTGTATTTTTTAATTAAGCATTTTTAAATTATTCTCAAATAATTCCAAAATTTTGATTTTTTTTACACACAAATTTCAAAAGTACCGTCATTTATTTCAAAAACTTTTTTTCCATGCTTCTTATTAATGCCTCTACTACCCTCTATCACTGGAAAAAAAAACCCGCATGCCAATACCTGTATCAGTTTCAGCACTGGAGGTTTATTGGAACATTCAAGCCAGATCATAAAATTGCATACAGTCATAGAAGACCCTAATGACCTACCTGTGATTTTTGCTTGTATGCAATTTTATGATCTGGCTTGAATGTGTCAATAAAGTTTTCTCTCCATATACTTAAATTCATGTAATTAATTCTTTTTTTAGTAATTAAATTATTTATTTATATTTGCTTAACAGGTTAATAACCGTTCGTTATACAGCCCCGGTTGAAACTCTTTTTTGGAAACGCTCAGCTATGAAACCAATCGGTGAAAAAATTTTAAAATTAATTTACGACATGAACTTCGATAGCCATCCACTGATATTTCATATATTTTCGAATGGTGGTGCCTACCTATATCAGCACATATCTTTAGCAATTAAGAAAACTAAAAGACCTATACAAATTCGTGGAATGATATTTGATTCAGCTCCAGGTGAACGACGTGTAATGGGCTTGTATCGTGCTATTTCAGCAATATACGGTCGACAAAGAAAGAAATGTAATTGCTTAGCTGCATGGTTTATAACTATAACATTAACTGTTATGTGGTTTGTAGAGGTATATTTTGTATAACTATAATATTTTGAATTTTGATAATTGTATCTTTTTTGTTTTGGGTTTTCTATCTTTTTCTAGGAAACTTACAGCGCCTTTAAAAATTTATTTATGCACTGTGAACCGACACAGGCAAATCCGTTCCATGATTTAAAAAATGATTTGACTGATTCGCCACAACTATTTTTATATTCTAAGCGTGATATAGTCATACCATATAAGGTAAAATACCTGTGCACATATTTTTATTAATTAATCTTCCCACAATTCCGATCACTCATTTTAGGATATTGAAGATTTTGCTGAATATCGAAAACAGCGTGGTGTTGATGTGTCAAAAGTTTGCTTCGAAGATGCTGAACACGTTAAACTATTTATAAAATATCCCCAACAATATATTCATTGTGTTTGTAAATTTATTAATAATTGTTTATCGTACTACAAAGGCTCCTCTAAGTACGACTAGAGTAACAAAAAAAAAAAAAACTACATATTTAGCTGGATTAGATATATATAAAAAAAAACAATCCAAGGTTTCCCTTCTTAGGATTCCTTTTTAAAATGCCTAAAGGGATTATTATTTATTATAAGACAGCTGAACGCTCTTTAGGAAAATTTGAATCGGAAAGGCTGATGATAACAAGAGAGTAATAACGAAACGCATAAATATATTGAAATGTTTGTGATATTAATTCTCAAACCGCAAGTGTCTATTAGACGATAAATTCCTATCTGTTTTTTTTTTCGTTATTGTTGTTTTAATTTCAGAACGATTTATAGACAGACAAAGAGAGAGAGAGAGTGAGAGAGAGAAAATAAATATTATGAAAGTTGTAGGAAAAAGTAATAAAAAATAATTATTAAATAATAATTTTCAGGTTTTTGTTATTTTACTCCGTTAGTGAAGTTGAAAATAAATAAAAACGAAAATATGCGTGTGCGATTACACGTGTACTGCAGTTTATAGTTTTGTTTCATTATGAAACGTTATAAAAAAAAAAGTTTAATGCTGCTGTACAACTGTTGAAATAAAGTATTATAAATTAGCACAAAATTATTTCTGTTTTCTTTCTTAGTTTCTTATACAAAATAACTATTCAAGTTCCCTTCTTCTGTATTTGATCAGTAATATCGAACAGTTGTGTGATGATTATAATCGCGATAACTACGTAAAAAAACGGAAGCTGAAACGGTGGCATAGCCAGAGTCACAGTCACAACGGTTCGTAATGTATAGGTCATTGGATTATCGGGAGGCATGTGATAATTGTCCACTATCAGTGTATGTCTCCGACACTTGCTCTTGCCAGAACTGTACCCTGGATGTTTTTCTTTCATGATTTCGAAGAAAAACACCACACGTTGGATTTAAGTCGGCTATATTTTAAGTACCAGTCTTAACAGGAATACGTACTACTTAGCCTTAACTCCCTCAACCTCCACGATATGCAGGTAAAATGAGTAGTGGTATCAAAACGATGCCTTAATAGAATAATGTGAGAATTGAATTTAGACTAATAATATTCTATCATAGCTGAGTCCTATCCTGGAATTTACCCTATTGCAAGCTATTTTATACTAAAATTGCTTTCAGTAGCTCTCAAACTACGATATAATATCTGTAATAAATATAGGAAGTCATGTTCAGCCATAAACATTGTAATTTCAGTTGAGAACCGTTGGAGTCAGGTTACTGCAGTTATTGCCAGTGATATTTGGATATCAATCTGGAAGTGTGTGAAGCTTCCCTGAACTCCAATACGTTATCAATTTAAAAATTATTTGGCGGACAATATGAAACCAATCAAGGCTTTACACATACAAGTTCCAAGAAAACTAAAACAGTGGAAAGAACTCTTTTACAAACCGAAAATCTTTAAAAAACGGCGTGTCTATCAGCAGGAACCGTATACTCATCAGTATGGCTTGGTTCTTGCCTGCCGTATACGCCAAAGTGAACAGACAAGCTGACCTCATATGTGCACTTAAAATAATTTTTAAGTGTGAATTATATACGAGGCGAAATACTATGAAGTATTTACCTGAATGCTTAGCAAGATTAGCCCTATGCAGGACTACCATTTCATGGACGGTTTTGCTATAAAATAAATTCATAGCGAATTTAGTTAATATGTAATTGACCGTAAACTCATCAGTACGGTACGAGCATACGGGTTCCTCCTGATACGAAACGGCTGCTTTTCCATAGAAATTTCTTTATTAAAGATTTTTCGTTTGTAAAAGAGTTTTTTACCCAATTCTCGAGTTGCTATTTGGCAGCAAACTAAAACAGTCTCTAACATAAATCGACCTGTGGTTTTTCAAGAGTCTGCATCCAGGTAACGTAGTCAGAGTAGATAGAATATGAGGACCAAACAAAAGATCCCTTATATGCACAACTGAGTCCAAAAATAAATCACATCAGTCATGTAACTTAGGCATTCAAATGAAACTATGTTAGGATTTCGAAGTTTTTTTCAGACGTTATATAATCAAATCATTGATTGATACACAAGGAAATTTTAACAATTTAAAAGCAAATCCTTTTAATCACACAAATATTTATTGTTTAAATAAATTAAATAAATTAACATAAATAAAAAACAAGGACTAGTAGTGGCAATACATTTCATAATATCTGTGTTCCATATTAAGTACGTTTACGAAAAAATTACATAATCTCTACCTTCAGTTAAATTCAAACTTTGTAAGTTCCCCTCGAAAACCCCATGTGTTAAAAAGAGCTTCATGCATACAATAATCGGAGGTTTGGCATTAGAAAAATGAACAATTGGAACAGAGTGGGTGGCTTTTCGCTTAATTTCGTCAAAATATTCGTATCGTTTGTTGATCTTCTCTGAAATGCATAATAATTTATGTGGTCGTAAAGTTGTGATGGATTTACATATTAAAGGTTTGTTTCTACATACTTTTGTCGACATCACAAAACATTTGGACAATATCTTTCAAATGTGTTGGAAGATCACGAAAGAAACGTCGACCCTGTTTACCAGCATTCCATATTGTAAAACCATTTTTCCATGGTGATTTACTTAAAATATCACGCATAAGACGTTGTAGTCGTATTTTCCAGATTGTTTTCTGTGATATTGAGAAAGTTGTTGCTTCAGGATGATAACGATAAATTAGAAGAACGCTTTCGGCACGAAGAATATTTCCTCCCATATCTAAATGTTTGTAGAAAAAAATTAGATCTTCTGGGGTACCATGTCCATCTTCATTAAATCCTCCTACTCTGAAATTAATAACGATTTTTTTTTTGTATTTTTTTCTTTTTTGTATGCAGTAGCTAAAGTAAGAAAAAATACGCTTAGATGCATTCCTTGGTTGGAACGGAAGTAGGTGGGGAAGGGAATGAGGAAAGAGAAAGTTAAAGATGCTGTGAATCTTTTGAAGGGCTGGGAGGACTTAGAAGTACTCCCATTTCCACTAGAAGTTGAACTATCCGTCCTGCTTTGATACCTTGCCGTGCACGAACTTTTGGCTTGCTTCAACACGGGAAATTTCATGATCTTAACAACGGGCACTACCTTCGCCAGTTCTAGATATAATGTAAGTACATGGTGCAGCATTATTGTTTTGTCCTAGTATCTTTTACTAGAAAAAGACTGATAAGAATGATTAGCAAATACAACTTAATATCTTAGCAACAACCAGCAAGCGGACGAAATAGCTAGAGTAATCTTACACACAATCTGAAATCTGTATCTGAACAAAATGGTACCGAAAGAAAGAAGGTCATTCTCAGATCAGAATCAAAATCTGTTTAACACGATTTACAACAGTCTTCAATAGTCATTCAAAGCAGCAGTTCCGGAAATTTCTTTCCTGATACCTGCAGTTTATTTTACATCACAAATAAATTTCGAAATAAGCTTCTTTCTCTTACAGACAGATGCCAAGAAAACTGTATCTCTAAGCATGCCTGAAGAAGATAACAGTTTCGCTAAAAGGGTGATATCGCATTGCCGTCATTAGCGGATACTGCCTTTTTGGTAAGCATATTGCAAACGGTCAAAACCTCATTTAATGATTTTTGTAGATGCAGTATTGATAAAAGCATTCAATATTTGTTGTGGTGAATACCCAGTTACTTCTGGAACTGAAGTAAATAGTAGACAAAGAATAGAAGAATTAACTCATAGTTGAGCTTAGTTTTCCCTCTAATGAAACATCTTAGATAGGTTTCCACCAATGTGGTGTCAGAACGGACAATTCCATGATTTCAAGCGCAGTCGGCTGGATACGATACTGGGCAACGATTTAACCTAACCTAATCTAGGCATTTGGTAGGAATCCGTAGTATTGGAAGATATGGCACCGCTTGTAGAACTGGTTTTACAGAGGCCGCAATTACTGGGAGGCAAGATGAAATTATAATACAAAATACGAATATACTGTTCCATTTAATTACCAAGAGTGCCTGAACAGAACAAGCACGTTTCAATTGATCTCCTCGTCGTGAACCTTGATAATTAACCAAGTGCAAACATATAAATGCGCCAGATAGCACAGCACATCTCTGTTCTAAGAGTTCCAAATACACTATAAAAAATATTCACTCTAGATAGCCTTTTGAAGAGCAGCAATTTTTCTGGGATTAGAAAGGTAGGCTTACTCCGTTAGTTAGTCTATGGATTTGCTATTGTGTTGTTTTTCTTTACTTCAATATTACTTTGTACTACTATGGTTGGTCGAAGCCCTACTGCTCTTAATCTTATATGATATGTATCTACTATGTAATTCTCTATGATGTGCCAAACACTCTGTGTGACTTTGATGTTGGGTCTTGCATAAAAAGAACCTGAGTTGCATTTAATCCTCTCGCTGTGATATGTCGTCATAGTATTTGCAGATTAACGTGGAAAGTGATCGGACTAAATAACATCATCAAGGTTCAAGTTTTTATCAATTATTATTTTCTGTGCATCCTATCCTAAATATCCACTAGACTAGAAAAACGCCTAGTTGGACAGCCGATCATAAATACAAAATAAGTCATAATAGAAAAATCGTAACGATAACTGAAAACGGATGAAGTGGAGAGAGGCTTGCTACAGCTACAGAGTAAGGTACTCCCATATAATTAACAATTTTAGAACGCTAATGTAAATACGATCTACATGTGGGGATATTAATCCGAATCTATTATTTATTTGGATTTATACAATAACTCACCTGTCGAAAACTTTTCTATGACAAAACCAAGTTGGCATTATTACAGTGGGGCCATTAGATGTAAAAATCTGTGTTTCTAAATTCTCTTTGGTAATTTCATTCGACCAACGAGAGAATCGACAAGTTGAATTTTCCGGACATCGTATAAATTTACTACCTACAATCTAAACAAATAATTTTCGAAATATAAATATCGCATTCACCATGAAAAAAATAAAAATTACACACCGCATTAACGTGATATTTAGCTATTTGATATTGCTCCGATATACGTTGTGGTAACATTTCATCATCGATATCTTGAAAGCATAAATAATTCCCTGAAGAATATTTCACAGCTATATTTCTTCCGTATCCAACTTAAATAAGTAAAACAAAATTAAATGAAATTTCCTATCAAAATAGTTTATTTCTTTTTCTCGAAAAAATACCGCCTTTTTGTTTGTCCGTTGGATTTTGTAAAATTTTCATTTCAATTCCTTTGTTCCGGATTTTCTTAGCCCATTTATTAAGCATTTGCAGGGTTTTGTCTATGCTGGCGTCATCAAAAACACAAACCTCTGTTTTCACCAATGGTGGATGTAAATTGATGATATCTTGCCAAATTATGGAGTTAAAACAGCTGTCAATCCATTGTTCACCGTTCAGTACAGTAATAATTATTGACTAAAACAAATTTTTGGAATATCAGTTATGTAACTGGATAAAATTAACACGAAACTACTCAAATTTACCACAGTATCTGTCATAGAATGAAAACAGAAGCGTCGTCACTTGTTTACTTTGTGATGAATGAGCGATGACTGATGTTGTGGATTAAATTGTTGGTGTGTATGCCAAGTGGATTGATTTATGGAATGTATTTGCCATGTCTGCCAAGTCCATGGGCTAGCTACAGCTAGAATTTGTTTATGCTTAGCATTTGGCTGTCAAATTATGCCATTGACAGTTCTACTCAAACATGTGAGATTTCACAAAAGTTTTTCTATGATCTCTTGATATTTTATTCTTAAATTTAGAAATGAATACAGTGAGACTTTGTGGTTGTAAAGGCTGCAGAACTTGCCTTTTATGTGAACGTGAATTAGGCATTAATAAGAAAGATTTTAACAAACTATATAAGGTTGTCGTTTTTAATACCCAATAGACTTCATTTAACTTTCTTATTTTCCAGGATTTAAATCCTTTTGTATTTTGCCCAACTTGTAATAGACTTCTTCCTGGATGGGATGTAAATTCTGTGTTAAATAATCATGATAATCATAATAAAACGGAAAGTTTACCAATGCCTGGAGTTTTAGTCAAACCAAATTTTCTAACAGCAGGTGAAGGTCGACAACTTATACAGCATCTCGATGAACTTCCTTGGCAAGATTCACAAAGTGGGCGACGAAAACAGAATTTTGGTCCAAAAACTAATTTTAAGAAAATGAAATTACAAAACGGCGATTTTAATGGGTTCCCGCAATTTACCAAATTTGTCCAAGATAAATTCAAAGAAGAACCACTCTTGAACAAATTTCAAACAATAGAGCAGTGCACTTTGGAATATAATCCAGATAAGGGAGCCTCTATAGATCCTCATATCGATGATTGTTGGATTTGGGGTGAACGAGTGGTTACAGTCAATTGTCTCGCAGACTCGGTGTTAACTCTGGCTAAATATTCTGATAAAGTTGGCACTAAGTATAACTTAAATTTAGTGGATAATTACAAGGATCACTTAATCTCTGACCGTTTGAAGGAGGAAGAATTGAATGATTATGAAAACATTGTTATAAGGATACCAATGCCAAAGTATATTGTTTCATTATTTTTACTCTTAGAATTTCTTCTATTTAATTCTATTTTTAGTTTGTCATTAATTGTCTTATATGGCCCGGCAAGATATCAATTTGAGCATAGTGTTCTCAGGGAAGATGTACCCGAGCGAAGAGTTTGTTTAGCTTATCGTGAATTTACTCCGATGTACCTAGAAGGCGGGGATAATTATGATAAAGGGAAAATTGTTACTAACAATGCTGGTTTATTTTGGGACCATAACAGTTGTGATAATCGTAGCGAGGACTATTTAATAAAAGGATGAAAAATATTTCTGTATTTTGTAACATTATATTAAATTAGTTAATAATTAATGTATATCCATTATGAAAAAGTTGTTTAGGCTATGTAACACCAGGCTCGAAGCGCCCTAGTGTCCATAATAACTCCAGCCTTTTATATAAACTGTTTTTATAAACCATGTTTCGTGGCTTCATCTGATTTTTTCTCAGCGCTAGTTTTTCACGTTATTGTGAGCTAGTTAATTGATAAATGATTCAAAACCATGTCGCTGTAAAAAAAGTAATTACGAAAGACAGATGAGTGACAATCCAGGACATCTTAAGTGCTGCAAAGGTTTTGATGTGAGGCAGGTTTCATATTGTAGGTATTGTTAGGACCAGAATAAGAAATCCGCGGTAGCTGCAAACTTTATTACCAAACTGAATTGAAGTACTTTGGCGCAAAGTAAAGGATAATATACTTAAATCCAGCTACAAAAATTCAACCAAAGGTATGGAGACGACCAGGGTGCGTGCAGTACATGTAATGCTGTCATTTGGAAAGGTTATGATAGCAATCATGTTTTGGAATTGGGACATCAAAGTGAGCTTAGATGGGAATTTCTGCCACATTTGCCCAATTTCCCAGATTTAACACCCACCAACTATCACATCTTCTCTGAAGTGAAAAAAAAAACGCCAATGAATGCGTGTAGAGACCCTAAATAAAATAAAACTAGCTGTGAATCAGTGGATTGAGGATGGAATTTTTTTGACACGGAATTAAGAAAACTTGTATTTCGCTGGTTAAGTGGAAATTTCATTGATAATTTTATTTGTAATTTTGATATTTATAATTGGTACCCCGAAACTTTCCCCATATTTTGGTACTACTATATGTGAAACTCTACTTGGATAGTAGGAGGTAAGGTAGCGATAAATGCACACACGTTTCTGATGCATCTGCATACCATTTAAGAGTTCCTTCTTAAAGATTGGATTAGCAGATTGCTAGAATTGGGAATATTTTAAAATCACTTTGACTGATGTCTCAAATTACAGTACTGAAGTTGTCTTTTTCTTTTATATAACGTCTCCAGAGCTGCGGTCAGCGCGTGCGTATTCTACCTGGACTAGTGAGTCGTTGCAATTATTAAGGGTTTGTTTGGCTTTTGGGCATCATTTGTAATTGTTGGTCTTATAATTGATATATATAATATATTCGCATAAGATCGTTTTTGTTTTAGAGTAAATCTTCCGAAATATTCATAAAGTTTCAGTAAATTTCTTCATGATTATTTGCAAATTCAGAATTCCCTATGAATCTCTTATCTAGACTAGATATCTAGGTAAATATATAACTTGTTTTGAGAATTTCATTATCTTTGAGAAATGAAGGATTTAGGTTGAGATTAATTTTTATAGCGAATGGAACGATCCGTGTTTTGTCGGGATTGACTCGAAAGCTCATATGATGGCAGCAGTTATTTGATTAAGTTTAGGAAAAATTCCCAGAGCCCTTAATAGAGTTATGACGTCCTCAATATTGTTGAGGACTGGTCATGATATGAGAGTGAACCCAACACAGACCAGCTTGGTGCTCTTCTCCAGAAGACGTAAGCTTGGGTACTTTGTTCTTCCAAAGCTATTTGGACATAATCTGCAACTCTCTCCCCATGTTAAGCACCTTGGAGTCTACGTTGACTCGAAGCTGACGTGGGGATTGCACCTAGTGCAAAAAGTTAATGCGGCTATGAGAGTCTTCGCTCAATGCAGGAGAACCTTTGGCTGTACATGAGGAATAAGACCGAGGGTTGTACCCTAGATGTGCATCTCGATCGTTAGACCCATGCTCACATATGCCTCCTGTATATGGTGGCCGAGGACGATTGTGGGGATAGCGATCCGGAAGCTGGTGGGCATGTAAAGGCTTGCCGACTTGGGAATTACGGGCTACTGCTGCCGTGGTTGTGCCGAGGGTTGTTCCCTAGATGTGCATCTCGATCGTTTGACCCATGCTCACATTTGCCTCCTGTGTATGGTGGCCGAGGACGATTGTGGGGATAGCGGTCCGGAAGCTGGCGGGCATTCAAAGGCTTGCCGACTGCTGGTCTTGAGGTTTTACTTAACCTGCCACCCCTGGATCTCGTCATTCAGGCAGATGCCAAAAGGGCCGTGTGCAGATTGCGCTCATGGGGATGTTTGGAGGACGGCTGGACTGGATCTTCTCATTGCTCTTTGGCGTATGGGCTGGACATGGAAAACCCTCTGGCTATTATGCCACATGTTGCGATGGTACCAGAGCTTCGTTTTGGGCGTCGTTTCTCTGTGAGCTTTCCTGTAAGGGAATCGTGGACTGAAGGAAGTGCCTTATCGGATCTTGCTCGCTCCGCTCTAAACATATTTACCGACGGCTCTCTCATGAGGCAGCCGGGGCGGGCGTCTACTTTTCTGAACCTGGCTTGGGATAGAGCACTCACTTGGAAGACACACCACTGTCTTCCAGGCTGAAGTCTTCGCCATCTCAATGGCAGCGAAGATAGTCCTTGATATGCAAATCAAGGGTGATGGCTCTGAGTGGCCCTCGGATAACATCTAAGTTACTGGGGGATTGCAGGTCGTCTGTTGATAAGCTGTGCATCCACAACAAGGTGACCCTTCAGTGGATTCCTGGTCACATGGGGATCATGGGGAATAAAAGGGCTGACCTTTTAGCTAGGGCTGGCTTCGCCTGGAGCACAGGCTGGATTATCTAGGGTATGCCCCTTCTATCTATAGATGAGCTGAAAAACCTTCCTCACCAAGACCTGATGCGTTTCATTAAGAGAACAGGACGGTTTTGGTTGAAAGGGATTCTAGCAGGATAGCACAATGGACCGCTCTGGCCTCCGTGCTTGGGATGGGATATCCTGTCACACTGCCATACAAAAAAAAAAAGGATGACGTCTCTTGGTTTTCTGGAGGTAAAAATAAGCACTTGATTAGCGCTAAGAGCAGATTCATTTTAATTCAAATTTTGTGCAAATAAGGTAACTACAAAATCAGTTATGAGACTGATATGGAGGAGGTCTCAAAAGTAAATCTGCAGTTTTTGTAACCTTAGATGCACTGTTTGTTGCCGCATTTTATTCTAACATACGTAGGCACCGTCCGTAGGTAATTATAGGTGTGTCAGTGATAGTGTGCAGGATCAATATATTTTTTTGGCATTTAAATCCAATTTCTTGCCATATACAGAGTTCGACGACGGCTTTTTGTATAATCTTTGATATCTGTTGAATTTATTTGAATTTTTAGTCAAACACAATCTCCACAAACTTAACCTATATTTGAGGGAGTGTATGATTGTTTCATTGCTAGGATGATGCCATTCCATCACTTTCTGACCATTTAAGAGTCGTACTCGCTTAAAGCTAATTTCAATTAGACAGAGTAGTAATAGAACATATTTAAAAGATTATAATTTCTTGTTGTACTACATCGAAGTTAAATAAAAAAAATCATAAAAACATACAAATAAAATAAAAATGTTGAAAAAATAGAGAGGAAAGGGTAGAGAAAAGAACAGAAAAGGTAAAGAAAAGGTAGAGAGGAAAGAAAGAGCAGAGCAGCGTATTGTAGAAGTACTTACTAAACTTGTTTCATGCATTCTTTGGTGGTTCAATGTCATATTGATGAAACACAGTGCATAATGAATTCTGAAGAGGTATGTGTCTTAACTGATTCTCTATCTATGTACATATGGTCCCTATTTACCTACCTGTGAGAGTGTGAATCTCGGATGTGACGAGCAGAGCTGATTGGGGGGAATTTGAATGGATTCACTCACTACCTTTCCATGTACGAACGCTTCTGAAATTTCGACGATTGATATTTCTACAGGCTAAAGAATTATTATCTTCCAGTCTTAACGCCAATAATACGTGACCAGAAGTATACTTCAGTTCTACCCTAGCCAAAGTCAAACTCTTAAGTATAAAATGAAAGTCTAGTTTTTTTTTTTATATATAGTTAAATATATTTTTTATTAGTGTGTTTACGTTTAACAATAAAAAAGCACAAACTTTTTTTTTTCTAAACTAAAAACAAACAACATAAAAATGAGAGATAATTACTAATCGATTTTCATAAATAGTTCACTTAATGTAATATGGGGGGGGGGGGGGGGGGCGAAAAGAACACAAAACAAAAATTAAGCAATTCAAATAATTTTATAAGAACTAAAAGTATTCAAAATTGCCAAGGAATATTCCTTGAAAATAATAATAAATGTACAAAAATATTTCCAATATGGAAAAATAAAGTATTGAGGGGAAAATTCACAAACGAAGGGTGAAAAAGAAATATTATGATCATGCGTGCGATAGATGCAGAGATTTAATCTTTAATTAAATAAATAAATTTTGTTTTAAATGAAATCTTTTACACAACCTAACTCTCTAGATGTATGTATGTATGTATGGATTCGTTGCAGCTAGGTGCATGTGAATATTGGAAATAATGAAATATACATTTTGGGATAGTTGGCCTCAAAATTTTTTTTTAATATAAAACGAAATTTTCAAATACATTTTTTGAAGTTTTTTCTGTTAACAAATTTTTGGAAAATTTTGAATTTTATAATTTCAATATTTTTTTTTTTTGCCTGTATAACAAATTCACTCATAACAACTTATCATTTAAAATTAAAAGTAAAAGTAAAAGAAAAAAAATAATTTTCTTATCAAGAGATTGCTTTGGTGTACATAGAATTTCAAGTAGACTGCATTATATGGCGCTAATTGGCCATATAAATGACACTATCTACTATCTTAAAATCAAGTTGTTCTGAGTGTGTGTATGTATTAGTTACATGCAAAACATTTTGATCAACCAACTATCAACAATATCGACAAAGCCTAAAAAAAAAAAAAATCGTGTGTGATCAGTCTCATAAGTGTAAGTAACTAATTAAGTAAGTAAATAAGTAAGTAAATCTAATCATCAAAAAATCTAAGTTTTCTTAGAAATAGTTTCTTCTCACATCTATCTTCGACTAAATATTCTATCCGATTTGGCTTGACATTCGTAGATATTTTCCAAAACCTTAATAAGTTCATCCATTCCACGTAAAAGTCCTTCTTCACAATTACCCGGTATCCATTCTTTACGATGATCCACTGTTTGACCACTGGGTAATTCACGACATTTAGCAAAATCAATTAGCCAAACACCAACTTTTTCATCATCGTATACAATAAAAATACTTGAACCAATAATTTCATGAGTTCGAAAAAATTCCGATTTTTCCATAAGTGTTCTCATCGTTTTGAGTCGCTTGATCAGCTCTTTTGTGACTGATTTACGATCATTTAAAAAATTCAAGATCGTTCCCTGTATTTGATTGTCAGTTTTCATTGTTTTCAAATCTGTTACCGGTTTACCACCACGAATACGGAGTGCTTCAATACGAAAACCTTTAGATTGTGACGAAGACATTTTCTCACGAAATAGCATATAACGAAGTTTTGTAATTGCTTGCAATTGATGTTCTTCAGCTGTTGGTGCACTACTATCAACAGCTATCATTTTTTTATAGAGATCTGAACGTAGACTTTGGTTTGTGACTTCAGTTTCAGAAAATGTTCTGCATCCCATTTTTATGTCCATAACATTTGGATCTTTAAAACCATATAGAAGATCTTGTAGTTCGATATAATTTTCACCGTTATTATCATTAATTCCAAGGAATTTCGGAACTAATTTCGATGCATTTGGATCAGCTTTAATTGCTTGATATGCTTTTACTTCGGAATCTGTTGGTCCAGAAATTCTCTTCCGAACTATACCTGAGGCAGCTGGGACAATACTGTAAAGAAAAAAAGGAAATTTATTAATAATTGTGGGTACATTATGAATGAGAATTTTGGCTAATATTAACTGTGTTTTTTAGTATCATTTTTGTTCATTGAAAAATTTAATTTAAATGCAAGTTTTACTTATTATTAAAATGGTTTTTGTGTGTGTTGGTGATATAACAGCTGTATAATAAGGTATATCATGGGTGTTTCTATGGGTGTAGGTACGAACCACCCTTGCGCGACCTTCAATGCGATGGTGTTGTGTTGGTAATTAAAAATCTATTTGCGATGATTCTGGTTTGGACTCATATAAATTGGTAGGCCCAGAAGGGAAGTGAATGAAAAAATCAGGAATAACAAAAATATTACAGAAATCCCATATATTATAGCAGTGGCGCCTACATATATGTATGTACGTATTCCATAGCTTATATTAGGTATAGCTTGTATTTTGTTAATCGTGGAGTTTAAAATAGATTCGACCATTTCGACTCTTAGAAAAAAAAATGGTGCAAATCTCTCCCATACATAGTTCAAGAAAATTTACTAATTTTCTTCTACATACATAGATGGAGATCTATATGAATAGAATATGCAGGCTATGTATGTATAAGAGTAGACCATAGAAAATTGCATTATATTAGAAATTTTTATATTCGGACTCTACCAAATTTTTGGACACTGAATAGGTACGTAACTGATGACGATAGGTATATTAAAAAATAATTATGAACTGTAAATCAATAAGTCTCATTACTGTTTGTCTTAATATAAAGCACTTGAACTACTAAAAAATAAGTTTTTCCAATTCAAAATAGTGTCAACAGCTGTTAAAAGAACAAATTGAGTTCCGGAACCTACATATATTTTTCTGTTAACTTATCATCAATGTTTTCTCCATGAAGCAATGGGAGGCACTTCGAGAAGTTTCAAGTTTATTTAAATTTCCTCGCAGCGCCTATATTAATTCTTTTTCTTTTTTCACTTCCATTGGGAATATACTTAGGTCCTCTACATATAGCTTGCTTGTCTCTACCTTTATCCGTCCGAGGCTTTACTTCAATTTTTTGAATAATTTTTGTTGATTATGCTATAGATGATAAGACTGTAGTAGCTATCGTCCAATGATTAGAAAAATCACACCATGTTCAGGGAAGAATTTGGTTTGTTATCATAGATTTTTTATAGGTTGATAATTCTGCTTACGATAAATACCTAGACTAAATGCTAAGACTCCGCAATTGTTTCTCTGCTTTCCTGGAGTTATTGTGGTGCTACATTATAAAGCTGGTGCATTTCGAAGGCAAAATTTACCTAACTGGCAAAATTGTAGATCTACGATCTAAATGGGATAATCATATTATCATATAAAGATTTGGTTTTTATATATACATATTTTAGAAATTTTTCCGACATTGCTTATAGGAGTAGACCAATCGCCTTAGATTTTACTGATCTCAACTAGTGAGTGAATTGACTCCTTTTTACGGTTGAATAATGCCACGTGGTCCATTGTTAAGTAATATTATCTACCTACTAGGGATAGCCGTTTTTATGGGCAACGTATAGTACCTATTTGGACTAAATAAGGAAGCGCATTGATGGAGTTGGCCGACAGAAAGTCATTTGTGTACTGCAACTAGTTGATAAAGAATTTTTATAGGGACGTACAAGCTGCGCCATCTATTATTCACTAGATTTATTAATTTAAAAATTTAGTATTCTAATTCATTGTCCTGCAAGAGTGTATTAATTATTATTAAATAATATAGAGTCAAACTTAATGTTAAAAAAAAATTATTGAGTCTCATAATATATGTATGTGTTTGAAGAGACGACACGTCATAAAAGAGTTATGTTAGCGCTTCCTTACCAATAACTTAAACTTTAATAAAATTAGTTATATTTTAGGATTAATTCTGATAATAGAATCACCTATTTGACTAACTATCACTTCACTTTCAAGTATTTCTAGCTCGAAATCTGTCTATTATATTCCCCAAATCAAGAAGGAGAAAAAAACAATGAATTTTCGCTTTCTAGTTACAAAAACCGTACCCGGTATTCCTTCTAGTAAAGATTAAGTGACAAAGGTGAAGGGATCAGCAGAATAAGGCCAATTATTGTCACGTATGTTAGCCTGACCTTGACTTGAGTAAAATTAAACAATTCAGCAAGTTGGTAGGACTGTTTTTATGTTTTTATGGACTACCAGTCCAAATTAATACATTTTAAAAGCATTTCTAAACGGTATATACAATTTTTATCTGTCCTGCTCTGCTATTAGCCATTTTTTTCATGGCAGCCAACTAAAAGTAATGAAAATAATTTTTCAATTTATTTATGATGACGTTTTTATAATTTTTCTTTTATTTGTAATTTTCATATCAAAATTATGTTTTTGGGTTTTTTTCATTTTAAATAGATCTCAGTTGGTTTGTGGTGTTGAATGAAATATATATTGTTTTTTTTTTTTTTTTTTTCATTATATAGCTTTCCTTCTCCGATGGTTCTTTAATTACAGGTAAAGCAACTTCAAGAAAAACATGTGCTGTGTAATGTTCAGAAAAAATAAGCAGTCCATGTATATATGTCATTTCGAGCGGAAAATTGGAGCACTCCAACAACTCGCTGTTCATATCTCTTTGAAATTTTTTTTTACTCTCATATCATAGGAGTGCTCCTGAATAGATTTTGGAGGAGACAATTACAAGCATAGGGGAGCTTTTTAAAATATCTACAGTCCAGAGCTTTCATTAACCGAAAAATCGCACAATTTTATTTAAAAGTCACCAATCACATACAGTGCACAATTCAAATAGAAGATTTGAATGATCAGTATTTCTACAATTTCGAAATAATTTTAACTGTGCCTTCCTTACAGGTAAGTTTGCGAAAGAGTTGAGTATATGTATGAGTCACTCGTTTTTATACAAAAACTCCGGGAATCATCCAATTGGAGCGATAGTTTGCAATACATATTTTCTTAAAAAGTTTCTATTATACGCTTCCTTCAGGTTCAGGCCTAGTTGGAAGCGATCCAAGCAGACTTCCTTTGAATTACTCCGAACTTTTCCCTCTGGGTGGCTGAGAGCCGAGAGCACGTTCATTTAATTCACAAAGAATAGAAAAAAACGTTTACATAAATTCTAAAAAACTAAATCTATCTAAGTAAAACTTGCATTATAACAATTGATTTTTTTTTAATTACAAAGATATCAATAATCATTAATTTTCGACTTTTACAGTAATATTACAAAAAAAAAAAAAAAACAGCAAATAATAAATAAAATACAAATAAAAAAAAAACCTACCTTTGTGGATGTCCAGACAATTGAACCCAATTATTTGTCTTATTATTACTGCCTTGTTGTAATAGAACAGGCGCAGCTGGTGCACTCAATTCCAATGCATTCTGAAATACACAAAAACACAAAACACATAAAAATTAAAACTGTTATACAAACACATATATACGATATATACGAAAGAAGCAGGCAAATTTTAAGTTGCGCGCGCATATTAAATTTTGTGTGCGTTTATTTTTAGAACAAATGGAGTCTTTTCTATGTATTTATGTGTAATACCATCGAAACTAACTTAAAATTGTATGGAAAATATAAAATTGTTTTTTTTTTTATTTTTTTGTAAATAGACCTTCAATTGAAATCTAATTTGGATTTATTCGCACTTTGATTTGGACAGCTACATACCATTATAATATCAATTTTTGAGTAAAATGTATTAATTATAGTACGCACTTTATATATGTGTAGGTGTATGAACTGAATACCATATAAAAATAAACTTTTTCTAGGTTCAAATGAAATAGAAATTTGCTTGGAAGACTGACGTCAATTGTGTATATATGTTCTTAATTTCCGTGTTGGTCATGCTAATAAAAAGTTAATTTAATTTTTACTGATGGTAAACATCTCTACATATATTGTAGGTATATGAAATGCAATTATCAATAAATTAATTAAGATCTTTGTGTATCTGGAACAAATTTCATATAATTTACCGAGTAAGGAAATTAAAATGAATTTTCTCACTTCAGAAGAAAAAAAAAACAAAAGAAAAAGTGCTCAGAGAATCAGAAAAAAATATTTTCAAAATCTTTTTCTACTTCAAAATCGAATGAGTTGAATTTCTATGAGTTGTCACATTATAAGATCTGTGGCAATTGCTGAATGCATTTGATGTCGAAAATATTGTTTCAATTATTGGAAGAAGAAATTTTGCTTATTGTTAACACAATGTCCAATGTCAATTTTTTTTCCACATGGATTGTGGGATTATTGCTTTCGTTATACCAATTTTGAAGAAATCTTCTCATATATTAGTATCAGAATTGATACACTATGAAACCACTTCTGAGTTGAGACATGTAAAGAATTTCATAATGTACTCGAATCAGAGGACAACAATATTCCTCACGCTCAGTAGAAAAGAGTTAAGAATGACTAATAATGGGCCTACTTTCTGAGTATTGCCCATTTGGATACCATCGCTTTGGATACCATCGCTTTTGTATACAGAATAATGGAACTACTGAAAAAGTCCTTTGTATGTGGGAAGCTCTTTTGACCGCACAAGGATCACTGACATATATATAAATGGACTGCTTGATCTTCTGTTTCATGTGGCACCAATTTTCTTTTCAGAAAGTATGCTCTCACTGTCAATGCTACCAACTGTCGTAAATTGGCGCTATATTTAAATTATTTGCGAATTTACTTATATGCATGTCCGTAGGATTTATCGAATTTTCCATAAAAGTATTTGGGACTATTTGTATCGTTAAATTTTAATTACGAGTAGAAGAAAGTGTTTTTTACAAGGATTTTTACAAGCAATTTCTCAATCCTAATCGTTGCAGTTCAGTGGGAAAGTATGCTCTCACGGAAAGAGCCAGGAATATGAAAGTGATGCCATTTGCTTTCATGCATTTTTGGTTCAACGAGCAGTCCATTTATACATGTCAGTGACAAGGATATAGCATCTAGAAAAGCTCTTCCCATTGACAGAGGGCGTTACAAAGAAAGCTTTCAAGAACGTCATAGGAAGCTTTGCAAAAGAGCTGAAGTTCGAATGGGCGTCTTAGGGCATACTGAATCGCAGAGATTGCAGTGACTATAGATAAGAGTCGAAATCTCTGCATACAAAAGAAGAAGAAGAAGCATACTTTTTGAAAATTACATTGTCCACTACTGTCACTGAAGAAGTTTCAAAACTATATAAAAATGGTTAATATTTTATAATAATAATATTATTGAGTATTTTTTTTTTTAAATTAAATATTTTAATAGAAACGATAACAAAAAAAAAAAAAAAAAAGCAGAGTGAAACCAAAATTGCGGAGAAAAAATTCAATGGGATTTAGAGAAAAACGTAAATTAGATCGGGTCACAATTACAAAAATGTTAAACATAGATTTCTTCTGCTTTGTAATATTTTTAATGATTTGCAAATTTAGATAAAAGAGATAGTGGAGGTGGAGAAAACACCACAATAAAACAAATAAAATTTTTTATCGATTGTTATAGGTCAGAATGGGAAATTATAAATTATCTTCCGGTGATGATTGAAGCAAGTATAAATTGTGGCAGCGCTTTTTGAAAAATATCTTTACAAGTTTAAGAAATAATAAAAAATGATTCCAAAGGACATGCAAATTTAAATAAAAATCATAAACAAAAAATTCTAGAACCTGAACAGATTTAACGAATTAATCAGATCAAAACAAATTTGCCATTGTTAATACAAAAAATAGATTCGAAAATTTCTGAAGAAAAATTGTTAATACAAAAAATAGATTCGAAAATTTCTGAAGAAATAACATCAAAAAGAATTAAAAGTATTGTCACAAGAAATTTATATCATGAAAACATAAAAGTACTGCCATAGTAAATTTATATCTTGAATTTATATAATGATTGAAATAAAAATTAAAAATACAAAATAATGCATTTTCACGCATTCTATGTCAATCAAGCATTTATTCATATACTCTTGTTTGTATATAGAATAAATAAAATCACAGTAAAGTAATTGAATTTGTCTAAAAAAAAAAAATTCCAATGTTAAAAGTACACATGGGGCTACAAACAAAAATAAATTATAAGATTTGAAAGCCTCTCTTCTCTATTAAAGGAATCTAAATTGGATTAGCATCTGATAACATAACAGTTATATCAAGCAGTTAAATTAAAGTCAAAACAACACATAACAACAAAATCACAATTAAAAAACATTCGATTTGCATTTACATAGCTGCTTTACCCGGGCAAGCATTAAAAACAAAGTAGAAAAAAAAATATATTTATTCAAACCTTGTATACAGAGTTCAAAATAGCAAGGAGAATTTAAAGAGATTTTTACAAGATTTAATTTTTGATTTGAAATAGAATAAAATTTTGAACTACAGCAGCCGCAAGGTTCGGTTGGTTTTGGAGAATATTTTGAGAAGAGTTCTGGAGAACAAAATGGTAGACCTTACTTATAATATTATTTTATGTTATTTTATTTATTTATTTTTATTTGTTTGAAAAGGTAATTCTATAAATAATTGAAATTTTATATATCTTTAAAAAAAAAAAAAAGCCTTTATCCGAAATTCTACTCAGTTTTATTTTATCTTCTACGTTGAAACAGATAAACCAGAAATGGAATAAGATCTTTCAGTTTGGAAAATCTCAAAATTCATTTATTGCAGAGAATTGTATTAAATACAATTATTTTCTGAGTTATTAAAAAATTTCATTAAATTAGAAAATTACAATGATAATTAATAATTCCTTATTTCACTTATGTTATTCAGATTATATTGTGAGTGTAAGCGAGAAAAAATTCGAAAATGTATGTAAAAAAAAAAAAAAAAACAGGCTGAGTATTAATAGTATTGAAAAATAGGTCAAAGTTAAGAAAATTAAGTATATTTGCACGCCACATTCTTATTGTTGTTACAGAATCTACTATATTTTATTCTTTTATTTTCTACTACAATTTTGGTTGGATTCTACTGTAGACTCTACCATAATTGGGAGCAATATTATTGGACTGCATCATACAGTTTCATGTTTATTGCTGATTTTTCATGGTGTGTTGCAAGGTTCAGTACTTTGCCTCTTGCTATTTACTATCTACATAATTGATGTATATTTGTAAAATTTTCAAAGTTTAACATGGTCGTAGTAATTGAAAAGTAGATAAAATTAATTGATTGGTTCATTCTTGAGATTCTCCTAACATTCTTCAAATGTACCATCCTCTTATTAATCATATATATAGTACATCATTATTAATGTAAAATACCTACTCATTCCAATACTTATCATTATAAAACTCATGTTATATACATACATATCATATATTATGTAATATATTTTATAAGCAAAAAACAAATAATTTAATTAAAAACAAAAACTTATGCAATACAAATTAATCAGCACAATAAATTTGTGCAAGTCGATTATTATCTGTTTTTTTCTTTTACCGTATGACCTCATTTGATCTAAGATTGTTATACTAACTATATATAATTAGTACATTGAGACGTTTTATACTAAAAGCTTAGAGATTAAATTTAATAAGTAGATAGGTATGTACGTACCTACATACCTACATAAAATGTAATTCCCACAATGAAGAGATAAAAACTTGCATTGATTTTAATTGCTATTAACTGAATTACAAGTATAAAAATTCTGTTAGTTAAGATTTAAGTTTGATATTAATATTCTATTTTTAGACTATATAAGTTCATAATTTTATTTACATGTGAATACGGAAAATTGATAACTATAGTTACATATGAAGACACATATATGTATATAGGTATATGTACATATAGCAGGACAATTATCTTTTAAATTAATAATTAATCATTAATGAAAAAATTTATAAACTGGTAGAAATAGTTTTAAAAGTTATGAAGAAGATAATTGTTGTCAGTTATATATCGGATAAATATCACCAATTAATACAAACTATTCATTACTGATGTAGTATCAAATTCAGAAAATTTAATTGAAAGACGTTAGTTGTTATCATGGATCTCTGTAAGTATGTGATATATCACTTAACATGGATATTGGAAGAAAGTATATCTAACAAACATGAGTAGTATCAAGGTGAGAAGCAGTAGATAAAGTTATCATCTCTCAATATAAGAAAATTTCTATAAAAATTATTTTGTTTAGGGAATGTTTTTTTTTTTCGTATTAATTTAGAATTTTCAATGCTTGAAGAGTAAAATTAAATTAAAATTTCTTTTAAATGAAAGATTACGACAGAAATTGATGTTGATATTTTTTTGGTTGAGACGTTTGTTTTTACATATTTTTCACGATTTTCTTTTTTTTTTTTTAAAAAAACATTATCTGTTTATTTAATTGAATTATTTATATACGATTCTGCTTTAGAAAGTAATTTTTGATTGTTTGTGTTTTTATTTTTAGATAATCATAAAATTAACCGTCAAAATAAACGTGATTATTATCAATAAATTGCACAAGTCTTGATAGAAAAGTACCCCGACATTGTTAGATACTGATATTAATATCTTTAGAAAATTTTGTAAAGCCGTAGTTATGTTTCAAATAATAATAAAAAAAAAGGATATTATATTTTTTTAATTTTCCTATTATCCTATGCAATAATTTCAATGGAAGAAAATGTGGAGCGGTCATGGAAATGTAAACACGACCGAAAAAAAAAACTATTAATTTTGGGACCTTTCATATTTGTGTTAAGGAATTTTAAGAAAACGTTTTTTTTTGTAATTAAGTTGTAACCGTGATCTATGTACATATGTCATTATCTCTTTACCAGTATTATTGAATAACTGGATTTTGATTTTTCACAGTTTTGACAGTATCAATTACAACAAACCCCCATAAATTATCAATGATCTATCATTTCTCAGTTAATTATCTACTAAAACCAATTTTGAAGGCAATGAAAATAAAAGTTTTTTGTCCGTTTCAATTCATGTCTCTAGAGTTCCACAGGGCTCCCGTTAGGATCCGTTTTAGTTCAATATCTGGCAAAATATTATGTATATAGAACGCAGAGCTACGACAGAATTTTTGTAACTGAGTGAATACCATGATTTGGGCTTATTACAGTCTAAGTTTTAATTATACATTTTCCTTTTCTATGATTTGATAGCTGAATTAATCATATTACGTAATTATAGTTGTTTATTGAGAAAAATATTTTTAAAGAATAAAAAAGATAATAAGCAAATTTTTGAAATATAATGTTGTTCAAGATGGTTACTTTTTGGAATTATCCGGTACAACAGCAAAAGTGATTTTTATGTTGTTTTTTTTTTAACGTTTTTTCATCACACAACTTTATTATCTTGGAAATTATTCAATTCATTTTTTATTTTAACTGCTATACCACATTTATTTAATAAAAACAAAATAGATTTCATTGAAATAAATTTTTGATTTTAGAATAAAAATTAAGTTAAAAACGTCCAAAGAGATAAAGATGTAATTAAAATTGGTGGCGGAGGGGGGGGGGTTTGGAATGTTTTACTGGTAAATTTAAATGTAAAAAAAAATAAGAAAAAGTTTTTCGATTAAAATAATATGTATGTTGACATATTTTAGTATAAAATATTAAATCTTTTAAAAACATTTGTTAAAAAACTTTCATTTGGTAAATCAATGCAAAAGCAAATTCATATAACAATGCGTCACAGCAACTTTTTATTTAATTTTTTAATCACGAAAAAACAAAAAAAAAGTAAAAATATACAGAAAGTAATTAAAACAGGATACAAAAACAAAGAGAAAAAAAAAACAAACAGTTTAAAGAACTTTAAATTATGTCACAAAGGTGAGCAGGTTTTCAAGTGCTTGCAAAAAAAAATAAAAATAATTCCCAGAGGCGCTACTAAGAATATTTTCTCTGTAGTATTTTTCACAGTTTATGATAATATTCTAATTATGTTTACAAATCTTTTAGTTTTTACTTCGGTGGCAGCTTTATTAAATGGATAGAAAAATATTTTTTTTTTTTTATTCCATCACGTACTTACTTTAAAAATATATCCTATATTATTACGAGCTCAATAAACATCTTTTAAGAGAGCAAACCAAATCTCATATGTAGATCCAGAAAATAAGGGAAAGTAATGAGTAACGGCAACAAAAGGATTTTAATAGGGAATTGAGATCAGATTTTCGTATAAATTATAGTGGTGTTCCATAGGACTCTATTTTAGGGCCATTATTATTTATTTTATTATTATCCTTAGTTATTATCAAATGTAAATAAAACTTATGTACTTCTACCGCTGATGACTATAGATATTTAAACTAAATTAATTTTGTCACCTTACACATGCGCATTAAATCCAGCCGATGTATGTTAAATTAAACAGTGGGGGGGGGGGGGTTCAAAGAAATATTTTACTGTTTCACTTTTAGTGAATTATTGAATACTGATTTAAAAATAACTAACATAAAAGAAAAAAGTAGATGTTTTCTTTTTTTAAGCCCACCAATTACTTAATTTAAAAATGGAGTGAGATGCCCATAATATAAATAGTTTTGAGAGATTACGCTGATCTTTTATATTTCGATCGAAAGAATTTTCAGCTATGAAGAAACTCATCATTTTGTTTTCCAGATATAATAGCTGTGTCATTTTGTGTCCGCAGAGCAGAACAAAAGATGTACAAAAGAATGCCTCATACATTTTCATAGAAAGATATAAATGAAGCAAATAGTTTGCTTCAATCGGCAGAACAATTTGTTCTCTAGAGTATATGGGAGTTCTAGAACAAGGTACACAAAATGCTAATGTTTGTGTGTAATGTTTATCCAACACTATAAGCCAACAGTTGCAGGTTCACCAAGTGGTTCTGCTGGGAAAATCCGAAAGTATTAGATAAATCGCTTGTGCGTATACGCAATAATTTTATATCGAATTATGAATTTTATTAATCAAAAATTTAAACAAATCTAAATAAAAGTTTTCTTTTACGTAAAACACTGACAATGCAGCTGTATTCCCATTTGATAATAATTTTTTTTTTATTGATTTTCTATATCAAAATTCAGATAATTTGACGTGAAAAAAATTTATTACCAGATTTCCATATAACAAAATTTCTAGTTTGTTAATATTTATTCAAAGAATGTTTTCAATTCAAAATAATATTTACATTTTATTTATACATTCCAAATTTTATCTCATGGGTATTTCCCAATATTTTTCTTAATATTTACACTTTTCAGATTTCTGTAAGGTAAAGCTGTGTAAATAAAAATGAGAAAACGATAGCAGTGATTGACGCGTTTATTTTTTCTCCATAAAGGGTAAACAGTTGATTAATTATGTTTTTTTTTTCGTAGGTGTATTTTGTGGGTGTTTTTTTTTTACTACTTGTACAAGGAAGGTGACAATTTATATTTACACAATATAAATAGTTAGGTAGGGACGTCATTTTAAAAAATATTAATTTATTGAAGCACTAAAAAATATGTACTTAATTTAAAGGTCTTCATTGATTTTATTTACGCTTATCGTATTTAATGGAGGTCTACTGCTTTAAGTTAACTATGTTAACTATGTAGTTATATATAATGTTTATGTAGTTTTTGGTTCAAGTAAACTGTTGTTTCTTTGTTTTGTTACATCTTATCTCTGAATCAATATTGATTTAAAAGTTTATAGTTTTCCTTTGATGTTTTATTATGTTATTTTGATAAGGTGTCATTGACATGGAAACTTATAGATATTGTTTTGAATTTGTTTCTTTTCATGTTATGAAGCCATATATTGTTGTAGCAAGATCAATGCCCTCAAGTTTATTAGGGTATACGTATGCAAACTAATTGTGAAATCTATTAAAGTCAACGTTGAGAAACGTACAAAGCATATTTTCATATAATATGTGCAATGTTTATATGATTTTTAATATTTTTAGTAATTGTCGGAAAACACTATACAACAGTGGTCCAAGAATCGAACCTTATGGAACACTATAGAATAATTGATGGAGGACAAATAGCGTATATTTTAAATATATTAACTTATTGTCATCTGTTTTATATACAAAACAAAAAACCTGAATCAGTTTAGTGGAAGAATAAGAGAAGTGAGTCAAAGAAGGAATGATCCTGGTGTTTAGGAGTTTTCCTTTCTTCAACTGCATACAGAAATGTTGATTTGACAAATATCAGCACATCACCATATTTGATGACTCTATATATACAATAATTTTGAGAAATTGAAAACAAAGAAGGTGATCAAGTAAATCCACTGCTTGTATTCTATTGACTGCTTTGACAACTACACATAATTTTATCATTCACACACCTTGAAGATAATATACTTGCAATCAATGGTGATCTTTGAGTGGCCTATATTTATTTTTGCATTTGAAAACGGGAACGGGTTATGTGAACAAGAGGAAAAAAGAGATATTAATTTTCATCACTTACTACTGCCTTTGTGAAAATTCTCTAAGAAATTTTCGGTCAATTTAGTTAGTATTGAACTGAAAAGTTGTCTTCTCTTTGATAGTTAATTATAAACATTCTCATACACAGTGTTTAACATATCTCACCTAAACAGAGTCTAACCAAATTCGAAGCAATATTTCGTTAAGAGAAAGGTAGATAAACAGATTAATAATAATACTTTAATATGACTCAAAACAGAGTTAATTCGATACACATATGTAAATTTTACCCATTTCGAGGTACATGTAAAATGAAGGTAGTCAAAATAGTATGTATTGTATTTTGGAATTATTTACTATCTACCTGAGGAAAATCATTAATAAATTAATTAAAAAAAGAGTGACTACAGCATAGAACCTTGTGGTACTCCAGTGTATTTTATGTAGTAATGCAATCGAGTGACATAAAAACGATTTTATGATTAAGATATTGTGATTGTCAGTGTATCAGAATATTTTATATATTCTCTACGGTTTTTAATGTTCGGGTTGTTCACATACATTTTTTAGAAGCACTTTGCACATTATACTGAATGAACTAATCGCATTGGTGATGAGTTTGCTGCATCCTAATTATATTTATATAAAACTATATTCAGAAACCTATCCCTGTATTGACAAATATTTATAGTAACCGGTTAGCTATAATAAATAAATATTTGTTTTACATATATGTATGAAAAGAGAGTTGAAAAAAAAATAATTGTACACGTAACTAGAACTCTTGAATCCTGTTTGTAGACTTTTTTTTCATAATTAAATTAACTAATATTTTACATGTTCTTTTTTTTTAAAAAAAATTCAATAAATTCTCTATAACAAATCATCGAAGAAGATTGTTACACAAATCAAATTAGCATTTCTAGAAGAAAAAAAACTTTCTTTTCCTTAGAAGAAGCCAACAATAATCATTCTGAATCGCGAATGTCTTTTAAAATGAAAACAAACAGAAAAAAAACTTATTTTTTTTTCCTTGACAAATCAAGTGACGCAAATGGAAATGATTAGTTCGATCAACATGATATCTATATACTCCTAGTATGCAGATAAGAACTGTGTTTTTTTTTTTATTTTTTTTCTCCAGTTTTATTTGATTAAGTAAGATATTTGCAGTGAACGCAGAAAATGTTTTTTAGCAGATTGATTCAAATTGAAATGTGTGAAATCTTATATGAAATATGTGCAAAATTAATGGAGTAGTATGAAATGTAATTATGTATTATGTATACATAGTATATATTTTTCTCAACTATACATAAATCATAAAGTTACGTAAGAATGGTATGCTTTTACTTGAAAATGATTCTTTATTATATGTAGGTAGATGTTTGAAGCGCGTCGGTGTAGCCATGAAAAAAATTTTGCAATTGGCAAATTTTGTAGTTGTAAATTTACACACGTATGTAAATTTGTATATGGTTATCTATAGTTAAAGTATAATATGTTTACTGAAAAAATTCACGGTCGTTTGGTGTCAAATATTAAATTTGTGTGTAAAATGAACCTATATGGCTATAGTTTAATTAATAAGAGAGAGAAATACACGTGCTAAAGTATGGATCTAATTAAAAAAAATTATGAAAATCAAATAACCCGCCACGAGACTCACGATTTTTTTGAAAATATTTACACAATATTGTTTTTTTTTATCTATGATATAGTTATCATCGTGCATTATGAGTACATAATAACTTACATACTTACATATGTATAGTTACTTATTATAATGTAAATTAAGTTGTCGACAAAAACTTGCAACTTTTGTTAAATCTTGGTTTTTATTATTTATTGCTACGTATTCAATGGGTTTACTGGACTGACTGTGTCCGAAAGTGGTTTTTTGATGAGTTTTTTTTTTGCGAGATAATGTTGAAGTCATTTCCCATTTTTTGGGTTTCTTTTTTTTTTTACAAATTTTTATATAAGTTCAAAACGTTGACTTTAAATGCTAGTTTTAAAACAAGTTGTAAATTTCAATGGCTTATGTGTTTTTTTTTTGTTGTTCTTTCGTATTAGTTGTGAGTTAGGATAGTGCTTTTTTATCTATTTCCGGGGGTCAGTTTGAGCGGTTTTATAAATCTTGAGTCTCAGTTATTATATATTACGCAGAGTCGTACTATATTATATGGTATAGAAGACGACACAAGGAAAAAAAAACAAAATTGGATGACATTGATGGGGAAATCGGGAGGGGGTTAACTCTAAGTCCTTTAAAACTTACAAAGGATTATATTAACATTGAGTAATCTCGAAAATGCCCAAGTTAGGAAACGGAACTATTGCATGAAGTATGTAGATATATTTCAAGATCCTGTGACGGAATCGTAATATATACCGGAGGTGGCAACACCAGAAATGTTCAACAATTTATTAAAGATTTGTAATGATTTAAACAAAATCTTTATTCAATTGTGATATCATCCACTCCTGATACTCTAGACGGACTTTGTACAGAATGACTTAATTTGAAATTCAGTCATTTCAAGGAAATGAAGAGGTGACAAACTATTGAGGAAAATAATTTCATTTGGAATGTCATTGAGTCATCCCATACGGGTTTTCTAGGGAAGAGGTGAGAAGAAGTAAAGATATATCTCTACACTTTGGAGGGATATCTCTATGTTTCGTCTCACCTCTTCCCCAGAAAACCTGTTTGCGTACTGTATCAGGAATACTCATGTGGGATTACCCATTGACAGCCATTCAATGTGAGTAAAGATCATGGTAGAGTTCAATAATATAATTAAATGCTATAAAGAAAATTTGCAAGTATTTAATGTAGTTGCAAAGCATTTAGTAGAAGATAATTTTTGTTGTTGAAAGAGACCAAAAAGAGAAGAAAGCGGGACTAACTTTATTAGAAAACTTTCCACTTTCAAATTAATTCAACTAATTTTAATGACAATAGATGGCACTTTTATTGCAATTTCACTAAATGAAGTGAAATTCGGTCCATTAGATGCAGCGAAATATTGTAAATGGGTCCTTGATGAACTTCATTTGTGTGACATACTGCAAATTTGACTTCATTTAATTAAAAATTAAGTCATTATGGAGACAGTCTGTCCAGGGTATAAGGCTGACGGCATTCCGTAAGGGAGATAAATTTACAATCCGAAAATTCATATTCACTGACTTCACCGACTTCGATTTTTGGAGGATGAATAAATATACCACTAGTCCTGAGTAGTCGTAAGAGTATCCGTTGAATATAGCTTAGTTTTAGTTTCGAACATGTATACATAGTAAAGGGTTTTTCAATAGGAACGCTCGAACTTTGAGAGCGCATAGCGGCCATCTTGGTAATGCGATAGCTGTCAAATTTGGCATGAATACATATTTAGTCGTGGCATTTCATCATGGAACGCTACACGCTTCAACAACGCGTAGAAATTGTTAAAATTTATTATCAAAACCAGTGCTCTATTCGCCTAACGTTCCGTGCGTTGCGTCCAATTTATGGCGTTCATGGCCGTCCTGCAGAGTCCACAATCCGTCGTTTGATAAAAAAATTTGAGTCAATCGGATCGGTGATCGATGAAGCAGTTCCTGTACGTGAAAGAAACGCAAGATCGTTGGAGAATATTGTTGCCGTTCGAGACAGTGTGCGAGAAAACCCCAGATAATCCATTCCGCGTCGTGCGCAAGAACTGGGTCTTTCTGCGACATCAACATGGCGGATTTTGCGTCGAGATTTGGGTTTTCATCCATATAAAGTTCAATTAACTCAAGAGCTAAAACCCAATGACCACAGGCAGCGCCGTGTATTCGCTGATTGGGCGTTAGAGCATCTGGCAGCTGATCCTGCTTTTGCAAAAAAAATCATCTTCACTGATGAGGCTCATTTCTGGTTAAGCGGCTTTGTTAACAAACAAAATTGCCAGATTTGATGCGATGAAAATCCCCCTTTACACTCCGAAAAAGTAACTGTTTGGTGTGGATTTTGGTTCGGCGGTATTATCGGCCCTTATTTCTTCGAAGATGCGCAAGGAGCCGCGCTCACTGTCAATGGTGACCGATATCGGACGATGATAACAAATTTTTTGTGGCCTAGGGTAGGTGGTATGGATCTCACAAACATGGAGTCGTGGTGGCCATTTGACTGATATTATTTTTCACACATAATGTCATTAAATATTCTTTAAAATGTAATAAAAATTGTGGTAATATCACTTAAATAGGTTGTTTTATTTCATTTCAAAGTTCGAGCGCTCTTAATGAAAAACCCTTTATATATGATAATCATCCAGTGGAAATTAATTAGTGGTATTTGGAATAAATAATACTTATAATTGAAATGGATGAGGAATATCTAGAAGGTCTGATAAAGCTATTGAATAAATTCAAAATTATAGAATATTGCAGAGGTTGTTCATGTACAGATTCTGGATGTATTTGATATAAGTGGCAGTAATGAAAATGGAAATTCCGGTGCACTATAGCTAACCTTGTTGTTAACTGATGTTTTTTAATAAAGCCATTACTGCTGTTATAGCCATTTTGAATGGAAAATGATTATTCTCAAATAACTTCAGGGAGCGAGTTGCTCTCGTTTAGGGTAGGTACTGGACGATTTTCCTCGTCCTAAGCAAGTTGTTTTTTTTTTTTTCAAATCTAACTTTGCGTTTTTGTAAAAAACTTTTAGTTTTTGTACCTATAATTTTTGGTCGAGCATTGTCAGCACTATTGAACTCCTCTAATAAGCTAGTTCCATGCATCGTTTCTGGTGCTTACCCTTACACAGTCTGTCTTTATATTTTTTATGACATTTTGATATTTTAAATTACTGTTTTTATCTAAGTACTTTTCCCCAGGTGTCTTACTTTTTCCCTGATATAAATATAATTCTCCATAACACTATATATACACAAGTATGAAGAACATTACCTCAAACGGCTATCAGCAAATCACGACTGATTTTGAAATAATCTTTGTAAGAACGATTTTTATAGTTCTTAATGAATAGAGAATAAAAACGAATGAAAATCCGTGCTTAAAAATATCAACAGAAAAATTCTGATTGGTGAATACGGTCATAAGTGTATACAATTCTTACTATCCTTCATTATACAGACTAGAATCTATTTTAAACATATTACATTATGACATTATTAATTTATTACTTATTAAATTTTTGTATTTGATATATTCTTTTAACTATCGCTTACTACTACTACGACTATAAACTTTGCTCTACACCTGAATAGGTATTACAAGAAAAAAAAAAAAAAACAAGAATTTGAAATATAAAAATATGCTAAAAATTTATTTATAGAAATTTTAAACAATCTTAAAACTGGAATTATAACAGTCTTACATAAATTATATTACCTCCGTCATAGGCATTTTATAGTAATATGTTGTGACACTTTTCTTTTTTTGTTTCGTTTGGTTATAATTTTGCTATTCTCAAAAACTAATCAAAATTATTGGTGTGATGTTGATAAACTTTTAAAGATTTTTCAATTTTATATAAATATTTTATACAGATGAACTAGATTTTGATTTTGATGAAGGTCAAGTTGAAATTTCTTAAGACCTTGTACATACATATCAATGTGTGTATATATGTAGAATGAAAGCGCATATTAAAAAAAAATAGCTTTTGTAAATTTTAAAGACTAGTTTGGTTTTAAAGCTTCTTATCTAATGAGCATTTAAGATAGAGACAGAGATGGAGTTTATAGTTACATTTTTATACATACCTAACTAAGTACATAAAAGAAATCTTGTTTGCTTAAATTTTAAAAAATCTCACACACACACACACACACACGAATATTTATCATAAGCAAACAAGTAAAATACTAAAAATTTTATATGTGACATATAACAAAAATGCGTTGAATTGAAAGCTTTCTAAGGTGAATGTCTCTTTACGACGACAACTTTTAAAGCACGTGTTATACAAACACACAAAATGAAATGTAAAAATTTTACTGAAATCTTTCCACTGGACTATCACATGACCGACCGGTTACTACGCCAGTTTAATTAACAAATACAAAAAAAAAAAGAACAAAAAAGGAAAGCGATAAACAATATTCATTTAAAAATGTCAGTAATCCTGTTTACATATATATGTATAAAAGTTAATAGAACAGAAACCGCAGTATGACCTTGAACTGTCTAGTTTCAGTTGATTAAAAGGATAGTTTTTTTGTTTTTCGTTATTTTTTTGTATACACTGAATGAATTATTTAAATTATATCTGTAGAAGACAAAACATCTTGTTATCATTGTATAGAAATTGAAAGTGAAAACCATACTGAAAGATTTTTATTAAAAATTAAATACATTTGATAGGATCTTGAAGTGATTGCATTTATTAAACAAGGATCAAGAGATTTTTTCTTTATATCTACTATGTGAAACGTTGTACATTTGTTTGTTTTGACAGACTAAAAAAAAGTCTATGATAGAACTTCAAAATTGAAAAATTGAAAATTATCTTTTGCATTCTCTTCAAGAAATCTTCTAATCCTATAAACTCATTATTTAGTTTTATTTCAATTTACGTGCTGTTCAAAATTAATGTCTTCATCTAATATGATTCTGGTCCTTCGAGCCGGATGGACATAAAATCTAGTAGCTAGGATACCAGAATTTCATCTAGAAGTGCTCCACTGAATTCTTAAATCATACCACAATCTATCGTGCAGCAATAGGTTTGATGTAAGTTGGATTGATTGAAACATGTTTTAGATTTACAATTAGATGAATCTATAAGTCTATCCTTTCAGAAATTTTTGAAAAAAGACTTAATCGTGTGAAACTAACATATGCATAACTGACATCTATGTATTCTATTCGGTACTCCGAAGTACTTGCGAGTAGAAGTCAGCCAGGAGTGTTTGCTTCCTTACTAAATTACTTAATTTTTAGTTAAAACACAAACACTAATTGCCAGAACTCTGTTCATAACTATTAATGATCTCTCAACATTTACGTATTTTTAAAGCTACCCTTAATATAATGAGATATTCCTCGCCGGAGGACATTTAAAACTTCTTAAGTTGTGCTGTCCAAAAATGTATGACTAAAAAGAAATATGCCGAGAATTTTAGCTGACGAAACCGCCACCTATCGGGAAGTAGTTAAATATTCTCAATATTTACATAAGTTCTAGTGCCTTGAACTGAATGTGACTTTTAAAGTGGAAGAAAAAAAATCTTTCGATAATATTTTTTTCTTGGCTAGAAGCTATTGATTAATTAATAAACAGCTTGCTAAATTTATTACCATAGCTAGCAGTCAGATGATTTTGCATGTTTTTGTTTTTAATTATTAAATGCAAGAATCGTATCAGATATTTTGTTAACAAGTGCCTATGCATGAAATGTTTCTGGCAAATTTTGTTTTATTAATCTGTCTGGAAGGAAATGAATTTAAAATATTCATTTCTCATCGACTGGTTAAAATTTTTATTTTTTTTTTGATGACGCAACAAATTTGTAATTTTTCGAAAATGATTGGATCGAAAAGTTAAGATTTGTTTTTTTCGTTCGTAAATACTTAAAACTTTCTTACGTAAATTTCACTTAAATTTATTTAAATAATAATAATAATAATAAATAGTGAAAAGAAAATATTATAATTTTAAAGTAATTGAAATTTTTTACCAGAATACCATTACTGCCCGGCATAAAAATGCCCTTGAACACGTACATTAATGTTTGCGAAAATTTATTACACGACGAGTATGTGGTCATAACGTTTTTCAATAACTTCCTGACGAGGACAGAGGAAATTGCCAAAAACAAAAAAAAAAAAAACAAACCATTAAAAAAACATATCATTGATGACTTTTTGATATTGAGAAATCGATGATTAATTTCACTACTGACTATAGAGGTACCTACCAACTAGTACTACATACATATATATATTTTTTTGTGTTGTTGTGGTTGAAGTTCGCGACATGAATTTCTTATTCGCAAAAATTATTCAATTTATATTTTTGTTTATTATTTTGTTTTTCCTGTTTTCATTAAAGTAGAAGGTGTGGTGTGTTACTTTTGCATGTAGATAATTTATGAATTGGGCGGATTTACTAAACCGGAACATATAAAAGCAATTCCATAAAAAAAAAACGAGAAAGACAGATTTTTTTCTTTTTAATTTTTATGAGAAAAATTTATCACGTTTTTAGTTTTTATGATAGTTAATAAAAAAAAAATATTTTTCTTTCTTTATATACTTGTTTGTATTTGGTATGTGAAAATTTTTGGTTTTTGTTTGTTTTGGTTTTGTTGTTAATCAAGAGATATGCGTTGCACAAATTGATCACAAGATTATTTTCAAGGTTCACTATTGTTTACAACTTGCTGTTGATAGATGTTTGTGTGTTACATTTAGATTATTTATTAGATATGAAATGATATTTTTTAACTACACATAATGAACTATATTTGACAGGAAAATATAATAGCAGTACGCTACCAAGGGAAAAGTGAAGGTCGAATAAAGTATTGATAAAATTTTTATGTAGATAGCTTTCATCAATAGAATCAAGAAAATTTGGATAAGTTATGAGTGAATTTAATTGCAATATTTTCTATAGACAAATTAATTAGAAAGAAATCCTCAAAATTTTTTATCTGCATATATCATTCATTTACATATATCTTCTAGCGTAATGAATTTACTTAAAAAAAAAAAACGTTAAGCAATAGAGGGCATAAAATTGATCCTTGTGGAACCCCAATGAAATATTAACAATTATTCCGAATCAAAGTATCTTAAAGTATATCATGTTATTCCTCCTTTTGAGCTGATTAAGAATTTGCTTAAGTTGGCAGTGAAAATATTTTTTAAAAAACAAAAGTATTGTGTTCGGAATTTAACCTTGGAAAACAACAATTTGGTTGCTTTTGTGAAATCTTTAATCGAGCATAACACCGTAATTAAGTATCACACAGAAAAGTACTTATATACATAAAATATATGTATAGATGACCGCTAATTTATTAAGTGACCTAGTTATAAGAAAATTATTACGTGGAGATCAATGAAAAATATATGTGTTAGAAAAAACTCTACGTTAATTATTTAATCAATTTTTAATTTACAAAGTAAGCACAAAAAATAACACTTTAAATCGCCTAAAACATCTCATACCACATATCTACATATCATAATTTATCCAAGTACCGCTTAACCATTTATGTCAGTCAAAATCAAGGTTTTACTGTTGTTTTACTCTTTCAAATAGTTTTCTTTATCTTAGATCATTCCACTCAAAGTGTAAAGATTAAAAAAAAAAAAGAAACGAAAAAAAAAACTAAATGTCAGCAAGCTGACGTCAAACATACTAACTATAGCTCTTTTATTCCCCGGTATGTGTTTCGAAACCTACTTTTTTGACTACTGTTGCTGACAAGATGTTTTTTTTTTTTTAGCTTAGGGCGGATATTAAAAGAAGTGTAAAATTGCTTGATTGCAAAAGATTTATTTAATTTGTTTTTATAGTGTTTCTGGTTCCGTTCTATAAAGAAATTAATACACGTGCCTAAGATTATTACACACACACACACACCTATGTAGACATGGTAGACATAAATTTATTATAAGTTTCAAAAATGGAAAGTAAAAAAGTGTGTCATTGTCAAGCTAAATCTAGAAGAATTTCAGATCTATGTAATTGAAGTAGGCACCATGTGGTGGTGTTTTTTCATTATTTTCTTTTTTTTTTTTGTGTAAACGGCTGTCTTGATTAATTGATTAATGACTTAAAAAAATTAGTAAGTTATGCGCATGATCTTAACTAATTTTTGAAGGCGTTATAAATTTAACACTTTAATCATGGATTAAGTTGTGATATTTTGTTTAGTTAAATGATGCAGTTTAGACATTAGATTTGTGTGGTATGTATGTAGGTCAGCACCTACATTGTTTTCTGAGTTGTGATAATTATTAGAGTACCTATCGTTTTCGTTTGCCTTCCATTGATAAGGAATTTATAGTTTATAGATGAAAGTTAGGTTAAAAAAATGTTTTCCAGAAATATGTAAAATTTATAAATATTAGGGAATTTTATTTTAAAATATTCATATTCCATTAGCTAACTATTCGTCCAATTTCACTGGAACTATATATTTTTAGTGCATTCATATTAAGTCTAAAAAATAAACACTCTCTTCTGCGATTATTAAAAAGAAAAAAAAAAAATCTTTTCTGTAAATTTCCATAGGAAAGTACAGTTAGCGCCATCTATTTTGAAATAAATTCATTAATTGGACATTTTTGAATTTCATGTCCTGTTCAATAAACAGTATTATATAGTAGTAGTTGAAAGGCTTAGAATTTAATTTTTTTTATGATGCAAATATAATTTTTACTCTTCTTTTATACATAGCCAGAAAATTTCCTTTTTTTTTTGGAATGTGGAAGGCAGTGATAATGTCTCTGATCTTTTTATTATTATTATTATTTATTGTAAGTAGGTATTAATTTTAGCTCTGATAATTACCTAAGAATGTATACATTATACATCTGCAAATAAGCAAAATTCATTTCAACCTGTATTGATCTACTATAACGCTTAGGATTGGTCAATTAATGATTCTAGAGTTCAAATTTTAGGTATTTATTAAAATAGCATGGGACTAAAAATTCCATTGAATAGTTTACTAGAGAACTATCGATGATTTTGTTTTTTTTTGTAATTTTCTTGCCCTTGACAAATTTTCAGCCATATTTATTCGAACAAGAATAAAGTACAAGAGAAAGGAACAGCACTTTTGATTTGATTGTAAATGATGTAAACGATTAAACGAGCTTGTCCAAAAGAAATACTGGTGGAATTGGAAATTTGCAGTTCTTGAAATCTAAAATCTACTCGCTAGTTCGCCCATCCATAGCTAGAATGATAAAACCAAAAGTTTAATCTAGTTTCTCATCACAAGCGAGCCGAGTTCAAGTCAGTGCATTATTACTTGGATGGGTTTTTCCCGAGGGTTATATCATGTCATTTTCCTAGATTATATTTATTACTTTGTCCCGGCGGTAGCCTTGAGACAGCAGTTCTGTGCACCTTTCTCGGTAAGATCACTCGATTGCCAGGCTCTACTTTTATTATTTATTACCTGTCTACAATCGATGATACTGATTCGGTATATCGGACTTACATTTAAAACGGATCTTTTTCTGAACTAGTCGGTCTCTTTACCTGCTTGTCCCAGTTAAATCCTGCCGTGTTCTGCGATAAAATGAATAAATTCAGTTCAGGCAATAATTGCGGAAAATCTTTTGAGAGGCTATGGATCGATCCTACACTTGTTTCGATCTTTTTATCTTTTCAGCTCTCTCTCTCTCTCTCAGTTTTTGTGATAATTTTAATAAAAATATAAGAAAATTCGTAGAAGAATATTTTCTCTTAGTTTTTGGACAAGCTCTACCTACTTGTCATATTAATCGAAGTATACGATTGAATAATATGACCTAAGTTCACGGGATCCCTTAGGGATTTAAACCTCTTTTCACTCCATCAAATTCTAATACCTGAAGCTCTTCTCTTCTTTTCTATTACTATCTAATTAGTTAGGAATAATTTCCTTATTTACTTTTTCCAAAGAAATAGCAGCATATGAATTAAAATTACCTACGTCATTCAGGAATCCAAACATGATAATAAGATTATAGAAAAATACTACTATTATTTTGATGAAGTAAAAAAAAAAATTGGACGACCTTCCTTAAGCATGGTAAATTTGTGATAGCATAGAATAATTGGAATTCTTTTTAAATTCTTCACTTACATATGAAATAAAAAACAACTTTATTGGGCAGCTGTGAAAAAGTCCTAATCTTTCCTATATAATTTTTTCTTGACTTTATATAACTTTCTATACGAATTTTATCGATGAACATTCCGAATAATTTTAACAGATAGTAGAAAAAAAAAAGAATTTTGAAATTATAAAGGTCATAAAAAAAAAGTTTTTTAAATGTAGAAAAGTTTTTGAAAAATAAAAAAATACTTACAATGGCTAAAAATTTCAAAAGTGACATTTTATTTTGTTGCAATAAACCTCGATTTGATAAAAATTCTGCAAGATTATCACTATCCAATACAAGTTTCTGTAAATAAAAATAGAGAAAAAATATTATAGAAAAAAGTTGAATAGATAATAAGAAAAAAATAAATAAATATAAATATATTTCACTTTTAGGATGTTATAAAATTAATATTGTTTATTTAATTGCTATATTCATCATAGAGAGTTTTTAACGACTAATGTAAAACATATTTCTTAATTTAAAATCAAACATATTCAAAGAATTCTATTTAAGCTTAAAAAATCATCTAATTTTCATTGTTGACTTGGTTATTAAATTTGGTGATAGAAAAAATTATCCAGATTCGTGTAATTTTATAATTGAGACATTGACAAAACTGAGATGCGTATCACATATGCATAAATCTAAATTGCACCACTTTTTTATATTTCTGTGTCTGCATTATTCAGGGGGAAAACAACTCAAAATTAATTATAAGTTTGTTTTCAGAAATTACAATTTAAGATTTTTAGTGATTCGATCTTAGAAAAGGTTTTTGTTTTGGGATAGAATGGGTTTTAAGATTAAAAAAAAAACTTGAGATTATTACAAAAATCAATGATACCAAGCACTACAACAATGTAAGTAAGTTATGTAACTTCTGAAAACTATTAATATATCATCATCACATCGTCGTGATTTTTTTAAATTAAATTGAATGATCGAAATGATATCATTTCACTATAGAATGCGATCTAATGCTTACCTTATAAACAAATAGTTTCGTCTTTAGTGTAGCTCAACTTAATATCTGCCTATAAATTTTACCTAATTCGGGCTCATTTTGAAGAAAATCTTGAAAGTTTTAAGGAATTTTTCACAATCTATTGAGAGTTTTGGTTTTTTTTATGATTATAAATATAATTTTTTTCTCAACAAAAATATTTTGTTGTGATATCATCTAATGAATTCATATTCGATTTGAATTGGTATTGTAAAAAAAAAATAAAAAATCATATAACAAACAGCACATGTACTAACCTACCTAATGCATTTTACTGACATGCTAATTGTAAATAACCGATATTTGCTAGGGCTAGCCAGTTTCAATTTACATTGTTAGAACATGTTAGTAGGTATACAGAAAAACTAGGTCTATCTAACAGTATGCATTAGGTCTGTATACTTTTGAGTAATTACTTAAATGTGTACAACGTCCTAAATTACATTTTTTTTTTAAATATAAGAGTCTAGGAGGGTCAGAAAAAAAGATTAAAAAAATGTCTGTATAATTATCTTTATGAGGCTCTGATATATTAATTAGTAAAACAAGTTCTAAATACAAATTACTAGATATTACTTCAATTAAATTTATTTGACAATAGATCATTATACAATTTTCTATCATTAATTTTAGTATCATGCGCATGACAATCACAGTAAAATGCGCATAATGCTTTAGTAGAGGACGTGATTATAGAATTATTTTTCAATTACTTCCTACCTAGGTAGGCTAGGTAGATATCTATATGATGATATAAGAACACAAAGCTATTTATTACCTTTTGCATGATCACTAGTTGTTGTTAAAAATTCTAACAAAATGGTGTTTTAAGGATATGCAAAAAAGGAGGAAAACTATGGACCTAATTCACTTGTGTAAAACTACTATAACTGAATAAAGGCAAACAATTTACAGGCTCACGCATTCACTAGATAACAGAAGTTAGAAGGCACTAACATGACCAGATGCAGACCCTCAGGCAGACTTTGGTGTGATCACGACTTCAGTACACATGAAAGAAAAAAAAAAAAAGATCGTAAAGACTTGATCGTGATTCGGGCCAGTGTTGGGAGGTTGCTACAACCAAAATTCCCTGGAAAGTTTTCCTACAGATTATTATGCAAATTCCAATAATTTTTTGCCAGGTATCAAAACGAATAAAGCTTAGCTTACTCTTTAGATGCTTATATTGGGATTTGTATGAAGCACAAGTAAATCCGTCAAAATTCGATATATCTGCTTATACAAATTCTCATATGTGTATGTTGGTTTTGCTGTTAATTTGACTTGTCTTGATACATTTGCGTTTAACTTTGAAGTGCAGAGTCAAAAGAAAAAACACTACTTCTTATAGAAAAATATGAAAAATTGATATTAGACTTGTACTCAGATGTCAGATCAAAAGAATATACTGATTTTAATAAAAAAAATGATAATTTAAGCTGTTGATACAGAATCTCTAAACCTGGTATCTTTCTTTACTGCTGGTGGCGCCCCGTAAATGTTCAAAATCAACTCTATTAAATCCCACTTAATTTTCAAAATATCTGCCATCTTATTATGTATATGCCACACATGTGTTTAACAATTTAGTATATGAACAGAAGTCAAAACTTTTCTGAATATTACGATTTCAAAAAAGTCTCAATACAAATTTAGTGACAAGTTTCAATAGAAATACCGATACTTTATCTAAGTGTAAATAGGAAATACACCAAAAGGAACAGTTTAGGTAACTTGTGAAAACTAATTAGTTTTTATTGATAGAGATAGAGGAGACCTCTATAAAAGTACATTCGCAAATTAAGAGCTATTTAATCCAAATACTCATCCGTAATCATAGTTTTAGTTATTTCAACTATACACGGTCATGCGCAATTAATTAAACATACTTAATTAGGAAAATTCAATTTTTTGTGTCAATTTTAAGGAAATATTTTCTGAACTTTGAATATGTGATTTTTAGCATAATTTTATACCCTTATATTCCCTTCTCCCTTTTGAAATTTTTTTCAGGTCAGAAATTCCCACAATATAGGAAAATTCCCACGATCTCCCAACACTGATTAGGGCCACCATACATATATGTATATCAGTGATGGCATTTAGACTCGTTTCTATGAACTATGTATGTATATGGTGAGAAATAACAAAATTACAAAAACAATTATAGGTAAAAAGTTCAAAATACCGAAAAAAACAACAACAACAACAGCACTAAATTTCCTTTCAGCAATATGGTGGAAGAAGGGTCTGGCATACCCTTAGAATATAAAGAGAACAGGAAGTGTTCATTCCTATAAAATTCGTGCACAAGAGTGTGGCCTTTCTTTGGGGTCCTTGAATAGGGGAAATTGGAGAAATGTATGTTCAGTTGCCTAAAATTGAAACAGCTGAGAATTTTCTGGGTACCTTGGCGTAGTGTAGTGACAGCGATTAAGAGCATTTTCGGTGGGAGCAAGCGCAATATTTTCAACCATACATATATCTTGTTGCCCCGATCTCTATATTGATTCTACTACACGCCTGTACTGGGCTCTCACTACAACGGTAACAGAATCTAACCCAATCAGAATTTGATTACGCTAAATTTGGCTTATCACACTTCCTGTACTCTCTGTATATTCTAAGCACATACCATATCCTTTAAGGATCACAAATATTTGCTAATGTTATCATACTTAGGGATATTTTTTATTCTTAATATTAATCCATGCGCCATAATTTAATAAGAAAAAATATATGCAAAAAAATAAATCAATAAAAATAATTATTAAATTAAGTATAAATTTTATTGCCATCAAAACGTTGATGGTGCGTCAATAAGAATTAATGAAACAGGAAAAAGAAAAATATTCTCCTCGATATTATATAAGAATAAAAATTTATTATTCAGAACGCACCCCTTTGACGTAGATATTGTTTGTATATTTAATAAAAATGTCGTAGATCTTGTATACAAAATTCTGTTCTGTGAGATGGCGTACGTTGATCGGCGATCGCCGCGTTCGTTATCGTAAGTGTTGTTGCTTTTGGTATTCATATTGAAATTCATGAAAGTATTTTGCTGCTATTTTATACGTAGGTAATTAGCAATTCATTGCAGAAGGTAATCTCTGACGTCAGTAAGATTTGTTTTAATTTAATTTCATTTTCGAATAGAAATCTTCTAAAATGAGAATTGTAATCGTTTTGTTTTTGTTTCTTCTTCATTTCCTGATGGTTTAGAAAAAAGAAAAAAACTAATTTATTTAATTTTTATTTAATTTTTTTGTCGAAGGTGTTTCTTTTTATATTTTACGAGTTTAATTAATTAATTAAATTGCATGTTTTTGAAATTTTAATATATTTGCTTTTTGTTTTTATTATTTCCGGTTTATATGCGTAAGAATATTTGATATAGTCGAGAAAAAAAATACTACTCCAGTAGGTATTCTCTATTCTTTTCTGCATATGAATATGAAATGTTCTTGCATACTAAACATGCAGTGTAAGAGTGAGAGAGAGAGAGAGAGAGAGAGAAGAGAGATGGACTGAAAGAGAGAGGGAGAGAGGGAGGGGCAGGCAGAGAAAGAGAAAGATATAGAGAGAGGGAGAGAAGATGAGAGAGATGAAGAGGGAGGGAGAGAGGCAGAGAGGGAGAAAGAAAGAGATGTTGGTTCGACAACTTTCCATCAAGATAAGATAAATCTGTTTAAATTCAAGTTTTTAAAAAAGATCAACCGAGTTATTAGTAATAAGTATGAAAACTTATGTAAAAGGATAAATATTTAAGGTTTCTGCATGGCGGCGCTCCAATTGTTTTTTATTAGGTTTTTATAAAATAATCTATATCTCTTGAACTAGTTAGTTGATTTTACCCACTAAATCCGATCCGGAATGGAAAAATTTGAATATTTTTATTTTGTGAAGTCATTTCTAGGAGCAAATAGATAATCCATATACCAATATATAAGATCAAAGGGGGGGGGGGGGAGAATTATTGCATATTTATTGGGTAAAACGATATAATAAGGAAGTTAAGCATATTTTATAAAAACAAAACAAAAACAAGACGTACTACATGAAGTAGTAGAAGATTATAAGTAGGAATGATCAGAGATCTGCAGTCAACAAATATGAAACGTCATCCTAGATGAGATCAGCAACAACAATCTTTAAAAAAAAAATTTACATAATTGAATTGAATGTAGGTATATTAGAGAAAATACCAGCAGGGGCTATAGGATTAATAAGGTCTGAGCAATTCTACCCATCTAGAATTGCCTATTGGAGCTCAAAATCTTTAGAAGGTATATATAAATTTAGCTAGATAAATAGGTCGAACAAGATAATCATAAAATCTAGATATATTTTTGAGGAATGCCGAGTTCAGTTACAGGAAAAAAGTTATTAAAATAGAAAATTTCAATTGAATTTATTCTAATAAAATTCAGACGAATCAATAATCAGTGCAAACAAAAGATAGATTTCTAGTTTCTTTTTATAGCTTTCTACACTTTAATTGGGCTACTTTAGAAGAATCATCTGCATACAATTTAGTTTCTTACACTTTTTTTTTTTTTTCTAAATTTTTTAAAGCATATTCATACAACTGTACATATAAATAATAACCTACGTCATTCTTCGTCATAAATCTCGTTTTATATTCATATATTCTTAAAGCAACATCACTCCAACCTAAAGATAGAGTTTCACGATTTTGAATAAAGCGTGACTTGAAATTACTGATGAAATGTAAACGTAGAGGATAACTAAGGCAAGGTAAGGCATGATTGGAATGTAGCGATCAATTAAATTGTCAGGTAAACTTAACGTTAATTACGCGGTAAATATATTATACCGATGTACTCACTACCATAAGGTGATATGCCCCTTTTTTTTATTGTATTTGACGTCAGCAGAAATTGATCGTCATTTTTAGTATACATTATATGCATAATAGAAAATGGTCAGTTAACCATAATCAATGCTTTATTTATTTATTAGATAATTAGATCCATTCTATGTAGGTACTGCAAAACAATTTTTACTTAGTTTTATAGATCCTTTTGTCAGTCATAGCCTACTATTTTAAAAACCTAATCAAAAATTTAATCAGCTGTAAATTTAAAATTGTAATTATGATTCTTATTTAACTATAAGTATGCCTAAATTATAGCGGTCAGTGCTCTTCTCGAATAACTGACGTTTGTTATTTTGTACGAACAGAGATGAAAAGATGTCAACAAATTTAATTAAGATTTTTTTATGATATATAATAAAAAAAGGCTTTGATGGTAAAAATACCAAAACGTAACATATGTAATGGTCGATCGATGGAAAATATTGTCGCTGTGCTTAAGACAATTCAAGAAGTTCAAATCGTCATCAATCTCAACAACTTTAAAAAATATTATTCTAAAAGAGGTCCTAATTTGCGTGCCTACAAAATTCAAGTAACATTTATATGAATTTTAGTTAGCAAACCATTCGAAGCGTCTTGTCTTCATTTCTTGGACATTGAATCAAAATGCAAATGATGTTGATTTTTTTTTAATAAATTATACTTTTGTAATGAGACACATTTTCATCTCGGCTTAACTGAAAGAAAATTTTCGAAATTGGAGAGAGAAAAAACATGTACATGTAAGGCGATTGCTCTTACCACTGAGCTAACGAGACAGATGATTTTTCCTCTTGCATTTATCAACTTGTTACTAGCCTACTAAGCCACGTTTGCTTTCATCGAGGCGGTTGTTAGAATAGTTAAAAATAAAAGTTCTTAAAAATTCTGTACATCTAAACCAAAAAGTACCTACCGGATGTACACCGGTGACTAACAGCTCAGTAGAACTGTTATTGTTAATGGTGATCCTTATCGTTACAATGATAAGCAACTACTAATGAATTGAAATTGTTGATAAAAATCTTGAAAATATTTGTGGTTTTAAGAAGACACAATAGGTTATGGCAATCGATCTTTTCCAAACCAAATGAGGGATTTCTTATTTTGGTGATGTCAATTGCTTGTGTCAAGATTGTGTAACCTAATATAATTTTGAAAATACTTTCTTGTGGGTTTCCGTAAGGGAAAAAGTTTATGCTAATAATCCCAAAACGATTCAGAGTCAGTTTTACATGTGCCAAAAATCATTAAAAATTTCCACAAAAAAAAAGTGGTATTCTGTCAAATTAGTAAGGGAGATCATACTAAAGGAGGTTGGACTCTTTTTCGACACAAAATACAAATAGTTCCTATACATTTGACATTTTCTTGATTCAAATTGCTGAATTTTAAGCGAACTTGGAATGGTGTAATAAAATGCATATTAAAATTATGAAATTAATAAAAAAAAACAACCCGCCATATACATTTTCATGTTTGCCAACTTAAAGCGACAAAAATATGTAATTTTTCAATTTTAATTAACATTGGTAGTTGTCATAATTTTTCTCGGATTTATTTTATTTCAGTAGATCTTAGTAGATTTTATTTCTCATATGTAAAAAATGATGATCAGTTAATTTGTAATGTTGAATAAAATGGTTTTTATTCCTTTATCCTCCTCCCACCTCCCCCCTTAATGCACCTTTCAAATGAAACAATGTCAAGAGATCACAATCACTTGATCCATAATTCACCCAAATGTAATATCCTTCCACCCACTTTAGTTGTACATTTATTGATTGGTATAGTTAAATAAATCTATTGACGGATAGATGGCGTAAGCTCCTAGTTTTTATACTGAAAATGAACCAAATTTTTATACTTTATACAAAAAATTGTACTAGTTCAAGAAGGCTATTTTCTCATTTTACATTTTTAATTTGTTTATTCATGTCACTCAATTTCGTTATTTGGGACCTGTAGATGAATCAAAACCAAGATTTGAAACTTGCCACTCAAAATCAACAACTAACAAATAAATGTTTTTTTCGCATTTGCTGTTATACCGGAGAATCCAAAAAGTAGCGTTCTTGACAAATATAATTTGTATATGTATCAATTAGAAATTAGTTTATAATACTTTCTAGATCGGCTTATGTGTTTTTATACAAGCATTATAAGTATGTCAGACAAATTAATGCAAAAAAAAAGTCAACGAAAATATGGAAACTTCCAACCAGACATAGTATATAAGTTATCAAATTCCGTCCAGACATTCTTATCTTTTTATGATTACTTGTGACGTCAAACAATTTTAAAGGAAATAAGTATATTTGCAGTACATATTACACATATCTACAAACATACAATATATTGTGGCCTCATTTATTTATTAAAATTAAAATTTCATTTTATCAGGATTTTTCATTGCAACCCGCGCGGTGAGTAAAAGTCAATTCTGGAAGCAACTGTGAACGCTTTATCAAATGATGCAATTGTTGCTAACTCTAATAAAATTATTATTATTATTATCTACATATTATTGAAAGTTATCAAGAAATAACTACTATCACATATAATTTAGATTATGAAATATAATTTTAATCTTAATCTTAATCTTTTTATATACAAAAAAAAAAAAATGAACTCTTTGTATCCAAGTAGAAAACAAACAAGATGGGTGTGTCTACGTGTCTAAATTCACGCAGAAATATTCAAGAGAGAGATTTGGATATTTATTTATTTTTTCTTCAATGTTGTTAATGACGCACGTTAAGAAAAAAATTAAATTTAAATAATTTTCCATAACTATTGTTTTCATAGGGTGATAATTTATGTTTTTTTTTTGCCACTGTATACCTATACAAAAAAAAAAAGAAAAATTAAAAATTTATCTTTGTTCAGTCGCATATATTTTACTGTATAAATTTTATGAGACTCTTTCAAGAAGACAACGAAGCAATCCAAGTTTTCCATTCAGTAATTCAAATGACGTCAATAATTTTGTACTATTGAAAATATGAAAAAAAAATAAGAAAATTAAGTAGCGTCACAGTATCATTTTCCAGAAATGCTCAATGCATGTCCATGAAATTATAAACGTGGTTCGTTCCGGTGTTATTTTTTGTATATGAGTATATAGGTACATTTTATGTACATATTTCTTAACTTTTGTTTACATTTCCTTACAAGAGTGTATTACAATATTATTTTACACTATAATTTACTGGATTTCTCTTATGCAATATTTACATACATACATATACACGTGGGGAGTATACATACAAATTATCTCAACTCATGATGATAAATTTGGTATGAAGGGAAGGTATCCACCTACCTACTTTTAATTTTTTATGTTTTACGAACGGATTTATAGTTTTAATACGAAAATTTAAAAAAATGTGTATGCTAAAAAAAAAAAAATTTGGATATAAAATAAACAACTTTTTCGTTGAGGGTATATTGAGGCTAAAATATTGTATAAATATAGCTTACTCATGTTTCGCTATGAATTGTATACATATGTATTCATATACAAAATCTATATACACAACCTAACAGATCCTCCATATTCTGCTACGCAATTAAGAAAAAAAAAATATATAAAATAAAAGAACATAAAATTTTCCGTTACCCATGTGAGTGAGTCATATGCACATGTTACTGAAGAAAAATAAAATTTTTTATGAACGCATCGAAAACATATTTGCATGCTTTTAATGGCATTATGTAGGTACATAGAAGATAAGCTTTTCATATTAAGGCTACAAGTGACCTCTATCGACTTTAAGTCGAACCTACATCTTAATGTACAATGACGTCAATAGGAAACATGTATAAATATCTAGCACCGGATGCTAAACTGCGGATATTTAGGTCGGTGAACTATTATAAGGCTTAATTGCCAATTGATAGATAGAATGTTGGTTTTTAAGAAGAAAAAAAAAAATAATAATTAAGCGGATGAAGACTCTTATTATGTCATCATATTACATTACCTACATACTATGTACTGCCTTCTGTCTCGGCTATGATAATGAACATAAATTATGGTTGTCAATACTCCGCGAACTGTGCACCAACCATATATGTACACTCCTTAATTACAATGTTCTAATAATGTTCTCAAACAGCACAATTTCTTTGGGTTTGAAATTTTGTTTTTTTCTATGCATTTATGTTTGCTGTGTAAGTATGTATATATGTATGGATCATCTAAATAGGTATGCGGCCGGAAATGTGATATTGTGAGTCATAGGTACGACGCGATGCGGCTGCGCATGCTTTTTTTTTTGTATTTACGTTTTCGCCAACAACAAGGGTTTATCATTATCATTAGCATATTTCGATTTGAATATGGAAATTGTTTATCGTATTAGAGTTAACTAGGTAGGTATATATATAAAAGTGAACTGTAAAATGTTTATATTACGCATGTATGTATCTACTTAACATAAAATGGATTTTATTTAATGTTTTATTGTACGAGAATTGCTTTATACGTATGTACTTAACAGACACGCCTATATTTAATTGCATAAAGATTTAGTGAGCTCAATTCAAATTGCATTTTGGGTGAAAATTTGGAAAAAAAGGCTCGCCTGTATAAAAATTAGAATAATAATAAAAAAAAAACAAGATAATTTTATGCATAGACATATAATTTGGAAATCGCGGTAATTTATTAATTTGCTTATATGTGAATAAAGTGTTGTTTGCTAAATTTTATGGTATCGGTGTACGTAGTTGTAGTGAATCATGGAATAGGTTTAGATATGTCTTTTGCGACTGTGCAATTTTCTGCTGTATAATACTTCTAGCATTGCTGTTTTCATTAATTACCAGAAAATGGTAACAAAAATGGCTTCAAGAACACTTTTAGGTTTTACATACATACATATTATGTAAGACGTAAACTAATTTAGGGCTGAAAAAAAAAAAAAAAAAAACAAGCGCAAAAATAAAAGGCACAATGTTCAACAAAACAGGAATGAGTTAATTCTCTTTTAAATTTACTTTCCACCTTACTCAGAACTGTATTTTGTTTTGGGACATGAAAGTCAGCTGAATTCTTTTCGTTCATGACCAGTTTTAAAGATCATCTTGCAGTAAAAGATTGTTACTAAGAATTTCTGTAGTGCATGAGACAGAATTAATAAATAGAGAGTTAAAATCGTCTTCTTAATTCTTGGTTATAAGTGACATCGCCCATCTTCTATATAGAAATATTTTGCATTTTCTTATACATATAATGAGGCTGGGAGATAACCAAAAAGTGTGTAAAAATGAATCTTGTGGAATACCAAATGTAAGAGTTATATTCAAAACCAACTAGCTCTATAATATGAGTAAAATTAAATGATAGAAAATTTTTGAAACTATAAAAGTATTTGAAAAAGTCTAAAAAATAAAATTAGTATATCAATATCAGCTGGAATCGAAGTTCTATGGCTAAACTGAAAACTTAGCTTGGAAAGTCGTTTTTATAAAGTTTTTGTTTTCTGTTATAAATTCGTAAAGAATTGTATATATAAATTGGAATGGTGTTTGATGTTACAAGGATTCAAGTACAAAATTACTGCAAGACATTTTAACGTATTATTTATAACTTAAGCATTGGGGAGAGCTATAAAGTTATCCATTAGTCACTTTTTCATACATCTGATGCATAAAATAGGAATGCCATGTTCTATAATTTATTAATGAATGCTTCTATTTCATATGATTTGAGAAGTATCTGTTATGGGGTTTTGATATTGACTGGGAAACAACTCTTTACAAACGAAAAATTTTTGAAAAAAGAAATTTCGTTTGTAAAAAAACGTAGTTTCGTATCAGCATGAACCGTATACTCATCAGTACGGCTTGGCTTTGGTATTGGTATCTAATAAGATTTTTACAATTATATTATATAACAAAAATTCTGCTAATGTATCAATGCTAATAGTAGTACGTTATTCACAAAGGTTTTTTAGCTAGCAGATTTGATGTATAGAAACTAGTAACAGATGCCTCCATAGAGGATGTACTCTGTAAATATGCAACACTTGCTCGTCAAAGGCTTCATTGTCTGTTGTAAGAATTTTGTAATTATATGACATGTTTGAAAAACTGATACTAATGAGGGGTACCTAATAATCTTCATAAAAAGGGCAAATATGGACGTAATACGGTAAGGACGGAGGACAAAAGATCTTTTAGGTCATAGTATTTAGAGGTGGGATCTTTGGCCTCCCCCCACTACCTATTTATATAAGTAATAAAAACAAATTTCTTCATTACTTAATAAAATCGGCACTGATCGATGGACAAGAGAAATTTTGATAGACCTAAGTGGTACATTATCACAACTGAATTTATAACATTTAATGCTTTGACGGTATCAATACACTCACAAGTTTTAGTTTAAAATGCTCGAATCAAAATAAATTGATTATGACTAAGTAAGTTCTTGAATAAAAGGTTAAGGATTAAATAATAAATTACCACAATCCTTCCGATCATTATGAAATAATTATTGTTATCATTTATGCAATTTTTTTCCTGGATGTGTATATAAATGTGCTGATAATAGAATATAACTAGTAAAAACTAGTTGCTATCACCACAATACAGTTAGTATATATGTATGTAGATTGTACGGAAGAGCCTTCATAAGCTTTGACGTTATTTGTCACTTAAGCAATATTATTCCGAGTCAAAGTACTAACGGATTACTACTATAGAATGACTAATTTTTTAAGAGAGAACACGTGAACACGTGGCCTTTTTACATTTTTTTTATTTTTTCCTTTTCAATTTATCAATTAAATTACGTAATCTTAGTTTAGTCTAGAAATTCTATATACAAAAAAACAAAAAGAGAAAAACAAAAACAAAATTAAATTAAAAATTCTAACATATGCGCACGCGTCTGTGGTTAGCTCCTGTTAAGATAATAATTATAATTGTCGCGCCAACTCAAGGCGGGGTAACAACCCCTTTTTTTCGTCGTTAATATTTTTAATTAATTTTATCTTGTCAATAATTTTTTAAAATTGATTTCAAATCCAATTATTTCTCGATAAAGTTAAAGCCAAAATCAAGTTTTTCATCGTAAATATCTTCGCAAGTAATTTTTTCATATTAAATTATTTAAAATTAGTAATATGATTATCTGTAATTATAGCTGTTTCCTAATTTCATCGACTCGATTAAAGAAATTTTGATTGATGGAACTTTTTATCGTCAATTACCTAGTATAATGCCTATCAAATCTATTGGATAGCTTGTTCCCTGACAATGCTAAAGATTGACAGACCTAAATAACGTGGAGTGACAAAATTTTCTTTATTTCACCTGCCTTGATTGTAAGGTAGTTCCTAATATTAAGTTTAGTAGAACTTTTGACATATTTCTGACCATATTGTGTATTTATTAAACTAATAGTGAATTCTTTTCTGCGACTCGGTGTAATCACCGCCATCAAATCTGTTATTCCCGACTCTTTTTTTCCCACCACACCAGTAGGGAAGAAAAGAGAACGAGAATGGCAGATTTGGTGACAGTATAACAACGAGTCGCAGAAAAGAATTCACTAATAGATGGCGCACTAATAGTAACGCAGATTTCTTTAAAGTGTTTGCTTTTACATTAACCAGGTGGATTGATTTAAGCGGATGTTATTAAGTAATATGAATCAGATGATCATCAGATGGTGTTTTTCGATTATTGTTAAATTTTATGGGAAGATTAATATTCACCTTTCTATAATATCACTTTTATGGGAAAATGTTTCTATTATATTTATGTGAAGATAAATAAAGATCTGTTAACTATGTATCAAAAGAAATTTGTTACACAGCTCTTATCGTAATAAGATTTTACTTCAAATGGCAACAAACAAGAAGAAATGAATTTAAAAAAATATAAAAATGCTTTCTTTTTGTGATAAAGTCAACCATAAAAAAAAAAAAAACAAATTATAAAAATGCTTTCTTTTTGTGATAAAGTCAACCATAAATCAAACAAACAAAAAACAAAAATGCAATTTATAGGTTTCCTTATCTGAAAATAAATTTGAATTTAAGTATTTCCTGATAACGATATATTTTAAGGAAAATATTTTAAAAGCATTATATGCTATGCTTACGTACGAAATTTGAAATATTTAAATTATTGCTTTGGCAAAAGGTGACATTATAATGTTAAGTAAATTGCGCAATTTAATTTTATGACCTTAGAAATTTTTTCTCTAACAATAATATATATTATAAAATAATCGTAAAATATTATTCGCATAGCAACTGTTACGTTATTGACTTTTGGTTTCTATTTTTGTGTTTATTTATATTTTTTAAGACATATATAATCAGAAAATTTGCATTTTACAGTCTAAAACAATGCGCCAAATGGAATGATGAGATATTTTAACAGGTAACAAGTCTTTGGGTATAGGATAATATATGTATAGAAAAGACAAACCCCAAGGTATCGTTCTTTATACACAAGAATGCGTTGTAACACCTATGTTATTTTTGACTGTTATTAGTGACGTTTTCTTCAAAAAGAATTTTATTAAAGCTATTTGGACATCTTACATATCAAACTAAACTAAATACTGATTTATTTCGCTTACATAGATATTCATGTATAGATAATCAGTTTGCATGATAAGAAGAAATTCATCTCGAGGTGCAGTAGATAAATTTTGATATCTTTAGAAGTCAGTTTAACATGAAATATACCCAAAATACTCAAAAAGTCAAGATATTTTTCCTTTGGTCGTAAATAACTAAGACCAGATCTCTATAAATTTCAATGAGACCAATATATTTCTGCTATATTAGTATTGTCAGGAAAATTTCCCCAAAATAAATTACCTTAACGAAAAATTTCCTGAGCTTTCCTCAAATAAGAATTTCTTGCAATAAGGGGAGTTTTTCTTTGGGTAAAAGAAAATTAAAAATCATGTTCTCAGCAAAGATTTTATCTATTGAAACTTTTTTTTGCTTTATAGGAAAACTGCTTAATACGGGGAAATATATTTTGAGAATAATGTAGGGAAATTTTGATTGGGTATTTTTTTTAGGATATTCTCCGGGTACCAGTTTTTTACTACGACTGAGAGCGAAGTTGAGACCCCGCTGGGGTTCCTGGAGCGCAGGCCATAATAAGGTCCATTGTTCACCCCTTCGATTTATAAGCAATCGCTCATAAGTCCCAAGCGGATGCTCTAATGAAGCTCAAAATTGGCTCCTTACCCGCTTCATGCAGTTCTTCTGGGCGGTCTGAGCCAAGGAATCTGTAAAAATTTCCTGAGAGAGCCGGGCAGTCACAAATAAAATGAATCGCCACTTTGGATTCCCTTCCCATCCTGTGTAGCTGACTTCTGAGAAAAGACTACCCAGTGATACTAGAGTTCTCAGGGTTAGCTTGATAAGTCTCAATAGCTTTTTCGTAAAAATTTTGTTAAGTTTGCCCCACAGTTCCTTTGTATCTCTACCTGTAGGGACATCTAACCAAAGACGACTGTATTCGCAGTCGGTACAACCCGACATATTAGAGGCAAACTATTTTAGCGCAATTCCAATTATGGAGGATTATGTCTCTGAGATTGCACCAAGACGAGCAAATCCGTGCACCTTTTTATTTCCGCCAATATCGCTAGATCCTGGCACCCAAAGAACAAGTACCCTGTTGTTCCGAAAAAGAGAATTCAGAGTGGTTTTACACACAAGAACCAGCTTGGAGATTGTAGAGGATTTTGACAGGGCTTTGACAGCCACTTGGCTGTCCGAGAAGATTGCAACCTCCTTGTTCTCAGTGTCTGAGTTGAGGAGATACCTTCCCGCTTTAAGGATAGCCTTGACTATTACCCGAAAAACCGTGAAATGGATTTTGAGTTGTATGGCAATTTTCATGTGAAGTTCATCACAGAAAACGCCTGCTCCAGTGTTTTCTTGTAATTTGGAGCCGTTTGTATATATAATAAGTAGGGTTGAAGCACCGAATGTGATTCCACTTCTGCCCTATTTGGAATTTGCGAATTAAAGTTGCTATTCAGCAAAGTCTCGAGGAGGTGATCCCTATCCATGTCCATGTCAGGTGTAATAGACTATGACAATACGATATCTCAATATTTTTCCACTAAACATAAATTCACGTATGTGCTAAACATGTTCCCAAAATTTCATCAGTTGCTCAAGTTGATTTGAAATTTTTAATTTATTTAATCTTGTGACCAAATTGTTTAAATTGTTTGAAATTTATGTTCTCATCATATTTGATCAAGGGAAAAAAATTTACTAAAAACAAGGTTGAAAAATTTAATTCAACTCTACCGCTATGACGTAGCGCAGTAAAGTTTCAACTCTACTTTTAGTGAATGCGAGTTGAATACAATTTTATTTACGATGCAGTTATTTTCAACAATTTCCCTTTTCTTATACATCAATGAATTTATGAATGCTACGCAATTAATGCAACTATGCAATATTAATGTAATGTTTGAATAGAAATTCTGTTTGAATTCAACTTAAGTTGATAAAAGTGTGCAACTAAAATTCAATGATTTCTGGTTATAATTGGAAATAATTAAGTACGTGACGTCATAAGGAACTAGATGTTCTGATGGAAGAAGTAGAGCTATGTATCATTTGAATTTTAATTGCTGCAAAAGGAAGACGGAAAGAGAGGGTAAATATTGAACTAGAATATATCTAAATTTTACAGGTTATATGAATAAAAATTGTAAAAAAAAAACTTACATTTTTACTTGTATTATTATTATCCAATGCAATCATTTTCCAAAGTTGTCTTAATCCAATAATATTATCCATGCATTTCATTGGAACTTTATCATTGGTCCAGGCCATTGGATGAAGAACTGTTGAAGTCATTTCAATATTTGATCACAGAAATAAGAGATCTTCTTTTGTAATTTATAATAAAAAAAAACTAACACAACAAAATTGCTAGAGCAGATGTTTTTCTGTTTCTTTTCTTTATTTTTTATTTTTTAAGTTTTATACTTTATGTTTTTTTTTTGCAATTCAATTTTTGTTATAAAACATTACAAAACACAAGTAACACATATTTTCTTAAAATTTCACTTTAACGAATATTTTCATCACGTTTAAATGCACTAGTAAATATCTTCGTGATTACACTATTTTTTTTTCTTTAATATTTATTTATTATTATATTTTGCTTATTTTGCACTTTTAACTTCAACTTTTACAAAAAAATTTAAACTTGTGGCGCCTGCTACTTAAATCGATTTTGTTTTTTTTATTTTAGTTGAAAAACTGCTTTTAAGCTGGTTTCGGGTAATTATTAAGAAATTACGTTTCACCGCTAATAAGCCACACAGCCAGAAAGAGCGACTCTTGAAGACTGACTTAACTTAAGTCGCTAACGCAAGTTTTCTACTATCTTGAATACTTGATGATTGTGAATTAATCACCAAATTGTGATGGTATGGTATTATTATGGAATGAAATTGTGAATGAGTTACGCGAGAAGAGTTTTAAAAAGCAAGATTTTGTCGCTCTCTCTCTGTTACTGTGAAGTTATTATAAATTTTCTGGGTGTGTTTGGGGTAGTCTCTTTTCTATATAGAAAAGCTCTTCTTAGGTCAGTATAAGAAGTGCATACCCATAAATAAGTTATACAGGCAGACTGCAGTAGAAAAAGTGTTTAGCCTTTATAAGTAGCGCGATATCTATGTACAATAAAGTTACTTTTTTTCTATTTTTTTCGTTTTTTTTCCTTTACAAATTTTGTTGATTTTAGCTACTTGCTACTATGCACATACCTACATATTTCTTCTTCATTTGTATAACTGGTTTGTTGCTTATGGTTAGTTTTGTATAGTTACACGAATCCAGCTATAAATTGTACCTATCTGAACGAATCGAATTTTCTTAGTGAAGAAGTTGCGGGAGGATTGTTTAAGATAGGTACTATGACATTTATCTACATTCCATATGAAAATGCTGACTGATGAATAAATTTCATACATAAGATGTTCAACTCGTATGTAAGTTGCTTTGTTAGCTGACTGCGTCTGATGATTGATTAAAAGAAAGTCGTGTATAAGAATGCGACACGGCTTCAAAAGTTATTCACATCAAGACAATATCCAACTGTTGAGGAGGTTATTCAATGAAAGAGAAATTAGAAACTTATGAAAAATTAGAGAAAATTTCTTCATGTAGGTACATACATATGTCTATATGTATATGTATAAAGTAAAAATATGTATAGCGTTTAAGGTATGCTAGCTCAGTTTACATAGTACAAATTGCAGGTGATTAAATAAAATAAGAGGTGCTAATAATACATATTAAGTAAGTACTTCTGCTAACTATGGAGATTAAAAAAAATTTATGAATAAACATAAGTTTTTTATTAGCAGCCTACAGCAGTGGTTGGATTTAAATTCTTTCATTAATTCTCATCATTCTGAATTTTTAAAATTTTCTGATTTTAGGTTTTTTGTATGAGTCTATCTCTTCCAAGGAATTTTATTGCACAGGCACATTTAGGATAGATCTTTAGATAGTAAATGCGATTAAAACACTTTTGTTTTTAATTTTAATTTAAATTAAATTTTCAAACATTTTTCGAAAATATAAATTTATAAAGGGTAATGCCCATTATACCCCAATACCTCCAGACATGAGAGATGTCTTAAACGATGTATTATTATACTCTGTACATATTTTATTATGTTTATTTCAATTAAGCGGGGGAAGACGTGGGGGGGGGGGTCAAAGTTTGATCTAGTATATTTTGGAAAATCTAGTACAAAATCGAATTTCTTAAGTCCTGAGAAGAAGTTTGAGTACCCACACTCCTATACTCGGAGGCTAGCCATCCCAATACTCACTTTTTTAGTATTTCCCTCGTTTTTATTCGATCTGAAGTACTAGATTTCTCGTACGTTAGATTGGCTCTAACTCAGTAGAGTTATGTCTGATCGGAAAACGGGTTGCACTGTTCGCTTCAGCTCATTACCATTACCAGCTACAATTCCTGGAAGAAAATTTTTCTCTGCACGACTGTCGGCAGAACTTTTGCAGAGCTTATTAAATCAGCGGATATTTGTTGAAAATTATTGGCAGTTTGAGTGTTTCTCAGTTTTTAGTCTATATCTCTTTTATCTATCTTCTATCTAATTTTTCTTCTTTTTCATATTGTATTAGTCTAGTGTAATTTAGTTTATTTTATTTTGTTCTTGCTTGTTCCTTAGTTTTGTTTTTTTTTGTAAATAACTAACTTTTTGCTTTTGATTTTTATCTTATTTAAAGTTTAGTTTTATTTTTCATTTTATACTTTTTCTTTTTATAATTTTGTTTTTTTGTTTTTTTTTTTTGATTTTCCCAATTCACTTTGTTCAAGAAAGAAGTTTTTGGGATATCTCCGGTATATAGCAAAAGCTAAAAAATGTTCTAATTTGTTATTTCATCATACAACCCATTAATTTTTGGTGACAAGTTTCAAGTCATGGTTTTCAAATCACGCAATTTCGCTATTTGGGACCTGTTGATGAAGAATTGAAGAATTTTTAAGAATTTTTATTTTTAACGATTCCAAATCAAATTATAAATACAAGAAGAAAAAACAACCGTCTCATCCGGGGTTTGAAACCGGGACCTTCCGCTAGCCGGGCGACTGCCCTTACCACTGAGCTAACGAGACAGATGATTTTCCCTCCTGCATTTATCAATTTGTAATTAGCCTACTAAGCCACGTTGCTTTCAGCTGGCATTAACCAGTACAAATAAATTGTAAATTCAATTTTTATTTATTCCGGACTGGAATCGAACCTACACTTTTAGAATCGGTCAATGATGGAGAATTGAAGAATTTTTAAGAATTTTTCTTTTTAACGATTCCAAATCAAATTATAAATACAAGAAGAAAAAACAACCGTCTCATCCGGGGTTTGAAACCGGGATCTTCCGCTTGCCGGGCGACTGCTCTTACCACTGAGCTAACGAGACAGATGATTTTCCCTCCTGCATTTATCAATTTGTAATTAGCCTACTAAGCCACGTTGCTTTCAGCTGGCATTAACCAGTACAAATAAATTGTAAATTCAATTTTTATTTATTCCGGACTGGAATCGAACCTACACTTTTAGAATCGGTCAATGATGGAGAATTGAAGAATTTTTAAGAATTTTTCTTTTTAACGATTCCAAATCAAATTATAAATACAAGAAGAAAAAAGTGTAGGTTCGATTCCAGTCCCGAATAAATAAAAATTGAATTTACAATTTATTTGTGCGCTTTCATCGTTACTGGTTAATGCCAGCTGAAAGCAACGTGGCTTAGTAATTTGTCAACATTAATTAATAATTATTAAAGTTTGTAGCTTTTAGTTACTTGAAAAACTAAAGGAATTAAGATCTGTCTTTTTTAGTTGCAAGTCTTCTTTAACTTGTACTCTCATTCTTAAGTAGCTTTAGCCTTGTACCGATTGTCAGACTAAAAGTCGAGTCAAGCGTCAAGTGTCGAGAAGATTGATAAACATTAATTGTCGCATGCATCAAACTTCGAAATAATCAAATCTTTATTTTTTATAGAGAATGAGAAGCTTATGATGGAATTTAACAGAAAAAGCATTAATTTAACAGGTCTACTAATTTAGCAACTGTTGTGTCGACATGCTTGCTTTACCAACTACTACAAACCGGCACAATTTCTGATTTCGATTGATTTAACGATATAAAGGGTTTTCCAATAAGAGGTGTTATTTTAATTAGCCCGCTATTTCGGTAGATGTCACTTTTGGAGCTGTCATTTTTTGACATTTGAAAAGTAGAAACTACGCCATTAATAAAAGTGGAACGATACACGATTCAACAACGCATTGAAATTATTAAAATTCACTATAAAAATGGTGAAAATGTGGCAGAGACGGTTCGTAAAACTCGAACATTTTTGGGTCGTCGTGAAGCACCTTGTCGGACCGCAATACAGAAATTGGTAGAAAAATTCGAGCTGTCGGGACAAGTTAGTGATGTGAAGAATAAAACCCGTGCACGTCGCTCAAAAACAGCCGAGAATATTGCTGCTGTAGCCGAAAGTGTTGAAGAAAACCCAGGTTTGTCCATTCCTGGTCGTTCTTTGGAATTAGGCATTCCACAAACGTCATTACACCATATTTTGTATAAAGATTTGGGTCTTAAGGCTTATAAAGTTCAGTTAACACAAGAACTCAAGCCGGCCGATCATCAAGAACGTCGAGTCTTTGCTGATTGGGTCCTTGAAATGCATGAAAATGATCCGGAATTCCATCGAAAATTCATCTCGAGTGATGAGGCCCATTTCCACCTCGATGGCTTCGTCAACAAGCAAAATTGTCGCATCTGGGGCTCGGAAAACCCAAGAGTTATTGTTGAAAAGCCTCTCTATCCTCAACATGTGACTGTTTGGTACGGTTTATGGTCCCGCGGGGTCATTGGACCTTACTTTTTCTAAAATGAGGCTGGAGCAACAGTTACGGTGAATGGATTGCGCTATCGACAGATGATTAATGATTTTTTATGGCCGGAATTGGATGATATTGATCTGGACAACATTTACTTTCAACAAGACGGCGCTACGTGCCATACAAGTAACGAAACCATTGATCTTTTACGGGAAAAGTTTCTGGACCGTGTTATCTCTCGAAGAGGTGATCACGATTGGCCACCGAGATCTTGTGACTTAACACCTTGCGACTTCTTCCTTTGGGGCCACGTGAAAGAGAAGGTCTACGCCAACAGCCCAGCGTCGATTCAAGACCTCAAAGATGGAATTCGTGAGGCTATCGACGACATAGGGCAGCCACTTTGCGATTTGGTTATGGAAAATTTTATGAAAAGGATATGGTCCTGTAGGCGTGGTCATGGTGGTCATTTGGCTGATGTTATTTTCCATTATTAACGGCATACCTTCCTCTTTATAATGAAGTGAAGATCCGATCATTTATCTCAAAAAATGGCATTTTGCTTTGAATATCAAAATAAGACCTCTTATTGGGAAACCCTTACTTTTGAAAAACATTTCGGCTTATTAGCGATGACTGATCAATAGCAATTATTGATTCTTTAGAGCACCGTTGAAATGTCGGATTTCTATCCTTCTTTAATCGCTATTTCTATTGTTATTGCTCTGACGAAATCTCTAGCCAGATCCCTTGTAGAATACTTCTTATGCACACCACATGCGCTGTAACCCGGGCTCATCCTTACATCCTTGAAGCCAGATTCGGCCGTACCGTGAAATCCCGCAAATCCTTCATAGGCAGAACAGTACGAATGTGGAACAGTTTGCCATCTTCTGTTTCCCCCCTCAGCTATGAGCCACAAACATTTAAGCGTAATGCAAATAGTCACCTCCTTGGTTCAACCAAATAATCCTCAATTCCCTACCTTTTTACTTTCCTGACGAAGCTATGCTACGGCATTATAGGGTATCGCCTGAGCTTTGGAAACATGAAAATAAAAAATTAACACAAGTACACAGGGAGTTCCCTTAGCCTCGGTCTTATTAGCTGGTCACCAGTATCCAAGAGGATCAAATTTATCCGATTAAGTACTAAAATGAGAAATATTATATTACGCTTCTATACTTGATTGAATGAGTTCATATTGATGAGAAAATTCTCCTTAACAGCACTAGCTTTGGAGCAATTTGTTTGAAAAATGAAGTAGTTAGGAAACATTGAAAAATCATTCGAGAACTACGAACACTATACCTATAGGATTTCTTGATATCGATAGAGCCTTTATCAGTGTTAAAATAGAGGCCATTCAGAATGCCCTGATCGATCTAGGAGTCGAATCCTATACTCACAGATGGATTAACTCAATGCTCAGTAACCGCCCAATAAAGCTCTGGGCTTATGGCAACAATAAAGCTGACAGGAACATGTGTCTAGAAGTACTCCACAAGGAGGGGCACTTTCACCTCGACTCGACTATGTTTATTGGTGGTTAATAAATAAAAGTCATAGAATATGCGGAAGATTTAGTTATCCTTGTCTCAGGAAAGTTTTTATCGACGATCAGTGAAGTAACACAAGAAGCACTGCAAAAGCTACTTAACAGAGCTATAGGTGTTGGATTGGGGCTTTATCCGACCAAAACTGAACTACTTAATTATCTTTACACGGGGAAGATTCCGACTTGTGATCACTCAAAATTGGGTATTATATCCTTGAATTTAAAACCGAAGTCAAATTGTGTACATATAGGACTGATACTAGACTCCAAATTAAATGGGAGGATAAATGTGAATGAGTTAAAAAGGAGGAAAAGAAAGAATACTTTTGGCAAGAGACGGGATAAAACACCCACCGTCGCATCGTGTACTAGATGAACACCGTTGAGATCTATCCTCACCTATAGAATCTTGGTATGGTGGAATTCTGTAGAGAAAGCGACTAACCTGAAAAGTCTTACTAAGATACACAGAGCTGCCTGTCTAGACATTACAGGAGCTCTCCGAACAATATCGACGTCAGCAATGGAGATTATGCTAAGGCTCCTGTCGGGCTGTTAGATCCGGAGACTTTGGTCGCAGCAGAATACTAAAAATATGCCTTTAGGACTATATACGTTGAGCTACGCATTCCACACTATCCCACAGCTAGACTTTGAAAAAGTCTGACAAATGTGTCTTTACATTCGACTCGAGAATGGATGTGGGAGTGGGAGCCGGGGTGTAACCAGCATTCCTTCAAAAACAAGAATTTTGCGACCTATCAGACTACTGTAGTATGTTCCAAGCGGAGGTCCTAGCTATGGGTAAGACTGCTGGAAACAACCCATAACGTACCTATAGTGATTGAGTTATCAGGATTTATATTGACATCCAAGCTGCAATCAAAGCCTAGACTCGAACATCATTAGATCGCACCTAGTTCAGCGTTGTCGCAGTGAGCTCAGGAAACTTTATGTTAGCCACAAGGTTATTCTCTGCTGGATCCCTGGCTACGGAGATATACCAGAAAATGAGCCAGCTAGATATCTATGGCTCAAGATATGTCTTAGGAAGACAGAGACTTGCTAAGGAGGAACCATAATGACATTCGGAATCCAAAATCTTACTGCAGTTATTATGGCCTCTTTGGCAAACTATATAGCATACAGTAGTAACAGTAATTAGACGGTGTAATATATTAGGTATAAATCAAAGGGTTTCGCCTTCTAAACTCAAATTTCGAATATTTTTGACATTATTCGAACTACGTACGAACAAAGATACTATGCTGACTACGTTTCAAACCCGATTATCAAAACGTAAATAGTTGTATGTTACAAAAATTTCATCCGAATTTTTCCTATAGCACAAACTTGTGTTATAATATATTTTTCTTTTTTAAGTTTTATATCGCAAGGTATATTAAGTCTTCCTTAAAATGGATAAAGAAGAATTTTAAGAACTGGTACCTTGTTTGGATCAATAAGAAATCAAATGTGCTATATGTAGCTGTTAGACGTTGATGCGAAAAACATTATGTAAGATGGCTTAGAGGGGGTAGACATCGGTAGTTCTATTACTACCACATTATAAGTGAAAAACGCTTGAAGATTGCCGTGGCAAGATACTAACGGAAACCATGTTAGCCGAAGAAAGGCTTAAGGTACATCACGTACGAGACAGTACCAAATAATTGGTATTTCTAGAACAGTTTCCCTAAAATGTAAATAAGGTGGCGTATAAGAAAAGATTCCATTATATTAACTGCGAATGAAAGTCTAGGTTGTGTCCAAATGAGCCTGACAAAAAGAAAATTAAAACACAAAAGTCTTGAAGAATACGATCAATATTCTACTAGCGAACCACAGAGGCGCCCTAAATGGCGAAATGAGTACAAGCAAGTGAAGTGTAGTGTTCTGTATGATATAAGAAGACAGGAATGCTAATCGCGCACATAAAATATGAAACGGGATCATTAGGTATTAGGCAGAATAGTATATCGAATAACGAAACATATCTAGGTAAAGCATTCGGCTAAAAAGATACTGTAAAGAGCCAGAATGGAAGGATGCTGACTATAGTGATGGAAAATAACGCAGTATATAAAAGGATATTTCTACCATATTCTAAATAGAACCTAATTAGATACAACGTCCAGAAAAAATAATATAACAAGAACGTTCCATCTTTACGAACTGATACTTGGGGACAATTCATAGAACTAATAACGGCTATGTGGGTGGCCATATTATTAGAGCCAATCTGCGAAAAATTGATTTTTATGTTTAATTTGAATTGAAACAATATTTTGAGGTTAGGTATGGACTTATGATAAGTTTTGCCAATTAAACGGCGTCGCTTGAGCGCCTGCTAAAAATTATCAATGGCATTGAGGTCAGATGAATATCCGGGCGTCTCAAGAACCTTGATTTGGTGTATCTCTTGAAATTTGGTCACTTCTTTTTTTCATAAAGACGAGATCTTCATCTGGAAACCATGTTTGGGCCTGTGTTAGCATTGATCCTGCCTCATGGTCTTTTGAACAATGTACAAGCAACCGGTTCCTTTCCTTCCATGCTGATGATTAACCAGACCAATGATGCTCACTGGATGCTTCACCCTTTTTACAATGCAATCTTCATTGTATTTTTCTCCGGGTCGCCTTTCGACAAATGTGGCCTTATCATTCAATATTGTGCTGATGATTTGTTGGAAACAAACAAGAGATGATATCGCCGAATCTTTGAGTCAATAATGAATTTTATCAAAAATATTAAATAAAAGGTTTTATGAATAGAACTTAAAAAACGTCTTTTTCCAGCCATCTGTTATCTAGTTCCGGTATTTGTTTGCCCAATTTAGCCGCTTTTGCATCATTATTGCAGTTGAAGCGATTTCTTGGCTTGCCGATGGCATTTGAATTTTAACACCGATACGTTAATTCCGGCATCATGAACTTGTTGTATGACTAACCTTCTAGGTGTTTTACGGGTTTCGACATAAATATCTCTGATTTTCCTTGCGTCACGTGGAGTAGTATTTTTTTCCGGCCACATCCTTAGCACGCTTTGGGGTTAATTCCAAATTAGAATCCATTTTTTCTTTATACGGACCCTGTTGCTCTCGCAACTTTAGCAATTGACGCAATCTTCCTGAGAGAATTTATCGTGTGTATTAGTAAGTTTTTAATCTCTGATATTTTACGAGGAAAAATGTCCTTGGCCTTCCCCATGTTCAAATCTTTCTACCAACAGAATCACGCAAGGAAAGACAAATTTATATGACACTTAAATCACTAAAATCACTCAAACCTTTTGCCTGTAATAATATGATTTTGATAAAAACAGTTTTTTTGCAATAAAATTACAAAACACTTCAGAAAATACTGCGAGCATGTGCGGATATATAGGAGTCATAATTCTACTCTAGCGATCTTAGGTATTGCCAGGTAAGCCAATTGTTGCAAACAGTGATGTTCTCACGATAAAAACCCAGCATAGGTATTTGAATTACTGATTTTCCACAATATTGTCATGTAAATTGAAATAATAAATGTTTTTATTAGTGGCTCTAATAATTTGGCCATCCACTATAACTTGTTTGTGAATTATTTCCAATATCCAAGAATATTGCCAGATGTTTTCCAATCAATACTTGAAAGGATATGAAACACCTTTGACAATTGGAGAGGAATTTATTCATTGTCGAAGAAGATTCCTCTACTTATATGATTTTGGCGACTAGAGTCGTCCAAATGAATAGGAAAGAAGAAAGTTGGGTTCGGAAACAGACGCTATTGCGTTGTTCACAGGGGCGGATTAAAATTTTCGCCCCTGGGCGATAAAAACCCTGGTTGAGGAAAGAAAAAAAAAGCTAAGGTTTTTTGTTAGGAAATTCAAGACTGCCTAATCCAGATACAACAATACTTTTGCATCTTTAGAAATATAATTCAAAATTTCATTAGAAACGTTGATTACTGCCAGGTCACTTGTCTTCTCATTTGAAAGTGTGTTTCTGAGTGTTTCTGGTCCTGACAACATTCCAGCGATATTTCTAAGTCAATGCCGTGATCCTATTTCGATGACTCTTTCATATGTTTTTAATTTGTCGTTATCCTCGGGACTGTTCCTCAATGAGTGGAAAATTTCATTCGTTCGTCCTATACATAAAGCGGGTGCTAAAAACTGTGCCAGTAATTACCATCCTATTTGTAAAATCTCTGCAATTCCGAAGCTATTTGAAAGTATTATCTCTGAAAAAATTTCTTTTCTAGTTAAGGAGTACATTTCTATTCACCAACATGGGTTTGTAAAAGGACGCTCTACAGCAACCAATTTAGTTTCCTATGTCAACTTTTGCTTAAATGTCTTAGAACAAGGTAGTCAGGTTGTAACACTATATACTGATTTCGCTAAGGCATTTGATAAGGTCAATATTCGCCTGCTTTTATACATACATACACGCTTAAGGCATTATTTTCAGCTTTCGTTAGGCCTATTTTGGAATATTGCACGGTTGTATGAGATCCGTACTATGTAACGCATTCTAACAGAATTGAAAATGTGCAACGGAGATTTACCAGCTCTTAGGAGACTTAACTGGACCGGTGATTTACCTCCTTATGATGCCAGATGCCAGTTGATTGGCTTACAGAAACTGTCTCTCAGACGTAAAATTTATAATACTATGTTTATTAGAGATGTTAATGAAAACAGGATTATTTCTACTGATATTTTAAAGCTTATCCATTTATATGTGCCAACTAAGCAGATAAGACTGCGCCCCATTCTTTTTGAAACTTTCCATAGAACAAATTATGGCCTCAGTAGTCCATTAAGTCATTGTATTCGGCAGTTTAATTTGTGTAGCAGCATAATTGACTTTAGTCAAGATAGAGTTTCTTTTAAAGCTCTGTTTCGGACTTTCTAGAAAGCTTGCTATAACTATAAAATTAGATATGTTCATACTTTTTGTTACATAGTAGGTTAGTTTTTAGTTGACGTTCTTACCAAAACATAATTTCAGATTTAGTATATGCATGGTCTGTTGATTTTGTAATCTGTAGACTAAGAATAATAAATAAATAATTTTTAATTCTTCTTAATGTGGAAAAACACCTCTCTCCAGAGAAGTTTGTAGATGGAAGGCAAAGGTAAATTTTCAATACTACCAAGCTATTATGAAACGTCGAGATCAGTTTTTTAGATTTTAAATTTTGTAAAAGTTCTCCCAAATTTAGGTAGTCATCGTGGTCACTACGATTAAAAAAATATTTATATTGAACACATTCCTGAGGAAAATAATCAACCAGATCGTTTTTTTTTTTTATAAATGTCTTTAAGTTGTTGCGCTTTTATTTTTATTTCCTCATCAGATGATAGCACAATTTTGTTTTCCAAAAATCCGAATAGATCCAAAATTTTCTTATATACTAATTTTCTTTTTGTTAGCTCTGTAAAAAGTGTGTCTGCAATTGTAATTAAATTGTGTCTCATTTAATCTAGTTTCGTCGTGTTGTAGCTTTCTTTTTTTGGTCCTTTGGTGATTTGATAATCCTGACACTCAGTTATTTTTTTCCTTAATTTTTTCAAAATTATTGAAATTATTTCTTAGAGTATTTATAAATCCTAGCGATGATTCATATAATTTCAAAACCAAAAGCACGTGGCTAAATAATTACCTGATTGTTCCTCATCCAAATGTTCTATCCTTCCTCTAAATGCCAATCGTTGTTATAAAAATAGAATAGAATAGTGTCCACCCTGCCTTGTGTCTTCATTGTTAGAATGTATGTAGTGATATTGTTTCTATTGTTCTGTCCAAATGTCTTCAATCATGGAAACCATAAACAAATGCCTTCACATTTCAAGTATTTCGACTGCTAAATAATTTGCACGGTAAAGCAGTATACCTTTTTAGTAGATGCGGAATACAAGAGCTAATAACGGCGTATAGTTTCGCCATTGACGAGTTGAATATAAAACATTTTTCTTGTTGTATACCTGGATTCATTTTTATAAACTCTTTTTGAATTTTTCAAGTCAAACTGATCTAAATCTTGAAAGAATATGATTTTATAATCTTATCAATAAAACTGTCGCTAACGTTGTTTTCGCCTTACAGCATGCAATGGAAAACAGGGCTGCCAGGCCATTTAATTATTCCTAACTAAAGGGTTTTCCAATAATAGGTGTTATTTTGATATTCAAAGAAAAATGTCATTTTTTGAGATAAATGATCGGATCTTTATCTCATTATAAAGAGGAAGGTATGCCGTTAATAATGGAAAATAACATCAGCCAAATGACCACCACGACCACACCTACAGGACCATATCCTTTTCATGAAATTTTCCATAACCAAATCGCAAAGTGGCTGCCCTATGTCCTCGATAGCCTCACGAATTCCATCTTTGAGGTCTTGAATCGACGCTGGGCTGTTCGCGTAGACCTTCTCTTTCATGTGGCCCCAAAGGAAGAGTCGCAAAGTGTTAAGTCACAAGATCTCGGTGGCCAATTGTGATCACCTCTTCGAGAGATAACACGGTCCGGAAACTTTTCCCGTAAAAGATCAATGGTTTCGTTGCTTGTATGGCACGTAGCGCCGTCTTGTTGAAAGTAAACGTTCTCCAGATCAAAACCATCCAATTCCGGCCATAAAAAATCATTAATCATCTGTCGATAGCGCAATCCATTCACCGTAACTGTTGCTCCAGCCTCATTTTCGAAAAAGTAAGGTCCAATGACTCTGCGGGACCATAAACTGCACCAAACAGTCACACGTTGAGGATAGAGAGGCTTTTCAACAATAACTCTTGGGTTTTCCGAGCCCCAGATGCGACAATTTTGCTTGTTGACGAAGCCATCGAGGTGGAAATGGGCCTCATCACTCAAGATGAGTTTTCGATGGAATTCCGGATCATTTTCATGCATTTCAAAGACTCAATCAGCAAAGACTCGACGTTCTTGATGATCGGCCGGCTTGAGTTCTTGTGTTAAATGAACTTTATAAGCCTTAAGACCCAAATCTTTATGCAAAATACGGTGTAATGACGTTTGTGGAATGCCTAATTCCAAAGAACGACGAGGAATGGACAAATCTGGGTTTTCTTCAACACTTTCGGCTACAGCAGCAATATGCTCGGCTGTTCTTGAGCGACGTGCACGGATTTTATTCTTCACATCACTAACTTGTTCCGACAGCTCGAATTTTTCTACCGATTTCTGTATTGCGGTCCGACAAGGTGCTTCACGACGACCCAAAAATGTTCGAGTTTTACGAACCGTCTCTGCCACATTTTCACCATTTTTATAGTGAATTTTAATAATTTCAATGCGTTGTTGAATCGTGTATCGTTCCATTTTTATTAATGGCGTTGTTTCTACTTGTCAAATGTCAAAAAATGACAGCTCCAAAAGTGACATCTACCGAAATAGTGGGCTAATTAAAATAACACCTCTTATTGGAAAACCCTTATATGTTAAATTTACAATGTATGCTATTTGGCGGCTATTTGGTCTCATCAGTATGATTATCTCTGATTGCTTACCACAGAAATTCGATGATAGAGTTCACTCAATCTGCACACCTCAATGCATTTTGTAAATACATTGGAAGAAAAAAAATAATTTTTATTATTCTTTTTTCAATGAATTTCAGTCTAATAAAGACGAGAAAAATTTCTAGTTGAAAGCTATCGCACAAAGTAGGGTTCGATGTAAGGATACTGTTGTCATTACATATCCCTTGCAAGTTCTTGGATGAGAAGAGGTTGAGTAGATGTAAGAAAGAAAGCGGGTGTTTGGATGTTCAAGTGGCTGCTAAGTTTGCGAAGAGGGATGGTTTTAAAGGATTGGGTACAACTAGAATGTACTCAATATTAAAACAACGACGTCAAAAATGTCGCTGATGCTTGTGTTACCTCCAATGACTCTCATCAGGTATTCATTCCGCATCAAAAAATCTACATTGATCTTTTACCAATATACTGTTAAACTATATACAATGAGTAACCATCAAAAACCGTGAAAAAGTTATTAAAATCGTCACTCAACTGTAAACCAAAATAATGTACGCAATCAATTCTAACCTTCCTTCTCCTCATCCACCCCTTATCATTCGATCTAGACTAAAAACTATTTGCATCATGAATTTGCACCTTTAACGACTTTTTTGCTTGAAGTAAAACTTTTTTGTGTGATTGTTTTTAGAAGAAAAAAAAAACGAACAGCTTTTTTTTTATACACAAATGCACATACCAACTCAACAACAAGAAAATTTTTAATAACCGGTTAAATTAATCTTAATGCACATCACGCCATAAAGAAAGTAAAATTGTCATGCGCGATGCGCAACAGCGCAAACTAACGTGTGATTAATTTCGCAGTATGAACTTTCACGTTTTCATTGCGCCATCAAAAGGTATTTTTTGTTTTTTACTGACAGAGGAGCGTGGGAAAAACTTCAGTGATGATGAAAATCAGAAGTTAAATTGGATACAGTAGGGGAATAGGTAGCTTATCTGTTACTTACATAAAAAAAGGAAAAAACAAGAGAAGCAATTTATTCACAATTTGCCATCTCATCTAGTTCGTTATCTTGGAAATGGTGTGATCAAAAAACTCTGTATAAAGTTTGACGTCAAAGTGACGTAAAGTGACGCCAGTTACCAGAAAGTTTCTGTTTTCTTTTATGTTTCCAACTATATAAATGATCGCAATTTTGTGCCTGTTTTCAAGGAAGTTATATCTGTGTACTTTAAATGTGTGACGATAAAATTACTGAAATGAGTAATATCACATTTGGATCTTCATATTTTTAAGATATTTTTACCAATAAAATTGTTGTCAATCATTTTGGAATGCGGAATAATCATTATTTTTGGAATTGATGCTTGCGCAATGATTTTAGCAGCTGACGCATATTACTTAGTTAAAGAAAACGAATTCATTCAATTAATAGTAGGAGAAATTTTGTTACTAATTAAGTTACTAAAATTGCATTAAAATAAAAAAAATAATTTCAATGTATGGACGTACACCCACGGCAGCTATGGTTGTTAAGAGGAGACAAGGAGTTCATACATAAAAATAGATATGTTGAAGGGGATAGCAGGGGGGGGGGGTTCGTACCAATTTTTTACCTGCACAATTTTTTGCACCTCTAAATAAATATAATTCTTTCTTGGAACTGGTTTTTTTTTGTAGTTTTAGATTAGATTGTATGACAAAATGGTTAAGGACTAATCGTGTTAAATTGGACCCTCTTCATCTGAAGTTGTAGACATTATTAACCATAACTTGATGGTTTTTTTCTTCCTATTTAATTGGTATGTTTCGGACTCAATTATTTATCGTTGTCTGTGGATGTCTGCTATTGCTGACTATGTTTTTTTCACCACAACTTGTGGGAAGAAGATAAATTGATTTAAAGATGAAGATTTCTGAAGTGATAGGAAGGAAGGAGGAAATCTACGAAGGTTTTGTCGAACTATATTCGTTTACCAAAATAAAATTTATTGTAGTTTACCTTAGACATGGATGATGTGAGACAATAGAAGGCGGCTCTGAGGTAAATATATAAAATGTGTATGCTTCAAGAGATATATCGTAAGAAAAATACCCTGGAGGTGAAAAATAAAGGAAATATATTTTGAAAAAGTAAGGTTTCTTCTTGATAAATTAGAAAGTTAGAAAGAAGATGCCGTATAGGGACATAAAGACTATAAATTGATCAGAAAATATCTATATGATTGACCTTTGAACAACAATACTAAAAATTTTGTTGATCCCTAACGTATTAGAGAATGCCGTTAAACGTTGAGGACTGAGGAAGATATGATTCAGGAGATTCTGAATATTGCAATGTTTGACATGGACATAAATTGGAAAATATCTGTATAAATCGATATCTCTTGGTCAAACGAAAGTTCATAGGCATCCTGGTAGAGAAAATATCGTCCAACATCAATATTGAACTGTGGCATGTCAGGATGGCATAGAGGAGTATAAATAGTAAACTACATATGCTGACCAGTAGTATAGCTGGTTTTCCTTGAGACAAGTGTAGCCAAAGTGAGTTGAAGTACCAACTCTTGAATTTACTAGGAGTTCAACGCATTTCCAATTCAATGTTTTTTGAGGGCTTTCCAAAGAGATTCAAGAAAAAGATGAGCCCATGAGTATAGGGAAGGTCCACAAATGTAAGTTAAACGGATTCGTCATAAATGGGGGCGTCCCATATGTGTTGCAAGAATGAAACTATGCTGACAATCTAGAATGTGGGTCTGTTACGAAGTAGGTTGAAGATAATTACGGTTCGAACGAACCTAGAAGATTAAAAGGGATGCGAGTGGTTTTAAACAACCTATACAATATAGAAGGATAGCATAGAGTAATCCAAAAATCATGAATTAGAAATGATGCCATACAGGGATTAAGAAATCAATGTCATCTAGGTAGGCCATCTTCAATTTGTTTAGTTTGGACCACTAAAACCACCAAAGTTCGAGTGCGGAAAACAACGAAATTTTCTGTGACCTTACAGATTTGGAGGGTGAACGCAAAGTACGTGCTCTGCACTCAGTGGTTTGAAATTCCAAAAAACCTTTTTTTTTAGTAGCAGTGAATACAACCAGAAAATATGCAATCACCCAAAGTAGGCATTGTGAATGTGTTTTGTGTAGTTTATACTTGAAAACAAACCAAGAGCAAAGATTAAATACTGTCATCTAGGTTGGCCATTTTATGTAGTCAGGGTTGGCCCACTGTGATTTTGGGCTTCGAAGATGCACAGAAAACGTCCAGCACCAATCCCAACGAAGTCCAATAAAACACAAGATAAAGGAAGATGCCAGCCCAAAAAAGCGCTGAAAAAGCGGAATAGGATAGAACAAAAGATGCACAAAAGAACGCCTCATACATTTTCATAGTAGATTTATAAATTAAGCGAACAGTACAAATAATTCGCTTTAATCGACAGAAAAAATTGTTCTCTTATCGACAGAAAAAATTGTTCTCTTATCGACAGAAAAAATTGTTCTCCTCAGTATATAGTATAGGAGTTCTAGAACAAGGTAAGTACACAAAAGAGCACACAAAACAGAAAAATGTAACAAATTTGGCTTTTTATTTCATTCAATTAATATTTCTAGGTCATATTCAATCATTCCAGCACATTTTTTGTCAACTGACCAACCTAGATAGCACTGGCCGCCTTAACAACATTTCCTTTTTTTCAATGCCTATATTTTTTTTTTATTTTTCACCCAATCAATCTGCAATGTTCAGAAAAATTTTTCCTTTTTCTCTGAAATTTCCAAAGATGTCCTTAGATTTGGCCAGATTCTTCCTTAAGCGGAAGTTATGGGCAAAAATCAAAAAGGTTGCTAACCCTGACGACAATCACTATAACCTTTAATTACTATCAAGAGAGCTCAGGTAAGCCAAGGTCTTGCATTTTGGTGAAGAAAGGTATGGATTTATTTGCCAACTGGGAGTGTGTATATGGAATCGTCGCCAAGATTCTTGGCTTCATCTTATTTTGGGCACGATAAGGAATAAATTCAATAAGCTCATTGTAGGGAAACATACCACACTCGCGGACGAGATATTGCAGTCTACGAAATATCTAAATACATAAATATTGCCTTCGTGAAACCTTGTCCACTGCTGCGTAATCCTTCTTTGGAGGAATACGAGCTTAAGTAACCTTACCGCATAAAATAAAAAAAAAGGAAGAAGAAGTCAGGAGAACTGGGACCAATTTAATATAGGCCTCAGGGATTGATAATATATGATTCGATCACGATATCAGACATCTGTACTACCAGTCAACTCCCATCAAAGCACTAAATTTGAATACCAATCTTTGGGGACTATGTTAAAATTATTCTCTGCTGGATACTTATAGCCATAGAATTACAGCAAGAAACGGGGCATCAAACGAACTTACCAGAATGCAGTGTTGGGCAAAATGCAATCTGATAGATGATTAATGATTACGATTACAATCTGAAATCTATAATCATGATTACAGATTGATAATATTAATCAGAAAAGTAATCATTTATGGCGATTAATGATTGATCAATCGTAATCGTAATCATGATTACATTTTTTGATTACAAATTTGCAAAAGGTTTAAAATTGTAGTTAAAAGAGAACAAACATTGTTGTATTTCTATCCCGAAGTCGGTAGTGAATAACTCGCATTGCCTTATTCTACAACAGCTGCATTCTGCCCTTGAATTCTTGAAATCTAATCTTTTTCGCTATCTTTTTTCAAATATAATCAAGATACTCGAATTTAAGCTGTTGATCAGATATGTGTGAGTCTCTATCAATCGAAGCACTTACATTCTTTACACTGAATTCAACAGAGCCTTGGAGTTTCCTACAATAAAAACTCTTACGATTACAGATTGTTTGGTTTCTTAGAACTAAATTTTAAAATCTCTTGAAAAGTTTCATTTGTAATAAAACAAATGTAATCATGTAATCATGATTACGGTTACATTTTCCTAAGATTACTCGATGTAATCATGATTGATGTGTAATCATGATTGATTTAACCATGATTATTAATCTGATTACAAATGTAGTTGATTACGCCCAACACTGCCAGAATGGCTTTTCCTATTGATGTAGGTCAAAATATTCCATAATTAGCAAAAATTTTCTAGGTCTACATGCTCCAAAGCTGGGAAATCATAGATTTGTGCAATCTCAAGTCAGCTAAATAAGAGCCGAAATATGTCACAGGAAGATCAAAGCTGAGCATAGAAATTATGTATATCCATATTGGCATGCGCAAACTTACTGTGGCTATCATTAGACTGGGCACTGCATATTTGCCTAGTATTTGGAGAACTCGAACAGGGTGCCTATTCTTGAATTATGAATGGTTTTCACGAATTCGTTATATAACGAATGGTTGAACCCCATTCGTTATGTAACGAATGGTTTGCATACGAAAATAACGAATACGGATTTCAAGAATACCACATGCACATTCATTTCGAATGGTTTTGACAGCTTAACGAATACGGAATCTGCCTTCGTTATCAAGAATAGGACCTTAAGGACTTCTGTAGAGGTTGTATGGATGAAGAAGAAATAGAAAGCATTCAACATTTTTTGTATGAACATTTCAACGATTGCAAATGAAGAAGAAACATACTGGATCGCTATTAGTATAGGTATTAAAGGAACATAGGAAACAACAGTTTGGGAACCTAGTAAAGTTCATTAATTCTTCTGACTGGTTCTAGTTTCCACAACTAATTAACTAAATATCACCACAGGAAGTTTCCGGAAAAGATGGCATTCATCGGACCAATTAAATCAAAATCTCTAGTTTGGATTTCATATAATAAATATTTCAACATAAACCAGGTGTCGGTTTGCAAGTCGATCTCAAACTATGTGTTAATAGCCATCTTAGAAGGAAGTTCCATTATATTATAGAATAGTAGAGAAATTTTGCTTCGTGGATGATCATTTTGGTTGTGGTTTTGTATTGCCTTCGACAACTTCAAACACCCCATATATTCTAGAAATACTTTCAAGGAAACTTAAGCTTTTATTAACAATGAAAATAATTTTTCTAATCTATCTAGTAGATTTAAAGGGTAAATTTAAATTTTTGAATTCTTAAAACGCAAATTCTAATATTTCTGCATCATACATCTATTGCGTTCTGAATTAACCGAATAATACGCAAAAGTTAACTGCGTTGTGTGAATAACAAAAAAAAAAAAATAGATATTTTTCTTACAAAGACTTATGGTACCCATATACATGAAGAACACGTACATATACATACTTCGCATTCAATAATAAAAAAATAAGAAGTTGAAGATCTCCAGTGGCGGAAATTTAACTCTTTCATTTCTCCAATAAGTAAAACCATAAAATGAGGAGGTTAAATTAAGTCGGAGGGCAAACAGATTAAAAAAATATTTAATTAAAATTTCCGATTAAATAAATTTATTTTCTTCAAATTAATGCATTTTCGTAATAAACAATGACGATTTATTATAAATTTGCAAAGACAAAAAAAAATTATTTCCATCCAACAAAGTTTTTTTTACCCCTCTCCCCCTCAGCATATTGTGACGTCAATGGAAAGAGCACTATTAATGTAAAGTCTGACGATAATGAAATCACAAACAAGATTTCCAGTTAAATTGAAGCGTGGAGGTATGTACCTACAAAATGATTTTATTTTGTTTTTATTTTCTCGGTCTCTACAACTTTGCGAAAAATAACTGTTTATTTTATTTTTAGTATAAGTTGAACAGATGTTCCACAAGATGTTCATTTCTCAGCCAAGGTCATTCAACAGCTTAACTTCATTTTTAGTAGTTTTATGTACAAAAAAAAAAAAAAGAAAAACAATAACAATGAAATGCGCATAAAATTATGCATACTCGTCGTACGTCTTTATTTTTTAATAATAACTCTTGGTTTATACTAAATACAATTTTGCCCTGACTTCTTTGGAGATGTTTATAAAAAAAGGAGACATTACATCACAATGTAGGCATTAAATATAACTCAAGGTCATACATGAATCTCTTGGGACCAAGATGATGTATAGAAGATATAAAAACTTGCGATTAACATAGCCACGTCTAAGTTTTGAGGAAAATATGATCGTAAGATCGTGAAGATTGTTTTATTAGATTTTGTATTAAGTGAAAGGAGAGTTGGAGGAGTTTCAATGAAGCACTAAAAGTTTCCGAACAAAATTTTTCAGCTATGATCTATATCATAAGCCACAATCATGATGCTGTATATGTTTTTTTATATACATACATATTTGCTGGAAAATTGTGGTTTTCATTGGTTGAACTGAAGTTTTGTTTTTAATAATTAGAGGTTTATACCCTAGACACACAGCACGATCTAATGAATTATTAGTACTAACTATTCATTAAAATGCAGTGTGTCACACAGTATATGTACGTCATTATGGCTCGAAAAGCAGATGATAATTCATTATACAGGGTGGGCCAAAAGTCACCATGGGGTTTAAAAATTTAATAACTTTTTCGTTTATATATTTTTTTTATTTTTTTTTTAGATTATAAAATATACAAAATGAAAATTTTTTTACGCTAAGTATGGAAAATAATGTCACTTAAATGACCGCCGTTATTAGCTTCGCAATGATGGGCTCTTTTTAGAGCATTTTCCATAACATCTTTCAACATTTGTGGCTGTAGCGCTCGAATTTCTGCAACAATGTTGGCCTTGAGTTCAAGGATTGTCTCGGGCTTGTTCACATATACTCGCTCCTTCAAATAACCCCAAAGAAAATAGTCGGGTGCTGACAAATCTGGCGAACGCGCTGGCCAATTAATTTCCGAATTTCATGAAATTATTTGCTGTCCAAAAATTTGCCTTAAAAGTGCCATTGTGTCTCGGGCAGTGTGGGCAGTGGCTCCATCCTGCTGAAACCACATCTCAGGTCTGTTTTCAAGAGCAGGACGTAAAAAATTGTCTATCATAAACCGATACCGCTCTCCATTTACGGTTACAGCACTTCCATCTTCATTTTCGAAGAAGTAAGGTCCAATGATATTTTCAGATGTAATGCCACATCATACTGTACACCTAATGGGGTGCAATTGGCGTTGATGAATGGCTCTTGGATTTTCAGAACCCCAGAACCTACAGTTCTGCTTATTAACAAAGCCATTCAGATGAAAATGAGCTTCATCACTCATAATCAGATTTTCAATAAAGTTGATTTCATTTCTGGCCAACTGTTGAAATTTAACTGCAAAATTTAGACGTTGCCGATGATCTGCGGGTCTCAATTCTTGCACCAATTGCACCTTATATGGGAATAACAGTAAATCTTTTTTTAAAATGCGCCGTAGTGACGTACGAGACATCCCTAGCTGAGCAGAACGCCTTCTGGTAGATGTTTCTGGTGTTTCGTTAACACTTTGCTCTACACGTTCAATATTTTCCGCAGTGTGAATTATACGCGGTCTACCGGTTCGAGGCAAATCACTTACGGTGCCATGTTGGTGGTGACGATCAACTAAGCAACGAATCATGGCTTCAGAGGGCGAAATTCTGTCGTTAAAATGGCGACGATATGCTCTTTGCGTTAAAATAATTGATCGCTGATTTAAGTAATAAAATTCTATTATTCTGGTTCTTTGTTCAGTTATGAATCTCTCCATTATTTATTCTCCAGATGTTATTTATATAATCTAAAAAAAAAAAAAATAAAAAAAAATATATAAACGAAAAAGTTATTAAATTTTTAAACCCCATGGTGACTTTTGGCCCACCCTGTAGTTCTAATGAGGAAAAATTTGCTAGATTTAGCATATAATTTAAGTATGGAGCTCCGATGTGCATCTGCCGATTTGAAAAATAAGAAGAAGAGCAAAGCACAAAGTAATTATGTAAAAATATTTTTTAATAAAATGTTTTTTTCATTTCTCAATCGTTAAATGAAATAAAATAAAAATAAATAAAAATAAAAATTAAAAAAAAAAAACAAATTTTATCGCGTTAATTCGATCCATATTGCTTTTTTATTGTGATAAGTTTATGAAAGCCAGTTTGACAGAACAACTTAATTAAAGAAATGGCTGTGTGTCTGCAGTTTATAATGAATTATTATACACTAATGAGTCGTTAGTTATTTCTTCATTAAGGGGGCATTAGTTTATTATAGTTTATTTATTTAGAGAACAACTACACAATTAAATCTTTCAATTTATAATTATGTGCAGGAACTACGAAAATTGGAAAAACGAATATTTATATATATTTAATTAAGCTAATTTTGAATTAATACATATTATGTATGCTAATTAGTAAATAAAGAAATTACATTATTGACTAAAGAATACTGCATGTTTTACTGTTGAAAAAAGCTATATAACAAGAATGGGAAATTATGTCGATTGCTGCTTCTCTTTATTTTATTTGGCAGAGCATTCCACAGTCTCACAGATTGTACCAAAAATTGATGTTCAGTAGTTCGATATTTGAAATTAAGTGTTTTTGATGATTGTACAAAATTAATTTTATTAAATAACTAAATGGGCTTCTGGCTATAAATTATATTTCGCAGAAACAGTAGTATTCTTACTCCCAAATATGACTTAAGTGTACATTCGAAGATTGACTTTATATATATGGAGAGACATGGTCATAGCGCTTCAAATTAAATATGTAACGAATGGCAGAATTAAAAGCAACATTTAACTTTCTCCAGGTGGTAGAATCGAGTGCATACAAGATTTCACATCCATAAGTTATGAGAGGCACTACAAATGATTTTACTAAAAACATGCGGATATTCTGAGGAGTATATACTGCAGATGCTGAGAGCTTGCGGAAGATAACAAATACCCTGCAAATAACACGGTTAATATAAACAATCCAGCTTAAAGTTTGATTGAATACTATACTCAGGGTATTAACTGATTTGTTATATGGGATAACCTAATCATTAATCTTCAAAGCAAGGAAAAAAGATGTATCAAGCTCAACTTTAAATATATCTATTGAGGCGGACTTTGAAGCGATAAGATTTAGCTTATTCTGCAGTGCCCAAGAATGTATGTGCATAAGATCGATATTGGCACAGTGTACTGCATTATCAATTGATTCCAGTGGCTTAGAGATATAAAGTTGAAAGTCGTCAGCATACACATGAAATTTATAATATTTGACTACCAAGGTTAAGTGATTAATGAACATAGTGAACAGTAGTGGGCCTAAAACTGATCCTTGAGGAACCCCTGTAAGAATGGGAAGAAAATAAGAGGATATATTTCCACAACTAAATCGCTTCTGACGGCCACTAAGGTAAGACATTATAAGCTTACATACAGACGAGGAAAAATTGAAGTGAGCGACGAGCTTATTAAACCAAAGTATGTGATCCACATTGTCAAAAGCCTTAGAGAAGTCCAGCAGTACAAGTACTGTCGCCATATTAGAATCAATTGTATTACGAATGTGATCGGATATTTTAATCAAAGCAATTTCGCAGCTATGCTTAACTCTGAAACTAGATTGATATTCGGATATCAAGTTATTATTTTCAATATAACATAAGATTTGATTATGCAGTATTTTCTCGAAGACCTTAGAGAAGAATGGAAGAATAGAGATAGGACGGTATGCTGATGAAGATTTTTTAGGAATTGGTATTATCTTAACTAATTACCATCTTTTGAGAAAACAGAAGGAAGTTATGATAGCGTTTAAGTTGTATAATGAGAAATCTTGTAATGTAAGATTTCTTTATTTATTTATTTTATTTATTTTATTTACGCAGAGATTGAAAAACATTCCAACATTCATTGGTGCGAAATCGTTTCCATCTACGGTAACCAAAGTTACGTTGAGCAATAAGACTTTCAATTCTTCTAGTTAACCATGAACAACAGGGATTAATTATAATTCGAGTTTTGATTGGAACGTATTTATCGCAAAGATATTCAATGAAATTTTCAATACAACTGACTTTATCATCAATTGATGTGAGTGAAGAAATAATATCCCAATCAAGTTCAGCAGCTTCATTTAAAAGGATATCATGATTAACACAACTAAAATCTCGGTATGAAAAAAATTTGATTTGTAAGAGAAATAAGCTCTAAATCGTAAGCAAGAAAAATTAGATCATGTCTAGAAAAACTAGGAGGAGAGATATGATTAAAAAAAATAACGGGTTTTCCAAAAAGAGGTGTTATTTTGATATTCAAAGAAAAATGCCATTTTTTGAGATAAATGATCGGATCTTTATTTCATTATAAAGAGGAAGGTATGCCGTTAATAATAGAAAATAACATCAGCCAAATGACCACCATGACCACGCCTACAGGACATTATCCTTTTCATGAAATTTTCCATAACCCAATCGCAAAGTGGCTGCCCTATGTCCTCGATAGCCTCACGAATTCCATCTTTGAGGTCTTGAATTGACGCTGGGCTGTTGGCGTAGACCTTTTCTTTCACGTGGCCCCAAAGGAAGAAGTCGCAAGGTGTTAAGTCACAAGATCTCGGTGGCCAATTGTGATCACCTCTTCGAGATATAACACGGTCTGGAAACTTTTCCCGTAAAAGATCAATGGTTTCGTTGCTTGTATGGCACGTAGCGCCGTCTTGTTGAAAGTAAACGTTGTCCAGATCAATACCATCCAATTCCGGCCATAAAAAATCATTAATCATCTGTCGATAGCGCAATCCATTCACCGTAACTGTTGCTCCAGCCTCATTTTCGAAAAAGTAAGGTCCAATGACCCCGCGGGACCATAAACTGCAGCAAACAGTCACACGTTGAGGATAGAGAGGCTTTTCAACAATAACTCTTGGGTTTTCCGAGCCCCAGATGCGACAATTTTGCTTGTTGACGAAGCCATCGAGGTGGAAATGGGCCTCATCACTCAAGATGAGTTTTCGATGGAATTCCTCATCATTTTCAAGCATTTCAAGGACCCAATCAGCAAAGACTCGACGTTGTTGATGATCGGCCGGCTTGAGTTCTTGTGTTAACTGAACTTTATAAGCCATAAGACCCAAATTTTATGCAAAATACGGTGTAATGACGTTTGTGGAATGCCTAATTCCAAAGAACGACGAGGAATGGACAAACCTGGGTTTTCTTCAACACTTTCACCATTTTTATAGTGAATTTTAATAATTTCAATGCGTTGTTGAATCGTGTATCGTTCCATTTTTAATAATGGCGTAGTTTCTACTTATCAAATGTCAAAAAATGACAGCTCCAAAAGTGACATCTACCGAAATAGCGGGCTAATTAAAATAACACCTCTTATTGGAAAACCCTTTAGATGACGTTAAACTTGTAAGAGTGATTTTATTGTTAACATTTACTATCTTTATTTATACGACACACACCTAATTTACGCATCATAGTTTGAATACCATTCCCGGGCAGCCATATATGACATATAAGCGACAAAACCACGACAAATTTTTGTCATTTTTCAACAAAATTATGTGACAAATGGGAGAGTTTATGGAATCGATGTTTCCTAAAGTGCCAAACACAATTCCGACGTTTCGATCCGATTCGATCCAAACGGATGCATGAGCACAATTGTTCCGTTCGGTTTGAAACACTATACTTTAAAATTTTGCCAGATTTTGTCTTTCATCCATGAAAACACTCTTTTGTTGTCATATAATTCATGTCTTTTTTTATTTCCTTAACAGAAGCCTTTTCATGCATCTTTGAGTATAAAGAAATCTTTACAGATGATTTTTCTAGGTTATGTCATCCGTAAAAGTTGAAATTTGTTCAACTTCTCCATTTCGATTCGATCCATTTGGATCCATTTCGGTGTAATGTGTCCAATTGCACGCATGTCTCATATATGCACATTTGACATTTGTACGAATCGGATCGAAACGGTGGAATTGTGTTTCGCCCTTAAGGCATTGATTTTCTTCAGAGACACTCTCTGAGTATACGTGGCTGAAATGTGATTACCCGCGGTTGTAATAACCATTATGGTCGTAGAAACTTATTCCACCATCATGTCGATGGTAGATGCTTCTAGCCACGGGGTTTATTAAAAGCAGGGGTAAGAGGTAATTAAAGTTTGCCAGTATGGGAAGGTCCGGCAGGTTGTTTATAAGTTGGTTTGGGTAGTTTGGTATTTTTTGAACTTGCTTGTTCGTAAATTGGAGTGATGTTGGCTGCCTCGTACACTACTCTGTTGGAAAAGTATGTTTATGACATATTGATGACAATTCAAAAAGTAACACTTCCAACTTCACTCTACCCTACGTCAAAATCTAATAAGGAAAAAAAAAACAAATTATCCATGCACCGGCCCACAAAAAAAAAAAAAAAATAGAGTGATGATTAAGGACACCTTTTATGGAGAAGACATTTATTTACGCCACGCTAATATATTCTTAGATATGATATAAAAATACTTAACGAGATGTAACTCCACTCGATACCTACCCACGGTAAAAAGTCTAAATAAAAAATAAATACTGTCACCGATATATGTAAATTTAACCTAGAACCATACTCATAGTTAATTTTAATTTATTCATTAAAAGTAAAATAAATAGCAAGAGAAAAATCTCTGAAGAAGTTCTTTGCAATTAATTATTTAAGATTTATGAATGGAGAATTTATAAAGAAATGCTAAAAATTTCACTCGTAATAATTTGAATAAACCTCACGCGGCATATCATGAGGTCTCTAGAGAAATGTTTACGCAGCTGTTGAGAGCACATGCGAAAACTTGTGCTGTCGTAAATTCCTTAAATTGGAAATTCCGGATAAGTTGACAAGTTAGCAATTAAGTAAATAAGAGCTACTATGTCTTATCTCTAGAGTTGGATAAAATTTCACCAAAAATAGGAATTAAGATAAGAAAAGTGAAAGAACTTGCTCTTATCTATATGAGAGACATGCTAACAGAATTTGTTTGATTAGTTTTTAATAGGAATTTTCCTAGTATAAATCTCATGCGTATGAGTAATTATCATATAATTTCCGGTTTCACTTTCATATCCGATTCGTTACATGTAGAATTGATAATAATAGCTTTGTGCTTTTCCAGTTGAAAGTTTCAAGGTCAAGAACAGTTTTCTACATCAATTACACAAACAAATTCGAATATTGGTCAACGGTAAAGTATATAACTGAAATTCGTCTATTTAAGTTAAGCTATTTCCTGTAAGGTGGCACTTGTTGGAATCTGATTATTTGATTGTTTCATGTTTTACGTTTTTCCTGAGAGTACTGGACCTTAGAGTAAAGAGAATACAGGAAGTGTGATAAGTCAAATTCTGGTTGTGTTAGAATATGTTACCGCTGTAGTGAGAGGTCAGTACAGGCGTGTAGTAGAATCAATATAGAGAGCGGGGCAACAAGATATATGGTTGAAAATATTGCGCTTGCTCCCAACGAAAATGCTCTTAATCGCTGTTGTCACTACGCCAAGGTATCCAAAAGGTTCTCAGCTGCTTCAAATATAGGCAGCTGATCATATATTTCTCCAATTTCGCCTATTGAAGGACCCCAAAGATAAGCCACGCTCATGTACACGAATTTGACAGGTATCAAAACTTCCTGTTCTCTCTATATTCTAGTCTTTCACGCGGTAAAAAAAAAATCGTTTTGTTAAAGAATGTAATTTGTACGCGCAGATTTTCAAACCATGTCCCTAAATTTTATGAAAATCGAAATTACATAAGTTTAGGTAAATTTTACATTTACCTAATTCAGTGGAAATTTACATATATATGCTGGCACAAATTGTTGCCATAAATATTAGGGATTTTTTTTACTGTGCAGGAAGGACGAAAATCTCCGTTTATTGGCCCTGAGTGTGTCTTTGGATACCCAAAAAGTCACCTCTCAGCTCAGATCAGGCTTTGGGAGGACAGAACTAAGAAGGAATACTGGGCAAGTACCCCGGGGCTGAGACAAGCGAAGAAGTTTATAAAGTATTCGCAACAGAGGACAAAAGCATTCCTCACACTCGGCAGAAAGGAACTAAGGTTCATAACGGGCCTACTTACTGGGCACTGCCCACTTAGATACCATCTTAAAAATATGGGTCGCTTCTGTATGGAAGATGATAAAACCGCTGAACATGTCCTATGTGACTGTAAAGATTTGTGCCGCATAAGGCTAAGACATCAAGGAAAGGCATTTCCATTGCCAGAGGATGTCGGAAAAATGGCCCCCAAGAACATAATAGGCTTCATCAAAGACCTTAAGTTCGAATGGGCATCCTAGGGCATTTAGGAGTAATGTCACAAAAGATCTTATAGGTCGCGGTGACAAGATGAGAGGCGGGAGTCCTGTCTGCATCCCCCGTCATTAATAATAATAATATTGATGAGAAAATGGATTATTCAACAGATAACTGTTGGGCAGTAGAATTCAAATCCGTTTCATCTTCTGCAGATCGATTTGTCACAGTGTGTGTTGTTGAAGTTCCTGATATTTCGTCACTACGGATAATCTGCTCTTGTTCTTCTGTCTTCTTTTTATATTCAGCTCCACTAAGCCGCTTTCTTCCATAACTCATTAATATTTTTTCTTTGCAACAATTTTTTTTATTTATTTAGACATACCAAAGCAATAGGAACACAAACAACCCAGTTTTTCCGTCTTCGACCAGTAGTCGAACTTGTATGAGTGGTACAAAGTGTGCGCAGAGGCAGATTTTTGGTTGGGGGCCGTGAACTGGGTGTTTCACCATAGAATATAGAGGTTTGCGGTACCGTCGAATGTACAATGAAAGGGAAGAGGGAAGCAAGACATCTAGACATCAGAAAACCGTCTTACAGAAATCCTTTTGATATTCCAAAGAAGTAAAATATCTAAGAATAATCCTAGACAGCAAGCTTATATGGAATCCCCCCTGGAAATGATAACTAACAAAGCCATGTGGGTATGCATTTCGGGAAAAAGTGTGGTCTGAACCCCAAAATGACTTTATGAATCTTCCAGGGCATAGTCAGACCCATACTTTCTTATGGGGCAAATGATTGATTGATTGATAAGGTGCAAAGGATGGCATGTTTTGACGCAACTGGCGCCTTCACATCGTGTCCTCAACGTGCACTTGAAGCCATTCTTAGCTTACAGCCTCTCTACCTCTTTATTAAAAGGAAAGCAGCGGCTAAGGCCAGATGAGCGCACCTCCTTCAGGGTGGGTCATCTCAGTATCTTCGACCAGATCAACATTAACGACCTAGAAGCTTCAACAGATACTATGGCCAAGAGACTTTCTTTTGAAAGAGGTTACAAGGTAACCATAAATGAAAGAAGCCAGATACTAGACAGAGGACTCCAGCTTCCGCAACGGGCCCAAGTCAGATATACTGACGGATACCGGAAGGACGGGAAAACAGGCGCAGGGGTGGTTGGTCCAGATGTAGAACTATCCATTCCGTTTGTGCCTCACTTTCCATTTTTCAGGCAGAAGTCTATGCTATAGAGGTTGGAGCTCAGGAAAGCCTAAATAAGGGCTGCAAGAACTCCAACATCTACATTTGCTCAGATAGCCAAGCTGCGCTCATAGCTCTTTCCTCTCAAGTTTTTGAGTCAAAATTAGTCTGGAGCTGCTACTCGAAACTCCAACAACTATCTAGGGACAACCAAGTAACCTTGGTTTGGGTCTCTGGACATGAAGGAGTGGACGGTAATGAAAAAGCGGACGAACTGGGTAAAACTGGAGCTGAATGTCCGATTACTGGTCCCTACCCCACATTCTGCCTACCAAAAAGCCACTTTAGAGTGGAACTGCATAAGTGGGAAAACAGACAATTGGATCTCCTTTAGCGTACCGCGCCCGGTATTAGGCACGCGAAAAAATACTTCAACCCGTCTCATTCCAGACGCGTCAACTTATTATACGTAGCAGACAGTCGCTCAGACTATTTGCTAACTCAGTCATTGGTCATCGCCTATTTCGTCACTTCCTGAAGAAGATAGGTAAATCAGACAGTGAACTGTGTCGACTGTGCGAAGAAGAAGATGAAACCTCGATGCACGTCATGTGTGCAGGTCTAAGGCTGGATATCACTGGAATAACAATTATCTCTCCAGATAATGTCTCCAATCTAACTCCAAAAGCAATAATCGAGCTCGTTAAAAGACTCGATTTTGCCTAATCACATTAGGGGAAGGCACAATAGACCAACTATGGTCGCGATGTCCGCAAGGCTCTGGAGGCATAGTAGCTCTATTCTCAACATTAACATTAAGACGGCTAAAACAAACAAAAAATCTATTCCCAAATTTGCCGCCGTTAAAATCTGCCGCTCTAGGCTCAAGCTTACTCAGCTTGCTGGTAAATCCGCCATTGCTGCCACGTTTCCGCACTATGTCTCTCAAAGGATGAAAAAAGAAGCCTGATCTATGTAGATCTGTTAACAGATCTAATACATTTTGGCTGGAGGAAATTTTTGAGTATAGAACAAATTAATTTTGATATAGATTAGAGGAGATTCTAGCGAGATCAAGAAGGGTTCCAAAGAAACCAACCCATAAAATGTAGCCATCCATAGATTTAATTTCCTATGGGAATACTAGTACATAGGTATATTATGACATAATTAACAAGCAACAAATTACAAAGTTTGCATATAATTTTCACTTTTCATCACATTATTTAACAAAGGTGAACACATGAAATAAGAAATACGCAGGTCACTAGGCTGCGGAAATTGTTTACGCACGCATAATTTTTGCATACTTGGAATGGCTTTCTGCTCTTTGTAGATGTTGTTTTTTTGGTTTTCTTTTTTTTTTAACAAAAAAAAAAAAAAAACTCGGTTTCGTCGTCACTAAGTCTAGTTGGGATTGGTGAGCGATTAAATAAAAATAAAACCGAAAATCGAAAATATATTTATGGTAAATTCAGACGTACAAACGTACGTATGACCCTAATTTCAAAATATATTTTTAAGCTTATCAATTAGATTTGATTTGCATACATAATTAAGACTGAGTCAGCAAAGTAAATTATTTCATTGATCTTACAATAATGATATGGCGACGTGATGCGACTCAACGATTTTAGATTTATTTAAAAATTAATTAGTTTACGGATATACTTAGGTAGATGGAATTCAAAACCATTATGAATTTGAATGAATGCTTTCCCCGCAATAAATTAGAGTTGAATGAAGTTTTGTAAAACTTGTGTTGAACTCCTAATGTTGTAATACATGGTCATTTCATATCAAATATGTGGGGCGACTCGGGTAGAGTGAGAGTTCTTTTGAATTTACTAAGTAAACACAATCGTCGGGTTTTAATGTTTGTAGTCTTAAGCTAGGAGTGTTGCTCGATTTACTATTGATTACGGTGAAAAATTCTGTACTATATCACAGCCAAGTTAGCCGTTCTTCTATATTTGACCACGATTTCCTATTTCCTGCTTACAATTTTGTTTATGACCAAACCAAAGTAATTTCATATCATATAAATTCATGTTTACTCGCTGAGGATTGTGAATCTCTGTCTTGGGAAATGGTTTTTTGCTTGCACTTCAGTGGATGATCAAGTTCAAATTTTTAATGATAATATAAACTATTTGCGTGATCGTGAGGCTCTGATTTCTTTCCGCAGAATTAAATATGACGGCTGCCTTGGTTTACGAATGAGATAAGAACTCTTATTTTTGAACGGTAGTTTTTATATAGGAAGTGTCTGCAGTTAAAAATTGCTAGCTGATAGCCGTACTCATTACAAGATGATTCGCAACAGAGTTAATACCAAAATCCGTTCTGCAAAAAACTGTTTCAATGCAGTCAAGTTTGCTCCCAACCTATCATCGAAAAAATTATTGGCTAATCTTAATATGTCGGGTGTTTTTGGCAGAGATGAGCCTCAATGTGATCTAAACTGACTTATGCTGCTATTGTATTTGAACCGATTCTCGATCTTCATCCGGTTTTGACCACCAGTGATCTGATAATCTGTCTTTTAGTTTCATCAACGTATCGATTAAATCGGAGGCTACTGGAACTGATGGGATTACCCCACAGTTTATTAAGATTTTGTTGCCTTGGATAACCAAGCCACTCATACATGTTTATAATAGTTGTCTCACGTTTTCACAATTTCCTTTGCAGTGGAAGATGGCAATGGTTTTGCCAGTGCCGAAAGTAAATAAGGCGAAAGATCTTGGCAACTATCGGCCAATTAGTTTATTGTGCTACTTAGGGAAAGTATTCGAAAAATTAATGTCACGAGCAATAACATATTACTTGGATGAACATAGTCTATTGAGTCCCTTCCAGTCTGGCTTTTAGAAGTTTCATAGTTTTGAGACTGCTATTATTGACGTTACGTCACATACATATTTGGAAATCCCTCGATATGAATCACGTGTGTATTCTAACGCTACTTGACTTTTTTAAAAGCGTTCGACTCACTTAATCATTCTAATTTGCTCTCAAAAATGGAAACGCAATTGAACTTCCTATCTTCTTTTTTAGCACTTTTTGATAGCTTTTTATCAGGCCGATAAGAATATATAAAAATAGGTTATACTAAATCTGGTATTTTGCAACTTGATTGTGGTGTGCCGCAGGGCTCAATCCTTGGTCCACTGGTATTCAGCTTGTACATCAACGACTTGCCCAATGTTTTTGAGAATTGTAACGTACACCTGTATGCTGGATGATGTACAGCTCAATCTTAGTCGACCTATTGGCCTGTCTGAAGACTGCATTGATCGTATGAATTCAGACATAGAGAGGGTCTCATTGTGGGCTAATTTGAACTGTTTGAGTTTGAATCCTGACAAGTCTCAGTATATTCGTTTTTATCGTAATGATTTTACTGTACTGGATCTCCTTCTCATTACACTTCTTGGTGTTCCAATCTTTTCTTGTGAGCGTGTAAAAAACTTGGGTGTGTATTTGAATACTAGGATGAAATGCTGTGATCATATAGGATACATAATTGGTAAAATATATGGTGACTTTCTGCTAATCTGCTGTCAACAAATACTCCAATGCTTTTGGTTAGATCACTTCTTCTTGCTCATTTCATTAATGGTAAATTGTTGTTACCTCATTTGGACTCTGTCTGTTCAGGGAGGCTAAATGTGGCGTTCAATGACTGTGTTAGATTTATCTACGGACTTAGACGATATTATCATATTTCCTCGTACAGTAACAATTTACTGGAGTGTTCACTCACTGAGTTCCTCCATCGTCGATTACTCATATCTCTTCACAAAATTATTTACTCTGGTAAACCGATGTACCTTTTTAGCCCACTAAGATTTTCAAATTCTCTGCATCATAATCATTCCTAGATTTCAATATTCTGTTCAAGAAGACTCTTACTTCGTTCGTGCTGTTCGTGCATGGAATCGCTTACCAATACATATCCAGCGCACTGTTTCAGCGGTCAGATTTAAGGTACTTCTCATGTCCTCTTATGATTAACATATACTTAATTGGTTGATTTAAACTGGAGCATTTGAGTTAGTTATGGGTTTGGGTCTTTCGAAAGGTTGATCGAATTATATTGCATTTCAGGCTGTAAATTTTTGAATTTAATGTGTAATTTGGTTTTTCTATTATTCTAAAATTTTCTTTTCATACCATTATTGATGTGAGGTTCTCTTCTTGAGTTATTAAAACTAATAACTGTTGTAAGTGCGTTAAAAGAATTTGTATTGATACTTATTTACTATTATTTAATAAACTGAATTGAATTGAATTTAAATAGGCATTATAAGTCAGGAGATTTTTAAAAATTTATAAATTTGAATATAGAATCTGGAATCCTGTTGAATCAACTTGCACCACTTTCACAGTTAATTACTTACTAGCTTTCATGAAATTTTCAAAAAACTAAGAATCTTTCTACACGATCGATGATTAGTGAAACTTTCATGATTTTTTACTCCCTGATCCCGTTTAGATCAAAAGTTGAAATTTTCATATGTTTTAATGGATAATATAAGGTAGAAAATAATAAAAAGTGAATAAAATTAAAAGTACGCTTTCTAGAATATTTAAGAATAAATAATAAAATTCATTATTCTTGATGTAATTTTCGCATATATTTTTAAGATGCCCATGAGCCCATATTTCACTGCTCTAGCATAAATAGCAAAATATAAATGAATTTTAATAGCAGATCAGCACAGTATATTTTCGAAATTTTAAAATTCCTAGAACTCCTGAAATACGCAATTTATCGGTAAATTTTTAAATATTATTTTTTTTTAAAAACCCACTAGTATGTAAAATTTGGAAAAAAATTGGTGATGGTCATGTTAAAATTAGGTTAGGTTAAGTAATTACCTAGCCATTTTCACACAAACCCCCAGTGGGTCCATTGTGCACCTTTCCTCATGGGATAATATAAAAATTAAAAAAAATTATTGAACTTTTCGACCCAGCGATCAGAGAGGTCTCATCAGTATGGTTATCTCCGATCGCCTACCATAGAAGATCAATGATGGAGGTCACACCAATTGCCCATATAAATCATTTTTATAAAAAGTAAGTGTGAATTATATGGTGGCAAGATTTCTCAATACTCTTTTCAAATTCGGTGATTGTTCCCCTTTTTCTGCCTGGCGACACATTGATAAACCAAGTAAAAATTATTATTACTTGGTTTATCCATGTGCATTTTGCAAGTCTCACTTGATTTTTTTGTTATGCATGGAACATGTAATTTAGTACGATTCAATAAATTTTTAATTTTATTTTGTTTTTTCTCTTCTTTTCTTGTGATCCTTATTTCTATTTTTTCTTTCTTTTTCTCTCTCTTCAAGTAATGAACTTCTGTTTAATGTTATTTGCTTGTATGTAAATTTTGCACATCCAAGCTTTAGTAGACTGTAGTAATAGCCTTAGTTTTTATTTTATTGTTAATTTGATTGATTGATGAATGTTATGAGTAAAAGAGCTCAAATGTAATATATATTAATAAACTAATTTGAAATACTGATTAGTTGCTATTACGTCCTTGTGTTCAAGATATTCCATGAGTCTAACCTTAATACATTTTTCGAAGATTTTCGAAAAATTTGAGAGCAAGGAAATAGGTCTATAGTTGGTTAATTCAGTTTTGGTATCTGTTTTATGTATTGGCACAATCACAGCACATTTAAGCTTTTCAGGAAATATACCTTCATCGATTGTTAGGTTGAAAATATAAGACAAAAGGTTCCAGGTTTCCAATAAGAGGTGTTATTTTAATTAGCCCGCTATTTCGGTAGATGTCACTTTTGGAGCTGTCATTTTTTGACATTTGACAAGTAGAAACTACGCCATTAATAAAAATGGAACGATACACGATTCAACAACGCATTGAAATTATTAAAATTCACTATAAAAATGGTGAAAATGTGGCAGAGACGGTTCGTAAAACTCGAACATTTTTGGGTTGTCGTGAAGCACCTTGTCGGACCGCAATACAGAAATTGGTAGAAAAATTCGAGCTGTCGGGACAAGTTAGTGATGTGAAGAATAAAACCCGTACACGTCGCTCAAGAACAGCCGAGAATATTGATGCTGTAGCCGAAAGTGTTGAAGAAAACCCAGGTTTGTCCATTCCTCGTCGTTCTTTGGAATTAGGCATTCCACAAACGTCATTACACCGTATTTTGCATAAAGATTTGGGTCTTAAGGCTTATAAAGTTCAGTTAACACAAGAACTCAAGCCGGCCGATCATCAACAACGTCGAGTCTTTGCTGATTGGGTCCTTGAAATGCATGAAAATGATCCGGAATTCCATCGAAAACTCATCTTGAGTGATGAGGCCCATTTCCACCTCGATGGCTTCGTCAACAAGCAAAATTGTCGCATCTGGGGCTCGGAAAACCCAAGAGTTATTGTTGAAAAGCCTCTCTATCCTAAACGTGTGACTGTTTGTTGCGGTTTATGGTACCGCGGGGTCATTGGACCTTACTTTTTCGAAAATGAGGCTGGAACAACAGTTACGGTGAATGGATTGCGCTATCGACAGATGATTAATGATTTTTTATGGCCGGAATTGGATGGTATTGATCTGGACAACGTTTACTTTCAACAAGACGGCGCTACGTGCCATACAAGCAACGAAACCATTGATCTTTTACGGGAAAAGTTTCCAGACCGTGTTTTCTCTCGAAGAGGTGATCACAATTGGCCACCGAGATCTTGTGACTTAACACCTTGCGACTTCTTCCTTTGAGACCATGTGAAAGAGAAGGTCTACGCCAACAGCCCAGCGTCGATTCAAGACCTCAAAGATGGAATTCGTGAGGCTATCGAGGACATAGGGCAGCCACTTTGCGATTTGGCTATAGAAAATTTCATGAAAAGGAATGGTCCTGTAGGCGTGGTCATGGTGGTCATTTGGCTGATGATATTTTCCATTAACGGCATACCTTCTTTATAATGAAATAAAGATCCGATCATTTATCTCAAAAAATGGCATTTTTCTTTGAATATCAACATAACACCCCTTATTGGAAAACCCTTTATATTATGTAAGTTTCAATACTCTTTCATGTTCTGGCCAAGTAGCCCATCTAGACCTGTGGAGTTTTTATTATTCAGCATTTTCATGTACATTTAAATTTCTTCGACATATATTGTTGCTAAATTAAAAATATTGTTACCTGAGAAGAGCCTATATACATTTTGGAAACTCTCTTTAAACATCTTGTCATAACAAAAGTCAGTGCAAGAAGATCAGTATTCTCGGCTCATGCGCCGCTTCAAAACCAGCATCATAATAGCTGTTCTTTTGTGCACATTGTTCTAAAATTCCCATATACCGGAGAGAACAAATTGTTCTGTCGATTGAAGCAAACTATTTGTACTGTTATGAGGCTATTAGCTGTGTTCTTTTGGGTCCGCAGAACGGGGCAGAACAAAAGATACACAAAAGAACGACTCATACATTTTCATAGAAGATTTATAGATGAAGCGAACAGTACAAATAGTTCGCTTTAATCGACAGAACAATTTGTTATCTCCAGTATATGGGAGTTCTAGAACAAGGTGCACAAAATAACACAGATATTGAGTATTCACGTGAGTTTTTGGACCTCTGCTGTGGTGAAGGCAAGAACGATACTTTGTGTCGGATTGGTAAATCAGAGATGAAACTTGGATTCATTATTATTATCTAAATTTGACTAAAGTAAAATTTGTTTATCATTGTTCTTTCTTTTGTAGGCATAGGCATAACTACTTCGAAAAAAAAAACAAGCAACAGATAATAAAAAACGAAACCAAATCAAATCTAAACACTTTCAATAGAGTAGTTCCCTTTAACCACACTTCATTCCCAATGTATCAATTTAATTCTGATAAGAATTACCTCACAAGGAATACCCTGTAAAATTGCATTTCCATTGAAGTTATATTCATGGGAGTTCCCTGAAGAAAAGCACATCGAGATGTCTCGGGTGTACTTAATTGTAGTTTTCATCTACATAGAATTCTATAATTGAATCCGGGGAATTCTATGAGCAGATAAATTTTCTATTCGAGATTTTTAATTTGAATAGAACTCTTCTGATATCAGAAATAAAATTACAAGAAAAATTATGTGTTCGTTGGAAGATATTTATTTACGCACATGTAAAAAGTAGTTCAAATTTGATGAGTCTGAGGATGAGATAAGTGGGGAGTGTAGGTTTATCTTTATACGTACTACAGAATATTTATATAATAAAAAAAAAGCTATTTAACTAAATGTTGATTTTTGCTAAGTAAATTTGTGTGTTTAGGATTGTTACCCCATTTACAATTTACAATTTACACCATAAGATTTCCTGTACTAAAGTATATCTCTTTGCATAGTTGGCGTGGTGATTCCTTTCATCTCTAGACAAACAAAAAATTGTATGGTGTCGGGAAGGAGAGGAGATAATAGTTTCAGAAATTTTCGTAGTAATTCTTTACAAGATTTATTGCTATCACAAGCATATGCCATACACACATCATTCTTGATATTTTCAAAAAAAGTAGCATTCTGTTCCTTTACCTTTAAGGCATTTTCAAGTGAATATTTCAAAATTTGTTTATTAAATTTTTGCAGGAAACTGTTTTGATTTTCTTTTATTTTTAAGGTTTATTAACGGATGTTTAATAATTAACAGAACTACTAATACATAATTGCTAAACCGTTACATTTTGACAGCAATACGAAAAGTTATGAAATTTTTTGAAAAAACCTTGTCGTTTTTTTTCAATATTTATTTTTGTATTTTAAAAATTATGGAGAAAATTCCCAAACTTAAAGGTCTATAATTCTTCATATTAGAAGTAAAATAGATTGATAAAAAATATTATTACGATGTTTTGTTAGATGACGCTGTGGATCCATTTAATTTTCTCATGGAAGTCAATTGTAAGTCTTATAAACTTCATTCATTTCATAATGTTGTCATAATTTTAACTTTGCTTGAGCAGCCAAACGAAACGAGAAACAATAAAAGATATTCAATTCAACTTACACATGTGGAATCTGTCTCTCGTAATTATATGTAGCTGGAGTAACGTATAAAGTCATAATGTCATAATTTAGTTCTATACACAATAGAAACGTAACGAAACAGAACCATTTCAAGTATTGTAAATTTTTTCGATTTGATAAAAGCAAGTATAAATTCGTACAAATTTTTGTTTATGAAAAACAAAGCCATTTTCCAATAAAGGCAATTTAAACTCAACTATATTACCACCTCGGCTAAATTGTATACAATTCATTTAGGAGTACAAATTAAAATCGTTCTGAATCCGGGAAAAACTCAGGTGCATTCAGAACTATGTATTCGGAGTCCGAAAAAAAAATGATGACAGATTGAAACTAAATTGTTCGGTCCTAGAAAAAGAACGGCATGGATTGAAAAAATTCATTCCAAAAGAGAAAAGGAACGCAGCAATGGCTTCTTACCTGAGGCAAAGATAACCTAATAGTGGCCGGTTTCACAGTCGAGTTTAAACCAAGGTTTAGTTTAAACCATCCTCCAAGTTTAAACGTAGTTTACACCAAATCGGGTTTCACAGTGGATTCTTTTAGTAACGTTGGTAGTACTGATTAAATTGTGAACTAAATTAGTTATCGCCACCATTGTGAAGCAATTTTTCTATCAATCAATCTGTCAATCGTAAAAAGTAAACATCGGAAAGTAAAAAATAAAAAATATGTAGTTATATTTGCTAATTTTAAATATGCCAACATCCAAAAAGGATGCAAATTTTAGCATAAGTGAAGTTGAGCTTATGCCTTCCCTAGTGCATAAAGAAAGAAATATATATAATAGAGCGCAAGAAAAGATAAAGTGACAAAGTTCTTTACTTAAACGGAACCTAGCATAAAAATCATTGTCGTCCCACTCATTAAAATAATTAGGCCGATTTCCAATTACTCTCAGTCGTCAATGGAGTTGTAAATTTAACTCAAAAAAATCTTCTTCATCGCTAGAAATGTCTAAATCTAAATCCTTGATAAAATTATTTTCTTGATACAAACAAACAATGCTACTGTCAAAATAAAATGTCACACTTTTCACATACTTTTATCTTGAGTTTAAACCGAGGGATGGCATGGTTTAAACTCTAGTTTAAACCGGGGTTTAAACCAAACTGTGAAACTCATTCGTCGAGTTTAAACTAAATATTTGGTTTAAACTCAGACTGTGAAACTGGCCATAAGTAGATAGGAATCAGCTGAACAAAATTGAAAATTTTTCGTATTTTTTAGAATGAACGAGTATTCTTGCTGCAGGCTTTTTTTCATACAGGAATAGGGGACTGAATGTGTGCGTGCATTATTTCATTTCGAGTTGAGAGCTAGGACGTGAATTTTCTGACCCCTCTAAACAAGAAATTTTTTGTTGCGGTTGTATTAGTGCGGCACAACAAGTGAATACTGTTTGATTTTTGAAGAAAAATTTCTCTCCAAAGTGCAGCACAATTATAGAGATTTCTCTCTGCATACCGCATCAAAATAGTCGTCTGGGATGGCCCAGCCCAATGTCATATACTTTCGTCAAAGTTTAATTTAATGACAAGTCAGGACACAAAAGAGTTTGGCGATTGTTTTACAATTAAAATGCATGCGGCAAGAAAAGGAAGACAGAAGAAAAATAAAAATCAAACTCTCTTTAAAACTTTTATGAATAAAGATAAAAAATGTGAAAGCGCAAATTGCATGCAATGAAACAGAATGGAAAATGATTCATTTTCGTAAATAAATGAGAAGGGGCGGAGCTTTCAGGTTTTACTCCCATAAAATGTTCTCGAGCTTTTGCGAAAACCAGTTTTTTCTGAAATATTGTGAGAAATAACCAATGTTTTTTATAGAAAAACCAATGTTTGTTAGTGTAATTCCTATGATATTTGAACAGCACCTGCTTCTGTTAACATTCGTTTTGCTCTTAAGAGATTAAGTAGGACAAATCCATGCTAGATTCTCTGATATTTGCGGTAAAAATGAGAATTTCATTTGAGAGAAATTTTATATCTCCTTTCAGTACCTTGGCCAAAACGAAATTTATCTTTTTCTTAAAAAAGTGAGTTTCCAATTTTGTTCGGCTGTGTCCTATATTCTTATTAGGTTATCTTTGCTTTCGACTTTTAGAGTGTTGGGTTTTGTTGCGTTTTGGAAGCATTAAACAAGACCCGATTCGCTCCGCCACAAGCGAGTATTGTTGTAAGATCATAGTATAGTGAACTGAACATGTGGCTACGTTTGTCAACTATAATATTCCCACGGGAGTCAGCTATACAGTCGAACGAGTACACGAAATCAAGGAGAGGAAGAGAATAGGATAGAACACAAACACCTGTATGGACTATAAAACGGTCAGAAGTACTTGTAGTAAGTTCTTTTTTATGCCATAAAACTCTGCTTGGAATATTGTGGCATATATCACATATTCAGCGCGTCGATTTTCTCTTCATACTATCTCCACCAATTACCTTCAAATGGAAATGTAGAAGAGTCTCACCTTTCGATCTTCTAGCAAGGACTTCTCTTCTACGAAAATCATGAATATTCGTCCCTTTAGTCCTCTTTGTTGTCCATAACAAACTGCACGATGTGGTTAAAATCGTCTGATTTTTCAGCTAAATGGTACCTATTTAGGATTTCTTCTTTGAAAACTCATACCATCACCCTAAGAGCCTATGGAGGTAATTTTCCTCAATTGTCTTGACGCTCGCCACCACTCTCAAAATGACAATATGAGACGATTCGCATAATCTAAGCGTTTTATAAATGTAAAAGCTCCGGCTTATTAGGTAAATGGAAAAAAATCTGATTTACAATTCAAAATAGACGGAAAGAGGAAAAAATATTATTGAAAAGCTCCAACAATTATCTACCAAGCAAATTTTAAATCATCTTTATAGGGTGTAATCTTCAGAGGAAGGGTGATTCATATAAAAAAAGTAAACAAAAATCTCTAATCTGTGAACTTTTCAAACCGTTGCTAGTCCTAGCGGACCACCATACATAACATTTCTTCATTGTTTGAACTATAAGGATAACTATATACCAAGAGAAAAAGTACTTAAGTACAACAACAAGTACCGGAGGCCTGAGTACTTCAGCGTAAGTACAAGTACCGCATGTATGAAAAGTACTTGTAACCAAGTACTAAGTCTATAAAAAGTACTGAGTAGTTTTTGAAGTACTTTTTAAAGCACTTTTTTAGAATCATTGTACGTTGGCAGTAATTTAGTGAAGTTTGTCGAGTTCAGTTAATAGATATTAATAAATAAATACCTTTTGAAAACTATAATATGTATAGTAACCAGTGGCTACTATTTATAGTTTTCGACGCTGCAGGTAGAGTAAAACTTTCACCTCTCATTGCTACACTCACAAAAACTATTAGAGTTCCGCCCAAGCAATTATCGCCTCCAATAATGCATAACAATTCCAAGGAAAAAATTTCTAAGAAAAAATTGTGGCCTACATCAGGTCGAGGCATCGTTTATTTTATATTGGAGCGAGGCATTGCTTGCTTACCCTTGCTTATGTCCACTGACGTGTATAATATGGACTGCTTACTTTTCTATTTTACGTTGGTACAATTGCTTGTGTCAAAAAGAGTTCTTTCGTCGGTGCCAAGATTGAAAAAATCATTGGCGGGAAGTTGAAAAATTGAGCACACAGCTCGGGAAGTGATTATAATAAAACATTTAGATATTCTTCTGCGTATCTAATGAATACATTGTCTTTGATAAAACAGTTTTTGTCAGTAATAACCCTAAATGATTAATTTAAAATCATGTATTTCAACGAATCCACTATTTTATTTGTTTTCAATTCTCTCTCAGTTGGTACTTGGTGCTTAGACCGAAAGAGTCAGCAGTATAGAAGTGAGCTCACTTTCTGTAGTGTATTTCTATGAACGTAGTCAGTCCATATTATACATGTCAGTGGTTATGTCATCAAGTCGAGACATCGTCGATTTTATATTCGAGCGAGACGTTACTGGTTTTTGTTTTACTTGCCCAGTCTTGTTTGTATGTTATTAGTTTGTCTAAGGTTCTGCCATGACGCGTGAGTGCCTCATATGCTTTGACAGTTCTTTGCGTGCTTTAAAACTCAACAAAAAAGGAATTGCGTTAGAGATTGTGTATTATTTTCTACGAAGAGTTAGATATTTGTAGATACTTAATAGACTCAGTACAAAAGTAAGTCTTAAGTACAAGTAAATAGCCGCTAGTACTTATGTTCAAGTACTAAGTAGGGGCATTTCAAAAGTATTGAGATAAGTCTTAAGTAACGAAAATGTACTTTAAGTAGTACTTAAGTCTTATTTTACTTAAGTATTGCCGAGCTACGCTGTATACTAATTTAAAGTATAAAACATGAATGTACTGGGGCCGCTACCGTCACCGCTACTGCGTCGGTGTGTTTCAGCCAAGTTCTTAAGTATACTGATAAATTCAATTATTGGGGATGAGATGGAATTGATGGAGGGTCCACTAACATGCATAATATGGACTGCTTCATTTTCTATTTCATATGTATAACATTTGTTGGCATGGGTATGACAATTATGTTTATTTCAGTTTTCAGGGTTCATTGCTGTCCTGATGAGATCGCCCTGTTACTGCTGATCGAAACACTTTACACACAGTACCTATACTCCCAAAAATTTCTTTATGAAATTTTTGGTCTTCGGTTTTTAGGCCAGTAACTGACAGTACCTCGGTACTTGTTATTTAATTTTCTCTGCTCATATGCAGTAGGTTGAGAATTGCCTGTAGACTTGTATTTTATACGGGTCTCGAAAGAGTAAAAAACTCATTACCAATATTAATATTACAAGTTCAACAAATTTCAAATACATTCGAAATTATTATTTTTATTGGAAACTTTTCTCATAAATATTCCTTGAGCTCGATTTTTAGCAATTTTTGTTTCCATAACCCTTAAAGTAGCTAGGTATGGGGGACAGAGAAAATATTACAAATATTGCATTGCTATTTATTTCTATTCTACAGGGTGTCCCATAAGTGGTGTGAAACCCGAAGTATGAATAGGTCATACTCAGACGAGCAAAAAATTTGATGGATTTGGGTGGGGGGGGGGGGATCCTAACTGTTTCCGAGATAACGGGGGGGGGCTTAAAAATATTTGGGTATATTTTCATATATCACCCTGTAACTTCTAATCGTTATAATCTATAATAATGATTTAAACTTTGGTAGATAGACAATCGTTAGACCTTTCCAAGATGCCTAATAACAGGAGGATACAATTTGTCCGGATCCACTGAATCTGATTTTATCTTAGCCATAGCAAATATCATTTCGTCCATTATGCTAGCAGAGCGAAATGCAAGGTCTGATGTGTCAAAATTTAACGCCGGGGTAGATAAGTAACCAGTGTAATGGGCTGAGGGTGTGAAGATATCAGAAGAAATGACTAAGTTACCTAGACTAGAAGAACTAAAATAATTTTTGAGATCATCTGCATTAAAGGGGCATTCACAATTGTTTTTGTTATAGACTCCGGCTTACTTTAGATTTTTCTACAAGACCTTAGATGAAATATTAGGATTTAGCTTTGAGCCAAAATAGTGTCGCTTAGCATTGCGAACAGCACAGGTAACGTTGTTACGAGGCTTTTTATATATACATTGTAGTAAGACATTGGATTGTTTTCAATCTTTTATACTGGCATAAAAGGAAATCAAGTTCATTTATAAGAGTTCTAACCCTCCCCGAGAACTATGGACAGACACTATTACTCAACTTTCTATTACGAAGAGGAACATGTTCGTTAAAAAGGTAATTTGTTACAGTAGAATCTTAATTGTTCATCAGGCGTTGCTGCTATAAATATCTTTGCCCAAGGAAGATCTGCAGCCTCTTCAGTTGGGGCTTCCAATGCTACGTTCCTCAAGTCGTATCATAGAACAAAAGCAGGATATAATGATGCATACTAGGTACTTATAGAATTCAGTTGACTATGGAATTGGGTCCGATGTTAGTAAGCAATCGAGTATCGAGATGAATTAGATGGAAAGAAGTAAGCTGGCTCAGAGTTGACTAGATTCAGATGACAGGAATGAGAGGAAGTTGTTGGACCGAGTACTAAAATCTCCATCATATTGGATTTAAGAAGCCCAAAAGCTTAACCTTAAAAAGGCCTATTACACTTTATAGGAGGGGGAAAATTTATAGATAAAAGTTAAAATCATCATCATAGGGTGCCACATGGAGAAGTTACAGCATAATCTATGAAAACATACCCAAATATATTTAAGGTTATTTCTGAAACCGTTAAGTAGGACCATAGCCTTCGGGCTTCACACCACTTCTGGGACACCTTGTATATATTCATTTGAAAAATCCACTGATTTAATGGTGGACTTCGTATAGAACTTATTATTTGAAGTTCAGCGAAATACGTAGTTAAACTGCAAATTGAAAACTAAGCAATTTCGGTAGTGTAGGCGGTCCACGTTATACATGTCAGTGGGAGGTTCTACTAAGATTAAGAAATTGATCTACTCCGCGATTATTAATAGGATATTAATAAAAAAAAAATTCTTTAGCCCTAAACCAACGATTACACGAGTCAGTAAAATTGATGATCAGTATTGAATTGGTCTGTCAATTTCTTTAGTCAGTTCATTATAAAAATGTCGTCAAGCGGTCTTCTGCATTCATTTCTAATGATATCTTCCTTATTCCGTTATATTTCTCAAAAAAATAAAAATTAAAATGTATATTAGTCTCTTTTCAGTCAGTTTCGACCATTTTAATTTTACGTTTGACAGTTTATTGAATAGTCAGTACTGCCCACTGTCATATATAAAATGAACTGCTGATACTACTGAAATTGCTTACATTATTTGACATTATTATGGGATCACTTTTCTATAGTTTACTCGTTTTGGTTTAACTACTTTATTCCGCGGAACTACAAACAATAAGTTCTATACAAAATACACCATAGTCCAGTTTCAGTTCAGTGGTTTTCCAAATGATTAAATAGAATAGAAATAGATGGCAATACAGTATTTGCAATCCTTTCTCTGTCCCCCATACCTACTTTTAGGGACAGGCAGACAAAAATTGCGTAAATTTATTTCTTTAAAACTCAAGTTTAAAAAATATTTGATGTTGTAGGACATAAGCTTCCAAGAATAGAAATAATTCCGAATGCATCTGTAATTTGTTGAACTTTTAATATGAATATTAAAGCAAAAGTAAAATTTGAAATTAAGACAATTGTCACACCCCTGCCAACAAAAGTTGACCAATATGAAATAGAAAATCAGGCAGTCCATGTTATATATGTCAGTGGTACTGCCTAGTCAGTAGGGGTCACTGTCCGACTCTGTTAGTGTTAGTTTTAACCTTCAATCATGGCTATCGGTTTTTATTTGTACAATTTTAATCAAAAGCTACAAAAAGCTTACGTAGATCATCCAAAGTAATCAAAATAATTGCGATTAATAAAAATAAAAAATCAAGGTTGCCAAATTTGATAACGATAAGCATCAAAAAATTTCTTTTTCTACAATCACCAGAGCAACTATGTCTATATAGGGGTTCTTCTTTATGATAACCCAGGACATCATGAACATCCGCTGTCTTTTATATCTACAATTTTTTTTTTATTTTTCAAATATCTCAAATCAAATTATATTTTGTAATTTTTTTGATGTGCGTAAAAACTCCTCAGATATGATAATAATCCACCAAAAAAATAAACAACGAAAAAAATTACTGTCAATCAAATTTCATTAATTATTATTAAACATATATAGAAGCCATCACCAATCCAGATTTACAGAAATAATGAAATTACCACAATATGGTCATGGGTCAAGTGTCGAAAATAATAAAATGTAGGTCTCGGGGGTATTTTGCTATCGTTTTGCGTATTTTAATTATAAATTCAAATTGATCTTATCTATATTTGCAATTTTGGAAAACATTAAGGAAACTGCCCTGTATTCTAATAATAAATCTTTCAAGATTTATACTGACAGAGGAAATGTTTAGATTGAGACAAAAAAGTTGCCTTATCTTGTCGGAAGTTCGATTCAATTGACGCGCATACATTAAGTGATTCGCGCAGAAATTTCAAGCTTTTAAACACTCTATGACGTTGGTTTGGTGAAGATTCATCAAACTGGTCTGGTCTCGTATGTAGTTTATACTATTTTATAAATAGATGAAATTATTCAACAGAAAAGCTGTTTTAGAATATTTCATTTTCTTTTAATTGCATCGATGAAATTAATAAGAAAGGATTGCGAAGCTTTTTTTTACGACTGAGTGAAATTTATTCAATTCGTTGAAAAGTTCAATTGATTTGAATGCAAAATTTAATTGATTCCTATCAAGGAAGAACTTCAGGATAGAGATTGTATGGGATATGATGCAGATACTTAAATGTTTCAATTTGGAATTAGATTTGAATAGTAAATATAAGAAAATTTTCCTATTTACCTACAGAGCTCGGTTATATTTAAATATAATTCTCATAGTATCTGTGAAGTGTCGAACTCCGTCTATGCACAAATCGTTAGCTAACTTATGTTCTTTCAAATCAAGTACAGAATGACATGAAATGCATATAGTCCCCACGAATGAAATAGCTTAGGTTAAGAATAGGGGCGACCAGGGCCCTAAGATCATGCGGACATTACACTCAGATTTGATCTATTGTATTCTCTCTTGAAATACGGTAAAGCAAAATCTAGTCTTTTAACAAGGTCCAACGAGCTCCGTTTTTGCCCTTGGGATTTAGGTTGTAAACTTTATTTGGAGAGATAAGAGTTTCTCCAGTGATTTGACACATTAATGCTGCCAGCACCGGACATTCACATATAATATGCTTCAAGGTTTCTCGTTGTTGCAGTTTCCCCTAAAGTGGCTTTTTGGTAGGCCAACTGTTAGATAGGGTTTTAGCCAGATAATTCGCTTTTTAATTACCGTCTACTTCTTCGTATCCTCTATACCATAGACTTTCGCTTGAAAAATGGAAGGCGTCGCGTCGTACCGAAGGCGTAATGGAAAGTTTTACTTCTGGACTCACCACTCCTGTGCCTGCTTTGCCATCTTTCCTGGATTTGTCAGTATAGTAGACATGGAAACGTTTAACTAATATATGGCTTCTTTCGTTAATGGTTGCCTGGTAACCTCGAGGTTCAAGGATGTTAAGATGTCCCACACCGGAGGAAGTGTGATTATCTGACTTCTTCCTTCGAAGCATGCTAACTGCTACTTCCCTGCGGATAAAAAAGCACAATGGCTGTAAGCGAGGAATAATTTCAAGTGTTCGTTGAGAACACAATGTGAACGCGCCAGTGCCGTCTAGACATGCTATCCTTTGCACATTATCAAGGACTTTCTTAGTGGCTGTATGCATAGTTTCAGGCCTTCACACGTTTTCCTCTTAAGAAATTATGGATCCTATTATGCCCCGAAAGATCAGATCCATAAGATAACTTGGAGATTTAGACCCTTTGGAATATCGAATGTAAGTCCATTTAACCTTGGACCTGGGACCTGAAGGTTTGTTTTGCCTTATCTGGGTTTATAGTCCTATATTCTAGCATCATCCAGTGTCTATGTTAAAGACAGTTTGCATAAGCTCGGGTATAGCTGCTTCAAACTTTCCTTTAAGACAAATGACAATGTCATCAGCGTATTCCAGGTTTTAAAGCCGGCCTCTTGGAGTAGGTTTAATAGCTCTTCCAAAACTAAGAATCACATTAGTGGTGGTAAGACTCCGCCTTGTGGGAAGCCTAATTGTTGTGAATTCGCCGTTTAAGGTACATGTAGCTGTTATGCAGAGTTTTTCCAGCATATTGCCAATCCATCTGATGATGCAGGCTTCGATGCCTATATCTTCGGTTACTCTTTTGATTGAATCAAATATAGTGTTGTCGAAGGCGCCTTGTATGTCCATGAAAGAGCATAACAAGATTTTCTTGTCCTGTAAGGCTTTTTCTAGTCTTAGTCTTTATTAGACTGCTGAGAGCATCCGTGGTTGATTTTCCGAAGTGGTAGGCATATTGGTTGGCATTGAGTGGGCAGTTTTTGAGGGACGTTGTCGCAATATAGTTGTCTATTATGAATGAAATTCTTCATTTATCATTTAATTTACCAACTGACAGATTTATTTTCAGTTAGAGTAACATTTTCCTAATAGTACAAGTAAACTTCGGCGAAATTTTAAAAATTTTGTCACAAACTTAAGTAACCTTAAATTTTTGATACTTTTCATTGCGAAAGTTTTATGTATGCATGAGGTACGAAACTTATGAATTTCGGTTGTCCAATACAGTATACATTTATGCACTTATAATATTTGAGGAAGTGATCTAATTTGGTTGCACTTTTTAATTCCATGTATATATTTTGGTCACTGCAGACTCAGGCATTGTAACAAATTGCTAGAGAGGAACTTATGCATCATTTTGCACATAAAATATCCCGCTTTCTCTTCGTCAATACTATTTACTGGAAGTTTATTATTTAGACTTGTCAAAACGAAGGATTTAAGTATTATTCTCTTAGATTATATAGCAAAAAGGATAGGCTATGAGGAAGAAAAACTTAAGCATTTTTCATAATGAAGTAGAATCGCATCGATGTGTTTGTTTAGTCAGGGAAGTCGTAAACTAAGATATTTTCTGAGCGGGCACATAATTTAGTGGTTGAAACTTTATCAAGTATTGAACAAGTTTTATAATTTCCTGTCATCGTGATTTGAATCATTTTTTAGTTTATAATTTTGTAATTTTTTTATAACTTTTTTTATTTTTAAAAATTATTTTCCTAGTGGTCCATTTATTTTCCGATAATATTTCTTGGCGTTGCCTTTGTATGATTGACATCATACCGACACCCGATGACAATTCGTAAATTCAAATAAATTGAGAAATGTCAGAAATATCGAACTGACAACAACTAAATACCCAGCTCTCTTATCATCCCCCCCACCCCCCGGGTACAAAAAGAAAAAAAAATGCTTGTCACACGTACACGAATTTTACAGTGCATTGCCCTTAGAATATAGAGACAACGGGAAGTGTTGATACGTGTAAAATTCGTGTGCATGAGCGTGGATTTTTTCAGGGTATCGTGAAGTACATAGGTCAGAAATATACTGAAGAAAGAGATAAATGTATTTTCAGCTGTCAAACGAAGTTTCATAATTTGCAACAATTTGAATTTGGTGAAAATATAAGTTGGAAATAATTTTTTAGGCAAGTATAGTTATAAAATTTTATTTTATGTACTTTCCACACATTTTTATATAAAATTAAATTAAAATTAATAACTAAAACGATGAAATATTTGTTTAATGAAGATGTTTTTCTATTTGTGACAGCTGAAGAACTCCCTGGGTATCTTGACGCAGTAGCAGCGACTAAGAGCATTTTCGATGGGAGCAACTGCAGTATTTTCAACCATATATTACACTACACGGCTGTACTGAGCTTTCACTACTGAGCTTTCACTACAGCGGCAACAGATAGTAACACAACCAGACTTTGACTACGCCAAATTTGGCTTATCACACTTCCTGTACTGTCTATATTCTAAGGCATATCCCATCCTTTTTGCTATATAATCTAAGTGACCGACAATTCAAAACCAAAGTGGAAATGAAAAGTGACAATTCGAAAATTATTATCTGCATTGCCAGCTGACGTTTCGCTAGAATTAATGCAATTATAAAGGGTTTTCCAATAAGAGGTGATATTTTGATATTCAAAGAAAAATGCCATTTTTTGAGATAAATGATCGGATCTTTATTTCATTATAAAGAGGAAGGTATGCCGTTAATAATGGAAAATAACATCAGCCAAATGACCACCACGACCACGCCTACAGGACCATATCCTTTTCATATAATTTTCCGATAATTATCCAAGGATCATCAGTAGATAAGCGCAACACATACATATTAATCTATGTATCTTAATCTCTTCAGTTAATATTTTCAGTTGTTCAGACCAGACAAAATATTCTTAACAGTTATAATTTAAGTTTTATACATACATATGTTTTTTTTTTTTAATTTTATTGAAATCTATAGAACAGTTAACTTTTACAAAAAAAAAATAAAGGAGAAAAAAATGCGTAATACATCCAAAGAAAACGAGTCTTTGAAATGTTGTAAGAACACACTTGGAAAATAGAAATACCTCTGTTTGAGTTCAAAATGAAAAAAAAAAATAAAAATAAACTAAATTAAGAAACGAGAAACAAACAAATTAAAATTATAATATATACTAATTACAAATACATAGATAAATTCTATATATAGTACATACATACACAAATACATAGATAAATACCTTAGGAGAAAAACCTAAAAAAAAGAAGTCAAGAATTAAATTCATGACAAGCTTAACTAAAATACAAAAATTGAGAAGTTCTTTTCAAATTCTTGCAATTCTCACAATACAAAAAAGCAATCAATCTTTATTTAGTTTTTAATGATATCTCTTTTGTCTACTTAACTACATAATTACTTCTGTAATTTTTGAGATAATCTGGCTTTGCCAATATTTTCATTTATAAATATTTTGGAAACGGAAGTTAGAAATTCAAACTTTCTCTGCAAATGCACTTGCATGCATTGCTTCAAGTTCTAGCACCAAATATATATCGTCTTGAAAAGATTTATACAAAAATCGATTTTGTTTATTTCAGTTTTGCGCTTATGGAGAAATGTATTAATTTTTTGTAAATTTATTTTGTTTTTAATTTTTAAATATTAACAAAAATGGCTTTTATTATGGAAAGAAAAAATATGTTTGAGAAGGAATCATAATTGGCGACAAATTAATAATATGATCGTTAGCATAGATGTCCACAATTAATACATTTCAGAGAGATTCGAAGATTGGTTCGGGAAAAATCTAACAGAACCCAACACACTCTATCCCATATAGACGATATTTTTTCAATCAATCAACAAAATATGTCTCACCGCAAGCAATTAGGTCTCAATAGGTATTTGGACGGTTTATTTATTTGTGATGCAATGCATTCATTTCTGAGGTAATATTTACAGATTATTGAGAGAAAATTTAATTCCGTATGACTTTTGAGTTGTATTAAGGTGACCAACTATTTTTTGTTCAAAAAGAGTACATCCATACTAAGTATCAAGCATGCGCATTACCATTCAACTTACCCCGATTTATATCTATCAGGGGTCTCCAATTAACTAGGTAATTCAATTACGCTGAAGCAAATACCCATTTATTTTTTTAACCCTAGGTGTATCAGAAGTATTACTTAAAAAAAAAAACAAAATAATACAAGAGTTTTAATTCAGAAGAAGGACTTTAAAGGTTGAAGCAGTAGCATGTTAAAAAATGTCATCGGACCTATTTTATTTGACATAGCCAACTCTTCATTGTCAACTGAATAATTACTGGGTGTTTTGTAGGGGTCCCTTATCGTACCTATAGATAAGGTGAAAAATTCAAAATTCTGCGAAAAAAACTCTGGCCGGTAAATATGCTTCCTTTATCTGAAAATATTTGGAAAAGGTAATTCAACTATAACTGATTAAATATGTGGAACAGTATAGAATTATTTTTGAATATCAGTCATAATTTAGAAATCATCATTCTTGTGAAATAGCTGTCAATTGGCTAATAATTGAATGAAAGCAAGCTATTAATAAAGGAAATTTTATTATCGGTATTTTCCTAGACATAAAGACGGCTTTTAAGACAATGGATATAAATATTTCGTGAACAAATTAGATAAGTACGGAGTAGAAGGAAGGAGGACTTTTGTCAACGAATTTATTTCAGGAGCAGTAAACTGTGCCTTAGGGGTACCCCAAGGTACTATCATGGGAGCATTGCTGTTTCTTAATTATAATAATTATGTGGGTAATTTTCTGGACCATTGTAAATTTAAGCTTTTTGCAGATGATGCATTATTGTATTTATATACAATATTATAGGTGATAGTGAGAATTTTAAACAGTGTAGGAGTGATTTGACTAGAATCATCTAAACAAGTGGTTAAAAACGAATAGGTTAAAGCTTAATAGCGCAAAAATAATATCGATGGTTATTATTAACTCTAATGAAAAATTTAACATCTATTGGATTGGTTGATAAATTGCTAAAACAATATCTATAATATTTCAGAAGAGTCATAGATATTTTTTGGATGTTAAGCGCAATAAAGATGTACAATACTAAAACTAAAGCCATATTTCGCATATTGTTTGTCAGTACAGAGGCATTATACAGAAATTAGGGGTAGATTTGATTTTGCTACTACCACATAGAAGTTCTTGAAGCTCGCAGTGTTACTTTTTGTTTTTTTTTTTTTTTAATATGTTAATTGAAATAAAATGTATATATGCAATTTCGCTTTTTTTTTAAAATATGTTCGCTCCCCCTATTGCTTCAACCTAGATACACTGCTGATATTATGATCCCCTAAATTTTGGACATCTGTTATAATCGAAAAACTTTCTTCTCTCTAGCCTTATACTTCATGATTTATCATCGTATAAGTAGTATACGCAAAAAAAATGCAAAATTTAATCAAATCTCTTCAATCCGGAGAAAACTAGTGTTTCTTTCAAAATCAACAGCCGACATTTAACTTGCCTTCAAATTAGGGTTAAAAAGTCAACAGACCCGAATGCAGATAATAAAATACGTACATAAAAACAACAATTTCCACAAAAAAAAAATAAATAAATATATTTTTATAAGTCGCAAAATTCGAAAGCACAAACAACGAGATAACTCATCTCTTGAAGGAAATGGAAATGTTGTAATGCGCGATCGTACGATCTCTCATTTCATTGACGTCAACGAAACCCTTCTACGACGCCAACAACAAAAAACGCAGTCCTTCATAAAATTTCCAAAAATATTTTTCCCTCGACGACGGACAGACAAAAAAAACAAAAAAAAAAAAAAAGCAGAGTAGCGGACCGGGCACCCAAAACATTTCCGAATTGAGGTCTTCTTTGACGTAGACGCAATTGATGTAACAACTAACGGCCATCGTTATACGCGAATTAAGTGTGAATGGCCTAGGTTTTCTTGACTTCAAAAGTTTATTGTTGTGCGCTTAAAAGATTTGCTGGATATACGAATTGAGGAATGAATCTAGGAAAAACTCATGAGTGGATCATGGGATATAGATCATATCAATTTTAGTAAATGGTTCACTCATCTCCAATCACAGCTCCAGAGCTCAAATGTATGACTGATCATGAATCACCCCAAAAACGATTGGAATTATAAATTAATCATAAGAAACCGTAATGCGATTAACGGTACCAGGAATCTCTGACGTAGATTGAAACCATGTTGCACAACCCGCAGGCGCTGGCAGTTGTATGAATGTTTCATCATCAAACCTCAGTCAGTCACAGGTGAAAAGTCAGTGTTAACACTATGAAAACCGAATAACAATAAACCGCCGCACAAAGCTACCACCACAAGTCGAACTCATAACAAACTCGCAAGCTCTACCAGAAGTTGATGATTGACGTCAAAGAAGTCGTTATTTGGCCGATTTTGTATACTATTTACACTCGACTCAGCAGACTCAGACAGACATTGCTATGCAGATTTTCTTTCGTAAGTCTCATAAACTCTTTGTTGGCGATTTTTTGTGCCTTTTCGTTATATCCAACAACAAAAAAACAAACAAAAAATGAAAAAACTTAGATTTGCTTACACTAACAAAAGATACATGAATATCAATGGTGGACGACGGTGGTTAGCACAAAAAAGCTCAGTCCAGATCTCTTCTTGGTGAATAATGATCGTGTTATGTTCATCGTCGTCTCATAATGATTTCCGAGTCTGCTCACATCATTGGATGATTGGTCTTAAGCTGCGCACGCCATTTTATCGCTTTTTTCATGTAATTTGAATCAAAAGAAGATGAATCAAAATTTTTGGCGGGAGATGGCCAAACTGGGACGAACGTAACGCCTTCACAAATCAAGGTCAAGTTAAATGGATGTAAAAAAAAAAAAAAGCAGGTCTTCAAGAATGCAGACATGTTACACAGAGGAAAAGTGGATTTTCATTCGGTCAATAATATGCCGATATTAAGCAAAAACAACATTTGTTTTTTTAGTGACCATATTATGTATGTAGGCAGGCATTTAATACCGTCCTCAGACTAAGATTATAAATTAGTGTTTTTTTTTTTCATTATCTCTTCTATATATCTTTTTTGGAGGCTATTTTTATATCCAATCGATTATAATCACATTCGTTTTGCTATTTTTAGCAAAATTATCTTAAGAAATATCTTTCTGCGTCTGCCTGCGTGCCTATACATATTAAAATATTCAAAATTCCATCATCAACCAGTTTTGCATAAAAGATTTGAAAAATGTTCAATGACCATCTTTGAGATGGAATTATAAAGTTTATTTTTTATTTTTTTTCGGATTTAGATGAACTGCCTGTTTGATGTAAATGCAATTGAAAGTAGTACAGAAGACTTCAATGATGGTTTAATAACTTGAGATCTTAGTAGCCCTAAATCTATTTTAATTGATTTAGTTTAGCCTCATTTTCGAAAATGTAAGGTCCAATGACCCCGCGGGACCATAAACCGCACCAAACAGTCACACGTTGAGGATAGAGAGGCTTTTCAACAATAACTCTTAGGTTTTTCGAGCTCCAGATGCGACAATTTTGCTTGTTGACGAAGCCATCGAGGTCGAAATGGGCCTCATCACTCAAGATGAGTTTTCGATGGAATTCCGGATCATTTTCATGCATTTCAAGGACCCAATCAGCAAAGACTCCACGTTGTTGATGATCGGCCGGCTTGAGTTCTTGTGTTAACTGAACTTTATAAGCCTTAAGACCCAAATCTTTATGCAAAATACGGTGTAATGACGTTTGTGGAATGCCTAATTCCAAAGAACCACGAGGAATGGACAAACCTGGGTTTTCTTCAACACTTTCGGCTACAGCAGCAATATTCTCCGCTGTTCTTGAGCGACGTGCACGGGTTTTATTCTTCACATCACTAACTTGTCCCGACAGCTCGAATTTTTCTACCAATGTGTGTGTTGCGGTCCGACAAGGTGCTTCACGACGACCCAAAAATGTTCGAGTTTTACGAACCGTCTCTGCCACATTTTCACCATTTTTATAGTGAATTTTAATAATTTCAATGCGTTGTTGAATCGTGTATCGTTCCATTTTTATTAATGGCGTAGTTTCTACTTGTCAAATGTCAAAAAATGACAGCTCCAAAAGTGACATCTACCGAAATAGCGGGCTAATTAAAATAACACCTCTTATTGGGAAATCCTGTATATTTTTTCAGCTCATTTTAATTTCTACAAAATTACCATAGTAATTATGTATTTTGTGACGATGACGAACGCATTCCAAATTTCTGGAACATTGGCATTTTATTCGTTTCAAAATTGCCGGTTCATAACTATGATGACTGGTTTATAACTATGATGACTGGTCGTGTTTTGGTTTAAGAACAAGGAAAAGCAGCAGTGAACTGTCAACGAAATTACGAATAACATATTGAAATCAGGGTCTCGTAATTTCCAAATTTTTCCTCGGAATTACGTAATTTGAGGCCTAGTGAAAACGTACTATAAGAGACGTTTTGATTGCCACGCCGAAACTAGTTACTGATGCTGAAAGTGTTTTTTTTTTAAATAATATTTATTTTGACCTTCAATCTGAAATGATAAGCTCGCTGTAGTTTTTTAATAAAAAAACAAAATTAAAACTTCATACCATAAAATGCGGCTATTCGTTGAGATAAAAAATAATATTTTTTCGAATCGCCATGTTTTCTTTCAAAACCATCACATCACATCACATGGTATAAATTTTGCTTGGCAACACTGTATGCTGGTATATGACAATTTGGCAGTGACATTTTGAAGTTTTTGTTGTATATATTGTCCCCAAGGCGGAACTGCTGTGCTCTATATTGACGACCTTTTAGTTTAACGAAGCAACCAAGGTATTGTCACAAGGTTATGCTGATGACCTTATAACCATTATCAAATGTAACTATAAGTGCTTGCTTTCTAGAAAGCTCCAAGAAGCCCTAAGTTTTATTCAATACTGGTGTGTTGTACGCAAGTTATCAGTTAACCCCAGCAAGACAAAAATTATACCCCTTACCAAAAGAAGGAAAATGGGGAATACAACTAGCTCTACGTTTTTCGGAAAAGAGGTCCCAATGTCCAAAGAAGCTAAATATTTTGGGATAACAATCGATGATAAGCTCAATTGGCATAAACATATCGACAAGATAGTCCGGAAAAGTATACTAACGCTGTGAAACTATAGAAAACTGGCTTGCTCAACATGGGGACTCAACCCAAGCATAATGAATGATTTGGAAATCAGTACCATGGTCACCTATGCTACAGAAGCGAAAAAAGTTTAGACAAAATAAAACCATCAGGATATAAGCTCCAAAGGGTTGCCTGTCTAAGTGTAACTGGCGCAATGCTTACAGCATCTACCAGCCCGCTCTAGAATCACTATTAAATCTACCGGCACTGAAAAGAGACTGGGTTAATGGTGCACATAACCCTAGCAAATAGATGCAAAAATCTACGCACTATAACTAAAAGAATAGAATCAAGTTCTATACTGGACATTAAATCAAAGAACATCTAACAGAAAAAATACGCATCTCGTATATTGAAAAGTTTTATATGGCGGGTCGTATTATTACGACCCGATCTCACAAATTTTACGAAAACTCTCTGCTTTTTGATGACCCGGCACTCACTACCCAGTCACCTGTGGTAATGTGACATTACGAGCCGTTCTCACAAATTGTACGAAAATTCTCTGCTTTTTGACGAGTCGCCATTCACCGCGGTGGCGAGTGGCGGGTTGTCAAAGCACCAGCACCAGAACCAGCGCCTGCGATCCACATCATGCCCATGCATTCCATTTCTTCATCTTTTTGCTACTTTTACCACTTCCCTCTAGGAAAACGGTTTCATCAAGAATACTTTGTTTGAGAGAATTTTCATTTACATTGCATCGCAGTAGAACAGAAACTGAGAATAGTAAGATGAGTGGATTGGATAGGAATTGGTAGCAGACAAGTAGTCAGGCAGCAAAGTGAAACATGAAACTATGTACCTGGCTGGTATAGGCATATGTATATGTAGAGTTATGGGGTGGCGAAAACAAAGAGAACAGAGCAACATTCTCTCAGTCTCAAATCGTTGCTTTTTCCCGTCCGCATCAACAATTAAGCATGCAACTTGTGCATTTTTAGAGGCCATAATACAATACAACCTGCGGCTGTCATTCCAGAATAGGATACCAAATAGGAAATAGATACAAATCTAGAAAACGAAACTATAATCTGGTAAAGCCGAGAAAGCAGTAGGGGCAGGGATATATGGTGTAAAGCCAAGAGCTTAAGAGCTACTAAAAAGAAAAAAATATCTACATATATAGATAGCCAAGCAGTACTGAAAGCCATCTCATCACCTGAGATGAAACCGAAGTTAATGTGGGAATACATCCAAGCATTAGCAAACCTTGACACAAAGAACCACATGACAAAGCAGGCAGCACACTGGCCAAGAAGTGATCATCCATGCCCCTCATCGGATTGGAACCATTTCGGGGTATCTCCTATAATACCGCGTGAAACTTACCATACTTAACTGGATCCACAACCAAAGGGACCACAGATGGACATCAATGATAGGTTCGGGATCAGAAAAAAGTTCATTAAAAGACCTTCAACAAAGAAGAACCTGGATTTTTTAAAGCTATCTAGCAATCAACTAAGAATGATTACAGGACATATGTCAATATGACAATATGACAATATGTCTTCAATAGGCATATGACCTATCCCCACTGATGTGTGTAGGTTATGTCTCAAAGAAGATGAAACATTGGAACACGTCTTATACGAATGCGACGCCATTACACAATGTGGATTAGATTCCAGGCTTTTATCTCATACTTTTAGCTTACCGGCTTCGAGGACATTTTATCCAAATAGATGCCGCTCTTTTTAGAAAAAATGGGATTATTGGATTACTTATAAAAGAAAGCGGTGCACAATAAGCCAATGAATGACTGTAGTGCAAAGGTCACTCTTTCCGCCTAAATCTTTAAATCTTAAAGAATGATCTGGATATAGAGTTACCTACTCAAAAATATGCGAAAATTATGTTTTAAGGAGCGTTTACAATGGCAGAGTAGAATGGAGTCACCAGATTGCATTGTCTCTCCTTGTCTCAAGCTTGCACTCTAATATAAGTTCATCACGCTTCCCACCAGAGTGGATTTCACAGAGTAGTATCAGATTTGGAAAATTCCTAATCTCACTTTGGTGAGATGATTAGAGAAAATGCAATCTGGTGGCTCCACTCTACTCTGCCATTGTAAGCACTACTTTATGAGTGCATTTTTTTGCATTTTACTTTACGTCTGATGTTGTTTTTTGTAGATTTCCTTTAATTTTGAGTTTTGTTCGGTGGTTTTCTCTTGTGAGTCATGATTAAGCACTTCTTTAGCCGGCTGGGAAGGTTTTCGATCTGGGGCCCTTTAATGGTTATTCGGAGCTGTTCTGATTACTTGATAATCGTATAGGGCATCCCTCTATTCGCCAGCTGTTGACTCGCCCGGTGATGGCTGACGACAGTTTAAACTTTTTTGAATTCATCCATAAGTGATTGCGAAAAGTTGATTGACTTCAGAATTAAAGCTCGCGAGTATTACCGAATATTCAGCGAGTAATGACAAGAACATGTCGTATAGGACATGTACGAAAATGATAGACGATTACCGATATTCGGTATTCGCACATGTTTGCGCGTTTATATACCTACACTTTCGCGTTCGTTTAACACACTTATCAATTTATATTTTTAACATTTAGGCCATAGTCAACAATATTAGTTAATTGCGATACCTTGAACTTCTTGGGAGGTTGTATCCCTTTTCTTATGCCAGTGTATGGATTCTTGCTTCTATTCAGGTTTATAATGATGAACCCAACTAACATTTCCTGTTAGGTTAGAACGAATTTTCTTTTTGTATGTACAGTAACAGCGGCAGGATTTCGGGTACGCACCCCATTAACTCTCCCTCAGTAGGCGAGGTACACAGTAAAAAATTTGCACAAATTGTTGCCACAAAGCTTAGGTATTTTTCGATAAGATTAGGGAATATTCCTTACATTTTAAGGACTTTTCCCTACATTTTAGGGAATATACCCTAAAATGTAGTTTTTCCCACCTTAAGGGGGTATTCCCTACATTTTAGGGAATAGTTCTAATATTTTTTACAGTGTACTAGAGTGCCGCCCTGTCTTATCGCTGATTACTGAGTGAGCTGTCAGCTCATGCTGACATAATGGACCTCATGTCTAAAGGTACACACTCGAAAGTACTTCCATAACATAGTGAAGAGTCCTTCCATTAAAGATCAATGGCTGCTTGGTTCAAAATCTACGAGAATAGTGGAGCTTGGAACACATTGACTATAAAAGAATACATCAAAGTTTGTACTTTGTCAGAGATATTAATGGTTCTGCTATTAATAACCTCTTACACAATTAATCCGCCTTTATCAAGTCACATTAGATCCAGCAGCATAAAATCAAAGTTTGCCTGTGCGATTTCTCATTCAATTATTAAAAAATCTTGTGAAGAATACCAAAATTATCTTAATCTTAGGTTCCGGGGCATGAAAAGAGTTAGGGACTTGGCAAAAAAAAATTTATTTAATTAAATACCAACAGATAAGGGATATAATACGATTTTTTCGGTAGTTAGTGGTTTAAATGTACTAAGAAGTTTGATAATTCTGAGTTTAGATACTCTCTGAATATAAATTGTTTTCATTTCCTAATCCTAACTACTTCCGTTCGAAACGAAAAATAAAGATATACCATCTAAATCTAGGTCATAAGTTAAATATTATCATCAAGTTGTAAATAATAAAGTCTTCAACACCCTTTTATTGCAACCAATTAAACATACACATAACCGTAAAGGATGTCAATTACACAATTATTAATAAAAAATTAATTGATAATTAGGTATTGGTTCAGTTGACTTCGCCTAGACTAAACATTTCGTCAGCCGATTATACCCCTATTAGTGCAATTGATACCATTCCAGACGAACATTTAACATTGGTGAAAATGGAATTGTCCGTTGTCGCCGTTGTAAGATCAAAAGATCAAAAGTGAAATGAGACATACGCGAGTCAATTGCTAACGCCAATTTAGCGCCAGTAGATAAGTGGCATATTGCTTGAATGATAATTTATATATATATATATATATATTTGTTTGTGTGTGTGTTTGTTCATTTGGCTGTGAAGAAAGCAATCAGATTAAGTAGTACATGAGTCAAGATTTTTACATTATTATCAGTTTTATACCGCATGAGATGCAACTTTTTAAAGGTCATCACTGTAATTATAATTAATCGTGTGGAGTTGCATAATATGGAAAAATTTGCATTTCACTGACCTGAAAATAATCAGACTAGATGGGTAGTTGATATAATGTATGTGTATGTATGTAGATAAATAACCTATTTGTGTTTAGATATAAATAAATCTCCTTGATATAAATAATTATTTGATTTACATCTCAATAGATGGCAGCATAGTTGATTTAAGTATAAGAGGGCAGCAAGCAGTCAATTAGAATTAATGAGAAAGCTACTCTTCGCGATTACTTATTTTTTTCATCTCTTTGTGATCCTTTTCTTACTGCTTCTTAGTCCGGTAAGGATGTGTGCTGGAGCCGTCTACCAAGTCGAATCGTTTTTGTTGTTGTGTCTAGATATGGTGATAATGGGCAATCTCAGACATTATTTCATTTCGAGTTGAGAGCTAGGAGGTGAATTTTCGGATTCATCAAAACAAGAAATATTTTATTGCGGTTGTATTAGTGCGGCACAACAAGTGAAGACTGTTTGATTTTTGATGGAAAATTTCTCATCAAAGTGCAGCACAATGGTAGAGATTTCTCTCTGCTTCTTTTACATGTTCCCTAGAAAATTGGTATGCATACTGCATCAAAAATACTCGTCTGGATGGCCGAATCTCCGTAGTGCACTGGTTGTGTGGATTGATATTCCAGAAGAATATAAATGGCTGTCATTTGGAAAACCAATCTACACAACCAGTGCACTACAGAGATTTACACCATATCTAGATACAGCAACAAAAACAATTTGAGCTGGTAGACAGCTCCAGCATGCGGACGAAGCAAAGCATCAGATTTAATCAGAAAAGGAAGTCCAATCGTAAGTTTGATCATCAATGAGACACATAAATGATGCCTCCACGGCGGCGGTCGACAGTTGATAACGATCGTAATATGACAAAAATTTTGGATTCTTTACTGCAGAGTAAAAGTACGATCTTTAATTCGACGCTGTCTAGTGTAAGATAATTTGAATTAAACCTGAATCTTATTCACTACGCTGGGCTCGAATTAATTTGAGATGCTCATAATATGTTTCTATACACTCTACACTTGATACTACACTGAGCTTATTGGCCAGAACCCGCCATTGTGACCCTTGTCTCGACCTGCCTTGAAGTTTAAGGTCAGCACAAAATCACTAAAAGGACTACTCTCCAGGAGCGCCAGGTAACAACTCTCTTTCAACAAATTAGTTTGACGCTTCAAGCCACTCGAGACCACATCAATAATTATGTTATTGATAGACAGTGGAGTGTACTTTGTTCACATGCATGGGGGATTTGTAATTTAACGCTTACACTAGTATGCCTCCGTTAACTTCCAACCGCCAGAAGTCGGACTCGACTACGCTGAATTCATGTTTGTTCGTTTTGCTCCTGGAAGAGAACGTCAAGTCTACAAGGAATACATCGCTATCTTTGTTTGTATGTCTACCAAGCAATACACATAGAGCTCGTTTCGGACTTAACCACTGCACAAACGCTTCATAGCTAGAAGAGGATATCCTGAAAATATATACAGCGACAATGGAAAGACGTTCATTGGTGAAAAAATCTTGGTTTCCTTTTAATTTAAAACTTCCTGATGAATTAAATTCGTTTGTAGCAAAAAATTGATTTTCATACCATCATATAGTCCAAAAACTTTGGCGGGCTATGGGAAGCGGGCCTTAAAGCTGCAAATCGAGGCTACTATATCCTATGAGCTCAGATCCCAATGATTATGAGGTACTCATGCTAGGACATTTTCTAATTGTTAGAGCACCGTTCACAGTACCTGAGCCTAATCTACTATCAAAAAATCCACATCGTTTGTCGAGATGGCAGCTAGCTCAGCAAATATATGAACACTTCTGGCGTCGTCGATGGTCATCGGAGTATCTAAACAATCTTCAAGTGAGAAATAAATGGACTACTCGAATAAACCAAATGTAAAACTTGGAGTTTGGTCCTTCTCCGGATGATCGATTATCGCCCTAGGACGCATAGTCAATATTCATCCAGGAACTGATGCACTTGTCCACGTCAGCACTGTAAAAACTAAGGAGTCTACCTTCAAACGTCCAATCAATAAAGTGTGTCCAGAAGATGACCTACCGGTCCCCAATTCTTTCAATACGGCGGGCGGTCTATCTACAGCTGTAATCATCACTAATGAGTCAAAATAAATAACATTTACAAACTTTGTGATTCTCAATTATACACATCTACATAATTATTGTCTAACTTGCATTCGCTTAGTTCTTTTGCACAATCAATTTTATAACAAAAGTTAAGTTACAAAGAAACATTTTTTTAGAGTTTTAATTAATCGATCTCCTGTTTGTGCATTTTATAATTGCAGGGACATTAAGGAGCAGAGCAATGTGAATGAGACAACATCTAGCATGCGGAAATAACTGACGCATTCTCCAAATAGTCCTCCAATCGGAGTAACATGCATCATTAGCACTCGCCACACACTAAAAGTAACATAAGTCATCTTGTGACAAGATTGAGCATGTTGCAGTTTTTGAGAGTTAGCTGATCGTTGTGGCCTCTATCTTACGACTACCATAAGTTTACCATAATTATGGAATAAAATAAGTACTATCTATACAGGGTGTTTCGATCTAGGTGGCCAATACAGCAGGAGGTGATAGCACTCACCCAGGCAAACAAAAAATATAAATTTCAGGGGGCGGGGGTCCATATCAACAGTTTCGGAGTTATAAGGCAATTAAGAAAAATATGCTACCCTATATCTTAAAAAGTACTGGGTGTACGGTCATCGTTAAGAGTTCATTGTATGCAGCTCTACAAAACTTAAGACCTAATAAATCTTTAACGGCTACAGTTAGCACATAGAGGTGGAATAGGTCAATTTCTACTATTAGCGAAAGGCTCGAGAATGCGCTTCTTAAACTGGACAACTGGGCCATTTATAGTGGATTCAGTGTAAGCCCCTCTAAAAAAAAGCTAGTGCCTTTCACAAGAAAAAGGCAGGAGCAATGTTTCAGACTTCCCATGCTGGGTGGTGACTATCTTGTTCTCTCCAGCGAAGCAAAGTATCTTGGAATCATACTCGATTCCAAGCTCAACTGGAAGGCTAATTTGGAAGAACGCATTAAGAAGGCCAGTGTGGCCTTTTGCACGTGCAAGAGAATATTTGGTGGTAACTGGAGGTTAAAACTCAGGGTGGTACGATGAATGTATGCAGCCATAGTTCGGTCGATCCAACGGCTCCACGGTCTGGTAGATGGCACTGACGAGGAAATATAACCTGGATGTGTTGTCAAAAGCCCAGAGAGTCGCTTGCATGGGAATAACGGGGCGTTTCCGTACCACGTCCACAACAGCACTGGAGGTCATGATAGATTTACTGCCGCTGAATCTCCACTGTAGGAGTGCAGCGGCAATTAGCGCTGTCAGGCTTAGAGTGGGGGGTTGGTGGCGAAGAGAGGTTTTAGACATTCCAATGTACTCTAGAAGATAGATTGCAGCGATTGCAGGAAAGAAACTGACTATAAAATATCTTTCCCAACTTTTGCTGGGTGTGTCAATGTAATGATGTCCACCAGGAGTGACTGGGATGGGAAGGGGAAGAAAAAAGAAGCAAATAGGAAAAAGCAACTACCTAATAAATTGTACAAATTAACAAAAACCTGATAATAAATAATAGGTGGGAATACATAAATAAGAAGCAAGAAAACAAAAAGGAATAAAAAAAAAAAACAAAGAAAGAAGAAAATAAGAAAAGATAAACGATAAAAGGGTGATCAGTAGTAGTAAAAATTAAAAACTAGTAGTAAGATGAATTGAATTTTTTTTTGTTACGAATTTAGCCAAATCCGACAGTGAATTGTGTCGACTGTGTGAAGAGGAAGGTGAAATCTCGATGCATATTATTTGTGAGTGTCCAGCGCTAGCAGATCTAAGGATGCAAATCATTGGAGGAACCCTTACATATCTTTCCAAAGAAAGTTTGCAATCCAACCCCAAGAGAAATTATTAAAATTCACTATAAAAATGGTGAAAATGTGGCAGAGACGGTTCGTAAAACTCGAACATTTTTGGGTCGTCGTGAAGTACCTTGTCGGACCGCAATACAGAAATTGGTAGAAAAATTCGAGCTGTCGGGACAAGTTAGTGATGTGAAGAATAAAACCCGTGCACGTCGCTCAAGAACAGCCGAGAATATTGCTGCTGTAGCCGAAAGTGTTGAAGAAAACCCAGGTTTATGGTCCCGCGGGGTCATTGGACCTTACTTTTTCGAAAATGAGGCTGGAGCAACAGTTACGGTGAATGGATTGCGCTATCGACAGATGATTAATGATTTTTTATGGCCGGAATTGGATGGTATTGATCTGGACAACGTTTACTTTCAACAAGACGGCGCTACGTGCCATACAAGCAACGAAACCATTGATCTTTTACGGGAAAAGTTTCCGGACCGTGTTATCTCTCGAAGAGGTGATCACAATTGGCCACCGAGATCTTGTGACTTAACACCTTGCGACTTCTTCCTTTGGGGCCACGTGAAAGAGAAGGTCTACGCCAACAGCCCAGCGTCGATTCAAGACCTCAAAGATGGAATTCGTGAGGCTATCGAGGACATAAGGCAGCCACTTTGCGATTTGGTTATGGAAAATTTCATGAAAAGGATATGGTCCTGTAGGCGTGGTCGTGGTGGTCATTTGGCTGATGTTATTTTCCATTGTTAACGGGATACCTTCCTCTTTATAATGAAATAAAGATCCGATCAGTTATCTCAAAAAATAGCATTTTTCTTTGAATATCAAAATAACACCTCTTATTGGAAAAACATTTAGATCAACTATGGTCGCGGTGTCCGCATGGTCCTGGAGGCTCAGTCGCCCCTGCTCTTAACATTAAGATGAATTTGAAATACTACGTTTAAAGCTGTCCCCAGATTAATTGGTAAATAGCACTGATTGAGTGGACGAAAAATTGTCGATCGCTCACTAGAAGGTGGTATTTATTTATTTATCTATTTATGACTTTATAGCGATTGTTTACCGGTTAATATCGAAATCCAAATATCTGATTATTTCATTTATTATACTAATTACTAACTATGACTATAGACTAGTTATGTGCAACAGTATAAAAATAGAGCAAAACAAGTTTTAAACAAGATAGGAATTAAAAAAAGAAAAAAAATATTTAAAAGTAAAAATGATACCAGAAAAATGAAGGAAAAAAATACATTTAATGGGTAGTGCAGTGATTATTCAGAGAGGGTAGTCTGAATCTCATTTCTAATTATTTTTCTAAAGGTGCAGAGACTAAGACCGAGGGTATCGATTACGTTAAATAGGTCGTTATGATTTTTTTAAATTCTGTAACAAGCAGTAGTAATTTGAAAAGTTACCGGTCAGCGGGTGACTCTAGATGGAGCAAGCAAGCTAATGTTACGGGATAATTCAGGGCAATTTCTAAGGTTGTATATTATTTTAAATAAGAACGTTTCATCTAAGAAAAGACGAAGTTTTCTGTTTTATATAAAAGAAATCTGGTGAATTTTCTCTGAACTGCTTCAATTTGCTGCACATAAACACCATAAAAAGGATTCCATATACATAGTGCATGCGTACTCTAGATGACTTTTTATTAGAAAATTATAAAGAGCTATTAATGATGTAGTAGACTTGAATAATTTACAAAACCCAACAGCTTAAAAGCCTTGGAGGTAATCCAGTTAATATGTAACTGAAATAAAAAATTCTGGTCAAAAATTACCTTTAAATCTTTCATTACGGTAACGCGGTTAAGAGATGAATCACCCATTATGTAGTCATAATATAAGGTATTCGATTTTCTGGAAAAGGTTATAACTTTACATTTAGAGATATTCAACGGCAACAAATTATCTTTGCTCCAATTTTCTAAGGTTCAGAATATCTCTTTGAAGTAATTTACAGTCCTCTTCTATGCGAATGACTTTAAAAATTTTAGCATCATCTGCATATAAGAGACAGTCGGTGATTAGTTGGTGCGGTTGGGCATTGATGTAGAGGAGAAAGATATAAGGACCATGAATTGTGCCTTGTGGAACACCGGAGGTTTGTATAAAAGGGCAGGACTGGTTAAGGAGTACTGTTTGCAGTCGTTCGCTGATATATGATGCAAACCACGCATCTAAATTATCGCAGAAACCTATATTAGATATTATCAGGAGTATACTAGAGTGGGAAATTTTGTCGAAGGCCTTAGCAAAATCGAATCAACCTGATTCCTTCATCAAGTGCTACTGCAATTTTGTCGGTATAAAGCGCCAGGTTCGTGGTAGTGGATTTTCTCCCGAAGAAATTCGTGCTGTTTAGAGCTCAATATGGAGAAGGTTTGGGGTAAGAATTGATTATAAATAAGTTTTTCAAATACAAGGGTGAAGCTATTAAAAATTGATATAAGTCTATAATTATTTACTGATTTAGGATCTCCAGATTTAAAAATTAGGGTAACGTACGATTTTTTAGTACAGATGGGTAAATTTTGTGGCTCAATGATAAGTTGACTAGTACGTTTATAGGAGAGCTTAATACGAAGGTGCAGTTCTTTAGGAAGATGTTTGGTATGGTGTCGGGGCCAACTTTCTTACTTAAATCAATACCTAGAATGATAGTTTTTACATCCTCGGGAGAAATCGTAGTTATTGAAGAGGAAAAAGAGGTTGGATGAGAAGAGGGAGGTGTTGTGGCATTACTGGATGTTGTGTGATTACTGCCTGACATTTTGTCAGAATATATATATTTAAAGTAGAGAGCAAAGATATTACAAGTATACTTGATCAATTAAAGTGCAAGAAGTTAAATAAATAGTCCGGACACTGAAATTGTATGATGACCTTAGATAATAAGAACACTGTCCTAACGTGATCATAGCGCCCAAGTCTAAAAATATATCTAAAGATAGAATTGAAAGAGACCAAAGGTCTCCTCTCCGAAATACTCTCGAGCCCATTGTAAATTTCACAGCCATATAACAAAATCGGTACAAGTAATGCTTGTGCTAGCTTAAATCGAGTTGATAACGTCGCTAAAAGCCGAAAGGCGTACATTTTCCTTACGACGGAATTTATTTTGGTGACCCCACGTCAATCTACTATTAAATATGATACCTAGATGCTTAGCTGAAGTAACAAGAAGAATACTACACCATTTATATGAACTAGAGACAAATAGTCAGTACCTAGTCTACTTATAATTAATTTACTTGCATTCAATTTTAGTCCATTTGGCAAGTACATCGAGATCGTCATTAACAGAGCAAATTACATCCTCGGATAAACCAATAGGCCTAGAAAATACTAGTTATACCTAGTCCGTGGCTTGCAGTTTTTAATAACCGCAAATATATCATTTATATATACAATGAAAATAATAGAGGGCTCAAAACTGAACCTTGCGGAACGTCTGCCAAAAGAGAAAGAAAATTAGAGTAATTTCCATTAATATGTACAGACTGGAATCTGTACCTCAATAAGTTGACAATTAGCCTAGATGCTTATGGGGGTGAAAAGTTGAAGTATTTAATGAGCTTTATAAATAAACGAGCATGATTAACAGTATCAAATGATTTAAGGAAGTCCAATAAAAGTAAAAAAATAATGTAATCCGTGTCAATGGTCTGTCGAATATCCTTTGAAACTTTGAGAAGAGCAGTAATGCAGCTATGCTTAGCTCTGCCAGCAATTCAATAAGTTGTTATTCCGAACATGATCAGTAATTTGTGTGGACATAATCTTTTCGGTGACCTTGGAGAAGAACTGTAAGATACTTATTGGTTTAGAAGCCTTTAGAATATTTTTACATACAAGGAATGTACGTAGTTGTAAAACAAGTATTAATAATATGTGTTAGCTATGAGATTATAAATCTAAAAAGGATTCTGATAATTCGAGACTTATACCATAGATGGCACAAGAACTAGATATCGCATCGATACTAAAACAAAGTATACAGATTGTAAAATGGGTAATGTATTCTGGAATGGACCATAACATCTGTTAGAGCGTGTCGAAGGCAACTATTTTTATAATAATAGTTTTGTATACATTTTATCGACTGCTTCATCACTTCAGATACGAAAAAATATTAATCATTTGACGTATACATCATTTCAAATGTTGTGGTCCATTCCGGAATGGACCACGCAGCCATATAAATTTTGTATACTTTTCTGGTACTGGATACGACATCTAGTTCTTGTGCCATCTACGATTATACCCATCTTACCCGACGGCATTTGATTTTATATTTAGTAAGGCACGTACAACATTATCGTCATAATAAAGTCAAAGCGAGCAATGCTTATCTTCCTATTAATATTAGTAAATGTAGGTACTGTGACGTCCTTTTCTCGCAATTACTGGAACACTTTCTGGACTATTTCACCTAAGGCTGTGGAATCTCATTTTCAATTCAATCATTTAGTTTTGATGATGTTTTCATATCAATTCTTTTCACATTCAATATCAAGCTTAATTAAAATGGAAGTAATTATGCGATGAATTCTTTCAGCTTAATCCATTCAGAAGATAATGAATCTCGGTAATGATTCTTCTGGGCTATCAAAAGTAGTTTTTTGAATCTTCAGCCTTTGTAATGTCTCTGCCGTGGTTGTTGTTTTCGCAACTAGCACAACCAAATGAATTTTGCGAAGGTCACAAAGGTGAGGGCCGCCGCTTAAGAGACGAAATGAAAAAAAAAACAAACATTTTATTCTGTTTGTCTGCCGTGTTGCGAGGGATATAGGAAATACAATTAGGAACATAGTCCGATATCTGGGAATTTCGCATTGACTTTTTTATAAACTCTTGGAAAGGAATACCTTATTATGAGAATAATGATTTTCATATATTGATTTAATAAATTAAATAACTATATATTAAATCACCCATACATAAATAATTTGTGTACACCCAAAAAATTAGATTTAATTCACTTTAACAGGGCCACGAGTCAAGTCATCTGTCAAAAGCTCTACAACAACAATTATTCTAGAGCACATGATTGACCACGCGACGAATGCATGGCCATTGTCTTGCAATAACTAATTGATTTCTCTCAATTGGAAAGCGACACAACGAAAACTGTTATTGTTCAATTAAAACAAACATTTTCCGTTCTAATTACTAACACTCGATGCTAAAGAAAAAAAAAAAGAAAGACAGAATCCAGTGATTGGCTTGACTGACGTCAATAGGTAATTAGAGAAGAGCTCTGGCTACTGCAGAAGAAAAATGTAGTCATCATTCATTACCTCAGGTGTTTTGAAATTTGTTCAGTGACTCATGACACTCACGACAAGTTGAAGTTTTGCTAATAGTTTTAAAATAAAACATTCGAAGTCGTGAACATTTGTTATATATTTAGCAATCAATTTTTGAACTCTGCCAATTTATGTATTTATTGTTCAGAAATGATGGCTATGAATGAGTTATGAATAAGAAAATAAGAGTATTGCATCAGAAAGAGCTTGGTAAATTGATTAATTTGGGAGGGATGGAGAGTATATATACTATGTGGACTGGAGTAATGCATTTGGTCGGTGATTCGCAGTATCCTAGATTTATTCGATAGAGGGGAACTCATTTTTTAAATATGCATTTCACTCTTGAAAACGATTTCAAGAAGAAAGATCTCAGAGCCTCAGGTCGACTACAAAATCCGCACAATCCTAGATACATTCGATAGCCCGGACTTCATATTTAATAAAAAAAGAAAAAAGAAAAAAAAGGAAATAGTAAAAAAAAAAAAATTAAAATAAACCGGAAAAAAGTCGTTGGCATTTTTACAAGATTTTATTAATTAATAAAATATCTCCACACAATGCAACAGTGGGACTCTTCTCATAAGTTAATTGATTGAATTATGTGTATAAATCTTAATATCAAAGTATTACAGATAGCTTCAGCTGAGTCACTATAGAATCTAGTAAAAAAAAACCTATCCATGCGCATAGGTTTTATCATTGACGCAATTCCAGGCTACTTCCACAAAAAAAAAGAAAAAAGAAAACTTATAGGACTGTCTAGCTTTTTATAATTTGCATGTCTGTGATATTGATCAGATATCGATCGCAAAAAAGTGTTAATGAATGGTGTTAATGAATGCAGTCGATATTCGAGCACAAATAGCTAAAAATAATTATTTCCTTGTTGCAATGATCACACGATAAAATATAGGCGAATTGAGGAAATGACATTGAATGGGATAGAAAAATATTCAAATTTTATTGATCCTCTTCGTGTTTCATGTGCTTCAAAATTCGATCAAAACATACACATTATGGAAAAATATGGAAATAGCGTAGCGTAGATTAAGGAAATCTTTTTTGAAAATGTTACCATGTAAATTAAAAAACAAATGTAAATAATTTTATTGACAGAATTCTGTATAATGTATAAAGTTGCAGTTATGTTAAAAGCTCTGAAAATCATTGTTAATCTTTTGACAACATTTTGCTGGTCTAGAGACAGTTGAGATAAACATACATTTGTATAAGATTCAAACTCAATTTTCTTTTCAATTTATATGGAGCACCTATAACTTTTAAATAATTTATGGAGGTGTCGCAGTTTATGCATACATCTGAGCATCTGTCATTAAATGTTTAACTATCGGAAAAGAAATCAGATGGACTAGATAAATGTATTGTTTTTAGAGTCTATTGCCTCTATTTTATATTCTATCTATTAAAAATCTCCGTGAATCATAAAAAAATTTCTCTCCAAATTTGGCAGTATCTTTTATTTTTAATTTTATGACATTAATTTAATTAGTTAATTTTTATTAAATGTCAAGTAGATTACGCCATTTTAGTTTGATGCATTTAAATATGGGGTCCCACAAGGATCAATTCGAGGTACACTCTTATTTAGTTTATATTATAAACAGGGATGACACTTTCAAAATTAAAACTGTAGTAGATTTGTTATAAAAAGTGGAGTAAAGTATACAAAATTGGAGAAAATTCGGAACAAAATTGGAGCAAAAAAGTACTAAATTAAAATTGTTCTAATTTTTAAGAAGTTAAATGGATATACTTATTATAATGCCAGTCCGTGGCGCATAGAGGGTAGCTCAATATGCTGATTTTGCAATTTAGATGAGGATGAAAACTTACTGCACTTGCAATTTAGATGAGGATGAAAACTTACTGCACCACTTGGCTGTTTTTCCTAGTCTGAAAGAATTCAGAATTCTATCCCTTTTCAGTTTCAAAATGAGAATAATAACCTCAATATGGGAATAGTAAACTTCAAAGTGGAATAGTAAACTTCTACTTGAGAATAGTATATTTCAATACGAGAATAATAAATTTCAATATGGGAAATGTTGAAATCTATATAAAAATAGTACCTAATCCTTGCGATGGTTTTCAAAAAATTCTTTACATTTTAGAGAATAATTACAATTTTGTTTTTATATTAAAATTGATAGCCATCAAAAATGGTTACAAGAATTAAGAAATTAGAAACAGAATCTAAAAAAAAACCCAATTACTTGCTGTGTCAAATATGAATGGAGACTGGAAACAACTTGCACACCAACTTAATATTCCTCAGTCAACAGGATATCGTTGGATGTCAGAGGGTGAAACTTCAGACAAACGAGGAGGGAAAAGATTTGAAAAAATTACGCAAATTCATTTAGATTATTTCGTGGAAATGATTGAAAGAAATTGTCGCATTATATTGGCGGAAATCATTGCTGCATTTCGAGAAAAATTTAACGTTTCTATTTCAAAAACAACCTTTTCAAAACACCTAGATTCTCTCTGCTACACGCTGAAATATGTACCTAAGGCATGAACCCGAAAAGGGAAATTGCGCTGAGAACAAACAAAAATGAAAAGAGTTTGTTGAATGTCTTTTGGAATTTCAGTCCCAAAATAAACCTATTTTGTTTATGGATGAAACTAATTTAAACATTCATATTTCAAGAACGCAGGGTAGATCATTAAAAGCAACAAGATGCACCACAATAGCAGCCGGTTCAAATGGTGCTAATGTTCATGTAATATTAGGATGCATAAGCACAATTGGATTTATATATTATGAAATAAGAAGAGGTTCGTTCAAAAAAGAAAATGCAAAAGCGTGGATGGAAACCTTCCTTCGCCAAGCAATGATTAGACATGGGGAACCAGTTGTTATGGTAATTGACAATCAATGTTGGGCAAAATGCAATCTGATTAATGATTACGATTACAATCTGAAATCTGTAATCATGATTACAGATTGATAATATTAATCAGAAAAGTAATCATTTATGGCGATTAATGATTGATCAACCGTAACCGTAATCATGATAACATGATTACATTTTTTGATTACAAATTTGCAAACGGTTTAAAATTGTAGTTAAAAGAAAACAAACATTATTGTATTTCTATCCCGAAGTCGGTAGTGACATATAAACTAATGTTTGTAAGCACATATCTATAGTGGGATGGTAATTGAATATCTGATATCTGTGGATTGTTAAACGGTATTATTAGCAATTAAGAAAGAGAAAATTTCATTTACGGTTTCTTTATTAGAGTTAGATACTTCTTTATTATATCACAAACAAAACTGTACCGTTTTGTTGGGTAGTAGTTAGTAAATCTAATCTTTCATCCTCATTCTTGCTGTCATGTCAGTAATATTTATCCATTGCAGCGCTTCGAGCATGCTTTTAACAGGTGTATATATGCAGCATTTCAGAATAACTCGCATTACCTTATTCTAGAACAGCTGCATTCTGCCCTTGAATTCATTCGAACTAGCATATAACAATGTGGAGCAAAATGAAAAGTGTAGAAAATTAAAGCGTTAAAAGGCATTATTGCATTTTCCATGCTCAACGACTTTCTTATATGCTCCAGAAATCTAATCATTTTCGCTGTGTTTTTTTTTTTGCATATAATCAAGATCCTCGAATTTAAGCTGATGATCAGATATGTGTCAGTCTCTATTAATAGAAGCACTTACATTCTTTACACTGACTTCAATTAATACATAATTCAAAAGTGTCTTGGAGTTTTCTACAGTAAAAATTCTTACGATCACAGATTGTTTGGTTTTCTTAGAACTAAATTTTAAAATCTCTTAAAAAGTTTCATTTGTAATAAAAAAAATGTACATTTTCCCAAAATTATTCGATGTAATCATGATTAATGATTGATGGGTAATCATGATTGATGTAATCATGATTGATTTAATCATAATTATTAATCTGATTACAAATGTAATTGATTACGCCGAACACTGTTGACAATGCACCTTGTCACAGTAAAGTTGAAGAAGTTTTACTGAAGCAGGATTTCCATGAAAACAAGATACTAAGACTTGGACCCTATAGTCCAATGTTCAACCCCATTGAAAATGTGTGGTCTGTGGTGAAAGCTTATGTTAAAAGAGAATTATCAAAAAAGTTATCAAGTATTATTCACACCAGAAATGATTTAACCATCAAAGAATATACAGTAAGAGCCTTAGAAAGCCTCATGGAAGAAGGTTTGCAGACAGTCACACCAACAATATGCGCCAATTGCATCGCAAGCATTCAAAGAAAAGTTCCTGCTGCTCTTAACTTAGAAAATATGCAATACTAATAAATTGCTTCTTATTTTGTATTAAATTATATTTTTAAAATTAAAAAATTAAATTCTCAAATTCAAATTTACTATTCTCAAGTTGAAGCTTACTATTCCCATATTGAAACTGAAAAGGGTGATTGGTAAAACATATCTACCTGAAGGCGAAGTAATTATAATTCTGGACGGAAAAAATTTTGAAGATCTTTTCCAATACGCCAAGCTAGCCTGGAAATATCGACAAATGCTCATAGAATAGTATAATAACTAGCAAAAATATTTTTTTGTATGTATTTATCTACGGCTCACTTATAGGAATTGGAGCTTAATAGCTAGCTTTATCGCCAGCTTTATGCTAAAGTCGATTTGAAAAGCCGAATTGAACACAACTGACGTTTTTGACATTTGCAGCTTTAACTTATTTATGGTGGCAACTTTTATTAAGGAACGACAAGAATGCATTCCATTTTTGAGAATTTCGATAAATTCATACCTTTTTTGATAGTTTTCAAGATGTACCAATTACATGAAAAAAAAAAAAGCACTAAGATTTTTTTGTTTATATCCCACAGGAACTGCTTCTCTTTCACCAACTCTATAAGTTTTCTTAAATTTTAATATTTTTAGTAGCTGTTTTCTTCCCAATTGTCTCAAAAAATGTGTCAACCAGAAGTCATTCACTTATGATATTTGCAATTAGCACAGTTGGCAACATTTAAAATTCCCTCAAGTTGGCAGCCAAGCTCCAATTGTGCTCTTCTACATTGATTTACAGTGTCAACAAATCTCAAGCTGGCTAAATTGTGTTTCAGGGCTTAAGTCGGAGGCAGTTGGCCCTAATGGCATTCCTCCTAAATTTATAAAAATTCTTTTATCTTGGATACTCCACCCTGTTATTAATACTTTAGTGGTTGTTGTATTTTGTGTATAGTCAGCGATACAGTAGGTACCTTTTCTTTACTGTATCGGTATCGATAATGATGAGCTTCTGTATGTCACACAACGTAGTAATGGCGTAGAACTATCTTGATTAATCACTTTATGTAAATGACAAGTCTTTCTGGATAGGTATCTCAGTGGAATAATCTGTTGGTACACAGATTCTCGAACACCAACGGAGCTAAGTTTTCTTGAGGCGGTATCTTCAATGAGGGAATTATCTGTACACATGGAAACAGGAAGGACGTGTTCTTGTTGGGGTTTCTTCAACGGGAGCAATGTCTGTACTCGTGGTGTACGAAAATCAACAAGAAATGATATTGTCTTGAAGCAGTTTCTTTCTTCTAGGGTAGTCTCCGAGGATATGAAAGAAAGATGTTGTATTAAACTTGAAATTCCTTCAATATAACTAGAATTAAAGAAGGTTGTCTTTCAATTTAAAATGTTTATTTATTTGCCAATATTTTCGGATCACGTTATAAAGAATCGATAGTGTGATTTTAATTCCGCAAATAAACTTCGGAAGAATTTAATATAATTATCGTTATAATTATCAATAACACTTCACAGAACTTAAAAGGATCTAGAATTAATATATGTTTATATATTTTTTTACATACTCTTTAATAAATTAAATTCAATCTTGTCTTTTTAGAGTTAGAACTAGAAGTGACAATTTTTTGTTTTCTTTTTGTTTTCTTAAAAATTTTAGCCTACTATCTCTGATGCCTTACGAAACCTTCCAGTACGTTCGTTAGTTTCAAAATTAAAAAACCTACAAATGTCAGGTACAGTCATGGCACGAGATTCGATGACTTATATTACTTATCACCACAATACCATCAATACTTGAATCACTACTTTTCTGTTTCCTTCTGATTGGAAAATCACAACGGTTGTGTCGGTGGCTAAAATCAATAAAGCCAAGGATCCTGAGGTCTTCCGGCCAATCAATCTCTTATGTTTCCTAGCCAAAGTGATGGAAAAGTTATTTAACTGGCAATCATTCAATATTTCGAAACTAATAATTTTCTGAAGTCATGCTAATCAGGTTTCCGCAAATCAATCGCATAGTTGCAAAATGGTTTTTTTAACAGTTACAACCGATATATGTAGCGCGCTGGATACAGATCAATAATGCATCCTGGCGATGCTTAATTTTTCTAAAGCGTTCGATTCGATTAGCTACTTACTTTTAAGTTGTCCACTAATTATCTATTTCATTCGACAACTTTTTCCCTTATTGGCAGTTTTTTGTCTGGCAACTTTTATCTGGTAAAAATAGAGGACAGCTTTTCTGATACTTTGCCTCTTATTAGTAGTGTGCCTCAGGGATCTATTTTGGGTCCTTTGCTCTTCAGTATGTATATTATTGACCTTCCTGAGGTTATATGGGACTGCAAAATTCACATATATGCAGATGACGTGCAGTTATATATTGGTCGTCCAATTGACCAGTAAAGGATTTTATCGAACGATTAAACTCTGACTTGAGGAATGTCTCGAGTTGGGCGATAAATAATGATTCACAACTGAACCCCCAAAAATCCAAATTCATTTCATTTATTTCTGAATAATCAAGTTTTAGAGTATACTGAGCGTGTGGGAAATGTAGCGGGTTTTTCTCAACTCTCGGATAAAATGCTGCGATCAGATTAATCATATGTTGGGAAAAGTTTATGATTGTCTTCGGCGGCTGTGATTGACCTCTGGAAGTTTACCTTTTAACATTCGATCAATGCTAGTTAAGTTCCTACTTCTGCTCTACCTTACAGTTAGCTATCTAATATTCCTCCACTTGGATTTTGTATGTTCAATGAAATTATCAGTTAACAGCACGAAATTCATGTTTGGTCTAAAAGAAGATTTCATCAAGTTTCTCTTATTTTCTTCGAGCTATTCGTGTCTGATAGCTTTTGGAAATTGATGTCACAGAGTGCCACGGTTTGAGAGTGCTACGATTTAAAAATGCTTCCGTTTTGTAGTGGGTAGTTCTGGCAATGATCTAGTTATATGTATAGTTTTTGTAATTTTAGTTTATAATTTTAATGTTATTTTATATCTTACATTATGTATTTAGATTAAGTTTTTAAGTAAATTAGCTTATCCGTCGTTCTTTGTACTAAAGCGATATTTTATCTTATTGAACCTCAACCATAATAATAAATTTGAATTTTAATCTTTCAATTTTGGATCCCATAATGCCGTTTTTGCACATATACATGAAATTAATTTTTCGTAATCCATATTTTCATACTGTCCATCATAAGATTCAATTCAATTTCAATTCAATTTAATTTATTCCAAGGCATTGTACAATTAAGATATAATCTTTTTTAAATCTACATCAAAAGCAAAAAAATAATAAAAATGTATATGTATAAATGGAAAAAAAAGAGACATGAGAAAAAAAAATAATAAAATAAAATCAAATAAAATAGGTAAGATACAAAAAATAAGCCCCTAAATTTACTGCTAAAAACTAAATCAAAAACATAAGGAAAAAAAAAAAAACAGAAAAAAAGAAAAAAGAAAATAAAATTAATCACTACTTAACTTAACCTGCTACCTCTGCTATATTATAAAGCAATCTCTAACTATTTAGCTCCTAACTATTCAAGCACTACTGCCTGAGCACATAATCTCAAAAATTCTTTCCTTGGTGCTGGCGAAAGATCTCGACTCAACCGATAACTTAATACTGGGCGGTAAGGAATTATAAACTTTGATGGCATGACTGAAAAACAGGCGTTTAATAATTAAGTATTCAGATCTGGGCAGAATGCAATTGACTGTTCTATTAGATCTCGCGAATTGAAGAATGCTGTATAGGTAGGTTGGACTGCGGTATTTGATGATTTTAACTAGAAGGATTACCGATCGAAAATTCAAAAATGTTAAAAGATCACAACCCAAAAAGGATGAAGCATAAGCTGACACGTGATCGTATCTTCTGAGGTGATATATGTATCTAATAATGGAGTTAAACGCGATCTGCAATTTGGTAAAATTAAGATAATCAAGTTTTCCAAATACTTCACAGCCGTACATTAAGACAGGTATAAGCAGAGAACGAGCAAGAAACATCCGCGTAGAAAGTGAAGTAAAATAGCTCGAAGTCCACAGGGAGCGAAGACCACCGTATATTTTACGTATTATTGATTTGATGTGATCACCCCAAGTGAGAGTGTTATTGATAACTACGCCTAAATTGCGGACAGACTCTACCCAGGGTATGACAGTATCGTTAAGTACAACGGTTGAATAAGTAGACGTATCAAGTTTATTACGATACACAGCTAAACAACATGATTTTCTGGGATTCAGCAACAAGCCATTGTCAGTCGTCCATAGATATATTGAATTTAGGTCTTCATTGATACAACTAATTCCATCTTCGACAAGTCCTAAGGGTCGCGATAAGAAAAGTTGAGCATCGTCAGCATAGAGATGCATTTCACTGTGAGTAAGACAGTCAAACAAATCATTAATAAGCATGCAAAAAAGCAACGGGCCAAGAACAGAGCCTTGCGGAACACCAGAGTTAATGCTAAGAAAGGTAGAGTTATTACCATTTGAAAACACTGTTTGATAACGACCTGTTAGATAACTAAAAATAAGTTTCGTTGAGCTTAAGGAAAAATTAAATTTAGTAATGAGTTTTCTACACAGGATTACGTGATCTACAGTATCGAATGCTTTGAAGAAGTCGAGCAGCACCAGTAGAACTAATTTATCCAAATCTATTGCTTCTCTAATTACATTGACTACCTTCAAAAGGGCAGTGGTACAACTATGCCGAGGACGAAAACCAGATTGCGAGTCATGAAGTAGACTATTGATGCGCAAATAATGAGAAATTTGCAAGAACATTAATTTTTCAAGAACCTTAGATAAGAACGGTAAAATGCTGATAGGGCGGAAATCGGAGCAATTACGCCCAGATTCTTTAGGTACAGGTATCACTTTAGAGAACTTCCAGCTAAGCGGGAAGGTTGAGATAGTAAAAATGACTGCTTGTTTTGAATTCGAAAAATTCTAATCGTGCGACCAAAAGACACATCGCGAAAATGATTTCTTGGGCAGTATAGCCATGATTATAATACTTTAAGTTTGTGAATTCCTCTCGCCAAGGCGGTGAATTATTTTCGGGAAGTCTCGCGATGTCTCAAGACAAAAATTCGCCCGAAATCTTTCACAATCTCACCCCAGCCTAACCCACAAAATTCGATTTAAATCCACATTGGGGTGTTAATCTAAATTATTTGCGATGTTTTGATCTGTTTGGTTTTGTAATAATTTTGAGATGATGGAATCAAAGAAATAAACGGATATGTACTAAAGGAATTATCTTTGCGTATCATATTTGATGATCTAAATTACCTAATAGCGCAGTTTTTTTTTTATTATACATATAAACTCCTTAACAACACTAATCAAAGTTTAAATGCCACTAACCTGAACCAACCCATTGTCTCAAGGATTAATAGTATCCAATTAATATTTACGTAATGTACATACCATAAATGGGTACACACCTACTTCTGCTTTGGGATTTTTCCACTCGAGAAATAAGATTTGGTAACAATTGATTCATTCTACCATCTTAATTAGCAAATAATTATTACCAACTTCGAGATAGCAGCGAAAGATAAATCCATTTGTTTTTAATATACCTAAAAGCACACCCATTTCATCCTCCTACTGACTGTGGCTAATCCTCATGGCAACTCGGGTGCAAAATTACAGATTCGTGAATCAACAAAAAAAAAAAAAATAAGGAGAAAATATTGCCCTGTTTATATCAAACTATTACTTAGATTATACCATAAACCCCCCGGAGATTGTTTTCTATTTTCTTATTAGCCAAGTAATTACCAAAATGTTTAACCAGTTTAATCCTACGAAAAACAGAAAACAGAGCCATAAACCTCTACAAGGTGGTGACCTATTCCGACCAAACTATACATGATCTCTAGAATCTTTACATTCAAAATATTTGCAAAAGTGAGTAAGCAAAAACTGCTTGTGGTGGCGTTCTTTAGTAACCCGAAGATGTTTTGAAATCTTAAAAGTTTATTGTTCTTCGTTCAATTAGCGCGCGTGAATTTAAGAATTCGCAATTGTAAACAGATAATCAATTTATTTTGGCAAGTAATGTTTTGCAGATGGCGCGGGTTGAATGAATGTCAGTGAGACTCAGTTGGAGTGGGGGTTATTAAATTTTTCGCATGACACTATTTTTGGATTTGATGTGTTTATTTGAACTTGACTTTAAGAAATATTTCAAATACTCACTCAGCAGGCAATTGTGCATAAATTTTTTTGGGGAATAAATAACAATTTTTTTTTTTTTTTATGTAGGCTAAACATTTTTACATACAAAATTTTATTTTTAAACGAACTTTTGTGTTGTTTGTTTACTTTGGAGCTTGATTAAAACGCAGATTGACTTTAGAAAGGAAAAAGAGGCACGTGCAAAATATTGTAAAACTTGGAATGTAATATAATTGGAGTATACTTCGTTGTTAATCATCTCGGTATCTACTTGAAATAATTAAAAAGCATAAGGTGGGTGTGGCTGTTATTGTTTTTGCCTAAAGCTGAATGGAACTAAAAAAAAAAAAAAGTAGCCGAGGATAATAAGACATCTGTGGACTGAATCATCATCAAAGTAAGCAGAGAGTCAAATATCGCTAAGACCGACGAGTGTATTTGTATACTAACAAGAGAAATCTCTTGAACAGCTGTTGAATACACCCTTATTCGCCAGTGTGTAAAAATAACAGTGAATCACTACACCCTTGTTCGCTAATGTGTAAAAACTAACGTGCTTGGTTATTGAAAAATGTAAAGATTTCTCATTTAGAAAAAAACAAGTATTTCCTCTTTGTTACACACATGCTCAATTTCCTTAAATGCTACATGCAATTCTTTCTTTCTTTCAAAATTTATATGCATTTTTAGGGTTTGGTACCCAAAGGGTAAAAACGGGAGCCCTATTACTAATCTTACGATGTCCGTCCGTCTGTCTGTCACCGGGCTATATCTCCTGAACCGTAATAGGTAGACAGTTGAACTTTTTACAAAGTGTCTATTTCTATTGCCGTTATAACAAGAAATAATAAAAATAAAATAAAATTAAAAATTCAAGGGGGCCCCTATACAAGAAACGTGATTTTTCGGCGTTTTTTTTTTCGTTTTATTCTCATTCATTATTATTATCATAAGTAGACATTTTTTTTTTCAAATGACAGCATTATTTTTTCACATGACGCTACTCTCATTTGAAAAAATAAATAAAAAGTACATAGTGTTAAATTTTTTACGATGGTACGGAACCGTTCGTGGACGAGTCCGACTCGCACTTGGCCAATTTTTTATTTTATATTTTTTTTTTTCAAATGACGCCTTTTTCTATTGCACAGTTGTTCAAGAGATTTCTCTTATTAGTATACGCTCGCCGGTCAAGACAAGAGTCAAATAAAGCGTCAACAAGGCGGACAAGCGTGGAGTGATTCGATGGGTGCTAGATCATTCCACAGGAAATCGACAAATAGGTATTCACTCTTTAATGTATCAGTGTAACCGATGTAAATATACAACAAGAATTTACAACAAAGAGTGAACACACTCTTTAGCCTTTAGCTTACTTCGAAATGTAATTATGAGAACAGGGTGATAAAATGGGCCCGTAGGAGCTCTCCCCGGCTCCGGAAAAAATTTAAAAAAATCCTCAAAATTCCTAGGATTCATAGTTATCCTATAAAAAAAAAATTATGAAGATCCGGTTAAAAATAGCTGAGATAAAAACTAAAGTATCTCAACTATTTATGAAAAGAACGGCTTAAAAGGATATGCCGGTTTTTAATAACGTTTTTTGACCGTTTTGGTTGTTTCCCAAGTTGTTATTTCTACAATTACTACTTAATTATACACTATTTTAGTATAATGTCAGCGGATAAAATGAAGCCTGTTTTGTTGGGAACATTTATTTCCAATTAGTTTTCAGCTCAGGCTAATACAGGGTGGGCCAAAAGTCACCATGGGGTTTAAAAATAACTAACTTTTTCGTTTGTACATTGCTCCACACCCTGTTGACCGTTTCTCTTCATTCCTTTTTTACATGATAGCCAACTGTCTGTTCTTCATAGGTAAGCATGTTTCCCCACCCCACCTTACCCCTCCTTTTTTCATCCTACCATATGTTACCCATAGTGACTTTTGGCCCCCATAGTGACTTTTGGCCCCCATGGTGACTTTTGGCCCCCATGGTGACTTTTGGCCCACCCTGTAGTTTAGGAAAAATGTTAATAATAGTAGAATAACCTCCTTTTACGGCAATCTTTGCCGCTTTTTGCAGTAACAAAATGTAAAAATTTACAATTTACCTTTACCGAATAACGGTGGTTCGGAGGAATTTTTTTGTAAAGATGAAATAGTTTCGTAATTGAACACTTATGCCTATGATTGGAAAAAAAATTAGAAAAATTTCTCATATGTAGTAATGGCATATATGGGACCCAGATGGGGGAGAAACAGTGAACTTCGGGTGTAAAAGCTCAGTGTGGAAATATGTCGAATTGAAAATAACAACTTTCTAATAGATAGAAAATTTTATTACCTTTAATTTAGATGCAAAATTTTTTCTCTAGGGGCATCCCTTATGAAGGAGGGTCCGACAAAGTAAAAAAGTGGTTTTCAGTTAAAACGTAATCAAGTTTTAGAGGGTGGAAAAAATATACTATGGAGTATACCGGATTGAAATTTAAAAACGTCATTCGATAGAGCTCACTGGGGGCGTCTATTTAAAGCCATATTTGGGGTTTGAGGAGGGTGGGGGTAACAACCATGCACCCCAAAATACCCCCCTCGAAACTTTTTATTCGATAAATTTAATCGCCTTGTCGAACTAAAGACGAATATCAAGATCGTTTTTTGAACGGTCCCCCCTCATCACGCAAGAAAGGTTCAAAGTTTGAAAATAATTAAAGCTAATTTCTGAGCTTGAAATACTATTATTAAGTAATTTAGGGCGGAAAAAGAAAATCGATCACACCAATTTGTTTTTCGGTGATGTTTTATTAAGTTTTCCAGAAAGTTTCATGCTCTTTGATGCGCCATTACTGATGTTTTGGGCACACAAATTTGCAATACCTTTTTTTGTGGGGGAAAACCATGATGCGGGTAGATGTAAATTGAACCTCCTGCTAAATCAACCGAGTACCATCTAGAAAAAATACGAGTGCACCAGTCGATAGTCCTCAAAAGGATCTTTCATTTGGCACACTGGAAATTTTCCTAGGACACTCCCCTCCCCAGCTGCACCCGCTGACATTTGACGTTCAATCTCAGCTCCTAAGTACAACTATACAACCCGGTTTACACTGCCAATTTGTGAATGTAAAAATACAAGACCCTTGTATTGCATTTTATATGCATAAGCCTTGTATGACTTTACTGGGTTGTAATCAAATACATCCTTCACAACGATACACTCTTTGATACAACATTGCGTGAATACCCCTATTGTGTAAATTTGTGCATCGATCATTTCTGATTTTAATGAAATTTTACAGGTAAGTTGGTTTTATTGTTAGTGGTAGGTAATTGCTGAAATATTTTTCTTTTTTGTCCATTTTTGACGGAGATACGATATTTTGAAATTTGTAAAAAGTAGCTAATTTTGCTTGGTAGATGTAATTTCAAAATTTTATATCTCAGGACGTACACATCGCAATCCCATGAAACAAACGCTATTCATTTAAGGAAGCTTTAGAGTTTCTGCAGAGATAACAGAGCCCTGGGGCACACCGACATTTATAGGATAAGGTTCAGATTTAACGCAATTAGGCGACCAGATAGAAAACTTTCAATCCATAATAGAAGAGGAGGGGAGAGGCCAAGTGCTTTAAGTTTGGCTAAAACGGCAGGATGCCAGACTCTATCAAAGGCCATTGAAATATCTCGAGCAACGATTTTGGAATCACCAAAGTTATGGAGACTACGGCTCCAACTAGAGTACTGCACAGATACTTGTTTTTCAAGTAGTACTTGACCTGCAGGTATAGTGCCTTTGATTGAACTGCAATACCTGTATCTGCACAGTTCAAGTATAATAACTTAACCTGTAACTGCAAGTATAGATGAACAGGTATATCTGCATGGACAGATAACTGGTAGAGCAGGTAACACAGATAAACAAGTAACTGTACTTGTGACTTGGTACTAAACAAAAGGTGGAGAAAGAGTAGGAATTTTTAAATTTGTGTGCGGATTTTAACTACTTTTTAGTGAATTGTTGAGCGATTTACTCCAATGCTACCATTGTCTCCCGATAACAGATATATCGTGATCCCCCAGACAAAAAGGATTCCACATTCGGAATAAGGACATTTAGCGGAGTTATCTCCAGAAAAGGTCGAAAAAAGGACTAACGTTTTTTTCGTCCTTCTTGCAGCATAAAAGTCATTTTCTATAAGTGTCCTCTTAATAATCATTTCCAGTGAAAGAAGATGAGGTGCTGCCCTTCAGGAAGAACGAAAAGAACCTTCACTCTTTTTTTTATTGTTTTCTGGGAGAGGTACGTATCTGTGTGCAATCTATATTATTCTCATTCAACCTATTTCGCCAACCCGACCTGTCTGTTCGGATTCCTGTACATTTTCACTCGCGTTATCCATTTATATGTGATCTCGCACTGCTTTATATAAACACAAAAAAAAAAAAAGAGAAAAATCGAACACAAAATATTCAAATTGAAAATACTCTTAACACGCTTATAAATATTTGCAACTAAAGTCTCAGTAAAAAAGTAACTAGAAATTTTAATGACCAATAAACAGGGTTGTTAAAGAATGCATTATTTCTGAGCTGCATTCCTATACATTTTTTCATTCAAATGAACGAATTGGAAGCTGCAGTCAAAGTATGTTTAAAGAATTGGAATGGAATTAAATGAATTCTATTCCCCAAAAAAAATAATGACGAATGCATTCTTTTCCTTTTAGAAAAAGAATGCATTACTTTGAGCTGTATTACTTTGGAATGCATTGCATTCATTGAAATCTGTGTGAATTCACTTGCATTCACTTGCATTCAGCATTCACTTGAATTCAGTGAAATTATTCCATGAAATTATTTTGTGATTAAGAATGAAAGAACAAATAAAGCACTTTTAAGCATTTTTTTTAAAGAATTTCAAATATTAATTAATTTATCGAATTCTACCACATAATGAAAGTAGATGTATTTTGTTCGCATAATTTAATTCACCTGCTTCTCCTCCTTAAATGACTTTTTCACATAACAAATGAAAAATAATCATTATTTTCGGTCTCTGGAATAAATACTTTTTGATTTGATTTGAAATTCTTTAAAAAAATGCTTAAAAGTGCTTTATTTGTTCTTTCATTCATAATCACAAAATAATTTCATGGAATAATTTCACTGAATTCAAGTGAATGCTGAATGCAAGTGAATGCAAGTGAATTCACACAGATTTCAATGAATGCAATGCATTCCAAAGTAATGCAGCTCAAAGTAATGCATTCTTTTTCTAAAAGGAAAAGAATGCATTCGGCAATATTTTTTGAGGAATGCAGAGTTGTATTTCCTAATTCTTAATACTGAAGAGGAATGAAAGAATGCTAAATATGCATTCTTCATTCCTTTGAATTAAAACCAAAAAAGGCTGCATTCTTTAACAACTCTGCCAATAAATCATTACTTTCCATTAGCCATGAAATTTAATACAGGACCATAGACTAAAACAATTGGAATTAGCACCACCATTTCCGTCAACGCACATTAAATCTTACCCGCATAGCTCGCTACGTTCCCGGTGAACGTAACTAAGGCTGCTCAGGGAAAGATGCAGGTTCCAAGAAAATTAAGATTCGTATAGGGCGCCACGTAGTTTCTTTCCTAGGGAGGTTAAACAACGAAACCTATTAAATAGAACTCGCTACTAAATTTCAATTCATATGTTGTATATTCATTATAAAATTTAAGCGACTTTAATACGGAAAAAAAAAAAATATAGTTTCAACGCTTATACTACTAGGATGGTTAATCTACATGTATATCGGGATTTATACTAGATTTATACTAGGCTATAAGACACATCTGAATTCTTGGACGAAGAGATAAAGAGCTACTAAAAAAAAAAATACATTCCGTTTGCGAAATAGAAATATTTCTCCTACGGACTGATGGAAACAGATCTTCCAACTAAACTCATTTCTTAAAGATTTGAAACACCATAAAAATATTAAAGAAAATCACAGTCGCCAACCAGCCACGTACAGAATATGTAAATACTAAAAAATAAAGGAAAAAGAGGGTACCTAACTTTGGATACTCCTTATTGACGTGCTGGTGGCAGCGTTTATCCTCAAGGACAATTCGCAAAAACTTTTTTGTATGAATTTATTTGTTGTACTGTATACTGATTAATACAGATTAATACTCTTCCATTAAAGGTAATAAGCCAATCCCCGCAGACTTGCTACCCCAAGAAACATATCCATTTCTTGAAATGCACAACATTGTCTTTCATTACATGTTTGTTTGAAGCAGATTATTGTGGCCGTGCGCAGGTACCTGTGAATCTGATCTGATACTACAAGTTCAGGTATATTGTTGTACCTGCACTTGCAGCCACAGGTAAGCAACGCCATATTAACTGTACTTGTTCATAACTTGAGTACTTGTACCTGCAGCTGCAGTACAGGTAACAATACGTTACTTACCTGTGGCTGCAAGTGCAGGTACAACAATATACCTGAACTTGTAGTATCAGATCAGATTCACAGGTACCTGTGCATGCAGGGCCACAGGTACCCATGCAGTACTCTGGTTCCAACGTTCCGTAAGAAAAGTCAGCAAATCTCTAGTTGAGCGACCAGTATACGGAAGCCATATTGGCGATCGTTGATGAGTTTATTAGTTTCTAGATACTTCATTAATTTTGAGTTGATGACAGATTCAAAATTCAATGGAAGGATTACTAACTAACGAAGACAAGGATGTCAATAATGATGGATATGAACAAATTCATACGCATTTGAAATCTATTTTGGCTGTAGTAAATTGTGTGCGGCTCATACTTTACAACTAGCTGCGCATGATTCCTTAAAGGATGTGAAGATGAAAATAGCAGAGTGCCGAAAAGCAGTAAAAATTCTGAGAACGAATATCAGAAGTTGTTGTATCGCAGGGGATATACGAATATGTACTTGACAATTTAACATAATGGAATTCAATATACGAAATGCACTAATCTTTACATCACCTAAAGAATTACATCGAAGATAACGATATTGAATTTTCTTTTGATATACATAGATTGAGATTTATTTTAACACTTTTTGGAAGCTTTCAACCAGTACGTCAATTAATTTGGGACTGCCATTTCATGGTAGAAAAGTTTTGAATACGTCAAAATTTACGGCTAATTTAATGCCACTCCCTCGAATTTAATGCTGTAGTACTTTTAAAACAAATCCATAGATAATCCAACTTTATTAAAAGTTAGGACCACCACTACTGAGAATAGGTTAAATAGTATTGTTACAATAGTGTGCACTATATAATATTTTAGGGCTTAATTAGGGCCAATTTATTGTCTTTTCTCCGAAAGTAAGAAATCAATTGAGGCCAAGAAACCATAAAAGTAAAAGTTTAAAAAACAAAATGCTCCATCGATGTTAACCTACACGCTGCCAACATTTTAATAATACTGCGTTTTTCAGTCGGATTAAATCTGTAATCAACAAATAATACTGGAAAGCAGTTGAATACTCTAATCTTTTCCGAACTGATAAAGGTTATAAAGCGTTATCCACAGAAATGTAGAGTAAATATAATTTATTTGACTGTTTTTCTATAATAAAAAACTGGGTAAACTCCTTATTGTTTTCACTGATTTTTTTTTTTCGTTTAGACTATTAAAATGCTTCCGTCATTTAGATTACAACGTCACAAACACGAAATAAATATTTAAACAACAAAACAAGTTAATTAATCCAAACCGAGTACCTTGAATGCATTTCGAGCTGTTCACAGCCCATCATCAGCATCACGACTGGAGAATAGTTGGTGCATTGTCCTTATTGTTGGTGAATCCGTCAGCAAATTTATATGAGAGAAAATAAGACTGACAGAATGTTACCGCTGTCGGAATTGATTTTGTTGTTATCTTTCTGGATGTAGTAACTCTCGTAAGCATCTAACTTGCGATCGTCGTTTATTTGTTTTAGTAACGAGACACTATTTACACTAACATTGAAATGGTTTTCATCTAATACGTGTGCTGCGATAGCTGAACGTTGACCTTTATTATATTTTATATAGGAACTATGCTCTTTGAATCTCTTTTCAATACTTCTTTTCGTTTGTCCATAATAAATTTTGTCACAGTCACCGCACTTAATCCCGTAAATACCCGATTTTTTTAAATAATCTATTTTATCTTTTGTCGAACCCAATAAATTTTTCAATTTTCCGTTGTTGGTGAAAACCAATTGCATATTGTGTTCACGGAATTTCTGAGTTAGTTTGTTTGTTATTTCTGGTGCAAAACACATAGACACTCGTTTCATCTCGAACTTATGAACCGATTTTCTTTGCCAAAACAAAGTTGATTGGTTGGATATTTCAATCTGTCTAGAGTGTTTTAAAATTAATTGTCTACTAGTTTCACGCTGTAACCATTTATGTCTGCGACTTGCTTTATGTATTCATATTCGGCTTTGTAATTGGCAATTGATAAAGGCAGTTTACACAATCTATATATTAACGAATGAAAAACCGCTTGTTTATGTTGAATTGGGCAATGTGAATCACTTGTTATAAATCTCATTGTGCTGGTAGGTTTATGATATACGAACACATCAATTCGTCTGTATTGCTTTTATTCATATTTTTCTATAGTATTTATTATGCCTAATCTCCAACAAACCAACTAAGAAACCATGAATCAGCGGTTAACTATTGCTGAGTGCAACAACGAAATCCAGATCCTAAATTGTAAGTAGTAAGTAAGTAAGTGAATTTATTTAGCATTTTTTGTTATTCATTACAAAAGTCATATAATTATACTATAAGTCTAGCGCTCTTTCCTCCTTTTCCTTATCTTCTGCATTAGTTTACGAATTTAATAAGTCATTTTAACAAATCAAGAACTTTTCTCTTAAATATCCTAAAATTATTCACAAGTTTTACATCTAAAGGTAACTTATTGAATATTTGAAAGCCCTTATATACTAAACTATTCTGCGATGAATTATTTCTATACAGTGGCAGCCTAAAATCATTAGCATTTCTTAATCCGGAAGGTTGTAAGTCTCCAACATAATTCATTAATTTACATAAATAGCTCGGCATATCACCTGACTTAATTCTAAATATAAAAATTAATAAATTCATAATAATTCGTTGCTTTACACTCAACCAACACAAAGAATTTAACATAAATATGATAGATGTGTATCTATTGCACTTTAAGATGGTTCTCATTGCCCTATTTTGAAGTCTCTGTAGTCTTACAAAAGAGTTATTATCGCACATAAACATAACTGTCGAACAGTATTCAAAGTGGCGCTTAATTAGTATGTTATATACATTAATTGAACTTAGTAAGTCTATTCTATTTCTTATTCTTCTAAAGTACCCTATTTTCTTCGAAATTTTCTTTGCTATGTAATCTATATGTTTTGTAAATTTCAGTTCCTTATCAACAATAATGACTAAATACTTGATTTCATCAACTTGTTCAATTTGTCCATTATCCATTCTTAAATCCAGGTCAAAATTATACTTAAATATCATACACTTAGTTTTACGCACATTAACTTTTAATTTGTTTAATTTAAACCAATATTCTAGTCTCTTTAAATCTTCCTGTATTTCGCACCGACATTGTTCTGTATCTTTCCCTGTCACATTCCGCAAAAAGAACAATTTTTGAATATCTTAATACTTTGGCTATGTCGTTGATATATATAATAAACAGAAGAGGTCCAAGAATAGTTCCTTGTGGAACACCAAACGATGTCATTGTAGAATCAGATAATACATTATTCACCGAAGTCCTTTGTGTCCTATTTTCCAAATATGATTCAAACCACTTCAATTCTGTATTTCGAATGCTGTAATTTTTTAACTTCCGTATTAATATACTTCTATCTATGGTTTCAAATGCTATTTTTAGATCTAAGAAGACTGCAATGACCTTATTTTTTTCAGCTAACTCTTCTTTCCAATTCACTATTATTTGGTTTAATGCAGTTTCACATGAGTGTCGCCTTCTAAACCCTGACTGATTATCCAAAAAAAGATCATTTTTATCGAAATAGCTTTCAAGTTGTTTATGCACTATTTTTTCTAATACTTTGGTGCCCAGCTTAGAAATTGACATTCAATGCCTTGAACACAAATAGAATTTCACTACGCTAAATTTGGGTTAGCACACTTCCTGTTTTCTCTACGAGTATACTCCATTATGCTGCTGAGTTTCATAACGTAAAACACGAGGAAGATTAGTTTTTGAACCCTGATAAACGCTTTTCTTTATTTGTCATTCAGTTTATGTCGAGATACTAATTACATTTATTCTCTGCAATTTATTAAGTTCTTGTATCTTTACACAGTGGTCATTGCAAACTAAATTTGTTTGTCCTAAATTTCCGTGTATCGTAAGAGTTTAAAATTCTCACCATGGTTGGCCGTTTATTTGTTGCAGATAGCCATTAAAACCTACGATTTTTGGGGTCGTAAAAAATGTTTTCCTTTTTAAAGTTGGTGGTCCTAACTTTTAATAAAGTTGGATTATCCATGGATTTTTTAAAAAGTACTAGAGCATTAAATTCGGGGAAGTGGCATTAAATTAGCCCTAATTGAGCCCTAAATTTTGACGTATTCAAAACTTTTCGACCATGAAATGGCGGTCCCAACTTAATTGACGTTCAACCAGTGGCCGATTACATAAAAGGTCTTCAAGCCGATATTATTATTATAGTGATTTTTCTCGTGACTGGCTAGGATGTGAAGCAAAATTATAGAGAATGAGCAGAAATATGTATGCCAAAAATTAGTTGAAGGCTTTTCTTGCAGCTATTTATTTCTTCGACCCTAAAGAATAAAAAAAAAATCACTACATATATATAAATCAGCCTAAGGAGCAAAAGAATGAAAAAGAATATTCTTTTTCACCTTTTATCAGATTAGTTGCGAATGCAAAAGACTTGGGAATGAATAATTTCATTCTCTAGCGAAAATACGAAACAAACTCAAACATAGCGTAGGCCACCAACTGGAGCAAAAGGAGTAGTAGAAAAAAAAATTGTATTAAATTTGAAAAAAAAAAAAAAAAATGGAGTAACATTTCAAATGTTCATATTATATTATATGCTATTATAAAAACTTCTGTTGATGGACTAGCACTATCAACCAGGTATGTCGATATTTGCAATTTGTAGACTTATAGACCATTCTAATACTATAACAAGTATTTTTCTAACTAAAAAAGGTGGCATCAAAAATAAATTAGAAACGAATTTTAATAACTGCATAATCAATAAGAATACCTCTCCGAATACATCTTACAAGTAAAAAGTGAAGCGTGTGGGCGGCTAGTGATTGCAAAAATTATTGTAAAAGTAAATACCGATTTTTTCGGTTTTAGTTTTACTAAAACCTATTAATCGGTTTTTAATCGGTTTTAAAACGAAATTGTTTTTTGAAATTATTTCTTGTCAAAATAGTTCAAATTTTTTCATGTTTACAATTATAGAAAATATAATATTTATTTAAAAATAAAAAAATGCATATAATTCATTAACAATTACAAAAATGAAAAGTTATTTGTAAAAATCCTGGAAACATGTTTTTTAAATGTAATTTAAATGAGCACGTAGAAAGCAGAAGTTATCAATGGGTTTATCACTTAATCGTGATCTCTGTTTGGTGCAAATTTCCAAATACTGAAAATACCCTCTCTGGTTCCGCACTTGTAGGAGGAATTGATTTCAAAGTATTATATTCACATTGAGATAATAGGCAAGATACAACCAACTTATTGAAAGAAACTATATATTAGATCTGCTTAGCATTTTCTTCTGGCATCTGCGGCAGGCAGGAACTGGCCGTACTGAAGAGTATTGGTTCCTGTTGATACGAAACGCCTTATACACATTGCAACCAACTTATTATTTCATAATATAATTTTTTATTATAATTAATGGACACGTCTGATCATTAGAGGAATATAATAAAAACTGAGTTTGTAAGATATTCTTCTGATTATGGTACCTTAGCTACCGAAAATCCGTTCATTAATTATAATAAAAAATTTATATTATGAGACAACAAGTTGGTTGTATCTTGCCTATTATTTCAATGTTTATGAAACTATATGTTAAGGAAACGATAAATGTCGACGTCAAGGAATGGGAGGGAATACATTAAGAATCTCGATAAGAAAATATTAAAAAACCGTTGCTTCGAGGTCTAAGAAAAGGTAAGGAATGCGTTAAGAATAACTTTCAGAAAATGTAAATATTTCCACCAGAAACCTATAACAAATTGTTAACTCATGTCGATAAGAAAATATTAAGAAAATGTTACATTCGGTATAGAATTACAAAAGAGGGGAAACTACTCGAATTTTGACAATCATTGTGAACCACATGATGTATCGTTTGCGGAAAAAAAAGTTAACGCGTTTTGAGAAGTTTAACGAATTTTTTACGTGAAAAGGCTGAACTACAGTAGATGTAAATAACTTTACAAAATTGAGCTAGACTGAGGTTTACTTACGAAAAATTGATATTTTTAGCCTAAATATATGTATATCACATTCCGTAAGAGTTATTATCTTGGAATTTAATGTTTTCAATGTTAAAAAGTTGTAAAAGTGGAAAAATTAACAAATATAAGTTGATTTAATTGAAGATTTTTCTTTGATTCACGGTGACATTTTTATCATTTAGAAATGATTTAATTGTTTGACACATCGCGTTCTTACGGAATGAACAATTATTACTACACCTTACTGACTGTAATTTGATTTTTAAACTTAATGAAAGTTCACCTCACACGAGTAAAAGTTAATTTGCATACGCCTGTTTAAAGGGAACGTTCGCTTTACGTAAGTAAATGTACTTACGAATACGTCTATTGTAGTTCAGCCCACTGACTTATAACAATGGACTTTAGCGATTTGCTATTTCATGTGGCACAAAAAATATTTTCGTTTTGTATATCACCGTTAGAGCACCCTTTAAAACGTTTACTACATAAAAATGTGTAAAACTCAACCAATCAGATGAAATTTTACACCCGTAAATCGAATTAAATTAAAAAAAAAATATTTTCTTGAGTCCAAGTCATATTTTAATCGCTTATAAGAAATTAAACTAATTCCAACGTTAATTTTCAAAAGTTATTCGTAACTGAATCCTGCGTATGGGCAAGAGAGACGGCGCATGGTAAACACTATCTTTACCTTATTCTTTCTGCGGTGATTGCATCTGTAGCCAACATGAAAACATCAAATGGCATAAGTAAACGTTCAGTAAGTAATATTTTGTGTTGGTAGCTCCAACTCTGCCATAGGGCGAAAGAGAGAACTGTAAAACATTCTTTCCTATAGGAAATTTGTTCTTAGAAATTGACTGTCAATTTTTTCTTAGAAATTTACTGTCAGTTTTATTTTTAGATATTTTAGGTATTATTGGAGCCCAACAACGGCACACATGAAAATATTGTATCTAAAAATATATTTGCAATGTACCTATTTTGAAGTAAAATTTTTCCGTGAAATTTTGAAATTACATGAATGTGCAATTTTTCATCATTTTTTTTAAAAAAGAATATTTAAAGAAACGAAAAAATTTTCATTAATAAAAAATCGGGTTTTAGGACGCTAAAATCGATTAATTGGTTTCCTGAAATCAGCCGATTAATCGATTAATCGGGTAATCGAGTAACCGATTTTGCAATCACTAGGCCATAGCATCATCCATAGGTGAGATAAATTCAGAAATTTTATAAAGGCAATTTCCATTCGGGTTCATTTAGTTAAACCTGTCAAAAAATGGATGGATTCAATCGAAAATTAGTTTTGATGTTAATAATTTTTTTATTTTTATCTTTTTTTATTTGGATATGGGCGATATACATATTTAGAGTCGGTGTAAAAGGAGTAGAATTCGTATACTCCGGAGTACATGATCCATGGCAAGAAAAAGATAGCAGATCTACTCCGATTGAAGCATGGTGGGATCACTGCTGCTTGGCTTATTCACTTGAGAGAGAATGAAAGCTAAAATTCTCCTAAGATTTTAAAGAATGAATGAATTTTGAACATTCTTCACATCCTGAGGTCTTAAATTAGACAAAAGAAGTTAAAAACTGCTCGTAAGATCTTTATTACATCTTAACAGATGATACGAACCGTAACATTTTTATATATTAAAAAAAAAAAAAAAAAAAATTAATTCTAACAGAAACCTCAAGCGTTTCAAAAGATTGCATAATACTCGTAGTTACTGCAACCAGAGCGAAAAATCCATTTTGTTTAGGTTCACCAAACACAGCTACCAACATTAGAATGGCTTATAAAAGCGACAACCAACCTGAAAAATATTGTGCAATCTATGCGTGAACAGTGCTCCGCTTTACCAGACTAAAGAGAGCTTGAATAGAGCTTCTATTTCGAAAGAGCCGGGTGACGAATGACATAAACGTCTTGGAATTGATACCAGTCCTCATATACCTTTAATTAAAACCGACCATTGTCATTGTTGTAACCGTGTATAAAAACAGTTATGTGTCAATGCTTCTTATACAAATTAAAGTGAAATTTAAGTTAAAAAAATACAAAAACAAAAAACAGAAAACACACAGGGAAAGAAAATAAAACAAAATCCAATCCAGATATGGTTTGATACTGTGTTGTGAGCCAGTTGTTCGACCTCTGTGTCCATTTCATTGACGTCAATCATAAGTCCCCTTCCCTGCACACCTATCGCATTTTGTTATTTGAGCCATCATGGAGCGGTATGTTTTCAGATATATCATCTCAAAGAAAACAAAAAAAAATATAGATCAACAAGAAAGACGTCGTCCGTGCGATTTATCTTCTTTCAATTCGCGCGCGCGCAGCTACATTTTTAGAGATTTTGTTTTGGTTCTAAAAGACTTTTCCCGCTTTCTCGCCATGCTTGCGATATGCCAGTTTTCTCTGGAGATTTTTCTTTTTGCTAATTTTCATTTTATTTTTACACCTGAAACGCGGTCTTTATTGAAAATTGAACTTCTTTCTGCTAAGATTAGAAGCAAGCAAAGGTGGATGGAGGATACAAGTTTAGAAAAGGGCAAAAAATCGATAAAAAAAAACCAGACGTAAATAAATAGAATCTGGTTGGAAGCAAGCCAGTCTTGAGCAGGCCTTTGAACTTTTGCCTTAATGCTGAGATTTGTTTTGAAACCTCAAGGTTTACTTGCATTTTGAGCTAATGATTTATTTATTTATTTATTTATTTCATAAGCTTTCCATGATGGTGATATTGTTTTTTGTCTTTTATTTCTCTATCTATATGCCGAAAATAGACGTCAATTAACCGAAATCGATGAAAAAGTAAGATGCGTTTTTTTTTAACGGATGAACAAGACAAAGGTTATTTTGGGATAAGTATGTCATCGACTTGCTTGTTTGAAGGAAATAGAAATAGCCCTGAATTTGATAAGGTCATACAGATAAAAATGGTTAGAGAGGCAAAGAGAACGCATTAACCTAAATATCATGTGGTAGTAAAATCGGTAGTAGTATCACGCACTGACTTATAACAATGGACTAAAACATATTGCCATTTTCTTATAGGAAAGAATGGCATAAGCTTTATAGTTGTCTCTTTAGCGCTATGGCATGGCAGAGTTGGAGCTACCAACACAAAATATTGCATACTAAACGTTTTCTTATGCCATTTGATGTTTTTATGTTGGCTGCAGATGCAATCACCGCAGGAAGAACAACGAGGTAATAACTAAAGGAGATGAAATCATATGTACGATCCGTGTACATGAGCGTACCCAAAATTGCCCTGCATTTGTGTATATGTTTCACTCCGCCATTTTTGGTCTTCGCTGTCAAATCCATACTTGGTTGGTTTTGGGATTGGTGCATTGACGCAGGAAAATCCGTGAAATAACTTTTCTTCTTAATTATTAACTTTTTTACGTTCACGTTTGCAAATTCAGTAAATACTTTCGAGTATATGAAAATAAAAGCGATTAAAATTGCGCATAGGTTGTACAATTGTGTACAGGTGTACAAATTTTACGGCGCTTGTGTACAACCCAAGAAACAATTTATTTTATATAGTAGTAACCGTAAGGTTTGCATTACCAAATTATATAACTTAGGTTATATATAGACTAGTACTCGAAACCTCTTCGTAACCACTATAAACCCCTTATAGAGCTTAAATGCAGGATTATATAAAGGTTACTGTGACTTGATTTAGGTAACGATATATAACTAAAAGTTTTATAAAATGAGTAATAAAAATATTCTGGTTACCTTAATATAACTCTTTATATAACCCTTATGTAAACCTTATATAAACTTTGTTTATAATGGTGATGGTAACGTTTCCAGAACACTTGGAATTTTCTTAGACTGATTACTTTTAGTGATGGAAATGACAGGGAAATTACTTTTCGTTACCTTTATAAAACAAAATAAGGCAAATATTTACTCAACCTATCTTGAAATAGAATTTTCATATTTTTTTGTACTGCATTTTTATAATGTAAGGGTTTAATATTTTTATAACTTAGAATTACAATTTATCTGCATGTACGTGGTGAAATTCATCTGCAATTAAAATTTTACTGTGAATATCATTATCGATACTTCTAAAAAATACTGACGGCTCCAGAAATAAGCAATATTTAATAATTTTGATTAAATATGAAAAAATTTAAAATTTTCACTTAGGTGATATCAATTGATAAAAGTGACATTACTAATTTAGAAAAATTATATATCTAAAATGATGTATTTTCTTCATATAAAATTAAAACGGAAGCCATATATCAGCAATTTAAATAATTGGCTTAACCGACATTTTTTTTTTTATCTGCAATGCACAGATGAAAAAATGGCGGCTTGTACTTAATTGAACAAATTACCATTATAAAACTTCAACTACTTTTATATAAACTCTGGCTCTGTTATATAAACTCAATTACCCTTATAAAACTTCTAGAAATATTATATAAACTAAAGGAACTACCATATATTTACCCTTTAGTCGTAATTGTTACCTTTGGTAATGTTATATATCTTATAGTAATAAAAAACAGACGTTAGTGATCTTATATACCTTAAAGTAATGACAAAATGTCTGTGTCATGTTCTTCTTATAATAATTTTTGTTGTACGCTCCTCGATAATGTAGAGAATAATTTTAGTTACGAAAAAAAAAATATCATATAAAATGTTGCAAATTAAATGGGGAGGTCAAGAAAACCAATTTGTGTATTGTCCCAACAGCTAGGATAAATGCATATTGAAATGGCCAAATACGAAAAAATTGACGTTACTAAAAGTTTCCAATTTATATAACAGTCACATTCGTTACTAAAACACCATAAATAAATGAAAATAGTTTTATTATGGCTCCATTCGATACTAAAAGTCATTTGTGTTTATAACGGTCACCGTAGTTACTACAAGACTACCAAAAAATGTTACGATATTTTATAGTGGGTATATGTATTACCGAAAGTTCCCAATTTTTATTAAAGTCACCTAAATTACTGAAAGTTGTCGAGTCATATAAGAGTAACCACGGATACCGCAATAAACAATTATTACCAATCAATTATATAACGTGGTGATGAAAACAATTATAAAACTTTCTTATATAACTTCTAGTAATGGTTACTCTAAGTTATATAGACCGGTGATTGAAACATTTCCATCACCAACTTATAAAACCTTTAGTAACTTACTTCCACGAGAACCATTATTAATCTTAAAAAACTCGAATATAACTACGTCACCAATTGGTAATATTATAAAACTCTTATATAACCACTCAAATTCTTATATAATCTAGTAACCATTATATACCCCTTATAAAATTACCCATCATCTTCAGTCACCAAAAATTAGAAAAATTGTTACTTGGGAAACAATATCAGTGTCATTGTGTTAGAATTGGGTACGCGATATTTTCTCATTTGCATCTCCTATAGTTCTTACCTCGTTGAGGAAGAATAAGGTAAAGGAAGTCATCCTTATTACAATTGTCACTCTCACTTCACTTCACATTTCGTATTGTCATTGTCAAACGGTATGACGTGACATTTTTCTTCGAAGCCTTATTATTGTTGTCACTTAAAGTGACAGATAGCATCAGGGCATGCGTCAGGATATAAATTATATTTGTAGACAAAAATGATGTTTGTCTTATTTCGTGGTATGTTGTTATTTTTGAAAGTGTAAAAATTATATACGCGATGTATTTCAGCCCTTTAGCTATAACAGAATGCTTCACCATAAAATCTATCATGATTTCAATTTGTTTTGTTGTAATTTTTATACTAAAAATGCAAAACAAAAAAAAAATAATTTAACATTTATCACTTACAAAAACCAAGTGAGTGTAATTGTCACTTAATTATCACTTACGTCGACATTTGTCTACTTAATACGACAACAGTAATACGTCCAAGGTCGTATGTTTACGACAAATGTCACTTTAAACGACAATCAAAATACCGTTTTTGTGCCATAACATCATTTCTCACTTAAAGTGACAACGATAATAAGGGTGAGTGTTTACCATACTCCGTCACTTGAACACAGTCCATTGTTATAAGTCAGTGATATCACGACACTAAATGCCTAGTTAAGTAACTAGTTGGTTGGTCGGACTACATTGTTAGAGTAGAAGAATTTTTAGACAAACTTTTTATTTTTACGATTGAAATAAAATTATTAAATACAAAAGAAAAAACAAAAAAGGATATCGCAGGAACGAGATGGATAGGCGGAAGCATCAAATACTGCATCATAATCACTCTGGACGACAAGGACGCGTTCAACTCGACTAACTGGGGCCAGATCATAGGAGCACTGTCCAACGGGGCAAGGTCAGTTGGATTCGCCGACGATCTGGGCCTATTAGTGGTGGCCAGGTACTTAGAAGAAGTGCAGATGATCGAGAACCAGATCGTGGATATTGTGCGAAAATGGATGGAGTCGGTCGGTCTGTCACTGAGAGAACAAAAGACGGAGGTCTTGTCTAGTCAGTAGACGTAGAGTGATGGAGAAGCAGAAGTGATAATGGGAAACTACGGCGTTGAGTTCAAGGAGAAAATACGCTACTTATAGGCGTTATTCTTGATAACAGGCTGAACTTCCAGGTCCACGTGAAATATGCATGCGAAAAGGCGTCAAAAATATACACTGCTCTGGTTAGGATGCTAGCCAACACCAGAGGCCCTAGAAGCAGCAGAAGTAGCTTTATGACGCGCAATACTTGGGACACACATTGCAGCTGCAAGGTGCTGGAAAAAGATGCAATCGGTGCATCGACGCACCACTCTGAGAGTGGCCAGCGCATTTAGAACAATTTCAGGCGATGCGGCGTGTATCATATAACGCACATACACCATCAAGAAGAATGTAACCATCACGCAAGAATGCAAACGGGGAGTACGGATCGAGCCGATGGAAGTCTGGCAGAGAAAAGGGGAGTCATTTCAGAAAGAACGATCCACTCAAAAACTGATTCCGAACATCGAGAAATGGACGACAAAAAAAGCATGGAGTGCTGAACGATCATCTGATGCAATTCCTGACAGGCCACGGCAGCTACAGCAGTTACCTGTACCGCTTTGAACACGACGACACACCGCTCTGTCCGACGTATGGAGAAGATAAAGACGTAGAGCACGTGGTGTTCAAGTGCCCACGGTTCCGAGAGGAGAGAAATGACTTGACGTTAGCAGCAAACGCGATGATCAGCGCGGAAAGCATAATCGACGAAATGCTGAAGACAAAATAGAAGTGGAACACTGTTTATTCCACTGTCAGACGCATCAACAGAAAGTTGCTAGAGATAGAAAATACCGGGAGAGACAACAACATGACGCAAGCGTTCTAAGGCCAAGCCATCCACCGAAGTGTAATACCTAACGGCAGTATCGGTGGAAAAACGCCTGGAGAATGGTAGAATGTGATTTTTAGTTAGTAAGAATCTGACACTACTGGTTGTAGGACACGCACAACATCCAGTGTCTTATGTAAGATTTTCCACCTTCCACAAAAACACACACACACGCGAGCGCACGCGAGTGTAACCCTAGAGTATACGGAATCGCGACATCGAGTCAGCTGATAGCTTAGATATGATACATCTCTAACCACCCCACTCCTTTCAACCCCTACCCGTACTCACGGACTTAGTTTTATTTCATATTTCATAATTTTTCCATATATTTTGAATAGTTTTGATGAAATTATCCACTAATACTTGGCAACCTTGGAATTCTAAATGCAATCGTAACTGCTTTATGAAACTCGAATATGAGAAAAACTTTACTGTATAATTAAATTCAAATTCCTTCACTTTAAAATTGGTAAGAACGTCCAAGACTAGACAAGGAAACTGAAATAATCCTTAAGGGACATGTGACCCACGAGCTACAATGGGACAGCTATCATGAACTATGGCATGAAAAGAAATTAATTAACTTCCCATACAAAGAATCTAAAAACATAAGTCACCACTAACTGTGGAAAGAACCAGATCAGACTATTTCCCTAGATTTATGATTGACAGTTGCCTAATTAAGTATATATTTAAAAAAAAAAAAAATTGGTAAAATCACAGATGATAATGGTGTAATTGATGACTCTGCAACGAAGAGAAGTTGAATTTGCAGAGTACGAATTAGTCATCAAAGATTCCAAACGTAGACTGAATCTAACATTGTAGGGGCATGGCATAAAAAAATCTCTCAGGCCACAGTTCCTAGAAATCGGATTTTCGGCCTCCACCTCCTATTTAATATATAAAAATAATAATATTTGTACAACATGGCAACTTTTTGGGATTCTCCGATATAACAGCAAAATTGAAAAAAAAAAATTTTTATTCGTTATTCAGAGCGGCAAGTTTGAAGTCTTGGTTTGACTCATCACTTTAGCTGTTGTGCGGAGAATCCCAAAAAAGTAGCCTTCTTGAATAAATATAAGGTTTACCCGGTAATAAATCATAGTTATCTCAATAATAATAATAATAATGTATATATATATATTTGTGGTAGCTTACATTTATCTACAATATAATAGCAAAAAATTGAACATAACTGATATACAAGAGATTGTGACGGATCTTGATTAGAATTTATAGCGACAATATGTTTTCAGCCATCAGTAATAGGTAGTCAATCACTATAAATGGTACCAAGTTTGAATTCCATTGTGCTCTACATACAAATCAATTCATACATGGCATCCATTTTTGGTAATATGTTGCTCATAATTAACTAGCCGGCAATAAATAAAGAAAAAAAACATCCCAAATAAAAGTGTCAAAAATAAAACCGCATTTTTCCATAGTAAACCGATAAAATTTATGAAATAACCAATAATTATATCTGGCCGGCCCAATTACTATGTATACTCTTTCTTTACCTTATCTTAGAAAGAAAAAACAAAAAATAATAACGACGAAATGTTTAAAGTCTACACACACGTGATGCATTCATTATTCACTGCTGAGAATATAATCCGGGAATTCCAATTTCCATGCATATTTAGGGAAACACAATCTGCTGAATAATGAGAAAATCAAGTTTTTGTAAAAATTTATATTCGGCAATTCCAAAGGTGATGTCATAACTCGCTTTAGATTAAAAATTTATAATAAAAAACTATAAAATACAAGCAACAAAGTAAACATAAAACTAATGAGTTTTACTACTTTATTTCGATGCAGACTGTATAATTTATTGATAGGTGAAAATTCGAAAATTCTTAACACTTTTCTTTATTAATAGACGACTTTCAGGCGTTTAACGTAGTTCATTGTTGCATCGCCTAGTAAGTATGTAAAATATTAATACTGCACAAAATGAAATTGTTTCATTAACTTCAATTAACTGGAAATAATATGAGGGGGTATCCCATCCATCCAGGACTTCTTATGAGGAGTTATAGATTAAAAATTTGACGGCCATGAAATTAGCTTTGTATATCAATTCAATAAATCACCTCAACTACAATGCGTATAGCCATCAATTAAGGTTAATTGCGTGATTATGACCTCTATCAGTGGATAGTGATCATTCAATGTCATGTTCTTGGGAACATCTAATTGAAGGGGGGCGGGGGAGGGGCAATGTCATGTTCTTGGAAGCTTCTAATTGGAAGGGGTGTTAGCTTTCTTGATTTCGATTCATACGACACAGAATAGAGTTTAAGTATTGAAAAAAAAAAAAACAGAAAAAATCGAAATCGAATCGTCACAAAAATCACACATTCACTATAAGTCAGAATCGTTTGTGTTTTTATTAATTTAGGTCCTTTTCTTTTGTGCAAACAGCTCCTAAATGAAATCGAAAAATCGTGTTTGGTCCATTCATCATGAATCGGATTTGGAAATTAAAAAAGATACTAAAATGGTAGGAAAAAAACCATGGAGAATGATTCTTATCGATTGGCTTTTGGATAGTATTAAAAGTTATTGCTCTACAACGAGTATGCATGGATTTAGTCATATGATTCGAGAAGATAGTACACCTGGAGAGAGACGAGCTTGGATGATAATTGTCGGTGCAGCAATTATTGTTTCTATAGCACTTCTTTGGGTATCTTGGAATTGGAGTGAGGAAACTCCAACGGTTACAGTTATTGAAAGTACACATTTCCCAACATGGAATGTCGCATTTCCAGCGGTAACAATTTGTAATTTTAATAAAATTTCAAAAAATAAAGCAATGGCATTGGCGAAATTTATGTGAGTATAAATAAAATTTTAGTAGTAGATTTGAAGTGAATTCTTTGTTAATTAAGAAAATTTACATTTTTTTTTTTTTTCTATCAGGGTGAAACCAGAAAATGTCACTGAAGAACATCTAGCCAGATTATTTACAGCTGTGCTATACTATTTTGGAAGTTTAAGAATGACCAATTCTGATTATGCTAGTTTACATGAAATTTTATCGATTAATAATTATACGGCTCAGAAATTACTAAATGAATTATCACCGTCCTGTAACGATATACTTTTTAGATGTGTATGGAAAGGAACGCAAACACGATGTGATTCACTTTTTCAAATAGTTAATACAACTGAAGGAATATGTTGTTCGTTTAATTATTATGGATTGGCTGAAAATAATTATCCAAAGTATATATAAAGTTCACCAAATAAATAGACTTATTGCCAAAAAAAAAAAATTTCAGAAAACTCGCCTATACAATTCCCAATGTACCAAGACGTGTAACAGGATGTGGTTATCAGACAGGATTAACACTTCTATTAAAACCAGATACTCGAGATTATTTTGCAACATATTTAAGTAGTTATGGATTTCGTGTACTTATACATGATTCTTATGATTATGCTGATGAAAATGCTGAATCGAAAGTTTTGACATCGTTAAGAGAAAGTTTTTTGAGTATTTCACCAGAGACGACCTATGCTACGGAAGATACTAGAGGACTTAGTATCAAAGAACGTAAATGTTTATTCTATAATGAAAGAAAATTGCAAGTGATGCAAAGGTATTCATATATAAATTGTTTGGCGGAATGTCGATCTTTATTGGTTTACAAGAGATGTGGATGTGTACCATCAAATTTACCCAGCAATGGTAGTTTACCGATTTGTGATGTCAATCAAATTACTTGTGTCGTTAAGAATCGAGGTGAGTTAAATTTGTGATTTTTTGATTGTGTAAAAGTTTTCTTAAAAATGTTTTTTTTGTCACAATGTTGGCCCTATAAGAAATCAAGGAAAACCCATGATCTTCACTTCTTTTACATTTTTTTCTATTTACTTCTTGAAGACTCTTGTGGTTAGATGACGGGTTTTTCGACAATGACTCAGTCGGAATTTTTTCTATTTAACAGAGCTGAATCAAGGCCTCAAGAAATATTGCAATAGTCCAAATAATTCTAGCCTAACTTATTTGTAGAATGATAGATTTGCTGGCCAATCACTGAATCATATTGATTCCGACCATTCACTTATCAAGGTTATATAAAAGCTACACAAAAAAGCTTAAGGCTGCCTTCCCAGTCAACATGTCAAATATATTTCAAAGTGAATGAACAAGTAATTGAATGAATGTTTCTAATGTCATATGTATTGGTTAGAACTATGGTTGTATTCGTCGAACTCGCTCCATCGCTAGAGAGATTTAGTCTTTTCGCTTAGTCGTCATAATACAAAATGGAGAGTTTAATAAGAGAAAAACGAACGTTGGGCTTTTGTCATTCGAAATACCAATACACATACATACTATATGAATTTCCACAAAACGAGCGCTGTTTAAATGACTCATCAGAATTTCAACTTAGACTATTGACTTCGGCAGCAGTCGTCTATAATAGCTGTGTTCTTTTGTGTACCTTGTTCTAGAACTCCAATATATTGGAGAGAACAAATTGTTATGTCCATTGAAGCGAACTATTTGTACTGTTCCCTTCATTTAAATCTTTGTATGAAAATGTATGAGGCGTTCTTTTGTGTATCTCTTGTTCTGTGGACACAAAAGAACACAGCTGATAAAACGTTTCGCGAAACGTCAGATCTCGAAGTTTGTAATTCTAGTTAGACTTTTATTTCTATCTTAATAACTATGGGAAACTGTCACATCTAATTAATTCTAGGCATAATGGAATGATTATCGGCAATATATTTTGAAGCTTCAAGATGACGAACTGGGTACGTCATTCAAAACAGACCTATCTTCTCGTCTTTTAATTTGAAATATAATAAAAACTACACTGGAAGTTAAAAACTGCACTAGGAACTATTCCAGAGCCGATGGGAGTGTGTTTTATTGAGAGTTGCCTTATTTTAATCAAAAACTCCAAAGAGAGACCTTATAGTGGGTCAGAAGATCCAATTTAAATGACATAACTCCAAGAGCTCTCTAGAGTCAACAAGGATCCTCAGAGCACTCAACGATACATACATACAGGTACAATAAAGAATCACGATTAAAAATTCACTCAGTTGGGGGTAAAAGATTTTTGGAAATAGACCGACAAACTTTCCAGTAACTAGAATCAGAATGTGGGAGGTGGGTACGTGGGTAATATTAATATCGCCAGTAACATAGAATTTCCAACTATAAAATAATCAAGGTCGAATCGTCAAGAAGCACGAACAAAATTTAAAGTAGGAAGAGACTGATTCCAAAAGTCTGATAATGTCTTGATTCGATACTTAGATCGCTTGAAATAAGGTAGGACTTGCACCAACCTGGCGTGGGTAAAACATGAGGAATATTATTCACATTTGTGGTGTGTACAGTTTCGATCAGTGTTTCAGTGAGTATGACATTGTACTAAAGAAGAATGGCTGATGAAATGTCGTTATCGCCGCAGGTAGATCGATCTAATCCACTTCAGATCTGATAAAAAAGAGTACTACGTGTGGTGGTATCAGAATGGTGCTTAGAGATGGCGTAAACATGTAGGAAAACATGGGATTGATGCCTTAAAAAAATGTTTCAAGAATTAAACATATCCATCTCATGATGGCATAGGAGCAGCTTTAGTTGTACTAGAAATCGGTAAGAAATTGGTGGTAGTACTACGTGGTGGTGAATATTAAGCAATGGGCCCACCTCCATAAATTTTTGGTGGATTTCGCACATATATGTAAAAATCATGCCTAGTGTAGGACTATCAGGAAATATCGGTAAAGGCATGATCACTTTCTTCGTTGAAATAACTGTATGAACAATTAGTGGAGCAGTTGTCATTTGGAATATCTGTGATGTATCTGAAAATTTTACTCTGCTGCAGTAAAATTTATATACCCCAACGACGACGACGACAGTCAAGTGGGGAACACCGGCCAGCGATCGCCCCGAAGGGGCATGATCTTGCTTTACCATGGTTATTCCCCTCTTGATTATTGCCCCGAAGGGGCATGATAACGCTTTGCCATGGTTGCTCCCCACTATCGTGTCGTCCTCGTTGGGGTGTTATAAATTTTAACACCCTAACGACGACGACAGTTACGTGGGGAACATCGGACAGCGATCGCCCCTAAGGAGCATGTTGTTATGTTGGATGTTATTCCTTTTTTGACTGTCGCCCCGAAAGGGGATAATCACGCTTTGCCATGGTTGTTCCCCACTTGACTATCGTGGTCGTCGTCGTTGGGGTGTTATACATTTCAATACCCTAACGACGACGATGACAGTCAAGTGGGGGAAACACCGGCCAGCGATCGCACTGAAGGAAAATGATCATGCTTTGCCATGGGTGTTCCTCACTTGACTGTCGTGGTTGTCGTCGTCATTGGGATACCATAATGAGATTGAATAGTATTGCACAATGTCTAATAGAGGCCATAAATGGCTAGGATATAGTTATTTAGGTCCTGGTAATGACGTTTATAGCTAAAAAGAAGCAACATATCAATTCTGCCTATCTTCAATCTTTCCACGTTGAGTGGCAATAGCCTAGTACTGAAATGTCAAGATAAATATCTACTGTAGGTATTATTTTAGATTTCCAACTTAATTGGGGCGCTACAACGAATCTGCAATGTCTACACCTGCAAAAAATGTTTTGCAGAAAACCAAGCAGGGATCCCCGCATAGATCCGGTAGAATATTGTTGGCTTCTTAGTCACTTCACTGACTATTCTGCACCATTGAAAAACTTTGTAAAAAGATTCTTTACCGCAATTCCGAGTAAACAATCGTGCTCTCATCGACTCTGAGCTCTCTGTGTTCCTGGTGGGTAAAAAACAGATGAGAGAGTGGGGTTGGGGATTTTCGTGATGTCCTAACAAATAGCACTCATATAGATTTCCATATTACTGGAGAAGTTTTTATGGTCACCCTATTACTATCGCTGAGAGACTGGAGAGGGATCAGGTATAATGCCTCTCATATAGGTATAAAGTCCTCTGAATTTAGTTTAGAAAGAAATGCATTTAACGGACAACTATAGATGGGGGGAACTTTCCAACCAGCTTAATCTCAAGGCTGTTATAGCCTGCAGAAGAACTGCATCATTGTCGCTCCTATTTTTGCAGAACACTGTCTAGACTTCTATAGAAGTTGCGTGGAGGAAGAGAAGATATGCTCTCCGCTTCTAACTCGTATTAACTAGTATTTTTTTTTTTTTTGTTTTTTTTTTTTAATATCCTAGCGTTGCTAAGTATAAATACTGCAATTCATTAGGCAGTTCCGTCTTTTGCGAACTGGGGGAAGTTAGGAGAAAAAAGGAATGAACTTCTTAGGTACATAAACACATCCGATTACATGATAACTTCAGGATGTGGTGTCAAAATACACTATCACCACAGAAAAGATTATTATACTGGTGCCCCTCACTCTAACTCAATTTAAATTTTTTTTTTTTTGACAAATTTTCCAAAGATTTTTTTGTCCTTGATAATATTTTTTTTTTTTTTCACTTTCAGATATGTTTGTAGGCTCATTACCTGGCCTTAATTATACAACTGTGAGGCAAACTCGCCCCGACAAACTTCCATGTGATTGTTTACCGGATTGCGAAATTAGTCAATATCCAGCAGAAATAACAAGCGGAATATTAAATCGAGAATTTTCTTTCAGTAACGCCAATTTATTGTAAGTTTATACGGGGGAAACTGGATCTGTTTAAAAACTGAACTTAGGAATAATTTTTTTTTCTCTGAATTTTTTACAGCAAAGGAATTAAGATTGAAGATCAAGTTATGTTGCACGTTTACTTCAATGACTTAATTTCAACTCGATATCGAAAGGATATTTATCAGAATTGGCTTGCTACATTAGGTAGGTATACAGAAAATTGTTTTATGAATTCAAAACTTCGTTTTCGTCTTTGTCATGTTATAAAAATTAGTAACCCAACGGAACTACCAAATCTGAATATGTTTTTGTTTTATTAGTTTTTAAGCGGGATAAAATTTACTTCGTTATCAATTTTAGTCAATACTTTCGTATAATTGAGAGATTCATGTAAAAGGGTTGGCCTATCATAGAGGTTACTATGAATGAGAGGAAAGCTTATGAATACCTATCCATCCAGCAAAGCATTGATGATCACAAACCATTCACCATAGCCATTGTTCTATTGGATCTTTATAGCATTACAAATTTTTACAAGTTTGATATTTTTAAGAGCACCCTTATATGTAGAAGAAGACACACACCCTCTTGCGGGCAATTGTACACTGATCTAGCCAAATTACTTAAATGTGGTTCACTCTGAATAGAGGCATTTGGCCATATCAATGTTCACTGCGCAATTTACATACACTTTCCTTCGAACATGTTTAGACACTTTAAGATACTTTCAGATTCTTTTAGACAGATTGAAGCACTTTTCCTAGATCATTCTGTAGCTACCATTATTTGTGAATTTCTTTTTTTAGAACTTACCACTAATTCATGTTAATTTTCCTTATACCCTGGCCTAGATAGACTGTTTCTATAATGACTTAATTTGTAATTAAATGGAGTCAAATGTGCAGTGTGTCCATTTAGTGCAGTAAATGTGCCACCTACCGTCATTAAAATGAACTGAATTTATAGGAAAGTGGAAAGTTTTTCTAATAAAGCTAGCAATGATACACCGTAAAAAATATCTATTGAAAATTCCGCTACTATAATAGGCAACAAATTGCCAACAATGGTAGTGGAAATTTACATAACTTTATGCGCACTGCATAACCTTATGTAAAGCAATTTCGCACTGTATGTAATTTTACATTGTTTATGCATTTTTAAATTTCCGATGTAAAATCAGATATGTAAAGTTACATCATGCTGTGGACCTAAGTTACATAAGTTTAATGTAATTTTACATTATTTATGAATTCTTCAATTCCGTATGTAAAGTAGACAATATGTAAATTTACCAATAGTTATGTAATTTATTTCAATTGCCAATATAATGTTTCGTACAGAAATTAATAAATTACATACATAAACAAGTAAAAAAGCTAGAATTGGTCTAAGACCAATTCTTATGACCATGGCATTAATATGTAATAATAGATTAACAATCAACATGTAAAAGAAGTAATGCTAGTTTCAATGCTAACAGCTACCTAAGAAATCATAATTTTAAGAAGCAATAAATATTTTTAGGTATGCAGTATTTCCATGATTGAGTTTTTTTTAGCGAAATTGAATTATAAAAATACTGCGTACCTAAAAATATTTTTTGATTTTTAATACGGTTTTTAAGGTAACTGTAGGATCGAAACTAGTAACATTTCTTTACATGTTTTATGATTATTAATCTATCACCAACTCACTCCACAAAATCAAACTATACACTGACCGGCGACCGCATTCTGATATAATTTCCCATATAATGATTCACAGCGACGAATCCTGATAAACTATGAGCAGAGTACTGAAGGAAAGAATAGAGATAAATGCAATCGTCCTTACTTATGTTTTATTGAAATTTCCTTTTTAAATATGGGGATTTCAATGCAAATTACAGTACTGTATAGAATTTTACCCAAATTTACAGTATGACACAAAAGTTTCGTGTAAAATCACAATACTGTATGTAATTTTACACAAATTGACAGTACGATACAAAATGTTTGTGTAATTAAATGTAAAATCACATAAATTATCTAAAAAATTATTTACATTACTTATTTTTCCAATTAAAAATAGGAAGTTTGCAGATTACGTAAAAAATATTTAATTTCTTAACGATTATGTGTATATACATACATTTTAAGCGGTAGTGACTATTTTAACCATAGTAATTTTCCACAAAGTTAGTTCATGATTTTTTACGGTGTAGGCATCAGCTGTTCATGAAAGAAATTTCTTTCTCGTTTTCTTCTCTTTTTGGTCTCTTTCAACAATAAAAATTGTCTTCTACTAAATGCTTTGCAACTACAATAAATACTCGCAAATTTTCTTGATACCATTTAATTAAATTATTGAACTCTGCCATGATCTTTACTCACATTGAGGAGCTGTCAAATGGCCATCCCACACGAGTACTCCTGATGCATTACGGAAACAGATTTTCTGGGGAAGAGGTGAGAAGAAGCAAAGAGATGTCTCTGCAATGTGTAGAGATATCACTGTGCTTCTTCTCACCTCTTCCCTAGAAAACCAGTATGCATACTGCATCAACAATACCGGTGTGGGATGGCCTAATGACATTTCAAATGAAATAATTTTCGTCCATTGTCTCTCACCTCTTAATTTCCTTGAAATGACTGAAATCATTATGGACACAGTCTGTCTAGGGTATTAAGACTCTAGTTCTTATCTGGGTACCCAGATTTCATGGATAAGAGTCGAGTAACCCGGATACCATATTCTTTGGAATCTGGTAGTGAGGAACCTGTTCCTTGGAATCGGGTATTGAAAGTTTAATTTGGTTAATTAATATGGAAAATCAAGCAAAGCGAGATTTAAATTAAATTCTTTTATTATGGCTGAATTCACGAATTCAGTAATATAATGAACTACTGAAAAATTAAGGACACATTGTATCCGGATACCCGGGTATTAGGAATCGAGAATCGATTATATTCGGATACCCAGGTAATCCGGAATTGGGTACCCGGCTACCCAAGTAAACTTGGAATCAAGAATCCTGGGACCGAATACCCGGGTACCCGGTTCCACATGAAATCTGGAAACAACCCGGAACATTAATTCATGTAGCACAATTTCTATCGACCTTCTCTTTGCGTGTAGGCATAAAGTGACTTACTAAAACCCTCTCTTCCAAGAATACTGCTGAATTACATTTTCAGAAACTTTTGAAATGTTTAGGGAAACAAAGTACGGCTAATTGATCTAGAGTCACTTATATTAGGCTATGTAACCACCGTTTTCTATCTTGAGAATAAAGATTATCTATAGTTTTTTATGTTTGTCATAGAGGCAGATCCTACATGTATAAGTATTACCACAAGTCATGGAATACGACTTCTAAATATTTTTAAATTATAATCAGCATGAGCCCACAAATTGTGAGGAGTAAATCTTTTTATGGCCCCTTCTATCTTATCCTGGGTGAGAATAGACAGTATGGGGTTCATGTTTAAGGAAGCGAAACCCTTTGTTGGATTTACCGGAATAATCTAGTAGTAAAGAAGTATATACATACTAATAACCAGTTCAATTGTTTTGTTCTCACTATAGTTTCAGTAAATGAGGAGATCGGTCAAGCAAATAGAATAAAGAGGCAATATGAGGGCATGTACATACCTGACTCTCACTCGTAAACCTAAGGTAAAAGATTCACCTGAGATCTATTGTAATCATAAATAAGGACAGAGAATTTATTTTGGATATCATGGGCATTCTTCAAGTATTGCCGAGACACCTTAACTGTGACGCTCACCTCGTTAAGTATCTTGGAAAGGACTGCAGCTTGCATCCATGATATAATGCGAGATATACGATCCTGCATCACATAAGATTATATATCCTTTGCATCGCATCAGTTCGGTCTGTGCATTTATCGTGTCATATTTTATGGAAGCTGAAAGAAAACATCTACCCTAATATACCTTAATGGACTTAATTCCTTACGAAAGAGAACATTAGGGTATTATTAATGTTTTGGTTAAGGAGGCCTCCGCATTACACAGGTTGTCCCATTTTAATAAATTCACGACAATAAGACAAAAAACTATGAATCATACGAAAAAATTTTCGCACAAAAGATTTTTGGTTCTAAAGAGGACATAAGATGGCGCTACCGTTTATCTTGATTAAAAAAATTATTTGAAAGTCAGTTTACGTATTATTTTTATAGGAATTGTCACAAAAGAAAGCTTGTATCGATGTACAGGGTGTCCACTGGGAAAGTTCAGTTTTCAATAGTAATAAAAAACAAGCAATTTGGATAGAACAAAATATTTATTTGAACGAATAAAAAGTTTAATTATGCGGGTTTAATTTTTAAAAGATGATGCCGTCTAAATGCTTGCCGTCCATTCGTACAGTCTGCTGTAAGCGAGTCTGTAAGTTGATGAAAACTTTCCTACAGAGCTGTGGAGAAAAGTTTTCGATTTCTGATCGAATATTTCTTTTGAGATCACTAATTGTTCGCGGCTGGTTTGAATAAACTTTAGATTTTAGGTAGCCCCATAAGAAATAATCACATGGTGTGATATCCGGCGACCTGGGTGGCCAGGTCAGGTCTCCAAACCGGGATATCAGTTTCTGGGAAAAAGCGCCCGGACCACGGTTATTGCACCCCTCGCGGTATGGGCGGTAGCGCCATCTTGCTGGAACCATGCTGTTAAAGCGTGAATCTCTTTCCACGAAAATAAGTTTCAATCATGTTGACATACCGTTCAGAATTCACGGTTACTGAGGCGCCATTTATTTCTCAAAAAAATACGGCCCAATTATTCCGGAGCCAGAAATTGCTCACCATACAGTCACTTTTGGACTGTGTAACTGTCTTTGATGCTTCTGTTTCGGGTTATCTGGAGCCCAATATCTGCAATTCTGTTTGTTAACATAACCTTCTAAATGAAAATGGGCTTCATCGCTGAAGAAGATATTGCTAAGCCGATGTAACGTAGGAAATTGAGTAAGCATCCTTTCAGCGAATGTTTTTCGTAAAACATAGTCATTTTCCTTCAAAGATTGAACCAATTTGATCTTGTAAGGGTGGAAGCACATTTTCTTTTTGATAATTTTGTGCACTGTTGACTTTTTTAAACCCAACGCCGCTGCATGCTTCCGGACAGTTCGCCGTGGATTTGCGATAACTGCATCATAACAGATCCTGTTTCTCGAAACTTTTTTAACCATTTCTTAATCAAATTTACGCTCGGTGCATCCTTTACGCGACGGATATTGTAGTGAGAGCAGAACTTGCGTCTGGCTTCGGCGAACGATTTGCCACTAGTCAAATAAGCTTCGATTAAAAAAGCGCGATGCGGTCCGCTCCAACACTCCATCGTGACTAAGTAACCCGCACGTCCGACACGTCGTCCAAGCCCCCTTTCCTCTCCCTAACCTCAGCCACTGCCCCACTAAATTTGAACTTTCCCAGTGGACACCCTGTATATACCTTTTTGAATCTTCACTGTTTCTGAGTAAAACCACCTGAAATTCATTCTACTTATTTCAGTAGTATCAAATGTCTTGTAAAATTTTGTATACTACTTGTTTTTTTGTATGTTTTGAAATAAAACCTAACAACAATTTATAGTCCAGTCAATAGAGACTAAATAAGGCCTTTGCCCTACAATAGGTAGGGTAGCTCCGATGAAAAATCTAAGTTTACACCATCTTGGATTAAAGGTACAAAAAATTGTTTTTTTTTTTTTTTCAAAATAATTCCTCAACGGTTTATCATGGCTATGCTTATACAAATTTGAAGAAGATACATTTTTTGTATAAACACTTTTTTTGTAAGTCTGACGTGTAACGAATTAGACCGGCGGAAACGTGAACATTCTTCCAAAAAAAATGTATATGTATAGTACCCCTTATACAGGGTGTTTCGTCCATGGTGGTCCACAGAATAGGAGGTGACAGTAGTCACATAGTCAAACAAAAATTATATGGCAAGGGGGGGGGGGGGGGGGGGGGGAGGTATCTAAACCGTTTCGGAGCTATAGGGTGATTAAGAAAATATGCAAGTCTTTCACAAAATACCTCGTATCTTGAAAAGTACAAGGTGTAGGGTAACTTATAGAGCTGATTGTATACAGAAACTTCATGGCCTTTTGTCGTTGGACCAACAGTTGAGGAATTATTTTGAAAAAATCAATTTTTTGTACCTTTAATCCAATATAGCGGCCACGCAGACCACTCCATGGGTGGAAACTTGTATTTTTCATTGGGGCCCGGAGCTTAATAACATATATAAAAATCAAAACTATACACCACCTTTTGTAGGGCAAAACACCTCCACTGACTTGACAATTATAACTTTAAATGAAAACTAGTTATTACATCCGGCTACGGTGAGGTTTTCGAAAAAGTAAGTCAATCACAAAAGTGCTTGTTCCCATGTAAAAAATAATATTATTACCTTAAAGTTACCTTCAAAAGTGCCATCTAGAGAAACAGCAGTACCATCTTATGAGTCACTTATAATAAAATCAAAAATCTTTTATCTGAAATATATTTTTTGAGTTATTTCATTTAAATTATGCAGTCCGGGATAGAGATAATAATGAAAAGCATATTTTTTCCAACAGTCGGATGAAGTGGTATCTTAAGCTTTAAATACAATGAGCGCACGCATTTTTTTTTTGTACCACAAAATTACTTTGATTTAATGGTTTTCATATATAGCTTGATCCAATGTAAGCTACGCCACACAGTTTAATTAAATTTTTTGGTGCATTGTTTCTTTCTACGTTTGTTTCTTGTTTCATTTTATGAGAACTAATGGAATTAAGGTGGATTTACATTATGATGGCATGCAAGTTTTACAGAAATTGTGAGGGAGATAGTACATCGTATACGGAAATTTATTTATGAGTGACGAGAGAAGCAAATGCGTTCTTAAATTTTTTCGGAGGTCGATTTGTCACTGTGTGCGTGTCCGGAACCATAAAAGACCTCAAGCATAGTAAGTTTTTATCATTACTGAGACTGAAACATTGTTAGTGGCAACCCTAATTTGTCAATTCCGACTACTCGTGCTGCCATATTGTTGTGTTACTATAATTTTATGGCATATGTCTGTCAAAATTAGCTGTCAAGTCAAATTATTTTGCAAAATGGAAGGAAATAAAAGTAAGTTTTTAATTTTTAATTAAATATTGCGAAATTGAAAGTTTTCAATTATTTTTTTATAGAAAATATTGAAGTTATTTCGGACGTTATTTTCCGACTTAAATCTTTGCCAAATTCGCAATGACAGAAAATACCAGCACAAGGTATATAGAAGAAACAAGGTATGCCCATTAAAATTTTGACATATCACAGCTGATCAAACAGCTGATAGTCTGTGACGTACTTCAGTGAATTAATAAAAAAGAAAAAGGAAATCTGACAGTGGCAGTACAACCGCAAAGAATTTTGACACATTACAGCTGATGCCCTGTGACGTACTTCAGTGAATGAAGAAAAAGGGAAAAAAGAGTTTTAACAAAAATGGCGGAACGTGGTTCGAGTCGGGAATACCTTGTCTTCTATATACCTTGATACCAGCATAACTTTGTCGCCCGGCGGCACCTATTTCACGCATTGTAAAGCAGTAGTTCGCGTCACAAATTGCCAGTAAAACTGTTGTTTTAATTGTTTTTTTTTGTAATTGTAAAAGGTTGAGCCTGATTTTGACGTCTCCTAAAACATAATTATTATAATATTCGTTCGAAAAATCACGTATTAATCTCGTCTAGTTATCTGTGCATACCTGTATTTGAATGTGTTTTCCGTCAATTGCTCGCAAACAATTTGGAAATTGCCACTGGCTTGCAAAACTATTTGCAATTGCTTTGAAGTTGTCACTGATGAATTTAACAAACACTTCTCCTTTCAGCTTTTCCCAAATTATCTGGGTAGTTTCTTTCACTATATTGTGAACCCTTGAAGGTGAACACAAATAAACGAAAGCTATACTTCTTTGTAAATCTCCAGAAACTAGATATCTGTAATATTGAGTTCAGTTAGATTGTGAATTATGCTTACATATTAATTCAAAGTCAACATTTACCGAATAGTAAGTGCCAATCATTCACTTGGACTAATCGCCTTTCGTATGTAATTTTCTTTTTTTATATAGACCCCTATAATTCCTAGGAGTTTTTCGAATTTTTCTGGAATTATATGCATATAATTTTTAAATAAAACAACTAATCCCTTTGCTTATAAAAATCATGCACCCACAGTTTCTTTTTTCTTTTCTTTTGCTGGAGTAAAAAAGCTCTTTCTGATTCCGACTCAGTACTAAAGGGTTTTCCAATAAGAGGTGTTATTTTAATTAGCCCGCTATTTCGGTAGATGTCACTTTTGGAGCTGTCATTTTTTGACATTTTATAAGTAGAAACTACGCCATTATTAAAAATTGAACGATACACGATTCAAGAACGCATTGAAATTATTAAAATTCAATATAAAAATGGTGAAAATGTGGCAGAGACGGTTCGTAAAACTCGAACATTTTTCGGTCGTCGTGAAGCACCTTGTCGGACCACAATACAGAAATTGGTAGAAAAATTCGAGCTGTCGGGACAAGTTAGTGATGTGAAGAATAAAACCCGTGCACGTCGCTCAAGAACAGCCGAGAATATTGCTGCTGTAGCCGAAAGTGTTGAAGAAAACCCAGGTTTGTCCATTCCTCGTCGTTCTTTCGAATTAGGCATTCCATAAAGGTTTGGGTCTTAAGGCTTATAAAGTTCAGTTAACACAAGAACTCAAGCCGGCCGATCATCAACAACGTCGAGTCTTTGCTGATTGGGTCCTTGAAATGCATGAATATGATCCGGAATTCCATCGAAAACTCATCTTGAGTGATGGGGCCCATTTCCACCGCGATGGCTTCGTCAACAAGCAAAATTATCGCATCTGGGGCTCGGAAAAACCAAGAGTTATTGTTGAAAAGCCTCTCTATCCTCAACGTGTGACTGTTTGGTGCGGTCTATGGTCCCGCGGGGTCATTGGACCTTACTTTTTCGAAAATGAGACTGGAGCAACAGTTACGGTGAATGGATTGCGCTATCGACAGATGATTAATGATTTTTTATGGCCGGAATTGGATGGTATTGATCTGGACAACGTTTACTTTCAACAAGACGGCGCTACGTGCCATACAAGCAACGAAACCATTGATCTTTTACGGGAAAAGTTTCCGGACCGTGTTATCTCTCGAAGAGGTGATCACAATTGGCCACCGAGATCTTGTGACTTAACACCTTGCGACTCTTCCTTTGGGGCCACGTGAAAGAGAAGGTCTACGCCAACAGCCCACCGTCGATTCAAGACCTCAAAGATGGAATTCGTGAGGCTATCGAGGACATAGGGCAGCCACTTTGCGATTTGGTTATAGAAAATTTCATGAAAAGGATATGGTCCTGTAGGCGTGGTCGTGGTGGTCATTTGGCTGATGTTATTTTCCATTATTAACGGCATATTTCTTTGAATATCAAAATAACACCTCTTATTGGAAAACCCTTTACTAAATATAATGTCGATTAGCAAAACTTCTTCGTCCGTTTTCATTTTTTAATAACAATTATATTACTCGCGGTTAAAAACTTGACAATTAACAATTTGACAGTTTGACTGTTTGACAGTTTGGGATTTTTGCCATAAAAGTAGAGGGGAATGTACGTGAGAGGTACTGCAGCGGAAGCATTTAACTTTCAATATGCTATCTCCCTCACAATTTCTGTAAAAAAATGCGTGTCATCATAATGTAAATTCTGCTTTATTGGCAATTCCCATTCTTTATAGTTCTCTTTTCAGTTTTTTCATAAACTTTAAGGGCAAGAATACTTGCTTTAATTATTATCATTATTTTTTTTCTATTCATTCTAAACACTTCACAATTTTACAAAAATAAGCAGCACACCTCAGTTAAGTCGAACTGTGTAAAAAGTGTAAAAAAAAACGCGTGGATCTTAAACACCACGAAGTGGTGCCACAACAAAAAATGCGTGGCGCTCATTGTTTTACAATGGTGAATTGTTCCTAAAATTGGTGAAGACGAGAACAGAAGTTGTGAATAACACTTTATTTCGGTCGACCTAGACTGTGCGACAAAATTAAATACCTGAGCTCACCGATGTATAGTGTAACAATTCGTATATGAGTCTACGCAGTGTGGCGCCATCTAACATTAAAATTGGACAAAGTCGAAACCGAAGAATTGGACTAATTTTTTTCTTTCTTTTATAAGAATTTCAAATTAAACAAATTATTTAATTTTCATTTTTCTTACAGCTTCATTTGGAGGACTCCTGGGATTAATAATTGGATTTAGCATTGTTACAGGATTCGAATTTATCTACTATCTTACAGTACGACCATTGTTTGATCGTTGTTCAAGACATTAATAATAATGATACACAACAAATTTATTGAAATCTATATTTCTGTTATTAAGTGGGCATCAGTTGTTAAATTACACACATTTGCTTGCAATAAATATTTCTTAGCCTAATTTTTTTTTTTTTTAAATGATTGATGATCCCTCCAAAAATCAGTCAATTACAATATTCTCATCAATCACTGGAAATATTTCATGCATAAATAACAATGGGTGAAATGTGTTCTTATTTTGGATTCTTCTTCATTTACTACATACAAATCAATCATTCAAGTTGATAGAACGCAATTTGTTAAACAATCCGGAAGAATATTTAAAATGTCATGGAAAAGTAGTTCAAGTGTCATTTTCCGTCCAAATACAATGTGGTCGATTTCTTATCAAAGTAGCAGCCTACTCCAGGAGTATCTTGATAAAGCAAATATCAACGGATACCGATCAATAGTGAAAGGAAGAAGTTTGAAGCTGAAGTGGTGATTGGAATTTTCCTTATATTAATATGTTTTCTATAATTTTTTTTTATCTATCTAATTTATTGTCTACATAATCTAGTTAGGTATATGATATCAATCCTAATCTTTCTAGGCTATTTTGGGTATTAGTTACTCTTGGAATGATGTCTTTTACTATAAGTCTAATTGTTGGATTATATCTTGATTACACAAATTCTCCAACGGCTACGACTTTACTGCCATATCGTGTACCAGTTACTGACATCCCATTTCCAGCTGTTGGTTTTTGCAGTGCAAATAGAATAAGTCGGCGAGCGTTAATAAAGTTAGCTAAGAAAGTGTAAGTATAGCATTTTTTTTTTTTTTTGGTTTAGTGATGGTATCCCTTTTTTATATTGTATACACGCTTATTAGATATACTTGAGAATTTATTCTTATCTTTAAGATGATGCCCCGTATACTGTGCATTGCATCTTATCTTTTTATTTATTAAAGAATTCAATCGGGCGTGTGTGTAAAAAGATGATTTTTAGTGCGTTATCTTGAAATGTTGTCATGTTTTGAAGAATTGGAAATATCTGGATATAATTATGTGGAAAATTAATTTAATTTGTCGTTTTTTTCTTTTTTTTGTTGTGGCGTTAGTGCTACGAAATTGTTTTTTCAAGGCTTGTGATTTAATTTAGATTTTCAAATTTTCAAAACGCGATTTTTATATAGGGTTTAAGCTTAGTCAGTTAATGTCTAATCAGTATTAGAAGAAAAAATGACAAAAATACAGTGCTAGTTAGTAAAATATATATAAAATATTTTTCATCAATAAAATTGTTTAGATAGGATGGTCGAAAGCAACTCCCTACTGTCTTAATACTATCCTTCTCCTATTAACATTGTAACATAAAAGGATGCTTTGTGATATGACAGCATCCCAAAACCAACTTCGTCAAAATATAAGAATGTTGTAAAGAAGAACTATGTCTATCCGTAGATGGGAGAAATTCTCAGAAGTCTTTGGTCTAAGGGCCCGGATTGGAAAGTCCTGACCGGATGCAATTCCACAGAGATATATCCAAGTGTTGTATGATTGTTTGTCGACCCCACAACTTCTCAATATACGTACCTCCCTGACTGTGGTCAGCACGGAGGACATGGCGGCCTATTGTACCAAAACATTCTTGTCCTCTTAATGAAATGAATCAGGTTTAGGTGAGATAAGTTTTTCAGCTCATCCACAAATAGGAGAGCAGACAAAAGCATATCCATCCTACGCGGAACATAGCAGACAGAGAGTGTTCGGTTGTCTCAGTAGGTTCTTCTTCCAGGCAGGACAGACAGCGCTGTCAACAACTCCCATCCTTATTAGATGAGCGTGAAGCGAGCTGTGGCCGGTGATGATGCCAACCACAGTTCTACATTGTTTCCTTCCGAGGCTCAAAAGGAATTCAGAGATATTTTTATAAGGCTCATCAAGAAAAAGTTTTTTACACGGGAAAATGCTCATATTCTTCCTTTGCTGCTGATGTTTCATGCGAATATGCGTTGTGATGAGAGACCTGATCACCGAGATTGGAGCGCCTACAGCGGATTCTGGATTTCTGGAAGGGACAACCAGAGTCAGGGCTAGGAGGTCAGCCTCTTAATTCCCCATGATCACCATATTCCCAGGAATCCACTCAATGGGCACCTTATTGTAGATACCAGCTTATCCATAGACGACCTGCAGTCCTCCAATAACTTAGATGTTATCTGAGGAGCACTCAAAGCCATCAGGGCTGCCTGACCCAAGAGAATAGTAATGACCTTACCCTAGATCCACATCAAGAACAATCTTCGCTGCCATTGCGATGACGAAGACTTCAATCTGGAAAACAGTGGTGTGTCTTCCAAGTGAATACTCCAATCCAATGTCAGGATCAAGAAAGTAAACATCAGAACTCGCTCCTTTATTAGTGAGAAAATATATTTGGACACTCGTAAAATCCTTTTTAACTCGGATAATCATCCAACGGAACAGTATAGAAATAACGTTGGCTTATTACTCACTAAAGCATCTACATCCAGTCACTTTAGTTGGTCAACAATCTCCAAAAGAATTATTAAGTACTACCCGCTTGCGTAATGCTAGCTTTCGGAAAAAAGTGGCAAAAAATATACTAAGAACGAGCTCTTCTTGTAACTAAACAATGCGTTCGATACCATCACGAATGTAGACAAGGTCTGGGTTGAGTTAAATGCTAAAAATTAGTCCCATCAACATCAGCTGTGAAGATATTATCGGAAGATTATAGGCATGAGCCATTGCCACTAATGCAAGGCTGACGACTTTATTGAGTTCTATAAATCTCGTTAACTTATTCTCGCTGGGATCTACTTCAAACATTAAATAGGAAACTAGGTTACTCCGGATAAAAGAGAAAAGACTGAGAATAGTTCGTGCCACGCGGCCATGTTTTGCAACATTATCAAACTTCATAAGAAAGAAAAAGATGCTCCTGCATACAGATCACACTGAAATCTTGAGAGAATCATCATGTAAAAAAATCTACATTGTACCAGTCCCTCTATACCTGTCCGGAAAGGCCAACCCGGAAGGCTATAGTGTTGCGATTGCTGTAGATAAAGTGGGAAGGAGGTCTTGGAAAGGCAACGCCAGTTGCCTGCTAGCCGTTGCCCAGTGCGGATTGTAGTGCTACTGCGCGAAGATGTTTCCGAAAGTGCTATCGGAAGAACAAAAGGCTGGTCGTTTAGCAATCGCGTGTGATTTTTTGTAGTGTTGCACAAGTGACCCAAATTTTTTGCATAATGTTATAACAGGAAATGAAGCATGACCATGACTGAAAAAGACAAAATGCAGAGTGGCATACGAAGGCTTCCCCGAGGCCAAAAAAGGCAATGATGATGAAATGCGTGGTGAAAGTGATGTTCATTGTCTTTTTTGATTCCAAGGAAGTTTGCGCCACAGGGACAAACTGTCAGCAGACAATTTTACTTATAAGTCCTTGAAAGGCTGCGAAACCAGGTGATTCGCATCTGGAAGGAGATCAGTGGAAATTGGCGACTCCACGACAACGCGTCGTCTCATGCAGGCTTCATTGTTAGTGAATATCTGACGGAACATGGTGTGACAACGCTGCTCCAACCACCATACAGTCCTGATCTAACACCAGCGGACTTCTTTTGTTTCCTCGAATAAAGATAATCTTAAAGGATCATCGTTATGGGATCGTAGATGCCATGAAAGCCACCGCGACGAGGTGTCGGAAGGAGGTTCCCCTCAACGTGTTCCAAAAAGCCTACTAGAGCTGGAAGAATCGATGAAAAATGTGTATTGACGCCCTATTTTGAAGAATACTAAACATTTGTACTTTTATTTGCAATAAATTGTTCGTTACGGATTTATTCAACTTATTTTCCGAATATACCCTGTATAGCTTTCATAGATAACGAAAAGGCTTCAGATTCGATTGACAGGCCGTTCTATTTCCTAGAAAATAGTCGAGTTAATAAGTAGTGAGATGATCGACTAGAACAGGATCAATGAAGAAATCAAAAGAAGAAAATTGAATTGGCAATTTCTGGTTTAGAATCCTCAAGAAAGTCGACCCTTCGCTAGATCCAGAATCACATGAAGAAGAACCGTACAAACAGAAGCCGTAATAATCCAGGGGATCATAAAGCAAATTGAAAATTCTCGTTAAGAATGAAAGGAGCTAGATGAAGAAGGATCTGAAATATAAAGTACAAAAGTCAGTTAAGATTGATCTTAATATTTCTACGGAGTGATTGTTTCTGAATAAGTAATCCACGTAAATCATGGTAACTAAACGTTCCAGCGATATTTATCCTGTTTTTTCTGTGGACATTTTCCTAATCCAGTAGACTCTTTTAGAGGTTATAGTTATTGCCGTTGGGATATATGCTAGGCTCATCCAATGACCACAAATTTTGTACAGTCCCACAAAATGAACTAGACATTTACTGGAAACTTAAAATAGCTCTTGTAAGGTAACCACAGAGGGAGGGTCTGGAATATACCTACTCCAGACACTGCCAGTGGTATGGAACTGCCGGACAAATGTAGTGTCTTTCAGGCGATTTAGCAGGCGGCAATATTGGTATCTATGTGCAGAGTCAAAGCCCTCGAGAATAATTTACAACCCATTAAACAGACTCCCTCACTACTACATCAGTGCACCAATGGAGTCCTAACATTCTAAAATATTTACAGTGTTCTTATGTAAAACGGACAAAAGATTGATTTGATTAGCTTCTCCGCCATAAACTACTATTCATACAGAAAAATTGTGTTCTGATAATCTTAAGCTTGCTTTCTTTTCTTTCTTCTTCTCAACCGTAATGAAATTTTTGTCCTTTCTTAACAAAATTATTTAAAAAAAAATTATCTTAACTTGCCGCTGCTTTGCCGTCGTGGCATGCCGTGGTCTGATGAAATTGAATATATGTAGCTACCTACAGATTCGGAATTCGGCAGCACATACACTATTGCAATTATTACTCAGCTAAGGGTTAGTAAGCGTAAAATAGAAAGGTTACTTTGTAATCAAAACTGTTTTATTATTTTGTTAAGTAAGGTAAATAGTAAGTGTAGCCTTGCGAAGGTAAGGAACCAAGCTGTAAATTACTAGAAGACTATTTTCCTGTATGGATAGTAGTTCAGGCTCTATAACATATATAAAGTCAATGTTTGGCACTTTTCCATAAGCATCAATATAGAACATTTTAAAGAACGGACTCCCAACGCACACATATAGATTTGTGTTTCTTGGCTTGGGAAGTACTCTCGAGGGTTTTGGCAGAGTCCGTATGACACATCTTCATATACACTGATAGCCAGGCAGCCATTAAGGCGCTGGATGATATGCTGGTTAAATCAAAACTCATGCAGTTACGAAGTTACGAAGAATTGACTACGCGGCACAAGGTGACCCTATGCTGGGTATCAGGCAATGAGATGACTGTTGAACTGGCCAAAAAGGTCTCTGAAATGGATAGCTCCACAGCGATAGCTTAAGTGAGGATTCCGATCGGAGCTTTAAGATAGAAGATCATCAGGGGCGCCTATTAAAAGGCAAGCCTCCGTTCGATCAACAGGAAAACCTACTGTATTGCGAGACAATTGTGAGGAGAGAACTGCAAAATGGCAGCAGAACAAATATCAGGAATCTAGTAGGGTTCATTACGGGTCACTGGGCCATAGGAGACAATGCTAGAAGACTGGGAATTTCTGCAGAAGAGGTGATATTTTAATTAGCCCGCTATTTCGGTAGATGTCACTTTTGTAGCTGTCATTTTTTGACATTTGACAAGTAGAAACTACGCCATTAATAAAAATGGAACGATACACGATTCAGCAACGCAAAAATTCACTATAAAAATGGTGAAAATGTGGCAGAGACGGTTCGTAAAACTCGAACATTTTTGGGTCGTCGCGAAGCACCTTGTCGGACCGCAATACAGAAATTGGTAGAAAAATTCGAGCTGTCGGGACAAGTTAGTGATGTGAAGAATAAAACCCGTGCACGTCGCTCAAGAACAGCCGAGAATATTGCTGCTGTAGCCGAAAGTGTTGAAGAAAACCCAGGTTTGTCCATTCCTCGTCGTTCTTTGGAATTAGGCATTCCACAAACGTCATTACACCGTATTTTGCATAAAGATTTGGGTCTTAAGGCTTATAAAGTTCAGTTAACACAAGAACTCAAGCCGGCCGATCATCAACAATGTCGACTCTTTGCTGATTGGGTCCTTAAAATGAATGAAAATGATCCGGAATTCCATCGAAAACTCATCTTGAGTGATGAGGCCGTTTTCCACCTCGATGGCTTCGTCAACAAGCAAAATTGTCGCATCTGGGGCTCGGAAAACCCAAGAGTTATTGTTGAAAAGCCTCTCTATCCTCAACGTGTGACTGTTTGGTGCGGTTTATGGTCCCGCGGGGTCATTGGACCTTACTTTTTCGAAAATGAGGCTGGAGCAACAGTTACGGTGAATGGATTGCGCTATCGACAGATGATTAATGATTTTTTATGACCGGAATTGGATGGTATTGATCTGGACAACGTTTACTTTCAACAAGGCGGCGCTACGTGCCATACAAGCAACGATACCATTGATCTTTTACGGGAAAAGTTTCCGGACCGTGTTATCTCTCGAAGAGGTGATCACAATTGGCTACCGAGATCTTGTGACTTAACACCTTGCGACTTCTTCCTTTGGGGCCACGTGAAAGAGAAGGTCTACGCCAACAGCCCAGCATCGATTCAAGACTTCAAAGATGGAATTCGTGAGGCTATCGAGGACATAGGGCAGCCACTTTGCGATTTGGTTATGGAAAATTTCATGAAAAGGATATGGTCCTGTAGGCGTGGTCGTGGTGGTCATTTGGCTGATGTTATTTTCCATTATTAACGGCATACCTTCCTCTTTATAATGAAATAAAGATCCGATCATTTATCTCAAAAAATGGCATTTTTCTTTGAATATCAAAATAACACCTCTTATAAAAGATGTAGATTATTAGGTAGGTTTTTCTTTTCAAGTCTGGGGGAGCTTCAAAGAAAAGAATTCAGATGCATTCAGAGATTCTTAAGGGAAGCAAGATAGATCGAGGCGGTTTTAAAGGTTACCCATGAGGTCAAGGGGCACAATAGACCCATTGAAGGTCTAAGTGAAGCAAGCTAGGCATTTCTAACGGCACCCCACCCATTAGTTGTGAACATAATTTTTTTATTTTTCCTGGTTATCTTATAAAGTTAAGAGAAAACCAATTGTTTCTATTTATGATTGAAATTCTAAAATTAAATTCATCGCCATCTCCAACGCTTCCTATTGAAATTGACTTTTATCAGCTGACTTTTGCACCAATTAAAAAAAAAAGCAGCCGGTGATGATGTTTCTGATAAGATCTCCTACCGGTGAATGATTCGCTTTTCGCGACTTTCAAATTAATTTATGACCGCAGTATCGAAATTGACACACACTTAATAAATAATTCATCAGAAACCTTTAATTTATTATCAAACGATTAAATTTTGAATACCCCATTATAAGGCCTCTTGAGTTCCTTAAAGTATGGGGGAAATTTATATAAAATTACAATGGCTGTGCATATGTATACGAAAGTTAACTGTATTGCTTTGCATATCTTCCCAGCGGGTTGGGTTTTTAGTGATTGTTTAAAAACACTTAAGACGATAAGAAGTAGACTCAAGTGGAACTATAAAAGTGAATTAGTTTGATTGGATAGGAAACATATAGTTTGTAAATGGTTAAAATGAAATCAGTAAGTGCAGCGCTTTTGTTTGTTCTCCTCACTAACATCATAACAGCAGCAGCTAATAATCAAATTGAGTATCATAATTATGAAGTGTACAAGATCACAGCAAAACATAAACAAAATCTTGAACTATTACGTAACATCGATGGATCCAGTGATGGTATAATTTTTCTGGATGGTATTCAATCAATCGGCACGGAAACTTATGTAATTGTTGCACCAGAAAATCGAAAAAATTTCATCCAAACTCTAAATCACAACACAATCGAGTATCACTTGCTAGAGAAGAATCTCCAAAGCAGACTAGATTTTATTGGTAATCCATTGAAGTCACGATCATTTCAAGACTATAATTGGAAATCATATCAAACTTTGGAGAGGACCTATGATTGGCTTAAGTCCTTAGTAAAAAAATACCCAGAATATGTACAAATCTTAGTCGGAGGAAAAACCTATGAAGGTCGTGATATTATTGGAGTTAAATTATCATATAAATCTGGCAATAAAGGTGTATTCATTGAGGGTGGAATTCATGCTCGTGAATGGATTTCACCAGCTACTGTGACATACATATTAAATCAGTTGATCACCAATGAAGATCCCAATATACGAAAAACTGTTGAAAATTTAGATTGGTATATTTTTCCACATTTTAATCCTGATGGATACGTTTACACATACACTACTGATCGCCTATGGAGAAAAACTCGTTCTTTCCAAGGATCATGTTATGGTGTAGATCCAAACAGAAATTGGAATTTTCATTGGAATGAAGTTGGAACAAGTACAGAATCGTGTTCAGAAGTTTTTTCAGGAAGTCAACCATTTTCAGAAATTGAAACTAAGAGTTTATCCGAGTTTATATCATCCTTAAATGGAAAGATTTATACTTATTTATCTTTTCACTCTTATTCTCAGCTTCTATTATTTCCATATGGTCATACTAAGCAGCATGCTGCCAATCATGATGATCTACAGCATATCGGAGATGTTGCTGCGAAAGCATTGGAAAAACGTTATGGAACTAAGTATGTTGTTGGTAATGTTTATGAGGCGATTTATCCAGCATCTGGTGCCAGTGTGGATTGGGTATATGGAAGAGAAAATATCTCATTAAGTTACACATATGAATTAAGGCCATCGGGTGGTTATATTGGTTTTATCCTACCGAAGGAGCAAATTATTCCTACTGGAGAGGAAACTTTTGATTCGGTTATTGCGTTGATTGAAGAAGCACAGAAACTGGGATATTATGAATAGTGTGTGTGTGTGTGTGTGTGTGAATTGCAATATTTTGCTTATGAAATAATAATAATAAAGAATAAATAAAAATGTGAAATAATTACTACTTATATACTATAGTGAAAGTTAGGTTAGATTGGATTGGATTGAGACAAGGTTAAAACCCGAACGGGGTCCATGGAACATAGGCCATAACAAGGCCCATTGTTTACCCTCTTGAGCAATTGTATATAGGTCCTAACCGGACTCTCTAACAAAGTTAAAAATTGGCCCCCAAGCCTTCTTACCGGCTTCACACAATTCTTCCAGGAAAATTTAGGTTAGCGTTAGATGAAATAATTTTCAGTTTTCAGGCGCACTTAGACCTAAGAATGATCTGTTGGTATATCACACCTTGTTGCAACACTACCACAAAGTTTGGTTAAAAGTGCGAAGAAACTTAAACCAGTTAAAATTTTACTAGTGCTCCTCGCTTTGTCTATAATTTCACGAAAGGATTCATTTTTTTTTTTTCAGTTTGTCAAAGAGGTAATATCTAATTATAGTGTTGACTACAGTCTTATTGCGAAAATTTTATTTCTGCTGAGGAGGGGAGGCCCTCAGCAGAAATAAATTTTTTTTTAGATAATTTTTATCTCCCATAGCTGTCTTAAGATGTCTCAAGTCATTAACTCTTTCCATATACAATTAGCCAGCGTTCATCCTTTTTAACTGAGTATTTTTTGCGATCCTTCCACGAAACTCGAATTCATAACTGTTGCTGCGTTTCCTGTGGTATGTTACTGTGATCAGATATTCAATAGAGAGTAATTCGACAAGGATTACCTAGATTAAGTGCGATTTGATGGTTTTGGAATCCAAGTTTTTATTTTTCTACAAATATTCCGTCAAGCTCAGTAAGACGGAGTTAAGGAAAATGAAAGAGAAATATCGAGAAGTTGTCAAGATATATAATGTCGCTCCTGAAATTCCACAGATTGTAAACTGCAAGGAAAAAATGTTGAATGGCAAACTTTAATAAATCACCGCTCTGAGAGCTCTTAATTCTATACTGACTTGCCCTACTTTACCGAGCTGGAACGGTGAGTACAATATGTAGGTCCTCATACTGGTAGCTAAGCTTTTCAACTTCTCATTTCTCTCTTTAACCAATGAAGCAAGTGCAAGGAAAAATAAAGGATGGTATACTAAGGATGGATGGATTGAGAAAGAGGTTGGGGCACTGGGGGGGTCACTGAAACGTAGGCCAGAGTAAAGCGCATTGTTCAACTTCCGGACTTATGAGCAATTGCTTATAGGTCCCAACCGGCCCCCAATGCTCCTTGCCGGAGATGTAAGCCAAGGAATCTGTAGGTCTTTCCTGAGAGAGCCAGAGACCACGACAGAGAAAGTGAGTTATCTTTTCGGATTCCTTTCCACAACCCCTGAATCAATAAGCCTCATCCTGTAAAGGGGACCCCTGAGGAAAAGTGTCCGGTGGGAATTGAGACTAAACTTATTAGGGTTGGCTTATTTAATCCCAAGATCTTATTCGGTAGGTTTACCCCACAGTTCCTTTGTAATTCTACCTGGAGGGTCATCTAGCCAAAAGGCGACTATGTTGGTGATCAGCCCCAACTGAAATAATAGAGACAAGGTGTTTTGGTGCAATCCCGAGTATGGAGGAAAATTCCTCCGAGCCTGTACCAAGATAAAAAAAGCTCGCCCGTCCTTTTGTTCCCGCTGATATTGTTGTGTCCTGACACCCACAGAACGAGTACGCTGTTATTCCGAGCGACGGAATTCAGGGTTTTTTACACTCCAATACTAGTTTGGGGGTAGTAATGGGTTTATATAAAGCGCTGACAGCTACTTGGCTGTCTGAGCAGATGGCAATTTCCTTGTTTTCAGTGTATGAGCTTAGGAGATACATTACTGCTTCCAGGATGGCCTTGACTTTCACCTGGAAAACCGTGACAAGACTCTCAAGGTGTATGGCAATTTCCATGTGAGACACCTAGCTGAAAACGCCTGCTTCGGTGGTTTCTTCGGATTTGGAGCCATCAGTATAGATAACAGAGTTTGTCAATGGCTGAAACACAGAATGTGATTCCCATTCTGTCCTGGATGGAATTCTGGATTTGCAGATCAAGATAACAAAGAATTTGAAAATTTCATTGGATCGATAGCATTATTTTGAAGGTTATAAATGTGTAGACGTGGCTTGGAATAAGCAAGCATGTAGCGATAAATTACGAGAAACGTGGTTGAGAAGTTTTCATGTATTAACTTGAAGGCCGTCTGGTATATATTATCTAATGTAGCCAACGGTTTACGATTTGCCTCTGCTCAAATATATGGATTAGAATACAATCTTAAGTTTTATGATATGAGGGAATGATATTCCCGCATCAAGAAGATTGAGATTGAGTCATCGCAGTTTGTGTCTCGTTTGTTTTTGAAGGTTGATTTGATTTTATGTATTCGTAAAAAAATCCAAATCATCAGCAAACTGTTACACTGCTCACACCATTGGAAATTTTCTGGTAAATGATTTTTTTTCTGGACAAAAAAAGTCATTATGACCGATTAAGCTTAATTCTGTCTCAATAACAGTGTTAACAAGCATGAAAACAGTCCTTATTAGGGGACTGGGAGTAAATAATTGTCTGGTGTGGAATTTCTTTAAAGAACATCATCATTCAACTGAACTTTTTTGTAGTTGAGAAAAATAAAACCATTACTGTCAGTGATACGCACTACATATCTATGATATATGAATTTCTAGCACCACAAATAGATGAACTTGGTATAGACGGTTACTTTTTTCAATCAGCACCCAGTGTAATTATAATTAGACCTAATTAGACACTTTTATTTATCTTAGCATTTAGTTTCTATCATCCAATTGTTGTTGTCGATTTGACAAGTACAATCAGATATTTATTACCACAAAAACATTATGTATATCCAGACAAACCAATACACTCTAAAAGTACTGGCTGTGCATCGTTCGCAAATAAATCGGGCTTAAAGTTATTAATTATTACAAACAAATCATTTATATACAAAAAGAATAACTGAGGACTTAAAACTGAACCCTGCGGTATGTCCGCCAAAACAGAAAGAATATTGGAGTAGAGGTACCTACCATTAAAATATAAAGATTGGAAATTATCACGCAAATAGCTGGTATTTATATGTCTGGCTTAGAAATTTGATGTACTTACAACTACATATTTAACAAGATTTAAAAATGAAGTTTAATAAAAGCAAAAATTTAATATAATCTCTGTCAATGGTATATTTTGTTTTAGCAAAATGTAGAACCTCAAGATCAAAATTTGAAGATAAGAATGCTTTCATTTGATAGTGTTTAGCAGTAATGAAGAATGCTTGATCCGTTAGTTATTAAAAAAATTGTATCGTTCTATTTTTGTAAATTTTTGAACCCTAACCCTATTTTTCATACATAGTTCTTTATTTCATATAAAATGGCATTTTTTCAGGAACCTAACGACCATGTCATACGACATTTACCTAAATATAAGTATTTCAATAAATATTGTTAATAATTAAATAGGTACCTTACCTTACCACACCTCCGTAATTCAGCTACTGCCAGCGGTGAATATCTAAAAATTAAACAAGAAAAATAATAGTTTAGTGTAAAATATATTTTTTTATTTTGTTTTTATTTTTTTGAAAACGTATTGAAGGTCACTTGAAAATTTCTTGGTATGACATCTATGATGTTATAGCAGAACTATTCTTGTTATGGTATTTTGAAGTTTCATTTAACCGAAAACTGTCAAAATTTCATTTTATTCCGTGAACGCAGTTTTTTGATCACATAGTTGTTGATGTGCGTGATTTTGAAAAATGTTCTGTGATAAAAACATTTGATTTATCGGCTATCGAAATTCATGAAAGCTCTAAAAAAGTGTCAAAATGGTTGACAAAACTCGAAACATGATCGTACAAGTTCCAGCCGAATATGATCCGCATGGTAATCACTCGAAAAGGGTTTAGGCTTCAGTTTCCATAAAAGCGGAGAGTTATGAGCTGTGAGTGACAACGCGTTAACGTTAATTTATTTGTTTGTATGATTTTAAGCGTTTAAGTCTAGTATTGAGTACGGGTAAAGTAAAATTCAACGCTGTCTCCAAATATTTCACATTAAAATTGCTGGTAAAATTTTGACGTATATTAATTTGGAGAAAGTAAAGTGACTGCTGTTTGAAACTTTTATGGCTGAAAAACTCCAAATTGTTTATAAAGTTTAGATAAACGTTTTTACAATTAACAATTAAAAACTGACTTAATTGAGCAAGTAGACGACGCGATTGTCTGTGCGGCAGGTCTAACTGCACAGATTTTTGCGAAAGATATTAGTAGCGCATTCAATTTTTGTAAATCCGTATATACAAGAACGGAAGGCAAAGGGGCCAATCTGGAAATTGTCATAGAACCAGGAATTGTCCAAATTTTCAGTTCAGTATAATAAGTGGAGAAAAGCAACTCGCCATCTATCTTATAATAGAGAAAATTTCTCTTTTTACGAGTGAACGCCATATTGCATCAGTAAAATTTTAGCTTGCGATTTTACCAGCGCTAAAATTTGTATGGAAATATCACATTTTACTCGAACTCTAGACTTTATTTCTTTAAAGCGGCTGCAATAGATGTGAGCGGGAAAACAGTATCGTTACAAATCAAACAATTTTTCACTCTTTCAAGAATATATAGTCAAAAGTTTCGTTAGAGCTCTAGTGTATTCAAAATTCTTGCCTTGTCTTGTCTTAAGCTGTGAAATAAGTGGTGGTATTCACCAACCTGTGACGTGCTCTATTTATTGGGTGTAAGCCATATTTTCTCTTCTTCTTTTTTGAACGCAGCCGAATTGTTAAATTCTCCGCATGCAGTAAAATCTCTACAATATCATTATACAATATCATGTTTATTAGGGGGGTATTAAAGTAGCTTTGTCTAGGTAAACTGCCACATTTGATGTAGCCGGTACCGCTCATTGGCTCGACCCTTATCGCTAATCCGCTCACCGCTTGTATATCGTAACCGAAACCTGACAAAAAAACAACAACCAACTCAACTTCATCTGCCATAAAGGTGAAGGCATCAATATTCTGGGACGCCAAAAGGCTACGTCTGACTGACCCCTCAATGAGAATAACTATCTAGCTCCAAGTTTGGGTTCGATCGTAATCCACGCCACAGTGAAAAAAATTAGGAGTAAAAATCCCGTGTGTTATTATTTATATGATTTACATATTCTCTCTCTCCTTCTCTCTCTCCCTCTTTCACTCTCTCTCTCTCTCTCTCTCTCTCTCTCTCTTCCTCTCTCCCACACACACACACACTCTGTTAATTATCATTAGATGTGAGCATAATTATGATGATATTCGCAAGTAACGTCAAGAGAAATTTATCGGTCATACCCAAGGAGAGGATATAGTTAAGGTCATTCGTTATTCATGATGTAATATGCAATCTCATTTGACACATAAGAAATTCCCTATGGAGTCTACAAGAGTGCGAAAGTAGTAAACGAAATCAAGGGTACTACCATCAGCATCATACTAAGCATTGGATTGAAAGTAAAAGAAAGCAGATAATGAAAATTAAGAAAAGAGACGGACAAATAACAGAGCCTTACGGAACATCGGCATTTATGGGGTGAAGACCTCAGCCCCCGGAAATAACGATGATTTTAGTTTTAGATGTGTTGACGAATCTGAAATTATAAATGCTATTTTGGCTATTAGATCCAATGCTACTGGAGCTGACGGAATGTCCCCTAGATTTGTTAAAAATCCTCTCCCATGGATTATCGAGCCATTGTTACGGATTTTCAACACATGTCTAACCATCTCTCAGTTCCCCTCTATATGGAAAACTGCAATAATTTTACCGGTTCCTAGGATTTAAAAAGCAAAGGAACCATCTGATTACCGCCCTATAAATATTCTCTCTTTCTTGGCCAAGAGAAGTTATTGTCACTTCAAATAATTGAATATTTGGATTGTCGTAACCTGCTAAGTCCTTACCAATCTGGTTTCCGTCGTTTGCATAGTTGCGAAACGGCACAGATTGAAGTTATGTCTAGCATCAGAAAATCACTTGACATGAAGCAACTATGTGTTTTAACTTTACTCGACTTCTCTAAAGCTTTCGACTCAGTTAACCATCCCGAATTACTGTCTAAACTAATGCTTTACTTTCTCAAATCAATCTGTCGCCTTCATCGGTAGTTTTCTATCACGAAAATCTCAACGTAGTGAAAATCGGTGATCTTGTCAGCTAAGTTGTGGTGTACCACAAGGGTCCATACTAGGTCCGTTGTTATTGTTCAGTATGTTTATAAATGATTTGCTCAATTCCATTGACAATTTCAATATTCATTTAAATGCTGATGACGTGTAGGCACAAATTAGCACACCTATCGGCCTCTTAGAAGATTACTTACATCGCATGAATTCCGACCTGGAAAATGTCTCTCGTTGGGCTACAAATAATAATTTTAAACTGAATCCACTCAAGTCACAGGGTATTTCCGAATATCGGAATGATATTCATCTCTCTGATCTCCCACCTGTCACTTTAAATAGTTTTACTCTGGCTTTTTTATTATGTGCCAAAAATCTTGGTGCATTAATTGGTACGAATATGAAATGCTGTGACCATATTGGTAATATGATAACTAGGTAAAATCTATGGTGGCCTCCAGCGGCTATGATTATCGGTCAGTATTCTGCCAATTGGCACAAGGTTATTGCTGATCAAATTACTTCTTCTTTCTTATTTTAAAAATGGCAGGTTGATGTTTCCATATTTAGATTCCACTAGTTTAAGAAGGACTGTGTAAGATTTGTGTATGGACTTAGACGGTTTGATCACATTTCATCTTTCAGTAACAATTTTCTGGGTTGTTTTCTCAATGAGCACCTTCAGAGAGCACTATTATTCTCTCTCCATAAAATTATGTATACACAGGCAAACCAGAGTACCTTAGTAATCAACTGCGATTTTTCAATTCTGCACGATATTTTAACCTACTTTGTCCTGTTTTCCATTATTCGGTTCAAAACGACTCTTACTTCGTTTAAGCTTCGAGAGCACTAGTTCATTTCTCTTATTACATTATGTTTAATTTAAACATTTAATTCTTGCTCATTACTTATTTTTTCGCTCGTTGCTTCATTTCTTTAATTTTTAATCTTTTACTTATATTTTTATCTTATTTTTATATTCTTTTAGAATTTTCTTTTTCATTCTTTCTTATTTTCTTTGTTTTATATGTACGTTTCGTTACGTTTTCGTTATTAAATTTGTTTTATTTTTATGTACTAATTATACTAATCAAAATCCTGTGTACACTTGAACTAAAATAAATAAATTGGATTGCATTGAAGTTCAGATGTAACGCCATCAAATACAATCCGTATTAGGCGACCTGATAAAAAATTTTCAATCCATAATAGAAGAAGAGAGGAGAGATCAAGTGTTTTAAGTTGTCAAACTCTATCAAATAATAAGTAAGACAATCAGAGTAGCGTATTATGCAAATTTTTTTGGTGCTGGTATTAATTTAAAAAAATTAAAGGAAAGAGACTGGCTAAATTTGTAAGCCTTGGATATGTATTTGGGTGGATCTTCAACCTTAATATCCAGATTTGGTTCCCTCAACCTATACCATCTCTTTCTAAAACTAAGTAAACATTTTTGGCTGGAAAACGCTTTTAGTCAAACGAGGAAGAGATGAAAACTTGCTATTTGGACGACCTTCAATAACTCCACTAAATATATTTTCATATGTGTTTTGATTTTTATTCCGAGAACTTTTTAAATGACCCTCGTCTGTATCAGTTTATCAATTTATTATTATTATTTATTTTTACACTATTATTCTTTCAATTACACTCAATTTCATCACATTAAAGGCATAAGGGAAATACTTAGATAGGTAATTGAATTTCATCATCTTTTTATCGAATATGTAACCTGTACGGCAATTATATGATAAACTCTTCATAAAAATCTAACCTTATCTATCTCGACTCCAAAACTAATATTTCATAATTACTTATTGATGTAATTAATTAATTGCAATTTCCTTATCAAATTCTTCAACGGGACTATATATAAGCAATTTCTGTGGCACTGATTTTATTAGCAATAATTGCTAAGAACAGTTTCAACCATGTCGCGAAAAGTGCTTCTAACTCTTATCGGTTTCTGCCTTACTTTGGCCGTAGCTAATAGTGAACGTATCCGATATGATAATTATCGCGTCTACAAAGTTACTCCACGTACTGATCTAGATATTGCTGTACTAAAACAATTAGATGGATCTAGCGATAGTTTAAGATTTTTGGATGCTGTCGAATTTGCCAATAAAGCTGTTAACATTGTTGTTGCACCACATAAAGAACCAGATTTTGTAGAACTTCTTGAAGAAAGTGATATTAGTTTTGAACTTGTAGAAGAAAATCTACAACGTCATTTAGATACTGAATTTGAAATTACACCATTTGCTTCTGGTGAATATGATTGGACACGATATCATACCTTGGATGAAACCTACAATTGGTTGAGGAATCTTGCACAAAAATATCCAAATCAAGTAACACTTGTGGTTGCTGGCAAAACATTTGAAGGACGTGAAATTCTTGGTGTAAAAGTCTCATTTAAATCTGGCAATAAAGGAATATTTGTTGAAGGTGGTATTCATGCACGTGAATGGATTGCTCCAGCTACGGTTACCTATATTCTTAATCAACTTATGACAAGCACTGATCCTGCAGTTCGTGCAATGGCTGAAAGTTATGATTGGTATGTTTTCCCACATGCCAATCCTGATGGATATGTTTTCACACATGCAAAAGATCGTTTATGGAGGAAAACACGTTCACGTAATGGAATGTGCTTCGGAGCTGATCCGAACAGGAATTGGGATTTCCATTGGATGGAAATTGGTGCTAGCGGTAATCCATGTTCTGATACTTTTGCTGGTTCTGCACCATTTTCTGAAATTGAAACCAGAACTCTTTCCGATTATATTAAAACGTTGGAGGGAAAAATTCAAACTTATCTCTCATTCCATGCGTATTCACAGCTATTGTTGTTCCCATATGGACATACTAGAGAACATGCACCAAATCACGATGATATGCAACATATTGGTGATGTAGCTGCTCGTGCATTGTCACGTAGATATGGAACACAATTTATTGTTGGTAACATTTATGAGGCTATCTATCCTGCATCTGGAGCTAGTATTGAATGGGCATATGGAAAACTTAATGTTCCACTTGTTTACACTTATGAATTACGTCCACGAAATGTATGGAATGGATTTATTCTACCACCACAAGAAATTATTCCAACCGGACAAGAAACATTGGATTCAGTTGTAGCTTTACTTGGAGAAGCTAAGAATCTTGGTTATTATAAATGAAATGTTAATTGTTATTGGGGGGTTATGTAAGTGGGATTGAAAAAAAAAAACAATTATGAAAAATAAAATTAAATTTTAATTTAAGAGTTTTTGCTTTTTTTTTTAATAGTTACGTTAATTTCTGATCTACTATTGGGAGGAAGTTTTAAACTTCAAGTTAATTTTTTTTGAATATCATCAAAATGAATAACTTTCCAATATCTTTCTTATCACCTAATTATCGAACTTTCATCAATATTCACCAATAGAAATCAGACGAAATTAACGAATTAATTTTTAAAGGTCTGTTCGAGTCACCCACGAAAAAAATTCTCTTAGATTAGTTTTTCCGAGATCTTAGCACCAGCATTTGCCGTATATGTATCCAGCTAGTTGTTGTATAATATAATACTACAGTTTATAGGACTCATCAATGATCACCAAAATGGCTTCCGGACAGGATGCTCATCTGGAGATTTGCTGACTTTTCTTACGGAACATTGGAACCGAGTCTTCATTATTTTGGTGAGTCCAAAAGCGTTACCCTAGATATTTCAAAGGCCTTTGATAGAGTCTGGCATTCAGCCTTTTTAGCCAAAGCTAACGTACTTGGTCTCTTCCCTCCTCTTCTATTATGGATTGAAAGTTTTTTACCTGATCGCCTATAATACGGGTTGTACTAAAAAAAATTGAACTTTTCGACTCAGCGATCAGAGAGATCTCATCAGTATGGTTATCTCTGATCGCCTACCATAGAAGTTCGATAATTGGGTCACCCAATTGCCCATACAAATACTTTTTATCAAATGTAAATGTGAATCACATGGTAGCAAGCTTTCTAATTGAAATTTTCAAATTGGATGATTATTCCCCTTGTAGCCATAAGGCACAGGATAAACCAAGTAAAACTTGTAGGTGGAACTCTATAGACTGAAAATAATTTCAATGAATTTCTATATTGCATTGGAAATGCAGAAAAAAAATCAAACTTTTTTTCTGCATTTTCAATGCATTATAGAAATTCATTGAAAGTATTTTCAGTGAATTTCAGTCCATAGAGACGAGAAATTGTCCACCTACATGTACTAGATAACGTTTCATCAGAACCTCTCCCTATAAATGCCGGTGTGCCCTAAGTCTATGTTATCTCTCCATCTGTCTTCCCAATTTCATTAATGATCTGCTTTCCCTTACTTTCAATCCGATCTCTAGTTTTACCGATGAGAGTACCCACCCTTGATTTCGCTTACTCCTGTAGACTCCAGAGGGAATGCTACATCTGTCAAACTAGATTGCATGATTAAATCTTTGAATAACGACCTTGAGAATATCTTCGCTTGGGGCAAAACGAATCGCGTCGAATTCAATGCATCTAAATTCCAAAGCTGTCTTATCTCTTCAAAAGAAGATCATAATTTTTCCACAACCCCCTTTCTTTACGATGCACCATCTTTATGCATGTCTTGGATTTCTGAAAAGGTGTAAGAAATATTTCAGCCAATCGAACATAGCGCTCTTTTGCAGGCCCTCAGGTAATACATTAGACCTATATCTGGGTCTGAGCTGCTTACATAGCTTTAGCTTTACTGGATAATTTCCAAAAGAGAGCTTTCAAGTTCATTGGCGATGTGGCAATAACTTGTCTTATCGGCAAACTAGAACACAGCCGCAATGTTAGATGCATTTTGCTCCTTTATCTCTACATACATGGTCAATATTCGAATGAATTATCTAGTCTGATCCCTTTTAGAATGGTCCCTGCACAATATACTCACAATAAAATTCATTCCATGTACGAATGTGGAACAGTCTACCATTTTCTCCGGCATACATAAGCACTTCCGCCACTCTCCTCATGTTCCCTAATTCATTTCCCTAAATCCTTCCTGCCACACTATGGGATGCATCATAAGGTATGCTCTGAGCTTGGCTTAATAATATTAAAAAAACATCTGGAATTAAAGGTGGGTGAAAGGTTTTCATTAACGCTAAATTTCAGATAATCAATTATTAGAAATATTAAATCCAAGATCTTTCAGCAACAATTCTCTGTGTATATTTTGAACACCGTTCAGACAACGGGAGTGTCTATATCGTTCCACAATTCTTGGATCTTCACTTCAAGATCGAATTTTTCTAATTAATATCAAAAGCTCTCACATCATTTCTACAGAGACAAAACTATCAACAGATTTTACAAATTTCCCAATTTCCTCGGCTATCATTGAATCTACCTAAATTTATGTTTATTGCACTTTTGTCAAAAAACCCAAAATAAATAAGTTTCATGATTAAAAACAGGTTTTTTAAAGCCACCGCCAAAAACTGGATGGAGATAGGAAAACAAATTTAAGCCCCATAAATTCTTTTATCGAATTTTTGTTGACATAATAAGTCAAATTTGTTTGCTTATCGTCTAAACTAAAAATAAAATTTATTGAATGTTTAGAGAAAATTTAGATGGTCTTCACGTATACGAGAAGGTCATAATATAAATTTCGGTGTATATTAGTTTTGTAACTTTTAGTGCAGTGCAGATGATGCAGTGTGATATATGGATAACATATAAGGGATCCCAAAAGTACAGTTGACTCCTATTACCATCCAGTAGCGCACCCAGGACTTGGCTCGGGGGGGGGGGGGGGCATATGTGTCCCAAGTGCAAAAGGGGTCGGAAAAATAGGGCTCTAAAGTCGAATCCTGAGCCCATCTGAGCCTTAAGAGACCTCTTTTTTTTCAAAGATATTGAATTTCGACATGGACCATAACGCCACTGTTTTCCTTATCTTTAATAGATTAATCATAATTTCATAAAGAATAAAACATATTTATTTATTTATTTTCAATCCACGCAATTTGTGCCGTTTTTACAAAATTTTAAAACGATACACACACACATCAGTATTTTGGACATGAGGCACGAACATATACGTAAGTAAAGCTACTTACGCAAGGCGAAAGCGCTCCATAAATTAAATTGACGTACCCAAAATAACCATAAGCGTCGATAAGGAAGATTTCGTTAAGTTTAAATATCATATTACCGTAAGTGCGTCTGTTTATCCAATTATATTAATGAAATATTAATGAAATCGGTAATACTCTTATTATTTTATTATGAAGAGAGGTGGTCCCTTTTATTTATTTATTTAATAAGCAATTAACAAGAGTAGTAAACAGAGATTAACTCTAATAATATACTACATTAAATTTATACTACTAGGCTACAAAAGAAAGTTTGGAGAAGACAGAATTATGTAATACTACTATAACTAAGGCTATATAAAGAAAAGTATACAAAACTAAAAAAGTAAAAATAAGTAGAGCACGAGAAATTTAAAGGTAAGAAAGGAAATTATTAGGAGATATAAATATGTGAACGAAAGAGATTCAGAAAAAAAAAGTACAAAATATAATGTTACAAATAATAAGATACAAAGAGAAACAAAAATTAAATACCTTAAGCAATAATAATATTCAAAATTACTACAAAATAAAAATTAAATTATAATAATGGAGAGCATGAAAAGAAAAGTAAAAAAAAAAATAGAAAAAATAAATAAAAAATAAAAGAGGCAAAAAGGCAACTGAGCAAAAGACTATTATCCATCAGAAAGATTAGAATACGAGCAAAGCAAAGGGAATAGCGGAGGACGGAAATTCGATCACATAATAGGAAATTTTAGCAATTAATGACTGATCTCAAGCCGGACAAGCTTTCTAAATGCCAGTAAACTAGTATCAAGAATATCAATATTATTGAATTTGGTGTTGTAAGACTTTTGAATTCTAAAGCAGGGCGACTTTTCTTTCAAATTAGTTCTGCATATTGGAAGTCTGAAGAGTGGCTGATATCTTGAATTGCGAGAAGGAACAATAAAGTTTATACTAAAAAGTAGTGAGTTGCAAGTTATAGTACTATTCAGTATTTTATGTAAGAAGGTCATGTCTAAAAATATTCTGCGTTTTTCCAGCGATAACAAGTTGAATTTCACAAGTCTGTCATTATATTCAAGAACGGAATTTTCTAATTTAAATAATAATATTCTGGTAAATCTGCGCTGAACAGCTTCTATTTGCAAACTATAGGAAGGATAAAATGGATTCTAGACTTGACTAGCATATTCAAGGGTGCTTCTAACTAGAGAATTGTAGAGAGTAATATAGGAGGATGGTGATTTGAATGATTGACACGTACGGAATATGAAATCCATAAGACGAAAGGACCTAGAGGTGATGTAATTTATGTGTGCAGAAAAAAGGAGCTTGCGATCAAATATTACTCCCAAATCTTTGATCTCCTCCACCCTAGGGATAGATGTATTGTGAATTTGGTAATCAAAGCTAATAATATCTTGTTTACGATGAAATGAGATACATTGGCATTTGCGAACATTTATTTCAGTGCAATTATCGCGACACCATTTTTCCATTTGGAGTAAGACTTTTTGTAGACACAGTCAGTAACGTTATTGATAATTCTGAAGATCTTCGTATCGTCCGCAAATATTAAGCAGCTGGATGAAATTAAGGATGGTAGGTGATTTATGTAGATTAAAAATATCAGGGGTCCAAGTATTGTACTCTGGGGGACACCTGATATTTGTTTGAAAGGAGAAGATTGTTGACCGATAAAGACAACGATACTATCCCTGTTTTGCAAGTACGATGAAAATAGCAAAAAAGTGTTCGGGTGAAAACTGATCTGAGCCATTTTCAAAAGACATAGTTTGTGATTAATTTTATCAAAAGCCTCGCTAAAATCAGTGTGAATGGAATCAATCTGTTTGTTATCATCAAGAGATGCGCTTTTAAAGTCAGTAAAGAGTGTCAGGTTAGTTACTGTAGAACGTCCTGGTAAGAAACCATGCTGCTGCTCTGATATGAAAGTTTAATCTGTGGTAGCAGCTGATTGTAGAGCACTTTTTCAAATATAAGCGCAAGTGCATTTATAGATTGATATAGGACGATATTTAATGACTAGTTTTCGGTCACCGGATTTAAATGTAAGCAAGACATAACATTTTTTCAATATTTTTGGATATGTATTCCGATTAATAGCAAGTTCAAATAGTTTGTTAAGTGGACCGGTAAGGCTGGATGCGCATTTTTTGTACACAATACTAGCAATACCATCAGGTCCAGGATTTTTATTGCAGTCAAGTGAGTTTAAGATACTTAAGACAAATTCAGATGAGATAGCTGTTAATTTAATATTAGAATAGTGAGAATTCCGAAGAGGAGTGAAAGTTTCGGGTTGTATGGTAGAAAAAACGGAAGTGAAATGATTGGAAAACATATCACATATACTCAAAGGACAAGACGAGGTTTCATTATTAAAAGCTAGTTCTTTAGGGTATATATTAGATCCTTTCAAATTCTTGCTGAAAGACCAGAAAGTCTTTAGGTTTTCATTGAGTGAACGCTCAGTACTTTCGACGTATCTCTTATAACATTCCGATGTAAGAGATTTAGATATTCTTCAAAAGTAGGAAAAAGTTTTATAAAATTCAGGGTGTGGATTAGATTTGTATAGGCGTCTAGATTTCTCTTTTTTCTGCAGGGCTTTAATAAGTTGAGGACTGTACCAATTTGGGAAGTGATTACGTTTACGAAATGACGGTATGTGCAAGTGTATTCCTTGTTTAATAATGTCATGGAATTTCTCAAAAGACTTGTTAGGGTCATCTAAAATGATTTGGGAAAATTCAAAACTACTGAGGAATTCATTAAAAATATCATAGTTACCTTTTTGGAAATTGTCAGAGAAAAGTTTGGGAAGGAGCTAAGAAAGCGAGATATTTTTTCTGGAACTACTGCCTAATTTTTCTTCAGATTCTTCTTATATTTTTTATATAATGTCTATAAAAGGCACAAATCTTCAATTAAATCAACTTCCATTTGCTAAATTTTTTGCTTTTACCACTATTTAAAATTTTAAAATTAAATGCCAAGATATAACCCTTACGGAATATGACGTCTGTTTAGGGTAAAAATGAGAACCATCCTTAATAAACCTCAGATTCGTTCAAATTCGTAAAGTTCTATACGTCAATTGTGGTTCAGCTTTTAAACACAGTTGCTATGAACGACGTCTATTACATCTATTGCAGTCATAAGCAAAATTTCTCTAGGAACGTTTTATGGAGCTAATAATTGAAGTGGTCATCGGTCCTCTATTTGTCGTAATTGCGTTTAAACCTATATGGGAATCAGCAGTGCACGCTATATGGACATACGGTGCCGCAACGTCGCCGGTTGTATATATGGGTCATTCCATATCAAAGAGGCGGCATGTTTGATATGACCATCACCAATTTTTTTATAAATTTTACATATCTACTTGAAAGGTTTGTGAAAGACTCAGATTTAGATTTATGGAGACTCGTGCAGACGTTAGCCTCGCATTCACTGCGATCTGAAAGATATATTCGATTTACTCCTTTCCTAGGTGAAGAAGCTGAGCTCACCTAGTTTTTTGGACCACGATTTACTGTTCCTAACGTATAATTTTATTATGGATGTAAGCTCTGACGAAATGCCTTGCTACTTTCGCGACTATAATGGTATACAAGTTGATGAAATGTTGATGGAATCTGCCTCACTTCCTTGGCACGAGATCTATCAATGCACTGATGTTGATGATCAAGTAGAAAAATTCGATTACATCATCCAATATCTTCATGATAAGTACGCTCCTCTCCGTACTAGGCGTACACATAAGCATAAAATTCCTTGGTACTCGGTGGAAATTGAAAATTTGATAGCCGAGCGCGAGTTCCTTTATCGCAAATATAAACATTTAAAAATCAGTGCAATCAAACTCCAATACAAACGCGTCAGAAATTTAGTAACCAGTAAAATAAGAACTGCGAAGCGTAATTATTTTGGTGCTGAGCTTGATCCTCAACTCCCAGCTAGCAAATTTTGGTCCAATCTAAAACGAATGGGTGTTCATGGCGCACGGTCTCCTGGCTGTGATTTTGATCCTAACGACCTAAATGAATATTTCGCATCACCCACAACATTAATATCACCAGCGACTTCTGATATTGAGAGTGTCACTCCTACATTCGTTTCAAACAATGGTTTCAGCTTTCGCTGTGCTGATTCGGCTGAGGTATACCGTGCTATTCTCTCAATCAAATCGAATGCCTGCGGCCCGGATAACATACCGGGACATTTCCTAAAAAGACTTCTGCCCGTAATATTACCTGTTGTAAACCATATCTTTAACACAGTCTTAACATCCTCTAAATTTCCTACAAATTGGAAAAGAGGTACTGTAATAGCCATTCCAAAAAAGAATTCCCCTAGTTGTATGTCTGATTTTCGACCTATCAGTCTGCTGTGCTTCTTATCGAAAGCTCTGGAGAAAATCTTGACTGACCAAATGCTTGAATATATTGAAGGTAATGCTTTATTATCAACGTGGCAGTCTGGATTTCGTCGCAGGCACAGCTGTCAAACGGCTTTGTTAAGGGTTACTACTGATATTCGGGAAGCACTTGATAGAGATAACTTGGGTATCCTTGTTTTATTAGACTTCTCAAAGGCCTTTGATAGCATTAACCACTTTAAATTATTGCATAAATTGGCAGTGCAATTTAGATTTTCCGCTCTCGCTCTATCAGTCATCAAAAGTTTTTTGTTAAGTCGAACGCAGCAAGTGAAAAGTGGCAACCATCTCTCTGACCCGATATGTCTGTGTCGTGGTGTACCACAAGGGTCTATCCTCGGACCATTTCTATTTAGCCTCTATATTAATGATTTACCAGATGTGATACGCAACGCAAACATACATATGTATGCAGACGATGTTCAATTTTTTCTTTGCTGCCCTGTTGGTCTATCCGAGGATTGTATCCTCAAAATCAACGAGGATCTGCAACGCATCCATGACTGGTCTGTGGTAAATGATCTTGCCTTGAATGCAAGCAAATCAAATTACATGATACTCCATAGGCGAGGCTTGGATCGATCAAACTTTCCCCCAGTTCTCTTAAATAATAATCCCCTGCCTCACTTGGAGAGAGTTAGAGATCTTGGGGTAATGCTCAACTCTCGCCTGACCTGCTGCGATTATGTTAACAGCATCCTTGGAAAAGTATATGGTAAACTTCGTAAACTTTGGTGCTCAGCGGATTTTCTCTCGGTAGTCACCAAACTCAAAATAGTCAAAGCTCTGGTTGTCCCATTTTTCACCTATGGTAACCTAGTCTTTCCTAGCCTGGATTCTGTCTGCTCGCGAAAGTTGGAGGTGGCTTTTAACAACTGTATTAGATTCGTGTTTGGACTACGACGCTTTGACCATATATCCCTACACAGAAATTCAATACTTGGCTGCCCCCTTAAAACTTACCTTCTGTACCAATCGCTAACCTTTCTACATCGTCTTATATACACCAACAATCCCGCTTACTTGGGCAACAGTATTAGCTTTTTGCGTAGCTCTAGGCACGTCCATATCTTGATCCCTCGTTACCTTACAGTCATGGGCCAACGTTCCTACTTCGTTCACATATCTAGTAAATGGAACTCACTTCCAGTTGATATTCAACGCACAGTGCCTGTTGGCGCGTTTAAGAGGCTCTTATACCGACATTTAACTGATGGCAGCTAGCCAAACGCATCTAATTTTACACACACTATTAATATTAATATTTAAATTTAAATGAAATAATAAATTCAAGATTATATAAACTACTTGCATTGTTAATAAATTGTTAGTTAAATTCCTTTTCTTTTTGTCTCTCAGTAGTTTCCTCCAAATAATATATTTTGTACATGTTAAAAAGATTAAGTAATCTTGTTGTATAATACCCTTAATAAAGAATTGAATTGAATTGAATTGAATTGAATGTTAATAAAGTCCAGTACTTTTCTGGAAGTTAGGTTCTACACGTAGTTTGGCAGAGGAAAAACATGTTCGAGGTGGAGTAATCTCCGCCTGGACGATACTTCGCAGAAGCGACAGATTGAAGTCTCGGCCAAGTCCATCTTGTATAGGCGATACCTCAACGGGCAATGGCCTGAGAAGAGCTCTGTTCTCCTAAGGAGTAGCAGTTCTTTTATTTTGTTTTTGCTCCAGAGGTGTCAATAAACATTTTTGCCTGACGAAGTCCTTGTAGCCTTTCCCAATAAAGGGATTTTTGTTTGTTCTCCCTCTCAACTATTTAGGGTAGCTCTGAGAGATCCTGTTCTTCCTTAGCAAAGAAAATTGTGATCTGAAGAATTGTATTCAGATCGCAAAAGATAAGTATAAATTGCCTCAGTAGAATTTTCAAAATCTTTAAACTAAAATAAATACCCGTATTTCCCGTATTTCATATTTCATCCTCAAATATTTCTTATCTCTCATCATGTAATTTCGAATGTTTACATCAATCTTCTTCCCCCTATACATATAAAAATCCAAACCGGAGATGGAGAAACTAACTTTCATTTTCCATTGAATCTGAATAATATTTTTATTACACAATTATACGAGATTGATAATTAATTCGTGTCTAGTTCAAGGCCCCCGTTGCACATATATTTAATGATCATCATCTTCATGATGTTATGCATATAGTTCATGTGGCCAGCATTAGAAATACAAATTGCGATAAGACCACCACCAGAAAATTTCCAGGTGAATTATCAAAATAAAAACATTCAAATTAACATAAAATTTTCATTTTGATATCAAAATCTTATCACGAGGATTTACAAAAGTAAGTCTTAGGAGTTGTAAATATAATACCTATTAAAAAATGATTGACAGCCCAAGCCACGGTGATTCTTATCCAGCTACAATACTTCACGTAAGTAATTAGTTGTGTGTACGATAAGATGGCATGGTGTACTATTTCAAAATAAGGATGATCGAGCTCTTGTTATTATCTTATAATCATTTTTCTAATTGTACTACATACATTTTATATCGGAATTAGTATTATCGACTTTGGAAAACCCTATCACCTATTCCAGATCAGTATAAAAGTTCTACCGTCGATTTGAATTGATCACTGTACTCCAGTAAGTGGTGTGAAAATGTCACGATCAGTGTTTCTTACATTTGCAAGTTTTTGCCTTGCCCTAGGCTTGGTTAGTGGACGGGTTCGATATGATAATTATAAAGTGTATAAAGTCACACCAGAGACTCAAACACAGCTTGATCTTCTTCTAGATTTGGATGGATCCAGTGATAGTTTAATATTTTTGGATACTATACAAGGAATTGGTAAAGATGTTCATATTGTAGCTGCACCACATAAAGAACCAGATTTTGTACAAACTCTTATTCAGAATGGTGTAAAAAATGAATTAATAGAGAAAAATCTTCAACGACATTTAAGTAGTGAATTAACAATTAAACCAAGAGCCAGTAAGGACTATGATTGGTCTGACTATCATACATTGGATGAAACCTATAATTGGTTGAAAAGTTTAGCAGCAAAAAATCCAAAACAAATTCAACTTTTAGTTGGTGGTAAAACTTTTGAAGGTCGTGAAATTGTTGGTGTGAAAGTATCATTTAAATCTGGAAACAAAGGAATTTTCATTGAAGGCGGTATACATGCACGTGAATGGATCTCACCAGCTACAATTACATATATTCTTAATGAACTTTTAACAAGTACCGATCCTGCTGTAAGAAAAATGGCTGAAAATTATGATTGGTACATTTTCCCACATGCAAATCCTGATGGCTATGTTTATACTCATACAACAAATCGATTATGGAGAAAAACACGATCACGTAATGGTCTTTGCTATGGAACTGATCCAAACAGAAATTGGGATTTCCATTGGAATGAAGTTGGTGCGAGTTCGAATCCTTGTTCAGAGACTTACGCTGGAAAGGCTCCATTCTCTGAAATTGAGACACGTACTTTCTCTGATTTTATTAAAACTTTAAAGGGAAAAATTCAAATGTACATTTCATTCCATTCGTTCTCTCAACTTTTACTTTTCCCCTATGGACATACAAAAGAGCATGCTCCAAATCATAATGATCTACAGCAAATCGGTGATGCTAGTGCAAAAGCATTGGCTAGACGTTATGGAACTAAGTATGTTGTTGGTAATATTTATGAAGCGATTTATCCGGCTGCTGGTGCTAGTATTGATTGGGCATATGGAGTTGTAGATGTACCAATTACTTATACATATGAATTGCGACCAAAAAATGCATGGAATGGATTCGTTCTACCGAAAGAACAAATTATTCCAACTGGTGAGGAAACTTTAGATTCATTAGTTGCATTGACTGAAGAGGCTATCAAACTTGGTTATTGATTTTGTGTATGATTGAATATTGGAAATAATATAACAATTTAGTGACAATATTAAAAATATTATGTGAAACAAAAATAAAAATCTTTTTATAAATAGAATGTCTTTTTTAAATTACAATTTTACAATTTAGATTGTAATATTTTACAATTTTATGAAATTAGTGAAATATTAGTCGATTTTTTTTCGCAAAGGGTGTAAATGGATAATATTTATTACTCTCTCTCATGGAGACTCGCTACATGTACAGGGTGTTCCAGTTTGACTATGCAATACTGAAAATCCTTAAAGATGAGGTGATTTGCAATTGTTTTTTCCGAATTCGTGTTATTTTCGAAATTACAGGGGATCTTAGATTTTTTCGAAAATGTGGTCCTTGCAACGCTTTATTGACTTCAACTCAGCTCGTTTTGCTTACTGAACCGCCATTTTGGTCTTGTTTAATTCGTATTACTACTAGCTTTCAAAAGAGATCTTAGGTAAATAAAAAATTAATGATATAACTTCAAAAGCGTTTTTCTCTTCGAAAAATTATCTTTTTTGAAGCTCAAAAATCTAGCCATTCTAGTAAAATGTTCTGCACCGACAGAAAACATCCCAAAATGTTACAACATATCTCGCCCATACTTGAACAAATTTATTTCGAAACTAAAAATCATTTATAATGGTGGGAAAACTAAACACTTGAGCTAGAAAATCGAGTAAAACATACTTCATAGTTTTAAGAATTACGTTTAGGACTATAAATAACATATTTTGCATAATTAATCTTAATCTGTCATCATCATAACGAGGATAAAATACATTTTCGAAAAAATCTAAAATTCCATGTAATTTCGAAAATAACACGAATTCGAAAAAAAATTAATTTAAGTAAAATTTCCGTTACAAATTTTTCTTTAAGGGGTTTCAGTATTGTGTAGTGAAGCTGGAACACCCTATACAGTCAAAGTGTATTCTTGTATTTAACAATAGAACAATTCCTAATGGAAGGTGGTAAAACAAAACTTAATTATTGCATTTGAAGACTTAAATATGTAATTAACTGACATATATATACTGCGAACAACTTTGTTTCGTTCGAAAATCTAATTCGAACATAGGTTCTTTCAAATCCAACTTTTGAAAACGTTAACAGACAAATTTTGTTTTCGATTTATCTATTTTTTTTTTTTTTTCAATGTTTGGTCAGACAGCGTGGATAGAGGAAAATGTATCTATCTCCCTTTTTCTGTTTTTCTCTTGCCATATTGATCTATTCTAAATCGATATATTTTGTTATCATAATCTTTCAATTTTCGAAATTTTCGAAATCCCAAAATTTAAACCGATCTTTATAAAACATTTTGAAAAAATTCCGCTCAATTACTGGATTGATGAGCAGCAAAATTTAGAAAAATATCTAAATTTTATATAATGAGTTTGGTATATCACTAACGAGGAAACTTCTCGAAAGGTAGAACCGTAGCTTGCTTACTATTTTTTACAAGAATCAAAAATGTATAAACTTTTTATGCCACATGGTTTATGTTAAGTCTGTAATGATGTCATCTTTTTTCTAAAATTTCGATTCCCAAAATTCTATTCACCTTAACTTGCCTACACTTGCTTTTGATGTTGACTAATCGTATTTCATGAAAACAAAATCTAAAATCTACACATGGCATAATCGAAAAATTTTTGCAATATCACATACAGCACAAAATTACCTAGGGATATCCCGGTAGCATGTCTCCACCTCCCAAAAATTAATTTAAAAATTTCACCCTGTACATGTAGCATGTCTCCATCTTTCTAAAGATTTCACCCTGTACCTGTAGCTTGTCCCCACTTTTCGAAAATACGCAATAGGTGAGGGGGCGCACAGATCAGTGACACACACACGCGCTCGCGTGTCCCTACACACAGGCACACACAAACACACACACACACGCACACAAACACACACACACGCACACAAACACACACACACACTTTCCGAACACACAAACACAAAAACACGGCGTTTTTGTAAAAAATAATAGGAGGGTATACTAAGATTTTAAAAATTGGCCAAATCGGACACCGCTTCTTGGTGTTGCCATATAAAAATTTAGGTTTTTACGTATAGTGTGAAAACGATCAGCCCTGAACGTTTTTATTGTACTTGAAAGGTCAGCAGAATTTATAATACTTAGTATGAAATTGATTATAATCATTTTTTCTGTCCGATGAACCGCCTTAGAAATATATGTGAAAAACAGCTTCAACAATCAAACTTGCACAGAGAGGTGACCATACGAAATTACATACGGGCATTCACGGGCAGGAACACCCTGGCCCTCTACCTAGTTACGCCAGTATCCATAAGACGTCCTAGGTAAGCTTGCAGCGGGAATTTTACATTATTGAATGCGTTAACTGTGCCTAAGTTCAAGCACAGGAAATCCAGGCACATCCGAACCCCAGACAATCGTCACTCCCAGTCATATCCTAAGTTATTGATTGGCTCTCCACCGGATTTCCCACGGACAATTTATACATCCTAACAGGATTTTTCAGTAACATACCACGGGCACATTTGTGCTGTGGGTTGTGGTGGTACGTTCGTTATTTTGAGGAAGAAGTCTTCCTCAGCATTTAAGTTAATAGTGGGCATTTTTCCTTCAATGCAGGCTTTAAACTAAAGGGTTTTCCAATACGAGGTGTTATTTTAATTAGCCCGCTATTTCGGTAGATGTCACTTTTGGAGCTGTCATTTTTTGACATTTGACAAGTAGAAACTACGCCATTAATAAAAATGGCACGATATACGATTCAACAACGCATTGAAATTATTAAAATTCACTATAAAAATGGTGAAAATGTGGCAGAGACGGTTCGTAAAACTCGAACATTTTTGGGTCGTCGTGAACCGCCTTGTCGGACCGCAATACAGAAATTGGTAGAAAAATTCGAGCTGTCGGGACAAGTTAGTGATGTGAAGAATAAAACTCGTGCACGTCGCTCAAGAACAGCCGAGAATATTGCTGCTGTAGCCGAAAGTGTTGAAGTAAACCAAGGTTTGTCCATTCCTCGTCGTTCCTTGGAATTAGGCATTCCACAAACGTCATTACACCGTATTTTGCATAAAGATTTGGGTCTTAAGGCTTACAAAGTTCATTTAACACAAGAACTCAAGGCGGCCGATCATCAACAACGTCGAGTCTTTGCTGATTGGGTCCTTGAAATGCATGAAAATGATCCGGAATTCCATCGAAAACTCATCTTGAGTGATGAGGCCCATTTCCACCTCGATGGCTTCGTCAATATGCAAAATTGTCGCATCTGGGGCTCGGAAAACCCAAGAGTTATTGTTGAAAAGCCTCTCTATCCTCAACGTGTGACTGTTTGGAGCGGTTTATGGTCCCGCGGGGTCATTGGACCTTACTTTTTCGAAAATGAGGCTGGAGCAACAGTTACGGTGAATGGATTGCGCTATCGACAAATGATTAATGATTTTGTATGGCCGGAATTGGATGGTATTGATCTGGACAACGTTTACTTTCAACAAGATGGCGCTACGTGCCATACAAGCAACGAAACCATTGATCTTTTACGGGAAAAGTTTCCGGACCGTGTTATCTCTCGCAGAGGTGATCACAATTGGCCACCGAGATCTTATGACTTAACACCTTGCGACTTCTTTCTTTGGGGCCACGTGAAAGAGAAGGTCTACGCCAACAGCCCAGCGTCGATTCAAGACCTCAAAGATGGAATTCGTGAGGCTATCGAGGACATAGGGCAGCCAGTTTGCGATTTGGTTATGGAAAATTTCATGAAAAGGATATGGTCCTGTAGGCGTGGTCGTGGTGGTAATTTGGCTGATGTTATTTTCCATTATTAACGGCATACCTTCCTCTTTATAATGAAATAAATATCCGATCATTTATCTCAAAAAATGGCATTTTTCTTTGAATATCAAAATAACACCTCTTATTGGAAAACCCTTACAAGGGATCAGACAGATATTTCATCGGAATATTGACAATATGCATGTAACGATAAAGGAGTGTTCGAGTGAGTCGATATTACAAGTTATTGTCAAATCGCCAATGAACTTGAAGACTCTCTTTTCGACAATATCCAATGAAGCTAAGGCTTTATGACCAGCCTCAGCCCAGATATGAGAATTGGATTCCATTCTAGGTCTGATGTAGAACCTGTAGAGCAGCGCTAGATTCGATGGACTAAAATATTTCTTTACATCAAAAGAAAACTTATAGGACTGTCTAGTATTTTCTAATTTGCCATGTCTATGATATTCATCAAATATCTAACGCAAAAAAAAGTGTTAATGAATATAGTCGATATTCGAGCACAAATAGCTAAATATAATTATTTGATTGTTGTAATGATCACACGATAAAATTTATTTATTTATTTATTTTATTTTATTTATTTTATCTTGGTTTGTAAATTTTGGAAATGCAAAGCTTCCGAATTATCCATTTCGGTTAATAAAAATAGCTAAATACATTTTATTCAAATTCACGAATTCATTATAAATTGTAACTTTGCAAAATAATACAGGAATTAAAGCGCTACGTACTTTGCGTCTATTTAAAATAGCAGTTAGAGAACAGATGCAATACAGACCTTGTAAGTATATATCTTCATGGAAAAGCTAAGAAAGTTTGACAAATAAGCCAAGCTCAGAAGATACCCTATGATGCAAAGCACAGTATTGTAGGAAGGACATAGGGATAAGAGAGAAAGGCATCCGACATTGCGGCGGCGGTCGAGTGAGTCGATCTGACAAGTTATTGCCAAATCGCCAATGAGCTTGAAGGCTCTAAAATCTAAAACTGTGCGACCAGCCCCGGCCCAGAAATGGGAGTTTTATTCTATTCTAGGTCTGATGTAGGACCTGTAGAGGAGCGCTATATTAGATGGGATGAAATATTTCTTACACACTTTCAGAAATTCAAGATATTTCGATGCTTCTTTGGCAACAGAGAAGATGTGGTCTGTCCAACTTAATTTACTGGAAATATTAATGCCAAGAATACTTAGTGGAATGTAGTGAATTGACTCTGTAGCTATATACATACAATACAGTATATACGCGAAGAATGCCTAATCAATTTCAAAAAGAAAGTGGTCCTTTTCTTCAACTATTATACCTGGTTATAGGTCTTTTCACTTCAGTGATTAAGTCCCTCATTAAAGAAGATCAGTGAATAAAACCCGACCCTTATGGGTTAAAGAATAAATTCACAGGACTTCTTTTGTACTCGGGAGGGAACAATCAAGAGCTGTGGTTAGGCTTCATTAATATTCGTAGTTGATTTCATCCTCACATTTTTTAAATGGATACAGTTGATAATTCGGAATGTCTCTCCAGCTGTTGAATTAGTTTGTTGTGATGGTCGTCATATTTCTTATGCATATTTCTATACTTCTCCAAGAAGTGACAGTAAGGTTTTAGTAACAGTAAATTCGGGCTGTATTAAAAAAAAAAACAAATTTAAATGAAATAAATAAGTAGAAACAAAGTTTATTTTTCGTTCTCTCATATAAAATTACATTGTGTAACGATATATAAATGAAAATCCATATAGAATTCAATTTATGTATAGTATCCCAGTTTATGTCCTTCCTTTATAAGAGCAACTAACGAATCCAAAGTTTCTTCTCCAGTTGGAATAATTTGATCGGTAGCCAAAATGAATCCATTCCATGAATCCTTTGGACGTAATTCATATGTATATGCAAGTGGAATATTGAGCGTACCATAAGCCCAATCAACACTAGATCCTGCGGCTGGATAAATTACATCATGTGTTGTACCGGCCACATAACTTGTACCATATCGTCGTGAAAGTGCTTTAATCGCAGCATCACCAACCTGCTGAAGATGTTTGTGATTTGGAGAATGTCGCCTTGTATGACCATACGGGAAAAGCAAAAGTTGAGAATACGAATGAAATGAGAGATAAGTTCGAAGATTTTTTATCGACTTTATGAAATTCGATAAAGTTCGAGTTTCAATTTCCGAAAATGCAGATCGTCCAGAATAAATATCAGCACAAGGATTTCGACTTGTACCAGCTTCATTCCAATGGAATCCCCAATTTCTGTTCGGATCAGCTCCATAACAAAATCCACGATGTGAACGAGTTTTTCTCCATAAACGATTTGTTGTGTGTGTATAAACATAGCCATCAGGATTGGTATGTGGAAATACATACCAATCATAGTTTTCAGCTATGTTCCTAACATTCTTGTCATGACTAGTTAATAATTGATTTAGGATGTAAGTAACAGTAGCCGGTGATATCCATTCACGAGCATGAATTCCACCTTCTAAGAATATTGCTTTGTTGCCAGATTTATATGAGACTTTTACACCACGAATTTCTCTTCCTTCATATGTTTTACCACCGACTAAAAGTTTAACATGATCAGGATGTTTTTGTGCCAAAGAATCTAACCAACGATAGGTTTCTTCTAATGTATGATAGGATTTCCAATTATACCCTCGACTCCTTAGCCTTGAAGATTGTTGCTCAACATTCAAATGACGCTGAAGATTTTCTTCAATCAATTCAAAATGTATTCCGCTGCGATTAAACATTTTTTCTAAATCAAGTTGCTTATCAGGAGCAGCAACAATGTGTACATCTCTCATTGGAATTTCTGCTGCTTCAAGAAATGTCAGACTATCGCTTAGGCCATCAAGTTCTTTTAGAATATCGACTTCGTCCAATGTAATTGGAGTGACTTTGTAGACTCCATAGTTATTGAAATTTATACGATCTTGGCTGGCACAGATTTTCACAAGAAACAATGTCAACAGAATTGTTGTTATTATAACGTTGCCAGATACTTGAAACATTTTCACTCTTCTAGTTTCAACCATCAAGTAATAATGATGATGAGATTCCAGGTGGCTTCCTATTTATACTATATAGTTGAGCAGGGTTTTGTTTTTTTTTTTTTCTACAATTGTGAATTATTTGGAAAAGTTAATACCGTTATAAAAGGCATTTAATTTCAAGTTCATCACAGGAAATGTAACGAGGGAACATAATACATAATTTTCCAGAGTGATAAGATTTAAGGCCAATAACGTGTCTGATGTATGCATAATTTGCAATCAAAACTGGGGCAATGTACTACTACGGGGGCGCTACTTTTGTCCGCTTATCAATTTTTTCATGTTGAAGGTTGCTCTTCTATTTATTCGGTGTCATGAGAATTTTGTAAATACTCGTATGACATCATTCATGAAAATGTTTTGAGTATATTTGAAAAGAAATTGGGAAATTTTCTTCTTATGTCATGTTCGTACTTGAATAATGAGATAATGCAGTCATATTAAGTAGATCAACATAGTTTTCTTATTTGCAGAAGAGGAGCTTAAGAATTATTGTAATTATTACACAAACTGCCAACTGAGGGCAAACTTTTATATCATAAAGAAAAATCTCATAAAAGTATTTCTACATACCCTACACCATGGCACAAAGAATATGCTGGTTGAGACAACTTACATCTAGATGTGCAAAACCTCACAAAAATGTGGTCCAAATAAAACGAGCTAATGGATGGCCCACTAATAGAAAGCTCTACACATTCTCTCTCTCTCTCTTGCTGTATTATGCCACATAAATTCATTGCAATGATAGCTTTCTTTGATTGAATAAAAAGTTAAAGAGCTTTCAGAAAGTTTTCCGGGTTTATATGGAGTTTTGCACATCTAGTTGTAAGTTGTCTCAGATGCTGGTATGAAATGAAAGCTCTTTAAAGCTTTCTGTGGCGTCATAACGAGCCACTTTTTCAAATGAACACAGGAATAAATGAACTAATTACCATTTTCTGTTCAAATGATTATTTTATTTAACTTGTTTTCCTTGCACGTTTATTTCATTCATTTAGCCATCCTTCTTAAGTCTCTATTTATTCTGCTAATTTAATGTTCTTCTTCTTAAAAAAAAAACCCTTTAGAGGTATAAAAAGTTCTTTCAAGAATATTTATTTTGCATCTCCTGTATTTCTTCTTTTGGATAAATCTTTTTCATAACGTATCCGATAACGTACTCCAAGCTATATAAAGGGTTCTCCAATAAGAGGTGTTATTTTAATTAGCCCGCTATTTCGGTAGATGTCACTTTTGGAGCTGTCATTTTTTGACATTTGACAAGTAGAAACTACGCCATTAATAAAAATAGAACGATACACGATTCAACAACGCATTGAAATTATTAAAATTCACTATAAAAATGGTGAAAATGTGGCAGAGACGGTTCGTAAAACTCGAACATTTTTGGGTCGTCGTGAAGCACCTTGTCGGACCGCAATACAGAAATTGGTAGAAAAATTCGAGCTGTCGGGACAAGTTAGTGATGTGAAGAATAAAACCCGTGCACGTCGCTCAAGAACAGCCGAGAATATTGCTGCTGTAGCCGAAAGTGTTGAAGAAAACCCAGGTTTGTCCATTCCTCGTCGTTCTTTGGAATTAGGCATTCCACAAACGTCATTACACCGTATTTTGCAATAAAATTGGGGTCTTAAGTCTTATAAAGTTCAGTTAACACAAGAACTCAAGCCGACCGATCATCAACAACGTCGAGTCTTTGCAGATTGGGTCCTTGAAATGCATGAAAGTGATCCGGAATTCCATCGAAAACTCATCTTGAGTGACGAGGCCCATTTTCACCTCGATGGCTTCGTCAACAAGCAAAATTGTCGCATCTAGGGCTCGGAAAACCCAAGAGTTATTGTTGTAAAGCCTCTCTATCCCCAACGTATGACTGTTTGGTGCGGTTTATGGTCCCGCAGGGTCATTGGACCTTACTTTTTCGAAAATGAGGCTGGAGCAACAGTTACGGTGAATGGATTGCGCTATCGACAGATGATTAATGATTTTTTATGGCCGGAATTGGATGGTATTGATCTGGACAACGTTTACTTTCAACAAGACGGCGCTACGTGCCATACAAGCAACGAAACCATTGATCTTTTACGGGAAAAGTTTCCGGACCGTGTTATCTCTCGAAGAGGTGATCACAATTGGCCACCGAGATCTTGTGACTTAACATCTTCCGACTTCTTCCTTTGGGACCACGTGAAAGAGAAGGTCTACGCCAACAGCCCAGCGTCGATTCAAGACCAGAAAGATGGAATTCGTGAGGCTATCGAGGACATAGGGCAGGCACTTTGCGATTTGGTTATGGAAAATTTCATGAAAAGAATATGGACCTGTAGGCGTGGTCGTGGTGGTCATTTGGCTGATGTTATTTTCCATTATTAACGGCATACCTTCCTCTTTATAATGAAATAAAGATCCGATCATTTATCTCAAAAAATGGCATTTTGCTTTGAATATCAAAATAACACCTCTTATTGGAAAACCTTTTATTTTAATTCATCTATTTCTCCAATTTCAAGACCCGATCCCTGCAAGTATTGCCCTGTTCTAATCTACAGCTTTTAATGACTACCCTACTATTAAAACAAAATCTTCATTTTCTGAAAACCAATCTAATGTCGGGTTTTCAGAATCAACTTCTTCAAGCATACCCACTGAACACAGAATATTTTCACGGCGTCCTATAAATATATAAATATGTTTATAGTAATTTATAGTAATAAAAAAAAAAAAAACATTTAAACGCAAAGAAAATAGGAAATTAAATGAGTAGAAATATAGACAGTTTATGATAACACAATGTTAAAAGTAAATTACAACTCTTCTAAGATTTTTATACGTTTTTAAATGGAACTAATTCAACATACCTAATAAGTATGATCTTAATCTATGTTATACTTAAAGTCTGTAGTAGTAGGGTGGTCATTCAAACCACCTTTAGATCTTATGGAACTAAAGAAATTATCTATGATATTTTGTATGTAACGATATAGTCCATTTTAAAATACTCCCTTAAATATGTATGCAAATCTGATTAATTTATTATTAAAATGCCTTTTATGCATTCATTCACTATGCACGTTTTAATCTAATGCCATCGACAAGAAAAGTGGCTCGTTTTGAGGTCATAAAAAGCTTAAAGCTTTCAAGATGGCGAAAACACGTTCAGATACCAGCATACCTTATATTCCTTGTACCATGCCGTACACAGTAAAAAAAAATCCCTAAAATGAGTGGCATTAATTTGTGCCACAAAGGTTAGGTATTTGTCCTTAAGAGGAGTCAGTACCAAGATTTGCAAGTTTCATACATTTTTCAATGAAAATTTCTGGCAAACTAATTGTAGCAGAGTAATGATTTATTTCTTAAATTAAAAGTAATGAAAAAGTCTAGTAAATAACGTCGGCAAAATTTAAAAAAAGTGTTTTGGAATGGAGATATTAGCTCGGAAACTTGTAAAAAATGGTAAAAATTCAAATTTTTTAAATCAAATTCCTGTGAGTAGGTATTCTCATTTCTTTAAATTGTAACTATTTTAGAAAGATAAAGCATAGATCTAGCAAATAACGTCTAGTTTTTTCATTTTTAGTGGCGCTTTTTATAATTCTTTGACTCTAATAGTACTTGTTTTTTCTCCCGATATTTCACCGACGAGAAATTGCAATATTTCATTGAAAGTTGTTGCAATACAAAGCAAAATAGCATATTTAACAATTATGTGCAAAAAAAAGTTTAGGACAGTTAAATCTCGTTAAATAATTTCCATTTATTTGAACTGCAACTATTCATTTTTCGTCTTAAATTGTATCGCATTTCGGGTTTCTGTCCTTTACGCTAGATGTCTCTAATGCGGTCTGTGGTCTAGGTCTAGGCTAATTTTATATGAATTTTCTCACTTTCAGGAGGACACAAACCTACGTATAGTAAATTTTATTACCTACAGGTTCGCTGGTATTTAAATTGAAACTTTTGCTGAGTACTGACTCGTCTTAAGATCAGGGAAATTGTAGATCAGGTTTTTATCCCTAAAATGTAGGTAGGTTTTCTTCCTTAAATGTAGAGAATTTTTATTTTTTCCCCCTAAAATTTTGGGACTATTCCCTAAGAAGTAGGGAATTTAAAATTTTATTTTTTTTTTTCCTAAAATGTAGGGAACAGGTAATAGTACTACACTCCATCATAGATGATAGAACACCACCCTCTTTAAATAAGAATGAGCTGAATAGCTCATTTCTAATGGCCCATACTACTAAGTAGTACGGAATTTAAGCCTGAGTTACAATGTGACGCTGTCGCGAGAAGCGGTCGCGAATGATGTTGCTGATGCTAACGCGGACGCAGTACCTGTTGCTTATGCTGTTCCAATGATGACGCTCTAACATGTGTTGAATTTTCGTTCCATTATTAAATAAAATCATTAAATCGTAAATAAATAAATTAACTACAGTTATTATTACTTATAACTTACAATTTTCACTCACAATTTCAATGTCCTGCAAAAAAAAAACTTGCCTCAACTGTAGCTGTCAAGGTGTTGCGCGTCTCAAAATGAAATATTTCAGCTTTAAGCTAAGCGACCAGCGTCAGCAACACCCTTAGCGACACACTGTACCTGCGTTTGAGTACTTTCTTACATTTTAACTTTTGGCAGATTTAGCGACAGCGTCACATTGTAACTCAGCCTTTATGTTGGTGCGCTGGGCACTCTCAAACAAAAGAAAAAAAAGAAGAATAAGAAGAAGAAGAAGAATACAGTTTTACTTACTACTTGAACTGATTAGATATATGAATTATTACTAATGAACGAACTAAACAGTAAAGGTCTCCATACTGACCCCTGTGGAATACCGAGTAATACGAGCAGAATACGCGATATTATATTAAAAATGACCGGTTTTGACTTGATGAATGGAACCCTTTTACCAAATTAAAAGCAAACATAATCAACAAGTAAATATTGGGGTGGTTATTTAGGTTAGGTAAGGTTAGTTTGGATATAATTAGCCTGCTTTATTTAGACCACTGTCGGATCCATTGCACCCCAGAGATTCATTAGAATTCATCCTCCTAAGGACAACCCTACATCCATTCTTATTCTCTAAGGAACCTCAGGATGTATCTAAGCCTTTTACCTTGCAGCTCTCCAAGCTCCGAGAAGAAAGTAGCCCGCCAGCTATGGTTACACTCGCAAAGACATATCAACCTGATTCGATTTCCTCAGGACCTTCACAGGTATGACAGAAATTGTTTGGATCTAGACCCAGCCTCCTAGGCCTAGCATGATTACCTTTAACCGCCAAGTGAACAACCTCTCAGCACTTCATGCCAGTTGCTGGCGTATATCTCCACTGTACCTGTACTTGTCTTCGATCCATCTATAGAAATAGATACACTCCGAGAACAAAATGATGACCCACCCATAAAGGGTAAATATAAAGGGCAGTTCTTTTTTTTTAAAAGACTTTTATTACTAAATAATAATGGGCGAAGTTCCCTCTTACTTCTATTTAAACAACACTTTCATGTATTTTATAGGAATCAAATTTCAAATCTCCTGAACAGCATTTTTCAATTCATTTATGGTTAAGAATTGCCTGTTTCCTAGATAAACTGTTCTTGCAAGATGACCCAAAACATTTTCGATAATATTAAGATCTGGAGACCTTGTTTTCCATTGCAGAAGCTTTATATCATTTTCTTGAGAATAATCTTTCACTCTTCTGGCAGTATGAACTGCAGCATTATCTTATTGAAAAATGAAGTTTTCTCCTGCTATCGAGTTTCCTTAGATCTTGATTTCTTCGAAGCTTAGGTGTATATAAAAATTGTTGTCCACTTTTCCAGTAATGAATCATAAATTCGTCTTCCTTTTTTTAAACTATTCCTGCTCAAATCATTATTTCTCCTCCTCCCATTTGGTGTGCCTTCCGGAACAACTCTGTTCTGCTTAAAGGAGCGTTTACAATGGCAGAGTAGAGTGGAGTTACCAGATTACATTTTCTCTTATCATTTCACTAAGGTGAAATTAAGAATATTTCAAATCTGATATTACTCTGTGAAATCCACTCTGATGGGAAGCGCAAAGAACTAATATTAAAGTGCGAGTTTCACACAAGGAGAGACAATGCAATCTGGTGACTCCACTCTACTCTGCTATTGTAAACGCTCCGTAAATCGTGGAAACAATATGGACGACCACCCCCATCTGGTCCATCCAAATTAAACCCCTTTTCATCGGTAAAAATTACTTTCCTCCATCTTTTTTTACAACTGAGATGCTCACGAGCAAATTTTAAACGCAATCCTCCTTATGTTTTGCCGTGTTAAAGGTGGCTTTCATTTCTGTTTTTTTCGTTAGATGGTTTCACTTTTTTGCAAAATTCACTGGATATTCCTTAAGTTTGTTGACACCAGCTCTGGTTGTAATTTCTCTAGGTGTAAACGTACTGTTTAAAGCCTCTCTCAGAATTGCTCGCTCCTCTCTTGTGGTTCCAGCACGAGGGCGACCAGGACTTTCCTTTGTACCATAATTTTCGAGATGTTTCAGAAAATTTGCAATCACTCGACGGCTTCTCTTCAAAATTCTCGCGATATGAGAAATACTTTGATTTTCTTTTTTTAAATTTAAAATTTTTTTTTTTTGGTCTCGTTTCATTACTTTCTACTGCCCATTATTACTGGTGATGACGTAATGACTTTCAAAAACACACTGATAATTTATTTCATAACGAGTTCTCTATTTATATCATGTTTCCAGAGAAAAGACGAGTAGAACTGTCCTTTTTATTTACTGTTCGAACATAACTGCTACCTTCGTCATCATTTTCTTGCACCATTTGTGTAGAAAACATCAAATAATTACTCAAAATCAATTTCAAAGAAAAACAATCATATATGCTAGCATTTTTCAAAGATTGTCTTTATAACAAGCCATAAAATTTATGATTTACCCGCTCCTTTTCAAGAAATACGTAAACTTTATGGGTGGGTTATGATTTCGCCGTGGATTGTATGTCTACTGTTACAGTTCCCTCATTCCCCTTCCAGTTATTTCTAGTAGGTATCAATGTATTGAATCCTCTAGTAAAGGTTAGGACAGGAACTTGGGAGTCTGTTACTATATTGTCATCAATCCAGGCTATACTCTAAAGGTTATTGGATTGTTCATACTCCCTCTTCTTTTACCAACGCAATACTTTTAGCCTAACTAGGTACAGTAGAGTTTCATTCGCAACAGTTCGAGCATTAGCTCCAATGGAGCCGTGAACGTGATGCCTATACACCCACTTGCAACCAGACATGCTGCTCTCTGGATTTTCGGCAACTCTACTCATCCAGATAATATTTCTTCATGAGTGCCGTCCATTAGACTATGTAGCCGTAGCAGAAGATTGGTTTTACAATGATACATTCAATGTGCCACTTTGCGCTTAAGACACCAACGGAAAAGCCACACTGCCTTTTTTTCATGCGTGTGCTAGTACATATATTCCTTTTCCAGGTTAGCTTATAATTTAGTATGACACCTAGCTATTTGGCTTCATTAGATATTGTTAAGTGATACTACCCATCATTGAAAGTTTGAACTCTTGTGAGAGCATCTTCCATAAGAAGGAAGTCATTCCCATTCCCATTAATAGTGTCAACAAGCGTACGTTTATTCAAACATCGAAATAAGGCGTTACTCAAGAAATCGTCACTGGCGAAAGCGTCAAGTGAAGAATCACGTATTAAAATAAGAGCCAAATTACGGTGTTCCACAAGGCTCACTCCTAGGCCAATACTTTTCTATACTTTTCCACTCATTTAGCCTTATTTCAAGATAGAAAAAGTTGCATTAATGATGATCTGAACTCTGGATATATACAGTGGTGGTCATTAAAATAGAGCCATTGGTTATAACACAATAAAATGTTCGGTGAGAATTGAAATAACTTGCATAAAAGAAAAAAATAGCTAGCAAAAAAATATATATTCCAAGTATGTAAGTATAACACAAAAAAAGTATCAAAAGGTACTCATTAAAAAAAGAAAAATATTATAATAAGCAAAAGTAAGTAAATTCCTATGGTCATTGAAATAGAGCTATTATATATTTCATTATTATTTCTACAAAATCAAATATCAAATCACATATTTCGGTTTCAATTATTTACATTTAATCAATATTTAGTAGCTTGACCCTTACTTTTGAGTACGGATCTGCAGCGTCGGGGCATTGAATCGACTAACTGTTGACACCGTTTGATGCAGATGGACGCCCATTCCTTTTGAACAACCTCCCATAATTGTGATTTATTGGTTACGTTGTAATTGCCAACAACACTTTTTATTTGTTGCCATAGATTTTCAATCGGATTCAAGTCGGGCGATTGAGAAGGCCACGGTAAAACCGACAGCTTATGATCCGCGAAGCACTTGTTTGCCCTCCGAGATGTACATATATTTCGGATCATTGTCTTGTTGTAATGTCCATTTTAACGGCATATTATCTTCAGCAAACGGGAGCATAGTATTTTCGAGTATATTAATATATTCATGTTGATCCATATTTTCTTTTATCCAATAAATTGGTCCGATTCCGTACCAAGAAAGCGATCCCCATAGTTTTATGTTCCCTCCTCCATGTTTTACAGTTTCTTTTGTGGTATTGTGGGAGGAATTTTTTGTTCGGAGGTCTTCTAACGTAATTTCGACCATCAGAACCAAATAAATTTATTTTCGTTTCATCCGTCCATAAGATATTCCTCCACCATCAGGACCATCCCAGTTGATATGATCAGAAGCAAACTTAAGCCGGTTTTTAATATTTTGCCTAGATAAGAGAGGAACTTTTCATTTAAACTATGCTCCTGAAGTCTTCTGCGAACAATACATGCACTTACGTCAAGATTTAATTCAATCTTGTATGTACATATGTGCAAATCACAAAAAGTCAACCTTGTACTTTTATATAATTACAGATTAGATTTCCAATCAACACCAAATGCAACAGTTTATCTGGGAAATTCTACAAAAGAAATTTTCAATACTTTACTATTAATTGGTGCCTTTCCAACCCTGGAATATATCGCCGAATATTGGAATGATGTGGAAAAAATTCATCAGCTTTTTAAAGAAATGTATGGCTCACCATATCCAATAAGAACAATTATATCGGATCTAACCCCAAAATGTGATGATTTAATTGCTCGTTGCAGTCTATTGGGAAAAATGGAGAACTGTACGAAATTGTTCGTAAAAAGGAGCACGCACCTTGGACAATGTTGCATCTTCAATTATAAACGACCACTATTTAATGAATTAGCGTAAGATTTTTCCTTCCATTTAAATTTTTAACTAACAAAATCTTATGACATATATTTTTTAGAAAATTATTTGCAGACGGTGAAACGTTTCGTGCGGATAAGCCTATAAGTTTCCCAGGAGGTGGACCAACTTATGCATTATCAGTTGTCCTTAATCATGATTACGACGACTTTGCTTATCAATTAAATCTACATAGGAGTTTTCAGGTGAAATTTGATTTTATTTTTATGAAGTTGCGCTTTTAATATTATTAAAATTATTTCAACATTATATTTTCCAATTTTCAGGTTATGGTTTTCGGACCAAATGACTATCCTGACGAATTATCTGGTTCTCTTGCACAGAATTTAATAGAATCGAATACGGAGGCAAACATTGCAATCAAACCATTTTGTCTAGAGGGTGATGAATCAATGAAACGTTTTCCTGCAGATACTAGAAATTGTTATTTTGATGATGAAGGGAATCTACCATTAAAAGGGTAAGAGATTTTCATAAATGTATGGAAAATGACTTTTTGTTTCACCCGTTATCCATTATGTGATTTATTATTTGTGTATCACCTTCTACTACATACATTATTGCGATTAACTTTATTGCATATAGATAATAGAACTGCGGTGAATTTTGAGAACCGGATTTTGAATTTTCGGATGTCGAATTTCGAATTTTCGAATTATATCCAGACTTCTGCCGCATTCACAATGCAGAGTGGAGTAGAGTAGAGCAGAGTGGCAGCTGGCATCCTTTTTTTTTGTACGCAGGAGTGCATTAGGCCATCCCTTTTTGGCTCAGAGTAGCGCAGAGTGGAGCTGTATGAAATATGAGCATGTATTCTATTCTAATTTCATGCTAGCATATCCGAAAGCTTACAAACTGGAATTTCGAACTACTACCATATAGATGGCGTGGAAAAAGCTCCATACTTCTTTTCTTCATAACTAACATGTTTTAGTTTTATTTTCTGATTTAATTTTTTTTATGAATGCTAATAAAAAACAAGAGGAATTTTTTTTGCAAACGTCATGATTTAAAAACAAAAAACAAAATACGTTATTTTTTATCTAGTTTTGAAGCAATCTTATGGTGCAACAGGTGTCTCTGTCCTTTTTCGAATTTATTATTTTGACAACAACAAGAATGTTGACTTGGCGTTACTATGGCATTTTGTTATGTTTAATTTCAAAGTTTGAATTTCATTCTGCGCTGTATTGTGAACAGCTCACTCTGCTCCACTCTGCATTGTGAATGCGGCAGAGAAAAGAGCCAATATTTTGCGCACTTGCACTCGATGGTTTGGTTTTTTTGCTCTAGTTATTTACAGCTGTGATTTCAGTCATCTGCATATTATATACTCCAAGAGCCAAGGGTGGATAATTCTTACAATTTAACATGGATCAGCATGTGTCAGTTAAAATCACGTCGCGTTTCAATACGATTATATCAGTTTTGCATTATTTGTATCGCAAATCGCACCGATCTTCTACCAATTTTCTCGTAGTAAAATTATAGAGTCTATGCTAGAGGCGACGTCAGACATGAGTACCTACTGATATTTTTGTCACATTGTATTTTGATATTTCATCCAAATTTTGTCGTACTTTTATTTTTACCATAACTACATAGTTCATTTTGATTTGATTTATCAGTTTCATTTACTTATAAGTACAAAGATTACTCTTTCGGACTTTTTACCGGGTTTAACCTAATTTTGTTCAAGAAAGAATTTTTTGGGATATCTCCGGTATATAGCAAAAGCTAAAAAATGTTCTAATTTGTTATTTCATCACACAACCCATTAATTTTTGGTGACAAGTTTCAAGTCTTGGTTTGACTCATCAACAGGTCCCAAATAGCGAAATTGGGTGATTTGAAAAACAAACGAAAAAAATGAAAAAAGAAGAAAGAAATGAAAAGTTTGAGAAAAATAGAAAAAACAATTTTTTTATTTATTAAAAAAATTTAAAAATTTTAATGAAACAGATTCATTCGCAGCGAATCGAACCTGTATACGCCACGCAGTGGGCTGAAAAATGAAGAAAAAAAAAGGAAGAAGAAGAAGCGTTTCGTGTCAGCAGAAAACCTTACACTCATCTTCTTCTTCCTTTTTTTTTCTTCATTTTTCAGCCCACTGCGTGGCGTATATAGGTTCGATTCGCTTCGAATGAATCTGTTTCATTAAAATTTTTAAATTTTTTTAATAAATAAAAAAATTGTTTTTTCTATTTTTCTCAAACTTTTCATTTCTTTCTTCTTTTTTCATTTTTTTCGTTTGTTTTTCAAATCACCCAATTTCGCTATTTGGGACCTGTTGATGAGTCAAACCAAGACTTGAAACTTGTCACCAAAAATTAATGGGTTGTGTGATGAAATAACAAATTAGAACATTTTTTAGCTTTTGCTATATACCGGAGATATACCAAAAAATTCTTTCTTGAACAAAATTACTTATAAAATAAACTAAAATTAACTTTGACGTAAATAGCTGTCACAGAAATTCGTCAAAAAAGTTAGGTCAGGTTAGAGTGGCGGCCATCGGAAAAACAGGCGTCCATCGATGGCCCAATGTGATGCCACATTATTGGGACCTTAATTCTTTAAGTGTAGGGGCTCGTTGATAGTCAAAGTTACGACATTCATACAGCAGGTATTGAACGCTCTCAATCTCTTCCTCGTTCATATAGCTTCTGCAAAAGCGATTATGTGGAACTGTGGCAGTAGGGTCCCGTGATAACTGTAAGAAGATACCGACATCATTACGGTTCCTCCTTAGCAGAATTGTCGATCATTAAACTAAGAAGAGTTAATAAAAATAAATCATCTTGCGTGGGAGAGTCCATACTAATATTTTCTGTAACGTTCCAGTTTTTGTATATTGTCACGAATAACAAACTAAGAGAATGCTTAACTTGCAAAAATAAGAAGAAGAATAGCAGGAACATATTGTAAATGTGAATCTTAACTAATTACATATAGATATAATGTTATTTCCTATATTTTGAACTTGCGGAGCGCACGTATACTATGCCAAAGCAGTAAAACAATAATAAGGACTTGGTAAGACAATGTTTCAGATTCTTAACTGCTTAATATCTGTTTTCAAGTAGAGCTATACAGGATGAAATTGTGCATCATAAAAACAAGTTTATCTGAAAAACGGTTGCATTTAGGTAGGTGTCTTACTCCCCCCCCCCCCATTCCTCTTCTTCATATAATTTTTTGCTTGACTCCACCTCAACTATACAGCCCTTGAGTTATGTGGACCGATAGTGAAACACTCTGTATACAGCGTGTTTACTCCATGGTGGTCCATTGAACAGGAGGTGATAGTACTCACCTAGCATATCAACCGTTTCGGAGTTACAGGGTTATTAAAAAGTTATGCTTGGTTTTCATAAAACACCCTGTATCTTAGAGAGTACAGGGTAACGATTACCGTCTAAAGCTAAGAGCTAATAACTCTTTAACGGCTAGAGATAGCACATAGATATGCTGCCCCCCTGTGCATTACAATTTTTTATTTGCTAGATGAGTACTATCACCTCCCACTCTATGGACCACCATGGAGTAAACACACCCTGTATATAGAGTGTTTCATTATCGTTCCACATAACTCAAGGGTTTGATAGTTGAGGTGGATTCAAGCAAAAAATTATATGAAGAAGAGGAAGGGGGGGGGGGTGTAAGACGCCTACATACATGCAACCGTTTTTGATGCAAAATTTCACCCTGTGTAGCTAAACACATGCAGTTAAGAATCTGAAACATTGTCTTACCAAGTCCTTATTATTGTTTTACTGCTTCGGAATAGTAAAGGGTTTTCCAATAAGAGGTGTTATTTTGATATTCAAAGAAAAATGCCATTTTTTAAATGATCGGATCTTTATTTCATTATAAAGAGGAAGGTATGCCGTTAATAATGGAAAATAACATCAGCCAAATGACCACCACGACCACGCCTACAGGACCATATCCTTTTCATGAAATTTTCCATAACCAAATCGCAAAGTGGCTGCCCTATGTCCTCGATAGCCTCACGAATTCCATCTTTGAGGTCTTGAATCGACGCTGGGCAGTTGGCGTAGACCTTCTCTTTCACGTGGCCCCAAAGGAAGAAGTCGCAAGGTGTTAAGTCACAAGATCTCGGTGGCCAATTGTGATCACCTCTTCGAGAGATAACACGGTCCGGAAACTTTTCCCGTAAAAGATCAATGGTTTCGTTGCTTGTATGGCACGTAGCGCCGTCTTGTTGAAAGTAAACGTTGTCCAGATCAATACCATGCAAATCCGGCCGTAAAAAATCATTAATCATCTGTCGATAGCGCAATCCATTCACCGTAACTGTTGCTCCAGCCTCATTTTCGAAAAAGTAAGGTCCAATGACCCCGCGGGACCATAAACCGCACCAAACAGTCACACGTTGAGGATAGAGAGGCTTTTCAACAATAACTCTTGCGTTTTCCGAGCCCCAGATGCGACAATTTTGCTTGTTGACGAAGCCATCGAGGTGGAAATGGGCCTCATCACTCAAGATGAGTTTTCGATGGAATTCCGGATCATTTTCATGCATTTCAAGGACCCAATCAGCAAAGACTCGACGTTGTTGATGATCAGCCGGCTTGAGTTCTTGTGTTAACTGAACTTTATAAGCCTTAAGACCCAAATCTTTATGCAAAATACGGTGTAATGACGTTTGTGGAATGCCTAATTCCAAAGAACGACGAGGAATGGACAAACCTGGGTTTTCTTCAACACTTTCGGCCACAGCAGCAATATTCTCGGCTGTTCTTGAGCGACGTGCATGGGTTTTATTCTTCACATCACTAACTTGTCCCGACAGCTCGAATTTTTCTACCAATATCTGTATTGCGGTCTGACAAGGTGCTTCACGACGACCCAAAAATGTTCGAGTTTTACGAACCGTCTCTGCCACATTTTCACCATTTGTATAGTGAATTTTAATAATTTCAATGCGTTGTTGAATCGTGTATCGTTCCATTTTTATTAATGGCGTAGTTTCTACTTGTCAAATGTCAAAAAATGACAGCTCCAAAAGTGACATCTACCGAAATAGCGGGCTAATTAAAATAACACCTCTTATTGGAAAACCCTTTATACGTGCGCTCCGCACGTTCAAAACATAGGAAATACCCCGTATAAGTGAGTGAGTACGAAATAGTACTATTGTGGCTCCTTCCAAATACATCTTCGAAACACCAAAGCTGTATGTAAGAGTTGAATGCACCCGGAACCAATTACTGTATCCTGGTTATCCTGATCTCATTTTTTTAAGCCGGTTGACCGAAATAATGAAGTAATTCGTTAAGTGGAAATCGAATTCATTGGTCCAAATCACGAGAAGGGACTAGTTTGAAACATCTTTACATAAAGGATAGCAAAACAAAGATGATGTATCTAACAAATTTAATAATGTATATTTAGACCTGAGACCAGGCAATGCAGACTGAGAGCTCTTAAATTCTTAACTCCACTTATATTATGACATAATTTCAAATATAAGTATACAGACCTGCATCATATGCACAAAATAAATGTGGCAAACTTAGCTGATTTCGGCAATCTTCGACAGTTACCTGCTCCTGGGTCCTCATATAGTAGCCTTCAACTTTTCGTTGAATTGCTCTAGGCGTAGTGGTGATATGATTAAGTTTCATAGTTGCATTGTTTTTTTTCTTTGTCTGCAATGCTCATCTTTTAACTTCAAAACTTTCAGATATTATTCAATGAGTGAATGCACCCTTCATTGTCGAATTACTGAAATGATGAAAGTCTGCGGATGTGTAGCACCATTTAGTCCAAATTATCAAAATAAAAGTTTCTGTTTACTAAATGATTTGCCATGTCTTAGCCGTTGGCAAGAACATTGGATTAGCGTTGATTCATTTTATTCGGAAAAGGATTTCGCATTTTCCCATCCATGCGCCAAATGTTATTCGTCTTGTAATTATATTCAATATAAAATTATAAAATCATGGATGACCATAAACCCACCAGCTAATGGCAAGAATTATACTTTTGGCATAATGTGAGTATACCTAGGTTTTTTTTTTTTCGATGTATGTTTTCAGAGAGCAATTTAAATATTTTGTTTTATTTCTAGGAAAGGATTAGAGGAAGGAAAATGGGCTGTGGTTAATATTTTCTTCGCTTCAAATTATATTACAAAAATGAGACAATCTGTCAGTGGAAAATGGACTAATCTTTTAAGTATGAAGATACAGTGTAAAAATACTTTAGCCATAATTTTTTTTTTTATACATATTTATAAAAGAATCTTTGTTTGAAACTCGGTTTCTTCAGTTGAGTCTAGACATGTGTGCCTATATGTTATTTAGTTCCAGGCTCCGATGAAAACTCCAAGTTTTTTACCTTCAGGGGTGTCAGCGATGTCCGCCATCTTGAATTAAAGGTACAGATAACTGTTTTTTCAAAATAATTCCTCAACGATTGATCCAAAGAAAAAATGTCTGATATAAATTTGAAGAAGGCTAAATTCCCTACATTTTTGGTATAAACACCTTTTTTGTTAGTCTGATGTGTAACAAGTTATAGCGGCGGAGACGTGAACATTCTTCCAAAAAATCGTCTAAATCCTCGTTTTTTTTTTTTTAACAAATCATTTGCAGTTATTCATCTCATAATGACGATGAGTTTTGTATATTAAAAGTCTACTCATTTCCACACCATCACGAGGTAGAGTAAACCCCAGGTTTTTTTTATTTTATATTATGGTATCCTCAGTAGGCCTAATCCACAGATATTCTTGTTTTTGCAATTAAGTACGGGTCGTATTCCGTAATTTATAGCAGAAACACATCCAGGCCTCGAGGCTTCCTAGAGGCGTTGTCAAAATTTCCAACACGGGATTTCAAATGATGCAACAAAAAACCAACGCAGCAGCTAGCCTCAGGCCTAGTCGCAAGGTGCGCTTTACTCAATGCTGGATATTTTTCTCTTTCAGGCCTACTTCTGATCACTTCGTTTTCAATTCTCTGAGGCAAGCCTTGAAGTGAGCTGCGAGGAAGCCTGAGAGAGGCTAGGTCTGAGGCTTACTTGGATGTATTTCTGCCGTTATGTCCCCGAGTATGTTTCTATTTCTTTCTTTTTTATGGTCCGGGTCGGTTGATGTTGGTGTCTTCATAATCGTCCTCGATAGTATTATCTTCTACCCATCTTCTGCACTAAGAATTTGGGCTTCCATCCATGTCATTGCCTCATCTTCGCCGTCGCTCTCGATGATGACCTATGGTACATTTTCGCATGACTTACCAATGCAGAACCCGCATACAACAGAGCACTTCAACCCAGCTTTCCTGCAGCCACATCCTTCATCGCATCCCTTTTGCAATTGCATGAAATGACATTTTAATAAGGTATCTGGTGCAGGTTTCTCTGACATTGGTACTGGAATGAGCTCATTGCTACCAAGCTTCCAGTCGTATGCGAATGTATTTATTAGATTCCACACCATTTTTGGACTTGGTGGTAGATCCTAAACGCATGATACCGTGCAGCGTCCTTCGTTGGTGTTAAAGAAGCTAGGTTAAAGTTGCTTTTTATTGTCGATTTTGCGAAATGTTGATAACGGAGTTCTTCCAAAGTTTCCTTTTCCACATTGACACCATACAAAGCAAAAGCAAAGCGTGCTCCCGCGTATGCGTTGGTTTTCTGGGACGGAATTGTGTAACCACGGAGAATTTGGGAACTTTGGAGATGAGAATATTCGTTTTTTCCCTAATTATTCTCCATTCCCAATTCAGGAACATGGTTTAAGAATTAAGGAAAATGTGAGAGAAATGCGAAAAGAGAGATTGCAATTCCCACCGGTTAATTTGAATATTCGTAGGTTACCTATCTTTTCAAAATATAACCAAAAAAAGGCAATATGCTCAGTTGAGAATTGTGCTTCTTACTTTTCCACTTGCAAAACATCGGAGAATTTTAATAAATGGAGTAGAGAATTGATAATTCTCAAAAAAAATTCGCCAAGTTACAGAATTTCAAGTGGAGAATTAGCTGTCAAATCAACTCTCATCTCCAAAATTCCACAATTGTTATAGAATCCGGCCCCTGATCTTTGAAGATGCCAATGATAGCGTGTACCTAGTCCTTTGAATTTTGGACAAGCAAAAAAAAAAGTGTTTTTCCTTGGTTGAAGAGGGATGATGTCGTATCACAGCCGCTAACCACATGTAAAAGCAGGATGTTTTCGGCTGCTTCTTTCACTTTCAAACTATTCCCGGAAAATTTAGCAGTCTTGTCTCTCTCTGATGTGCGAAGGTAGATGTTCGTTTTAAATGGTCCTAATGCTATCAGCAGAACTAAAATATCGATGTCTTCGCTCACGATAAAAATAGCGTCGAATGTTGAGTAGAAGGAAACCGTTATGTTGTTGATAATCAAGACATCAGTATCTTCTTTAGCCTGCTCAACCGTAAAAGCAGCCTGTTCGAATTTTTCTATGAGCATCGAAATCTTTATTTTACTTTTATTGGAAGATCATCTCATATAAAATAAAGCATATTCCTTAAACTTGTTTTCTAAAGAAACAAAAAATTAAGAAATTTTTGTCTGCCCATCCGTAAAAGTAGGTATGGCGGCCAGAGAAAGGACTACAAATATTATATTGCCACCTATTTCATACTATACTAAATTCATTTGAAAAATCAACTTATTATTTGAAATTCAGCTGAATAAAGCAGGTAAACCAAAATAAAACGTATTGGAAAAACTTTTAAAATAAATAACTTTCGGAAAGCTCCCCATTAGCTCATTCTAAATAAAAAAAAAACCATGTAAATCCATCCACGTTTACTACTCTAAAACTCTTTCATCATGAACGGCCCAGACGCTCAAAGCTAAAGGGTTTTCCAATAAGAGGTGTTATTTTAATTAGCCCGCTATTTCGGTAGATGTCACTTTTGGAGCTGTCATTTTTTGACATTTGACAAGTAGAAACTACGCCATTAATAAAAATGGAACGATACACGATTTAACAACGCATTGAAATTATTAAAATTCACTATAAAATGGTGAAAATGTGGCAGAGACGGTTCGTAAAACTCGAACATTTTTGGGTCGTCGTGAAACACCTTGTCGGACCGCAATACAGAAATTGGTAGAAAAATTCGAGCTGTCGAGACAAGTTAGTGATGTGAAGAATAAAACCCGTGCACGTCGCTCAAGAACAGCCGAGAATATTGCTGCTGTAGCCGAAAGTGTTGAAGAAAACCCAGGTTTGTCCATTCCTCGTCGTTCTTTGGAATTAGGCATTCCACAAACGTCATTACACCGTATTTTGCATAAAGATTTGGGTCTTAAGGCTTATAAAGTTCAGTTAACACAAGAACTCAAGCCGGCCGATCATCAACAACGTCGAGTCTTTGCTGATTGGGTCCTTGAAATGCATGAAAATGATCCGGAATTCCACCGAAAACTCATCTTGAGTGATGAGGCCCATTTCCACCTCGATGGCTTCGTCAACAAGCAAAATTGTCGCATCTGGGGCTCGGAAAACCCAAGAGTTATTGTTGAAAAGCCTCTCTATCCTCAACGTGTGACTGTTTGGTGCGGTTTATGGTCCCGCGGGGTCATTGGACCTTACTTTTTCGAAAATGAGGCTGGAGCAACAGTTACGGTGAATGGATTGCGCTATCGACAGATGATTAATGATTTTTTATGGCCGGAATTGGATGGTATTGATCTGGGCAACGTTTATTTTCAATGAGACGGCGCTACGTGCTATACAAGCAACGAAACCATTGATCTTTTACGGGAAAAGTTTCCAGACCGTGTTATATCTCGAAGAGGTGATCACAATTGGCCACCGAGATCTTGTGACTTAACACCTTGCGACTTCTTCCTTTGGGGCCACGTGAAAGAGAAGGTCTGCGCCAACAGCCCAGCGTCGATTCAAGACCTCAAAGATGGAATTCGTGAGGCTATCGAGGACATAGGGCAGTCACTTTGCGATTGGTTATGGAAAATTTCATGAACAGGATATGGTCCTGTAAGCGTGGTCGTGGTGGTCATTTGGCTGATGTTATTTTCCATTATTAACGGCATACCTTCCTCTTTATAATGAAATAAAGATCCGATCATTTATCTCAAAAAATGGCATTTTTCTTTGAATATCAAAATAACACCTCTTATAGGAGAACCCGAGATTTCACCCAATTGTCCATACAAATACTTTTTATCAAAAGCAACTGTGAAACATATGGTAGCAAGAATTTCTCGTTACAATTTTCAAACATATGATTCACATTTGCTTTTGATAAAAAGTATTTGTATGGGAAATTGAGTGACTTTTATGGTAGGCGATTAGAAATAACCATACTGATGAGACCTCTCTGATCGTTGGGTCGAAAAATTTAATTTTTTCTGCATTTTTAATACATTTTAGAAATTCATTGAAATTATTACTGTAGACGAGAAATAATCCACCTACAAAGTTATTTAGTCAGGGGTTTGTGAGTTGATAAAAGTTATTTAATAAAAAGGAAACTATAGAAAAGTGATCCAATGTATTTAATGTAAGCAGTTTCAGTAGTTTCAGCGGTTCATGTTTTACATATCAGTGGCAGCTACGTGCAACTGAACTACTAGCTACAAACGCACTGACTCACTGATCTTGCTTGTATTGGGTTGGGATTGACACATACATGCATTAAAAAATTTAATGTTATCATTTTTACAAAATTTACCGTGAAAAGATTAAGTTGGACGATTTTTTGTAACTTGTTACGCATCAGACTAACAAAAAAAGTGTTTATAAAAAAAATATAGGGAATTTAGCCTTGTTCAAATTTATATCAGAGATTTTTGTCGTAGAATCAACCATTGAGCAATTATTTAGAAAGAAAAAAACAGTTTTACTCCAAGATGGTGGACATTGCTGACCCCCCTCAAGATCGATTTTTAATCGGAGCCAGGAACTAAATAGTATATAACAAAACTGTTTCTACACCACTTTTTGTAAGGCAAAGTCCTGTTTTAGTCCCTATTGACTGGACTATAAAGTATTCTTCATCTTTTGCACAAAAATTCCGCAAAATATACTTTGTTTTTTTTTTTTAATTCTGCCATTAAAATTATTTAAAGATTTTCTATCTGGCCCCGTTCCGAATAATTATGAACATCGGCAACAATAAGTTTTACTGCAGGAAATCTTTTTCAGTGGAGTGCCGCAAGGTTCAATTCTTAGACTCCTTCACTTTTATGTATTTATAAATTATATTTATGATATCATTGAAGATATGTTGATGATGATGATGATTGATTTACAAACAGACTATATGAAAAAATATTTATTTTGATCAATTAAATCGTCGGAAAATTGTCGAGTTAAGCATCGAAGTAATCACCGTCACTCGGAAATGTAGGAAAAATCCATTTCGGCTATTATTATTAAATAAATAAAAAAATAAATAAATAAAAACTATGGATGAAGTATTTTACACTGTGAACAAGAATAAAAACAACGACAATGAAATGCTCAATTTTAATAATTTTCTTATTTCGTTCATTTACAGGCTACTTTGGAGGAATTTGTGGATTAATGTTTGGAGTTAGTATACTCAGTTTTGTCGAACTTATTTATTTTGCTACTGGAAAATTTTTCTATGTTTGGTACAAATATGTTAAATATTATTTTCAAAATAATCACTTATCAGAACGTGAAAAGAGTCGCAATTCATCTCAAAGCATACAGAATTGGAATGAATTTCATTTTAGAAGTGAAAAGAATTTTTCAAAAATCTATAAAAACTAAACCAGGTGTGTAGTGATGAAGTGATTTTGAATTATTATATGTATACATACTTTTGAATAATCGGTATTTCAATAAAATGCACTATTTGTGTTCGTGTTTTTTTTAATGTATTTTTTCTAGTGTTTTAGATTTTAAAAGGTATGAATTTGCTGATTCATACAATTGGTACACGTGTGGCAGCGTTGCGAGCGTTTTTCAGAAGGTTTCTATAAATACTGTTATTTCTTGTTATATATCCTGTTTTCTTTCCAAAGTGCTGGAAATGTTTCTGTATTGGCAAGTCCAACTTATCATATTAAAGAATAATCTCATAAGTGAATGACAGTCCGGTTATCGTCCTGGGCTTAATTGTGAAAGTGCCGTTTTGAAGGTGACAACTGACATTCGGTCATCACTCGATAACAGAGGAATCACAATTTTGACTCTCCTTGATTTTTCCAATGTATTTGATAGCGTTTCACATAAATAATGACTGAGAAAACTTCACAACAATTTTCATTTTTCATATGGGGCTACTCTTTTAGTTAATAACTTACTATCCGATAGATTACAGCGTGTGTGCCTGAGCGAGGAAAATTTTTCGCATTTTCTTCCCTTAACATGTGGAGTTCCACAGAGATCCATTCTTAGTCCTCTATTTTTTATCCTATGTATCAACGACTTGCCGACGCTTGTAACTCGTGACGTTAATATTCATATTTATGCCGATGACGTTCAAACTTATATTAGTCGCCCCATAGGTTTGATGGAAGACTGTGTGGATAGGAGCAACAGCGATTTACTCGAAATTAGTACGTGGGCATTTCAACTAGTTCGATGGACTCTTCGGAATTAATAACTGTCACTGTGGATGCTGGTTTAATTCCGTATGTGAACAAGCTCCGTAATTTGGACGTTATACTTAATTAGGATATGAAATCTTGCGACCATATTCAGGTCTGCCTTTCAAAAATTTACGCAACTCTTCGTCGCTTAGTTTTCTGTTATCCCAATTGCGTTGTTATCTAATAAAGACTTTAGTCATTCAACACTTTACGTATGGTTGCCTTGTTTTTACCAAGTTGGATTCAAGCTGCACTAGAAAATGAAATGTCGCATTCAGTGACTGCGTCCGGTTTATTTTTGGATTATGAGGGCTTGACCTGGTGTCTCATATTAGGTTTGCTCTACTTGGATACCCACTGGAAATTTATTTAAAGCGGAGAGTTTTATTTTTTATGTGCAATCTTGTTGCTACAGACAAACTTCCATATCTAGCTAAATTGGTCCAGCTTCTTAACTCTACCAGAGGCGTAAAGGTTTCGACTTCACCACTTCAGTCTTAGAGGGCTTTTACATTGTTCAAGGAATTTGTTCTTGGAACGGGCAAATTCATTTGGAACACTCAGACGGCTTCTTATTGATTTCTAGAGTTCAGTTCTTCTTGTCTGCAACACGCATACATTTCTCATCTTTTATTGTTTCTATTTTTTTTTCTTATCTTCTTTAATTTGAATTTTGATTTAGTTTTTGAATTTTTCATTTTGTTTTTAATTTAAATTTGTGAATTTTAATTTTGATCTAAATTTTTCTATTCATTTTAATTTTGATTTGGTCTTTAATTTTTTATTTTGTTTTTAATGTTAATCTTGTTTCTAGATTTTTTTTATTATTTTTTATTATTTTTTATTTTGGTTTTGATTTTGATGTTAGTCTTTGAATTTTAATTTGCCTTTCTATCTATCTATAGATGCCAATTTAAAACATTGCCAATCTTGTAGTGTCGTTTACCAGGAAATATATAATATTTGGAGAATAGAAGAATTTTAAAAACTTTTATTTTTAACGATTCTAAATAAAAAATCATAAATACATGTGGCAAAAACAACCGCCTCGTCCGGGGCTTGAAGCCGGGACCTTCCGCTTTCTAGGCGACTGCTCTTACCACTGAGCTAACGTGATAGAATATTTTTCCTTTTGTATTTCTTAATTTGTAGCTAGCGTATTAAGCCACGTTTTGCTTTCAGCTGGCATTAACCAGTAACGATTGGATGTACACAGCCATAGTTCGGCCCATCCTCTACTACGGCTCCACGTTCTGGTGGACGGCACTGATGAGGAAATGTAACCTGAAGGTGCTGTCAAAAATCCAAAGGGTTGCTTGTATGGGAATAACTGGGTGTCTGCGCACCACGCCCACGGCAGCACTGGAAGTCATGCTTGGCTTACTACCGCTGCACCTCTATTGCAGAGGTCTAGCGGCAATTAGTGCTGTCAGGCTGAGGGTGGGGGGTTGGTGGATAGAGAGGTCTGTTCGGCACTCCAATATGCTCCAGAAGATAGATTGTAGTTATTGCAGGGAAGAAAAAGACTACCAAATACCAATCTTGACTTTTGGTGGGGGTGTCAATGCAATGATGCCCATCAGGTGTGACTGGGATGAGAAAGAGTTGGTCGTAGCATATGATCTTTCAATTTTTACGGATGGTTCCAAGACAAGTGCAGGCACAGGGGCTGGAGTATACTCCAGAGATCTACAGTGGCACGAGTCTTATAGACTGCCTGACAAATGCAGTGTTTTTCAGGCAGAACTCGCAGCGATTTATCAGGCAGAACTCGCAGCGATTTATCAGGCGGTAAAATTGGTATTTATGTGCAGAGCGCCCTCACGGCACATATGCATATATACTGATAGCCAGGCAGCCATCAAGGCGCTGGATGCTGTGCTGGTATAAAATCAAAATTGGTGCAGTTATGCAAGACTAGCCTTGAGGTATTGGCTACAAGGCACAAGGCGACCCTATGCTGGGTACCTGGCCATAAGGGTATCTTAGGCAACGATATGGCGGTTGAGTTGGCCAAAAAAGGCTCTGAATAGGATAGCTCCGTATCAAGGGCGCCTATCAAAAGGCAAGCCTCCGGTGGACCAACAGGGATACCTGCCGTATTAACAGGCAATTGATTTTCAGTTTGCTGTCGTTTTTCTCCGAAAACCCGGTGATTCTTGTGCTGAGCGAAACGAAGGTTTTTGTTGATGCTGACAGTTTTGAGTCCCTGCCAACAAGTTCATAATAATATTTTCTGGAAAAACTGGTAATATTCAACTCACAACTTGATCGCTTTTTAAGGTATTTTTAAGGTTTTTGTGTACACATAAAAGTCGTGTATACTCAAACTTTAGTATAAACATATGTGCATGAACTTTGACGAATATACACTTCTGATTCGGATATTAGATACAAGTGTAGTTCAAGTTTGTGTTTTGAGGTATATTTATTTTTTTTATAAATACGTGTAATATGCATTAGAATTTGAGGTAGCTCTAGAAGGAAAAGAACAAATTTTTTAACGTTTCATTAACAAATTTAGCTGCTGAAGACAGACATGCAGAATGTATCCGTATTAATTCAGCTACTTTGAATCGTTGTCGACACAAAAATTCTAAAGAAATATGTTTGACTAAATTTTCACAGAGGACGATGCAGATGGCCTGGTAACGAGAAAAATATTAGCTTCTTCATGTGATCATGGCATCATAGGCCTAACCCAAGGTATATAGAATACAAGGTATTCTCATTAGGAACCACGTTCCACCATTAGGTGACGAAATATCGTGAAATGTATAGGAAATTACAGTACAGAGAACACAATATTTTCTCTGTCTCCTATAAAAATGTATATACATTATACACAAAATTACGTCACAGCACATCAGCTGCAATGTGTCAACATTTTAATGGAAATACTTTGTATTCTATATACCTTGGGCCAAACCTAAATAAATGACCATAAAGCAAAGGAATAGACCTATATAAAGCAAAAGAACAGACCTATCCATTCTTCGCCCAAGTACCTGAGAAACTGCTCGATGGCAACAACTGCTTAAATTCTCCTGAGGAGAAAAGCAGCGCTTTCGCCAATTACTTTGAGTCAACCTTCAAATGCTCGCTGCCAACTCATCTTCCTAATATTCATAGGCATAGTGGAAAATTTTGAGACAAAAACACCTCACCAATCGCAGAATTTAACCTTGAAAACCCAGCTGGAAATCCGAATGACCGGAAAATATTCACGAGCCCACTTCACCTAGCCACCCTTATTCGTTCACTCAACAATGAAAAGTCGAATGGCCCAGATGGTATACCGAATTTCATAATCCGGAATTTACCAATGGGGCATAAAGATCAACGTCCCTAAACTGAGTTTACTCTGCATCAGAACTGCACGTTCACGCAGAGGCGTATGTCAAAACGCAAGAAACATTGAAATCACTATCAATAATAAAGTGATAAAACCAACTAAGACCGCCAAATACCTAGATATAAACTTCAATGAACACTTTAAGTTCAACCCTCACGCAAAGGCAGTTGCTAGGAAAGCAAACTTTGCACTCAGCATGGTCAATCCCATAATGAGATATAGGAATGGTCTCACTCTAAATACCAAACTGCTGATGTATAAGCAGCTCATTAGGCCCACCCTAACGTACTCGTTCTCCATATGGCATACCATTTCGCTAACATATGGATCTTCATATATTCGAGAGAAAAACGATCCGAATCTGCACTTGACTCTATCGCAGATAATCAACTTTATAATTAAAAATAATCAATAATTATAAATAAATGTATAAAAAAAAAAGTAAAATATTGAGAGCAACTGATATGCAGCTTTAAGAGCCCCACAACTTATTATTATACTATCGAAAGACAGATGGCCATCAACTCCAACCCCGACACTGGCGCCGCCACTTTAGTTCGATATAAGTCCGCTGCTGGCGCCATCTAATTCGCCAAGTTTCGCCGAGTTTCAATACTAAAGTGCAGGTGGCGCCCTCATTCGGACCAATTTCGGAAGTTTGTCGGGAACGGAACACATTGAGGATTGAGTATTGGAAATTTAAGTACTTTCGCCGAATTGGGGCTGGATGGCGCTAGTGGTGCCATACCCATGTATATTAATATAGCGAGATTTTAAAATATGGCACCAAGAAAAAATTATCCAAATAGCACAAAACGCTACCGTCAAGTAGAAATTAAAAACCAAAATAATCATTTTGCTAAAAAGATTCTAATTATGATGGATGTCTTGTGATGAATAAAGGCAGCAAATTTCCCCAATGAAATGAAAATGAAAGCTGCAAATTTCTCAGATTTCCCCAATCCTGAAATTTAGCAGGGTTTTTCTCAAATCTTGCATCTGTGGTACGCATGTGGGAATCAGCTTGGGATTTCAATGCCTAAAATAAATACCATAGCAAGCGAAAGCTTTTATTTAATTTTCTTTCGAACAAATTTGTTTAATCAATACAAAAAAAAAACAAATTCGCTCATAGAATAAAGAAATCTAAACAGGAAGAAAAAACTCCCAACAAATAAATAAGACCGAAATGAATAAGAAAGAAGAAAGTAAAGAGGTAACCAGCTTAAGACGAATTACAAAGAAAGTTTTGCGAGAATTGTGTAAAAAAAATAAACTTTACCAAACGCCGGAATTGAATGATGTTTTATATTTGCACTACCAAGGTATGCTTGAATGACCCCAAAATTGTACATATTAAAAAAACGTTAAAAATTGTTTTTTTTTTTTCATTACTAAGGCTTTAGAGATATCGAAGGTTTAGAAGAGTATACTGGCCTAAAATGCCTTTGGCTGGAATCTAATGCTATTTCAGACATAAAAGGATTAGAAAATCAAAATAAACTAAAATGCCTCTTCCTTCATAATAATCTCATCAAGAATATCGAGAATCTAGAATTCTGTCCAGAGTTGGATACCTTGAACTTATCAAGCAATCATATAAGTTGCATTGAGAACTGTGGCACTGATAAGCTACCAGTTCTGAGTACTTTGAATATCTCACATAATTACCTCAAGACATTTGATGACTTAAGAAATTTGGTCGATTGTAAGAATTTATCCGTTTTAGACTTGGCGCATAATAGAATCGACGATATTTTAATAGTAAAAGTAAGTTGGAATACATTTTAGATATCCGAGTCTAATGTGATTACATTGAGAACTGTTTAGATTGTTGCTCAGATGCCAGAGCTTCGAGTACTTGTACTTATGGGTAATCCTGTGGTAAGCCAGATTCCGCAATATAGGAAAACATTGATTTTAGAATGTGTAAGTGTATAAACCTACCATAAATAGCAATTTTTTTTATGTTTGTACTCTCATTTAAAAAAAATTTCCTAGAAAGAATTAACTTATCTGGATACTCGGCCAGTATTCCCTAGGGATAGAGCATGTGCTGAAGCTTGGTAAGTTTTAACATTGTGTTTTTTTTTCTTGTTATTTCAGAATTTTGCTTAGTGATGATTTTGTGAGTTCTTACTAGCAGGGGCTGGACTCTATATTACGGAATCAACATAAACACAAAATTAAAAAGTTGAAATATATAAAAAAAATAATGGGACAGGATTCTGGTACACTTTCATCCCCTTAACTGAAATTTACAATCTTGTACAGATTGTTAACGCGATATTGTAATTGTTTAAATGCGTCAAAACTCGTTTTGGTCCTTTGATACACGATAGATGATATACACTACACTCGAGATCAAAGTATTCAAATAATCTACTATCCGGAATTACCGAAATAATTAGGATCCGATTCCTCAAATCCGTACTCAAACTAAGCAAAAAATGGTCAAATTTTCCTTGAGATTGCATTGTTTCATTGAAAAAATGGAAATAACAAAATAATTTATATTTTCCCAATGAAGCAATCCAATCTGAATAAAATTTTGAACTTCTTTTGCTTAGTCTGGATTAAGATTCAGATTGGGATTTCAAGAATCTGATGGGTTGGGTACGAAATCCAGAAAGACAAAATCCAGAGTGACGAAATACAGAAAGACAAAATCCAGAAGAGACAATATTCAGAAATGACCAAATCCAAAATATAATAAAAATATATTGCTATTAAATTAAAACACTAAAACAAGACTTTAACAGAATTACTTTATTTAGATTAAGACTTTATTCTTTCACCGGTTACAAGCTACAACTGAACTGGGTTCTTTTACCTTTTTAATTATGCCTCGTATACTGACACGCATTTACAATTTCCTTTTATTGAAAAACGAAATTGTCTGTACGTTTTTACTTGAATTTGGAGGTTGGGTACGAAATCCAGAAATGACAAAATCCAGAATGACGAAATCCAGAAAGACAAAATCCAGAAGAGACGAAATCCAGAGGTGACAAATCCAGAAGAGACAAAATAGAAAAGTGACAAAATCGAGAAGTGACAAAATCCAGAAGTGACAATATTAATTTTGGTCTGTTCGGGAACTCAATTTTGGGACAATGCATTGCAATGAATTTGCATGAACTTACCCAATTTCCGTTCCAGTACTTTCTCGTGCACACAAAATTACACGAGTTTTGCATACGTCACAGCTTCCCCTCTTGCATGAATTTACCCGAAGTTTTTAGTTACTGCACAATTCTTGAAAGGAAAATTGACAACTGTCATAGGAAAAGACAATTTTTGGAATTTTCTGAAAAGTTTTTAAAGCGCAATCAAAATGTCGAATGAAGATAGTTTAAGTATTCAATACTCTCATGGCACTTTTCAAGCCTGCAACAAGTTACAAAAAGTAAAACAACACTCATTCGCAAATGTTATTTTACACTTCTTCTTCTTGTTTTTCACGAAATTGCATGAAAAGCGTTCCCGTACTTTTTCATGCATTTTACATTCTTCCCCCACCACACTAGTAAGTTTTTACCCAGAAAATTTTTGCACGAGAAGCACGCGAACAGACCTAATATGCAAAAGTGACAAAATCCATAAGTGACAAAATCCAGAAGTGACAAAATCCAGAAGAGACGAAATTCAGAAAATAATCAAGAAAAGAAATTCGTGCGCGCGAATATCTTTTCTGGATTATTTTCTGGATTTTCTCTTAGTTTGAATTCTTCTTGAACTCGGAACTTCTTCGTTTACGTTAAAAACAAATAAATTATATATAATTTTTACATTTCTGCACCCCACACTACCACTTCAACACACACATTCATTTATTTTCGTACTCATTAATAAATGAGACCTAGGCAGTAGGCACAGACCTAGATATGTACCATATAAGAACTAATTCATACATTTCATAACAGGATAATACCTCAACGCAAAAATTTTTTTATGTATAGTAATTTCCAAAATTTAATTTTTTTGTATTTTAATTCGAATTATCATACATTTTGGACCTTGACCCATCTCAAAATCGCGATCAACACTTCAAAATTTCATATAATGTCTCTTGACCGCCATTCACAAATTGTGACCCTTGTATGTTGGGTTAGCCTGTTTCGTTCACAAAGATGCTAGGTTTCCATCAGATGAATATGTCACCACAAAACTCCCAACTATATTATTAACACAGATTAATATAACAACAACAACAACGAGTGTAAATATGAGAATTACGAAGCGAAGTTCAGGTCATTTTTAAATTTTATTTATTTTTTGTCACTTCTGGATTTTGTCACTTCTGGATTTTCTCATTTCCGGATTTTTTTATTTTTTCTGGATTTTGTCACTTCTGGATTTTATACTTCTGGATTTTGTCATGTTCCCCAATTTGGAGTGTGGTTCGCAATTAAAATTAAATTGATGAAAGTGCATTTTAGATATGTGCAGTTTTAATATCGAATATCTTCTGGATTTTCTCTTAGATTGAATTCTTTACGATGGTTGGTACATTGGGATTTGGTGATTGTAGATTTACATCTGATGGAAACCTGTGTCATCCAGGATGAAGTTCTGATGCAATCTAACTGTGGATTTGGGAACGAAATACAGAAAAACAAAATCCAGAGTGACGAAATCCAAAAGTTAATATCCAGAAATGACAAAATCCAGAATTGACGAAATCTGGAAAAGACAAAATTCAGAAGTGACAAAATCCAGAAAAGATATTCGCGCGCGAATTTTACTGAGTTCTTCATGATGGTTGGTACGTTGAATTTGGTGATCAGAGCCGGACTGGAAGGACGGGCGATCGAGCGCATTTGGAATTATTTTTGACATCACATGTACGAATATCATTTGTATTTAGAGAAATCCATGGAAAAATGTGTTTTTAGGATTCCGTACAACACGCAGACATTTGAAATTTGTATATTGTACCCTAAAATGTTAAAAGTGATTCCAAAAAGAATTTCAAAATTTTTGGTAAATTACATATAAAAATGTAAACCAAAATACCCAGATTTTCTGGGTTGCTAAAGTAAAAATTTGAATATTATTAGGGTCAGTAGGCATTGAGTTATACAGGGTGTCCCGTATATGGTCTGGGACCCGAAGACTATGAATACGTCATTCTTAGACGAAAATATCTTAAAAAGCTCATTCCCAAAAGATAATTACCTTCTTTCTGGCATTTATTGAACTTTTAAAAACGTCCCCCGAATGCATATACATTTTTTTGCTTGTATGGCATGAACTATTCATAGCCTTCGGGTCTTAGACCATATATGGGACACCCTGTAGGTAACAGGAAAACGGACACTTTTTTCATCCTTCTCATAGTTACTGGAAAAATGTTTTGTGTTATTATATTGGGCTATATAAGTAAGTGAAAAAGAAATTTAATTTCTAAGCGATTACAAAAAAATTGTAAAACGGAAGAGTGGTGGACAACGAGCTTACTTCTTTCTTCAGTTCCTTCCTGCACGAGTAAAATTGTTTGTTCTCGAATACTGTTTCCACAGATAAACCCTGTTAACCCTGTTTTAGTTTTAATGTTAAAGGTGAAAGGGCCACTTTTTGTGCATAAATGTTTCCTATATATACTATATTTTTTTACTTCCTCTTCTTTAATAAATCTTGCAAATTATAGAAAAAAAAGCCAAGTTTATGTAATTATTAGTGGTCCGGTTTAAACATGAAACCTAGCATTCCTTGCATGATATTTAGCATTATTCATTTGTCAGGCAAAGATTATAATTTTGTTTGCTCGGTTGAGTGAGAAAAATTCAATTTGAGCCATTGTATATTAAGTGTTGCAAACAGAAACCCCTATCTTGCTCTACTTGCGACTTTCTGTTCAGTGAGACATCAGTCTAATTATTTGGGTTGTTTGAATTAGAAAAAAGTTATTTGGAAGACCCTGGTTTGAGGCCATTTGGCCGGGCCGCCGGTTCGAAGACACAGTCCAACCCTGTTGGTAATGGTAGATTTACTACATCTGACGGAAGTCATCCAGGATGTAGTTCTGACGCAAGCCAACTGTGCCCAGTTTATATGCATATGAACAAAGGTGTGACTCTAGGACACCCTTAAATGTGTCCGTGAATACAATTAAGTTGTAAAAAAATCTTTAGAGCCACACTTTTCTTCATATGCATATAAACTGAGCACAGTTGGGTTACAACAGAAGTTCATCTGGATGACATAGGTTTCCAGCAAATGTAAATCTACAAACACCAAATCCCAATGTACCAACAGTACCTACATATATTTGACGTACTTGTCTCACTCATTTGATTTTTAAATAATTTATATATTTATAGAATATAATTATACCAATTTTTACAATTTCCGGATTTTGCCACTTCTGAATTTTTAAAATTTTTCTGGATTTTGTCATTTTCCTGAATCTGATAGTTTGCAGTTCCGGATTTCCGAATATTAGCAAATCCGCATCCAGTTTTCAGCTTTAGTTTGTATTGCAGTGTGTCCCAACATATAATACACACGTAATAGATACACGGTCGAAACACGTTCTTGAGAAAACAAAGAACGCATGAATCTGATATTTTAGTTGGTAAGTAACGTGCTGCCATACCAAATTTTCGTTTTAGTGGAACTTTGTGAACAACTGGTTGGACATATGCACACACTGTGTATACAATCACCCAGTTGCATGTCCTTGCAAAATTACTAATCAAACAAACAGAATCCTGCCCGAAAAGAAATTCAAAAAGTGAAAATTATGACAAAAACTAGTATTGATGACAACCAGAACTGACAAAATTCTGGAATTGACAAAAAATAATCAGGAGAATTCAGCAAATATAAATAACCAAATTCAGAACAATTACCAAGTTTCCACGTAGAGTTGAGCTCGAACTTACTCAACCACGTTACATTTGTGCCATCTATGTACTCTTAGTCGAAAATAGTTAGTAACGAAATAAATTCATAGCGAATTTAGTCAATATGAAAATTCACCAAGTTTGCTGCAAAGTCCGCAGTTCGAGAATTGAGTGGAATCTTTAAAAAAGAATTTTGTTTTGCAAAATGCGTTTCATACCAGCAGGAATCATATACTCATTAGTACGGCTTGGTTCTTGCCTGTTGTATACGCCAAAGTAACAGCCAAGCTGACATATAGCAGGCAGGAACCAAGCCGTACTGATGAGTATATGGTTCCTGCTGATACGAAACGCCCTCTTTTGCAAAACAAATTTATTTTTCAAAGATTTTTCGTTTGTAAAGAGTTTTTTTTTTTCGGTAAGATGAGAGAGTACTGAGAACTAACAATACACATATACCTATGTAAAAGTTCAGAAAAAAAACCAAAAAGGTTAGCGCGTTAGTGCGTCTTGATTTCTTCCAGATTTTGTCTTTCTGTAGTTGATGAGATTTTGCGGCCAACCTCTTTATCGCAGAAAGTTGAAGGGAAATTTCGTATTCTATAATTTGCTTCCACTGGAAAACACTCGACTATTTATTTGCTAGAAAGGTAAGAACAAGAAGAAAAAGAACGCTCAAATTATCCCCCGTGATTTGGGACAAAAAGTTACTAAATAGAAATAGAAAAGTTTCCTTGGGAGAAAATAAATTCTTTCAACTGTCAAACTCCAAGGGAAACTGCTCTACAAGTGTGAATGGAGTGAAAGGCTAGATTACAGACTCATGATGAACCCTTAAAAGTTTCTTGAAATCCTTAGGTCTTTTTTTCTCTACCGTTATCAGCAATAGCAAAATATGCACACACCTAAATAATGTTGATCTATATATTCGGATTACCCTTTCAATGTGTTATGTTCTAACAGCTTCGTAGGTCGTACTTTCCTCCGTAATATTTTCGATCCGTTGTTAGAACTTGCACTTGGAAAACTTTGCATAACTCAAGAAGGCGTGACTTACCGACACACATCTTATTTTAGAAATACGAAATTTTTGTTTATCTCCAACAATATTACCAACAACTGATGTATCTATTTGTAGAAATAACGTGATTAACAGTGGGGTTAGTATAGATCCCTGAGGTACACCTTTGTAAATACCTATGAGCGTTGATTTAAGTTTATCTAAAACGACACAATATCTTCGAAATCTAGAGAGGCCAGATTACCTAAGATAGATAAGATGAAACTTTGGTTCTTTGTTAATATTTTCTAAATTTTCTAAATTTCAAGGGGTCTTTGGAATGGAAATTATCTTGCTCGTTATAGTTATATGCAATTTTTTCCTTCTCTATTAGAAACGCACAGATAAAACACAACCAACACCTTGAATTAACGATTCTAGGCTCGCTCTTTCATTCCGTTCCTTAAGGACTTATTTCCCAATTTTTCTTTTCAGTCTAGCTGCCAGTCTTATTTTGTATTGGTCTAAATTGTAGATTACTGGCACTAATAATAGCCTTAGAGCAATATTTAAAAATTTTAAAAACTTAACTTTTAAGGAAACAAGGAGGTTATGAAGAAGAAAGACGAGAACACGAGAAATGGAATAAGGCAGATCGTAAAAGATTACGAGACAGCGTGAATGGTACAAATAAATTTTATTATTTATCAAATTAAAAAAACATTTCTGCTTACCTATATACAAAATATTTCACCATTTAGCAACACTACGGCTCAGAAATCGTGGAGCTGGAGACTCTCACACCATAACAATTGCTTCTAGTAGTGATGAAGATGATGGCCGAACTGAACGGACTTCAGCTCCAACGGTTGAAGATGAACAGAATCTCGTTAAAATTCGAGAGGAAAATATTCAAATAATGGAATTTATGAAGCTTGGCGATCTGGTAGAAGAAGAAAATGAAAAGACTGCTGCTCGAACTCCAGAAAAAAGTGAAATTTGCAAAGATACCCTCCATGATAACAAACTTTCATCTTCACTTGAAGTCTATGAAGTAGAAGATTCTAGTATGTTCGAAGCCAAAGAAAATATAGAAGAAGGAGCTAAAATAGAAGAAATATTGGATAAGGAAAAGGAAATCGATGAGGAAAAGGAAGTCGACGAGGAAAAGGAGATTGCCATGTCCATGCAAGAAAGATATGGATGGACATACAAGAAAGCATGTGATAATTATGAAGAATGTGTGAATAAACTTATTTCCCAAGAGAATGGAGCAGTAACAACAGATTTCAATCAAATAAATGATAGCCAAGAAAAGGAACAGATTGAAGTAAAGAAAGATTTGGATGGTATCGAAGAGCTTTGCAAACTGGACGAAAATATCGAAGAACCGACAAATGAAATTAGCAAAATTGTAGAAAATCTTGCAGAAGCTGATGTTATAAAAACACCAATAATCACGACAAGTAGCGAGAAAAAACACGTTAGGATTCAAATTGACAAAGAGCCTACTGGAGAACATACTAAACTGCGGACAACACCAATTCCATCAAGGAGGAAACTTAAGACCATTATTGAAGATGATCTAAACAACAGACCCAAGCGACCCAAATTTGAAGAAGATGGAGTACTTCCTGAAGATGTGTTGAACGAATGGAATCAACTTTTTATAAAAGCTAAATCGGGGGTTTCTCGTAATGAAATAGAAAAGGACAAAAGCGAAACTCAGCTAGAAATAGTGGCAAGCGTTGATGGTATGTAAGAGTGGGTGGAAACACAAAAGTTTAATCGACCTAATTTTTGATTTAGAATTTTTAGCATGGATACTATTTGCATGCGTATCGATTTTAGAACAGCGAAGTCGATTCAAATTTTTTGTATTTATTCCTAGGTTGAAACGAATGACTTCTGTTTTTTTTTTTTTATAACAGGGAACTTAAATGAGGACAGTAAGACAAAGAAAATTTTTAAAAATGGAATAGAATTGGGAATATTCGGCACTGATTATCTAAGAACTAAAGATTCGAAATCTAAGGATCTTACTCCTGAGGACCTGAAATTTCATAGTTTGAAAGGTGAGGTTCTGGAATCGGATGATATGAAAGCTCACAATTTGAAAGTTGGGGATTTGAAATCGGATGATCTGAAAGCCAAAGTTCTGAAATCAGATGATCTAAAAGCGGTGGTTCTGAAATCGGACGATGTGAAAGCTGAGAACCTGAAATCTTATAATTTTAAAGTTGAGGATCTGAAATCTGATGATTTGAAAGCTGCGGATTTAAAAGCTCACAGTTTGAAATTTGATGACCCGAAATCTGATGATCTGAAGGCTGAGGTCCTGAAATTCGAGAATCTAAAACATAAAAAAGTTAACCTGAAAGCCGAAGACCTGCAAGTTGTCGATTTAAAAGCTGAGGATCTTCAACCTCGTAGCTTGAAAGCTGAGGATCTTCAACCTCGTAGCTTGAAAGCTGAGGATCTTCAACCTCACAGCTTGAAAGCTGAGGATTTGAAAGCTGACGATATGAAAGCTGAAGGTGAGTACTTTTTCTTTATTAATTTGTGTCTGCCTAACGTTTCAACGGACTTTCTATACCACCATTGAGGAAATAATATCCTCCCTTCATCTAGAATAGCCGTATCATTAGCCTTGAGGACCATGAAATTTTTTTCGAGATACCTATATGCCCATTTTCACACCAAAAATCTCGCAAAAGACGCCAATTCCGATATTTGAAATCTTAAAGTGGGTGTCACACCGGGAGCAGCGCGGCGGTTTTCGGTTGCCGCAGTGCGATTGTTCTTACAAAATTAAATCTATAAGTCACACCGGGAACGGCGCGGCACGGCTTTAAGTTAGCGGTGGTAAGCATAGTTTCGAGGTGCACGATAAGGACTACACAAATTCATGAAGCGGCGATGGCTTCACACTTTTTTCTTATTGCCTTTCAATGCATGACGAAGGCCTTACAATCCTTACTTCCCCTCTCTCCTCTCTAAAAATGTGGTTACCTGCTCATTTTTTTTTCTAAAATAATTCCTGGATATTTCGTTCTGTCCATTAGATCGATACCCATAGATCATCTTCAATGCTGGAATATTTCTTTTTTCTGCGTACCGTAGAGATCTGGTCGAAAATGTTCTCACAGATAATTTGGTACGATTGCTTTTAGATCTGCACACAAGTTTTCGTCAAATCACGTTTCGTCGAACCTCGAGTTTCCATTTCACCAATAACGGCTTAAAATTGTGCTCTCCTTCCGACCAGACACTAGGCTCTCAAAATATTGAAACATAATTTTAGTGATTTCTCAGACAAGTGCGATGCTGTGAATGTGATTTCTCAATTATTGGTGGGGCTACGTCCAGAGCTGAGCAATACTTAAGTGAAAAAAGACTTAAGTACTACTTAAAGTACATTTTCGTTACTTAGGACTTATTACTCAATACTTTTGAAATGTCTCTACTTAGTACTTGAACATAAGTACTTGCTTCGATTTATTTGTACTTAGACATAGTTTTGTACTTAAGTACCAAGATTTTTACATAGGTATTTCTGAGTCTATTAAGTACCTACAAATATCTAACTCTTCGTAGAAAAGCAAACACAATCTCTAGCGCAACTCCTTTTTTGTTGAGTTTTAAAGCACGCAAACAACTGTCAAAGAATATGACGCACTCACGCGTCAAGGCCAACGAGGTAATAACTAAAGGAGATGCAATCATATGTACGATCCGCGTACATGAGCGTACCCAAAATTGCCCTGCATTTGTGTATGTTTCACTCCGCCATTTTTGGTCTTCGCTGTCAAATCCATACTTAGGTTTGGATGGTTTTGGGCTTGGAGCATTGACGCAGTAAAACCCGTGAAATAACCGTAGGGGCCACGAAGCAAATATTACTCACAAACTTTTTACCACTGAACTTTTCTTCTTAATTATTAACTTTTTTACGTTCACGTTTGCAAATTCAGTAAATACTTAAAATAAAAGCGATTAAAATTGCGCATAGGTTGCACAATTGTGTACAGGTGTACATATTTTACGGCGCTTATGTACAAACAATATCAGTGTCATTGTGTTAGAATTGGGTACGTGATATTTTCTCATTTGCATCTCCTTTAGTTCTTACCTCGTTGGTCAAGGCAGAACCTTAGACAAACTAAAAACATACACACAAGACTGGGCAAGTAGAACAAAAACCAGTAACGTCCCGCTCGATTATAAAATCGACGATGCCTCGACTTGATGACATAACAACTGACATGTATAATATGGATTGCAAAAAGTGGGCTTACTTCTAAATTGCTGACTCTTTCGGCCTAATCACCAAGTACCAACTGAGAGAGAACTGAAAACAACAAATAAATAAGTGGATTCGTCGAAATAAATGTTTTTAAATTAATCATTTAGGGTTATTACTGACAAAAACTGTTTTATCAAAGACGATGTATTCATTAGATACGCAGAAGAATATCTAAATGTTTTATTATAATTACTTCCCGAGGTGTGTGCGCCAATGATTTTTTCAATGTTGGCACCGACATAAGAACTCTTTTTGACACAAGCAATTCTGCCCACGTGAAATAGAAACGTGAGCAGTCCATATTATATACGTCAGTGGACATAAGCAAGGGTAAACAAGCAATGCTTCGCTCCAATATAAAATCAACGATGCCTCGACCTGATGTAGACCTCAATTTTTTCTTAGAAATTTACTGGAAATTTTTTCCTTAGAATTATTATGCATTATTGGAGGCGATAATTGCTTGGGCGGACCTCTAATAGTTTTTGTGAGTGTATCAAGAAGAGATGAAAGTTATACTCTACTTGCAGCACCGAAAACTATGAAAAACTATAAATAGTAGCCACTGGTTACTATATATACTATAGTTTTCAAAACGAAGTGATTTATTAATATCTATTAACTGAATCATTATATTACTGCCAACGTACAAAGATTCTAAAAAAGTACTCAGTACTTTTTATAGACTTAGTACTTAGTTATATGTACTTTTCATACATGCGGTGCTTATACTTATGCTGAAGTACTCAGGCCTTGGATACTTATACTTGTACTTAAGTACTTTCCCTTTGGTACTTGCCCAGGTCTGGCTACGTCCAAGGTCAACTAGTTGTGAGCATAATTTTGACAATACATAGCTAGTGGAGGGAATAAACTCTTGAACCTCTTTACCGCTACATATTATAAATATTAGTTTCACAAACTTATTTAGATCGCCTCAACTCTTCCGGTATGAGGCAAGTACAAAATCTTTTGTGCCATAATGACTCGAAGGCGTATTGCTATTGGTCTAATAAAAGATAAGTTGAATATTCATGATTGAGATGGTTATTACTAGCAAAGGGTAGATCATAATCGATGAAGAGACAAATCACAGTATCTTAAGTCGAGTTATTCCCTTCTATCTGTTCTGACTACTTTCTAAAGAGATTATCATTTTCGTAGTTTGATTTCGGACTGGAAAAGTAATCAATTTAGCAAGATGTAATGTTAGTAAGTATCCTAGGTAGTCGAGTTTAACAATATTGAAAGAAAAATTAAAAAGAGAGTCAAACTAATACGACACGACCTCCATAAATCTAGAGGATGAAATATTTTTATATAAACTAATCATACTAAATTTTCAGAAGCTGATCAAAAAGAAGAAATAACTCCTAAAAAATCTGTTCAACTTACCGACTTGGAAGCATTTAACAATCAACAACCATCATCTAGAGATACAAATCCATCATGTCCAATTCAACCAGAATCATCTCAATCCGAAGACATTTTGTCATCTACTTTGTTCAATGCTTCTTTAATTTCAGATACTTTAGCAAGTCAGAATTTATCATTTTCTTCAGAGCGTCAAAATTTAAGTTTTCCATCTTATTTATTCGCTGGATTTCCAGATGAGCATAACAATGATATAAAACACAGTCCAAAATATTCGAAAATAATGCAAGAAACAATTTTTTCGGATGATGATGCTGATGAATGTATTGAAGAGAAGGAAGAAGATATGTCTTGTAAAAATAATGAAAGCATACGAACAATTCGAGAATGTCTTACTTCATATGAAGAATTCTTGGAGAGGATCACCAACAAAACACTAAATTTGAGTATATCCTTAGAAGAAATTAATTTAAAGGAAAAAACTAAAATAAATTTACCAAAATTAAATAAATCAACAAAATTACCGAATGAAGATTGCAGTAAAAATAAGTCTATCGCTAAAAACAAATCAGCAACGTTTGAAGATACAAAATTTTTTGTACCAGATCTTCCAGAAAAAGAAAATACTCTCGATCGTAGTAAATCTGATATTATTGATCGTCTTCTAGACAGTCCAATTACAAAGAAAATTTCTGCAGAGAAATCACGTTACAGTTTAGATGCCCTAAACGAAGAAGTTCGACAAATCAGGGAAGAACGATTCAAACAAGTTCAAGATTTAGCAAATAGATGTTATGCTCAGAAAGATCGATATAACGATTCACTTGAAGTCATCAATAATCAACTTGTTATTATTAAAAATGATTATAAAGATCTGCATGAACGACTCGGTAACGTTGAAGATATTTGTAATGAACTGGAATCGATTTCAATGATAAATAACAAAAGTGATGAAGCTAGTAGTTCAACGAAAAATATAATTCAAGTTGAATCGGAAGTGCCACAGAAAGATGTCGAATCTAATGATGAATTACAAGAGAATCCAAACATTTGTCGTGATATACAATTGTATTATCCGAAGCAGAAAATTGTAAATTTAGAAGAACACAACTTAATTTCCGGTAGTACATGCCCATCAGAACACAACAATAGCAGCATTCTTCAGGATAGTTTTGATAACTCAATCAATGAAGAAGATGATTCTAACAATGAATATTGTACACCACCATTGATAACAAATGAAACATATCATGAAACAGAAACCTCTGAAGATGTACTTGACTCCTTACAAGAAAATTCCGAATTCGCATCTCTTGAGAATGATGTTGTTTGCCTTCAGATTCATGAACCTATAAATTTGATGATAGATGATAGTGCTATCGATATGACAGAGGAATTATTGGATTATGCATCTGCACCAAATTATAAATTGGAGGAGCATCATTACGCTTATGATAGAAATGATGCTGGCGAAAAAAATACTACAAATTCTGCTCGCCCAGGAAATTCTACAGCTGAGTTTGAATGGATTAAATCAAGTATTTTCACTTTAGCCAAAGGAAGTTTCAGTGAAGAATTAAGAAAAGAAAAAAACGTTCAATCATCATCACTACCACTACAACTACAACCACCACCACCACCATACTGTTCAGATCCAGAAATCAATGAAATTCATAAAAAAATTGATGAAGATTTTCACAAAGATTTGTGTAGTGTTCTTATTGATGCAGCATTAGAATTCAAAGTTGCAGAGGCTATAGAAAAATATGGTGATCCTGATTGTGACTCTAAAATTGATCTAGAAGAAAGAACTGAAATATATTCGAAAGATTTAAAAGAACTTCTACCTGAAGATACAAGAAAAATGGTAAATACAGAAAATAAATATTGGAAACGATTTAGCGGAAGTATTGAAGACTTTCGAAAAACAATTGATCTTGATGAGAATCCTCATATAAAGAGACTTCATGAAATACTTAAATCACGGCGAACTGAATTACAGGATGATGATAGCAGCAGAGATAAAATGCTATTAGATTTGGTATTGGCAAATAAAGAATATTTGTTGAATCATGAAAAACCTGAAGCTAGAGAATTAGCTAAGAAAATATTACGGCAAAATGGAATTAATGATTTTGGTGACGATGCTTCTTCGTCAACTGAAGTGAATTTGTCCAATTCAAATAATTCGGAAATGAGTCGGAATTCAATTTGAATTTTGTTTGCTTGGTGGAAGGCTAATATACAATTTTTATTTTGTTGATGAAATATTTACTTTACTGTTTCAAGTTTGAATAAATATTCGAAAAAAGGAACAAAAAAAAAACAGTTTTTTTTATTTTTTGTATTTTTTGTTTCCTGGTAACAGAAACGTCCCGACGAGAAGGTTGTCTGAATCGCGGAAAAGGTACATAAGCCGAAAGTACTCAGCGAGACTTTTAATTTGATATGCATCACGCCATATTGGAACCACCCTTTCCCCACCCGTGGTGGTTCCTACCCCTCACCATAAAAGTATGTAGAGGAACATTTTCTTCTACGAATTTTAAGTGGTGAATTGGCGATAACAACAAGCATTGCCATTTATGGTCTCGAAAGTTCAGCCCGTCGAGGCCAAAAGACGAAGAAGTACTTGGAACAGAGACTGCATCAATTGTGGTAGATTCTAGAGTGAACTGGAGGCCAACATCTAAAACTGGGTCAGCAGAAGGAGAAGAATTATTGCCACGCCCTATGTTCTTCGATCGTTCAGAGTAGTGATTCTCAAACTTATTTGGTCTACCGACCCCTTTTCAGAAGAAAATTACTTAGGGACCCTTGGAATTCTACATTCTTTAAGCAAATAAGCAGAAAAATTTATGTATATATATATGTTCCACCTATGTTTTTAAATATAGTAAAGAAAGATGTTGTAAATAACACACTTTGAAGATTAAAATAACAAAATTATTTATTAAATTGCCGACTCATGCTGAACTTCTCCGACAATATTCTACACGTTTGCCTACCAACACTTGTTTCTTAAGTCCTGTAAGTGGACTTATGATTGGTTATAAATGTTATAAAGCAGATGAAATAGGAACGGTTTTTCTAAATCTTTTTATCTTCTTTTCCTTCTTTATAATTTCACCGCTCTCCTGGATCGTTCCAGCGCCTCCCAAGGGGGCAGTATCACCCACTTTGGGAATCATTGGGGATTTATGATGATAAAAACTATATTGCTTAGACGTACACGTTGCCGTATACATACTTCACCGTTATGTCACTTTTTGTGGATGACCCACTCGGGGGGGGGGGTTCCTCCCCTCCAAGTGTCTGTCATCAGTTTCAAGTGCAGCATGTACACCTAGGCATTGATGAATGAAGATGAAAACACTTGTGTTCGAGATTTTTCGAGAATCCTTCGCTTTAGCGAAATGCAATTTTCAAAATCTTGAATTACTCGTACAAAAAAAAAAAAACACTGAAAATGAATTCGAAACAACTTCGAAAAAAATGACGAATTGTTATTACAATTCGATAGAGAAAGCTGCGCTACCTTGAATGATATCATTTTCGATTTAGCTGCCACCTATAGGCATAATTATCTACAAAAAAAAATTTAACTTGGGAAAATAATCAAATTCCTCCTATAATTAATGTAAAACAAATTCTCATAAACAAACGAGTGCCGCACAACTTTTACTCTCGTCTTCAATACTGCTCGTGAGCAGTTATTAAATTATTATTAATGTAGTTTCCCATTTCAAGCGGTTTCTATCGATAGACATAAAAACTTTGTTGCATAAGTTCAGTCGATTAAATCACCTCTTTCATTCCATAAAGCCAATTATTTCCAAAAGAAAATGATTCCATCCAAGTCGAAGAGGCCGGTGCGCCATTAATCACATTAAAAGTCATCAAGTCAAATCATGTGCCTATTATCAAGTCATTAATTTGCATATTTGGTACAGTGAACCAGTTAAATCCAGTATCGAAGAGGAGAGAAGGAAAACTGTAATTAACCCTGGGATTTGTTTTATTTCTTAAATTCAGATCGCACATAATCCAGTTAGATCCGGTTATCATGTACGCAAGGGTTATCGTAGGTCAGGATTGCGCTTATATAATCAACATAGCCAGCCGCCTAGAAGACTTATTTTTGTGTGTTGTTCAGTTCGCGTCAATTGCGGGTTTGGAATATTGCGTTTACGAAATAACATGAAAATTGTAATTCATTTTTTTTTTAATTACTAATTAATTGTGACTGCTCCATTTGTACAATCTCTGTTATTTTCAGCAGTTCTTACTGGTATAACTACAGAGTGGAATGGGGTTATCGAAAGTAGCCCTGAAAGTAGTCCAAAGATATTTTTACAGTAATTCTATGGATTCTGGACATGTGAAGTAGAAGTGATTTTGATTAATAATGAATTAATGGGTAATCAGATATGATTGGACAAATTTAACAGAGGCACGTACTGTACGGGATCTATTCTTATATTATATAGATAGATCGCAAGATTTTGACTTCAAGAAACCAGAGCTTCGGAAAGGAGTTGATGAGGAGGAGATGAGTTATATAGTACCACATTGAACCTCATTATCTGCCCAAAAAAATTTATATTATCACCACAGGGTGTATCATTCAGAAATTAAAGGGTGACATTCTATTGCTTTCTGAATGAAACCTTACTTCAGTTGCGACAGTGAGTGTTTATTAATCGCTCGTCTATCAGTTTGCATATCTGATATTTTCTTGCTTTTTTTTTTACAATGTTGCCAAAGCTCAATGAATACCATGTAATGCCGATAGAACAGACTTGATAGAAACAGAAAAATGGCTACGTAATTCAAGATTGTGTCATACATATATCTTTTGGATTGTTGTAGTCTCGCAACGTGGAGAAGGACTTGATGTTTATCTCATGGTATCTTTGCATTGTAAATGATATCAATAGCAAAAACCGGACGTAGACGCCAAAACGTCTGAATTGAATTGAACAGATATTTCCCCGGCTGTGCATGTCTTTATCTCGGACTCCTATAGTTCCTGCGCTTTACGTAATTTTTATATTATTTTAGTTATTACAGCATCTTGAATTTATGACATTTTTTTACACTCTAAGAATAAAAATAAAATAAATCCTAGAAAAGGTTTATTTCCTAGTGTGTCGCAGATTATTCAATACACATCTCGATCTTCGCAATCAATTAATTATGGCCTATACAGGGTGCTTCCTCAATAATGGTCAATCGAGCAGAAGGTACAGTAGGCACAAAAATCAGAATTTTTTTAGTTTAGACCACAATAACTCCTGAGAGGAGAGGCCGGGCTGGTTGAACAATCGTTGGAAAGGTCATGGAGTTTGGCATACAATCAGCTTTAGACGGTGACCGTACACCCTATATAATAGAGTTTTTTGTGAAAAACTAATTTTTTGTTAATCACCCTGTAACTCCGAAACGGTTGATATGGCCCCCGCCTCCGTCATACAATTTTTTGTATTTCTAGGTGGGTACTATAACCTCTTGCTCTATTGACCACCATGGAGGAAACACCGTGTATATCAGAAAAGTCATCTATTAATTGTGTTCATTATAATTATCATCTTTTCATGCCGTTTTCAATTCGCTCTAGGATCTTCCAGTATAGTCTACAATTCTTCTCTATATAAACCTTACTCTCCCTATATATGTCAGCTTCCTTGGGGATTCCAATCTACGAATTGTTTGACAATATGTATTGTCATAGCGTAGTGCGGGCAATCCAATTCCACTAGAGAGGAATCTTTGTTCGATTCTACGATAAGAAAAAGATTGAGTTCGAAAAAATATTATGAACAAAGAAATCAAGTAGGGAGTTTACAGGCAAAACTAATATATGAAGATCATTATTAATAATAAAAATATTGTTAAGGTGAATATACGCTATTAAGTTAGAAACGAGATTACAATAATTTAGCAAATTGAAGCTATATTCGCCATCTCCAGCTATAGAGCTCTTTAAGAAAATCAACATAGGCAAACCTTTATACCTATCTCCATAGATCTATGTATGTGCACTGAGCTATCCAGCACTACACAAATATATCACCGGTAACATTTTCTATAACTTGTATACAAATTTTATATAATAAGCACCTAACTCCCACCATTTCGCCATCTGAACACCGGGATATGCAAATGCATCTAACACAAATCATCCAATCTGTATAAAATGTGACTCCAACCCGGCATATGTAATTACTACCATACAGCATGATTCTAACTGTTGGAAACAGCAATAAACTCGACACATCAATTATTTGCGCAAAACGCCATCGCCTTGAAACTTGCAGAGAGCGCAGCAGGAAAGTGAAAGAATAGATTTGGACATGCAGGTACGCGTCTCACGCTCTATCTATCCATTAGCAATACGTTTACCTATGAGACTGCATTTTTATGCCACCTGTTCAAGGTAAAGCTAAAATTTGCTAGGCAAGAGATTAGATTAGATTTGAGGAGGGGTGTTCAAGCATTAGCCTCGCATTCACTGCAACCCGAAAGATCTATTGTGAGTCCCCGTTCAAATTACTACCCTTCTAGGTTTATACTGTTAATAAAGTCTAGAATCATTCTGGGATTTAGGATCCAGACTTAGTTTGGTGGAGAAAAAGCATATTCGAGGTTGAATAATCTCCGTCTCATCAATTCTTCACAGATGGCGGTACCGTCCCAATCTCTAGAGACTAAATGCCTTCACCATAAAGTTATTCTCTTCTGTGTACTATGACCATAGTAATTGAACAGGTAACGAGACAGGCGATGAACTTACTAGAAAGAAGGAAATCAGATACGAATTTAGGTCTAGATCAGAAAAATCTATAGGAAGATGTTTAGAATTTTAGAATTCAGATAGAATGAGAGTTTTATAGGCTTATATACTAACGAATCGCAGATGGAAGAACTATCTACCCCTGTGATTTTAAGAAAGTTACGGCCCGAAATCGCCGTACGCAACTTAATTACAGTACTAAATGCAGAACGGATACATGCCCCATATTTAATGACTTCTGAAAAAAGGTCATCGTTCAAAATCCTATTTCTATCAAACAAAGGAGAAGCACACAAGTTGGATAATTACTTCTTCTGTGAATTACGAGTTCTAGTGGACAAAATATTGGGAAACTTAATAACATTGATTAACTATTGTGGCTAGCTCTAGTTTACCCCAACTAAACAACTATGTAAATATCTAGCTTAAGTTTAGAGATGAGATGCCATCATAACAGATCACTCAAAGATCAATGTGTAGCCGATCGTCAGACAACTCGATAGACTGAACTCTAAACCCTTGCTTAACCTCAGTTACCATCATTTCGTAGTTAAAATTTGCAAGTTTGCACTAAGCACAGAACAGCAGAGTATGAACATAAAAATTCAAGACTTTTACAGAATGCCAAACTCCTTCTATCGATCATCACCATCAAATCGATAAAAATCTGAAATCAGAGGAATTAAATTGCACTCTCAGTTTTCATGAAGAGATAAAAAATTATGGTTAAAAGATTTTCACAAAAATCGTTGTTCAGTGGTCTCATATTGACCGCAAGTTACCTTCTTCATATGCATCCATTATGTAGTCTACACATTCATTCGCGATCGATTGATGGACAACAACTGGACAACAGATATCACCCGAACTCAATCCAGTTTTTTTCTTTCACGCGCCGCATAAACAACTGATAATAAGTCGTTCCTCACAAGTCACACCATAATCATATCGAGGAGCACAGTTTTTTGTTTTTACAACAGCTGAGGGAAACAAAACGATCTTTTTTTTTTAGAAAAACGAAAAAGTATAAATAAAGTGTGAATTGAAGATTTTCGATCAATCGTAAGAAAATTTTCTTCATAACGGTTACTGCGCGGATAGTCACATCTTTCGAGATTTATTGGTGATCAGATTTTCTTCGTGTACCTACTACACAATAATCTTATTATAGCAGCTAAGTGGATTACAATGGGCGCTTTAGAAGTTAGTATCTGGAATAGAATAAGATTTTTTTTTTTATGTTTATGTGTGTGCTATTGTGAAAAAGTGATTATTTTACCTCATTCATAAAAAAATATTTTTGCATATTTCTCATAATCCAACCACTCTCGATTACGTGTTTTTATGGCAGCATAGCATACTGAATGTGGTGAAAGTTGAAAGATCTAAAGGTCTGCACGATAGCGCGTGGCCATAAAAATTTATTGTGTTAAGTAATTTCATGATAATCGGTTACAGATTTCATTTTTTTCTCTTTTTCTTATACAGCAATTGCGAATAGCAATTATAGGACAGAGCAATTTTGCAGCTGATGTATTGGAATTATTGCTGGAAAAAAACTATTCAATTGTTGGAATATTTACAATTCCTGATAAAGGTAATCGGGAAGATGTTTTGGCAACTACAGCAAAATCCCATAATATTCCTGTTTTTAAATTTTCATCATGGCGACGAAAAGGTATTGTAATACCAGAAGTCCTTGATAAATATAAAACAGTAGAAGCAAATTTAAATGTCCTTCCATATTGTTCACAATTCATACCAATCGAAGTAATTGATGGTGCCCAATTGGGAAGCATTTGTTATCATCCATCTCTGTTACCTAGACATAGAGGAGCTAGTGCAATATCATGGACATTAATAGAAGGTGATGAAATTGCTGGATTTTCAATTTTCTGGGCCGATGATGGTTTAGATACAGGACCAATTCTACTACAAAAACAATGTCCAGTAGAATGTACTGATACTCTTGATAGTTTATATAAACGCTTTCTATATCCTCAAGGTGTTACAGCAATGGGTGATGCTGTTAATATGGTAGCAAAAAGATGTGCCCCAAAAATTCCACAAACAGAAATCGGTGCTACTTATGATCCGGCTATGTTTAAACAAGAGAATCAAGTGATTCATTTAAATCAATCAGCTCATCGAATTTGGAATTTCATAAGAGCACTTGATTCAGTTCCTGGAGCTTTAGCATATGTACAAAATGATGATGGCAGCAATGATATACCAATTCGTCTATTTGGAGCTCATATCTGTTCATCTAAACCAGTTAATGGACGACCATTAAAAATAAAAGGTCATCAAAAGACAGCATTTGTACATAAAGATGGTCTTCTAATTGAAGGATCTGATGGTAAATTTGTTAATATTAAACGTATTAAAAAGGACAATAAAATGATTCCTGCAAGTGAATGGTTCGAACAGGCTACAGCAAAAGCAGATCTTGAATTAACCGAAGAAGAATTGATTAAAAAAGAAATGCTACAAAATATTTGGCATTCAATTTTGAAAGTTTCCATTGAAGATGAAACTGATTTTTTTGCTTGTGGTGCTGCATCAATGGATGTAGTTAGGCTAGTAGAGGAATGTAAGGATGCATTTGATATTCCATTAGATGTTGAAAGTGTTTTTATGGCACCGACATTTGAAGATTTTTTCACAGAATTAATTAAAGGATTACGTCAAGGATCAACCGGTTCAAATGTCAATGTATATTTTGATGGTCTTATTTTACATGCTAATAAACGTGAAATATCAATTCCAACACAATTATTCATTAATGGAGAATTTATAGATGCTGAAGAACAGTCAACACTTGATATTATAAATCCAACAACAGCTGAAGTACTTTGTAAAGTAGCAAAAGCTTCAGTGAATGATGTTAATATAGCTGTAGAGGCAGCTGAAAAAGCATTTAATGGTGTCTGGAAACAAATATCTGCCCGACAACGTGGTCAACTTATGCAAAGATTAGCTAAACTTATGGAAGAACATAAGGAAGAGTTAGCTACAATAGAAGCAGTCGACTCTGGTGCTGTTTATACTTTAGCGCTAAAAACTCATGTAGGAATGTCAATAGATGCATGGAAATATTTTGCAGGATGGACAGATAAAATTGAGGGTAGTACAATACCTGTAAGTCCTGCTCGACCTAATAATGTTTTAACATTTACTAAAAAGGAGCCTATAGGGTGAGTGTTTAATATTTTTTGTTTGTTTCCAAAACTATACTATCATTAACCTATTTGTTTTTTTTTTTTTATAAAGTGTATGCTGTTTAATCACTCCATGGAATTATCCACTTATGATGCTTTCATGGAAAATGGCTGCATGTATTGCAGCCGGAAATACATGTGTAATTAAACCTGCTCAAGTTTGTCCATTGACTGCACTTAAATTTGCTGAATTAACAATAAAAGCTGGATTTCCTCCTGGTGTTATTAATGTTATAACCGGTACTGGATCTGTAGCTGGTCAAGCACTGGCTGATCATCCAAAAATTAGAAAACTTGGATTTACTGGTTCAACACCTATAGGAAAACATATAATGAAATCATGTGCAGATTCAAATCTTAAAAAATGTTCACTTGAATTAGGTGGTAAAAGTCCACTTATAATTTTTGCTGATTGTGATCTTGATAAAGCAGTGAAACAGGTAAAACTATAACAACGCATATTCATCTGAAAGTAAATTTTTTTTTTTATATATATTTATTAATAAAAAAAAATTTAATTCTACTAGGGTATGTCTTCAGTGTTTTTCAACAAAGGTGAAAATTGTATAGCTGCTGGACGATTATTTATCGAAGATACAATTCATGATGAATTTGTACGACGTGTTGTGAAAGATATTAAAACAATTGCTATTGGTGATCCTTTAAATCGATCAACTGCACATGGTCCACAGAATCATAGAGCTCATTTTGAAAAATTGCTTGAGTTTTGTGAACGTGGTGTGAATGAAGGGGCGAAATTAATTTACGGTGGAAAAAAAGTTTCAAATATGAAAGGATTTTTCTTTGAACCAACAATATTCACTGAAGTCGAAGATCATATGTATATCGCTCAAGAGGAATCATTCGGACCGATAATGATAATTTCGAAATTTCATGGTAGTGATATAGATTCTGTAATGACGAGAGCTAATCAAACTGAATATGGATTAGCTAGTGGTGTTTTTACAAAAGATATTGCCAAAGCTTTAGCATTTGCTGATCGTATCGATGCTGGAACGGTGTTTATTAATGTTTATAATAAGACTGATGTCGCTGCACCATTTGGTGGATTCAAACAAAGTGGTTTCGGTAAAGACTTAGGTCGAGATGCTTTAAATGAATATTTAAGAACGAAATGTGTTACTATTGAATATTAGAATTATTTTTATTATTATTAAGTGTTAGGTATTTTTTTAATAAAAATTGTTTTTATTTATTTTATATAAATACTATGTGTTTTATGGGAATGTTTTTTCTGGGTATTCAAGGTGAATAGGAGTTAATAACGTTGATGAATATCATGGCCGTCTTCAGCCAAGCGGGTGCCCTGGTCACTTTAAGTTATGGAGGATCCCTAACAGAAACTATTTTCTAAAATACTTTAGGTTATGAACAGGAATAATAACGTAAATTATGTTATTGCCTATCGCGCACTGTGGATTTTTTGTCCGGTATCTATACATATTCTCACCGCCGTCAATTCCACAGACTTTAATGTTAATGCGCACATGAAGTGACGTGACTTTTTGGTTACTCCGGCTAACACCTTTTTTGTAACGAACTATCACCGCGCCTTCACTTCAAATTTATATGAATGTGCATACACTGGTAACATTTTTGCCGCTGCTTGCCCGCCATTATTTTCGGAGGCATTGTAGAGCTAGGAAAAAACTTGCGCGCATCGTTTATTAAAATTTCTGCTGCAACGATAGTTTGAAAGGAAGATACAAGAAGTCCAAATAGGACCAACCCCAAACCACAAAAATTTGAAGGAATACTCTGATGCAATTTGATGATAAAAATGGGGGGACAAAATGATTATAGACCTTAGAGTTACAGCAAGTCTCTCTTCGGATTCAATTGATGATCGCATATTGGTCCTGTGATAAGTTATATCAGGTCTCAAGATCTGTAGTAAGTCATCAAAGCTTTCAATATCGAGAATTTTTCAGGATACAGCAGTTCATCAAACATTAAGTGAAATTTTCCTTTAAGCAGACTTTCACTACAAATTGGAAGGACCGAATAGCGTTTCTTTCGTTGATATTTTCTATATCCCTAGAACTAGCTATTAATAGGTTGCCTTACTGGTTGAAAAATTGGTCTTCGGTTGGTATACTATCTCAGGGACTTGGGACCCTATGAATCGCGGGGTCCTGGGCGTAAAGATAGCACTGGTGGAAATAATACATTTTTGGATTTCCTAAGTTACATATAACCAGGTGCAGATGTTCAAAGCCTGTGCAGAACTGGTGAGTAGGTGTGCTCTTTTTATTCAGGGATTTAAGTTCAGAGACAATTTTACTCTGACTCGTGATTTAACATATTTCTCTCACATTGACTTTAGCCCTTGTGTATAGAAACTACACTGCCAAGCTATAGACGCACCATGTAATAGTTCGGTAGCTCATTTTGTATCAAGAAAGAAGGAAATATGTGATGGCAATAAACATCCGCCTTCTTTTTATCTGCAAAAAACATCTGGACCGTTATTTCACCTTTAGATAATTTATCAAGATGATAACAAATTTTGCCTTTATGGTTCAGATAGTCTGTGCGGATATTAGAGGGACCTGCGGAAAGAGCCACAGAGTTTTCAAAGAAGATTTTTTTAAGGTGTGTTATTTTGATCGCATGGGAAGCCTTTTGAGTACATGGAACCATCGAATTGGCCTTTTCTTCTTATCGTATGAATAGCCTGGAGTACCGGAAGGTCTTCAGCCAAAACAGCTTTTTGTATTTTGCGTACTATTCTGTCGATAATTTAATTTATCAATAGAATAACGCCATGATCCACATAAGGAACTCAATAAAATCAACCTTCTCGGCTGATCGACCCGTTCTCTTGATGCAAACCATATGGGGGATGGTTAGTTCGAATAGTTTATAAAGATGTCAAGCAATTTAACACCATCAGTAAGCTTAAAGATACCCTTGAAGCTGCTTGACTAACCTTGACTATACAGAATGTTTAGACCATTCGTGGAATCAATGCCAAAAAGGCTTCTGGACATCGTGGTGAACAAAGGTTTAGCTAGTGATTATTAATAAAAATTATTTATTAATTTATGTGCAGTCTCATTATTGCTAAATTAAATAAAGTTATGTGCGGCTATAATATTGTAACACTCATTGCCTCAATTTTTTATAGAATTACTCCACAAGTATCGTTCTAACGACAAATCCTTACTTGGTGTCAGCGATAACAAGAAGGCAGATGTGTATGCCATAATATATTTCTCTCTTTCTTGCTACTGAGATGGGCTACCGCACTATTGCGTGGTGCGTCTATAACTTTGCAACGCAGTGTAAAAAGTCATTGCGAAAATGCGTCCTGGTTATAATATCAGTTTTCAAGGGATAACAGGATCGTTCCACAGAAAATCGACAAATATTGTGTAAATTTGTGCATCGTTCATATCCGATTTTAATGAAAGTTTACAGGCAGGTTGGTTTTATTGTTAATAGTATGTTACTAAAATATATTTCGTTTTTATCCATTTTTAACGGAGATATGGTATTTTGAAATTTGTAAAAAGTGGCAAATTTTGCTTGGTAGGTGTAACTTCAAAAATTTATATCTCAGGACATACATATCGCAAGCCCATGAAACAAATTTCATTTAAGGGAGCTTTAGAGTTTCTGCTAAAATTAGTGGAGATCCTTTTTGGAAAATTTGTTTTCACGGATAATGGATATGTCCGTTACCCTTGAATATCTCAAAAAGCGCATTCCCGATTGTTTTTATTTATTTGCATTTTAATCCTTAATGTGTTTTGAAGAAGCTGTAGAAAAGAGAAAATTGAACTCCTTGAAGTTTGGATGGAGTTATTTTTCAAATATACATATATAGTTCAGAAAACTTTGAACGAAAATTGATGATGTGTGGAGTTGTCAGATTATATATAGTGTGTTCGATACATAAAAAGGATGGAGTATGCTAATGGATTCTTTGGAGTGTCTTGCTCATACTTTTGTTTAGACCCCTTCCCTAAAATCATCATTATGTTTGAAAAAGTTTTGTCCTTTCACAGCTATCGCAGGATCAAACTTGGCCACTGGTTTCAAAAATTTCATATCGGATATGATCCATTTTTGTAATAATTTATTGCTTGACAAGTCGCTCAAATTATTCAAAATCAAAGAAGTTTTAAATTATATACAATACAAATTCCAAACTGTATATACACCAAAACAAGAATTGTTCCTGGATGAAGGTATAATACCTAGGCGAGGTAGATTATCTTTCCGCAACTATAATCCCACAAAACTAGTAAAATATGGAATGCTGGTGCGAATGATCTGCGAAGGAACATCAGGATAAATTTTTAATTTTCAAGTATATTCAGCCGCAGAAGCAAAGTTACCAGATACAGTTTTATCAATTTAAGATCCCTATGTGGGATTCCATCATCATATTTACATGAACAATTACTACAATAGCGTACATACAGCCAAATTACTGCTACAGAAATTGCGGAACAATTAGGGCAAATAGAGAATTTTCGCAAAGTTTGAAAAATATCACATTGACAGAACATTATATAAAATTTGTGAGAACTATGGCAAGCGAAGAAAAACCGAACAGTAAGAACCGCTTCAACCATTCATTCGGCAGAAATGGTAAACGTTTCACATTTATCAGGAGAGAAAACAAAACCCAAAGCTGCGTGGTATACAACAAATACATATAAAAGGAAGGAGTTGTTTGTACACCAATATATGTCTTATTATAATATTCTTCAAAAAAGCACCAAATGGACAACAAAAGCAGTCCTTTGTTTTTTGAATGCTGCTCTTTTTAATTCATTTCTAGTACATAGAAAAATAAATAATAATAAAATGACATATAAAAATTTTTTACGTAAAGTTGCAATAGCAACACACGAAATTCAAAATTCAGACACCAAAGAGGCCGGATTTCCGAATACCCGGATATACAAACTATCCGATTCCTAAAATCCGGATCTAGATCGAAACTATCCGGCTTCTCCCGTGTTTCATATTCTCATCATTAGTCTTATTTCCTCTCAATTTCTTAAGATTTAGAAATGAAATGTTCGATTGTATTACCCTCTACCTAAGCTAGCCCCTCCAAAAGGTCCTAATGACTTTCGATTAATTAATATTCTATGATTTTTTTTATCTAAGTTGCTTAAGATGCTTTTATTAAATTTATTATACTTGATCAAATTACTTAATAGTAGTCAAAAGCGGAATAACGAAGGACTCTATAATTTCTCTTTATTCATCGGTATGTACTATACATAAACTATTTCTTCGAAGCTATCGAAATCTCTCAAGTATACTGACGACCAACATTGAAATTTATTTGGACAGTCCTACTGCTCTGGTAGAGAACTGAAAAATAGAACATCTCTGAAATCATCATAGCAATTTGAAATTTAACACCACTGTCTTATGTTAACCGTGTTAAATACCTAGGCATAATGATTCACATCGCAATGACTTGCTGCAATCACATTTGGACAACCTTAGGAAAATTATATTGAGTAAATTACCCGTATACTACCTTGTATATTGTGTTCAAAAGTTAAAACACTTAGTTTACTCCATTTTATTATTGTAAGCATGAAGAAGCTAAATATTGTATTCTACGATTCCAGCTAGTTGGATTGCTTCGGAGACTCTTGCTGTTCATGAACAAATTTATTCATACTTAAATGCCTTCAATTTTTGTACGATATTCTAGGATTTGTTGTTGGTCTCTGTCAGGCAATTACGATTGCCATTCAGTTCTATACAATTTTGGAACGCTATTAATTTGCTATCACTTGCTCGATTCTGGAAAAATCATCCAGTGGAATTGCAGAGCATCAACTCGACCGATCTCTTTTAAGGATCACTCACCATCCATTTGCCCTATATTCTTGTTGCTCTTTATACACAAAAAAAAAACCAAGTTTAAACATTAGCTTCGATTTATTGTGTCTGCATCATAAGATCGAAGAGCAGTTTTTATTTCAATTTGACAATCAACAAACTGATACGTGAATTTATGTTCAACTCTCAAAGCTTCATGTTGAAATTCATGCTGCAAAGCGCTCACCAGTTATGCTTTTCATCTCAATTGGATATAATATCAATAATCCTAGGTTAGGTTAGATTTAGGTTTCGAACCATTTTTATTACTCATTATCCTCGATATTTCTATGGCCCAGGTACTCAGCATAGCGTCACCTTATGCCATATGGAAATCTCTTTTAGGCTGTCTTTGCACGACTGCACCAGCTTTGATTTTACCACCACAGCGTCCAACGGCTTAATAGCCACTTGAGTATCAATATATGTATATTTAGATACCAGCTGTATCGCTTCATGGATTGCTGCCAACTCAGCCTGGAAAACACAACATTTGTACGATTTATATGATTTGTTCCAGTGACAGTTGTTGAAGTATACTCCTGCTCATGTAGCTGCACTCGTCTTAGTCACATCCGTAAAAATAGAAATGTCTTTTCTACAATTCCCTCATTCCCCTTCCAGTCGCTTGAAGTAAGTATCGATATAATCAGCAGTTCACTAAAGCATGCGACAGAAACTTGGGTGTCTGTCACTAGATTGCCGTCAATGCAGCTCAACGTCCGAAAGATTCTGGAATGTCCACATTTCTTCTCCTTCCACCAACCCATTGCTTTAAGTCTGAGTGGGCTGGTAGCCGCTATATGTCTACAATGGAGGCAGTCGGCAGATCAAGCATTACTTCCAATGGTAACTGACCCTTTGAAGTGTTAACTGGACAATCGAATTTCGAAAAAATAAACAATTTGAATACAAACATTTAAAAAAAGAAATATTTACTCCGATCATAAATAATAATAAAAAAAATGAGTCAATAATATGGAGATAAAACTAACATTAGCTTAACATAAAAAATAAAAAAGATTTTTATCAAATAATGCTGAGCATAAAAGATTACACATTACATACGCGAACGACCATCATCATGTCATCACTAATATTTTCAACAAAGATGCCAAATCAGGACAAGCTACACGTAATCGTTTCCTCAATTCCTCCTGTTTACATTTTTCACTCTCATACTGGCCATCTCCATTGATATGATTCATATCTAGAAATGCAAGCGCATTTCGTAATTTAAACGTATTCTTGACACGCTTAAGTTCGTAAATTTTATTCTCAATAACTGGACAGCGAATAGTATTATTGAAAATGCCTGATTTAAAAATTGTTTTGAAGAAAATCTCCAGTATATCGGACATTTGCATCGCAAGTTGTTTCGGTAGAGGCAAATCCTTGCAGAGAGACTTGTATTTTCTGTTAATACAAATTTTTAATTACTTATTTATCGCTGGTCTTCTATGGATTCAAAAAAATATGAAAATTATAAACAACTCACGTTAGAAGCAACCTGGAGACTTTGTTTATCAGAACATAGTCGGAATTTATTAATATATGATGAAAGACTCCGATTGGAAGTAAGCAATCGATATCGACATCTGTCTGGTTCTCGACTGTTGACAATAAAATGTGGTGATCAACGATTTCATGCAAAATCACTGAATTTTCTGGGAATAAAATGTGTTGATATATTTGCATTAATTTCTGTAACAGCAACATTATTATGATTTTACCATTGTTCATGCTGACAAATAGTAAGCAGAAATGTTTGAAACATTTTTCCACACGTTGAATATCTTCTGGTTTAGGTTTCAATGGTGGTTGACAACTATCAAGAATCGGTGGATTCGATAAATATTTCACCTGAAAGAATGTTGGATATTTTATTTCACTGCTGGAACATAACAATTGAAAGCATTGAAGCACGTTAAATGTAATGCACGAGCTTGTTAAATTATTTTATTCCAGAAACATATATAAAGGAGCTGACATGTATCATAAGAAATCGTGATATCAATCAGTTATGAGTTGGGTAATGTCCTGGTAGAGTAAGATTAAAATGTTGGAGTTTTAACACTTTTAAGTTAAGAGAAAGGGAAAAAACACCAATGTAGTCCTGAACGCTTAAATTTCAAAATATCTTTGCAACTGTTTACAGGGATAGGTCAATTTGTTTGGTTAGTTGCAAGTAGCTATTAATGGGATTGTCATCTCATAGATATAAAAAAAATCTTGTCAAATTTAAAGGCGAAGAGTTTTCTATGAATCCAACATGAGCTATTGCTCATAAACGCCAGACGAACGCTCTAACAAAGTTAAAGATTGACCCTTAACATTCTCTACCCCTTTCATGTATGTAGTTCATGTAGGAGGTATGAGCAAAGGAATCTGTAACGTCTAGCAGAGAGGGCCGGATAGTGACAGAGAAAGTGAGTCACCCTTTCGGATTCCTGCTCGCATTCTGCGACTAAGCCTAAATGTTAGAAGAGCTCAGGAACTCAACGTGGTAGAAATTTGACTGTTTTTTGTGGTTTGACATTGTATTATTTATTTATTTAACATTGCATAACTTAAGGCATATAATTATCATAATAAGATTTCTATATTGTATGAATTTTATTGTTGAGCTGAAATGTAGTAGGTGGTGTTTGACAATGTTGGAAAATTTTTGAAATGTATGTTATGTAGTATAGAGTTAGCAACCCTGCAACCCCCTTCTCATACCAGCAAAGCTGACTGAAAGGGATTGAACGACATATACTTTAAAGAAAAAAGAAAAGTAAATTAATTAAGTGTGAATAATGTAGATGCCTTGTGGACATGAGTAAAATAATAAATAAATAAATAAATAATTCTCTGCATACAGGATTGTCAACAAGTCCCATCACATGTAGGTGACGCCAGAGTAATAAGTGTCTAGTGGGATTTGACATGAGAGCTCTCGGCCTTGTTAGTTCCAGTAGCTTTTTTGTTAAGTTTTTGTTAGGTATTCCCCACAATATTTTTTTAGTTTTACCCGAGGAGTCATTTAACCGAAGACGATTGCGTTGGTAGTCAGCCAGCCAAAAATCTTAGAACTGAGTGCTCTGGTGCAATTACGTTTGGGTGCGGCGATGACGGGAAGGGGGGGGGGGTCCGAAACTTTTTATATTATATTGCTGTGGCCATAGGACAAGTGCCTCATTACAACGAGACTTCAAATTGTAAGGGTTTCAGCAGTCGCTCAGCTACCGAAGCAAGGATGCGCCTCAATTTCAGCTTGAAAACCAGCGACGTAGTTTTCTCGATGTATGATGGCCATTTCCACATGACGGTCCTCGCAGAAAACGCTTTCTGCGGTGTTTTCCTCCTATTAGAAGTCATCTGTGTAAATGAAAATTTGAAGCACAGATTGTGGTACCCATTCTGCCCTAGATGGAATTTTCGCCTTAAAGTTGCCTTTTAGCGAGGTCTCAAAGAGGTGATCGCTGTCCATGTTGATATCAGGTACGACCGACTGTACACATATTCAAATATGGATTCGTGTGGAACTCTTGTTCCATCCAGTTTTAGTTGTTAGTGTTTTTAGGATAACTTCAAGGTCCCGAGCGCTACTTGACTTGAGTGCGCCGCTTACCCTAAGAATGCATTTTCTCTGAGCCTTTTCCGATATCTTATGATGATTGGCGAGATCCATTGATTTCTACCACACTATAGTCATTGGTTAAAATGCATCGAGTACTAAAGTAGTATATATATAGGATCTCCATTGTTTTAGGCGTATCCACTTTTTCTACTGCTCTGCGACTCATTGCGAATTCTCTAAAAGCTTTATTCGACCTGTCTTCTAGATAACTAAAATCACTCTCTGCGTCTTTGTAATACATTGAAGTTCTTTGTAATTTTTGTATAGCACTGATAATGCCCATCAGACATATGTGAAGCATAAGCAAATTGATATTCTATCTGATCAATTACTTTCACACATTGTCAAATTTAGTGTTAAGTTATAGCGCATTCATCCTTTTTTCTACTGTCGTTTGGTGTATAGATAAATTTTCTACATATTATTCAATGGTTAAATGATCGTTTCTTGCACCGTGAGTTGAAGGCTCTCTTTTGGACAATATTCAATGAAGTTAAGGCTGTGCGATCAGCGCCGGCCCAGATATGGGAATTGTTTTCTATTCTAGGTCTGATGAGACACCTTTGGATCTTAGATACATTGAATTCGACGCGATTCGAATTGCCCCAAGCGAGGATAATGTCAATATCGTTATTCAATGATCTAATCACGCAATCTCAATTAACACATGTGGCATTCCATCTGGAGTTTGCAGGATTGTCAAAGGAGTAAAAGATAAATGAAGGATACTGTCATCAACAAAACTATGGATACATCGGCATTTATAAGATGAGGTTCAGATGTAACGCCATCTAATACAACACGTATTAGGCGACCAGAAAGAAAACTTTCAATCCATAATAGAAGAAGAGGCGAGGTTTTGGTTAAAAGGGCTTAATGCCAGACTCTAACAAAGGCCTTTGAAATATCCAGGGCAACGATTTTGGACTTTGTGAAGACTACGGTTACAACGTTCCGTAAGAAAAGTCGCCAAGTCTTCGGATAAGTATCCAGTCCGGAAGCCATACTGGCGATCGTTGATGAGTTGATTGGTTTCTAGATACATACTTAATTAATTTGGAGTTAATAATAGATTCAAAGACCTTTGAAAGAATTGAAGTGACTGCAATCGGTCGATAATTTTAGGGAACGCTACCCTCTCCTTTTTTGGGAATAGACTGAACATGGGCTAGTTTCCAAGCAGTTGGAAAGATTCCTGTCGAATAAGACAAGTAGAATAGTTTTGCGCAGAAGTTTAGCACATGGGCTACTTTCCAAGCAGTTGGAAAGATTCCTGTCGAATAAGACAAGTAGAATAGTTTTGCACAGAAGTTTAGCTTTTAAATAACAGGGGGCGAGAAACCGTCAGGTCCTGCGGCTTTTGAGTCATCGATCGTCTTTGAACACATCTCTCGTGCGGACGTGTATTGACTCTTGTACACATCCACACAGGAGAAACGAGAAACCAGGTGTCTGTGAAGAAGGTGGAAGACGAGAATTTGAAGCTTTGGCTTAAGAGATTTTTTTTTTTATTTGATTGCAAATGGGCTGCACTTGTGTACATAGTTGGCACCATATTCCTTTTCTCCAGGCATACAACTGCAATGATTTCAGTCTTTTCTCAACAATTTTGAATCCATTTGTGGAGAGAGAGATTTCATGTAATATCATATTAAGCACGCTTTTCACCCTCGGGCCGTCAGTATACAGGTCTACTTTTCCGTTTACCTACACTTACACTTATCTGACCATGAGGAAAAAATCCACTGGATATCAAACGCATGATAAAAATTGCTGGCCTGTGTGTATACGACGATCAACCAAAAATTTTTGTTCTTGATTTATTTACTCAGATTCGCAGGATTTAATAGTCTTATTAATTCCTGCATGAAGACGGAACAAAAGTTTGTTAGCATAAAATCCTCTTAACATGCACAATGCACTGCAAGTAATATTCCCCAGCAACTTTTATAAGTTTTACATGCATAATCTCTGCGATACGATGTCCTAGGGTTTGACTTTCGTTTTAAAAAACTCAAAAAAGCGAATGTAAATATGAGAAAACAACGGGCCTCATAGGCCTAAAAGTGAGCGGGATATTATGCAATGCATATATCTACAATCTTGAGTTTTACCCCAGTTTTTATTGTCAATCATCCTTTTTTCTTCCTAGAAATTAAGTAAGTGCTAAATTCATTTCAAGGCACTACTCCAGATCTGCACAATTTCACATTTGGATAAAGACTTGTTAAAACGATGATAAAAACTGTTTAAAAGAAGCACTTAAACTAAGCCAGCTATTTTCAGCAGCATTTAAGACGGCTGTAATTCATCCACAGCCAGACGGACTTGCGAAAAATGCACTAAAATACTTTTGAACATGATGCTTCTTAAATCTAGTCTCAAAGTCATGACCCCTTCAAATATATATGTATTAACGGTTATATTCTTAATCAAACAAATGCAAGTCTAAATTAGCGTCTATGGTTATCAGCATTGGACAAACACAAAAGAAGAGAAAGTCACGTGTGCTACCCCAACACAAAAGAACACTAAAACTCAAATCCTGGGAGACAGCAATTTATCAAAGGTTCTTGTTGGTATGCCAATGCTGTCATAAGTGTATTTGTATGATGCTCTATTATTATTCTCACAAGTGACAAAGTGGAAAGTGCTGTAATTGATCTCACACAAATAAAGCAGACGAGCAATCTAAAATTTGCCATGCAGAGAAAATGCTTCTACACTATTTGGCTCAAGAGGGAGTACAAGTTATTTTAAAGATAATGTTCGGAAAGTTACCAGTTTTGTGAATTCAGAAATTTGTATAGCTACCGAAAGTTTCGAAGTTCTCTTATGATGCCTTTGACCTTTGATGTGATACTTATGAATCTTGGATAAAGAGGATTTAGACGTTATGTAAGGTTTTATCAAGAAATAGTATAGAAAATTGCACTTTTGCACTAACCAATGGCCATCGGAAAGTTCATGAAAAGAATCGAAAAAATTTCATTAATACCAACCCATCTACGACAAGTATAAAGCAAATAAAGTGTTAAATTCGTATAAAAAAATAATAATTTTCCTATACTCACATTATTGCAAATTAAAGCAGCCAAGCAATGTAGTAAATCGCACGAAATATCAAAATCATAATTTAGAATCAATACATACAGTGGCTTCAATATATCCTCGAAAAATTCTTCATAAGTTCCAATAGTTATTCCCGAAAGAAGAGCCAAAATCTGATGGCAAAATAAAAACAAATTAGGTCTTGACATGAATATGTAGTACTTAACTAGACCTACCTCTTTTCTATAGTTTGCTGCTTCCCAAACTTTTAAAATTCTTTTAAGAAAACGTTGGACTGGAGGTAGAGTTTGTTGCAGAAATTTTTGCAAGTTAGAGACACTAATCAAAAACACACAAGTTTGCACCTGTTCTTGACGATTATTTAAAATATTTTCCACTTTTACCAATGTCCGTTCAATATATTCAAGAGAGATTTGTTCTAAACGTTTTCCACCCAAAGCAATGTAAACAAATCCAGCATTATTGGAAATTAGCGAATCGAAAGAAGTGCCTGGATAATAAATTCCATAAGACTTGGCATCTTGAAATGATTGTTCTAGAGATCTCTCAGGTAAGTAAGTGATGCTTCCATTTCTTGGATTTTTGAATGCAATAACATTGGATGACCAATTTGGAAATCGTATAGCGTTCATATTATTTTCTTCTGGACATAGTTTAGTCCACAGACAAATGTTTTCAAAGAGTTTTTGTGAAATTTTCGGAAAATATTTCTTTTCATCTGTTATAATGGAAAAATCCTTGAGAAGATGTGGTTTAAGACGTTTACAGAGTGACAGTACTCCCTAGAAGAATAGTTAGTAGAAGTTTCAAATATGAATAAAATTAACATGAATTTTACTAATAAACTTGGAGATTCCTTAGAATTCAAAAGCCTTTTAACCGTATATTCAGTAAGTAATTCATGATCCAAAATTAAATATAGTAAATAGCATATCTCACCGTTCTGGAATAATTAAAATAGCATTATTAGACAGATGACGCTAAATAAATCATTTAAGCAATAACTCACCACTTCAACAACATCCAGAAGAGTTATGAGGATTAAAATGGTGTGCTTTAGGTGTCTGGCATCAACTATTTTCACCAATATCAGAGCTGAAAATGACTCAAACTTAAACAAATACAACGTTCAATCAATCTTCACTAAGAGATTCTACCGATTAACCATTTCAAGATGGGTTTCATTAGTTTCCTGCACACTGTTTGTGTCGAGCTGGTTAAACACCAGGAAATTATAAAATCTACCGTCTCACAGAGGACATTATCTTTTGGTATCATGTAGAGGAAAACTGCTCTCATCTGAGGAGATCCTATCAATGTGAATCAATAAATAAAGTATAGAATTACCTGATGGAAATTAAAGACAGATTTGACTTACTTAAGTCTAGCATAACAATCTTTTTAATTACTTCATGCAACTGGTCCGCTTCTAATCCAGTAGCGACTCCTAAACTTTGAGTATAATCTAAAAATAATTCAAATATATCGTCGTCCACTGGGATTTGCTCCGCTAATAAACCATCGATAAACTCTGATAAAGATGTAAAAGACATGATTAAATAATTGTTTAATTTTTTCTTATGTTACACAAATTATTATCCCAGAAAACATAATTTAATTTCAGCACAAAAAAGTAAAACTTTCAAATTAAATTCAGCGTTCGTTTTTCGTCAAACTGTCAACTGCTACTCGATTCTTGTGTGCGTTCTGCAGCGGCTATTGTGTGGAGTGTGGAATGAGATTTCTTGTAATTGTCTACTGAGCCAACCCACACCAGAAGATTTTAAGGAAGGATTTTGCTTCCGTTGTGCTTAGACGTGGCAGCACAATAACGTTGCTACGCGTAGCTCCTTATATGATTACCGAAATTAATTGTGAACGTGTTCAATTAAAGTCACCGTTTTTTATATAAACAATAATTGTATTATAAATTCACAGCACGTAATGATTATTAAATTATTATATTGTCACCTCAAATCGCGTTTGGGCTATGGCTATAATCTGCCGCGGGAGGGCCCTTGCACTGACATCTATAATACGGCTTGCTTAAAGGAGGATTTACATTATGATGACATGCAATTTTTACATCGTATACGGAAATTTATTTAAGAGTGAAAAGAGAAGCAAACGCGTACTGCATTTTTTCTGGACGTCGATTTGTCAATGTGTGCGTGTCCTGGGATTACACGAGATAGTACAGCTTACATGCAACTTGCTCTGGCATACTTCTTGTACGTGTAATCCCTACTGCCATGCAGGCAGCTCAACTTTCAGCGAACTTGCATGATGAAAAATCATGGCAGCTGAAGTGATAGTAATTTGGCATTATACAGTTCTCAAGATGGCTGAAAAGAAATGCTTGAGTGAAATTGATAAATTTTACGGGGAAAATGAGATTTTCTGGGATCATTTGGATTACATCATTTACCAACACTTTCCTCATCATATTTTTTTTTCGTTTTTATCATTCTGCTACTTCCTTTATTGCTATAATTTTCCAATATACGCAAGACTTTACGTCTCAATACCATTTTTTAAAGAATGATAAGCCATTAAGCCTTGTGCTGTCCAATTTAACCCGCGGATTACACGAGATAGTACAGCTTGCATGCAAGCCTCCCTCGAACGCGATTTTAACTTGACAGCAGAAGGCAGTTCGGTTGATGTCTTATCATCTTGCATGCAAGTTCATTTAAAAAATGGCATTGAGGCGGAAAGTCATGTTTATATTGGAAAATTATAGCAATAAAGGAAGTAGCAGAATGAAAAATACCAAAGAAAAAGTAAAGAGAAAGGTGTTGGTAAATGATGTAATGCAAATGATCCCAGAAAATCTCATTTTTCCAGAATAAATTTATCAAATTCTCTCAAGCATTTCTTTTCCGCCATCTTGAAAACTGCATAATGTCAAATTACTATCACCTCAGCTGCCAGTTTTTCATCATGCAAGTTCGCTGAAAGCTGTACTGCCAGCATGGCAGCAGAGGTTACGCGTGCATGGCAGTGCAGCTTGAATGCAAACTGTACTTGCAGGTGTAACCCCCGGGTAAAATCGTGTTGGAAGGGAGCTTAACCCCCGGAATATACAAGCCATGAACAAAGTAAATAAGGATAAATAGAGACAGGGGCGAACAAAATAGGAAATTTTTCGTGTTTTTTAGAATGAAACAAGTAATTTCATATACTTTTGTCTTTTGCATGAATGGGGGAAAAGAGCTTGGCTATACACTATTGTAGTGCAACCGAGACAATGAGCCAAAAACAAAAATCGAGAGAACGTAGGATTACCCGAACGACAAGATCTTCTTGAATCCCTCAAAATCCTATCAACTATTCATAATAATGTACTTCGGGTCGCACTACCTCCCATTTTTAAGAAAAAGATAAATTTCGCTTTGGCCAAGATGCCGAAAGGAGATGTAAAATTCTCATTATTCCCGAAAATCAAAGAATCCAGCATGAGTTCTCCCACTTAATCTCTTCATAGCAAAACAAATGTAAACAGAAAAACGTGCTGTTCAAATATCATGGGATTACACCAACAAACATTAGAATTCCTGCGAAAAACATTGGGACAATATTCTTAATATTTCAGAAAAACGTGTTTTCACAAAAGCCCGGGAACATTTTATGAGCGTAAAATCGGAAAACTCCGCCCATTCTCTCTTATTTACGAAAATAAATCATTTGCCATTCCGTTTCGTTGCATGTAATCTTCGCTTTCACATTTTTTGTCTTATTCGTAAAATGTTCAAAGAGGGTTTGATTTATTTTTTACTTTTTTTTTATCTTTTTTCCTTCCTTTTCTCGCCGTGAATATTTAAATGGAAAACAATCGGAACACTCTTCTGTGTCTCTTCTTTTAATTATTTATTCTTCGCTATGAACAAAGTCGAAAAAAGAGAGCAGCGGGCCGGTCAGCCAGCAGCACTGACTTATAACAATGGACTGAGCGATTTGCTATTTCATGTGGCACAAAAAATATTGTGTTTCTGTATATCACCGTTAGAGCACCCTTTAAAACGATTACATAAAAAACATGTAAAACTCAACCAATTAGATGAAATATTGCACCCGTAAATCGAAATTAATTAAAAAAATATATTTTCTTGTGCCCAAGTGATTTTTTATTCGCTTATAAGGAATTAAACTCATTCCGACTTTAATTTTCAAAAGTTATTCTTAACTGAATCCTGCTTATGGGCAAGAGAGACAAAGCATGGGAAACACTATCTTTACCTTATTCCTTCTGCGGTGATTGCATATGTAGCCAACATAAAAACATCAAATGGCATAAGCAAACGTTCCAGAATGCAATATTTTGTGTTGGTAGCTCCAACTCTGCCATAGGGCGAAAGAGAGAACTATAAAACTTGTGCCATGCTTTCCTATAGGAAAATGACGATACACTCAGTCCATTGTTATAAGTCAGTGGCCAGCAGGCGACATCCACAGTCTTCTTGCCTTGTCTTACTGCAGAAGTTTTTCATATAAAAGTTCAAATACTGTAACTTGCATAAATTTGTGCTATATACTATTTTTTTTTTAACTATTAAAAAGAAAACATATTTGGCTGCAATTTGTTTTAACTTTATTTTGCTGTGGGAGCGACAGTTTTGGGCTTTAGGACTTGTTTAAGATGAAATTTTAATTTTTCCTCCATGACGAGTATACAAAAAGCAGTGAGAGTGAGCTCTTACTGCATGCTATACCCGGCACGTTAAGGCCTTTTAATGTGTCGGTGCCTTCGGCGACTTCATGGTTTGTTTTATATTCCGGGGGCTACGAAGGGAGGCTTACGTGCAAGCTGTACTACTACTATAGGATGAACTATAATAGAAGTAAATATAACTTTACGAAATTAAACGAGACTGAGGTTTACTTACGAAAAATTGATATTTTTAGCCTAAATAGATATCACATTCCGTAAGAGTTATTACCTCGATATTTAATGTTTTCAATTTTAAAAAGTGGAAAAGTGAAAAAATTAACAAATGAAAGTTGATTTAATTGAAGATTTGTGCTTTCTATTAATTCGCAATATCATTTTTATTCCATTTTAATTTTTTCATTGCACTTTTTAGTAATAATTTAATTATTTGGACACATCGCGTTCTTACGGAATGAGCGATTCTAGGCTGAACCACAATAGAAGTTAACGTAAGTACATTTACTTACGTAAACCGAACGCGCTCTTTAATTTAACAGGCGTACACAAATTAACTTTAACTCGAATGAGGGGAACTTTCGTTAAATTTAAAAGTCAAATTGCAGTCAGTAAAGGTGCGGTAAGAATCGCTCATTCCGTAAGAAAATGAAGTGTCAAACAGTTAAATTATAACTAAATGATTAAAAGTGCAATGTAAAACTTAAAATGGAATAAAAATGGTACTGTGAATTAATAGAAAGCACAAATCTTCAATTAAATCAACTTCCAATTGTTAATTTTTTCACTTTTAACACTTTTTAAAATTTAACACATAAAATGTCATTCGGGCACTGCAAATTAATAGAAAGCACAAATCTTCAATTACATCAACTTCCATTTGTTAATTTTTTCATTTTTAACACTTTTCAAAATTGAAAACATTAAATATCAAGATAATAACTCTTACGGAATGTGATATAAATTTAGGCTAAAAGTATCAATTTTTTGTAAGTAAACCTCAGTCTCGTTTAATTTCGTAAAGTTATTTACTTCTATTGTGGTTCAGCCTTCTTAGCGCACTATACTTACGGAAAATTGGATATTTAAATTTAACGAAAGTTCCCCTCACACGAGTTAAAGTTAATTTGTGTACGCCTGTTAAATTAAAGTGCGCGTTCGCTTTACGTAAGTAAATGTACTTACGTATACTTCTATTGTAGTTCAGCCTTATCTCGTATAACCCCCGGCCCGGGTTAAATCTTGAATAAATATGGATCAGTTGGCTCAATGGCCAACCTCGGACATTATGCCGAAACGCCATAACTTTGAAACACCATTCAAGGCGATCTTGGGGGACTGTCAACAATGGTATTCTGATGACTTACTCTTTGAAAAAGGGTTTCTTAAATGACGGATCCGAAATGGAAAGTAGAGCAGGCGTGCGCATATATGGATCAAATAGAACTCCGCTCACAAAATTATTCATAATGCGTGGAATGGAACAAAAATATATATAATAACAGACAGCCAAGTAGAACTCAAAGCGCTCTCATTTTGTACACATGCAATTTTTATAAAGATTGGAAAATTTAATCCCACAACGCTTAATTTTTTTACTTCTTTTTCCTCAATTAAACTTTGATGTTTACAAATATTGGTCAAAGTATTGGAGAAGCTAATTTGGTCGTTCGAGATTTCGTACAGATATTAAGTTATTTTGCAATTTCTCATCTGCAAACAAGTAAGCTGCATTCTACAGGTTGTGCCAAAAGTCATGAAATATATTTTTTTAAAACAAGAATTGTTAACATTACCGGTAAAAATTGTTAATATTCTTCAAAGTACGATGTACGAGCATCAATAAATTTTTTCCATCGATTCATGACCGATACGCCCTATCAAAAGTCTCGACTCCTTCTTCAGAGCTGTCGTCACGGCCGCTTGGATAGCGTCAATGCTGTCAAACAGGCGTCCTTTGGAGTGCGATATTGACCCTCTGATACAAAACAAGTCGGCCGTATTATCATGATGCAGCAGGCAGGTAGTGGTTATTTTTCTTCGGACGAGGATGACCCTTTTCATCAATCTTTCCAGAACATCTATGAAGTAGACAATCAGATAATAACCGAACACTCTTTCCGACCGTCAGAACTAAACAGATCACGCATACGAGTCACATTTTCATCGTTTGGCTTGTTGTTGGCGTTGACCGTCCAGAATGGAGGTCATCATCCACCCCTTCTTGGCCATCCTTCAACTTGAACTTCTTCATTCATCTTGAAACTTGCATATACGATAGAGCAGAAGCTTGCTTGAGCAATTAGTGAGTTTCGACACCTTTTTTGGCGAGTTTTGTACAAAATTTGATCTCATAACGTTCTTCGGAAGTATCCGCCATCGCGCATCGTGGTCTCGAAACAAGGGTGCACTAAATTAGCTATCCTGATTCTACTGATGCTCACAACACACTGAGCTTTTGTGGGCTGTATAGCTTAGAATCCCCCCCCCCCCCTGCCACCTCACCTAACTGGTTCAAAATTACTACGACCGTACGGGAGCGGCAAAAAAATATATTTCATGACTTTTGGGACACATCTTGTAGCTTAAATCTTAGCGGATATGGCTCAGTTGACCCAATGGCCAACCCAATCTCAGACGTTATGACGAAACACCGTAACTTTGAAACAGCATTCAAGGTGCTCTAAAGGCCGCTACACATGTTCAAGCAAATCATACGACTGAGCCATGCATGGTCCAGTCGTATGATTTGCATGAGCGTATGGTAGCGCAAGTCGAAGCTGGAGTTAAAATTAAGGCCTGCCATGAATGGAATCTGACGAAACCATTGCGTACAAGTAAACCTGGCGACTTTGCTATAGGCATGAATTAAAGTTTAAACAAAATTCGTTGCGAGTAGAAGCAAAAGTTAACATCTGATTTTGTCTAATTCAATTCTATAGCAAAGTCATAAGCAGTGCTGTCGTTTGTACTCCGAACGGAGTATTTGTACTCCGAAATCTAATAGCGTATTCCTGTACTACTCCTGTTATAAAAGTACTCCGTTTCTGGTATTAGGTAGTACATTTCATTTTTCAAACACTTGTATTTGTTAGTAAACCAACCAAGAGGACGGACTGAGTTGAGTAAATATGCATGGTACATCCCAGCAGCGAATTTGAAAAAAAAAAATAACCAGTAATATCTTCTAGAATTAGTCTGAAAAAGCAAAAAGAAAATAATCCGGTAATGTTTCCGTTAATTACTTCTAGGATATGAACTGGTAATACAAGCAGGGAAGAACTGGTTCCGCCCTATGATAACACCATGTAAAAGTAATGAGTTGTTTACATGGAGCGGTGTCATACTTGAAACTGGTTGCGACTTTTGGTAAGTACTTCTAGAACTAGGTCAGTAATGACTTCGACTACTGCTGGGATAGTACAGGTTGACAGGATAGCTTGGTAGTGATAATATACTACATTGAAATATACCAAGTTCAATCAGATCAGAACAAATCTCCTACTCAATATACCATACAAATCTCAATCGAAGCAGATTTAATCATACCAAATAAATCAACCGACGACCCATTGTCACCACCAACCGAAGGTTCGCGGAAGACTGTAACCCAGTGTTCACAGATCTGAGGGATTACACCATTTTTTAAGGGATTTTTCCTTAAAATTTCGGTTGAGGGACAAAACTTTCAAATTTGTTGAAATTAAGGGATTTTTGACTGAGGAAGAAAATTTAGAGTATTTTCTTTATTAATATCACATATACAAAATATTTTCTGAGCCTAGTGACTATATCTATTTGATTGTGAGGGACTTGTGTACTGCCACTATCCTATACTATGTTATATTTGTACGCGTACGTGTGCTTAGTTTCCCGTTGGTCTATTTCGCGGAATATCTTGTATTGGAAATAAAGTAGTAAAGTATAAAGATAGTGAATAGTGGAAGAAACATTAGATATTAGTATGACATATTTCTCCATTTCGCCACTGGTGTAAAGTTAGTGATTACTTTTGTTCACCAAGTCTACACTTTGATTTCACCTTAATTTTAAGTTTCAGTAAATATTATTATTAACTAGATATATGTGTGTGTCAGCTATAATAATACGAATAAAATAGTAAATCAAAATACAATAAAGATAAGTTTAAAATTAATTAAGATTATAGATAAAATGTTGTTGCAATTGACTTGTACTTATCTGATAAATATATGGCAGCTGATTTACTTGACCTTTTATTTGATTGAGGTTTTGGATTAGAATACTCTTTATTGCAGTCGATACCCGCAATAAAGTGGCTTTTTGTTAGTAATTGTCTTATTGCAGTCGAGACCCGCAATAAAGTGTTTCTGTTAGTAAATTTCTTATTACAGTCGATACTCGCAATAAGAATTTTTATTACAGTCGAGACCCAAAATAAAGGAGTTGGTTAGTAAATTTCGTATTACAGTCGATACTCGCAATAGGAATCTTTATTACAGTCGAGACTCTCAATGAAGTGGTTGGTTAGTAAATTTCTTATTACAGTCGAGACCCGCAATAAGAATATTTATTACAGTCGAGACCCGCAATAAAGTTTTTGTGCTAGTAAATTTCTTATTACAATCGATACCCGCAATAAGAATCTTTATTCCAGTCAAGACGCGCAATAAAGTATTTGTGTTAGTAAATTCCTTATTACAGTCGAGACCCGTACTAAGAATCTTTATTACAGTCGAGACCCGCAATAAAGTGTTTTGTTAGTAATATTTTTACAGCAGTCGATACCCACATTAAAAACCTTTAGTTTAATCGCTATCTAAAACAAAATCCTTAATCCAGTCGATACCCAGAATAAAGATATTTATTTTAGCCGTCAATTAAATAAAGTATTTAATTTGTTAATAAAATGTAAAACACTAGCAAAAAACACTAAGAAATAATCACTGCATCGCCAATTTCAAAAGAAGCTTAAGTCAAGCCAAACTGCTATTTATATAGCCATGGATTGCGCACGGCACCAAAGAGCGGCATTTAAAGGTACATAACAACAATAATTGGCATAGCAAGCAGCTGCACTTTAAAATGTAACCGTATATATACAGGGTGTCCCGTAAGTCGACGTCAAGCCGGAACCGGGTGATAGACCAAATCGTAACAGTTACCAGAAAAATATTTAAAAAAATCTAAGTCATGTATTTTTCAAATTATAGGCATTTCTTTTATTTTCGAGAAAATGTACACCTTGTGATGGTTTTTTAGCTCCTGTTGCTACAAATCTTTCCTTTTTTTCATTTTTTTTTTATGTAGGATAATCCCGGAATTTTAAACGGAAAAGTCATAAGACCTTTTGAGTTGCCAGAGGTCTTTAATGCTGAAGTTTATTTAGATTTTATTATTCCACATAAATTCTTCGCAATGATAGGTTTCTTTGGTTGAATAAAAAGTTAAAGAGCTCTGAAAAAATGATCCGGGTTTATTATAGAGATTTTCTTATCTAGTTGTTTGTTGTCTGTGGTAAAAACCAGCAAATAAAAGAACTCAGGCTGTTTGCTTGCTTTATTCGCCTAACAAATTTCCAATTCCTCCTAGAGTCGCACTGTATTTGCCAATAACCGAAATGTTTTATTCATAGACATGAATTTCATGCGGTAGCCTTTTCCTTCAGTTCAAATTCGTAGACTGTGGGTGGTTGTCATACAAATTATACAAATTTACTGAGCTGGACTCTTTTCAAATTCGACTTTAGCTATCGGACACAAATCAGACCTCTTTAACTCGCTATGAACATTTTGTAGAAATAAATCTAGAAATGATTCAAAGAAGTACCATATTAAATAGTAACGTAGACGAGACGCCTAAAATTAATAGCACGATGTAAGATCCACTGGAAAGCTACTTTATCATCCCTATGAAGTATTAAAAATCGTCTTCGAATGGTTAGTTTTTCTGTTCTTATTCAATGTTACTAATTCGTTTTTAATTTGTTTATTCAGCCAAGTTGAAATTCAACATCTAATTAGCTACCATTATCTAAATTTCATTCTTAACATGCAAATAGCATAACCGCTTTATAGAAGCAACAAAGACTTATAATAGTTACCCAAACAGCGATAATAACTTTGACTCGTTAATTGATTGCGTAAATTATTTGCTTTTGCACATTAGGCTTTCATGAGACCATCTGATGGATGTTTATCATGAAGAAAAAAAATGCTTTTGAAGACTTTATCTAGAAAAATTTATTGATTTGTAAATTTGAAAAACTCAAAAATGAAACGAAGATTTTTGTCTCTGTGGGCTTACTAAATTGATCTGTTTACATTTTTACCCTCCTCTTCGACACCTATATCGCTGTAGAGGAAATCAATAATCTTAACAAACTTCATCATCGCTCTAGAGCAATATCTAGGAAAGGCTGGAAGATTGACTGGGAGGAGGAACGGAGAACGTACTACGAGATTCAGAGAAATTATAAAGGGAACGTCAGGATATCTAAAAGACAGGAACTTGGTTGCAACGTCTCTACTTCATTTGCATCTTCGCCCTATCCCTGTACAGTAGTTTTATCGTAACTATATTAGCTAGAGTAGTAGACAGAAGATAGTCTCGCTAAAGAGTTCATCTGGAGACAGAAATAACGGCGCAGTTATTACTCAGTTCGGAGTCTCAAGTCTTCGCTCATATTTCAATATTAAATGCGCTTTCTATGGCAGTTCTACGGTGTTTATGACCTTATGATGCTCCCTCCATCTTTGTGAATCTTCCTAATGCAGTCAATAAGCGTCTGCCTTAGATGTATTCCAACATGCATTATATGGCTTTCAGCACTCAGAAATGTCAAGTTAATTGACCTAAAATACTTTGTGATTGTATTTATCGGTCTTCTTATTACATTAAGACACCTCCAAGTCTTTGGGAACAAATTAGATTTGGTATTTAAACAGATCCAGCCTCTAAAGATTACCTTCTTGTGGTTGTGCGGGCCTTCAATGGAAGGATCCATGTAGCTGCAAATGGGAGAGCGTGGATAAATTAAAAGCACATAGGTCTCCTACATAAACAATTGCATTGGAATTACATTCCAATTAATACAACCGTACTGTTTCTAAAATTGGTTACAGTTCAGTGTACATTTTGAGGTTGAAAGAGACAAATAGATTTTATCCTAAATTTGAGCCATTTTTTACTATAGGAATTAGATAGGATGACTCAATCCATTCTTATTATATGTCAGTGATCAGAACCCATTGGGACGAAAAACCAGCGGTTCAATATGATGTTCAAAGTGGTTAGAAGTACCTATGTAATCTGAAGTTTTGGTTAAATGATTAAATGAGAATAAAAGGGAGAATATTAGCTTCATAAAACTTAATACCACACATAATCATGACTATTCATTAAAATGCCGTGTGTCACACAGTATACGTCATTATGGCTCGAAAATCAGATGATAATGAAGTACACTAATGAAGTGTTTTCCTCCTTTATTATAACTATAATGAGGAAAAATGTGCTAGATTTGGCATATAATGTGAATCTGGAACTCCGCTGTGCATCTGCCGATTTGAAAAATAAGAAGAAGAAATGCAAATCACAAATTATATTATCAATATTCTTTTTAATATAATGTTTTTCTCATTTGTAAATTATTAAATTGAAAAATAAAATAAATAAAAACGAAGTTTATCGCGTTAATTCGATCTATATTGCTTTTTTAATATGATAAGTTTATGAAAGCCAGTTTGACAGTACAACTTAATTAAAGAAATCGCTGTGTGTCTGCAGTTTATAATGAATCATTATAGACTAATGAGTCGTCAGTTATTTCATCATTAAGAGAGCTGTGTGTCTAGGGTATTACTACTGTTCTTTGTCTCTGCCTCTTATGAGATTAAGGAAGAAGCACTGCGATGATTATCTAAAAAGCTCATTAAAGCTTTTGAAAAGACACATTCAAAAAACTTCTTCGGTTATCATTTAGAGCGCTCCTAGAGCGCTTCTTAAGAGCAGCATTGAAGCGCTTGCCTCTGCGGACAAGCCTATGTTAAAAAGCAATGAATTGGTATAGGGAAAAGAATCGCTCCAGAAAAAGAAATAGATTCCACCAGAGCCAGATCCAAAGAGCTGGCAAAGCTGAGAGCTATGTGTTCAGTAGCACTGGTATTTTTTCAAATGGGCGCCCTGGGCTACGAATAAAACGGGAGCACAAATTTTCTCGTCCAACTGTACGATATATTTATGCTGATATAAAATCCAGTACCGAGATTCAGCTACGTCGAAATTGGCAAAAAGTGAGTGAAGTGAGTCACTTTTCTGCAAATTTGATTCTGCTAAGAAATTCACTCACTCACTTCACTCACTTTCAATTATGCGGTGAGTTGGGAGTGAAATCATCGAGCAACGATTTTATTTTAGAAATGGTAAGTACGTATAGTAATTAATTATCACTAATAAATTGTAACTCGCCATTTGCATACTAGAAAGTTCTAATTGATGGACTACAATAAAGTTATAATGTATTAGAGGGGATGCTTGTTAGTGCACAGGGACCCCAATGCACGGAAGAAAAGAGCTGAAAAATTAAATTCTTAGAATATGTTATATTATATTCCTCCTTATTATCTGCATAAAATGTTTAGAGGACAATATTTCGCAGCCGTGTTCATTTTCACACATAAAAAAGCCAAAAAGCTGTGAAAATGACATTCGAAGTTAATATTCGAAAATACTCACTTCACTTTTTTAAAGGAATCATTTTATTTTCAAAAGTGAGTGAAAGAAGTGACTGCAGTGAATCAATCACACTCACAAATTAGTTGAATCTCGGTACAGGGCTCTCACATTTTCTACATATACATAAAATATATGGCCAGGCCCTCTTATTGTCAGTTTAAGGTATCTGAGTGTAATTTTGGGCCCGAAGCTAAAGTGAAAGAAAAATATTGCGGAAAGTCTCAAGAGGCCCTGTATTGCTTTCTATGTATCTTTGGATAGAAATGGGGTTTCAAGTTCAATATTATTCTTTAGCTGTATCATGCTCTAAGATAAACACCAAACACAAATTCTAAATATACTGAAATTAATAGTCCTTGCATCAGACCCATATATTCAATACCAAGCTGCTAGAAACCTAGGACTTATGGACACAGCTATATTCTTAAATTGCTACTCATCACCCTAAATCACGCCTAAAGTAAATTAAAAAACTCTTTGTTAACATTCCAACTAGAAGAGGTTGGAAAAAAAATTTCGGTGTAGGAGCAGGTGTTTTTTTGAACAAATCAACCTAGCAGGATCCTATCGTTTACTAGACCAGACAAGAGTCTTTCAAGCAGATCTGCTGAAAGTTCTAAAAGCATGTCTGATGCTAAATTAAAACAAGTAAAAAAGCCAGAATTGTCTAACACCAATTCTTATGATACCCTTGCCCGTATGTAATTTCGTACGGTCACAAATCTGTGCAAGTTTGATTTTGAAGTGGTTTTTAGCATATATTTCCAGAACGGTTCATCGGACAGTAAAAATCATTATAACCAATTTCATAGGATTTCATATTCTGAAGAACTTTTCAGTACAATAAAAACGTCTAAGACGGATTGTTTTTACACAGTACAGAGCTGGGCAATACTTAAGTAAAAAAAGACTTAAGTACTACTTAAAGCACATTTTCGTTACTTAAGACTTATTACTCAATATTTTTGAAATGCCCCTACTTAGTACTTGAACATAAGTACTTGCTTCGATTTACTTGTACTTAAGACTTAATTTTGTACAAACTAATAACATACAGACAAGACTGGGCAAATAGAACAAAAACCAGTAACGTCTCGCTCGAATATAAGATCGACGATGCCTCGACTTTATGATATAACCACTGACATGTATAATATGGATTACAAAAGGTGGGCTTACTTCTATATTGGTGACTCTTTCGACCTAAGCACCAAGTACCAACTGAGAGAGAACTAAAAACAACAAATAAATAAGTGGATTCGTCGAAATAAATATTTTTAAATTAATCATTTAGGGTTATTACTGACAAAAACTGTTTTATCAAAGACAATGTATTCATTAGATACGCAGAAGAATTTCTAAATGTTTTATTGCAATCACTTTCCGAGCTGCGTGCTCACTTTTTCAACTTCCCGCCAATGATTTTTTCAATGTTGGCACCGACGTAAGAACCCTTTTTGACACAAGCAATTATGCCCACGTTAAATAGAAACGTAAGCAGTCGATATTATATACGTCAGTGGACATAACCAAGGGTAAGCAAGCAATGCCTCGCTCCAATATAAAATCAACGATTCCTCGACCTGATGTGGGGAAGGCCTCAATTTTTTCTTAGAAATTTACTGGAAATTTTTTCCTTAGAATTGTTATGCATTATTGGAGGCGATAATGGGTGCTTGGGCGGACCTCTAATAGTTTTTGTGTGTGTAGCAAGGAGAGGTGAAAGTTTTACTCTATTAACTGAACTTGATAAACTTCATTATATTACTGCCAACGTACAAAGATTCTAAAAAAGTACTTTAAAAAGTACTTCAAAAAGTACTCAGTACTTTTTATAGACTTAGTACTTAGCTACAAGTACTTTTCATACATGCGGTACTTGTACTTACGCAGAAGTACTCAGGCCTTCGGTACTTGTACTTGTACTTAAGTACTTTTTCTTTGGTACTTGCCCAGCTCTGACACAGTATATGTAAAAAAGCTAAATTTTTATATGGCAACACCAAGAAAGGTTGCCCGATTTAGTCCAATTTTGAAGTTTTGTTTACTATTACTATTAAAACAGCGTGTACAAAATTTCAGCTCTCTACATTGACGCATTCTCAGGCAGTATTCAAATACATAGTGAAAAACGAAATTTTTGTATGGCAACCCAACGCAGGAGTTGCCCGATTTTTCCCTTTGTCGAACTTAAATTTACTTTTTTTTTCTAAAAGCCTCAGCCTTCTATGAGAACGGATTGACGGACGGACAGACGGACACGCAAAAATCACAATAACTTTTAATATTATGCATGGGTGTCAAACCCATTTTTCTCTACTAGCATTATATCTGTGCGTTACAAATGGAATGACAAACTTAGTATACCCGATTTTATCTAGCTAGGGTATAAAAACTTATAAGAGCTAATTGGAGCCTTTACATAATTAGCGTGGGTTCATTACTTAAACCGACCAACCATAGCTAGGAGGTATGTCTAATTTTTGTTCAACCTCCATGCTAATTTAAATATTTGTCGGTTATCTTTTACACTCGAAAATTGTTGTGCACCCCTTGCTAAGAATCACTTGGTCGAATAGACCACCCAAGAGTAGGTATACAAAGTACGTCATTCTAAAAACTCTTAAGAAATAAGCAAAAGTTTTTCGCAAACTATGCAAAATTACGTCTACATTCAACAATTACTGAAGTTTCAAGGACCAATTTGTATCCTGTCTCAAAATGATGTGGTACCAAATGTACAGCCTTCCCGTGTTCATATTATCCTAATGAGAATCGACATAAGTAGATTAGCATACATAATGCAGCCGGGACTATGTACTAGAAATGCGGTCTTATTTTAAATTGAGGTAGCTTCTATTATCATTCGTTCTAAATAACTGTCAAATGAAAGGAAAGAGAAATCTGATTTTATAAGGAAACTTTTTATCCCTAGAGGTGTTATTAAATAAAAAGAACAAAAAAAAAAGTACTTTATAGAAGAATAATTTAGCAAAAAATTGTTGGAGATTTTGATTTGCTTTTACGTCTTCGTTTCGTTCACAGGATGTTGCAAAAAAAAATTAATAACTTTTCTGCTGATTAATATTTTCTTTTTATCCTAGATTAAATCATGTGCCTCTCTGGACGTCGCATGATAATTTAATAACAGGTTGATTTGCAGAGTTGAAGAAGAATTATGGATTTTAAATGGGCAAAATGAGGCAAGTTCGACATCCGATGATTGACAGATATTTGGTATCTGGTTGATGATGTATCGATTTAAGAGAGCTGAAGTTTTGTACTGGACTTTTTATAAAAATTTTAAATATAAGCTGGATAAAACCGGGCAACACCTCCGCCATACCATAATTTCGTTCTTACCTTTTAGAAACGCGCAGATGACTCGACGGACGTATAAAAAGCTGAAAATTTCCTTTCTATAAGAATTGTAGATCTTAGTTTGAAAATTTTTAAAATCGGACAACTTTTTCATAGGTTTGACAAACAAAAACTGTAATTTTTCATATATATATATTTGAGTTGAGAGCGAGTTCACGCACAGATATTTCTAAAGGGGAATGCTCATTTTAGGCTGGACACCTCCAGATATGAGATTATGATACTCTGAACATATTTTATTAACAATGTCAATTTTAATTAAGCGGAGGACGCGTTGGGTGGGGGTTCAAAGTTTGATCTAGTACATTTTGGAAAATCTAGTACATAATCGAATTCTTTAGGATCTGAAAAGAAGTTTGAGTACCCACATTCCTATACTCGAAGGCTAAAATAGCTATTTATAGCCATCCCCATAGTCACTTTTTTAGTATTTCCCTCTTTTTTATTCGAGCTGAGGTACTAGTTTTTTCGCACCTTAGATCGGCTCTAACTCGGTAAGGCTATGTCCAATCGGAAAATGGGTTTCACTATTCTCCTCAGCTCATTACAAGGTACAATTTGTGGAAGAAAATTTTTCCCTGTATACTTTTATGGTGGGGGTAGGAGCCCCCAACTGGGGCGGTTCCGATGCCGCATGTTGCATATTAAAGTAAAGGTCTCGCCGAGTACTATCGGGTGGAGTACTTTGTCCCGATTCAGAAAATTTTCTCAGGACGTGTTTGGCGCCGAAAACCCATTTTCATGCACTTGGGTCACATAATCCACAGTTACTACATCTCGCATATATTTTTGCAGTTCTTTCTTCCATGCCCATTAGTGCTCTGTTATGAGCATTTTTGTCATAGAAAGTAATTTTCCATGACTCACCAATTCCGAGCAATCACGAGAAGTAGCAAAGTTCATTTTTTCATCCATGAAAGTCGCTCAAGCTACATCCGATCGCCAAAGCTTTGCCCGCTTAATTGAATTTAACATTGTGAATAAAATATGTACAGAGTATCATAATGCATCATTTAAGAAATTTCTCATATCTGTTGATGTCGGACCTAAAGTTGTATGAAAAGTGGACATTCCCCTTTGGTTGAAATTTCAATATTAACGTAAATAGGGTAGGACCTTTCTAGATTCTTTTTTCTTCTTTCTCCTTTGAAACATAGAATCGGCCTATACATAGCGTTACGTACAATAGGTAAAGCACAAGCGACATCTACATACTTCGCGTGAAATGACTAATTAAGTACGGACATAATGAACTTTCGAGGATTCGTATACAAGAAAAGTCCAAGCGACATCTATTAAGTACGGACATAAACAACTTTCGGTTCGGGTGATTCGAGATTAAAGAGTCGAGATTCGGGAGTTGCGATTCAAGAGTAGAGAATCAAGCGTCGAGATTCGAAAGTCGATATTTTAGAGTCTCTATTCGAGGGTTAAGATTCGAGATTGGAGAGTTGAAATTCGGGAATCAAGATTCGAGAGTTCATATTCGAGATGCCATATTCGAAAGTCGATATTCGAGAGTCGAGATTCGATACTCGGGTTTCGTGAGTAATGGGAGCGTATAGAATTTATAACTGAAATGTGGAAAATAAAATATATTAAAAAATTTTTAAAATGAATAACTTTTGTAAATGAAATGCACTAAAAAGTAAAAACTAATTTTTTTCTTTCTCAGTTATATACACAAGAAAAGTTTAATTTCAAAATAAGAAATGCTGCTACTAAGATTAAATCTTAAAAGTTTAGGCATGAGTTGCATTTAGACAATTGTGATTATAGTTATGGATGCCCAAACTTTTAAGATTTAATCTGAGTTGCAGCATTTCTTATTTTGCAACGAAACTTTTCTTGTGTATATCACTTAAAAAGAAAAAAATTATTTTTTACTTTTTAGTGCATTTTATTTACAGAAGTCTCTGGGTTTATTCCGCTTTGATCTTATTTTTAAGTGCAATGATGTGGGTTTTCCCCGAAAAGGACAGCATATCTGAAATCTACACCTTGAAATCCTTCATAATTGAAACTGGTATGTGGCAACTTTTATTCCAAGGATTTACCCGATTTTATCCATTTATGAACTTTATCTTATTTTTATCATTGAATTACTGTTTACAAAATTTAAACTCGCTAGGTTAAGTTATTGTATTCGACAGACTGACAGAAGGACAGATAGATACACAAACGAATGGGTAAAAATTTCTTATATTCTGGTGAAATCTTATAGGGTAATATCATATTTGTCATCCCGTTAATAACGCATAGAAATAATACTGGTAGATGATGGATTGGACAGACACCCGTGAATAAATAATAATAAAAAATATTTTGATTTATGCATGTCCGTCTATCTGTATGTCTTCTTCAAGAGCGCGCTTACTTAGGGAGCTGAAATTTTGCACATAGGCTTTTTCAACAAATTTAAGATTTACGTTCGAAAGTGTGGACAAATCTTCTTCGTACGCTCGCCATACAAAAATTTCGTTTCTCACTATATATTTGGATACTGCCTGAGAAAGCATCTACGTAGAGAGCTGACAGTTTTGTATACGGCGTTTTCATACAAATAATAACCACAATCTTAAAAATGGACCAAATCGGGAAACCGCGTCGTAGTGTTACCATACACAATTTTGGTTTTCACTTTCTTTTACTTTAATGTTTATCTAGGACTCTAGGGTCTTAGACCAATTATAACGTTTTCTCTTTTTATTACCATGCGCTACAAACATATGAACAAACATAAAAAAATAGGTACTGTTGGTATATTTGCAATAGAAATTATTCTAACAATACCTTCCTACCCCTCAAGCTTCGAGGTGACCTTTTAAAGTGAATCACCCTGTTATATAAATATTTTGCGGTTTTTTTTTGTAAAAGAAAAAACGTCAACGTGGTTTTCTTCATTAAATTGCTTATCTGCGGTTTTTGTTTCTCTATAAAAAGTGGTTGAAATGACTGCAATTAGCCCCCGGTATTGATTTAGACATATTTCCCTGTTAGCAGAGAATTGTACAAGATGTGGAATTCGGTAGTAACACATTCATTAGATAAAAGAATTGCGTTTTATTGAACAGATTACGGCTATTTTGTATTTGTTTTGTGTTTTTACTTAATTATTTATAATTAACGGCAAATGGTAAATCGGAGGGCGTTAATACTTTCCTTTTTTAGTTTTGTTTTTTTGGTTAGCTTAACATAAATCTTAGTCTACATGAAAGACTATAATCCTCCCATAATCCCTAAAGCTTTCATTTATTGCGAAACATTGACATCTCCCCACATTAAATTTGGTAGAACAGATTTTTTTCGACAGCCTCTGGAATGATCTCAAATCTAGTGATGTCTGTAGCTAGCTAGAGATAGGTGTAATTAACATCAAGGAGATCTACATACATAGTTACATTAGTTATGAATAAATCAGTAAATTGGATGTCTCTTGATGATGAAACTCAATATGTACAATCTGTTCCAGTAGAGAACCATACTATGTCGATTTTTTTCATTTCTTCTACATACTAACACAGAGCGAAAAAGGAAAAAGAAAAAAAAAAAAAGGAAGCAAAAAGCTCTACCATCAGGCAGGATGCTCAAGCTCCACAACAGCTGAGGTATGACGTAATATGGTGCAGGGGCCAGTCACGTGTTAAGATTTTCGGAGCCATGAGTGGAAAATTCAACTCCTACCCTTTGGCAAGTCTATGCAATTTAAATGGGGCCAAGAGGGTGCCATTCACCACCTTAGCAATTATATGTATGCATTTAATGTACATACATATGTATGAGTTAGAAGGATATGCATATTTATATACTTATATATTATCTTCGTACATATTATATCCTGATATGGTATTGTGCTTGCTATGTGACACCATCATGGGCATCTTCTTAAGGACAAATGATTGTGTAACACCACACAACCACCAGAGAATTGCAAAAATTTTCTGAAATAAGGATAAGGAGTGAAGTTTCCTGGTTTGGCATCTTGTTTGCCCAGTACGCCGGTCTAATCGTTTCCAATATTGGAAGGAATAAAGGAATTTCACCGCATCGTTTTAATCAATAATTCGGGTGCTTCGGGCATGCGTCGTTCAATTTAGAAGGTTCTATGTGATATCGAAAAAGGTTCAATTTTTCAACACAATACTTTTCGAGGTATGAAAGTATATGTAATATGGTAGTTGCATTATTATTTTTCTACTGGGCACGTACTGTCAAAAATTTACAAGAAAGCTTAATAATTTGTAAGGACAAAATGGAGAGCTTTTTGAGAATTTTCGTATTAGGATATTCTCAAACTGTAAGCTTAGGATAGTTATAGTATATCATTTGAACTTAAATTAAACAAGGACGGTCTATAAGATCAATTATTATGATATCCCGTATGTGATTTCGTATGGTCAACACTACATGCAAGTTTGATTGTTGAAGGAGTTTTTCTCATCTATTTCTAGAACGGCGTCAGACAGTAAAAAATGATTTAAACCAATTTTATAGGATTTTATATTCTGAAGAATTTTTCAGCATAATAAAAACTTCTAAGACTGATCGTTTTTACAAGCTGTTGAAAAGAAATCTCTGATGTGCAGGGCTGCCAAGGTGAAAGATATATAAGAGGAAATCATACATGCATAACGTCAAAAATTTGTTGAGCTGAAGGAACTTTGTTGTACTGAAGATCGCTTTTGGATCCCCCACCGTGGACACTGTAACCGGGTACTGTGATGATAGTTCATGTATAAAGAAGCTATATGCCCACATGCGCATTCCACTGCGAAATAAAAAAAAATGTGATTTTTTGTTTGTTTCTGTGTTACTGTAGTAATGTATGTAGATCTGGTGTTAGGAATTTAAGTGCTTATGTAAGTCAGTTACAACAAAATTTTGAAACATAGTCCCTTGGCCAGGGGGCGAAGTCGTTGGAAGTAGAGTATGCATAGCAGCCATAAGATTACTGGCTGTAATCTCTAGCCTGTCCAGTCTTGAATGGTCATATCTTAACCTTCTCGTGTTCATAGCTGACACCTCTGTGACAATAAGATTTTAAGTCCGAATGGAGTAATCAGTCCCGTTTCATAAAAGAATATCTGCATGAATATATCACTGGGAGTAACTATGGCCTTATGGTCATGGAATAAGTAGCCATCCCAATTGGGTAACTGACATTGCTAACTTGGTACCACGGGGCTGGGCAGACCTGGATAGTTTACTATTGTTTTACTATTCACCTCAACGTGGAGAAGGCCTCTTAATAGGAAGATCGTGGTGGTTGCGGTATGCAGGCAGAGAAAGAGTTTCAGAGTCTAGCTTGCATAAGTGCACATACTCTAGATAATGGGAGAAGTATTTCGCTGGTATAATATTCATACTGACACTTAGGATTTGAAGTTATGGTCGCTTACGCATTGCATGTTCAGATATTTGGCTCTCGGCGTGTAGTTGCGCTAAATCAGCCGGATACCACGACCCAGAGATCGGCAGAGATTTTAGATAGGTCTCGGTTCTACCAGTAATTCAGCTAAGAATGCACTGGCCAAACTGGGATTCATAGGGATAGGATATACTCTGTCTCATGAGAGTGCCAATTGTCGCATTGTAGTTAATCCATGGATTTAAAGTGGTGTGGTATTAAGACATACTTGGCACGTGCTCACTTTAAACCTCAAGGATTTTTTGATCGTTTTTACAGTATATGTAAAAAACCTAAATTTGTGTATGGCAATACCAAGGAGTTTGCCGCTTTAGTCCATTTTTAAAATCGTATTTATTATTTTTATGAAAATGCCCCGCCCCGTACAGAATTCCAACTTTCTATGTCGACACGTTCTCAAGCAGTGTGCACATGTATAGTGAAAAACGAAATTTTTGTATGATAACCCTATGAAGGAGTTACCTGATTTGTCCCTATTCTTAAGAAGCGCTCTAGAAGGTATGCTAATTGATGGACGAAGGAGTTTATTGAAGGCGTTCTTTCAAAAGTTTTAATGAGCTTCACGAATAATATAGTGCTTCTTCATTAATCTCATAAGAGGTCTTCAAGCCTGCTTGCTAGAACAGTAGTCGGGCGCTTGCTAGTTGCCGCTGCATGCATGGCTATTAGGCAAGGAGCTGGGATAGATAATAGCAGGAAGCACTTCATTAGACTACATAGACCGCGATTGAATTTTATATGTTTTATAAGTATAGAATGAGGAAATTTGATATAAAAAATATAAAAATATAATCAAAACTTTAGCTTAAAACTTCTAATCACTCTGAGCTTTACATTGCATTATTTCGAACAATAGTGGAATAAAACCACAGTTTAGATTCGTGGAATATTAGATGAAATCGTCAAATAATCTTCTATAGAGCTTGCTTCCAAATGAAGGCTAAAAGCTCTTGAGCTACTTACTTATGCCCTTGCTTATTTTTCTGGATAGATCAGTGAATATACCATACTTCTAAAGAGCTTCCAGAGAGTGCCTAGGATGGATGGATTGAAGAGAGGCTGAGCACCCCCCCCCCCCCCCCCACCGCCGATTAAACCAGTCTCCGTATAGACTTAATTTGAAATTCAGTCATTTCAAAGAAATGAAATGTGACAGAGTATGCGGACGAAAATTAGTTCATTTGAAATGTCATTAAGAGTTCCTCACTGTTAGTTAAGATCATGACAGAGTTCAGTAATTTAATTAAATGCTAAATTTATTTTGTTGTTGAAAGAAGCTAAACAAAGAAAAAAAGCTGGCCGCTGATGGCCGCTACTATTGACATTATTGCAAATTTTCCACTTTCAACTTAAACTGAATCATTATCATCATCATCATAATGACGGTAGATGGAAATTTTACTGCAATTTCACTAAAACGGAGTAAAATTTGCTCCATTTGAAATTGAATCCAAATGTTGTAAAAAAGTCCTTGATGCACCTCATTTGTGTCACACACTGCGCATTCGACGTCATATAATTAAAAATTAAGTTATTATGGAGACAGTCTGTCTAGGGTATTACATAGATAGCATATAATTAGCAAGTGTTAAATTATAAACAATTAGTAAAGCTGAATATACTGAATCCCATGGACAGAAAAAAACTAGTAACATGAAGGTACTCTGATTGAACAAAAAGCAAAGAGTATGTCCTAAGATGTCTATATGTTTTGATAGGAGGTAGATGACCCACCTAGAACTGCTAGGATACATTAGATCCTATCAGAACAGTACATGCATAACCAAGAGCCGGATTCTGTAACACGGAGAGTTGATGAGTTTAGGAGATGAGAATTTTCGTTTTCTCCGATTAGAACACCCTAATTCTCCATTCGCGATTATCTAACATCTTGGGGAGTTAGGGAAAAAGTGAGTAGTGCCGCAATATTGAAGGACGGCTAACTCTGTGTGGGAGGATCGTAGAGCATTGGGGAAGGTATTTTGGGAAGGGCGAGTGGAGGGACTTTTGGGGAGGGGGGGGGGGGGTACCATCTCTAATTGGGGGTTGTCCAAAATACTTCACGTTTAGTATCAAATTAAAGAGAGCAGCGGGTAATCGAGTGGCGTAGTCTTTTTTTTTTATCATTTTAACGTCATAACTGACTTTTTACCGCCGAAAGAAGGATATTTTGCACTTTGGTCCCAAGTTCATATATTTTGCATATATTTCTTCCGTTTTTTTGTTTCACATCCATTAGTACTCTGCTGTGAACATTTTTCTCATTGAAATTGAATTTCCACGACTTACCAGTTCTTCATAATGATGAGTTGAAAATATGTCCATTTTTGTACAAAAAAAAAAAGTAATTTTTTCATCTTAACAAGGACTGTTTCACTTCTCTAATACATATCTAATTAGAGGAGAAAATGTAGATGTGACTTAATCCTACATACAAGCTTTAACGTGCATATTTAAAATTTTTATTCTGTACTGAAAGACGACCAAATTGACCAATTTCGTGTGATTTAAAATTTTTAGCGAGTACCTTGAGATACCAAAATCCATATTTCTCATTTTTATATAGTGACTTCTCTATCATACCTATCACAGGATAGTAAATAATTTTGGAATGTATATTTATTTTAGTATTTGATTGTTTAGAAAATGGCACATAATGCTTAACAACCCAATTATGAAGATGCTTTTATATTTTTGTTGCAGCGATTACTCGTATATATGAAAAAGCACACAATTTCGAGTTTAAAAAGTGTTTTTGTTTCCAAGAAATTGGTCAGCGATCATAACTTTTTTAAATACGTATTCCAGAAAGACGGAGCTAGTACACATACAGCAAAAAAGACTCAAGATTGGCTGCAGGAAAACATCACGAATTTCTGGACCAAGAACATGTGGTCTCCTAGTTCTCCTACTTCTTGTTGGTAGAGAAAGGTTCATGCGCCAAACCACACTGATCAGTTCATTCTCTCAAGTCCTTCATTACTAAGATTTACAACAGCATGAAGGGAACATACTTTAAGGAGACCTGCTCATCTTTCTGAACCTATATTGAGGTTGAGGCTGTAATCAAAGCCAATTGAATAATAATATTTATTCCAAAGAGACATTTGTTTTTTTCTTTTTAAATAAATTTTCTATATAATTTATTTTTGTTCTTAATCCGATAGTAAGTATAGCCATTTTATTTAGGTGTATTTTGGGGTAGCTGAAGCAATTTATTAGCAACAAATCTCAGTATACTTTCAACAGAAACCCACACATTTCAGCTATAGTAGATCCAGCAAACCAGATGTAATGTAGAGTGATATGATATGATATTTTTATCAACTCCACCGACAGGTATTGAATTTGCTCGCAATCGTGTTATCTCAGCCATACGCAGGGCAAAGCGTCAGTTTTATAAAAACAAATCGAACCCTGAGTTGTCACGTAAGTTGCTTTGGAACAATCTGAGGAGGGCTGGTGTCAGTCGTAATAAAGATAGCGGTCATAACTCCGATGATTTAAATAAATTCTTCACCTCTACTCAGGATATTGCCCCAGGCTTTGGCGGATGATCGAGATCACTTTGTTAATTTTCCTGGATCGAGCTAACTTCTTCACGTGTTGACGAAGTAATTTAAGTTGGGTTCTCCATAAGATCTGATTCGGTAGGCCCAGATGAAATACATCCTCGTTTTGTTTAATTAATTTTACCTTACCTATGATCATTAATCATTTGGTTGATATTCTGAATTCATGTCTAACTTGTTCTACATTTCCGCGTATTTGGAAGATTGCCAGTATCCCTGCACTTACTAAGATATCGTCTCCTAAAGATTTCAGCGATTTCCGCCCCATTAGTATCCTTTGCTTCCTTTCCAAAGTTCTGAAAAGGTTAATGTATGCTCAAATGCTTGAGCATTAGAATGCAAACAAACTACTCACGGAATGGCAGTCCGGCTTTCGGTCAAAGCATGGCTGTGAAAATGCCCTGCTAAAGGTTACAAATGATCTGCGATCTTGATAATAATTATGTAGGCGTCCTGGTGTTGCCCGACTTTTCAGAGGCATTTGACAGCGTAAATCATCAAATGCTGCTGTCTAAGTTATCTGCTCACTTTAGTTTTTCGTTTGGGGCTGGATATCGACTTAGAGAAGGGGTGCCGCAGGGCTCTATACTAGGCCCAAAACTGTTCAACTTTTATTTGTAGGATTTCCCACTTAGAAATTTAGCAACAGACAGACTAGCAGCCACTTTATATGCTGACGACACATTAATTTTTGCGCAAGATGAGAGACCTCATAGAGTAATAGAGAAGATCCAATGGTTTATACCTGATCTGACAAACTACCACAATAATTCGGGGTTCAGAATAAATGAACAAAAGAGTGGGCTCATTTGTTTTCATAATGCAAGCGGCAAGGGACACTACTCGGCAGTAAGAGAAAGTAAATCACTCTCGTTAAAAGTAATCAATAAGCAAATACCCCTTAAAGATGAAAAAATACTTGGGAATTACTCTTCACAACAGGCTACGTTTTAACTCTCATACCAGGAACGTGCTAAAGAAGGCCAAGGCGGTTAAGGCGATGTTGAGACCTCTCCTTAACGCGAAAGCTCTATAAAAAAATCTAAGTTACTCATATATACATAAATCACTAATTCGCCCCTAAATCGGCTACGGATTTTCGAAAACCAGATAGCCAAAAGGCCAAAATCCCACCGTTATTAAGGTACCTAAAAAGCTTATCAACGAAAGTGCTTACGAACACGGAAGCCCATGACAACCCCTTAATTAGAAAATTTTTTAGGAAAAACAGGAATGACTCTTTAAGTGCCAACTACACCTTGTCACCTAATAATATGTTGCACTAAAACTCCCGCCCTGCTCTCTTGAGTAACCCCACCAAACCACTAAGAGCAACCTTCTATGAGAAGGTGGCATCCACATCAAATTAGAGAGGATAAATAGCCCAAGTGCGTCAAAATAGTAGAAGTGCCTTAACCCTGGGTGCAAGGAAGCATGCCAGGAGGTTCGTGGACATTCAGACTGACTGACGAATGATTAACTAAAGATTAACTAATTTGAAGGGCAATATTCATTTTACCTAAGGCACTGACATATAGAGATAGAGAAATATATAGATATGGAGATATAATGATACAGATAAGTGCAGCTACCGATATGCCCTTATATTATACTACAATCGAATTACTTTTATAGGCTATCATGCCGACTGAATAGAAAGTAAGAACTTTTGAAAATAACATAGGTTATAAGAAGAAAATTTTTGGTCGCTTACCTTTTTGTAATACACTTTCACGATCAAAGAAATGTAAAGTCGAGGTTTAAAGTTGACAAAGCCTAGAAGTATTAACTAATAGGTTTCTTAACCTTTATTTTTATTTTATAATATACCGGACTGAATAGATATGTAAAGGTTGATATACCAACTGAACTGCAAGTTGGACGAATTGAAATGGTTCAAGTGATATATGTAAAAGTTTTTAGAAAACCAAAATAAACATCTTGTTTAAAGAGGAAGGTTGAACAACGAATTTTTGAAGTTGGCCACTATTTTTCTTTCTTTTAATTAATCGAATACTCCTTTTTGATTCGTTATGTAGTTGTTAAGATAGGCATAGGCTTAGTGTCATTAAGACAAAGCGAAAGAAATATACACCGGGAGCAAGTGTACAAATACTCATGTAATTATCAGAGCTGTAATTGAAACAAATGTGATAAAAGTAGGGTGACATTAATCATAAATTGAAAATCGAGTTGTAAACCAGCCAAATCTGTGAGCCAGGCAGCCATATATATTTTAATAGAACCAAGAAGTCATATTACCAAAGTTTATGTAATTTAGCCCCAATAAATATATTTTGACTTTGGATTTTTGTCTTCAGCTACCGAATTCCTATATACTTTTTTATGGAACAGATATCAAAGTTAAAGTCTATAGCCTTCTACCCGTCCGGTGTGGAGTTCCACAAGGCTCTATATTGGGACTTCTATAATTCAGTATTTTTATAAATTACCTTCCTAATATTGTTGAAGATGTAAAAATTCACCTGTATACTGACGATGTGCACCTTTATATCAGTAGACCAATTGGACTGATGGAGGATTGCCTAGCACGAATAAATGATGACGTTAATAGAATATACCATTGGTCAATGAGAAATCAACTCAAGCTGAATCGTGACAAGTCTCAATGCATGCTCCTTTATAACAACGCTATTTCCAACATCAATGTCTTTCCTGGGGCTATGCTAAATATTTTCATTCTCTTTCTAGTGCAACGCGTCAAAAATCTGGGAGTAATAATCAACTATATACTATGAACTGTTGTGACCAAATCAATCTCATGCTGGGGAAAATATGTGGAGGCCTCGTGAGCTTTGGTTATCAGCAGATATTTTATCGAGAGATATGCATACGAGACTAGTCAAAACTCTTTTTCTTCCTCATTTTAATTTTGGTAGCTCAATATTTCCCAATCTCTGTTGCTCATGCTCGCACAGGCTTAACGTCGCTTTTAAAGACCGTATACCTTTTATTTGCGGGCTTCGACGCTTTGGTTACGTCTAATACTTGAGATCCTATCTGCTGGGATGTCCTGTAGATGACCATCGTGCGATAAGGATACTGTTTTTTTTTTTTTTTGTATATTCTGACTCACTCTAGGAACCCGTGTTATCTGTACGATCAAGTGCAGTTTTTAAGCACTTCTCGAAACTACAATCAACTCATTCCACATTTTAGTATATGCATTCTGGAGCGCTCTTATTTCGTGCAGGCTGCTCACTCATGGAATGAGCTACCTGTAGCCAATCAAGGTGCCGGCTCCTTCGATATGTTTAAACAACTGTTGAAATACATTTTCTCTGGTGAAGAATAAATTAAATAATTAAATGTCATTCTGTGAGTCCGGTGGTCCAGAATGTCAGCTACATAAAACGGCCCTCGATACTTCGGTTCCAGTTTCCTGCTTTCTCCTGTTGTTTGGGAAATATGTTAAATTACGACAAGATCACCTATTTTATTCACTCGGATTCAATTTTTGATGCTATCTCCTGTCTCTTTTCTGAAGAATTTGTCGTCCCATTTACAGTTTCGTCGACATTATCCTATAACCCGTCCAGTATTCTATTTAAAATGAGGACTTTCAGTGGGATGTCGAATACTACTTTATTTGAACTGCAACCAGTAGTCTAATTCAGTTGTGAATTCAAAACCCACTGCAGTTCCCTTATGCGTTGATCCTATTCGGTTTAATTCTTTGTAGTTGTTCTATTAGCGTGAGGTGTGCGTGTTGCGTTTAGAACGTGTTGAATTCCATTCTTCGTACAGAAATCTTTGAAGAATTTCGCCGTGAATGCGGTTTTTCTGTCGGTAACATTCTTACTTGGCAAGCCGAAGTATGTCGTCAACTCTTTTAATGACTTTATTACTGGAATTGTTTTAGTACTATTCACCGCTTTAACACCTCGATAAATGGTCAATAACACCCAAGACATGGGTATGTCCAGTTCTGTTTCGTGGAAACGGACCAAGATGATCCATGTGTAACACTCGGGATGGTACAATGTCATTTCCGTAGAACTCCGCTTCCTTCTTTCCTCCTGGGCGCTATTATAGAGACACTCCAAACATGCATTCAGGTAAGCTTTCACTTAACGCCACATACGTGGAAACCAAAAACTTTTTCGATTTTTTTGAATAACTTCGTCCTCTACGAAATGTCCGGAATCATCGTATGCTGTTTGCACAATTTTCCCTGTCACTGCTTTTGCTACAAATAACTTTAAATCGCTGTCGATTACTCGGAATAAACGCTCACCCACTAGCGAATAGTCTCTCTTAACTTCGGCTAATTTAGGTGAATCCAGTTCGCCTTTTAAAATCTTGATGTTTTCGTCTATCTCGGGATCCGATCGCTGTAAAGTAGCTAGCCAATCTGTCGCATTTACTCCTACATGAAAAATTTCATGCATCACTGTCATCGGTGTGATAACACCGCCCATTGGAGCACTAATTAGAAAATCTGTCGAAGTTGATCCGCCGAACGATGGACAACATCGAGGAAAAACTCCATTAACTTTAGCTACCATCTAACGATTCTTGGATTTAATGGCTTGCTCACTTTGGTCGTTTGGATAACAGCACAGCCAGTCACCACAGTAAAATGTTTGCCGAGCAAGTAAATTCTAAATCTCTCCAAACTGCATACTACAGCTAACACCTTTAACTCGTAGCTATGATATTTCGATTTCATTTCGCTGCCACGTCGACTGAAGTAGAACGCAGGTCGCACATCTCCCTTAGCTTGATGTTACATCAATACTCCTGCAACTCCTATGCTGCACGCATCTTATGTACCTCATGCTGTTTGGTCGGATCGTAAAGTACCAATAACGGCTCGTTGCACAATTCGTCTCGATGTAACTCAAATATGTCTTGCTGCGTCTTCGTCCATTTAAATTTTTCCTCTTTCTTGAGCTAAATCGTAAGATGCTTAGCTTGCATTACAAAGTCGGCGATAAATTGATTAACAGGTACTGGAAATTCTCGTATACTTTCGCTCTTTCGAGACCCAGGTTTCATTCTATGTCTGCTTATTTGATGTCCTATGAATGTTATTTCCTCTGCCAAGAAAGTACACTTCTTCTTTCGCAATGTCAAACCTGTAGCCCTCAAAATTCTTAAAAACTTTTCCAGTCGTCGTAATCCTTCCTCAATCGATGCGGTCGGAATGATAATATCATCCATATATGCCAAGGCTTCGCCTGGTTCCATTCGTGAGATTAAATTATTTACAATTTGCTAGAATACACTAGGGCCATTAATAAGCCCAAATGGCATGTAGTTATATTCTAAATGCTTGTCTACCGTAGAAAGTGCTGGGTATTGCTTAGACGTCTCCTCTATTGGAATTTGGTGATATCCTGACAGCAAATCCAATGACGTAAAGAACTCATTTCCTGATAACAAAGCTAATTGTTCATCGATAACCGCATTGGAAATGGCTGTTTCTTAGTGATTGTGTTTCATGCACGGTAATTAATGCAAATTTGATTATCTTTACCTTCTCTGGTCACCAGAGCAATTGGTGGCGCATACTGAGATATACTTGACCTGATTATACCATGGTTCAGTAATTTTTGCGTAATCGCATTCACTTTCTCTCTTTTCGCAAAAAAAAATGCGATAAGGTTGAATGTTTATCGGCTCGTCCTTAATTAATTGAATTTTCAATTCGGCAACGATACACTTTCCCAATTCCGATCAGTCTTCGTCGAATCGATCACTGTAGGCATTCAGCAAATCTCGCAACTGATCTCGTTCTTTTGCATTAATAGGACCGGTTTTGAGGTCAATTCCTTTAGAACAAAGTACTTCAGCTCCCACCTCTTGTGATAACATCTTGTCGGTCACATAATACAGTCGACAGTTCGTAGTACATTCGTCCATTGTCATAGGTACTTCAATATGCTGAGTCACCATGAATGTACCTCTACCGCTGGAATATTCTTACCATCTGCAGCCACGGCTAGCACAGTTACATTTTCGGTCCTCCCTGGGAATTGATCGGTCCTGTGTGAAGTTCGGTTGCATTTTAAGCATCTTTCCTTTCTAGACTCCTTTGAACAATTTCTGACCCCTTTTTCGGCAATTGAAACACATATGGGCCCTTTTTCGTCATTATTCGCTCGAAATTCGTTATTTCCAGTAAATTTCGTAATGCTGAGCGACTTTCCTCTAATTTCGGGTTTTTCATTTCTTGTTTCAATGAGTTTCGTCTTATTTGAACGTGTCGTAAATCTTTGGACAGCAACCAGTAAATTATTAGTTGTTGGTTACGGCATTCCTAGTAAAGCATTTAAGTACCATTATCGGCTCACGCATTCGTCTTAAATAATATTTCATTATGTCTTCTTCAGCTAACTTACCTTTCCGGCCTTTACGGCATATTCTCTGAAAAAGCTTTTCTAGGCTCTCATTACCTTGTCGTTCCATTTTCATAAGAATCAGATGAACGTCAGCAGTAGTTTCCGCTGCCGGATAATCGCTCAGCAACCTGGAAACAAAAATCTGACTAGCTCAGATAAATCGGCAAGGTGTCCTACTAAAATTTTACAGCGCCTTTTAATTTTGCTTGCAGAGCATTTATTAACAGACGATCATCCCAACGAGATGCAGATCTCAACCCCGTTACACGGTCGGTGAATTGTTTAGCTGTCAATTATTCCTCGTCTTAAGGGTCAAACTCTGGAACAATTTCTATAATATTTTTCATGCTATGTATCTGATAGGCGGTTGGATATATCGGCAATAATGTCGGATTCACACATGAAATGATATTCGATTATCTAGGAGTTTGCGTCACACAAGGTGGTGGCATAAGATTAATATTCGTCGCAGTTACGCAGGATGTATTTTCATATCCTATTGGCGGATCCGAACATCGAAACTGGCCTCTACTTTAATGAACTTATTATCAACTGCCAGCTCTAAAGATGTAGATGAACCGGCCACAGATTTTTGTCGCTCAATATCATGCGAATCTGTGCTTATGTCCATCTGAATGAATCATCGTTGGCTCATTCGTTCGATCAACCCCGGTTTTCGTTCCCATAAACCCTTTTAATGCTTTTTAAGCATTTCTTTGGGTACACTTCCTGCGTCATTTTTATTCGATTCTATTGTCGACATCTCTATTCTTTTCGCTATCGTTTAGTTCAACCTTATCGCTGCCAATCACAAAAGTCAAACGTAAAACCAACTCGGCCTTATTTCCTCCTGTTTCTTATCCATTTTATTTTATAAAGTATATTATGAATATGGTATCCAGTTATATACCACTTCTGATTTGTCAGGACGTAATAAAAAATGTGGACTCTATATTACAAGTCATTTCATTTTTCAAAAACAAAACATCTTAATATTTATTTTCGCCTTCTATGTTTTTTCTAAATCTTCTTCTTCTTTTCTTATGGGTTGACATATTGGAATTTTTTTATAGTTTTGACCTAATTGTGTAAAATGTTCTTTTCTTCTTCTTTCTTAGCTTGTTAGAGTTTTTTTACTTTTTATTTAAGTTTGGTTTCTTTTTATGGATTATGTATTTTTATTTTTATTTATTTTTAATTAATTCCTTTATCATATTGTAAACCCGTGATTTTATTATTTTTGAATTTTTTTTCTTTATGTGCTTAGCTTTCACATTTATTTGTTAGTTTAATTTATTTTTTATTTATTTTTTGTTAGTTGTTAGTTTATTAGTTGCTAGCTTTAGTTTTGTTACTTTCTTTAAGATAGCGTAGTTTATTTAGGATGTAGATTTTTCATTAATGTCATCTCTCGCGCTCTCTTCTATTTTGTGCCTCAATACTTATTTTGTCCTTTTTATTAATGTACTTATATATAAGATATAATATTTTGTGTAAGTAATTGATTACATACAGTTTTATAATGAATTTATAATGTATTTCAAATACATTTATGGTTTGCTGGAGAATACTGATCTTGATTGAGAGAAAATTAAGCAGGGAAATTTTATCAGATAGTATATAATATCGTTTGACATAATATAAGTACCTCTCCTGTAACGGTCTCTTCTTCATTACAACATTATGAGAAGCACTGAATTCCATACTCATATCAGTCGTGAAGTACCTATAGATCTATGCTTCGAAAAAATTCAATATTCATCATCATCAGTGAAAATCGAAAAGCTCAAAGCTTCAACCATACGAGAATTGAAATCATGTAACAAATGCCTCGACATGCAATATTACACTTCACCACTTCTCATACAAAAATTGGAAGAAAAAAAAATGCGCGTGCGCTGGAATATATTCCGCGATACATTCTTGGCGTAAACTTATTACTACAATTAGAGAGAGTGTACACAAGTACGTAAGAAGAATTTTATCAGAGTTTACACTATTCCCTACTATATGAGTATATGAAAAAAGCTGATATATGAGTAATACATGAAAAGCTTTTCACCTTTATTCTTCAAAAAGAACACACTAGCTAAAAGCTATAAGCTATATAGTTATAGGCTTACTGAATACGATCATACTATTTCTCCATATTAGTTAGTATTTCCAAGTAGTGTATCGGCGCGCAACAAAATATAGGAGGTAATATTCTATGTGTATATAACTACATATATGGATTTCAGTTGGTAATACGTTGATATATAAACTAGACTGGAAAAACTCCAATACACAAAACTTAAGGAGATATAGGAACGAAAATTTTCTGGTCTCTCATCGTTAGCGGGTCCCATTGGCATTTTAACAGTGGAAGTAGGATTGTCAAAACGGAATTTTTAACCTTTCTTGTACTACTTACACTGAGAGATTCCAGTTTGGAAAATTGAATTCAGGAAAAAGCAGTTTGAACATAAATATAGTTTGGATTTGATCAAAACTTAAATAATAAATATAGAACAGAAAGTATATACTAAAATCAATCACAAGAGAAATCTTGAGTTTGAAGTTAAATAAAATTTAAAAATCTTAATAAAAAAAAAATCACCCCCAATTCATTGATTGATTTTGATTGGATAGAATTTTTCAAATATTTTCTTCTATAATAATTCTCCTCGCTTTATTTTTGGAATAGGATGGAAAATTCCGGTTGAAACAATCCTATAACGACAAAAAAAAAGTAAAAGGAAAAAAGAAAAAAAAACACAAGAGTTGTAGTGGTAAAAAATTGTTAAATAAAATCTAAAAGTAAAGTTCGTTAAAAGTGCAAAGTAAGGGGAAAAAAAGTTAAATAAAATTAATGAAAAATATCGGTTATATGCCAAAGTGAAAAAAGGGAAGTTTGTAACGTACAGTGGTGTCATATCCATACATATACATATATATGTGTGACGACCGGACATAGCTTTGTGTGTGTGTACACCTCATATATATCTATATATATAGAGAGATATATACTAGTACCTATATATATATATATATTCACACATAATATATAGAAGGTGCACTTCTATATTAGTATATCGAAAGAAGAAAATTATCCTTGAGCAGGACTCTTGCTTGTTATTCTCTTTCTGTCCTGCTTCCAAGCGATCGCACTACCATCTACGGTTGCTAAGATCGAACTACAGAGTTATACAGAGAGAAGGATAGGCATCTCCGATACAAAAATGAAGTTACATAACTTTTAAGTTAAAAAATAAAATAAAATAAAAACTCAGCGAGAATAAGAAATTTATATGGAAGGAACCTTAAAATTCATGTGTATCTTTATCTTCATAAAATAACCAAATAATAATAATAATTGTTTAATTTGATTATTTCTAAACAAAAGTATTATAAAACTTCTAATATTTATTTAATTGTTAAACAAATTTCTAATATTGTGTAAACTTCGGTGTGAACAATATTGAATAAAAAAAAAAAAAGGAAGAGAAATCAAACAATAGCGATTTAAAAATTTTCAAAAAAAAAATTGTGTAATAGTTATAATTTTCAATATATGTATCTACTACATAATAAGGTGTGCGAAATTCAATAGACAGTGTCAAAACTGCGAGATCTAAAACCAATGGTGGCAAAATAAATATAGTATATATAACAAAAAGGAAAAAAAATCAAATAAATAATTATTTAATATTAATATTTACTCTTTTGCCTTGAAAACAAAGTGATTAACGGCTGATTTAAAATAATCGTGGTGAATAAAGATCGAAATTCACCACATTGTCTCTGTAAAAAAAAAAAAATTCAAAAAAAGGCAACAAAAATTTATAATTAATTATAAATAGTTCTTTAAATAAAAAAAAACAAACAAAACAAAAAGTTTAACCAAGAAATTGACCATGGCCGATAAAAAAGTTACCGAACAATACTATTCACCTCCACCAAAATTGGGCAAATGGGAGGGTTTCAAATTATTCCTATGGAACGGTGAAACTAGCCAATGCCTTGGTCGGACTGGATCTAGTTGGGGTAAGTTTGAATTTAAAATACTTATATAACAATTAAATTTATGTCTACTAAAATATTTTATAATTAATATGTCCTCGGTATAACGGTAAAAAATTGTATTTTAAACCAATCTACAATTAATTATTATATAGGAGTGGGGATTAAGATGATTCCACGCTCTTGCACCCCCTCTCCCCTACGCCATTATTCAATTTTATGGGAATAATAAATGATTTTTACCACAAAATTACTGTGATTAAGGAAATAAAAGTTCATTTATCCTAATTAAACAATTTTACTGTCATGCGACGGACACTAACACACGCACACACATTCAAATATGCATAGCATACACAGTCATACATAAATTTTATTGCATTTATTTATCCGTGCATGGTTACCCTGCGAATGCTCTTTATATTTCAAAATGGCCGCACTCTCAAGGATTTTCGATGTAACGATTTTTTGTGTATTTTCTACACCAGCTCTTTTTTATATGTTTCCCCTTTCTTCTTAGCCGCCTATCATACTATTTCTCTATCTTACTCACTTTCTCTTTCTCTCTCACTCTCTCTCTCTCTTTCTCTATCTATCATTCCTGCATCAGGTGGTGTAAATGGTGGTGGTCTATAATACTAGGCCTTATATTCTTATAACTAAATTCAACATGTCTCGTCTCTATTAAAGATAGTCTTCCTAACTCCTATAAGTATGTAAAATACAATATCTTGAGATATACTTATCTCTTTTCATCATATACATACGTGTCTATGGAAAATAAATTTCTTCTTGTGTTTTCGTTTGCTCAAAATATGTGTATCCTTAAAGGAAGATATAGACTAAAAGCAAAAAAAAAAAAATAGAAAACTTTATGTCCTTGTCGGAATATTGAGAGGTGGAAAATTTTGAAATTCGATCGATAATTCACACCCTTTTTGAATGTGGTAGTTTGTGTGTGTTGTGTGTTGTATATGTAAGTGCGTTCACTCGATTCGCTCTTCATGCATGTTTGTATTCCTTATTGGACTTTTTCACTGCTACCACCAAAATTATCACCACTACTCTCAATACTCGCCACCAACTATAGTAGTCTATATATATTAAGTAAAAACGGGTATAATTTTACTCTCTCTCCCTCTCTTTCGCTATCCCCCTCTCTTTCTTTCTTTCTATACTATTTTTGTAAAAGCGGATATTTGAATTGAACATAACTTATGCAACCATGTCTCCGTTTACCCGGTTTTTATCCTATTGTTGTTGCTACCTTGTGTAATCCACCACCCCCTCCCCACTATATGGTGAACAGGCATTACTCGCCGTCCAATAGATCCTGACATTTGCATTTTCATAAATATTATTTAACATTTTTGTCGTCAGGTTGAATGCAGCTCCTAAATTATTTCCCCTCCAATTTCTCTTTGGAATGTTTGGCCTGTGAGTAGAGAATGTATATATGAAATTTTCCTTGTTACAAATGTGGGGGAGAAAAAAGAAAATTTCTATTTTTTTCCTTCTGCTAGGAAAAAAAAGGCTGAGTTGAAATTCAATTATGTAATCTGTGATTATACCAACATTATTTATGGTGAAAAATTACTAAGTATAAAAATCCTTGACTATCCTTTGGTCTTTATTCGGATTGCATTCAGGATTGTGCCCGTTTTGTGGGCGATGGTGGTTTCATTCTGTTGATTAAGGATACTCTGTTACGTAAGTTGCGATTTCTGTTGTTGAGTGGATTGTAAAATTTCAAGTGCTTTTTTCTCAGTCTTTCTCTCTCTCTTCTTGAATATGAATTTCTTAGGAGGTTTTAATAGTATGGTATAACAGTTATCTTTTAAGGTACTGTACGTCTCTACCTACGTAATTAACTATTACTACATTTATATACGATGAGGATAGTAATTTGGGTTGATAGATTTATTTCTGGACTATTATATCATGTATAAGAGGTCTATATAAGAAAAAACTTTCATTTATGTTGATGAATATTAGATAAGCATTATCTCAGTCGAAAATAGTAAAACATTATTAGTTTATTTTTAATAAAAACAAAAATATATGGTTTTTACGGAGTAGAAAATTTTTTGTTAGGCCTAAGTTTAACTTATACTAATGCCTCTGGTTTCTGTCCTTAAATATGAATCATATTTCTTGCGATAGTTCGAAGTTCACCTAACCTCAAATAGAAGATCTAATTATAGCATTTGTCTATCTAAATCATGATCAAAAAGAAAAATTCACCAAGGCTAGGCTAGAAATAAGATCTTGAGCAATTATCCATAATTTATAAAAAAAAAAATCTTTTATTAATAGCTACACAAAGTATATAGAATAATTAATTGAAGTTAGAAATGGATTTCTTATAGAATATGCATATGTACCTATTCCAAAAAATTCTTCTGCAATTTTTGTTGTTGTTAGTTTTCGCCATTTTCATAACAGTCTAAATTGATGACCTCTGATTTATAAAGATCTCTGAAGCAATATTCGTGTAGAACTATTTCTCGATTTTTTTTAAGGCTTTTGATAGTGTAAACCATCAGAACCTCTCCCCAAGAAACTTCCTATTGCATTTCAGTTAATACTGTCATAAGATTTCCTGCCCAGTCACTATAATAAATGAGTTAGGGACCGCTACATTTTATCCTATTAAACGTGGTGTGTCGCTTTTGTTTTTATGATTATAGTAGACTTATAGATTCACAATTGGTTGAAATTAGTGAAAAGTTTTAATCATACACAGTTTCAATGAACAGAATTTATGACTGTAAGGTTTTCTTATCAAATACGCCTACTTGAAGAGGTGAATATCGCTGTAATTTTTTAAAAACATAAATCTTAAGGTAGCTAGTACGTTGCGATATTACATCCGGGAAAATTATCAATCATAAAAGTCGTTCCGATGAAGTATGCACCAGTACTAGACGGCGAGTGGTAGTGTGTGCGTTACAAGCAAGGTATTTGATAGAACCAATTACAAAATTATGATCTATAAACTCTAGTTGAACAACCTTTTCATACATTGGCGTTTATATGATCTTCAAATTTATCTAGCCGAAAAATTTATTTTATGGAACAATTTCTTTCAAGAGAATAAATACATTTAGAGTGTTTCAGGGTAGTATTCTAGGTTAACTTGTTTCATTATGGTTATTTCTGAGGGTTTTGACACCATCTACGTTCGGTTACTTTGCAAAATGCTATTTTAAATATTTTATTCTAATCAATATGCCACTGGAATTATTGCAAACGATATATCGTAGGTATTTTACAACATTATTGACGCCACTAGTTATGTTGTACCTCAATGATCTGTATTAGAACCAGTACTGTTTTCTCTTTCTATTAATGATTTATAGATTTCGGTAAGTTTACAATGTATACATATATTGGCACATATATTGCATACCTCTAAGTTATTCATACTTCATTCGAATGTGAACTCAAATGAGATTATGTATATCGTACTGCCATTAGCTTAACTCGATTTCGCAATTTTCGTATTTCCTGACTGTGATATCAGATTATGAAAGTGTCCAATCGGTTCATCAAATATTGTACTTACTATAATCCAGCATATTACAAACCAACATGTCAAATTCATGCATCAACTTTGAGGTGGTGAGGGTCTTTTGAGATTGGATTCGAAAAAAGAAAACAATTACAGAGTGTGATAATGATAAGAATATGTACAGAAACTTTCATAACTGTTTTAATTGAAAAGCAAACTATTTTCTGTAAGCAAAGCTATTTTTTATTCATGTAAATAATATCAATACCGCTAACAGTACGTTATAAGATTGCTAATGTGAGTCAGGTAATGAGAAAGATAATATGTCATAATCTTTGCCGTTTCTGGTTTATGTTTTAGTTACGGCATAAAGTCAAGACATCGACGATTTTATACTTCAGCGAGACGTTGCTGATATTATTGTTATATATTATACTAACGACTTTGTATGGTTTGGGAGGCGCGAAAGGCTGGGAATTTTTTATGAATCACCCTATAACTATGAGTACTTAACAAATTTGTTAGGTAAGTAATTTTTGAAGCTTTCCAATGTTCTTTTTCTCCCATATCATTTGTTTCAAGGATATGATTTTTAAAGTCAAAATTTTCTCATTTTAACACAGTTCTATAAAAAAAAATGCAAATTTTCATATGGAATTCAAGAGGTTCAAAGTTTTTACTTTAAAATGATCAATCCCACTCTGTATTCAAAATGTAGTCCTTATTGCGTTTTTGCTCCTTTATTTGGTGTACACCTGCGCACCTATATAAAAAGAACAAAACGCCAATAAATGCTTAAGGATGGGTAAATTTTCTTCTATTAATTAACTTTCAAGTCATTTTTACTGGAGGTCCTTAAGATGAAAATGAAAAAAAAAAGAGAAAAGGATTGCATTTTGGTAGAAAGTGTTATGTCACGGATTATTTTAATCCAAGTGCTTGGATTGAAGGTGCCTAAATTCTGTATGAAAAGCTACATGGAGAAAAGTGAACATGTCAAATAGAACGAAATCATTGTTTAAACCAGATGATTTCAAGTATAAAAGAGCGCTAATGACGCATTACGTTTGTTTTAGGAAAACGCGCTCATATTGAACGCATGTATTCCGATTGCAAGAATATTCACATCAAACAACCTCGGGTTCCTTTCAACAATATGAACTGTTAAAACGATTTAAACTTTTTTGCGTTCCAATTTAACACTTGTTTTTTTTAGGCTGTAATTTTCTCTTATCAAACCTAATATGCATACTTCATATACTTCTATATAAGTCTTTCACTAAAAATTTGTTGATGACGAAGGAATTGAAGGATGATAACTGATTAAATCAACTAAGAACAGACCTGGTATCATCAGTTCGCGCATCCAACTGTAATTTCTTATTTGACGAAGAAATACACAATATTATTTAATATTTATGTTTCAAAGAAAAAGAAGTCACATACTCAGAGTTCTACCACTATTTTTTTGTATCCCTTAACTTCCATTTTGGTTGAAATTTTGCTTTTATTTATTAAGTGCTAATCTGGAAAAATTTCGGCAATGTGCGCTTGGATAATGTACGTACTCTTAACTTCTATTCTAAGTTTAGCTTCTGGAAGGGTATTAAAATGAGTGCTAAAAGTAGACTCAAGACTCGAAATATGAATATGACTTGAAACAAAGCTACAAAAATAAAAGGAAATTTTTAACTCTGTTGACGATCAAACTGAAGAAGTTTTGCTTTCAAACCGAACTGAACGTCAAAGTACTTAATATGAATTATTTTCTCATTTAAAAGTGAATTTTAAAATTGAAACCTTTTTTCAAACCCAAAGACGCGATTTTGGAATATGTTTTTGTTAGATTTGACAAAAAAGTAGTTGAATGAAACAATTTCAATCGAATATGCATTTTACACGCGGCGTACGTTTGCTGTGAATTTCTATTTTTCTATCCGTAAAGTGTTGATAAATTGTTTTTGAAAAAAAAAAAAAACATACCCCTACTATTTATGGGAAAAAATCTGAGTTGAAAATCTATAGATTTTGTTGTGAGTTCTAATTTCGAAATGCATTCATATTACAAAATTTAACACTATGTACTTTTTATTTATTTTTTTAAATGAGAGTAGGCGTCATGTGAAAAAAATTGCTGTCATTTGAAAAAAAAAAAAAAAAAAAAAATGCCTACTTATGATAATACTAATTAATGAGAATAAAACGAGAAAAAAAACGCCCAAAAAAATCACGCTTCTTCCCTTTAATTTTTAATTTTATTTTATTCTATTATTTGTTGTTATAGCGGCAATAGAAATACATACTCTGTGAAAATTTCAACTGTCTACCTGTTACGGTTCATAAGATACAATCTGGTGACGGACGGGCGGACAGCGAAGTCTTAGTAATAGGGTTCCCGTTGTTACCCTTTGGGTACGGAACCCTAAAAATTAAGAAAATATCTTTAACCTCCCGCACTCTCATAAAATATTTTTACTGATCTCATCTACATAGACTTAGACTATTAGGCTGAACCATAATGGGCGTATAGAACTTTACAAATTTGAACGAGACTGAGGTTTACTTACGAATTTCTGACATTTTTGTCCTAAATAGAAGTCATATTCCGTAAGGGTTATTATCTTAATATTTAATGTTTTCAATGTTTAAAAGACAAGTACCGAGGTACTGATCAGTTACTGGCTTTGTAGCCGAAAATCAAAATTTCATAAAGAAATTTTGAGAGCATACTGCATGTTTCGATTCGTAGTGCAGTGCGATCTCATCAGGACAGCAATGACAGCATATTTAGATATTTTAGATTTTTAAAAAAATCTTTATATATCCACCACCAACTTTTGGACATCCGAGTGCACCACTGTAGTGTAGACAGCAGCCAGTTCAGGGCTTTATTGCTGCCCTGATGAGATCGCCCTGCAGTACTGATCGAAACATACCGTAAGTTCTCAAAATTTCTTTATGAAATTTTGGTTTTCTGCTACAAAGCCAGTAACTGATCAGTATATCGGAACTTGTCTTTTAAACATTGCACGCAGCAGGCGGAAAATTGCCTGTACACACTTGTATCTTATATGGGACTCGAAATACTCAACCCCCCCCCCCCCCTCTTTAATGTTTTCAATTTTAAAAAGTAAAAGTGATAAAAGAAAAAAAATTAACAAATGGAAGTTGATTTAATTGAAGATTTGTTCTTTGATGGACATTATATCAGAAATATAACAAGAATCTGAAGAATAATCTGAAGAAAAGTCGGCAGCACTTCCAGAAGCAATATCTCGCTTTCTTAGCTCCTTGTCAAACGAAGGGATTACCTCTTTTCACATTCTTCTTCTATAATAAAATAAGATAATAATATTTCATTAATATCATTGAATAAACAGATGATTCATTACGGAGTGAGCAACTCTTACTGCACTTTTCTTATGGCAATTTGACATTTGAACTTAACGAAATGTGTCTTATCGACGCTTCTAACCTTATTTTGGGTATGTCTGTTTATTTTCAGGGCGTGTCCGCCTTACGTAAGTAACTTTACTTACATATACGTCTGTTGTGGTTAAGCCTATAGCTGGCCACTGTTTTTAACAATTCGTATGTATTCGTATTCCTATGTACTGTGCTTATGTTTAGATAAATGACAGAATTTTCTTTAAATGTATGTCTATTCTAAAGTTAATTGTTATATAATATAACTGCACTCCTATAGGCTCTATTAGGTTCTTTCCCTCTCGTGGTTGTAAGTTACTTAAAGAATAAGATTTGTAGTTTTTTAAAAGTTGATGTAAATAGAAAAAGTGTCATTAACAAACTATGCAATTTATACTAATGTTACAGAAGTGTTTCGCCAATTTCACAAATTTATAGTCTTTATTGGTTATGCTTAAAAAATCTAAATAAATTAAAGATTAATTTTCAATCCGATAGTAAATTATAACTGCATAGGCGTTATCCTTTGGTGCATAAAACATTTCAATCAACATGATTTCCGGACGTATGTAATTATATCAATTTGTGGCTTTGAAATTTTCATTGTACGAGTATAACATAATTGTTAAGTTTATAGATAAAATTTCAAATCAATCGAAAGTCTGTTAAGTGCACTTATGTATATATGAGTAAGTAATGCATTCACATACAGATTTATCCTTGATGAGAATTCAATCTGAAGTTCAACATTAGATCGTGTAAATTCAAAAGTATACGCATATTACATAAAGTTGAAGTTCGAAACTCACTTTCGTTTCATTCTTATCGCGCTCTGTTGGAAATATTTTTAGCCCCGGGAGCAAAGTTATGCATAAATTATTCATTAAGCGTGAACGAAAGAAACCACACACATATGAATCATTTCACTCTTCATGGAGCATTAAATTGAGTATACTTATAAAATAAAATTTTATTTTTGTTATCTTGATGTGTGTGCATGTATATGTGTGTGTCGGCGGCGTGGTATAATAGTCATCGTTTATTTTTCATATTTACACGATTTCAGTTCAATTGTGTTATTGTAAACAATATTCTTAACAAACAAAGTTCAATTCCATATGCTTTAAGCTTAGCTATCGTTAGCTATAGTTTATAAGAAAAATTTAGTCAGAGTTTAATTTTAGTCTTTAGGTTTTAATGTTCTTTGCATCAATGACATATAGATTGACATCCCATTTATTCAAATTTTTAATTTAAATTAATAATAATTAATTGAAATATATTGTAGGGGACATAATATAGAAGATAAATACTAATAACACAAAAATAAAAATAGCAAAATGAAGAAAAATATATACAGGGTGATTCAGAATTTATATAAAATCATTGTATAGTATGCAGAAATTTAATGAAAAACTAAAATGTTTTTCAAACTGTATTTTAGTTGGCAGCACAAGTAAGATAGTGTAATTTTTTATATACAACATACATATATCAAATCTACAGTGTGAAGGTCCGGAAAAATTCCGTTCAGAAATTTAAAAATTAAAAACTTATAACAAGTCAAAATAATGTCCTCAAAACAAATTCAAAAGAAAATTAAATTAAAGAACGAAAAAATAAATATTTCTTCTTGTAGAAATTCATAGCGATTACGTAACTTTCTCTAGGAACGAGCGATAAATATGAATTACAAATCAAGTAAGATAAGAAAATTTGACCTCTTGCTTATACTTCTCTATGTCGACATTCACCAAACAGAAGACAAGCAGGCAAGCACAACCTAATCCTAACAAAGTTAAAAGATAAAAGCATAGAAGCACTATGAATGATTTACCCTTTTACATAATATGACTGTATTTGAGTGTATGACAAAAGTAGTTGAGTTAGGCTGAAAAATTTAAATAATAATTAAAAGCAAAAGAAAAAAAATCCTTAGATTTGAAACCCGGGTGGATCGATTTTAATCTCATAATCAATACTACTTTGTGAATCATAACTTCTCAAGGCACTCCCTACTCTTTTGCATGAAAATGTTTATTTCAAGGTAAGCAATAAGAAAAGAAAATAAAAATATTTATTCATAGGAAAGAAGTTTTTTTGTATTAAAAATGATTCAAAAATTCAAACTCTTTCTGGACGGACATCAAAAGTTATTGATCGATTTCTGAAACCCGGAGGTCATATAATAATTACATAACATATATAGGTGTGGTCGGTCTACTAACTGCCCAGTAGGAAAAATTGGAAGTGCTCCTTCTAGAAGCACTAAACGTGCAGAGAACTTTGCTTAGATTTCAGTAGGAGAAGTCAAAGAGGAGCCATTTCCGAGCAGAAATAAAGGTGTGATATAAAATTGAATTATGCAAAATTCATGAGTCACAATTTATGAGGCAGTGTTCCTTTTATGCAGCTCAGTCCTGCGCGTGTTGTATTTGTTTTAAAAAAAAAAAATTTATTAAAAGGCTAAGAAATGGCGATGCTCCATATTTTACATTTATCTAAGCGTCGGTATTTTTTTTTTTAGAAATGAATTTTATCTAAAATGATTCATTTAAGTAGGACAAGTAACAAAGTTAGCGACCAATATGGAAAATGTGACTTCAGTTTTCAATACTTTTCCATTTCTTCCAGTGATAATATATGAATATAGGGCTAAAAGTTAAAACTCCCATTTAAAACTTCTTCCCATTTTGATTCCATCTGCATACTAGACGAGTTCTATATGGTTAGAAAATTTCAGATTTCATTATTCTCTACCATTACCCATATTTGGTAATTGAAACGATGCGATGATGACTACGAGCCATCCACCTAAGGGCAGAGTTATAAGATACAGTAGAGTTTGGAGTGTTTCCACTCGGCGCTATGTGAATAGAAGATTCCATAGAGGTTTGAGAAGAAAGCCCATATTCTTTTTGCTGTGTACATAACTTATCCTTACATGCCCCATTATATGTACATACCTATATATGATCACTGGAGATAGGATGAAGGAAAATAAGATAAATACATAAAACCCGATGAAATTGAATGACACAGCAACAGTGATTATAGCCTCTTGTGCTACTATAGCCACTGCTCTCAATTCTATATATTTTTAGAGCTTATATAGATTTTTTTCTGTAGAAATGGCAGAAATGTGGAGAATTTTTTTGAAGTTCATCTTACCCAATTGTCTATCTTGGGCCCATCGTAATAATACAGAATTATATACATACATAGATGTGCAGGGTATTTTAGATGTAAAGGGCAAATGATAATACTCATCCGTGCAAAAAATAAATTTATTCCATAGTTGTGGAGAGGAAGGTGGAAAGTTGTAGTTTTTGGAGCTGATAAACATTTTTGGCACGTTTTATATTAAACACTTTGAAACTTGAAAAGTAGATAACTTGCAAGTATCTTTGATAAGAGTTAGAACGTATCGCTCTTTCCATAAAACAACCATCATACTCTTCTTCTACATTCCAGAGCTGTAGCGCTTGATAATAAATATTTTGAGTTCTTACCTTAATTTTTTTAATTAACAGTTCTTTTAATAGTTCTTGGAACGAAATTAAAAGAGTTGGTTTACATGGAAATGGTTTAATGTAAATCGCTTAAAAAATTTGTGTTATATCACTTTGTATCTTCCTGAGATCGTTAGAGTGGGTAAACATACTCAATTGAAATCCCACATTTCCAAATTCTAACGTGAAAGTTGATTCTAATACTTTGCCGTACTTTTTATCGTATATTTTTGTCACATTTTTTTTACATTTCACCATAAATTTGTCATACACTTTGGTTTTTAACAGATCTGTAAAGTATTTAAATACTAGTACCATGACCTGGACTTAATTTATTTTTTAAGTATAAGTACAGCACGGGTACTTAAAAAAATTTCAAGTACAAGCTCCGACACTGGTACCTACTTAAACATTTTTGAAGTACAAGTCCAGGTACTGGTACATGATTATATGGTTACATGAGCTGAAGTACTTCGCGTTATGACGGAATAGGTATGTAGTAAGTGCGTACTTTGCTTCTTATAGGGTACTTAAGCTTATATATTGGACTTATGAGTACCAGTACCTGGACTTGTACTTCAAACACTTTTAAGTATCAGTATTGGGACTTGTATTTGATTGTTTTTTATGTATTAGTACCGGTGCTTGTATTTAAAAGAGCTTAAGTCGAGATCCTGATACTGGTACTGATACTTGTACTTGTACTTGGAATTTTACAGGTTTGATTTTTACCATAGTTTATTTTGAACATTTCATCTACCACAAAATGAACTAAAATGAATTTACAGGGAATAAACGTCAGAATATACGAATAAAAGTTCATGACACTTTAGCCAACTGCTTCCAGGGTAGTGACAAAAATATTAAATATAGTAAATGTATATTCAACACCTACTTACAGAAGTCAGCAATCTAGGGGCGTAACCACACTTGAAACTGTATTTTTTATTCCTAATTCAAATTGTCATTATCAGTTCATTCCACGTCATGCCAGACTTAGATACTGTGCTGAATAAAAGAACAAAAGAAACAGAAAAAAGTTAAAATATCCGAATTACCCTCGTTGTAAGGTAATTTTAATGACTTTAAAACTAAGCAACTACACTCGTTTCAATTTCTAATTTTTACACCCTAGACGTTGGAATCATAGAGTATACATATTAAGCTTGTCATTCCATTTGTAACGTATAGAAATGGCAGAATGAAAATGGAAATTGATTTTTGCATGTCTGTCCGTCTGACTGTCTGTCCGTAAGTCCGTCTGTTCGCCTGTACGTTTGTCCGTCCGTCCATATGTCCATCTATCCATCCGTCCATCTGTTCGTCCATCCTCTCGATAACTCGAGAACGCATTTACATAGAAAGCCGAAATTATGCAAACGAGCTTTTTAAAAACAAAAAAAGTTCGAAAATGTGACAAATCGAGCAACTCTTTCGTAGGGTTGCCATACAAAAATATCATTTTTCGTTATATGTATATTTGGGTACTGCCTGCGAACGCATTGACATAGAATGCTGAAAATTTGTACAGGGCGTTTTCATAAAAAATGTAAATACAATTTAAAAAATAAACTAAATCGGGGAATACCTTTTTGGTGTTGCCATACAAAAATTGAAAATACGATGACAGTCGCAGGATGTTTTCTTATAGCTTGTTCTTGAGCGAATTGCGGCCGCATTGAAATTCATTGAACAATCGTTTTACAATAGCCAGCTTTATTGTAGAATGATCGTTTTAATTTTGTGTGCATTGTTTTCAACTTATAATATATCCCCTAAAATCGGTAAAAATCATTGGCTCGAAAATATTATGTTCGCATCTTATTTAAGCATCAGCTGTGATGCTCAGTTTTTTATAATGGCGACCATATGGTGCAGGTGACATAGCAAACGAACTAGCACCCATATATGCTCTGAATCCATTTTTTTTTAAATAGAGTACATTAAAATTATATTTTGGCTTTGTTAAGATGTGGTCTCGGGTGTCTAATGATCCTTTTGTAACCAAGATCCTATATTACGCTTTTGTTAGGACGATCTTCGAGTATGCTAGGCCTGTTTGAGCACCATTTTACTCTGTCCATATCCATCGAATTGATGCGCTTCAATGCAGATTTCTTAAATTTGCTCTTCGTGGCCTTCCTTGGAATGATCCTGTAGCCTTGTCACCTTACGCTAACAGACTGACGTTGCTCTCCATCCACACCATTGATACGAGGCGTAACATTTCTGGTATCCTTTCTGTATTTGATTGCTTTGATGATACAATTAATTTCGCTGAGCAGCTTGACCTCCTAAATTAGTATCTCAGCTCCTTGTGGGTTCTTGAGAAACAATGACTTTTTTTATTTTCCCTTTTGTCATACAAATTACTTTCTTTAAATTGGATCGTTCTGTTTTAAACTTATTTTGTTCTGATTTTGTAGTAATCAGCCATTGATGAAATTTGTAGAAATAAAAACAGAATAAAACAAAAACACAGTATTAAGGCGTTATGTTTACGTAAACAAATTTCAACTATAAAAGAGGTTAGCATTGCAAAGTTTCATGTATTGCATTTTAATACTTTCATTTCGCTTTGAAATTTAGCTGAGCATCATGAAGCTTGCTGCGCAGATACTAGCTGCGTCGATTACTTTTTGGCATTAAAGAACAGCACTAACCTAAGAAGTAACATTGTCCTGTACGCTGCAAAATTTATCCAAGATCAGTTAAAATATGTAACACTAAGTTCAGTCAGAGTGTGTGGAAAAAGTATCATACGAAAATTTTCATACCTACTACCCGCTCTCACCCATTTCTCATCAATATATATTATCCTCATAAATTTCAAACATAAGTTCTAGAATACCTACCCTATATACCTAATACATTTATAGCATACGAAAACATCTAAAAATCTAACCTCTAGTAGAAAATCACTCTCACAAATTATAAAATGATTGCACATATTTTCTCATCTGTTGCCTTTCTTAAGTGCTTTAGACACGCTCAGTCCAATCAAATTAATTGATTGTCTGTCGTCTTCTGCACGCAAATAAGTTAAAACTAAACTTATTAAAAGCAATAAATTGATGCCGGGCATATAAAATTTCTTGTGAACGCGCGTATCTCTTAAATATTTTTATCTTTTTCGTTCTTCGTCAGTAGCAGTATTACTTTGGATGAAGAAAAAAAAAAAAAAACGATCATAGATTGATCACAAGCAATTCAATTAAGAATGACGTCACTATGTGGAAAGTTTCAATTACTATCTAGATAGATATTAGATTGCATATTGTATATATTATGTATGTATATTTATGTATATGTATGGCTGTATGTAAAGATGTAGACTTAAGATTCAGAATTCACTGTTCAATAAAAATCAATTGGCGATCAAACGATCAATTTGAGAAGAGACTTGTGAGAACTTTTTTTTTTTCAGTGATCGTTGTGGCTTGAAATTATGCATACAACTGCTGCATAATAATATTATGTATAGAAAAGGGTATACGGTGGTATATACTTATGTATGCACATATTTACTTATCGCTATATTATGCTCTTTCATGTGGAAAACTATGTTTCGATGATACGATCTTATATGTATAGTGAAGCTATTCAGGAAATGTTTTAGATGCGATTGCGAGTAATGAAATTTTATGGAAACGACAAAAAAATTTATCTCCAGACAGTCAGTAGACGATTATATTTCACAAAGTTATTTCTTGTTGTAAAGTTTTTTGGAACAATAACTCTAAACATTGGACTTAGTATTTCATATTCGAGTTGAAAAATTGGGTCGAAATTAGCGTCATTTCTATTATACCTACTATATACAACAAGACCATATTATAGCATTGATTGAATAAAAATCAGTATTGCCATGTAGAGTACTATGCGTTTACAATGTATATCAAAATATAATCTAAGACTGTCACAAACTTTCTACAATTACATAATTCCATTTTGTCGGACAAGAAAACTCTGTGGACGTCTCCATACAGTCATATATGTATAATCGTCATTCTTCAATGATAGAAATTTTCCAGATGCCTGATGAAATATCTACAGAATATTCTTGCAACATAGTTTTATATACACATACATACATACATACATATATAAGTTCAAGGATTTTTCCTATGAAGATTGTATCTATCTATTTATCAAACTCGAAGTCTGTCCAGGACAATAAAACAGGAAGGAAAGGAAATCGATTTAAATTTATGTTGTTCATGTTGTGTCTGTTGTTGGGGAGTGACTAAACTGCAGACTTACTTTACGATTCGTAACGATTTTGACTAGTATGGCGACTAATTGGCGTCAATTGGTAGATTTACTATCGTTCCTATGTACAACAACAAAACAATGTTCATGGCAAAAAAAAACTAGGGCAATTGACTTTCCTGTAATAATCATAAAAAGTTATTTTCACTTTTGTTTATAGTGTGCAATAGTAGGTAGTTAGATAGAGAGAGAGGGAGATAGAGACAGACAGAAAGAAATATTGATGTTCAACATGCAAGGGATGATGGAATTTTGAAAATCTCTGAATATTGTGTGAAATTTGGTATTAGGTGGTAGGTGTAGATATCTACATACAAACTCACATTTATAGGTACTGGATTTCCAGAAATAGATATAGATAGAAAAAAAATTGAACTATTTTTAGAGTTATATAAGCTCTAGAGAAAAAAATCTTGCTGAAAAATGTAGGAAATTTTGCATTAAACAGACAAAATCAAATTTAATTTTGCAAAATATTGATGAACAGTGAGTGACAAGATGAATTTTATATCAAAAAATTTAAATCTAATTTTCTTTTATGTCAGATTACTCCACTCGAAATGTCGAATATATGAATAAATTACTATTCAAGAGATTTGGTCGCAATGGTTGAGTGTTGTTGTTTTTTTTATTAAGTCTATCATAATTATAAGAGGTTCTGGTTTTACTAACTACAGGTCCTTTAGAAGATGAGTTGAACAACTTCTTCCTATATCCTCAGTTCAGCAAATTCTGTCAATTAGAAGAAAAAAAAAAAGAACTCTTAATACGTAAATAACTGACGAAATTGTAAACAAATGCTGACGTACTTTATGAAACAATGACAACATGGAGGCCATGGCATGAGTTTTATCATTTTGAAGTTTATCGATCTTAAAGTCAGTTTTTTTATCAGTTTCATTCTTTTTGGGCTTGATGAATTTGTTCCAAAAGTAATTTCGTATGCAGGCAGGATATTACTGGTTTCTGAGTATACCTAAGTATGCCGTTAATTTTTGTCATACTAAAATGGGGTATTATGATCACTCATTAAAGTTTGAACTAATGCAGTGAAGCTGCTTCGTCTTGGGAATATCTCAGTACTTCAGAATTGTTAACTTTCGTCCTTTCGATTAGCGAATGGTAGGTAAGAAATTGTTTCAATATTGATAGATATCCTCGTTACCATGGCAGAACTTTACTACAATCAGTCCAGATTATGATGCACACATTATTGTAGATACTTCATGGTGCTGTAGCTTCACTAAATTCAGATGAATCGGCGAACGCAAATATGAAACTTGCAGGTGTACTATGATTGTATGATCGAACGTTCTATTCCAGGCAAACAAATATCAGAGAAGTTGTAATGAAAAAGATATCCAATCTGACGTTAGGACATCTGATAGAATATCAAAAGTTAGGTTATAATGTCGAGCAGTTTCCATTTCGAACGATAACTATAAGTCTATGGTAACGAGAGCATAAATCCGAATTTATCATTAGATCAAATTAGTTGATATCCCACTTCTATTAGAATTGCACTATTTTTAATTGAATTCGGCAGATACGAAGTACATATGTATGTCAAAAATTTTATGTTTCCGATCTTATATGTAAATGGTTTTTTTTTAATCTTCATCATTCAGATATGCAGATATCTTCAGATAAGGCGGCCAATCCTCGTGCAGATAATGTTTTCCCTTATTTTCAACCAACGGTCGAAATATCTGTACCTACTGTCAACAAAGGTACGGAAGATATATCACAAGGATCAAAAGGATCTGCCTGAAAAATTTTCGCAGTTAACTGAAAAAACGACTCATTTCAAAATTTTGACGAACAGATATGTATGTATGAAATTTTTGCTCACGCGGAATTGGAGTGATTAGGAAGGACATTGGGATCGGTTGATGTTAGAAAGATGAGGCTAATGTCTTGATTCATATCGGCGTGTTGCAGATAAATCGAAATATATGAAACATCAGGCAACCGAAGACTGTTTTGCACGAATTTCAGAAATATAGAAATATTAAGACGCAATTATCTTGGTTGAAATCGCTTAAGAATTATGGGGAATGTGAAAGCCTTCATCAAATGCGGTACGATCATGAATGATATGGCTAATCTGAGATTGTTTGCCTAAGTGCTGCAAATAGAGAGGAGAACCAATCGATCCTTATGATCTGTACCGGTAAAATAATAGTGACAATTTCAGAGCGTAAAACCACCCACTGAACCTTTTAGGACTAATCGTATTGAACCGAGAATTAGATTGTCAGTTAATCGAATGGTTACAGAATTTCAAACGTTTAGAAGGTGGATGCATGTATAACAAAGTATGGCGCTTCTTTTATTTATTGCTTAAAAAATCAAAATAAATTTAAAAGTTAATAATGAAAGCGTTGACGCACGATAACTCGAGAACGCGTATACTTAGAGAGATGAAATTTTGTACATGGACTTACAAAAAAAAAAAAAAAACAAGTAAAATTAAGCTCGAAAATGAGACAAATCGGGCAGCTCCTTCGTGGGGTTGCCATACAAAAATTTCGATTTCCACTATATATTTGGACACTGCCTGAGAGCGCGACGACATAGAGAGCTGAAATTTGGTACATGGTGTTCTCATACTAATAGCAAACAAAATTTCAAAAATGAACTAAATCGGAAAACCCGTTTTTGGTGTTGCCATATAAAAATTGAGGTTTTTTGCGTATACTGTGAAAACGATCAGTCTTATGTTTATTGTACTAAAAACTGGCTACATTCTTATTTTCTGTCCGACGAACCGTTCTAGAAATGTATGCGAAAAACCAGCTCAAAGTTCAAACTTGCACAGATGGGTGGCCTTACGAAATTTCATTATTGATCTTATATACCAATTCTAGCTTTTTTATTTGTTTCTGATAATTTCTGGATCAGAATTTTATATCTTTCTGTAGTTGCTGTGAAAAATACATGTAAATTCTGGATGAAATCGAAGAATTTAACAGATGATATGCAAGAGTTAGCAGCTGCCTTTCCAACCAAATTAAGAGAATAACCACAACATGATACAAATAAACACTTATAAAGTATTTTTCTCTAGACGTTAACGCTAACATTATGCAATGAATGTGTGATATGGTACCTAATCCGAAAAGAATATCATATATCATTTATAGAGAATTTATTATGTCTTGGGTATTCCGTAAATTTTTTCAGGAATATCATTTGAAATATTTAAAAAAAAAGTGCCTCATGAATACGAAAATTTGTTTTTCTTTGTCAAAACGGGTGCCATTTTTTTTTTTGTTTAAAAAAATTCAAAACATCATATTGTGGAGGCCCCTTTCTTGTGGAGGTCCGGGACTTCAGCCCTTTTTGCCATCCTCTAAATTCGGCTATCCGGCTATGGAGGAATAGATTGGTGGCTGTTTCTCAGTCTAAACTTATCTTAATTATCAAAAAGAAGAGTTGAGCTATTAATTGATTAATTTTTGCGTCTAAATTAGTGTAATCAGTAGTATTTATAAATAACCTAATACATTCAAAGTAACGAACACAAGCTTGTAAAAATTCAAATTACTTCCTTCTATGCCCGTTAAAATCGCCTTATCATTTTGAGAAAATGAAAAAACCATCTATCTCCTCATTTTCATATCTCATCTGACGTGTGATAATAATTATTCTGTTAAGGCATGGCATTCGGAAATCATAGAACTTCTTAACAAGCTGGTGAATTCTGAATGAATTTGCGTACCATATAAGTATCGCATTTCAATTAAAAAATAAATTCATCATTATTCATTGCAGGTTTTCCGATTGTTTCGAACATTGCAAGCCCAAGTACAGTTTGTATTGGCAATTCGTCACCGCCTGAGTTTAAATTGATTTTCCATTCAGAAATTTTCTTACAAAAAAAAAAAAATGCAAGAATTAAATAATAATAATAATAAAATTTATATATACACGTATGCAAAAAAAATGAATTGTAAAACAGATTTATTGTTTTGTGGTCAGACTAATAACAATTTTCTCATATTCTCCATGTCTTTTCTCATTAGATCTGTGTACCTCCTATGTAATACCTCTAGCCTACATGCATATATTGCATAATTTATTTTTTTCCCTCTTAGAAAAGTGCTAATGAATTTTTTCCCAGTCGATAAATACTCCTGATAAGTGCCATCGAAAAAAATGACTTGAGATTTTCATCGAAGCGCGTGAGCTAAATAAAGGCGAGAAAAACTCAACGATTTGGCATTGAGATAGGTGCAAAATTGATGTGCCCGCTGTAATTGTTTTAATTAAATCAATTATAATGTTTACATATTCGCGTGATATGTACCTACATAGTTTTATATTTACGTAGGTATATGCATATATGATATTTGTAATTAGTGCGATCCAAAATCAAACTGTGCAACGACGAAAGGTTAATTACCACACATTAATTAGCAAGAGATGATTGGCTAAAAATATCCATAGAAAATTATCCAGATGATATGCATGGCATATACTATAATAATAATGATTGTAATAGAATGTAGAATTAGGTTTTAGTAGACTATTGCTGCAATCAGTTAAAAAACACGCACACTAAAAATAACTGAACTGAGATAATCATGAATATTTAGTTGTCATGGGATAAATGTACCAAAAAGAGATTTAAATCTACCTATAAAAAATAATATAAAAAGTTAAAGTAAAGCTGTCGGAATTGGTTTCATTCCAATTTATATCTTCCATCTAGCCTAATCATCATAGTATGGCTTAAACATCCCAATGTCATATCGTATCAACAACGTTAGCAAAATAAAACTTTAATCGAGTTCGTAACGTCCGACTGATGGGGTCATCTTGATCACGATTTGTGATGATTGACTAAATTGGAGAATGATTTTAGAGTCGCATTTATCTTCATGACCTCGCATACCGTGACCATATCCCCACTCAAAACCGAATTATTAAAAAATGTGGTAATTGGTCATTTATACAACCTGTAACCAATTAGTTATATTTTTAAACTTTTTTGTTTTTGCATTTTATCTCACATAATATAATATTCAGGCCACATTTTTTGGAACAAATATAGACAAAAGATTGGGCAAAATTATTTTTTAGGTTTATTTATAACCAGTTTATAACCAGAAAGTTGCCAAAATAATTTTTAACTTCGATTTATAACCAAAAAGATGCCCAAGTAACTTTGTGATTTGTATTTGGGTTCAAATTGTTGATGCTTCTGGAATATATCAGGACAAAAAATTGGCCAAAATAATATTTTAGGTTTATTTATAACCAGAGAGTTGCAAAAACAGTGTCTAACTTCGATTTAAAACCAAAATGATGCCCAAATAATTTTTTAGGTTTATTTATAACCAGAAAGTTACCAAAATAATTTTTAACTTCGATTTATAATCAAAAGATGCCCAAGTAACATTGTGATTTGAATTTTCGATCAAATTTTTCATGCTTCTGGAATAAATATGGACAAAAAATTGGCCAAAATAATTTTTAAGGTTTATTTATAACCAGAGAGTTGCAAAAACAATTTCTAACTTCGATTTAAAACCAAAATGATGCCCTCAAGTAATTTTGTGATTTGAATTTATAATCACATCTTTGAAGCTTCTGGAACAAATATGGCCAAAAAATTTACCAATAATAATTTTTTAGGCTTATTTATAACCAAAATATTTTCTAATTGAGATTTAAAACCAAAAACATACTCAAGTAACTTTGTGATTACATATTTATAATTACGTTTTTGAAGTTGGTACTGTGTGTTCAGTTTAATTATTACAAATAGAAAATTGTGTACAACTTTAAAATACGAGTATAATATATGTAGGTCGGTTGCCAGAGAGAAGGACGAAATTATTTACTTCAGTGGAATCTTCCTCACTAATGGCAGAAATGCTCGCCACATATCACAATGAAATGTTTCGCGATAGATGATCTGTCTTTGCCAAGAAGAGTATTGAAGATTGCCTTAATATGAAGACCTAACAGGAAATCTTGCAAGTTGCTAAAAAATAACCCTTCGTCTATCTATTTCAAATGTCTGGAAAACCTTATCCATGAGCATAATATGAAGGGAATCGTTTACTTAAGAAATCTCTTGCAGTACTTATACCGAAGAGGGCAGTCAAGGAAGGGGATGATCAAGAAAGACAGCGCTCCATTGTCCATTTTTTGTTACAATTTTTGAATAGGATCTGCATCGTGGGTTGTTACTAATTCTGGAATTTTTTCTGAACTTTGAATAAGTTAGCTATCAATTGTTAAGCTAGTCAGTTTAAGGTTAATGGCAATATTACGTAGTGGATGGCTCAGCCAATTCCCAAGACAAATGATATTAAATATCGGAATGAGAATTTTTCAGTTAATTAGAATGATAGTGAAGAGGAGCTGAGAATTAGCTGGGGTATTTCCTAACTCTAAATTTCACTTTACCTATAACTAGTTGACTTGATCACTCAGGCGAAAGAGTTATGATTTGGCTTTTAGTGAGAATTCACGACAAGCAAATGTAGAATAGGATAGGATAGTTTGGGGATAGGTATGTAACTCTATGCATACAACTCCCTTATAAATACAGCAGTCGGTGTTAGTATTTCCTTTTTCTGATAATTTAATGACGCCACTTAATTTCACGTTATCATTTATATCAGTATCAAAGGGGACAGCTCTCTTCAGTTTCCGGGCATTAATTTATAGGTCATATATTTACAATACAATCTTTCTACTTTGAGCTTTTGTGCAACATAGATTAGAAACAACTGATCTGATCTTATTTTTAAACCAGAAATTCTTCATTGAAAACATCAATGAAAATAGACGTTGAGTATATTGTAACTGATCACAACTATGTTTTTCAAATATAAGTGTCATTGATAACGAGGAAATCTATTTAGACTGGACTGGACTGAATTGACTGAGATAAACATCTTATGTGTGCTTATTCAACCCACACCAATGTATGATAAACATATTTTGAATTTGATTGAAGATTAATTGAAAAATATATCCAGGCAGGAGTTACAGTGCTTTACAAGAGGATGATTATTATTATTATTTTTTATTTATTTATATCTTGATCCATACTCGACATGAACTCACAATTTTTAGAATCGGTCATAAGTGGAATAGAACAATTTTTGGAGATTTTTTATTTTATTTTATTTTTTACTTGTATTTAATAATTTCATTTACAATCGTAAAAACAAAAAAGTCTCAAAATTCTATTCGATCTCTTTATAATAATAAATAGGGTGTTGAAGACGGAGACCCGACCTCTAAGCACTAGATCCAAATGATCTTTTGTGCTATGCCACTGCCGTATTTGGTTCAGTCGACGTTGGTCCTCTTTATGAAGGTTATAACCTCATTACGGTCAGTTTTCCGGAAGTCTGATAAGGTTACAAAGCTCTTGCTCCGATATTGGAGTCTTTGGCGAGCAAGTCCTGAGCTTTCGCATAGTACGTTCTCTGCAGATTCTATCTTTTCGTTGCAGAATCAGCAAATATTGTCTGCAATCCTTTCCATTTTCTTAAGCATGTACCCAAAGTGGGCAATGGCCAGTCGCCAGTAATTATGTCAGTGAATAGCGTAATCTGATGCTTACCGAAGTTCAGTTGAATGAAAAGTTGATGAACTTTTTAGTGTGTCTTAGTTCAGGAAGTCTCCCTATTGTAACTGGTTAGCCTTTTCTATTTTGGACATTATTTCTCTTGCTAAGTGCCTTTGTCCTGGTATCCATTAAAGGCTTTTTTTTAGAATAGGCAGGGGAACGAGAGATCCCAAACTCGGAAGCCAGATACTTATATCGTGGCCTCTTTTCTTATTGAGACTCTGCTCCATCTATGATGAAAAATACAAACTATATAATAAAAAATAAATAAATGAAAAGCTTTACAAACAAATAATTTGTATAATCATAAAGAAAAAAATAAAATCTTAAGATTGAATTTGAATTGATAGAAAAAATAGGAAAAAGTGAAGTGAGGTGAAGGAAAACGAATTTCTTTGAAAATAACATGATTAAACCTAGCGGGCAATTGTATCTCCCTCTTTCTCTCTCTCTCTCTTTTTCTTTCTTTTAAATGTTCTACAAATGTACAAATATAACACGATTGCAATTTTCCACAAACTCTTCTCTCTTATCCGCGCACAAGTTTCACCTACATATTAAACTAAATAAGAAGTACGTTAAAGTCATAATATAAAACATCTTCTAAAAGAAATCACATCAAGTTTATGTTGTAGAGGAACACAATAAGAACAAAAAAAAAAAAAAAAAAGAAAAAATAAACAGAAAAAAAAAGAAATCTGCAGATACTTTTCTGAATAGCAGCAGTTTGCCGCGAGGTTATGTAACACACATTTGTCTTGAAGCCTCGTTCCAATTTCCACTGTTTATCGATTTTTCAACATGAAAATTTGTTCGCTCTGTTCGCTGAGATTTCTAAATAAATATGTAGGAGAGGTATGTTGTCGCTTATGTATTTATGCTATACTACAGTGTGTATAGTTATAGTGTAGTTGAGTTTATTGTTGACAGCGCAACGACACATTTTATAAAAAGTATACAGCAGCGAGACCACATAGTGCTGCAAGTAACTAAATCACCTTTAAATGGTTCCAAAAGGAGACACAAGGGGGTGTCCTACTCTACTGCACTGCACTGTATGTGTCATGCATAAACATACATACATATATATATATATGTATGTATGAATTTTCAAATAGAGGAACGAGTGCATGAGCTGTTCTATAAATTTCAATGTAATCCTCAACCCCAAAAGGAAAATTGCCACTGCAGAAAAAGAGCTTTTTCCATAGTATATTCTCATTTTCAGATGGAAAACGCGCACGTCTGCTTGACTCCCCATCTCCTACTACTCTGGGTTCATACTCACCCTATTTCATCCCTCACGTATTATATTTCGAATTGAAGTGCTTTTGTTCATGTGTTTGTTGCCACCCGGATTGAATACCGGCAAATTTTTTACTTTTCTTTTTTTTTCTTCTTCATTTTTATTTATTTGAAACTAAGTAGTGATCATCCTTGTGAACTCCCTTGAGTGGATTTTCATTTCCAAACTGTATACCTAACCTACTAGTGCCTAGATATATGTATATATATTATGTATGTACATAAACTTCAATTTCTTTTTTTTTTTTGTACGCGCACAAATACTCCCAATGAACTCATCTTATCATAAAAACTCAAGTTATTTGGGACACAGAACAGCAAAAAAAAAAAGTCAAAGTTCATTTTGAGGTTAATTTATTTTAAATGTAGACATGAGCCTTATGTAGATTGCTAAATTGCGGCATGTAATGAAACATATAAAAATTAGCTCCTGTTGATAAAATATAACAGAAATGATACTGATCTCATCTGAATTAATGAAGCGACTGAATAAATTCTCAGGTATTTTTAGCTGAATATGCCCTTTTCATCATTGTATGTACCTATGTAGATAGATAGGTTAAAGGTAAGGTATATCATTTACTAATATCCTAACAGAGATAAACAAATTATAGGATATTTGGCTTAATGACGGTCATTAACGTCAACATTTATAAATTGTACATGGGCGCCGACTGTAATTTTTCTAGAGGGGGCAAAAGACATATACACATCCAAAGTAGTTTAGAAAAGAATTCCCATAACGCGAAACTTAATAGCTGTTTGGAAGGAGAAGCAACAAAAAAAAAACATTAATTTTGGTAGAGGGGCTGCCACCCCTAGATTTTATAAAAGGCTGTTTTATGATAATTTTTTATGAGCTTGAACCTTCAAAACTCTTAATATTCTTTAAAATGAACAACCAAATTAAAATGTTTGAACATATTTATCACATCTGGCGTTTTTTTCTTCTCATAATCACATCATTAACACCAAGTTTATATTTAATATATAAGAGGTATGCACTACATGAAGTAGTTAGGAACCATTGAAAAATCATTTGAGAACAAGGAGCACTATACCTATAGGATTTCTTGATATCGATAGAGCCTTTATCAGTGTTAAAATAGAGGCCGTTCAGGATGCCCTGATAGGTCTAGGAGTCGAATCCGAAATTCACAGATGGATTAACTCAATGCTAAGTAACCGCCTAATAAAGCTCGGGGTTTATGGCAACAATAAATCTGGCAGGAGCATGTTTCTAGAAGTACTACACCAGGAGGGGCACTATCACCCCAACTCGACTATGTTTATATTGGTGGTTAATAAATAAAATTCATAGTATATGCGGAAGATTGTCTCAGGAAAGTTTTTATCGACGATCAGTGAAGTAACCCAAGAAGCATTGCAAAAGCTACTTAACTGAGCTATAGGTGTTGGACTGGGGCTTTATCCCACCAAAACTGAACTACTTTGTTATCTTTACACGGGGAAGATTCCGACTTGTGTTCACTCAAAATTGGGTAGCATTATCCTTGAATTTAAAACCGAAGTCAAATAGTGTACCGGTAGGACTGATACTAGACTCCAAATTAAATGGGAGGATAAATGTGAATGAGTTAAAAAGGAGGCCAAGAAAGAATACTTTTGGCAAGAGACGGGATAAAACACCCACCGTCGCATCGTGCACTAGATGAACACCGTTGAGATCTATCCTCACCTATAGAATCTTGTTATGGTGGAATGCTGTAAAGAAAGCGACTAGCCTGAAAAGTCTTACTAAGATACATAGAGCTGCCTGCCTAAGCATTACAGGAGCTCTCCGAACAATATCGACGTCAGCAATTGAGATTATGCTAAGGCTCCTGTCGGGCTGTTAGATACGGAGACCTTGGTCGCAGCAGAATACTAAAAATATGCCTTTAGGACTGTATACGTTGAGCTACGCATTCCATACTATCCCACAGCTAGACTTTGAAAAAGTCTGATAAATGTGTCTTTACATTCGACTCGAGAATGGATGTGGGAGTGGGAGCCGCGGTATAATCAGCATTCCTTCAAATACAAGAATTTTGCGACCTATCAGACTACTGTAGTATGTTTTAAGCGGAGGTCCTAGCTATCGGTAAGACTGCTGGAAACAACCCATAACGTACCTGTAGTGATTGAGTTATCAGGATTTATATTGACATCCAAGCTGCAATCAAAGCTCTAGACTCGAACATCATTAGATTGCACCTAGTTCAGCGTTGTCGCAGTGAGCTCAGGAAACTTTATGTTAGCCACAAAGTTATTCTCTGCTGGATCCCTGGCTACGGAGATATACCAGAAAATGAGGCAGCTAGATATCTATGGCTCAAGATATGTCTTAGGAAGACAGAGACTTGCTAAGGAGGAACCATAATGACATTCGGAATCCAAAATCTTACTGCAGTTATTACGGCCTCTTTGGCAAACTATATAGCATACAGAAGTAGCATTAATTAGATGGTGTAATATATTAGGTTTAAATCAAAGGGTTTCGCCTTCGAAACCAAAATTTCGAATATTTTTGACATTATTCGAACTACGTACGAACAAAAATACTATGCTGACTACGTTTCAAACGCGATTATCAAAACGTAAATAGTTGTATGTTACAAAAATTTCGTTCGACATGCGATTTTATTTTTTTCGAAATTAATTTCGAATTTTTTTCTATAACACAAACTTGTGTTATAATATATTTTTCTTCTTTAAGTTTTTATATCACAAGGTATATTAACTCTTCCTTAAAACATTAACTTCGAATATGGGAAAATAAAAGCAGCTCCTTCGTAAGTTTTTTTTGCTTTCTTTCGTATATTAATCAACAAATCTTTAAACTTTGATAAAATGTTGGGTAAGATAAAATAACAATTAATCTAATTTTGAAACCATTACCGAGGTCGAGCGCTTTTAGACATGTGATGTTGTAAGCTTTACGAATATTCTCTGTCTTCCATAAAATTCATTCCGGTTATTGTTGCTGTTGATAGAGAGGGGACTATTATAGGAGTAGAGAGTAGAAAATGGACGGTTCCAATAAATGTAAAATGAAGCTAAGTCAAAAATAACCACAGGGCCAAGTCAATATTGGTTAGGATGCAATCCCAAGACCCGCTGGAGTTTTCAGCATGTGCTCAGGATATGGTCTATCCGTTAGAAAGTTGTGTTTAAAATGATGGTAAAAAGCATCACTTATTGCTAATATTGCCGTAGCAAAGAGAAAAGTGTACCTGCTACGGCAGAAGTTATTCACCCGATTTGCTTCACACAGCCTCAATTAATAACTCTATTGGATATTTGTACTGTACGAAATGCAATGCAATGATCATGACAAGTTTCTAAATTCGCAAAAAACACGTTCAATTTCGCTCAATCAAAACTAGTAGCACGGCGCTAAGATTGTTGCTTATTATTTTCTCACCGAATAATTATGGTTCCGTTTCAGAAAATCGGTCAACCAATTCTTGTTCTCTATGAGAATTCTTTTCAATGACAATGTTAGTTGTAAATGTTTTTTGGAAAAGTCAAAGTTCAAACAATATACTTCTTTTCTTTGTTGAAAGAAAGAATATTTTGCTTCTACGAACCATTTAGCTGCAACCAAGAAATTAAATCAGATACTTTCAATATTTTCCACGGTTATTGTTTGTTTTTGATTTTACCTCGGTGGGTTACTTGGAGTCTACTTGGCTGCGGTGGATTGGTGCCAATTTTGTTTTGGCCGTATAATTTTATTCCCGTCACATAAAACAAAAAAAAAAACAAAAAAAATGAAAAATCCTTTCCAGATTTAAAAAATCTGAATAATTGCAGAAGCAGAAAATATTTGCATAAGCGGATTGTTACTTCGCGAACAAACACAATTAGGTACTCCTTACTGTGAAGAAGCCTATAAAAATTACAGCACATTCCATAATTATACCACCTATATGGTGATAATATTGACACATAAAACGATGTTCATAGTTGGGCTACTTCAAGAAGCTGAGTGTGAACTTTGCCCCGATCTCTCATATGTAATAGCTATAATTTCAAATAATAAGTTTATTATGATTATAATTCAATGGAAAATGTTTTGTATGAAGTAGCGAAGAACTATATTTGGTTTGAAGTTTCGAAAGACTTTAATACTCAAAATTCGCGAAATTTTGCAGTACCTATTTATTTTTTAAGAGATGAAAATATTCCCCCAGCGCAATCTATAGGCCGAAACTCGAACATTATTATTTTCTTCTATTCTGTAAAATGTTAATATTTTTAAAATTCATAAAATAGTTCACAAAACAAATATTTACTGAATTATGAAACATTTTTTAACAGTTCCTTTTATTTAGTCGAAGAGCATACAACTCTATGAAAAAACAAAATTACATTCATGATATTTACTAATTGAAGAACAATATTTAAAAAATAATTAAAAAAAAAAATATACAAGTTCGATTTTTGCCTTCTAGGAAGATCTCTAGTCATCATCAGCCATCATAATGTCTTAAAGGATCATTATTAGAAGTTTAACCGAAATTCGATAATAGCTATTTTCAGAACTCATAAGAAGCGGATCCGGCTGATGACTAATTTTTAAATAAATCCCAACTTTAGCTTTTCACTTTTCCAGGGTAATTTCAAAAAAAGAATTACCAAATGCTAAAGAAAATTATTATAACAATAGTAAAAAAGAATTCTTTTAATAAAAAGCTTCAAAAAAGTCGACATTTTAAAAGTCAGGATTTTTGTTGATACATATTTAATTATTCATAATTTTGACCCAAAGTTATATTTTGAATGAGATTTTTTTCCAATTGCTTTTGAAATCTGATATGTCCCAAACTGAGATTTTTATAATTTTTTTTTTTTTGCAATATTAGATTTCGAAGGACAAAAGGGTACTTACTTAAAAAAAGCACTCAAGAAAATATATGATATAAAATCAAGAACGAATTTACTTACGTACGAGTAGGTACAGATATTAACAAGGGCTCAACTAAATTTTTCATTAATATCCAAAAAAAGAAATTTTTCAGTTGTTTGACGTGAACTTTGTACTTACCACAAAGTGCTATGAATAAGGAAAAACATCCTTAAAAGACAAAGAAGCCTAAGGAGGATTAAATTTGAAGTAATCTTCGAAATTTGTTTCTTCTGCTCCATACATAATATACACAAATGTATTATGTTTTACCTACATATTATGTTACATACATCGGTAGGTACTTTACCTTTGTTAAAATCGCTTTGATTCTTCAAGTATTAATAATTACCGTGGGATTTTGAGCACATTGCCTCCACATACACTTATGTAGGTACTTTCTCGAATAATTATTAAAAAAAAAAAGCACTCCAACTGTCGAAGGCTTACTTTTGGTTCTATAGTTATATACATATACATAATGTAGGTCCATATAGATAAAAACCCTTGATTTTCGACCCATATGGGATGCCATACATTTGTTTCAGTTCAGAGGACAAACTTAAATCAATTTCGAAAGGCTAATATCATCATCTATTATGTATGCATGTACGTAATACCGGTTCGATCTATTTTTAAAGCTCTCTAACTTCTATATCGTGTATGGCTAGAATTGTTTACGAATTGATAGCGCATACGTAAATAAAATTGATAACACACAAAATCGAATAAAGTTATGTTTTTTGTCAAGGAATAAAATTTGAAATTTGAGGTCAAACTATGTATGCAATTCGAAGTTCGATAATCGTTCGGTTGATGAATGAAAATAATTCTAATATCACGACATTAGGGAATGTAAATGTGTTGAGTTGGATGCAAAAAACAATGCATATATATATACAATATAATTACTGGGGTGTATGTGACCCAACTGCATGAAAATTGATTTTTAAAAAGGGGAACAGAAATGGCATAACTAATTATAGCTATATTCCTAAAATTGTTTGAGGCTATATTGTTTGTGATACACTTAATTTTCACTCTAAGCCGTTTATATGTAGTTTCCAGCATGGTTTTGCTAAGGGTAACTCAACAACTACCAACTGATTGGAGTTTTCTAATCACTGTATGTCTGTCATTGATACAGGAAAATAAGTTGACTGAATTTATATTGACTTTAGTAAGGCATTCGATACGATTAGATCCAAGATACTTTTACATAAGCTTCCTTTGCTGGGTTTTCGTCATCTGTTTCTCTGTTGGTTAACCTCTTAACTGTCTAACCGTACCCAGCAAGTCTCTTTTTATGGTATAGTATCCAGAAAAATTCTTAATACCTCTGGAGTACCCCAGAGTAGCCATCTAGGTCCTCTATTGTTTGTCATTTATATCAATGACATACACTTGTTACTACCTTATACCAACATTCTCTATTATGCTGACGACGTCAAGATTTTTCGAACTATCTCGAATGACGATGACTGTGCTCCTCTCATTAACTCTGACTTGAACACCTTCTACTTTTGGTGTTCTAAGAATTTTGTTATGATTTATTATCGTAAGCGTAGTCTGTCATATCTGAATTACGTCATAAATGGAAATTTATTTTCTAGACTTAACAGCACCAAGGATCTGGGGATTAGTTTTGATTTTAAATGTTGACAATAGGGCTAACACTGCTATGGGCTTTGTTAAGAGGTGCTTTCGGAAGTTTAATAATCCTTTTGTAACCACGACCCTCTATTACGCTTTTGTTAAGCCAATCTTTTAGTATGCCAGCCCTGTTTGGACTCCATTTTATTCTGTCCATATTAATCGAATTGAGGCGGTTCAAAACACATTTCTTAAATTTGCTCTTCATGGCCTTCCTTGAAATGGTTTTGTAGCCTTGCCGCCTTATGCTAACAGACTCAAGTTGCTCTCTATCGACACCCTTGTTGGTTTTTTGGCAACATAGAAGATGTGATCTGTGCAGATTAACTTACTGGAAATATTAATGCCACAAATAATTATTATCGGTGTATGGAAAATTAATGCTCCATCAAAAGAAACAGAAGTAGTAAAAGATTTTGATCTTGATTGGGATCTTAGACGCATTAATTCGATGCCCTAAGCGAGGATGTTGTGATTATCGTTATTCAATGATATAATCATGCAATCTCATGCGGGCAGACGGGATTGAAAACAAAGGAATGCAGATTATTAATGAATCTTATGAAGAGATACGAATAGAGCTCTGAGGCACACCGGTATTTATAGGGTGAGGTTCTGATGTAACGCAATCGAATACAACACGAATTAGATGACCAGATAAAAAATTTTTAATCCATAATAGAAGATCAGGAAAGATGCCAAGTACTTTAAGTTTGGCTAAAAGGATAAGATGTCAGACTCTATGAGAGGTCTTTGCAAGATCAAAAACAACGTTTTTGGACTCACCAAAATTGTGGAAACAACGGCTTCAATGTTCCGTAAGAAAAGAAGAAAAGTCAGCGAGTCTCCAGATAATTGGCCAAGGCGGAGACCATATTTTTGATCGTTGATGAGTTAATATAGTATATACTCAAGCACGAACCACAAAAAAGGACGTACTGCCACTATCTTTTTTCCAGAATATCATCAAATCAGCATTTCGTATACAAACTATAAAATCATTTTTCTTCTAGTTATACTAATATCATTTCCATTAGGAAACCTATCCACAGTTCTGCAGCATCACCTCGTATGAGTAATTAATTTATGTACTTACAACACCAAACTGAGGCTTCGTTAATAAATATAAATAAATAACTAAGTCTATTTTGGCATAAAATCAAGGGCTAATACCACAAAACTCCTTTTTGATTATTATTATTTATTTAATTAGACCAGTATACCATTCAAATCTAGGACCAAGGATACCTTTTTCCGACACCATCAGAAAACCGTAAATGACCTTTTTTAGATGATTATCTGCACTTTTCTTTTTGCTGGTAGTGGTTATTTTATGCTTAAGCATATTAAAAGTATGGTTCTGGGTTTTGTCTGGAGGACATCATCAGTAATTTTCACCGAAAGACAAAAAAGAAAACCCTTTTAGATTACAACTGAACATCCGAATTTCATTAATTAATTTTTATTCTTGTAGTATACCTATACCTACTTACTCAGCAGCGGTTTTTTTTTCTTGCTCTCAAGGACAATCTAATCTAATTTGTGTTTTCCTCTGATTTTTTTTTTTTTATGTTCTCATTACAAGGATATTTTTTTCCTGTGGGTTTCTGCAGAGGAGATGTACATATACCAATTAATTTTTCCTCTTTGAAAAATACAAACAACTCGACATACATACACAAAGGTATATAGTAGACTAATAAGAATTACATAGGTAATCCCCATATTATGATGTACTTTTTGACTGGACTTAATGAAGATCATAAACGAGTCCAATCTCTTGCCCAAATTTGTTATAAGAAAATACTATAAACATATATAAATGTACATACATCTATAAGTATACATATACGTACATTGTACATGAGGGTATGATACCATTAAGCCTGATATGCCTCAGCAACGTATCATGCTCAGCATACGTGCCACATTTCCATTTGATTTTATTCCAAGGGATATATTGCGATTTTATGGTTGTTCATTGGATCAATACGACTCGAGTATCCACCTGATAGAAATAGGTAAAAATGCTGATACTAGGCAGCCGATTTAAATGACTATTGCAGCAAAAACTTCCAGCTGCTTCATGCTTAGGCTGCTAAAAATAGCTTCATGTTTGCGTTTCTATTAAATAAAATGGATCCATTAAAAGCCATCACCAGGATATTGTTATTTCCTTTTTGTATCCTCATGGCAATTGTAATGGTTTCAGGGATTTCTTTTAGTTGGCAACGGGATTACAACTAAATGAACGATTTAAAAAATGAAATTAGAAATTATTTCATTATCATTGGGGGACTTCATTATATTCAGTTTTTTTTTTTTTATCGTTTGTGTGGTATAATCTCTTGCCTGTTTCTGTCAGAATCAACAGATTTCGACTTCTGAAGGTCTTTTATTCGGGATTATCTCGTTTATTATAGAACGGTCAGGATTTATGTTAAAAATCGTCCTGGATAGTAGGAATCTTTGAAGTTCACTATGTTCGGAATCTCGAATATTCTTATACATGTTATAATTAAATTTTCGCTGGTATAATTAATACTAAGAAGGAATCATAGTTGCTCGAATGTTCCGAAAGAGAGGGCAATTCAAAATTTTGTTCGTCTATTTTCAAGAATATCGAACAATATTAGATTAAGCTGATCTCTATATACGGAGGCAGGATGAAGAGATTGGAGCAAATGAGATTAATTACGAAGGACGAATCGAACATATCTCTATTGGCTTCCGATTATATGAATCACTCGAAAGGAAGACCAATCCAGACTAGTCTAACCTAAAAGAGATCTAACAGAACTACATACATACAATAAAGGATAAGTTTTATGAACGAATCAACAGACTCTTCCAATGATATCTTCATAAAGTCCAGAGTCGCATTGGTTCGACTAGCGATGGAATCAGTATGAAAAATGAGGACGAGTGTAAAATAAAACACCCAAGTTTTTCGTTTTATCGAGTCCAATTAAAGAGCGTCTATCTAAAATACAAATAAAGTGAAAAGCCTTCATTTTCCAACTGATATTTGAAGACGATGTTATGAGTATGAAATACATTTACGTCCACAATTAAAATCGCGAATTCCCATTCCTTAGAGATAATACAGAAAATAAATAATTGATGTGTTCGGCATCAAGTTAGTTATACTATTCGAAGATGTAAATAATAAAAAGTAATGGACCTAGATGGCTGCTCTGGGGAACACCAAAAGTTCCATTTATTTCATCTGGGACAGTTTCAGCGAAACATGATCTGCTGGCGTTAACGTCATTATCGACAGATTGACTACAGAACTACAAAGACGCGGTTCAGCACGATAACTTGAGTAAAAAGTTTGACTTTTTTTATAAAACTACATTGCTTGGAATCTCAAGATATCCGCGAGGGTGCCCGGAACTTAAAAGTCTTCTATCTAGAAATTTTAAACGGGATTTTGGGAAACGAATGCTGCGAGCTAATTTGTTGTCAGCTGAGACTACACGGAGAAAACAATTTCGGCCCTGGAGTTATACAAGTACATCCTGGAAAAAGCATTTTTGGACATTTATAGAAATGTGCAAATAGTGCTCCGGATATTGTTGTGTATACCAGAGAACTATATAAGATCCACCACATAGGAGATCAAACTCAATTTACTCTTTGTGATATAGAGTCAGAAATAATGCAGTCTGTGGACTGCACACAACGAACTTTCTTTGCACATAATTTCGTACTTATTTGTGATATTACTAAGTCTACTTGTTTATTTTCTAAGGTCGATGTACGTTAAGTAAATGAAAAATAACGGTAACATTTATGTTTTATTCAATTATTTAAAAAAGCGAGCCTCACTCTGTTAACTGCCTAAGGGCCCTGGGTCTTCATGTCCGCACTTGAATAAAACCATCATGAAAGAAACCTAGAAAGGGCTTGCAAAATTAAAAAAAAACATCAGAAACCAAGGCTTTGAATAGCTTGCCAATATAGCATAAGTTTCCAACAAGTCTATAGCTAGAGATGTCACACTTCTTGTTTTTCTTATGTAATTTAATAATAAAAATATTAGTGTCTCTCAAAAAACTGCAAGAACCAAAATAAAAAGTTTTCTAAAATACAACTTTAAGAAATAATCAAAAGCTGTTTTCTTATATTTAAATCGGATTTAATATTTTACGGCATTTGTGGGGTTTTACATGATAATACTCTAAAAATACTGGTACAAAAAATACTCACATGAGGGCTCTTTATTAAGATTCATTTACGTACATTGATTAAGTTGAGTCATCTGGGTATGGAATTTATCTGTGCTTAGAGACAGCGCAAAATTGATGGTACTTTGAGTATTATTAATTGATTTTTAAGCTGTAAGCACCAATATTTCCGGGCGTAATTTATTTTATACATACAGACTATACATGTATATAATTTATCTACCGTTTTTAAGTATCATGATATAAAAATTATTTGCAGCTTTCACAATAATTTCTTTGTCAGTTGCTGTTAAATGAACCTTACAAATAAAATTTAACACTCCATTTACTCTGAATTGGTTTTGAATGTTGTCACACTTGGTATACATACTACATATACATCAGGGCATTAATAAATTCTGTATAGACACGTATACATGTATATATAGGTGTACTTACACATACACATACATATACGTGTTTTGAATCAAAAAATACAAAATTTATATATTCCCTGTTCGATTTTTTCATGATTTATTTACAAATGGAACTTCCCGGTTGTGTCGCTTTCAGAATTTAAACTCAAGACAATTTTCTCTCTTGTATACCTACGCACGATAGTCTATTAAAAATTAATAAGAGCTTCCTTGCGGTTATCCATTTCCTAATATGTACCTACATAAAATATCTGCAACCATCTGTTCCCAAAAAAAAAAATTACGTGGAAAATTTTATTTAAAAGTGAAAAGTATGTCACATTAGTGGTTGTTCTTTTTTAAGGTAAAGCTTTGCTTGGTTTGTCAGTGATAAATTATTTAAATAAGAACTGGGTCATTTCACAAGAGAGAAAGGGAGAGAGAGAAAAAATGTTTTTCAATTAAATCACAATTGTTTACAAGCTTTTATCGTTTCTCTTAAGACTTTTTTTATATGTATAAAAGGATAAATAAACAATTTTAACCTGTGGTTTTCTGAGGTTATTTTGAAGAATGACGTAGATATACATTTTTAAAATGGTGTTTTACATTTGCCTTAATAATATTTTATGAATTACAATACGAAGAGCTATCTACATAAATATGTAGTATGTGGAAATTGAGAATAAAAAAGCTGGTAACCGACGAGTTTCGAATGAACCCATACAACTATTTTGAAACTCTGTTCCCTAAAAACTGAACCGCCTAATTAAATAGCTGTTAAATATTCAACCGCAAATTATAGTATGGAGAGAAACATTATTCTAAAAACTAAATAGAAACGGATCTAAAATTCAGCCCTATGGTACACAATAATTTGTAATATGAATAGAGTTGAAAATTTGTAGGGGATCAACCATATAGAATGAAGGTTTTTATGATATAGAGAAGATACCAGTAGAAGAATTCGAAATCTTAAGCTTATTGCTACAGAAGAAATTCAAAAGTCAAAAGAAGGAGTGAGCCTCCAACTAACAAGGTCTGATGACCTCTATTTCACATGGAAACACTTTCGTTGCCATAGATTACGAATAAGAAAATCTCGGGCTGCATTCACACCGCATGTTTTAATCATCCTTCAGTCTTGATTCAATCAGAACGCCACATAAATTTCTACATATATCCCTCTTTGCATTCATACCGGTAAAAGAAAGTGATTTAATCAGCAGCTCTGATATATCATTAAAGATGATTAAAATGTCCAGTGTGAATGCAGCCTTACATTTCATGATCTCTGTTGTTTTTTCTTCCTTCTTCATTTCGCTTGAGAAAATAGAACCTTTACATAGCTTAGGGTCTGCTTCAGTTTCTTAAATTGTATATTTTCGACATGCCATATAATTTTCTCGTAGTATACATATACCTATCGTAATGATAGGCTCCTTATAATGTCACTTATTAAGAAGAGAGCAATATGTTGGGCTAGTCTGTTGGCTATTCATATCTTTGCTTATAGTGAAAGTTTTCACTGATGTTATAAACCGTACAAATGTTATTTGTCTTTCAAGTCGAGGTTGAATTCAGGATCCAGATTTACTAAACAGAATAAAGCTTGATGTTAAACTTTTCACTAAGAAGCTTTCGATGAACGTTTAAGTTTTTCAGTAGTAAGTAAAGGCATGTTCAGATTTGGGCTATTAATTTTCAAAGCTTCGAAAGAATGTTCGAGGAACGAACCTTCGATCGTAAGAAATTTGAAGCTTCGAAGATACCATTACTTTAATTCAAAATTTGTAATGCTAATTTTACCCACGTCTTGTTGATCCATTGAGCTAAAGCACACTTATTGATCTTGCACGACAAATATACAGCAACGCTTATATATAATATAAAATCAAGATGGCGGCCGAATTTTTTTCATCATGGCCCGATTCGACTCAAAATTAATATCTTAGGATTATCGAGGTCACAGATTACGAATAACAGGTCAAAACTTAGAATTTAAAGATGGCGGCGCCAATATGTGTAAACATTTGATGAAGAGAAGTTAAAATGAAACAAATTCGAAATCTGCAATTTCTAAATAGCAAATCTGACCATAAGTGAAAAAAAATTCGACTACCAGTTAGAAGCCGTCATTTTGATTATTAAACTTCGACCACAAATTCGTAATTAGGGACCCTAAAAGCCTCATAGACATATATCTAAATGTTTAGTCAAATCTGACCATAAGTGATAAAATTCGTCAAGAAGAGTGTGAAATTAGCGTGAGAAGTTTTAAGCCTCTTATCATAACCAGAAGACTTATAACTAATACGTCTATTCCCTGAAAAACTCAGACACTTTTTAAACTATTCAAAAATTATTTCAAGTCACCTTGAATATTATAATTTAACCTAATACTACAGAGAAGACACCAGGAAAAGTTCATGCTTCGAAGCTTCGGAAAACGTTCAGGTGGGTCATATACGAGTTTTGTTAGTGTTAACCACTAGCGCTACCAACGTTCGAGCGCGGAAAAACTTCTCTCGGTAACAGCGAACTTTTCGTGACATGACAGATTTGGATCGAGAACGCAAAAGCATGTGTTGTGCACTCAGAAGAGGCTTGAAATTTCAAAAACAGTGCTTTTTAGCATCAGTGACTACAGCCCAGAAAGTAAGGCGAAAATATGCAATCGTCAAGGTAATGAATGTGTTTTGTGGCTCATGCTTGAAAACAAACAAGAAGAAAAATTCAATCCTGTAACATGTTTGGGTGTGATGTCACACGTGATGCGGCAATTGCGCTTGTCGTCAAGGTTGGCGACTTTGTGTAGTCAGGGTTGGCCCACTGATGATATTGTGCCATTAAGATTTTTCTAAAAAAACAGAAAAATCCAATAAATTCGGCTATTTATTTCATTCAATTAATTTTTCCAGATCATTTTCAATCATTCAAGAACATTTTTCATCGGCTGGTCAACCTAGATAGACAGCACTGGCCGACCTTAACAAAATTTAATTTTTTTTTAAATGCCTAAAATTTTTTCATTTTTCTCTCAATCAATCTGAAATGTTCAGCAAAAGTGTTTCTTTTTCCTAAACCATTCCAAAGATGTCTTTGGATTTACCAAAAGGTGGCCGACCTTGAAGACATTCCTCTACATATTCCTGAGATGTTAACATCCGATTCTATGCCATATCGTACCATTTCTATATTCGAAGAAATCGTAAATAATTAAATCTCATGTAGGTACCAATAACAATGAGAATAATAATCTCAGTATCTCAGTCAGTATTAGATTTAAGCACATAGCTGTAAAACTACTCTAATTAAAATATTTAATAACTGACACGAATTATGATGACAGTAATTATTTTACACGCTAATGCCCTAAATACCCGGCGCTCTTAATGAAGAAATAACTAACGACTCATTAGTCTATAATGATTCATTATAAACTGTAGACACACAGCCATTTCTTTAATTAAGTTCTACTGTCAAACTGGATTTGATAAATTGATGACATTAAAGAAGCGATATGGATTTAATTAACGCAATAAGTTTTGTTTTTGTTTATTTTCTTTTTCAATTTAACAATTTACTAATAAGAATAAAATATTATATTAAAAATAATATTAGTGATATATGTAGTTTGTGATTTGTATTTTTTTGTATAGCTTCTTCTTATTTTTCAAATCGGCATATGCACAGCGAAGCTCCAGATTTATATTATATGCCAAATCTAGCACATTTTCCCTCATTATAGCTATAATGAATAAATAGTGTACTTCATTATGATCTGATTTTCGAGCCATAATGACGTATACTATGTGAGACACGGCATTTTATAATGAATAGTTAGTACTAATGATTCATTAGATCGTGCTGTGTGTCTAGGGTATAAGGCATGTTGAACACAACAATTTGATTAACAATCTTTGAGTAGATTTCTATGTGATATCTAGCTTATTTTCTGTCTTTATTGGAGTTCCTCAAGGATCACTTCTCGGGCCAATTTTGTTTTCAATGTTTATCAATTTATTGATCATTATAGTCAAGAATAATTGTAAGTTTCATATACATATATGTACATATGCTGATGATCATACTATCAGTAGCAGAAAAGTCGTACCAACTACTTATTAAGTATAATCTCAGTTAATTTTGATTATATTGTCATCAATGATTCGTATAACCGTAAATAAACAACTGATTGAAATTATAATATAATTCAAGTTGACTCTACTGAATTGATTGCCATAAGCTTCTACTCTTCAAAGTGAAAAATAAAAATAATTTGGTTGCAGTCCAATTAATATTTTTTCTTTTATAATTACGCAATACCAAAAAATCTAATAATTATAGCGTGTAATAAATATGCAAAATATACCTACCTTGGCATTAATATATATCTGAAAAATTAAAAATTAATTCCAAAACATAATTTATCAATCCCTCTGCTTGCTACTTTATAAGTTACAATACTACAAGTGACGCCCAAACAATTTCAACAAACAACATTGTCATGTTACATTATAATTTCCCATCTCTTAATGAATCTGAAAACTAATTAAAACTTCTTTCGATTGCACACCACACTCTGACTAAACAGAGTGACTTTAAAATGCAAACATTAAACCTTATCGTTGTTCGCGAAATTATTTAACAAATTAAATTTACAACTTGACGCAAAAACTCATTAACTAACGAATTTTCCCGGTCGGCGTGCATTCTATGTAAATTCTACCGGTTACATAATTTCAAGTCGTTAAAGGTAATAGACCGCGTTTCGTTTTCCTCATGCGAACGGGCTCCGCTTAAGCGCAGATAAGAAAATATATAATAAATTAAGATATGCGGAAAATTCGTTAACTGCGAAATAGAACCAACAATTCTCCTACCGTCACACAAATTTTCTAAATATTTCATACGGATGAGGACTAATAACGAAAATATTTTGGGAAAATAACTCCCTTCCCTCCCTCCCTTTCTCTTAATCCACTAACTCTGTATATGTAGAATATCTGGTTGTCGTTTTAAGTTGTCTCCCCATTTCACTTAGTTGAATTATATAGTAAAGTTCAGGTCTCTGCTGAAGTCTTCTGATAACGAGTAAAATTTGCCGACTGAGCTGCAAAAGCTGAACCCTGAGATAAGATCTCTTCTCCAAAAGGACCATATTTCTCTGCTTCTGCAAGTTTTGTTCACAGGACAACAAAAGGGCGAAAAACTCATAAGCATTCATTGCGGCAAAGTTTTCTTATTATGGAATCGAGCGACCCACCGAACCCAATATTCTTTTCCTTTTTTCTTTTGTTACGTCACAGGAATTTTATTATGTAGAAAAGGAGAGGAAAAAATGTTTGGTTTTTTTCATTTTTTGTTGAATGGAATAAACACTTTCGTCCTTGCTCGTTCTTCATTTTTGAAGACAGGCTAAGTATCTTTTCTTTTCTTTTTTCTGTTTTTTTTTTTTGTTTTTTACAGGGATATGCGTGCCAGCTTTGCATCTTTTGTGGTGTAAAAGATGCGCGATGATTTTCCAGACTTCAGTAAATTTGATAGATTACCCTTTTCAACTGTCTCTGTGGTGAAAAGAGATTAGATTTAATTGCATATTAAATTTAAGAAGGATTATCCCTGGAATGATTTTTTTATTGATAACAAGGTTAAGGTTAAGATTTGAAGAGTGAAGGGATTGACAGTAAAAATATTGATCGGGTAATTATGTTTTTAGTATATCAAAGTATGCCTTACATGTTGTTGCATTATTTACTGAACAAATCTACACTTGTGTATTATTATGTATACTGCTATCATAGATGCCACTACGGTCACACTGATATTGAGTATGATTTCAATATATATAGATAACGAGCTCATAGTTATTTGGTAATTGGGAACTTTTACCTAAACTAAGTATGGCTGTTTTAACTTGCTTGCAAAATTTTTGCTAAATTTTTGCACCAGATGTGATGCAAAAGCAAGTAAAGGTTGTAAACTTCCTAAAAGTTACGGTTATCCTAATCCACGGTAGGTTAGGTTAAGTAATAGGTGTGTCGCGAGAAGTACCTAGTTTGCTTCGTTTAGACGTGCAGTTGGTCCATTGTGCCCCTTGACCTAATGGGATTATCTTTAAAACCGTCCTAGGGCCATTCTACTACACTTAGGAATCTCAAGATGCATCTAAACTCTTTACTTTGCAGCTCCCCCAGACTTGAAAAAAAGTAACTACCCTACATGTTTGTAGCTGTTTGTAGCTTAAAATAAATATAAATTTTAAATCTCAAAATTGAGTAAGATAATCAGAAAGAATCTGCCAGGAAATGTGGCAGCTCAAATGGTAGCCCCAACATAATGAATGGCAACACTACAATGTCAGATATCATCAGCCGAAACTCAATTTGGATTTCGCTGGGTTTGTTTTTCTTAACTTTCCAGTATAGGCCGCTAATAATAGCTAGCTACTTTATAGGAAAATCTCATTGTGTATTTATATAGATAGTAAATGGTATTCCTTAGGGCTCAATTTTGGGTCCCGTATTATTCTGAATGTACATTAATGATTTATTGAACGTCATAAAGGAATTGCAATTTTTATCTCTATAAAGATGATGCACAATTATATCATTCAAATTACTGAAATCTAAATGCTTTGTAATAGGAAGGCAGTTAAACTTCAGAGGTCTTAAGCCAATATAACTTAATAGAGTTGTTATGAGACTTTATTACAAGTTTCTTAGATAATATATTTTACAACATAATTTTAGGGGTGATAGTTCGGTTGCTTTAAATTATCGGAATTCTATTACCATATCGTAACACGCTTAAAATCAGTGCCGACTCATCTTATACATTTACTTAAAACTCAGAGAAAAAGTTTCCTGAAACGTTCAATCGCGTTAAATATATTTTTAAACTTCATAATGATAATTTCTTGACAATACTATACATCAAAAAGCGCTGAGCTATTTCGGTTGTTTTTGAAGGTTTAGCATTCAGCAACTTATTCAATTGAATGGAATTTTCTAGATCATCTAGAACGCTTGTTATAAGTCTAGAATAGAGAAGAATAATAGAGAGATCAGCCGCGATTAGATCATAAATGATTCATTGTAATGACACCACATTGAGACCATAATTAATTTATTGCATGGGGGATATGCGCTGAAACCACTCCCAAGAGTTAATGAACCTTACAAGGTTCCCCAACTCATTTCCTGCAAAGACATAGTTTCCTTTAATAACTGCATTAAGATTCCGCATATCTTTATGGGTCATCCTTAGCAGAATTTCTGTCTTCCTAGGACATATTTTGGGTAATTTTGATGATTTGAAGGTCTTCCAGTCCTTGCTCATCTCCACCATTTCATTTGACAATATAATACGAGGTACTACATTCTAAAAAAGTCAGAGATATTGTACGGAATTGACCACTACCAGACTTTGAATGAGAAGTTTCTAACAGCTTTTCATGATTTAGTAGATAATAAGCTCCTTAAGAAGATAGATTTTAAAATTCTAGTTCTATATTTGAAGTCTATAGAAGTATTTCAAATATTTGGCGAGTTGTGTGATTTTAGTTCGTACAGAAATGCTGGTGAGTAAACGATTTTTTCTTAATTTTTTTGAGCTACCTTATAATTTCTGAAGTAAACACCATATGAAAATTAATGAATTATATGAAAAACCGATTTTGCTTTAACTTAGTTAAAATTTGGAAAATATGACTTTGTTGAGAATCAATTTCGAAAATGAAAAAATATATTAAGGGGAGGTTACCGTCGAGAGGCATGCAAAATGCATGAACTTTGGAACTTTTTTTTTACATAAAATAAATACTTTTATTCTGTTATCAATGGAGAGTAAATTTAATTTTTATTTTAAAAAAAAATATCCAAAAGGGCGGCTCCAGCTCCAATAAAACCAAACCATGCATGGCGTGTTTTAGTCCGACCGGGGCGCCCCACAGCTCTGCCAGTTCATCCGAAACAAATAATATTGAAAATGGTTAAACTAGGTAAAATTTGGGGGCCTTACCGGTTTTCGTTTTCTGTTTTTCTGCTTCAACGGACGAAAAAACTATTTCTAAATCAATTTTTGACAAAAATCGCTTTCTGAAGGCCTCGCAAATTGAAGCTGTAGAGTGCCCCGCGCGCTAAAATTGTTGTTCCCAGAAAAACTCATATAAAGTTTAACGTTAAAAAAATCTTTGACAGCTTACTTCAGCTATTCCAGCACCATACAGAGGCCGTCCTTCTTCTTCCAAAAACTGATTGTGCTGAATATGAAGGTAAATAGTTTCCCGAAATGTAAAAATTAGTAGTAGTAGCGAGAAAAGTTCTACCCAGAAAGCGCACTCCGAGCGCCTCAGGTACCTGTTTTCCAGCCGGTGGACAGTTCTGCTCTCAACAGGCTGTGAATTCTAAAATATCCTTTTACCCACGTGTTCTAAACACTTTAAGGATGATAATTATGTAAAAAAAAAATTGAAGTTTTCATCGTCATGAATGGTAACCTCCCATTAGACATTCGAAAGCTTTATGGACATTTTAAATAATCTTTATCACCGTTACGATTTACCATCTTTCTTCCAGAGAATTTATTCCTTATTGTACTTATTTCACTCTCTAATTCTAATAATAAGTTTCTTATTTTACATGCCACCAGACAACAACTTTCATGCTCCGAGCAATTATCTAAACTAACAAATTGGAACAGCACCATCTAGTGGTTGATTTGAATTTCACTTGTAATATGAAATATATAATTTTCTGTAGAACACTAACTGATTTGTTGGGGGCTTGATGACACCAGCTGCGCGGCGTTAACGACCTTGGGCAGACACTCCGCATTTGTACGGTTTTTGCTAAGCACATCGAAAGCAATTTTGTGAATTGGAAAGAGTGTATGTAAGTAGGCATAAGTTGTGTATCCACAACAAGGTGTCTCTTCAATGAGTTCCTGATCATATGGGGATTTTGAGGAATGAAAGGGCTGAACTTTTAGCTATTGATGGCTTTCATTTTCCGTTTCTCGGATCAGAACTCGCCATAGGCGTTGCCAGCAGAAATGGGTGAACCTGAGTACCTAATTGCAGGTGCAAAAAATTTTCTTGAAGGGACCAATCAGAATATCTGTGATTATCTCATGGGGCTCGGAAGGAAATAATGTAGAACTGTGGTTGGCATAATCACCGGCCACAGCACGCTTCACGCTCATGTCACAAGTATGGGAGTTTTTGATTGTCTGTCCTGCTTGGAAGGAGAGCTTGAGACAACCGAACAGTATTTGTGTGCTTTTCCGGCCTTTGTCCGGAGCAGACTGGATACCCTAGGTTCTGCCCTCCTATCTGTAGAGGAGTTGAAAAACCTTCCTCACCAAGACCTGATGCGCTTCATTAAGAGGACAGGAAGGTTTGCGTGAAAGGGCTTCTAATAGGACAACATAATGGGCCGCTCTGGCCTCCGTGCCTGGGATCTACCAATGGCTTAAAAAAAAAGTAGGTAGCGATTAAAATGTTCCAAACAAAAATAGGAAAATATTTATTTTCTTGTGAACTGTCAAATAGTTGTAGTTCTAGGAAAGAAAGAAAATATTATTGTTTCAATACTTATTGTACTTCATCTCTAATTATTGAAAGAAGATGACACCCAGTTCCGATTGTTAAGAAGGACGTTTTACAAAATGAAACAGTTGAACACATACTTCGTCTTCGACTTATGCCTATTTATTTGAACACATAGAAACGTTCCTTTCAGGGTTCCCGTATCTAAGGTCGCGGGGCTTGTCTTCCTTCAGACGCATTAGGACTTATCTAGCACCTGCACAGCAAGAAGCTCTTATCCAGGATTCAATCTCTTTATTCATAATAGCTGAACATATCTTTGACGCGTAGATATAGGGTCGATTCGGCGAGACTAATTGCTTTTCATTAGCAACCCATATCATTGCCGCAATAACTATGTGGGCACGGACGCTAACCCGACTAGTCATTCTTCGAAAGTATTGAAGGCTTACCTTAGAACAAACGCTAATCCAGGCTGCCATAGGGACAGTCTGGACTTCGATGATCAATTTGATCAGCATGACACACTTTGGTGTCGCCCCACAGAATCTGGACTACGACGGTCAATTTGATTAACGTGATACACTTTTGTCGCACCCCATAGAATTACTCTATCACTCATTTCAGATCCCAGCTGCAGTCATGGTAACGTGTGAGAACTCATCGGTTTTCGCTTGAAAGTCACCATAGAGATCAAGACGAGACGAGGCGGCCTAGTAGTTCTTCAAAGTCAAGATCCTCTGCAAATTGCATGAATTCAGTCGCTACTACCACCAACCTTATGCTATTCTACCAGGAGTCAAGTTTACAGCCTCAAATAGAGGTGTGACATTCGTCTGACTTGTGTAATAGGTCCTTTAGCAAGGGAGTGGCAGCTGTCACCCAAATTAGTATACTCGTTCCAGAAAGATTTACTCAATTCACTCAAAATGAGAAATACATATATAATTTCCTTGACCTTGATATAAAATAAAATAGAAAGATGACAGATGACAGATATCTTTCTCCTTAACTTGAAACGTTCTGATAACTCTTGTAATACATTACGAACATTTTGGTAACACGAAGAGTATGGTTTCGAAATATCCAGCCAACATATGTATAGTATATATTACATACTACCGATATAGATAATGCCTGAAGGTAAATAATTTTTTTTTCCTTGCAAAACATGACCTACTTTTCGTAAAATCTCTTCCTGCCACCACAATACCCGAAGCCATCGTTTACTGTATGCGGTTATCCTAACAGAATATGTAGCAGACATATTCTTGTGGAAAATCATTTGTTCCCATCTTTTATCCATCCCTTTATCCTTTGGGTAGTTGTTGCCGTTGTATAATTCAAACAGAGATAAAATTTTGTTTTCTTAAAAGGAATTTATCGGTAATATTATGCCTTTAAATGGAAAACATTTTCATTTTTGTCAAGATTTTGTTGGTTTTCATTTTTATTTCCATTTCCGGCCATTTCAATATATTCATCGAAAAACATACATTCAGAGAACGCCATCACTTTGACAATCGAGAACCTCTATCTCTGCGCCTATATATTTTGACATTGGAAATATACCAAAAAAAAAAACACAAACACAATTTGGCATAAAGATATACGACGGAAATTTATCATCGCGATTTTTATGACATTTTCCTAGGGTTGGTCCTTTCCTTTCCTTTTAGAAGACTTGGGGCGATTTTGATAAATCGTTTCAATTCTCTCGGTTCGTTTGTTCTTACATTACAACAGTCTATCACGTTCACGCTCACCATGGTAGGGGCAGGTACGTATATAGCATCAATCAATAGCTCTGATGTCATTGATTACATAATCGAATCAAAATGTGGAGTGGATGGAATCACTGTGAACCATTTTCAGCCCGATAACATGACTTCTGTTCTGTTTTGTTTGTGTATATTTCCGCAGACTGAGCACCTTAAAGAGAATCGTAAACATGGGGAGGCTATATTACCTAGCCTAGATATGGTTCCAGTAACAATTCAACGTACATAAAAACCCATACATACATATATTAGCCGTTCTTGTCAACTCATCGATTAATGATGCCTTCCACGTTCCACCCACTAAAAATGTAGATGAGGCTATAAGCCTTCGTACTCACTACTTCCAAGCGTACTTTGACTGTTTTTATACGTATCGATCCAAGGAAACGGGTAGGGCGACTGACTGATACTTACTTCGATATGATATCCCTGCTGTCAGAATAGTTTATATCCGCACTCCTTACTTTCAGCACTTACGACACACTGTGTTGCTTATGATAATTTAGGAGCCTTTTACGGATATGAAGCTTAAAACGTCACTGGAGACTCATTAGGGGGACTATCGCGATAAACTGTTTGCTTTAATGGAGGCTAATTTTAGACCTTTCCTCCATTGTTGTAGCAGTGCTTTTGCACGAAGAATTCATGGACAATTTATGTAATATGTATGTGTGTATGTAGTAGACTTATACACTTCCATTGTTATCTCTAAGCCCTAATATCGGGCGTCTCCTACTTATATTTATTCAAGGTAATAGGCGCTTTGATGTTGAATTATACTCGTAATCAACAGATTTAAACATCTCTGGGTAGGGCGGATCATCCAATATTTGGATTTTAATTGAAAGTCGAAAAATTTATGAAATATTATAAATAGCTCATTATTATTGCAGAAATAATTTAATAATTGAAAATGTAATTAGAGTTTGGAATAATAGCCTTAATTTTCCGGAGAGTAAATTGAAGATGTGGTTAAAAAACAAATTACAAAAAAAACAAAAAAACAACAACGGGGGACTTAACAGAATGCAATAAGTGGAGCAGAGTCTGTCTATTGTCAATAGCGGAGAGAATTCTATTTTCTGAGTGAAATGTAAATTGAAGTTAATATGGAAAGCTTAGCAAACAGAATAGGTTAAATTTAAATTTAGAAAAGGTCGGTCCTGTGGTATTGTAGACCATATTAATACCTTGCGGTTAATCGTGAAGCAATCAATAACAGTCCCTATTCCCTACTCTACCTAGCTTATGTGGACTACAATAAAGCTTTTTTGACTTTGTTCCATAAGACCTACATATATAGGTTAGATTAGGCCACAAGGACTCTGTGGTAACTACGACCAGAATTAATCGATTGTGTCCTTCTCCATAGAGTGTTAGACTAATTCTACCCTTTCTACGAGCTCGTTTATTGCCTTTGGGGTTAGCTTGCAAACCTTATTGGAAGTGATAAATATTTCTCTAGTGATTTTTAATTTTAAAGCTGCAAGCGTGGGACACTCATATATGCTATGTTTGGTGGTTGTAGGGTTGATGGACGGAGAGGGGTTTTGGGCATTCCAATATACTCCAGAAGATAGACTGCAGTAATTGCAGGAAAGAAAGTACCTTTCCCAGTTTTTGGTGGAGATGTCAATGTTATGATGCCCACTAGGAATGATTGAAATGGGAAGGAGATGATGGTAACATCCGATATTTCTATCTTTACGGTTGGATCCAAGACAAATTCGGGTACAGAGGGTGGAGTGCACTCCAGAGACTGCCAGTGGAACGAGTCTAATTGCGACTGCCGGACAAATTCAGGTAGAGTACGGTGCGATTTACCAGGCGGTAAGATTGGCATCTATGAGCAGATAGTACGCATGGCACATCTGCATATACACTAGCAGCCAGGCATCCATTAAGGTACTGGATGCTATGCTGGTTAAATCAAAATTGGTGCAATTATACAAGACTCGCCTTGAGGAATTGACTATATTGCACAAAGTGATGAGTTGGACAAAAGGAGTTCTGAAATGAATAGCTTCGCAGCGATAGATTAGTGAGGATCCCGATCGAAACTTTAAAAAAGGTGATCATCAAGAGCGCCTATCAAAAGTCAAACCTCGGGTGGATCAACAGGGTAGCTGCCGTATCGCGAGGCAATTGTGGCCTCCATATGACAGGAGGAGCACAAGAGAACTCCCTAAGGGCAACAGAACATACACATATGATGAATCTAGTAGGAGCCATTTGACCATAGGAAACCATACCAGAAGGATGGGTATAGCGGCGAACGATTTCTGCAGAAACTCGGAGGAAATTGAATCCATCCAGCACGTACTCTGCGAGTGTCCGCTCTGTAGGTAGGCTATTAGGTATATACAAGTCTGGGGGAACTGCAAAGCAAAGAGTTCAGATGCGTCCTGAGTTTCCTAAGGAAAGCAGGATGGAGCTAAGGCAATTTTACAGATTATCCCATGAGGACAAAGGGCATAATGGGCCCAGGTGGTCTAAGTGAAGCAGGCTAGGTACTTATAGTGGCATCCCTCTTACCTAACCTAACCTATACTTGGAGTTTTCATCATCCTCTTCGCTCTTAGATTTGCCTATCATATTCAAAAAAATTACGGTAACTGCATTAATAAACAGCCTGAACAATTTTGTGTTCAAACAAATCAGTCTGCGCGTCTTGCCATATATATTTCACATACTGGGCGCACTACGCCTGAGGAGCTCCAGTTGTTTATCTTATCATTTTTGTAGTTCCCCCTAAAATGGCTTTTTAGTATGTAGCTCTAATATTGGAATTGGATTAGTGGATTAGCATATAGACTGTCGACTCCGGTTTTAATCATATCGTCTATATCCGTCGCGTCCAGAAAGATTACTTTATATCTTTCTTTTGTCACTAGGCAGGAGCTTCGTGTGGCAGCTCCAGACTAGGTTAGACTCGAAAATTTCAGACAGCAGGGGTTTTTATAATAGCTTAAAATGCACAGTTCTTCATAGCGAGATCTACCGAGTTCAACAAGGATATCATCTAATACAATCCCATACCAGTTATATATAGTAACAGAACAAATTCTTAGGGATACTACAATCGCACTTATACTATTACTACTGTTGTTTGTCATAATAATTAATGTTATCCTGATATGTGCATTCCTAACAGGACGTATACTAAGGATTTATAAATGGCCTCTATGGTCTAGATTATGCATGCGATGGCCTACAGATATACATTAGGATCTGACCATATGCTTTAGAGAGCATAGTATAATGGGCATTAAACTGAATCCTTGCAAACGCAAAAATGACTACTATAATAAGAACAAAATATTTATACTGCCAAAATAATACAGAGACAAGGTAAAAGAAAAACAAAATTAAAAATTAAATATATAATAAGAACGACAGAATAACATGAATTAGGGCAGAATTAAAAGCGTAGTCCTTCATGAGACCCTTAAATACACCGAGATATCGCGCGTTCTGATAACTTTTGGGAAGTCTATTCCAGAGGACAGGATTAAAGACTTCTATAATTAATTTGTGAAACAAGGTATTATCACATTATGTGTGTTAGAAAATTTCATTCAGATAATGCAGTATACATGTACGTAATATCTACTTAGGTTATAAAAGTGAATCTGTCTTCTTTGATTGAGATAATCTCGGATTGAGCAACTTAACAATTTTGTGCTGTCAGGTGAAATGATGTAGATCTATATGAGGCCAAAAAATAAAGCTGATACAATTATTAATTAGGGTTTTGATTAATTTTGAGAAAATTTCAATTGATAATAAGTTAGCGGTAAGTCAAAGCGTACGAAGTACAGCATAAACCACACCAATAACTAATTTTATGCTGCCGCAACATATCATACGTTGTTGATCAAAAATACTACATTGATTTTTAATTTTATAGGTACCAACTCTAAAATTATACTAATCAAAACTACAAGAGGCGAATTATGTGAGTCTAAAGTGCAACTATGAAATACAATACATTTGGGACTTTTCAGGGTTCAGCTTTAGACCGTTAGCCTTCGACCAGATATTGATTCTTTCGAAATTGTTATTAATGCGAGCAATTCAATCCTCAACCAAGCCAACAGGTCTACTAAAGTAGACTTGTATTTACATGAGCGCGCTAACATTTCGAACAGTTTCATAGAGATTGTGAATAAAATAAATATACAAGGGCCAGTATTGACCCCTGGGGAACGCCAGATAGAAGAGGGAAGGTACTGGAAGTAATTAGCATTTACTTTACCACTTTCTTTCATCCAATCAGAGTGTCCGGATAAGAGCGATAGCAGAGAGACAGAAATCGAAGGAGCAATTGGGTTTTGGTAACTCACAGTCTGCTGTTTCGGGTGTGAAGCACTTTTTTAGCATACTTACCGAATCATTTTTTCATCTAATGGAAAACTGATGCTGTTATACGATTGTGAAACCTGGAAAATTACATAATACATATATAAGACATCGTTTTTACAGCAATATTTGGTACCTGCATCAAGTTCTAAAAAGATAGATTTCCCAACGAAGAACTTTGGAGACCATGATAGTATCGATGACGACGACATCAGTAAAATTGGTTAGCTAACCCAACTCCCCTAATAGATTCAAGATTAAATCTAAGTTCGTCTTAAACTCATTTCTATATATTTTAGTACGAAACGTACCCTGGTCGAGCTGGATGCAAAATTGGAGTATGAACTTGAGTTCCCCAAATGTGATGGCCAAAGGGGTTCTATTGTTAGTCCATTACTGTTTATTTTATTTCGAAATTACTTTTTAGAGAACATTATCAAAGTCAACATACATTTATATCACCATTAGGTATGGTCAAATGTTATTTATAGATTGACCGATTGGGTTAATTAAAAACTTTTGTTCCTGACAAATTGTGTCTTATTTGAAATCATTTACATACTTATGAATGCGATTAAATTAAAATTCAAGGCTGGAAATTATTGATTTATCTGCCTTAATTTTCAATAATATTTTTGTATTTACTGTTTGTAAAAATAGTTTCATACTTAGAAATGATGATTAATAGTTCTATAACATGCTGCGACCAAATATATGTACATGACATACATAAATGCAATGATTTGGCAGACTATATTTAAGTAGTAATAAATAATTTATAGGCAATATTCCACGCAATATTATTCCACTCGCTACTAAGATGATATCATAGGTTATTTCTCCTTACCTAAATTCAAATTTCCGGTGAGAATTTTATGTGGTAATATATGTTCGACAATAGATTACTAATATTCAATATCAAATATAGTTTTATAGAGGATTTGATGATTTGCATGTTACACATGGGAATTTTTTCTACTTTGTTTACCTTCATTAAACAAATTTTTAACACTACTATTTCGTGATAAACATTGTCGCACGGAATTTGAAAGCATCAAAAACATTAGTTATATTGAAAAGGTATGGATTTACTAAATGTTAACGTTCTTCCCCTCTGGTCTTATTTTATTTCTTCAAATACTCTTAATTATTACCTATCACCATATATCGGAAACATCTTCTAAGCCTAACAGCACTATACCTTTATAAAAATTTATAATAATAATCTTACATACATATATTGGTTGATATTCAACGTTGCTATGCAAGCAGAAATTCATGTTACTTTCTCCCAAATTATTCTGGTGTTCCGCAAGGCTCTATTTTATGGCCACCACTCTTTAGGAATATTTATTAATATTTTCTACAGAGTTATCGGCAAATGAAAAATATCTCTTATATTTTTATGAATTGAAGTTATACATATCATTCAGGGGTCAAAGACGAAACCTCGGTACACTCATTAGTAAACTCTACGGCACCAAGGTTACCAAACTCATTTTATTTCAGGTGTATTGATTGTGATAACTTGTCCAGGACCATAGGGCCATTTTTTCTATAAAATCTGATGCTGTTGGACCAGACGGCTAACCTTCACGCTTTCTTAAAATTATTTTTATTAGCAACCAAACTGTCTATTCAATGTGTGTCTTATAACATCTATTTTTTCATCCTCATGGAAAGTGGCCACTGTCATTCCAATCGTCAAAAATAAATCACCTACCAATGTCTCTGACAACCGCCCGATAAATGTCTTATGCTTTCTGACGAAAACCCTTGAAAAGCTCATGTACTGACAATTGAATGCTTTTTTAGAGAAAAATTGTATGATATCGACCTAGTAGTCGGGCTTTCACTCCCACCACAGTTGCGAAACTGCCTTATTATGCGGAACTTCCAATTTGCGAGCGGCAGTTGACAATGATGAGTATACAATATTGATATCGCTGGACTTTTCTAAAGCTTTCGATATCGTGAACTATTTTTAACTTATATCTAAATTTAAAAATATTTTTAATTTCTCTAGTTCAGCCTGTAGGCTTGTGATGAGCTTGCTGTCAAATAAAATGCAACGATTGAAAGTGAATGTCGAGTTTTCTAGTCTGTTATCACTCAATAGAAGTGTCCCACAAGGTTCTATTCTTGGATCTCTTCTTTTCTCTCTATTTATAAATGATCGGCAGCAAAAAATCCAATTTGCTAAAATTCATTTGTATGCGGATGACGTGCAGATTTATCTCAGTAACTCTATCGGCCTTATGGAACATTGTTTGGACTGCATTAACGAGGATCTGGCTAATTGATCTATGTAAGCTCGTATTAATAATATTAAACCCTGCGAAATGCTCGATAATCCCAATATACAACTCAGGCTTTTACCCTAATCTGCTTTCATCAGTTTGCATGAACTCTGTAACCATAACGTATGTAAATAAAGCTAAAAGTCTTGGAATTATGATCAATTCCAATTTAAAGTGCACAGATTATATCAGCGCAAAACTGAAGAAAATTTATTATGATCTACGGATTTTGTGGTTATCAGCTCATGTACTACCACCAAGTACTCGCGAAAGACTTGTCAATGTTCTCCTCTTGCCTCACTTCTGCTTTGGAAAGTTTATTTATCGTTAACTCTACACTATAAGTGGACATAGAATGGATGTAGAATTTAATAACTGTCTTCGGTTTATCAATGGAATGCGAGGATATGATCATATCATACCCTACAGAATATCCTTGTTTTGCTGTAAATTGCAGACATACTACTTGCTTCGCAGAGCGTTGTTCTTACCTCTTCGGATTTAGGGTTCCTTCCTTGTTGATACGCCTTTCGAATGATTTACCTGTACGTATCCAGAGGGCGGAAAACATGCATACTTTATAATACTTATTAATTTTAAAATAATTTTTTGGCATTGCTAATATATAAGAATGTACCTTATAAGATGAATATCTTGTGTACAATTGTTTTTTCAATAAATATGAATATGAATGAATATGTATCTAAATTTTTGATTGAAGATTGTTGATTGAAGAAAAAAATGTATACTGACATCTTACCGGGAATGCTATGTTTAATATTTAAACGCAAAGTTCCCCCAAACCCTTGACCTAGTTAGTTTTCACATCAATGATGATATTATTTCATGTAGACTGTTTTAGATGTCCAGTTTTGATACGATGAACTAATTTTATAAACGTTATTATTGCAAAAGTTTACGTAACTCTTTGTTGACTCTTCCTAACTGTTATATCTATTCCTTGTAACAAACCTGCATAGAATACGTAATTTATAATATATATATTTATATTTGAATTAATTTACGCACTTTAATATCGTTTACATTTATGTAAATTGTATTTCATTTTTGCATAGTAAGTATAATTAATTCTAATGATTTAAGTTTAATTTTATTATCTCCTGAATTCTTCCCATTCTTCCCATTCTTCCCATAACGGAATATCAGTAAATTTTAATGGTTACCTAATAAATAATAAAAAGCTATAAACATGTCTTCCATACGTGGTGTATTTGGACTGATTGTTCATATCGTGAAACGTGCGTACAGGTAATACCAACATATATAACAATTATAAATTCACATATGCTTTCATGTTGTAAATATTTTCAGTTCCGCCGGGAGTGCTAGAATATTTAATAGCACATTTTGTGCTTCGATTCAACTTGTTGTAGTTATATGTTTGTTACCCTTATGTACATACATATCTATATGTTTACCTATGCAAAGCAAACAAATATGTATGTGTTTTGTTATGCATATAAGGTATAGATAACTAACGCTACGTAATCATGCTGAATATCGTTAAATTTTATTGGTATTACATCATACATATGTAAATATATGCCTAAACGTTTCGCGACTTATGTTCAAGTATCTTCAGGAGGTAAAATTGAAAACCCTTTTTAAAAATTTTGTGTCAACTTTTTCTTAGCTGTCAAGTGCAAAATTGAAAATAAAAATCTTATTAACATTTTATGTAACTATGTACCTATCTTTATTTCCCAGTATTCATTTAAAAGTCAGTAACACTCGAGTTATATGTTCAATCAATTCTATTCTTACACACTTATATGCATATACATCTACAGTAAATGTATGTATGTATGTATTTATAAAAGTATAATAGCAGTATATCAAAAGCTTAGGCAGATAATTCTGTTAAGTGCATTACAAGAGAAATGCCATCACAACAGTGCTTCAATGAAATGTAAATTGTGTTAAAGTGGAGTACATTGATTGCAAGAGTTTATGTGATTGAATTTGAATTACCAATTGAAGTTATACACATGTTTTGGATTGTTGTATGTCTCATTCTCCCTTTGGAATACAGTTTCCCTTCCATCTATTGTATTGAATATTTTAAATAAGTGAAATTTCAGTCAATCCATTATATAAGCACTTTACCTGCTCCTTTATAATAAATATCCAATTTTTGTTTTTTTTTTGTCTCTGTACCGAGTGCAGTCATTATTACTTTTCCTATCTTATCTATTCAATCCATCAACATAGGGTAGCAATAAAGTTAAATGTCTATAGATTCTATGTTTTGCGTGTCAAGCTTCAATTTATTCTAAGTATGTAGATATGTATAGTTGAAACTTCGAGTACTTAAGATGATAAGGTTCGGTTCCAACTGTATTGACACAAATTTCCACACGAAATGTTCGTCCTGCAAACTCCATTATTTAAGTTGATTGGACAACAGGATCAGATAATATTTTTTAACATTTTATTTCGGTTATTTGTTCATATTGTGAGTGGTAATTTTCATATCCTCTAGATGAAATCTAAACGGTATAGGTGCTAAGTTTATCATTCGGTTTGTAACACCTCGAAATAATGATGGTAGAGAAAAATGGATTGGACACCCATGCATAATATTAAAAGTTATATTGATATTTGCATGTCCGTCCGTTCATCTGTCTGTCCTTCCATCTGTCCATACGTTTGTGCGCACGGTAACTCGAGAACGCGTTCAATTAGAAAGCTGAACACGAATTAAAAAAAAAAAAGTAAAATTAAGTTCGAAAATGAGACAAATCGGGCAACTCCTTCGTGGGGTTGCCATACACTTCCTAAGAACGTGACAACATAGAGTGCTGAAATTTGATACATTGTATTTTTATAGTAATAGAAATCGGGCAACCCCTTCTTGGTGTTGCCATATAAATATTTAGGTTTTTTACGTATTCTGTGAAAACATTAAGTTTTAGACATTTTTATTGTACTAAAAACTTGTTTAGAATATGAAATGCTATAAAATTTGTTATAATGATTTTCTCTGTCCGACGAACCGTTCTAGAATAAATATGCGAAAAACCACTTCAAAAATCAAAATTGCACAATTTCATACTTTTTACTTGTTGGTATTAAATTATCACTGACTCACAATATGTTAATGTGAATTGAGCTTTAAAAATTCATGAAGTTTGCTTAGAGCGCCAGACAATGAAGCATAATTTGAAAAATGTTGTAAAGTCATTTCTATTAGTTATGAATGACAGGAGCAGAATAATGTTTTTTTTTATAAACGTGGAATTCCAACAAGTTAGTATAAAAGCATACTGCAGTAATCCTCCTTCTCGTTTAAAAATGATATGTATTCTCTAAAATTAGGAACACATTACCAGATTGATTTATCGAATTCGATTCAATCCAATTCTAAAGATTTGATTTTTATAACTAACAGTATGCACTTGTATGTATCCATAAATTAAATTATTTGAAATAGTAGTGCACCTAATACAGAGCCTTGTGGAACATCTTTTCTTAAATCTTAAACTTACACTATCAGCAAGAAAAAGCTTGCTATATCATATCAATTCTAACTATGAATATATCTACATCATTTGCAAACACTAAAATGAACAAAAGAAAGTTTTGACAGTGTTATAAAATACAATTTACCACTGTTATAACCGTAAAACTTTCACAATTATTTCTTTATATTAAAAAAACAATTTTAATTAATTTATTGAAATTATTAACAATGTACTTTTTCTTTTCTTTTCAGCTAAAATTATATTTTTCTACATAGTATTTTATTCAGCGTTAGCTGGTTTTTTCGCCGCTATATTAGCTGTATTTTATCAAACATTAGACAATGATAAACCAAAATGGCAACAAGATAATGGTTTAATCGGATCAAATCCAGGTAAGATAATTAATTTTCAACATATATGTATATACAGGGTGCTTAGCTTAGCCAGTAGGTTTAAAATTTTTTACGGACAATTGAAAATACGTATGTACATCAATTATGTGAGCATAGATTAAGAAAAAAAACTTCATATATCGAGATCTAATGTAGCTTTTGTTTATTTAAGTAGAGGACTTCCTTGCCACCACACCTTTCGAATACTCAAAAATCATAATTATTTAAAATCCGACGCGCCCTTTACATTAAATATTCATAACCGCAAATGAAGGGCTTTTCTATGTCCTATCAACATATACCATAAGCCAGCCTTCTTTATGTCCGAGATTAGTGCAAATGCATTACGGATGCTCCCAGCGTGTCTATTGAACAACACGGTCTGAGGTACTGAAAGCAGCAAACAGGCATAACAACACTATTGTTGTTTCTTTTTTTAAATCGCTGTGTCATAGGCTGCTGTTGGTGGCGCCAAAATATCCGGCAATTCTTGCGATAAGTGAAACCAAGGTCGTTTCTAATGCTGATATCAATCAGTATCACATCCCTGGTTACAGCTTCGTGCCTCTTTTTTTCTCCAAATAGGGGGATCGCAATATATATTCGGAATTATGTGGCCTGTACTATTCTTAAAGATTTTCCTGCTGTCAATTCTGAGTTTAATTCCATCTAGATTAGGCTTGAGCTTCACAGACACATCATGTACTTCTCTTCCTTTATCGCAGCCCAAATATATCTGATGACGACACGGTATCTGTATTTACAATATTTCCAATAATATTGATCATTTGGTTTCTGTATCCCCCTCTTCCTTAAATCGTCTTGGCAGGCGATTTTAACGTCCATAACATATCGTGGCCTAGACATTCGTCTACTACAAACCCTGCGGGCCAATTCGTTGAACTCTTCTGTGAATCTTGGCAAGCCGTAAAGGTAGCAAAGACTTCTGGTACCTAGTCAAAGCCATATGGAACAACTTCACCAGTTCCTCTATATCTTCACTACTTAATAATCGTGAAGTTTTTGTTGTCTCCGTGGGCAAAGTTAATATCTTGGCCGCTAGATTCGCTTCAAATTCTCGTCTTCCACCCACTTCACAGACACCTGTTTTGCATTTCCCGTGTGGATGTGTACAAAACCCAATACATATGTTGAAGGTGCTTAAAGGGATCAGCGTCTCCAAAGCAGCAGGTCCTGATGGTTTCTTGCCCCCAATTAATTAAAAGCTATGCCTCATCCTTAGTTAAACCTCTGCGCTAACTATTCTACTTATCTTATTCGACAGGAAAGTTTCCTACTGCTTGGAAACTAGCTCACGTCCAGCCTATTCCCGAGAAACGAGAGGGTAACGATCATTAAAATTTTCGACCAATTGCAATTACTTAAATTCTTTCGAAGGTTTTTGAATCTACCATTAATTCCAAGTAGTCTTTATAATTTTGGTGAGCCCAAAATCGTTGCCCTGGATATTGATAGAGTCTGGCATCCCGCTCTTTAGGCCAATCTTAAAGTATGTGGTCTCTCCCCACCACTTCTATTATAGATTGAAAGTTTTTTATCTAGTCGCCAAATATGGGTTATATTAGATGGCATAACATCTGAACTTCATCCTATAATTGCCGGTGTGCCCCAGGGCTCTGTTATTTTTCCGTCTCTCTTCTTAATTTTCATTAATGATCTGCTTTCTCTTACTTAAAATCCTATCCATAGTTTCGTTGATGATAGTACCCTTGATTTCGCTTACTTCTTTGACACTCTTGCTAACTCCAGATGGAAGGTCGCATCTGTTAAACGAGATTGCATGATTAGATCATTAAATAACAAATAATATCCTTGCTTGGAGTAAAGTGAGTCGCGTCGAATTCAATGCATCCAATACCCAAACCTATCTCATCTCTTTAAAACAAGATCATAATTTTTCCACTCCCGTTTCTTTTGATGGAGCACTGATTTACGATACACCGTCATTATGCATTCTTGGCATTAATATTTCCAATAAATTAAGCTGGACAGACCACATCTTCTCTGTTGCCAAAGAACCAATGTCTTGGATTTCTGAAAAAGTCTAAGATATATTTCAGACCATTAAATGTAGCGCTTTTCACATCTGGGCCGGTGCTGGTCGTACAGCCTTAGGTTCATTTAATATTGTTCAAAAGAAATCCTTCAAGCTTTTTGCCGATGTGGCAATAACTTGTCATATCGAATCGCTCGAACGCCGACGCAATGTTTCGCTATTTTATTGTTACATGCATGGTTAATTTACCGATGGAATATTTAGTCTGATCCTTTGTAGAATATTTCCTGCACACAATACCCATCCTTTCAACCTCCAAAATACTTTCAGTCGTACATTAAAATTCCGTGATGTTTTCTTATCCCGGAGTGTGCGAATGTGAAGTCAATCTACCATCATCTGTTTGTCCGCGGGCATTACAATCTGTGAAAATTTAAGATTGACATACACTTTCCTTATGTCCCTTAATGCTTTCCCTGTCTCCTTCCTGCCATACTGTGCTTTGCATTATAGGTTATCCTCTGAGTTTGATTTAGTACCTAATATAAAAAAATATATATATACAACACATATAATGTTTTATTTGACATAACCTCCCAACCATCACTTGTTTTTTTGAGAAACCACATTGAAAATTCTGCAGCTTTACAGTTTCGAAAGTGCTTCATCCTTTTGCTCTTAAACTTTCATTCATGCAAGAAATAGGAATATGGTTGCTTTTGGTATCGGATTATTTTCTTTTCGCCTACATCAATGAAACTTTCAGAAACGTTTACTATGAGAAAAAAGTTGTAGGTAATGAAGGTTTTGTGGGAATTGTCACAAACATACCCGTGTACTACATACATAATATTCATAACGTATAGGCACAGAAACCTAATGTTACTTTTCCGGAGAAAAACAACCTTATTACTTACGAGTTTGTTACTTCTGTTTCTAGAATTAATCTGTAAGCTTTCGTGAAAGTTTTAGTAATGTACTTACGTGAAAAAGAAAAACTTCTATGGAATGTTTTTCATTCCTCTTTTTCTGATTTGTTTCTTAGCTTAATCAAGGCTGAAACCGTAATGTACCTTAATTAGCAAATTTGTTTCAATTTAACCATGAAAAACCATTCAAAAATACAGAATTTTGACAAGAGCTTTTGCTCGGAAGGACAGAGAGACTTGTTGTAGGGTTACATTAAAAAAAGAATCTTTTTTTTTTCAATTTTGTTAAGAAACCAAGTTAAAAATTACTGGAAGGCAATTTTTCTTAGTGTTTTCAAAAGAAAATTTCCATTTTGTGTATTACTTGCGACACTGCCTTAGGGTTTCATTTATATTATGAAAAGCTTCTCTTTTATGGTTTGGAGTGGAACGATATGTATTTTAAATTTTTTTCTATCTCTCGGAAATCGTCTTGAAAGGAAACCAATTCATTGTCCATAATATAGTATATATTTTACGTCAGAAATTCATCTACCATATACATAGCTCAATATAGGACTATCCGTTAAGTTGGTGAATGCATTAACGAAAGTTTCTAATACAGCTGGTGAAAAAAACAGCACCGACTGTTTCTATGTTACCCTCTTATTGTGATAATTTTGGTAAACTCGGCTCAATTTACTACCTCATCCCTCATCATCAACCGATATCCCATTACAAAAACTCTGATTAGGCAAATTTCAGTAAGTTTAACTGAGAAGTACATAAACCCACTTCCACTAATTACATATGTCCAGTTAGTCATTCTTATATTGTGCTGAGAATATCTTCTATACAGCCGAGGTGATGGAATCTAATAAGATGATATAAAAGTTTCAAGCGAGAATCATAATCCCGAATGACTTACCGCTGGCACAATGACTAGCCATAAAATTTATCAAATATAAGCAAGAAATCTTTAGTTCATATCTATGAGCAACTGAAAAAATTTACTTTGGACACTCGTTCCAAACTGTTTTAAATTTCCGCAGTACTTTATTACTTCTCACCTCTATATTTAATCACCTAACCAATTAAGTCTTCGGATGTATATTTCAATCTATATTTCGTTGATAAACCCACTAACTCTAGCTCATCCTTGCACTTCATTACCAGAAGCGAAATCTAAAATAAAACTTATCCAATCCCATGTCCATAACCCAAAACTCATTCCTTGGACTGAGCTATTTAAATTATCCTTTGATCCTAAATAGTTGTACCCAATATTTCAGATTTCTATGTAGAACCATTCTCTCATTATTATGCATTTAATTATAGAAGATCAGGTAAAAACTTTGACAAAAACAAAGTTACATCTATCAATCAATTCTCGTAGCGGCACGACACTTCTATTTTCAGATGATTCTCTCACTTACGCTCAATTTCGCCACTCGCTTCTGGCTATGAATAAAGTCAACCAACAGCTCAAAAAGTTCGACTCCTACCACAAAAAAATGGGAAATCAAAATAAATGTTCAGAAATCTGAACTGAACTGCATTCAGAGATCCTTCACCGGTCAAAGCTTGCAACCCAAAAAACTCCAAGATAATAGAGGTCGCCTATAATCGAGGAATAATCAAACCCACAGATAATGCCAAGTATTTGGGTGTTAATTTCAACACACTGCTTCATTTCAATCGTCATGCCAAAACAATCATTAGAAAAGCTAACCATGCCTACAGCCTACACAGCCCTAAAATACATTTCAGTGACGGACTCTCCACAAAAATAAAAGCTGTTGTTCTATAAGCAACTAATTAAACCAGTAATCATCTATTATTTCCAAATATGACACACCATCTCTCCCACTTACATGAAAAACCTCAGCATAACTCGAAAGGAAAATTCTAAGTGCATGCACAGGTCTGCATAGAAGAGCCAACGGTAAACACTTCCCAAACAGGGTAGTCTACCAAGCTGTTAATATCATTCCATAAGGAAGTAATTTGTTTGAACTTGCGTAGAAACAGGTCGGCAAAAGCCCTGACCACCCAAACCCAGTTATAAACAACCTGCCGGACCTTCTCTTATCGGAAAACCTTAAATATCTCTCACTCCGGCTCTTAACAAAGACCGAGACTACAAATAACTACTATCTACATGATGGTCGAATATGTTTCTACGACCACAAAGGGGAAGACTACCACGGGTAATCATATTTTAGCCACGTTTACTCAGAGAAGAGTCTCTGAAGAACTACAATTTTTTAGGAACCATCGATTCCTAAACTCTTCCAACGATCTACATCCTATCCCTCCTATCTCCTTCCCTACTAACTCCTAAAGGCGAATGACATTCAGTTCGGTTGATATGGCGCATTATCCGTAAAAAAAATGACGACAGCAAAACGGTAGTTGCAAGGAAGACTAAAGGACAATCACCAACCAGAAGACCAAAGGTGCTACGCAATCGAACTGAAGGCTAAAGATGAGAACCAAGGACCAAATTGAAACAGGAATGATTAAAAGAATATCGAGGTATCGACAATCCAAAGTGGAAAATTGGCGCCAAACTCACTTGACTTGACTTGACACAACTTTGTTGCGTACTAACATACATAGGCCTCGAACCTGTGACCCATGAAACCATGAGGCTCCTTAGGTATGCCGATGCCTTTTTGTTCTAGAAGTCACAAACTGTACACTGTACATCTCCAGATTGACAGGATGAAAGCTCTTTCAAAAAGACAAAAACTTAGAATTGTATCAACTAACCTTTATGGGTTGGTTAGGTTTGTCGACAGTTACAATAATGTAGTCAGCAACATTTCAGTGATAACACTAATACCGATTTCCATTGATCAAGTTTTCTAGCAGAAGTGTTACACTTTTCTTGCAGTGTTACACCGAAATTGTTCCATTGACCTGCACTACTAGAAAAAGTGTACGTCAAATGAGTCTGGTGCTACACCGGAAAAATCGGCGGTGTTACACCGGAAAAATCGGCGGTGTTACACCGAAAAACGCACACATCTACATGAGAAATTTCACAACTGAATGTCATTGAGCATTACATATCAATATTCAACTATTACTCTACCAAATTCATCCGCAATCACGCAAAATCTTTTAAGTAACAATTTTCATAATTGTTACGTTATTCGTGATGTTATTTTTTCAGAAAACTTCAATCTGACAAATTACACGGATATGAGCTACTATTACATTCTCATCGCGTCAAAAGTTGTTCCATTGAACTCGTTTTTTACTGATTGACTTGCACTTTTCTTAAAATATCAATGGAAATCGACATAAGATACTTCCGTAATGAAATTTTGTATTGGAGCCAATGATTTTTCTGTCATCCCTACCCTAATCATGTATTCATTGATTCATAAAATTTAATCCCATTTCAAACTGTTAATAACTATTAAGTTTACCTAAATAATCAAATCATAATTTAGGGCACTCCTATTTTTCTATATTTTTGTCTTAATTCTAAAAGATATTTGTTTACTCTCATCTTGGTGTCTAATTTCAACCCTAACGACACATCAAAGAACAAAGGGATAGATAAAACTTTTGTGGGGAATAGGGTAAAACGACTTAATTTAATTAACTAATTGGATTGTATAAGATAGATAGAGAGAGAGAGAGAGTGAGTATTTAACGGTAATTGTTTGTATAGTATTCATCTATGTAGATTGTAGAGCTTGCAGAATTCCGTCTCGAAATTAAATATTTGCTGCCAATTTCATTGAACTCGTTAAAAACCAAAGAGGTTTGGTTGGAATTTGCTGATGCGGTTGCTTTTTTATTGATCTTTTAAGTTCTTTGAGTAAGAAACATCACGCGATTCCCACATAAAAGATTTCCTTTTAATAAATAATTCAAGGAATAATTATACTAGATTTATTTATTTTCATCCTATTTATTATCCAATTTCTTTCTTGTGGATGGAAACCTCTGGGCTCTTTGTTTTACGCAACAATTTTCAATTAATTACAAAATCTCTTAAATTAATTCAGCTAAAACTGGTTTTGTTCTCATGGGATTCTAAGGACACGAATCTATGGTTTCTCTGTCAGCCTCTTTTTAGAACGAGTAATTAAAAAAAAACTTGTGAAGAAACTGGTAAGTTTCTCTATTTAGCTCCATGACCCCATGATGAATAAAGAAATATGAAAAAAAAAAATATTAACAGCTGTACGGGGTAATATTGGGTTAACGCAATCAATCGGGTATTCGTAGTAATAAATTTCGATGAGCTAAGCAAAAAATTGTATTGAGGGGAAAATAATTATGGTTTATATGTGGTAGAGCTGAGAACGTCTTTTTGGTAGATATTTATAAAATATACGTTATCTCATGAGCTTAACGTGTAATATTGATTCCTGGGGTCATACATGGGAGATCCGAAAGTTATCCTATCTATTAAAACCAATATTAGACAACGGAATAAAAAAACACATAGCTTAAATAGAAGTGGAGGATAGAGTCCTTCAAAGAAATTAAATTTTGGCTAAAAGAAAAGGTTTTCAGAATCTACCGAAACCCCTAGTAATATACCAAAGTGATTATGGAATTATTTCGATAACAGCAATATTTATAGTGCTGATGTGAGCGAAGTTATCGGGGCTAATAATTATATCTTATTTTCCCGAATATATAAACCGTTGCTATAGGTATTAAATCTTAAAGCTCAAAGCCATAACATTAATTAAACTTGATTGCTCAAATCTCTCATAAAACAGTTCCGATTGCCCATTTAGCTTCATTATAGCTCATTTAGTCCAATTGGATTTTATATCGACAATGACTTTGTGCCACAACTATAAATTGTGGCAAGTAATTAACTGAGTCGAAAGCAAAAGATTCCGTTTCACGATTGGATGTATACCAGGCAAGTTATAATAGGTTCAAATATGAAAACAAAATCTAGCATATTTTTTTAGTGCAAAAAAATTCAATACCAAAGAGTTAAAAAGAAAAAAGAGTATCGAGCAAGGATGCAGGCTGGGGTGGTTTTTTTTTTTTATAATTAGAAAATTTCCGCCACAAAAAGTCGACAAAATCAATCTATTGCGTTTTAGCCATTTTGATTATTTCAATTTTAATAATGCTTTAAGAATTTGAGGTTAGTCCCTCTATCTATAATTCTAAAATTCAAAGTTCCCTCATCATGACTGGAAACACACAAGCAATTAATTCGGACACATAGATTTAAAGTGACCAGGAAAACCTTTTATATGAATTATTATTATAAATTCTAAGTAGAGCAAGTATTACACATTTAACTGTTATACATATTATTACGATCGTAGCCGTAGTTGGTCATTTAAAACACAATATTTCAAATATAACTCACAAGTTTATCTTCTATTTAACTATACTGTTTACTTTTACAAATTCACGAACAATCGCCAACGACTCTAATTTAACTATCCAAATAGTTTAGTTCACTGTCTGAAACAAGACTCCCTCTTGGTGATGTCGAGCGCTCTACAATTTTGCCCCGAGCCGTCCCGAAGATTCCATTCCAGAAACAACGATTCGCCTAACCTAAAATTGTTTACTGTCCGAACCAATAGATGTCGCTTGTCCTCTCCGAACGTAAAGTTTTTATGTTATACGTTTATACTTAATACGCGATGATACAAACATAACAAGTATGGCCGATTCGAAAGGAACTTTTTGTGTTGCCACGTCATGAGGAGACATTGTCATTTCCAGCGAATTTGTTTTGAGTTTTTCTAATTTTATTAAAATATTTAACACAATTTTACTATAGTTCCTTCTTTAAATCACTTCGGGAAAAGTAATTATGTGCTAACGGGAAAGCAAAGAAATTTCCAAATAGAAAATTTTTCTCACTTTAATAAGGACGATTGAAATTGAGACGAACAAATTTGTGACATTTGTCGCCAAATGAGGCAAGCAACCAGTTGACAGATAATTCGGCCATACCTTGTTAATCTTTGTATGTATCATGATTTTACACGAATGGACGAAATGGACGAAAAAAGATTGTTTTACGTGTATCTGCATTTTTCATTGAAAATTATCCATTTCTACATTTTCTTTATTATTTCTTTATTAATAGAAATAGCACACAATTGTCAAATGCAAATTGTCAAAAATTTCTTGACCTAATGTCAAATTTTCCTCAAGAAATAAGTGCAAAAACTCCTTGGCCGAGTTCCTTGGCTCTAGCATACTGCACTAAAGGAATTGCCATTCCCTTATATTCTAAAATCATTTTAAAACTGTAAATAAATGTTGTATGGTTGGATTTTGTTGCAAAAATTGAGAAAGAAATTTAAAATTAATGTGGATATCAACAAAAGAGGTCGTCAAAAACAACAACACACACCAGAGTTTCAAAGCCTGTAAAAGAATGTAAATTATGTCTGCTACCGCATATAATGCATTAGAATTGAATAATGAAATTGCAGAAGTTCTACAAATACAATATTTGCAATGATCAACTGTAAAAAGAGGTAGAGGTTCACTGATGATATGGGGCTGTTTTCAGTGTGATAAGTTAGGACTCTTATACCCTAGACAGACTGTCTCCATAATTTTTTTATTTTTAATTAAATGGAGTCAAATGTGCAGTGTGTCACACAAATGAAGTCCATCAAGGAGCCATTTGCAATATTTCGCTTCATTTTCAAATGGACCAAAATTTACTCCATTTATTTAAATTGCAGTAAAAGTGCGTTTTGCAATAAAATCAGCAGTGACAGCCATCAGCTGATCATCAATGAAATTTCTTCGCAGGTTTTCTTCTCTTTTTGGGCTCTTTCAACAAAATAAATTGTCTTCTTCTAAATGCTTTGCAATTACAGCAAATATTAGAAAATTTTCTTGATAGCATTTAATTGAATTATCGAACTCTGTCATGATTTTTATTCACATGTGAAGAACTGTCAATGACATTCCAAATGAAATAATTTTCGTCCATAGTCTGTAAACTCTTCATTTCCTTAAAATGACTTAATTTCAAATTAAGTCATTATGGTCACAGTCTGTCTAGGATATTACGCAGCATATAAATTAGAATGATTACAGTAGATTATACAAAAAATACGAAAATATGCGCTTATTCTTGGTTGAAAAAACAAAATCGGTTGTGAGCTGGGCGACAGGTAACGACGTAGACAGAATGGGCCGGCTGGGGCGGGCTGAGTAGCTATTAATTCCAATAAAAAGGCTCAATCTTCATAACTAACTCTATGATTCCTTCCAATTTCAAATAGCCATAGTAAGCTAGTGGATTCACAAATTTGAGCATCGAGACTTGCATGCTCTTGAGGTGACGAAAGCAGGTGTAGCAGAAACGAGCTAAACTTTTCGAATTGGTGAAGGATTGATTTGGGGAAAACTAAAACTACATATTTGCCCCCAGAAATCCAAAACGAGCTCATCAACTTTCTGGGTGACCGAGTCCGCCAGTAGATAAGTCTTCAATTGAAAAAGGTCAAGTACTTCTCCATAATACTGGACAGCACTCCAGACTCCTCACATAAGGACCATATATCCCAGATTCTTCGATACGTCATCCGTCATCCGTTTCAATTCATGAGTCATTTATTGACTTCATTGACACTATCGACAAGGGCGCAGAGGACATCATGAAAATGATAATGGAGATGTTTACAAAAGATGGTTTCGAAATCAAAAACTGCCGAGACTAACGTTATAACACTGCTGTTTTGATGAAGGGTGAGCACACTGGAATTCAGTAGCGTATCCTGGATATTTATCCGAAAACTAGGGTTGTTGCTTGCACAAACCATATTCACTCAACCTCGCTGGCCTTCATTCTGCGAAAACTGAAGTCAACTCCATCACTTTCTTCGGGACACTTTATTGACTTTTTACTTTCTTTTCTTCTTCAACTAACCGTTGTGATGTTTTGATGAACCTAACTGGATCCAGCTTAAAGTTCCTGGTTGAAACAAGATAGAGCGCCTAAGGAGATATACAGTAAAACTAGGAAGGAAGGAACGAGAACGCACATACCAGGGACTAATGCAGCTTCACTTTTTATGGTCATACTATCTTTTTCTTTGCTCAAGGGTATTTTTGGGCAAAAGTTGTGGTCGAAGTGAATATCGTTCAAACGTACTTGCCAACTCGAGATTTCAACTTGCAGAATTGTGCTCCGAGAATAAAAGCGCTGCAAAATTATCTGACGGAGAGTCGAAAAGACATTTTGCTTATTTTGCTGAAGAAAAGTCTAAGGAGGTTAGCATTACAACCCAACCTCAGCATCGCATTCGGATTCTGGGCTTACTTTTACAAATAAGCTATGTCGCGAAATACTCTCTTCACTCGATTGCATCAACCAGGAATTAAAAACAAGTTTCCAACACCTACATGAACTCGGAAGTAGTTTCGAGTTTCCAATTTCCTAGCTCCAAGCAATCTTTTGGAGTTGACATTTTTTATGGCATAGTAAAAATTCGTACACCTTTTTCACGGTCCACCTTAGGCCCCAAAAGCCCTTGCTAAGAAAAAGTTTGCAGACGAAGAATGGGAAGTATTACTAGACCATGTCAGATGCAGAAGCAACTTGCAGAATCATCAGGAGTTGATTACACAATAGTTGCCAATATTTTAAAAGCATTAGGAATGATTCAAACGCAAGGAAATTGGATATATTTAGTATGAATTTTGCTTCATGATAACGTTGGGCCACATGTTGTAAAACCGATTAAAACATACTTAGAAACGCTCAAATAGGAAGCTCTACCCAACCTGTCAAATAAGCCGAAAAAAATGCTCGCATTTAATTTGTTTCAGGCTGCAATTTTGAAAATTGGTATAGAGTTGTCCTGAGAGTATTATCGCAAAAATACAGCTTCGTAGGGCCAAAACAAAGAGGTGAAACATAATAAAAACCCTCCGAACGTGTGATACTCTATTTGCCATCATGGTGGGGATAGGAAGTAGTAATATGGGGTATCACCAGACATTGCTCCTTCCGCTTAAGACTTGCTCAGATCGATAAATCATGACCTGGTTGAGCAGCAGTTAAAATGGGCCGATTCTTAGATAGCCTCAAAAGACGTGTGGGGTTTCCAACATGGAATTCATATGCTGCCATAAAAAGGCGGGAGAGAGTAGTGGCTAGCGGTGGACAATACCTTCAATGTCATGTCCTTGCTTATTTTTTTTTTTTAATAAAGTCTTCATTAACATGAAAAAACAACGAGAACTATTCAAGTCCCCAATATATATTTTTATTTTGTGAAAGGGTCCTTGATTTTTGTAATTATAACTGTTCTCAAGTTTTCAGTTAGTTAATGTGCGCTAAGGAGATCCGTTGACTATCTGTCTTACAAAGGTACCCTCTCCACTCATATCACAAAACTGTTCACGTTAAATTTGAAAAGAAAAACAAAATAATTTTTAAAGTTGTTTTGTTTTTTTAAATTATGTTATTTATGAAAAAACAATTTTGAAAATCCAATATTTGTGTCATTTGATATTGATTTGCTGGATATTATGGGAAATGGGGAAATTACTCCAAGTATAATTTTTTATAAGCACTTTTGTTGGTCCTGTTAATAAATGAAATCTTTTAACTAATAACAATAAAATATTTTATATTAGTGTTAATTAAATAATAATATTATTATTATTAATTATAATTGCAGGTCTTGGATTTAGGCCAATGCCTCCAGAAGAAAATGTCGAAAGTACCTTAGTTTGGTATGTTGCGACGAGGCCTGATAACTACAGATATTGGGTCGATGAGACTAGTAAATTCTTAAAAGGTTAATAAAAATTTATTATATAAAATAACTTAATAAAAAATTAATAAATTTCTTTTATATTTCTCATTTAGAACTTTCCGAAGGTAAAGTAAGTAACCGAGTTAACTGTAGCTTCGATTACCCACCACCTGAGGGAAAAGTTTGCGATCTCGAATTTCGCAGCTTCCAAAAATGCACACCAGAAAATAATTTCGGATATGATAAAGCTAGACCTTGTATATTTCTAAAACTGAATAAAGTATGTATATAAAAAAAATATATTTATAAAATTTATAAAGATAATTAATATAAATTTTTTTTTTGTTCTTTTTTTTCTTTCTCAATATAATTCATAAAATAGATCTATGGTTGGATGCCTGATATGTACAATGATTCAGCAACTTTACCCGATGATATGCCAGATCATTTGAAAACACATATTGCACGGATACAGGGATTAAAACCAAAAGAAGTAATTATTTATAATATTAATATTTTCTAATAAATAAATAAAACAGTGTCTTAATAATTATAAATTATACTAATTTCTTTATTTTCACGTTTCAGACAAGCTTAGTGTGGGTATCATGTGAGGGTGAAAATCCTGCTGATGCTGAAAATATCAAAGCTAGGGACTATTACCCACGAATGGGTTTCCCAGGATTCTATTTCCCCTTCAAAAATGTTCAAGGCTATGTACAGCCAATAGTAGCAGTTCAATTCACTGTTGAAAGTAAGTACTTAAAAATTATATACCTACTAATATTGTGTAGTAGATAATAATGTATGTAGAAATTTTAAAATGTAGAATTTATTTATTCAGTTCTTCCATTTTCTCTTATTAAATTACTCTGGGAGGGGGTTGAGGATTTGAATACAATTTCATTATTTGGCAAAATATTTTTGAGTACTGATGAATGGAGTTCTGTTTAGAATATGGTTGTGAAAATGGAAACACTACTCCACTTCTTTATTTTTAAAAGTTGGAAACAAATAAGAGGATTAAAAAGTTTTTCGCGTAGAAAGATGTATACACAATTTCGAAATTAGTTATTCTGCATTCAGTTAGGATGGTGGATGGATATATAAATAAAAAATCATAAATCAAATATAATAGGAAAACTGTTCAGAGGATTTTAGAAGTTTTGTAATTAAATTTTCTGTATAAATGTATAGTTGTAGACGAATAATTTTACTATAGAAACTCTAACTATATTTTTTTGTGAGTATAGGAAAGTTTATTAAAAATTAATATACTGCACTGAGGTTAAAATTTTCTTTCATGTTGGAATAAATAATAAAAATATGTAAATCAAAAGAGTAGATGTACAATTACAAATTAAACTGCAAGAATGGAATACAGGGGGGCCTGGATACTCCGAACACCCAAAATTTATATCCTGTTCGGATTTACGAAACGTAGATAGATGTGTTGAAAGGCGTTTTGCAAAATAAAACAACGTTTTTTGTAATTGAAAATACATACTTATTTTTTAATCAGGCAAAAATGTTATATAATTAAAGTATATTGCTATTAATCACACTTTTTGAAAGAATTAAAAAATATTGCTTTGACGAATGGTCTTTAACGATATAGAAAATGTTTTATCCCTTAATTTATGCAAAAGCATTTTTTCTGGGATCGAAATATCGACTTCATTCGCCTATTCCAAGTAAGTATTTAAGGCAGATACAACTTGAGTACGTGAAATCCTTGAAACTGGTTCCGATACTTCCGATGCCGCCAATTCTTCTTCGTTTTCACTGTCATGCTCATTTATTATTTGTCTTACTATGTCTTCCCCAGTTACGGACTCCTGATTATCAACATCATCATTGCTATATCAAGAAGTTGTTAATCTCCATTTCTGAAAATCCTCTGTTACGAAAAATTCTTAATGGCCAGTCCTCTTCTGGATCAAAATCTGTTACATCTTGGCTAGAAATTTCGTCTGATTCGAATAACAAGGGCCACAGTGGCTTCCAAGACTTTTTTTATCAGTTTTAAAGACAATTGCTGCCAACTTTAGGTCAGTGATAGCATTCTGGCTCAAATTCTTGCTGGCCAAAAACTTGCAACAGGAGGTTTTTTTTTTGTAATTTACTTTGATGTTCTGGATGTGGCCACATCAAACATTTTATTATTTTCATTTGTCTAGTTTCATGTTTTCATTTTGTAATTCATTCTATTTATACTTTGATTGTGAGCTAACTTTAACGTAGCGTGCTTTGTAATTATTATTAATGGCTTATCCAAAAATTAAAATGACGTTTTTGAATTTCTTCAATCTAGTAGTGATACCTAAACATAGAGCACGAAAAATAAATTTAATTGAAATTCTAACTAGATTTTTATTAAAAACAAATAATCGAACATCCGTTCATTTAAGTATACCCGAAATCACCACATGGATCACATTTTGGTCCATGGGTTGAATTATGGCTGTACAATTGGGTGGCATATACAGAGCAGTAAAATTCTCATCGATCGATATCAGATCTTCTTCGAATGGATGCCTTGGTGCATTTTCAAGAAGTAGAAGTACTTTTAGCGGTAAGTTCTTTCTCGATAAAAATTTCTTTACTTCGGGAATGAAATGTCCCTTCAGCCACTCTAAAAATATTAGTCTTGTAACCCAAGCATTACGTTGACCAATGTAATGAACTGGTTTTTTGACAGTTGCAAATACACGTGGGTTTTGTGATTTGCCAAAAAACCAACAAGGGCAGTTTATGCGTTCCGGTTGCGTTTGCGCATGGCATAAATGTGATCATCTGCTTCATACTTTGGAACCTGGGGCCTTACTTTCTAACCTACATATAAGCCAACGTTTTATCTGGTATCATTTTCCAGTACAGGCCTGATTCATCAGTATTATAGATTTGGTCTGCAGTCAGATCCTTTTTCCTAATAACGTTAATGAATTTAGCCTGGAATGGCTTAACAGCTGCTTCATCATTCGATAGCTTCTCACCGGATAGTTTAAGTTCGCGTATACCATGCTTTCTCTTAAAATTATCTAACCATCCTCTACTAGCAACAAAGTCTCCTGTTCCAAGCTTTTCATGGAAATATTTGGCCATTTCCATCAGAATTTCACCTGACAAAGGGACGTTCTTTTTTCGTTGCTCTAAAAACCACGTAAATAAAGCATCTTCAAGCTTGGGATTTTCAAGAGTTTTCAAGGTTTTCCTGGCGCCTGGATCTTATTTTTACCTCCTTGCTTTTAATATCAAAAATAGTGGACTTTCCAACATTATAATGTTGTGCAAGAATTGTTAACGAGATGCCTGCCTTAATCTTGTCCAAAATCTTGCAATTTTGTGAAATTGTCAACGTCACGTGTTTAATTTTCTTCGATGTTGAAGCCATGATTTAAAATGCACAAAAAATGCTCAAATGCTACGCTACAGTAGTAGATTAAATAAAATGGTGGAACGGTGCGCGTCAGACGAAAATTAATATGTGTAGCACCTGAAATATATGACACGGTAGTGATTAATGTTATGAATAAAAATTAATATATTCTATCCAAGTTTTAATATACTTAAATAGAGAGAAATTTTCAGGCCCAATTCTAATTCCGTTGGTATAACTACTGACATTTTAATAAAAATGGACGCTGCGTGGCACTGCGAGTTACTTAGCATAAAGGGGTTGTTCGGATTAGCTAGAGTTCGGATTATCGAGGCTCTGCTGTAGTAGGGACGAATGGAATTTATTGGTGAGTGGAATAGAATAGTAGGTACGAGTGAATTCAGCAGTAGGAAACCATTTAAAAATGGATGTTAAGTCCTTTTCGTATGCGTTTATTAATTTTTAAATGCATACCTATTGTTTATAATGGAATAATGACAGAATGTATAAAAATGCATGACACAAGACCAATCCTTACGATACGTTCTATGTAATTTCGTATGGTCACCCATCTGTCCAAGTTTGATTTTTGAATTGGTTTTTGGCATATATTCCTAAAACGGTTCGTCGAACAGTAAACATGATTCTAACCAATTTCATAGGATTTTATATTCTACAGAACTTTTTAGTACAATAAAAACGTCTAAGACTGATCGTTTTCATAGTAGGGGATGTTGATAATTATTATTATTATTTATTATTTGTCTACAGAGATATAAATCTTACAGACATTTCATGTACTTAACTATAATCTTAACAAGTGACCAAAACTTAAGAAAAAGAAAAAACCGGCCAAGTGCGAGTCGGACTCGCATACGAAGGGTTCCGTACCATCGTGCAAGATTTAACACTATGTACTTTTTATCTTTATTTTGTTTTATCATTTATTGCTATAACAGCACACTTTGTGAAAATTTCAACTAAAACAAAACAAATATTGAGTATAATAATAATTCAATAGTTATAATCTTCATAAATGATTTTTTTTTTTTGAAAATTACACTAGACATTGAAAATCAACAAGACGATGCATTGAATTAAAATGAGAAATACAATTTGAAATTACTTCATGACGACCATAATTAATTCTATGATGTTATTCAAAAACCAAGTTCCTTGGACGTATATGTCTCTCTGAAAAGTATATAAAAATTAATGACAAATCTGAGGGCACTTTATTTTATATGAGAGTATATCTTTAATGAAAAAGACACAGCTTGCTTGCCTTCTGAGTTGTAAAGTCGATATACCCAAAAGCAGGCATCTTGTACGATACTGTGGAATAATATTAGTTCAAAAATGAGATCTAAATAAAGCAAATTTAGAAAATTATCTCTGAACAGATTCAATTCGGTCTATATGACTACTATAAAATGAACACCAAACAGCAGATGCATACTCAAGTACAGACCACACAAACGAAAAATAAAGGAACTTTCAAAGTACCCAAATTACTAAATTCCCTAGAATTCCGTTTTAAAAAACTCAGATTTCTGTTTGCTCTAGAGACAATCGTTTCAAAATGTACGGGACAAAAGATAATTTTCTATCAAATATAACCCCCAAGTTCTTCAGCCAGGAGTTGTTAGAAAATGACATAATGCTACCCATATACTTTTTAGAGCTATGTATATTACAAAAAATAAAAATATTCTTAACAAAAACAAATAATGATATGTAATTCTTAGAATTACTGGAAATGGACGTGAAATAAGGTAGTTTTAAAGTATTACTTTGAACTATATATGAAAATGATGGAGAAAGAAGAACTTTAAGAACTTTTATTTTTAATGATTCTAAATCAAATTTATAAATGCAAGAAGAAAAAACAACGCCTCGTCCGTTTACATAGTTACTAAATTACAACCTAAGTATCTCTGACTGAATATAATGTATTATGAAGAACTAGGGTAAAATGACATAGTATGTGATATCACGCTATAGAGAATACAATAATTTCTCTTCTCGCTCTGTCTTTTCTATATATTAGTGAACGAAATTGCGTCAACATTGAGAATAGGTTGCATTCTCTGTACCGTGATGTGATATGATATGTCATTTTACCCTTAAATCTAGTTAGATATTTTTTGCAATAAAGTAAAATTAACCAGGAGCAAATAATTAAAACTAACACACATAGCGTTACGTTCTTATATTTTTACTACAGTAACAAGTTTTTATATAAATACCTGTGGTTTTTTCTAAAAACAGAATTTTCGCAGTTTCACTTTTAAATATCCTTTGTCACTGTTACACTCGTTTTGAAGTGCTGTCACAGAAACGGCCCAAACTGAACTTTATCTATACTCAGTGGCATGCTCCTAAAGATTGCACTTAATTCGAAATAGGAAAAAAGGTCACTGTGTCAATTTATACTTATAGTATGTCATTTTAGGACAAGTTCTCCTATACGTGAAAAACCTCAATTTTCAATTTTTCATTAAGAAGAGGTTGCCCTAATTAGTAGTAGTAGTAGTAATATTTATTAGTTTAAAAGAACTTTCTAATAACATTTCAATTACTTATAATTCTTAGTTCTTAAGACTTAATTATTTTAATTTACTTTAATTCAATTGACCGCTTATACAAAATAAATAAAATTTAAACATTATCATAATAATTTTTAATAAATTCAGCTAGCTTTAATTTAAATAAATGTATTCTGTGCTCTGCTTTCAATTCGGTTGGCAAGTTATTAAAGTACTGTAGTCCCCTATACATCAAAGAATTTTGTGTACTGCTCTTGTTCCATCTTCTTAGCCTAAAGTTGTTATTTTGCCTTAAATTGTACGGTTGCGCTTGAGATACATATTCAACATTTTTACTTAAGTAGGCCGGAAGTAGGTTATGCTTGATTTTAAAGATGAAAACCATTGCATTGTATGTCAATCGCTGTCTTACATTCATCCATTGTAGGGTCTCCAACATATACTGGATCGGCGTGTACAAATTGCATTTTAAAATCATGCGCATAGCTTTATTTTGTAATAATTGCAGGCGTTCCTTTATTTCATTCGAGCTCGCATATAATAGTGTTGAGCAATATTGGAAGTGTGGCAAAACCAATGCATTATACAACATAATTGCATTCCTCACACTTAACATTCTTCTAATTCTACGTAAAAACCCGATTTTTTTGGCGATTTTACCACATATATAGTCAGCATGTTCTTTAAATTTCAGTTTATTATCTAATACAATACCGAGATATTTAAGGTTATCCACACATTCAACATTAATTCCATCTATATGTACAGAAATACTATCAACACAATTAAACTTCATATATTTAGACTTTGCAATATTTAACTTCAATTTGTTCATCTTTAACCAGTTGTTAATGCTTTCTAAGTCTGTATTTAAATTAGTACACATATTATGGATGTTCTTACCACTTATGTATATTAAGGTGTCATCCGCGAATAACGACATTTTGCTATAACTAATCACATCCTTGACATCATTAATATATAATAGAAACAGAATCACACCTAGCACTGAACCCTGTGGTACACCAAGGTTAACTTCGACTGACTCTGAGAATATGTTATTCACCTTAGTCCTCTGTGATCGCTCTGATAGATAGGATTCAAACCACTTATATTCATTTTTATGTCCATTTTTATACCCTAGAAGAAATTATAGGGTAAGTATACTAAGTTTGTTATTCCGTTTCAAACACACAGAAATAATGTTAGTAAAAAAAATGAATTGAACACCCATACATAAAATAGAAAGTTATTTTGAGTTTTGAATGTCCGTCCGTCTGTTCGTTTGTCCGTTCATCTTCACGATAACTCAAGGACGGACTTTTTACAACAAAAAAAAAAAAAAAAAAAAAAAAAAAACTTAAGATCGAAAATGGGACCACTCGGGCATAACTTTCGTAGGGTTGCCATTCAAAAATTTCGTTTCTTACTACATATTTGGACACTGGAACGCGTCGACGTAGAGAGTTGAAATTTGGTACATAGTATTTTGATAGAAATAGTAAATGGAATTTTAATCGTGCAACCCGTTCTTGGTGTTGCCATATATAAAAATTTTGATTTTTTACGTATACTGTGAAAACAATCAGTCCTAGCCGTTTTATTGTATACTGAAAAGTTTTTCAGAATATGAAATCGAATGAAATTTGTTATAACTATTTTTTCAGTCCGACGAACCGTTCTAGAAATAAATTTGAAACACCACTTCAACAATCAATCTTACGTAGAGGTTACCATACGAAATTACTACGGGCATTCATATCTAGCTTGGATATCATAAATATTATTATTATAGGGTGGTATAATAAAAATGTCTAGGAATGATCATTTTTACAGTATATATGTAAAAAAACGCAAATTTTTATATGGCAATACAAAGATGGGTTTTGCCCGACTTAGCCCATATTCAAAATTATATTTATTATTTTTATGAAATCGCCGTTTACAAAATTTCAGCTCTCTACATTAACGCGTTAAGGCTGTGTCCAAATATATAATGAAAAACTAAATTTTTGTATGGCAACTCTACGAAGGAATTGCCCGATTTGTCTCATTTTCGAACTTACTTTTACTTTCTTTTTAAAGCCCGTGTGTAAAATTTCAGCTCTCTAAGTGTACGAATTCTTGAGTTATCGTACACACAGACAGATAGACGGACGGACAACCGGACATGCAAAAATCAAGATAACTTTTCCTATTATGTGTTGGTGTCCAATACATTTTGCTCTAGCAGCATTATTTCTATGCGTAACAAATGGAATGACAAACTTACATAGTATACGCTATGATTTCATATTTTATCTACCCTCGATATGGTTTGTTATCTGCAACACCAGAATTCAAACTTTCCTAAACCCTAAGCTCTTAAAAACTTATAAACTAACTTCAGATATACATATATATATATGTATGTATATGTATATATATATACATACATACTTCAGGCTCTACACAAAATTTATTCCCAGAAAGATCCAGTAGCAACTTCGTTACAAAGTTTTTTAGCAATTGATCACAAAACCTTCATAACAGATCATCCCCGGCTATCAACAATTTTTTACATAACAAAATTCTGAAAATAAACTAAATTACAATCTGAATTGATCGATAAACGGTTACTGAAATTATTATATAAAATTGCCAATGTCATGACGGTTACCCATACCAAAAATCTAATTAACAAATACCTCCTACCGAAGGGATTTATTAAGAGAACGGTAGAAAGTTATATACCTACATACATAGTCACAGGAGGTTAGCTCTGGTTATTATCAAATTATTTGATTTGCACGAAAGTTTTCTGAATCTAGGTCAATTCAATACCCATCAGATGAGAGAATTTCAGCATAAATGTGATACATTGGACTCCCATGGTAGGTCCTATACCTACACCATACTTGAATGAATGAAAATCAACAATTCGAAATTCTATGATGACATCCTACATACATCCTACCATATACATATACATAAGTGCACAGTGGTAAATCATTTGTCAGAGATGCGCGATATGATGATAATGTATGAATGAAGTTACGTACATGGAAAATTTCATTTTCAATGCTTAACTTCCGTTTAATAGAATCCTTAACAAAGGAGAGTTGAATTTATCTCCTTCATTATCATGATGGGGGAACATTACTTACAATTACATCCATCCATACATGGGAGGATGGAGATGTGCTCTATTTTTAGTCGGAATTTTAATATAAATTTTCTCTTATCTACTTCTCGTGTATGGTAACAAAATATTGTCCTATAGAATGACTTTAATTATTTTGGTAAAATAAGGAAAAAAAGCTAGAATTGATCTAATATGGAGAGGGTCCCTACTCGCAGATTTCGTTTAAATTCACAGTGTACATATGTAATATTTGACTAAAAATGAAAGTGACGTAAGTTTAAGCTCCAGATGGCCGAGCAAAACTGAGAGTTATTGTTGAAAAGCCTCTCTATCCTCAACCTGTGACTGTTTGGTGCGGTTTATGGTCCCGCGGGGTCATTGGACCTTACTTTTTCGAAAATGAGGCTGGAGCAACAGTTACGGTGAATGGATTGCGCTATCGACAGATGATTAATGATTTTTTATGGCCGGAATTGGATGGTATTGATCTGGACAACATTTACTTTCAACAAGACGGCGCTACGTGCAATACAAGCAACGAAACCATTGATCTTTTACGGGAAAAGTTTCCGGACCGTGTTATCTCTCGAAGAGGTGATCACAATTGGCCGCCGAGATCTTGTGACTTAACACCTTGCGACTTCTTCCTTTGGGGCCACGTGAAAGAGAAGGTCTACGCCAACAGCCCAGCGTCGATTCAAGACCTCAAAGATGAAATTCGTGAGGCTATCGAGGACATAGGACAGCCACTTTGCGATTTGGTTATGGAAAATTTCATGAAAAGGATATGGTCCTGTAGGCGTGGTCGTGGTAGTCATTTGGCTGATGTTATTTTCCATTATTAACGCCATACCTTCCTCTTTATAATGAAATAAAGATCCGATCATTTATCTCAAAAAATGGCATTTGTCTTTGAATATCAAAATAACACCTCTTATTGGAAAACCCTTATATGCATGTAGTTGGGCCAAATTAAAACCTATTTTCAAAATTCTTGTTGCTAAATTCGTTGTGATTTTTTATGAATTTTTGACACTATTACCAAATTCGGATGGCAACGGGTTACAGAGTATTAACCGACCACCATATAATAAAATAAAAAAATAAATAAACAAATTATTCCTCGGGGGTAGGTATTTATTTTATATTCTACCATCTGTGTAGAATATTCGTAAAAAATTTCTCAAAATCGGATGATAAATTCAATGTCAAAAGGTCATTCATATATGCCAATACGAAAACAATTCTCATTTCCCGAATACGGGTGTTCTAAGGGTGGTGGAGTAAATATTATCCAATTTGCAAAATACCTTTTGCTGATTTTTTCTGACTTTTTTCTGTTTTTTCTAACCATATTTTCCCTCCCCTTCCGATGAAGTTGCGAAATTTAATTTTAGATGGCCAAATTTTCTATCTGAAAAATTAATTTCGGATCTCATTTAACTATTTAAAAAAAAAATTAAATCTATAAAAATTTTGCATGCCCACTTTTCGCCATTTATCGGCGCTCTCTGAAAATTTAGGGTAATGGTACTTACAGAATCGGCAATCTACATTCTTTCTCTGTAGTTGAGAATTTCTCCCGAATGAATTTGGTGCTTTCTTTCAAATTCTGTTGGAATTTAACCATGACAATTTCCGCGCAAATTTGAGTATTTTCAAAGGCGAAGACCTACAAAACTCCAAGCTACCCTGCATTATGCATTATTTCGGTTTTGCATCTGGAGCTCCAATTCCTCCACTTTATTTCCAGCCAAATCCTACATATACTGAAAATTTGGACGAAATCGGTGATGACTAGTAGGCACCCTCCCTCCCCTTGTAAGGCTAATTCTTACGATACCCTAAATGTAACTCTATATGGTGGCCGTTTTGTGCCAGTTTGATTGTTAAAGTGGTTTTTTTTTTTCAATTATTTCTAAAATGGTTCGTCAGACATTAAAAATGATTCTAAACAATTTCAATAGGATTTTCATTTATTTTTCCCATACAGGAGTCAAACTCACAATTTTTAGAATCGGTCATAGATGGAGAATAGAAGAATGTTGAAACTTATATTTTTAACAATTCTAAAATAAATCATAAATACACGAGGAAAAAACAACCGGCTCGTTCGGAGTTTGAAACCGACTCCTTCCGCTTTCCAGGCGAATGCTCTTACCTCTGTACTTAGGATTTAATTTAGAATTGTTAAAAATAAAAGTTTTCAAAATTCTTCTATTCTCTATTTATGACCGATTTTAAAAATTATGAATCCCATTCCCGCATGGGAAATATAAATATAAATCAAAAAAATTTACAACTTATACCTTTCATCGTTACTGGTTAATGCTAGTAGAATGTAACTGTGGCTTAATAGGCTAAAATAAAATCAAGAAATACAAAAGGAAAAGCATCTGTCTTGTTGCTCAGAGGTAAGAGCAGCCGCCCGGAAACCGGAAGGTCCCCGTTTCAAACCTCGGCTGTAGCGGTTGTGGTTTTGTCTTGTTAAAAATAAAATTTTTCAAAATTCTTTCCATCAGTTTTATAGGATTTCATATTCTGAAGAACTTTTCAAAATTAAAACGTCTAGGATTAATGGTTTTCATAGTATACGTAAAGAAAAAGCCTAAATTTGTATATGGCAACACGAAGAAGAGATTGCCCGATTTCGTCCATTTTTGATATTTTATTTAATATTTTTATGAAAACGCCGTGTACAAAATTTCAGCTCTCTGCGTCGACCTGTTTCAGGCTTTCTCAGGCAGTCTCCAAATATGAAGGGTGTCTCGTAAGGGGTGCGGTAGATGAGCAAAAATTGTATGGGTGCGGGGGAGGGGGAATCGTAATGGTTTCCGAAATAAAGGGACGTAAAGATATTTAGGTATGTTTTTATAACCCTGTAAATTCTGAACGTTACACTCACCCTATGATGATTATTTAAAGTTTGTTATATAGATAATCCTTGGACCTTTCCAACGATCTATAAATTTCTCTCTTAAGCCTCGGTTTCCAAGAGATTTTGCCAGCGCAAGTGCGCTGTAATCAAACACAAAGGAAATTATATGAATGGTTTCCAAGAACACGTCCGATGAACTTGCGCTCGCATCAGCCGACGCTAATGCGTCGAAATCAAAATGGTTTGATTCCGACGCATTAGCGTTGGCGTTTTCAGTCGACGTTTGTACTTTACATCACACAGTTATGGCGAAAAGAGTGAATTTTAGAAAGGGGGAGGATGATGAACTCCTTGATTTAGTAAAATCGCATCCTCCCCTTTATAAAATAAAATTAAAAAGTTATAAAAACCTTGCAATTAAGGACAACATATGGGAAATAATTGCAAAAAAATTAAATAAAAGAGGTAAGTCTATAGGATTCTATTTCTATTCCGTGAACTTTGTATGGTCATCCATTAAATGTCTTTTAATTAAAATTTCAAAGGCCCCTTCTCTTCTTTTCTGAAATATTTCATTTACGGAATTTCTTTTAATTAGACTCAACAATAACAGATCTTCTTCGTCTATATCTTGCTCTTGCAGCAAAAAAACTTCACTTTCAAACATCATTCTTATTAAAATTTATATTTTGGTTATATCAACTTGAAATTTCACACAAGACTGAAATATTATTTCTACGGAAACCACACGGAACGGCGTTGAACGCCAACGCATTTGCGCTGGCGCGTTTGCGTTGCACGTTTGCGTCGGCGGAATCTCTTGGAAACCGAGGCTTTACTCCTATACGTTTTCAAAAAGTCCAAGATAGTTGCCTACTTTCTGGCACTAATTGAACTTGTTGAGCCATTTTTGCTGGATATACTTAAGAAAAAATTCAAAAAACCCAGAAACGATTACTTTTTGGGTACAGATCATTATAAAGCCAAGCTTTTGAGCTTCTTAAATCCATTATGAAAATTTGGTGTTAATGGCGAGATTTTTAATTAGAAGTTAAATAAAAAAAATCGCGCTAAAATTCCGAAATTTTGAATTTGCTGAGCCATAACTTCAAAACGGAAAGAAGTAGACAAAGCTATAGATCGTTGGAAAGGTCCAAGGATTATCTATCTAACAAATTTCATTAAATAATCATCATAGGGTGTAACGTGCAGAAGTTACAGGGTGATCTATAAAATTATACCCAAATATTCCCCCATCCATACAATTAATTTGCTCGTCTAAGCTTGACCTATGCATAGCCTTCGGGTTACACACCACTTACGGGACACCCTGTATAATGAAAAATAAAATTTTTGTACAGCAACCCTACCAAGGAGAGTTACTTGATTTGTCATTCATTTTCGAACTTAAAATCTATAAATTTGTTTAACAAGTTCGTATGCTAAATGTCACTTGTCTAAGTGAACGCGGCGTTCTCAAGTTACCGTGAGGACAGATGGACAGGCAGACGGACATGAAAAAATTATACGTGGTTGTTCACTCCATTTTTTCTCCACTACCATTATTTCTATACATACGTTACAATCGCAATGACAAACTTAGTATACCTCCTTCATATGAATTCATCCTCTAGTAGGATATGAAAAGGACATTCATCGATTGCGGACCTTCCTATATTTAATGTCGGTAAATATTAAATAAAGGTCGGCAGAATTTTTGTCATCAAAATACCTGCTGAAAGGTCTATTTACGGTGTAGAATAGGGATTATGCGACATGCGGAGCTATGGAGTATTATGTCCTTCATTTTATAAGGATATTTTTGTGAATGCTATCTATAGAATTCAAGGAAACATTTTGCATATATATATATATATATATTTGCGCCTGTATATAAATAAATAGAGACTTCAATAAATTGCCAAAAATGGATTTTCCTAAAAGGCAGATAATTTTACTTCTCAAGGCTATATATATGTACTATGTGTAGATATTTGTATGTATATGCAGTAAGTATATATGCAGGATTACGAAATTATTGAAAAACAATTCCAGACACCAAAGGGGAATATCTTTAGCGAATATCAATAATTAATTTAGATATCACGTAACTCTCTAACAAGGCATTGAGAAATGTTGGATTTTATCAGTATCTAAAGCTGCTTCTTTCTTATACTACGTGACTTTCAATGATTTCCATGATTTGGAGGAAGGCGGAAGAGAGGACGTGATTTACCGCCAGGAATTACTGAAAATATATATATACATATTTATTTTCTCTTTGGTAATAAATTTGAATTTGGAAAGAGATCAGAGTATTGATAGGAGTTACACCATTGGTAATTTGGGAATTTTTTGGTTTACATTTACATAAATCTTGAAGGTGTCTTGTTTTCTTTTAGGCTCTTGATCTTTATTAAATTTATTTGACGGTAATTTTAAAATCAACTAAATTCAATTTTAATTTAATTACAAATATGCGGTAAATATATACAGAAGAAAATATATGCAGTAAAAGTTAATAGAATGTATTAAAAGAAGAATGAAAACAGTTAAAAGGTGAAAAGAGGTTTTTTTTCTAGGCTGAATCCATCTATGAATTCGGAAGATATCGTTAGTTAGTGAGTAAAGCAGAAAGTAGTATAGATTTGATTCTATATAGTTAGTTTAGTTACTATTCGATGTGAACTTTAAAACCGAGAATCGTATACGGAAAGTTGGCTGGCTATGTCTCATTTTTGAAATGCCCATTTTAAGTCCGACATGAACGGATAAAAGAGATATCTTAAGCGATGCATTATGATACTCTGTACATATTTGATTAACAATGTTTCATTTCAATTAAGTGGGGGTAGGCTTGTGGGGGTGTTAAAGTTTTATCTAGTACATTTTGGAAAATCTAGAACAGAATCGAATTCCTTATGTTCTGAGAAGAAGTTTGAGTATACCCACACTCCTATACTCGGAGCCTTAAATAGCCGTTTCCATACTCAGTTTTTTAGTATAGGTATTTTCTTCTTTTTATTTGAGTTGAGGTACTAGACTTTTCGTACCTTAGATTTACTTTAATTCAGTAGGGTTATGTCCGATCGGAAAACGGGTTTCACTGTTCACCTCAGCTTATTTTCAGATACAATTCGTAGAAGAAAATTTTTTTCTATACACCTTTAGATTGGGGGTAGGAACCCCGATGGGGAGGTGGTTCCAATACGTTTTCAAGCACTTGGGTGACATCCACTCCAGTTACTACAATACGCATATATTTTTGAAGTTCTGGCCATGGTAAGGCCATTATTGCTCTGTTGTGAACATTTTCCTCATAGGCGGTCATTTTCCACGACGCAGAAATTTCGCGCAATCACGAGAAGTAGAAAAGTTCACTTTTTCACCCAAGAAAGGCGGACGGAAGAGTGATCTTATAAGACTTGGTCTTAGTACCATAATAAACACACACAAAATTTTTTTTAGCAACTATGACTGACGAAAAAAAGGGCAGTTTTTCTGTTATGTATTACTTAATACCTACTAAACCTGATAATATCAAAATCTAGAAGATCAAAGGATTGTTTCTTGGCTCATTTTGGGCTAGATGTACCAAGTTTCCAACAATTTTGAAATTTTTTTGGAATTCTTGAAAATAGCCCCACGCTACAAAAAAACAGTTTTTTTGAGCGGCCTAACTCACCCCATTAAAAATTAAGAAATATTTCATAATCTTTGACTGTCGAAATATATGCGCGTCACAAAGATCTAACATTCTGCAAAATTTCAAAATTTTACGGGGCGTGACGTTTTCGAAAAAAAAAAATTATGTGAGAAACAAACGAACAGACCGACGGACTCAAGAGTAATCTTATAAGGGTTCCACTCATATTGTCCTTTTAAGGTACGGAACCTTAAAAATGAACAGTCTGAAAACAATGACTATTTACATAATTGAAACCTGGCTTTATGGATGGTTTCTGGGTGAGGAGTTTGATCAAATTTCCGGTAAAAATTGTCATAAATACTTCAATGATGAAGTTCTCTGTGCTGTGAAATCTGTGAAATCGACATAGCCCTCGTTCTTTGTATGGTTAATTTGGATACGGCATATAACGTGGAAATGATATCAATCCCCATATTTCTTATATAAAATATTTTCCTGATTACAATGTCTTTATACAGAGCAATCTACGAATAGTTAAAAGCAAACCAGTAATAGATAGGTCTAAGTGAGACAGGCAATATCATTTAGAAAGAGCAAGAATAGAAAGGGACCCAAAATAGCTCCCTGCGGAACCTCTGATTTAAATAACTTAGAAGTGGATACCTCAACTTTTAGGTTTCTTTGCATATTGTAGTATAATTCAATTAAGGTTCTTGACCTTGGCTGTTGATGGGAGTGTATCAGGTGCTTGTACCTGTACACTAGTAACAACACTAATTGCTGAAAAGGAATTTGATTGCATGAAAATAATAACAACTGACTTTCCTTAATTTCAAAAAGACAGTAAAATTTATTTGATTTTTCGCCTCTTATTTATATATGCTTCTACAAATTGTTCTGATTTCACTTTTTCACTTATTGTGCAATTCTCACGGAAATCGTACCTTGAATTATTTTACAATTCATAATTCACATAATTCGTAGTGTCATCTGAAGCCAGAATTCCACCTGATGACCATGAAATTTTGTGATAAGCTGCTAGTGTGAGAAAATATTTTTGCATGGCAAGCTTTTTGTTTGTCGCGGGTTAATAATCACGATGAGTGAAATGGTGCTATGCCGGCAAAATTAAATTACATTGAATGCGTAATTTATTTAATATATTTTACATGATTTAATTTTTTTTTAATATAAACACCAACATTAGACATCACCATCTAAGAACTGTCTTCATAGTTAATGTTAATGTTAGTACGGGCGACTAAGCCTCCAGGACTTTGCGGACACTGCAATCATAGTTGATCTATTGTGCCTTCCCTTAAGGTGGAGTCTTTTAACGAGCTCAATTATTGCTCTTGGGTCTCTTCTGAGTAATTGTTGTTGTTGTCATAGTGGAACTGATTTGAATGACATCTTTAAGACCAAAAGAGAATATGGATAATATGTATTGGTCCTAGCGTCACAGAATAAGCGATTTTCGCTATTACCGACTAGTATAGTATAATATTCGATGATTTTCTGAAATTTTCAAACACCTTATAATCCAGTCAGTAGGGGTTTTTGCCCTACAAAAGGAGGGACAGTTGTGATTTTTATATACGTTACTTAGTTAAAGGCCCCGTTGAGAAATCCCAATTTTCACCCTTAGAGGGGGTCCGGGAGGTCCCCATCTTGGGTTAAAAGTACAAAAAAATGTTTTTTTTTTTTCAAAATAATTCCTCAACGGTTGATCCTACGACAAAATTGGCTTATACAAATTTGAAGAAGACTAAATTCCCTACATTTTTTGTCTAAACCTTTTTTTTTTTTTGTAAGTCTGAGTTGAAACGAGTTACAGCGGCAGAAACGTGAACATTCTTCTAAAATACGTATAGTACCCATTATACAAGGTGTTTCGTCCATGGTGGTCCATAGGACAGGAGGTGATAGTAGTCACTTAGTCAAACAAAAACTTGTATGGCAAAGGGGGAACGGCATCTCAACCGTTTTGGAGTTAAAGGCTGATTAAGAAAATATGCAAATCTTTCACAAAATACCCTATATCTTAAAAAGTTCAAGTGTACGGACCAGCCCCGTACTCCTCTCCCCTACAAAGTTATGGCGGTCTAAATTTAAGATAATTTGTTCCCTTAGTGACTGAAAACACGTCATTTTAAAAAAATATCGTCTAATTTCGGTATGATCTGAATAAATTATGAGCTAATAACTGTTTAACGGCTACACTCATAGATATAATAGGTCAAATTAAAGCGGAGAGGCCACAGTTTTTATAAAAAAAAAAATTACGTTAAGCAACTTTTTGTAAAAAAAAGAGGGTCAAAGTCAATAAAAAGGTAAAAACATCTGAAATTTTTAGTTTAGATCACCATAACTCCTGAGTGGTGAGAAGTACATGGCTAGTCAGACAATCGGATTCAGTTTTTCTGCAAATATTTAATTTAAACCAAATATGGTTATATATTCACCCTACCAAATTAGCACTCCTCGAAAATTTCTCTAACAAAGTGTCGATTTGTAAAAAAATTATTGGAAAAAAAATTAAATGTTTTGCCTTTAATTTGTAACAAATTACAACCAGCCCAATATTTTTTTTGTCTAATAGATTTATAAAAATAGCATGTACAACAAATTTATGGAAATTATTCAGCAACAAGATAAGCCAGAAATGTATGATGCTGGCCGCTAATTGGCTCGGTATCCTCGCATTCAAGTAGTCTTCATGGGTTGTATATGCCGGGTCCGGGTGTTACGACTGATCTTTTGGTGGCACCAACTTTTACTATGCTTACGGGATCAAAAACTTTTCTATTATACATATTAATAAAAGAACTCCTGCGATATCTGAATGTTAATGAAATGTTCATGCTGAAACGGAAAGGGAAAGTTATACAAGATTGTCCACAACTGATGGTCCAACTTCAGGAGCTTGAGTTATGAAAGAGCAATATGCGTTATTTTTGATAGTTGAATAAAATAAAATAATAAAAAATTTGCTAAATTTAGTAGTGACATGGTTACGAATTACATGCATATATATGTAACAGCAGCTATCGCTATTCGCCCATTTGAGGAAATTAAACTTTGTTTTCTGTGTTTTACACATATTTCCTAGCTTAGCAATATTTTAACAGAAAATTAACTTGAAAGATATTTTTTCCCTCATCAGAAATGTTTTAAATATAATGGAGTATTTAATGGAGGAAAAATTGTATTAAAATGTATTAGAATCCATATATAGCTTGTCGTCCTATAAGTAAAAACTATGACCACGCCTTTTTATTGTAGCATTACCAGATCTCTGATCTTAAATACAGGTGACGAGTTATTCCAATATGTGAAATGTAAATAAGGAAATGTTTTTGGTATCATTTTGTTGAAAACCGTCTTAAGAATTAAAGCTCTGCAAAAATTCTCTATAAGATAGCTTAAATTGCTTCATATATTTTTTTCCTAATTGAAAATACCTTCACTATATGTTTTATCGAAGACCATATAATAGAAAGAATATTCTTCTCCCATATCGAAAAGTGTTTTTATAGGCTTGTCGACTTGGAGAAATTTCAAAATTTTCATCATAAAAATTTGATCTTAATTAATTAATTAATTAAATTAAATTTGATCTAATTATCTTAAATTTGTAAAATTGTTAAAAAATGTCATCAATTTCCAGCCTAGTGAAAGTCATTTATGACTTGATTTTGATATAAATCAATAGATATGCCATAAAAAGATCAAATAAGTTTTTTAATTTTTCTTTTTTTTTTTATATTTTTGGCTAATATTTTAGCTAAACAAAATATGACAAAATGAACACTTTGCGATTAATGTTTTAATAGCTTTCCAATGTAAATCAAAAGTTACAGAGTCTCTAAAATTAAACATTGTACTGTTATTTACGCGATTTTGCATAAAAAGTACAAGAAAACTTATGCTTACAACGTAATAATAAAATAATACAAATTGTCAATAAATGTTATTATCATGGACACACTTGCTGTTTTGTGTGGTATTATCACGGCCACACATGTTTTTTTGTATTTAAAAGTTTTGCTATGTGGCGCGTAGCGCAGAAAGCAAATATAATTTACATGAGTAGCGACTGATACATTGGAAGAAAATTATGGCGTTTGGTTGCATGCCCTGAGGCGAGGAATACCAAAACCCTCGAGAATACTTCCCCCAAGCCATGAAACAGAAATCTATATAGCACGTGTGCGTTGGGAGTCCGTTCTCTAAAATGTTCTATATTGATACTTATGGAAAAGTGCCAAACATTGACTTTATATATTCTATAGAGCCTAAACTAAAGGGTTTTCCAATAAGAGGTGTTATTTTAATTAGCCCACTATTTCGGTAGATGGCACTTTTGGAGCTATCATTTTTTGACATTTGACAAGTAGAAACTGCGCCATTAATAAAAATGGAACAATACACGATTCATATAAAAATGGTGAAAATGTGGCAGAGACGGTTCGTAAAACTCGAACATTTTTGGGTCGTCGTGAAGCACCTTGTCGGACCGCAATATAGAAATTGGTAGAAAAATTCGAGCTGTCGGGACAAGTTAGTGATGTGAAGAATAAAACCCGTGCACGTCGCTCAAGAACAGCCGAGAATATTGCTGCTGTAGCCGAAAGTGTTGAAGAAAACCCAGGTTTGTCCATTCCTCGTCGTTCTTTGGAATTAGGCATTCCACAAACGTCATTACACCGTATTTTGCATAAAGATTTGGGTCTTAAGGCTTATAAAGTTCAGTTAACACAAGAACTCAAGCCCGCCGATCATCAACAACGTCGAGTCTTTGCTGATTGGATCCTTGAAATGCATGAAAATGATCCGGAATTCCATCGAAAACTCATCTTGAGTGATAAGGCCCATTTCCACCTCGATGGCTTCGTCAACAAGCAAAATTGTCGCATCTGGGGCTCGGAAAACCCAAGAATTATGATTGAAAAGCCTCTCTATCCTCAACGTGTGACTGTTTGGTGCGGTTTATGGTCCCGCGGGGTCATTGGACCTTACTTTTTCGAAAATGAGGCTGGAGCAACAGTTACGGTGAATGGATTGCGCTATCGACAGATGATTAATGATTTTTTATGGCCGGAATTGGATGGTATTGATCTGGACAACGTTTACTTTCAACAAGACGGCGCTACGTGCCATACAAGCAACGAATGCATTGATCTTTTGCGGGAAAAGTTTCCGGACCGTATTATCTCTCGAAGAGGTGATCACAATTGGTCACCGAGATCTTGTGACTTAACACCTTGCGACTTCTTCCTTTGGGGCCACGTGAAAGAGAAGGTCTACGCCAATAGCCCAGCGTCGATTCAAGACCTCAAAGATGGAATTCGTGAGGCTATCGAGGACATAGGGCAGCCACTTTGCGATTTGGTTATGGAAAATTTCATGAAAAGGATATGGTCCTGTAGGCGTGGTCGTGGTGGTCATTTGGCTGATGTTATTTTCCATTATTAACGGCATACCTTCCTCTTTATAATGAAATAAGATCCGATCATTTATCTCAAAAAAATGGCATTTTTCTTTGAATATCAAAATAACACCTCTTATTGGAAAGCCCGTTACTATGTATCTGTACAGTAAAATAGTTTTCTATTAATTTACAGATTGGTTCCTTACCTTCCCAATGATTCCACTTACTAAATACTTTACTTAACAAAATAATAAAACAGTTTTGATTATAAAGTAACCTTACTATTTTACGCTTACTAACTCTTAGCTGAGTAATAGTTGCAATAGTGTATGTGCAGCCGGAGTCCGAATCTGTAGGCAGCCCCGTCATATACAATGATTACTCTGTTACTCGGTTAAGATAATTTTTTTTAAATAATTTTGTTAAAAAAGGACAAAAATTTCATTACGGTTCGGAAGATAAAAGAAAGGAAGCTTAAGATTATCAGAACCCTATTTTTCTGTATGAATATACTAGTTTAGCGCGGAGGAGCTATTCAAATCAAACTTTTGTCAGTTTTACATAACAACACTGCAGATATTTTAGAAAGTTAGGATTCCGTTGGGGCTTTCATGTGGTAGTGAAGGAGTCTGCTTCATGGCTTGGGAAGTATTCTCGAGGGTTTTGGTAATACCTCAAGTACAAACACCAGCGTCAAAAATTTACTGATGTTAATGCGATTGCACATTATCTTATGAAATTGTAAATAACCAGTAACTATGGGATAATTTTCAGGTAGTGACGCATGAGCAGTGCTCTTCCTGCTTGATGACTATGGCTGTGGCTAGCTCTGATTTTACCACGATATACATGGTTTGCGTGGCACGACACCAAAGTTAACTTAACCCTATATTACTACCCGGGGTCGAAACGACTCCAAAAATAATTCATTAATGTTCTTTCTCTAAAAAATAATGAAAATTCTCATAGCCCATAATTTTAAAAGCGTACTAATTTTAACTGAAAATCATTCGGGGCAAATATAAAAAAAATCGGTGCCCTTTTTCTGAGAAATATGAAGGTGCTGGGGTCGTAAGAATAGCGCAATTGGAAAATTCCAGAAATATTTTCAGGGAAAATTAACAAAACTCAATACGTATGGTGAAAGAAAAGTTTACAATGTTTTTCGTAATTTTTACATATTTGTAATATCTAGTAGCATATCTATCCAAAGGTGGTGTGGACACTGTTGAACAATTGTGTCACAAATATAGTGTACCAAGAAAGACATGCCGCCGGTGGCCAATATGTGTATTTTATGGCCTATTAAATGCTGTAGGAATGAACTCGTTTTTACCTTTATGTCTTTCAAACTCAAAGAACAAAGAGTCTGGTGAAAAAAGACCAACATTTTAAAAAAAAATTGGCTTCGTGTCCCAGATCATATTTAGTGGAACGTGATAAACGCTGCACTTTGGCATCTTGGCTTAAGGACAACATTGCCTGTATAATTGAAAACGAAAGACATGAAAAGTTGGAAGTTCCTTGTGGAAGTCCAGAATCAAAAGATAGAAAGATCAACTCGCAATGCGAATTGTGTTTTAACTGTCTTTATAAATAAAATAAAATGCATAATTACGTGGCATATGTATGTACAATAATGCGATTTCTAAATTATTAAAACTTTCATACTTAAAAAAAAAACTTTTGAATTCCCTAATAAAATCGGCTAATTTCACAGTGGGGTCTTCATCGACCCCAGGGTAGAAAACTCAGGGCTGAAATTATGGATAGTAATAAAGGGTTAACAATTTATTATTATTAGGTTATCTTTGACGGCACTTTGCCGCAGACTGGCTGTGTGAGTTGAGCAGAAAAGAAATTCTTCAAAATTCTCCATCTGTATATAGTCTGTGCTGTAGTATCTATGTTACCTGAGCAAAGGATTTAGAACTTAAAAGCATAAAGCACAGATAATTTTTTTTCTCATGGTCAAACCATTATAGCCGTGGATAGGCTAAAAATTTGATTTTTCTGTTGACTAGTTTTCCCCCTTAATCCTCTAGCAGGATAATTTTTCTTGATTTTTTTTAAATTCACTTAAAATAATAAAAAATGTCAAACGTATAGTACGACACTATTAAACTTAAATCAGTGTGTAGATATATACACGATAAAAGTCGACGCAGTATGCTAAAGCAACCAAAAGAATTTCATTAAGATATAAAAGGATCAAGGTGTTGCCCGCCAAAAGGCGGTCAGTCCTACTAGAGGGATAAGTACAGCTTAGTTTGTGTCCAATACTATTCTAGGTACAACACATAGTTAAGTTCCAAATTGTTTAAAATGATTTACAGGAGTATCAAATTTTGTATTGTCTTAAATTCAATCAGTCTAATAATTCACCACTCTATGTATAATATAACATTATTAACAATGTGCTCATGTGTCTACAATTTTAGGTTGTTGCTAAGTAATTTATGTAATATAAGTAGGTAATTGAGATTTCTTTCTTATTTTCAATTCTAGTATTAAAATTTTTAATGTAGTCGCCACCACAAAAACCTCAGAGTAGTAGCAAATGAAGCTTTAAGGTACCTACACATCAAGAAAAAAAGCATTACAGAGATAAATCCAACAGTAAAAAAATCTCTTCCAGTTTCAAAAAATATCTTAGATGACCTACGCGCGTAATGTGATTAGGTAGGTATGTACCCTGACTTATAACAGTCAGTATATGTACCAATAAAAACACCTAGAATTTTCTTTTTATCGAAGATCTGAATCAAATTACATATGAAAATGTTAGCAACACTTACCCCCAATTTTAACAGTTCTTTCTGGTCTCGGATGTTTTTTTTTTTTTTTATTCACCGAAAAAGTTTCTTTGTTCTTAATTAATTTCACTAAACTATTTCGATATGCGACACTTAAAGCAACTATTTTAATTTTTAAGCACAATTTTGATAAGAAAAGATTTTAAGGCTTTATTTTAAACATATTTTCGCGATTGTCTACGAGAAGAAACGAAAAAAAAAACTACTTGAAAATGCTTCATTTACCAACTAATTTTTTCACAATGCTCCCACGATCAACAGCCGAAAAAAACACTTTCACCATTTATTTAGTAATTTTTCACTATCAATATTTTAATTATCACTTTATTCCACTTGAAACAGGAGTAAAACATTTAAAAACCCCGAAATAATTTACTTTTTTACATGTTAAAAGTCAATGAGACATTTTAAAAGGCGCGCGTGCATGGACAAAGGAGTGCTAAATGATTCACTCCATTTCCATTCCTACTACTGGCCATTCTATGTCCTGAGTCCATGTCCATCCGATCCTATACGATTTAATCGAATTACACATTTGAAGTTGAACAGTTATCTCATAATATAGGTACATACATTCCATTCCAAACAAGATTTGATTTAATAGAACGAAATTAATTTATGCAATCTATGATTACAATTAAAAACGCATTGAATTTTACTATAAAAATTATTTCGATATTAATTCATATCGAAATCGCTTATGTATAGGTGAATTGCATTTTTCGTTAACCCAGATTGAAATTGAATGACAAACAGTGCTGTAACATATGGAATATATCCCTATTCTAGAGGATTTTATAAATTAAAAGTAATTCTTATAACATGATGCTAAAATTCAATATAATTTGCAATAAAGTACTGAAAATGAATGAATTAAAGTTGGTTTGTAAAAATCAAGGGATCGGATTATCAGAACCCTCGAACCTGACCCTTTTTTCACCCTTATGTTGCTACGGGCGGCAGCTCATAAATTTTAACTGTGGAAAAACAGTCTTGTAAAATTTAATTATACGTAAGTATATGCCTAACCATTATTGCCTCCTTTGTGGAGTTTGTGGAAAAAGTACACAACAAACAAGATATTTGGGATTGTTATCCTGATAGCCTCATCTTATCTGAAAATGTAACACCTGCGAGTTGAGTGTCCTGTTCCCGTAATAACGAACAACAGGGATTTTAAGGCATTTTATCGTTGATTTATGTTTGAATTTTACTCTGTAGTTTCTTGATTCCTCTACCCGTAGGGTTGTAGTGCCACAATTTATTGTGCTTTTAAATAATTGAAGACTTTGTTTTCCGTATGATAATTTCCTCACAGCAGATGGAATAAGAATGTTTAGGGTGTCTCTATGGACTTTTTTAATTTGTAATATGAGCAAATCGCTATTTCTCATCTTACTTCCTTACCTACTAACTAATAGCTTTTATCTCAAATTTTAAGGCTATCATCCCACACATGTATATGTATGTCTAAGATGAAAGCATAGACTCGTAGATTCAGGCTATTCAGCCCTTGTTGGGATTATAGTTTTGAAATTTGAATAGTTTCTAAAAGGATCGTAACTCACGATAGGATGCACGAGGTAATTTGCAATTTAGGCGTAACCATCTTCTCGTTTGGGCTGCAGATTCATACTAATTCCAAGCGCCAATGGATCTACCAGTAGATCTTAATTCCCCATATGCTTGCTGCAAGAAATCACAAGCACTGCATCTTGCCAAACATGTTACGATTGTAATAGCTGCATAGAATTAGAGATGAAATGACATTTGCCTGTAGCTCGACGACTACCATATCCCAGTCCTTAATTCTCATTGCCCCCCCCCCTCCTATTTTTCTGCCACACCATAGGCGAAGGCCTTATAAACTTTGTATTAGATCTATCGTCCATTGCATGGTGTTCAGATTTATTCCAATCTAGTATAATACCTAGATACCTTTTTTTGGGGATTATTCTGTCACTAATAACACCTTTTGCTACCTTTGTTGGGTACCTGGCCACAAGATATCCCAGGCAACGGGATAGCAGATGAGTTGGCCAAAAAAGGATCTGAAGTGGATAGCTCCGCAGCGGTAGCTTATGTGAGGATCCCAATCGGAGCTTTAAAAGATCATCGGGGGTGCCTATCAGAAGGCAAGCATCCGCTGGAGCATCAGGGAAACGTGCCATATTGCGAGGCAATTGTAGCCTGTATATGAGAGGAAAAGGACAAGAGAACTCCTTAATGGCAGTAGGGAAAATGCCAGTTTTATAGTAGGGGTCATCACGGTTCACTGGGCCATACGAGACCATGCTAGAAGGCTGAGAATAGCGACGAACGATTTTTGTAGGAGCTGCAAGGACTCGGAGGAAATCGAATCCGTCCAACACGTACTTTGCGAGTGTCCCGCTCTGTTAAAAGAGGCAGACTATTGGGTAGCTACTTCTTTTTCAGTCTAGGGAGCTGAAAAGTAAAGAGTTCAGATGTATCTTGAGCTTCCTAAGGGAAGCACGATGGATTTAGGGTTGTTTTAAGGTTATCCAATGAGGTCAAGGGGCTAAATAGACCTACTAGAAGTCTAAGTGATGCAGGCAATTCCTCGAACGACTCCCGTCTTACCTAACCTAACTTAACTTAATATCTTTTGTCTGATTCTGCATAGATATCATTTGCTGAAACCATGTTCCAAGTAAGTACAGCGAGATAATCTTATAGTCCAGATATTCGAAATCACCTCGTTCCCCTATCCATTCAATGTAGTAAGACTATTTTAAGACATATGAAAGCCATATGCAAGCTAAGCAGTACAGTCACTGCTCTTCTAGGACACTATTTTACTTACATGCATACAAAACTCTTTCTCAACTGCGCTTGCTGCTCGTATAGTAACCGTGGGTCTAAGAACTCCGTCCGAGCTACTTCTAGAACTATGTAAGGAAAAATGTTATATGAAAACATTAATGTTTGGTTGACTAAAATCGTGGAAGTACTGTTGCAGCAACTAAGGTAGAAGGATACCATTAAAACGATTAAAAATGCTTTTAAATAAGCTAAAACTACTGAGGAGTTCCTTATTACCTACTGTACGAATATTTGACCTTTTTCTCACTAATACCAACTTGAGGGTAATAGTGGTATCTTAATCGCATAACTGATATTGGAATACTCTTTGGAAAAGCTTTGACCAGAGCGACAAGCCGGCAAACCCGAAGACATTACAAGAACATTTTCGTAACACTTACATCTTATGATAACTAATGGGAGTGTATCGCGAGATAAGTACTCCATCGAGGAGTTCACATAAGGAATCCTGTATAGAATGATTGAGGAAGACTCGAAATGAAATGAAAATCAAGATTCACACATGAGCTAAGGCTATCAATTTTAAGAGTATCGCCACACTTTGTGAACGAATTGCAGGTGGTAGGTGCATTTGCACAAGGAGAGCCAAATACTCTTGGTAGTTAGGACAGTAGCCTTAACAAACTAAGTTGAAGCTTCTAGACGGCTAGTAGCCTATACAGTATGGTTATAAAAGAAAACTAATCTGGAGATGAACTGGTGATAATATATAAGATGTAGAAAATTTATGAACTGTAAATGTTTTGAAAAGAGCTTGATTAATTAAATTTGCTCATATTAGAAGACTGACAATTGAGATGAGAGCGCTTACTAGGCCCGGCTGTTCCTCTATTCAAAATCAAACGAAGAGGCATCCGCCGCTTGGCTCACTTCTTATATGGCGTAAACGTCAAAAATATGAAATGGACAATTTAAACCTTCCTATTAAAGCTCCTAGTAAACAATTGTATGTGTCTCTTTGTAAAGACAGGCCAGGAAAGCTGGTCCCATATCTCGATGTTACCTTCAGGATTTTTAATATGAAGGATATGTAGTTATCTAATGGACGTTTGTTAATTCATGTCTTGATGCCTTTTTTTTAGGCAGGGGTCAAAGGACCCCATTCCAAGCACGGAGGCTATAGCAGCCCATTGTGCTGTCCTGCTAGAAGCCTATTCACCAAAACTTTCCTGTCTTCTTAATGAAGCGCATCAGATCTTGGTGAGAAATATTTTTCAGCTCATCTACAGATAGAAAGGCAGACCCTAAAGTATCCAGTCTGCTCCGGACGAAGACCGGACACGCACACAAAAAGTGTTCGATTGTCTCAGGCTCTCCTTCCAGGCAGGTCAGACACTCAGGGCTGTCAACAACTCCCATCCTGTTCCTTCCGAGCCCTATGAGAAAATTCGGAGATATTCCCATTGGGGCCATCAAGAAACAGTTTTGTACACATGTAAATGCTCAGGTTCGCCCATCTCTGCTGATGCTTTCTATGAACATCCGCTTTGATGAGAGACCCGATACTCGAGATGGTAACGCCTACGGCGGGTTCCAGTCCGAGGAATGGAAAATCAGAGCCGTTCCTAGTTTGTCAGCCCTTTCATTCCCGATGCTCCCAACGTGATTAGGAACCCACAGAAGGGACACCTTGTTGTGAATACACAACTTATCTACATACGAGCTACAATCCCCCAGTAACTTAGATGTTATCTGAGGGCCACTCAGAGCCATTAAGGCTGCCTAACTATCCGAAAGGATAGCAATGTCTTTCCCCTTGATTTGCATATCAAAAGATAACTTCGTTGCAATCGATATCCATCCCAATATCAGGCTCAGGAAAGTAGACATCCGCCCCAGCTCCCTCATTAGTTAGAGTCGTCGGTGAAAATTTTTAGAGCGAACCGGGGAAGGCTCGATAAGGCACTTCCCTCCGTCCATGATTCCCTTACAGGAAAGCTCGCAGAGAAGCGATGCCCAAACCGCAGCTCAGGTACCATCGCATAACGTGAGTGATGCCTTAGAATTGGTTTATCTGCTCTAAAATAACGATGAATTCGATGAAGATAAGTTTAGTACAATTTACCAGACACTGAAGCTATCTTACTATGCAAAGCATCTTGGTATCTACCTGACTACCTCTACAAGTAGCTAACATGGAAGACTTATATGAATGAAAAGTTAAGCACAATTACTATGATGCAATTGATGTGCCCATCTGTAAAAGACCCATGGGTATATCGATTATGAGTGGAATAGCCTCGAACGATACATAAAAGTTAGCTTACTTAGGTATTATAGGCATTTTGCAGTCTACGGCTAAATTTCTCTCGAAGCTTTACAGTTAATTGGTTCTAAGTCACTTACGGATGTGATCCAGGTTATTAGAAAAATACAGACAGCCATTTGAATAAGCTCAGTAGTTTTACTAGTACAATAAATGTATTCGGTACTTCGTTCACCAGAGAATCATGCAGATGAGAAGAACTGACTTACTTATATTATCAGGCTAGGTCTAGTACAGCTCTTCCAGAACTAAGTCTACCGTAGGATTGTCTGCATCAGTGTTGGTCCTTAACAAAAAAGATCTCTGCGTAAAAAGAACTTTGGGCGGATCTACAATATTGTAGTTATAGGTCTGCCCAAACCTCATACTCCATAGGATTTCTTTTGGGGTGTTTAGGTGGATGGAATTCAAAGCTGTGTTCAGCGACATTACTGGCGACAGCTGGTTTTATCTTGATATTTCTAAAATTAGTTGACGATAGTCTAAGTCAGACGTCTAAATATTTACTTTGCCTTTATTTTGCCAAAAAGCGTTTAGATAAATGTACGTACCAGTGGCAGTACCTATATTTACATAAACCTTCCTCTTTTGAGCTGTGCTTCCCTAGTATTAGGAAACAAGTACACGACGTTATGTAGCCATATTTAGCATAAAGTCCACATCGTACAGAGAATTCATAATGACGAATTTTAATAATAGGGTAAGTTTTATCAAATCTAACATTACTAGAAGCATATGCCTAAAGAATGTGGAGCAAAATTTGCAGAGCCTCTCCGAAATTAGCTGTGCTCCCTGAAACTGTAAAATGCATGCTAAAATGGGTATAGACGATTCGAAGAGGCACATTTGGACATGGAGCAACAAATTGATAAAGGTTGTATAAGAAGTTGCTTTCAAATTAAAAAAAAAAAATCCTATAAAATCTATAAAATTAGATAATCATGTCCATAAAAAACTTGTTTCAACACTTACAATTAATTAAATAAGTAATTCAATATTATTACAGCAGCTACAAGCAACCACTCTGCTAGTGAAAAGAAATATAATTTATAAGAAAAATGTCTACTTGAAGAAAAAAAGAAAAAGAAAAAAAAAATATAATTGGCAAACATTCTTACTTAGGCCTACTTACAAATATCCTTAATGATTACTGTACATTAATTTCAATTTTTCTTCTTCAACATATAACTCTGATCATAACTCACACAGATTTGACATTACCAAATTCTAAAAAGTACTTTGAATAGGCACCAAATATTAGTCATCTGCGTATGACATGGCAATTATTGGTAGACAAATTACAGAGCTATGAAGGAGGTCCTTATTTATGAAAATAACAAATGGAATCGACCTACAAATATAAATGAACACAAAATTATGTTTAGATAGCAATGTACAAATACACATGAGAGTAGCCTTCTAGACTTCTACCTATACATGATATCAATATACATACAGCTACTGTGGTACGATAGTAAAATTGGAAGTCTTAAAATTTTGAAATGTACTCCTGAGATTTATATTTCTATCTGGACGGAATCGTTAAGAAACCACAAAATTAGTGTTAGTTGCTTTTTGAATTGAATAAGTCCTTTAACTACTATACATCGGCTACATATTCCCAAAAATGGAATGGTTGAGTAGCTGTAATTGGTACTTGGTTGGTTGGTTGGTTGGTTGCTGGTATATATTTTAAGCCGAATAGGATATTTCTAGCTTCTAATTAATAGAAAATTTCTTATATTATGTACGCAAGGTTAGACCAAACGAAAGGAAGGTCTATTTAATTATTCTATTTAGATAGCATGACGGTTTGCCTATATACCCTTAATTATGGTCATGGGATCCAACATTTGGAACTCAAAATACAGGACGAAAAATTTCTGAATGTAATTTTTGTTGTATGTATGTTTTTAAATTAGGTTATGGTGAAATTTTATATCTCCTCTAGGTTTGGAAAGGTAATAAAGGAAAATAAAAGTGGATCTCTATATGACATTTATATGAGTATACAAAGGGAAAATTTTCGAATTTCGACAACATTTTTAAGGAAATTTCGAATTTTCGAAAATCACAATTTTTGTTATGTTTTCTTCACTGCCAAGAGCAAGTATTATTTTTAGAGAACACCTTAAGGCAGAAACATATCCAAGCATGCCTCAGGCTTCCTCGCAGCTTGCCTCAGCGAATTAAAAACAAAATGATACTACCGGACTCGGTGGGCCTGAGAGAAAAATTTCCAACATTGAGCATAGCGCGTTTTGAGGCTAGGCCTTGAGACTAGCTGCTGGCTTGCTTTTGTATTGCATCATTTAAAAACCCATGTTGCATATTTTGACAATGCCTCGAGGAAGCCTTGAGACTAGCTGCTGGCTTGCTTTTGTATTGCATCATTTAAAAACCCATGTTGCATATTTTGACAATGCCTCGAGGAAGCCTCGAGGCCTAGATATGTTTCTGCCATTATGTTGTAGTTATTCCACAATGCGACACTTCACATGGCCATAGGTAGGCATAATATCACATTTCTGGCAGTTATTATATAGCGACATATTTTATCATAATTTTATGTGACATTTCATTTGGGAATTTTTTTTTTTTATTTGAATCAAATATCTACTGAAAAATTCTTCTTTATGATTTATTGATTTGAATTTAAAGATTAAATTGTTATTTGCCTGAGATTTCATATGTTGATGTAAGAGAATTTTGATTTTTGTCCAATGAGAAATGGATTGGTGGAAAAGAAAAGATTTGTTTTGTGGGAATATTAATAGTAAAGATTCTTACATTCGGTTTCTATGCGGGAAATACTAATATGTAAATTACAGAAACTAAAACGAATTTTATAAGAACCTTTGAAAGTGATTGTTACTATTACTATGGTCTTGCGGGAGCTCGGTGTCTGAAAGACTTTAAAACAAAAATTTTGATAAATTAGAAATACTTTTATCCGCTGACAAGTCCTGCATATTTGTTTTTCAGGGAGCATATGTATATTCGTTTTAATTACTTTTTCAATCTGAGTGAAATCTATTGTGACTGCTTTTCACTTTACACAGATTGTATTTAAAAAGAATTGATTATTTTCGCAATACAAACATATACAGGGCGTCCCAGACTATTATAACTATATTTTGCCAAATAATTCCTCACGTTCAGAGAAGTAAAAAATTATATGGTAGGAGGAGGAGCGAAATTCACTCTTCCGAGGTACAAGGTGATTAGTGAAATATGCTCATTTTTTATTAAACACCCTATATCTTCAAATGTACAGAGTATACGGTCTATTTTAAGACGACATTATATGCAGTCCCTTGGAGTCTTTCCTATGAATGTTAAATCATTTCTGCCTCCCTCCCTATTTCAGAGTTATGACGTTTCAGATTAAACATTTCGGGTTTTAAATGTTTTTTTTTATTTTCCATTAGTATTTTTAAATACATTTTTGTTACAAAATTTCAAAGCTCATAACTCCTTAACTGTCAGAGATAGAACTAAGTGTAGGTTAAATTAAAGAGGAGACTTTGGGCTGGTTGATCTCCCATACTCCTCTCTCCTCCAGAGTTAAGGCGGTCTAAAATAAAATTTTCGGATTTTCGTACCTTTTCTTTTACGTTGACTTTTTTTTTCTCTTACAAAACACTGATTAACATGCCTTAAAACTATAAACTGTGGACTTACTTCTTTTCTTTAACATGACATACTTATTACACCTACATATATCCTAACTGTAGCTATTAATACTAGCTTATAACCTATTCAGGTCATATCGAAATTAGACGATATTTTTTTACAATGAGGTGTTTTCATTCACTAAGAGAACAAATTATCTTTGCGATTATTAGGTTAAGAGCAAATAACTTTTTAACAGTTATAGTCAGCACATAGCTGTAATGGGAAAATTAAATAGGAGAGTCCACAGTTTATAATCTTTGTAGAAAAGAAAAGACGAGGTCAAATTAAAAAAAAAAAGTAAGGAAATCCGAAATTTTTATTTTAGACTACCATAACTGTTGGGAAGAAGCGGTTAAGATGCCCCCCCCCCCTAGTTTTTTTTTTGTCAATATGAATTCTATCAGCATCTATGAACCTCCATGACAAAAACACACTGTATATTGATGTGGTCTACATATGAACGTCTTTCTCAAAGTGAAGCATGTTGTCTTTTATTTTTTCATTCATTTCTAGTCACGGGTGGTCAAACTGACCCACTTTTTTTTTTTTTGTGGAAAAGATTATTTTGTAGAAACTACACTCCGGTGATATTTTTATTTATTTTTTAACATATATTTTCATTTTTTTTTTGCTTAAACGTAGTTATTTCATATTTTACAATTTCTCTACTTTGTAACAGATTACTAATGTAATCCATTTCCATAATTACATAATATAATCGATTAACGTATAATGTGATTACAAGTTAATCTGATTACACATTAATCGATTACAAGTTAATCCCACTACTTGTTAATCTAATTAATGTGATTACATTTAAGACATTTAAGATATTTGTATTCTAATTCTTCATAAAACTCCCCAAAACTAATTTTGTACGAGAACAATACTATTTTCTTTCAATTCATTTTATTATATCATTAATTACTTTTAAGTAATCTACAAAGTAATCTGTTACAATTTAATTAGATTACAAAATAATCTAATTATATTGTAACAGATTACACATTTGATAAATTACATATTCTCTCATAAGTAATCTGATTGATATGTAGTAATCGAATACAATTTAATTAGATTACTTTGTAATTTAACTAAACTGTAATGGAATTATTAATTAAATTACACTGCCTCTGGAACAGCATTTGTCTTATGTACCGCGGCATTATACAAAATTAACCATGGGTCTTCTATAAGCGAAATTTTATCTATCTCTAAAGAATGAACAAAACAAATAAAAAAGTCCTTAATTTATTTTTTACTAATATAATTTTATTGTTACTGGATTTTGTTTAATTCTTTATGTAAAAAATTTAATTCGTTGTGGAAAGGGATTAATTCTTTTGGAAAAGGTTTACATAATTCTTACGGGAAAAAATAGAATTAAATCTGAAAATGCTATATAAAAGGCACATCATAAAAATAATTTCTACATACATATAGTACATAAAAAATTGAAATCATAACAAAAAATTAAAAAACCAAATTCATAAAAATATTTTTTTTTTCTTAATCTTTTCTAGCTGGCGTACTAATCAACATTGAATGCAAAGCCTGGGCAAGAAATATCCACCATGATCGTTCAGAAAGAAGAGGTTCCGTCCATTTCGAGCTGATGGTTGATTAAGAAATGGCATCATTTTTAAGTTAAAAAAAAAAAAAAAACAAAAGTTCATACAACAAATTTAAACTTAATAATATATTTAGTATAAATAAATAAAAACAAAAACAAAACACTCAACAGATACATAAACGAATATATTAAATATAATAGATAAATTAAAACATAACAGCAGAAAAACACACACAAACACACACACACACACACACAGATAAAATAATAAAACAACAACAGAAAACGTAAAATTGAAAGAAATAAACAAGAAAAACAATAGCAACAAAAGTAAAATCTATCCAATATGTCCCTCTTTTCTCCCCTCTCCCCTATCTCCCGTCAGTCACAAAATTCATAAGAACAACACAGAATGAATATACACATACCCACGCACACACATTATAAAAAATTAAGTCGGAAACAAGTTAAATAAAAAAAAAAACAAAATTAACAACTACCTTACTCATATTTCAAAAAACCAAAAAAAAAATACATGTTTTAATTTACCCAGCCCTTTTCCTAGTAAAAAGTATCTAGATAAATAAAAAAAAAACAACAAAAGAAAAAAGAAAACACACTTTAAAATTTAAGTAGCGTATAAGAAAATGTAATGCAAAAATATAAGCTCCGCATAAGAAGAAAAAAAAACAAAGAACAACCAAAAAACAACTAAATAATTAAAAAAGTAAAAAATTGAAATTTAGTAAAACAAAAAAAAAAGCAGTGAAAATATATACAACATTATATAGTGAGAACAAATTACACCGAATAAGTGTTTAATAAAAGCAAATGAGAAAAAAGTATAATTCAGTTGTTAAAAAAAAAACTATTACACATTAAAATATAAAAAAAAATATTTATTATAAATAAAAAAGAAATTATATAAAAAAAAAAAAACAAACGTAAAAACGAAAAACATCAATAATGTGTACGCTATTTTAGATTGACACCAAAAACCATCAAAAACAAAACAACAATAACAGCAGTCACAGAAACACCATAAAAACACACACACACACACACATACACACACTGAGCTGTAAAGTCAGAGAAGCATGCGCTATTTTTAAATTATTATTATTTTTAAGTAAAAAGAAAAAACAAAAAAAAATTTCTATAAAATCACAAAAAAAAAATCAATAATAGCAAAACTAAATAAAATAATTTTCTTTTCTTTTTTTAAGTAGTAAACAATTAAAAATTCTAATAAATAAAAATTACGATTCATTTGTGAAAAGAAAAAAATCTAAATAAATAAATAAATGAGAAATAAATGAAAATTTCTCTAAAAGTAAAGCAGATGAACATCATTTTCAAAGCATGTTCGATATAGTGAATAAAAGTAATAATAAAAAAATAAATTTCGTATAAAACAAGTAAATAAATAAAAAATAGTAAATATTCTATAAACAAAACAAAACAACAACAACAAAAAAACTGAGTCGAGTCTATAGAGCAGGTTGCTAAACATTATAATAATAAAAAAATTATAAATAAAAAAGAACATAAAAAATTTTCAAGGAACAAATTCAAAAAAAAAAAAAAAGAAAAACAAAACACCCCCCAAGTCATAATTATAAAATTTCATTGACTATTAAAAATTTTGAAAAAATTGGTGATTAACCGGAAGAATACACATAATATAGCTACATACTACAACATTCTATATATACATAGATGTCATCGCAACGCAAAACGAGTGTGGCAGCAAAAAATGATAAAAATTTTAATATTAATTAAAAAACAAAAACCAAAAATATTTAATTAGAAAAAGAAAAACAACCAAAAAACATGAACACTAGAGAGCTAAAATTCGCGTACATCACTGAGCTACAATAATAAAATTAAAAAAAAAACTATATAAATAAAAACAAGAAAAAAATAAAAAAAAAATATAAAGTAAAATTTATTTATTTTTAAATAAAAAAAAAAAGAAGAAGAAAGAACAAAAGGTATATAAAGTAAATAAGGATATTTAATTACTAATTGTTAATTAATTTAATTATCATTAAGAAATTCCAAGTATATATGTATGAAAAAAAAATAAGTAAAAGAACCTGACTAGGAGAAAATGAAAATGAATTAAAAATAAATATTAAAAAATTATAACAAAAAAAAAGAAAACACAGAGAGAACTTTCGAATAATATTTTTAAGACAAACCAAAACAAGAAAAACAACAAATGAATAATAATAAATAATAACAAACAAATACAAACAAATAAAAATGATGATATACACGAAAGTAAAGCGGAGTGGCTGAATTTACTTAATTAAATAATTAAGTTTAGTTTTTATCCGTGAAAATAATGTTTGTAAAAAAAAATTGTTTAATTGAATATGAAGAAAATTTTTGTAATTAACAACTAATTAAATTGTGTGTAAGTGGTTGTTTTAAAATTTTTAAATGTTATGCGCTTAGGTTTTTGTGTTTTTCCATTAAAGTTTTTGTTTTTTTTTGTTTTTTTTTTTTTTTATTAATGTTTTTATTTTTAAGTATGTATTGTCAAATGTGTAAAACGCAAATCAAACTAAATATTAAATTCTATTAAAAAAAAAAGGAAAAAAAGGAAAACCGTAAGCTGAATGCCAAAACGTGATGTCAAAATTGAAAAACAAAAAATAAGTAAATTAAAAATAAAAATAAAAAGAAAAAATCTCAAATCCGATGAATAAATTTCTGTTAAGATAGGCCTTTTTGTTCTAAATTAAAATTTAAATGAAAAAAAAAAACAAGATAAATTTGTCATTCATTTGTTACCATGGTTGTGTGTATTTACTAGAATTTTATATCGTGACACAGTTTTTCTGCTGTTACTACTACATACACTACTAATGGCTGCTGCTGTTGCTGCTGCTACTATGCTGCTGAGTTACGTTTCGGGAGATTCTAAATAACTTCTTCATAGTACTAAATGAAATTAATGAAAAGAAGATTTGTTGCATGGTGGTAAGTTTTTGTTTTTTTGTTTTTTTTTTTTTTTGTAATCACACTGCTTTTAACTGACGGCCTGCAAAAATTTGTTTAAAACTTCTCAATACTAGTTGCTTGTGTGACTGAATCGATTTATAAAAATCTTCGTAAAATATAAGTGTGTGTGTTCATCATAGGTGAGATTATCTCATCGTTTCATTTTGAGAAAGAAAAAAATTAATCTCAACACACTACTACATAGATATTGTTCAACTGAGACATATATGAACTTTAATTTTTTTTATGTATCAATTAATCTCAGTTGGTGATTAGTGTAGAAGCTGAGTTATATAGACACTTGATTATGCATTTTTAATTAAAACATTCGGTGTGCTTCTTAGGCTGACATCTAAAACAAAAAATAACTCTATTTTGGACTTTATCATCATATGTGTGAGCTATTTTTCGACTTTTTGTTCTAATGGTGTATCTCGTCAGGGATTCAGATAGATTTGGTACGTTTGCATTTTGTATTAATAAAAATATTCTTCAAAACTTCTTGAAGACTGTCCAAAAAAGGACTTATTTATTTTGTATGCAGACAATGTGCAAATTTAATGTTTAGCTATCGACAAGCATTAACACGTGACATTTAAAATGAGTCTCATCATCCTTCAGACGGAGTCTTCCGGTGAGATCAGTACACATTCCAATTATAGTGATAAGGTGCTTCCTTCCTCCTTTGACAGTGGCCGATATTCGGAGACGCCTCTATGAGTTTAACAACCATACTAGAGTACTTTATAAGCTCTGCTATTCTTGATCCCTTGATCATAATACTAGGTATGATTTTGTCTCGTAGCGATCCTCTAGTATACATGTTGTGTGTTTGTCTGATACACGTACAATTATGACCCCTTTTTACTACACACATAGAGACAATCCACACGGCTGTCTATATTTTCATTGCCAGCAAATCCTTGATATCCCAAAATTCAAATCGGACTTATCCGATTGAATTTACAATAATTAGTGAAGCCACCCTTGTTTATAGTCCTCAGTATAGGCCTTATATATTAATGTTTTTTTTTTTTCATGCCAATGATTGTCATAAAAAAAAAGCTAATTTAAAACACAAATTTCATGGAGGATATGAGTTAAAATTAATTATGAGATATTTAAATAAATCAAATACTAAAATTGCAATGAAATGTTCTCTTCAAGATTGCTGGCACCTTGATATAGCGTCTATACTAATACTTGCAAACAAACGCTTTCGGTTATTCGATACTTCAGAATAGAGTTTTCCATTATTCTACTAATATGTATGGTTTGAAACCGGTTGAATCAGTCGGTTACATAAATTCTTCCAGGTATTCTGTTCCACGTAGCTAGCTGATATTTATCTTAATTATTCATTATATAGCCAGGTGTCCTATCTAGCGTAGGATACTGACCAACTAAACTGATATCATTCTATATGGCTTCACTCCATATTTTTGCATAAACTAACATAGTTTTAGGACTCTGTGCAAGATGATAATTTTTCAAATATATCTGAAAATAAGTATTGCCACACATTCGAAAAGGAAGCGTTCCACTATTCTTATCACCTCGAGCTTATTTTATATAGATTCTTGATAAATCTATATCTACATTTTTTGAAGTAATACCACAAGTGGAAGTGCCTAGTAAAGGCTGGCCATTATATCTTAAATAATCTTAACTATTCCTTCCAATAATCTTTTTCCTGTAACGTAACAATATCCTTGATATCCTGATAGCCTATTTTAAGTGCCTTTTTGTCTCCCCATAGAATGGCTTTCGACCAAAAAAAGGAGATTGTTTAATTTTCCTGCCAGCTAAATCTGCAATTTCATTATATATCATAAAACTTTTATACCTACTCATTTATATCACTACTATAACTATTACGCGTTTCTGTATTTCAAACATACACGTTGAAGAAGTTTTCCATAAATAACTGAAACGTTCGTTATTTCTAATAATGTACTTAAGTCAGTTACAAAGTTTTTTTTTTTTTTATTAATTTCTTTTACTTTTTTTTGTTTATATTTAATATTAAATTTACCACGATATAAAACACCAAAAAGTATTGTAAAATATAATTTTATTTTAAAAGAATAGATAAAAAGAAATATAATAAAAAAAAAAAGTAAAAATTATTATAAATAATAATTAGAAAAGAAAATGTGTTATTTTTTATTAGTTAAATATTGCGCATACAATATGATTTTTTTTTTTTTATTAATTTTTTAATGAATAAAAATAAATTTACAACAATTGAAAAAATATATGTGCATAAATTATGTAAAATCTCAATAAATTTGAAAACTACAAAAATGAATCACTTTGGCTGACAAAAAAAAAATGTAACTAAACAAAATTTAATTATTATTGGGCGCTTTATTGTTAATTTGTGCGCTTTCGTTTGTATATTCATATTGTTGCTGATAACAATTATAAAGAGAGAATTGAAAGAAAAACGATTTTTAGGTGATTTTAAAATATTAAATAATGTTATGTAAAAAAAAAATAAAAATAAAACAAAGAAACACACACAAAAACACAATTAGAAATAACAAATCAACTAATGATTATAAATTTGTTTCTAAATTGATATTAGTAGATATTGTTATTATACTTAAATGAAATTGAAAAACTCAGTCATTTGTAATAAGTGGAAAAGTGATTATTAAAAACATGAGTGATGAGGGTGTTGAGCATATACTTGGACTCGTAACGATTAAGGTAGCTTTTTCCTATAATAAACTGCCTTTAATGTGATTTCTTATATATTAAATAAGGATTTTGCTCTCAACCATATTTAAATAGGATGACGCTTTAGATATTGATTAAATGATATTCATGTTATACATATACATATATATCTATACCTAATACATACTACTACATAGAACAGATTGTCCAGTCAGTTGTGAGCAAAAAAAAAAACAACAGCAATTTTCTTAAGTTGGAGAAAAGTCCTATAATATTTTGGACTATTGGTCAGGTGAAAATTTGATTAATGTTAAACGATTTTACCTGTTATCAATGAATCTCATATGTATGTACCTCATGTCTGATGGTGAATTAACTAACATTAATTATTCCAATCGGTTTATTGAGATCCCAGAATAAATTGTAGAAATTCAATGCACACAAATTCCAACCGCTTACGAAAAATGAAGGAAAATTAGACTTATTTTTAATCAATTTGACAGACCTTTACAATTTATCAGTTTTTGGAAAATGAACCGCTAACAGGTTAACGGTTATATATGCTGCAATCGGTTTTCACAAAATTGTAAAAGATATATTATAATTGACAGACCTTTACAATTTATCAGTTTTTGGAAAATGAACCGCTAACAGGTTAACGGTTATATATGCTGCAATCGGTTTTCACAAAATTGTAGAAGATATATTATATCTATATATATATATATATATATATATATATATATATCAGTTCAGAGAACTGTAATGTATCATCACAACATATTTTCTGCTTCTAACCGAGGTAGGTTTTGATTTAAAACAAACCGATTCAAAAAGTCAACCGCACCGATTTTTCAATGCATCAAATTCAAACTAATTACGATACTTTGAATTATGGTAGTTTCAACTATGTAACTATCTCCTATTCAGTAAAAATAAATTGATGATAGATAGAAAATGAACCGTTAACCGATTGAGATCATTTTTTAAATCCAAAATCAAAGAATTTAAAATAAAGACCAGTAGTCTTGTTTAAATCGACCATATTGTGTGTTAAGCAGCACATCATAGCCTAGTCTATATTACAATTTATACGGAATTTACAGGGGTAGGAAGGATATAGTTTTCATCCTCCTAACTCATTTTGAGCCCAGCACATAGGCTCTAGTGTCTAGAAAGCACAGACACATGTATTTTTCTAAGCCAGAAAATTGTGGAAGCCAAACCATCCAAGACAAATAAAGCTTTACTAAAGAACTTTCTATAAGTGGATTATTCATATATATAGCCCACAGAGCTCTGATGCAGGATTAAGCTGAACTAAGCTACAAGCTATGCTTAATATACTGAAACTTATAAACCATTTACACAAACAACGACTAGTCACAGTTGGGTAGTTTTAATGGTTCTTCTAACTAGAGCGTCAAAAGTTATCAATCCGGTGATGAGAAATTTTTACAGCTAACCCGATTTGAGGATATTTTCTTGTATTTTAACCTCAAATTAATCGAAAGTGGTTTGAGTAATTCTTTTCATTAACCTTTTTTTTTTCTTCTTTTCCTACATCCCTAGGTCGCCCGGATGAGCGAAGACGTTGTTAAAAATAAACTTTGATTTGAACATTTATTTATACCCGAAATTTGTATACACCCAAAGCATGGTCAAAAAACTTACTTTGTTTTTTTTTTATAGCATTCATAATATGTTTATTTACATTAACCCCTAACCTTAAATTTGTTCACAAATTTGTGTCCCATCGATCTAAATCGATGATAAACGAAAGTCGGCTGGTATTAAACTCCCTCACTGGACTGGTTAGGTTAATTCTCGTAGAACCTGATTAAATTGGTTATTCTCTGGATAACACTTCGGTTAATATTCTATTATTGAACCTGAACTGAACTCTATTATGATGAAAGGACTATGATAGAAATTCCAACTGTATAGGTTACATATATTAACTTAATTCTTCTTCAGTTGGATGCTAGTAGGAAACTAAGATTCTCAGTAGTTCTGTTCAGACTGAACTATGCAAAATCTAAAAACTAACTTACACAAGTGAAAAATTAAAAAAAAAACAAAAACAGATTAAATAGAATGTAAATAAATTTTTTTTTTATCTTAAAAATCAAAAGAGATCTGCATTCATTCCACCCTCCATTCGAATTGATCATCTCATCTCCCTCATGAGTCCCGATTCGAATGGTAAAAGGTCCAAATTCTATCGAAAAACAAAAAAAAACAAAATACTAATGTCAAATTGATGAAACTTTTTTCATTTCAATAAAATCTCAAAATATCGCAGTCTCTGTATGGATACTTCTCTAAATATCATAACAGAAAATTAATGGGAATCCAAAGCCAGGATAATCACTGCAAACTTCGTAGGAACTCTTTCAAGTAAATAAACATTATTTGGCATATTACATACTTGGAAGAGATACTTACAAAAAAAAAAAAAAACCCCTGAGTCTCATGTCTGATTAGATATTTCTTACACAAAGCTACCCCTCAACTTAGGACTAAAATGATAGCTAAATTGCTAAATATCAAATCATTTTAAAGAGAACTGAGCTCCGAAATTCCAAAATAAAATTGTGTAATGTTTCAAAATAAATCATAGCGACTATGATGAATAAATTAAAAATGTATCTTCACAAGTTTTCAGTTTTATAATACACTTCATACAAAACCAATTTTTACATTCAGTATTTACATTAGAAAATATATTTTAGTGCCAAATTTTGGACTGAAAATCCAAAGAAATATAATTAATAGAAAAGCGTGCGTGCCCTATATATACTGCCCAAGAGGAGCCTTTTAAACATACTCCAAAGCTTTGATTATATTGATGAAAATATTGCACATCATCTTTAACATTGGTGAAATTCTTCTAATAAGTTTTGTTTTATAATTTTAATACAAAACTATCTACCCGAAAGTATCAGCAGCATAAACACACACTATAAATTTTATAGTTAAAACCATCATTCGAAATTATCAATCAATTCTTTTTATTTTTTTTTTTGTTTTAAATATTACACTTTGGGTATAATATTTATAAATGAAATAAAAAACAAAACAAAAATAGAAAAATCATATGTTATACTTCTTTCATGAAAGGTCTACATTAGGAAGGAAAACAATACAGCCTAAAAAGCGAAAAATAAAACAGCAACACCAGCAACAATATAACAAGTGAAAAAAAAATATATATATCAAATGCGGTCTATGTCAAAATGAGTAATACAAACAAAAACAAAAAGCATTCAATAAAAATTCAAAGAAAACAAAACAAAAAATAAATAAAACAATAAAATCTTAAGGCCTCTCATTAAAAAATAAAAATTTAAGTATAAAAAAAAAAACAAAAAAATACTGAGAATAACCAAAGTAAAATGTGAAGAAAAGAAAAACATCAAGCAAATGCGATAAAATAATTAATAAATAAATGAATTTGTCGTTTGCATTATTTAATTTTAAATACAAAGAAGAAAAAAAATGTATTTCCATTCACTGCCCAGATTAAATAAAAGAAAATAACATAATAAAAAATAAAATGTTAAAGTAAAACAATGTAAGCAAAAAATAATTTGCTTAAATGAAAAAAAAAAGAAAAATTAAAGCCTACTGGAAATAAAAATAATTACTAGAATGGCGCGGCGAAAATACACAAGATGAAAATAAATGTTAAAAAAAAAACAAAATATTTGTTTTGTTATCGTAGAGTACTCAGGCCCACAAATGCAATGCTTTTAGTTTGTTTTTGTGCATTATAAATAGTTAAAAAAAAGAAAACAGAGTACGCCTTTCGGTTCACATTTCTGTAATAGTTTTTAATAATATTAAATAATAATAATAATTAAAAAAAAAAGAAAAACATCATCATTCTAAAAATGTCTAAAGAAAGAAAAAAAAACAAAAAAAATTATTAAACAAATATTAAATTTCCATAAAAGTAAACAAGGGCGAATGTTATTAGAGAATCTAATTATTAAAAAAAAGAAAAACAGAAAAAAAAGAAAAAAATTAATAATTTAAAAAATAAGTAAATTAAAATAATAAATTTCTACAAGAGGATTATAACAATTTTGAAGAAAAAAGAAAAAAAAAACAAAATGAAAAACCCAAAAAACAACAAAATACTGCTGTAAATGTAAATGAGAAACGAATAAAAAATTAGTTAATAACGAATATATCATCTTTATTTACGTTTTACTTCTTATATTGTATGCTAATATTTTTTATTTTATTAATTTTTCTTATTTCCTTTATTTTGAAAATGTTTGATAATTTTTTTCTTCTTCTTCTCAAAATTACCAGAAAATTTCAAACCAGAACGAACGTATTCAACAGAAAAAAAAAAACAAAAACAAAAAAACTTTTCAAAACAATAAACATTCTCATGCTTAAAAATCAGACTAGAGAGTCAACAACCATCAATTGTAGTTGGATATAAATGAAAAAAAAAAAAAAAACAGAAAGGATAAACAAAAAACAAAATTGCAAAGTGTAACCCAAAAATGAACATAAAGTTGTTGAACTTTATAAACGAGATAAGAAAGTAAAACAACAAGAATAAAAAGAAAATTTGTCAAACAACATTTATGTGTGTGTGTAAAGTAAAAGTGAAAGGAAATTGTAAGAATTTTGTTTAAAATAAAAGAAAAAACAAACAACTGAGCAATAAAAAGGCGACAAAAAAAATATGAAAATTTAATTAAAAATTAATGAAATGGTTAAAAACACAAAATCCAATTTACATAATAAAAAAAAAACAAAAAAAAAACAAATTCTTGAAGCTAACCACCCATTGATCTATTTGAGACATACATACATACATACGAAGTATATATTAAAATAGATATGTGAACAAGGCGAAACACAAGAGATTTATATTATATTTATTAATTAATTATTATTATTAATTCTTGTAATTATTATATTAATTGATTATTGATAATATTGTTAAATTCATTTCGATATGATGAGAGAGATATTTATAAAAAACAAAAAAATTTATCAGTTTAAGACGACAAAAGAGGATAAGATTCTTTTTTTTCCTATGCCACCATCATTCAATTCTATGTTAGAGATTGTTTAAATGAAAAGGAAATTATTGAGAAATAAATGAATAAAAATTTAAAAAAAAAAAAAACTTTTGTGTTTTATTTCACATTTTTTATCAATTTTGTGGTGCAGATGGAGGTGTGTTGATGGTGGTGGAGGTGAATGTTGTGAAGGTGATGATGGTGGCGATGGTCGACGTGTTTTGAAAGTTCTGTATGAATATGTAAAAAAAAGAAAAGGTAATGAAAAAATTAAACAAGGAAATCTCTAGTGCTACAGTTTTTAAAGTAATGTCTTTGAAGCATTTTTAAATAAAATAAAAAAGAAAAATTTAATCCAGATCAGTGATATGCGTTTACGCGTGTGATGAGATAATCGACATATTTGTGTAAAGTATATACAGAGTATGTAGATCATAGTTTCTTTTTTGCAGTTCGAAAAAATAATCAGCATTCATTTTAAATGCTTATATTAAATTTAAGAATCCGTACAACTACGTAAAGGCTGATTCACACCATCGCACAGTGTTTCGTCTAGTACAAGCTAGCGGGACAAAATTATTTTTTTAAGTTATTTTGATTGTTTGTGTATATTGCAGGTATACTCCGCTATTTTAACAGAAAAAGAGGGGAAACCTCCATACTGAAAGGTGTGTAGACCCTACATCCGCGATGGGCACACCATTTATCACGATGGGTCACCATTCACGAATGAAGGTGGTTGCGCTGTGAGTAGCTACCTCTGCTATCCTTTCATGGGATTACAGGCGTGAGTGTATTTTTTTTATAAATAGGGTTTGAGGGATTGAAATATAAACATTTTTTAAAATTGTTTCACTTTTTAATAAGTATTTACATTTTTATATTTACACAATTAAATTAAACTAAAAAACAACACAAAAATTACGAGGTAATTACAATTGATGTCTACAATATTAACATTACATAACTAAAACACTTAAAGTAAAAACTATAACTAGGTGATAATATAGTACAATTACAATTTTTAATGATCGCCTTCAGATGATTCTTCCCCATTACTCTCCCATTCAGTAGAGTCTGACAACAAATAATCATCCTCATTAATTTCGTAATGGGTTGATGTCCTAGTTGGTATGGAAGGTGGGACAATCAACTGCAGAACCTCCGCTGGCAAAGTCGTAATTTTCTTTCGCGGTATTTCTCTTAGTGTGTTAATTACAGGATCGGACGTAATCAGGAGCATCCTCAAAAGATCTGTATTCGTGGCAATACGTGATCTCTTTCTGGTGTGTCGCTCACGGAATCTACGGCAATCTTTATGTCTTGCTTCCTGGGCTTCTTCGGTAAGCTGCCCAATTGGAAGGAGGCAAGATTGAATTACTTCCGCACTGTGTACTAGAATCTTGTGGACAGTAACGGGCATGGAGTACCACGAATACAGATCAAGGTATAATTTTCGTGTTTCAACGCAATACTTTTTGAAATCCGAAAAATTTATGTCATATCCCGATGATAACGTTCTTAAAATTACATGAAATCTTTTAATGAGCATTACGTCCAATCCTGTAATTTCGCTGCTTAATTCAGCATTAGAAAAAAATCTACGTGCTGTGTTTCCATCATTCGAGTTACCATACCCAGGTTTTGGTTTATCTACTATAAGACCCATGCGATGTTTGAACTCCTTTTGGGTCTCTTGTGAGCGTTGCTTCACAATAGCTTTATCGTTGTCTCCTCTAACTTGCCACTTTTTTATATCTAAACGATAGCTTATGTGAAGCATACATTCAAAAGTACGGATCCATGCATGTAAAGTAGATAATCCAAATCCAAAGCGCTCTTCGTTGCTGGGAAAGTTCCTCGATTCCTCGTTCATAGTTGACGGAGTTACATCGCAAATATAACACTTCTGTGTTGAACGCGTATCCGTTAAAGCGTTACACACTTTACCATCAGTGTGTAACTGAGATTTGAGATCCATCAACGTTACATAATTTTGGAAGAAGATGACTTATTTCATCTAACACCTTAGTCGTTTCTTCTTTCGTAAACTTATTTGTCTCCTTGGCGAAAATAAATTTGATAGGACGGCAATATAAGGTTGAGGAAGGTCGTGGGTTTTGCCAGATCACAGTTTCGCCGTCAAGCAGTCTCAAGGGCACAAATGAGTATACGAACAGGAATTCATCTGTAGCGCTGGTGTTCTCAAATCTCTGCTTATACGCGTCGCAATAATGTTAGCGATAATCATACTGATAAACTAGCGACACAATTCCTTTCACAACAAACGTGATACCGCCCAGCAATAGTTACATGCATATTCCTGAACCAAATAAAGACATTTGGGAAAAATCTGAACATGGGACAAATTAGAATTTCCCAAATGTATTGGCTAGTATCGATGGTGGACATGCTACGATTATGTCAACTGGTTCGTCTTATATTTGAAAAAGTTTGTCTTATTGACCATCGTTGGTATTGAATATAAATTTATATACATCGACGTTGAAAGATATGAAAAAAATAGTGACGTAGGTATTTTAATTGTTTCGTATATAAAGATGAAATTTAAATACGGTTTGTTCGAAGAATACCACCAAATATTTTCCTGATCAATATCAAAGAACACCTCCATATCTCGATTTTCGTTAAATGATTCCCATTAAAATCTTACTTCCTGCGTTCTTTCGCAGCAAGGTATCCTCGAAAAGAACCTCAGAAAGAAGATCAGTAAAATACTTAAATTTACACAGCCTTATAAGTAAGATAATTAGAAACGTGTTTGGAAAATGGAGAATTTTTGTCAATCCTACTGCAACACAGCCTGAAACAACTATTAACAAAGCCCCATACGCTCTTCATATTTTTTTTTTTACAAACCGCAAATGAGAACGATAATTATTACACTCAACATTTAGAGTCCTCTCAATACAAAATTGGGGGGTTTTATAAATTTTGAAGTTAATGGAAGAAGACAAACGGAAGAAATTTTCCATATCCAACAACGTGTTTTTGTACTTGCAGTATAACCTACGTACGTAAAGTTAGCACTGCAACTTCGCCTGATTTAACTTGGAACTATCTCATAATTTGTCACTGATTTGTCGTGAAAAACATAAATTTATTGTGTCCTTAGAAAAAATCACACAAGAAATTTATGTTTTTCACGACAAATTCCAATATGTGAAATTTTCCAATCCGATAAGGTTTGGCCGAGTTCTAGTGAGTTGCGATGTTAACTTGATGTAAACTTAATACCACATCCAGTTTCCTTTAGAAAAATGAAAAAAAGGATACGACAAATTATGGTTTTCACGACAAATTAACGACAATTACGTGATAGTAGTTCCGAGTCAAATGGGGCGAACTTGCGTTGCTAACTTTACGTACGTATATAACCTCACTTCGTTTAACACTTCCCACTTATATTCTAGGCAAGATTTAACCTCTAGGGAAGAACACGATAAATTAACTCTGGTCGCGATGTCCGCAGGGTCGCTGTGGGCAAGTCGCCAATACTCTTAAGCTAACCCGTAGATATTCAACTCCTTGGCAATATCAACTACCCCACTTTGTCTTTTTGCTACTATTTTTATAATGTTTTAAATTCAGATCATATAAAATTGGTACAATTTTAATTAATTTTTCAACACCCACTTGAATTTGCACTATCCATTTTGATCTCACAGGTCGCTGGTCAAACGCTGCAGAAATTCTTTGAATCGCGGTGATCTATCGCGTTGGTGTGAGCGTTTACATTGAAAACTATGTGTAGCGATCTATCGCTGTCGCTTCGTTATCGCTATAGCTACGTTATTGCAATCGGGGCGGTGTGAATCGGTCTTTAAATGTTCCCAATGAATTAACAAGTAATTCCCGGAAGCTAATGACACTATTTCCTGTGGTCGTCGTAAATCGTTTCTTGGAAGGAAGGAGGAACCCCAGGCAAAAATTAACGGAGTAGGCTGCCTCAAAAATCGGAGTAGATTTGAAAAAATGGAGTAGAATCAAAAATAACACTTTTCAACGAAAACTTTTATTAAAAACAAAAAAAAACGTATCAAAATATAATGAAATACCCGTAATTACAGGTAAAAAAGAAAAAAGAAACATTCAAACAGCAAAAAAATGTATATAGGGCGATATTTGTCACGTGTTCGTCATTCTTGAGTGAACTCTATTGAAGAAAAGATAACAATTCATAGTTCTGATATGCGTTCGTGTCATAATATTGGACAGCATGTTTATGTATGGAGAAAAAGCTTTCATGTGTGGCACAGCAAGTATACAACAGGTTCGCCGTGTAGGGGCCAATTTAACTACTTTACCTTTACTTCAATAGAGTTTACTCAAGATTCAAGAATGACGAATGCGTGACAAATATCGCCCTACACGGTAAAATACGTTGTCAAACACATAGCCCTGCCCCTAAAAATCGAACTAACTTAATTTTGTCCTACTCGAGTTGGCCAACATGTGTGATCGTGTATGGGCATCTTAACGGGAACTGCAGAGATAAGAAAGTGACGAAGAATTCCAAAAAGAGGTGGAATTTGTCGAAAAGGATATGATATTGTTACGTGCAATAGAAAGAGACAACTGGTGACATCTACTGGCAATGGATAGTAAACAACTTCAGGTTCGGAGAATCGATGACGGAACCTTCGGGAAGGTTCAGGAATAGAATGAATAGAACAGTCAAGAAGCTTCTGGAATAGAACACTCGAGAATAATCTGGAGAGTTTCTAGGGTATAAACATAAAAGTTGTCATAGCCAGACGTGCGAAAGTGTTGTAATTAGATTGCGATAATTGAAAGTACAGTATTAAGCGATAATTAAAGTGTAGTTGATTATTTGAAAGTTTGTGAATTGTATAAGATTAGAGTGAAATAAAGAACTTGTATATTAACTATTTAATATTGTCTTTTAAATAACGAACCAAGAGCCACGCTCGCAACAATATGTTGCATCAAAACCAGGATACCGATTTGCTAAAGATTTGGTTCACGTGAATGAAGTGGACAATTCTCAAGCGAGATCTGGATTTTTTTTGTTTTTTAAATTATAGATGATGAGTTCGATGATGTTATTTGGTCAAAGAAATACGCTGCTACATGAAATATGCCTGAAAATTCTGCCTCAAATGATATGAAGGAATCTTACTCCTAAATGAATACCCGCTAACATCATGATTCGAAAATGATTTGCTAGTAAATCTTTGGCTAAAACTTCGAGAACGAACTCGATACCGAAAGGAAAACAGATTACCAGCGTAGTAAAAGGAACATGATTCTCAACTATCAACTCGAAATACTCTCTCGATACATGATAGTTATAGATCTACGTGCTTATGAGTGTTAACCTATTCTGCTATAAAAGTTGTAACTTAATTGCGGAGGTAGGTAGGATACCATTAAGATCAGGTTTAAGCTCAGTTTTTCGTGAGTTTGAGCCGCGTTGTTAGTCCGTTTGTAGTTAATAGATATTATTTGAGGCAGAGATTACTCTGTTAGTAGCATCTCTGGAATACTTTCAGTCGGTCTTGTCGCTCGTATAGTAGGCTAAGTAGTTCCCCACACTCATTAAATATGTGCTGCGCAGGGAGTGGTGCGCCCCTGCAGAAGGTGTAGGATAGTGTCGGTTGCTCTTCACAAATGTTGTTTTATGGACAGAAAGTGCTCCAGCCTGATTTTGGTCATCGGCAAAATTGAGTAGAGATGATGACATGCGCGTCTCGCTCATATCTGGGCGTTTGTCAGCTTTTGAAAGCGCGATGGCCTGATTTAACAAGAAATGATCTTGCAAAACGATTGCAGAATTGGAAAATAGGAGTAGGAAGAAGAAATCAAGAATGGCTGGTTGTGTTTGAAAGAAAAAAGAAAAACAAAATCTGAAAATGATAAGAGTTGCGAAATGCAATGGAATAAGTATTGCGAAATTTTTCCCTGTAACTAGTGAAAAGAATCTGAATCTATGAGTTTGTTGTAAATGTAAAGTTTATGGAAAAGAAAGGAAGTTTATTCATGGAAGGGAAAGAAGAAAACACAAGCTAATAGAAAGATTGAAACAATTTTGTTGAATGAAAAAGTTTTAAGGTGAAAAGAAACACTGGCTAATTTCAAAATGTAAAATAATTCAATATTTATTTTTATCACAATATTTTCTTAAAACTATACAATTCAGGTATTTACTTTCATAAAATTCAACTCTACATAATTCAAAATTCATTTTACTAATTCTCTACATTTATTAAATTCAAAATTTCTACTACGACGTTCGGGGACTCCACTGGCGTTTTATTTCTCAATCTGTGGATTGGAGAAGGAGAAAAATGATTATTTTATCAAAACAAAAGAAGTGGGGTTATGTGGATAGAATGATCATACAGGCATTGAGCGGAGTCAAAGAAAACTTCCAGTGTAGGATCCTGAAAGAAGGTTGCCCGATTTGGTGTACTTTTGGACCTGTATTTGAAATTATTATGAAAACGCCGTGTACAAAATATTAACTCCGCACATCGATGCCCTCTCAGGCAGCTTCCAAGTATATAGAGAATCGCCAAAATTTTGTATTGTAACACCAAGAAGATCCATGCAATCACCAAAGGTATTTATAATCATAAAAAGCCCTAAATCATTTGCAAAAAGGCGGCAGTTAGCAAATGTGAAACAGGATATAATATCGTTGATGAAAAGAGCATAACAGGACTCAAATGGCTGTTTTGAGGTACGGTTCTCCAGATTCCACTTGAATGGCCTGAAAGTTACAAGGACCAACGAAGTACGAACCAAGCCTACTCACGCACAGAACAGCGCATGCGAAATAATCGCAATACACCAGAAAACATAGAAATGCATCGGCGCAAGTTCTGGGTGGGACACATATTTAGAAAATTTCTCAGCTGAAGTAGGAACACCGCGAAATATGTACTTCGGAGTGGCACTTCTTTACATGATTTATATTCTTTGCTCTAACAACTTAGGAATTGGATAAAGTTTTGGAACAGGACGATATTTGCCTATCATAATGTTTAGAGCTGCTTTTGAAAATAGGTGTAATAAAAGAAATTTTCCATTGTTCAAGAAAATATTCAGAAGGCAGAGATGAATTGTAAATAAAAGTTAAAGGAGGAAAAAGTGAAGAAGCACACATTTTCAAAAGTCCGGTGGCTTACACGGAGAGAAAAATAAAAATTCATAACAAACGCACGTCGCGTTTAAAATGCATATTCGATTGAATTCGTTTCATTCAACTACTTTTCTATCAAATCAAACGATAACATATTGAAATTGAAAGATTTTCCAAAAACGCGTAAACGTCTGCGCGTTTAAAAAAGGCTTTCAATTTAACAATTCACTTTGAAATGAGAAAATAATTCGTATTGAATACTTTGACATTCAGTATGATAGCTAAATGCATTTGGATTTTCAATAACCTGTCTGTTGTTCGTTTTGAAAGCAAAACGCCTTCACTTTGATCGTCAACAGAGTTAAATTTAGTATTATTTTTGTAGCTGTACTTCAGTTCGTTCACACTTCGAGTCTGGAGTCTACTTTTCGCAACTTAAAAGTTTTCTTTTAATTTTGGTTGAATTTGGCTGAATTTGGAATAGAGTACATTAACAAAACGCACACTGTCGAATTTTATCCCAGTTCTCATTAGAATTATAGCAGAATTTCAGGCAAAATTGAAATTGTGGCAGAAACAAAATTTGGTTCAGTTGTGAGTATGTATGTGATTTTTTGGAACTTAGATATTGTGTATTTCTTCGTCAAAAGATTACAGCCGGATGTTCGAACTGATGACACCGGGTGTGCCTCTGCCATTAGTTGATTTAATCAGTTACCATCAAACTCCTTCATCTTAAACATATTTTTAGTGAAATACTTATATATAATGTACATTAGTTTGATAAGTGAAATTTTTATCATAAATAAACAAGTTTTCAATTAGAACTCGACAATCTCCAATTTTTTTATTGAAATGAACGCAGGATTGTTTGATGTTAATATTTTCAAACGTCTTGAACGTGTATAAAATTCAATCTGCATGAGTAAAATGTTCCATTTCTTGAACATTTTATATGTTTGAAATGAACGCAGGTCGTTTGATGTGAATATTTTTACAATCAGGATACATGCGTTCAATACGAACGTTTGCTAATTGTTAAAACAAACGTTAAGCGCCATTGGCGCCGTTTTAAACTCGAAAGCGTTTGGTTTAAACAATCATTTCGTTCAACTTGACATATTCATTTTTCTCCGTGTATATGATTGAACATTTACATGGTATTCATTCAGGACCATGGCACGGGGTTGAAGACATTCACTTCTTCACCGAGTTAAGTACTATAAACTCATTGCACGCAACATAATACTCAGCCGCATGTATACAATATAATTAAAATAGTCTCAGCATACAGTATACACAACATATGGAAAGTAATCAATAAATTTACCTGTTTTGATTTGTTCATTAAGCTTTAAATTAATAATTTAGTTTTAATATTATTAATTTTGTAGGGGAAATAATGTAGGCTCCTCCAATATAAAAGTTTATTATATAACATGAATGAAAGTTTGATTTTCCTGCATAATAAAAGACTCATTCTCTAGCACCATAATTTACGTTAGGTAATTTATTTAAAAACAAAATTACTTGTTTTTATTTATTTTTTATTGTTGTTATAAATAATATAATACGCCTTAATGGATTAAGCAAGTAACCTTGCCTATAAAAACGTACCTAATCAGTACAAATTCAGTTTAAAACGGCTGCTGAAGAAAAGAATGATATTCGTAGAGCAAGGGAAATAAAAAATTTAAATTAAATTAAAATATTCCAAAAGTATGGAAAACATCTACCGAAAAGTTTTTTTATTAATAATATCATTTTGTGATGGGAATTTTGTGAATGGACAATTAATCATTAATCAATCAAACGCTAATTCCAATATATCTCCGTTGTCTGGAGCAACAATTGCAGCTATTGAAAATTTCTACTCAAAATCTTATGTTGATATTATTTTTGAAATGAACTCAAGAGGAAATCACCAATTTCAAAATTCGATATTTGACGAGATAATTCCTCAATTAAAGCATGATATTCCGTTCTATTTGAAAACACGCGATGTGAAATTAACAAGTAGAACTAAAAACAAATTACTTGTTGTGTCACTAGTAGAGAACATCAAGGATTTAAGGTTGGTTGAAGATTCGCTTTTCGTTTTGTTAATTAAATTTTACTAAAGAGAGTTTATTTTTTACCAATTAAGCTTATTAACCCGCAATCCGCAAGAGGATAGAAGAAATTATTTCCTTCTTATCTATACTGGACATTCTAAGGATTACAGGAAGATCACTAGATACATGTTTATGTATTGCTTGCACTGGAAAATACTAAATATAAATTTCCTTGTACAACTCGAAGATGAAGTGAAATTCTTTACTTATTTTCCATTCAGAGGTCGATATTGTAACAGTACTACACCAACAATTATAAATATTTTTAATGGACAGACTTTATTGAGTAAAACAAGCATATTTCCTTCGAAATTATCCAATATGAACGGATGTCGATTAAGGATTGCTGTTATCAATTCTCCGGACAGAAAATCTCTTCAAACCGTTCAAAAACTCGACAAAGTGGAGGAGTTTTTGTTGCAAATGCTATCTAAGAGATTAAATTTTACCATATCAATGAGTAGCCCATCAATTGAGCTTTCAGTCAAAGATGCACTAGCAATGGTAATTTTAGAGAATATTTGTGAAAATAAAATTTTAATAATATATTTGGTAGATTTCTAATAGATCAGCAGCACTGGCTATAGGACGACTTATTGCCGTCAAGGAGACGAGTAACAATTATACCACTCAATCAACGCCTTATTGTCATATACCAATTTTGGCAGTTCTTTTACAAGGAAGTAAGCTAAGCTCCTTTGAACGTCTGATAAAACCTTTTCAAAATTACCTTTGGCTTAGTTTAGGATTAACCATAATGTTAGGATCCATTGCGATAATCTTAATTACAAAAATCGGAAGTGAAAATCTTCAAAACTTTGTATTTGGTGACAGAAATCGAATTGCAATTTTTAATATGTGGAAAATTTTATGTGGCGATAGCTTAACTAGACTTCCACGAAGAAATTTCGCTCGATATCTTCTTATGCTCTGGATAATATTCACCTTCATTATCAGAAGGTCTTATGAAGGTCAATCATATTCGGTTTTAATGGATTCTAAGATAAGAACAAACTATAGAAACGTAGATGATTTAAGACGGGATAATTTTACATTTTTCATTACATCCAACATTTTTAAAATCGTAAAAAATACTTTTCCTAATAATTCAAATTTAATTGAAATATTCGATCTGCAGCAAACAATAGACAGCCAATTAGGAAAAAAAGAAAAAATTGCCTTTTTAAGTTTACAACCAAATTTTTTTACCATAAATATTTCACAGGAAAAAACACATTTAATACTTCTAGCTAAGCGATTTATGTATGTATCGATGTGCATTAATTTTAAAATGAATTCAAACCTAAAATATTTAGTAGATGAAGAAATTAATCGATACCAGCAGGCAGGTTTATTCAATATTTGGAAATCGATTATGTTGCGAAACATTAGAAAAAACCCGCACTTTATTGAACATAAGCAAAATTTTGTGGATTCTTATGTTTTTCGTGGAATATTACGAGTTTTTCTTACAATTTTAATTATTCCCGCTGTCGTTTTAATATTGGAAGTACTTTCGATAAGGTATTCACGTGTTAAGAGATTTTGTGATTTTTTTACGTATTGAATTTTTTTTACCTCAAGTTTTTCGAATACGAATGAATTATTTTGAAATATCTTGTCTCATTAGAGACGCGCGATCAGATTAAAAAAAACAAACGGGCGAGACGGTTGCTTTTTTTTCATGTATTTAATAATTTAATTTAGAATCGTACAAATAAAAATCACAAAAATTCTTCTATTCCACGAATGAATTACATACTTCAAAATTGTTTAAGTCAAAATTAAAGAAAATATTTATCAGATAAAAATAGCTAATGCACATGTGGAATAAATTTAAACTTTTTTCATTTTCTTTTCAATCAAAAAAAAAATAGAAAATTCATGTACAATTAACAAACGCAGCACCATCTAGTTTTCAGGATATAAAAGAAGTGAATATAATAAATATTTTTATGTTTTTTTGACAAATTTAGAAGTTCTACAAAATAATAGCAAAAAAAAAAATAAGTTGTGCATATAATAAGACGACTTTAATTTTTTACAATAAATACACGTTTGAGAGAGCAGCACTAAAATAAAAATCTTTTTCTTCTACCGGTAAAAGTTATATACCTTTGTGGCGATGCGTCTGTGTCAGTTCGATCATTTCCAAACTCTTGTCAAACCACCATGTAAACCGGGTAACGTACATTCCAATATTCACGCTAGTAATATCTTGCTGAACATAGAAAGCCGTAGCTAGATAAGTTTGGGTTAATTGGTAAGAGAAGAAAAAACAAAACAATGAAAAATTAATTATTGTTGAGATGTCATTCAGTAAACAACTTGGTACGATACATTTTGTGAACGAGTTGTTATGGTCGTAGCATAATGTATATAGCAATATGCTACACGTGCTGTAGCGTGTATATCGGCTGCTGTCCACAGCAAAAAGCGAACGCACCTAACCGAGAGAATTGCATTTCCTCACGTTCAGGCGCCATGTCGAGGTGACAGTGAAAAAGGAAAGGAAGAAGAAGATTGAAAGGTTTTTTTTTTGGGTGATGACAAGCGGCAGGTTATTTCGGGAACTCCCCACACTCTCCGCCACCCTTAGCCGAGGTGCTAGCGTGCCGCCCTGTGCTATCGCTGTCATCGAGTGATCTGTCAGCTCATGCTGACAGTTTGGACTTCACGTCCTGACCAATCACACTCAACATACTTCCATAACAGAGTACAAGCCAGTACCAAAATAAAAATAAGATCAAGACAATAAAAATAAACTAGCTGCAACACAGCAATAAAACCTGTGCAGATTTTTCTAATTAATGGGACTATATTTTAATGCCTTCGTTAGATAAATCTTATTTCAAGAAACCTTCGTTTTAGCTCGCAACACAACTAAGGACGTCTCTTAGTGAAGCCCGTGATGTGTTATTAAGAACAACTGTAATAAAGTTCGGCCGATTCGTCAAGTCTCCGTATTCAATGTTGCTGACCGTAAGACGTGCCGTCACTCCTGTTTCTCAAGAGAAGTGGCGCAGATCCCTCGCCCACTGCCTACGCCAGGTTTCTATAGGGATAACCGAGTGCAACAACTGTATCTCAGCCTCAACCTGTCCTTTACCTGGGGACTTGTATTTATACTTTTAAATAACCTTTCTTTGTAGTAATCGAAATCCTGGCATCTTATCCCCTTATTGCTTAGACCTTCCGCAAGCTATTCATTATATGAAGACCCTGTCCAAATGGCTTCAATCAACTGAAATCGACTCCTTAAGCATGGTTTTCACAAGCGAACTTAAGACTTAAACACAATTCCGACGACAGACGACAAACGACGACGATATATCGCTGTCAAACTTCTAAAAACACAGCATCTTATGCGAATGCACCAAATTGCAACGACCGATGTTGAGCGATCGACGACATTATCGCAGGGATTGATCAGTTTCTAATTTTGCCGTCGTCGCTGCAGTCCTACCAACAAAATTAACCGAATGAAATGGTTGTGGCATTCACTTTTGTCTTTTTCAGGTGGTAGTACGCCGCGGTAATTTTAAAATAATGAGCTTTGAGGAAAAATTGATCGAGGAAATGCGAAATACATAAAATAATTTATAGTTTACAAGATAGGCAAGACAAGTGGACAAAAAAGACATGGGTTGGATGGATATTTTAAAGAGTTTAATTTACTTAATTTTCTCATTTTCAGTTTTTTTCCACACTTTGGTTCATTGCATTTTTTTCAATATAATATAAAATATTCTTGATAAAAACCTCCTTTTAAAACGCTCGAAACATTTAACAAATGAAATTTCAACATCTTCTTCTTTCACAATCGTCGCTCATCGCCTGTCGTTGCAATTGTGTTCCAAATTTTTCGACTGCCTGTTTCGCAGCGAATTTTTCGCTGTCGTCTGTCGTTCTGTCGCTCTGTCGTCGGAATTGTGTTTAAGCCTTTACTATCCCAAGTAACCTCGTTTTCAGTCCCTCGCCTCCTATTGACATACCCACTAGTTTACTTGCGCCAGTATGAAAACAAGTTCCACTCACTTCAACTTTTAACGAAGTGAACCTGAGAATTAGGAGGAGAGTCTACAGTTTATAGTTTTTATAAAAAAAAAAGTTATAATGTTAGTGAAATTTTTGCAAAAAAATAGAGATAAAAGTAAAAAAAAAAAAAGATAACAAAATCCGAAATTTTTAATTTAGACCACAATAACTTTTGATATAAAATGTGTACGGGACTGCTTGAGCAGTCGCTGGAAAGCCCATGAAGTTCTTGATACATTCAGCCTAAAACGGCACACACTGTACCGCACACACTGTACCTTTTGTAAAAACCTAGCATACTTAATCACTCTGTAACCCCCAAACGATCGATATGCCATACAATTTTTTGTTGGTCTAGGTGAGTACTATTATCTTCCGCTCTCTGGACCACCATAGAGGAAACACCCTGTATTATGAATAAAGCTAAAATGAAAGCCCTAATGGCAGACTTGGTTAATCTCATACATAAGCATAATAAAATAACATAAAGGAACCCAAGAATGCTATAATAAACCAAAAATATAATTGTAAATGAAGAATACTATATATATCACTACAATGAATTTCCGTAACGAAACATCTTGAAACTACATTAATGAAAAACACAGAATTTATAATACCAACAATAAAAGATCTGTGATAGATCCATTATGAGACTTAAATAAATAAAAGTCTTCTATAACTATTATAACTGACTATAAAATATAAAAATCCCGATTAGACTTTTATCGAAAAATTGTAGGACAAAGGCAGAAACACATTGAGACCTCAAGGCATCTTCGAGGCGTTTTCCAAATTTCCAACACAGGTTTTTAAATGAGGCAACACAAAACCAAGCCTAGCCGCAAGGCGCGCTTTGCTCAATGCTGGAAATTCTCCTCTTTGTCAGCAGATTTTTCTTTTTTTTTTGTCAAACGAGATATTTGGCAAATAAGAGTCACTTGAATTTTATAACAAAATTTTTTGAAAACTGATAATAAATTATTTCTGTCCAGAATGTAAAGGAATTGGCGACTTATGCATGGTCCAGCCAGTCGTTTGATTTACATGAACGAGTGTAGCGAATATCGGAACTTGAGTTGAGTAAGCATGAGTCAAATCGGCCGAAACTATTGCGTACAAGCAAAACTTATGACTTTGTTATGGAATTGAGCTAGGCAAACGAGGGCAAGATGTTATAACTTCGAAAGATTCGACGTTCGACAATTTATCGATAGTCGATATGTTGTAACACTTTCGACAGGCGATAATTTCGATAGAATATCACTGAGTTTTGCTGAGAGTGATAGTACAAGCGAAGATTAAAAAATGTATGTAAAGTTTAAGAAATTAGATTTAAATGTTACATTTTTTTTAATTTATTGAATATAAATGATTTTTTATATAGATTCTTCAAACTTGAAGTTATAAAACTTGTAAGAATATTTCTTGAATTCAAAAATCAATAAGGCAGTACATTTTGTTGGGCATATCCATAACATAATACCGCTACCTTAAAAATTTTCTTTTGTCCCTGTAATTAATTATCGCTTCGTCATTTTCATTATCCTCCACAAATAAAGCCACTGCGCTTGAAAAATTCATAAATTCCAATTTTATTATTATTAAAATTTATCAAAAGAATCTATAAATGTCATTTGTGCTATCGGAAAAAATTCGGAAATAATTTCGAAACAAGCAAAATCACCTGTCGAATGAAAATCTTATAACATACCGCCAGAGCGAAATCTTCGCTTCGATGATCGCTTTCGATGCGAAGTTATAACATGTAGCCACGATGTTAACTTTTGCTCCAGTCGCAACGAATTTTGTTCAAACTTTAATTCATTCCTATAGCAATGTCGTCAGGTTTGCTTGTACACAATAGTTTCATCAGATTTCATTCATGGCAGACTTCAGTCTCAACTCAAGCTCTGACTTGGGCTACACACGCTCATGCAAATCAAATGGCTGGACCATGCACAAGTTGGGAGATTTGCTTGAGCGTATGTAGCGGCCTTTAAATAAATAGTCTTCTGTAACAGTTATAACTGTCAAACAAAAAACGAATTTAATAAATAACTATCTTATGATCTAAAATATTAAGTCTTTTTTAAAACAGCACATAGAAGTAAAAAACGAAAAAGTTAAATTCTATTTCAAGATTTTTTCAAAAAGTTACAGTTACGTAAGTGTTATAACTATTTATCTTCTTTTTTGTTGTTTTGCTAGTATGCAAGCTAATAACTAATTAACTACTCACCACTTATTGACATGTCCTCGGATCGGCACAGTATATTTATGCCTCGGCCAGAGTCTTGGAATAAAGTATTTTTGTACTATATTGTATTTTATTATTAATTATTATTGATAAGAGCGATCGCCACATATAAGAAAAAACTTCTTACCATATTCAGCTGGTCGAGGTCGATGCTACTATATTCAATGGACGTATATAAAATTGTAAACTAGTGTCTTCGCTTTCGTGTGACAACTTTAATACCACCAAGAAGAAAGGAACCGCCAACTAACTTCCGATAACTGAATTTTTCCTGAGCTCTGTGAACAATGCAACAAAAATTTATTGCGACATATCGGTAAAAAAAGCGATTATTTCAAAAAAGAAACAAGTCTGCAAGACTTGAAAATCTTCCTAAAATAACCATCTGATTCTAAAGTAGTTGCACCAATTTTGCAATATGTTTATAACTGGAATAATGTCTGCATCAACAAAAACAACCGTTGCTTGCCGTTGTAGTAGTTTTACTACATATTTATTTAGACATTTTTGAAAATCTACTACGTTTTTGTTCAAAAATGTATGCCACTATATGGGTGTTGAAGGGGGAGGATTTTCCTCCCCTTATGGCTAATTTACATTACTCGAAGATTGCTAGAAAACAGAGTAAAGAGTTTTGCCTTATCTGAAAATACTTTAGAACGATAAAGACAAAAGATAATCCAGCAAAATTTTACTGAGCAAAATGTCAAATTCCCCGACGAAGGAGAAAGTTTTACTGCCATAATTAGCCATAAAAAGTTCTAGCCAGAAGTATATTTTATGGCAGTAAATGTTGCTATTATGGCAGTAAACTCAATATATATAACTACTAGCGTGTACGAATATATTGTTTACACCCACAAAAATTAAAAATATTTGAAGCAAGCTGGAATGTATCAAAATTTTAATGAGAACATTTTGTATTCCCTGTGTACCGTGCAATGTTCTATATTCTGAGGGAAATTAAAATTAAAATTAGCGATTCCAGGATAAACTGTTCTTGAAAATTTTGTAAAGCCCGGTATGCTAGAGCCAAGGAATTAGGTCAAGGAATTTTTCCACTTCTTTCCTAAAGAAAATTTGACATTAGGTCAAGGAATTTTTGACAATTTGGATTTGTCAATTGTGTGATATTTCTGACAATAAAGAAATAATAAATAAAGTGGAGAAATGGATAATTTCCAATTAAAAATGAAGATACACGTAAAACAATTTTTATTCGTCCATTTGTCATTTTAAAATTGATACACCTCTTGCAAAATCGCCGTTCCTTCGTTCAATTTCTCAATTATTCCACCACCGTCAAAACTCCTTACAGAAATAAGTGCATCGGTACTTATTTCTTCAAGAAATATTGACATAAATGGATTTTTCGTAAAAGAGCGACATCTTTTTGTCAGTCAGGAAGTAGAGTTTTTCTGTTCGAATTACTTTTCTCTAGCGTACTACCTCAAGGAATCGGTCAAGAAAAAAATTCCTTGAGCATTCCATGACACTTTTCTTACATAGTTTTTGTATAGGAACAAAAATTCCTTGGCTCTAGCATACCGAGCTTAAGCCATGAAGATATGATACTTTTGGAGGTTATCCTCAGTGGTAAAGGAAATCCAACCAAATTTAATAGAATAGAACACAATTTCAAGAACAGGATGTATTTGTGCCTTGGAAAATGACATGAAAATGTAGCAGCGAGGAGAATGATTGCACTTTCTGCGTTATTATGTATAATGTTTCTCAAGAAAATGAGTTATAAGTTGTGTGAAAAAGTGAATGGAATTAAATTGTTAACTGTTATTATGATCAAGAAAATTGGTGTGTAATTTTTAGCAAATTGTAAACAAAGAAATAAAATTTATACTTATTTAAAACTGAATTTGAAAACGTGACTTTTTCTGCTTTTATATATTTTTTTTAAATAAAACTAAATATGTATATGTGAAATTGTCTAATATATTACCTAAGAAATTTCCTCATATTCATAAATTTTCTTCATTTTTGACGTCTAATTTTTGCAATTGACAATTTGATGAATTGTCAAAAGTGATACTTCGCTATAAAAGAGTGGGAAATAATGTTTTGACAGTCGACCACCTCTTCCTTTTTTTCTAATAGTAAAATCGTATGATCGAGTAATGTAAATCAGCCATTAGGCTTAAAATAAGACGGACAGACGGTTGTACACTTGTTTACATATAATAATTTACATAATTATCATTACGTGCTATGAATTTGTGATACAGTTATTGTTTATATATAAAACTGTAAGTTAATTGACACGCACACCATTAGGTAATCATATAGGAACTACCGCGGAGCAACGTTATTGTGCTGGTACGTCTAAGCACAAGGGGAGGACAATCGTCCCGGTTAGATGCTGTGTGTGTGTTGGCCCCAAAGTATATAGAATAAAAGCTATTCTCATTAGGAACCAAGTTCCATCATTAGTTCACGAAAATCGTGAAATGTATAGGAAAGTACTGTACAGAGAACACAATACTCTCTATCCTCTCTTTGTCTTTCCTATAAAAATATATATACATTAGTCATGAAATTACGTCACCGCAATCAGCTAATGGCCCTCAAATATAAAGCTCTACACATTCTCTCTCTCTGCTGTATTATGCCACATAAATTCTTCACAATGATAGCTTTTTTGGTTGAATAAAAAGTTAAAGACCTTTGATAAAGTGATCCGGGTTTATATGGAGATTTTTTTTATCTAGTTATATGTTGCCTGTTCTTCAATTATACATCAAGTGTTCATGTAAACCTACTGACAGGCTCGTGTTTCGCCCTCACTGACTTATAACAATGGACTGAGCGTATTGCCATTTTCCTATAGGAAAGAATGGCACGTTTTACAGTTCTCTCTTTCGCCCTATGGCAGAGTTGGAGCTACCAACACAAAATATTGCTTACTGAACGTTTACTCATGCCATTTGCTGTTTTTATGTTGGCTGCAGATGCAATCACCGCAGAAAGAATAAGGTAAAGATAGTGTTACCATGCTCCGTCTCTCTTGCCCATACGCAGGATTCAGTTAAGAATAATTTTTGAAAATTAAAGTCGGAATTAGCTTAATTTCTTATTAGAGTGATTATAAGCGATTAAAATATCACTTGGACACAAGAAAATATATTTTTGTAATTTAATTCGATTTTCGGGTGTAAATTTTCATCTGATTGGTTGAGTTTTACATGTTTTTTATGTAGTAAACGTTTTAAAGGGTGCTCTATCGGTGATACAGAAACACAATATTTTTTGTGCCACATGAAATAGCAAATCGCTTAGTCCATTGTTATATGTCAGTGTTCGCTCTTCTAACAAGTATTTTTAACGGACTAGTCAGTACTGACTAGTTAGTAAATTGTTAACGTAAGTTTAAGATGGTGGAAATTGAAAATAAAAAGTAAATCCTAGTGGAAATTTGTGTTTATATTTCTAATCTTCTTTTTGTGTGTGGGAAATGACTAATATACTTTGTAATCAATCTTTTGTAGATAATAATGACGGAGTAGATGATGATTGTCTGCACCGCTGGATGACTTTTTATAGTGAACTAGTCAATTCATCGAACGCAAAGCGTTTTTAGTCAGTACAAGTGGCAGACAAAATTAGTATTATCTACTAACTGTGTAATCGTCGCGTTAGATAGTATCAATGTCAGTTCTACTGGCACATGTATTCCCCGAGTTATCAAAAATAACAACTATTTAAAGGAGATAAATTTTTTGTTTATTTTCTTTTTTAGGTAAATAAAAAAAAATAAAATTTAAAAAATACCGAAACCGCTGTATTTAAATTATATTTTTATATTCTTCATTTCAATCTTTCAATTTTGATTTCTAAAAAAAAAATTCGTTCTAGTTGTGTGAAAGTGATATAAATAATATTCATATTATTTACAAATATGTTAGAAAGAATGAGATAAAAATATTTTCATCTTTATTCCTTTGTCATCCGCTTAATCATCATCTACCCACCACTACCACTATAAACATACCGTACCGTAACCGTACCGTTGCGTTCCGTTCCGTTCACTACTAGGAACAGCAGCTGTCAATGATGTCAATTTGTTTTGCGCATGAAGAGGAATAGTCGGTTTTTGGTTCCCTTGCAAAGTTAAGTTACAGTTCGTGTCGCAAAAATACAAATCATCCGTAAAAAATAAAAGTGATACATTTAATTTAAAAAAAAGATCGTTGTTTTGTTTAGTAAATTCTCAATTAAGATCTTAGAAAAATGTGGCAAGGACGTGATATAAAAGTGATTCTTTTATGCTTGCTAATTGGATGCAGTGCATTAACTTACGGTGAGTAATAAGTATTGTCAATGTGAAATTATTACGTTTTCTTTTTCGTTTTTTTTGCTTAAGCTTGCAGAATAATTGATTTTGGAATATGTGGCGATATGCCAATTGCATTTGTTTCGAAGATTGTAAAACTATTAGAATGGATCATGTGATTTCCAGTGTAATTTACCTGATGAAAATTCCACAATTCAAGCACAAGCCCAGAGGTCAAGTGCTAAAAGGGCAAATTATAAAAGCTTAACATCCGGGGGTGCATTTTTTCTTTCTTTCTTCAAAACTAAGCCGGATTTTAAAAATCGATTTGAAAATTGAAATAAGCCAAAGCAATCCCTTATCTGTTTCTAAGTTCGTAATAATGTTAATACGTTGAGAACTTTGTTAAATAAACAAAAAACGGGAAACGACCCCCTTTGTTTATTGAAACTTATGCTGTGATGTGACTGTATTTATTTATTGACATCAAATGGACGTGACGAATGCATTAGGAAGGTTACTGAAGTCAGCACTTATCTGAAGCTTTTATTTAGAATGTGTCAATGGATTTATATTTCTAGCTCAGCGTGGTGGTTGAAAATTTATTTTTCAAACAGTAATTTCATTAGAATCTAACCGCCCACACATTGTTATCATCACAGACAAACAAACAAAAAATCATTGTAGGACTAGATCAGTTCGCTTTGCCTATGCCAGCATATTTTCCCTTACCCAAAGAGTCTAGCTAGAATTTTTGGGATATTCATTGTTGATTGCACAATAAAAATCTTGAAGCGTAACGGAGGGCAAATAATGTGGGCTCTTTTAAAGCAAATTTCTAACATTTCCATTGTAATTTGATTCTATTTTATTTCTATAGAACTGCATCAGCTAGTACTGTTAGGAATTTTACCATAATCTAACGGACCTCATAATTTACACACAGAATAAAACAGATTCTCATGAAATATAAAATTTTGCAGACGACTTAATATTTTCTCCCCATGCATAGCTGCTGTTAGTGGTTCAGATTGCGATCTGATAACAAATCATATTTTTTTGTTATCAGTTCTGAGTAGCGTGTGTAACTGATATTGTTTAGTGAAAGCTTCACAATTTAGAGCTATTGTTGGGCGGTCGTAATAAAAGAAAATTCCTCACAAGTAATGGCGGTTGGCAATTTAGAAAAAAATCTTATCTCACCGGCATAATGTTCCTCTCGTTAATGACAAGATGATATTGAAGAAATTTAAAATTTTCCTTGCTGTTATTGCTTTTTTATCATCGAATATTGGACAAAATTGTTTGTACCTTTGCTGGGTTGGTATTGACCGGAAAGATAAAGGGTGCCTATTCTTATATCAAGTCTCCTATCGGATAACTGAAATATTCTTAGTATGCTGACCTAGGCAGCAGTTTTTTATTAAACTAAATTCAATCTCTGCTTTTTTTTTTTGGACTGCAACTAAATTATTTCGTGGTGTTTTCACTGAAAACAATGTCTATTAGATCGTTATGTAGGAAAAATGTTTTTATTCGGTCTATGGATATGTTCAGGACGGATTCGAGATCTCTGTAGGAACATAAGTGCATATGATATGATATTTATTCTGATCACTTATAAATCTATGCAAGTGCGCCAACCTAGCTAAAATATTTTACTAGTGTTTCTTTGAACTTATCTAAGATACAGCCTATAAAGAATGACACACATTAGCACGTCTTCATCTCACATGGTCAATCCTTTACCTTATCTTATTTTGCAAGGCAAAGTTATTATCATTTTGCTATTCAGCAGGTCAAGAATCTTGGACCAATGATGGATTCTAAGCTGAAATTAACTTAATTTGTTTATTATGAGCTCCAGTCCAGATTGTTTAGAGCTCGTACTACCTCTCATTTCTACTATGCAAACGTGGTTACAAGTCTGCAATGCTTAAACAAAAATTCAACATGCACTAATTTATGGCGCTCCATAAGTTTTATGAATACAGAGTGATAAGTTTCATTTACAAGGCTCAAAGTGGTTCTCAATTTACCTGGATACATTTATGAGAAATTCTTATGATGATTCAAGATTGGTTCTACCAATATTGCAAATATGTTTTAATGTTAGAAGCATTTATGATCAAGGCTCCTCCCTATGGAACACTGAAATGTGATTATAGTCCGTCCATTCTGTTATCAAATTCTCTACCAAATTTATAAATTCCTTCAACAACTTCTATGTTTTCTTTTGGCTCCAGGAAATAACGCCAAAAGGCGATAAGTTCCATATAAATTTGTCAAATGTGAAATAATATCAAAAAATGTTGGGTGTTATTTCACACTTTTGGATTTTATTTCACTTATCGGTTTTGAGCGTTATTTCATAATAATATAAAATCCAAAATTCGTAAATGAAATAAAGCACAAGAAACAAAATTGATCCTGATGGCATAATGCCCAAAAATCAATTTATTAGAAATTGGATAAGGAGGCATATGAACAATATAAACATCTTCATGATCTACCAAAGAAAGAGAGAGATCAATTTCTATATTCACAGATGGTTTATGGTATCAGTTTTTCCTTCATAATAGTCTTGAAAATAACACTTAATTGGTTTTGATTCGCTCCATTCAGCATTTTGGAAAGGGCCATGCTTATTGATACTTCTCATTAAAAGGTTTTATGGAAAGGTTTCTTGGCTTTGTCAGTATGTTTGAGCAATATTAAGTAACTCAAATGATTCGAACTAAAGCGGCCCATGCACTTCGAACATGTTTCCAACTTATTGTGTCACACATGAAAACTTTTTCTCCACACACTGTCAAACATGCTATTCAACATCAGGAACACATATCAGGAGTGGCTAGAAGTGTTAACTGTTATTTTTTCATCAATAGAGTTCACTCAAGAATGACGATTGCGTGACAAACACACACGGTCAAATCTGCGTGACAACATCGTTGTCCTACTCGAATTGGCCAACGTACGTGACAGCGTACGGGCTTCTTTACTCTTGAGAGAGCTTGCAATCCCGAGCATGAACCAGAATCATTGTATAATTCACTTTTATGAGGCAGTATCAACAATGCTAGCAAAGCACTCTAGGTGCGCTTTATAGGGAACGCAAAGCGAATCAAGAGGAACTTTTCAGTTTTGTTCTGAATGTGCTCCGTTTGATTGCAAAACTCTACCAAAAAAAAAAAAAAAACTAACTAAAGAATGAAAATTCTCCTACATATTTCTAATGAATAAGCTTAAAGTCAGTCAAGTCATCTGCTTCCGCAAGATATGCATTTAGATATGTTAAGAGAGCGCTCCGGAAAAGATATTCTCTAGTTATGGCGTAGAAGTGCTGGTCATATTTCCCGCTGGGATATTACTTACCAAGCCATGGAAATAACACGACGTAAGCGATGGTTTCGTTTTTCTTCTTCATTTCATTCTTGAGCATAGAGCTTCTACATACCCTCTCAACTTTACTATGTTATCCGGGGCTCTCAATCTCAGTTTCTTGAATCGCTTTTGTTGGCTATTCTAGGTGATTAGTCTACTCTAGCTATCTCAATGATGGAGCTGCCATCTGTCGCTTATTAAACAACGCACCGTGCACGCAGAGCAGAAGCCTTTGGCTGTTAGCCTAATTTGGGCTAACACCTCTACTCAAGTTGAAGGTCTTCAAAATTTTTATAGCCTTATGAAAAAACAATTGACTTTAGTTGATAGGTTTGTAGATACTAGAGAGAAAGAAAGCAGTATTTTATTTAAAGATTGTATGCCAAATATTAATTCTATTACAAATCCAAATAATTGGAATTATGTAGTTAATTGTTGAATTCACGATGTCAATTCAGTTTGGAAATTGCTTAATACGCACACAATTAGCGGAAATGTTTCTAATGAATATTCTCAGTAAAATATGATAAACATATAAAATCATCTGGCAGCTATTTTCTCAGGTAATGCGATCAGATTACTTCAAGGAGGTAGATCTGGGCATTCTAATTTTAAAGTTGCTACTACAGCTTCAAGAGATAAGATTAATGCCGCATTCACAAACGCACAGTGGAGCAGAATTGAGCAGAGTAAGCTTTGAGTGCAGAGCGAAGCTGTTCACAATATAGCGCAGAGTGAAATTCGAACATTGAAATTAACGCACTGACATGTATATAAATGACTGACTGATCTCTTGTTTCATGTGGCACCAGTTTTGATTTCAAAAAGTATGCTATGACTGGTGCTATATATAAATTATTGGAGAATTTATTTATATATACATGTCAGTGGGATTTACAGAATTTACTACAAAAGTAGTTGGGACTATTTGTATTGTTAAATTTTAATTATAAGGCGAAGGAAGTGTTTTTTACAAGGATGTTTTGGTTGGAAATACCGCTGAAATATTACAGTTCAGTGGGAAAGTATGCTCTCACGAAAAGAGACAGGAACATGAAAGTGGTGCCATTTGCTTTTATGCATTTTTGGTTCAACAAGCAGTCCATTTATATAGATGTCAGTGAATTAAGGTAACAAATCTCCATAACAACGCCAAATCAACAACGAACTTAGAAATCACTGACATAATATACAATTGACTTCTGACGCTACAAAAATTGCTTACATTATTTGACATTATTATTGGATCACTTTTCTATAGTTGTCTCTTTTTGGTTTAACTACTTTTTTTTTCGCTGAACTATAAATAATAAGTTCTATACAAAATCCACCATAGTCAGGTTTTTGTTCAGTGGTTTTCCAAATGAATATATAGAATAGAAATAGATGGCAATACAATATTTCTAATCCTTTCTCTGTTCCCCATAGCTACTTTTAGGGATAGGCAGAAAAAATTGCTTAATTTTATTTCCTTAAAAATCGAGTTTAAGGAATTCTTGATGTTATAGGAGATAAACTTCCAAGAATAGAAATAATTTCGAATGCATCTGTAATTTTCTGAACTTTTAATATTAATATTCATATTAGCGAAAGTAAAACTTGAAATTAAGATTATTGTTACACCCTGCCAACAAAAGTTGACCCATATGAAATAGAAAATCAGACAGTCCATGTTATATATGCCAGTGTTAGAAATTAATATGACAAAATGTCATCGCAACGCCAAATCAACAGACAAGCAAATAACTGTCAAAAAATATCGTATAAAGGTCGTTGTCAAAATAATAAATTCGAAAAGGAGATACCTGGGGGGTGATTCTGATCTCTTTGTCGTAGCTTAGGCGTATATTTTAGTCACATATTTTGATATTTCACATTTGCACATGGCGTTTTCATAAAAATAGTAAATGCAATGGAATAAATCGGGCAACCCCTTCTCGGTGCTGCCATACAAAAATTGATATTTTTACCTTTACTCTAAAAACCATCAGCCCTAGACATTTTTATTGTACTGAAAAGTTTTTCAGAATATAAAATCCTATAAAATTGATTATGATAATTTTGACGGTCTGGCGAACCGTTCTAAAACTGCATGCAAAATAACCACTGTAACAATCAAACTTCCACAGAGGCTATACGAAATTACATTCATATAGGGTATCGTAAGAATGAATGAGTCTTAGGCTGGTTGCAGATTTTGCGAGCGGTGAGCAATGAGCTGTGGGCGTTGAGTGAAGCGCGATAAAATTTACTTATCTGGTCTTCACTCTAGAAAAATTACACCACAACTTATTGACCAATTTTAGATTTTTTCCTTGTTAAAACATACATTTAAAATTCATTGTTATTTGTGCCCTCTTAAATGGCGTCGTCTCTTTGTACGAGAATACTTAGTTTTTTTTTTCTTCGAAGAAAGTGCAGATAGGGTAATATTTTTTTTGCATATCATCTCGTGTTGCAAACTATTTTATGACTTGTCTAACTTATCGCTTTGTACGATTTTACCGAATTGCAATAAGTAAATACACAAGGCAAGGCAAGCAGAAAGAACTGTTTATTTTTTCTTTCAAAAATACTCGTAACATTCATATTATGTGCTAAATTTCTTTGGAAAGAAGAAAACTTGTTTACCTTCATTGCAATGCGTACCTTGTAGGGTAGGTAAATAAAACACGGTATCGCGGATTAGGTAATTCGCGGGAAATACTGAATGCATATAATGTACTAAAATATTTTATACGAAGCATAAAACAGAGCTCTGCAAATATGTACATACTATGTATTAAAAAAGATACCGTTTGAATTGATAAATAAATGTTGATATCTTTCGTGTTCATCGATAAATGAAGCCCATAGGAACAGCTAGTCTCATTTATAATACAAAGTAAAAAATACATATATTTTTTTGTGATATCGAGTGTCCCTTATAAGATAATTAATAATTTCAGTTTTAGAGGTTTTTTTTTGTTTTGTTTTTGAGTAGTACTAAATATAAAATAGTTTTTTTGTTGTAATAAACTTGTAAATCAGGGGTATGATATCATTTATTTACCAATTACTTTACACGAAAATGTTTTAAAAAATTGTAACTAAAATTTTCTACTAATTTTGATAGAAGAGAAAAAATGAAGAAAAAAAAAACAAAAGACGGCGACTGTGTGAATTACTGGAAACTACCTCTACTTTTGGACAAGCTACATATAGTTGCTAAAGGTTGGCTACTACATAAACTGCAAAATTTAGATTTAGCGCGTATCTAAAGATAGTCCCCTCAATTTAAAACTTCTTAGGGTGACTAAAGCCATGCAAACATAAGATATGGGTGGAAAATTTTAAAAAATTAACTAAATTTGTGAAGCAAAGTAACGACCGAAATAAAGAAATTTCTATATGGATGCTTGACGACACACGTTTACCCGTCCACTCTTGTTAATGTTCTCCCGTAGGAAATCTTTTGGAGGTGGCTGCTGGCTCAATTATTAAAATCTTCTCGTCATCTGTGAACAGAGCTTGTAGGTATCCATAGGTTTTTGGAACCGAACATTCCTACAGTCGAGCAACCATCATTTTATCATCGAAATAATAGATTTTTTAGAGCTTCTCAGATTAAAGACTCAAAGTTGCTGGGGAACTACAGTACGTATTTGGATAAGCTGTGTACTCATAATATGGTGTCTTTACGCAATGGGTGCCTGGGCATACGGGTATTATGGGGAATAAGAGGGCTGATCCGCTAGCCAAATCTGGCATAACAAAACTGTTTCTTAATGGCCCAAATTGAAAGTTCACGGCCCTTTTTTTGAGGTTCGGAAGAAAACAATGCAAAACTGTGGGCGGTATCATCACTGGCCACAGTCCGCTTTACGTTCATCTAACATAGATTGACGTTGTTAACACATCCCTGAGTATCTGTCCTGTCTGGAATGGGAGTTTGAATCGACTAAACACTTTCTGTGTGCTTGTTTGGCTTTGCTCAATGCAGGATGGATACTCTTGTGTTTGTCGTCTTATCTGCGGTTGAACTGAAATTCTAATAAACCTGCGAGGTTAGATAATTGGCCACTTTGGCCTCTGTGCTTAGGATCTTTTGTCTCCCTGAGAGTAAAGGTAATTTTTATTTATTTACCCTACGAATTGAACCATATCTCACTTATTTTAATGTCGTTGGCCAATCGATACATCGACCGCTGTAAGCTAAAGAATATTCTCTCCTGAATCTTGTGGCGTATAAAACAGATCAATTTGAGTTCTGTGTTATCTTAATTGATGAAATATTGTTTACATATTAGAAAACAGCTGTGCTATCATCGGCTCTATAAGTTCAGAAGCTGTTCAGGGATTCTGGATTTCTGAAAAAAGCGAGATCGTCTTAGACCGCATTTTGCGCATATACAAAATTTACCTACATATGGGTTGTATAATGGCAAATAGGAAAAAAAAAAATGTATGATGGCAATACAAGAAATAAGTAAGGATGCAGATGACCAGCAGTTTTATGTATGTATACGTTGTTCGAAACAAAGCCTTATGTGTTATATTTTGTTTTTACAGTCTTGCTTTTAGGCTTAGCACGATAGAGCTCTTAACTCTCTTCTGTATGTTGGATTATCAGAAGCAATGAGCAAATTAATTGTAGTACTCTTGGTAATTGCTTTCGATATCTGTGGGTCCATTCTTGAAACAACGCGCACCATTTTCTGATTTCCCCTGACTCAAAATTATTTTGTCACCGTACACCATATTTTTTTGCCCACAAATAGCTTGATTTCCAAATTGAAACACTTCGCAGCCAACGCGAAATTTTTCACGACTAATACAATAGACTAACTGTTCCTGTCATATCGAAAATGGTATTAGCTGTTTTTTGTTTGTTTTATATTGATATTTTATTTAGATAACAGAACATATTAAATCTTATGCCGACATTCAATCTCTAGAGTCTTGAAAACTTCATCCGGCATAGGTACATCAAGGGAGTCACTTGGACCCGTTGTTCTTTATAATAACTATTGACGACATTGTATCTGGTGTGAGGCACTGCAAAGTCTTGATTTATGCTGACGACATTAAAATTTTCGTTCACGATTGTGAACAGATACATGGTGACCTTCACGAATTTTACGTTTGATAATCTGTTCTCTACGATTGGGATGTCAAATATGACTAAAGATTGAACTTTATCTCCTACATAAACTATATGGTATCAAAGAGTATTTCTATGTTGGGCGAAATGAAATAAAAAATCGAGCAGCCTTTGTTATTCATGTCAGTGATGGCAAATTATCAAATTGACATGATTTCAATCTTCATAAAACATAAAACTAGAATGTGAATAAAATTCGGTTCAAATTTTGAAGTTTTATCTTACAAAAGCATGGCAATGTGATTTCTTATGAATTTAGTGAGCCATGTACATTTATAGCCATTTTAACCACCTACGTTAATCGATAATATCCTTTGATCCAGATCAGGAAATAAGAACGTGGTTAATATTACCATGTAATATATGTATAACTAGTCCCACAACTTTCATCAAAATATCTTCTTACAAAGAAAGTTCTACATAGGCTTTTGTTATACCATAAAGAAATAATTTAAAATTTTATCTCGTAAAGCCTAGTACTGCGGTCCGTGCTAAGCTAAATTTTATATTCAAATTTAGCGCGCTAAGAGCTATTGGTGAAAATTTATCCTGAATTTTAGCGAGAGCAGTACTAAGGTCAACGCGCTAAATTTTGGTTTTGGGTTTTGATTAGAGATGCCACCATCAGTATGTCTCCAAAAAATTTAGCTTGAATTTATTCGCCTGGGCCGTTCTTTTGCGCACTAAAAAAAAATTTTTGTCAGAGTTCTGTGATTTGATAAATTTATTGGCTGGATTTTTGTAGTTAACGTAGTTTTGTATGTCTTTGCTGTAAGTACGGGGTTTCTTTTCGTGGCCGTATTTTCAATATCATTGTTATTTTTTTTTTACTGTATACATTTTACATATTATTTTTGTTATTTTTAATATTTCCAAATAATTTTAACTATGTGTTTTTAGAAATATTATGACCGCGCGTTGTATTTCCGGAAACAAAAACGAAAATTTGAAAATGCTTCTTCTTTTTACCACATCTTTTGTCTGAGTCTTTGCTGTCATATTTTAGCTTCTAAATGAACGGCCCGATATTGGAGATTCGCTAAAATTTAGTTTAGCGCGGACCTTAGTACTAGGCTTACCTCTGATATTTTTTTTTTTTATCTATGAAGATGAACATGTGAAAATTTTTATTATTTACAATATTTACTATTACTTTACTCTTTTAAGCCTTTCTGCCCCGAATTATGAAAGAATGAAAAAAATGAAGAACAGACAATATTGATAATTTTAATGAACATTTTTTGATAAAATTACAGTACAACAGTTCTAAGTATAACTATGGTATAACTATGATCGCAGTGTCTACATCTCCATCTGGATTTTTGATCAATATGTTCAGACCAATGAGTACAATTTTGTTTGGAATACTAAATTTTGAATTATTTTGTCGTCAATGAATCTACTAAAATATTGAAAAGACGTTTCAACTAAGTGTGGATAGGAAAACTCAATTTCGCATTTATAATTTACGTGTTCCATGTCTTTTTTTTGCCACGTAGGAGACATCTGGGATCTTATGTGCCTTTGGATTGTTGCCAGTGAAATGTTTTCTTCATCACTATGACTCTGTTTAGACGGGTCAGTATAAGGCGAGCTTTGAGATGCCTCAAAATGCCCTTCATGATTAATTACTTGTTTAAGAAGCCTTTTGTTCTTTATTAGGGTTCCGTACCCAAAAGGTAACAACGGGAACCTTATTACTAAGGCTTCGCTGTCTGTCCGTCCGTCACTAGGTTGTATCTCATGAACCGTAATAGGTATACAGTTGAAATTTTCACAGACTGTGTTTTTCTATTGGCGATATAACAACAAATAATAAAAATAAAATAAAATTAAAAATTAAAGGGGGCCCCCATACAAGAAACGTGATATTTTCGGCATTTTTCCTCGTTTTATTCTCATTCATTATTATTATCATAAGTAGGCATTTTTTTTTCCAAATGACGCCTACTATCATTTCAAAAAATAAATAAAAAGTACAGCGCGAGTCCGACTCGCACTTGACCGATTCTTCTTATTTTTTTTTTTTTGTTTTTTTCAATTTTACATTTTTTCATTTCTTTCCATTTTTCATTTGTTTTTTCGAGTCACTCAATTTCGCTATTTGGGGGGACTTGTTGATGAGTCAAAATCAAGACTTGAAACTTGCCACCCAAAATCAAATGAGTTGTGTGATGAAATAACAAATATAAAATTTTGTCGATTTTGCTGTTGTGCCGGAGAATTCAAAGAAAGCCTTCTTGAACAAGTACAAAGTTTATCCGGCAAAAAATTATAATAATCTTGCTTCATGATTACATAGGTCAACTTGCTGCCCTTGCTACAACGGCAAGTTATGTAAAGTAACAACTACACACTGCAATGTTTGAAACTGGAATGATGATGTGACTCATAATAGTCAATAAAAATTCGTGCTGCATGAAGAGCTGCCTGTGAATTTTATGTTGCACTTCATTCCTGCCCCAAACCATCATCCTACTTACAAGTTTCGTGCGCCAGAGACAGCATACTGACCGATCTAAACAGGCACTATTTTCTTCACTTTTATAATTCAGAAAATTAACTGTTTCTTCAGGACCATTGGGATATTCCGTTTCATCTTTAAAATGTTGCTGCTGTACAATGGCACAGTTTTCGTAATCATCATCAGACATATTTGATAAATCAGATAAATTGCCATCCACAATTACTTCAATGATATTTTCATTTCTAAGTTTCATCGATATCAGAAATATTTTTCCCCTAGAAATTAAATACCTAATAAGTGTCATACATTTTATAATTCCTAGCTACCAATGATTGAAATTGGAATTATGATAAAATTCTACTTTTTGTATACAATTTATTGACATTTTCAATTACCTTCTGATGTATATCAATATATAGTAAATTCTAAACAAGCAGAAAATATTTTCTTTTCTACATAAATGTAAGATTGCAATATTCTTTTTTAACTCCCTAATAGCATGGCCGTCTTTAGCCAACTGGAGGCCCTGGGTACTTTAGGATATGTAGGGCCCCTAACAGAAATTATTTTCTAACATACTTTGGGTTATCAACAGGACTAAATAACGTAAAGTATGTTAAGACCTATCGTGCACTGGAGACTTTTTGTCACGAAACTGTTTTGTCATCACCGTCAATTCCGTTTGGCTCTAATACAGGGTGGGCCAAAAGTCACCATGGGGTTTAAAAATTTAATAACTTTTTCGTTTATATTTTTTTTTATTTTTTTTTTTTTTTTTAGATTATAAAATATACAAAATGGAAATTTTTTTACGCTAAGTATGGAAAATAATGTCACTTAAATGACCGCCGTTATTAGCTTCGCAATGATGGGCTCTTTTTAGAGCATTTTCCATAACATCTTTCAACATTTGTGGCTGTAGCGCTCGAATTTCTGCAACAATGTTGGCCTTGAGTTCAAGGATTGTCTCGGGCTTGTTCACATATACTCGCTCCTTCAAATAACCCCAAAGAAAATAGTCGGGTGCTGACAAATCTGGCGAACGCGCTGGCCAATTAATTTCCGAATTTCTTGAAATTATTCGCTGTCTAAAAATTTGCCTTAAAAGTGCCATTGTGTCTCGGGCAGTGTGGGCAGTGGCTCCATCCTGCTGAAACCACATCTCAGGTCTGTTTTCAAGAGCAGGACGTAAAAAATTTTCTATCATAAACCGATACCGCTCTCCATTTACGGTTACAGCACTTCCATCTTCATTTTCGAAGAAGTAAGGCCCAATGATATTTTCAGATGTAATGCCACACCATACTGTACATCTAATGGGGTGCAATTGGCGTTGATGAATGGCTCTTGGATTTTCAGAACCCCAAAACCTACAGTTCTGCTTATTAACAAAGCCATTCAGATGAAAATGAGCTTAATCACTCATAATCAGATTTTCAATAAAGTTGATTTCATTTCTGGCCAACTGTTGAAATTTAACTGCAAAATTTAGACGTTGCCGATGATCTGCGGGTTTCAATTCTTGCACCAATTGCACCTTATATGGGAATAACAGTAAATCTCTTTTTAAAATGCGCCGTAGTGACGTACGAGACATCCCTAGCTGAGCAGAACGCCTTCTGGTAGATGTTTCTGGTGTTTCGTTAACACTGCTCTACACGTTCAATATTTTCCGCAGTGTGAATTATACGCGGTCTACCGGTTCGAGGCAAATCACTTACGGTGCCATGTTGGTGGTGACGATCAACTAAGCAACGAATCATGGCTTCAGAGGGCGAAATTCTGACGTTAAAATGGCGACGATATGCTCTTTGCGTTAAAATAATTGATCGCTGACTTAAGTAATAAAATTCTATTATTCTGGTTCTTTGTTCAGTTGTGAATCTCTCCATTATTTATTCTCTAGATGTTATTTTTATAATCTAAAAAAAAAAAAAATAAAAAAAATATATAAACGAAAAAGTTATTAAATTTTTAAACCCCATGGTGACTTTTGGCCCACCCTGTATTAATGCGCGCATGAAATGAAGTGATAGCAACGTGACTTTTTGGTTCCTCCGGCTAGCAACTTTTGGCTGACGTAACTATCACCACGCATGCACTGGTAATATTCCAATTGGAATCACTGACCGCAAAGGTTTAATAATAATAAAGTAAATTTGTTGTAAAAATGTACAATTATCAACCTGTAAGATATCCATTCGCTAACAGAGCGCTGTAAACCACAAGAATTTTGAATTTGATACACACAATCCAGCTAGATACATTTGCCCTTGTAAAAATTTACACTTTTTACAAATTTTTCCAGTAACATTTCAAAAAGGTATTTTTTTTAAATCCAATTCAATATTCTTTCTTATCTACATCTCCTTTGCGTTAAATATTTATATATAAAAAAAAAATATCTCGATTACATAAGAATACAAAAATGAAGGAAATAATATGCGAGTAATGTTGTAGGTGATGCAGCCAAAAGGTTATCAATAAATTATTTAAAAAATGTTTTACTAATTGTAAATCCAATTCATGCATGATGAGTAAATTAACTGTAAAAATTATTATGGAAGGTCAGGTCCGAATTTGTAAAGGTTAGTTTCTTGTCGGTTGGCATTTTTATCAGTGATTCTGATATATGTATGTATAGAGAGAAAAAAATCACTGATCTTGCTTGTTACTCAAATTTTGAATGTTCTATAAATAATCTTTTAAAATATCTAAGAAGTAATAAACGACAATGGTTGAATTTTGATAAGGCAAGTGTCAGACAAAAGATAACAAACACACATCATATATGTATATAAATATGTATATGTGGATGGGGGAGAAGAGTATAAAAGTTTAATATAGAATGCTTTTGTACCGGTAATTAACTTGAAAGCATTATATTTTGCAATTATGAGTCACTCGATAGAAGTAAAATGTGAGCCGTCACTACTTATTATATTCAATTTAAAAAAGTAATCAAAAGTCACACTTGCATGATTATGAATCAGCACCAAGTTCGAAGCTCATGAATATGAAATCCTTTTAGGCTCAAAACTAGGAATCATACATCTCGAATATTTACCTAATATTGTACCTACACGAAATATGGAGGGATTCAAGCATAGATTTTTCCCAAATTTTAATGTAGAAAGAAACAATTTATGGCTCCGGGAAATAACGCCCAAAAAGTTTATTTTTTTATTTCTAATGAAATAAGGCCCGAAAACAAATATAAAATGAAATCCAAGGTAGTTGATAAAAAAAGGGGGGGAGTGAACCATAGCCCAAAATTCATCAAGAGAACATACATATGAAATAAATCTAGCTTGAGTTTTGTATATCAAAACATGATGAGTAGATATTGGATTATATGCACTATCAAAATGCTAAAATATATGCACGAAAAAAAGCAAAAAAATATGCATGCAAATATCCACTAAAAAAGCAAAAATATGCACTATCAAAAAAGAAACAATTTTGTTAGTGTTAATTATGTTATTATTTAAATCAACATACGAGTTAAATCTAGAAAGCAATTTAAACCAAGAGCAATAGTAATATTTAAAAATCTACAAAACACCCAAGAATTAGAAATTAATTATAGCTTTTACTTGACTTTTCTAAATTTTCAATTTAAAATTTGTGACTTAACAATAATTTGTACACCGAAAATGAATATTCTACGTCTATCGACGTGAGAGGGTAAAATTTAAAACTTGAAGTCATATCCGCAGAAATCACCTCAGGCAAGCTTTGACCTGTGCTATTAATGTAAGCATGTATTTCCTTAATTGCTTCAAAACCAGGATTTTTGGCAAGAACAGCGTCTAACTTATTTTAAAGTTTTACCGAAAATGATGTGTCCGGAAGTGCATGGATTAGATCTACCACTTTTTTTTATGATTGCAGCAATTGAATTATAATAAAGAGGACGGTTTTTTGTTTCTTGCTTTTCAAACACGTCGGGTATATCACATTTTTCTCGCCTACTATCTAACGCATTTAAAATTGATAAACATAAAATAAAATAAAATTGATAACATTGCAAAAAATGCAATTTCATGCAATTGCATATGCACACATGCAAATGCATATAATCCGATGACTAATGATGAGCAACCATTGCCTTTTTATACCCTAGATGAAATCTTAAGGATATATTAATTTTGTTCTTCCGTTTGTAACACCTAGAAATAATGATGGTAGAGCAAAATGGATTGAACACCCACGCATAATATTAAAAGTTATTTTGATTTTTGCATGTCCGTCTGTCTGTCTTCACAATAACTCGAGACCCGTGTACTTAGAGGGCTGCAGTTTTGCACATGGGCTTTAAAAACAAAAGTAAAATTAAGTTCGAAAATGGGACAAATCGCGTAACTCTTTCGTAGAGTTGCCATATAAAAATTTCATTTTTCACTACATATTTGGACACTGCCTAAAAACGCGGAAACGTAGAGCGTTGAAATTTTGTACATAGTTTTCATAAAAATAGTAAATATAATTTCAATGGACTAAATCAAGCAACCTCTTCTTGGTGTTGCCATATAAAAGTTTACGATTTTTACGTATCCTGTGAAAACGATCAGTTCTATACGGTTTCAATGTACTGGAAAGTTCTTCAGAATATGAAATCCTATAAAATTGGTTATAATCATTTTTGCTGTTCGACGAACCGTTCTAGAGATATATTCAAAAATTCAACTTGCGCAGATGGGTGACCATACGAAATTACAAACGAGCATTCATCTAGGGTATCATAAAAACATCAATTCTAGATTTTTACTTGTTACAAAGCTTGCATAATGCAAAATGATTTCTCGTACTGCATCTTTTTGTTAGAACCATATACTAAAGCTAATAAATGAAAATATTTCATCCAGTAATCGTCATTACCTAATGGATGAAATATTTAAAATATTCCAAAAAGCTGCTTCAAACAACTTTTTACCATTTATATTGAATATTTCTAACAGGTATTTGATATATGCATAAATGCATGTGCTATGTAAATTTATTTTCATAAATATTGATATTTTTGGGGGGGGGGGGGCGTTCTTACTTTAAATCAAATTGAATTTTGTATTTTATCTTTTTTTAGATTTATCCAATTTTTTTTATATTGGTCGGGAAAAAGTCCGAAATATTGGAAAATGAATTATAGGTACTCAAACCAATCGTTAGAATATTAGCCTTAATGTTTTTCAGTTGATAATAATGTACTGGATATTTTTTTTTTTAGTTTTTATTGAATATTCAATTCATTTAAAGTAATAATTAAAGAAAAGAACATTCATCAAATATAATTAAAAACTAGTATTTCGTCCAACTACCTCGATTTTTTACTAAATCTCTTACAGGAGTTTCCATACTTTCTATGTTACTTTCTGCAGTTCATGAAACCATACTTTTTTAATAGAATTGTTTAATTCTGCTCCTCAAAAATCACTGCACTGTACAAATAGTTCCAAGAAAATTTCAGTGAACACTGAGATGTCGATATTATTACCCTTGAGTACTGAAAGACGTAGCCTTCTTTATTACATGTGTCGCTAGGAAAGATTTTTCCTGATTACCTACAACAAACAACACTTCGTTGTTCATAAAAAAAAAACAGCAATACCGAACGATTTTTTTTTTGTAGTTTAGTATTTTTTCTTCTACTGGGAATCAATAGCCTTTTTTTACTTATATTTTTATTTTTAGAGACCTAAGTCTTATTCGTCAATGTACCAAAAATTGCTGAGATAATCAGCTTCGTTATCATAAGTTACATCATCAGCTACAATTTCTCATATGCTATACTTAAAACTCAGAACTTAGAACTCATCTCCCCTACCTAAATGTATTTTAGGCTATCTGTAAAGAACGTTAATTATACTACCTAACCTCACTGACTGAATCTGTAACTGAAGTGTAAATAGCTTAAAAAATTCAAGGAAACAAAATTATTGCCGGGATAGCAAATTTTACAAGGAATTGAGATGAATAATGGGAATAAAAAGGCTTAGGGAAAATATAAAGTTGTAAAGATGAAATTAAGAAGATTTTAGTATAAACTGACGCACAAAAAAAACTGTATTTAAATAGATTCTTGTGGAACGTCGTAATTCTGAGTTAAGTTATCTCTCTCAGAAGTAGAAAAATAGATTCAAAACCTAGCTGAGGAGCATAAAGCAGACAATGTTATCTCATTGTGGGCTACATTGTCAAGAAACAAATACAACAACTTATCTTCATCTTTCCCCTAAGTTCCTATATCTGTTCTACCTAATCAGTCGAATGAAATACATATAACTCCGACATTACATTATTATTATTTTTATACTTTCCGAATTTTATACTACGTACTTTTTAGCCATTTACTATGTACAAATTTTTTCTTTAAATAAATTTGAATTACATCATTCCATTTAAATTTTCAGTTGCACTAAATAAATGTTTTATTATCTTGTTCAACTTTTTTCTTAATTGTTTTTTGTTTTTTTAGCTCAATCTGAATCGGATCCGGAAAAGAAAAAAACGACTACAACTACGACAACTACAACTGCACCAACAACTACGAGCCTACCCACGACTACTGAAGGTCATACAACAACAACAACAACAACAACAACTCAAGAGCCATCTACAACTAAAAAACCAACGACTACAACGACATCGGCACCATCGACAACAACAACTACATCGGCACCAACAACAACAACATCGGCACCAACAACAACAACATCGGCACCATCAACAACATCAACGACATCGGCACCACCCATAACTACTCCGAAGCCAACTCCATTTCCAAAGCCATCAATTGGACGATGGAACTCGAGTTGTGTTATTGTACAAATGGCTGCTCAATTCAATTTCACTTATGTAACCAAAGGTGCCTCACTGATTTTTTTTTCTATTTGTTAAATAACAGTTTCTATGACATGTTCTCAAGTTGTTATCGCTTGAGAAAATATTTATTTAAAATTTTTCATTGATGTTCTAGTATCAGATCTAAGGTCCAATTCAAAACTTCTGAGAAAAAATTATTAAGCGATTCGCGCAAATGCAACTGCTATGGATTTTCCTTGATAAGTATTACTCATTTCGTTGCGTCAGAATTAGAGTTAGCTGCCAGTCGGCACAGTCCATTACTTTTGAGGAAAGGAAATTAAAAGGGGTGCCAATGAAATGATATCATTACACGATTAAAGGAAGGTTGATTTTATTTTAATGCTTTGACAACAGCGTGGCTGATGATGAAAGTTTCGTTGTTTCCTATACCAAAATGAAGGAGATATACATATTTCCTACTGACAAAATGGTCCTGACTTCACCTAGAAGACACTGATTATGTTTTAATGCTATTGTCTATTTCCACTTTTAAGGTCCTTCAATATTTTTGCCTGATCTGGAGCCACTAGCTGAATATCAAGCTGGTATATCAAGAATTCTGCTCTAGATGAAATATTTTATCTTATCGCTTAGCATAATCTCAAGGAGGTGATCACTATCCCTAATTAATGTCTGGTGCAACTGACTGTACAAATTCAAAGATGAGATCATATGGACCTCTCGTTTCACGATGAATCCAGTCCAGATTGAAATGTAATCTAAGAGTTGCGCTTGATGCATCCTAATGTGGATTTGATTGGATGACCTTAAGTGCCCGAGTGTATAAGAGGTCCTTAATGCATCATATGCGTTGCGAAGGTACATTTTTTGTGCCATGTCTAATATCTTTCAGATGGGTCTGATGACACTTGTGTAATACCTAACGGATCATCCAACCCATCTTTTTCCTGATTACTCTTCGACACAACCATAACGACTATATTAATTTTATTCGCTCTGTATTTCAGTAGTTAGAATGGGCTCCTACTCCTACTAGAGTATAAAATGCAGCTTTTTCCAGTTAGATTAATTTGTTTTCCTGAATCGCGTCGTCCGAAATTTCTTTTTGGTAGTAGAGCTCTAACTATTCATCAACAAAATTATGTTCTTGAATGAATGCTATTTATCATTATCATCATCATCCTTTAATCCCTCGATGGACATAGGGCAGAAACTGTTGTGAGAATAATCCTTCTCAATGTGATTTTTGGTTTTCCTATTTCATGGATTCCAATCGGGGACTCGCTTTTCTATGTTATTGTTGTCATGTTGTAGCATGTGGCCAATCCAGTTCCATTTTCTTATTTCCTGGTCGATCCTATCCAGGCTTGACCACCTCCAAAGTTCTTCGTCGGAACCTTGAACTCTCCAGCGAATTTTTAGCATTCGGCGTTGACATATTGTTACTCTCCACCGACTGACAACCATATAGCAGTATTGTCTTTACATTGGAGCTAAATAGTTGTAATTTTGTTTTAAAGGAAATCTAACTGTAGTTCCATATTCGGGAGATCGGAGAAAATGTTCTCCTCGATTTGTTTATACAGGGATATACGTCTTCTGTAATTATACTACCGATGTAACAGAAAATCTGCATACTTTCTCGTTATTTATGTGCGTTCGGAGGTAGATCTTGTATTAATCCACTTTTATTTAGTTTTCGTTGGATTAAGTTTCAAAACAGATATGTAGAAGGACTACTTTCTGCTGCAAGATTGTTAAGATCTTGTGGTGGGCCAGCAAGCAGATGTCATCGGCATAATCTAAATCGATGATACGTTCAATCAATCCCTGGCGAAAGTATGCATCCTTGACGAACTCTGGAATCCAAATTGAAGCTTTCGGATAGTCTGGTCACTGTGAAAAACTCTGCACTACGAATTTATCAACCCTATTATTTTTATTATATTCTGCGTCTATGTAGCGTAATCATAATCCACAAAAACCAAATGGAGGGGAAACAGTACTTTGCTCCACGATGTTTCCCAAGGTGTTCTGTGATCTATAGCACCGCGTTTTCCGATTATCTCGGAAAGGATTGAGAATCGTGAATCGTGAAAATGCGAGTTTGCAGATAGATTTACCCACTTAAGTAACAATGTTTTTATACAACGGGCCAAATAGCCTAAGTTGCTTATCATAAATGAATAAAATAAAATAGCAAAATTTTTCGGCATCTTCGGGAACATGTAACTGGTCTGTTTTGGTTGTTCTTCTCTTAAAAAACGGCAGGTCCTCAAGATTAAACCTATTTCGCTTTAAAATATTGTGCTGCATGCTCCTTATTTTGACGATATTTAGTCTTATATTAAAATTAATATAAATTTTGCGATAAACATTATTTAAGGTTATGAGTATGAAGATGTAATTGAATTTTAATAAGAACCTAACAATTGAATGTATTAATTTTGTTTTCTTTCTTTATTCTTCTTCTTCTTCTTAAACAGATAATAAAACAGCTGAGGGGCTCTTCAATTTACCTAAAAACGCCACAGTACATGATACTACTTGTGATAATAACACACAACAATTGGTTCTTGAATGGGGTCCAGATTCTATGATTAGTTCGCTAATTTTGCAGTTCGACAAAAATGGTTCAGACTTTGCACTTTTCAATTTCGGTTTAAGACTAGCCCTAAGTCAAGTATTCCCAGATGCTAAAGGTAGGTGAAAATACTTTTTGTTTTTTGTTTTGTTTTTAAATTCTAATTACCATGTTTTATTTTAAAATTCTTTTTTGTCTTCAGATGGTGAAACACGAACTATATTGCACTATGGTAACACCTTTAAAACACCACTTCAGATGTCTTATCATTGTACCAGAGAGCAACTTTTAAATATGACTGCTAGCATAGATGATCCGAAAACTGTTGGAACTGTTAAGTTGACTGATGTTCAACTTGAAGCTTTCCATACAGGAAATTCAAATAAATTCTCAACAGCCAAAGATTGTGATGCCATTGATACTCCTGATATTGTTCCAATAGCTGTTGGTATTGCATTGGCAGCTTTAATTCTAGTTGTGTTGATTTCATATCTTGTTGCTCGTCGTCGAAATGCAGCTAGAGGCTATATGAGCTTCTAAAAAAAAAAAATGAAATAATAATAATAACAACAAAAACAAAGAAAAACAACAACGTTACGATTTCATCGCGCTGTAAATTGCTGCTTCGTCGACGACATCTTCTGGTGTTTGATTGGAAAATTTCAAGATAGATAGAATTAGTAAAAGTAACGCGCGTGTATATATGGAAATTTTAAAAATTTAAAAATTTCAATTTTTCCCCCCTTTATTTAATGTTCTTTTTAAAGCTTTTCCGTTTTTTGGTAATCTTAAAATTGTATCATTGTTAAAATTTTCCCTAGGTATAAGAATTTTCACATTTTGAAAACAATAGCGGTGCGCGATTACTAATTATGTGCATTCAGATTCATATTGGTTTCCGATTCCCTTATTCCCTGATCCTCCCCTCCGCTCCGAAATTGTATTTTTTCTAGGTTTGCCCTACACTCTCCTTTTGTATTATTGTATTTTATGATCTTTGGCAAAACCAAGGCTAGTTATTAGGTTGGTAATAAGAATGGATAAAAGTAAAATCGTGTAAGAATTTATTATACAATAAATTTTTAATAAGACTATGTAAGCTTAGTTGAATTTTTATTACCATTGAAAGGAAATACAGATAACTTGCAACAGCGTCTTTCAATTCACCTCTACGGTCTTCATATTGTTTCATAACTGGAATTCGTTCAGGCTCTTCTGTATTTCTTCGTTGCTTTTTCTCAATGATAAAATTATTGTTGGCAACATTGGTAATTTCTTCACTGTTTAAAGGTGTACTAATTTGTAGATCATTTTCTATGTTCATCAAATCGCTTAACTCCTGCCTTCACAGATTGTGACACAACTTCGGCGTTGTTCAATAAAGCAAAAATTAAGATTACAACTCTGATAAAATGAAATAAAGACTTGCGGAGGTTATGGATTACTTTAAAGATGCGTACGCCACTCCAGAAGAAATTGACGATGCGGAAGAAAAAGTTTTGGTCGCTTTGTACTGCAAACTTGCATTCATATTAATTACAAAACAAGTAAAAATGCTAGAATTGGTGTAAGAGAATTGGTCGAGAGGCTTCGTAATCGGAACCCTCACCACCTGGATTTAAAATCTGAGAGTAGAAACTGCCCAGTCAGTTTACTGTCCGTTGTGCTGCTACAATAATGATACGCACGTAAGCATGCACCAACTGCTACAAAATATCATCATCGCGTTCGTATCCCTAGGGCTTAACTATCACTTAAGAAAATAGTTATAGATGGATTATTTCTCGTCTACAGCAGACTGAAATTCACTAAAAATAATTCCAATGAATTTCTAAAATGCTTTAAAAATGCAGAATAAAATCGAACTTTTTGACCCAGCGATCAGAGTACCATACTGATGAGACCTCTCTGATCGCTGGGTCGAAAAGCTCGATTTGTCTGCATACTATAGCAGTAGATAGAGCAAGGTGTTGTTTTAATAGTAACAGACTAGTAGATTAATATGTTTAGGCATTGATTTTATACATATAGATATGCCACCAAATCTGTTACCTCTTCTCGACAGATGGCCTTACATGTACCAAATTGACGAAATTTTCAACGAATGACTGAAATCATGTTTACAGATGGCGCCATCTATTAGAAAAAAAATTGTAAAATAGGAGGATATTAAGTTATCTTCGATAACAAATGTTTTTTCTTCTTCCCTATCTAACAATGTATAGGAATGTGGAAAAGATGTAGTAAAGAAATTCAAAGGAATTTCAGATTTTTTCTCAATAAATTTGGTTTTTATGAGATATATATATCGAGAAGTACTTCGTAAGAGATTTTGTTGTTGAATTTTGTATTCCTTTTGTTCTACAAGAAATTATTTAAATTAATGCATATGCAGTTTAATACATATTTTATAACACATTATTTCAGTAACTTATATGTACATATATATTATAGGTACCTTAAGTAAATAAATTATTTTCAAATTAGGAATGGTTTACAGCTTCGTTTCGCAGCAGCCTGTTGCAGATCATAAAAAATTCTTACATATATATTACGAGAGCTAGCAGCGTCATATCTCAATAGGCATGCGGCCCATCTGTTTGGTGAGAGGGATTGCCTTTACCTGGGTCCATTCCGTTCCACAGGTAACCAGCAGTTTTCAAAATGATTTTAATTCGATGTTTTTTTCTATTTTATTAGCTTTTATAAACATATAAACATTGAATAATATAATTTCAATATTCCGAGACAGTTTCTTTGTTGCTAGTATGTCCCCGATGCTTTTTTTTTCGATAAAATAAAAAAAAATGATTTTATTATGGCTGTAATTTTTATTTGAACTGGTTTAGTTATCGAAGGAACAACATGAAATTTATTTGTCAGGCAGAAATTCGGTTGATTGTCAATAGCCAAATCGATTCGAGTGTGATAGGGAGGCCGACAAGACGTTGGTTTTTAACGAAAAAAAAACGTCTAGCACGGTGCCAGAAACGAGGAAACTGTCTGGAAATAGTAAATTTATATTGTTCCATGTTTATGAAAATAGATGAAAAAAAAAATCGAACTAAAATCATTTTAAAAACTACTTTTTTCACCTGTGTAACGGAAAGGGCGCAGGTAACCGCAACCCCTTCTCATCTGCCAGCGTAACTGAAGGGTCTAGCCTGTAATTCCATTTTGGATCCTTTCCTGGCTAGTTGGCCCCCTATCCCGTTGTCTGCGATATTGCTGTGTAAAGGCATCCATACTAGTGCAAATAAATTGAAGTGCATTAATTTAATTAACTTCAGCAGGCAGTCCCAAATCAGTTTGGAGTTGTGTCTATTTGATTGAAGAGCCAGTAATGCAGCTCTGCAGTCAGAAAAGATATTATAGATATTTTTGTTCCCTTAGGGTTCTTTTGATATGTTTCCTAATTTATAGCTCAATTACATATATGTCGACCCGAGGCCTTGAACCATATGCTCCTGCCCCAAATCCCTCATTTCTTTTAGAGCCATCCGTAAATCAAAAGAATGTTCTATCTAGGCTCAGGCGCTGCGAGCACCGGAATCAATTCAACTTTATTAGATCGTTCTCGGCAACCAATAATGCATAACAATTCTGAAGAAAAATGTCAAGTAATTTAAAAGAAACAAGTAAAAAAGCTAGATTGGTCTAAGACCAATTCTTATGATTTTTTGTAGTGGTTCTAAATATATCTCTAGAACGGTTCGTCGAACAGCAAAAATGATTATAACCAACTTTATAGAATTTCATATTCTGAACAACTTTTCAGTACAAGTTTTTTATCTAGTCGCCAAATACGTGTTGTAATAGATGGCGTTATATCTGATCCTTATCCTATTAATGCCGGTGTCCCCCTGGGTTCTGTTATTTCTCCGACTCTATTTCTAATCTTCATTAATGATCTGCTTTCCCTTACTTTCAATCCTATCCATAGCTTTGCTGATGACAGTACCCTTGATTTCGCATACTCCTTTGACACCCTTGCGGATTCCAGAGGGAACGCCGCATGTGTTAAACGAGACTGCATGATTAGATCATTGAATAACGATCTTGACAATATTCTCGCTTGGGGCAAAGTGAATCGCGTCGAATTCAATGCATCTAAGACCCAAAGCTGTCTCATCTCATTAAAACAAGACAATCACTTAACCACTCCCGTTTCGTTTGATGGTGCATTAATTCTGATTCACCGTCACTAATCATTCTTGGCATTAATATTTCCAGTAAGTTAAGCTGGACAGATCACATCTTCTCGGTTGCCAAAGAAGCAAAAAAATGTCTTGGTTTTTTGAAAAGGTGTAAGAAATATTTCAGCCCATCAAATATAGCGCTCCTCTACAAGTCCTACATCAGACCTAGAATGGAATACAATTCCCATATCTGGGCCGGGGCTGGTCGCACAGCCTTAGCTTCATTAGATATTGTCCAAAAGAGAGCCTGCAAGCTCATTGGCGATGTGGCAATTACTCGTCATATCGACTCGCTCGAGCACCGTCGCAATGTTGGATGCCTTTCGCTCCTTTATCGCTATATGCATGGCCAATGTTCTGATGATGAAATATCTAGTCTGATCCCTTGTAGAATAGTTCCTGCACGCAATACTCATGCTGCATCCCGCGCTCATCCTTTTACCCTTCAAATTACCTTCGGCCGTTCACTAAAATTCCGTGATGCTTTCTTATCCCGAACTGTGCGAATGTGGAACAGTCTACCATCTTCTGTCTTTCCTCCGGCATACAACCTGCAAAAGTTTATGGGCGACATACATCGGCACCTCCGCCGCTCTCCTCATATCCCTTAATCCTTTCCCTATCTCCTTCCTGCCACGCTGTGCTTTGCATCATAGGGTATCCCCTGAGCTTGGCTTAATAATATAAAAAAAAAAAATTAAAACCGTATAGGACTGATCGTTTTCACAGAATACGTAAAAATCCTAAATTTTTATATGAAAAACACACACACATGCAGGCAGCCATACACACCTGTAGACAGGCGTACTCACATACACCCATAGAGGCAGGCACACACACAACCACAGACAGGGGCACATGCGCAGCCAGGCTGGCAGGAGCACACACGCGCATGCGTGCGGAGCAAAGCGGAGCGATTCTTTAATAAATGTTTTTCTATTTCATTCTAACTAAATGCTGCTTACACTACACAACAATTGAATATTCGTAATGAATAAAAAAAACGCAATGCTGGTAAGCCGAATGTTCGGAAGGTATGTATGTATATACCTACCATACTGCGTCTTTTTAATACTGAAAAGAAGAAGAAGAGTTAATTGCGAGAATGTCAAATTGTGTTGTGAATTGCAGTGTAAATTTCGCGATTTTTAAAGTTTAATATCTTGGAAAGTATAAGTTTTCTCACAAAATTAATTTTAGATTCGTGATTTGTGAGTAAATAGGAACAAATGAGAAAAAAATCGGTGGCTGCGGATCTCGTGTTTAGCCAAAAGTGGAAGAATATTCGCGATAGTTATTAAAAATATCGGCGGCAAGATCACTTGCAAGATACGCAAATCCTCTCAATAAAAATCCTTAAAAACGCTCAAAACAAATGAAATTTCAGTATCTTCTTCTTTCACAATTGCCGCTCACCGCCTGTCTTTCGCTCTGTCGTCGCAATTGTGTTTAAACCTTAAGGTACACTTTTACAGTTCGCATTTAATTAGAAAGAAGATCGTTGTTTTGTTTAGTAAATTCTTAATAAAGATCTTAGGAAAATGTGGCAAGGACGTAACTCAAAAGTGATTCTTTTATGCTTGCTAATTGGATGCAATGCTTTAACTTACGGTGAGTAATAAATATTGTCAATGTGAAATTATTACGTTTTCGTTTTCGGTTTTTTCTTAAGAGGAGTCAGTACCAAGATTTGCAAGTTTCATACATTTTTCAATGCGAATTTCTAGCAAACTATTTCTAGCAGAATAATTATTTATATCTTAAATTAAAGGTAACGAAGAGGTCTAGTAAATAACGTCGAGAAAAATAAAAAAAAATGTATTGGAATGGAGATATTAATTCGGAAACTTGTAAAAAGTGGTAAAAATTGATTTTTTTCAAATCAAATTCCTCTTAGTAGGTATTCTCATTTCTTTATATTGTGACTATTTTAGAGAGATAAAGCCTAGATCTAGCAAATAACGTCGAGTTTTTTTTTCATTTTTAATGGCGCATTTTTTAATTGTTTAACTCTAATAGTACTTGATTTTTCTCTCGATATTTCACCGACGAGAATTTGCAATATTTCGTTGAAAGTTTTAGAAATATAAAGCAAAATAGCATATTTAACAACCTATGTGCAAAATAAAATTTAGGAGAGTTAATTCTCTTTAAAAATTTTCAATTTCTTTGAACTTCAAATTTTCATTTTTCTTCTTGAATTGTCGCCTGTTGGGTTTCTGTCTTTTACGCTAGATGTCTCTAATGTGACTTGTGGTCTAGGTCTAGGCTAATTTTATATGTATTTTCATACTTTCAGGACACAAACCTACGTATAGTAAGTTTTATTGCCTACAGGCTCGCTGGCGTCTAAATTGAAATTTTTGCTGAGTACTGACTCCTCTTAAGCTTGCAGAATAATTGATTTTCGGATATGTGGCGATATGCCAATTGCATTTGTTTCGAAGATGCTAAACTATTAGAATGGATCATGTGATTTCCAGTGTAATTTACCTGACAAAAATTCCGCAATTCAAGCACAATCCCTTATCTGTTTCTAAGTTCCTAATGATGTTAATTCTGTTGCGAGCGTGGCTTTTTGGTTCGTTATTTAAAACACAATATTAAATACTTAGGGCCGTATTCACCAAGCAAAATTAAAAAAATTTTCATTTAAAGCTATTCACCAACCACACTTACCGAGTCGATTTAATGAAAATTTAATTTTAATTTAATTTTAAGTGAGGCCTTACCCTCTCTTAAATAAATTTAATTTCGATGTCAGCTGATTGAAGTGTCATGCAGTCAAATGTCATATTTTTAATAGTGCTGTTAAAAATTTGAAGAAGCAAGAATTTAACTGTGTAGATATATTACGATTTCAGTGAATAGAACGACGGTTTTTAGTTTCAAGTGCATTAAAAATAAGTAAATACAAATTAATTTAATATTAATCACTGCCATAGATTTTTGGTTCAATGACTAGTCCATTTATACAGGGTGTTTCCCCTTAGGAAGTCCATAGAGCGGGAGGTGATAGTACTGACCTAGACGAACCAAAAATTGTATGGCAGGGGGGGGGGGCAATATCAACCGTTTAGGAGTTACAGGGTGATTCATAAAAAAAGCTAGGTTTTCACAAAACACCCTGTATCAGAAAAACTACAGGGCGTATGGTCACAGTTAAGGGCTCACTGTATGCAGAGCTTCATGGCCTTTCCAACGACAGCTCAACCAGCCCCGTACCCCTCTCCCCTCAAAAGTTATGAAGGTGTAAACTAAAAATTTCGGATTTTCTTTCCTTTGTTTTTACTTTGACCTCTATTATTTTTGCAAAAAGGTCATTAACATAACTTTTTTTTATAAAAACTGTAAACTAGGGACTCTCCTCTTTAATGTGACCTATTACACCCTATGTGTTAACTGTAGCCGTTAAACAGTTATTAACTCGTAACCTATTCAGGTCACACGGAAATTAGACGATATTTTGTAAAATGACGTGCTAAGGGAGCAAATAATCGTTGAGAGAAGGTTTGAAAATAGGTTTTAGAAGAGGTTAAGAGCTAATAACTGTTTAACGGATACAGATAGCACATAGGGTATAGTAGGTCAAATTAAAGAGGAGGCTCCACAGTTTACAGTTTTTATAAAAAAAAGTTATGTTAATGACCTTTTTGCAAAAATAATAGAGGTCAAAGTAAAAAAAAAGGAAAGAAAATCCGAAATTTTTAGTTTAGACCATCATAACTACTGAGGGGAGAGGGGTACGGGGCTGGTTGAGCTGTCGTTGGAAAGGCCATGAAGTTCTGCATACAGTGAGCCCTTAACTGTGACCATACGCCCTGTAGTTTTTAAGATACAGGGTGTGTTGTGAAAACCTAGCTTTTTTTATGAATCACCCTGTAACTCCTAAACGGTTGATATTGCCCCCCCCCCTGCCATACAATTTTTGGTTCGTCTAGGTAAGTACTATCACCTCCCACTCTATGGACCTCCTAAGGGGAAACACCCTGTATACGTGTCAGTGGAAATCATATATGATTCGATTTTGATTTGATTTTTCTTTTTTAGAAATGTGAGTAGCGCCCACAACAGAGTAATTGTTGCGACAGCTGTTTTAACCAATCTTTTAAGACACAGGAAAATTCCACCAATCGAAATTGTATTTGACAACCTACAGCAACCTCAAATGAATATAAGGGATACTCAGACCGATTTTTCTGCGCGTAATTCAGTTGTTGCAAATTTGTATAAAATCATTTTTAATATGTGAATTGCTTAATATGGGCTATTTTTAATTAAAACGAATTGTACATATATTATAAATTATATTTAATAATACATAAAAACGTCTTTATTTAAATAATACTAAAAAACTTCTTTAATATTATTTAAATTACATGAACTGTCACGAGAACTGTCACTTGCCAAATTCGGAAATCTTGCAGCTGATAGTCCGAAATGTCCGAAATTATTTATTTTATTAAGGTTGGTGAATAGCTACAAAAATTTAATTGCGGTCCCTCAATAATAATTAAATTAAAATTAACTGTCTATTAAATGGCTTGGTGAATACGGCCCTTAATATACAAGTTCTTTATTTCACTCTAATCATACAAAATTCACAAACTTTCTATTAATCAACTCAACTCTAATTATCGCTAATACTGTACTTTCAATTATCGCAATCTAATTACAACACTTTCGCACGTTTATTACTTTCGCTTGTTAACACTGCAACGTCTAAGACAAGACTCTTTTTCTGGCTATGACAACTGTTATATTTATACCCTAGAAACTCTCCATATTATTCTAGAGTGTTCTATTCCAGAACCTTCTTGACTTTTCTATTCATTCTATTCCTGAACCTTCCCGAACATTCCGTCATCGATTCTCCGAACCTGATGTTGTTTACTCTGCATTGCCAGTAGATGTCACCAGTTGTCTCTTTCTATTGCACGTAACAATACGTTGAGAACTTTGTTAAATAAACAAAAAACCGGGAACCGACTCCCTTGGTTTATTGGAACTTTACTGTGATGTGACTGGATTTATTTATTGACATCAAATGGAATTGACGAATGCTTTAGAAAGGTTACTGAAGTCAGTACTTATCTGAGTATATCGATGGATTTATATTTCTAGTTCAGCTTGGTGGTTTGAAAATATATTTTCCAAGTACTAATTTCATTGGACTCTAACCGCCCACACATTGTTATAAAAAAAAAAATCATTGTACGACTAGTTCGGATGATTACAACTGCTACTGGCTTCCCTAGCCCAGCATATTTTCCTTTACCTAGAGAGTGTAGCTAGAATTTTTGTGATTTGCATTGTTGATAGAATAGAATAGAATAGAATAGAATAGAAAAGCATTTATTAAAGAACCTCGGCTTACGCTACGTTACAACGTTAGGTACATCGAGTATACAATAGATATTAATAATAAGTCGAGTGAATACAAGGCTTAGAAAAATAACAAAAATGCAACGAATAAACTCATTGCAGTAGAAAACTATCTAGATTGTAGTAATAAAGTTATAGGACTTAATTTAAGGTTGAGGTAATGCAAAATACAAGATAAACAAGAATGAAATAAGATAACATAACATAAGATAAACAAAACTAAAATAGAACAAATCAACAAAAGTATGATGAGTAAAAAAAAAGTAACAGATAAGATTAAAACCAAAACAACACACTGACCAATTGAACATAACATAAAGATCTAAATACAAATTAACAAAGTAAAGTATAAAAACAAAAATAAAATGAAGATATAAAAATATATCAAAAATAAAAGAAGTACAGCGACTTCAGAGCTGAGCACATTTTTTTTTTTTTTTGTTTAAATAATAATAGGGATAGGAATGAAGGATATGCTAGCTATAGATCTAAAAGATGTGTCATCGCAAATTCCTTCAACTGCTTAATAGAGGATGTATTTCTGATAGAATCAGGTAACGAATTCCACATAGAGGTTCCCTGACCAAATAATCCATTAGAGCCAAATCGGGTGTTAGTTCGGTGTGAGACAAGCCTGGAGGTATTGAGGGAGCTGCATGAGAGTAACTCACTAATGTACTTCGGTAGTAGGTTCCATCTGCTTTTATGAATGAAGCACAAAACCCAGAGTTCAAAGAGTTTGGTATGGGAACCAGACAAAAAAAGCTGCAACAATTGTGAAATATGAGAATGCCTCTTAAGACAGTAGATGTATCGTACACAGCATTTGAGCGCTCTGTTCAGCTTCGCTATCTCAGTGGCCTGTAGTGGATAGAAAGCAGCATCAGCATAAAAAAAATGCAGCATGATAAGTGCTGATACCAGGGACTGCCTAATGGATTGTCGCAGGTGGTGTGATACAGCATATAAAGAACGGAGGCCATAGTAAATTTTAGAGCACATCTTGCTTACCTGTGGCCGCCAAGTAAGTTGGGGGTCCATAAGGAGGCCAAAATTCTTGACATGACTGCTTGTTAGAAGAATGATCTGGTCAAAAAAGACGCAAATTCGGAAGTGTGTCAGCAAGCCGAGGAACATTAGCTCGGACGGATTACACAATAAAAATCTTGAAGCGTGACGGAGGACAGATAATATGGACTCTTTTAATCAAATTTCTAGCTTTTCCTTTGTAATTTGATTCCACTTTATTTCCATAGGAACTGCATCAGCTAATACTGTTAGGAATTTTACCATAATCTAACGGACCTCATAATTTACACACAAAATAAAACCGATTCTCATGAAATATACAATTTTGCAGACGACTGCATATTTTCTCCCCATGATATGAGTTCTGTCAGCTCAGTGGTTCAGATTGCGATTTGATAAAGCATTTTTTTTTTGTTATCAGTTCTGAGTAGCGTGTGTAACTGATAGTGTTTAAAAAAGGCAAAGATAACCGAATAAAATTGGAAATTTTTCGTGTTTTTTAGACCGAAACAAGTAATCATATATTTTTGTCTTTTGCATGAATGGGGGAAAAGAATGTGGCTATGCATTATTGTAGTGCGACTGAGACAACGAGTTAAAAACAAAAATCGAGAGAACGTAGGATTACCCGAACGACAAAATCTTATTGATTTCCTCAAAATCCTATCAAACTATTCATAATAATGTACTTCGGGTCAGACTACCTGTCAGTTTTAAGAAAAAGATAAATTTCGCTTTGGCCCAGATGCTGAAAGGAGATGTTAAGTTCCTCTAAAATAAAATTCTCATTTTTCCTGAAAATATCAGAGAATCCAGCATGAGTTCTCCCACTTAATCTCTCTTAATAGCAAAACGAATGTAAACAGAAGCACGTGCTGTTCAAATCATAGGATTACAGCAATAACATGTGTCCTTTTACAGCAACAACATGTGACCAAACATTGTCAATATTTCATGAAAACCGGTTTTCACAAGAGCGCGGGAATATTTTATGAGAGTAAAACGTGAAAACTCCGCCCCTTTTCATTTATTTACGAAAATCTAACATTCGCCATTTTGTTTCGTTGCATGCAATTTGCGCTTTCACATTTTTTATCTTTATTTATAAAAGTTTTAAAGAGTTTGCATTTTTATGTTTTTTTTTCTTTCTTTTTGCCTTTTCTTGCCGTGTACATTTTAAATGTAAAACACTCGGAAATCTCGCGTGTTTCTTAACTTGTTGTTAAGTCAACTTTGCCCTAAGTCTCATAGGGTCATAGAGTCATTTTAACACTATCTGTTAAGCGCGCAACAACGCGGGTGTGAAATGTGTCTAATTTTGCTAGTGAGAGTGAGCATATTTAATAAGGTAAGCACTAAATATCTTGTTTTCTAGTATATAGTTTTTGGTGTTGTTTTAAAGAAAAAGATGTATAGATTTTAAAAATAAGAAGATTTTGGAAGAAAACACGGAAATATAAAGCAAATTTACGGTGGCCGGTTTTGGGCTACTTGTTAGACCAAAGATTCTATTTCTATTTAAAATAATGTATACACAAATCCGGCTGAATCTGGTTTACATATAATTTAATAAATAAAAATACACAACAAATACCTATTATTGAACTATTGAAATTTATTTTAATTGTTATGTAGATGATGGCTTCAACATCTAGGGCTAAAAAGTCCTTAATATATTCCGGTGAAAATCTAAAGCAGGCGATGCTTGAAATATGTAATTGAAAACTATAAATTAGAGCAGCTAGTTCCAAGTATGGGGTTCCTCGTAGCACCTTGCAGGACAAATTGAAATGCATATTACCCGAAACCATTGGAAAACGTGGAGTGAATACCATTTTGATAACAATAGAAGAACAAAAGTTGGTTCAATGGTGCATTTCGCTGTGTAAAAGCACACTACCGATAAAAAAATCTCCTAAATGCCGTCCAAAAAATTGTACTTAAGGACGAGCGATCGACGCCGTTTAAAAATGGGCGTCCTGGTAAAAGATGGTTACCTTTATCTCAACATATTTCACCGTACTGCAGAGGGTATAAGTAAGGGCCAAGCGATCATTACAGAAGAACTCCTCAAAGAAATAAATTTAGAAGACATTTTTGAAGATCCTCGGCACATTTTAAACGGTGATGAAACTAGCTTTAATTTAAGTTCTAAGACTGGTAAAGTTTTAGCCCCCAAGAGCTACAAAAAATGTCTACCATATAAATCCAGCAAACGAAAAAGAGACTATAAGAGTTCTATTATGTTTACAGCCAGTGGAGAAACAGTGGTTCCAATGGTTGTCTTCCCCTGCATCCGTCCACCGAGAGAAATTGTTAATAGCATGCCTCCTAACTGATTTTTTTGGGCCATCAAAATCTGGTTGGATGGTAAGCGAAGTATTCTTCGAGTACATTGCCAACGGGATGAATGCTTGGCTTCATGACCACAACATGAAAAAACCAGTACTACTTTTTTTTAGATGGGCGCAAGTCTCATTTGTCATTAGAGCTCAGCGAGTTTTGTAATAATAATGGAATAATTTTGTATGGTTTGCTATCAAACACGACAAATATGATGCAGCCCGCTGACGTAAGCGTTTTCCATCCACTGAAGTCCAAGTGGAAATAAACTGTAATGGAATGGCAGAGACAAAATATCAACACAGTCATTTCAAAGGGAAATTTTTGTTCTTTGTTAGATGAAGTTCTAAAAATTCCTTCCCTGCCACAAAGCATAAAAAATGGATTCAGGAAATTTGTACTATTTCCGCTTGATGAAAGCGCCATTGATTACAGCAAGTGTGTGAAAAACACAATGGAAGCGCTTCAGAGTGCCATCCCAGCTTCAACAGATGTTCAAGAACCGAGTGTGGCTTCTTGCTGTGATTTGACACAAACAATTATGGAAATAAGGTAGAATTTGCTGAAAAGAGGAATCCATCCCGATGTAGTCATAGAACAAATTGAGAAGAGAAAACAAGGTCAATCACAATCTGAACGGGACATTAGTCACTCTAAAAATATTTTACCAGATGAAATTGAGCCTGGAACATACGAAGTAGAAAACAATTGTTCCTTGGTACGGATAATTGATAAAGCTGCTGCTGTATCTTCTGTGTCTCAAAGTGGTTAAGCCAAGTCCCCGCTGCCAAATCTAACATCTGAAAGATCTCATTTTGCTACAGTTGAACGATTGCGTCCAATCACTCTTAATCGATCTCGTCCTACAACACCTGAACGATTGCGTTCAATCACTCTAAATCGATCTCGTTCTACAACACCTGAATGATCCCGTCCTTCAATATCAAATCGATATTTATCGCTCGTCGCTTTGCTGTTCACCATGTTTGAAAAAACACCACCATTTTGAAGCCAACGCATATTTTTTCTAAAAGAAAACATTAGAAAGAAAAATTGCCAAGCGATATCTCTTGTGAAAAGTGGCGTAGCATTCATAACAGGAAAGAAGAAGAGAAGCAACAAAAGATTGCAGCGATAAGGGAAAGGAAAGAACAACGTCTTAAAAAAAGACTTGAAAAGATGGAAAACAAAGAAAATATTAAAAAAAGAAGGCGCTGTGTCAGATGGTACCATTTAAAATGTACCCCATTAGAAGCCATGGGCAGCGAATTTATGTGCAATGCTTGCATACCCAAGTTAATGCTATAAACGTACTTTTTGAATGATAATTATAGTTAAGTTTAAGATTTATCAGTATTTCCGAAAATGTGATTTTTGAATTTATGGAAACTAGTTTATTTTATGTTATCACAAGTATTACCTGAATAATTTTATGCTGTTTTTTTTATATAGATATTTCCTTATTAAATGTTAAATTTTTTTTTAATCAATAAATTGAATTTTAAAACAAAAATAAATTTGTAGAGCGTTTTTCGAAAAAAAAAGTTATTGGCCGGAAATTGGTGCACCTGCTGGTCTAATTTGGGAATAACATGTCCGTAAATTGGTGAATATCACACTATCTAATTAAATTGCTAATAAATGATGAAAACATAAAATTTAAATAATATGGCTTATGTGAAATGTTAAAAAAACTTTATTTGTACTAATTAACAGAAAGTATATTGCGCTGCAATAATTATTACTAATGCTGTAGTCAATTAAAATGAAGAAAATGCTTACGTGGCCGCAAATTGGTGCCTTTACCCTATATATGTATATTGTTACAGGAATTTAGTAGGTTTTTTGTCAGCCGGGTGTATAAATTCAGGTGATGAAGAGTGCTCTGTGGTGTCAGGGAGAGAGTTCGAAACTGACATAGCTGGACTTGTTCTCAGGTTTTCGACTTTTTTTTTTCATCTTTTCCTATTAAAGATGTAATTTTTATTGTTTTCACACATACGATATTTATTATATTGTTGCTAGAATTTATCATTTATTTTATACAGTTGAAAACTTTTGTCGGAGCTGACCTTACAGCGCATTATTGAATTAAAGAAAATTTAAGATAAATACAAATTTTTCTATAAACATAAGTATAGGCTGCATAGCAATCAAAAGAAGACTTTCATTTCATTGCTGAATTCTCAGCCAAATCTGTCGCAAATTAATTCACTTTTTACGCCTAAAAAGCATTGCATACATATCTTAGCCATTTACCCCACACTTGACATCAATGTCACCTGATCTACTTTTTCTTGATGATTACCTGGCCGAGCGATTACCAGGGGACGTGGTCATTGGTTATTCCAGTTGCCTTCCTGACAGGATGGGCGTCCGGCCTTAATAGTAGCTGCCCGATTCTCGACGGCGTCACTTGGAATATGGCTCAAATGGTGTGGCCCCAGTTACTTTTCTGCTACGCTGGGTATCCGGCTGTGCGCACGATAACTTGAGAACGCGTTCACTTAGAGAACTGAAATTTTGTACACACACTTTAAAAAAAAACTAAAATTAATTTCGAAAATGAGACAAATCGGGCAACTTCTTCGTGGGGTTGTCATACAAAAACCCCTCCTTGGGTTTTTAGGTTTTTTACGTATACTGCAGTTCTAGACATTTTTATTGTACTAACAACTTCTTCAGAATACGAAATCCCATAAAATTGGTTATTCTAATAATTTTTTCAGTCCGACGAACCATTCTAGAAATATATGCGAAAAACCACTTCAAAAATTAAACTTGCATAGATCGGTGACCATACGAAATTTTATACGGGCATTCATCTAGGGTATCATTAGAATTGGTCTTATGACCTAGACACACCGCGCTCTTAATGAAGATATAACTGACGACTCATTAGTCTATAATGATTCATTATGAACTGCAGACACGCAGCCATTTCTTTAATGAAGTTGATCTGTCAAACTGGCTTTGATAAACTTATCACATTAAAAAACCAATATGGATCGAATTAACGCGATAAACTTTGTTTTCATTTATTTTATTTTTTAATTTAACAATTTACAAATGAGAAAAACATTATATTAACAAGTAAAAAAGCTAGAATTGGTCTAAGACCAATTCTTATTATACCCTAGATGAATGCACGTATTAAATTTCGTATGGTCACCGATCTATTCAAGTATTGATTTTGAAGTTGTTTTTCGCATATATTTCTAGAACAGTTTGTCGCACAGAAAAAATGGTAATAACCAATTTTATAGGATTTCGTATTCTGCAGAAGTTCTTAGTACAATAAAAATTTCTTGGACTGATTGTTTTCAAAGTATACGTAAAAAACCGAAATTTTTATATGGCAACACCAAGAAGGAGTTGCCCGATTTAGTCTATTTTTGACATTTTATTTGCTAATGTAGTAAAAACATCATGTACGAAATTTCAGCTCTCTACGTCGATGCGTTCTCAGGCAGTGTCCAAATATATAGCGGAAAACGAAATTTTTATATGGCAACCCCACGAAGGAGTTGCCCGATTTGTCTCATTTTCGAACTTAATTTTACTTTTTTTTTTAAAGTCCGTGTACAAAATTTCAGCTCTTTAAGTATACGCGTTCTCGAGTTATCGTGCGCACAGACGGACAGACGGACAGACGGACGGACAGACGGACGGACGGACATGCAAAAATCGAAATAACTTTTAATATTATGAATGGGTGTCCAATCCATTTTGCTCTACCATCATTATTTCGAGGTGTTACAAACGGAATGACAAACTTAGTATACCCCTATTATTTCATCTAGGGTATAAAAAGAATATTGATAATATAATTTGTGATTTGCATTTCTTCTTCTTATTTTTCAAATCAGCAGATGCACAGCGGAGCTCCAGATTCACATTATATGCCAAATCTAGGACATTTTTCCTCATTATATTGAAGGTTGAAAACACTTTATTAGTGTAGTGTAGTGTAGTGTAGAAGTCATTATCATCTGCTTTTCGAGCCATAATGATGTATAGTATGTGACACACGGCATTTTAATGAATAGTTAGTACATACTAATGATTCATTAGATCGTGCTGTCTGTCTAGGGTATTAGACCAATTCTAGCGTAAACTTAAACTTATTAAATTAAATTTGAAAGATGCAACTCATCTGTCAGTTGCACTAAATAAATGTTTTATTATCTTGTTCTAACTTTTTTCTTAATCGTTTTTTTTTTTTTTTAGTTCAATCTGACTCGGAACCAGAAGAGAAAAAAACGACGACAACTACGAGCCGATCCACGGCTACTGAAGGTCATACAACAACTCAAGAGCCATCTACAATGAAAAAACCAACAACTACATCAACGACATCGGCACCACCCATAACTACTCCGAAGCCAACTCCATTTCCAAAGCCATCAATTGGACGATGGAACTCGAGTTGTGTTATTGTACAAATGGCTGCTCAATTCAATTTCACTTATGTAACCAAAGGTAGCTCAGTGATTTTTTTTTCTTTCTATATGTTAAATAACTGTTTCTATGACGTGTTATCGTTTGTTCTAGTATCAGATCTAAAATTCTATTCAAAACTTCTGAGAAAAAATTATTAAGCGATTCGCGCAAATGCAACTGATGAGTTATACTCATTTCGTTGTGTCAGAATTAAAGTTAGAGTTAGTTGGCACAGCCCATTACTTTTGAGGAAAGGATATTAAAAGGGGTGAATTTGAATACCACAGTACCAGGTACCAATGAAATGAAATCATTACACGATCAAACGAAGCTCAGGTTGATTTTATAATCAATGTTTTGACAGAAGCTTGGAGATATATTCCCATTGACTGAGATGGCCATGATTTCAGCCTGGAAGACTATGATTAGGTTTTTAATTCGTATGTCCATTTCCACTTCTTAAGGTCTGAATAAAAAAAGAAAGGTGTTATATCAAGAATTCTGCTCTAGATGGAATTTTTTATCTTGAAGTTTTCGCTTAGCATAGTCTCAAGGAGGTGATCACTATCTCTAATTAATGTCTGGTGCAAGTTCCAGTTCTGATTGAAATACAATGTAAGAGTTGCGCTTAATGCCTCCTAATGTGGATTTGAGAGGATCACCTTAAGCGTCTGAGTGTATAAGAGGACATTAATGCATCACATGCGCTGAGGACGTAAATTTTTCCCACAATGTCTAATACCTTTCAATGATTGGTTTTCACCACTACATTATAGCTCTATCGATTAAGATGGATCGGATGACACTTGTGTAATACCTAACGGATCATCCAACCCATCTTCTTCCTGATTACTCTTCGACACAGCCACAACGACTTTATAAATTATATTCGCTCTGTAGTTAAGTAGTTAGAATAAATTTTTTTTTTCATTGCGAGAAGGCAGAGAACGGTCTTCAGTTAGGCTGAGGTCCGTAGTCATGTTGGGGTAACTAACTAATTAGATCCTGTTTTGCATCATCCCTAGACCGTCAGGCTTTGAGGCTAAACAGAATAAATTCACAACTATCTGAATGTTGAGGATACTGGAAGAACACTGAAACATTGAATTAGCTTTCTTTGTATCTGCCCGACACTCTCCGCTAAATGATAAAAATTTCTGAAGTCTTATAAACTCTGAGGTAAACAATGGGCATAGATTGACAACGTCTCTTCCCATACAGAATCGCAAACAAGTAAGTTTTAAGCCGTCTCAAATGTAGAATTAATCTCTCCTTCGCCCCATACAATTGCAATCTGGCGATCCAATAATGAACTATAAACTGTAAGGTCTGCATTTGGATAATGAGACTGGACCTGGCTTTTTTGCGATTATTATATAGTCAGCATTCCAAAGGTAGGCTCCTGTTAGTGTATAAAAAGCAGCTTTTTGCAGTTGAATTAATTTGTTTTCCTGAATCGTGTCATCAGAAATTTCGCTAATTTTCATAACCGGGAAGTGTATCGCTTCATTTACATGGATGAGGACTGCATTCGATTTATCATTTTTGGTGGTAGAGTTCTAACTAGCCATCAACCAAATTGTGTTCTTGAATGAAAGATATTCATCAGCGTCCTTTAATACTACCGAGACACATAGGGCAGAAACTGCTGTGAGAATAGTCCTTCTCCGTGTGGTTTTTGGTTTTCTTATACGATCGGTTTTTTGCGGATTCCAGTTGAAGACTTTCTTTGCGATGCTATTGTTGTTACATGATACCGTGTGGCTAATTCAATTCTTCTTCCTTTCTAGTCAATCCTATCCAGGTCTGATCATCTTCAACGTTCTTCATTGGAATTTTCGAACTCTCCAGCGAATTTTTAGCATTCATCGAAGACACCATAATCGGGACATTTGTGAAAATACTCTCCTTGATTTATTTATACAGGAATATTCGTCTTCTTCTGTACCACCAGATTCGGTAATTATACTACCGATGTAACAGAAAATCTGCATTACATCCACTTTCTCGTTATTTATGTGCGTTTAGGAGGTAGATCTTGTATTAATCCGCATTTATTTAGTTCTCGCTGGATGGACTTGTTGTTGTCCCGTGGGCCAGCAAGCAGATGTCATCGGTATAATATAAATCGATAAGACGTTCAATCAAAGCGAAAGTATATATCCTTGCCGAACTCTGGAATGCAAATTGAAGCTGTCGGATAGTCAGTCCGTCATTGTGAAAAACTCTGAACCACAAATTGAAGTAGAGACCCTTTATCAACCCTGTTATTTTTAGGGGGATTCTGCCTCATATGTAGCGCCATCCATATGTGTGCCTTGTCCTGTGCGTTTTCATAATTCCACAAAAACCAGATGGAGGGTAAATAGTATATTGCTCCACGATGATTCGCAAGATGTAATGTGATCTACACAGGAGGGGAGGACCGCCTTTTAAACCCGACTTGTTGTATTCTGATCTTTTGGTCGACTGCAGATTTGATTCTTTCCAGGATCACATGAGTAAGCAGATGCCTCTCCAGTTATTGCAATTTGTTTGTCTTCCTTCTTTGAAATTTTGACTATGATATCTTCCGTCCATATCTCTGGGAAGGTACAGGACGTATTCTATGTTCTTTCAAGGATTGGTAGGAGGATGCCTGCTTATATGTTTGAGTAATTTGGGAGATCGGATGTTATTTCTAGTTTTACATTAGCCAGCGATTTGATTGTGTTAATTATTTCAGTTCTGGATGGGGTACGAGCATAAAGCCGTAAAGGTTCCTGCACGTTCTCGTTGTTCATGTTTTCAGAACGTTGTAGATACATAGGTCCTGTTTGGAATAACTGAGCTGTTCATCTTCATCTGTCAGCAACCTTCCAATCTGGCTCTTTATTGCATATCTTTTCGTAGAATACTTTACCGAGAGCTTTTGAGTTATTTGGTACAGCATTCAACTGTTGCCACTGTTTGCCCGGCTTTCCGATTTTGAAGCAAGCTCACTTAGGTGCCATCTTTCTTATCACGGTGAACGTTTAACTTCTCTCTCAAGTCAACAGTATTTATCTCATAATTCTTGGTGTCAGTATTGGTCAATTGTGCAATTAACCCTGTTTTTAAGAGCTCTCTTGTGTTTTATTTTTATGGCATATTTCATTGCTTATCCATTCTTTCAGCCCCTTTACGCGTAACCTATGCTTTCTTTCGCTGCTAATATTATGGCTCCTTTTGCTAATTGCTTGTTATATTGTTACTTGACTTAAACTATGCTATCCTTTGCCATAAACTTCAGAGCCTATCCGCTTTTCCCAGTCCTCACATTTGAGCTTGCGACACCAGTGTTTCATTTTAGGGAATCGTGCATCTGATCTTCAAGCTGTAATGCTTCCAGAAGAAGTTAAATATTTTTATTTATCATTACTGAGAACTGATTCAGGCACAACCTTTTTGGAGCCGATACGCTAAGAAAAGTTTAAGGAAATGTGCCTCAGTCTTATGATAATGGATTCATGGAATTAAGTCGGCGTGAAAGTAACCAGGCAAAACCCTCCTGGCGCCAATATGCTCTTAAAGAAATTTAGGAAATGCAGTTGCATTGTCTTCTCACGACTATGGGCCATAAACTCAGGGTCTCCTTTCGAGTGCATTCGAGAGAAGACAAGTAGTAGATAGCCACAGTTGAGTTGACGTTTTAAAGATACACGCGGGTATTACTTTTAAGGTGTGAAGTAATTCTCTTTACACAAAGGTGTTCCTCAGCAGGGGTCTATTTTGGGCCCACTCTTATTTACCCTGTTTATTTCCCAGGTGAGGTTCCCTACCGTTCATATCTTTGCGCCGCTGGTATCTATGGGTAATTTTTTCTAGCCAGCTACGCTCTAGGGTACGTTCCCCAATGTTGGAGAGATGTCAGGGTGGTATTTATACCCAAAGCATGAAAAACGACTAGTTATCTAGCCAAATCATTCCAACCCATTAGTCTCTCCTCATTCTTACTTAAGTTCATGGAAAAAATTCTAGACCTACATATTCGAAGTGAAATTTTGATTAAATCACCACTTCATTCTAAGCAGTTCGCTTATCAAGCTGGCAAGTCTATCGAGACTGCCATTCACACATTAGTCAAAGACCTCGAAAAAGCTCTTGAAGCAAAAGAGATGGCTTTTTGTGCATTTGCGGACATAGAAGGAGCCTTCGATAACACCTCCTTCGATGCAATTAAATCAGTTGCCGAGAATAAAGGCTTTGAGCCCCCCACGGTAAACTGGATAGACTAAATGCTTAGAAGCAGGAGGATAACCACAACTCTAGGGAACTGTTCTATTACGATCAACGCAGCAAATGGCTGTCAACAAGGAGGAGTTCTCTCTCCACTCCTGTGTGGTCGATCGTAATTGATGACCTGCTAGAGAAACTTACCGGTTCAGGTTTTAATGTATTTACAAGGCTACGCGGATGACCTAGTAGTCACAATACGGGGCAAGCATGACGCAAGTCATATCCGGGGAGTAAATGCAACGGAGACTCACAATAGATCTTTCAGGTCGCAGTGATAGCGGGGCTAACGCCTACACACCGCTTCACAAATCTAATCTAATCTATGGGTCAATGTGTCGCAGATATTAATACTGACCTTTCCTTTCTTTTTCCTGGGCCTATCTTTCCTAATAGGGTTACCATACCCTTTTGTTACAGCCTTGGTTTCATTTGAGATGAGATCTTATATATTTACCGCCTCATATTAATACTTTAATCCGGCAGGGTAGGTTTTGGTCTTTGTAAACTATACAATTTTAATATGTATCTATCAACGTCGCCTGGACATTGACAGACTACTCATTTTCTTTACTTCAGTTATCAGCCATGTGTATGGTCTTCCAGGGCGGGTGCATGATCTGTGTGCTTACACAGGGGATTTTCTTAATAATCGACAGGTACCTTATAATCTGCAATCTCATCTTTTTGTTTAAATTAATTCAATCCCATACACCGCAATATTTATTTTCTAGATTGGAGTTTGCTCCACTTAATCTAATTATCCCTCGTCATTCTTCCAATATTCTGAAGAACTCTTTCGTTGTTCGTGCTATTCCTATTTGGAAATGCCTGTCTGTCTTTTAGTCAAAAAAGTTTTTTAGTTTATAGTTTTCTTAAACCAAGAAGAGTGCCGAGTGCCGCAAGGCAAGAAGGGGGACCAATTACCCAATTTGAAAATTGCAATGAGAAATCTTGATACCATATGATTCACACTTGCTTTTTTTTTAAAAGTATTTATATGGGCAATTGGTGTGACCTCCACATTGAACTTCTATGGTAGGCGATCAGAGATAACCATACTGATGAGACCTCTCTGATCGTTGGGTCGAAAACCTCAATATTTCTGCATTTTTGATGCAATTTGTAAATTTAAATTAAAAAATTTAAATTTTTTATTATTATTATTTGTAAATTTATAGACAAAAAATTTGTTTGCTTCCTATTTGGAACCGATTGAATTTCGCTGGTGGTTTAGTGGTATTTAAAATAGCGCCTACTTGATTTTTTATTGTCTTCTAACTGGAAGTCTTCAGGTCATCTAATTTAATCGTATTATGTGCTTATTTCGCGCATTGATACGTCCACCACACAGTGCTCAGCGTGACAATATTTAGTGTACCTGCACCCTTAGTTCCTCTTTTTGGACAGCAGGGGGTGGTTATCAATCGAATGCGTTTTGCCGGCATAATTAGAGTTTAAGTTAAGTCAATCTTAGTATATTTGTCTTTTTTTTTATTCCTTGGTGACTCTGCTACTCTTATTATTTTGCTTAAGTAACAATGTTTCTATACAATGGGTCCAACAGCCTAAGTAGCTTATCATAAATAAATAAAATAAATAAATATTTCTGAATCTTCGGGAACATGTAGCTGGTCTGTATTTTAGTGGTACTTCTCTTAAATACCGGCAGGTCCTAAGGATTAAACCTATTTCGCTTTAAAATATTGTGCTGCATGCTCCTTATTTTGACGAATTTAAGTCTTATATTAAAATTAATATAAATTTTTCGATAAACATTTAACCCTTTTGAACTCCAAGTTTTTTTCCATGGTTTCTATAGTTTTGTTGGATATGGTATTTTACAAAGCACTCACCAAGGTGCATTGCAAACTTTTCGGGACAAGTGTCACAAAAGTATGTCATTTGATGTCTCTTACCTTCTTCTGTTCTGTGAGAGCAGCTCGACAATCTTTGACTCTACCTGTTAGCATTACATGGGTCATTCCATGTCAAATAGGCAACAGGTGTGTCATGATGACCACCACCAATTTTGTTGAAATTTTACATACTTGGAGGGTTTGTGAAAACAAAAATACGAATTAAAAATTTTTCTTCTACAGTGCGAATTTCGCGAGTTATGGCAAAATTTCGTATAAATGCTGTACTGGTCTTTTTTAAAAATTCATATATATTTTTCTATTTATGCTAGGACAGTAAAATATGGCTCATTTGAAAGATAGGATCTCAAGCTATCTAAGAAAAATAGAATCTTAAACATATACGCGAAAAACGATTTTAAAAATAAGGATTTTATCCTTTAATATCCTGGAAGACATACTTTTGATTTTGTTCATTTTTTTATATTCTATACCCTTATATTATCTACGAAAACATAATAAAAATTTAACTTGGGATCTCAGCGGGATCAAGGAGTAAAACCTCAAGAAAGCTTCACCAAAATACATCTATAAAATAAAAAAAAAATAGGAGTTGGGGGAAAATCCTTACGGTTTTCGAGATAATGGAGTTTAAAAATATTTTAGTAGGTTTTTATATATCACCCTGTAACTTCTTAACGTTGGAGCCTATGATGATGATTTAAAATTTTGTAGATTAATAATCGTTGGAACTCTTCAATGGTGTACAATTTCTACCCTTCCTCTTCTTTCTTTTGGAGTTATGGTTCAACAAATTTAAAATTTCGGATTTTTAATTACTATATTTATGACGTGTTCATCAACACCAATTTTTCATATGGGATTTAAGAAGCCCAATAGCTTCCCTTTAAAATAATTTGTCATAATGTGTACCTAAAACGTAACCCTTTCTGCGTTTTTTGTCCCTTTTTTTAAGCATATCCACCAACTGGCTCTCAGGCTCATTCCGAAAAGATAATTGTCTACTTTCTGGCATTTATTGAATTTTTTCGCTTGGTATGCTTGAATGTTGAAGCTTTATGGTTTTTTTGGAAATCTCCTTTTAAATTGATTAATCAATAGTTTCACATATTTTAAATAATTGAGTGGACGCTAATTTCTTTGCTGTTTTACAAGTAAATACATATGAAGGAATTAATATTTCTAATCCTCAGAAAAATAACTTCCGCCACCATTTCAGAGATTTCCTCAAAAATGTTGTATGTTGATGCATACTGGTCAGCTCGGTCAACGTTTCCCACACATTTGATATTATTTATGAAAATTTTTGATTTTTTAATTTGAATTTGAACTCGCATTCAGCACTATTTCAGTTTGTTAGCCTATCCTTCCAGTTCTTTTCTTTCAAAATTTCACTATTTTAATGACAACTGGTAATCCTTTTTTATTTGAATAGTTCCGGTTAAATTACATTTCAGTTTTAATAATTCCTCAGCTAAGTTCAAACTTGTGTACCTAGTATCTGTCTGTGAACATGTGGTATCCTTGAGCACCAGGCACTTTATCCAATAGCATTTTGTATAAATGCAAAGGAACTCTGGTGGACACGGCAAGATCTAGCCTTACCAACATCTCTATTGTTACAATCCCAAAATATGGAAGAATACCAAAAATATATCCAGTTTCAGAATCACATAGTATATAAATCCTTATTCCTCATTTGAACGGTTTTTTAGGTTTGTAAGTAATAAATGCAATTTTCCCTTTCAATTTTACAACCGAACCGATTCATCTATTCATCATTCGAATTTATGTCTTCCAAGAAGGAACTAACTCGTTGTACACGATTTCTTATGTCAGTACTTCTGCCTGGAATTGTCGTCTTCAAATGAAGCATAAAAAAAAATTTTGCTGAACCTTTTCCTTGTAAATGTGTTGAAAAAACAAAAAAAGGAATTCGACTATTATCTTGCTTTGACCAATATTCTTGGATGTTTGCAACTTCAAAATGGTTTTTGATTTGTGTCTCAAATAAAATGCGCAATGAATAACAGTTCAAAAATCCGAAATGGCTTTTGTCTAAACTAAAATGCTTTTGATTTATTGGAAAGCTTTAATTTAATGTAAATAATAAAACAGTAATTAATTTAATTTCTATTTTAGTACTCCCGTTAGAGAGGGTTGGGGTCAACTTGAATGACATAAAATAACCCAAATTTAATTTTAATTTAATTTTAAGTGAGCCCTAACCCTCTGTTACGGTAGTACTAAAACAGAAATTAAATTAAATTTCAATTAAATGTCTTGGTGAATACGGCCCTAAGTAAGAAACAAGGTTGGAGTTAAATGTAAATTGATCATGTAAATTAAGATGGTGAATGAGATACTCAGCGTTGGAGTGCAAAGGGTTAAAGTTATGAGTATGAAGATGTAATTGAATTTTAATGAGAACCTAACAATTGAACGAATTAATGTTGTTTTCTTTCTTCTTCTTATCTTAAACAGATAATGAAACAGCTGAGGGGCTCTTCAATTTACCTAAAAACGCCACAGTACATGATACTACTTGTGATAATAACACACAACAATTGGTTCTTGAATGGGGTCCAGATTCTATGATTAGTTCGCTAATTTTGCAGTTCGACAAAATTGGTTCAGACTTTGCACTTTTCAATCTCAGTTTAAGACTAGCCCTAAGTCAAGTATTCCCAGATGCTAAAGGTAGGTGAAAATATTTTTTGTTTTTAAATTCTAATTACCATGTTTTATTTTGAAATTATTTTTGTCTTTAGATGGTGAAACACGAACTCTATTGCACTATGGTAACACCTTTAAAACACCACTTCAGATGTCTTATTATTGTACCAGAGAGCAACTTCTAAAAATGACTGCTAGCATAGATGATCCGAAAACTGTTGGAACTGTTAAGTTGACTGATGTTCAACTTGAAGCTTTCCATACAGGAAATTCAAATAAATTCTCAACAGCCAAAGATTGTGATGGCATTCATACTTTTGTTATTGTTCTAATAGTTTTTAGTATTATATTGACAAATTTATTTATAGTTGTGTTGATTGCATATCTTGTTGCTCATCATCGAAATGCAGCTAGAGGCTATACGAGCTTCTAAGGAAAAAAAAAAATTGAAATAATAATAACAACAAAACCAAAAAAAAACAAAGAAAAACAACAACATTACTATTTCATCGCGTTGTAAATTGCTGCTTCGTCGACGTCGTCTTGGTGTTTGATTGGAAAATTTCAAGATAGATAGAATTAGTAAAGTAAACAGGGTGATTCAGATCAAGATACCTTCCAATATGTCATGCGATTCCTTGAGGAATCAAAAAATTCCTTGAGGAATCAAAAAATTGTCCCCCCCCCCTTGAAACCTTCTCTTAGGAGTTGTGGCCAGTTGAAGATTTCGCTAATATTCGTGAACCCTGATGAGAATAAATGAGTATAACTTTTGAACCACCCTATAGATTTTTGTTATTGTTGGCTTATTAAATAGCCAATAATAGTAGCTATTGAAAAGTGTATTACTCTGTATTTTTTACTTAAGCATCTTTAAATTATTCTCAAATATTTCCAAAATTTTGATTTTTTTACACACAAAAGTTTTTCAAATAAATAACGGTATTTATGAAATTTGTGTGTAAAAAAAATCAATGTTTTGGAAATATTTGAGAATAATTTAAAGATGCTAAATTACAAAATACAGAGTAATACATGTTTCGACAGCTACAATTCTTGGCTATTTAATAAGCCAACAATAACCAAAATCTATAGGGTGGTTCAAAAGTTATACTCATTTATTCTCACGAATATTGGCGAAATCTTCAACTGGCTACAACTCCTAAGGGAAGGTTGTGTTTGGGGGAGGGGGGGGGGTGGTATGTGGAATATTTTTTTTGATCAGCTTACTTCAAGGCACCGCATGGTATACCGGAAGGTATCTTGATATGAAACACCCTGTATATGGAAATTTTAAAAATTTCAATTCCCCCCCCCCCCCCCCCCCCATTTATTTAATGTTCTTTTGAAAGCTTTTCCGTTTTTTGGTAATCTTAAAATTGTATCATTTTTAAAATTTTCCCTAGGAATAAGAATTTTCACATTTTGAAAAAGAGAAAAACAAAAAAACAATAGCGGTGCGCGATTATTAATTATGTGCATTCAGATTCATATTGGTTTCCGATTCCCTTATTCCCTGATCCTCCCCTCCGCTCCGTAATTGTATTTTTTCTAGGTTTGCCCTACACTCTCCTTTTGTATTATTGTATTTTATGATCTTTGGCAAAACCAAGGCTAGTTATTAGGTTGGTAATAAGAATGGATAAAAGTAAAATCGTGTAAGAATTTATTATACAATAAATTTTTAATAAGACTATGCAAGATTAGTTGAATTTTTATTACCATTGAAAGGAAATACAGATAACTTGCAACAGCGTCTTTCAATTCACCTCTACGGTCTTCATACTGTTTCATAACTGGAATTCGTTCAGGCTCTTCTGTATTTCTTCGTTGCTTTTTCTCAATGATAAAATTGGTAATTTCTTCACTGTTTAAAAGTGTACTAATTTGAAGATCATTTTCTATGTTCATCAAATCGCTTAACTCCTGCCTTCACAGGTTGTGACACAACTTCGGCGTTGTTCAATAAAGCAAAAATTAAGATTACATCCCTGATAAAATTAAATAAAGACTTGCGGAGGTTATGGATTACTTTAAAGATGCGTACACCACTCCAGAAGAAATTGACGATGCGGGAGAAAAAGTTTTGGTCGCTTTTTTCATATTAATTACAAAACAAGTAAAAATGCTAGAATTGGTGTAAGAGAATTGGTCGAGAGGCTTCGTAATCGGAACCCTCACCACATGGAGTTAAAGAGAGTAGAAATTGCCCAGTCAATTTACTGTCCGTTGTGCTGCTACAATATTGATACGCACGTAAGCATGCACCAACTGCTACAAAATATCATCATCGCGTTCGTATCCCTAGGGCTTAACTATCACTTAAGAAAATAGTTATAGATGGATTATTTCTCGTCTACAGCAGACTGAAATTCACTAAAAATAATTCCAATGAATTTCTAAAATGCTTTAAAAATGCAGAATAAAATCGAACTTTTTGACCCAGCGATCAGAGTACCATACTGATGAGACCTCTCTGATCGCTGGGTCGAAAAGCACGATTTGTCTGCATACTATAGCAGTAGATAGAGCAAGGTGTTGTTTTAATAGTAACAGGCTAGTAGATTAATATGTTTAGGCATTGATTTTATACATATAGATATGCCACCAAATCTGTTACCTCTTCTCGACAGATGGCCTTACATGTACCAAATTGACGAAATTTTCAACGAATGACTGAAATCATGTTTACAGATGGCGCCATCTATTAGAAAAAAAATTGTAAAATAGGAGGATATTAAGTTATCTTCGATAACAAATGTTTTTTCTTCTTCCCTATCTAACAATGTATAGGAACGTGGAAAAAATGTAATAAAGAAATTCAAAGGAATTTCAGATTTTTTCTCAATAAATTTGGTTTTTATGAGATATATATGAGTGGTATAGTGACAAAACCCGACAACTCCATTTTTTTAAATTTTCAAGCTGGTAATACTAATTCAAAGTAAAATGACCCAGGAATCATATTTTTCAAATCACACGCCTTTAAGTCCACTAAAAATAGTATATATTTGATTGTCAAAACAAAGCTTCGTTTCAAAATCCGCCATCTCCCACACGCAGTGACTCTCACAAAACGACATCTCCCTGCTATTAAAGTTGCAGTCAAAAAGCGACAACTCCAGTGCAGTTCGCATGTTTTAATTTGCTTAGTTTCAAAAGCCGACATTTCCACGTAACAGCTCTACTCTCTTTGAAATTGTTTTTTTTTAACGGTTTTTTTTTAGGTTTCGTTTTCTATGAAAATGTAATATAATCAGTAAGTGGTTTAGCATTCAGGAATAAAGACGTATTCGGTGCTTTTAGGATTTCTAAGTGCAGTCAGTTTTTCTTATTATAAGTAGTAGCGAGATATTATGGAAAACATTAATCGTAGAAAATCAAGGAAGCGCGTGTTCAGACCTGAAACATGGAAAAGATCTCAAGAAAAATTAACAAAGTAGGAATTACAATTATTTACATTTTATTAGCTATTAAGTAAGTGTTTTCTTCTTTCGTGATCTTTTTTTCTGTTAGATACTCAGCGTCTTCTTTGCCCATATATCCTACCTGCAATCACAACAGCAAAGCCTATCAATGCAGTAAACTATCCATGGTTGATGTTTTAAATTTCCATAAGCTATTTTACAACAACAAACAAAAAGTTGACCAAGATAATTTTGTTCTAAAATATTGTTCAGCACAAAGTATTCGTAGAAGGCGTCCAACAACAATAACCAGTATCGTGAAGAGAAAGTTTTCCACCACCTACCATGTGCGACGAAAGATTAATAGTTCCTGTGTACCTGTTTGCAGACAGGCTTTCTTAAATATTCTACAAATTAAGAAAGATAGAGTTGTGGGAGTTATAAAAAGGAATATGGAATGCGGATTATCAGCAAGTGAAACTCGTGGTGGAGATCGTTATAAGACGAAGTTCTCCAGCAAGAAAATTGCCGTGATAGAATTTGTAAGAAAATTTCAACCTTTAGAGTCGCACTATTGTCGAGCCTCCAGTTCACGTTTGTATCTTGCATCAGATCTTAACATAAGAAAGAAGCACAAAATGTATATGAGAGAAGCGTCACCTGATGGAGCAGTCAAGGAAAGCTACTTTCGCAGAATTTTCAACACTAATTTCAACATCGGATTTGGAAACCCTCGTACAGATGTGTGTTCCACATGCCTCTCACTTGATGAAAAGTTGAAAACTGGAAAAGTCTAAGCTTCTTATCGAAAAGCGTGTACATAAGTTGAAGGCAAAGGCGTTTTACTCATTTTTGAAAGAAAGTCGACAGGGCTTGTTAACTCTCTCATTTGACTGTCAAAAGAATCAACCTCTGCCAAAACTACCTGATCAAGCAGCTTATTATTCTCGACAACTGTATATATTCAATTTTACCATTGTGACAGGAACTTCACATTCGACACTAACTCCGGCCAATGTCCATTCTTATGCATGGACAGAAGATCAGTTTTGTAAAGGTTCTAACGAAATAGCTTCAGCGCTATTCCATCGACTGAACAACACAAACTTTGAAGGAATAGAAGTCGTTAGACTCATGGCTGATGGCTGTGGTGGCCAAAACAAAAACTCCATCATTATTGGAATGTGCTGTAAATGGTTGCTTGATCATGCTCCGCAGGCAATAAATAGAATCGAAATAATATTCCCTGTGACAGGGCATTCCTTTATACCACCTGATCGGGTTTTTGCCAATATAGAAAAAAAAATTAAAAAGAAGGAGGTGATTGTCGATCCAGGAACCTACATTGATATTTTCAAAGAACACGCCACTGTATTTAAGCTTGGCATAGACGTTCAAGTTTCAGACTGGAAATCTGCTATACTAAAAGTATTGAAATTACCCGGACAATGGCATTTTAAGTTCATAACGGCTAAGCGATTTATTTTGCATCGTGGACTGTCATCTGTAAAAATACAAGGAGAGAATGCATACCGATCTGACACAGGTGAACCAAAATATATCTGTAAAAGGGGCATGAAAATCACTAATATTAACCCAGAGCCTAAGGTTATTGGAGTTTCCGTAAGTGACCTTAAACTTACTGACGTGGACAATCTGTTAAGAAAGCATTATGGAGCTAACTGGAAAGAACAGGATTTCCTTGGGTTCAATAAATGCGTAATGGATAGTGAACATAATCAGCAGGATCATCAACCTGAGCAAGAAGATTACTTACTTTGTGATCCAATGCAATCTGCTGCAGATAGCACTATAATGATGATATAAATTTGGAATATATTTTGCATTATTAATTTACTTGAATAAACAATTTTTATGTTTCCGTGTTGTTAAACTTGGCTTTCAAATTCCTCCAAATCCAAATGACTCATTTTCAAAAACCGACATTTTCGCAGGTGAGTTTCAAAATCCACCTTCTCCATTTTTAAAGTTAGATTTACTTTGTTGTCATTAATAGTAGATTTTTCAGACTTCTTGGACAATCAAATTTTATTATAATTTACCGGTAATGAAATAGCTACTTGACAACTTTGGGTTAGAATAGCTACAATCGGTTTCTTAAGATTTGCGCGTTATCGTTTAACGTGGAGTTGTCGGGTTTTGATACTATACCACTCATATATAGAGAAGTACTTCGTAAGAGATTTTGTTGTTGAATTTTGTATTCCTTTTGTTCTACAAGAAATTATTTAAATTAATGCATATGCAGTTTAATACATATTTTATAACACATTATTTCAGTAACTTATATGTACATATATATTATAGGTACCTTAAGTAAATAAATTATTTTCAAATTAGGAATGGTTTACAGCTTCGTTTCGCAGCAGCCAGTTGCAGATCATTAAAAATTCTTACATATATGTATATTACGAGAGCTAGCAGCGTCACATCTCAATAGGCATGCGGCCCATCTGTTTGGTGAGAGGGATTGCCTTTACCTGTGTCCATTCCATTCCACAGGTAAACAAAGCAGTTTTCAAAATGATTTTAATTCGATGTTTTTTTCTTTTTTATTAGCTTTTATAAATATATAAACATTGAATAATATAATTTCATTATTCCGAGACAGTTTCTTTGTTGTTAGTATGTGCCCGATGCTTTTTTTTTCGATAAAATAAAAAAAAATGATTTTATTATGGCTGTAATTTTTATTTGAACTGGTTTAGTTATCGAAGGAACAACATGAAATTGATTTGTCAGGCAGAAATTCGGTTGATTGTCAATAGCCAAATCGATTCGAGTGTGATAGGGAGGCCGACAAGACGTTGGTTTTTAACGAAAAAAAAAAAAAGTCTAGCACGGTGCCAGAAACGAGGAAACTGTCTGGAAATAGTAAATTTATATTGTTCCATGTTTATGAAAGTAACCGCAACCCCTTCTCATCCGCCAGCGTAACTGAAGGGTCTAGCCTGTAGGAATTCCATTTTGGATCCTTTCCTGGCTAGTTGATCCCCTATCCCGTTGTCTGCGATATTGCTGTGTAAAGGCACCCATACTAGTGGAAATAAATTGAAGTGCGTTAATTTAATTAACTCCAGCAGGCAGTCCCAAATCAGTTTGGAGTTGAATCTATTTTATTGTAGATCCAGTAATGCAGCTCTGCAGTCAGAAAAGATATTATAATTTATAGCTCAATTACATATATGTCGACCCGAGGCCTTGAACCATATGCTCCTGCCCCAAATCCCTCATTTGTTTTAGAGCCATCCGTAAATCAAAAGAATGTTCTACTTAAGCTCAGGCGCTGCGAGCACCGGAATCAATTCAACTTTATTAGATCGTTCTCGGCAACCAATTATGCATAAGAATTCTGAAGAAAAATTTCAAGTAATTTAAAAGAAACAAGTAAAAAAGCTAGAATTGATCTAAGACCAATTCTTATGATTCTTTGAAGTGATTCTGAATATATCTTTAGAACGGTTCGTCGAACAGTAAAAATGATTATAACCAACTTTATAGTATTTCATATTCTGAACAACTTTTCCGTACATTAAAACCGTATAGGACTGATCGTTTCACAGAATATGTAAAAATCTTAAATTTTTATATGAAAAACACACACACACATTCAGGCAGCCATAAACACATGTAGACAGGGTAGGCAGGCTCACACACAACCACAGGCAGGGGCACATGCGCAGCCAGGCTGGCAGGAGCACACACACGCATGCGCGTGGAGCAAAGCGGAGCGATTCTTTAATAAATGTTTTTCTATTCCATTCTAACTAAATGCTGTTTACTACACAAAACAATTGAATATTCGTAATGAATAAAAAAACGCAATGCTGGTAAGCCGAATGTTCGGAAGGTATGTACATACCTACCATACTGGCTCTTTTTAATACTGAAAAGAAGAAGAAGAGTTAATTAATTGCGACAATGTCAAACTGTGTTGTGAATTGCAGTGTAAATTTCGCGATTTTTAAAGTTCAATATCTTGGAAAGTATAAGTTTCATTACAAAATTAATTTTTGATTCGTGATTTGTGAGTAAATAAGAACAAATGAGCAAAGTTTGAAAAAAAATCGGAGCCTGGCTGCGGATTTCGTGTTTAGCCAAAAGTGGAAGAATATTCGCGATAGTTATTAAAAATATCGGCGACAAGATCACTTGCAAGATACGCAAATCCTCTCAATAAAAATCCTTAAAAACGCTCAAAACAAAAAAACAAATGAAATTTCTGTATCTTCTTCTTTCACAATTGCCGCTCACCGCCTGTCTTTCGCTCTGTCGTCGCAATTGTGTTTAAGCCTTAAGTTACACTTTACAGTTCGCATTTAATTAGAAAGAAGATCGTTGTTTTGTTTAGTTAATTCTTAATAAAGATCTTAGGAAAATGTGGCAAGGACGTAACTCAAAAGTGATTCTTTTATGCTTGCTAATTGGATGCAATGCATTAACTTACGGTGAGTAATAAATATTGTCAATGTGAAATTATTACGTTTTCGGTTTTTGCTTAAGAGGAGTCAGTACCAAGATTTGCAAGTTTCATACATTTTTCAATGCGAATTTCTAGCAAACTATTTCTAGCAGAATAATTATTTATATTTTAAATTAAAGGTAAAGAAAAAGTCTAGTAAATAACGTCGGCAAAAATTAAAAAAAATATATTGGAATGGAGATATTAGCTCGAAAAATTGTAAAAAATGGTAAAAATTAAAGTTTTTTAAATCAAATTCCTCTTGTAGGTATTCTCATTTCTTTAGATTGTGACAATTTTAGAAAGATAAAGCCTAGATCTAGCAAATAACGTCGAGTTTTTTTCATTTTTAATGGCGCATTTTTTAATTGTTTAACTCTAATAGTACTTGATTTTTCTCCCGATATTTCACCGACGAGAATTTGCAATATTTCGTTGAAAGTTTTAGAAATATAAAGCAAAATAGCATATTTAACAACTATGTGCAAAATAAAATTTAGGAGAGTTAATTCTCTTAAAAAATGTTCAATTTCTTTGAACTGAAAATTTTCATTTTCGTCTTAAATTGTCGCATGTTGGGTTTCTGTCTTTTACGCTAGATGTCTCTAATGTGACTTGTGGTCTAGGTCTAGGCTAATTTTATATGTATTTTCATACTTTCAGGACACAAACCTACGTATAGTAAGTTTTATTGCCTACAGGCTCGCTGGCGTCTAAATTGAAATTTTTGCTGAGTACTGACTCCTCTTATGGCCGGTTTCGCAGTCGAGTTTAAACCAAGGTTTAGTTTAAACCATCCTCCAAGTTTAAACGTAGTTTAAACCAAATCGGGTTTCACAGTGCATTTTTTTAGTAACGTTGGTAGTACTGATTAAATTGTGAACTAAATTAGTTATCGCCACCATTGTGAAGCAATTTTTTCTATCAATCAATCTGTCAATCGGAAAAAGTAAACATCAGAAAGTAAAAAATAAAAAAATATGTAGTTATATTTGCTAATTTTAAATATGCCAACATTCAAAAAGGATGCACATTTTAGCATAAGTGAAGTTGAGCTAATGCCTTCCCTAGTGCATAAAGAAAGATACATAATAGAGCACAAGAAAAGATAAAGTGACAAAGATCTTTACTTAAACGGAACCTAGCATAAAAATCAACGTCGTCCCACTCATTAAAATGATTTGGTCGATTTTTAATTACTGTCAGTTGTCGACAGAGTTGAAAATTTAACTCATGATAAACGTATTTTCTTGATACAAACAAACAATGCTACTGTCAAAATAAAATGTCACACTTTTCAAATACTTTTATCTTGAGTTTAAACCGAGGGATGGCATGGTTTAAACTCTAGCTTAAACCGGGGTTTAAACCAAACTGTGAAACTCATTCGTCGAGTTTAAACTAAATATTTGGTTTGAACTCAGACTGTGAAACTGGCCATTAAGCTTGCAGCATAATTGATTTTCGGATATGTGGCGATATGCCAATTGCATTTGTTTCGAAGATGATAAAACTATTAGAATGGATCATGTGATTTCCAGTGTAATTTACCTGACGAAAATTCCGCAATTCAAGCACAATCCCTTATCTGTTTCTAATTTCCTAATGATGTTAATACGTTGAGAACTTTGTTAAATAAACAAAAAACCGGGAACCGAATCCCTTTGTTTATTGGAACTTTACTGTGATGTGACTGGATTTATTTATTGACATCAAATGGAATTGACGAATGCTTTAGAAAGGTTACTGAAGTCAGTACTTATCTGAGTATATCGATGGATTTATATTTCTAGTTCATCTTGGTGGTTTGAAAATATATTTTCCAAGTACTAATTTCATTAGACTCTAACCGCCCACACATTGTTATAAAAAAAAAATCATTGTACGACTAGTTCGGATGATTACAACTGCTACTGGCTTCCCTAGCCCAGCATATTTTCCTTTACCTAGAGAGTGTAGCTAGAATTTTTGTGATTTGCATTGTTGATAGAATAGAATAGAAAAGCATTTATTAAAGAACCTCAGCTTACGGCTACGTTACAACGTTAGGTACATCGAGTATACAATAGATATTAATAATAAGTCGAGTGAATACAAGGCTTAGAAAAATAACAAAAATGCAACGAATAAATTCATTGCAGTAGAAAACTATCTAGATTGTAGTAATAATAACGAGTAATAAAGTTATAGGACTTAAATTAAAGTTGAGGTAATGCAAAATACAAGATAAACAAGAATGAAATAAGATAACATAACATAAGATAAACAAAACTAAAATAGAACAAATCAACAAAAGTATGATGAGTAAAAAAAAAGTAACAGATAAGATTAAAACCAAAACAAAACACTGACCAATTGAACATAACATAAAGATCTAAAATCTAAATACAAATTAACAAAGTAAAGTATAAAAACAAAAATAAAATGAAGATATAAAAATATATCAAAAATAAAAGAAGTACAGCGACTTCAGAGCTGAGCACATTTTTTTTTTTTTTTTTTTTTGTAATAATAATAGGGATAGGAATGAAGGATATGCTAGCTATAGATCTAAAAACTGTGACATCGCAAGTTCTTTGAACTGTTTAATAGAGGATGTATTTCTGATAGAATCAGGTAACGAATTCCACAGAGGTTCCTTGACCAAATAATCCATTAGAGCCAAATCGGGTGTTAGTTCGGTGTGAGACCAGCCTGGAGGTATTGAGGGAGCTCCATGAAAGTAACTCACTAATGTAAAGGGTCTTCCAATAAGAGGTGTTATTTTAATTAGCCCGCTATTTCGGTAGATGTCACTTTTGGAGCTGTCATTTTTTGACATTTGACAAGTAGAAACTACGCCATTAATAAAAATGGAACGATACACGATTCAACAACGCATTGAAGTTATTAAAATTCACTATAAAAATGGTGAAAATGTGGCAGAGACGATTCGTAAAACTCGAACATTTTTGGGTCGTCGTGAAGCACCTTGTCGGACTGCAATACAGAAATTGGTAGAAAGATTCGAGCTGTCGGGACAAGTTAGTGATGTGAAGAATAAAACCCGTGCACGTCGCTCAAGAACAGCCGAGAATATTGCTGCTGTAGCCGAAAGTGTTGAAGAAAACCCAGGTTTGTCCATTCCTCGTCGTTCTTTGGAATTAGGCATTCCATAAAGATTTGGGTCTTAAGGCTTATAAAGTTCAGTTAACACAAGAACTCAAGCCAAATGCATGAAAATGATCCGGAATTCCATCGAAAACTCATCTTGAGTGATGAGGCTTCGTCAACAAGCAAAATTGTCGCATCTGGGGCTCGGAAAACCCAAGATTTATTGTTGAAAAGCCTCTCTATCCTCAACGTGTGACTGTTTGGTGCGGTTTATGGTCCCGCGGGGTCATTGGACCTTACTTTTTCGAAAATGAGGCTGGAGCAACAGTTACGGCGAATGGATTGCGCTATCGACAGATGATTAATGATTTTTTATGGCCGGAATTGGATGGTATTGATCTGGACAACGTTTACTTTCAACAAGACGGCGCTACGTGCCATACAAGCAACGAAACCATTGATCTTTTACGGGAATCACAATTGGCCACCGAGATCTTGTGACTTAACACCTTGCGATTTCTTCCTTTGGGGCCACGTGAAAGAGAAGGTCTACGCCAACAGACCAGCGTCGATTCAAGACCTCAAAGATGGAATTCGTGAGGCTATCGAGGACATAGGGCAGCCACTTTGCGATTTGGTTATGGAAAATTTCATGAAAAGGATATGGTCCTGTAGGCGTGGTCGTGGTGGTCATTTGGCTGATGTTATTTTCCATTATTAACGGCATACCTTCCTCTTTATAATGAAATAAAGATCCGATCATTTATCTCAAAAAATGGCACTTTTCTTTGAATATCAAAATAACACCTCTTATTGGAAACCCCCTTACTTCGGTAGCAGATTTCATCTGCCTTTATGAATGAAGCGCAAAACCCTGAGTTCAAAGAGTTTGGTAAGGGAATCACGCAAAAAAAGCTGCAACAATTGTGAAATATGAGAATGCCTCTTAAGACAGTAGATGTATCGTACACAGCAATTGATCGCTCTGTTCAGCTTCGCTATAGATAGAAAGCAGCATCAGCACAAAAAAAAAAAATGCGGCATGATAAGTGCTAATACCAGGGACTGCCTAATGGATTGTCGCAGGTGGTGTAATACAGCATATAAAGAACGGAGGCCATAGTAAATTTTAGAGCACATCTTGCTTACTTGTGGCCGCCAAGTAAGTTGGGGGTCCATAAGGAGGCTGTTATGTACCTGTTTGTGGGGCAAGTAGGAGCCGTATCCAGTTCTCCCTTGCACCCTAGTGTTGCAAAACTAAAACCATCTTGCCTTTTCTTTTATACACAAACACCCTTTTTTTATAATTTCACAACTTTTATTTTATTTAACAATTTTGCCCCTTTTCTTTTTATTTCAATTTCACAATTTTCATTCGGTTAAATAATTTTACTTTTTTTTTATTTCAATTTCACAATTTTCATTCGGTAAAATAATATTACTTTTTCTATTTTACTTTCAAAATTTTCATTCGGTTAAATAATTTTACTTTTTCTTCTTGCTTCTTTTGTTTTCACCTAGCGAGACCGTGCCGAACCGAAATGCCAAAATCAACTCGCCTTTTCGTCGTTATAAAAATCAACTGCGCTCTAGTTTAAAAATCAACTGCCGAACCGTCGTTAACAAAATTAAAAACCCAACTCCGCTCTTGATCACTTTTGTCGCGATCAAGAGCTTTCGTTCAGGGTAGAAAATGCATAGTTGCATTTTCACCCTGAGAAAATTTTCATTTTATTCTGGACTTGATTAAACAAGTCCAGAATATTTTTCGTTGGACGGTGGCTTGAAAAAATGAAATTTGATGTTTTTATAAACATCAGCCACCGTCCCGTCGATTGAAATTGCGGCGCGCGTATACATGTAATGTATTTTCGCGGCGCGCATTTCTTATCGCGAAAGCTTTTTTTTGTGATATGTATGTACGTTCGTACATACATATTATAATTTTCACGACAAATCGTACTGAAGGTACGATTTGTCTTTTGCTTTATTTTTTTAAAGTAATTATTTCTACTGGCAAATTTTGCTGAAGGCAAAATTTACCATGGGAATAATTTTGTTTTAATTTATGGAATGTGAAGAAAATTGCTGACGCAATTTTCTTCACTGATTGAGTTGATAAGCTAACCATGTTTTAGGCATGGTTAGCTTATGTGAAAATTTATAATTTGTAATATTTTAATGAATTGGATTTGAAGAACCCATTCAATATCTGTGATAATCAATTTTTAATATCTGTGATAATCATGTTTTAGCATGGTTGTATGTATGTATGCCTACTAAAATTATTCCCTTTTTATACTTTTCAAGGGTATAATTTACATACATAACAATCCTTCCCCCTGAGAAAAAGAGAATTATTCTTTGAAGAGGAATAATTCTCAGGGGAAGTTGTTGTGGGTGCTATTTTGGCGGCTCGGGTCTTGGTCGGTTCTCGGTTGAGTTTTACAACATTTGCAGTTTTACAAAATATTTTCTTGGGGTTTTTTTTTTTTTTTTTTTTTTTTTTTTAAATTATTTCGTTAAGTTCTTCCCCCGTTAGCAACTATTTGGTTTTTGTTTGATTACCTTATACGTACTACTATTTACTATTTTATTTAGTATTTTATTAGTTTAATTTTAATCTTATATAAAAAAAATTTTTAAATTGTTTCTTAGTAGCCTGGTATTGCTTTTATACTCTGTCTATTTCTATTATTTCTACCGTTACTTTATTTTATTCCTATTCTATGTAGTATTTATATCTCTATGTTTCTGACATTATTCTACTCTCTTCTCCTTTTTTTTTTTTTAATATAATGCGTTTCAGTTTGCTCTTGTCATTTATTCTCTACGATTGTATTTTCTCTTTATATTCTTTAGGGTATTTATTTATTATTTCTATTTGTAATTTACTAACCCCCTTTTTTTTTTTTATTCCTTTTAAGTTTAATTTATTATTTTACGCATTTTAATTTTTTACTATTTTATTTCTAACTCCATACATTTTTGGGTATCTTATCCTTAGGGATTTGTTTATTTTTTGTTTTTGGTTTAATATATACCCTTATTTATTTATTCTTTATTTTTTTTTTGCTAATAATTCTAATATAAAGTGTTTTTTTTTTTGTTACATTTAGTTTTTTGGTTTCTTCTACATATTTTACCAGGTCTACTATTTTCTATAATTTTACTTTGACTAAGTGGCTCATGTTGACAGTATCAGTGTTCCTTTGGCCCGCCTTAAACCAATTGAACAGACTTAGTTCTAGGAAGTGATCGAGCTCGCTTTAAACTGGGTTGGGGCGCAGGGGTTCGTTCTTCTAAAGGAATTCCCTCTGATGAAATTTCGGGGTTACCTTGTGGTTGATTTCTCCGTTGTCTCATCTTGATGACAACAGGGTTAAGATATTTTACTGCCACCACAATCATTATGGCCAGAACAAGTAGGCTCGTAAATGATACAGAGGTGGTGGACAGGATATGGGAGTTTCTATTTGATACTTTCTCTTGGTATTTGTTGATTTTACTTTGGATTTCTTCCAGCGAATGCGTGTCCTGGTAGATTGATTTATGAGTATCGTCTCCAGTTAAAATTTCCATTGAGACTTGCGTTTGGTTTTGAGATTCTGGTAAAATGTCAGCCAGACTCAAATTAAATAAGGAATGATTAAATTGGGGAAATTGTTTGGGTTGAATTATTTTCAGCGGGCGTTTACTTTGACCTTCGTACTTGAGCACCTTGTCACTTATTTGCACTTGACATGGTTGCGTTATCTCTAATATCCCTTGTCCTTCCAGTTTCGAGATCAGAAAGTGATCTGGACATGTGATGTGTAGCACCGTTGAGGTGATAAATGAAAATAGCCACGTATTTGGCTTGTTTAGTTTGATCAACATGTCCTTTTGGGGAGATTGAACTCTGGTCCGGCATTTGGGTACTTCATTTAAAGGATTATATAACAACTTATTGGCACATTCATTTGATGTTGCTGCCTTTATTATGGGCGTATTCAGTAGGCCTACATACGTGTTTTCTTCCAAATTACTTGTTATTTTCTTAAAGTTTTTCATGTCCTCGCCTCTTAATAAGAGAAATTCCTGGGTTTTTGCGCTATTGGCTATGTATGAATAACCAGGGTTTGGAATTAATGAATAATTTGCTGACTTGGGTACAGGATAACATTGAATCTGTTGTAGCCTCATTCTTGGCAGATTAAAAATTGGGAGAGTGATTCTCACCACCAATTTATTTTGCATAAGGAGTGATTGGGCCCCTGCTGTTTGGTATAGAACAGATAGACAATTTTGGTCATTCGGGCAATTCGAAGTCGTCTTGCGATATATTTGTAACAAGTTTTGTGGGGATAGGAGCAGTGGATGAATGTGATTTGTTCTACTAGCCATTATTATATCCAGAAGGGCTTGTTGTCGATATTCGACTTCGATGATTTGGAGTAATAAGCTTGATATAATCTCTTGTCTCAGTTGCCTCCTAGTTAGGTCATCGGCCACATGGTGGAGATCGTTTATCTGGTGTGCTATTTTTTGTTGACGATCCATTAGCAAAGCCAGCGGTTTTTGAATCTTTTCCAAGGTAGTTTTTACAACACTAATTTGTTGTTTCTCTAGCTCGGCTAGGGCTTGTGTATTTGATTCAAGTTCTTCTAACCTGCTGTAAATTTCTTTCTCATTATTGCTGTCCATGGTACCGAATAAGTAATGCATGGCACCACCTATTCCGTCAAATAAAGATCTGGTTTTGCGTTTTCCTGGTACTAGTTCCTTTATTGTTTCCGTGCGCTTTCGTATGCTATCTATTATAGCGTGAATGTGTAGCTGCTGCACGTTGCACAGATCTCCTTGGTCTGTTATATTTATGCACAGTTTGTGCACCAAGTGCTCTGCATATTCCGCTAGCTTTATCTGGGTATCTAGTTCGTCCAAATCTATCTCGGTGAGGACATTCCAGGTGTCATGATATACCATGAGGCTTCCTAGGTCCTCGAAAAATATGCCCGAGCCATTTAGTTGGGTCCTTATATAGGGTTTGCCAGCGATCTCTCCTGTTGTGTATTGGATAAGGAGGGCAAATACGATGAATTTTAGCGCCATTTCTGTGGACAATTCGGAGGGAGGAAACAATTCTTTAAGTTTATTTGTACTTGCATTGTGCCGTTTTAAACTGGGCAGTGGAGTGACTCCACCGCAAATGTTTCTGGGGAGGTATTGAAATGACGTTTAATGGACATTGGAGTAGGAATTTCAAGTCAACCTGGTTCATTTTTGTACAACATGCTTTTATTCGAAATATGGTTTTAAACGATTATTATGTACCGTCACCATTCGCTTACCAATTTTGATTGTGGTATTCACATCACTTGGTATTGCTATTACCTGATAAGGTCCTACCCAGATTTGGGAAAGCTTATGTTTTCTGCTTTCGTTCTTGATGAGGACCTTGTCTCCTACATGGAAAGTTAGGGGCCGTACTGTCTTATCGTAGTACCCCTTTGAGCGCTGTTTACTTGCCAATAAGTTCTTTCGTGCCGTGGCATATGATTTTTGGAGCTTATACTTCAATATGTGATAGTAGCTCTCATGATTGTAAACGGGTTCGGGATCCCGTTTTAAATTTGATGGGACATCCGCTGTGAAGCCGTATAGGCAGTCCATTGGGGTAAGTTTAGTACCCTCGTGTACACTATTATTATACACGAATGCAGCGGTTCGTAGGAATTGGTCCCATGTTTTGGGATTTTCGTCTACGATTGTTCGCAGGTATTCAATTAGTGGTCTGTGCGCACGCTCTAGTGCTCCATTAGACTGTGGGTGATATGCTGAAGTCTGTAACTTCTTTACCTTTAGAAGCTTACATACTCTTTTGAATAATTCACTCAGGAAATTTGTTCCCTGATCGGTGAGTATTCTTTTGGGTATGCGATAGCGCGTAACGATTTCATCAAAGAAAATTTGCGCTACTGTGACTGCTTCTGCATTAGGTATGGCATACCAGTCGACAAATTTTGTTAAATTATCTTGGAAGGTCAAGATATATTTGTTTCCTGATGTGGTCTCTTCTAATGGACCTACAATATCTAGGTAAACTTTGTCGAACGGTTGTTCTGCGATGTCCGTGATAACCATTGGCATTTTATATTGTGGAGAAGCTTTCATCGTCTGGCACTTTGGGCATTTTTTTATGTATTTCTTGATGTCGCTAAGCATGTGTCTCCACCAATACTTGCGTCTTATTCGTTTGTAAGTTTTTATGACACCTTGATGGCCACCAAATGGAGAATCGTGATAATCTTTTAAGATTGTTTGGATCTCCGTAGGGCTCGTGATAACTTCGGGTGTCTTGCCAGTACTTACTTTTTGCTCAAGCGATGCTGGGTTTAGTTTTTCCGCCTCCGTATGTTGAATTTCGTTTTGGTCCGCATTCGTGTGCTCTTCTGTCTCCACACTGGAGCTATCTAATGTCTCTTGAGCCTTTTGCTTCTGAGCTCGAGTCACGACGAAACAATGAGCGGATTTCTTTTTCTTTTTATTATTTGTGGAATCGTCTTCCTCCACATCTGAGTCCATCGTGTGGTGGACTAGGGCTTTTACCGTTAAGGTATTGCCTAAACTGTCTTCCTTTAATGCTTGAGGGATGCGACTTAGTGCATCTGCATTAGTGTTGTACTTCCCTGGTTTATATTCGATGTTGTAATCGAATTCAGATAATTTGTGGTGAAATCTCACCAAACGGGAAGTAGGGTCTTTCACATTGAAGACACCTTTGAGAGGTTTATGGTCAGTGTAGACCGTGAATTTCCGGCCTTGAAGATAGCACCTGAAATTCTTGGTAGCCCAGACTATAGCCAATAACTCTTTCTCTATAGTAGAGTAATTTCTTTCGGCTTTGTTTAATGTGCGGCTTGCATAGGCAATGGGCTGGTCCTTTCCGACTTCTCCTTGAGAAAGAACAGCTCCTAGAGCCTCGTTACTTGCGTCCGTAGTAAGATTAAATGATTTTGTAAAATCAGGGTAAATTAAAAGTGGTGGAGAAATTAAAGCACTTTTTATGCTCTGAAATGCTTCTTGGCATTTCTCTGTCCAAGTGAATTTTACATCCTTTCGGAGTAAATTCGTAATTGGACGTACAATTTTGGAGAAGTCTGGAATGAATTTCCTGTAGTAATTGGCAAGTCCTAAAAATGACTGAACTTGCCTTACTGTTCTTGGAACAGGAAATGTTTGGACGCAGGCCGTCTTACTTGGGTCTGGTAGGGCTCCTTCGCTAGAACATTTATGTCCTAGGTAAACAACTTCTCTTCGTAGAAACTGGCACTTCTCTGGCTGCAGTTTCAAGTTGTTCTCTCTCAACTTATTGAAGACTTTCCTCAACTTTTCGTTGTGGTCATTTAAATTTTTTCCATAGATGACAATGTCATCTGGGTAGACAAAACATTCGAGGCCTTGCAGGCCTGTCAAGACGAAATTCATCAGGCGTTGGAATGTGGCGGGGGCTCCTTTGAGCCCGAATGGCATACGCTTGAACTCGTAGTGCCCATAACTTGTGCTGAAAGCTGTCTTGTGTCGATCCTTTTTGTCGACAAGCACTTGATGATAGCCGTTGGCCAAATCGAGGGTGGTGAAATACCTAGCATGACCTAGCTGGTCGAGAATATCCTCGATTCGGGGTAGCGGAAATGCGTCGCCTATTGTCTTTTCGTTTAACTTACGAAAATCGACAACGACGCGCCACCTTTTTTCACCGTCAGGTCCTGCTTTCTTGGGGACAACTAGTAGAGGTGAATTCCAAGGGCTTTTACTAGACTGGACTATCCCACTGTCTAGCATTTCTTTTAGCTGCTCATTTATTACTTTCCGCTGTGTTTCAGGTAAGCGGTACATTTTCTGATTGATTGGTGCTTGATCTTGCACCAATGGAATATTATGCGTTATCGCATTTGTATAGGTGAGTTTGTCACCTTTGAGGAAGAAGATATCGTTATACTCTTGGCAGAGCTCCGATATCGAAATTTTTTCTTCCGCGGTTAAATTTGGGTCTAGGCTGAGTTCTTGCTCTAGCCTAGAAATACGCGGGTATTGTTTTGGGTCGTCCGGAGTCTCATTATCCGGGTATAAGTATCTTACATGTTGTAATATCGCCGTTTTGTCGGCTGAACCTATGTTTGACTTACTTTTCCTTGTGAATTTGTTTCCTGAAACTGGATTGAATTTAATTAATTCCTTATGAGGCTTTATTTTGTTGTATTTAGCATGTAACAGGGTACTTGCTTCCTGCTTTGTTGGCGGCTGAGTTTGATACACCTGTGCGGTCTTTGCCTTAGGTTGTGTGGAATACTCATGCGCGTCGATGCTATTGTGTTTTGACCATGTAAAGTTCTTTATACTGGAAGACGGTGGAGTAACATGCACCTTTAATATAGGCTTTGGCGACTCGCTTCCGTTCTTATATGGCCTTTGTTTATATAGAAACGATTTATGCCTAGGAATTTTGGACGGCAGAGCTATATGCACCTTTTTAGCAGGCTTTGGACACTCGTGTCCGTCATTTTTGGAATTCGTTGAATTTTTCGTTTTTAGTATGGGGATGTGCGTACTTTTGTGGTCTTTTGCACCTGTTAATGGGACTATTTTGTAGTCGTTTATCTGATACAGCTGTAATTTTAAGCTATGTATGACTACTTGATGACTGTTAGCGTTGAGAATACTAACCAGCACTAATTCTTCTCCAGATGACAGCAAACTGTTTGCCAAGAAGACTCCATCGCTTATCTCTTGGGATAAACAGAGCATTTCTTCTTGAGTTTGTAACGGCACTGGGGCCACCATTTGAGAGCGTGCAGGTATGCAGATTGGTTCCTTAAAGGTAACCAATTGCTGCCTGCCTTCATCGGTCTCTTGTTCGCCCAGACAGCTTTTTTCACATTCCTTGGGCCCTTTTGGAGCTTGGCAGCCAGCTTTTCTCGTTTGAGAAGCCTTGAAGACACTGCAGGTGGATAGTTCAGCCTGTTTAGACTCTACCTCTTCTGCAAGTGTTCTTACTTCGACTGCTTTTTCAGAATGTAGCTTGTCCGTGTCAAACTCTAATGGCAAAGCAAATTCGTCTGGATTAGTTTCCGTGCGAGGAAACCTTAGTGCCTTATTAGGACCCTCAACGTTGCAGTTTTTTGCTAGGAAATCATTTCCTAGAAGTCCATCGTCGGAAAGGCCAGGCAAGTTCTTTACGACTTGAAACTTGCAGGGAATTTTGTTTTTGAAAACGAAGTTTCCCTGGCAATTTCCCAGCGTCTTTCCGGTACCAAATGGGGTCTGAAGTGTACATGCCTCATTGTGGTTAATTTCTTTGAGGTCTTTTAATGACCTTTTCTTTATTATACTAACCTCAGCGCCTGTGTCTACTACTAGTTTAGTTTGGCCGTTCAGGCCAATGTCTAAAGGAAGTTTTACTGTAGCGACACTGGAATCGGGCTGCTGAGGAGACCCTATTTTATTAGATGGGAGATTTATAGTCGAGCCGGGGAGTTTTGGGTCGACTGTACGTCGTTTCCCTGACTCCGGGCTTCCCATTTACGTTTTTGTTGGCAGTTATTTACTGCATGTCCAGAACGACCACAAAATTCGCACTTTTTACGCACGTTATAGACTCTGGAGTTGTTGGGGTTGTGAGGCTCTCTAGGACGTTGGATTGGTGCTTCTCTGTTTTGGGGTCTTTGAAAACTATTGTTGTTCCTTCTACAGTCACGCACGTCATGATTATACATTTTGCAGTTCACACAATAAGGCGTATTTTTCCTTTTGAGGCAATCGACATATGTATGGCCTCTTAAATTACAAAAACTACAACTGATTTTATTTAAATAATTATTTTTATTTTGTACATTATAATTTTTATTAGGAGATCTTGGCTCCTGTTTGATGTATGGTAATGTGTTTGCCTGTGTGAACTGCGGCTGCTGAATGTGACTATTTGTGTTTGGCAGGGTCTGAGGAACTTGAGCGAATGGCATTATGCCGGGAGTAAATACGCTGTGATTAGCTGATGAATTAAGTTGGTTAAAATGTGCGTTATTTGGTGTTGTTGCGCTTATGGAATGGGGTAACGTATTTTGCATCACATTTTGTTGAAATTGCCCTGAAGGTTGCAGGAATAGGGCACTTTGCTGGAGACGTTCCATGTCAAGTGCTCTTTGTACGAGGTCATCCACCGTGCCGTCTGTCATGGTCAGAAGGTACTGGCACATATATGGGTTATTTACGCCTGTTTTCAGTGCGTTTTTCGCGAAATCTTCCAACTGCGTTTTAACAGCTGGTGCTGCTGTGGCTCCGTATTTGGATTCTGCTGCTTCATTGCAGAGTGCCAGCATTTGTTTTACTCGTGCCGTGAAGGCTGTGAGATTCTCTAAAGGATACTGCCTTGTAGTGATTAATTTATTTACCAGTTCCTGGTAAGTTTCTCTAGGCAGGTATGTGCGATTTAGCCGTTCTTCTACTTCTTTGAAAGTAGTGGGCATATTTGAGGCAAAAAGCTGGTAAGCTTCGCCTCGAAGTCTGGTGGGAAAGATTTGTAAAAATGCTGTTAGTTCATCCACCGAGATGCACTGGATTACCTGCCTGCAGCATCCTAGGAACGTTTGGAGCTCAAGGCTCAATTTTGGGTGCTGTTCTCCTGAGAATAGGGGAACGAGCTGGGCAGTTAGCTTGGCGATTTTCGCGTAATCTGCCATGTTTATATTGGGGATTCTGAAGCTAAAGTTTGACACTTTTGGGGAGCTAGTTTCTTCCAGACTGGTCTCCAGAAGGGAGTCGCCCAGCCAATTCAAAAGGACCTCACTTACGGTGGAATCACTGACACTGTCTTCAATGGCACCTTCTCTTAATTCTACACTGTTATTTGTAATTTCTGTTTCGAGAGAGTGCAAGAGTTCCCCAAACTGCTTTAAGCTTTCTTTAAATTTTTCCGTACTTTCTTTGAATTGCGCGATTTGCTCAAGCCGCCGTTCACGGGACTTTTTGAGCTGTTTATCGATAGAATCACACTGTATAACAGAAAGTTCGGAGGAGTCTCGCACTTTCTCCTCTAGATATTTTAAATAACTTTCTAAATTTAAATTAGAAGGTCTTACTTGTTGGGGACCTGTGAGGGTTGTCCCACTCCTGAGTGTTACCCCTTTTTTTGTTGGTATTGTTGGGGGTGTTTGATTAGCACCCTCTATTGCGGATGTTGCTCCCGCGTTGCCTCCTTCGTACCGGGACGGATCTTCCTGTGCGTCGCCCGGCGAGGAAGATTGTTGAGGAGTTGGTTGAAATGGTGTGATTTCCTGCGGCGTCTCCTGGTGGGAGCTTTCCTCGCTCATGGACCACCGTGTGTGAAATTTGCAGCTAGGGGGGCTTCTGCCGTCTTAATTCCCTTGGTTCAAATTGAGAGGGGGGCTTATTGCCTTCTTCGAGGTCCCTCTCAATTCAGGATCGTTGGTTCGGTTTCTTGAAGTTCTTTTGCTGCCGGGGGGGCCCGTGGCCTACTTAAATTCCCCTGGATAAAAGCTGAAAGGGGGGCGCGTTGCCTACTTCGAAGTCCCTTTCAACTCCGGATCGCAGATTGACGGTTGAGGATTCTTCCTTCCTTCAAGTGTAGCTTTAGCACTTTTGGTTGTGAACTACTGATATCCTGGGCTGGGATGAAGCCCGCTATTGTCCCACGTTGGCACTTTGTGCTTTGATGAGGGGGTGGCTGCGTGTTTTGCAAACAGAGGCAGTTAAAGCTGTCCGACCCCGAGCGTTGGGAGCCGACAAGATCGAAATACTCCTGAAGCCAGACTCAACTTCAGGCGGAGGGTAGGGTGTCTTGCCCAGTATTCGATCTCGTCCTAAACTCCTTTTAGATTCGTAGGATAGAGGGTTTTCGAGCGCTTACTCTTTTTTTTTGTTTTTCAAAGTAGGCTTCCTCTATCCTACCGGCTGCGCCAATTGTTATGTACCTGTTTGTGGGGCAAGTAGGAGCCGTATCCAGTTCTCCCTTGCACCCTAGTGTTGCAAAACTAAAACCATCTTGCCTTTTCTTTTATACACAAACACCCTTTTTTTATAATTTCACAACTTTTATTTTATTTAACAATTTTGCCCCTTTTCTTTTTATTTCAATTTCACAATTTTCATTCGGTTAAATAATTTTACTTTTTTTTTATTTCAATTTCACAATTTTCATTCGGTAAAATAATATTACTTTTTCTATTTTACTTTCAAAATTTTCATTCGGTTAAATAATTTTACTTTTTCTTCTTGCTTCTTTTGTTTTCACCTAGCGAGACCGTGCCGAACCGAAATGCCAAAATCAACTCGCCTTTTCGTCGTTATAAAAATCAACTGCGCTCTAGTTTAAAAATCAACTGCCGAACCGTCGTTAACAAAATTAAAAACCCAACTCCGCTCTTGATCACTTTTGTCGCGATCAAGAGCTTTCGTTCAGGGTAGAAAATGCATAGTTGCATTTTCACCCTGAGAAAATTTTCATTTTATTCTGGACTTGATTAAACAAGTCCAGAATATTTTTCGTTGGACGGTGGCTTGAAAAAATGAAATTTGATGTTTTTATAAACATCAGCCACCGTCCCGTCGATTGAAATTGCGGCGCGCGTATACATGTAATGTATTTTCGCGGCGCGCATTTCTTATCGCGAAAGCTTTTTTTTGTGATATGTATGTACGTTCGTACATACATATTATAATTTTCACGACAAATCGTACTGAAGGTACGATTTGTCTTTTGCTTTATTTTTTTAAAGTAATTATTTCTACTGGCAAATTTTGCTGAAGGCAAAATTTACCATGGGAATAATTTTGTTTTAATTTATGGAATGTGAAGAAAATTGCTGACGCAATTTTCTTCACTGATTGAGTTGATAAGCTAACCATGTTTTAGGCATGGTTAGCTTATGTGAAAATTTATAATTTGTAATATTTTAATGAATTGGATTTGAAGAACCCATTCAATATCTGTGATAATCAATTTTTAATATCTGTGATAATCATGTTTTAGCATGGTTGTATGTATGTATGCCTACTAAAATTATTCCCTTTTTATACTTTTCAAGGGTATAATTTACATACATAACAAGGCCAAAATTCTTGACATGACTGCTCGTTAGAGGAATGATCTGGTAAAAAAAGACGCAAATTCGGAAGTGTGTCAGCAAGCCGAGGAACATTAGCTCGGACGGATTGCACAATAAAATTCTTGAAGCGTGACGGAGGACAGATAATATGGACTCGTTTAATCAAATTTCTAGCTTTTCCTTTGTAATTTGATTCCAATTTATTTCCATTTATCTGAATTAGCTAATACTGTTAGGAATTTTACCATAATCTAACGGACCTCATAATTTACACACAAAATAAAACCGATTCTCATGAAATATACAATTTTGCAGACGACTACATCTCCCCATGATATGAGTTCTGTGAGCTCAGTGGTTCAGATTGCGATTTGATAAAGCATTTTTTTTTTTGTTATCAGTTCTGAGTAGCGTGTGTAACTGATAGTGTTTAAAAAAGGCAAAGATAACCGAATAAAATTGGAAATTTTTCGTGTTGTTTAGACCGAAACAAGTAATCATATATTTTCGTCTTTTGCATGAATGGGGGAAAAGAATGTGGCTATGCATTATTGTAGTGCGACTGAGACAACGAGTTAAAAACAAAAATCGAGAGAACGTAGGATTACCCGAACGACAAAATCTTATTGATTTCCTCAAAATCCTATCAAACTATTCATAATAATGTACTTCGGGTCACAATAACTTTAACTTTAACTTTATTTATCATTTTTGTACAAAAGATTTTAAGATCTTATAGTAGTACATACATTCAGGCTAACAATGTCGGAATATTTAACTAACTCTAATAATGCATAAATAGATAAGCAATGCAAATTGTAAGGAAAGAGATACAAGAAGTATGTAGTATACATTAAATATATACTATATAAAAATACAGTGAGAAAAAAAAGAAGAACAAATGAATATTGCTTACTGAAAAATCTAAATCTAAGCGGATCGAAGTCAAAAGCCTGCCGAATATATCAGCGGAACTAGCTCTTTGAACGCTAGTGGGTAGACTATTCCATTCGCGTATAACCTACACAAAGAAAGATCGCTCGCCATTTTGAGTTCGAAAGTTAGGCAATAAAAGGTTGCGGTGCCGTGATGAACCTAGGAACTGAATACGATCATACAGATATTCAGACTCCTTAGAATATACCAAATTATATAAAAATTTTAATCTTCTTTCCATAAGATACACATCCAGTGTACAACCTAGGTATGAGTTAGTGTAAGGTGACACATGAGATGTTCTGGGTAAACCGTGAACAAATCGAACAGTGTCATTAATAGCTACTGTTAGCTTGCGCTGACATTGTGAATCGAGTTTCGGAAAAATTAAACTTCCAAAACTGAAATGTGGTAATATAAGAGCTTTTGAGAGTACCATGCGCATTTGACGGGACAAAATGTTGCCGAAAATCTCAACATTCTCAGACAGGAATAAATTTTTCTAATCGTATTAGAGATGAGGGAGCTATTTAAGATTCTTAACAGAACTGACATAAGGTACGATGGTATTGTTTACCTTGATTGGAGATAAGTTTGAAACGTCGTCGTAGCTTCTTCGATATACTGGCATACAAGTGGTCTTCTTGGGGTTGAGTATAAGCTGATTACGTTTGGCCCATTCAAGTCGTCATTTAACCGCTCAACACAGTCCTCAATTAGCCCAATTGGCCTATCTAAATATATCTGAACATCATCAGCATACAGATGAACTGATGCATCAAGAAGTTCCGTGGGTAGTTCATTAATGTAAAGCTACCTGTCATTTTTAAGAAAAGGATACATTTCGCTTTCATCCAGATGCTGAAATAAAATTCTCATTTTTCCTGAAAATATCAGAGAATCCAGCATGAGTTCTCCCACTTAATCCCTTAATAGCAATTCGAATGTAAACAGAGGCACGTGCTGTTCAAATATCATAGGATTACAGCAATAACATGTGACCAAACATTGTCAATATTTCATGAAAACCGGTTTTCACAAAAGCGCGGGAACATTTTATGAGAGAAAAACGTGAAAACTCCGCCCCTTTTCATTTATTTACGAAAATCTAACATTCGCCATTTTGTTTCGTTGCATGCAATTTGCGCTTTCACATTTTTTATCTTTATTTATAAAAGTTTTAAAGAGTTTGCATTTTTATGTTTTTTTTTCTTTCTTTTTGCCTTTTCTTGCCGTGTACATTTTAAATGTAAAACACTCGGAAATCTCGCGTGTTTCTTAACTTGTTGTTAAGTCAACTTTGCCCTAAGTCTCATAGGGTCATAGAGTCATTTTAACACTATCTGTTAAGCGCGCAACAACGCGGGTGTGAAATGTGTCTAATTTTGCTAGTGAGAGTGAGCATATTTAATAAGGTAAGCACTAAATATCTTGTTTTCTAGTATATAGTTTTTGGTGTTGTTTTAAAGAAAAAGATGTATAGATTTTAAAAATAAGAAGATTTTGGAAGAAAACACGGAAATATAAAGCAAATTTACGGTGGCCGGTTTTGGGCTACTTGTTAGACCAAAGATTCTATTTCTATTTAAAATAATGTATACACAAATCCGGCTGAATCTGGTTTACATATAATTTAATAAATAAAAATACACAACAAATACCTATTATTGAACTATTGAAATTTATTTTAATTGTTATGTAGATGATGGCTTCAACATCTAGGGCTAAAAAGTCCTTAATATATTCCGGTGAAAATCTAAAGCAGGCGATGCTTGAAATATGTAATTGAAAACTATAAATTAGAGCAGCTAGTTCCAAGTATGGGGTTCCTCGTAGCACCTTGCAGGACAAATTGAAATGCATATTACCCGAAACCATTGGAAAACGTGGAGTGAATACCATTTTGATAACAATAGAAGAACAAAAGTTGGTTCAATGGTGCATTTCGCTGTGTAAAAGCACACTACCGATAAAAAAATCTCCTAAATGCCGTCCAAAAAATTGTACTTAAGGACGAGCGATCGACGCCGTTTAAAAATGGGCGTCCTGGTAAAAAATGGTTACATCTATTCCTTAAACGTCATCTCAACATATTTCACCGTACTGCAGAGGGTATAAGTAAGGGCCTAGCGATCATTACAGAAGATCTCCTCAAAGAAATAAATTTAGAAGACATTTTTGAAGATCCTCGGCGCATTTTAAACGGTGATGAAACGAGCTTTAATTTATGTACTAAGACTGGTAAAGTTTTAGCCCCCAAAAGCTACAAAAAATGTCTACCATATAAATCCAGGAAACGAAAAAGAGACTATAACAGTTCTATTCACAGCCAGTGGAGAAACATTGGTTCCAATGGCTTTCTTCCCCTGCATCCGTCCACCGAGAGAAATTGTTAATAGCATGCCTCCTAACTGGTTTTTTGGGGCCGTCAGAATCTGGTTGGCTGGTAAGCGAAGTATTCTTTGAGTACATTGCCAACGAGGTGAATGTTTGTCTTCATGACCACTACATAAAAAATCAGTACTACTTTTTGTAGATGGGCTCAAGTCTGATTTGTCATTAGAGCTCAGCGAGTTTTGCAATAATAATGGAATAATTTTGTATGGTTTGCCTCCCACATCACGACAAATATGATGCAGCCCGCTGACGTAAGCATTTTCAATCCACTGAAGTCCAAGTGGAAAGAAACTGTAATGAAATGGCAGAGACAAAATATCAACACAGTCATTTCAAAGGGAAATTTTCGTCCTTTGTTAGATGAAGTTCTAAAAATTCCTTCCCTGCCACAAAGCATAAAAAATGGATTCAGGAAATTTGTACTATTTCCGCTTGATGAAAGCGCCATTGATTACAGCAAGTGTGTGAAAAACACAATGGAAGCGCTTCAGAGTGCCATCCCAGCTTCAACAGATGTTCAAGAACCGAGTGTGGCTTCTTGCTGTGATTTGACACAAACAATTATGGAAATAAGGTAGAATTTGCTGAAAAGAGGAATCCATCCCGATGTAGTCATAGAACAAATTGAGAAGAGAAAACAAGGTCAATCACAATCTGAACGGGACATTAGTCACTCTAAAAATATTTTACCAGATGAAATTGAGCCTGGAACATACGAAGTAGAAAACAATTGTTCCTTGGTACGGATAATTGATAAAGCTGCTGCTGTATCTTCTGTGTCTCAAAGTGGTTAAGCCAAGTCCCCGCTGCCAAATCTAACATCTGAAAGATCTCATTTTGCTACAGTTGAACGATTGCGTCCAATCACTCTTAATCGATCTCGTCCTACAACACCTGAACGATTGCGTTCAATCACTCTAAATCGATCTCGTTCTACAACACCTGAATGATCCCGTCCTTCAATATCAAATCGATATTTATCGCTCGTCGCTTTGCTGTTCACCATGTTTGAAAAAACACCACCATTTTGAAGCCAACGCATATTTTTTCTAAAAGAAAACATTAGAAAGAAAAATTGCCAAGCGATATCTCTTGTGAAAAGTGGCGTAGCATTCATAACAGGAAAGAAGAAGAGAAGCAACAAAAGATTGCAGCGATAAGGGAAAGGAAAGAACAACGTCTTAAAAAAAGACTTGAAAAGATGGAAAACAAAGAAAATATTAAAAAAAGAAGGCGCTGTGTCAGATGGTACCATTTAAAATGTACCCCATTAGAAGCCATGGGCGGCGAATTTATGTGCAATGCTTGCATACCCAGCTTAATGCTTTAAATGTACTTTTCCAATGATAATTATAGTTAGGTTTAAGATTTATCAGTATTTGCAAAAATGTGTTTGTTTTTTTTAATTTATGGAAAATAGTTAATTTTATGTTATCACAAATATTACCTGAAAAGACCCATCCATGAATAATTTTATGCTGTTTTTTTTTTATATATATTTCCTTATTAAATGTTAAATATTTTTTTTAATATTTAAGTTAAAAATCAATAAATTGAATTTTAAAACAAAAATAAATTTTGTGTTTTTCGTAAAAAAAAAAGTTATTGGCCCGATATTGGTGCACCTGCTGGCCGGATTTCGGAATACCATGGCCGTAAATCGCTAATAAATGATGAAAACATAAAATTTAAATAATATGGCTTATGTGAAATGTTAAAAAAACTTTATTTGTACTAATTAACAGAAAGTATATTGCGCTGCAATAATTATTACTAATGCTGTAGTCAATTAAAATGAAGAAAATGCTTACGTGGCCGCAAATTGGTGCCTTTACCCTATATATGTATATTGTTACAGGAATTTAGTAGGTTTTTTGTCAGCCGGGTGTATAAATTCAGGTGATGAAGAGTGCTCTGTGGTGTCAGGGAGAGAGTTCGAAACTGACATAGCTGGACTTGTTCTCAGGTTTTCGACTTTTTTTTTTCATCTTTTCCTATTAAAGATGTAATTTTTATTGTTTTCACACATACGATATTTATTATATTGTTGCTAGAATTTATCATTTATTTTATACAGTTGAAAACTTTTGTCGGAGCTGACCTTACAGCGCATTATTGAATTAAAGAAAATTTAAGACAAATACAAATTTTATATATAAACATAAGTATAGGCTGCATATCAATCAAAAGATCATTTCATTGCTGAATTCTTAGCCATATCTGTCTCAAATTAATTCACTTTTTACGCCTAAAATGCATTACATACATATCTTAGCCATTTACCCCACACTTGACATCAATGTCACCTGATCTACTTTTTCTTGATGATTACCTGGCCGAGCGATTACCAGGGGACGTGGTCATTGGTTATTCCAGTTGCCTTCCTGACAGGATGGGCGTCCGGCCTTAATAGTAGCTGCCCGATTCTCGACGGCGTCACTTGGAATATGGCTCAAATGGTGTGGCCCCAGTTACTTTTCTGCTACGCTGGGTATCCGGCTGTGCGCACGATAACTTGAGAACGCGTTCACTTAGAGAACTGAAATTTTGTACACACACTTTAAAAAAAAACTAAAATTAATTTCGAAAATGAGACAAATCGGGCAACTTCTTCGTGGGGTTGTCATACAAAAACCCCTTCTTGGGTTTTTAGGTTTTTTACGTATACTGCAGTTCTAGACATTTTTATTGTACTAACAACTTCTTCAGAATACGAAATCCCATAAAATTGGTTATTCTAATAATTTTTTCAGTCCGACGAACCATTCTAGAAATATATGCGAAAAACCACTTCAAAAATTAAACTTGCATAGATCGGTGACCATACGAAATTTTATACGGCCATTCATCTAGGGTATCATTAGAATTGGTCTTATGACCTAGACACACCGCGCTCTTAATGAAGATATAACTAATGACTCATTAGTCTATAATGATTCATTATGAACTGCAGACACACAGCCATTTCTTTAATGAAGTTGATCTGTCAAACTGGCTTTGATAAACTTATCACATTAAAAAAGCAATATGGATCGAATTAACGCGATAAACTTTGTTTTCATTTATTTTATTTTTTAATTTAACAATTTACAAATGAGAAAAACATTATATTAACAAGTAAAAAAGCTAGAATTGGTCTAAGACCAATTCTTATGATACCCTAGATGAATGCACGTATTAAATTTCGTATGGTCACCGATCTATTCAAGTATTGATTTTGAAGTTGTTTTTCGCATATATTTCTAGAACAGTTTGTCGCACAGAAAAAATGGTGATAACCAATTTTATATGATTTCGTATTCTGCAGAAGTTCTTAGTACAATAAAAATGTCTTGGACTGATTGTTTTCAAAGTATACGTAAAAAACCAAAATTTTTATATAGCAACACCAAGAAGGAGTTGCCCGATTTAGTCCATTTTTGACATTTTATTTGCTAATGTAGTAAAAACATCATGTACGAAATTTCAGCTCTCTACGTCGATGCGTTCTCAGGCAGTGTCCAAATATATAGCGGAAAACGAAATTTTTATATGGCAACCCCACGATTTGTCTCATTTTCGAACTTAATTTTACTTTTTTTTTAAAAGTCCGTGTACAAAATTTCAGCTTTTTAAGTATACGCGTTCTCGAGTTATCGTGCGCACAGACGGACAGACGGACAGACGGACAGACGGACGGACAGACGGACAGACGGACATGCAAAAATCGAAATAACTTTTAATATTATGAATGGGTGTCCAATCCATTTTGCTCTACCATCATTATTTCGAGGTGTTACAAACGGAATGACAAACTTAGTATACCCCTATTATTTCATCTAGGGTATAAAAAGAATATTGATAATATAATTTGTGATTTGCATTTCTTCTTCTTATTTTTCAAATCAGCAGATGCACAGCGGAGCTCCAGATTCACATTATATGTCAAATCTAGGACATTTTTCCTCATTATATTGAAGGTTGAAAACACTTTATTAGTGTAGTGTAGTGTAGTGTAGAAGTCATTATCATCTGCTTTTCGAGCCATAATGATGTATAGTATGTGACACACGGCATTTTAATGAATAGTTAGTACATACTAATGATTCATTAGATCGTGCTGTCTGTCTAGGGTATTAGACCAATTCTAGCGTAAACTTAAACTTATTAAATTAAATTTGAAAGATGCAACTCATCTGTCAGTTGCACTAAATAAATGTTTTATTATCTTGTTCTAACTTTTTTCTTAATCGTTTTTTTTTTTTTTTAGTTCAATCTGACTCGGAACCAGAAGAGAAAAAAACGACGACAACTACGAGCCGATCCACGGCTACTGAAGGTCATACAACAACTCAAGAGCCATCTACAATGAAAAAACCAACAACTACATCAACGACATCGGCACCACCCATAACTACTCCGAAGCCAACTCCATTTCCAAAGCCATCAATTGGACGATGGAACTCGAGTTGTGTTATTGTACAAATGGCTGCTCAATTCAATTTCACTTATGTAACCAAAGGTAGCTCAGTGATTTTTTTTTCTTTCTATATGTTAAATAACTGTTTCTATGACGTGTTATCGTTTGTTCTAGTATCAGATCTAAAATTCTATTCAAAACTTCTGAGAAAAAATTATTAAGCGATTCGCGCAAATGCAACTGATGAGTTATACTCATTTCGTTGTGTCAGAATTAAAGTTAGAGTTAGTTGGCACAGCCCATTACTTTTGAGGAAAGGATATTAAAAGGGGTGAATTTGAATACCACAGTACCAGGTACCAATGAAATGAAATCATTACACGATCAAAGGAAGCTCAGGTTGATTTTATAATCAATGTTTTGACAGAAGCTTGGAGATATATTCCCATTGACTGAGATGGCCATGATTTCAGCCTGGAAGACTATGATTAGGTTTTTAATTCGTATGTCCATTTCCACTTCTTAAGGTCTGAATAAAAAAAGAAAGGTGTTATATCAAGAATTCTGCTCTAGATGGAATTTTTTATCTTGAAGTTTTCGCTTAGCATAGTCTCAAGGAGGTGATCACTATCTCTAATTAATGTCTGGTGCAAGTTCCAGTTCTGATTGAAATACAATGTAAGAGTTGCGCTTAATGCCTCCTAATGTGGATTTGAGAGGATCACCTTAAGCGTCTGAGTGTATAAGAGGACATTAATGCATCACATGCGCTGAGGACGTAAATTTTTCCCACAATGTCTAATACCTTTCAATGATTGGTTTTCACCACTACATTATAGCTCTATCGATTAAGATGGATCGGATGACACTTGTGTAATACCTAACGGATCATCCAACCCATCTTCTTCCTGATTACTCTTCGACACAGCCACAACGACTTTATAAATTATATTCGCTCTGTAGTTAAGTAGTTAGAATAAATTTTTTTTTTCATTGCGAGAAGGCAGAGAACGGTCTTCAGTTAGGCTGAGGTCCGTAGTCATGTTGGGGTAACTAACTAATTAGATCCTGTTTTGCATCATCCCTAGACCGTCAGGCTTTGAGGCTAAACAGAATAAATTCACAACTATCTGAATGTTGAGGATACTGGAAGAACACTGAAACATTGAATTAGCTTTCTTTGTATCTGCCCGACACTCTCCGCTAAATGATAAAAATTTCTGAAGTCTTATAAACTCTGAGGTAAACAATGGGCATAGATTGACAACGTCTCTTCCCATACAGAATCGCAAACAAGTAAGTTTTAAGCCGTCTCAAATGTAGAATTAATCTCTCCTTCGCCCCATACAATTGCAATCTGGCGATCCAATAATGAACTATAAACTGTAAGGTCTGCATTTGGATAATGAGACTGGACCTGGCTTTTTTGCGATTATTATATAGTCAGCATTCCAAAGGTAGGCTCCTGTTAGTGTATAAAAAGCAGCTTTTTGCAGTTGAATTAATTTGTTTTCCTGAATCGTGTCATCAGAAATTTCGCTAATTTTCATAACCGGGAAGTGTATCGCTTCATTTACATGGATGAGGACTGCATTCGATTTATCATTTTTGGTGGTAGAGTTCTAACTAGCCATCAACCAAATTGTGTTCTTGAATGAAAGATATTCATCAGCGTCCTTTAATACTACCGAGACACATAGGGCAGAAACTGCTGTGAGAATAGTCCTTCTCCGTGTGGTTTTTGGTTTTCTTATACGATCGGTTTTTTGCGGATTCCAGTTGAAGACTTGCTTTGCGATGCTATTGTTGTTACATGATAGCGTGTGGCCAATTCATTTCTTCTTCCTTTCTTGTCGATCCTATCCAGGTCTGATCATCTCCAAAGTTCTTCGTTGGAATTTTCGAACTCTCCAGCGAATTTTTTGCATTTGTCGAAGACACCATAATCTGGACATTTGAGAAAATGCTCTCCTCGATTTGTTTATACAGGAATATTCGTCTTCTTCTGTACCACCAGATTTGGTAATTATACTACCGATGTAACAGAAAATCTGCATTACATCCACTTTCTCGTTATTTATGTGCGTTTAGGAGGTAGATCTTGTATTAATCCGCATTTATTTAGTTCTCGCTGGATGGACTTGTTGTTGTCCCGTGGGCCAGCAAGCAGATGTCATCGGTATAATATAAATCGATAAGACGTTCAATCAATCCCTAGCGAAAGTATATATCCTTGCCGAACTCTGGAATGCAAATTGAAGCTGTCGGATAGTCAGTCCGTCATTGTGAAAAACTCTGAACCACAAATTGAAGTAGAGACCCTTTATCAACCCTGTTATTTTTAGGGGGATTCTGCCTCATATGTAGCGCCATCCATATGTGTGCCTTGTCCTGTGCGTTTTCATAATTCCACAAAAACCAGATGGAGGGTAAATAGTATATTGCTCCACGATGATTCGCAAGATGTAATGTGATCTACACAGGAGGGGAGGACCGCCTTTTAAACCCGACTTGTTGTATTCTGATCTTTTGGTCGACTGCAGATTTGATTCTTTCCAGGATCACATGAGTAAGCAGATGCCTCTCCAGTTATTGCAATTTGTTTGTCTTCCTTCTTTGAAATTTTGACTATGATATCTTCCGTCCATATCTCTGGGAAGGTACAGGACGTATTCTATGTTCTTTCAAGGATTGGTAGGAGGATGCCTGCTTATATGTTTGAGTAATTTGGGAGATCGGATGTTATTTCTAGTTTTACATTAGCCAGCGATTTGATTGTGTTAATTATTTCAGTTCTGGATGGGGTACGAGCATAAAGCCGTAAAGGTTCCTGCACGTTCTCGTTGTTCATGTTTTCAGAACGTTGTAGATACATAGGTCCTGTTTGGAATAACTGAGCTGTTCATCTTCATCTGTCAGCAACCTTCCAATCTGGCTCTTTATTGCATATCTTTTCGTAGAATACTTTACCGAGAGCTTTTGAGTTATTTGGTACAGCATTCAACTGTTGCCACTGTTTGCCCGGCTTTCCGATTTTGAAGCAAGCTCACTTAGGTGCCATCTTTCTTATCACGGTGAACGTTTAACTTCTCTCTCAAGTCAACAGTATTTATCTCATAATTCTTGGTGTCAGTATTGGTCAATTGTGCAATTAACCCTGTTTTTAAGAGCTCTCTTGTGTTTTATTTTTATGGCATATTTCATTGCTTATCCATTCTTTCAGCCCCTTTACGCGTAACCTATGCTTTTTTTCGCTGCTAATATTATGGCTCCTTTTGCTAATTGCTTGTTATATTGTTACTTGACTTAAACTATGCTATCCTTTGCCATAAACTTCAGAGCCTATCCGCTTTTCCCAGTCCTCACATTTGAGCTTGCGACACCAGTGTTTCATTTTAGGGAATCGTGCATCTGATCTTCAAGCTGTAATGCTTCCAGAAGAAGTTAAATATTTTTATTTATCATTACTGAGAACTGATTCAGGCACAACCTTTTTGGAGCCGATACGCTAAGAAAAGTTTAAGGAAATGTGCCTCAGTCTTATGATAATGGATTCATGGAATTAAGTCGGCGTGAAAGTAACCAGGCAAAACCCTCCTGGCGCCAATATGCTCTTAAAGAAATTTAGGAAATGCAGTTGCATTGTCTTCTCACGACTATGGGCCATAAACTCAGGGTCTCCTTTCGAGTGCATTCGAGAGAAGACAAGTAGTAGATAGCCACAGTTGAGTTGACGTTTTAAAGATACACGCGGGTATTACTTTTAAGGTGTGAAGTAATTCTCTTTACACAAAGGTGTTCCTCAGCAGGGGTCTATTTTGGGCCCACTCTTATTTACCCTGTTTATTTCCCAGGTGAGGTTCCCTACCGTTCATATCTTTGCGCCGCTGGTATCTATGGGTAATTTTTTCTAGCCAGCTACGCTCTAGGGTACGTTCCCCAATGTTGGAGAGATGTCAGGGTGGTATTTATACCCAAAGCATGAAAAACGACTAGTTATCTAGCCAAATCATTCCAACCCATTAGTCTCTCCTCATTCTTACTTAAGTTCATGGAAAAAATTCTAGACCTACATATTCGAAGTGAAATTTTGATTAAATCACCACTTCATTCTAAGCAGTTCGCTTATCAAGCTGGCAAGTCTATCGAGACTGCCATTCACACATTAGTCAAAGACCTCGAAAAAGCTCTTGAAGCAAAAGAGATGGCTTTTTGTGCATTTGCGGACATAGAAGGAGCCTTCGATAACACCTCCTTCGATGCAATTAAATCAGTTGCCGAGAATAAAGGCTTTGAGCCCCCCACGGTAAACTGGATAGACTACATGCTTAGAAGCAGGAGGATAACCACAACTCTAGGGAACTGTTCTATTACGATCAACGCAGCAAATGGCTGTCAACAAGGAGGAGTTCTCTCTCCACTCCTGTGTGGTCGATCGTAATTGATGACCTGCTAGAGAAACTTACCGGTTCAGGTTTTAATGTATTTACAAGGCTACGCGGATGACCTAGTAGTCACAATACGGGGCAAGCATGACGCAAGTCATATCCGGGGAGTAAATGCAACGGAGACTCACAATAGATCTTTCAGGTCGCAGTGATAGCGGGGCTAACGCCTACACACCGCTTCACAAATCTAATCTAATCTATGGGTCAATGTGTCGCAGATATTAATACTGACCTTTCCTTTCTTTTTCCTGGGCCTATCTTTCCTAATAGGGTTACCATACCCTTTTGTTACAGCCTTGGTTTCATTTGAGATGAGATCTTATATATTTACCGCCTCATATTAATACTTTAATCCGGCAGGGTAGGTTTTGGTCTTTGTAAACTATACAATTTTAATATGTATCTATCAACGTCGCCTGGACATTGACAGACTACTCATTTTCTTTACTTCAGTTATCAGCCATGTGTATGGTCTTCCAGGGCGGGTGCATGATCTGTGTGCTTACACAGGGGATTTTCTTAATAATCGACAGGTACCTTATAATCTGCAATCTCATCTTTTTGTTTAAATTAATTCAATCCCATACACCGCAATATTTATTTTCTAGATTGGAGTTTGCTCCACTTAATCTAATTATCCCTCGTCATTCTTCCAATATTCTGAAGAACTCTTTCGTTGTTCGTGCTATTCCTATTTGGAAATGCCTGTCTGTCTTTTAGTCAAAAAAGTTTTTTAGTTTATAGTTTTCTTAAACCAAGAAGAGTGCCGAGTGCCGCAAGGCAAGAAGGGGGACCAATTACCCAATTTGAAAATTGCAATGAGAAATCTTGATACCATATGATTCACACTTGCTTTTTTTTTAAAAGTATTTATATGGGCAATTGGTGTGACCTCCACATTGAACTTCTATGGTAGGCGATCAGAGATAACCATACTGATGAGACCTCTCTGATCGTTGGGTCGAAAACCTCAATATTTCTGCATTTTTGATGCAATTTGTAAATTTAAATTAAAAAATTTAAATTTTTTATTATTATTATTTGTAAATTTATAGACAAAAAATTTGTTTGCTTCCTATTTGGAACCGATTGAATTTCGCTGGTGGTTTAGTGGTATTTAAAATAGCGCCTACTTGATTTTTTATTGTCTTCTAACTGGAAGTCTTCAGGTCATCTAATTTAATCGTATTATGTGCTTATTTCGCGCATTGATACGTCCACCACACAGTGCTCAGCGTGACAATATTTAGTGTACCTGCACCCTTAGTTCCTCTTTTTGGACAGCAGGGGGTGGTTATCAATCGAATGCGTTTTGCCGGCATAATTAGAGTTTAAGTTAAGTCAATCTTAGTATATTTGTCTTTTTTTTTATTCCTTGGTGACTCTGCTACTCTTATTATTTTGCTTAAGTAACAATGTTTCTATACAATGGGTCCAACAGCCTAAGTAGCTTATCATAAATAAATAAAATAAATAAATATTTCTGAATCTTCGGGAACATGTAGCTGGTCTGTATTTTAGTGGTACTTCTCTTAAATACCGGCAGGTCCTAAGGATTAAACCTATTTCGCTTTAAAATATTGTGCTGCATGCTCCTTATTTTGACGAATTTAAGTCTTATATTAAAATTAATATAAATTTTTCGATAAACATTTAACCCTTTTGAACTCCAAGTTTTTTTCCATGGTTTCTATAGTTTTGTTGGATATGGTATTTTACAAAGCACTCACCAAGGTGCATTGCAAACTTTTCGGGACAAGTGTCACAAAAGTATGTCATTTGATGTCTCTTACCTTCTTCTGTTCTGTGAGAGCAGCTCGACAATCTTTGACTCTACCTGTTAGCATTACATGGGTCATTCCATGTCAAATAGGCAACAGGTGTGTCATGATGACCACCACCAATTTTGTTGAAATTTTACATACTTGGAGGGTTTGTGAAAACAAAAATACGAATTAAAAATTTTTCTTCTACAGTGCGAATTTCGCGAGTTATGGCAAAATTTCGTATAAATGCTGTACTGGTCTTTTTTAAAAATTCATATATATTTTTCTATTTATGCTAGGACAGTAAAATATGGCTCATTTGAAAGATAGGATCTCAAGCTATCTAAGAAAAATAGAATCTTAAACATATACGCGAAAAACGATTTTAAAAATAAGGATTTTATCCTTTAATATCCTGGAAGACATACTTTTGATTTTGTTCATTTTTTTATATTCTATACCCTTATATTATCTACGAAAACATAATAAAAATTTAACTTGGGATCTCAGCGGGATCAAGGAGTAAAACCTCAAGAAAGCTTCACCAAAATACATCTATAAAATAAAAAAAAAATAGGAGTTGGGGGGAAAATCCTTACGGTTTTCGAGATAATGGAGTTTAAAAATATTTTAGTAGGTTTTTATATATCACCCTGTAACTTCTTAACGTTGGAGCCTATGATGATGATTTAAAATTTTGTAGATTAATAATCGTTGGAACTCTTCAATGGTGTACAATTTCTACCCTTCCTCTTCTTTCTTTTGGAGTTATGGTTCAACAAATTTAAAATTTCGGATTTTTAATTACTATATTTATGACGTGTTCATCAACACCAATTTTTCATATGGGATTTAAGAAGCCCAATAGCTTCCCTTTAAAATAATTTGTCATAATGTGTACCTAAAACGTAACCCTTTCTGCGTTTTTTGTCCCTTTTTTTAAGCATATCCACCAACTGGCTCTCAGGCTCATTCCGAAAAGATAATTGTCTACTTTCTGGCATTTATTGAATTTTTTCGCTTGGTATGCTTGAATGTTGAAGCTTTATGGTTTTTTTGGAAATCTCCTTTTAAATTGATTAATCAATAGTTTCACATATTTTAAATAATTGAGTGGACGCTAATTTCTTTGCTGTTTTACAAGTAAATACATATGAAGGAATTAATATTTCTAATCCTCAGAAAAATAACTTCCGCCACCATTTCAGAGATTTCCTCAAAAATGTTGTATGTTGATGCATACTGGTCAGCTCGGTCAACGTTTCCCACACATTTGATATTATTTATGAAAATTTTTGATTTTTTAATTTGAATTTGAACTCGCATTCAGCACTATTTCAGTTTGTTAGCCTATCCTTCCAGTTCTTTTCTTTCAAAATTTCACTATTTTAATGACAACTGGTAATCCTTTTTTATTTGAATAGTTCCGGTTAAATTACATTTCAGTTTTAATAATTCCTCAGCTAAGTTCAAACTTGTGTACCTAGTATCTGTCTGTGAACATGTGGTATCCTTGAGCACCAGGCACTTTATCCAATAGCATTTTGTATAAATGCAAAGGAACTCTGGTGGACACGGCAAGATCTAGCCTTACCAACATCTCTATTGTTACAATCCCAAAATATGGAAGAATACCAAAAATATATCCAGTTTCAGAATCACATAGTATATAAATCCTTATTCCTCATTTGAACGGTTTTTTAGGTTTGTAAGTAATAAATGCAATTTTCCCTTTCAATTTTACAACCGAACCGATTCATCTATTCATCATTCGAATTTATGTCTTCCAAGAAGGAACTAACTCGTTGTACACGATTTCTTATGTCAGTACTTCTGCCTGGAATTGTCGTCTTCAAATGAAGCATAAAAAAAAATTTTGCTGAACCTTTTCCTTGTAAATGTGTTGAAAAAACAAAAAAAGGAATTCGACTATTATCTTGCTTTGACCAATATTCTTGGATGTTTGCAACTTCAAAATGGTTTTTGATTTGTGTCTCAAATAAAATGCGCAATGAATAACAGTTCAAAAATCCGAAATGGCTTTTGTCTAAACTAAAATGCTTTTGATTTATTGGAAAGCTTTAATTTAATGTAAATAATAAAACAGTAATTAATTTAATTTCTATTTTAGTACTCCCGTTAGAGAGGGTTGGGGTCAACTTGAATGACATAAAATAACCCAAATTTAATTTTAATTTAATTTTAAGTGAGCCCTAACCCTCTGTTACGGTAGTACTAAAACAGAAATTAAATTAAATTTCAATTAAATGTCTTGGTGAATACGGCCCTAAGTAAGAAACAAGGTTGGAGTTAAATGTAAATTGATCATGTAAATTAAGATGGTGAATGAGATACTCAGCGTTGGAGTGCAAAGGGTTAAAGTTATGAGTATGAAGATGTAATTGAATTTTAATGAGAACCTAACAATTGAACGAATTAATGTTGTTTTCTTTCTTCTTCTTATCTTAAACAGATAATAAAACAGCTGAGGGGCTCTTCAATTTACCTAAAAACGCCACAGTACATGATACTACTTGTGATAATAACACACAACAATTGGTTCTTGAATGGGGTCCAGATTCTATGATTAGTTCGCTAATTTTGCAGTTCGACAAAATTGGTTCAGACTTTGCACTTTTCAATCTCAGTTTAAGACTAGCCCTAAGTCAAGTATTCCCAGATGCTAAAGGTAGGTGAAAATATTTTTTGTTTTTAAATTCTAATTACCATGTTTTATTTTGAAATTATTTTTGTCTTTAGATGGTGAAACACGAACTCTATTGCACTATGGTAACACCTTTAAAACACCACTTCAGATGTCTTATTATTGTACCAGAGAGCAACTTCTAAAAATGACTGCTAGCATAGATGATCCGAAAACTGTTGGAACTGTTAAGTTGACTGATGTTCAACTTGAAGCTTTCCATACAGGAAATTCAAATAAATTCTCAACAGCCAAAGATTGTGATGGCATTCATACTTTTGTTATTGTTCTAATAGTTTTTAGTATTATATTGACAAATTTATTTATAGTTGTGTTGATTGCATATCTTGTTGCTCATCATCGAAATGCAGCTAGAGGCTATACGAGCTTCTAAGGAAAAAAAAAAAATTGAAATAATAATAACAACAAAACCAAAAAAAAACAAAGAAAAACAACAACATTACTATTTCATCGCGTTGTAAATTGCTGCTTCGTCGACGTCGTCTTGGTGTTTGATTGGAAAATTTCAAGATAGATAGAATTAGTAAAGTAAACAGGGTGATTCAGATCAAGATACCTTCCAATATGTCATGCTATTCCTTGAGGAATCAAAAAATTCCTTGAGGAATCAAAAAATTGTCCCCCCCCCCCCCCCCTTGAAACCTTCTCTTAGGAGTTGTGGCCAGTTGAAGATTTCGCTAATATTCGTGAACCCTGATGAGAATAAATGAGTATAACTTTTGAACCACCCTATAGATTTTTGTTATTGTTGGCTTATTAAATAGCCAATAATAGTAGCTATTGAAAAGTGTATTACTCTGTATTTTTTACTTAAGCATCTTTAAATTATTCTCAAATATTTCCAAAATTTTGATTTTTTTACACACAAAAGTTTTTCAAATAAATAACGGTATTTATGAAATTTGTGTGTAAAAAAAATCAATGTTTTGGAAATATTTGAGAATAATTTAAAGATGCTAAATTACAAAATACAGAGTAATACATGTTTCGACAGCTACAATTCTTGGCTATTTAATAAGCCAACAATAACCAAAATCTATAGGGTGGTTCAAAAGTTATACTCATTTATTCTCACGAATATTGGCGAAATCTTCAACTGGCTACAACTCCTAAGGGAAGGTTGTGTTTGGGGGAGGGGGGGGGGGTATGTGGAATATTTTTTTTGATCAGCTTACTTCAAGGCACCGCATAGTATACCGGAAGGTATCTTGATATGAAACACCCTGTATATGGAAATTTTAAAAATTTCAATCCCCCCCCCCCCCCCCCCCCTCCCCCTTATTTAATGTTCTTTTGAAAGCTTTTCCGTTTTTTGGTAATCTTAAAATTGTATCATTTTTAAAAATTTTCACATTTTGAAAAAGAGAAAAATAAAAAAACAATAGCGGTGCGCGATTATTATGTGCATTCAGATTCATATTGGTTTCCGATTCCTTTATTCCCTGATCCTCCCCTCCGCTCCGAAAAGATATTTTTTCTAGGTTTGCCCTACACTCTCCTTTTGTATTATTGTATTTTATGATCTTTGGCAAAACCAAGGCTAGTTATTAGGTTGGTAATAAGAATGGATAAAAGTAAAATCGTGTAAGAATTTATTATACAATAAATTTTTAATAAGACTATGCAAGATTAGTTGAATTTTTATTACCATTGAAAGGAAATTAAGTGAAAAGCGCAAAAGTTTTTAGTGCTTGCTTTAGATTATTTTTACTATTATTATTTATCGCTGGATATAGATAACAGATAACTTGCAGCAGCTTCTTTCAATTCACTTCTAAGGATTCCATACTTTACTATTTCGTAACTGGGTTTCGTTCAGGTTTGTTCTGTATTTTCTTCATTTCTTTTCCTCAATGATAAAATTATTGTTGCCAACATTGGTAACATCGGATTTGAAAAATAATGATAATGATGATAATGATTTGAAAAATAAGAAGAAGAAATGCAAAGCTCAAAGTAATTATGTCAAAATATTTTTTAATAAAATGTTTTTTCATTTCTCAATCGTTAAATGAAATAAAATAAAAATAAATAAAAATTAAAATTAATAAAAACAAAGTTTATTGCGTTAATTCGATCCATATTGCTTTTTTAATGTGATAAGTTTATCAAATCCAGTTTGACAGAACAAATTAATTAAAGAAATGGCTGCGTGTCTGCAGTTCATAATGAATCATTATACACTAATGAGTCGTTAGTTATTTCTTCATTAAGAGTGCTGTGTGTCTAGGGCATTATTCCAGAACTTAATTGAATAGAAGTTGTCGGTTTGATTTGATTTTGTTATTCTTGAACTCGATGGAATGCATAACAAAGTGTTATCTATTCAATTTAGAAAAACTAAGTTTCGAATTTAACTTCCTGGTGGATGATTCTGAAGGTAATTTGGCAGTAGCCCTTGGAAAATTATTGTTTATGTTTATTAAATAATATGATGGAGGATTAATTGGTTGGATCTCTTATGTTCGTGTTTATCCTTGAGAAAAGATGTACAAATAGAATAGATTGGACGTTTGTTTTTCCTACCTTCCACTGCAGATTATAGTCATACAAGCTCAATTACATTTTCCTGTAACGGTGAAAATGACAATTGCTTATTTGGACTTGGTAAGTAATAACAAGGAAGCACAAAAAAAAAAAAACAGTAAGTAAGAAGTGAGACCTCAAAGATAAATTAATGGCAGCGTGTAGAGAAATAATGTCAACAAATTTCCTTTCTTATTACAACTTCGACTGCTCCTTCATCAGTTCTGCTACCTGCTTACACATGCAATGCGCTTTCACATCAAAAAACAAGTTCATAAATATTGATCAGGTATCAGGCTTCACTAAATTCAGCTTATCAGCATTCCTGTTTCCTATATATTCTAAGATAAAGATATCCAGGTTGGACAGCAGACGATGACTTTCTCAAAAAATGGAAGACCAAATATGAATTTTGTAGGAGCTGTGCCTACCTCTTCAGGATTAAATTTCGAATAAAGAAATGTTCAGCTTTTTAAGAATGATTCTCTTTCTTTGCAGGTGTTTTACAACCAGTGTTGCCACAAGAAGTAGGAATAAAAGTATCAAGACTCGAGGGAAAAAGTAGCAAAGTGGCAAAATTTTGTAAAAAAAAAAAGTAGCAAAAAGTAGCAATATTAAAGAAAAAGAAGCATAAATTAATAGTAACATTTTATTTAAAAAAAAAAAAAATATAAAATCTCCTTCTGTTAACAATAAAAAAAAAAATTAAGACAATTCATACAAAATAAAACTGAATAGGTCGCAGAATTAGAAAATATATGTAGAGTTTAGTTGAACAAAAAATATTGATTTTTTTCCTTAAATAAATTCATTCCATTTTATAGCACATATATATTTGTATATTAAATATTCTATCTTGACTATTACAAATCAAAATTTTGGAAATATTTGAGAATAATTTAAAAATGCTTAATTAAAAAATACAGAGTAATACACTTTTCGACAGCTACTATTCTTGGCTATTTAATAAGCCAACAATAACCAAAATCTATAGGGTGGTTCAAAAGTTATACTCATTTATTCCCATCAGGGTTCACGAATATTGGCGAAATCTTCAACTGGCCACAACTCCTAAAAGAAGGTTTCTAGGGGGGGATTGGGAACGATTATTTGATCAGCTTACCTCAAGGAATCGCGTGGTATACCGGAAGGTATCTTGATCTGAATCACCCTGTATATGTCAGTGTTATACCGGAGAATCACCAAAAGGCCTACTTGAACAAAAAAGTTACTCATTTTATAATATTTACATAAGTAACATTATTCTTAAATCAATTCACGGTAACTTCTAAATAATTCTCCAATTAAGCTCTATAAGAGGCTTATAGTAGTCACGAAAAAGTTTTGAGAAGGTACTACTCAAATTATATAATTAATAGAAACATTACGGTTACTAAATATAAGTTTAACTTTTTTTTTTAAGTAAAACTTTGTATGTTTTGTTGTGAACTGCCGTGAGAGTGAAAATGAGTGACAAAAACTTGGCCTTCCCCCTCTTCGCGGCGTCCACTCTCCTTCCTTTTTTGTTCATCTACAAGCCTATGCTCATAAAAATTGTTAATGGCTCGAGCACCCGTTCTCGTCTTCCAATAATGCAGAACAATTCTATGGAAAAAATTTCCAGTAAATTTCTAAGAAAAATTTGTGTCCTTCCCTACATATTCTTCAGAATTTGTTTGCATTTTGATGGCAATGAGTTTCTTGGGGGGGCGGCTAATAATTTTTATGAGCAAGCTAAGCATTAATTTCTTCTTAGAAATTTACAGAAAATTTTTCGGCAGAATTTTTTTTTGAAGCAAGATTTTTTAAAAAAGAAGATGCTAATCGGTTGTGCCCGCATGGAATACGATTATTTAATAGAAATTCATCCGTCGATGCATATAATAATTTTATTTTACGTCAAGTTGAAGAGAATATTACATCTATTGCAACAGATATTATTAAGATCACAATCAAGAAATAGCAGTTAAACAAAAATTACATAAAATGTTGGTTATTGACCGTATTTATTAACATTTAATGTTGGTGTTGATGATGGACTTGCTAATAGCGCTGTGGGAACTTTAGTTCACATTGAACAAAACGAAGGGAATGAAGTGACCCGTGTATGGTTGCTTTTTCCTAACGCTGAGAAAGTTGGTGCATTAGCTAGAAAAAAATATGCATCAGTCATACAAAACCTCAACATTAACCGATTAGCAGTACCTATAAATAGAATAACAAGCACAGTTCCAAAAAAAAAAAAATCATTTTCCATTAATATCAGCTTGTGCTACGACCATCCATAAATCTCAAGTATCAAGTAGTGTACAAATATAATAGAAATCATTCGCGACAATTATTGTACGTTGCTCTTTCTAGACTTACCTATTTCCTTGGATGGGTTTTTTATAGTACATATCATAGCCTCCGAAACAATACATCTGTAGTAGATTTACAAAATGAAATTAAACCCTTGTCACTTAATACGTTAAATACCGTCACAAACATTGCAATGGATTTTCTAAAAATTAAGACTGGTATGTATATGAATTATAACAATGAATGTCCAAAGTCTTCGAGCTCGTGGCAAAGACCTTACAGATTGCGTCACACAGGAATGTAATTTATTATTACTGACTGAAACTTGGGTGGATATTTGCACGACGATCAATAGTCCTTCTTTTCATTGCGTAACACAAATTAAATGACCCAATGTTAGATCAGATGGAATTGCCTTTTATAAAAATGAAAAAAAAAACACTACAAAAATAAAAACTTGTACGATAGATATAAATACCCAAAGTGTTCGGCATTTAAGTGTTGGTGTTTCTTCACTCGGGGAATTGTGTTATTGCCAATATATTAACGATTATAACGAAAATATAGTATTCATATTCCATATATGTATATATCGCCAAATCAACATCAGAAATTTATTCACAGAGAATTAATTATCTTTACTGAGGAAGGTTCTGCATTATTGCAAGAAAATTTTAATAAATTACTTCTAGTGTTTGAGCGGAGATTTTAACACAAATTTCGCCACAGATGCCTCGTTAACATTAGTGAAATTTTTAAAAGATCAATTTATTTTTCAACTATGCTTAACGATCCTAATTAAAAAAAATCTTTTCAGTTGATACTTGCTTTTTTGTGCTTGCAATTCATGTTCACTGTATTTTCCGTCCTTTGTTATTATCACTTACATCTTTGAAATATTATTTTGTCTTTTCGGCTTTACTCATATTCACACGAATTTTACACGATATCCACATTTCTGTTTTTTATATGTTCTAGTCCAGTAAACATTGTGGCAATAAATTGCTGTGGCGACAAAAAAAGCAATAAATTGCTGCCTTTTTATTGAAATGACGATATTTTGGCGATAGCTCTAGAAATAAAGTCAAGAAGATTCCAGGAAACATTACGATTATCCTATGTTTTCTTATTGCTTAATGCAATAGAGTAAAAATAGTACCTACCTATACATAGTAGAAAAGAAGTGAAAGCAATACTTGCCATAAAACTGAAAATAATATATAAAATATAAATAATAAATAAATAAATAAAAAATATAAAATCCCCGTAACCAACTAAATCTGTGATTTAATGACTTAAGGATAAAGTTTATTGCAAACGATTGAATGGTAAATCGAAAATATATAAGAATATTTATCGCCATAACGATCATAAAATGAATCGCTTACACGATTCATATGCGATGTAATATTTACCCTTGTTAAACTAAAGGTAAGTGATAGATATGCATATAATTCCAGTCACAAAAAATTTCTTTTACTCATAAAATGGTGATTCATCTGCAATTGAAAATCAAACGCAAGAAGACAAGACTATTTATCTCCATGGCGACCATTAAATGATTCGCTTACACTATTCATATGCGATGCAAAATTTACTACCGCTGACAAGTGAAACGTAAGCGATAAAAATGCATTATTCCCGGCAATAAAAATGATCGTTTTGGCAATAAGAAATTAAAAGAAAGCGATTTATAGGCCAATAGTAATGTTTGCTGGGAAGCAAGATGCTAATAGTGGAACAGCTGTATGATGTGTCAAAAATCAAAATTTCATCAGCTATTCATTCTCCAAATTTTAGAAAATTATTCTTTTTATTGCGAATTCCACTTGCAAATTTAGAGACCATGGAAAACTTCGTTTCACTTGAAGAGAATTTAGTAAAACCTTCTCATGATATTGAAAGTTTATTTATTCATTAGATTTCCAACCCACCCCTATATTAAATTATCCGTTTTTTACCTATTTTTTTGGAAAAAAAAAACTGAAAAAAAAACTGAAAAAAAAAATGGAAAAAAAACCAAATCAAAATTTTCAATAAAACCAAAACGAAAATCGAATAACCAAATCAAAGTTAAAGAAAAAAACAAAACAGAAAAAAAAAAAACGAAACCTCGCACGTGCAGCTGTCACAATCTCCCTCGCAATGATTTGTAAACGAGCTGGCAAAGTGCCGTGGATAGAATTTTGATTTCGTCCAATTTTCTCTGATAGAAAAAAGGTAGACTTTGTAAGTACAAAAAGGATGTAGGATGTCGGTATATGTACTACATATGTAAACAGGTATATACTTACGTAATGTCTCTAGCAAAGGTGTACCAGTAGCAGCTTGTATCCTTTATTGAGTTTACTGGATTGACTTTACACACTCAATCTACGAAAAATGATAGAAGGGTGAATTAGGGGATTATCCCTGAAAGGATTAAGGATATTGAGTTTATAGAATTCACATCTTATTTTCTTTACAAAAAAAAAAAAAAAAAAAACGGAATCGCATCTGAAGTAAATGTTGTTTGCGTTTGTGAGTCGTTGAAAATAAGCAAATACACATCCATGGTAGCAATGTGCATATGTATGTGCCTTGGTTGGTGTCATACTTTATCTTACAGTTTTCGTCCTGCTTTCAGAAGAAGTGTTATATGATTTTAAAGCTATATTAAAAGGAATTAACTACAATGCAGGCAAATAATAGGCGATCCAATTGTGATTTTTGTATTATTCAGAACTCTTCTTTCACTTTTCTGTCTGTTGCAATCGCTAGCAGAAGTGTGTCTAAGTGTGGAGCAGGGGTAGACATCGTTCGTCCTGGCTCACATTATCAAAATATGGAGCTTCCAAAATAAGAGAATACGAATTTTAGCATAAATATATATATTGAATCCCTGATTTTTGTATGAAGCACTTTATTTCTAAAACTTAAGTACTTTTTGTTATGGTAGTATAGTTGAGTGAGGATTGGATGCACGTTAAGTCCCGCCTCTAATATATTTCTCTTTACTTTAAGTTGTAAAAAAAATATCTATTTTGATGAAATAAGGCCTGAAAACAGATATGTAATAAATCAAAAGTTGATCCCAAATGAATTTTGGGATCAAGAGAACAAGCAAATGCAAAACCCCTTGCTGTCGCCCCCGCCCCCACACCCTTCCAACCAAGCGCGGCGCGTTCTTACTCTAAATCAAATATCAATGCAAAAACGCGTCGTCCCAATGCGAGAAAGTGCCACTCCAACCCTTCTCTCCTACCCGCGCGACGCGTTCATACTTTACATACAGGGTGATTCAGATCAAGATACCTTCCGGTATACCACGCGATTCCTTGAGGTAAGCTGATAAAAAAATTGTTCCACATACAACAGTTTGCAAGGGAAACGTATTTGCCAGTTATTGTTTCTTCAGTCTATAGATAAGAAGTTCTCAGACCTGTGATTTTTCATTTTTATTTAATTAATTTTTTAGAAAACTTTTCCTTTAGAATTGATAATGATTGAAGTACTTGTTTTGTTTTTGTTATTTTTATTAAGTTATAAATAAAGACGACAGCAACAAAAATTCTATACTGAAAAACATAGCATTTTTTCTATGATGTGTTTAAAATTCATTAAAATCGATGTTGTTTGTACATCGATGTGAAATGATCGATATTATCGCCACATCGATGCTTGTTGGGCGATGTCAACATCGATATTGAACATCGATGTTCCGTTCCGATGTCCCAGCACTAATCAAAACATAATTTTATACGAGTAAATTGGAATACGAGAAAATTTATACGAGCAAATTGTCTTTCGAGCAAATGTTCCACGAGATAATTGATACGAGAATATTGGGGGGGGGGGGGGGGAGGAGGAGGAGGGGGTGAGAAATTTATCAGACCACATTAGTGCTGGGCGATGTTCATTGATGTTTTCAAAACATCTCGATGTTTGGGCACTCGATGTTCGACATTTTTTCATCGATGTCGACGCACTAAAACATCGATCTACATCGATGTTATCCTTTCGATTTTAGGGAATTATATGCTTCTTACCGTAAAGGAATAAATGCATACTGTAAAAAGCAAATAAAATTCAAAAAAAAAAATTATCTAGATTTGAAAAAAGAAGTACGTATATTTCAATCAAATTTTCGTGGTGAAACGGAAAGTGAAATGATTGTTCATTTCATTTTCAAAGCATCGTTACAATTGATAATCATTAGTTTTTAGAATGATTTGGGCTGGGGACAGAAAACATTGTTCGGGGGAACCAATAAGAATTCTTTTAAATAGTTGGGAGGAAACAATCAGATTGACCTTACATCACACTGCTGTCACTAACTCAATGGAGGCTAACGAAGTTAGGCCACAGGAGAGCGATACAGGTTTGTTTATTATTTCTGCTAAAGCGGCCCATACACCGCGCACATGTTGACCAACTTGGTGCGCCACACACGAAAGCTTTTTATCCACACAGTGTCAAACTTGCTGTCCAACATTAGGATAGGAACATATTTCAGGAGCTGCTAGAACTATTAATTGCATTCATTTCTTCAATAGACTTCACTCAAGAATGACGAATGCATGACAAACATCGCCCTACATGGTTCAATATGTTGTCAAACTTTTAGCCACGCCACTATAATTAAACTAATTTGATTTTCGTCCAACCGTTTGACATATGTGTCATACCACAAGCAGGCACACGGCCAAATCTGCGTGACAGCATCGTTGTCCTACTCGAGTTGGCCAACATGCGTAACTGTTTATGGGCCCCTTAAGAAAACGTCTACCTGCAAGCTCTTTCTCAGGCTCAACAAAGTTAAATTTATGTGCTAATCACATCCGCCAACAGAAGGAAGTTCGAAATGTAGGCAATCGGTAATAGCCCTTTACTTAAATGCTCCTTTGGAACCATTTCATATTAATCCTTTGGAATGATGGCAGTATCACCAACTTATACATATATCTTGGTTTATCACGTCTTGCAGCAAAAATGTTGTCCATTGTGGCTACTTGGGTGCCAGCCGAATGTCTGTTCTCTAAGGCAGGCGAGACTATAACTCAAAAGAGAAACAGTTTGCAGGGAAAACGCCTTTGCCAGTTATTGTTGTAGATAAGAAGTTTTCAGACCTGTAATTTTTCATATTTATTTAATTCATTTATGCGTTTTATTTAGGAAACTTTTAATTTAGAATTGAAGAGGTACTTGTTTCGTTTTGTTTTTGTTATTTTTATTAAGTTATAAATAAAGACGAGATCAAAAAAAAAAAAAAAATCTGAACTGGGAAACACAGCATTTTTTCTATGATACCTATACCAGTCAGACATTTGTTCAGAGTGTTTAAAATTCATTAACATCGATGTGGTTTGTACATCGATGTTGTATGATCGATATTATCGCCACATCGATGCTTGTTGGGCGATGTCGACATCGATGCTGCACATCGATGTTCCGTTCCGATGTCCCAGCACTAGACCACATAGTTAGAAAAGGCTTTGATACAAAACTCGTCATGAAACCGTTATCCTTCTCGAGAATCATGATCGTGGCTGCAAAAATAAAAGCTATTGGAATGAGAGAAAATTCATGCGAAACTCAGTTAGAAAGAAGCCAGTAGATTCAGTCTATCAAGATTGTTCTTAGATAATTAATGAAAACGTTTGTGAGTTTCTAAAATTGCATAGGAATCAAGTCCGATGCTTCACGAAGTATCTGGCTGTACAAAGCAATTGAACAACCATCTGAAAACAATTGGATTTTCCATAGACAATATTTGCAGATTTAATTAATACTTCTTTGCTCTATTTGAAATGTTGTCAGCTCAATCAAATAACCATTCCCATCCTAAAAAAAAAAAACTATAGATAATCTAAATAATCCAAAATATTTAGATACATTTGAAGACCACAACAAAATCATGTAAGATTACAAAGAATTTTTGAATCTAAGAGATAAAGAAGAAAGTTGTTCTAAGACTGACTATAATTGTAAATTAACATTCAATTATAATTTAATTTTAATTATTTCATTCCTCACATAAATTTGTTTTTAGGAAAAAATTAAATTTACCGCACGTGTCATTTCCTATACAAATTCTCTTGAATTTTCAGCCAGGATATGCCAAACCAAATTTAGATGTTGAAATAAATCCAATTTATCCAGAGCTGCCGCCTTTACAATTTCAGGAATATACCCTCACACATGCATTTAAAACGTTTATGAAAGGTCCAATTTCCATTCAAACAAATCGACTTTACATATTTGATCGTCGTTCATTTGTTATGTCACTTTTGGAACAGATTCGAACGACATTTCTATTATCCCGTTCAGGTGGTTTCTGCTGGTCCTGGTGGTCCTGTATAGTCTAAAGCTCTTTGCTGCTAAAATTCAAAGCGTAACTATATAGCGGGTAGATGATGCTCTGTCCGCAAATACATACTAAATCCTAGGCTAGCCAACGTCCGTTTGTTGGGATTTTTTTTTTTTTGTATAGTTAATAGCAAAATGAGAGGAATTTTGTTAGCTTATTGGCAGAACTTTGATTCTATTCGATCCTGTCATGAAAACGGTTTTGTAGGAAAAAATAAAAAATTGATTTCCTGTTGAAAGCTTTTTAAATTCAACCATCGTACATTGGCAGAATAATAAATGCTATATGAAATGTATTCGAATTCAATTGGATTTTTCTGTCACGGCTGTCGAATCAAGAAGTTTACCTGAACCAATAATGTGCAGCAATGATAAAGAAAAATGAGCGACAAAATTAATTGCTTAGGTTTGTTTTTATTACCTTTGCTACTGACCAAATCAATTATATTCATAAAATTCCTCATCTTGAGATATTTGTCGTCCCACTTCTAAGACAGTCTGGCGAGATAGGCAGCTCGGTAAACTAAGGAGAAGGCGGGAAAAGTTGTTCAGCAGAGCTAAGACCACTTAAAAATGGGAAGAATACAAAAAAATACTGACGGAATACAATAAAGAGAACAGGAGATCCAAAATGAAAAGCTGAAGGAGTTTTTTGCGAAGAAATGGGGGACACATCTGAAGCTTCGCGACTCCAAAAAGGAGTAATGGCATTGGTTCTCTCAAACTATGTGATGGGAGCCTTTTCATCAATACCAAGAGAATCCTACAGATTTTCTTCAAAATGCACTTCCGGCTAGGCGAGTTTACGACCAAGAAAGCTGACATAGACGCCAGACTCTCAAGGATATCAGTGGAATTAAATAGGGATTCGCACAGAAGATCATCACCAATGCCAAAGTTAGGGGCTTATCGAGTCTTTCAAAATAGAAGTCTAGAAGCCATTAATCCGCACAGTCTATGCATGGAGTATAACCTCAAGGCATGGCGATTAAAGATAGTTTTTATTCCGAAAGTGGGAAAGTAAACCACCCATGGAGGCAAAATCATACAGAGCTATTAGTCTTAAGTCGTTTCAATAGGCCTACCAATCTGGAAAATCCACAGGGGATGCTCTCAGAAATTTAGTAGAAAGCAGGGCTGAATCTATGGGGGGGGGGGCACGCGGGGCACTTGCTTCGGGCACTTGCCCCGGGCACTAGTTTTAAGGGGGCGGCAATACGATGGACTTCTGAACCCATAACTAAACGAAAAAAGAAATCTAATTAAAAGAATGGGACAATTTTTCCAGACCATACTTAACACTTCAGTGTTCTTTCCGGAATCTACAAGTTCCTTTGCTGATATCATACTTTCAATTGTGCTTATACTTATACAGCCAATCAGTTTACTGTCTATTAAATTTAAGCCTGTAAGCCTCTGTAAACTAATTAAATTAAAATTTCCCCTAAATTGGTAAATTGTACCTTTTTATCATATGAAATGAATTCAAAAAATGTAAAAATGAGGCTGGCAACCCTATGTTTCGCATGATCCATCAATCCTACCTCGAATGTAGACAGAATATCAAACATTAGATACAAGCACAAAGTTACGAGACAATGATTTTTATGCCAGGTAAATTTAGCCGGAGTTAAGGCATTTGAATCTGAGTAAAAAATCGGATAAATCCTTTTAACCTGCACGGCAGTTTGCCAGAATTCCTACCCAGAGTTTTTTTTTTGAAACCGTCTCAAATTTTATTAGTTTTAGCCTAGAAGATTCATATTGAAAAGCGGCAAAAATAAAAAACTAATCTCTAACATAATTTAAATTTTTAATTTGTTATCCTTATGTTAATAAAATCGAAGACAGACTTGCTATTTCAATATTGCAATATTGTCTGTCTCTATATACTGAGAAACAGCTCGGTATACGCTCGGTGTACACTCAGTATGTAGTACATTGGAGCTCAATATTGAAATTGCGAAAAACGTACACGGTATACGAGTTTATTGAAATATGACCCTAGTTATAAACCATAATCATTTAATACACGAACCTTTTAGAACCGAATTTAGTACTGCAATGTTGGCTACAACTTTTTCTGACATTTAATATTTGATACTTGTCAATATGAAGTGTCTATTTCATTTTTATTTTTCATATAGACAAGTAATTTCACAATATTTGTTCGCGTTTTGTACTTGCGCTGAACTTTCTTATGTCAAATGACAAATCAAGTGATAAATCAAATCTAAGTTCTCTAATTAAATTATCGTAAACCGCAAGTGTGTCTCTGAAATTTTATATTGCAATTGACATAATTGCATTATCAATATATTAGTATTGAAATTGCAAGTCTGTATGTGGTACAAAATAAATTGTATTTGTAATGATACGATTTTTTACTTTCATTTTATTTTAAAACAATTTGAGATTCAAACGACATTTAAGATCTATAATGGATCTTAATTTTGGTTTCAATTTCAAATTCTTTTTATTTAACAATCGTTTGTTTCAAATTCAAATTGGATTTAACAATTCTGGTAATAGTTCCACAGTATGCAGTATAAATAGGTCATCTATCATATATATATGATACCTAGTATATACCTTGGAACTGTAATAAAATTTGCCCCAAATAAAGATCGTTGTTAGAGGGAGCGGTAATTAACGTCTTTGCCCTCCTTCAAAGTTTTCCTAGATCCGGCACTTGCATGGAGTATCGAGAAAGCCTAATAGGACAAAGAGGTCCTATAATATGATGATGGTCATACAAAGCTAACACCATTTTTCTCTCAATCAAGACTATGACCGAAGATACAGACATCGAAACCTGCATCGATAGATGGATTGGCAATATCCTGCATAATAGCTACCTTAAATGGTGAATCCACAACAATCCGAACCACTAGAGGCGGCTCAAAAGGCGGGGTTTTGCGATTTGCAAGCTGATCCCAAAAGCAATAATCGAGCTCGTAAAATGCTAGATTTAGCCTAACCACTCTAGAAAGGGATATAATATCATCATCATAAGTACCATCGAACGGGAAGTTCTTCTCTACGTGATAGAGAGAACATTTTTTGCAAATATAGTTCAATTTAACATAGCAGCATGGGTTGCTCTAAATTTCCTGTTGCTATGCAGATTCTGTCGCTAGTACCGTAAAATCACAGATGCACTGCCAATTCTTATGATCGTGCGCCTCTACTAGTCCATCAAAGGCTATATAAGCCACAAGCTGACTTGTCTCAATCTCTTTTCGCACTTGACATCGCTTGAGGTAAGTTGGCTATTGTCTAGTTAGGGACAAATATTATATTGGGTATCGACTGATATATCAACTTTTTAACAACTAACTAACATTTACTTTAAGCTGGGTCTCGACTGGCTTAAAGAATATTATCTCGGGTCTCGACTGAGATAATCTTTTACTAACAAAACACTTTATTACTGGTCTCGACGGAAGACACTTACTAATATTCACTTTAAGTAGGGTCTCTGTTGAGTGATTGACATCGGACGTGAGGTCCAGACTGCCAGCATGAGCTGACAGATCACTCGAGGGACAGTGTTGACTGCAGGGCGGCACGCTAGCTCGCCTCGGTTATTGGCGGAGAGTGTGGGGAGGTTCCACGAAAAACCTGCCGCTGCCGTCTGCCATAATCAAAAAGAAATTCGTGCCTAAAACCAAAACGCCGGCACACATTGAGTCCTGAAGGGACCTTTACGTCGCTTACCTACATCCAAATCGAAGGCGCAGATGTTATGCCTTCCTTGCATGCCCCAACCACCCAACTGACTCTGAGGGCAAGATTTTTCAGAGTCCCTTATTGACCTGTAAAGAGAGAGACTAGCGGACCTAGACGACCTTCATGCGAGAGGGCTCCAGGAAAGTGAAAGGAGAAAGAAAAGCGTTCAGCACTTCATTTTTACGTTACAATATTTCATTTTATTCACTACGTTAACAAAAGGAGCTAGAGCTCACCTAACCATTAGCCAGTTACAATTGATCAAAATAAAATGCCTAAGTACATCATGTGAACAATAGTTTTATGTCGTAATAAGACCTTTAATTCGACAAGCACGACAGGTCACCTTATGGATGCCCGGGTATAATTAATCCTTCTCACCCCACTGATTTTGGTGATTGCACCCGAAAAATATGCTAATAATATGTACCCCTATAGGTAATAATATAGTGACATACGTAAGGATGTAACAATATAATATAAATAAAATAATTTTACTCGATATAGACTTACATGATGACACTCGTACAGTCAAAGGAGCTCCCTGGAGGCGAAATGGTTCTGTTAGCTGAAAAGATTAGAAGAAAAATTTTGTCGAACTTGGTTCCGTTTACCCTATATAACTGTTTAGTCCAATGTGCTTGTCTAATTTATGGTTTACAATTCCCATGCTCATTCGCTAACTTTAAAATTGTCCTTTCCTAAATGTATTTAACTTTAGCAATCCAATTCTCTAACGTAAGTAGTTCTATATAGTGAAACAGATTAAAAGAAATCAATGCACGTCGCAAAGATGTGCCTAAATTTAAACTAGAATACTCTGTCACGTAATTGTACACCGAGAATAAAAAAAATGTATCCAAATTCAGATTGAGACTAATGATGTCTTTAACTTATCAATACCTCTATGGGTATACTACTGTAGGTATATAAATCCAAAGATATAAATTCTTAAATCGATAGTGATAACTACTAGAATACGGGAATAGGATTTTTATCTCAATTATTCCCATATCATGACTAATGTAGCTAAACGTTATTCCTGCCAATAAGAAGCGATTAAAATTAATAAAATAAAAACTTAATTAGAAAAGAGAAGCAGTAAGGTTCCACGTATTAGATATATATATATAACCGTTAACCTATACTATCTAATATGGTTATGTAGTAGGTATATTACGAAACAAAAAAACTCAAAAACTATGTATCCATATCTTCTCAAACAAAAATATATAAAATATAATATTGCTCCAAACCGATTTCTATTTCCCAAGACTGCTTCAAGTATAGATGCACTTAGGCTCCGAATATACGCACTGCAGAGATGACGTATGAGATATAACCTCCAACAATTTGCTAAAGCTGGAATAGTAAGTTCATAGCGATACTACTGCCGTCGCGGAGTCCTCCCTTTATCTTATTATAACTGCGAGATCCAGATATAAAGCAAAATCTCTGGATGAGAATATCGTCTTAGCTGTCGACGCAGAGGTCTCTATAACGGTGAGGCTGACTAAAGCTCAACGCAACAGCAACCTGACCTTCGAGTAAATGCTGCGCCAAGTAGTCAACAGCGTGGGGTGTTTTTCGATTAATGTGCTATAATATTATAGTCACGATTCCTATACTTTTCACACGAGCTGGACGTAGATACGGTTGTTCGGTCTCACATATATGTAGTACGTCCTTGTGGGGAAATGCACCAACTTTTCTTATTATTATTATTAACTTCCTTCCCTTCAAGGAATCATACTTCGATCAACAAGCAAAATAGTAACCTTCTTTCTTGACAGCCAAACTCTAAAAAAAATCGTAGAGAACGTTCTTCCTCTTCTTTTTCCGCCACCTTTTCTATCTCGCGCGATGAAGTTTATTAGGTCGCGTTCGGTGTCTATCGCCGCTCCGTCCACACAGATAGCAGTTCGTGCTTTTATGGCGCAGCTAGTCCCAGTGTAGCACAGTGCTGCCTGCATTATGCTACGACCATAACACCACGACTGACTTAAAGACTATTATCTCGGGTCTCGACTGAGATAATATTTCTAACATTAACATTTTATTTTTAGTCTCGATGGGTATAAAGAATTGTTCTAATAAATGATTAGAACAAAGGGTCTTAATATTAGCTTAAAGCCAATTCCTCAAGTGCCAAGTTTTAGATCGGTGAGTACCAGCCACTTTAACATTTTATTAAATATTTACTCATATATATATATATATATCTACATATTATATACTTTGTGTGCATATCTATCAAATATCATAATTCAACTTTACTCTATATTTATTTATATCACTTTTTTGAGGATCTTATATTGCAACTTTCTGCAAATAAGTGTGTTTCTCAGTGTGATTGAAATCTTTGATCCAATAATTTATCTAATCATATATCTTGATACAACTATTCGGAATTTTTACAATATAAGTGTATCAGTTTTAGTGAAGTTAAAAGGAAATAAATATTGTTTGTTTTTGAATAGAGAGTTGATCACTGATCTTGATCCAAATTTACGAGTGAATCCATTTCAGTTTCATTTAATTCAAATTTACGTTTATATTCTACCTACGGACAGTACAGTCAGTCTAGTGCAACAGTGACTAATATAACATTACAGGGAGCCACATTCGCTGAGGATAAAAAAATGTTCACTAGATTGAGAAATTTACGATTTTATTTATACCCAAAGTGTTGCATATAAAGTCCTTACTCTGCAAAAGGTGTAGTTACTGTTTGAAATCTTGTCGTATACTATACTAACCAAAACCAATCCTCTTTTTTCATCTGCCAAATTACATACTATCATGTTTCTTGTAGAATTCTTCCAACGCGTACCAATCACACGAATCTCAAAAACAGATTTCATCTCCGGACCATTGAAGGTAAATTTGGCAACATTGTAAATTTTCGTAATTCTTTCGTAGAAAGAACAGTGCTAATCGTACTGAATTCGAAAAGAAAGTACTTTTATAAACCTTTGGGTATTTCCTGTTGCATACAGTTCTAAATATTATAAGATTTTACTTTTGCTTAACCCATTTCCTGCCAACGTTGCGCAAACGCAACACGATACAAAATAATCTTTTTCTGGAAAATTTTTGTCGGTTATGACGCCGCTGGTAATTCTATGAAATTGAGATGAATCAGAGTATGGATAGACGCAATTTCAGAAAAATTCCGTTATGTATAGCTTAGATATAGTCACTTGATTTTGTGCATTTTAGAGTTATTTAGGGAAAATTTAATAAAAATTTAATATCTGATTGTTTTCTATGTTGTAAATTATATAAATTTCACCTGCGGTATTAAAATTATATAATTAATAGCATTAGAAGTGCTTTTTCTTGCACCAACACTTTTAACTACTTTTAATTTGTGTTGAATCTTAGAACAAAGTTCGTGTTGCGTTTACGCAACGTCAGTAAGATAAGGTAAAATTTTGGATAACAATTTTAATTAGATATAATATGTATAAAAAGTGCTTTTATCAGGAAATGGCTAAAAGGTTTTTATCAATGAAGGAAGTAATGACTTATTTAGAACATGAAACAAGTCATGATGCGTTGGATTTAGTTATTATTCCTCCAGATGCTGCTAATGAAATAACAGACGAAGAAGACTTTGATGATAACTTTTTAGAAGATCACGGAGAGGCCGTACCTTCGGATACAGCTGGTGTCTTGGAAGTGCATACCAAGGATGGTGCTTTTGAGGAAGTAGATTTGCGGGAAGATTGCGGAGAACTATTATCTACAGAAACAGCTGGTGTTCAAGAAGTGTATAATATTAAGGATGGTGATTCTGAAGAAACAAACTTTCTGAAAAACCGCAGCGACCCCGATCTTTTGGAAATGCAAACAAGGGATAATGTGTTTGAAAATTCAACTTGCGACATTCGAAATTTGCGATGGGAAAAAGTATCGCCGGCTTATATGAAGCAATCGATTGACGAGGAAGATAAAGAGCTCGAAAGCTTAGAGCAAAAATTAGGTGGCAAAAATTGCACAGATATATTCGAGCTATTTTTTGACAAAGAGGTGATTTCTTTAATAGTTGAACAAAGCAATTTATATTCCCAGCAACAAAATCGACATGAATTTCACACCAATGAATTGGAAGTAAAAGCTTTTATTGGATTCCTTTTGCTTACTGGATATCACCGCTTACCACAAGAGCAAATGTATTGGTCAATGGACGAAGACATTGCTGTTCCATTTGTTAGATCATGTATGACGAGGAAAACTTATATCAATATAAAGAGAAACTTAAACTAAATTTCAACAATTTGGAATCTATCATCATCATCTTTCTATCGACGAGCAAATGATACCATATAGAGGGCGGCATTCTGCCAAGATGTATATGCACGGAAAACCAATAAAATTTGGATACAAATCTTGGACACTGGCTTCTTCAAGCGGTTTCATCTATGCCTTTAATTTATATACTGGAAAAAGTGGAAAAGCTCATACTACAAACTTAGGGCTTGGTGGAAATGTGGTAATGAGCTTAGTGCAGTGTGTGAAAGATCCATTATATCATAAATTATACTTTGACAACTTTTTACTTATTACACTTAAAAATTTGTCTTTTTTTGCCACTGGAACTATAAGAGAAAATCGTTTGAAGGCTAGTTCCCTTCCACCTACGAAGGATTTCAAAAAGCAGGATAGAGGAGAATATGACTACAGGTATGAAAAAGACAAGGATATATTGGCAGTCAGATGGAAGGATAGTGCAATAGTTACAGTAGCAACCAACTTTGATACTATTGAACCTACAAAGCTTGTATCAAGATATTCCAGAGAAAAAAAGAAAAATATATCTGTAAATCAACGAAAAGTTCTTACTGAATATAATAAATACATGGGGGGCGTAGATTTGGCAGACAATATGGTATCGAACTACAGAATTGGAATTCGTGGTAAAAAATGGTGGTGGCCGATCTTTTCGAATTTCATTGATGTCGCTTTAGTAAATGCTTGGAAATTATATTGTGATGTCAATCCAAAAGATAAAAAGCCCCTACTAAATTTCAGACGTGAGGTGGCTACGAACTTTATGAAGCAATGCACTGTAAATACTACTTCTACTGGCAGACCTAGCAATTTCTCTACAATTACTAGGTCCCGACCTGGTACAGACCATTTCCTTATCTCTGGAATAAAAATAAAAAGATGTGCTGTATGCCATTCACAGACAATTTATTTTTGCAATATGTGCAAGATACATTTACATAATAAGTGTGTTGAAAAATATCATAATAAAGTAAAAAATTAAGTTAAGTTTTTCTGAATTTTATTATTTTTATGTTTTTTTTTAATAAAATTTCATTCTTCTTCAATTATTTCTATATCTTGTTATTTCTTCGAAAAACTATTACCTTCCTGCTGACGTTGCGTAAACGCAACACCTTGTTATTTACAAATGGCCTGCAAAAACCGTAAACTAAAATTATTTTCAAGAAATTTAGAGTATTTTTAAGCTCTTATCCAAAAATCATGAAATTCGATTCACTATTTCCATATGTGGCAGGTAATGGGGGCTAATAATTTCAAAAAAAAAAAACAAAAAACAAAAACATAAATAAAATAAAAAACAAAAACAAAATTGTAAAAGTCCCATTTTTCCTCAAACCATTTGGAACAAACTTAAAAATCCATATTTGCTCTTTCTTTTATTTTCGAATATGCTTTTCACAACCCCCTCCCCCTTATATGTAAATTTGCAGCCATCAAAACCATATTTGGCGAACACTTAAAAATCATTCAAGTGTTCAAAAAACTAAAAACTGAACTGTTTTTTTTCGTGCCTCATCGAATATCTCTTGAAAACTTTAAGCTCTTTGTCATATCTTTTTTTTCATAAAAGTTCACTTGCGATCGATTACAACAAGACGTAGGTAGTTTTCGCCTATTTCCGAAAGAATATTGACTTGAAACTGTTCCAACTATTTTTTTTCTGCACAAAGAAGATGCATCTTGTTCCATACACCTTGTGTGGTTGGTTACCAACTAACGACGACGACGGCCTAACTTTCCCATAAAAGATTCTTTCCGCCTTAGTTCACCACAAGGACGTGCAATTTAACTCCTTGAACGACTTTATGGGTACTTTGGATTAAAGTTTTCCCAGCATAACGAGAGTGTAAACTTTCTGGTTTTATGGCAGAACGATAGTATGTAGGAATGTCTTTTTTTATGACTGCACAGGTGAAGGCATTAAGGATATGTAGATAGGTAGGCATTTTTACAACAACAACAATGTAAGTTTTTACAATTGTTACAGAATATAATAATTATTTAAGGAAATTTGTATATCTGAGGATGAAATGGAAGAATTTTAAATGTCCTTGAATGGGAGTGTTATGAAATGTTGTTTTTTTGTAAATTCATGTAATCATAATGCAAAATTAGAGTTGGTGGTTGGTAGATACTGAGAGATTCTTTTAAAATTAAAACTTTATTCAGAAATACATTCTAGTCCAATCTTATGCTTTTTATGAGCCTTCCAACTTTTTGTATTGGTGTGGGACTTATATACCTAGGAACAAAATTTTGCTTTATCGAAATTCCGCATCGTTTGAGAAATAATTTTTGAGACACTCAACCGAAAAAGTGATGTGAGCTGATTCTTTTGCGCACCTTAATCATAGTGGTCATCAAGTACATTTACCTTTTTGAGAATAGAACCCACTGATAAAACTCATTATTAGCCCTAGATCCTGTTTACTGGGTAAGAGTTTCATTTAGTCTTCGGTAGCAAATGGATAATAGATATTCTTACCCGTTTTTATTCTAGAATATTGAGCAAGTATCGTCGGGAGATAATCAAAAGCAAATATATCAATATTGGTTATCATCCAAAGTAGCGAGATTAATTGATCATATAATGCCTAGTTATCAAAATAAAAAAGAAGTAGTTTATCACTCCTTATTCATTTTGTGAAATTTTGAATTAGGAACTTAAGCTGCTAGATATGATTCAAATGTCCAAATGAAATTTTAAGAGTTTACTAAATATGAGGTTAGGTTTTGATGTTAAATTAGTAAAGTACTCGTAAAGTACACAAAAAACTGGATACCCTCAGGAAAACTTTTACCACATTATTTTCAGTCTAAGGACGTTGGGGCTTGCATACGCTCTGCATGCTTACCAAAGAGGTAGTGCCCTGTAATAACAGCGATAAGATTATGCACATCATTACGGCTACTCCTTTGCAGAGATGCAGTCTTATTAGGACAAATCTCGGGCCACAGCTGTCTTGGAATCGCACATGTGGTCAATTCTTCCCATCTGCGATAAATCAGCTTCCAGACCTGTATGTCTAGAATCCTCTTCACTGATTCTAGGGGCCAACCTACGGCTTGCTCTGTTAGACATATATTCATAGCTGAACCTTTTCTGGCCAGAGCATTCGCTGCCTCGTTTACAGGTATGTCATTATGACCAGGCACCCAGCAGAGAATGGATTAGCACCCAGAAAGTACATCCATAAAAAAGTCATTGTTTTGGAACGATAAGTGCTTATAGTCAGCGTGACCAAAATTTAATAACGACTTCTGCAGAAGCTGTAAGGACGAGGAAGAGTTTGAGAGCGTTCAGCACATGCTGTGTGAATGCACTAACCTTGTCGTGCGTAAGAAGAATGCGCTCGGCAACTACTTATCCGGCGAATTGGGGGAGCTAGCAGACAAGGAGTTGGGGGACCTGGTAAGGCTCATTAACTCCTATGGCTGATTTTACCGCTCCCCTAAAACTGGGATATCATTCCCAAGTAGGTTCCCATCAAGGTGGTATCACAATGGACCGCAAAGGGTCTAAGTGAGGCTAATCGCAGAGGTACGCGCGATGGCCGCCACTCTAATCTATGGGTGTACATTACCTAGATAGCTTTGAAGAAGTATTGGGGCTCTGGACCTTAAACTTATTACCTATTTGGGTGATAAGTATTGGGTTTTTGGCTCTGGCCAAAAACCCTCGAGAATACTTCACAAGCTATGAAACAGATATATATGTGTGTGTGTTGGGAGTCCGTTCTCTAAAATGTTCTATATTGATACTTATGAAAAAGTACCAAACATTTACTTTATATAAGCTGTAGAGCCTAAACTACTATCCATACAGGAAAATAGTCTTCTAGTAATTTATAGTTTGGTTTCTTACCTTCCCAAGTGATACACTTACTATATACCTTACTAAACAAAATATTAAAATAGTTTTGTTAAAAATAACCTTACCATTTTACGCTTCCTGACCTTCAGCTGAGTAATAGTTGCAATAGTGTATGTTCAGCTGGAGTCCGAATCTGTAGGCAGCTACATTCGATTTTATCAGGCCACGACATGCTACCATGGCACAGCGTCATATACTATGATTACTCAGCTGAGCGCTTTTGTATGAGGAATCGTAGTAATTTGGTTCAGATATATTACAAAATTATATAGTTAGAAAAGGTATGCAAGTAATATTTCGGCTTGAAAGTTGAGAAAGCAAGCTTAAGATTATCAGAACACCACTTTTCTTTATGAATAGTAGTTTAGGGCGGAGGTGCTATTCGAATAAACTTTTGTCAGTTTTACCACGTTTTACATAAGAACACTGCAAATATTTTAAAATATTAGGACTCCGTTGGGGCTTTCCTGTAGTAGTGAGGAAGTCTGCTTCATGGCTTCTGAGGTATTCTCGAATATGTTTTTTTCCATCGCTTTCTATTTTATTTCATTCTATTTAAACTCTTTTTATCTAACGTTAAAATTTCATTTTTTCTTTAATAAATCTTTACATCCACTAACATTTTATATATTTTCTGATTGTTTCGGGAATTGCATCCCGCTTCATCCACCAAAGTTTTTATATGTATACACTGAAAGAACACTTGTACTTCCCAATTCCGGACCCTAGTTCTAGAAACTAATCAGTAATCAGTTTAAATTAGTTAATACAATTACAATTTTAAATTTGATTGTCTTTAATTATCTTCGTAATTTCTGTATATAGTTAGTCGGCTTACTTGAGCAAATTGTTGGTTGCATAAATATGTACAATTTTTGTGAATGGGGAATGCCAATTTTAGGCCCTACATCAAGAAAAATGAGAGATGTCTTAAACGTTGCATTATGATATTCTGAACATATTTTATTAACAATGTTTATTTCAATTAAGCGAGGGAAAGTTTGGGGGAGGGGGCGTCAAAGTTTGTACTAGTACATTCTTGCAAATCTAGTACAGAATCGATTTCCTTAGGTCCTTAGAAGAAATTTGAGTACCCACACTCCTGTACTCGGAGTCTTAAATAGCGATCCTCATTCTCACTTTTTTAGTCTTTCCCTCTTTCTTAATCGAACTAGATTTTTCGTACTTTAGATCGGATCGAACTCATTAAGGCTATGTTCTATCGGAAAACGGGTTTTATCGTTCGCCTCAGCTCGTGACAGCTGCAATTCGTAGAAGAAAATTTTTCCCTGGATATTTAAAGGAACGGTGGAGGGGGGTAGGAACCACTGGCTGGGGTCGTTTTAATACGGTATGTTGCATTTCAAATGAAAGGTCTCGCCAAATACTGTCTGGTGGTATACTTTTTTCCCAGTTTACAAAACTTTCTCGGGACGTGTTTACTGGCGAAGAACCCATTAGTGCTCTATTGTGAACATTTTTCTCATAGGAAGTCATTTTTAACGACACACCAATTCCCAACAATCAAGAAATTCGCTCTAGATACATTCGATTGCCAAGCTTCTCCCCGCTTAATTGAAATAAACATAAAATATGTTCAGATTATTTTATTCTATATTTTCGATTTGAAATTGGCATTTGGCTTAAAATTTGCACAGTTGTCTTCCTGTTTCTGGCTTACATTATATTCACCGTAGTAAGTAAATTTGAATTTAATAATTTAGAAATAAATTTTGAATATTTTTAATCCTAGTTCTAGGTGGATAAAATAGAGTCGAATTTAAATCTAGCTATTTAAGGGAGTAAAAACAACAATGTGGGAAGAAGTTAATAAGCTTACTCGACAAAGAAGAAGCCTTTTGATCTCCGTGCAGGTTAAGTGTATCCTCTAAAGTGATGTCTAGATCAGGAAACGAGATACCGCAATGCTTGTTATTAGTGATTGCAAAAATTATTGTAAAAGTAAATACCGATTTTTTCGGTTTTAGTTTTACTAAAACCGATTAATCGGTTTTTAATCGGTTTTAAAACGAAATTGTTTTTTGAAATTATTTCTTGTCAAAATAGTTCAAATTTTTTCATGTTTATAATTATAGAAAATATAATATTTATTTAAAAATAAAAAAATGCATATAATTCATTAACAATTACAAAAATTAAAACTTATTTGTAAAAATCCTGGAAACATGTTTTTTAAATGTAATTTAAATGAGCACGTAGAAAGCAGAAGTTATCAATGGGTTTATCACTTAATCGTGATCTCTGTTTGGTGCAAATTTCCAAATACTGAAAATACCCTCTCTGGTTCCGCACTTGTAGGAGGAATTGATTTGAAAGTATTATATTCACATTGAGATAATAGGCAAGATACAACCAACTTATTGAAAGAAACTATATATTAGATCTGCTTAGCATTTTCTTCTGGCATCTGCGGCAGGCAGGAACTGGCCGGTACTGAAGAGTATTGGTTCCTGTTGATACGAAACGCCTTATACACATTGCAACCAACTTATTATTTCATAATATAATTTTTTATTATAATTAATGGACACGTCTGATCATTAGAAGAATATCATGAAAACTGAGTTTGTAAGATATTCTTCTGATTATGGTACCTTAGCTACCGAAAATCCGTTCATTAATTATAATAAAAAAATTTATATTATGAGACAACAAGTTGGTTGTATCTTGCCTATTATTTCAATGTTTATGAAACTATTTGTTAAGGAAACGATAAATGTCGACGTCAAGGAATGGGAGGGAATACATTAAGAATCTCGATAAGAAAATATTAAAAAACCGTTGCTTCGAGGTCTAAGAAAAGGTAAGGAATGCGTTAAGAATAACTTTCAGAAAATGTAAATATTTCCACGAGAAACCTATAACAAATTGTTAACTCATGTCGATAAGAAAATATTTAGAAAATGTTACATTCGGTATAGAATTACAAAAGAGGGGAACCTACTCGAATTTTGACAATCATTGTGAACCACAGATGTATCGTTTGCGGAAAAAAAAAGTTAACGCGTTTTGAGAAGTTTAACGAATTTTTTACGTGAAAAGGCTGAACTACAGTAGATGTAAATAACTTTACAAAATTGAGCTAGACTGAGGTTTACTTACGAAAAATTGATATTTTTAGCCTAAATATATATCACATTCCGTAAGAGTTATTATCTTGGAATTTAATGTTTTCAATGTTAAAAAGTTGTAAAAGTGGAAAAATTTACAAATGTAAGTTGATTTAATTGAAGATTTTTCTTTGATTCACGGTGACATTTTTATCATTTAGAAATGATTTAATTGTTTGACACATCGCGTTCTTACGGAATGAACAATTATTACTACACCTTACTGACTGTAATTTGATTTTTAAACTTAACGAAAGTTCCCCTCACACGAGTAAAAGTTAATTTGCATACGCCTGTTTAAAGGGAACGTTCGCTTTACGTAAGTAAATGTACTTACGAATACGTCTATTGTAGTTCAGTCCACTGACTTATAACAATGGACTTTAGCGATTTGCTATTTCATGTGGCACAAAAAATATTTTCTTTTTGTATATCACCGTTAGAGCACCCTTTAAAACGTTTACTACATAAAAATGTGTAAAACTCAACCAATCAGATGAAATTTTACACCCGTAAATCGAATTAAATTAAAAAAAAAAATATTTTCTTGAGTCCAAGGCATATTTTAATCGCTTATAAGAAATTAAACTAATTCCAACGTTAATTTTCAAAAGTTATTCGTAACTGAATCCTGCGTATGGGCAAGAGAGACGGCGCATGGTAAACACTATCTTTACCTTATTCTTTCTGCGGTGATTGCATCTGTAGCCAACATGAAAACATCAAATGGCATAAGTAAACGTTCAGTAAGTAATATTTTGTGTTGGTAGCTCCAACTCTGCCATAGGGCGAAAGAGAGAACTGTAAAACATTCTTTCCTATAGGAAATTTGTTCTTAGAAATTGACTGTCAATTTTTTCTTAGAAATTTACTGTCAGTTTTATTTTTAGATATTTTAGGTATTATTGGAGCCCAACAACGGCACACATGAAAATATTGTATCTAAAAATATATTTGCAATGTACCTATTTTGAAGTAAAATTTTTCCGTGAAATTTTGAAATTACATGAATGTGCAATTTTTCATCATTTTTTTTAAAAAAAAATATTTAAAGAAACGAAAAAATTTTCATTAATAAAAAATCGGGTTTTAGGACGCTAAAATCGATTAATTGGTTTCCTGAAATCAGCCGATTAATCGATTAATCGGGTAATCGAGTAACCGATTTTGCAATCACTACTTGTTATAGTGCTGTGATATTCGGTATCACGAAAATACAATTTGATGATTCAAACTTGCGGAAGGTTACTTCTTTTCGAGACGTCAAAATATATAGGCACTTAGTTTTTTTGTCTGTTTCTTCTGTACCGGGAAATTACAGTGTGATAACTTCATACTGTTTTCCCAAGGGCTGCCAGCCACATTTAGCTGATCTTTTTGTAGTCGTTTGTTTTTTTAGATCAGGTAAATATCGCACATAAAATCTGTTGCAACTTCTGAAACCAGTCTTATGCGGCGATTGGTAGTTACAAATGTGAGGCTTAGGATAATCCTATATCTCTGAATGCTGAAGATCATTCTTCAACTTAAGTTCTTACAGATTTATCATTTAGAGATAGAGCAATAAAGTGATTTCTGTTTTTGTCTATGAGAGCGGTGCGAAAATTGCTTTATGAAAGTTGAAAAGCCCTCAATTTGGCATCAATACACCGTAATATTTCTCAAGTGAAGAGAATTTTGAATGAGTTCAAATTCTATAAACTCTGCCTCTTTCCAGGCAGATCTCATTGAATCTGAACTCACATACCGATGGAAACGTTGTCATGACTCCTACAAATGCTGAAAGTATTCAATTGGCCCATGACGACCTTTTGGATAATCTCAAAATCTTGATTATGAAGTTAAGTTTCCGGATAAAACTCAATCACACACAACTTGGCATTTATTATGACGTGTTTGCTGAGATCTTAGTTGTTTTCTCAAAGCATTCAAAGTGGTAGGTACGGTTATAGCTCCTAATTAATGCAATCAGGTTTTGCAGTGTTATCACTTTTTGTACTAATTTTTTTCGTAGCAAAATTGGTCTTTGCCAATTATACTTTCTCGAATATAAGTTTGTCCTTTCACATAGCCTAAACTCACTTAAATCAGGTATATTATGCAAAATTTTGTATACAACCACATCAGAGATGGTATGCAAAATCTTCTGTGTATCACTTTATTGATATGAGGAATGCCTGCAATTAATTACAGTACTGAATTCCTGCAAAATAATTGGAGCTAATGAAATTTCACTTTTTTACAGATGGCTCCAATTGTTGCAGCTATCGAATTTATTAAAATAAGAAGACCAAGGCTAAAAAATGGATCAGTTCGATTTGGGCAATTCATTTTTGACAGTTTAAGTTCACGTAACTCCCTCATCAATGGCAGGAAAACTTGGCCAAGCGTCAAGAAACAGATGAAACTTATTTTCATGTGATCCAAGTGCCTCCAAGGTAGGTAAATTGGTACAGTTTTGTCATACATATAAGGTTACAATGAATAAAAAGAATGCCGTGAATAAGCCTTATATGTATGCATAAAAAAAAAACACAAAAATCACATCAGAATTTCGGTAAATATAAAATATAAATTGAAATACTTTTCTTTATATATTTTATAAATTTCTATATGAAATCACTCAGGCATTCTACTTTCATCGAAATACATTCTCCAAAAATCCATCAAGCCCCTCATACAAAATGCAGCAATTCAATTTCTGCCTTTCTTACAAAGCCAGTCAAGTCAGCATTATCTAGCCTTTATCTTTGTTTGCCTTCGGGATGTTATTGTCGTTTTAGTCCTTTAGCAATTGCATGTCTGGTCGTGGTACGTGCCTTGAAGTCTTAAGAATGCTGGATCATGCGATATGGACGACGAACATCATATGTTCTCCAAAGAACAGAATTATCTTATTTCACCAGTGAGTGTCGGCTGGCATTTTTGGATATGAGGAGAAATTACATTGAGCTGGAGTTTTGTGTTGTATTGTATATCTAAATACCTACTTCGCCAACCTCCCGTCGGCCCCTTCCCCATAATTGCACATTCATAAATTTAACAACAATTCATAGAGTCGATAATCAAAGTACGAAAGAAACTGATTCGGCAATTTTGTTTTGTTTTTTTCCCCATTATATACGTTTGCTCCACTACGTTTGCATGTTTTTCTTTTTTGTTCACCTTCAGAAAACAACACCTTAAATCTTCAGGGATTAGCTGACAAAAGCAATCTACACTTCTCCACTTGCTTTCCTGGAGTTGTTAGAATTATCAAAGTTTAATACAAGACCACGAAGAAAACTTCTACAGAGCTTTGGTTAAGGATGTTCAATTCTATTGGGAGAAATGTTCTTGGTTCTTACCTTTCTGTATATAATCCAGAGGTGATTTTCAATATTGGAAGAAATCCAATTAAAGATTGCGCTTGGTTGATTCTTGGTTAATAATTAATTGATTTCGAGTGGGAGTGACTAAGTTGCCTATACTATAGGAATCTCACATTTAATTTTTTTAAGGAGGGAATTCATTGAGATTTTTCATTAGTTTAAAGATTTACGAGAGAAATAAAAATGTTGCAAATACAAAGGAAATTAAGGATATTTTATAGGCAAGCAAAGTGGACAATTATTAAAATGTTTGTAAAATATTTGATTCTTTAATTGTTTTAGATTTTCTTTTACATAATTTATGTTCGAATAAATAATTTTAGCTGTAGGATGAAATTTTTCAGTTACGTAATAAATATAATAACTTACCAGGAACAAGCCGTTCTGGTAACTTGATGAAGTCTGAAAATGAACGAGAGAAAATAAAATTAATAAAGAGAAAGTCAATAAATTGATAATAATAATAATAATAAAAACTTAAAAGTAATTTGGTGTATATCAAGAAAGCTCTTTCGATAATTTAATATTTTAGCTAAGTTTAAACATGATATATAATATTTTTGTGATGCGGGATCCCACTGATGACACCAATGATGGAAATGGTGACATGATCATATTTCTTGTTCACATAACGTCACATCGAGCATTAGGATATAAGGATAGTATAAATTTCAGTTGTAACGAAACACTGCAATTTTTCATACCTACAAAAACTGGCATCTAATCTACAGTCATTAGATATATAAAATTTACTAATATTGTGAAAGTGTAGAATCAAGGTTAAAATTTATGGAAGACTATGTTTTTTGGGAAACTAAATTATTAATCAGTTTTCCATATCATACAGGACCAGTACTAGACTAATCTACTTCTATTTCATGGCCTGCGAAGTATATAGCAATTTTTATTTAATACATAAAGAGCACACAAATATTAAAAGTTTTTCCAGACATCTGAGGAAAGCGAATTTATCTAGTATTATCACTGTAAGCTTATTTGTGGATTAGTTAACTATGGCTCCAGCTAAGCGTTCCTTTTGGACTGAGATAACTACAAAGGTATACAATTTTATAGTAAAATTAGAAAACCTTCATACGCGTTGATCACATTTCTTTCAGTTGACTGTGTTAATGTAGATTAATCGTAATAGGACTTGCGGGGTTAGCCATATAAATAGCCATTTCATCTAAGACCGCTGACCTGAACAATAAAAAATTTTGTTGGACTACAATTATGTCAGTAGTGTCATTGAAAGATGGCCAACTTACACATTTTACTTTGAGTTCGTAAGATATTCCTATACTAAATTTAGTGTAAGATTTTAGTACTATTTTGTGAATCGATTGGACACATGCATACTATGCATCAAGTCACACAAAATCCCATGTATACACATGAAACATTGCGAATTGAAGTTAAAAGAACGGAAGACTGTGCGCCAGATTCTGGTCCCTTGTCTCTGGACTATACTCTTTAAATTTTTTAACAGTACTCATATTAAAGGGATGCTGTGGATGCTACGACGCTTGATCTTTTCATATCGTCTCCGAACTTTTCCTTGTTATTATCTGGGCAGTGCAATACACCTGGAGTCACTGGTGGCAGAAGTGGAAAGTACTGACTGGACGAACTTACACTCTAATGCAGACATCCAGATGGCAGTCTCTCTCTCTTCTCGGAAATAATTAGAGCATTTTACCACAGACATGTCCCTCGCAAAACCATTAAAATCAAAGACAATAGCACTAGTATTTTCAAAAAACCCGAAGTGGCACTTATGCGCGAGATTAGGGATATCGCATACATAAGGTGAAAAAGGTCTAAGTCACCGGCCAGTTACTCAGAATACCACATGTAGAGAAGGAAGCGCGATTACACCATCAGAGCTATGAGAAGAGCAGAAGTTTTGATGGTCCTCTTAAATGGAAAAAGGTCAGAGAACTCGGAATTGGTTCCAAGAATACGGTGCAATCTAACATCAACCCAGACAAGTACGCTGACTATTTAGCGTCCACCATCGGGGATCTACCGGCGGCCAGCAGAACCTTGGAGCCACTCGTTCCTATTAATCCAACAGCCTCGTCATCTGCTCACTTCTCATCCAATCTCCCCTTACATACTTCTGTAACACATTCCTCGGAACCTCCATCTCCGGAACTTAATGAGATTGCGCGTAACAACTCGGAAAGTTTTGCATTCAGGAACTGCAGTGATATGGAAATTGTAGAAGCTTTCAATCAAGTGAAATCAAACGCCATAGGAAATGATAACATTCCAATTAAGTCCCTTAGGCTTGTCTTACCATACGCATTATCCGTAACTACACACCTATTCCATAGATTATTTACGAGCTCGACCTTTCCTAGGTGCTAGAAGACGGGGCTTGTCACGCCAATCCCTAAGGCTGCAGTACCAGCTTCTCCATCTGATTGGAGACCGATTTCGATAGTGCTGGAAATCTCCAAAGAATTTGAAATATTGGCTAGAGACCAAATTATAGAGCATCTAAACCATGAAGAACTACTCGTAGGTCAATCCGACTTCAGACGAAATCACTCCACAAGCACTGCACTAGTAAAGGTAGTAATAGACATACGGGCGCTGTGTGATGAGGGAAAAAAGATAATCCACATTTTGCTGGATTTGAAGAAAGCCTTTGACACGATTCCACATTCTCTGTTCATCCATAAACTTAAAACTAAATTTGGTTTTTCAAACTCAGCAGGAGGGCTAGTAACTAGCTATTTAAGTGAAATAGCCCAAATCGTACAGAGTGATGGTCGTAGCTCCGATTCACGAGAGGTGATTATGGGCATCCCCCAGGGGGCTGTATTAGCCTCTCTCTTTTTTTTCAATTTTTATTAATGACATCTCCGCATCCATCATAAATGTTGGTTTCCACTTTTATGCGGATGATTTGCAGACACTGGTTCCATGGACTCAGACCTTCAAGGGAATGTCGCAAATTTAAATAAAAACCTACAAAGAATCCACATGGACTTGCATTAAACTCTACAAAAACTCAGGCAATTTTATACTGTTCCAATGGTAGTAACCGAGTCGCGTTAGACACACTTCCTCCGGTTCGCCTTCAGGATCACATTATCTCACTAGATTCATCCTACATCAAAAACTTGGGTCTACTCATGGACATGGGTCTTAGCTAGCAAGCACATGTCAACATGTTGTGGTCAAGGGTCTATTTCGAGCTACGCTCCTTGTATGTAGTCTCACATCACTTGCTCCCGCGGGTCAGATATCGTGTGGTGTCCGTGCTGGTTCTACCCGTGTTATTTTATGTGGATGTGGCAATGTATCCGCTGAATTATACAGCCTAAGCAAAGCTAGAACGTGCGTTCAAGGCCTGCCTGCGCTATTCTTTTAGACTAAGACGTCAGTCTCATATATTTTCACTCACTAATTTGTTACTGACAAATGGACAAGGTATACAAGCTCAATGCTCTGACCTTCATTTTCAGGAGCAGGCACGGCTCATTACTCAAGTAAATCCAAGAGAAAATGACCTGGACATGAAAATTTCAGACTGGTCCTGCCCAGGTTTAGGACACACTTTGTAGGTAGACATATCTACCAAATTGGAGCGAGCCTCTGGAATTGGAATTGGACGTGGCTATATGGCCGGGGTTGAAATTAAACAACTTTTCTATTCTATTCTATTCTATTCTCCTCTAAACTCATTTATATACTTCGCAATTCAAGGATTGCTCAACACCATTTATCTCCCTTTCACTCGTACATTAGATGCAGTCGACATACAGATCAGTATCCATACCAATTTATTGATGAGCTAATAGATGAGTTGGCGAAGAAACTTATCAAGCCGTTCAGTCAAAAACATTCTTGTCGTACAACCACATAATGTATACTCACTTGCCTAACAATTTATGATGTTAACATAAAAGCCCCTGCCCGTACCGGTACTAAAACTTTGTAAACTGATAAGCGTTGGCTACCACTAACATATTCCGATTGTTGCAAATGATGACAACTTAAACTTTTATACCGGTTTCTAGTCCCTAGTCCATTGTATAACAGTTAGTGACGTGCCATATTTATTAGAATAGTTAAAAGAACGCGGAGATAACTTGTACCAATTCATAGTTTGCTTTTTGTAGTTATAAGTTTTATAAAGACCTTCAGGTTGGGAGTAGGCGGGGGGGATCCTTACCAAACCAACCTGAATAGCTAAAAAGTCATAGCCTTTGATGAGAATCAAATCTAACAAGGAGACAAATCAATAAAACCACAACCCTCAATCATAGGAAAAAAAAATATTATTCTTAAATTTATTCCTCTTTCCATGCAATTTGCCTACACTTCGAAACAAATAAAAACTCATTCAATTATTTCTATTTTCTTCCTTGAAAACTCCATGAATAAAATCGGGAATCAGTTCAATATTTCCAGTCAGAAAAGAGAAAAAAAAATATACGAAAAGGAGGATTACAGAAACTGTTCAAGACAGTCTTGTTCGAAAAGGATAAATTCTTGCAGGTCACAATGGAATTAAAGTGAAAAAAGGGTAACAAAAATGCACTCAAATGTCGCAAGTTACACAAACATTGCATTGTTCTATGGGGGGGGGGGGGGGGGGACATTTATTGGATGGTTGAAAGATTTAAAACCATTCTAGAGAGGGAAATTTATTGAAGAAATTCGAGTCTTCTTTTTGTCGTTATTCATGTCAGTTTATTATTTACTAAATAAACAAATCAGGGGGGCGGGGGGCGAGGAGTAGGGAACTCAAAACAGATTTTTATTTAGCTTCATAGTTTTTACAGTGCTTTGATCTAAAGGATGGGGGACAAAAATAAGGCCCTCATGTCATACCTACAATGATAGGGGTCTAAGCTGATTTATATGTACTTATATCTGGTATACTGTGTATTATTTGAATATGAAGGAATAGGAATGGGGCCTTATGATATTTATACAGAGATATTTAAAACTAAAACACGGCCGCTATGTCTCGCAATAAACGTTTTCACTTTCTGTTGTTTAGTTGTTATACAGGGGTGTGGTCCAAGGATAAGTTCAAATTTCCAACTTTATTTTCCATGACAAAAAATTTTCCGTGTTAATGTTATAATTTATGTACTGACGAATATTTTCTTTAAATTGTTCAGGAGTTGTTGATTTATTATCATAAGCCTTGTTGTTAAAAAAAGTATTAAAGAAAAAAAAAAACCATTGTATCATTTGGACGTCCAATCAATGTCACAACTTTTTCAGGTCAAATGATCAGGAAGCCTGTTTTTTACTAGATTAAACGTGGCATGCACCATCTTTTTGAAACCAACCGTTTTTCGGTCTAAATTGTATGAGATGAAATTTGGCAACATTTCTTCGGTAAAGTATAATCATTCACCGTTTGGGAATTCTCATTGGCATATTAAATACAAAAAGGACACGAATAACGCCTCCAACATAAATTCCGCACCACATTTTCACTTTATACGGGAATTTAATGGTTACTTATAGATTAAGTAAGGACTTCAGTGTACTTTAATAATTACTCAGTAACTCATTTTGATTTTTTCAAAAAATTCGGGATCACCATTGATTTGAATTATCATCATTTCACTACACATTCTTTTTCTACACCTATGTTGCTAGTAATTTTATTTTGGAGTTTTTTGAGTTACTTATATGCAGTCACAACTTCGTCTCTTGTTTAAATGTTGTCCGAAGGAATCACTGACATATAAAAAGAATGGACTGAGCCATCCTATCTAATTCCTATAGTCAAAAATGGCACAAATTTTGGCTAAAATCTATTTGTCTCTTTCAAGCTCAAAATGTACACTGAACTGTAACCAATTTTGGAATCAGTACGGCTGTCTTAATTGGAATACACGGGAATTGACATAAAAATGCAGACAAATATATTATTTATATACGTCTATCTCTTACAAGCTCAAGCATATTTGACATCAAATCTGCAGAGGAACACATTTTTCAGTAATATTAAAAATTAATTTTTGTGTTAATTAAAACGATTTTAACTTCCTAAACAATTTTCATTTAATGCAATACGATTTTACAATATCTTTAGTGTTTCCAATCGACAAATAATAACTAATTATAAATCAGTGTGCAATTGTACGAAATAAAGGGTTTTCACAGCCTGTTCAATATTTGTGCCATTTTTGAAGCAAGAACGCTCAGTCCATTCTTATTATATGTCAGTGGAAGGAATGCATAAAAAAATAATTTCAAACTACGATGACGTGCAGTGGTGCACCATTCTTATTCAATACTGTTCAGTTTGAGTTACACGATGCCGACAAGAAGGGCTGGGGTTAATATTGAAATTTATAGGAGCGTCCGGTTGGGATCTATGAGGGATCGCTAATGGGTCTGTAGGGTGAACAATGGGCCTTGATTTGGCTTACGTTCGAGGGATCTCTCGGGATCCCAAACCTCTGTTTCAATCAATCAATCAATAGGCTTTTATTGGTCGTACTTATTTTTAATTCTTAACTAATTTCGTAATTTTAGTCCATTAGAATAACTTTTTTATTCCTAAGCTATTAAATTTGTTGAAGGCCATACCATGCTGACACGTTTCCGCAGCCTTAATGAGAGTTATTTCGGGCTTGAATAGCAACTTAGATAACAATGAGGTCCAAGTTTGACCGTTGATTGATTTTCCAAAAGCTTTTATTAGTTTTCTTCCATTTTGTATCATAAGCTATTATCTATATTCGTTCCTAACTAATGGACACATATATTCTGGCTTATTTTACACTTTGGTGGTATTCCTTTACGTTATATCCTAGGACCGCTGCTCTTTAGCTTTTGTTATTATTATTATTTTCCAGATATTTTAAATAAGGAGAGCATTCATTTAATTGGAGATTATATTTAGATGTACGACCGTTAACTTATATGCAATTTCCTGTACCAAAATGCCAGTATTCTTTGGAGGGTGACCTGTGCCACATGATGAAGAAATTTATAATGGGCATTGCACTTAGAAATAAAATGAAGCACTGCAGGTATTTGTCAGGCTTGTGATAGTTTATGAAAGCTTTGGCGGTCGACCAAAATATATGAACTTCAACCAGAATGCTGAAATTGATAAAAATTCTTCTTTTCTCTTACTTTAGGTTTGTGGCCTCCAAAAATTGATAGTTCCTGCCTTTATAAAATTTATTGACTGCGCTTAATTTGTTTTTTGTCTAAAGTAATTTTGATTATGACTTCTTATTTAGAAATAGGCCGCTTGATTGATCTCTGAACTCAACCCTAACCTGAAAAGCACATTTATATGGATTCTATTAACTTCCTGCGGTCACTGATCTATGATAATTTCTGTAGTCATGTCATAATAGTATTACCAAGACAGGCTGGGCTCTGAGTGGCCCTCTGATAACATTTAAGCTACTAGGTGACTGCAGATCGTCTATGGATAAGCTGTGTGGTTACAACAAGGTGTCCTTTTAGTGGATTTCTGTGCATATTGGGATTACGGGGATCATACGGGCAATGAAAGGGCTGATCTTCTAGCCAGGTATAGCTCTGGTTTTTCCTTTCTTTGGACTAGACCTCGCTTTAGACGTCGCCACCCCGGTTATCGGATTCTCTTCAAATCGAATGTTCGTATAAAGCATCAGCAGAGATGGGCGAACTTGAGTACTTGCAGGTGTATAACAATTTTTCTCGATGGGCCTAATAGGAATATCTCTGATTTTCTCTTGGGACTCGGAAGGAAATAATGCAGAACCTTGGAATAGCATCATCGATGAGCATAGCTCGCTTCACGTTCATATAACAACAATGGGATCTGTTTACAGCCTTGAGTATCTGTCTTGCCTGGAAGTAGAGCCTGAGACAACAGAACATTTTGTGTGTTTGTTCGGCCTTTGTTGGAATAGGCTGAATGCGTTTGTGTCTGCCCTCCTATCTGTAGATGTGCTGAAAAACTTATCTCATCTAGACTTGATGCGCTTTATTAAAAGAATAGGAAGGTTTTGGTGAAAGAGTTTTTAGCAGGTTAGCACAATGGATTGCCTTCGCCGCCATACTTGGGATTTCTCATCCCCTACCTTTAAAAAAAAAAGTTTGGCTCTTAGTTTATTGAAATTCAACATACATAAAATAGAACGCGGTGAAGAGCGTATCAGCTATTGGTACACTCATTCTCTTATTATTGGTATTAATTTTGTATTTCTTTCACTTTGCATTCATTATTTAATTTTTTTTTTTAATATTTTCTTTCTGGAGTACTGCTTTGTTGGTTGCTTGGTGAAAGAGATGAGAAGTTATAAAATACTACAACCACTTAGAGGGCCTATTGTGCTAAGTCTTCTATCTCTATAAGGCAGTTCAATTCACTTAAGTTGGTTTATGAGTCCACAGAGCAGTCTGTCCATCAAATCGCTATAAGGTCTAGATGTGGCTGACCAAAGGCTGCCATTCTATGCTTAGCTCCCGCTGGGAATTCATACAAGATATCTAAAGCAATCTCGTTATTCTCCAGATAAAGTCTGCATATGGAATCAGAGCCCACGCCAATAGCAACAAAGAGCTTTCACAGTTGATAATACGCGGTTCTTGATATGTATTATTTGAGATGTTCCAAAATGAATGAATTTGAATTTGTTTTTGAATTTTGACTTGCCTTAAATTTTGCGGACTCTAAACCGAAATAGTCTCTTATCAGTAGAGTTCTAGAATTCCTCAGTTTTCGGAGCATGTTGGTCGGTCAAATCTTAACCCATAAAAATATGATCTAGAGTTATCTTACCTATAAAATAACAATTCTCTTAAAATACTTAGCTCGCTCCGATTTTCTCTAAGGTGATTCAATATCTGGATATTATTTATCTGTGCTCTTAGCTTTAAATACTATTTTACCAAAACAGCTTCAACTCTTGCTGATAGTGCCCATGTTTTGAATGTATTTAATTTATCATTAGTCTAGTCACGTGCGACCACTTATTATTGTTTTTCGTGCTTAAAAATATGCCTTAGAAGAGGAAAAGTTAAGTGTCGTGTTATACATATTTCTCTATGTTCATCATGTATATATTTTTACGTTAAATTAACGAGCAAATTGAGTAATTGTTTAAACGAAGGAACATCTACTAAATGAACAGATTTCCACTTTTCGGTATGGAAAAGTTCTGCATAGAATTATACATTTTCTAAGCACACTATCGAAATAATCCTCTGTCTAGACTCTAGTTTTGAAGGAGTTATCTTGTTAGCGGAAGTCTAGAGTAATCCTCTCATAAACTCGATGAAAGTTGGAATACACAAATTGCTTTTCACACTTAGTTGGACTCTGCGGCAGGCCTATATCTACGGGCATGCAATGTATTTAGTACTTATGTACTTCAAAACATGTGGGGGCACTGCAAATTATAATAAAATCAAAATATAAATTTTAATTGCTCTTTCAACTAGAATTGAATAAAATTTTATATGAGATGATTTTATTAATGTTAGTTCCCGTTTTCCCGCACATAATATGAGCTACTACTAGAGAGCAAGCAAGAGCAGAGAAAATATGCATTTCCTATTTTCTATGATAGCTTGCAGTTATGTGTTCTGAGGGAGGGAGGGAGGGCGGGGGGGGGGGGGGGGGGGTGAAATCACAAACGGACTTTCTCATGCATTACGGGTCACTACTTAAATGTGTAGAGCCCTGTATGGGAGTTGACCGAATCAAAGTGGCCAAACAATCGCAGGCAAACGGATTGGAGGATATTCCACATTTTCTACGTGCTCCCTGAATTGTGCATGTTGAGAAATATGCTATGAAAATTACTTCCTTTCTCATCTCCAAGGGCATTAAAATAAAGAAAGTTTCCTGGTGGAAAGGTAGTCTTAAGAAATTTTCACTTGAGATTCTAGAACTATATAGAGTAAGACCAGTGGCCTATTTCACCAACTTACAAATTGTAATTTACAAGTAATTTTTAAAACAAAAATTGTAGAAAAATTGATATTTTTTGTTTCAACAAATTTCTGTGATACAAAATTGTATTATAGTTATTTTATAAAAGGGGAAATTTGTGGGAATTTTTCATTTTTAGGGTTCCGTACCCAAAGGGTAAAATGGGAACCCTATTACTATGGCTTCGATGTCTGTCTGTCCGTCCGTCTGTCCGTCTGTCTGTTTATCATCGGGCTGTATCTCATGAACCGTAATTTCCACAGACTGGGTACTTCTATTGCCAATGACATTTAGTAATGTTATAAGCGACGACGTACCAAATGAAATGGCCCAAAAAACTGATAACAATAATTCATTTTTCGAGTTCATTGAGCTCTGGTGCGGCAGTAAACTTTTCTGCTAGAAATTCAAAGATTGCGGTCAACGATGATGAAAACGTTAATAATTAGAGCTTGAAACTTTTATGACTTTTTTCAAAAAGGCTCTAGAATACGAGATATTATTAACTTTTATTCCATAAGAATTAAACAAAATTATAAGAAATAAGAGTTTAAAATAATAAAAATTAGTTTTATTTATTATTGAGACTCCCAAAATAACCATTATATTTAATTGTTATTTTTAACTGTTATACAAAACAAAAACTTTTTGATACTATTTCGAGATTTTTATTTCATAAAAGTCTTTTTAAGAGTCTTTTGAGACTTTTATTTTATAAAAATCATCTTAAAAGTCTTTTGAGACTTTTATTTTATAAAAATCTTTTTAAAAGTCTTTATTTATGTTTCTTATTTAAATATTTACAGTATTTACGGTCTGATTTAAAAAAAAACCTCTTCCGCTGTTTATGATAATGTTTCAATCGATTTTATCCAGACGGACATTCATATAGGGTATCATAAGTATTGGTGTTTTAGACCAATTCTAGCCTTCTTACTTGTTTTTATTTAATTTATTTTTTTTGTTATTTTTTTTTTAATTTCCTTCTAATTAAAAGAAAAGCCATCCTGGAATTCGAATGAGCTACAGACAGGCAGAGTCTGGACATTCTTTAAGTTTATATGATATATACAAATTATGTTATGTATATGGATCAAATCGATTAAAATGTTATAAACAGCGGGAGAGGGGTTTTTTTTTTTACTTTAGACCGTAAATACTTTATATATTTAAATAAAAATATAAAGAAAGACTTTTAAAAAGATTTTTATAAAATAAAAGTCTCAAAAGACATTTAAAAAGATTTTTATAAAATAAAAGTCTCAAAAAACATTTAAAAATACTTTTATAAAATAAAAGTCTCGAAATACTCTCAAAAAGTTTTTTTGTTAGATAAAGGTCTGAAAAGACTTAAACTTTCATTTCGTACAATAAAAATTTACTCTTAACTTTTACTTTTAAAAATAAAAGTTAAAAGTATTATTAAAACTTATTTTTTAAATATAAAAGTTTCCAGTCGGACCTCACTTAAAAAACGACTTAATGGAGAGTTATTTTCAGGCTCTGTTAATAATTGAAATGTTGGTCAGCGCTGGCGACAAGGCAAAAATATTGTTGGATCTGCGTCTCCAGTTAATGACCTCTCGTTAGTGAACAGCATCAAATACATATATACATCTGTCTCGACTGCACCCTGATACATCGGCTGACTATATTAAAGAGTATGTTGCATCAAATGCCAGCCATTGCACTCAGTTTAATTTCGTGCTATAAATTATTGAAAAAAATGCGGATGTCTCTCCTTTACGATTCGTTACATTCAATTTGGGCATCCCGGATCATTTACTTTCCAAGGTGCTCGTCGCTGATATTTGGCCCTCAGGAGTTTTTGTGAGAAACTTCATAAATTTACAAAAATAAAAAAAAAAACCCTGAAACGATTCCCGCGAATGTTCAGACTTAGACGACCCTCAGAATATCCCAGTTTCTAATAGTGAATCTCAGTACTATGAGGCAGTCGTACCAACAATTTGTTTTAGTCCTGTTCTTTTACCAGATACAAACAACACCGAAAGAGCCAGTAGCTGCACTAACTGTTCTTTCACGCTTTATTACCAAAACATTAGTAGTATGCGTTAAAAGGTTCAAGAAATATGTTTGAGTGTTATTGAATGCGAATATGACATCATTATTGCCCTTACTGAAACGTGGCTCTCTTGCGATATTTTGTCATCTGATTCCTTTTATAAAAAAAAAATTACATTGTGTTTCGGAAAGATTGCTGTCCAATATCTACTGGCTTGTATCGTAGCGGAGGTGTTTTAATCGCTGTTAAATCGCAATGATGGTAACGTGGAGCAACTGGCTGTTAAATTAATTGGAGATGTATAAATATGTTAATCTGTGTTAGCTACATTCCTCCTGCCTGCAATTTTGCTATATATATATTTTTTTGTTTTATTTTTTGTTTTTATGATGTTGCCAAAGCTCAGGGGATATCCTACGATGCCGTAGCACAGCCTTGTCAGGAAAGGAATAAGAGGTATGGAATTGAGGATTATTGGGTTGTGTCAAGTAGGTGACGGTGCGCATTATGTGGAATATCTGTGGCTCATAGGGGGGGGGGGAAATAGATGATGGCAAACTATTCCACATTCCCATTATTCTGCTTATGAATGATTCACGAAATTTCATGGTACGGCCGAATTAGACTTTAAGGGTTTGAGGATGAGCTCGGGTTACAGCTCGTGTCGTGGGCAAGGGAAGAATTCTACAAAGGATCAGGCTAGAAATTTCGTCAGAGCAATGACCATTGAAGTAGCGATAAAACAGAGAAAGACATCCGATATTACGTCGAATTATTACCTATTCAAGACTTCTAGCACTTTTTTTTTTTCTATTGTTATTTTGAAGCTAGAAATCTTATCTATCTAATGTGTAGAAAATTGTGATGGTGCTTGGCTTTATTTTAGATATACAAATTTTTAAATTGACCTGTAGTAGTGCTCCCATCCATATTTTTTTATTATATTATTTAGCCAAGTTTAGGAGCTCAGGACCTCAAATAAGAAGAGTGGCGGAAGTGCTGATGTATGTCAATCTTTTAATTTTATTGTACAGCAGAAAGTAGTTTGAAGTGTGAATTGATGAGTGCGGCTTGTGGCGCAATTATTTCGCGCAGGAATTAATTTATAAAGGATCAGACTAGATACTAGAACATTGATCCATACATGTGGAGATAAACGAGTGAAAGCCATTCGACATAACAAGTTATTCCCACATCACCGATGAACTCGAAAGCTTTGTTATGAACAATATCTAATGAAGCACGGAGTAAGCAAAATCGGAGTTACCAGTCGAAAAATACAAATAGAATATTGCATTACTTTGTGCATACGGTCACTTTAAAAGTTTATATCGTCAAAATTAGACCGAGCACCAGCAGTATTTTTGGGATAGGGAGAGATAAGGCTTTCGGCTTCAAAATGAGTTTTACAAATTCCCAATTACCATAGTAAATAATACTATTATGTTTCAAAAATACTATTACTAACAAGAAAAATTTTGTTCCCTGTTGCCGATTTTTTTTATGAAAAATATAAAGCATTTGAATCAGAAAACTCGGGAGATATAATTTTTTGAAAATGGCGTTACACCGTAAAATAGAATATATAACTCCCTTAGTAGAGGCGTGGGGTATCGTACGAGAAAACAACAAATACGGTTAAGTTATTTTTGTATTCCATAAAAACTCTGCAAATTGCATCCAAATCGCAAATGGGGTCTGGTACAAAATTAGTTCAATGGTATCGTTTTTGTGTGGAATGGCTATGTATACATAGTCACTTTAATAATTTATATCTCCAAAATAAAATCAAACACCATTAAAATTTTCTTCACATAGATAGACAAGATTTCTAGCTTCAAAATAAAAATACAGAAAAAAGTGCTAGAAGTCTTCAATAGGACTATTATTAACAAACTATTTTTTTTCATTCGGTGCTGCTATATCTTTCTATGAAAAATATAAAGGATTAAGCTTCATCTGGCGTTTGAATCAGAAAAATCGGTGTACCGTTCTCGAGATATAATTTTTTGAAAAAGTAATTACACCATAAAATCATGTAATTTGTAACCTTCCTAGCGGGAAGTTGAGGCGTGGTACTGGAAAACAAAAAAATACGGGTGAGCTATTTTTGCATTCCATATAAACTGTAAAAGTTTCATCCAAACCGGAAATACATATAAGGTACTCTGCATTTTTAAATGAATTCTTTATGTCAATTCAATTGAATAATGCGTTAGATTTTGAATAAAAACAGACTCGCTCTGGATCTGATGTCAAAAATAAGTCAAGAAGGGAGGGCCTAGACGTATTAAAAAACGTAGGAAGGCAGGTGTTTACAACGGTTAGGTGAAGATTAGTAGTCAGGGTTAAAAATTCACTAGACGAAGCACAATGACAAAGAATATCGACATTAAAATCACCACCCAAAATAACATGTTGATATCTATGAGTTAGTTGAGCTATGATTGGATGAATGTCAAAAATAAATTTTTTCGTTGTATGCGTTCGGGATTTTCGAAATTTGTTGACCCTCGAGATCATGACTGTAATGCCAATTATTCTGGCTCATCCACAGGTATGGAAGTGAAGATAATTTTAGAAAGCTTCCAACCAAGTGAGGAGCTTTATGGGGTACGCTTCCATACGTTTATCGCCGATGGAGACAGTAACGTATATAAGACATTATTAGCAGCAAATGCTTATGGAAACCGCTTACAAATTCAAAAGGTGGCATGCAAAAATTGAATTGGATTTGTGTTAAAATTTAGGATAGATGGATGGGTTATGAAGAGGTTGAGATCTCTAAGAGTTCTCTAGAATTAAGGCCTATTCAAGACCCATTGTTCACCGTCCAGACTTATAAGGTAGAGGAACTTCGGGTATTGTGGTATACATGTTTCTATTTAGACAATTATGGCGAAAGTATAAGTCCAATTTCAACACAATTTAGAAGACTACGACACTAAAGTATTAACTTTAACTAGATATAACTATGAAGAAATTCTAGGAAACTTTTAAAGAGATTTTGCAAAATATATGGCATAACCCAAAAATGGCATGTTAAAAAAATGGCGGGCTGCGTTGTATACTTTGTATTTTAATATGGTATACTATACCACATTAGCAGATAGATCGTTTCCAGTGGAAATAATTTGTAAAAGTCAAAAGGAAGATAAATCATTTTTGTAATTTTTATTAAAAACAAAATAACAAAAAAGCCTCTTGGCTTCCACACAAGAATGGATATTTTGCTTAAATATCAATTTTTATAAAAACAACAAAAAACATAAATGCCTTTATGGCTTAAAAATAAAAAAAGTTAATTGAATAAAAATTATGCACATGACTGACAAATAAAAATGGCACTTCTTTTAGGGACGCATTTTTCATGAGCCCAAACCATTTCGCATTGTAAGCATGCAATCCATTTAGTTACTCTTATGTCGTCATTCCAGCACTTATTACAGAAGTTGCAGACAGCTTCCTTTGATGTAGGAACATCCGAAAATTCTTCCCCGTCATCTGATTCTTGGAACCTAACGACTTCTTCGGAGCCACTAGACGATTCAGTTTCATATGAGATGTAGACAAACTTGTACTCGCAACGTCTTTAAATGAAGGAGCTTCGGAGCTTTGCATAGTACTTTCTGCAGCTGTTTCCATTGCTGATTCATCCAAATCACTGACCATTTCGCCTGCTATGAAATCCGCATCCAAGAAAATGTGTTTGTCAAAGGGATAAATACCTGTTGTCTTAAAGCCATTGATGGCAATTTGGCCGGTCTGGACTTTTAAATATGCTTTAGTGAATATCCCAATAAGGTCATATACTGTAATTTTCCGACCGTGTTCACTCGAAAAACGTCTTATCTCGCGTTATAATACACCTTTAAAGGTCCCATAAAAGTTTTATTAAGCGGCTGCATTTTATGCGTCGAATGCGGTGGAAGAGAAATCATAACAACACCGTTTTCACCTGCAAGATCTAATATTTCAATATTTCGGGTATGGCTGTAATGTCCATCTAATATTAGCAAAACTGGTTCTTCCTTCGATGGTTTTACATTTTTTAAAAAATTTTTGAACCATTTCGTAAATATTGGTATTTGTACCCATCCAGATACATGGCATGAGGACTCCGATCCCGGTGGAACAAAACCACCGGCTGCATCCATGCAGGAAATCACTGTTATAAGTGATCCACGTTCTGCAGATGTCATTGCTCCGATCTGTTATTTCCCTTTCTTGGCCAGGACCTTTTCTTGCTTGGATTGTACCACTGAAAGTCCAGTTTCGTCGACATTCCAGATGAGACTAGCTGGAAAGTTATGCTTAGAATATTCTCCTTCTAGTAAGGTGAAAAATGTTTGAACATTTTCCCGAGTAAAACCTCTGGCACGGTCGAAAGCTGTGCCGGTCGGTTTGCGAATACTCAGTATATTTTTGTGCCGTTTACAGAAACCATACAGACAATCTTTACCGGCGGACTCCTTCATAACCGAAAATTTATTCGGAATATTATTTTTCTCTGCTACTTGAAACGCTAAGGATCGTATGTCCATTCTGGTAAGACCCCAAAATCGCGATTCCATTTCCAAAATATACTTCACCAGATCACTTTCAATTGCTTCATTGAATGTCGGATTACGACCCAATTTGGCGGATAGAAGTTCATTCACAGATTTGTCACTTCTTGCCATTCGTTGAAGTGTAGTATAAGGGACTTCAAATGTTTTCGACGCAAGCAGAATCCCCATTACATTAGACCTCACGGCTCTAATGGCCTTCTCCATATTCTTCGGGTTCCATTTTCTAATCTCTCCTTTTTTCGGCATATCTGAAAATTACCCAGAAACAACAAAGCAAATATATAATAAATCCAAGCAAACTAATGGCAGGTAATGTGGTACACTATACCAAAATAGCCGATGGCAACTATATCACATTAACAGATTTTACATATTTCACCAAAAATATTAACAAGAAAATGAAAACAGAAAATAGAGCAAAACTTACAACAAATTAGGAAAATATATAAATTATTTGATGTTTTTAATTAACCACTTGATTTCAACGAATAAATTTTGTCACGCACAATCACTTTTTAAACCAACCCAAAATAAACTCGATCGCATGCAACCGCACTTTTCAATTAACTGATCGAAATCATAACTGAGTATTATCCTGTAAAAACATGCATTAATCATTTCCTTGGAATCGACAACTATTCATATGAACAGAGTTGCCAGAGAGTACTTAGTTTTCGAGAAAACTGCTTGTACCACATTAGCCGCCTATATCACTATACCCGAAGTTACTCTATTGCTCTTAAATCCTAGCCGGATGTTCTAAAAAAGCTTAGATTGGCCCTAACCACCCTCTATTCCTGATTCATGCAGTTCATCTAGGGGGTACCATCCTATGTAGGTAGGTGACCCCTGAGAGGTGAGTGTTCAGTAAGAATTGACACAAAGGTTCTTGAGGTTGGCTTTTTCGTTGAGATTAGGTTAGGTTTCCCCACAGTTATTTTGTAGTTCTACTCGTGGGGCCATTTAGTTAGTCAGTCTATATTAGAGTTGAAGTGTTTTGGTATAAACCCGAATATAGAAGGCAAGCTTTTGAGACCATTCCGAGGCGAGGGAGCTCGGTCGACTTTTCGTTTTCACGTATGTTGCTGTGAGACCTGGTATACATGGGATGAATACCTCGTTATACCGAGAAAGGGAATTCATGGTACTTTTATACTCCAGTACCAGTTTTACTGTTGCAAAGAGTTTTGACAAAGCTTCAACTTAAAACTTTAAACTGGATTATAGGTTTGCAATTACTACAGCACCGCACTCATAATTGGTTGAATCCCACCGTTTAGGGTCACATTGAATATTTGCACCAAGTTTCACATTCCATTTTCACCTTCACTTCCCATTACACCCTCTGAGTGGGCTTTAAAATCTTTACAAGTAAAGGAATTTTGAATCCATAATAAAAAAAAAAAAATACACGACAAGAAAATGTCAAACACTTTGATTACAGCGACAGCACTACACTGATTACGCTAAGGAAGCAAAATCAGTGCGCCTTCTATAATTAAACGACAAGCTTGCAAAACAATTTTCCTATTCTCAGAAACTTTGTGTTCATTCTTTTATAAATCAAGACGAAATTTATATGGGGGCGTCTTATTTCCGACAGAGAATACCTATTCTCTCCAAGTTCAAAGAGTTTTGAAGTTCTTGTTTCATGAATTTGCTGTGATGACAGAATCCATAATTTCAAACAACTTCCTTCTAATTCGCGACATCATCATCATCATCATCATCTTCTACTCCACCTTCTACGCGGTATGACTACCTTAGTACTGCTACTACTACGTACTACGAGGCTTTCGAGTGTATATCCGATGATTATATGGCAATGTGACGGAAGTTAATCTCGTCGTCGTTGAAGTTATTCACTTAACGCGGAAAATATATTTTTCAGCTACGTGCCATCCATTTATATTTCCCTATCCGACAATAATCGTCTGGGCGGGGGTGTATTGTTGCTGGTGGCTGGTAAAGTGAACTCTAATGCTTCGTGAGACTTTAAATTATGCCAAGTGAAGGCATGTCACGAATTTTTGTGGTGACATATGAGCTTGCAAATGGGAGCTTGTAAATCGTCTCTTTTGTGTGCACTGCATACGTGAAGGACTCTCTGAAAGGATTCGATTTCTCTAGGTGGAAAAAGAGGATGTATGTATGGAATTGTTTGGTAAATAGAATGTCAGTTATTGATGTGGTTTAACGCCGTTTGTCAGGTATATGCAGAATTGATTTGTAAAATATAGACTATGCATAAAATTTTACTCTTTGATATATGATTTTTGAGAAGCCTTGTATATGTGGAGTTAGAGAGGGTTGAGGAATGAGTGAGTGAGGGACTCATTAAACAGGCCCTACTCTAGTTCTACCTGAATCGGTATATGCTGCTGGCGTCCCTACCTTAATGATCGAAACTCACATCAATGCGGGTGTTCGTATGATGCATCAGCAGCTTTAGACGAACCTATGCACTTGCAGGTGTTCGAAAGTGTTTTTTGATGGATCAAATAGGAAATTCTCTTGGAGTTCGGAAGAAAACATTGTAGACCTGTGGTTGTTATTCTCACCGGTCGTAGCCCGCTTCACGTTCATCTAACAAAGAGGGCGGTTGTTGACAGCCTTGATTGTCCTACCAGGAAGTAGAGCTTATGGCAACCGAATATTTTCTGTGCACTTGTTCCAATTTTGATCGACACAGGTTTAATACTCTTGGAATGCCTTTCTATCTGCGAATAAGCTGAAAAGTTTACCCTACCTGAACTTCAAGCATTTCATTAAGAATGACATGAACGTTTCGATGACATTTATTTTCTCTTCAACAGGTTAGCACAATGAGCCGCCTTGGCATCCGTGCTTGGGATCTGTCTTTCCCCTGCATCTTAGATAGTAGTTCAAATGTGACCATAATAAAGTCAATAAAAAATTTTTACGGGCAACAGAGAGTATAATCCAAATGGCGGGCGCTACGAGCGCCAAAAGAGTATAAACTTGGAGACTTTACACGCTATCCAACAAAGGATGGAGTCTGTTTCAAAGCAATAAAAGATGAAAATGCAAAGAGAAAATGAATAAATAGGTTAGTAGTGTGGATCTTAAAAGGGGAGGAAGATCCAACTGCAGAGCATCAACCTAAATCTCTTACCGTAGTTCGCTCAAGGTTAAGCTATAAGAATACTGTCACTGAAATTATCGAAGCTGTACAGAATATGTTGCTTGAGGGGGGCCAGTGCTCTTACAGAGACATTCCTGAGTATATCCATGATGCATGAATAAAAATAATCTTGAATGAACATCTGACCATCAGGAAGATTTATGCTGGATGCAAAATTTAAGTAGCAACCTTCATATGCTGACAAAAATTGCAATGGGATAATATAAATGGAAGTGAAAAAGGCGTTTCGTATCAGCAAGAACTTAATACTCTTCAGTAGGACTGTAAGTTGACCTCACATAATATATGCTCTCAGTTAAAATTCTGAGTATTCTGGATTATATGAGGCGAAATACTAAGTATTTACTGTGTACTCAGCAGTTTAACCCTAAGCAGAACTAGATAAATTCATACAGAAAAATCAAGAAGACTTTTGTGTCCAGTCCCCCCTAAGGCTAAACTGCTGAGTACAAAGTAAATACTTAGTATTTTGCCTCATATAATTCACACTCAGAATTTTAACTGAGTGCATATATTATGTGAGGTCAACTTACAGTCGTACTGAAGAGTATAAAGATCTTGCTGATACGAAACGCCTTTTGCACTTTCATCAGTTGCAGTTGCAGTTTTAGTAATAATCTTTTTTGTTATCAGTTTTTTAAACTAATTAAATTAATTAAATCTACGAAAAGTCTTCTTGATTTTTCTGTGTGAATAATATAAATGGAGCAGATCTCCTATACGAGCTGTCATTATTTCTGAGATAGAGTACAAAATGAAGCGACTTATTTCATTATGGTTCATCTTGGAAATACATCAAAGTCATTTCGTTTCTTTGAGAATTTCAGTTCTAACTGCTGTCAGTTCAATCTAATAAGTAGATATTGTGACATTTCGCCTGGTTATTTGGATCACTAAAATAATGTTTATAACAGCCGGCAAGCCTACATTGTTATTTTTTTTCCCAGTTTATTAAAGAATTTTTCTCTGTAATTATTATGCACTATTAGGTAGAAAAGAGCCACAAAGGAATGGTTATAAGTCTCAGTTGGATTATTCGGTTGCATGTATTGCTAAAGATGCTTGCGAGCGTAGACAAGGTTTTTTTAGTATTTTATTTAATAATTCTATTTTGGAATTTTTATACTGAATCGACAACAGTCCAAAAACAGTGTAGAGAAACCGCGAGAGGACAAGCCAAGGACTGTAACGTAAGATGGCAAAATTTATATCGAAAGCAAAATTACAGAAACAATTACATGCAATTTGTATACTGTGCGATGAAGCATTAATTTTTTCTTAGGAATTTTTTCGAGAATTCTTTTCATACAAGCTATTGGAGCTTATTGTATGCTTGGCTTCTGCTTTTCACCGGACCGGTACTATACTTGTTGTTGTTGGAATTTGTAAGCATAGAATAATATGCGACATGCGCATTGCAACATTACATATTTGTGAGATACCTGTATATTCTTTAGGGTCTCCACACTAGGAACCCAGTGGAAAACAATTTGTGATACATTTTTAATAAGTAAAGTATATTTTGTACAAGGTAAAGTATTGGCTGCCTTCATCTCAAATCAAGGCGCACAAACACCCAAATAATTATGTATATACTACCACTGCTAGTGACCAGGTAAAAAAACGAGTGTTTTCTGATAGATTCTCCGACACGACTAAAATGAGATACCGATGACCAATGTAAAAATTAACTTTAGCGTCAATTTCATATTTTTGTTATTACAACTAAATATACGCCCCAGAATTAAATCACCTCAGGATTTTAATCAATTTAATTAGCACAACTTCATCTAAATTTTTATGTTTCGCCAAATATTATCATCGTATCAAGTTCAAAAGTATTATATTCCGCACAGGTGAATCGAACCAATTTTCAATTCAATTGAATTTTTAGTAAAACCAATGACTTATGCAGATTTAAAAATGAAGATTTGAATTATGATGTTTTGTTATCAAATCACTGAATGTTTTCAATTGATTATGTAATTCGAGATTAACTTATTTAATTGGAATCGTTCAAACAAAATAATCATCATAGATTACGTTCTTTCGGATTCACATTCTTCCATTTCCTTATCTTTTTCTGGTTGAGTAAAAAATCAGGATTACAAAAAAAGCACAATTCTAATTTATTTTTCCATCATCTATATAAGATTTAAAGTATAAAATTACAATATTAAAGAATTCTGCCCGTCATGCAAAAGCTTCAGGAAGATATGAGATCAAAGGGGCTATCGAAATATCCTCTAAAAAAATCAATATAAAATTGGGGCCCGATTCATTGATAACCAGTCAAGCTGAAAAGTCGAATTCTGTTCACTTCACTGAGCTAGGAAAAGTATAATGGAAATGAGTTTTCTTTTTTGTCAAATAAAATTTTTCAATATTATTATAAAGAATAAAACCATATGAAACAGTATTGTAAACATATATTTTTTTTTGTGTTTAAGTCTATTGAAAATTGTTGAGGTAATCGTTTATCTAAGTAAGTTTATCAAGTCGTAGACCATGCAAAAATGGGAAAACAGACAGATCTCCTCTGGCATAGTGCGCCCGGTATGAGGCATGGTCCTTTCCGTTATTTTTTGAAGAATTTAGGTAAATCCGATAACAAACTGTGCCGACTATGCGAAGAGCAACCTCGAAGCATGATATAATTGAACATTGAGATTGCAAATAACTCGAGAAACACTTATCTCTCCAAAAAAGTTTTGAAATGTAACCACAAGGACAATAAACGATTTCGTAAAAAGGCTAGATTTTGCCTAACCATTTTAGAGAAGGACACAATAGATCAACTCTGGTCGCGGTGGCCACATGGTTAAATACTTAATAGAGTCAGTAATTCAAATTGGTGGCAGCGCCGGGAATACGTTAGTTAATGCGTTCAAGTAGTTAAGACTTTTTATTAACAGCGAGACTGAAATACAAAAATAAATTTTATGTGGATATATGCAACTTTTCATTATTGTGAGTTATAATTTTCTCTGGGCATTTTTATACCCTAGATGAAATCTATACTAAGTTTGGCATTCCGTTTGTAACGCACAGAAATAATGCTGGTAAAGCAAAATGGATTGGACACCCACGCATAATATGAAGTTGTTTTGATTTTTGTATGTCCGTCCGTGCGCACAATAACTCGAGAACCCGTTTACGTAGAAAGCTGAAATTTTGTATACGGACTTAAAAAAAAAAAAAAAATAAAATTAAGTTCGAAAATGAAACAAATCGGGCAACTCCTTCGTGGGTTTGCCATACAAAAATTTCGTTTTCCACTATAAGAAAGCGTCGACATAGAGAGTTGAAATTTGGTACATGGTGTTTTTACAGTAATAACAAATAAAATTTCAAAAATGGACTAAATCGGGCAAACCCTTCTTGGTGTTGCCATATAATATTTTAGGTTTTTTACGTATACTGTGAAAACGATCAGTCCTACAAATTTTTATTGTACTACAAACTTCTTCAGAATACGAAATCATATAAAATTGGTGATAATCTTTTTGCTTTCCGACGAGTCGTTTTAGAAATATATGTGAAAAACCACCCCAAGAATCAAACTTGCATAGATCGGTTACCAAACGAAAATTTATAAGGACGAGTCATCTAGGGTATCAAAAGAATTGGTCTTATAGACCAATTCCAGCTCTTTTACTTGTTTTTAAAAATGTTAATAGGCCGACTAATTCCTTGTAAATTATTTCAATTGTCGGGAAACACTAGTAAACTATTATTACATCCCCTCAACGTTTAATCACGTTCACGTTCACTTTTTCCGTGTGGATGACTACATTGTTTCTATATAAATATATCTTTGTATTGCATTTAATCTCAAGTCTAAACACTAACTCTGAAGGGCTCGTTAGACTTCGGGTTCGCAGTTACTTCATTTACAGAATTGACGCAATAATACAGAGAGTTTTGGAACATAAAATGTTGGTTAACAAAATCCTACTAAAAGAAGTCGCAGAAGTTAGTATGTTTCAAAAAATTCGGAATTTTGAGTAAAATGTGCTTACAGAAAATCAAATTTAAAAATTTTCAATTCTCTTGGTTAAAATTTCTCAGCAAAATGTTCGATTTATATTAAGCCGATTGTTTCAGGGAGAATTTGTATTAAAATGCCAAAGTTTAAGATCCTAGAAAATACCGAAATTCTCGTATTTTTAAAAATTGTGCCTACTCGATGAAGGTCCCGGTAATTTCATAATCACAAAATGTTATTCAAGAAAAATAACAAAGTGTCGATATATCAAGTAATTAATTTTAGTGGTTTTAAAAAAAAAAAAATCCAAGATTCTGTAATTTTCCGGGATTTTATTTCCTAAGATTTTTATTTTCGCAGCTTTCTGGTTTTCATTTCCAAAGATTTTAATAAGTCTGGAATTTTAATTGTATCCCAAAGAAATTAAATTAGTTCATATCCCGTGAATTGTGTTTTTTAATAGGGATTTGCAAGCTCCAACTCATATCCTGGGGTTTGATCTTTTTTTTTTTTTAAATATAATGAACTTATATGTCGTATTTTTTGGGATTGGATATGAAATATTGCCCAAAGTATTTGTAAAGGTCGTATACAAAAGTAATCATCGACTATGCTAATAATAATAACTTGATTATTTTTATCCAGTCTGATTTCAGAGCTAAACACAACACAACTTCATCATTAATACTTCTCACGGATATGATAAGATGTAGTATGGAAAATAAAGAAGTAACTCTTCTTACTCCTACTTGGTTTTTCGAAAGCGTTTGACTCTGTCGATTTTCAACTGTTATATAATAAACTGGTTGTAGAAGTTGGTTTTACTTGTCCTGCTTCTAAATTTATCTATGATTATTGAACTAATAGGAAGCAACTCGCTGTTTGTAATTCGAAAATTTCCGAGCTCTGTTCTCTTTATTCAGCCGTGACACAAGAATCTATTTTAGGTCCTCTTCTGGAAAATTACATTAAAAAATGCTTACTGCAGTTATTTGATGATAATGTACAACTTTATATATCTGCTCCCATTAATGATATCCCACGCGCAATTACCAAAGATCTGCATAATTAGGTGGGTTGAGCTTAACCAAGCTCAGACTCAACCCATCCAAATATCAGGCAAAGGTGATTTATTATCTCAATTAACCTGTACTGACATTCTACCAGTTATTATTAATAGTATGATTATACCATTTTCAACTAAGGTTCGAAATCTTGGCTTAATCTTTAATAATCGATTATATTTGAGCAACTACACCGACGTTATTGTAGGTAAGACTAAATACATTATGGTGTCACTCAGCATATAAACCACAAACTATATGTGTTCGATCGACTTGTGAAAAGCTAACTACTAACGAATGTCACAACTATGCTGACTATGCGAGTCGTAGAAAATTAAAAGTCGTATTTACATCATGTGCTCAGGATGTATTTTAGCATTAGAAGATATGAACATATATCGCAATACTCGGGGAAGATTCTCGGTTACACCTTGGATATCTATCTGAAATTTCGTACTTGCTTTGTGATATTTAAGATCCTTAATTTGCATTACCCGGACTAGCTTGGCAGTCGACTTAAGTTTTTACATTCTGAAAGAACGCTTTTGTTGAAGACTCCACATCATAGACTCTCGATTAGCTCTCGATATTTTTTCGTCCTATGGTGTCAGACTTTGGTGCTCACTTTCTCTAAAAATACGCTCACGTCGAATCGTTGGGAAATTCAAGTTGGAATGTTTTAAATATTTTTGTAGTTTAACAAATTAAGTAAATTTGTTTGTTTTTTTTTTTTATAATTTTGTGAGCAACAATGCTTTCTTTCTTATGTACTTATTTTCGGTATTCTTCATTTTATAACACTTGCTATTTTTTCTGTATTCTTTTTATATCTTTTTTTATACATTTATATCCTCTTTATTTTTTTTTTGTTTATTTCTCTCTCTTTTTTTAATGTAAGTTGTATTTTCCTCCTTACTAATAAATATTCTCGCTTAGAGTGTAAGAGACCTAATTTTTTTTCTTTTTTGTCTAATTAGTTAGAGTAGGCATATATTTAAAAGTATTTATATATATATAAATATATTATAAATTGAAATTGAATTGAAATTGAAATTCCAGATTTAAAAACTCAGATCAGAGCTGGGCAATACTTAAGTACAAAAAGACTTAAGTACTACTTAAAGTTCATTTTTGTTACTTAAGACTTATTACACAATACTTTGAAATGCCCCTACTTGGTACTTGAACATAAGTACTTGCTTCTATTTACTTGTACTTAAGACTTAGTTTTGTACTTAATTACTAAGATTTTTACTTAAGTATTTCTGAGTCTATTAAGTACATACAAATATATAATTCTTTGTAGAAAAGCAAACACAATCTCTAGCGTAACGGTTTTTCTGTTGAGTTTTAAAACACGCAAAGAACTGTCAAAGCAGGTGCCGCATTCACGCGTCAAGGCAGAACCTTAGACAAACTAATAACATACAAACAAGACTGGGTAAGTAGAACAAAAACCGCTCGAATATAAAATCGATGATGTCTCGACTTGATGACATAACCAAGGGTAAGCTAGCACCTTAGAATATATAGCAAACAGGAATGGTGATAACCCAGATTTTGCGTAATGAATTTCTGGTTGTGTTGGTAGTCCATTTTTACATGTATTTACCCGCCATCCCTATTCTAAGCAAATTGTCAATTTGCAAAAAGTAAACAAAGGTTTTGTGCGGAGCATTTGTGGTAAAAAATGTTCTTTTTCTACTTTATTTTGAAATAATTCACATAATTAATTTATATAAATCTCTGCTTCTATTAACAAAAAAGATAATTTAGGTAGTGCAGTTGCCTCAAACGGAATTCCCTAGTTTGTAATCCAATTTATATTTGCAAGCACTGACCGAACAATTCATTTCTGTTTTTTTAATTGATATGAAGATTTTAACAGGCACTAGTGGCACTATAAAACTTTGCACTAAATAAAGTTCAAAGATAAATAGTTTTGAAAAAAATTGATACGGTACTTATGTTAAATTTCGCAAAAGAATTTTAAGTTGACTAAATCTGCTCACAAAATAAAATCACATTTGACAATTCTGCACCCAGCTTTGACAAAGCTTTCCTGCAGCATCTCACTTACTCCTATGTATAATCTCCTGGTCTTGACAAATTACGCTCATGTACACGAATTTTACACGATTCAACCATTCCTGTTTGCTCTATATTCTAAGGCTAGCACTGCCTCGCTCCAATATAAAATCAACGATGCCTCGAACCTGATGTAGGGAAGGCTTCAATTTTTTCTTAGAACTTTACTGGAAATTTTTTCCTCAGAATTTTTATACGTTATTGGAAGCGACAATGGTTGCTTGCGCCCACCTCTAATAGTTTTTATGAGTGTAGCAATGAGAAGTGAAAGTTTTACTCTACGTGCAGCGCCGAAAACTATAAAAAACTATACATATTACAGTTTTCAAAAGGTGTTTATTTATAAATATCTATTAACTGAACTCTTTGATAGTACCTACTCTCGTAAACTTAAAGGCCGGAACACAATGTGGCGCGGTAGCTCGTAGCTGGCGCGGTAGCTGGTGCTGTAGCTTGCACTGGCGCGCCATGTAGCTAACATTGGTTACAATGATGTAGCTTGTAGCCAATGGTACGGACGGTGAAATACCTCATTATTTACTTTTACTTTGATCTGTGCAATTTGAAAATATTATTTAATATGGAAGAATTACAAGAAATGGCCTTTTTAGAATATGTAGTGCAATTGTGCTTTTTCACTTTTTAAATATTTAAAGACAAAAAACGCAGAAAGTGGTGGGTTAGACCTCTATATCAACAGAGGATGAGTTCCGGATTCTACGAAAAAACATTTAAATATATAAAGGAGAATGATGACAAACTTTTCAATAAAAATATTAATTTCCAACGACTGTCAGATTTGGCGCGCGCCGAAAATTAAAATTTGGCAAAAATGAGCTACAGCGCCTGCGCCACGCGCCAGCGCCAGCTACACATTGGAACGCCATCATAGACTTTCCGTGCTTTCAAATTTTTACAGGTCTGGCTACCGCGCCAGCTACGAGCTACCGCACCACATTGTGTTCCGGCCTTAACGTCGCATTCAATGATTGCATCAGATTTATCTATGGCCTTCAAAGGTTTGACCACGTCTCTCATTTCAATTATCGTTTGTTCGACTTCTCCATATTCAAATATCTTGAATTCAATTTATCGATTTTTCTATATATGTATGTAATCTGCTAAAATCAAAAACCTCGAGCTATTTGTTTTCACATATACAAAATCTACGTTGTGCTAAAAACTCCAATATTCTCTTGCCTCGATTCCGTACAGCTTCTTATGAATGTTCTTACTTTGTTCAGGCTACTAGATTGTGGAATAGTTTACCACCAAATACTCAAAACGCTCGCTGGTTCCCTCCACATGTTCAAGAATCGCTTCTTAGTTTTTCCTTCGTTGGTATAAATTAGATTAAATTTGATTTAATTTTTATTTCATTTTACTTACTCTCTCATGACCTATTCTTTACTTTATAGTATAGTTTTTCATTTAATTTTTTTCTCTTTCTTTTTTTAGTCTAATCTGAATATAGTTATCCTTCTTATTTTGTATTTAGTTTTAGCTTTTTTTTTGAATGCGCAGTCGCAATTATACATCATCTAATTTAGTTGTACGAATATAAGATTGTAGATCTTGTGTACTCATGAATTTTTTTGTTTGAATATATATTATTATTTTTAATACAGTACATTAAAAAGTACAGTTAGTATTACTAGTAATGCTAACGTACAAAAAATCTAAAAAAGTACTTTAAAAAGTACAGTTCTTTTCATAGACTTAGTACTTAGTTACAAGTACTTTTCATACATGCGGTATTTGTACTTATGCTGGAGTACTCAGGCCTTCGGTACTTGTACTTAAGTACTTTTTCTTTGGTTCTTACCCAGCTCTGACTCAGATTACAATATTGTTCAAAATATAATACTGAAGAGCAAATGTCGATAACAAGAAGGTATGTAGATGATTCAGACAAGCAAAATCTTGGAATATTAAATAATTAAGTTTTTTCAATTTTATTGAAGAGACAGAGTAAGGAAACGCACACTCACGTGCGCAAACGAAAGATTCATGAGTAATTTACGGCTCATGTGCGCGTTCTATTTTTAAAAACTCATGTGCGCGTGCGTGTGTCGTTGTCATTTTATTAGCGCACGCGCCCATGAGTGAGTAATTCTTTCTGCTCATTACTCACGAGTGAGTAATTCAATATAAGAAAGCGCACGCTCGCATGCGCACACGAAATTTCTCACTGCACATTTCCAACTTGTGTGAGCAATTTCATTTATGAAATACTTGCATTATGTAGAAAACGTGGATAATTAATATTTTTAATGTTTATTCGCCTTATGAGCATACATATGTATGAGCAATGAAAAATTTCGTGTGAGTTTTCTTCCAATGAATTATTCACTCGTGAGTAATTACGTGTGCGCACGCGAGTGTGCGCTTTCTTATTGTGAATTACTCACTCATGGGCGCGTACGCTAATGCCCAAGACAGTCGCACACGACTCACGAGTATGTGCGCTTTGATCGCACACAATTGATTACTCACGTGCGCGTGCGCATGTGAGTGTGCGTTTCCGTACTCTGCTTCTAGGCTTCAAGCATAATTCCAGAAATTTTTAGTTTGAAATTATGATACAATCTCTTATTTTTTGTAATATCGAAATCGGGAATTTTTATAATTTTCCTCCTAACTTCTCCAGCAGCGAAACATCGCGCTAGCAGTGATAATTCATCCAACGGTGGTGGAGCAAGTGACTTTGATGATGCGGATGATAGTACTAGTGATTCTGATGAGATAAACCTTGTAAGCCTCACACTCAAACACTTTAACTAGCTCAACGAAATGAGTCGAAGTGATACTACAACTCAGTCGTACTCAAGCCTGGGAGTTTTAAAGGGGATATACGTGTTTAGATTTAGGGCTTGTTCACGAGCGCGATTTATCGCATGCGACGGAGCGCTGATTGGCTGCAGCAATATAGTTGTCGCTGTACATGCTTACTCTTTCTACGTTTCGTGCGATACAAAAATTAATCGCAGCAATGCTCTTAGTTTGGTGCGATTTTCACCTTAACCTCAACATTTTTGTGTGTTTACATTTGCAATCAGGTGATATAGCTCCACAAGAATGTCGAAGTTTACTATAATATGTAAGCTTTCGATGTGGAAAGCTCCAGGAGATGTTTTTTTTAAAGTAGTACTAATAGTGCTGCTTTTAATTCCATCTGTCTATCCATTATAAAAACTTATTTCACAATAATATTTACTTTAATCCACAAAACCAAAACATATAAAATTGTAGCTGTCAATTTTAAAAACCTCTGTCAACCTTATGAACGTATCGCGCGATAAAAACCAGTCGCAAATAGAGATAGATCTATAGAAAGAGCAGGACGTCACCAAAATATCGCACGTATCGTATCGCGCTCGTGAACAGGGGTTTAGTGTTACAATTTATTAAAACCTTGAATATTAAAAAGTTCCATATTCACAGTTTTCTGTATTTTGTTTTCCGTTATTTTGTATTCAAAGGTTTTTATTATTTTTATTATTTGTTAGTACTAGAAAATTTCTTACAATTATAAGTCAAATTCAATTATAATTTTGGATTTTATAGAGAATTACAAACACCATAAAACTCTGTGGGCTAGACAATTTGATTTCTTAGAAAATCTTAAGCTTTTTCTTGTCTCCAGTAATAAAATTTGAAAGGAAGTCAATTAACTACCCCGGATATTGCTCTTGTGAACAATTTTGTTACGATAGGAAATTTTACGACTTTCATCCCATTCATATGTCTACTTGAAAAAGTTTTTCGTATTGACTTTCCGCAAGAAAATGGCGCCAGTTATCCTATATATATATAGTTGGTTGTCAGAAGCTCGTTTAATACAGGAAAGGAAGGATGAACTGTAAGTATTATAATAAATGTCGGGAGATGGATGTTGTTGTTTCTGAAAAGAAATATCTCTTAAGAGTTCTCAACATTAGTTGAAAATGCATCTTTTTTGCATTAATTTTAAGTAAGTATTTGGCAAGCTCTTTTGAGTTTGACTGACATCTATTATAGTGAGGACTAGAAAAACTCGTGTTTAAAGTACCTAAAAGCAAAAATTTGAAAGGATGGCGGCAAGATAGTTTTATTACCACAACCGTCTTTAATCTAGCATCAGAAAATTTCTAAAGACTAGTAGAGAAATTTCTATAGTTGTACGAGTATATAGTATATTGTGTGTGTCTAGACAAAAATACCACCAAGAATTTATACTCTTTGTGAGGGGGCAGAGGTAGTTTTTTAAGAAAGCCACAAATCCCTAAATAAACACCTTCTTCAACTACTATATAGTATGTAGTACTGAAAATGTAATGACAATCATCCTTGGAACTGACTATTCCCTTGTTGCCAGCTTGTTTTGATGACACATCCCGCAGAGATAGAGACGGACACAAGGATAGCTTTATATACAACTTCTTATCATCCTATGCCATAAACGAGAATCTTCGACGAGGGGACACTTATCTGAACCCTTGTATGCTTGTCATTATGGAGCTGTTATTTAGTTTTTCATTCATCCCTTGCAGGAGATTTCATTTTCTTTGCTACTATTGCCGCCGTGTTTTTATTATGCACCATCTCCTCTTTTCCCCATCTATATGACGGAAATTCTAACAAGAAATCTACAAATTACATCCTCCATTCGTTAAGGCACTTAAGAACTTAATCTTGAGTTACGAGAAAGGTGATCCAGAAAAGGTGATGTGCTGTAGAGTTAGTAGTAGAGTTAGTCTAATTTACAATTCGGCCAAGTGATATGATGTAAGGAGGAGTGAGTTGAAAGTCTTAACTGAGCTTTCGATTATGCAGTTTGACATTTGCATATAGTTTTCAACACTATGTCAACTATGATGAAACGTGCGTGATAATTAATTATCTTTTGCTTTTTCATTTTTATAAGCATTATGAAAATGAATTGGCGGGGGGGGGGGGGGCTATGCAAATATAACAGCTGTCTATAATACCAGAGAGTTGGAAATATTGCCAGAGTTGTTCTTATGTCGAACCATATATGTAACAACAAACCACCGAATAATAATCCAAAGACACTAAAGGTAGTCATATACAGGGTGTCCCGAATTAGGATGGCCATATGAAAGGAGGTGATAGATCTCGGTAAGAAACGAAAAAAATGTATGGGAGGGGGGGGGGGGGGTCTAACTTCACCCCCTGGGAGCTACGGGGGGTTTGAAGTTTTTTCCCAGTGTTGAGTAAGTGCTTCAACATGTTTCCCAATATCTCCTAGGTTTTTTTAAATATCGGAATGCGTCTTTTTCTAATTGATGACTAATCAATTGCCCATTAAGGATGATCGAAATTCTTTTTCCTGTTGTTAATGTCTTCGAAGTTTTAGGCCTTCAAAGTCAAAATTATGAGTCAAAACATTCATTTTTTCGGATTCAAATGAAATTAAATATGCTAATAACTTATTGTGATTCAAAAATCGAGTATTTATGAAATCTAAAGGATTTTAATGCACCATTACCAATATCTTCGTGGGGTTGCCATACAAAAGTTTTGTTTTCCACTCTATATACATATTTGGATACTGCTTGAGAATTGCTGCTGACATTTGATACATGGTGTTGTCATAGTAATAGCATATAAAATTTCAAAAATGGACTAAATCGGGCAACCCCTTCTTATGTTTCCATATAGAAATTTAGGTTTTTTACATATATAGTACATACTTTGAAAACGATCAGTCCTAGACATTTTTATTATACTGAACAGTTTTTCAGAATATAAAATCCTATAAAATTGGTTATAATTATTTTTTCTGTTCGATTAACCGTTCTAGAAATATATGCAAAAAACCACGTCAAAAATCAAAATTGCACAGATGGGTGCCCATACGAAATTTCATATGGGCATTCATCTAGTTCTAGGGTATCATAACAATTGGTCTTAGACCAATTCTAACTTTTTTACTTGTTATTTTTTCTGTTGTCCACTCCATTGACCATAATAAATTAAATGAAAATCAGTTTAAAAATTTTCTTTGTATTAATTTATCAATTTCTCTTGACTTTTCCTTTTCAAGTACAGTTAACTGACAGAAATATTCTCCGAAGATCCTGGAGAATAAGCATATTTCGGCGGATTGGGGGATCGGAGACCGATCATAGAGACTTGTTTGATTTCAAATACACGATGGGCATGGGACTATGGGAGTCTCTAGAGTCCTTAGTGATTTGGTCTCTTTAGAGATTTCTTATGTGTCCAAAGTGTTGGAATGAGTATCCTGCCCTTCCAAACCAAAGACCGACAAACTGATCTCTTGAGATTAAGGTAGCTTCACGTTAAAGTTTTTCAGCTTCTCAGGTGCATAATTACAATATTCTTCTATCCATAAACTCTAGACAGAAAGCTAAGATGGAAAGTATAGAATCTGACGAACGGCTAAGAAATAACACTATACTATGCCTGTGCAAGATGTTTTAGTATTTTGAGCTTAGCAGTTATGTTCATTAAGTGATTTGGACTATCAATGCCCAGCTGGTTGAGTGAGGAGGTCAAAGATTGATCTAGTTCACTTTGAAAAATCTTGTACCTACAAAACCGAATTTCTTAGGTCCTAAGAAGAAGTTTGAGTACCCACACTCCTGTACTCGGAGGCTTAAATAGCTATTTATGACACAAGAACTTAGATGTCGCATGCAGTATGAAAAAGTATACAAAATTTATATGGCTGGAATGGAATGGACCACAACATCTGAAATGATGTATACGTCGAGTGATTCATATTTTTTGGTATCTGAAGTATTGAAGAAGTCGATGAAATGTATACAAAACTGCTATTATAAAGACATTTGCTTTCGGCACGCTCTAAAACATATTATGGACCATTACAGAAAGCACTACCCATTTCGCAATCTATATACTCTGCTCTAGTATGCCTTGCGACATCTAGTTCTTGTGCCATCTATATTTATAGCCATCCCAATACTAAACTTATTTAGTATTTCCCTAATTTTTATTCGAACTGAGGTACTAGATTTTTCGCTCCTTTACTCGGTAGGGTTATGTCTGATAGAAAAACTGGTTTCACTATTCGCCTCAGCTCATTACCAGCTACAATTCGTAGAAGAAAATTTTTCTCTACATTTTTTTAGGATAGGGAGTAAGAAGTCTTATAGGAAGTCATTTTCCACGACGCACCAATTCCGCACAATCAAAGAAAGTCACTCAAGATACATCCGATCGACAAAGCTTTCCCGCGCTAGATAGAAATAAACATTGTTAATAAAATATGTTCAGAGTATCATAATGCATCGTTTAAGACATCACTCATGTCTGGAGGTGTTGGGCCTAAGGTTTTATGAAAAGTTGGCATTCCTCTTTTATCCAGGGTTTTTTTTCCTTCTGAGTAATTTGTTTTAATAGTGGATGCAGGGAATTTTATTTCACTGACAAGTTTCCAGTATAATTTTTTTTGAAGTAAAACTTCTTATGTTGGGCTGTGAACTGCCGCGAGAGGAAAAATGAGTGACAAAAACCTGGCCTTCCTTGATTAAAAAAAAAAAAAAAAATAGTTAAAATAGTTTTTATTTGTACCTGCAAATAATAAATGTATTTTAATTGCTGTCAAAGGTTTTTCCCTATTTTTATATTAAATACCTAATTTCCAATACTTTAAAAAGGAAATTTACTTTAGTTTTAGCTTAACTTTTTTTAAATAAAATTTATAGGTATTACTACTACGTGGATATTTGAATCTCTCTCACTCTCTCTCTTCAATAATAACACAACACTTGAGGTTTTACTTCTGTCGGGGGTCCCCCGAACCCCCTTTTTTTTTGTTTTTTTGGTTAACGAAAGCAATAATATTCCCAGAACAAAGTAGCTAAATTTAGATAAAACTAAAACCATTTGGTCAGAAATTTTTATAAAGCTCTTAGAGCAAGATCACACAGCACAAAAGCAAACTAAAATGAAATGAAATTATAAGAAAACTATTAGCCAAAATTCAGCCACATATTGTCACCTTAACTAACTTAGTATTTGGGAAGGGTGGCGGGGGTGTAAGTTTTATATCAGGTATGTCAGAAAGGTACCATTTGATATTGTTTTCCTTTTTAGTAAGGTTTTACTAACATTCTTACATAACTTAGTTTAAAAATTTTGTTGAAATGTGGGATTAAGGCCCATATCATTTAAGTATTTCTAGGAAAACATTTTGTTTATAGATCTTGGACTTTTGTATATTAAAGCAAACCCTACGGAAGGCATTTCGATAAGCTATGAAACAGATGCTCTGACTAATGCACGATAGCCCCAATGTAGTCCCAAGTTGTAGTATTATGTAGTTTCAAAAATGGAATAGATGGAAGTGTTGTTTTGAAAAATTGACCAATTTTCATAAAACTCCAACTATCGTTTCTACTCAAAACGATCTTCCAATATCTTTGAACTTGTGGTTCCTTACCTTCCCCAAGTTCGTCAAATTTATATATCTTTCTTGTCGAAATTTTATTTAAAATAGAAAACTACAAGTTTTCGAGAGAAGCCTTTAAGCTCCGAGCCATAGTAAGTCATTCTGTTGTGTAATGTTGGGAGCTGTTTTGCAAAATTGAGCAGTATTCTTATACAAGAGAAAATACAACCGCCTCGTCCTCTGAGCTAACGAGACAAGAGGTAAAAGCATCTGTCTCGTTAGCTGAGAGGTAAGAGCAGTCGCCCGGAAAGCGGGAGGTCCTGACTTCAAAATACGGACGAGGCAATTGTTTTTTCGTAAAAATAAGAAGTATTTTTATTTTTATCAATTTATTCAACTCTAATACTCAATCTGTGTGCGAAAAGTCTTATGACGTCTGTTTTAAAACGATATTAGTGGATAATTCCTTGGAAGATTTAAATGCTTTTGAATCATAAAATAATTTAGTTACCTCACTCCGAAACTCTAAAATTACGCTCTGTTATGAATTAAAGATTACGTGTAGAGTGATGTTATCATAAACAGCTTCATTTCACGGTGACAGATTAAGTGCTATTTAGAGTTTGGACACCCGTAACTGCATTGCATTTGCAAAAAAAAAAAAAAAAAAAATCTGATAGGTAAAATTTGCGACAGTAAAACATTATTTTTCGAAAAAAATTTACTATAGAAAAGGCAAACGGCACTGTTTCGGAATTGTAAATCGGTAGCTAGACTGTAATAAACAGATTAAAGCTGACATCGCTTCCTGATCAATGAAAATTGTTAAGAAAATAATAAGTGGCCTAGTATTGAGGCTTGAGTAGCACCACAGGTATTTGAGGAAATGGTCATTACAAGTGATATGCTGCAGCCGACCAGTTAGGTACAAATGAAGAAGAATGGGAGCCTTAAATAATTCGTTTGTTTAGTATTGAGTGAGTCACAGAGTGAAGGTCTTCGAAAAATCTAGCGGAACAAGAACAATAGTCAAAATATTTCCTATATAAGGCCAAACTAAAGTTATTATTGACCTTTTTGCAACAATGCGGAACTTGTTTTGATAATTATGCTGTTCACAATGATTAGCAGTTTGCAAACATCCGAGTTTTTCCAGAACTTTAGACATGAATGATAAAATTGTGATATTGGTCCATATTCAGAGGTATCAGATGGCGATTTTTTAAGTATCAGGATAATTTTCGCCAGTTTTTAGGGAGGTAGGAAGGAAAACATGAACAAAAAATAATATTATTCAGTAGATACCTATCGATATGAATCAAAAGCGCCAGAATTACAGAAATAAGTAATTTTATAAACTTGCAACGAGATTGAATTTATGGGAAATACTGCACTAAATACCTTCCTATGATACTTCTGTGATAAATACAAAAGAAACTTCTGAAATATTACCACTTTTTCTATTTCGCTATTTCTATGCACATCGAACTTGGATAAGATGCGACAAACTCCTTTCTTTACGAAATGGCGGTTTGACACCTTTCAGTCATAAGTTTAATTATAAAATCATTTATGTACATTTATATAGATATATACATTAGTTATTAACTTTACATTATTAATAATTATAATGCCTACACCCATACTATATACTTTCATCAGAAGTTTGATAACTCATTAAGATTAGAAAAAAGTGTCTTTCAATTTACTGCTTCCTTATCATGTTAAAATCTAACCTCTGTCCACAGTATATCACCCCAAAGTATCTATAAATTCGACACCCTCATAAAATCAATTATTAACCACCTGTAATTACCTTTTTCCTCATCTGGATACTAATCTTACCCTGGGGACAAAAGAAAATAAGGAAATTCTGTTTTCCCCCAAAGTATAAAGGAGTCTCGTCATTTTTTATGTGTCCTTAAATTACTCTGGTTCAGAGCCCTCTGTACACCAATCGAACCCAAATGAAATTTAACGACTCTTCATGAAAGATGTGGTGTATGTATTGTATATATGTATGTAGGTAAACAAGACGTAACAGGTGGGATAACAAATTCAGACTCTATTGAGGATGATATATATAGAGTTGAAAAATTTTCATTAAAATGTGACTTTAAATAAAGAGGATAAATTAGAAGACATAATGAGCCTTTAAAATGGAGTTTCTACTTACATATTTTGATTGTAAGTAGTTATGTAAATAGTTATATAAAAAGGATATAAGAGAAAACACTAACAACATTCTATTCAGTACAGTATATAAAGCTTTAATATTTTCTAGTGAACTTGGAATCATAAATCGTTGAAATTGCAAACGTTTCTACTTTTATGAGATCCACCGGGAAAATATTTTATACCCTAAAAGAGGTCATAAATTATCGGACTCTGGTCTTTTTAAGAATTTAAAAAATTTTTACGACTGTCTGGAGGATTATATGAATGTAAAGATCTATAACGAAGTATTTGCAATTTTAAGAGTAGCACATACACATAGATATACATATGTATTACAAAAGGATTTGTAAAATATTTTACAAGTGTCAAGTATCTTTTTTTTATGTACATACGTAAAAGTCCTAAGAACTTCCGATGATGTTTATTGGTTTAGTTTACCAGTTGAAGGCGGTGAAGATAGAGGAGGAAGAAACTAGCACTTGAATACATGTAAGTATACATATGTACCTATTTCGATGACACATTTAATTACTGATGAATATAGTTGGGAAGAAAGTAAGTACTACTGGAAGATCTTCTACTGGACTAAAGTCACATTTTCCGTAATTTCAGTATGGTATGACACAGTTTTACTGAATCTCAAAACTGAATTTTAGATTGCCCAGTGGCGTAGAGACCTACCTAGTATTATTAGAATTATTAGAATTTGTTGGTACTGTTTGCAAAAATGGACTCATTAAATTTCACAGATGAAAAGCTCGTGTGTATCGCTCTGTTAGTTGACGATAATATTAAGTATAAAAATCGAACATATTGGATACATCCATTAAACTTAAATCGAAATGTAGAAGGAGAATTTCACAAACTTTACGCGAAATTAAAAAATCATTCAGAAAAGTTTTTCAATTATTATAGAAATAAAGAAATAAATAAAGACTATTTTACAAGAGAAGAAATCGAAAGACTTCAATAATATTAAATAAAAATAGAGATTACTCTTTAGGATTTTTTTCTGGGGTAAACTTGTATTTGTTCAAGAAGGAATTTATTTGGATTCTCTCGTATATAGCAAAAGCTAAAAAATGTTTTTAATTTGTTATTTCATCACACAACACATTATATTTTTGGTGACAAGTTTCAAGTCTTGGTTTTGACTCATCCTTTTCATTATTAGTTTCGATACTTTCTTCTTCCGTATTTGTTCCATTGTAGGTCACATCGCAACTAATATCATAGTTACGCTCAGTTTTGAAAAGAATGTTGTAAGTATTTACCACTGACATATTTGCTGTGCACTTTTGTGTCCGTAGAACTAAGCAGAACAAAAGATACACAAAAGAACGCCTCATACATTTTCATAGCAGATTTAAATAAAGCGATTTTATAAGCACAGACTCGCATACGCCATGGAAAATAGACGTGTAGTTGACAATGTTGCATTGATATCTTACGAGGGTTTCTTTCCTTTTATTATATATTTATCGTTTATCCAAAGCCATGTGTACCAAGAAACCGAATTTATTTCCAGTCAACACTATTTTTCTACACAAATATATGTTTTGCAGTTTATGCGGATCGGCATTTATGAACTCGATCGTAATCATATGAAAAGTTAAAAAACATTAATTTTAGTTATCAAACATTTCAAATTATTGATCATCTACGTTATGTATGTAGGCCGTGTATACCGTGTATTTTATCTAGGCTATTGGTTACAGTCACAAGCACTACGCCAGTGAATGCACTCATTTATAATAATTGGTATATTTTTAGTTTAGTTACCTTCTTCTTTCTAAAACGGGATCAAGAAACCTTAGTAAATCTGAAAAGATGTACTTTTCTCACTTTTAACTTTATTTTCTTCTTGTTTTTCTCGCTTGTAGTAGTCCCTAATATTATTCTATTTTTTCTTTAGATCTGAAACTAAAAAACATTTATTTTTAACTTTATCTGGCCACAGGAATAAGTTTCAACGTTTGTCAATATCAGTTTCGTGTGGGAAAAACAACAATTTCTGAAATAATTAAGGAAACCTGCGAAATTTTATGGGATGTTTTACAACCAACAGAAATGATACCAGAAATGAGGGTTTTCAAAACAGGAGTGACTTTCCACATGGCTTGGGAGCCATTGACAGAAAGCACATCCAGATACAATGTCCTCATTTAAGTGGCTCTCAATATCACAACTATAAACACTTCAACTCTATTGTTCTGATGGCAGTTGTCGATAGCAATTATCGGTTCATCTCAATAGACGTAGGATCATACCGCAGATAAGTCGACAGCAAAGTTTTTCGGAAAAGTAGTTTCGGGCAGTTATTATATACAAAGCGTCTCAATATTCCTGAGCCCCAAGCTTTATCAAATGCATTTCATATTAAATTTCTTTTTGTATTCCGTGGGGATGAAGCATTTCCTTTACACGAAAATTTACTAAGACCTTATACTCGAGCAAATCTGAATAATTTCAGAAGAATTTTTAATTATCGGTTTAGTAGAGCACGCAGGTTTGTAGAATGCGCATTCGGTATTCTAATCAATAAATGGCGAGTTTTCCACTCAGCTATATTAGTGAATCCAAATTTCACCGTTATAATTACCAACGCTGGTTGTGTACTTCACAACTTTGTACGCTCCAGAGATGGATATAATTTCCGAGACACTCGTACATACATGTTATCTAGACAATTTTTCCACTGAAAAAAGCGGAAGTACTTTCAGTGGCAGAAGTGTCAGAGAAAAGTTTGAAAATTACTTTATGTCACCACAGGGTAAAATTAAATGGCAAGATCATTATGAACATTAAGCACTTGTATATACCATTGGCTTGAAAAAACTTTTCTTGAAATACAATGTATTTTACACTAACTATATCAATAAAAAAAATATCAGCTTACTTTGTTTTTTTTTCTCCTCGGAACTTAAGTCACTCCATGCCTCAATCACTTCCCAAGCTTTGTCCTTAATATCACGACGAATATAGTTTTGACACATCGTATTCCACAAACACTCACTCTTTTCAATACCCGCAATAAATTTCTCCATGTCGAACATTTTTACAAAATCTTCTGAACTTATAACTCGCAAATTACCTACGCCACTGACAATTCAGCAAAATCTTAAAAACCGGAAAAATGTGACAGCATTCATAAGTCACAATGCTTTATCGATATCAGCAAACTGAAAGAATTCAGCATACTGAAATATTTCAGTAAACTGAAAAATCGGAAGGGCTCTCTGAATATTTTCTGCAAAACTGAATTTCAGAGAACTGTGACATGGCTCATTTGATTGCGTGTATTTCTGGAATCCAGTATACTGAAATCCTGGATAATGTGACATCTGCCTTAGAGTACAAGCCTGCAGTCAATCACAACGTAGAATCTGTATAAGAATTATGCATAATAGTATAATCAGTTCAAGTGAACAATAAGTACTTTTCGAACTAATTAAGAATGGATTAATGGTCCTAAATCTAAATCCGCAGGATCGCTGAGATTTATTGTACTGAGAAAAGGTTGAAAGGAGCAAAGCTAAGTTTGATGTAAACTTGAAAATGATCTACTTCAAGCTGATAACCTGTAAATGAGGAATTTCAAACAAGATTTTTTTTTAGTAAAAATGTAAACATAACCTATCAAATTATAATCATAGTTACAGTTGAGTTTAAAGTTAAAGTCCTGGAAAGAGTAAAAGGGATCTCAAAAAGTTAAAACTAAACAAAACAGTTGGCTATATTATCAACACAATTAAAATCCATGAATTCTCAATTCTATCTACATATTAATAAAAAAAATGTAAGGGCTCTATAAAACACAGAACACAATATACGACAAATGGAAAAAATCATAGATAAATATGGACAAATTATTTTTTCATCTTCCCGCCAGGTATTTTTATTTCAAAACAATCTTCGATAATTGTTCATCCTGACATACACAGTTTTCCGAATAGGTAGACTTTTGATAGCAACATCGTCGGGCGAGTATTGGTTTGTCGTATATACGTCAAATTGGAAGTTTTTGACTTAAAAGCTGATTTATAGATTTTTGAGTGAGTTGCTTCAGAATCTGTGATCGGTTTTTTTTCTCTTAACTCTGAAGGTTGTTGAGATAATGAGCAGCACTTTTGTCACATATCCCTAAAAATCACCACTTGTAAATATCTGTATGTCGTAAATACAAATTTTTAGAATGTACGACAATATTTATCTTGCAAATTGGGATTATTTTTGGTTTAGTATTGATTTGTCGTACATATATAAGCGGGAAACATACGTTAAAGCAAAGAAATTTTTGACACTGCCTGAGAACGCTTTAACGTAGAGAGCTATAATTTGTTGGTAGGTACATGGTGTTTTCATAAAAATAGTAAATAAAGTTTTAAAAATGTACTAAATCGGGCCACTCTTTCTTGGTATTGCCATATACAAATTTTGGGTTTTAACGTATTCTGTGAAAACAATCAGTACTAGACGTTTCTATTGTACTGAAAAGTTCAGAATACGAAATTCTTTGGAATTTGTCATAATCATTTGTGCTGTCCGACGAGCCATTATAGAAACATATGGGAAAAAGTACTTCAAAAATCAAATTTGCACAGATGGATGACCATACGAAAATATATACGGGCATTCATCTACGGTATCATAAGAACTGGTCTTAGTCCAATTCTAGCTTTTTTAATTGTTATTTTTACAAAATATGCTGATGAGTATACGGTTCCTGCTTATACGAAACACCTGCCTCTTCATAAAAATTATTTTTTTAAAAAGATTTTTCGATTGTAATAGTTTTTTCTACTCAACTTTTGAGCTGCGGATTTGGCAGCAAACTAGGTCAGTTTCATATTGACTAAAGTCGCTATGAATTTTTTTCACAGCAAAACTCTCTATACCTAAACATAGAATAATTTGGAAAAAATAAAAATTCTTATTAAAAATTTTCAACTGATTGGCAACGGTTGACGCAATTGAGAAATCTGTTAGAATTAGGGTCCGGAAACCAAATAGGGATCATTTTCTGATAAATGAAAGCGCCTTGCTGGACAAAGTTGACATTCCCTGCCTTGTTATAATGTCGAACGTACGTACGTAACGTAACCAGTATAGAATAGTGAATCGTTTCGAGGTTTTTGAAAAAAAAAGTTAAGGTGAAGTGGATAAAATAGGATTGAAGTATCAAATTTACCGGAAAGTATTGGTTAGGAGCTTTCAGTCCAAGAAGTGGAGGGGCAATTTCGGGACGAAAAGAAAATTAAATTGCTAATAATCCTTAGGTTAGAGCCTGAAACAGATTTTTCTCGGCCAGTTACCAAGCAATGCAGTCTCTGGCAATTAATAGTAAGCCAATTTAATAAAAAGGGATACAACGCTACGAGCAAGGACCTGGAAAAAAATCTCAAGCAAACTTATATAAGAAATAAGGAACGAACGAAGAAAACAGGAGAAGCATCTTCATCATGACATTATTTTGATGTATTTGACTGGACACTCGGATCAAAAACCAATGTTCAACCTCCGGCAGGCATTTCTGATGATAATAGCCGTTCGCCTTTAGCTGCTCTAGTTCTGGGATACGTGCTACTCCCGGAAAAAGGAAGACAACCATTACTGGAATTCAAGAAGCAGAAACTTCAGTGGCAGAAGGAGAATTTTGCGACTTTGGAAATTTGAAATGCCAATTGAGAAAAAGTGCATTATAATTATATAAAGCAAAGTCAGAAAATCGCGCATAATAGGTCGAAGTCAGACCTATCTAAAATCTCTACTGATCTATGGGTCACGGCACCCGGCTATTTCACTGCAACTCCACGCCAAGAGCTAAATATCTGACCATGCAATGCGTAAGCCACCATAACTTCAAATCATAAGTTGAAGTACGCATTTTATACAAGCGACATACTTCTCCCATTATCTAGGTAAAGAAAGTTTAAAAATAACAACGAAAAATTTTTAATACAAGAGAAAAGTTAAGTATTGCATTTTGCTTTCAATTATAGTTGAAGTAGACAAGGGTATATTTACACCATATACTATATATACATATTTAGTGACAGTTTGACTTTGGTGCTATTTGTTTGTGACCTTGATACGCCAAGTTAATGACCTCATGTTTATGAAAAATTTAGGCTTAAGTTGAATTGATGAATTGATCACAGTTTCTTGTTTTACTTTAATTTTTAATTTTTCGTGCTTTTTTCTCGAGTTTGTGGATTCAAAAAAACACGTGGCGCACAACAAGCGTTACGAGTAGTAAAAAATATGAAGTGCGTAATCAATTTATTGATGAGACTAGACTAGGTATAATTAATACTGTTGAAGGCCTTAGTTAAATCAAGGAGCATTTTCGAGGAACTTTTCAGCATCTGAAACTACCGAATATAATACTCGATGCACTAATTTGGCTGTTAACTTTGCAGCGCACAACTCTAATCTGGGTATTGTTACTTACGTTTTTCTTTGGTGCTGCTTCAGATTTGGCACATAGCAATCGTATTATTATAAAAAGTCCATTCTGGAGAATAGATCGTGTATATATTACAGTTTCTAATGCTTGTTCAGATGCATCTGAGAAGGCATGTAATTGCATTAAGTATGGCACATTTCCTGAACTAACATGTCTCTGTATTTTTATGTCATTTAAGACACTATGGCTCTGACGAAAGTTGATCCAGATAGAGCTATGTTCGTCTGGTAGTTTATCGTCCCAGCCAAAGTTAAGTGCCCACAATTCTCGTAAGAATATCTTCGCTTTTACAATAACCGAACTCATGACTAATTGAGAATTTTTTATTTATCTTTTACGTCTGGTGTTTCGAAATCCGCTAATATTTGACATTTATAGAGACTTTCGACAGTTAAAAACCACAAGATACTTATTTTACTCTGTAAAGAAGTTACAAATTTGAAACCGAATTAAATTATTTTTACCCGCCACTGGGTTATTTTATTAAAACTTGAACTTAAGTTCAAGTAACTACGCCACTGGGGCAAGCAAGCAAAGCTGCCATAGCCACGCGCTGCATGATCAGCACGCCAGCACGTACTCATCAAGTACAAGAAAAGCTTTTCAAAAGAGCTTGCAAGCTTTTTTTGTACTCATGCCAGTAGAAGCATCAGGCAGCCAGCCACTGAGAAGCTCTGACCCCGCCTATATAAAGCACGCCAATCACCACAGAAATTAGTCTGGTCAGAGAGCTCTACGAGTTAGGTGATCAGACAATTTTTACTAGGCTGACTACTGATGCGTGAAATTCCCGCACTAGTGAAAACCTGGCACGCCGTGTGAGTAATCCCCGTGCATTTTCTGAATAATTACTAGGTACCTCGTGTGATTATTCCCCGTACCATCCGTCCTAATCCGTTGTGTTAAGGTTAGCGTGAACTATCCCGCCTTAATATTTCCTTGCTACGCTGTGCGAGCAATCCCCGTACCATACGTCCTCATCAGTTGTGTTAAGGTCAGCGTGTACTATCTCGCCTTAACATTTCCCTCGTACGTCGTGTGAGAAATCCCCGTACCATCCGTCCAGATTTGCTGTGTTAAGATTCGTGCGAAAAATCCCGCCCTAATACTTATCGTGTACGCCGAGTGAGACATCCTCGTACTATCCGCTGTATCCCCCACCCAAGTGTATTAGAACGTCGTGTGAAAAATGCCCGGACCTCTCCTGAAAATAGCGAGACCTGTGTTAAATATCCCGCCTCCGCAAGTATTCTCTTGATACGTCACCTCGTCTCCCTCTCAGGTTATCATAGTGTTAAGTTCAGAATTATTATCATAGTGGTAAGCCGTGTGAAGTTCCCCTTACCACTAGGATAAATAGAATTAGATTAAACTAGCTGTGTAAATGTTAGGGTATTTTGTTGAATAAAGAATTATTTTTATTATATTGTAACTGAAGGAGTTTTATTTTTAAGAAACCCTGGTACAACGAGCTATCCGCAGCCATCCCACCGAAACTCCGTTACAACTCACTTTTTCTACGCTTAAAACTCAAATAATACAGTTTTATTATTAATTTTTAATGTGAACATATTATTGAAAGTATTGTACTTAGTTGTAATAATTACTAATCTCTAGAGAAACAGACAGACACGCTAAGTCTCGATTATTACACATTTATTGATTACAGGTGTGATATGTGTCAATCCACACTTCATAAGGGTTGTCACAAAAAAAAATTTAGCTGGATTTATAAAGTATTTTAAATTACACACAGAAACACCGTAATTATTATGATAAGCAAGACACGAAGGAACATAAAACCTCTGCTATTAAGGATTTATATGAAAAACGACCTAAACACGATATATTACAATAACAACAAAAACCTTTTCTAAACCATTTCAAAACCAATTTAATTATTTCAACCTTTTTCACAACAAAGCTCTGCGGTTCACTTAAACTTTTATCCTCAATTTGTCGAGAATAAATTCATTTTTTTCTTATTTATATATATATATATATATATTTTTTTTTTGAATTTACAATGAAAGCCATAACAACCCCCATTTGCAAGCTCTTTACCCCCTAAAATTTATTGTATGAAAAATGCATTGTAAGTAACCTCCTGGGAGTTTACATGAAAAAATATACGAAAATTTTTTGGACCTTTTTATACTACATATATATAAAAAAAAGGATGAAAAAAAAATACCGAAAAATTATGCCTTCATGAATTTTGTATGCAATAAGGATACCCTCAAACCGCATGAATCGAATCCCATTTGGATTGAGGTCGAACCATTTACGTTGTAAAAATAGATAAAATATGTAGAGAGGAGCAGAACCCCCCGCTGCCCGACCCATACACCAAGTGCTGGTTAATAATATGAAAATTTGTTGCCTTTGAAATATTCATTCAAATTGGGTGGGTGGTTTTTAGCAATATTTTATGATTTTTTAAATACTGAGGGGCGAATACTTAACAGGTTTTTCTAAGGGTATCCATAGGAAGTAACAGTTACAAGGAAAGAGTTGAAATGTAATAATATCCGTGATCTGTTTATTTAAATTATAATTAGGTTGATAAATTATGGATTTACTTAGTTTGTATGGAAAATTATTTTAAGGTCACTTTGAATGCGCATAAATATAACTTTTGTGTCGATTTAAGCCTAGTTAATTGAATGCTAGGAATGACTAGAGAAAAGAATAGGCTTATTTTCACCGTATAACTGGAATTGTTATTTTAAGTGGGTTCGAACTAGCGTTTTAAATACACTGACAGTGCCTGCTGTTTGAATAGCTACAGATAAACTATTCCATAGCCGGATGATCTGAACAAGGTACAAATTTTCCATGACCAGCTTATGAAATCGTGGCATCACGAGTCCACGTCTGTGTGTGAAGAAAAGTTTATTTTTTACTTTTTCATGCTGCTTGGCCTCAGTTTTGTTTGAAAACTCGTTTTTTACTTATTTTATTTTAAATGTTTTTTTATAGATAGCAAAATGTACACAGTGAATGAAATTTTACTTTTTAAATATTACATTGGTTAAATGACGACCCAGTTGCGATTTTCGCTTCCTAATGCTAACACGGAGCTGTCGACTTACAGAATTCGCAACCACCTCGATGTTTCCAGGGGTTCTTGCTATTCTTCGACGACCATGATGAATCTCGCCTATTGTGTTTCCAGTATTGTCGAATGCCTGGATCCAAGTGAGAACAGTGGCGTTACTTGTGGTTTCTCAAATATTGCGCAATCCATAATGTAGTCGAAATAGCCGCCGAACGCGAATAAGCGACCGATCGTTCTCGAAATAAGTGCGCACGCAAAACGAGCGTTGCTCTACCGTGTAAGGCATGGTGGTAACTAAAAATGTAAAGACAGATCTTGTAAGAGACGCCACTCTCACCCCCCCCCCCCCCCCACCCCACCCAGCTTTGTTTGCGTCTCGTTAACTCACGAAATAGTCGGGTCGTTCTGAGACACCCGTACATCACTGAGAAAAAAAAATATTTTCTAGTTTTTAGTAAAATTATTAGTTTATCCTATTTCCCTGGATTTTATTAATCATTGAAGCAAAAATCTTGTTTTAAAGTGGAAAAAATTAAGTTTTTCGGTTTACAATTTTCGGTTCATGTTTTTGATGTGAAAGTGCCTTTACAGATAGAGTTTGGGTTTTTCTAAAGTTTTTTTTTAATTTAAAAAACCCATACTAGGATTCGAAGGTTCGACATTTGGTTGGAGTAAAGTTGGTTTTCTGCGGGCATAAAGAAATGAGGAAATAAGTTTAATTTTTTGAAGTGCGGCGAAAAAAGTAAAGTTATACAGAAAAATAAATCAAATAGTAATCCTGAAGATATATTGAGAGTGAAGTAAAGGTGGAGAAAGATTATTGACGAGTTACAGAAGTTCGAGGCGTCTACGTGTCTAAGAACTTGCAAAAATAATTTGCGAAGTTTTTATCTGGAACAGCGAAAACAGTTGAGTATTCCTTTTTGATGATAATTTGCCAAGAATCCGCCCCGATTGTCTATGACGCCTTCTTATAAGTATGAATTTGATGCTCTCATGTATTGGGATGATTTACTGAAATAATTGAATGGAATCAATTTTGAAAATGGTTTACAAGATGACAATTTGCCAAGATAAAATATTGCTAACATTATTGGTTTGAGAATTTTGCCGAAATAATTTATTAGAATAGTTTTACTGAAAATTTGACTATAATCAAAGTCGAACTTAATTTTTTCCGATACAATTTTGCTACATAAATATTTGTCTAAAGTTAGTGGTGTCCAGAATTCACTGGAATAATTTATTAGAATCTTATTTTCCTACATACATGTGAATTAAATATTTAAACAGTGACACAGCGGAACATTCACGGAAGCCCCTCTGTATTGGCCCCTAACACGAACATGTATAAGTGTCTTTTTTCTCTCTTACTTTTCATAGATTTGCAATCCTTACAGTACATTTGAAAATAAGCCGGGTTTTTTTTTGTATTTTCGCAAAAGGAGAAGAATATAAATAAAACAAGAAAAATAAGGGTTTGTTTAATCTAAACGATAAATAATTATTCAAACCAATAGCCAAAAGAAAAAACATACATTTTTGAACCTTAAGGGGAGGTTACCGTTCCTGACGATGGAAAATTCAATTTGTTTTTTTACAATAATTATCATCCTTAAAGTGTTTAGAACACGTAGGTAAAAGGATAATTTTCATATTTGAAGTATTTTAGAATTCACAACCTGTTGAAAGCAGAAACGTCCACTGGCTGGAAAACAGGTACCTGAGGCGCTTGGAGCGCGTTTTCTAGGGAGACATTTTCTCACTACCTGAGGTACTCTCGTACATTTTAGAAAACATTTAACCTTCAGATTCAGCAGAAGAACGGCGTCTGTATGGTGCTGGAATTGCTGAAGTAAGTTGTCAAAGCTTCAGCGGATGAACCGATTCAGAATTGATTTAGTATTAGTTTTTTCGTCCGTTTGAGCAAAAAAACAAGGCAAAAAATGGGTTTCTTTTTCAAACCGCTGGCATTTTGATATTCAGTGGTTTTTTTGAAAACGAAAACCGGAGACCCTACAAATTTTACCTACCTACTTGTTTCGGATGAACTGGGAAAGCTGTCGAGCGCCCTGCGCAGACCAAAACACGCCATGCACGGTATTGTTTTATTGGAGCTGGAGCCCCCATTTTGGATATATTTTTTAAAAATAAAAGTGGAATTTACTATCCATTGATAGAAGAATAAAATACGTTACGTAAGTAAATTATCTTATAGTACTTTAATCTATGGTAATTAAGACATTGTAAACGTTGTATATACATATGTATATCAGTAGTGTCAATTTTTGAAATTGAAGAAATTTTATAACTTCATGGCGCTTTAATTTTTATAATTTTTCCTCTTACTCTCCCGGAGCCCTCTTCCACATGACAATGGTCGTATAGGTCCGCTCGTCTGGTTTTCAGGTTCAATAGGGACATTACTAAAACGAGGTTCCAGCAATATCATGGAAGGCTGGGGAATTGGTATCTAAGGACATTAGATCAGGTCCTCATACAATCTAGAAGGTAAGTGATGTAAAGCAGTCCCCTCAGTACTATAGGATGTGTACTTCTTCTCGGGAGGTTTTTCGTGTGACCCACCCCACACTAACCGCCAATAGCCGAGGTGTGCTAGCGCGCCGCTCTGCATAATTAACGGAGTGAGCTATCAGCTTCGGCTAATAGTCTAGACCTCACGTCCAAGTCAGGTCACTCACATGCTATAAAAACAACAGACTCAGGGTAAAATTCCAAGTACCAGTACCAGTACCTGGACTTGAAATGTTTTAAGTACAAATACAAGTCCCGGTAGTGGTACTTAAAAACATTTCAAGTACAAGTTCCGGTAATGGTACTTTAAAATTTTTAGGCTACAAGTCCAGGTACTGGTAATGATACTAGCACTTAAGTATTTTACAGGTCTGGTTCAGAGAATACTAGAAAAAATTTATAAATCTAAAGTTCTCTAAAACCCTAAATACACATGGTGCCACTTTGTGGCATTTATGATACAATGAGAGTCACGCGTTGTTTTACACTTGACAGTTCAAACTTGATGAGGTGATTATTTTTGTTAACTTGTGTGTTAAAATTGAATAATAATAAAATCAGGATAATAATTGAAGCAAGTATTTTTGCCCTTAAGGTTTATGACAAAACTGAAAAGAGAAATATAAAGAAGGGAAGTGAATAATTCCATTTGTTCTCATAAAATGAAACAGGAAATAAACGTAGAAAGAAACAATGCTCCATTGATTCAAAGTGATTTTGTGTATCTAGGGCACAGTATTCATACAGTAGACTAGCTTATAGGAAACTACTGAAAAGTGAATTTTAGAATTTTAATTACAAAAAACAAGAAAAAAACTAAAAATTTCTCCCATAAGAGGGAACTATTAAATTGCACAATGGTTGGGAGAAGTACTAGTTTTAGGTAAGTACATATCTCGGCAAAAAGTACTACAAATGTGTTATTCCATTACTGAACAGCTGTTTGACTGTAAAGTGGTGTTCGTTCCGTGGACAGCGTAAGACGCAAAATGGCTGTTTACGACAGTTTGACAGTTCTACCAAGCAGAATGGCATGGGAAGTGGAACAAATTGCAAATTACCTTTATTTTTTTGCGGAAATAGCTTTGCTTGCCATTCTGCCCCTTTTCCTCTAGTACAAGTTTGTGCATGCTGTAAGTTCTCTTTCTTCCACTTTAGATTTACATAGGAACCTTTGTATTAAAAATTGACTAGTGTGTTAATTAAAAAATTTTGAAAGAGAAAGTATTGTCACACTATAGAAGCATCCTACTCATGTGCCAGTTTTGACAGAGTTGTTCTACTGTATGAATATACTGTGTCTAGGGTTTAAGCGTTCTGTTCGTTTTTTTTTATATTGGCAACACTTGTGATTTGTGAAACTTCTATTGATAATGAAAAATTCTTTATAAAAACATATAAATAAAAATATAAAGTTATAAAATTAAATAAGAGTTGAAGGAAAGGAAGAATTTATGGAATTTAAAAAAGTATTCACATTTTCAACAGGATTTTTTTGCGATCTATTCGTAATACTGACGAATTGCTCAAACGTTTACCAACAATTTGTTTAAGCAATCCGTGTAATAATAAAGATACACGTTCACAGCACTCAGAGCACTCTGAAAGTAGTTTATGTCTAATAAGATGAGCACTGACACTGGATCGGTATTAAGAAACGGTCGCGTTGGTTTGACCCGATCTGAAGGAAGAATTCTTACGAGCTGAGATTTTGTGAAAACTCTTTGGCCAATATAGCTCATCACAATATTGATTGTCCTGACAAGAAAGAATCTAAAACAGCTGACGGATATGATTGAACATTCGAATTTGGTACCACCATATAATGTAGTTTTATAACTAATTAACAAATCTTATGATACCTAATCAACGCAAGTTTCATTTTTAACGTTTTTAAATCAAATCCCAAATACAAGAGGAAGAAACAACCGCCTCTTTCGGGGTTTGAAACCGGGACTTTCTATTGCCGGCGACTGCTCTTACTTTTGAGCTCATTCTTCTGTTTTCCATCATTCACCGTTTCGAACAAGTGTAGGTTCGATTCCCGTCCGGGGAAAAAATAAATAAAGCACTTAGGGAGCAGGTTTTTGCAAGGATGAGTTAAAAGATCAAAATAATATTTTGTAATTTATTTTTAAAAAGAAAGAAAATCAACAATTACCTTCCACATCGTCATGCCTCCAAAAAATATATAAAAAAAAATCTCTTTTGGTATAAAAATATAGAACCTATTTTGATCACCCTTAAAAAGCCGAAATTTTCTTCAACAAGTAATCATTATTTGTGCGCTATTGCTTTGGTATATGCCCCCATTGCTTAGAGTTCTCTAAATAAATCCAAACAACAGCAGGTAAATAGCTTGCTTATAAACAAATTTATAGCTCCCCCCCCCCAAATACTTAATTTAACCAGCGACCTTGTAATTTCCTCAAGAAAAATTTTGTAGGGCAGCAATATGTACATGGATATACAGTTATACATAAATATTTCCTTCTTCTTTTTACGGTATAGATAAAGTTAAAATAAAAAAAAAAACATCTTTCATAGTGTGATATAAAAATTTTAAGGGCTCCAATCCTCTAGTATGTAATGTAGGCATGTATACCGTTCATTCTGCTTGGAAAAAAGGAAATTTTAGATTGAAGTCAGTCCATCAGCATCACATGTTCTTCCTTCAGGGATATACAACGGAGAATATATTTATACCGTACCAATATCCTCAAACACTACAACCTACATAATAAATTCCATCACTAAGAAATGAGTTCTAGGGAATTTTTATAAAGAGCAATTCCATATGGGGGCAGTTTGGTTGGAGGATGATATATTTCTGAAAAGTCTTAGTCTATAATCTTGTCCTTGGTATAGTTCGAAAGAATTGCTGAAGGATGTCCGTCCGGAAGGAATTCTTCTCTAGTTAACATTCAGAACTTTCAATATAAGAAGAAAGTCCGATCTAAGGACTGACTGTGGTTGATAGACATCTATATATTAAAGGAATTGAGGGAGGTTTTTGGTTTTTGGAACTTTCAATTCAGAAGTTATGCATTTAGAAAAAAAAAAAATATTGAAAAATCTAATCCACTGAGGATTTAATATTCAAAGCTATGAGAATTTGTTATTTTCTAAGAATTTTGATCGAATTTCGAAGATTATTGGGACAGGAGGGAATTTATATTCTCTAAATACCTTTGTTTGTATGAGTCTTCTTGAAATACAGTAGAAAATTATACAAGGTAACTCCGAATTAAATACAAATTTAACGCTCCTCTTTAAATCACGTTGCTATACAAATATAAAAGGAAAAATAGACGACAAACGACCAGAAATAATTTCCAATTATTTAATTGAAAATTATTTCTAATTTCCAATTAAGTATATGGTGACAGACCGGTTTGATATTCAAGTCGAATTTTGTTTGCAAAGAGCCAAAGTATTAGTAGTCAGCAGCCAACTGAAGTGATTTGACAGATGCTGCTATATATCACATTTGAAATTCTGTATCCTAACAACTGAGTTACCACCATTTTGTCCAGTTCTTCGCCGAAGTTCACTTTTCATTGGAGCAATCTCGATTCCACATTTATTACAATTTTTGCCCATGATGATCTAATTCCTTTTTGAATACCTATTATGTATTCCATTTTAGTTGGACTGCAAGGGGCAGTTCCTCGTTGGAATCATAGGAAGCACTGCTTTCCTTGATAAAATGGAAAAATCCAAATATAAAAACAAATCACTTTACATTAAAATATTCTTAGAATATTTAAAAAACAAATGTATAAATTTAAAAAAATATGACTCCTCTGGCATCACTTGATACATGCTGAGGCTTTGTATAAGAAACACCGAATTTCCTCTTACAATTTTTCTCCACATACTTCTCAAACATGGACAGGAACACATATCAGGAGCGGCTGGAACTGTTGAATGTTTTCTTTACTTCAACAGAGCTCAATCAAGAATGACGAATAGGTGACAAACATCGCCCTATGTACACGGTACAATATATTGCCAAATACGTAGCCCCGCCCCTAAAAATCAAACAAAAGTGGCCCAAACTCGATACAACTGTCGGTCCAACTGTTGTACGAATTCATGTTGGCGTACAATCGTTGAATGGTCTGAAGGCCAATTGTACGAAGCATGCAACGTTCACAAGCTCGGTTGGATAGTTGAATGTGCATGTAGGCAAACCGCTGTTGTATATGAGAAGAAAGAAATAGATTCAACAGTTCTATCGTCTGTAGATTACTATACAAGTGTTTGTCCAATGGTTGTACAACAGCCGTTGGACCGGAAGTTGTATAGTGTATGGGCCGCTTAGCTTGATTTTCGTCCAACAGCTTGACATACTGCGTGTCATACCGTCAAACAGGTACACACACGGTCAAATCTGTATGACAACATCGTTATCCCTACTCGAGTTGGTCAACATGCGTGACCTTGTATGGGCCCCTTTAGAATCAACAGTAGCACACTGACATCGCGGTTACTCTGAAATTCCTACAGCGTCTTTGCAACTAGGAAGACTATGGAAATAAGTTAAATACATTTATCTTGCTATGGTATGCTGAACGCAGCGTAGCGTTTCGCAATTGATTTACACTCCCTGATAGAACTTTCATTGTTAATTCTGAAGTAGATATATGCAGATGGGGTGTCGATCTTTCTCTTGATTTATTTAAATGTTTCCAGAAGCTAAAAATTTCGTAGCCTTTTTCATTAAATATCTTTAATACACTCACTAACCCTTGACTAAATAATTTTGTGCGTAAGGACGACATACGTGACGATAATGCTGATAATTTAGGATAATTGTTGAAATCGTAGAATATTATTTATTAAGCTGACCATGTACATACTGAATTACTTCAGGTCAATGTACGTATAAAACAAGAAATAAAAACAATTGTACATAATTGCTACATATGTAAAACTGCATTGCTTAGGAATGCGGTGACCCAATAATACTTACATTGCAATAATTCACAAAATTGTATTGCAATCCAATAAAAAAACATTCTTTACTAGGGTCACTGCCTTACGAGCGATTTTTGCAAGAAAATTAATGTCAATTCAGCAGTGTAAGCATTTTGTACTTTATGCATTGACTTAGAGTTAGCTTTTGTATATATATAGAGTAAGATTGATAAAATAAATTATTATTCAGTTGTATAGTAAAAGACATTCGCGTATTCATTTAACAAGTTCCATTACAATCTTTGCATATCCTGTACTAGTGATTCCGCCCTACGTATCATCTTAGTGTAGCGGTACATTGCACCGTTTACACCTTCTACAAGAAGTCAAGGTTTATGTGCCTTGGTCTTACATCTCAATTTGCATTGGTCAAGGTTTATGTGCTTTGACACTGCAAGGCAGAATAAAGGAATTCTGCACAATAATAAACGGGGATAGATTTACATGGGGTTGTTTTGATTTATAATGAGTAAATGAAGAGCATTCGACGAAATAATTTTTTTTTACGTTCTTAATACTTATAGGAATGTCGTCAGGTTTGGCCTGTCGTCTACGTTGTCATCTGCGATTTTTTTTAGTTTTGACCACAGAATGCGAAGTTTTTTTTTTCAGCAGCAGTGAATACGGCCAGAAAGTAAAGAGAAAATATGTTCAATCATCAAGGTAAGCATTGTGAATTTGTTGTGTGACTCATGCTTGAAAATAAACCAAGAAGAAAATTCAATCCTGTAACATCTTTCGTTGTGGTGTCACGTGATGCGACAATGGCACTTGTTGTCAAGGTTGTCCACTTTGTTTATTCAAGGTTTGCCAACTGTGTTTGGGTGCTGGAAGACATCCAAAAAACGAACGTCCAGTACCAATTCCAACGAAGTACACCAATAAAATACTGGCTAAAGCAAGAAGCCCTTCCAATAAAGCGCAGAAAAGACGTCGGACAATTTATATTTCATTCAATTAATTTTTCCAGCTTATTTTCAATCATTTCAGCACATTTGTCATCGACTGGCAAACCTTGACAGCATTTAATTTATGTTTTTAAATGCCTATATTTTTTTCACTTTTTAATCAAATCAATATGTAAAGTTCACCAAAAGTGTTAATTTTTCCCAGACTTTTCCAAAGATGTGCTTTAATTGAACAAATTCTTCCTTAAACGGAAGTTATAGACAAAAGTCAAAAGGATATTCAACCCTGACGACACTCCACGACATATATGGATATCTACCTTAGTATTCTTTAGAAACTTAAGTGCACCAGTAGATCAGTGCAAGATTAACATTTTGGAGTTCAAGTACAAGCACAAAAAACATGCTTTGGATTAAAGCACAATAAAAGGCAAGGCACACATCTGAAGTTTCATTTAGGCATTTATGTAAATTTTATTCCTCACACATTTGACATATGTTCAAGAGAGAATGCTTGCGATAAATTAAAGCACCAGGTTTGCATGCAAATTAGACACTTTATTCACCCGTTGTTATAGTCTCTAAAAGCTTTTGTGATAGAAGCGTGAAATTCGCTTTTAGGACTTCTGATGATGGCATTGTAGATTAGAGAGACCGACTACAATTCTCTGGCATCCATTTCATCTAAAATACGAGTCTACAGAGAAAATTTTACGTAAAATCCTTTACGTTTTGCTAACATATCCTTCGGACAATCGGATAGAGATACCGACATTGGCAAATAAACTTCAAATCCGACAATGGTTTGTGAACGTTGCAAAACGATTCTTTATTTAACATTATACCTACCTACAGTTTTCTAGTGATACAAAATACCTGTGCCTAGAGGATTCCTTTTGTTAATGCTAGAAATTGGATTTGGTTAGTTAGGTGTTATCCGATTTGTAGCATACCTTAGATTTTATTGTTTAACTTGATGTGTTCTCTTAAAGTAATGGTTAAAGACCTGTTTTTTATTGATGAGAGATTCGTTGCTGAAGTGGAAATTTGTTGTGGCTGTCATTATGACAAGATCGAACTGTAGAAAATGAGAAGACCAAATTAAATGATCAAAGCTACCCAAGGGAATACTTCTACACCATAGCTAATCCAGTTATAAAAGAAGAAGAAGACACAGAAGCAGAGTGAGTTTTCATATCGCGCTGGGCATCCATAAGTAAAGCAAATGTAAGTATGTTGTAGAAAGGAGAAGATAAGGTCAGATGAAACGATTTCTTTTAATATCATGGCTCATTTCATCCATCCAGTCTTCCGATAATTTTTCTTCTTGCGCAGATTGTATTGGAAGTTCCAGGACTTAAAAAGCAAGCGGTATGATCTCTATGCAGGATTGTGGAGATTGTGTTACCTGCCAAGAAGCTGAAATAGCATTTTTCAGGAAATACATCCATCGTACGGACTCATCCGCAAAGTGATTCGAGATCTAAAATCGAGCATCCGAGGCAAAGAGTTGATAAGTCAATCATAAAATAGAGAATTCCAAGAATATAAAATGGGGACAATTCTTATTTAAGAGTGGTCAATTAGGCCACAGGGCTTATTGAGAGGAATATATGAAAAATAGACCACAATGTCGCCAATCTACAGTGGCGGATCCAGGGAGGGGGGGGGGGTTCCTGGGGGTCATGACCCTCCCATAAATTTGAAAAAAATATTTAATTATAATTGAGTTATTTGAAGAAACATATTTATTATTTTATATTTTTTTTATTTATATAATTTAACTTCAAAGCAATTTTTTATTACAGAACTTTAAAAAAAAAATTTATTTCAATGAATATTATTGAATGCATGTGATGTATGTGTATAGGTTTTTCTCAGAATTTGAGTTTGGGACCCCAAATATTTGCAGCGTTCTTATGTAAAACCACTGACATGTATAATATGAACTGACTACGTCCATAGAAATACACTGCAGAAAGTGGGCTTATAGCGTTCTCTTTTGATCTAAGCACCAAGTACCAACTGAGAGAGAACTGTAAACAACAAATAAATAAGTGGGTTCGTCGAAATAAATGTTTTTAAATTAATTATTTGGGTTAATTAGTGAGAAAAAGTGTTTCACCAAAGGCAATATATTCAAAGATACTCAACAGAACAAAAGGTTTCACTTTTCAACTTCCCGCCAATAGTTTTTTTAATGTTGGTACCTGTGTAAAGACTATTTTTGACACAAAAAATTGTACCTGCATGAAATAGCATATCGAGCAGTTCATATTATATATGCCAGTGTGTAAAACTGAGAAAAGTTTGGTTTGAATGACTCTTGCAGTTTATACCCAAAACTACTATTCTATTAAAGAAATGACTTTTTGTAAAAAAGTATACTAAAAAATGTCACATCATCCACACCGCTTAATGCAGAAACCTTCCTAGTTACCTTACTACAGTACTGCAGTGTCTAAACTACGCGACTTATGGCGCTGGATTTTTGTTTTGACTCAATTTAATTTCTAAGATGACCTCCCTCTAATTTCAATGCTAGATCCGCGCCTGGCTATCTATTCATTCAAATCAATCTGCAACACAGCAAGGTAGCTTCTGCTCTAATAGGATACTGCTTTAATGATATCCGTACTAGACGCAAATCCCACCAATCATGTTTTCCGGTCATATAGAGTAACCTTGGGTCTGCAAGACCCGCTTCCGTAGTCTTTCTGAGATTCATCAAATATATCATGGGACAAATGAAAGAATTCATCCGGTTCTATCCATTTATGTAATTATTTTGTCGAGTTTAAATTACCCTGTCTGTGCAAACTACAACCTGAAATCCAGTATAAATATTAAGTCTATAGTTCCAGGAAAAATATTTTGAATCTGAGTTAGTCAGCGGTATTTAAGGAGGTGGATGAAACGCAGATGTCGAGGAAGTGGATAGCTTTGGATCATTCGTTTACCGAAATGAGAGTACAGCAGAAAAGGCCTATAATAGAAATTTAGTAATGCAAGAAATTATGGTGAAGGTAGAGGGGATATATAATATTTGTCTTGTGAAGTAGTTTATGGTACCTTTTTATAATACGAGAAGTTCTACTGCATGCACGACATTCATTTTTTAAAAATTCAGTTCGTAATAAATAAAAATATTCACTTGAAGTTGAAGTTAAAATAAATAAATAAATAAGATCTGGAGTAACCTTTGTATAAAGTTTGCCTAGATTCTGAATTGTTTACAATTTACTCCTATGTAAAATTGCTTGAGTTAACCTCACTTTATGCAATACTTATGATTAACTCCAAGTCGAAATATTTTGAGTCAACCTCAATTTGTGTATTATTCAAGATCAACTCCTATAGGTAATAACTTGAGTCAACCCTAATATTAATGTGTCCAGAATCAACTTCTGTATAAGGATTGAATTAACCTCAAATATTTGTACAACCAAAATTAACTTCTGTTTAAGGATTGAGTCAACCTCAAGTTATGGATTTAGAATTAACTGCTGATTTGAATTGGGATTTTGCTCAGAACAGACTCCAAGGCTTAGGACTTGATCAGAACAACTCTGATTTGAAAATGGGTGATTTCAGTATGACTCGCCGCCGTTGTCCTGGTAATGCTTGTGCCAATTGCTACGGTGAAAAAGCTTTGATTGACGTAATGTCAGTTTGTTGACAAGGTGAAGATGTAAATACACGGAGATACGTGTATTTTAGGTAAGTTTTGTGTGGTTTATTTGATTTTAATTCGTTTCTAATAAGGTTTTGTTCTTTTTAGCTTGTGAAAATCATGGAGGGATTTTTGTGATGCTTACAGGAGGAAAAAGTAGCATAGAAGAAGCTGAATAATTAGATAAATATTTAAGTTGATTCACCTTTGAATTTGATTCTCTCTGGTTTTTTTGTTAATTTTTAGGAAATCATAGAACGAGAGGCATCGTAGGATTTGTAGTTCGGTGATGGACCGAACATATGTACAACATAATTTTTTTACTTTTACGTCTTAAAAAATTAAATATCCAGATTGCATCTAAACACGTGCTTTCTGAATACCGAAAACAATTATGGTGGCGCACGACACCGTTGTAAGTTATCGATCTAGGCAGTGGCTCGATCTGTCGTGTATACTCAGAACTATTAAAATTGTGCCAACTGACCCCTGTAACTAACCATATTCGGAATAACACTTATAAATCCTTTGTGTAATCCGGGGTATAAAAACAGCAAAAAATTACAACAACAAAATTATGATTTTCGAAAATTCGAAATTTTGATAATAAAATTTTCGAAATTCAAAATTTTTCAACTGTGCGTTCTTAGATCCTATTTTAAGTCCATCAAGTCAAAATATATATATCCTACTCATGTCACGTTCGTAAGATTACTTACTTTCTCCATCAGTATAGTTCAGGGATGCAAAACATATTTTCGAAAATAACAAATAATATTTGCCATCTACATTTATGGTCATCTACTTAAATTCTGGTTATTGTAAGCTATAGTTTAAGTAAGTCTATCTTTGGAAATTCAGGGTTCCTAAAATCAAAAAGATCATTCGATGACCTACTGTAAAGATTTATAGAACCATTTCTGTATATTTTCACTTCTTTCGTTTTATTGAGAATGAGGTAAACTTTTTTAGTGTGTCTTCAGGATTCCTTAAGAAGGGGATATATATATATATTTTTTTTTCGTTATCTAAAGAGTACGAATAACGGAGATATTTAGGTATTTCAAAGAAAATATGTCAATGACAGCCAAATTACATTTAAAAATTTACACGGTGCAATGGATTTGTCCATTACAATAAATGCCCCGTCATTTTCAGAAAGACATTTTACGTAAATTTTTGCCAAAACGAAGGTTGCATATAGGAAGCACTTAAAGGATATTCGGTATAAAAATCGATTCGATGCGATTCCATTTTATGTAGATTCAAAACTCTTAAAAAGCTCTCAACGGAGAATATAATCTTTCAGAAAGGAAGGACAATTTCAAATATTTCCCACACAATTGAGGAAATATACCTGTCCACACCACAACCAACCGAGTTCAGTGATATTTTTCTGCTGTTTTTTTTTGTCGTACGTACGCGTTCCATGGCTTTTCATATGGTAAATGCTCGATGGAAAATTTTACACTTCAGACTTCAAAAAATGCGCTGCTGAATCCTAAGCTTGAACGGTTGGTCCATAGCTGTGCGATGCTTTAAGCTTTTATTAGCTTCCCAAGAGGAATATGGAATTTTCAAGATATGCTAAGGGGTTTCATGGATTTTCGGAATTAAAGTTTTGTGAAAATATTGCTGGAAGATATAAAGTTTGAGTGAGGTTCCTTCAACCCCCTGTCATGAAATATCATCAGGATATTTTTCTGTGAACGAGGATAAATTTTATTTCATTTCAGTTGGAAGTACTTACTAAGAGTGTGTGTGTGTGTGTGTGTGTGTGTGTGTGTGTGTGTGTGTGTGTGTGTGCTGTTGTCCGGATAAGAGATTTTCGTTTAAAAAATATCTGCAATACGGAAATTCTGACTTAACCACTTATGCTAATTGCATGTTGGAATGAACATTACACTTTCGTCGAATGTAATTTCTCAACAAACAGAGCTCGTATATATATGAATTCAAGTCTTGTTTTTGCCCAATCCTTTCAAAGGATATGGGTAACTACGAAGAACCTATGATTTTTGTATAAGACTCCAGTCCTTTTCGAAGAACTTAATATAATACTAAGAAAAGTAACGCGTGTTTTGAAGATATGTTGGAAATTTGTTTTCTGTATATGCTTTTATTTTCGAAAATGGTTTGTCGGGGTGGTATGATAAGTGAAATAAAAGGACTGCCTAAATTAATACATTTTCGAACCGAGACCAATGATGTCTATCAACCCTTTTGCAACCGATACAATCGCTTGCCGTTTAGTGTGGCTACATAGTGCATCAGCCATCTTTGAACGTTTGTTGGAGCAATTAAAAATTCTTGACTGTTCAAATTACCTGGACGAAATCGTGGAGACAGGTGCAACAAACGAAGAACTCTTGCGAAACCTAACTGACGTTTTCAAGAAGCTCGCGACAAATGGATTAAAACGCAACCATGCCAAATGCTGAGTAATACAGTCAGATGTCGAATACTTGGGCCACATTATCAGTAACGATGGATCCTCGATCCTCACATCTCGCCCATCTAATTTAAAAATGCTGCAATCTTTCATCAGAATGATTAACTACTATAAGAAATTTGTAGAAAATTTTTCATAGCTAGCATCCCCGCTGAATAAACTGAAGCGCCTTAATGAAAAGTTCAGATGGGGCCCAGAACGCAAGACTGCTGACAGTTCGGAAAGACCAATTCCTTACGTATCCAAGACGCTTGATCAGCATCAACGAAATTATAGTCAAGTCGAGAAAGAGGCTCTTGCAATAGTGCATGGCATTAGAAAATATCACCCATACCTCGTTGGACGAAAATTTAAACCCTGTACCGATCATAAACCTCTGCTTTCTATTTTTAGCCCAAACAAACATCTCCCGCAAGTGATCACACAAAGGTAAGAGGGAGTTGAGCAATCACATTGAGGACACTGGGGCATTACGAGAACAAAACAAATATAGCACGACGTTATTGTTGGTGGGCCCACCTCGACATAGACATCGAGAGCAAAATTCAACAATGTGAGCTTTTTCAGCAATCTAGCTTAAGTCCATCCTCGTCAGGAGCTCTCAAAGTCATGAAAAAGAATATATGTGGACTTTGCGGGTCCTTTTTAGAATAGCATGTAGTTCATCTGTATTGACGCCTACTCAAAGCACCCTTTTGTGGTACGGATGGACTCGATGACATCAGTAGCAACTATAAATGCACTACAGAGCATTTTCGTACTAGAAGGTCTGTCATACACCATTGTCACAGATAATTGCCCTCAATTTATATCAGCGCGATTCCAAAACTGTTGTAAGCAGAACGGCATTATAAGTATACCTCACCACAGCCCCATTCCATCCAGACTCAAATGGAGCAGCATAAAGGTTTTGTCAGAATCCCTAAACAGCTAAGTAAAACCGTTGAAGACTATCAAAACTAGGAGAAGGCCCTCATCAAGTTCCTGATTAGTATTCGTTCAACACCTTCATAGTCAGCCGGGAAATCACTACCAGAAATTCTTCATGAATGCCAGCCAAAGATATTATTATCCTTAGTGCAGCCCAGTGAGCACCAATTGAAAGGAACACCTCTTGAGTTGCCGAAGAAATGCTTCATGTGGGACTAGAGAGTCTTTAGAAAGAATTTCTCTAGGGGTCCACGGTGGTTAGAGGCCCATGTACAAAATCAAATTGCTCGAAGTGAGCTCAAAAGTGAGGACCGATTTCTAGAGAGACAAATAAAACAAATGAAATTGAGGGATACCCACCCGGGTATCACCGAGAACGAGCCCGACTGTGTCAACTCAACAGCAGGTGATATTAAATTCTGATTCGGGCGGCGGTGGGAAGCTTCAACACTTCCCAACCTAAGTAACAGTACGCCGCTTTGACGTTCTATTCGAGATCGGAGGTGTGTTGTTCGCCTTGCATGTCAGAACTAGTAAAGGAGGAAGTAGATATATCTGGCAGTGCTGTCAGATACCGGACTCTTAGTTTGCCAGTTGCTGTCATGACCTTGATCCTTGTGACATTGGACCTCTCCCTTTGCAGTCGGTCGCCATTGAGTTGGAATTGTCACTCCGTAATAACTAGTTTTTAAGTTGGAGCTCAAAGAATTTCGTCAATTTTAAATTCTCCTAGGGTCATTCCGTATTTACTCCACCTTCTAGATATTTGTAGAAACTGGTCAAGGAAGAGGTGGCTGTGCGAATGCCCTAACCTTGCTAAGCATAGGAAGAATACATACGTTTGGTAGCTAATTTTTTGCAAACTGAGAGAGTTAGCAGAAAGAGAGTTGGGAAGACCTGGTATGGTCAATTAATTGTTGTGGCTGGTTTCAGCGCACTTCCTAGATCTTCGGTATCTTTTCTAGGCAGGTTCCCAATAAAGTGGCATCACAATGGACCATAGATTGTCTATCTGTGGCTTTTCACACATGCTTTTACGATGGCCACCACTCTAACCTAATCTAACCTAACTTCTAGATATTAGGCCCAATTGTTTGATACTTGCTGGGATTTTCAGGGCGTAGGGCCGCACAGTATTTTTGTTATTTTATAATATGAGAGTAAAGATTTAAGCACGTGGGTGCTGAACTGTCCTACACTTTCTCAACTTACTGAAACTTTCTTGATGCTACGCAGTTAGTATACATCCTACAGTTAGCGGATTAAAAACTACATTGCATGCACTGGGTAAAAGTCGGACCAGTCCTTAGGTACTGCTCAGTCATCTCCGGAATTCTTTCCTTGCACAACAGATATTTTAGAATATAAACGACACACAGCTTTACATTGTCCCATTTTGAGTCCCAAAAATAATTTAAAGTAACCTTTTTTTGTGGCTCCAGGCATCTGATATACAGGAAATGTCTTTGCTCCATTATTGGTATTTTCTGTTAAAATAATTATGGATGAGCTATGCAATGTCCCGCTCTAGTAACATCATGACAATCATGATCGGTTACCAGATTTTATTCTGCCCTCACACCATAGAAAGATCAACTTCAAGGTCTGCTTCTGCATATCTTCTCAGATTATAATTTTCATTTTCGTGGAATAGATCTGAGAAAGATGAGTTCTGCCGTTTTTGCAGTGAAGTCTTATGGAGCGATTGGGCCAGACTCCCTACTACAATGTCTAATGAAAATAATGTTACCTGTAATGGATAAATATATCTTTCATATTTTGAATACCTGCTTTATGTCATCTACTTTTTCCAGTATTTGAAAGATTGCTACTGTCCTGCCCATCCCGAAGAGGGCTAATGTCAAAGCATCTATTTTCTATCGAAGGTGCTCGAAAAACTCGTGTATAATCAGATTCTTGGTTAGATGGATGTGAACAGATCTGTGACTCCTTGGCAATTTGGATTTAGCGCTTTTCGCAGTTGTGAAACTGCAGTATTGAAGGTTACTATGGACATCAGGTCTGCCTTGAATGATAATGATTTTGGCATTTTAGTTCTTCTGGACTTCTCTAAGGCTTTCGATAGTGTTGATCATGGCTTTCTATTTCATAAATTAGCAATTAATAACAAATTTATTGCATAGGCTATTTCCGTGGTTAGGGCGTTTATCAGTGCTCATTCCCAGCAGGTTAGGTTGGTGATGAATTTTCAAAAATACTTTGTTTGTGCTTTGCGGTGTTCCGCAGGGCTCTGTGATTTGGGCATTATTATTTACCCTCTTTATTAATCACCTTCTTTGGTGAAAGGCGAAAGGCGAAAAAAGTACATATGTATGCCGACAATGTCTAGATGTATCTAAGCACGCCTATTGGTCTGCTTGAGTATTGCATTGAGCGTCTTTATTCTGATCTATGTCGAACACACAGGTGGTCGATTTTCAATGGACTTCAGTTTAATCCAGCAAAATTACAGTGCATAGCTTTGTACAATAGCGCTTTAAACGTTATTGATATACCTCCGGTGATCCAGGTGGCGAGAAGGGTTATCTACTAATTTGGGAATTTTTCTGACATTATCTAACATGATGTGCAGCTTACTGAATCTATCAGAAAAACTGAGAAAAAAGCTGAGAAGTTGCGAAAAAAACTGAGAAATGAAAAATCATATCTAAATCTCTTTATCTCTTTTATTACTTATCATGTAAACGAAAACATAACTATAATCCAGTACTATATAAATTAAATAACAAAAAGTAACGAGTTAACATTTAGATACAATCTTGCTTACAAAAAAAAAAAAAACAAAATGATAATAAAAAGTACAGCCTTATTTATTTCGTTCAAAATCATACATATTTTTATTTAATAGTTTACATATTTTTAGTTCCTTTCGCGTTAAAGCAATTCATGTTCCTTAGTTTTAAATAATCTTCTGAATAAAGAATTTTACAGAGGGTATCTGTGCCGAGTTTTTTTCTTACTTTCGTTTTATTGATGTTAATTGTTGCGAATACCCTTTCTACATTAGCAGAAGAATGAGGGAGGCATAACATTTCAAAAAAGAATTTAGAAAGTTTAGGAAAAATTAAAGAATCGTCGTGTCTCTTAGAAAGTGACGTCATCGGTTAGATTTTTAAAAGGACTAAAATCAAAGAGTCACAGCTCTCCATTCATCATCTAACTTTTATATATTTGGTACTAAGTTTGGAAAGTTTTTGTACTTTCATTTTGGCCCTTCATGATATTTTCTGGATTAATAATACTTAAACTCCTTAAGATTGGATTACTGATCTTTGAAAAAATTTGTGAAACTAATTCTATATAAAATGCTTAGCAATTTTTATTAAATTCTTCTGTTATTTCTGGTTTATTTATTGTATTTAAAATAGATTGAACACTTGGAGGTAAATAAATGCTGCTTTTAAAAACTTGCGGATTTTTATATCCTATTTCAAATTAGTCTGTATTTTTTACGTGATCAAAGCATATATAGTTGTCCAAAATGAGTCGTAAAAGTCTTTCCATATTACCGTATAGTTTTAATAGTTTTGCGACTCAATTTGATATAATTTATTCAAAGTATTGATATGGTTTAAATTATACGATAGAAATTAAGATACCTTAATGGGATTAGATATAATCGTAATAGTTTTTCTGTTGATTTTATTTTACAAATAGATGTGCAAAATATATTCGTAATGGCTCGATTAAAATTATTAAGCGGTTAACAACTAATTATAAAACTAATTATCATGTTACACAAGTACCAACACTGAGTGTGGTGAGAATATGAGACGACCACGAACATTTTAAACTTTTCTGTTGAGTAACAGGGATGTATTCAGGGTGTTCAATAATTGGTTCATTCATTTGCACTTTTAGTAAAAGCTTTAAAGGACAACATAAGAAAATCTGAAAAACAAAGAAAATTTAATCTGAAAACAGAGCATTTCAGGCTAAAAACTAAAAAAAACTGAGAATTTCACGGTAAAAACTGAGTTCCAGATAAAAAAACTGAGTTTTTCAGCAAAAACTGAGTAGTTGGCAACGGTGTGCAGCTACAGCGTTAGTATAATTCTCAGTAAAGTTTATGCGGGGTTGAGAAGGTTATGGCTCTCGGCGAGTATTCTGGGTATAAATATGAGGTTGAAAATAGTAATTACACTAATTATGCCCTATTTTCCATTTGGAAGGCATATTTTTCCTACCTTGGATAGTGAGTGTAGGCGTAGAATGGTAGTGGCTTTCAATGATTACGTACAATTTGTTTATGGCCTACGAAAATTTGAACATGTTTCCCAGTTTATTTACACGTGACTTGGTTGTTTAGAATATTAAAGACCAATCAACCAGAAGATGTTAGTGAATTTGTCCAGTGCTCTTCTTCATCACGTACCTACACATAATATTGTAATACCGCAATTCAGTAAATTAGTTATGGAACGTTTTTTCCCCATTCAGGCTGCCAGTCTTTGGAATTATTTACCCATTAGCGTTCAGAGGTCCCAAACTGTCAATGTATTTAAGACTCGCATTAAAGCTCACATTTAACAACAATTTCCTCCCATTATTCCGTAAATATATTGCAATTATAAAATTATTGTTGTTAGCTACTTTTGATTTATTTGAATTTTGTGTTTTTTAGTTTCTTGTTTTTAGTGTTTAAATGTTGACTAATTCATTGATTTCTATGGTTTTTCCTATCTCTCTTTTGTGGTTTAATATAATTTTGATTTCGTACTTTATTATGGTTGTACTAGTAAAAAATTGTAATCTTATGTACATATGCTACAGCTAAATATATTAATAATATTATTATTAAATATTCAAGAGATTTTTTGTCTCTTTTGGTTTAAGATGCCAAGTTGAATCCTCGTCTAATTCTCACGCAAAAGGCATAGATAAGCACGGATCTTACTATCAAGGTGTATATTCAGTGCACCATCTTCGGTCTACTGTTGTTCAATTTTCTAAAAACTAAATTGATGATTGTGTTGCGAATAATAAAACTTCTATCAAATTCTTTGTACAATTAAATCTTTCCATTGATCTCAAAAGCCATCCAATTTTTTCCATGTACACCTAAAAATCAATCTCCTCTGCTATTTCTTTTAACCCCTAAACAGAGCAGTGGTCAACAATCAAATTGAAAACATCATAAAATGGATTTTCGAGAAGGCAAAAAAAAAGGTCAAATTGGAACTTATCCTCGGGGCTAATATGAACACCTTAAGAATATACAGAATTTGTCTCCATTATCCTCTAAAGAAGTTGTTTTTCTTTAATCCCTCCAACAGAAAAGAAAGGGAAGATTATGTAGTACATGTTCCTTTCTTATCTTTTAACTGTGAATCATTTATTTCGGTTGACTCTTTGCAATAGTCCTCTTATTTACAAAGCTCATTTTATGAGGATAATGGTTTCATCATGTTGATGCGAAGCTTCAATTTCGCCAAAGAAGGAAAATATTTCACTCTCTCTTTTTATACCGCTACAGTACAGGGTGACTTTATGTTGAGGGCATTTTGTTTTATTTATTTTAATTTAGATGAAATGAATCCATCAGAAGTGTCAAGAAGATTGAGTAAGGATCTAGAATTCTCGGTAACTCATGTAAAATTTATCAGACTCGAAAAGTAAGTAAAAAAAAAAATTGTGTTTAACTTTTATCCGTCGTCCTTTGGGTCTTTTTAGATTAAAATTGATTTTTACTTTTATAAAAAAAAAAAAAACATGAGGTACAGAAGAGATGCGTAATTTTGTAAATTTTATAAAAACCCGAACTATTCAGTTCGTATTTTAATAAAATTTACAAAATTACGCATCTCTTTGGAAGAGAATATTAAATACAATTTCTCATACAGTCTAGAAATTAATTTCAAATACAAAAATTTTCAATATTATCCCCTCTCCAAAACAAAATGCAACAATAATTCGTATCAGTTGAGTGGGTATTTCCAATAAAGAGTTGTAAAATTTTATGATAAAGCTTCAATTGACAGAATTTCACATAAAAACCAATTTCTGTTTCCAGTAAATTTAATTTTGTATGCAGGCGAGAGAAAAAAAAAAGGAACAAGGAAGAGAGAAAAAGCTTTCCATACTTAAAAGATATCGACCTAGAGTATGTGGTTTCCTCTAGTTACTTCCGGACCCTTCTTTTGAGACTAGAAACGAATAAAACAAGAGGAAAGTAAAATGTACGTATATAGAATCCTGGCACGCATGTTAGCACTCGGCATATTTTCCATTCAAATGGTACAAGTATATGTAGATACTACCGCAGAAGTTTATTATCCGCAACAACCTTTAAAAGTGCTAGAGCTTAAAGGATTTTTTTTTCCTGTGGCAAAGGGGAGCACATCCACTTACAATTTGGTATAGCTTGTCTTTTCCGCATTTATATTTTGCTGGACAATCAGGAATTTCGAAGCCCTCCAGTATGTATTTATGGAAATTGTAGAAATATGTAAATATATGTATTATAGAAGGAAGTGTATATGTATGTATAGGGAAGGGTTACAGCAATAGTAGAACTTTTCCTAAATGGATAGATCCATGTAGATATTAGGAGAGTTCTATTTTAGGGATTGTTTTAATGCGTATACTATATGGGCCTGTATAGACAAATAAATGTTATAAGTAGAAAACTATGAGTGACTTCCTAAAGGGGAATGACCATTTTAGGGCCTACATAAGCAGACATGAGAGATGTATTAAACGATGCATTATGATACTCTGAACATGTTTTATTAACAATGTTTATTTCAATTAAGCAGTGGTAAGCATGGAGGTGGGGTCAGAGCTTGGTCTAGTCCATTTTGGAAAATCTAGTACAGAGTCGAGCTCCTTAGGTCTTGAGAAGAAGTTTGAGTACCCACACTCCTATACTCGGAGGCTTAAATATCGATCCCAATGCTCACTTTTTTAGTATTTCCTCTTTTTTAAATCGAACTGAGGTACTAGATTTTTCGCACCTTAGATCCGCTATAACTCAGTAGGATTATGTCTGATCGAGAAACACGTTTCACTGTTCTCCTCAGCTAATGACCAGCTACATTTCGTAGAAGAAAAAAGTTTGTCTCTGCATACTTTTAGAGTAGGAGGCAGGAACCCTTGGTTGGGGCGGGGGGGGGGGGGTGGTTGCAATATCACATGTTGCATATCAAATTAAAAAGTGTCGCCTAGTACTATCGCGTGGTGTACCTTTTTCCCGATTCAGAAACCTCTCTCGGGACGCTTTTGCCGCCGGAAACTCGTTCTCATGCAGTTGGGTTATATACACCCCAGTTACTACATTTCGTAAATATTTTTGCAGTTCTTTCTGCCATGTACATTAGTGCTTTGTTGCGAATATTTTTCTGGTAAGAGGCACTTTTTGCGACGCAACCAATTCTGCGTAATCAGGAGAAGTAGAAAAGCTCACCTTTTCACTAAAGAAAGTCGCTTAAGTTACATCTGATCACCAAAGCTGTAGGCATATTCCTAATAAATATATGTACAAACAATAATTGTTGGAAATCCCCTAGCTCAGGTTTTTCTCCACAGACTGAAGTTCGACGGCTAAGCTTCTAATTGAAGTATAGAAACACGTCCTTATTTTAATATTGAATCCTAGAAAGTCTGTCAGTATATTGCAGGACATCGGAGATGTAGCATAAAATAAGGAAAGTAGTAATATTTGAACTACCACCCAGATATATGTTGAAACTAATATCTTGCAGTCAATGGGATAATATCAAAATATGTTCGAAACTGTATTCTTTTCTTTTGACAGAATTCGGAATATGCTGCTTAGAGGACCGATTGAAGAAAATTGAAAATAAAAAAATGTACCATTTGAGACCCTTCTAATTTCTTTCAATTGGTTGCAAATATTGGACACAGATTCAGGTAAGCTCAGCTTTGTGAATCATCCAAGTCCAAGTCACCCCCCCCCCCATGAGAAGGTCAGTACACTCTTTGAAAATATATTGGATTTTAACATTTAACAATGAAAGTGTGCCGTATGATCAATATTGATGAAAGGTGCCTCATATGAGGTAGTTCGATGAAGTTTGAATGGATTTTCAGATGGTATAGTTTCCTGATTAGCTAAAAGATGCTCCAGACATACTATATAATGAGATAAGAGCTATATAATACTTTTATTTTCATAAAGCAGTCATTAAACCATCATCGATTGGGTCCAAACTAAGATTATAAAATTCGTTATGTCCACCATTGCAGAAATTTTAGATATTAATGACATCTCCACTCCATAGGTATTTCTGCAATTTCATCGTTATGCTCCACGTTAAAAACCAGAGGAAATAATACACGAAAAAGTAGACTTAAAATTATCTGAAAAGAAAAATCAAGAAAATATGGAAAGAACTTGCCAAAGTTTTTGATCGACTATCTTCATACTCCTAATTGTAATAGTTCAAAATCAGCCCGTTTATTAAAAGAATTCTGATCAGACCTCACCATTCAACTGCAACCACAGAAAATATGAATCCAACAAAACTGATAGTTAACCTAAGAAAAGGTCTACAAATTTTCTTGGAAGTAAGATAAATAACTTAAGAATCTGTTGTTTAGATACTAGAAAATTTGACGACACCTCTTTTGAATCCATAATGGAAGCAGCTACCAAAAGGGTCCGGCTCTAACTTGGTCAACTGGAATAAAGGAAAGAGTATACAAAAGTAGCGACCACCAAAGTATGCTCTCAAGGAGATGTTCTCTTCACTCTGTCTAGTTGTCGATTATCTCTTTAAAAGTGGTGACTAAAAGTTAGGAATATGCAGGTGATCTGATCAAGGACCAACATAATCAAACAATCTTCAATATAATGTAAAATGTGCTAAAATAGTCTACAACTGGTTCCAGAGGATGCTTGTCCGTCCTCGAGTTAATTCCAGTAACCTCATTCCACCATAACACACATCTGCTGATCTCAAGTGTGACCACATCCCATTTTTAACACCTTAAATTTTGAACAGGCTTCTTAACCACCTTTTAAGACTATTATAAATGCATGTGAAATTGTTGAAGGTTTTTATCACAGATCCAATCTTTTGTGCCAATACAATGAGTCCCGACTTGTGTTTGATCTTGTGTTTGAAACTTCTTGTGTTTGAAACTACTTTATACAGAAGCGAAATGTATCCAAATATCGTGTACTCACCTATATTTGAAATAAAATGTAAAACAATAACTATAATTATATATCAATACTAAAAAAGTGACAAACCAAAATTCAAGTATTTTATTTAAAACGTATATATGGAAGCCATTTTGATTTGAATTTAATTGATTTCGGTAGTTGTGAATTATTAATCTTTTAAAAATACATGATAAAATCCAATAACAACTAGTACGCACAGAGCGACATCTATTAGAAGTCCCAGCATTTTAAAAAATATGTTGTATTTAGTAGGTACTAAACATAATAATGAATTTAAACCCGTAATAAATTTCTAGATTGTTTGCTGTGACAACAATTTTGTACAATTTTTGACATTTTGACAAAATTACAAACTATAGGATTACTTGATTTGACTTGCTTAAATACTTAGGGTCAAATTACATTATCGTTTGGATTGTGGCTAACAGTTGAAGCCCAAATTGCCACATCATCACCTTGAAGGCGATTAGCTCCGGCCCAGGATATGGAAATTTAGAACTCGTATTTCATTCTAGGTATGATAAAGGATTTGTACGGCAGCTCGACGATTTGAGTTATTTTTTATATCTTTTATGAAATCAAAAATTTCCATAAACTAGCAAACAAAATTTAAGTAAATTTCCATACCGAAAGCGATGTCATCCGTATCCAAAATTTAAGTTGTCTACGGTATACAGAAGATGAGGAGGTATGCTAAATACAGACGTGATGTAATTGCACATTTCGTTGTGTTGATTCTGAACTTTTGTCATACTTTAGGCATGTATTAGCAAGAATTTTTAATGGTCATGATTCAGGATTTTCTTTTACGGTGGTACCCTTCCTGCAAACTTATTGGGTCATACCAAAGCGAACGAGTACAAAGGGTGTTTGTGGGGATACCCGTTCTTAGTGGAGTGCCTCAAGGGTCTGTTCTCGGCCCATTATTATTTTCCATTTTTATTAACAACCTTCCACTTATCCTGCGTAACTGTAATTCTCATATGTATGCAGATGGCATTCGACTCTACATATCTACACATTTAGGGCTTATAGAGAATGCTGTGTACAGAATGAATAAGGATCTTGCAAGAGTCTTCAAATGGACTGTTGATAATTCGCTCCACTTAAACGCTGCCGGAAAAATGACAAGAGGGTTTACTGCCTATTTTGCGTCAGTCCAAATAATTTAACTGGATTTTTACTTAATCGTAAGTAGTGTGAAATAAGTGTGTAATATTCTTTTGTGAACGATATTTTATGTAATCGAGACACCGGAGTCTTAAATAACCGTAATGAAGTGCACTGTGCTATGCTGCAGAAACAAACGGCGTTATTGTCGTGAAAAAGCATTCTTCAAGTAACTTTAATAGCTTTACTAATTAATAATAGTGTTTCTAACAAAATAAAAGTTAAATATTTATAAAAATAAACAGCCATGGCAAAAAATTTAACATTTTACCAATGCCGATTTGTTTGTTTACACATGAATTATGCCAGTCATACAAAGGCAACACCAAGAAATATTATCTGAAAATAAGGGGGAGCTAAAAATTTGTTTATTTTACATAGCAATTTGGATTATAAAAACTGTTCCCCTTCAGAATATCAGGATTTCATTACTGCCATGACGAAACGAATACAAGCACGCACACTAATACATTTCGCCGAATGGCTTACGTTTTCACCCTCTATGCCGTTTCCTTATTAGTTAATTATTCAATGATCTAGGTCTACTCGTTTAAGTCGATGCATATTTCATGAACAAACTAAACAGAAGAGGATCAAAAATTGATCCCTGAGGCACGCAAATCATTACATTTATAATCCAGAAAGGACAATGTTAGCGATCTTAACCCACTGATAATGTTGAGTTAAAATGCTACTACAAAGCGAGTTTGATAGTGGGAAAACTAAAGTAAAGAAGTTCAACAAATTTTGGCAATTAGTTCGAAGTGATCCATGGTATCAAAAGTTTTAGTGACATTCGAAATAATATGAGATGATCAGTATTCTTATAGCTGCGACTGGCTAGAGGATCAGATAAGGTTATTGATGCTCCGAAGTTGGTTGAATTATTGTTCCCCTTTGTTTCTAATGTTAGATAAATTAATCTGGTAGTATGCTAGTCATACAGCTGTTCAAAATTACTATAGTTTGGTGAATTCTGCTTAATGGTAACGTATATAGCTTAGCTTCTCATATCATAAAAGCGAGATTATATACTTAGATTGGACTATCCCTTGCAGAATAAGATATGCATCAGACGAGGAATCTCTGTCATTCCACAATTGTATTTCCTCTTTCCTCTAAGCAGTTAAAAATTGTCATACTAATAGATTCACAACATGCCTTTATACCCACCTTGTTGGACAAAGTTGCTTAAGCTTCGTACTTTCCTGATCAAATGACAACTGTTCTATATTTGACTTTAAGACTAGTTGACACTTCGAAGGGTGAAAAATATTACAAACATTTCCATAAGGTAGTAAACGCCTTTCTGATGAAAGATATCTTTATGGCAATTAAAATGGTTAGGTTTAAGCCATGTGATACACAGTGCATATAAATATCAATGGGGTACTTTTCGCTGATGTATGCTGGAGCGATTTTAAATTTTCCGCTTATAGACCTTGGCCTCACAGATACTACGTATCGATATTGCACTCCTTCAATTCTGATCCTTGATAAAACAGAGTCCGTCAATTTGTTTCCAGTTGATAATTCTATATGCATAAATTGTAAATAGCGTTCGCAAATCTTATGCTGCCCTGATCTTAGGGTTATAACATATCGAATATAAAGAGAAAAATGGATTGGGCACCCACGCAGAAATTAAGTTATTTTGATTTTTTCATATAAATATCAGTTGTATTTTTTCCTTTCTGCTTTTATTGATCATCCCGGAAGTGGAGGTAACTATAAATACCAAAAGAAGAATAGTTTAACAATTTTGAGAGAAACTGAAGTGTTTTTTGAGGAAACTCTTCTAAAAGTGCAACCTTTGTGAAAAATTCGGTAAATAAGTAATACCCATTTTCGTTATAGGAATAAAAAATAATTAAAGTATTAAAATAATATTTTACATTAACTTTTATTTACAATTATATAGATTAGAAGTTTTGTTAAGATTAGTTTCATTTATGAAATATAATTAATCTTCCAGGAATATATGATAGAATCCAGCAGCAACTAGTACGCATACAGCAACACGTTGCAAGAGTCTCAACATTTTAAATAATTTTAATTTTAATATAAAACATTAAAAAATTAGAACTAAAAATTTAAATTTTATTGACATCTGACAAAATTGTGTAACGAAGATTACTCGATTTGATTTAATTCACTGACATACAAATAAGAAAATATAGGGAAAAAACTGGGAAAAACATAATAAAAATAAGCCGCTTTTGTGAAATTTTTGCTTTTATTGGCTACTCGAGAAAAAACCGCTAATAAGAATTTTTATTCATTTTGATTTTCTTATGTTTTTTCAAGCAAGGGTGTGAAGGATTAATTCTGAAAGAACTAGTAAACATTTACTGAATTAGAAAGGGTTTTGTTTTTTTTTTTTAGTTTTATAATTTAACTATTGTCGTTTTCGTTTGAACTTTTATTAGTCTGGAAATAGATTCGATCCCGTTCAAACATAAGCTTTTAGAATAGCTCCAATATTTGTTAACTTGTGTTTGAGTAGAAACGTCAAAATCAATTGATAATTTTGAAGAGCAACACGGGATGATTTTCCATGAAATAAAATTTAAATTAAAAAATCATCTAATTTCATTATGAATACTTTACCGAGTTTGTCAAAATATGATATTTTAAAAGATGTAGATATGTAGGTGTATCTATATTAAACGCGAGAAAATATTCAGTTCCAAACTAAGGTGAACTAGTTCGGATCCAGATAGGACCTATGGCGTCATTTTTGGTTCAAATGAACATTTACTTACATAGCACTGTTACTGCATTGCTGAACTTAGTTGAGGATATTAGGAGTAATATTGAAGGAAATCAGGCTTCAGTTTTCTGCCTACTCGATTGTACCAAGGACTTTGATTCAGTAAATTTCAACATTTTATGCAATAAACTGAAATTACAATATAATCTCTTGAGCTTGTCGACTAAACTTTTATGTTCCTATCTCTGATACGAAATAGATTGTAGCGAGTGAAAAGGACTGTAAAATAGTAAAACTGTATTCTCCGGTGTCCCACAGGGGTCCATCTTGGGTCCATTGTTGTTTTGTTTAATGCACTCAATGCACTCTCAAATTATATGTTAATGTTGTCCAAATGGGCCTGTCCCCGATCTTAACAAATTTGCATAATAGTATAAACGCAATTATGAACTGTCTTCCGCTGAATATATCAAAATCGCAAGCTATTGTTATTTGTAAAAATCAGGTTGATACGTCCCAACAACACTGTGTTAACGTTAATTGAATACCGATCCCTTTTGCTGAGTCAGTTCGCAACTTTGGTATAATTTTTGATACTACACTAAACTGGGGGTCTTTTGATTTTTTGTCGTACTTTAATGTCAAAATATACGCCTAAATGAAATAAATTTTTCTACTGATTTTTTCGTGTTTTATTCAGTTCAGCAAGCCTTCCATTAGGTAGAATAGATTGAAACTGACCTTTCACATTAGAAATTCAAAATATTATTCCAAATTTAAGTACCTGGGGAGTGATTCTGATCTGTTTGTCGTAGCTTAGGCGTATTTTTTTGTCACATATTTTGACATTTCACCTCAAATATGTCGTACTTTTATATTCACCATATTCATCTTGATTTATCAATCACAAAATAAACTAAAATGAATTTGAAATGAATTAATGTCAGAATACATGCCTGAAAGTACGACAAATTAGTTAACTGCTCCCGAGGTTGTGACAAAAATTGTATACTATGGTAAATGGATTTTCTACACCAACTTAAAAACAATAAAAGTGCTTAAGTTCGAAATAATATTTTGAATTTGTCATGTGAGGTGTGTTTTTCAGTTCATTCTACGTACTGCAAGGCTTGCTGCGCTGAATAAAAACACGAAAAATCAGTAGAAAAGTTCATTTCATTTAGGCGTATATTTTGACATTAAACTATGACAAAAGATCAGAATCACCCCCCTTGGAGTAAACAGAATGATTCACAAATAGAGAAAATACATATATGGTAAGTTGGTCTATGGCGTCATGTATCCTATACCCCCAGAGAATTAAGAACTGTGTTGGTAAAAGTCTTTTTGCTACCAACCAGAACCTATGGCTGTTATGCTCTCGAGGATTTAAGTGGCAGATGTCGCGATAAAATAAATATTGCATATAATTCGTGTGCTACATATATTTAAGGCATTCCTCGACGTGATCATACGTCTAAGTCTTGCAAAGCTAGTTTAGGTTGTACGCTGAATAATTACATAAAATTTAAATTATATTTCATGATATTTCGCATAGTTAAGCGTGTGTGTCCTAATTATCTACATAGAAATGTAAATTTCCTTGCATCCGCTTGCACAAAACTGGTTGAGGTTCCCTTTAAGCAGTCGCTCTTTTTTCGTCTATCGTGTTCAACTGTGGAATAATCTGGCCATTGATATAAGATCAACTCAGTCCCCTAATAGCTTCAAGAGATTATCAGTTCAACATTTTTTTAATATGTAGGTAAATATTATTTTAATTATTATATTTTTCATATTTACAATTATTATTATTTTGTATTATCTTTTTCTTTTTATTTTACTTTTCCTTAATTTAGTATTTTTCGATCTGTTTTTTTTTCTTTTTATTGTTTTACATTATTTTGTTTCTTTTTTATTCTAATAAGTAATTTTCACCACGTAAATAATCATAGTTTGTGTTGTATCTTTAATTAGGAGTATACCCAAATTAATGAGCATTTTCCTCACTTGTGTTTGCAAGTGAAATAAATTTAACACTTTAGCAGTACTTGGGGCGGATCCGGATCGAAACTGAGGGGCAAATGAAAGCAACATAGATTAGACCAAATTTTATCGATTGTAGTTGACGATAAGGAAGTCAAATCATAATTTTCAATAGTAATTAAATACTTTAATTAAATTTTTAATTTTAATTAAATACTTTACGCAGGATTTACATTATTCAAACAACAAGAATGAGTGAAATTTCTATCAGGAACAGTTTTCTTTCCAATATAATTTTACTGACAAAAATGTGAAAAAAAAAATGACTAATTTCACTTGTTGTCAATATGTTTGAGCAATGTAAATCCAGCGTATACTATACATTAGACAGACTTTGTGACTTAATTTAAAATTCAATAATTTCAAGGAAATGAAGAGGTGACAGACTGTGGATGAAAATTATTTCATTTGGAATGTCATTTGACAGCTCGTCAATGTGAGTAAACATTATGGCAGAGTTTAATAATTTAATTAAATGCTATCAAGAAAATTTGCGATTATTTACTGTAGTTGCAAAACATTTAGTAGAGGACAATTTTTGTTGTTAAACGAGACCAAACAGAGAAAAAAGCGGGAAAAAAATTCTTTCATGATCACCTGATTGCTGTCATTGCTAACTTTATTGGAAAAACTTTCCACTTTCAAATGAATTCAGTTCATTTTAATGACGGTAGGTGGCACTTTTACTTCATTTTCACTAATTGGGGTAAAATTAGCTACATTTGAAAACTAAACGAAATGTTGCAAATGGATCCTCGATGGACCTCATTTGTGTAACACACTGCACATTTGACTCCATTTAATTAAAAATTAAATCATTATGGAAACCAGTCTGTCTAAGGTACAGAAATTAATTACAGATAAATACAAATATCCAAGATTCCAACCCAATTTACAAGAAGTGATGCCATAAATCCAATTAACGGACAAAAAACCAAATTTAGTATTTGAATTTGTATTAACCCAGATGTTGACGCTTTTTTGAGGGATTGTGAATGCAAATCGTTTGCAAGAAGTTTTATGGGAAAACGGGGTAGCCGCCATCTTATTTGAGAAAGGATTGTGCAACATTTTGATTTTTAATATCTCGGTTCTCTTTTGCACTACATGCAATTTTTAAAAACGTGTTTTTAGATCTCAAAGCGCTCTACAGTTTTTCTTTTTTCGTAGGGCCAATATATTTCACACTATAATGTTGGGAATGAAATAAAAATAATTTGGAGGCTAATCTATTAAATTTTTTCGTTTTTGGTTAATTTTACAACAGAAAATAAATATAATTATTTTGAAAATTGTAAAGTATGAAAAACTTACATTTTCATGTCATACACCAAACTACATTTTTCATATCTTTTCTGACTGGACTATAGATAAAGTTCATTCAAAAGCCATACGTATTGTGAAAATAATGCGTGAAAAAATATCCCAATATACCATGACTAATAAAGAAATATTGCGATATTTTGGCCATATCTATCAGCTTAGAACGTTTCTTCTCTATGATTAGAAATATTGGAAATGAGTCCGAAAATTATCTGTCCATTGCCAGAAATTGTTGATATTAGCAGCGCTTTTTTTTCCTGATTCGGATCAAAGAAGATTATCGATTGAGGTGAGTATCAAAAACTGACATAAATGTACATAGTTTTGTAAATTGATAAAAAATCATCATGCTTTTGTAGGATAGAAAGCTCAAAACTTGAACAAAATTTTAATCGGGCTCTATTTTAAAGTTATATGGATTTCATGGAAATTTGATAATTTGACTCATATGAAAAATCATGGTTATATAGGTTGTTTTTGTGTTTTTTTAACCAAATCAATATGAAATTTCCAATGCCATGTAAGTCTATATAATCTTTTGAGATATAAAAATTTTAAGAGTAAACGTTATTCCAGTATTTCAGCTTATTCTTGAAAACGAAATCCGGGAATATTTTATACATTGGTTAAGTAATAAACATAACATTCATTTTTACAGTATAACAGAATATCGACTTGATTTTCCTGAGTTACATATGAATACGACAGATCAAAATAGCTAAGAAAGTAGATTCGCGATTATGGCATGACGGCGACAAATAAATTCGAAATAAGCTAAATCAATAATGGTTCATTTGCTTCTTTTTTGCTCCTGACTGTACCTTTTTGTCATCAATATCATATTTCATCACATCTCTGTTCTAAAGTGATATTCTCTTATCCATCCAACTTGAAATTCCCTTCAAGAATTTACATTTTCCAACCGGCCGGCTTGAATACATATATTTGCCTGCCCACAACCGAAATGCTTCCTAATCGACCTACTGATATGAAATTGATGACAGTACAAATAAAAACCACCTCGAATTGAAACAAATACATCGTTGATCTATTATAAGAAAAACTATTCATATGAATGAAATTAACTCCAATACATGCTACCAGTATAACAGTGTTTGTAGGTCGCATAGAAGCATTTTTTTAATTGCATGTCTTAGGCCTGGAACAATTTCTTATTGAGCGTAGCTACACTATAAATGGCGAACGAGCAACAGAGATATGTGACGTCATAAGTATATCCCAGACGTGTTCGAATGCCATACATTTTGTTGGATGTTATTCGATTATTGATGGAAGCAAAAATAAAACCACCTCCTCCAGTCAGTGTTGTCGGCTGTGATATCATAGACAGAGCCCAGATGTGTTCAAATGCTATTCTTTACGTTGCATGTTGTTCGATTATTTGTTCGTTTTATTTAGGTGGATTTTATTATTGCTTGTCTTTGATAGGACGAATAAAAAGCCTTTAGGGAAAATATTATTTAATGAAAATATTTTGAAGAAAACTATTGTTGTAATTTTTTTTGTTGCTTTAATTAAATAGGAAATAGGAAAACCTTCCAAAAAAACCACGCCACTGATTTATAAACATATAGTAAGTTCTAGGCTAGTAGTTTTACGAAAAATGTCCCTGGTAGGACGTTGGTTGATTGAAAAGTAGACATAAATTGACAAGACAACAACTCGAATCATATTTATTTATAATATTATCACAAAAAGCAAAATTAAACTGTTTACATACATTTACAAGTATTAAATATTATTAAAGTTTTTAAACACACACACACACACACACAAACGATAAAATTCAAATTCAAATAATTAACAAAATCAATTAAAAATTGCCTTCAACCATATAAAAAATGTTGATAAAATTTCTAAAATAAAAATAACTATACTAAAAAATACGAGTATTAAATAAATGTAAAAAACTCCAGCCAAAGTGTTTAAATCTAATGGGTATGTATTGGCCGAATTAATGTCAGGTTTTCTTATTAACGTTTTTGTCCATTTATTTATAATACCTGCCTCTACATATCGAGAAATTTGTTTATTCATTGTACCCAGAAGAAATGATTTATTACGAAAATATAAGCAATTTCCAACATTTCCTAAATTTTCCGGTAATTTAAAAAAACTTGTCTCATCTTGATAATTCGAAAGTGGATATAACATTTCCAATATAATTACGGCAATTTTATTTCGATAATCTTGAAATATTTTCATAAATTCGTCAGATTGAGATGGTAAAAATTTTAATGGTAATTTTAAAATTTCCGATGAATTGACAACACTGTATAGTAAAGGGGCAACATAAAAAGTGAAATTGTATTTTTCTAAATCATTTAAAGTTTTAAGATGATTTCTACCTTTGATGTTGATTAGAAAAGAATAATATGCAGTCTGATAGGCAATCCGTAGTATAAATGTAAGTAAAATCCAAAGAACTAAAAGATAACGAGCAAAATTTCTTTTTGGTAGAATTCGTAATGATTGTTCAAATATTAATCTCCAAAAGTTAAACAATGGACTTCTGTTCGATACACCGAATACGAAATTTTTAAGATTTTCATTTTTAGTTTTTTTAATTGCAATGATCGTAATAAAACCCGCTAAAATACATCCTACAATACAAAACCAAAGTGCCGGATGAAAAGACCTTATAAGTCTTTGAATAGGTGTTAACTGTATTCCGGTAGGGATTATAACAATTGCTTTATAGAATCCATAATATATTGTAGATTCCATACATTGATCTCTGCGTTGAGATCGTAAAAAACCACCCACAGCAAAATCAGCTGGTCCATTTTTAACCTGAAAGAAAAAAACATGTTTTTTTTTTTATATTTTACATACTGAAAACGATAGATTTTCACCTGACTCAAATAATCCAGTCCATTATTATGGCAACTAAGGTTGGTATTATTTTTGATTGATGGTAAAATTTTTATGGTGAAATTCAATTTTTCGGCAAGATTTCTAATAAATTCAGCTTCTATTCCGGTAATTTTGTAAGCTCCTTTACGGGTCTCTTTCAGAGTAATAAATGGTCTTGCATTATAGACCGCCACTTTAATAGGACATTTGAAGAAATTCTTTTCTTTATTGGGAAATAAAATTTGCGTCTGTTCTTTTATTTTGAATTCATTGAAAGTACGGAGTAATATTATCTTTGGTGTGTTACAATGGAATTCTCCGAATGGTAAATAAGTGTACAATTTTAATGATTTTTCATCATTTTGTACAAGTAAGTCTACATTTATAATACTTTCTTTCCAGAAATTATCAAAAATATTTTCCATCTTCGAATAAGTAATTTCAATTGGAGATTTGCCTGTGTATACTAAAAGTTGAAAATATCTCCGGTTAGTAGACGTAAATCGGGCGTAACTATATATAAAAAAAAAAAAAAAAAAATTTAGAATTGAACTACCAAAATATTTATGGATATTCACCTTAAATGATTTAATCTTTCACCTAAAAATATATAAAGCACCCAATTCACATCCAATTTCATTTCAATACTTTTTGTTTGTATGTAAAATGAAACTTTTAAACTCGAACGAGAAATCACCGATTCCAGAAGATCGTTTTGATATCGTTCACCTTCGAAAGTTGTAGATTTCATAAAGAATAGTACACTTCCAGAAGATCCGAGATATTTGGACGTACTGATACTGAAATTTTCAATTATATCCAGAATTGCATTTGAAAATAAAAAATTATCGATTGAATCATTTTTCACAATATTTAGATTACAAAAACTCTGATTTAGAAGTAACCACACGAGAAATATTATACAATAGAATTTTGCCATCGTCATTCTGATGTAAAAAAAAAAAAGTCTTTTATTTGTTTTTAACTTTGTTAGGTGTATGTTGACACAGGAGAGTGTAAAATCAAAACTGAATTTTTAAATAAACACTGTGCATGGTGTACACAATGACTTCTATATCCCATAGACCATAAATTGTTGGATATTAAAGGGTATATGTACATATATATAAAGATTATTATCAGGACAAAATGCTTTTAGGTCTATAATTTTTTCAACTTAACTTGTATATTGATTTGAAAGAGTAGAGTGAATAAATCGATATACATATATGTAAAAACTGTCACATGTCTTTTAGTATTTTTAGAAAATCTAGAATTTATTTATATCGGAGAAAAAAATCATTGCATGTTTTAATATCTATGTGTATAAACTATACATTAAGGCCAGGGGAAGAACGAGATTACAGTATTTTACGTGCAAATAGAGTACCCAAGGTGGAGAAAAAAAAAATCCAATAATTCTTGTGAATTAAAGTTTATAGTTAATATGGAAACGGTATGCATTGAGATCAACACTTTTGCAGTTATTTAATATGTATGACGTACAAAAAAAAAAAAAAAAACTGCTCATTAGGAAAAGTATTTTTAATGGAACGTCAGAATTAATACATAACATATTTTTGTATAATTATTTTTATTCGAAAAAAAAATCTGAATTTTCATTCGTAAGATTTCGAAATTTCGAAAATTTTATTTGCCAGATTTCAAAAATAAAATTTTTCTTACGTGCAAAACGCATGTAAATTTTATGAATTTAAATGAAATTTGGATATGGAATAGATAGAAAGTATATAGTAAAGAAAAAGTTTTTATTTCGAAATTCAAATTCGAAAATATTCTTGATCGTCTTTCAAAGAATTATACTCTTAACCCTTATGTGACCACGAAGGTACCCGGGTAACTTTTCGAATTTTTTTTTACATTTTCTCTGCGATAATGTAATTTTTGAAGGTTATTGTTCTAGGTAATCTAAAAGGTATGTTTTCTAAATATGTTTACCAAACATGAGCTTAAATAAGATATCTGCAATATGATATCTTAGGGCCTAAATATTTCTATATGCTCACCGACTACGAGTGGAACCTGGGTAACTCGTATTTTTTATATAAAAATTTAGATAGATTAAAGTTAAAAGCGAATGTATTGGAATAAAATTAATTCAAATAAAATTACCAAAACACTTCAAATATGTACATATATATTAATTTCGGTATGTATGTACATCAGTTTCAAATTTCTGTATATTATTTTATTTACATTTATTACGAATTTTAAATTTTTTATATTCATATATGTGCATAATAAGATGGCTCTTGCAATATGTACATATAAATTTAAAAAAAACAACAATTAGAAATTGCAAATGAAATGTATACTGAAATCAAATTACATTTTAGTTACATCCAAAGCATTTGCTTATTGTTACTGTATGAGCATCACAAATCGGTCGATTGCAAATCACGCAGGATTTTCTGGTCTTACGATTTCTCCTATTAGGTTCTAACAAACAGGCAAAACAGTTGCCAACAATTGGAAGACGTCCAGTGGAATCTCGAACAACAACTGCTCGCTCTGCTGCTGGAATTGAAATCGGTCTGCCCAACAGTGATTCAATTCCCAGTTTGGTAGCAGAATTTCTATAAATAGTAGGGATTTGCTGCTCTAGTAGATATAGCGGGCATTGCTAATTCTCTTCCGTGATCGTTCAGAAATATTCTGCGAGAATCGGTTTTTTTTTTCCAAGCTGAGGATTATTTTCTCTGAAAATAATGAATGCCGCTAAAGCTGCGACGTCGATAATTTTGTAAAAAATGGCGATCGGCCACCTCAATGTTTTTCGTTTTACAGAAAATGACCCAACCATCTTGTCCATATTGTCTACATCGCCTTTGGTACAGTTGTAGTAGGTACTCAATGATTTCAGATTTCTTTTTTGCACTGCATTATCTTCAAGCTCTAACTCACCTTCAGCATCAGCTTCATCTTCAGGTTCCGTATCACTTTCAGCCTCATCCCACTCAATCCTTATGCTTTCATCACACAAAATGTCATCAACATCTGAATATTCATCAGCGTCTCTATTATTATCTCTGTGTCTTCTCGTGAAATTCATCATCGTTCGGTTTTAGCGGAGGTGGAAGCCATTCTTCTTCAGAGCAATCACCATTAGAATTATTATTTGAATCCACATCAGAAATATCAATTTAAATCCTCTAAATACTTATTTTGGTCTTCATAAGACATTTTATCAAAATCAACTTTGGAAATGTTATGAGGCATTTAAATAAATATAAGTTTATGCTAAATATATACTTTTTAAAAATTTTTCACAAGTTTTAAAATTTAAATAGCAATTACCTTTTTCCCAAAATGAAGAATAAAGTATATGTATTACTCCAAAATCTCACTGTAATAATTATTATAACTTGCGACAATACTAAATTATTCGCGTTCGTTGGCCAAATCTCGTATCCACATGAAATACTCAGATTTTTTTAATAAGAAAATTGAAATACGTATAAGGTGCTGTTTTTTGTGTGTATACCGGGAAATGAGTAAAGACAGCATTTCCATTTCCAACATGTTTTTTAAGTTAAAAGACAATTATTGAAAGGTTAATATTTGATATTGTGAATAAATACTAGTTTTACTTATATTATTTATAATTAAAACTTAATATTTAGCTCTTTGCCTTATAGTACAACACACTATATGCAAAACAGTGTATAGAGATACCATTTCTTCAGACAAAATGCATGCAATTTACGTGAGTTACCCGGGTACCATTCGTGGTCACTTAGATAGGTTTTTTCTCGTGGTCACACAAGGGTTAAAGAATGGTAATACAGTGGTGGTCATTGAATAGTCAAGATATTTGACAAACAGATAATAGTAATTTTTCTGCAGAAATCGATTAATCTTTACCAAAGAACACCTATAATTGATCAACTATGATAGTGACTCATGACAATGATATATTTCATTTCATTTTTTTTTCATTTATTCTTTTATAGGTGGCATTGTACAAAAAGATACAAATACATTAATAGGTACATTATCCAATAACTAATATTGTAAACAATTAGACTAATAAGAAATTAATTAATTAATTAATTAATTACAAGCAGGGGTGTATGGGACTACGTAAACTGGCCTGGGAAATTAGAGGAAGCGGCCTAAAGGAAATGGCGCCGCAGGCAAAAATTTTTAGGAGTAATAATAATAACTCTTTTTCATCAATAATAGTGGCCACAAAGTTTAAAAATATTGTTACACCGGTGAAAATTTCGAATAAAAAAAAAATACAGCTACTTATGGAATAACTAATTTTATTCAGGTAAGGACATCAATCAAAGAAAAAATAAACTAACAGAAAATAAACTCAAAAAAATTACTCATTAAAATAAAGATCTAAAACATTAACAACTTTCTTATCAGTGGAGACATTTCAGCGAAAGCATTAATGACATTTTCATTGTCTACTGTACTCAAATTCGCTTTTTCTGTGCTCATGAACATGAAGGCTTCCAAATTTTCATTGGACAATCTATTCCGCAGTCTATTTTTGATAAATTTTAACAAAGAGAAGGAACGCTCACATTCCACTTGAGAAATTGGTAACGTCAGAAGAAACTGGTGTGCTATTGACCTAATGCAGGATAAGCCTCTTGGTATGAATTATATTTAATAATAGTTTTATAGCAACAGGTCGCACAATTTCGGCAGATAATATGATTTTCCTCAGAATCATCCAGATTCGGGAAAGATTCATAAGATTCTTCCAACGTTGATTTTAATATTTCCCAGTTGTTTGCAAGGGTGAAAATCTCTTCTTGCAATTGCTTAGGTATTGCTGAATCATTGAACGGAATAATTTTTTGTGAAAGATTTTCCAGAAAATTGTTTGGGATCCTATTCTTTTTTATGTCTTCAAAGTTTTTAGGATCCAAAAAAGAGAAGTTCATGCACAAATTTGTGTTATTTGTAAAGCGTTGTTTCATAGACTCAATCACTACATCTAACAAAAAATTATATGTTTTAATCCTGAAGCTGTCGAAAGGATCAGTCGGTTTCTCATCTGCTGTGTTTTCGTCATGCATTCTTTTCACGCGTGTTTTTCTGTGTATGGGCAAGGTTTCTTCAATGTTTAGTGTATTGCAGTCTTCGACTAGATCAAGTTGTCTATTTGCCCATTCAACAAATGTGTCCATCATCTTTTTGGTGCTTTCTGCATCTCTCTGAATTTCAATTAGCTGAGTTAATGATGATTCTACCAGACTGTTGCATTTAAGTAAGTCAAGTCCTTTTATCTGCAGATATTTAGATAATGACGAAGTTATTTGAAATATTATTAAAAAAATATGAGCGATCAGGAGATTTTCATATTTTAAGAGGCCATTTTACAAGCTACTGGCTCTTGACCTGACATCGGGATTTATTTTGTGATTCGTTTCGATCATATGTAACGCCTCTAAAACCTTTATATATAAACAGAATTCTGGGTTGCCATAATACCCAAATAGTTTGTTTAAAGCAATTTATTTTGCCCACCAACGTGTTTCACCGATGATTTGAAGCTTTTAACGTCATTGGAAATACAATTCCATATATCCATTCGCTGGTGAGATTCTTTAAAAAATACTGCAACTGAATTTAGCAAAGCAAAGAACGATGCAGATTTAATATGTCCTTTCAAGACATCAGTGAGAACTAAATTCAATATATGATTATAACACCAAATATGATCGTGATTGGGGTTTTAATTTCTCATCTCATCGCAACAAAGCATAAACTACTGGGGATCTAAGTTGTTTAATCATCTTCCGGAATCAATAAAAATATAAAAAATCCTAAAGCTCTTTTAAAATCTGTGAAAAGTATTTTAATTAATAAGTGTTGTTATTCTGTAAATGAATTTTTTAATACTGATTTTGACTTGTGTTGTAATGATATTTATTTGTGTTGTTGTTATTTATATTTATTGTTTGCATATCGTTTTTTATGGCTGTGTTTTTGGGCTATTTTAATATTTTTTTAATTTTATACTGTACCTGACGTTTAAGGTTATGTTTATTACTTAATAAATTTATCTATCTATCTATCTATCTATAAATATTAATTTTGTATAGGTTATAGTTTTGACTTTACCGGCCCAAATCTATTTTTTTTTTCAAAAATTTTATTTTAAAATAAAAGTGTTGGTTTAATACTACCGGCTCAAATTTTATAAATCTCACCGGCTCAAGGAGAAAATTCCCTTTTTCTCCGACACGTTCTCAGACAGTTTCCAAATACATAGTGAGAAACCAAAATTTTGTATGGCAACACCAAGAAGAGGTTACCCGATTTAACCCATTTTTATAAATTTTATTTACAGGTGCTATGAAAATACTACTACTCCTACTACAGCTCACTTCGTGTACTCGCTGTGAGATAGTGTCGAAATACATATATACAAAAAAACCGAAATATTTGTATGGCAACCCTACGAAGGAGTTGCCCGATTTAAACCGGTTTTTGAACATGTATTTGCAATTTTTATGAAAACGTCGTGTACAAAATTCTAGCTTTCCAGGTCGAAGCGTTGTCAGGCAGTTTTTTACGTCTCAACAACAGCGCCATCTATCATGTCCAAAACTACTATCTTTCAAGCCGGAACCAACCAAACACACTACAAAATTTCATTGAAATTGGTTGGGCGGTTTCGGAGATTAGCGTGTACAAACACAGTGACACTGGATTCTTATATATTAAGGTTAAGATAAACGGATTTTTTTACTTTGACGTCTTACAACTTCCGACTTCCGAAGGTCACAGAATGGCTGGACGGAAAGCTGAGACGGCTTGCTATCATCTGAGATGAATCCCACCTTGATAGGAAATAGCAAAGAAGTTACAGGGTACTGTAAAGTGGAAATAGGATTAAGAATCTGAAAAAAACCCCTATCGCCGAAACGACGCATCTTACCGTCCCTTCACGTTATAATTTTTTGCTTGTCTCTATCTCAGCTATAGAACCCTTTAGTTATGTGCATCAATTAAGAAGCACCCTGTATATGAGAAAAATAAGGATATGGTCGGATATACCTGGCAATAAAGCTTAATTCATGAAATTGATTTTGGACTGATCAGCGATTAGAAAAATATCAAGGAGGGAAGAGCTTGTATTGGTAATCTGTATTGGTTCGCTAATAGGTCTATAAAAAATGAGTTTTAGGCTGGAACCATTAAGAAAATTGAAGTTAAAATTCGCCACAGATTATGGCGTCACAAAACTCTGGAAAATTGTGGATAAGATCATTTACAGCATTCAGTATTCAAAGTCAATTCAACGCAAAGCATACAATTAAAGGGCGGGCAAGGTCAGAATTCGTACAATAGCTAGGCGGGTGGAGTGCAGATATGGACAGGCCATGAAATTTTGCACAGAAAACCTTAAAAAATTAAGAAAAAAAAAATAATGGGCTAGTGGGGCCCTCTAGAGGCCAAAAATTTAATTGAAATTTTTTTCTATATGATTTTTGTACAATGGCATCATTTAGTTATGTTAGTATTGATACCCCCTCGTCTTGAAAAACACAATAAAAAACTACCCAAAATCGGAGATAATAAAGTAAAGGAATTGAACAGGTTGCCTGTTCCCACAAAAATGTCTTGAACGACGATGTAGTAGTCTACAATCAAATTGTTACCCAATAAAGTCAATAAAGTTTTTCTGATTTCATTTGAAAATATTAATTAATTTTCTATACCCTTACAAAATGGATCAGTTTACCGGTCAGATTTAATTTAATACATATAAAATACGTAATGACCTAAATAAACAATTAATTTTAGAAAAAAAGAAAAAAAAAACACATCCTTTCCTACTGTTACGGATTAGTAAAATTATTGCACGAAAATCATTTTGGGTTTATCCTGAATTGAGAAGTTTTACAAATCTATTGAGATTTATGGGTAAATTGTCAATACCACCAACAGCCAAACACGATGATGCTGTTGTTGTCTCGATTGCGATTCTTATTCAAATATCCTCCGTAGGGAAAAGGACGAACAAACCAAATTAATGGTCATAAATTTTAATTTGCCAAAAGCTTCTTGGATTACCAAGATACATGCATAAGACACCCCAAAATCCCAGAGGGAGTCGTGGGAGTCTTGTTTTTTTTTCGTCTTCTTTTGCTTATCTTATGAAAGAAGGCATCACACATACTTACATTTCATCCGAGAGAGAATGTTTGTGGCGCCAGGAAAATTATGTTTAGAGATAAATTTCAGTGGGTGTGAAGTAGAAATTATTATTATTATTATTGTATCGAGGATATTTCATATTTCAATTATGGGTCTAGTCCTATCTGAATACAGAATATTCTTATTTTTGGAGTAGATATGAGAGAAAATTAATGAGTCCGTTTTTTTTTTCATCTTAAATGTGAAATTTTAAAAGGATATTCTAAGGAAGGCTCGCATTTATATACATAAGTATGTACAGAGAAATTTATACATATTTACCAGCTTTAAGAAATGTTTGTGATAGAGGGGGTGAACTAGAATGTTTTTCATGAAAATACTCTAAGGGTCTGTTTACTACAACCCTGCGGTGTATGAACTCCAAAGAAAAGTCACAATAAATCCAAAATTAGAATGGAGAAGCTTCTTAAGCTTCAACACATGATTAAAGTGTGTGTTCACATGCAAGAGACCAAACATAAATTGAGATTTATAGCATAACATAGCATTTTCTGGTACGTTTGTAATTTTTGGGTGATCTCTGTGTTCATAATCTTACTGTCTACTCACGGTTTTGAACTTGATGTGAATAGTCTAGAGGTTATAATATACTGTTTTCGCACTCTCTTCTCTTATTTAAACTGAAATCCTTAGGTTTCCCAATTTGGTTATTGAATTGCATCCTATCTTAAGGATCGCAAGCTTAGGATACAGTTTCTCTTTGCTCTGTCTAAAGAAATAACGGCTTACTCTGGTGTTCCACAGGGTGCCCACGTAGGGCCCCTTCTCTTCATTTTATTCGTAAATGATGTTTCCTATGCAGTCTCCGCTTCTGATATACTAATTTACGCAGATGATTTAAAACTGTATAAATATATTGATTCGCATTCTGATTGTCTCAAATTGCAGGAATACCTGGATAGACTTGTTGAATGGTGTACAAAGAGTTATCTCTTTTTGAACATTGATAAATGAAAGCTAACCATTTTCTCTCCTAAGAGAGTTTCTTCGAATGATGTTTATTTTATGAATGGGTTGTTACTTTCGAAAGTTGATAAAATATCTGACTTAGGGGTATTTTTTGACTCTAAGCTCACTTTTAACTTCCACATTGATCACATTGTTAGTAGGGAGAACTCAATGTTGGGTTTTGTAAAGCGTTGAGCAAAGGAACTTGATGATGTCTACATTACTAAAGCTCTTTTTACCACTCTTGTTAGACCCATTGTGGAATATGCCAGTCCTGTCTGGTCTCCTACTTACAAAAATCACTCTGAACGTATTGAGAGCGTGCAAAGGAGATTTTCACTTTTTGCCCTAAGAGGTCTCGAATGAAGGGATAGACTTCATCTTCCTCTTTATAACGAAAGATTAAATTTAATACACATTCCTACTCTAGAAACTCGTAAGACAATATGTGATATAAGCTTTGTTTTTCAACTTGTGTAGGGTGACATCGACATGCCTTTGATGCTTGAGAAAATTATTTTCAATTGTCGACCTAATAATTTTATTAATTTCCGCTCCCATCGCACCAACTATGGACACATTGAGCCAATGTCTAGAAATTGTTGTATTTTTAATTTGAATTTTCTTTCGATTGACTTTCATATCAATAAGTGCCAATTAAGAAAAATCTTTAAAAATTGTTCTGTATTATAGCTTTTGTTTGAGTATTGTTTTTTGATCATTATAGTTAGCATTTTTAGCGAAATAAATAAATAAATAAGGGCCAGTCTTATTAATTCTAGAAGAAGAGAATTTAGGACTTCAAGATAAAGCGAATGCAAAAAACTCCAAGCTAACAGCCAGTATACTAGTCATGAAGGGAGAGCTGCCAATGAGAATGAGAATTTGTATATAAATAAATTCAAAAATTTGAACGTCAGCTGTGACCTATGCTTCAGAGGCATTGGATGCTGAAGATGGAGATATTTAAGAAAGAGATCTCGAGAAAAATCATTGGCCTAATCAGATTAATTGATCTTTCCGTCTATGGACCAATGCAATATAAGAAAAGTATGTTAGGATTTAACTGCTAAACAATAGTACCGGGTTTTCCAATAAGAGCTGTTATTTTGATATTCAAAGAAAAATGCCATTTTGTGAGATAAATGATCGGATCTTTATATCATTATAAAGAGGAAGGTATGCCGTTAATAATGGAAAATAACATCAGCCAAACGACCACCACGACCACGCCTACAGGACCATATCCTTTTCATGAAATTTTCCATAACCAAATCAGCTGCCCTATGTCCTCGATAGCCTCACGAATTCCATCTTTGAGGTCTTGAATCGACGCACGTAGACCGTCTCTTTCAGGTGGCCCCAAAGGAAGAAGTCGGAAGGTGTTAAGTCACAAGATCTCGGTGGCCAATTGTGATCACCTCTTTGAGATATAACACGGTCCGGAAACTTTTCCCGTAAAAGATCAATGGTTTCGTTACTTGTATGGCACGTAGCGCCGTCTTGTTGAAAGTAAACGTTGTCCAGATCAATACCATTCAATTCCGGCCATAAAAAATCATTAATCATCTGTCGATAGCGCAATCCATTCACCGTAACTGTTGCTCCAGCCTCATTTTCAAAAAAGTAAGGTCCAATGACCCCGCGGAACCATAAACCGCACCAAACAGTCACACGTTGAGGATAGAGAGGCCTTTCCACAATAACTCTTGGGTTTTCCGAGCCCCAGATGCGACAATCTTGCTTGTTGACGAAGCCATCGAGGTGGAAATGGGCCTCATCACTCAAGATGAGTTTTCGATGGAATTCCGGATCATTTTCATGCATTTCAAGGACCCAATCAGCAAAGACTCGACGTTGTTGATGATCGGCCGGCTTATGTTCTTATGTTAACTGAACTTTATAAGCCTTAAGACCCAAATCTTTATGCAAAATACGGTGTAATTACGTTTGTGGAATGCCTAATTCCAAAGAACGACGAGGAATGGACAAACCTGGGTTTTCTTCAACACTTTCGGCTACAGCAGCAATATTCTCGGCTGTTCTTGAGTGACGTGCACGGGTTTTATTCTTCACATCACTAACTTGTCCCGACAACTAGAATTTTTCTACCAATTTCTGTATTGCGGTCCGACAAGGTGTTTCATGACGACCCAAAAATGTTCGAGTTTTACGAACCGTCTCTGCCACATTTTCACCATTTTTATAGTGAATTTTAATAATTTCAATGCGTTGTTGAATCGTCTATCGTTCCATTTTTATTAATGGCGTAGTTTCTACTTGTCAAATGTCAAAAAATAACAGCTCCAAAAGTAACATCTACCGAAATAGCGGGCTAATTAAAATAACACCTCTTATTGGAAAACCCTTTATTACGTACATCCAACATTAGTTTTCGATCGCTTTGTACAATTCGATATTTTCTAATATCAGCCTTAGAATCTTATCATGCTCTAAAAACTTTCAGTTTTTAATTATGGGTAATTTTAACTTGCCATCGTTACAGTGGGAATATTGCATGGATGGAAAGAGTATGAAGTTCAATAACACTTACAGCAGTAAATCTCTCTCTTAATTCAATACTATCTCTATATGTAATTGCAAGCAGTAAAATAACCAGTTTAATCATAATAATAGCCTACTGGACTTTATAATAACTGTTATTCCCTATTACAATATTGAAATATAGCCTGATAACTGTAACATTTTCTTGCAAGATTTGGAGATCTAAGAATGTTGCCTTTCATTTGATCCTACATGTAACCGTTCTTCAGATAAGTCAGATTTTATGATGCATTGTTTCATTATACTATGTTAGATAAAACGGATTGGGTATTAAATTACTAATTTAAAACAGCAATGCTCAAAAACCCCAAAAACCAAAACCCCAACCATGGCATTCAAAATATCAAGCAATGAAAATGTAAAAAATAATTAAGAACTATTAAGGCCTCGCGTTCACGAATCGATACGTATTGGTTTCATGACCATCAATTTATAAGATTGGCGTACGATTTCAAGTCGCTCATATAGCTTATAATGAAAGTTTGTACATGAAATGGCAACGTCGCATAATCGACGCGATATAAAATCGTCATCATGAAGTTGTGGTAGTTTCAAAGCGGGGGGGGGGGGCTCATGATTATTTTGTTCAATGCCATGTCTTATAATTGTACACAAATCGAATATGTAGTAGACTTGTATGATATTATTAGTTTTGTACGTTTCGTTGACAGACGTCAAATCGACTCGTCATGTCATCGTACATCATACTCTTTAACAGTTATCCGGATTTTCGAAAAAGTTTGCCGAGTACGACCTTCAATTAATTTAATTAAAATTCTAATATTGTATTTTTCGCATTCATCATTCTGAAATATAACTGAAGATTTTAATTGATTCTTAACAAAAATAGCGTTGAATGGTTGAAATCGACAAGTTCAGCCAACATGATAAAAAAAAATAAAAAAAAAATTTCCTCTATATATTTAATCAACAGAATTACCTTAACCCCTTTCAACTTCCGCACATTCTTTTGATAAAACTTACTGGGAAAATGAATTCCTTTTTACCTACCTATATGTCTAGTTCCCTCCATATATGTATGTACAGATGCCATATAGTATGTACAAGGAATTACATGGCAATATAGCACTTAACCCCTGTTCTTACAACAGATTTTTTCCATTTCATCTCGTAATGTTTATGCAAAGCACTATTCAGGTATAGCAAAGATAGGTACGTAGGAAAAAAGAGCAATGGAAGGGCACAGAAACCAAAAAAAAAAAGGGTGTAATATGGGCTTATAGTAGAAATCTGGGTGGAATTCATTTCATAGACCTGAAACATCCCATTTCCGTACCTTCAAGTGTAATCAGAAAATTTATTCACCATTTGGCTATTGCCTTTATCGTTTGAGCCTTCAACACATTACAATTACCTTTTGCTTAGATATGCTTTGAATGTGGTTGTCCATCTGAAAAACCACCATTCAGATGTAATTTGGAATGCCCTTGATATGTGGGATATTTACACATTTGTGTTGTAGCGCCAGGTATAATGGTACTAAATGAATGGTTTCCTTATTTATGTATTCTCTGTATAAGAATGATATCTATTTTCATATAGAATAGATGAATTTATTTCGGGGAAAATGGAGGATGCTGGAATGATTATGGTGTACAAGTCCAAGGACGTAGACGTTTTAAGTGAAACTGTTTTTCTATGAAAAACTGTAAGTTGTATATGTGCCCCTTTATTCTTAGTCGAATTTTAGTTTCTATAAGTTTTTCTAAAATCAAGATCCAACTACATAAATCGCTTTCTCGTCCTCCAAAATGGTTAATTCATTACACTTCACCAAAATCCTTAAGTCCGTTAAACGAATAAATATCTGTTTTTAACTTCAGCTTTCTGCGTCTTAATTAGTTCGGCATATTCCAGAATAACGCCGGACAAAAATTCTCAACTTATTTTGACCAAAACTTCGGCATATTCTTCTGTCTTATAATTTTTTTTTTTAAGGCAGGGAACCAAAGATCCTAAGTATGCAGGTCAAGACAGCCCATTGTACTAACATGCTAAAACATTTTCTCAATAAAACCTTCCTGTCCTTTTAATGTAGCACATCAGGTCTAGGTGAGATAAGTTTTTCAGCTCATCCACAGATAGGAGGGCAGATCCAAGTGTATCCAGCCTACTCCGGGTAAAGGCCGGACAAGCATACAGAAAGTGTTCGGTTGTCTCAGGCTCTCCTTCAAGGCAGGACAGACACTCTGGTTTGTCAACAACTCCCATCCTGGTTAGATGAGCGTGAAATGACCCAGACTTATCTGGAAGGTCAGCCCTTTCATTTCCCATAATCCTCATATACCGACGAACCCACTGAATGGACACCTTATTGTGGATACTTATGTTATAATTGCATCGTCAAATAATTTTTCAATTTCCTACAGAACGTCTAAAGTTCGACAAAGTTCGACACGCCTTCTACTTGTCATCAATGCTTTTCTATAGAATATTCAATTATATAAGTTTGCTTGGTAGTTAATGAAAACTTAAATTTTTTGTATCTTTCTTATATCAACATTTACGATAACGTACCTATCTATGTAAATAATTCGAAACACAATTATTGTAAACCTTTAGAAATGGATTCGCATGAATGATTCAGTTGCAATTTATAAAGTGGAATTGAATAATATTGAGAAGCAGGTTATCGATTGGAGTTCACAAGGATTTGTCATACATTTACTACATATAGGCCTAGCATCATTTAGAGGAGATTGAGTTCAACAGATGACATATCGACTGGAAGATGAGTGTAGTGTGTTTATATTATTTTGTTTCACAAGAGACTAAAGAAAACCCAAGAACATTGACCCTTTTTCATTTACGCGATCTTTATAGAGTAAGACATATAAGACCTGAACGAAAACAAAAAATCAAATCAATTTAAATCGTTTTTTGCCAATTAAATTTACTTCTTCCAGCAAAAAAGGCAAACATAACAAACTGCGAGAGGCAGTTTTACAGTCTGATTATAGCTTTTTCGTATGTGACATTGGATAGAGTCACGTCCTGGATTTTGAAATGACATTTTTGGTTATCGCTGCTCCAGCATTATCCGTTCATCTATGAGATTTTCATATTCAATAGAAATTTTTCATACATATATGTGTATGTATGCACTTAGTTATAATCTGATGGTGACATCATGAAATTTCCGTTTCTTGAATATCAAATTGAAAACATCAGAGGAATTCACTATAGACTCTATAGAAATTTTGGAAATGCCCATAGATCTAGATAAGCAGCAAAAAAGAAAAAAAAAGTTTTCATCTTCTTTCCATCAATAAATCCGCATTAATTTTTCATCATATTTTTGGGTCCTTGATGCTGGGGGAATATTCATAGCTTAAAGTAATATAAAGCTCATAAGAATATTGTGAAGCGCCCTGAAAAATCTTTGCTATTGATTTTTTTTTTTTTTTGTACATATATGTATAAGGCTCTGAGGCTTAACCTCATTTACGTCCTGGTGAAATATGAATTTGTATTTAAATCTAGGTTAACTTTTATAGGACTTTTTAAATGGGTTGGATGGAGGAGCATAGACAAATTTGTTCAATATTAAGAGCTGTCTTTATTTTTTTTTAATCCATTTGTCTTACGGTTAATCCAGAAATCTGGTGGAGTTCTAATATTTTCATAAGCAGTACATAGCGGAGTGATACTCCCAATACTTATACATGCACAAGAGAAAAAGTTAAAATTAGTTTATAATATATAAAATATTATAATAATATTATACCCAAGATGAAAATAACAGTTAAATAAATAGCAAACCAAAAGTTTTGTATGGCAACATCAAGAAAGGGTTGCCCGATTTAGTTAATATTTGAAATTTTTTTCATTGGTTTTATGAAAACGTTGTGTACGAAATTTCAGTTCTCTACGTTGACACGTTCTCAGGCAGTGTCCAAATATATATGTAGTGAAAAACCAAAGTTTTGTATGGCAACACCAAGAATGGATTATTTGATTTGGCGTATTTTTGAATTTGTAGGTATTTGAAATTTATATGAAAACGCAGTGCACAAAATTCGAGCTCTCCGTGTCGATACGTTCTCAGGCAGTGTTCAAATATACAGGGTGTTTCCCCTTAGGAGGTCCATAGAGCGGGAGGTGATAGTACTCACCTAGACGAGCCAAAAATTGTATGGCAGGGGGGGGGGCAATATCAACCGTTTAGGAGTTACAGGGTGATTCATAAAAAAGCTAGGTTTTCACAAAACACCCTGTATCTTAAAAACTACAAGGCGTATGGTCACAGTTAACGGCTCACTGTATGCAGAACTTCATGGCCTTTCCAACGACAGCTCAACCAGCTATGAAGGTCTAAACTAAAAATTTCGGATTTTCTTTCCTTTTTTTTTACTTTGACCTCTATTATTTTTTAAAAAGGTCGTTAACATAACTTTTTTTTATAAAAACTGTAAACTGTGGAGCCTCCTCTATACCCTATGTGCTATCTGAAGCCCTTTAAGAGTTATTAGCTCAAAACTTATTCTCAAACCTATTTTCAAACCTATTCCCAACGATAATTTGTTCCCTTAGCACGTCATTTTAAAAAATATCGTCTAATTTCGATGTGACCGGAGTAGGTTATGAGTTAATAACTGTTTAACGGCTACATTTAACACATAGGGTGTAATAGGTCAGTTTTTGAGATTATCAAAAATTGAATTGAATTTTTGTTTTTTGCATGTTTTTGTTTGTGTCAAGAATTGATTATTTTGTTACGATTTTTGAAAAAATATACTTTTGTTTGAAATATCTAAGATAGAATCAAAATTTCCGTTAGACTTGGTAACGTACACATTATTTGTCGTACGTGTATAACTCTGGCGTTGGCGTCTACGGCAAAAGGCATATTTCTTTAAACACCCACAACTAATAAAAACGTGATTGCCGGAAGACTAAAATTATAGGTTTGGAAGATCTTTATCTTAAGAATATTATATTATAAGTTTTAAATATTTCTATTGTACCATTTTCTTAAAACAAGAACATGAACTTTAAACTCGCTTTATCCAAATGGGTGTGACTGGTATATACGGCATATCAATTCTCAATTTTTCTCCTTTAGTTCAGGAAAATTTTACTAAATATAACTTAAATTTTTGTATGGGAACCCCCTAAAAGGGTTCCCCGAATTAGTCATTGTTTAAAATTCCATTAGAAATTTTAATGATTATTTACTGCATCCAAAATTTTAGACTTGTTCCAGAAGACATATTTTTGCATTTTTCAGCACAAAAGAAAAAGTGAAAAAAACATTGTAGTTTGGTTTTGCTGTTGTCCCGGAGAATCCAAAAAATGTCTTCTTGAACAAGTTTACCCGATAATAAATTATAGTAATCTTGTTTCTTTCTTCTTGGTGAAATATAGGAGACTTGCGTCATATAATTCACACCCAGAATATTCTGAGTTTATATGAGATGAGATCAATTTGATCTGTTTCAAGCGTCTACGGGAGGTAGAAACCAAGCCGTACTGAAGAGTATAAGGTTTCTGTCGATACGAAACGCTTTTTTCTTCTTATTATTTTTCTTTTTTTTTCAGCTCACTGCGCGCTTATGCACGTTCTATTCGTTTCGAATAAATCTGAATTTTTAAATTTTTTTCTATTTTTCTCAATTTTTTAACTTTTTCATTTCTTTTCATTTTTCTATTTTTCATTTGTTTTTGTTTTTTTTTCACTCAATTTCATTACTTGGGACCTGTTGATGAGTCAAAATCAAGACTTGAAACTTTGCACCCAAAATCAAATGGATTGTGTGATGGAGAAACGAAAAAAAAAAAATTTCTCTTTTACCGTTCTGCCGGAGTACCCAAAAAATGTCTTATTGAACAATTATAAAGCTTATCCGGTAATCAATCATAGTAAGCAAAACTTTAGGACTCTATGTTAACGTGAATTACATTACCTAACCTTAATTCAGGAAATAGAGAGTCTATTACAAGTCTAGACAGTCCCGACATAAATAAAATTCCAATACGAACCTGATCCATTCCTTCAAGCTACATTTTTCACAGTTTCCCACATTCCAACACATACCTGAAAATTAAATAGAAAAAAACAAATTAGTAAAAAATCTATCAAAACTTAATGTGGGAACAATGATTAGGTAAGCAGTTTTAATAATCAGAATTTTATTTTTACTTTTTAAATCTATCCTAAAGGAAAAAGTTAATTCCCGTTCGACACAATCAGCATCCGCAAAATTCAAAGTTGTCTAGGCTGCAGAAAGGAGTTGCTCAATTTTGGTCATTTTCAAACTTAATTCTAGAAGATTATGCATTCACAACCACTATCAAGATATGTAAAATTTTTATATGACTACTAAAGGAAATAGTTGCTCGATTTCGCCCGTTTTCGAATTTAGATTTTTATAAAAAACAAACAAAAATTACAAAATTTCAGCACACACAATGTTACAAACTACAACTGGCAACCCTATGGCATAAATAAATATCTACTATTCTAATTTTATAATAGACCAACAGATACAAATGTAAAAAGAACAATGATATATTATGCATGTACAGTCCATTTGACCTTTTTAAATTTTCCCCTCACTTCTCAGCGAATTGGGTAGAGTTTAGGTGAACTCGGCGGCATCAATGCGTAATATTGTTGGAAAACTCGTAATTATTTTGACTATCCTAAAAGTTAAGATTTTGACCTATGAATTGTCGTTAGAATTATCATCACCAGAAGCATGGTTTATTTAGTATACAGTTTTAAACATGTTACGTCCTTGAATTAATTAATTAATGGTAAAAAACTTTCAAACGGACAAGCAAAGAAAAGCTTTAAAGCCATGAACTGTAACAATAGAAGGCAGTGGCCTGGAATATATATATATATGTATATGCGGTTATTCAACAGAAGCTATAAAGCCAACAAAAACTGTTTGACAGTTGAGCTACTGAGACACATCTGTGGAATATAATAATATTCTAAGAAAATAAGATTGCTATCTCACCCGTTTTGGTAATATGGTAAGTGTGTAAAGAAAACACTTTTCATAAAAGTCTCAAAAATGCTTACAAAAATATTAATTAACATATAAAATAACCTCAGCTATTCTCAAAAGCATTTTGATTCAAAGTCGTTATTCCAGGCAGGTCCTGGTATTGAATTTAGAGCACAGAATGAAAGTTAAACGATTATGAACTAAGGAGCATAAACGAATCTAATAAGGAATCAAATTTAAGTTTTTATTTCATGCTCTGGGGCAGACCTGTAATATTCCAAGTACAAGTACCAGTACAGTACCAGTACCTGGACTTGAAATATATTTTAAGTACAAGTCCCGGTATTTGTACTTAAAAACATTTCAAGTACAAGTCCCGGTACTGGTACCTTAAAATTTTTCAAGTACAATTCCAGGTACTGGTACTTAATACTAGTACTTAAGTACCAATATACTTAGTACTTTATAGGTCTGCTCTGGCGCTCAAAAGTATCTTCTCTATATCTTGCAATTCCCCTGCATGCAACATGTATCTTCAACTGCTCGAATTAACCCTTAGAGACTTTTGACAGATATTCCATGTTAGTTTCGTTAACTATCCACAAACTTTTGGATAAATAATTTCTGTTGTTTTCGTATACATAAAAACTACTAAAAAGCTGGAGTAAAATAATTACGAAAGTTTTTGGCTATAACCATCCACGAAGAAAGCTAACTTTTGACTGAATTTCTCCAAGCTTATCTAATAGATAACCATCAGCTGATTTTCCTTGCTGATTATTACCATTCCAGCCATAAATTCAATCCTTTCAAGTGCGCAAGTACTGATGTATATGAATATCCTGAGCTAAGCAAAATCAGGAATTTCTTTTCTTCGGAAAGGAGCTTTTTGAAATAGGTGCTTATGGTCTACGAGGGGAATCACAATATTCAGCCGCCACATACATATCCTATACATTTGTCGATACATGTTTTATTACTATTCATATGTATTTTTTTTGTGCTTAACTCGTATTTCATATTTTCGTTCGAATTTTACTTATTGAGTTATCAAGGAAATCTAAGCAGTATTGGCTTTTCACCACCAACCATCCTTACAGGTTGTCAATTTATATTCTTTTATGGTTTGGTGGTTATGGCTTGTGATAACGAAGGTGATTCTTTTTTATTTGATTCTGAAACGCACACAAAACATTCTTTTTAAGAATGATTTGCTGTTATGCTCTGTGACAAGTATTCTATCCTTCTGAATCTTGAGTATCGATTGACAGTATTTTATTCAAGTCTGCACTTTTTGGCTATCTTAATTGATTTTTTGTTAGGATTTTAAACAATCAATAGGGTCTCCAGAATTGCTGGGTGTAAGTAAAAAAATACACTAAGGAGGGGTTATATACTTACATAATAAATGTGCTAGGAGTTGAAGGTCATTTGTTGAGAGAAATGATATGAATGTTCAAATTAGCTGTAGACAGCGGCCTTAAGAGACTTGTCAGAACTTTTAAGCGATAATCCTTGAATTTTGTGTGCAATTGTAATATTATATTTCCAACTCTTATGCCGTTTCTGTGGTTGATATATACTTTAATTATAAAAGTATGAAAAGAACTAAATCAATCAAATCGAAGTACTGAAACAGAGATAGACCGCACATAGATGTGGAAACATATTAGAAAACGTTCTAAATTTCAGAAGAATTTATATTGTAAACCCCACCCCTATCATTTGTTTGTGGCTACTTTAAGGCTAATCCTTTTTTTTCAGGGGAACATTCAGTATAATATTGTTTACCAAAATATGTTCAATAAACGATAGGAGAATCTCTGACTCAATTTAAATCAGCTGAGTGCTTCCAAAGATGATAGAATATAAGTATGGAATGTGACAAAAGGCTCCATAACCTTAGCGGGAGTGGAAGAATGTGAGCACAGATCTTATCTTCTGGTCCAAGGCAATTGTAAACCTAATTAATAAATTAGAACAGCTCAGCCAAGACTTTAATTCGTTTTACTTAGATAGGCCAACGGAAAACATAGATGCTCTCGCTGAAAGTGTTACCGAGAATCCAGTTCTGTCTGATATTCACAGTAATTGGGCATATCTGGATCGTCATTTGAGAGCTTACAAAGTAAAATTGACACTAAAATTGAAGCCTGGAGAATATGAAGAATAGATGTGTAGTGGGCTTTAGAAATGCAGGAAGGTAATCCCAAATGAAGAGCTGTTAAATGCACTTCTTGACGCTCACTTTCCGGGTAGCGGAGAGATTATCCCAGCCGTGTCGAATTCTGCAGACCGGTACCTACAAGACGGAAAGGATGAAGCGATTACCTCCATAGTCAACTAAAAAGCGGGACAAATGGGCAGTCTGTTTTAATTCCCTTAGGCATCAGGGGTAGATGGACTGAGATCTATTAGGGTATCCTCTTTCATGCTCAAAGTTTTGGAGAGACTGACTGAAGTGCATGTAAAAAGTGTATGGCAGCCAGCATGCCTATGCCTACAAAAAAGGGAAATCGGAAGAGTCGGCACTACATGCTGTGGTGTCCGTTGTCGAGAAATATCTAGAATATAAGGAGTACACTCTGGGTGCATTACTGGATATTGAGGGTGCTTCCAATAACGTTAAGACGGAGACTATATATATCGGACTGAGAAGGACGGGTATAGATAAGGGTCTATGTGACTGGATGAACTCAATGGTTCTCAGCAGAAAGATTAGCTCTTGCTCAGGGGATGAAGTTGTAAGAAGAGCAGTGTCCAGAGGTACACTGCAGGGGCGGGGGGGGGGGGGGGGTTGCTGCATTCACTCCTGTGGCTACTGGTAATGGATGAAATTCTCATTAAGTTAGAGGGAGAGGGCGTTAAAGCGGTTGCCTATGCGGAGGACATATCATTTCTACAATTGGCAAATTTCTAAAAGGCTCGATTATGTGTTGCTGAAGCTGAATAGCTTGGCCAAAAATAGTGAATTGAGTGTAAACGCCTTAAAAACTAAGCTAGTGCTTTTTACGAGAAGAAGGGAGGACCAAAGTTTCAAATTTGCTATTAATAAGGCGAGTGTGGCCTTTTACACGTGCAAGAGAATTTTTGGTTGTAACTGGGAATTAAAACCCGGGGTGGTACGTTGGATTCTAATAGCCATAGTTCGGCTGATCCTCTACTACGGCTCCACGGTCTGGTGGACGGCACTGACAACTATAATCTGGATTTCTGTCAAAAATCCAAAGTGTTTATGCACCACGCTCACGGCGGCACTGGAGGTTATGTTTGATTTATTGCCGCTAGATCCCCATTGCACGACTGTAGCGCTATCTGGCTCAGAGTGGAGGATTGCTGGAGAGGTTTTGGGCATTGCAATATACTCCAAAACATGGATTGTAGTGATTGCAGGGAAGAAACTGACTATTAAATACCTTTCTCAACTTTTGGTGCCGGTGTCAATGCAATGATGCCCACCAGGAGCAATTGGGATGGAAAGGCGATGGTAGTAGCATTCGATATCTCTATCTTTAGGGATAGATCCAAAACAGCTGGGCTGGATTGTACTTCAGAGATCTCCAGTGGTACGAGTCTTATAGACTGGAGGACAAATGTAGCGATTTTCAGACAGAGCTCATAGGAATTTACTGACAATTTACTGGCATCTATGTGCATAGAGTCCGCACGACTTATCTGTATATATACTGACAGCCAGGCAGCCATTAAGACACTGGATGCGGTGCTGTTTAAATAAAAAATTATGCAGTTATGCAATACCAGCCTTAAAGAATTGATTACGCAGCACAAGGTGAAACTATGCTGAACAGAAGGATGTCCCAGGCAACGAGATGGCTGATGTGTTGGCCAAAATGCGGAAATGGATAGCTCCGCAGAAAAAGCTTATGTGAGAATCTCGATCGGAGCTGTGAAGGGAGATCATCACGGGCGCATATCAAAAGACAAGTTTCCGGTGGATGAATAGGGAAATCTACTATATCGCATGGCAATTGTGGCCTGCACATGACAGAAAGAGGACAATAAAACTACTAAATGGCATCAGAACATATACTAGAAATATACTAGAGGTCATTGGGACATAGAAGATATAGTGGCGAACGATATCTGCAGGAGATGTAAGGACTTGGAAGAAATCGAATCCGTTCAGCAGGTACTCTGCGAATGCCTCGGTCTGAATAATAAAAGAGGTAGGCTATTGAGTAGCTACTTCTTGTCAAGTCTGGGCGAGCTGTAAAGCAATGAGTTCAGATGCATCCTGATATTCATAAGCGAAGCAGGATGGATCTGGGGCTTAAAGATTATTCGCTCAGGAGAAGGAGCACAATGCATCCACTGGAGATGTAAGTGAAGCAGGCTAGGCACTTCTAGTAGCATCCCTCTTACGTAATATAACCTAATCCCAAGTTTTGAGAACAAAAAAAGGAAACATTCTGAGTGGCGAGGGCTAATTCCACCATCAAAACTACGCCGAGAAATAAGAATTTCACATCTGAGGCTCCGAAAATCCACACAGAACGAGTGATAATTGATTGATTGATTGAAATAGAGGTTTGCGATCCCGAGGAATCTCCCGAAACGTAGGCCAAATCAAAGGCCATTGTTCAATCCAGACCCATGAGCGACGCTAATAGGTCCCAACCGGACGCTTCTATAAATTTCAGCATTGGCCCCCAGCCCTCCTTGCCGGCATCGTGTAACTCGTCCAGGAGGTGTGAGCCAAGGAATCTGTAAAGTACTCCTGAGAGTGCCGGGCAGTGACAAAAAAATGGGTCACTTTGTCGGATCCCTCTCCGTTACCCCGGCATGTAGGATCATCAGCAAGTCTCATCCTGTGAATTTGACCCTTGAGAGAGTAGTGCCCAGTGAAAATGGACACCAGGGTTGGCTTGTTAAGTCCTAGGAGCTTATTCGTTTGATTTGGGTTTGGTTTACCCCACAGTTCCTTTGTTGCTCTACCCGAGGGGTTCTCTAACCAATGGCGACTGTGTTGGCGGTTAGCCCAGGTTGAAGTGATTGAAACAAGGTGTTTTGGTGCAATCCCGACTGTAGAGGCAGCAGAACGAATGATAGTTTGCTGCAGTATTTCGAAAATGAAGCTCGTACAACAACGACAGTGGATTGATAACCAAAATACATTCGCAGCCACAAGCCACTGCCACTGAATGTACATGTCTGAAGCAATGGAAATGACATCAATTAAGTTGATTATGTCAAAATTTAGGTCTCAATTAGGGCTACTTTAATGTCACTTCCATGAATTTAATGTTCTAGTATTTAAAACAATAAAAAAAAATATGGATAATTCAGCTTTATTAAATGTTATGACCCTACATAAAAGCATTAGATTCGGGGAAGAGGCATTAAATTACCCCTAATTGAGCGCTAAATTTTGACGTACGTATTCAAAAATTTTCTACCATTGAATGACGGTCTCAACTTAATTGACATATGGAAATGTATTGCCAAAGTTACAATAGCAGCCACAGCCCAAAAGTTCCAAGTGACTTGTGGCCTGAGGCCGTGAATATATTTTAGGCTTGAGTTACCACACAATCCTGACTGATTTTATTTTGAATTTGTAGCCTGAACTATATTTTTTCACGAAGGATTGCTCTGTAGGTGCTACAAAAGCTACGAAACAATCGTGCTTCTGTTAGAGATATTTGCTGGACACGTAATTTCTTTACATAAAAATATCAATTAGCCGTTTTCTTTATAGGATCTACTTAAATGCATGAAGGATAAGGTTAACTCTAATGCTCTATAAATCCTCAAATACAATATAAGAGTTCCTTTTGTTTGAGAAAAAATAGGCTGCAATTGTGCCAAAATATAATGATGATCGGATGTAAGATAAGCCAAAGCAGACAGTTACTAATCCACATGTAATCGTGGAGTCTATATATGCTTTAAATTCACAGTGTACATCCCATGGACTTGAACAAAGTTTTCTCTAAATGTCCCAGTTTACCTAGGTTTCTTAAGGAGAGAAAAAAAAATGGTGGAATTGACAAGTATGGCTGAGTGTAATGCTGGCAATATTTGTCAACTATGTAAGTGCACCATGATCAAGAAAGAGATTAACTTCTTCCTCATAAAAAATACATTAAAACTGACTCCATACATCATACAGCAAAATAAAAAAAAATATGACATAAAATAAAATGAAAATATTTACTTCAATTAAAGCAGACAGACTATATGCAGGAGGTTAACGGACTTAAACACGCTTAAATTTCCTCACAACAAAAAGAAAAGGAATTTTCCAAAATATTTTACCTAATCTGCGTAATTCAACCATATAAAAGATTTTTAAAGAGATTTTCTTTTTCAATTTACAAAAGAATTTGTCGTGTCCCTCCTTGTAGCTAGCTAGAAAATTCTCAGGAAGTAAAAGTAAATTAAAGTTGAGTGCAAGACTATTATTGGGTTATCAGTGAAAATTTCCTAAGGGACATATCTCTGTGGATTTTGTTGTTCCTTTTTTTCAGCTAAGTGAAAAGCAAATTACAAAAGATTCCGGAAAAGTTTTCAACTTGAAGCTGAAAAGATCCATTAAATGTCTCGACGGAATCATTTTAGTTCGTATACGAAAAAAAAAAAAATTATAAAAAGAATTGCTCTAATTTAAATTAGACTGGAATTTAGCAAAAACGGTTATGCGCTAGTGTTGGTCTTTGGTAAATTAATGTTGATTTGTTTGATGTCATTTCGTTATTGCTATGTGATTTTGTTTCGTTGAGATATAAGTTAGTCTTTGTTGTTTTTATTTTATAAGTAGATCAAAAGTGCAGGTGGAAACAATTTATATATAGTATGTAGTTGCTATAGCCTGGATTTGAAAAGTAAGTAGAATTCGATTAGTATTAATTGGACTTTAATCAATGCTGTTATGACAACAAGGTAAAGAGTTTGAATTTTTAGATTTTTAGTAGAATTTTTGAGTGAAGCTCAAAGATCTATAAAAAAAAAGCTGCAAGTATACAAATCACTGAAGGCTAGTATGAACTATACTAAGATAAGACTTAAGTTAGAAGTTGCTGGTTTGATGTTCCCGCTCTAGTTGGCTATGATGAAACAGCGAAATCAAGATCCTGGTGAGTTGAACAATAAAAAATCCATTGAACATGAAAGTTTGGAAGAATGAATATAGTAGTTTGTGCACCCTAGTAGAGTTTAAGAGTACAGACATGGAACGCAAGTAGACCAGCTGCATGAAGCTGGCAAGGAGGGCTGGGAGCCAATACTCAAATTCGTAAAAGCGTCCGGTTGGAACCTATGAGTTCTTACTTATTATTATAAGTCTGGAGGATGAACAGTGGGCCTTTTAAGGCCTACGTTCCAAAGCCGTTGTAAGAAGGTCTCAACCTCAATTTTCAATCAATCAATCAATCAAGTAGACCAGCTGAGGAGAAATTCGGAGTAAGGTAAACAAGAAAACCAAAGCTTTCAGGCTCAAATGTGTACAGGGTGTTTCCCCTTAGGAGTTCAATAGAGCAGAAAGTGATATTATACACCTATATAAACAAAAAATTGAATGGTAAGGGGGGAGGGGGGCAATATCAACTTTTTCACCGAGTTACAGGGTGATTAAGAAAAAAAGCTAGTTTTTCACAAAACACTCTGTATTTTAAAAAGTACTGGGCGCATGGTCACAGTTAAGAGCTCATTGTATGCAGAACTTCATGGCCTTTCTAATGAATGCTCAACTCCTAGCCCCATATCCACTCCTCTCAGGAGTTACGGGGGTCTAAACAAAATATTTCGGATTTGTTTAATTTTTTTTTTTAATTTGACATCTATTTTTTTTTTCAAAACGGTCCGTAACATAATATTATTTTATAAATACTATAAACTGTAGACTCTCCGACTCTCCTCTTTAATTTGACCTATTATACCCTATGCGCTATCTGCAGCTGTTAAAGAGGTATAAAACCTATTTATGTCATACCGAAATTAGCCGATATGTTTTTAAAATGACCTGTGACGTGACGTGACGTGTGACCATGCGCCCAGTACTTTTTAACATACAGGGTGTTTTGTGAAAAATTATTTTTTTTTCGTACTGACCCTGTAACTCCTAAACGGTTGATATTGCCCCCCCCCTGCCATACAATTTTTTGTTTGTCTAAGTGAGTACTATCACACCAAGCTTATGAACTCGATCTTTATAACGTAATGGGAAAACCGCCAACTGTGCAATAATAAAAAGTGTTATAGCGTCAATAGTTCTACAACAAAAACTGATGCACTGTGGCTTGCTCTCGCTAAGCCTAAGCATGTTTTCCAAGCACCAGTTGAAAATGTTCTACAAATCACTGTTTTAATCAAACCTTTCAGATTATTTAGATATATCTGTACGGCATCGTCATATACATTTGTATGTAAAAGTTGATATTATGAATATTCTTGGCCAGATCGTTTATATTAAGGTAAAAAGTAAAGTGCCCAGAATGGAACCCTGTGGGACTTCGCAAAATAGTGAAATCAAAGTGGAAGAATTACTTTGCCTTAAAGTTACCCTTCTTTAAATAAGTGGGGTAATCTATGCGAAGAATGGAAATTTCAGCACAGCTTTCTGAACAAGTTATTACCAACTGCTTTGGAGAGGTCCAGAAGCGTCATAATAGTAAATTCCTTCTATCAGTTGTACCTGCAGGAAAACACTTTCCCAGTTATGTTTTGGTTCAAATCGAGACTGCCACGAACTAAGGAGATCATTTTCAAACGTGTACTGTTGAGCTTGCAAATACAACAACACTTCGAACACTTTAGAGAGAAAACAAAGTAAGCTGATGGATCGACAGGAGTGTCTATTGTCACTTTCTGTGGATAGGTTGCATTAGCAATTTTCTGACTTAGTGATACAAGAATTAAAAAGATTCAGTAGGGGACCGATAATAATCGGAGAAATTAATTTCATATATCTTAGGGACATGTTTTCAGGGCTAACGTGTATTGCTTATGACTTGTGGCAGTCCCCAATCTTCGATGCATGAAATACAGGAATTCACTTCCGCAATCTTGGTTACTATTTTACAGCTAAGCCATAATATCTCAATGACTCTTTTTTTATTGGAAATTGAATATTCTTTTTTTTATTAATTTTTATAAAATTTTCTCCATAAGCTGGCTGATCCCTACTTCATCAAGGACTACACGGGGGTAAAAATTTGATCTAATACATACTGGAAAATGTAGTGTACAGAATCGAGCTCCTTAGGTCTTGAGAAGAAGTTTGAGTAGCCACACTACTATACTCGGAGGCTTAAATATCCATCCCCATACTCACTTTTTGAAAATTTCCAATCTATATTTATTCGAATTGAAGTACTAGATTTTTTTGTACTTTAGATTGTTTCTAACACGGTTTGGTAAAGTTCGATCGGAAAACGAGTTTCATTGTTCGCCTCAGCTCACTAGCAGCTACAATTCGCTGAAGAAAACTCATTTTTCTGGATACATTTAGGATGGAGAGGTAGGGGCGCGGGAGGAGGTAGAAACCCTCCGGCGGGCGGGGGGATGTATCCAATACGGCTTGTTGCATATCAAATTAAAAGTCCCGTCGAGTACTATTGGGTGGTGTACTATTTTCCCGATTCAGAAAACTTTCTGGGGACTTTTTTGCCGCCGGAAAACCCATTTGCATGCACTTGGGCCACATACACCCCAGTTACTATATTTCGCATATATTTTTGCAATTATTTCTACTATGGCTAGTTCTTTCTATTGTGAACAGTTTTTTCTTAGAAAGTCATTTTCTATCACAAACCAATTCCGCACAATCACGAAAAGTAGAAAGGTCCACTTTTTCACCCAAGAAAATCGCTCGAACTACATTTGATCGCCAAAGTTTTCCCTCGCTTACGAGCTGCTTATGATGTTGTGCACCGCCACCTTATTATTCAGAGTTAAAAAAACTCATTTCCGGTTTATGAGTCGAACTAGAACAGAACTAAAACAGAACTGTAATCTCTGAAATATTTAGTGGCATTTACTCCTAAGTGCCTTAAGACCATCATTTGAAATTTAGGCTTTTGACAAAACTTATAATATTCTTGGAATCATTCTTGTAACAACGTCTGCCCATGGGAATTCCTCTTCTAGATATTTTAGTTACAGGTTTTGCTATTGATCTTACCCATCTTCTTACAATGGTGTTCAAGTGAACTAGGCTCAATAAGTAGACCCGATAAGAAGATCTTTGTTTATCGGCTCTGAGTCTATTTTTATTCACTCAAAAGGTAAACATTTTGATACAAGAGACAAACCTTGTTAGGACAGAATTTTATTAGTACACGGAGTTGCGACAAGCGAAGAAAATCCTCAAAATAAGAATTAAACATGAAGATGTCTTTTTGCTGGAAGTAATTTACCTTTCTTTGCTTTTGGAAGTTCTGAATTCAAGCCGTAGTACATGGTTACGAACGCGATACCCAGCGTAAATATTGCCCAACCATTAGAAAAGATAAAAATGCTTTCTTTTGCAAAATATCTTTAAGATCTCTAACTAACAATGAAATATATGTAGTAGAACACTTCTCCACAAAACATTATGGTATGTTGGTCAGTAATGTCCCGAATGTTGGATATTCTCGTTGAAATAATTAAATTCTTGGTGCTATTAAATTTACCACTTCACTAGTCCTTTCAGATTTTAGTGTGAACTTAATTACGGATCTTCCAGAGAAGTTTCGAATTCTTTTTTTCCACGGAATTTTACAGGAGGATTTCGGTTATCAGTGCAGTGTGCATTAACCGCATACATAGTCCAATTAAAACAGAAATCCAAAGTATGTTGGTTCGACTATGTTTATTTCTCACGATTGTCATAGGTATGAGGATTCAACAGGAGTATCAAAACCAATACATTATGAGTATGTCACACCTGTAATTAAAAGACGTATCAAAAATGGATATCTGAGATGAGACCAAACGTCATTTTCAGGAAGGCCAAATATTTGAATTTGGCTTATCATAAAAGTGAACATAAACAACAGAGTTGGGTAAAGCTTTTGTGGGCCAATTAAGGTTATAATCACGATTTGGGGCGTCTAAGGCGTTAGAACTCTGCGGACCAATTGGTAGAGAATAGAACTATAAATTTAAAGTATGGATACGATTTTGAGTCTAACAAAAATTTGAAGTAATTCAATCTTATTTTCCTGGTAAAAGGTATTAGCTTTCACCGAGTCACCAAAATTCTCTGAATAAAGTGAATCTCAAAAGAACAATTGCTTTATAAGCATGTACAAGAAGGAACATAATTTTGTAATGTATTTGAAAGCAAAAATTGCCAACCAATAGGTAACGAAAAAGCAATGGGCCAAAGTAAGACTTCCTTTATGACATCTATTTCCGTGGGAAATACAAAAAAGATAAAAATCGAATGAAAATCCACTGAAATGATAGAGGCAATTTGCCTCTTTGCCATTTCCTTTCGTTATCTCTTATTTGCAAAAATAAACACTTTCTTGAGCATCCCTCAGAGGGTATCCTTCTTCTTTACACACAAGCTCTCTGACGAACACAAAATAACATTCAAGTTTGGTTTTATAAGAAACCCACAGCTGATTTGTCCTTTATCCTTTAGGCAGCAGACAAACGGATGGAGTAATCGATTGGATTCATCCTCTATGTCTTCTATTCTGGACGGACATACATATGTATGCACATTCATATATACACATTATATATATAGAATTGCATACATACTCCATTCCCTTGAATAGTATAAGTAGTGAATGAATAGGTATTTTGTTCATGAAATGTTATTCCCTATGGAAAATGAAAAGACGGAAATATAGAGGAGCAGAAAAAAAAAACAAAATAAATAAAGGAAGAAAAATTCGCCACTCCACACCATCCATTTTTGCGAACTTCTTCCTCTACTTTTATATTTAGGAAGCCAATATCGGGGCAATTTACAATTCAACGCACGAAATATCTTCGAATGGAAATTGAGAACCTCAGAACGGAAAGAACGAACAGGAGGACAAGAGTACGTTCATAACGTATAGATGCCTTTGTTGTTTTGATATTCATGATGATCTCCGTAAGGTTGCTATTCATTTTGTTTGATCTCCTCTTACCTTACAGGAACTATTTCCTAAGTTATTCAAAAGTCTTTTAACATACATAGGTTAAGATATTTAGATACGTTTCGTCTTGGTTGTACGGGTATAGGTTAAGTACCCGGTAAATGTTTTGATAAAATGTTCACTTTCAACTAGATAAACGTTTCAAGGTATATAGAAACTGGTGATGTTGTGATTTATAAAAGAAAATTGATAAAAAAAAAAATTGTCATAAAAAGTAATACTATGAAAGTCCAATGTGCAGATGGAGATTGAGTTTGTTTGCTTTAAGACAATGGGAGTCTATGGTGTTTGTATTGTCCACAGTGTAACCCACAACTAATATTTTTAAAATATGCCTGTTTTAAAAATTCGCCATAACCTCTAAATCCCAAGTTATCTAATTTTCGTTTACTCTACACTTTCCAGTAGTCGAAAAATAACAAAGTTCTATTGAACTCTGGTTTCGCTCGACCATACCTGAATCTATATTAGTATCAACTTTATAGCATTTATTATGGGAAGGAGCTTACTACTACTACTACTCCAGGACTATGCGAAAACCGCGACCATAGTTAATCTGTTGTGCCTTCCCTTAAGATGGTTAGGCAAAATCGAGTCTTTTGGCGATCTCGATTATTTCTTTTGGGGTAAGACTGCAAACTTTATTTGGAGAGATAAGTGTTCCTCCAGTGATTTGCAACCTTAGACCTGCTCTTAGCGCTGGGCACTCACAAATAACGTGCATCGAGGTTTCATCTTCCTCTTTGCACAGTTGACACAGTTCACTGTCGGATTTGCCTATCCCCTTTAAGAAGTGACGGAAGGGACCATGACCAGTGACTGCGTTAGCAAACAGTATGGGCGCCTGTCTGCTAATTCCAATAAGTTGTCGCGTCTGGAGAGGAGAGGAGAGGAGAGGAGAGGAGAGGGGAGGGGTTGAAGATTATCTTCGCCTGCCTCAAAACGGGGCGCGCTATATCAAAGGAGATCCAGTTGCCTGTTTTCTTATTTAACGTGGCTTTCTGGTAGGCCAAATGTCCGATAGGGACCAGTATACGGACATTCAGCTCCGGTTTTTGCCAGTTCGTCCGCTTTTTCATTACCGTGAGCTCCTTCGTGTCGAGGAACCCAAATCAAGGTAACTTGGTAATCCCTAGACAATAGTTAAGAGTTTCGAGTAGCAGCTTCAGATTAGTTTGGACTCAAAAACTTGAGAGGAAAGAGCTAGGAGCACAGCTTGGCTGTCTGAACAGATGTAGATGTTGGAGTTCTTGCAGCCCTCAGGCTTTCCTGAGCTCCAACTTCTATAGCATAGACATTCGCCTGAAAAATGGAAGGTGAGATACCAAGCGGAATGGATAGTTCCACTTCTGGACCTGTTTTGACATCCTTCCGGGATCCGTCAGTATACCAGACTTGGACGCGTTTCGGAAACTGGAGCCCTCCGTCTAGAATCTGGCTTCTTTCATTAAAGGCTGCCTGGTAACATCTTTCAAAGGAAAGTCATATCCGATAGGGCATCTAGATCGTTAAAGTTGACCAGCTCGAGGATATTGAGATGAGCCACTCTGGATAAAGTGCGATCTACTGGCCTTTCCTTTCGGAGCATACTAGCCGCTGGTTCACTCTTAATAAAGAGGTAGAGTGGCTGTAAGCCAAGAATTGTTTTAAGTGCTCGTTTAGGACACGATGTGAAGGCGCCAATACTATTATTAAGTATTGATCGACAGAAAAGATATCGACAGTGTATAGTTCTCTATTGATACTGGACTTTTGTAGCTTCTTATTCTTATCACCTCTTTCTAATTCATATACGAAAATGAAAATTGTTTCATACGAGAACCATTGGCCCATCCCATAAATAATGTGATTTTCTCAATGACAATTTCTACAACTGGGAAGGATAATCTACCTGCATCAACTTGCTATGGGAAGGATAATCTACCTGTATCAACTTGCTATCAAAGGAGATATTAAAATCATCTTGTCCTTACACATATTCAAGATTAACCAGTACGGTTTCCTTATCAACTCAATACACCTATCTTATGAAGGAAATTCTATGTGAAACTACAAAGTTAATATTTTCAACCTATATACTTCAAATTAAGCACGTGTCGAGAATGGGACAACATTCCAACAATTATGTTCAATCTTGCTACCCACATTATGGCTGTAAACAATGTCTTAACAAGCTGGACTCCTATTGCAATAAGTGTGGGATAAATATAAATATGTCCAAAAGTCAGAGATAATTTGTATTCGAAAACCTTCTACTGTACGAAGCATCTAAATACAAAATAATATAGGCCAAGGAAATTATCACGCCAACGCACCACCGAGATGTAAATTTTCATAAGTTCCTAAGATTACACCGCAGGGTGGGGGGGTGCTATCACCACTCCTGTGGCTACTGGTAATGGAGGAAATCCTCATCTAGTTAGAGAGAGAGGGCTTTAAGGTAGTTGCCTACGCGGATGACATATCCATCCTGATAACTGGCAAATTTCTCTCTACTATTAGCGAAAGGCTCGAATGCGCGCTGCTTAAGCTGGATAGTTGGGCCAATAATAGTGGATTGAGGGTGAACCCCTCGAAGACAAAGCTAATCCTTTTTACAAGAAGGAGGCGGGTGCAAGATTTCAGACTTCCAATGCTGGGAGGAGAGGAGCTTACTCTCTCCACTGAAGCGAAGTATTTGGGTGTCGTCCTCGATTCCAAACTAAGCTGGAAGGCTAACCTACAAGAACGCGTGAAGAAGGCCAGTGTGGCCTTCTACACGTGCAAGAGAATATTTGGCGGAAACTGGGGATTAAAACCCAGGGTGGTATACTGGATGTACACAGCCATAGTTCGGCCCATCCTCTGCTACGGCTCTACGGTCTGGTGGACGGCACTGGAGGAACTGTAACCTTGATGTGCTGTCAAAAATCCAGAGAGCCATCTGTATGGGTATAACTGGGTGTCTGTGCACCACGCCCACGGCGGCATTGGAGGTCATGCTTGACCTATTGCCGCTGGGCCTTTATTGCAAGGGTGTGGCGGCAACTAGTGCTGTCAGGCTGCGAGCGGGGGGCTGGTGGACGGAGAGGGGTTTTGGGCACTCCAATATACTCCAGAAGGTAGACTGTAAGGACTGCAGGGTAGAAACGTACTATCAAGTACCCACCCTGACTTTTGGTGGGGGTATCAATGCAACGATACCCACCAGGAGGGACTGGGAGGGGAAGGAGGTGGTCGTTGCATCCAATATTTCTATATTTACGAATGGCTCCAAGACGAGTGCGGGCTGGAGTGTACTCTAGAGATCTCCAGTGCACGAGTCTTATAGACTGCCTGACAAATGCAGTGTTTTTCAGGCAAACCTCACAGCGATTTATCAGGCGGCAACATTGGTATCCATGTGCAGAGAGCCCGCATGGCACAACTTCATATATACTGATAGCCAGGCAGCCATCAGGGCGCTGGATGCTGGGCTGGTAAAATCAAAATTGGTGCAGTTATGCAAAACAAGGCTTGAGGAATTGACTGTAAGGCACAAGGTGACCCTAAGCTGGGTACCTGGCCATAAGGATATCTCAGGCAACGAGATGGCTGATGAGTTGGCCAAAAAGGGCTCCGAATTGGATAGCTCCGCAGCTGTAGTTTACGTGAGGATCCCAATCGGAGCTCTAAAAGAGGAAATCATCAGGGACGTCTATCTAAAGGCAGGCCTCCGATGGACCAGCAGGGATACCTGTCGTATTGCGAGGCAATTGTGGCTTGCATATGACAGGAAAAGGACAAGGGAACTGCTTAATAGCAGCAGAGCAAATACCAGGAATCTAGCAGGGGTCATGACGGGTCACTGGGCCATAGGGGACCATGCTAGAAGACTGGGAATAGCGGCAAACAATTTCTGCAGGAGTTGTAGGGACTCGGAGGAAATTGAAACCGTTAAACATGTGCCTTGCGAATGCCCCGCTCTGATGAATAAAAGAGGTAGGCTACTAGGTAGCTACTTCTTTTCAGGTCTGGGGAGCTTCAAAGCATAAAGTTCAGAGACATCCTGAGTTTTCTGAGTGAGGCAGGATGGATCTAGGTTAAAGGTCTTGGATATATCCTGAGTTTCCCAACGAAAGCAGGATAAATCCGCGGCTTGAAGAGTTATCCCATAAGGTCTAGGGGTACAATGGACCCGTTGGAGGTCTAAGTGAGGCTGGCTGGTTGTCCAGTGGCACCCCTCTTACCTAACCTAACCTAACCTAAGATTCAATTATCCCAGGAAGGAATTCTGTTTGTAAGCCTGCTCAGTCGCATAATTCATGTGAGGAATGGACTCTCAACAATAACAAAATTTCTGCTTTTCAAACAGCTAATAAGGCCTTACTGAACTACAGTTATCCAATATTGCATACTACAATCTGCCCCCACCTACATGTACAAGAACGCTTCAGAGTGCTTGAAAGAAAAATTCACAGAACATGCACGGGACTCCACAAAGGATCCAACAGTTGATATTATCTTAACAGAGAACTTTGCGAAGCAGTCAACATCACTCTAATCCAGTAGTATTTTTTTGAACTTACTGAAATGCTAGCTACAAAAATTCCTAATCACCCAAACCTAATTATAAAATGCTTGCTGGATTTTCTCATATCAGCAGACTATAAATGCCTATCATCTCTACTCTAAGCAAAGCCAGAGGTTAGAAAGATCTACCTCCAGGAAGGTAGAATAAGCTTCTATGACTACCAAGGTAATCACTACCGAGGGTAATCACATATAAGCTCAGAAATTTTTCAGTCTCTGAAAGAAGCTACATATTTAGGAACTTACCTAAATCCTAAGCTTCTTCAAAATCTTTAAACCTATCCAATCCTTACTTCTTCCAGTCCTCCCAAAAACAGTAAGTCTAGCGAGAGTCTCAGATTTTGGGGTTGAAATAGTGCAACAGCTGAGATTAAAAAAAAATAAACGAACGAGAAATTCATCACCCGAAAGAACAACTATCCAAGAGAAGAAGACAACAAATCGAATTAAGAGCAAAAGAGAAGCCGCAACGCCACAGAGAAAGAAACAAAATGATTATTGACAAAGATGACAGTGGAAATTGAAAGGCGTAAACAGAACGTGACTTTTGACATGACCTTGTTCTTGTTTTAAGTGCAAGTTTTTGTAGTCCGATTTTTACAATTGTTTTTTCAAAGTTAAAATGGAAGTGAGAAAGGAAAATGCTTGCCATATTATGTTTTATGAGTTACAATAAAGGTAACCACGTGAAGGAAAGTGTGTGGAATGAGGATCAGACAAAATGCGTAAGCCAGGTTTTAACGGTGGTTTTAGAATTTACACATGAGGCGAGAACTGCAGGTGCAGCCCAGAAGACCAGCCTCGTCTTGGAAGATCTGTCATGCTCGATAAGGATGACATGCAAGGCCTCAGTGGAAAAAATTTCATCGTAATTATATGCCTAGCGGAGGAATCCTTAGGTAGGTCCGTTGAATCAGCGAACAGAATTCGAGATGTACAGGCCTGTAAGCTCGCAAGTTGCAAATGGGGAGGACTGATCTCATACGTGATTTCAAGACATACTTCGCCCGAAATTTGTCCTGTGAAGATTGAATCTCTACTGACGAGGAACCAGAATGATGTACGTAATCTTACTGCAGGTATTACGGGACACTGCCTCTCTGGAAAATATTCAGAGCGCATACATGCTCCATACAATTACTTCTGCAGAAGCTGCATGGACAATGTTGTGAGCGTTCAGTGTGCGAATGCCTTACAAGGTTAAGCGTACGGCGAACACGCTTAGTAGAATTGGGGACCTCGTAAGGTTCATTAACTCTTATGGTTAGATTCAGTGCACCTCCTAGAGCTTAGGTATTTTTTCCAGGCACCGTTTCAATAAAGTGGCATCACAATCGAGCATAGATGTCTTTTATGATGGCCGCCACTCTAAACTAACCCAACTGCATCACATCCAAAACTCAGTTTTTTGTTGTTGTTATCTGCTTGGTAAGATATGAAATGAAAGGTCTAGTTCACTTTGAACTTTTAAATCTAAACTGAACGATAATAAAGGAGGTCTACTATAAGCAGCTTGAGTAGCTTAAGTCAGCGCATGACCTACCATATTCGTCGATCATCGTCTCATCTGATTGTTATTTCTTCCGCAGTTCTCAATATATTTTCGGCAGAAAAAATATGAATTCTTTTGATGAGGTCAAAACGGACTGGAGGAGTATTTTTCGTCAAGAGACAAGTGTATTTTGGAAGAGATGCGTTGCAAACCTTCCAGAAAGGTGGAAAGATGGTCGAAAATGAAGATGAATATATTTTAAATTAAAAAAAAAAAAAGACTCTATCCAAAGTGAATCTTGGTCTATCTGTGGCTTTAGGTAAAGGATTTGGATTGAAAGGGGAATGCCCATTTTAGGCGTGATATCAACAGACATGGGAGATATTTTAAACGATGCCTTATGATACTCTGAACATATTTTATTAACAATATTTATTTCAATTAAGCCGGGGAAATCTGGGAGGTGTAAAAATTTGATTTAGTACATTTTAGAAAATCTAGTACAGAATCGAATTCCTAAGGTCCTGAGAAGAAGTTTGAGTACCCACACTCCTATACTTGGAAGCTTAAATAGCCATCCCAATACTCACTTTTTTTTATTATCTGCCTATTTTTATTCGAACTGAGGCACTAGATTTTTTGCACCTTAGATCGGCTCTAACTTGGTATGATTACATCCGATCGGAAAACGTATTTTACTGTACGCCTCAAATTATTAATAGCTACAAGTAGTGGAAGACATTTTTTCTCTGCATACTTTTCTGGTGGGGGGGGGGGGGGGGGGGCGCAAGGGGGTGGGATGGTTCCAATGTGTTGCATATCAAATGAAAGGTCTCACAGAGTAGGTACTATCGAGTGGTATACTTTTTATTTATTGAGAAAATTTTTTCGGCACGTTTTTGTTGCTGGAAAACCCATTTTCATGCACTTAGCTCACATACTCCTCAGTTACTACCAAATTTCACATACATTTATGCAGTTCTTTCTTCGATGACCATTAGTACTTTGTTGCGAATATTTTTCTAATAGGAAGTCAATTCCCAAAATGAGCGATAAAAAGTCCACTTTTTCACCCAAGAAAGTCGCTCAAGCTACATCTGATCCTCAAAGTTTTACCCAGCTTATTTGAAATAAACATTGTTACTAAAATATGTTCAGATTATCATAATGCATTGTATAAGACATCTCTCATGTCTAGTTGAATGAAAAGTGCGTGTTCTCCTTTGCATTGTTGATATAAAGCCGTAGTATGTGGTCAAAATGTCATCCACTTTCGTCTTTAATTTGTCCCTTATATTGTCCGGTATACTAGCATCGCTTGTAGTTCGAGTGACTTAATAATATAAAATTCTTCCAGCTCTTAACTAAACAGCTAAAGATGAGCAGACATACCAAAACAATTTCATTGAATTTTTATATAAAGCAGGAAGATATTAGTGGTAAGAGAGTTGGGTGTAAGATATTTATTTATTTATTTCGAAAAGTTAAGAAGATATTACACAGACAGAGTCCAATAACGTAATACCTTAGAATAGTTAATACAGTAAATCATAATAATAAAATAATAAAAATAAAAAGAAGAAAAATAGTAAAATAATCCAAGACTACAAAATGAGAACCAAAGTCAAAAAATATTATAATAAACAAAAATTAAAATTATAGTGAAATAAAATAAACTAGAATTGGAAAAACTAAAAATGAAAATACAAAATATTACAAAAATTCATATAAAAATTAGCTATATACAAAAAGAGAAGGAAATGCAGAAAAAAATAAAAATAAATGTAGAAAAAAGAAAAGAAAAAAAACAATGATAAACTAAAATTTTTAAACTACTAAAAATTCATATAATACAAATTATACAAGGAAATGAAATTAGAAATTAAAAGCAAAGCAAAAAATGCCAGAGGAAACGATAAATATTAATTTGAAGAACCATTAATATGCTAAGAATCTGGAAATTGTTTTATCCCCGTTATAACTGATCTTTTAAATGTCAGAATATCAGAACAAAACACATCAGTATTGCTAAAATTAGAATTAAAAATTTTCTGCATTCTTACCAAAGGTGACTTAACTCAGAGGTTGGTTCTACAGAAGGGAATTCTAAACGGAACATGGAGTCTTGAGTATCTCATTGGGATATTTATGCAGACCTTGAAAAGTAAATCGGGACAAAGCACGTAAACATTTAGAAGTTTATAGAAAAATAAGCAGTCTAGATACATGCGACGGTGTTCTAAAGATGGGAGATTAAAAAGAGATAATCTCTGAGTATACTCCGTCTCGTTGATGTTTAATTTAAACAGCAGGATCCTGGTAAACAACTTGACTATTGTAGCATGCATAGAAGGGGCTCAAAATTTGACAAGCATATTCAAGATTGCTTCTCACAAATGAAGTAAAAAGACAGATGAAAGCAGCACTGCCTTTGAAGGATCTACACACGCGAAAAATGAAGCCCAGTATGCGATAAGCTTTATTAGTAATAAGGTTTACATGGGAAGCGAAAAGTAGATTGTGATCAAAGGTAACCCCTAAATTCTTTATTTCATTTACACGTGAAATCGAGATATTATTAATTTTGTAGTTGAAGTAGATTGTATCACGCTTTCTAGAAAACGTTATAGTTTTACATTTATCGATATTGAGGTCAAGATAATTTCCTCTACACCAATCTTCAAACTTAACAATATCATCTTGAAGGCATTTACAATCGTTTGTATCATAAATTACCCTAAAAAACTTTGCGTTGTCAGCATAAAGCAAAGAAGGCGATGTAATATCTATTGGTAAGTCATTTATATAAATTAGGAATATGAAAGGTCCGAGTATTATACCCTGAGGGACACCCGATGTTTGTTCGAAAGGGTCTGATTGGGAGCCATTAAAAACCACTACACTGTTTTTCTCGTCTAGATAGGACAGAAACCAAAGAACAGTGTCGATGTTGAAACCAATTTTCATATAAGGTAAAGTTTAATGAAATAGTTGATTGTGGACAAGTCTTTCAAAGATTAAAGCCAATGCATTTGAAATAGATATAGGACGATAATTTGTAACTAATCTCGGATTACCTCACTTAAAAATTGGAGTAACAAATCCGCGTTTTAGCTCCAACGGAAATATTTTATGTGTGATGGATCGATTAAATAGGGTACTTAGAGGATTTGCTAAGCTATTAGAGCACCTCTTATATACAATGTTTGGAATTCCATCAGGGCCTGGATTTTTATCACAATTTAGTTTATCTAGTACTTCATGCACCTCTTCAGATGAGATAAAGTTTACACTAATATTAAGTGAGTTATTGTAATTTTTAAGGGATACCAAATCGAAGTTAGAAAAAACTGACAGAAAAAACCGAAATGAAGTATTCGGTAAATAAATTATCAACCTCCCTTCTTAATAATATGGGATTTTGCTGTTTGAAACAATATAATGATCAAGTAAATTGTAATGGAAGAATTCTCGATTTAGTCTGGTCAAATGTAACAAACAATGAAATTTTAGTGTCATCTTCAATATCAACATTATCTCGAATTGATCTTCATCACCCTCCTTTGGACATACGTTTTTCAATAGAAAAACCCCACTATATCGCTGAATACAAGAAGAAAAAACGGAAGTTTCAATTCGCCGATTATGATGCAATTAATGAATATATAGCTTCATTTGATTTTTCAAGTAACTTTTCAGAGAACGTTGATTTGTCATTTGTAAAATTTTATGACGTTCCAAATCATTGTGTAGTAAATTTCGTCCCAGAATCTGTCAGTAAAAATAGAAAATATCCTTCGTGGTATACAAGAGAATTAGTAACTGCTCTCCGATTAAAAAACAAGTTTCGGCGTATGTATATGAGGTATAAACATCCAGAATTATACAAGACATTTTCGTTCTTGAGAAATCATTCTAAGCGATTGCAAAGAATGTGTTACGACAATTTTATTAGTTCTACTGAATCTTCTGTGCAGAGCAATCCAAAGAGTTTCTGGGCTTTTAGTAAAAGCCTGAAAACATCCAACTCTTATCATAAAGAAATGAAACTTGGTGACAGTATATCTGCCACACCAATGCAGACTTGTGAAATGTTCTCAACGCATTTTAAATCGGTATATTCTCTCAAAGCTAGCGTTACTAATGATTTACACAATTCTTTACTTTACAGTAACGTTAACTCCATTCAACTATATCATGTTACGCCTCAGAGTGTAGCAAGTGTAATCAATCAACTTGATATTAATAAAAACCCTGGTCCTGATGGTATACCCAATATATTTTATAGAAGATGTGCTTCGACAATTGCAGAACCTATTAGTGAATTGTTTAATATATCTATTAATCAAAGGATATATCCAACGATTCTGAAAGAGTGTTTCGTTACACCAATATTCAAATCAGGAGACCCTAAATTAATATCCAACTATAGACCAATATCAATTTCAAATAGTTTAGCGTTAATATTTGAAAAAATTACATATAATCAACTATTCCCTCAATCTAAAAATTTGATTAACCAAAATCAACACGGTTTCTTTCCGGGACGATCTACAACCTCAAACCTGACTACGTTCACAGACATCGTAGCAGTTGCATTGGATGAGGGCAAGCAAGTGGACTCTATTTATACTGACTTCTCTAAGGCCTTTGATAAGATTCAACACAGAAAAGTACTCATTAAAATGGCTTCCATAGGCTTCGGTAAGAATACCATTCAATGGTTTTCCTCATATTTAGATGGACGACACAGCGTTGTAGTCGTTAATGGGTTCGAATCACTGGCCTTTGAGCAAACTTCAGGTGTCCCTCAGGGTACCATCCTCGGCCCATTTATCTTTCTTATTTATATAAATGATCTTCCAATAAATCTGGATTCCAATTGCCTGCTCTACGCAGACGACGCTAAAATTTTTCGTGTCATTAGTAATTTTGAAGATTGTACTCGGTTGCAAGAAGATATAAGTAAGGTTGAGAAATGGTGTGTCGAAAACTATTTACCATTAAATATAACCAAATGTAAACAAGTTTCTTTTAGCCGCAAATGGGACACTATCAAATTTGCATATAAGCTGTGTAGTACCACATTAGAAAGGGTCTCTGAAATTAAAGATCTGGGAGTGGTTTTTGATGACAAACTTTTGTTTTCTTGCCATATTAATTATATTGTAAGTAAATCCCTTAAATTGCTTGGATTCATTTTCAGAATATGTAAATCTTTTAAAACAACTTTCTCCCATATTGTATTGTTCAATTTCCTAATACGCAGTTTATTAGAGTACGCGACCCCTGTGTGGAACCCTTTTTATAAAACATATATTGAGCAGTTGGAACGACCATTAAGGAAATTTACAAAATTTCTTATTTTAAACTGTTTGGTTTAAGTGCTGTGGAATATCCTATAAGGTTAAGTATGCTTTTTATTAAATCTCTTGAAAAGCGTAGGATGTACATAGCTGAAATATTTTTGTACAAAATCTTACATGATTATCTGGATAGTCCGCGTCTGCTTGCCGAAATAAATTTCCATATACCCTCAAGACCATCACGAGTCCCGCCTTCAACATTTGGTTTGGCTACTGCTAAAACAAATTTAAAAACTAAATCAGCTCAAAAGAATCACAATGTATTCTTTAATCACATAGACATTTTCGGTCAGTATAGCCTCTATCAATTTAAACATTTAATATTGAGTGAGATAAAGTGTATTTCGACCTGAAACGACTGCTCATTCTACTCCCACACTTTTCAATATGTATGTATTATATAGTAGTGCTCTATTGAATTTACATTTTAACTATAGTGCAGTTAGACAATAATTATTCCATAATTTGCCTCCATTCTAATAATCTGCACCTTTTAATCTTTTATTTTTTGTAAGAACTAGTTATATTTTCATTTTATTTTTTTTACGTTTTGCTTTAGTACTTTTAGAAATTTTGCTTTTTCTCTTTTTTTTTTTTTTATTTTTCAGTAAGAATTTTAGAACTTACTTTTTACTTTATTCTTCTTAATTTTGCATTATTTAATTTATCATTTATCATTTAACGGTAGTTATATAAATGGATTTAATCTGTATGCTATCGTCTGAACTTATAAAATAAATAAATAAATAAATAAATAAATAAAGTAAATTAAATTATATACCATCTCTTTTGAGATCGTATTCGAGCTCTTGAAATTTTTGCTAAAGGCCCAGAAGGCTTTAGGGTTTTCTTTTAACGAAAATTCAGTCGAGTCCACATACCTATTGTAACATTCTGAGATTAATGTTTTAGATAATTTTCTAAGATAAGAAAAAGTTTTATAGATTTCCGAATGGCTATTAACTCTATATAACCGACGATATTTTTCTTTCATATTTAAAACTTTAATAAGTTGATGACTATACCAGGATGGGAAACCTTTGTTTTTCTTTTTTGTGACTGGTACATGATCAGATCAGTATTTCGTAAAATCTCTCGAAAGAAAGAGAAACATCAGATGTAAAGACTGAGGAGAAATCAATACCATTGAGGTAATTATTCAGACTAGTATAATCCCCTAAAAAGAAATTTCTCTGCTTAGTAAATTCATTTCGACCAGACTTAGATACACTTAAGATTATATCTAAAGGTGGATGATGGAGGTCAATTTTTGAAAGTGGACATTCAGATGTTACAACGCTAATATTACTTTGAGGAAGATCTGACCATACCAAATCAAGAATCCAATCGTTGAAATTTGTGACGTTATTGTATTGGTTAAAATTACACAAGGTCATGTTGTTAATCACTGATTGAGCAGATTGACTAAAAACACCGGAAGGCGTCATACAACTATTGACTTGGTCGAAGCGCCATGAAAGGTATGGTAGATTGAATTCACCCACAAACAATATATGAGGCTTCCCAGGAAATCTCAAAAATCTTTCGCTAATTCTTGACAAAAGAGAATCGTAAGTTTCGTAAATGCTACTTGGAGGTATGTATATATACACAGTACACATACAAAGTAAAGTTTCTTTCTTTAATGGAAACCCACAGAATTTCGTCCGAGTTGTCATGAGAAACTAAACATGATGAGGTAAAAGACTTTTTGATTGCAATAAGATAACCATCACCGTTTTTCATACCAGAGAGCTCCAAGTTTCGGCCCCTTCTATATACCACATATCGATTATCAAAAATTTCATTGCTGAAGATATTTGGTTGTAAATATGGTAATATCTTAATTATCTCACACATTCTAAAACGCGGCTACTTGAATTCGTTCTTGATAATAGCCATAATATAAGCTTAACCTTAAATTCAAGAATTTTTTTGTTTTCATAAAATGAAAACTGGACGAGAGCGAGACTCATTGCAAAAAAAAAAAAAAAAATACCAACCAACCTTAACTCTCACCATGTTCCCTTTAAATTCCCCTCTACGTTAATTCATAATTATTTATCACTTTAATTTTGAGGAATTCTTTAATAATCCTTGTAAGCTGCTGTCACCGAATAAAACTTGGTGAACAATTTTGATCCTGGGATTGTGAAAATTAACACTCAAAACGGGGACGTAAACAAAATATAAAACTCCCTCAAGCGGCAAAAAGATCCAACAAGGATAGGGAGAGGAGGTGAGTCTCCTCGTCAACAACTATATATAGGATTTACATTTACAAGCCGGGAAGAGCTTTGATAGCACTTTGATGGAGTCATTGAGTTCTGATTTTTGAGCTTATAATCCTTTGAGGGAGTTCCACCCTTTATTGTTTTGTTAGTATGTATGTAGATGGACGTAGTAACTGTATGAAGCAAATAATGTTTGCTAATTTACGCTTCAAGTAATTTATAAAGTTTCTGAAATGGCTTCTTTCTTCTCTTTCATAAGTGAAAGGTTTAATATAGGCGCGGAGAGAAATACTAGACGTTCCAATTACTCAGTAAGCTAAAATCGTATGTAATTAAATATATGTTTGACAAAAGTTGTTGATGGCAGCATTTTAAAATTAATTTGGAAATGGATTATCCGAATTAGAAGATAAATTACTCACAAATTATGATCAGATTTATTTTGAAAAAAAAAAAAAAAAAAAATTTCAGGCATTTACCCTGAGTTGCCACAGAAGTTGCTTTGGAACAATCTGAGGAGAGCTGGTGTCAGTCGCAATAAGGATAACGGTTCTGCTTACGATTTATGCCCCAATGATTTAAATAAATTCTTCACCTCTAAACAAGGTATCGTCCGAGCTTTGTCGAATGATCACGATCACCTAGTTAATTATCCTGGATCTAGCTTCTCCTTCAAGTGTGTGTGTGGATATTGACGAAGTAATTAAAGCTATTTTCTCAATTAGATCTGATTCGGTAGGCCCAGATGAAATACACCCTCGTTTTGTAAAACTAATTTTGCCTATGATTATTAGTCATCTGGTAATATATACTGAATTCATGTCACACTTGTTCTATATAACCGCGCGCCTGGAAGGCAACCACTGTTCTTACACTACTCAAGAAATCGTGTCTTAAAGAGTTGAGTGATTTCTGTTAAAGCTTACTAACGATCTACGAGTACCTCTTGATAATAATCATGTGGGCGTCGTGGTATTGCTCGACTTTTCAAAGGCATTTTACAGTGTAAATTATAACATCCTGCTGTCTAAGTTATCTGCTCATCTTGGTTTGATATCTAATCTTCTACCCATCCGGTGTGGTGTTCCACAAGGCTCTATATTGGGACCTCTATTATTCAGTGCTTTTATAAATAATCTTCCTAATATTATTGAAGACAAGGATGAGGCACAGCTATTAATTAACAAAGACGAGGAGCCATCAGGACCTGCGGCTTTAGTGACGTCGATCTCCTTAAACACCTTGAAAATATTCCTCGTACGGATGAGCATCCTTGTACACATCCACACGAGGGATGCAAATGGAGCACCTAAAATATTAGCCTTATCCAGGGAGTTAACAATCAGTTTACCACTGTTAAGTAGTGAGGACATAGAGGAATTGGTGAAGTTATTTCTGATAGTTTTGACGAATGATCAGAAACCTTTGCTACCTTTGCAGCTTGCTAAGATTTTTTATTTATAAAAGTGAAACAAGGAAACTAGATTGGAGGAAAAGCGCAGTACCATGTCGAGGTGGGATTCTCAAACCCACGACCCCTAGGATGGTAGTCAGCGCGCTTACGAACTGAGCAACGGAGACGATAGTCACTTTTCTTACTCATCGGCGGAAACGGTAGCTCTCCATTAGATCTCGGCGACGGTACACTTCAATATATTCCTGTTAATGCAGCTTTACATAAAATGGTTGCTCTTACAAGTAGTCTATGTCTTTTCTTTTTTAGTTTTTTTTTAACTTTCTTAAATCCCTTGTGGGACATGGGTTATTTTTGAGATACTTAAAATATTCATCATTGTGAGTAATCTGCTATTAGCAGAATTTAAATTTTAAATTTATTTATTTATTGGTTGACTGTACAACAAGACTTACAATCTTTTGTTTGCACAATTAATTTTAATAACTACAAGATAACAATTTGAATTGAGTTTCAATGTAACTAAAATATAATTAAAGCTAAGTGACTACGTGACTAACTAATAGACAATATATTACAATTCAGAGGTAGGTTGTTTGGTGTGCTAATAATAAACTTGACCTTAATATTTCAAAATGTAAGATCGTGTCTTTCCATCGGAAGTTAAATCCAGTCATATTTAATTATAAAATCAATAATAATCCTCTTCGGAGAGTAAGTGAGGTGAAGGATATGGGGGTTACATTTGATAGAAAATTATCTTTTGTACCCCACATTGAAACGATTGTTTCTAGAGCAAACAGAAACCTGGGGTTCTTAAAACGGAATTCTAAGGAATTTAGTGATTTGGGTACTTTGAAAGTCCTTTATTTTTCTTTAGTGAGGTCTGTACTTGAGTATGCATCCGCTATTTGGTGTCCGTTTTATGGTAGTCATATAGACCGAATTGAGTCTGTTCAGAAATCATTTTCTAAATTTGCTTTATTTAGATCTCATTTTCGAACTAATACTACTCCTCAGTATCGTACAAGATGCCTGCTTTTGGGTATGTGGACTTTAGAACTTAGAAGACAAGTAAGCTGTGCACTTTTTATTAAAGATATTCTCTCATATAAAATAAAGTGCCCCCAGCTCTTGTCATTAATTTTTATATACTCTCCAGAGAGACTTATACGTCCGAGGAACTTGCTTTATGAATCACATCATAGAACTAATTATGGTAGTTATGAAGTAATCTCAAATTGTATTTCTCAATTTAATTCCTTGTATCATCTTGTTGATTTGACAATGTCTAGTGCAACTTTCAAAAAAGTCATCTATGAGTATAATAACTCTTGAATTATGTATGCATAATTTATACTCAATTTTTTTTTCTCTTCCTTTTATTTTTACACTGTTATTATTATTTTTAAAGTATTTGTCACTTGCTAAGTACATGAAATGTCTGTAAGATTTATACCTCTGTAGACTAGAAATAAATAAATAAATAAATAAATAGATAACGAGAGCGGAAATTAGAAGGAAGTTATGAAACCGCGAATAATTATGGAATATATTTAAGAATGTTTTTAAGAATGTCCGAAGGTAGAGAGTTCCAAATACTTGTTACATGTACAAAGCAAGAACGCTGCCTAAGTAACGAGAGAAAGCGAGACATTAGAAGCTGTCAATGTCTTTCATAACGAAGGAAATTTAAATATTCATAAAGATACCTAGGTTCTTTCGTATATATAATTTTATGTATGAAAATTAAACTCCTGTATGTGCGATAAGTTCTAATGGAACATCCAAATATTTTGTGTTGATACGGACTGATGTGTTCAAAACGTTGCAATCAATAGATAAAACATTACACAATCGTTATAGGCTACGTTAAGTTTACGACTGCAGCTAGAGTCGAATGACGGAAACATTAGATTGCCATAACTAAAATGTGGTATAACCAAGGTTTTATAAGCTTAAATCTAGTTTCTATGGATAATACCGCTGAAATTAACCATAACTGTCGAAGGCAGCTATAGACTTTGCTAATAAGAGCTTTGGTAAACTCACAACAGGTCATATGATAATTCAACATAACACCAAGATTCCTAACTGTTCTCATGTACGGCAAAGGAAAACCGTTTTGAGTTATCGGACGTAAATCATTTACATCAATGTCATTTCTATATTGCAACATACAGCAAGATTTACTGGAATTGAGTGCTAGATTATGTACGATTGACCATGAGAAAATTCGTTGAAGATCGTCATTCATGCGTTGTACCCCATCCGCGATCAAACCAATCGGTCTATTAAGGTATATTTCAACGTCGTCATTATACAGATGTACTTTGAATCTTTAACAACACTAGGGAGATCATTTATGTATAAGCTAAATAGCATTGGGCCAAGAATTGAGCCTTGTGGGACGCCACAGACTAGTGGTAAAATCTTAGAACAAAGATTCTTTAGTTTTACTTGTTGGAACCTATCAGACCTCTGCTTTGCTTTAGAATGATTCACACTGTCAAAAGCCTTCGAGAAGTCCAACAAGGACAGCAAACTAATTTCACATTTGTCAAGTGTAAATCGAAGATCTGTAGTCACCTTTAACAAAGCTGTCTCGCAGCTATATCCACGATGAAAGCCAGATTGCCAGCATGACAGGGAAAATGAGGTTTCAAGATAACCAAGCATTTGTGATGTCGTTAGGTTTTCTAGAGCCTTTGATAAAAAGCAGTGCAGACTGATAGGACGGAAGTCTGAAGGTAATTCTGGCGAGTTCTTTTTTTGCAATAGCGTATAGATGCTATTTTCCGTTGGGTGGGAAAAAACCTAGAAGTCAGGCTTGTGTTGAAAATATGGGTTACGAATGCAGGGAGAGGAATTATCGGAGCCTGTAGCGTTAGATCTTACCTTTTTTTGTAATTGACTCGAAGTACTTCACCTTGGTCGCCATTTCTGAAACTAAAACCATAATCGTTTAGCATTGGAGGTACAATAGTACATACAGAGGTCCGTTGGCTGACGATTACGCATTACTTGCATTGATGAAGTATCCATTTAACTCATCTACATTGAAGTTATAGACATCTACTGCTTTGTCTCCTTTTATCTGAAGTTTGCGCAAATTAGCCCAGAATTGTTTCAGAGACAGATTTGGATCAAGTTTTTTATAATAGTAGCGGCGCTTAGCGTAGCGAATTTTTGATTTTACTAGATTCAGCAGTTTTGCATATATCTGTTTTGCCGTATCAGTTTCGAGCTTTTCATATTTACGATACAAGAATTCCCATTCAGCTATTAATAATCTTATTTCTGCCGAAAACCAAGGACAACGATATTTTGGGTAAATTTGACGTGACTGCAATGGAGCATGCCTATTTAGTAAAAAGTGTAAGTTGGCATTTCAGTTATCGAGCTGTTCGGCAACATTTGTATAATGGTATATTGATTCCCACGGCAAGGATTAACCATCACTAAAAGAACGGGGACGTTAAGATGATTGTAATCACAAAATTGTTACAGGATGAGACCGTGCGCTGATCATAGGTTAGAAACAATATATCGTGGTCCAAATAACTTGGCGGACTTTCGAACCCAGACACAAAGAATCGTAAGTCAATACACCACTGTCACGTTTATACTTTTTTAGGAAGGTTATTATCTTGTTAGGGTCGGTCAGTTTTCCGGACGTTCTGATTGAGTTACGAATTCCTAAGGTAGGTAGACATCGGTAGTATTTGTCCGCTTTGTAGCTGGTGAACCATTTCTGTTTTGAAAATTATTTCTCTTCCTAAAGCCGCAAAAGGATTCGGGTCAGGCAAATGGATATCCTGCACCTTTTCTTTCTAGCTTTGCTTGCTATGAGTGAAGTACACGGTATTTGTCTACACAAATCTTAAGCGTTCAGACATTTCGAAACATATCTAATCTCTAGGTAATTGTAGACGATCAACTGGGAGTAAGCGCCGCAATAACTACTCGTAATTGGCTCGAGTTACTGATTGAGATGAAAGTAAAATTATTATTGCTCACGGCAGAAATCCATCTACAACGAAACGTTATATAAATTTGAAGTGGTTATCATATTCTGCTATCGTCCCTTATCGATTATACTACATCATGCTCCATAGGGCAAGTATCACCTCGTTTAATGGAATTTGCGAGTATTAAGTAAGCAAACTACTATACAGATTGCACTTGCAGACTAGTGAGGAAAGACCTATTCTGTAGGAAGAGTTATTTTCCTATTATTACTTCAGATAATAAAGGGCGGAACTTGAGAAGTATATTAGGTGAAACCGGATCAGAATATCTTCAAATTGCATAATTTTCCATTTTGGAACTCGAATGGGATCACTATCAATGCAACTTTTTTCATAGGATCAATACATTCATTTCGAAATTGCTTAATGAAAGTTCTAGAAAAGAAAAAGTTGTGAACTAATGCTGAAATTGTCCTGGTTATTTTAGTATTTTTCATATATTCTTTTTTATAAGATAATCTTATTTAATTCTCTTTAACTAACTCAAGAAACATAGGACTATAAAAGTATCTCAGCGTAGTTAATATATTTAAATAGGTCTCCCCAATGGTATATGAGTTCCTTGCAAGTACTAGCCGAGAACCTACTATCTATGGTTTGGCTATATTCTTAACCAAAATAAAAGTAATAAAATCATCTCTTCGACAGGACTATACTAACAATTAGGCTCTTTTACAATTAAGACTAAAATTATTGTCAAGGAGATAAATTACATAGAACTACCCACATACCTTCCACATACCCAAAAAATCTTGTTAATTTCACTCGATAAAGTTACAAATTCTCATAATGTCTCTTATTCCCTTGAATAAAACCTTTCTAATTACTTCTTAAGGGTATACGGGGGTTTACAGGACACAACTATTTTATGTTCAGGACAACTTCGTAAAACTCTATAAATCCCATTTCGAATGTATGTGCAAAGAACTCCTATGACAGGACACTATTAGATTTACAACCAACCTATATACTAGTTTCATATATACACACTTACTTAACCTAAGTTGATTTATCATACCTATAATCATACATACATACATACAAATATACAACAAATTAGGTACACACATCCTTAGAAACGTGATAATTAGGACTTGTCCTGGATGAGAATTGTGCGTGAGATAATTTCTGGATGCAAGTCACTGAAAGTTCGTTTGACACAAGTGTAGGCGGATAAGATAACTTAATTAACTTAACTGTCCAAATAGATGGAAGAATATGGACTTTGGGCAGTGATATTGGATACATGAAGTATTCCTGACACGTGATATTATTATAGTGCCATATGAGAGTAATTCATTTACAGATAGTGTTACAAGTTTAAAAGCTTCAAATTCAAAATTGGTAATAGCCAAATAATACTGGAATTGCCTTATTTGGAATTTACTGTAGTTGTGACAATTGATGAAATTTAAATTGTTTTGTTGTTAGGTTGTTAAGGGACATCCGCCATGTAATTGTCTGTTGTAAAAGTTGGTAGGAAGAATAAAAGGGAAGAGAACTACAGGTCGTGGTGGTGGTGAGGTTTAGGATCATTCACTTTATTTTGTTTTATGAATCTTCAAATATGCGGCATGACGTGTAATTGTGTTGTTATGATTTTTTTATATAAAAATCTCATCGGTGCAATTATTCGGTATTTAGAAAAATAAAAAGCTGTTCTAGATCTTATAAGAATCCAGAAATTGTAGACTTTTTAGTAGGTACGTTTAAACCAGCCACCCCATTCACAGATAGATTAAGCACAGCTTTTTTACAGTTAATAATAATAATACTTTATTTGGTGCCGTACTGAAGATTACAAGATCTTATGTTAGTACAGGGTGGGCCAAAAGTCACCATGGGGTTTAAAAATTAAATTGGTAACATATGGTAGGATGAAAAAAAGGAGGGGTAAGCTGGGGTGGGGAAACATGCTTGCCTATGAAGAACAGACAGTTGGCTATCATGTAAAAAAGGAATGAAGAGAAACGGTCAACAGGGTGTGGAGCAATGTACAAACGAAAAAGTTATTAAATTTTTAAATCCCATGGTGACTTTTGGCCCACCCTGTACTACTCGAGGAAATATGTAGAAAAAGTAACAAAATAAAATAAAAGCAAATAAAATAAAAATAAAAATATAGAAAACTTCAATTCAATTCAATTGTTAAATATACTAAACTATCTGTATTAAGATTTAAGAAATACTACAACTATTTTAAAATATAAAGGCCATTTCCAAACTATAAGTCCTATAATAACTTGGCAAATTCCCTGCTGGACCCAATGCGCTGAACATTACTTGGAAGAAAGTTCGACTTGCGGATAGTCTGGACAAAATAAGAACGCTCACCATATAGAGAGGCACACCTCGGAACAAGAAGTTGAAGATTTCTGGCCGACTGCAGGAAGTGCAGTTTATCATTCAGATACATTGGGGTTTTTCCTATAATTAGCTTATGAAAGAATATTAGTCTAAGATGATCATAATGATCATCATGATAAGTCTCAATCGAGGTTCCAAATAGTGATGTTGCGTATTCAGATACATGAGGGTACCTCGGAAAAGCGACTACCAGTTTTCTTCGACATACAGAATCGAGCCCACTGTAAACGAGACTACCATAGGTAAAATGAGGCATAACAAGCGTTAGGGCTAATTTTTTACGAAGGCATGTTGGTAGATAGCTAGAGCTAATCCAGAACTGCGGCAGACTGCCATATATTTTCCCAAACATTTGAGTGGTATTGAATGCCCAAGTTCTTTATGGAATCAACATATTCCAATATCATATTGCTGAGCATAGCCGGTGGGATGTCAGATTTTTTGATGGCTCCTCTATACACAGCTAAGCATTTTGATTTTGATGGGTTGAGTAATAATTTATTGTCTAGTGACCAATTGTGTATTCGCTGCAGATCCTCATTAATGCGACACATACAATCTTCCATTAATCCGATTGGCATACTAAGGTATAGTTGAACATCATCAGCATACAGATGTATAGATGAATTCTTTACAATCTGCGGAAGGTCATTTATATATAGGCTGAATAAGACTGGACCAAGGACTGATCCTTGCGGAACACCAGAATGAAGGAGAGATGGAGTAGAACGAGATCCTCGTACCACTAAAAATCTGGCAGCAATTTGATAGAAACCTGTCAATTAATTTTATAGCTGATGATGAAAAATGAAAACTATTGGATAGTTTAAGAAGTAAATTAGAATGATCAACAGAATCAAATGCCTTAGAGAAGTCGAGTAAAACTATAATTGATAGATGGTCATTATCGAGAGCCTCGTGAGTATCTGTTATTACTTTTAGTAGTGCTGTCTCACAACTATGGTTTGGCCGAAAACCTGAATACCACGGCGATAGCATGTTGTTAGCCTCAATATGACTCATAACTTGCCTATACATAATTTGCTCCAATACCTTATCACGGAAATTCAGCAGGCTCATAGGTCGAAAATCATTTAATTGTGAGGAAGAGGTCTTTTAAGGAATTGGAACCACTAGAGCCTGCTTCCAAATGGTAGGAAATTGGGCGGTGGTGAGATAGGAATTAATGACATATATCAGCGGACTGCATATATAAGGAGCTAGTAGTTTAATGAATTCCGAAGGTAAGCCATCAATGACAGTGGCACTGGACTTTATTGAATACATTGTTCTTAAGATTTCATGATGATCAGTGCAGTAGAAAACGAACCCCTCTGTTGAGCTATCTGGGAATATATCACTTTGAACATGCTGACTTGAGGCCACTGAGCTAGTATTTTTTTGGGGAAGTTTCTTCCAAGTCGGCAGGTTTTAAGAAGTTTGAGTCAAAATCCTGGAATCTTTAATGTGCAATGGCCTCGCATTCGCATAACGGTGCGTCTGCACACATAACAAACATTTCCCCATATGTTTGTTGAGTGTGGACGCAAATTTCACAGTTCTGGATTCTTAAAAAATTTTAATTTAAGCCAAATAATGAAATGGAAAACATTAGATGTTTGTTATAGTTTGTACAGTACTTTCACTCAGTTTCCAACACATGTGTGAAAATAGAGAACTCATTTTGGAATTTTGGAATTTTTTAAAAATAATGAATACTGAGATTAGTGAGAAAGGGGAGTAGATAAATTTTATAAAATTATTAAAACTGTATTCTACACATAGCAATTTGTCGAACAAATCGAGTGAAGCATATGAGGACAAATTAAAACGTAATGACTTCATCATAGCAATTGATAGTGAATTATCAGTGGCTGCGGGTGAAACAAACAAAAAGCTAAAGCCATTGTTTACTCACTACCGGAGTGAAAAATAGGCACAAAGGGCCAGTAAAAATAATTTTTCTATGTTAATATTTACCGACATATATGGTAGCTACTTCAAGAAAAAATTTTGAAATCAAGTGTTTTGAGACTTTAAACTAGTACATAAAAGAATAACAAGAATAACAGGTTTCAAAAAACTTCAGAGCAATAGCCAGCCGTTCATCTACACTTAAACTATTTCGCCAGTTTGTATTTCATCTTTTTATTTTTGTCCCGACTTGAAGAGATTTTTCCGAAAGACCTGAAGAGATTTTTCCGAAACTTCGAAAACCAGAAAGATCGTCTATTTTTAAATCATTTAATAAATCACGACCACTATACTCAACTCTTAAACATTTGGAAAAAATTTTTCACACAAACATCATACCAGATGTTTGACAAATATTCGACAAACATTTGTCAAACATTTACTAAATATTTGTCATTTGCTTATAAATTGTTTGTCAAATGTTTGGCAAATGTTGTTTTTTTTTGCCAATGTTTATTATGTGTGGATACACTTTAAGAAAGTGATAAGACGTGCTCGGATGTTTCATCCTCTTCGAGACATATATTGGTGTTTAGTTTCCATCTCTGGTCCATTCGGTTTTGGATCCAGTTTTGAATGGTAAGTTTCGAGGTGCTTTGAGGCACGTATGCTTCTCTTTAGTCATTTTGCGTTATTATTCTCATCGATTCCCGAGTTGCCTGGCACCAATTGAAGGGGTAGGTGGTTCTTTGTTTCAAGGTTTGTTAATACTTGAATACATTCCCACATTAATTTCGTTTTAACCTCAGGTGATGAGATGGTTTTCAATGCCGTTTGGATATCTGTATAGATATACTATAATTCACTGATATGTTGACTCATAGCTGCTTTCACATTCAACATAAAAACATAGGTGTATAATTTCATATAGCAGTCTGCTTATTCCGCCTCCGAAAGCAGCAATTTTCATCTTTGCGGCAGCATCTAGACTCAGAATTCTTTAGTAAGAAATATGTATTATTTCATTATTTATAACCACTGATTAGATCGAGCCCCAAAAGAGTTTTAATGACCTTCAGTGTCTATCGGTAGCAATTCCATATGAACGTTCCTATGCCAACAATAGCAAAATTCTATGTCCGAAAATGTCTTTCAGCAAATTCAGCCAAAGTCTGGTTGACTTTTTTGAACACGAACTCGACCTTCATACAAGCAGAAAGGTTCATGTACAAATTTAGTTAATACATTTTCTTTTTGGTCCTGGTTAAGCTATTCCCAGAGCTTTGCTTATGTTTTTAGAAATATAATCCAGGGATTGCGGTAATTGCAGGCTTTCTGTTGATAATGGGAAAACTGGTGGAATAAAGGGAATGTGGTAGGGACGAAAGTAGTTGTTGAAGATGTTTCAAGTGACTACATGTAGGATAATTTAAAAATTTTATCTTTTTTTATGTAAGTCTACGATACTCTTGTCTAATTCATATATCTTTTTTTTGCTTAATTTACCAATTGATATATGCATCCATGACTTTACGTGAGCACCTGCTTATGTAAGGCTCAATCTGACGGCTGACTTAATGTACGGATTAGTTACATTGCGAGAATCAGCGCCCTCATGAGACAGATTATATCCTATCTTTGTGAGTACCAGTATGCCAGTGCATGCATGACATTCTTACTGATCGAAGCGAGACCCACCTAACATCTCTAATCAATCTGTGGGTCACAGTACCCGGTTGTTTTAGCGCAACTCTACGCCGAGAGCCAAAAGTCTGAGCATGCAGTGCGTAGGCGACCATCTTTCATATGCTAGGTAGCTATACACACTTTTATCAAGCATTATGCCTCTCTTTTCATAACGAGGATATCCACTTATGCCATGTTTGACTCAGACAATCTCTCTGCCCGCGATATGGGCCATCAGAAAACACCACGTTCCTCCCATCAAGCAGCTTATAACCATGACGAGCTGTAAAGCAAGCAGGCTCCTGGACCCCGCGATACCATGTTAGCAATGTTGTCTACCCAAATGGTATGGCTGCGTAAACCATAACCTTTATTCTAAGGCTATTCTTACTCCCAGTAGATTCTCCATGCAGAATCCTTATAAAACGAGACTGGTCGCTTCATCCGGGCTTTATCTTATTGGCACACAAGATGACGACAGAGGACCAAGTGAAGTGGTCCTTTGAGTTAGGAGTGGCTGGAGATTATAGGCCATAATCTTATAGCTGCCAAGGTATTAGTACATGCAAGACTACTAATTTTTATGTAACCTCCCGACACGCACAATCATCAGTAGTCAGGGCAGCCACCTTTTTCAACATGGCTACATACAACCTTTCCTTTGAATGTCTTTTCCCTGGGCAGCATTTCGCATCACTAACTCCTTTTGCACATGACTTACGAATTGACAATAAAAAAAGTTAAAAATCTTTAGAGACTCTAGATAGAACAAATAACATCTAAAAGCATTCTGTTATCATTTTTTATAATCAAGGCTGCATTGCTTAGCATAGATTTTTGTAAATTTTTGCAGGAGTTCCTCAAGGCTCCATACTAGGCCTATTTCTTTTTCTCATACTTTTTATATTATTCGTCCTATCTAACTCATGTGGACACCATTTTTGTAGGAATTGTATACGTTTAAAAAAAAATCATCATTTTGTGGTATTAGAATATACTCTGTAGTAAGAAGAAGACTTAAGGGAAAATTTAACATTGAGCAATAAAAAACAATATTAATTTCGAAACCGTTTCTTCATATCAGTATGATTGGACGCTACTAACTTTAAGCGAATCTCTTCGATTTATAATTTAGATTAACTCAGATATAACTTGCTTCATCCCTACCTAGCCGCTATTATACACTTCATTTCTTTAATTTCAAGATTTTTTCAAGTTAAGTGCAAGGTCGCCTGGTGAAAAATATTCTGCCATCCCAGATTGAAGTATGAGGCCGTTTCTTACATACGTGTATCACCATCAAAAGTCCTTCTCCTTATTGTTTGCACTCCTAGAATTTTTAAATATATGTACTAGTATCAACCAATTACAAAGATTCAATTCAATTTTCTCTAAGTGATAATTTTTTTTCGTGTAACATCTTAATACGTAATCAATTCAACACATCACCACTTTTCACAAATCTAATTTCTAAATAACAAAAGAATTCCTTTCAAATTCCCATTATTTCTGTGGACTGTCGAGTTGATAAAGTACTCATTCACGTACAACGAAATCGTTGACTCCTCCTGATGTTAACTCAACGACACCCTAATTTCTGGTAATTTCCCTTAATCTCTCGACTTATTTGAATTCTGCCGATGGCACTACTAGAACGAGGCTCTTTCAAGTGTGACTAGGTGACTACTTACACATAAAGCGTGGAAGTTAATCTTGTCGTTGAGGTTATTCACTTAACGAGAAGAAAAATAAATTTTTGAACTACGTGCCATTCAACCAAATATATATATATAAGTAATACCCAACCCACCCCCATTTCTACACCTGTACCAATTCCGGTCGGCTCCGGCGGGCGGTGTTTTAAAAGATCTTCTACGTGAGACAAAATCCTGAACGTCGCAATGTTGATATTCGACTCGAAGGACAAGAAAATTTTCAAAGTTTGCAGCCTTTTTATGTCAAGGGGTAGGCGGGCGGAAGGTGTTTTGGTAATTTACAAAGGTCGGCATAGCTTTAATGATGCTTATTAAGATTATGGCGAAAATTAAGTGAAGTTAATAAGAGCACACACTTTTTTCACTGATTGAAAATGGTTTTGATGAGATAAGGCTTTATGATTAATTTTTGTTTGAGATATTGGAGAATGCGAATAGGTAAATCCCCACAGACCTTGGATAACAATAATTAAATAATTTACGTTAAAAAACAGATCAGATCTTAATTAATGGTTTGGATATTGGATATAGTATAGAATTAAGAATCGGTGTTAACAATTGCTTTTCATTTAAGGACAATTTAAGAACTTCTCTCTTTCTAATTGTATCCACGAGAAATCGTAATCATAGGATTTAGATGGAATGACATGAGTGAAAGAGTCATCTGAAAATAATTTCTGAGAACATGATCTTAATGAAAAGTTTGGACGAAACTCCAATTCTAGAGGATCACATCTCAGCATTGATTAATTTAAATAAACAGTTGATAATCTCCGTTGAGAAATTACGAAATAATCCTGTCATGGTACCAGCTGGTATGCATATAACCATCAAAAACGTTAATTTCTGAGCTTATAATAAATTACGAATGGTGGCATTATGATGATGCTGTCATCGTTTGAATGACTGTATTAGCAATGGCTTTACGATTATGTGGATAATTAGCATTAGCGATAGAGTTCAATTCGAATGTTGACATAAGAACAGAAATTTCTGTCAACTGTTGTATTTTTGCTGCTGACAGTCCAATGTTCTTCAATGAATATTTACCAGATTTCTTTTTAAAAGACATAAGATGTGGCTAATATGTAGAACTATAGTCTAGAATTGATCTGTCCTTTAGAATACTATATGACTTAATGTTATAATAATGATTCATGATTGACATATTGAACTCTCGAGTTTTGAAGTTATCGAAGAAACCAGTACGTTGATTGAATGTCTACGAGAACCTCATGTCATATGTGAATAACTTGAAGAAAGTAAAAGAAGATCCAGAATGGATCTATAAAAACATGAAATGTGGAGAAGTTTATGGTTTCAGGAACCTCGTGTAACGGAGTTTCGGTGGAATAGCTGCGAATAGCTCGTCAGACCAGAGCTTCTTAAAAATGAAACTACATCAGTTACAATAAAATAAAAGATAATTCTTTTTTCAAGATGAAATAGCCTAACATTTACACAGCTAATTTAATCTAATTATAATTATAGCCTATACTGGAAACTGAGTAGGTATAGGGTAAACTTGACGCGGTTTACCACTATGATAATAACTATGGATTTATTAATAAAGAGCTTAGCTCTTATAAAAGCAATATACTACCCCAGATCTATTTATCGGATATTTGCTACGTATAGAGACTATGTAGTGATAAAGGGAACTTCACATGGCTTACCACTATGATCACCTGAGGGAGACGAGGTGACGTACCAACAAGAGAATATTTGCGGAGGCGGGATATTTCGCACAGACCTGGCTAATTTTTGGAGGGATACGGGGATTTCTTGTATGACGTACCAATATAATTCTAATGCACTTAGGTGGGGAAACGGCGGATAGTATGGGGATGTCTCACTCAGCATACACGGAAAATGTTAAGGCGGGATATTTCGCACTAACCTTAACACAACGGATCAGGAACGATGGTACGAGGATTTCTCACATGGCGTACCAAGGAAATGTTAAGGTGGGATAATACACGCTAACCTTAACACGACGGATTCGGGCGGATCGAATGGGGATTTCTCACACGGCGTACAAAGTAATTATTGAGGCGGGATATTACGCACAAACCTCAATACTATATTTAGGAAAATTGCGCGGGGATTACTCTCACGGCGTGCGTTCTTGAATTTGACCAGTACATGTGCTGGCGTGCTGATCATGCAGCCTGTGACCATGGTAGCTTTGTTTGCATGCCCCAGTAGCGAGGTTACTTGAACTTAGTTCAAGTTGCAACTAAATAAACCCAGTGGCGGGCAAAAATAACTTAACTCGGCCATTAAATTTTTAACTTCGTTACAAACGTAAGAAGAAAAACTGATAGTAAAGATAAATTGGTATCTTAAGCAGGTCAGAGCATACAACATCAGTATCCATATATTCCGATAGTAACTCAGTAATCATCTCAGAAGGTTTGAACTAAAGTGTGTAATGTACGGTGGTCAAAAGGTCTAACTACGAGAAAGTACAGTGAATGAAGTCATTTAAAGTGACATTGGGCCTACAAAAGCAGTGCTGCCTTCCTAGGATATTTACATTGAAAAACACTACAGAGCAGGAAGAAAAGGTTCTGAAAAGTATCGTCCGCATATTCCTCCACAAAATATCAAATAAGAGCCAGATTTTATGAAGTCCAGGTATTTACTCAGGATAAAATTAATTTTCCTAATATCCTTGTGTATAAACTATATAGTGATTGCGAAAATACTTCCTTGTTATATTATCAGATGGCTCCACTTGTACATAGTATCATTTTGAACAGTTTTGCTCACGCTCAGTTGCTAAAAACTCAACTGAAGTAAGGATAAGATGTTCAAGGGATAAGCTGTAAGAGCATAGATAAGCTAATAACATACAAAGGCTGGGAAGTAGAATAGCCCGTAATGCCTAGCTAGAATAAAAAATCAACGATGCCTCGACCTGATGAATTAAGGACCTCAATTTTTTTAGAAATTTACTGGATATTTGTTTCTTAGAATTTTTATTCATTTTGGAAGCCGACAATGGCAAACATGACTGTATTTTATCTGAAAATAACTCCACGCTGTCACCAAAGTAAATAAAAATTCCGCCGAAACATTTTCTGTAAATTTCTAAGAAGGAATGAATGCTTATATTGCTCATTAACGCTTCCACGCTCATAAAAATATTGTTAGCAGTCCAAGGACCCGTTGTCACCCTGCAATAATGCAAAAATTTAAAAAAAAAAACAAAATGTTCAGTAAATTTCTGAGAAAGAGTTGAGGAGTTGAAGTTATCCTACATCAGGTTGAGGCATCGTTTATTTTATATAGGAGCGAGGCATCGCTGGCTTATCCTTTGGTGACGTTAGCAAGTCGAGGCATCGTTTGTAAATATGAGAGAAATATGGTTTTGTCTGTAGTAGTGCCTCTACAATACAACAAGTAACTAAGTCAAACTTCGTTGTTTCTCAATCACTATATATTTCTATATATGTATACGCAAGGCTAATATGTTGACGAAAGATTAGAGAGTATTTAGCAGTATTTTATAAAAGTTCCTGCTGTTTTATTAACCCATATATTGAGTTTTCCTAAGGCACAATTTGATTATTTATATAGTGACCATAGGTATAATATTTAACTTAAGGTCATTATTAATGCGTGCTACAGGTAATCCTCCATTATTGGGTCTGCTGAGATAAAAAAGAACATCGTAAGCATACAAGTGAATTTTTTGATTTCATAGGAAACGCATTTATGAAATTTCTAAATAAAAGATGCCCAAAAACAGAACCCTATGGAACTCCATGTATTTCAATTTTTTCCTTAAAATGAAGCCATCTCTATTTATCTTATTTCTATTTTCTTTTTTTTTGTAAAATGAATACAATTTCTACAACCTTGTGTAATATTCAAAATTCAAAGTTGAATTTAAGGGATTTAAAATCTTAGCAAGCTATACTTACCTTCGAAGCAAAAAAAAAAAAAAAATCTATATTGAACGATAAATATAAGCAAAAGGAATTTACACAATTCTTATGTATATATGCTATTATATGTACATACATATAAAAACATCCTTTTCCTTCGAAAGAAGATTTACGAAAGGATTTGTAATGAGTACACGTAGTACATACAATCCTCAGTCGCCAAGGATAAAATTTCCAAGAGAAACAACAGTGGAGAGAACAAAAATAAAAGACAATACAGGATTGCACGCTAAACAAGTCCTTAGGGGATTTTCGCGCTAAACAGTGCTAAGATAAGAAATTATTTTCACTACAACATACATAAGTATATACTTTCAAGGAACAGGGAAAGAAAAACATAACAGAACTTAGGATGTAAACTATACTCTAACGAACGTATAATACTCTCTTATCAAGTTTTCTGTTAAAGTCCTCTGGAATAATTTGTTTTTGTACATGTAAAAGTACGTGAGAGATACTTTGCACCTCCTTGGTTAGATTATATAGTTGCACACGTTCACTTCAAGATAAATTGAGAGAAGTATGAATGTGCTGTTGTGACATATGTATAAGGACAAAATGAGTATAAGGATAAAACTAATTTGATATATATATCTTTTGAGTTTTCTGCAGAGCTCCAGATAAAATTTTGTAATCTTTAAAATGTGATGCATCACATCCAGAATCCAATATAAATACGATGGACACTATTGTGCACGGTAAAAATTTCTTTTTGCCATTTTGTAGGTAAGTAAAATCAAATCTATATCATCTCCAAAGCTCCTCCCCTCCTCCTCTTCCTCTTTGCAATCTAATATAATTTTTTTTTTGGCTTAGCGTCTCAGGGGTGTAGATAAGAGGAGATGATAGTACTCACCTAGCCAAGTAAAAGCAAAAAATTATATGGGGTGGCATTTCAACCGTTTCTGAGTTATAGGGTGATTTAGAAAATATGTTAGATTTTCACAAAACACTTGTATTTTAAAATATACAGGGTGTACGGCCAAGCTTAAAGCTTCTTATATATAGAACCTCATGGCTTTCCCACGACGGGTCAACCAGGTCCGTGCTACACTCATCTCCGGAGTTATGGCGGTCTAAAGGAAGAATTTTGAATTTTTACCTTTTGTTATTACTTTGGTTTTTTAAAGAAAAACAAAAAACTTGAAACTATCGACTCTCCTATTCCGATGTCCGAATTGTAGCCGGTAAAGAATTATTAATTCTTAACCTATTCAATTTATAAGAAATTAAAAAAGACATGTTTCCAGTCACTATGAGAACAAATAATCTTTGATCTGAATAGCTTAAGAGCTGATAATTCTTCGACAGATAGTTGGGACATAATTATGTAGGTGTGATAGCCCAAATTAAAGAGGATATTCCACAGTTTACAGTTTTTATAAAAAAATTAATGTTAATTAGTTTTTATTTTTTTAGATAAACAAAATATAGAAAACTAAAAAAAATTTAGGAAATAACCATAATTTTTATTTTAGACTACCAAACTCCGGAAAGGAGAGGAGTGCGGGCTGTTTGAGTCGCAATCATTTGAAAAACCATCAGGCTCTACATACAATGATGGTGACTGTACACCTTGTGCAGGGTGTTTGGTTTAAAACTAGCATATATTCTTAATCACCCTGTAACTCCGAAATTGTTGAGATGGCCCCTCCTTTCCATACAATTTTTTGTTTGCCTAGGTGAGTATTATCAATTTCTCAGACCATTAGGAGCACAACGTAAATACCTGCTTAAAATCGACAAATTGAAATGATAAAGTTTAATGTACTATAGGATGGTAAAGATTCGTTTAAACGCATAAGAAATTGTTAAAGCAATTTCGTTTTTTTTTGTGCGATAACTCTAAATCGGTAACACTGCTGTAAAAAAGTGTTTCTGTCGGGGACTGCTATTAATTTAAATCACAACGTTTCATGATCTAATAGAACTTTTCTCAAATTGTGGATTTTCTTACAGTTAATCGCTTTGAAGAGAAATATTCCTTTAAACGCATCGGGAAATATATTTAATTAAAAAGTTTCTTGTAGAAAATATTTTATAAAGTGAATTATTTTTGTATTAAGATAAGATCTGTGCACAAGCGAAAGGGGGAGTGCCGGTTGTAAAGGATAACTTAGCTTGTATAAATTTTTATTCAATTCGTATATTGCTATTATCACAAATTCAACACTTACAACTAACCTAGCTTACTATTATATTATAAAGAGTTCAATATTTATACTAAAACAATTCAATGAAAATTCAATAAAATAAAAAATTGCTGCCAAAGAGGGTCTGTTCCCCTTATTTCTGAAAAAGAAAGAAAATCCACTATTAATAAAACTGAAGTTCTGTGCTACACGTGTAAGCACGGTAGCTGTGTTAAAATAACTATAAATTTAGCAGAAGTAAATTTCTGCAGTAAGAGTAGCTTCCTGCTTAGATGGAGGATGAAATAAAGCAGAAGTTGATTTTCTGCAGTAAGAATAAATTCCTACTTTTGAGTGTGGGATGCAAAATAAGCAGAAGTAAGTTTCTGCAGTAGGAGTAAATTCCTACTTAGGTGGGAGATGGAAATTAATGCAGAATTAAATTTCTGCAGTAGGATTAAATTCCTACTTGAATGGAAGCAAATTGGATAATTCGAAAAATCCGAGTAAATTCTGATGTGTTCAGATCGAATTCTGAATTGGGAATGGGTGATTCTGGTGCAGCTCGTCGCCTTTTTATAGCCGCCGTGAACCGTTACTTTTCGGCTTCACGATGGGTTGCCTTGGCGAAACTTTGGCGGTGGCGTCCCGCAGTGACGTCATAGTGGGACCATTAAAGTTGCACTGAACTCTGACTGCGACAAAGGCGAGAACATCTGGTGTGATATGTTGATATTTTGACATGTCAATTTGTAATCATACAGAAGTAGGTAGGAAATGTTGAGTTTTGCGTATTTATGTATTTTTATTGGAAATAATAATGTTACTTTGTATATTTTAGCATGAGGATAGTCTTAGCCCCCACCAACAAATTTAAGACTTGTCTGATCTATAGAAAGTCATTTTTTAACTGAAAATAGATTATGAATTCCTTGCTCATTTCGACGTCATTTAGACGTAAGTTTTCTACGAAACTAGGACATGTTGATCAAATTTTCGTTTATTATTGACCCCTTTTCAGCGACGTCATTTTTACGTCAATATTTGAAATTTTAAGATAATCGAGTTTAGTTTCCGTGAAATATAGACTTCGTTTTGACTGGCACTATTTTAAGTCGATATGTGACGTCTTTCAGGAGTTCAAGTTGATATAAGTTTAAATAATGTAATCGGAATTTGACCACACCATGCATGTATTATACAGAAATATGTATATGAAAGAACGTCATTTAATGACTCAAAATAGAGCCTAGATTTAACAGCATTTTGCCGTCTTTCAGACGTAATCCTAGTTAACCCTCTAGAGAGCCTAATGTTACAAATTTTTCCATTGTTTTTAACCTTTTTTTGATATCTTATATTTGCCGTCTTTTTGTCGTCGTTTTTACTATTGCATAGGTACGCGTTGTCTATTTCTCGTAAGTTTTTGACTGCATTTGAAAGTGGCCTCCTTGTCGTCATTTTTACGTCATTTCTCGATTTTTCGTAGCTTCGTGGAAGGACGGGCATTCAAGACTTGCATTAGTCTTGCTCAAGCAGCAGTGTTTAGTCAAAAGTACTTATCTCCAAAAATGTAGTATGCGCTACTTACAAAGTTGTGCGCTTTTAATCGAAATAATATTCAGTTTTTTAGAAGCTATGCATTTTGGATACATGGTTTTATTTAAATGTTTTTGTGAACGAAAATTCAACGAAAACATTGAAAAATGATTTTCTCGATAAACAAAGTAAAAAATTAATAATTTCTTTCGAATAATAAAAATATAAGAATTTCCCTACCTTTTAGTTTAAGTTCTATTGGAAATATTCGTCGTTCCAGGGTGGAAAAGTGAGTTTTTTTATTAAGCGTATTTGTCTTTTGATGTGCCAACTAGAGATCATTTTGTATTAATAATTGGTGGCTAATATGACGACTTTATTTCCGTTTGAAGACGTGTTTCAGGTGTTATAATGATGTCTTCTGGGCAACCAATATGTACTCATTCAGTTTAATTTTGGAGGTTATTTTGGTGGCTAATATGATGACCATATTTCCGTCTGAAGACATGTTTTGGGTGGTACATTGTCGACAGGTCGACGTCAAAAAGATGTTCTATTTAACCAAAATTTTGATTTTGAGCACTTTTCAATTTCAGTACAAAGGACGGTCTATTCTATGTACTATTGACTAGACAGGGGCGTGAAGGTACAAGTTGTTCGAGGAATTTGTTTGAAGATTGTGGAAATGGAAATGGCACGTAGCCATGCTATGGATGTTAATTAGATAAGTATTCCTTTTGGATACTTTCTGATCGCGATACTTTATGTTCTTTCTTTTGTCTTTTTAGGAAAATAATCTGGGGAGGAAGCTGCATCGAGGGATTTTATATGTGGACTGAACAGCAAATGTTTTTATTATTTAATAAACACATTTAGACTGATACATTGTTTTTTGTAGTTATGGCTAAGGAAAAACCATTAAACAGTGAAAAAATTACGGCAATCAAAATTTTTAAAGAGTTGGAATATTCTAATCGGAAAATTGCGAAAGAAATTAAGAGATATGAGACGATTAGCAATTTTTTTTAAAAAAGGATGAAAATTATGATTGTAAAAACCTAACAAAGTGGAACACCAAACTCACGGCCCGCCAAAACGGATAAATATGTTACCAAGTAACCAAAAATAAATTAACTGCAAGGCAAATTAAAAACAAATTACATCTTCTCGTAACAAAACTGCACATCGCGCACATATTGTGGCATACAAAAAATGTCAAATGGAAGAAAGTTCAGGGAAACCTAATTTAACAGCGGCTAACAAAACAAACAGATTGAATTTCACCCAAAAGTACATGCAATGGAAACATGAGTGGCAAAAGGTAATCTTTTTTGATGAAAAGAAATTCAACTTAGATGGGCTCGACTGTTACAGTTGTTACTGGCATGATTTACGAGGTAAGGACATACCTAGATCAAAACAAATCTTTTTGAAGTTGCGTTTAAACGAATATTTACCACTGAAGTATAATTTAGTAAAGATACTCCCCGATAATTACTGTATACATCATCATAACCAATTTTATAGATGAAAACTATGCAATCGTGCAGAATTATATTTCTGCATTCTATGCGCATACTCTCACAGCTCATAATAAGTTCCTTATATCGGCTCTCGAAAATTCTTATGTTTTTTAATTTCTTCACAGAAGGCCACATCGTCTCTCATCCATGAATTTGTCAAAGATACGATTTCCCTGATATCTAGAGCTGTGAGCTGTCAAACAACGTCTGCATACATTCATTATTAATATTCTGAGAACTATTGATTATCTTCGAAAAGTGTAGTGACAATACTTGGAAAAGGAAACCAATATTATTTGAAAATATGTATCTATTTATGTATGTCCAAGTCAGTTTAAGCCACAATATCTTTATATATAGAGTTAGCACACATATTCAAGAAGAATTTAAAATTCCATTAGTGCTTAGATAGACCCTAAAATCTTATGCACTCTAGTCAGAATATTGAGTCTAAAAACACAACGATATCAACCTGGGCCTATTTTATTCTAATTAAGCTTCGGAAAATTTATTTTTACCTTTCATCCTACGTAGTTGCTTGTATTGCATGAATACAAATTAGGTTGAGCGACTTTCTTGGATAAAAAAGTGCACTTTTCTACTTATCCTGATTGCGTGGAATGGTGCGCGTAGAAAATGACTTCCTTTGAGAAAAATGTTCACAGTAGATTACTAATGGTCATGGAAGAAAGAAATGCGAAATGTAGTAGTTGGGGTATATGTGACCCAAGTGCATGAAAATGGGTTTTTCGGCGACGAAAACGTCTCGAAAAAGTTTTCTGAATCGGGAAAAAAGTACAATATCCGAGAGTACTCAGCGAGACCTTTAATTTTATATGCAACATGCCTTATTGGAACCATCCGGAAAGGGGTTTCTACACCCCCCCCCCCCCCAAAAGTATGCCGACAAAAACCTTTTTTCTATGCATTGTTGCTCGTAGTGAATTTAGGTAAACAGTGAAAACCGTTTTCCGATTGGACATAAGCCTATCGAGTTAGAGCCGATCTAAGGAGCGCAAAATCTAGTACCTTATTTCGAATAGAAAAAAGGGAAATACTAAAAGAATGAGTACTATTTAAGTCTCCAAGTATAGTAGTGTGGGTACTCAAACTTCTCCTCAGCACCTACGGAATTCCATTCTGTACTAGATTTTCCAAAATGTACTAGATCAAACTTTGACTTTCCCTCAAGACCTCTCCCGTTTAATTAAAATAAACACTGTTAATAAAATATGTTCAAAGTATCATAGTCGTTTAAGACATCTCTCATGTTTGTTGGTGTCGAGCCTAAAATGGCCATTCCCCTTTCTTCAATTCTTCTATGTTCTACGAATAATTTAAGGGAATTAAAGAAAAAAAATGTATATGAACAGAATTAATGCGTGAGTAGCTTATGGACGCAAAAACCCAAGGATAATAAAAGCGTTTAATTTTCAGTAATCTTCATAATATTTTAGCTTCTGTGGCATGCTCTATTTAAATCTAGTACGAACTAAACAAGTGATCGTTTCGATTATATTTTATATCTTAAATCAAATTTCTTTCCTACATAATTACAAAATTGTTGAAAAGAGCATAAAGGAATATTCAGTGAAAAAAAACCCCTAAATGTAAGAATTCAATTTACACAGAACTATATAGGTTTCAGTTCAAGACGTACTGAAGTCAATGTGTGATAAATTCAAGACTTTCGGCAATATTTGAAAACAATTTCAATTTTCACCGTAAATATTTTATTTGGATAAGAATCGAAACTTTGCCTTGTTTAAGTCAAATTCCTTTCTAACTTTATCGCTCAAGACACCCTTCTCTGTATCTCTAAACCTGCAATACATGTAATATACATACATATATATGTAAATCAAAGCTTGAAGAGAAATTCAATTTAAGCGAAACGCTGTGATAGCTAAATATTTAATGGGGAGCTTTCTACTATTCCTCGGGGGAAAAAGGTACGATCACAAACGCAATGAATTGTCTTCCAAAATTGTAAAATGAAAAAAAAAGAAAAAAAAAAGAAAAAACGAAAACGAGTGACTCAAGAATTGGTTTGGTTGCAAGCGCATAGGAATCGAAATTTTAATGAAGTCGGTGAAATCTGAGGCTCATCTAAATGCTAATGGCACCAGCAATGGAAATTCAAAATGAATTCGGCATATATAGGGAAAGATTCCAATCAGCCGAACCACAACAATTAGATAGACGGGAGAAACGGGTTGGAAAATTCACAAAATTAAGGGTGACTAGACTAGGGTTGGTGGGGGGATTGCAATGGTTGCGACGATTGTGCTTGATAAGCTTTTGTGGCAAAACCAACCTTTCCGAAATGAACTAGAAAAGAAATTATTTAAAATGGAAAATTTATTTCGATGCAGAGCGTTGTGGCCGAAGGGTTTCAGAAAAAAGTAATCCGAAGATTGTAGGAAATTCTATGTATTTTTTTTTACACAATTTTTAATATTTTGTTCAAAATACAAATGATGAGAAAATTTGTATTCGATACAAAGAAAAAAAAAAGTTCGGCTATAGAAATAAAATTGATTTTAATTTTAAAAATAACAAATAGAAAATCGATTATAACTGAGGTAGGACTAATTTCGGCAATACCTACCCTAGATAAATGCTCATAAATAAAGCTAGCCCTCTCTTTGCAAAATATGGGAACACTATAAAATGATTGCAGGACTTTACACAGGTAAAGCTTAGTACGCTGATCAAACAAAAATTTCGTTTACTATACAAAATCTGGGCAAAAAGTGCCACGGAAATTTCGGTTTGAAATTTTGTAAAGTAGTACACTGTAAAAATCAATGTTCAAGTGGTGGAATGCAGATGGCGCTAGTATGAAGTGGAGACATTTTTCCGCAGCGATTTATACATCTAGACATTTATGAAAAGTTGACAGATTGATTATTGATACCGTTTGATGTTTGGCGCTTTGACACATAAGTATAACCAATTTGTGTTATTTAATTTGTGATTATAAGTCTATTAGGCCAGTATATTGTAACAGAAAAGCCAGCCATCGAGAGAGGAATACTTTATTGATTAACAGTCCAGTAATGTTTGGGGGGTGCGATACCAGTAACAAGCATTTTGCACACGGCTGCAATCAATCAATCAGAGCACCAGCAGCCAGAATTCATATAAATAGCCGGCTGCCAATAATGAAATCACTCAGAAGACAAAGCTGTATGATCAAATAAAATCCAAAGAAAGAGACAAAGAAGAAATTTGACAGCGCAAAAGCACTTGACTTGACTTGACGGAATCACTCAGTCGTGTGGAGAAGTAAGAAAAATATTTCTCAACTGACAGTATTGTCTGCTTTTACTGTCCTTTGTGAATGTTCCAATGTACCTAGGATTTTCCAATTGAGTTATGGATTCACTGGATATCCTGGCTATGTTTACAAAACAAACTATGGACATCCTTGCAATACTTACAGAGAAATAAGGATTTTGGTGTCTCAAGATACCCACTAAAAATTGTAATTCACGCGAAATTTGTCAACTTGGTTGTCTTCCAGTACAGAAGAGATGCTATAAAAATTTTAAATATGCACTTTATGCCCTAGACACACCCCGCTCTTAATGAAGATATAACTAACGACTCATTAGTCTATAATGATTCATTATAAACTGCAGACACACAGCCATTTCTTTAATTAAGTTGATCTGTCAAACTGGCTTTGATAAACTTATCACATTAAAAAAGCAATATGGATCGAATTAACGCAATAAACTTTGTTTTTTTTTTTAAATTTTTATTCTTATTTATTTTTATTTTATTTCATTTAATGATTGAGAAATGAAAAAAACATTTTATTAAAAAATATTTTGACAAAATTACTTTGTCCTTTGCATTTCTTCTTCTTATTTTTCAAATCAGCAGATGCACAGCGGAGCTCCATACTTAAATTATATGCTAAATGTAGTACATTTTTCCTCATTATAGTATAATGAAGGAAGAAAATATTAGTGTACTTCATTATCATCTGATTTTCGACCCATAACGACGTATACTGTGTGACATACGGCATTTTAATGAATAGTTAGTACTAATGATTCATTAGATCGTGCTGTGTGTCTAGGGTATTAAAGCTTGAAAAAAACCCGGAATACTCTTCGGCTCTCCCACACAGAGTCAGCCGTCCTCCAATATTACGACACTTCTCACGTTTTCCCTAACTCCCCAAGTATGTTAGAGAATCGCGAATGGAGAGTTAGGGGGTTTTAATCAGGTAAAACCAAATTCTCGTCTCCCGAACTCTCCGAGTTACAGAATCCGGCCCCTGGACACCCTCCTGGTTGTGCGGGTAACCACACCGAACGTTACAGCATGTTATTTATCTTCGTAGGAAGGTGGAAAAATAAAAACGTCTCCACTTATAAATAAAATACTTAATGCAGAAATCAAAATATTTCCATCTGCTCGCACTTCTCTATTCCTTCATTGTTCTTAGAAAAACAATGAAACTAAACCTATCAAAGAAAGCAGGAAGAATTCCCTTCTTTACCTCTCAGTGAAACTAGAAACACTGATTCCCTCCAGCTTTCTGAGAGTATAAATTGAATGGTTCTTTTCAATCTATTGAATGCTTACAAAGAATTAATATGGAATGTTTCTTTTCACCGTTCAAACAATTTAAAAGTAATGCTTCTTTTCACCTTACTGTTCATGCAAAGGTAAGGTGTCCAAATGAATAACCCACCTTATATACTATCCTGTCGTAGGACATCAAGATCGTCTTGCTTCCGTACCTTTATAAAATGTTTTCGGAATGCATTCGAAATGCTTCCGTTTCTCGCTAGGTATATTTAATTGCAAGCCGTACTTCTGCATGACCAGTAAGGTGAAAGGAAGCCTTGGAAGGTGGAAAGAAGCATTCTTATAGTAGGGTAGGGTGGGACTGCAAGTGCCACTTTTTGAATTGTCATCCATATATCATAAACTTTTAGGTCAAATTATTTGATAATTTTAACATACAATCTTTATAGTCCAGCAGCCACCGCCTGTTTTTTTTTAGTGAGTAATAACAGGCTGAATCTTCGTGAGTAGGTTCCGTTCGACGAGACGCCAAGTTTTTCCTCTGTGAAAATTCTTGATGAAGGTAGCTACTTTAGTGCGCAGGTCTAAAACATGTCGATTCGGTGGGGTGTTAAAAATGTCTGAATAACAGTAAGTTTTTTATTTGAATATTGAGATAATTGGATAATAAACTCGGAAAAACATTTGTCCTACAAAATGGATGGTATGACTGGCGCGTCCTCCACTCCGAACATGTCCAAATAACGACGTCATAAAAATTATTAATAACCAGCTGATTTTTTATATGCAGCTTAGTGAATATTTGTACAATGAAATGGCTACATAGTCCTACAAATTTAGTGGTACGTTTTCCCAGTCCTAAGCTTACAAGTTGTCCATTCCACGGTAACACTTTTTTCATTAGTAACAACTGAATTTTAATTTTTTCCTATCGGGAATAAAGTGTAGAACACAATTTTATCACTGTCCTACACAAAAAATGGTATGCATTTCCAGGAAGATATATGTTCAATAATAGCAGTAACGAAATTTAACACCAGATGACATCTACATATAAAGGTGCAGCACAATGTTAATATATATGCACAAACGCAATTGTTCACTTCTCAGCTGCTGGGTGTGAACGACCGCTTATCTCACTGCGATCGGCAGACAGTAATAGCACATCGTCAGTAGCTAGTTTAGTTAGTTAGTTATCAGCAGCAGTTCAATCCGGTTACGCGCTATTCCTGTTTATAAATATTTAAGTTAAATAAAGTCATTTTGAATTAACCATTTGTCTTTTTAATCGAGTTACATTTTTATTTATAACCGTACGAATATTATACCCTTCAAACAATATATTTTGTTCAATACTCATTCAACGCATTTCTTGTAATTTGGAGTTATTAAACTGAAACCTTGGAAGGATTGCATAGCAAAACACCACAAATATATTTGATGTACACAAGGTTGATTGAATATTATCTGCAATTAGAATATTGTATTCGTACGGGTGATTTTGATTTGTACTTACACGTTTTGCAAAAAGTAACGAACGTTTTTTATACAATGAACCACCATAACTACGCAATGTATATGTCTGTTTATTGTGATAAACTGATAAACATCGAAATTACACATCCCGGATTGCTTGACGATTGTAGAAGCAGTTTATATTATGAATAATTGCCCCAGCACATATAAATAATAAAGCCTTAAATAAAGCATGAGTTAATAAATGAAAAAAAGCTAGTTTTGGATAACCTATTGATAAAATTCTTATTATTAAACCCAATTGTCTTAAAGTAGATAAAGCACTAATTTTTTTTTTTAAATCAAATTCAAAATTAGCTCCTAATCCTGATATAAATATTGTAAGTCCAGAAATTAATAATAATAAATTACCCAATTCATTATCAAATAAAAGATTATTAAACCGAATTAATAAATAAACCCCAGCAGTTACTAATGTAGATGAATGAACAAGAGCTGATACAGGAGTAGGAGCTGCTATTTCTGCAGGTAACCAAGAAGAAAAAGGAATTTGAGCACTCTTAGTTATAGCAGCTAATATTATTAATTTATCCGAAACCCTTTTCGAGAATTTCGGTGGATTTAACACTAGAGCAAACAATTAATGCCGATGCCGCTTCTACAGCTTCCGGCATCATCAATATCACAAACTCGTTCTCCGCCAGACAAAAATGGGCAATAACTCATTGATTGCGTACGAGTGTTATATCAAAAGTTATGGAGTTTTGCGATCTGAAGTCACCAGATGATATTACGAAGGACTTAAAAAAGTCAGCAATCACTAAATCTGCTAAGAGCTTGGAACTTTTATTACAATCAATAAAGCTGTTCACGAACCCTTTTGGATTAGAATTGTCAGAAGACCATCTTTATAACATCTCAAAAGGTCAATCGGTGAACAATAAAGTATATGAGTTCTTGGCGTCAGCTGAAATCACGGGCGAAAAACAACATACTAACTTCATTGCTGAGACTCGAAAAACACTAGAAAGGTTTGATAAAGCTATCAAGAGAAATAAAACAATTAATTTTGAATACAAAAATACCCAAAAAGTCAAAATTACTGGAAAAACTAAAGAAGCTAAGATCCAGAGAGATGTGTTTGGTCGTCTACTGTACGCGTCATTAAAAAACAAAATTGACATAGAAAAAGCACTGAGTTATCTCTGGCCCCAATTTCGTTTTCTTTTTGTCATACAGATGGAACTATTTGCAAGACCCCAAAATCTGTGATTATTAACGAACTGGTTAAACATCAGGCTGAATTCGTAGATCCTCCGGAAGCAGACATTCACTTTGTTGATGGATTCGATTTCTTACATACGTTGAAGAACCTTCCAGAAAGATATGGTAAAATTTCGAAACATATATTAAAAATAATTACTTATAATCGAAAAGAAGTTCATTTTATATTCGACAAGTACGAAACACCCAGCCAGCATCAAAGATTATGAGCATGACGTAAGAGGTGAAGAGAACGTACAGTATGACGTGCGCAAAGAAAATAAACGTCCCGCTGAGTTCACTAAATTGTTGAGAAGTAGAAATTTCAAAGAATAATTTGTTGAAATTTTGATTGAAGATTGGGCGACAGATGAAATGCTGGATTTAATCACAGGAAAAACTATTAAACGGAATTATGACAAGTGCTACGTCTATGAGGTGTCCGATGAAAGGAAAATCAAAAAAGCCATTGACAACGATCTCATTTGCTATCACGAAGAAGCCGACACTAAAATTGTTTTCCACATTTGTCAGTTGAATAGAAATTATCGTGTGCAGGTACATTGTACGGATTCAGATATACCTGTGATAATGTTGGCAAATTTCAAAAACTTAAAAGATGAGAATCAGATAATAGTTGATCTAAGCACGGGAAAGAAAAACTTGTACCTCGACATCAACGAAATTCATGCCAAGCTTGGAGAACAGTTATCGCGGTTGCTTGCTAATGCCACATTTTTACTGGGAACGACTACAATCCTGCTTTCTACTGGAAAGAAAAGAAGAGGCCTATTGACATTCTTAAAAAAAATACGAAATTTCAAGAAGCTTTTGTACAACTGCACAGGGGGCGTGCCGAGTTATCAACATCGAGTGAGGGATTCCAGGTTCTTGAAGAGTACATGTGCAGATTATATTCATTAAAAACCAAAAATGATGTCAACAAAGGACGGTACGAATTGTTTGAAAAAGGCTACAAATGCAACAATCAAGACGAGAAGATTGTAAAAAAAAAGTTGTTGGTTACGATCCCTCAGTTCTACCGCCAACCAAACAGGAGCTATTGCAGTATCTGCAGTATATGGTGTAATGCACAGATGCGCAGCCCCACCGAAAAAAGTCTAGAAAATTGCGGATGGGCATTAATTGATGGCAAATACCATTATTACTGGTTTGATGGCCCACACAGTCCTTCTTTTGGAGAATTGTCTTCTGATGTTCAAGGTACTCTATTATTACTTTTCTTACGTATTGATGATTATGCTGCAATTTGTTAATTTTCACAATTATTTTGTTACAGAATCAGATGTCATATATTCTGACGATTGCGACGACGAAGATGATGACGTTCCAGACGACACTGATTAAGCGTCGACATCGGAATCCGAATGAAAATATATTTTAATAAAACGAAATAATGTTATTTTCAATATTCTTGTAGGACTAGCGATACATACCCATTTTTTTAGGACACTGCTTGCTTTAGGCAAAGAATGCATTAACTTAACATGTGTTATCTTTGTCCTACAGTTATCAATGAAAAAAGTGTTACCGTGGAATGGACAACTTATAAGCGTAGGACTGGGAAAACGTACCACTAAATTTGTAGGACTATGTAGCCATTTCATTGTACAAATATTCACTAAGCTGCATATAAAAAATCAGCTGGTTATTAATAATTTTTATGACGTCGTTATTTGGACATGTTCGGAGTGGAGGACGCGCCAGTCATACCATCCATTTTGTAGGACAAATGTTTTTCCGAGTTTATTATCCAATTATCTCAATATTCAAATAAAAAACTTACTGTTATTCAGACATTTTCAACACCCCACCGAATCGACATGTTTTAGACCTGCGCACTAAAGTAGCTACCTCCATCAAGAATTTTCACAGAGGAAAAACTTGGCGTCTCGTCGAACGGAACCTACTCACGAAGATTCAGCCTGTTATTACTCACTAAAAAAAACAGGCGGTGGCTGCTGAAATATTAGGGTTTCATGTACCAATATCAAAATATATATATGCAAACATTATTATTATTTTACGTTATTAATTGATTTTAAGTGTACAAGTCGATTGGTACTTTTTACCCCTCTTGCGGGTAAAAAGTTCCAGCTGATGCAATCTGGTAAATATTCAACACAGACGAGCATTCCAATTTAATATGATAGTTTAACCTTATTTTAGTTGCATCACTTTAAAATGTTATTTTTATATTTACTTTTTGGATAATATTTGTAGCCGCATTGCAATTCAGGTTATTATTAATATTTAAACAGGTAACTATAACCTTTAGTCTTTGTTATCTGCTTTATAACTAAAATTTACCCCCATGGTACTTTTTACCCCGAACGGTACAAGAACATGTTTTTAATTAGAAAACAATGACAACAAAATATATATAGTTTTAAGTAGTATCAAAGTGCTTACAAAGAAAATAGCAATATAAAGATCCTTACTTGACTTAGCCATGATGAGCACATTCAGAAAAATACTAAAATGTCCGACACGATGTTTTTTTACTTTTTGCCAAATTAATAGCACATGTGCACTTTTACCTAATGCCTGGCAGCGACTGGCTATGTGGTGAAAATTACCCCACACCAAGTACATTCCTTGCATGTACGTTCTTTTTTCCCCCTTTTATACTACGAGATATTAAAGCTGGTACTACTTACCCGCGGCACTTTTTACCCCACCCAACCCTAATCCTTTCAAATTTAGTGGAATATTGCATTTCAGCTAATCTCCTTGTAACTCCAGTTCACATTCAACGTGAATGATAATTCATTTTTGCCTATACAATTTTCCAATCAATTCCCAATAAATTAGGAGAAGTAGGTAATTGCCTTAATTGTATCAATTGCATTTTAGAAAAGTGTACGGTACCATTAAACCTGAATTTTCCGGAAGGTTTGAAAGAACCATTCAATTTATACTTTGAAGAAGCACTTCTCCTGTATTAACTTAGAGATAAAGGGAAGAACTTTTCCTGCTTTCTTAGATATGTGTAGAAAATAAACACGTCTTCACATATTCGAATCTCGTACATAAATGAAAATAATCGACTTCTTCTAAAATAACGCACAAATCAGAATATTTTCCATTTGCACTCACTTTTCCTTCCTTAATTGTTCTTAGAAAACAAAAAACTATATGAATCATTTTCGACCTTCATGTAACTTGCTTCGAACTAACATCTGCAAATATAGCCGCACAAATTTCTCTTTTCGATAGCAACACGTATGAATATATCTATTCATTACATCTGCCTTCTCTAAGTATTCCCTGAAAGGTATATAGCATGTTCAAAAATACGACAAGTCAATCCATTACGCCTGCCTCCCTAAACCAGGTAAACGTAAGGTATGTTCATGTACTCATTACTAATGCATTCCAGATAATATTGACAGTTAACCTTATCTAAGTCAGGCATTCCCATTTTACCCGCTGGGAATCCAGCCTTCTAGTTCCCACTGGGTATCTACCACCGCCCATGAAAATATATTAGTAATGTAATTGAAGATTTCAAGGAGACTTGCCATTGAAGTTAGCCACTTAAGTATAATTCCAGCACAGAAACGGTCTTATGTTTCTCAGTTTTTGTGAACTTTTGCTTCTTTTCTGAAGTATTTTACGAACCAAATTAAAACTTTTGCAGATTTTTACAAAGTTCAAACAGTATTTCCTTTGGATTAACAATGATCTAGAAAATTTCTTGTGAAACTCACAACAAGAAAACTGAATCCATGAAAACTCCATACATACACACAATTAACTCATGAACTACAATGGACAGGATAATTAGTCCAAGAACAACCATAACCCACCAGCACCACGCTATAGAAATTACTGAAAAAATTTCGTGTGAGATAACTACGAGGATATTCAATTCTTCCAGTTTTCTATATGGTGCAAGGACATTGTTAACTCTTCCATCTAATTAAGTTAATTTTTAAGGATTTTCATTTAATAAAAGAATTCTGAATCCTTTTGGATTTCTTTACATATATTTTTTATTCCTTTATTCTTTTATTCTCGAGATTTAGCTTGAGGACTACATTGTGGAGCCAGCCAAATGTAATAAAATGTTATTTTACATTTTATGACCCACTTCACTATAACAAATTTGTATCTATCTAATGGACCTAATCTAAAAACAAAGAAAAAAGAGTTGAGAAATGATGTCCTAATACTGAACCTTCGAGAAGCATACCCACAAACAAAGATGGACTGATATATATTGACCTCATCCACTTCAACTCGTTGCAATTTTCAAATAGATGTAACCATAGCTGAAGAGTTTTTTTTTTAGTTTGAAAAGAAACTTAAGTTTTAGTGTAGTCGTAAAAACAAAATATGATTGTCGTCAAGAGCAGTTCTGCTTTTTAATGGAGCCGAGTTTACTGTTTTGTTGTAGAATTTAAGTTTCAATTATAACTGGTAGAAAAGAAAGTGTAGGTTATTAAGGCATGTAACACCATATTCTATTACCTCAACTTCTTGTCATGATATGAACATTTTACATGTACATTTCACTAGTATTATTTGAATAAGGAGAAAAATATGGGATAGAATATAGAGCCCTGAGGTACTCCATGAGTATTTAGTATAAAAGGAGAAATATTTCCATTACAATAGATTTTCTATTACCCACTACTAAGATACGATAATATATTTACAAAAATTTGTTGATTACGAAACAATGATGTATTAAAAAAATCTAGTAGAACAAGAGCTGCCATTATGACGTCATCTAGGCCAACCGAAAGTTATCAGTTACTTTAATAAATGTTTTAGAATTGAATTGAAACCTATTTAAGAAATGATTTGTAATTTTCATTAGAATTAATAGAACAGGTACCTTTATAGTTCTATTATGTTGGTCTTTAAGTGGGGCATAAGCCTAGGCCATTTCCAGGAAGAAAAACGTATTATGTTATATAAGTTATAATAAGTAAAGAAGGTAACATTCTGGATTGTTAGGATGAATATTTTCAATACTTTGTCTCTGAATTTATAGAACATATCGCTCTTTTACCGTACATCCTTCTGTGTAAGTTAACCCAAGGGTAATTTTCATGATATAAATATATTCCTCTCATTACAAAGAATATTGTTAATCCGCAATACTCTTGGTTTAAATCCCGCATTAGACAATTAAAGGGAGCCAGGAATTTTGCATTTGCTAAGCGGAAGCGATTTAGGATTCCTGAATTTTGGGAGAACTATCGAATCCTTCGTAAAAAGGGCAAGTAGTCCTATACGCCTTGCTAAGAAGAAGTACTATTTATCAAAGCTCAAAGCTAATTTGCCGTCTAAAGTTCAATCGAAGAATCTTAAAGCCTACGGTATCAAAGCTAAAAATGTTTCTAATACTATACCAGATCCGGAGGATTTTAATAAGATGTTTACTTCGTTCACTAATTCCTCCAATTTTTACATTTTTTCTCCTTTAAACTATTCCTTAATTCAATCCATCTACAGTTTCTCATTTTTTAATTTTTCTATGGTATATCCTGATGAAGTGCTTGAAAACCTTTTTTTCGTGTAAAATCTAAAGCCACAGGAATTGATATTGATAGAAGATCTCCTAGATTCATAAAAATTTGTATACTTTACATTCTCTCCCCCCCCCCCCCCCCTTTAACTCATATTTTCAACTAATGTTTCACGACTTCTCGCTTCCCTACTTCCTCGAAAAAATGACAGATCATCCCTCTACTTGAAACTACAGGTGTTAATCCTTGTGAATATCGTCCCATTAGTATATTGCCAATCCTATCAAAAGTCTTTGAGAAGTTAATTTCGGTCCAAATCTCTAAATATTTACATGAATACAGTCTTGTTCATGAGCACCAGTCTGGCTTTCGACCTAGTCACAGTTACTCGACAGCGCTATTAAATATCTCTGAAGATATTCGACGGGCAATTGATGCCGATAATATTACTATTTTAGTTTTGTTGGACTCTTCCAAGGCGTTTGATTTTCAATTACCTTACTAATAGATTTCAGAGTGTTTTCTGCGAGTTGATTCTGGTGTACCTCAAGGATCGATTCTTGGTCCTTTACTTTTTTCGTTGTTCATTATTGATATATTCGAGTGTGTTAGAGATAGCAGGCTTCACCTATATGCTGATGATGCTCAGGTATACCTGTTAAAGCCGCTTAGTCTTATTGAAAACGGAACTAGTTGCATTAAGAACGATTTACAAAGGATTCTTCAGTGGACTGTGGTCAATGCCCTGAAGCTTAATACAAGTAAATCTAACTGTTTGTTAATTAGCAAAACCAAGACTGACACTACTGTCTCCTTTGTCATGATCGGAGGGGAAATTGTTACTTTTGCAGAGACTGGTCGCAATCTTGGAGTTATATTTACTAATACTCTAACCTGGGACCTGGGCCTTTTAGTAACTCTGTATTTGATTGTGGTCTTTCCTGCTATTTAAATTATCGGTGTCTTGTTGTCCTGGTCAAGTTAATGAAATTTTGCTGTTCAGCATACCTCATTCGCCTTGTCAATTTCGGCAATTCTAACAGAAATAGCAACTAAATATTGCTACTTAACTTCCCAGCGCCTATTCTTCGTTCATGCTTTGGAACTCCTTACCTGCTTCTATTAAGCAATCCGTCTGGACAGACTCACTCTCTTCGATCAAACGACTCATTATGGAACATCTTAGGTCTTCAGAATTACGTGCATTTTAATTATGTATGTGATTTTGTATATGTTCGGTCAAGTCACTAATCAATTTAACTGAAATTTAGTGGTGTAGTATGGATTAGTAATGTTATGCATTATTTTGTAAACTTTTTATCTGAATTATGTACTTAACTCTAGTTGTATGATTTTCCTTTATATTATACAGACAGACCTATGCAATGTATTTAAACTAGCTTTGAGCCTCTCTATTACATAAGCACTTATATTACTTTATTTTTTCTTAATATGTACGTACTAAAAGATATTGTATCTTGCTGGTGCATTGACGCGAACATGTTTGTTTAGTGTTGTAGTTATATATATAAAATAATAATTTGAATTAAATGCTAAATAATGCTTGATAAATGAACATTAGATTGAAAGTGTGAGGTGACTTTTATATCTTCAGACTTTTAGATCGTCAGATTTCGCAAGTTACCGTATTTCTTTGGCAGTAAATTTGTTTTTCATTTTCCAGACATAATAAAAAGCTCGCATGTCTCATATGAATCAACAAAATCATTTGCAAAGTAAACCATTGCCCAATCGATTCTTCCGTTTATCTTGATCTTAGTTTTAATCATTTTAAATTTCATAGAAAGTCTGCATATGAGCAATGAATGAAGTCCAGAAATTATTTAGAGTGAAAATTTTAATTTTTTTTAATGACCATTAATTTAGTTTACATTTTTATTCCAATTTAATTAATTATTAATAATATTTAATGAATTAATAAGTCTACTCCAAACCGACTTGCTTTTCGATTATTAGCAGGAACTTTCTTCATCTTCTCCTGTGGAAACCTCGGGTATGTTGAATTAGTAACTTTAAAGCTCTTTTTTATATACTAGATGAAATCTATTGGACATACTAAGCTTGTCATACCGTTTGTAACGCACAAAATTAATGATGGTAGAGCAAAATGGATTGGACATCCACGCATAATATTAAAAAGTTATTTTGATTTTTGTATGTCCGTCCGTCCGATTTAATGAGGAAAGCGTATGCAGCGCGTCTGAGCGACGACCAAAAATCTCAGAGATGGCGACACTGCCACCTAAAAGCGGCGTAAAAAAAAAATAGGAACTGGAGAGATTGAAAAACAGGACAGTCTTGTTTTGGAGTTAGATCGAGACACGACGAGAAAAAGTTTTTGTAAAGTAACCTAGAGAAAAAAATTGGTAAATTTGTTACACTTAGTAAAGAAAAAAAAAAAAAAGAATTTAAGTAAAATCAGCGAAAGCAGTGAGTGAGTTAACGAAATTCCCGTTGTTAATTTTATCCATGATCGGATTGACCCAACATTTTGCAGCTAGCCTCTCCGTCTACCAAACGGACTTTATTAGTTCCGCTTTACAGAAAAGAAAAGATAAGTAGTTTCTGGTTTAATTTCCTAGCATGCAAATTTTATTCTCATAGCCTAAAAGAACCTGTAAGTGAAAAATTAATTTCAAGAGTTTGATTTATTGTTAGCCTTCGTGTTTGAACAGAGATGAGTCATTAATTTTTGCTTCAAGAAAATTCGCGAAAAAGTTTATCTGCTACAGTGCAAATTTTATTTCCATAGCCTACGAGGAGTAACTTCCTGGTTTTATTGTTATAGTTCCAGTTTTATTTAAGCAGGAAATTTATTTCGACAATTTGATGTACATAGATTGTTAAACCGTGAAATGCCGACAGCACAATTGCCCTAGTTTTATGTGTCCTACTATTGTATGCTATTTGGTCGGATCAAATTACAGAATTCTAGAGTCGAGCTCGAAATCGACTGGAGACGTCAGGTAGTGTCCCTGGGAAGCCCCCACCGACAGCCCGCACTAATTTCATAGACTACTCTAAGTAGAGGACCCTCGAGTCCAGCTTCTTCCTACAACAGCGTACATCGCTCAAACTTGACGCTCAGCATAAAACACTACATACCACTGGTTTTCAGCTTTCACACATTTCACACTTTCACCAATTTTTAGGTTACGAGCACACCGATTTTTACTCGTAGAATTGGTGGTGAAATTCGACACCCCCTGTTACATAAATTCGCGATTAAACTATTTCTCTTCACTTTTGAAGTAATAATCCTATCGAGAGGTATTTTGTCTTTTCAGTTTTCACGAACACGATTCGATTCCAATTTCGTAGAGGTAAACAACAAACATAAACAAGAATTTTAGTGTCAACAGTTGGCTATACGACGAAAGCGGCCTATACGGTGGTCATCGTTTAGTACGACTATTAGTTCAGTGCTCTTCATTGATCGACACCAAAGGTCCTTATCCCTCAAAGCTAACGAAGACACAAGAGAAAAAGAAGAATTTTTTGAGATTGACATTATTTCATGTAAATCTAAGAAAATCTTACCATGACCTCATTTTACCATTTTCAGAGTGTGTCTGCTAGGACAAATCACTTGTTGTGCTTAAAAATATTAGATTAGATTTGTGGATGAGTGTGCAGACGTTGGCCTCGCAATAACTGGGACCTGAAAATCTATTGTGAGTCCCCGTTCGATTTATTCTCCTTCCAGGCTTGGGCTGTTAATGACATCTATAACCATTCTAATTTAGGTCCCACATGTAAAATTGTGGTTGAGATAGAGTAATCTCCGCCTGGCCAAGGCATCGCAGTTGCACAGCAGATGAGGTGAGCATCCTGACAGAATAGATGATAGATACCCCAATAGGCGCGTATACAGGGGGTGGGTCACGGGGTAATGCCATCCCCCCCCCCCAAGCGCCATCACTCCTTCGCAGTGAATGAATGTGGCGCTGGTTTGTAGAGTGAAGGTTGAACTAAAATAGACGTATACTACGTAAATAAAAAAACGCGCCTGAAACTCTACCCCCTGGGGCCGGATTCACTAACATGGAGAGATGTGGAGTTGTGGAGATGAGAGTTCTTTTGACACTTAACTCTCCACTCGAAATTCTGTAACTGTATTGAGAATTACCAAAACTCTCTATTACACATGACAAAACTCTCGGCTGTATTAGTTATGGAGAAGCAAAAAGAATATTTCTGAACTGACAGTAATGTCGGTTTTTGTTATGTGTTTTGTGAAGGTGTCTAGGTACCTAGGATTTTCAAATTAAATTATGAACTCACCGCATATCCTGGCTGTATTTACAAAAACAAATTATGGAATTCCTTGCAATTCTTACAGAGAAATATGAATTTTGGTGTCTCAAGATACTCGCTAAAAATTTTAAATCACGCGAAAATGGTCAATTTGGTCGTCTTCCAGTACAGAAGAGATGCTATAAAAATTTTAAATATGCACGTTAAAGTTTGTATGTAGGATTAAGTCGCATATACATTTTGTCCCCTAATTAAATATGTAATTAGTTTTGGAGATAACTGCAAAAGAAGTGAATCAGTCCTTCTTAAGATGAAAAAATGGGCGTTTTTTGGTACAAAAATGGACATATTTTCAACTGATCATTATAAAGAACTTGTAACTTGTGGAAATTCATTTTCCATGAGAAAAATGTTTACAATAGAATACTAATGGATGTGACCCAAAGAACGGAAGAAATATTTGCAATATATAGGAACTGGGGTGTATATGACCCAAGGACAAAAAATTCCGCCTTTCTGCGGTAAAATGTCAGTTATGAAGTTAAAATGATAAAAACTAAACTAGACCACTCGATTACCCGCTGCTCGTTCCTTAATTTTATACCAAACATCATGTATTTTGGACAACCCCCAATGAGGGGTGGCATGACCCCCCATCCTCAAAAGCCCCTACCCCAAAATTGTACATCTATATTTTTGCACTTTAGACCTTAAGTCCGAAGGAAGAAACCCCAATGCTCTACGAACCTCCCACACAAAGTTAGCCGTCCTTCAATATTGCGATACTTCTCGTGTTTTCCCTAATTCTCCAAGTATGTTAGAGAATCGCAATTCGGGGAAAACGAAATTTCTAATCTCCCAAACTCTCCGAGTTACAGAACCCGGCCCCTGTATTAGCGAGGATAGGAGTTCGCAAAATACAAGTTTTACGTTGCTCTGTGTCTTTTTTTTTTGCAAGCGTAGGACCTTAAAAATTGGTTTTTGGGAAAAAAGTAGTAAAAATCAAAATTGTAGGAGTTGTACTTTTATACAATTTTCTTCCGGTACATTTATGTCCAACAGTTAATAATAAACAAGATAATTCGATAATTATACTTTACCACTTTTCTCCCGTTTGCTTCGAAAAATATCGTTCGAACAATAAAAATTGTTAGGACTAAAGTTTTAGATAATTAATTTACAACTTAAGTTCTTACCTTTTTTATTGAAAAGTTGAAAACGGCCGAGATATAGAGCCAAAACAATTCCCCCTTAAATTCAAGATGGCGGCTAACGCATCGGCGGAATTTGGTCGCCATTTAAAACTAGTGATACCCCCGCCCCCTCAAAAGGTTACAGCAATAAAATTACTGCCGGCAATTTTTCCAAGATCATACAACTATTCTATTTCGAATATTTTAATCTTCGAATCCTTGCCATCTACTGGCTAAAGCAAAATGCTCAAAATTGTAGAAGTCTAGTACGAAAACCAGTATGGCCATAACTTATAAACAAAAATACCAAAATTCTTCGTGAATTATGAGTTTAACAGGAGCAAAATCTGTGATAAGTTTTTTGTTTTAAATTCCATGATTTTTGAACTTTCATAGTATTTTGCTGCCCCTTTCAGTTCGTTCCTTGTAAATAAATTTACCTGAAAATTAACTTTTTTAACTCTTATGTTGGCGTTGTTTAAAAAAAAAAACTTAAAAAAAAAAATACTTTCACCAATATTTAAAAATGAGATAAGCATGCCGTTTAAATTATGTCATTTCGCAAAACCTAAATAGGCTTTTAGTAATATTTCGATATTTCCCAAATATACCCTTGGCATTTATCAGTAAAATTAGCAAATTGAGTCCGTAGTCGGTAACTTATCTTGTTTTTTGTTGTCAATGAAATTATTTTTTCTATAGAGCCAAAATTAGGAGCATAATTTTGTGTTTTTATACTTTTTTTTTTAGTATTGTGTGAATTTTAATTTAATTACAAAAGTTTAAATTTTATTCTGTTGCCTTCCTTTGAAAATCACACATAGTTGCTTGAAATGGCAGTCTGGGTGGTAAAACGTGCCGCAGTTTTGGTGCTGGCGGGGGCTGGACTATATTATTTATTTGTGGAAAAGAAAATTCATAAGAGATGAATTGACAGAAGAAAATAAAACACAGAAAATTCATCAGTCATGCGACATTGTACGGCCTTTTGTTTTTTTTTTTTGTATGGCTATATGTAAATAGCTTTCCAATGTAAAGAATAAAATTTTAATGTTTGGGTATACTACAAGAAGTTTTTTATTTCCATATTTATATTTAGTTAGTGATTTTCGTTCTCAAGGATATAGAAGTGAAAAAGACTCCATGAAATGGTACTTGTCTTCAGCCCATTGAAGCTAGGACTCTTCTACAAGTCTTATTAGAGACCTAGAATGGAATTCAATGGCTTTACATCTTTTACTTCATCCTATAAATGTCGGTGTATGCTTGGGCTCCGATATCTCTTCGACTCTCTTCTTAATTTCATAAATGATGCTTTCTCTTACTTTCAATTCCATCCATAGCTTTGCCGATTACAGTGCTATTGATTTCGGTTACTCCTGACTCTGGAGGGAATGCCGCATTACATCATTGAATAAGGATCTTGATTTTATCCTCTCGCTTGGGGCAAATCGCGTCGTATTCAATGCATCTCCCAGAGTTGTTTCATCTGTTTAAAACAAGATCACCATTTAAGCACGATTTAATGAAATGGGATATATTTGATGGAGCTTTAATTTCAGATGTACTGTCCCTAAGCATTCTTCGCATTACTATTTCCAGTAAATGATTTTGGACAGACCACATCTTCCTTGTTACCAAAGATGGAAATGTCTTGGATTTCTGAAAGTGTCTAAAATCTTGCGCTCAGTGTTCCGATGAAATATCTAGTCTGATCGCACATCCGTTTAATCTTCAAAATACTCTCGGCCGTATGTAAAATTCCGTACGCTTTATCATTCCAAACTGTGTGAATGCGGAACAGTCTACCATCTTTAATCTTCGGAGGTGAACTTAAAAAAAAAAACACTAAATTTCTTTGTATCTAGTTGTCCATAAAAAAAGGTAAATAAGGTATAGCATGAAGTTGTAAGTGAAAAGCTATTTTGCTTCTCTCTCTCGCCGAGTTCTTTCCTTCCACAGGTGAAAATAGTAAGGGACATCATCCAGTGCCCACGATGTCATGGGAAGTCAGGGACGGCAATGAGGGTATTGAAATCGGATCCTCCAGAAAGTCTTCAGGTGAGTGATGTACGCGGTCCCTTCTGTAGTTTTTTGTTTGTTCTTGTTCTCCGTCAAAGGTAGACAGCCATGAGTTTTTTGTTAATGGTAACGTGACAGCGGCAGGTATTTCGTAGTACTCACCCCCACATTCTTCGCCTATAGCTGAGGTAAGCTAGTGTGCAGCCCTGGTCATGGTGTCCTCCGTGCGGACATTTACATTGAACTAAAGAGCGTGTAACTATAAATTGCTTACTATTTTGCTTAATCTCTTATTTATAATAATTTTTAGTTGCAATAGAATGGGCATTTGGAAGTGGGTGGACGAGAACAATCCAAAAGTTTTAAATCCTACCGTTTGGGACTATCCATGAAGTCTAGACTTGTTAATCTGAGATCGAGGTGAAATAATCTGACCACCTACTGGTAGCTTTTCGAACCATCTCTGTAGCACACTCTACAACACCATATCAATCCATGTTGAAAATAGGGTTAAATAAAATAGGGCTAAATCGCCTTTGTTATCGATCGATTAGTATCAGAAGCGTATATGATTTAAAAAACTTAGATAATCAACTAGTTTACTTACCGGACTTAAAATGTGTCCCATTTGCAGCCTAGTGGCATTGAACATTTCAATCCTTTTCACCTTAAGATGTAGAGGTGGAAGATTTTCTAAAACTTCTATCGCTACAGCCAAACAGATGCTGATTGCATCCATAATTCCTAGACTGTAAAGGATTTTTTGCATTTGAAACTTTTCTGTTTTTTTGTTTTGGTTTTTGGATATTTTTTTTTTTCAAAAGCCGCGTATGTGACTAACAACCAACACAGCATTTTTCGTCTCAGACCCCATATATAATTTTTGCTAACCCGAGATTATTTTATTTCAGTTGGATTGGGTTACAAACTGGTTGTGAAATTTTCTAATGTAAATAGGTTAACTGTTTGTGAATACATTTGTAAGGACCTCGTTATTGAAACCTCAAAATGGAAAACCGAAAGTGTAGAGCTTTGTCGAACTTCAGATTTTACAAGGCAATTGTCGAATATGAGGAAGTATATACTTCATTTTGTTACTATAAAATGTCATTGTTGACAAACTACCATTAAAAATCGACAACAGCCGGCTATACCCATCTTCGTATTCTACAGCCAATTTAACCCCATCGAAAACTAGATAAAAATGTAAATTTATCAATGTCATTTTGTTTTTTTTTGTTCAAATGCTGCTGCTATAATTTATAGTATAAATGGGGAAACATTATGCACAAGTCGTCGTTTATAGATTAGATTTAACCCCTAAATGCTCACAATGGACAACAATAATGATGTTCTTAAGAAATTGTCTGGAATTTGCTTCTTTTCTAAAAATTTGCATGATTTTATTGGATCCACAAAGTACCAAGATCGCTGATTACTAAACATAAATACTTATATATGTACGTACATACATACGACACGAACTACCCAAATGCACCAAGTTCATCTAGTCAGGAATACACTTAATATTTAAATTCACCACCACTTCCGGAATTTTCATTTTAATTTAAGCCTTGCCTAAGGTTGGTGATGTCTCAATGAAGTCCGCATAATTGTACGATGATAGCCAGGTAAAGTTTCCTTTAGCTGTTGCCTTTAGGCTCTTGTTGCATATACTAGACTATAGTCAGCAGCCATTCCAAAAGGATTGGCTTCATTGAAATTCTGCGGTGACTATATCAGAAGTGCAGGGAAAATTTCAATTTAACTTTGCATAGATATCCAGCGCCCAGCGAAATTGGTAACAAAATTGAATTATGACCTTATGCAGGAAGCTAAAGATATAAAGAAAAAAAGTAAAATGGGTTCGTCTCGAAGGTCATTACCGTAATTAATGAATGTATGTTTAGCGGAGATATTTTCTGTTAAATTTCGATTTAAATTCTCAATTTTTCAAAAGTTATTTAATGTCACTTAAAAGACGTATAATGACGTTTTTAAATATTAAAGGTAGCTGCAGTGAAATGTATCAGAGAATTAGTCAGTATTTAGTTTAATCTCCAAGTAAGTAGGTATGTCAGATGCATGTCCAGCACTTAACTGGAAAAATATTTATCACTCCACATACGGTTTGACAGCTAACTCCGATGGTAATAATCGAGCTCGTTAAGGGCTAGATTTAGCCTAACCATTTTAGGGGAGAACAAAATAGATCAATTCCGCTTGCAATGTTTGCAGGATACTAATGGCCCCCACTCTTAATCTTAGCTTTAGGGTAACTGACCCGTTAGGGTGATATGTAGTGAAATAATGGTGAAATACTTTTAGTAATTTTTTTCGAAAATTGCATGTTGGAATAAAAATGGTCAATGACAATTTTTTTACTATTTGTCAGTGCAAATAAAAATAGAAATATTTCAAAAAATTTATACAACAATGTGAAGAAGATATGTGAGCAGCATTGTCCCATTTTGTAAATGGTATCTCTAGTTTTCATGAACTCATTCTCAAGTTTCCCCCGGGATATGGATGTATAGGACGTGACTGAAAAGAAATATGTTACATACCTCTTCCCGTTTAGTATATGCTAGAGCAGTTGAGCATGATGTGCCTCAGATCGTATCGGTAGGAGAAATTTACTGAAAAATTATATATTATGAAGGAGCAATTTTACATTCATGTTGTGTAATTTTACTACACAAGCCAAGAATAGTTTTACAAGCTCTGAAAGAAATACTTAGAAATTGCGCAGAAAGCATTTTTTTTTAAGTATAATTTTTACGAAAAGCTGTTGAAGAAGTAAAGGGCAGGGAAAAATGACTGCGAAGAGAATAAAATTCTTAATTTTTGATAATACTTCGCTTTGACGAGATTAACTGAAAATAAAGTAAATTCTAACGGTTTCGGAGATAACGGGACTTAAAAATATTTGGGTATGGGGTAAATTTTTATAGATTAACCTGTATGCTCTGAACGTTTACACCTTATGATGACAATTTAATGACAATCGATGACACTTTCCAATGAATGGTCTATAAACTTTTCTCCTCCACCTCCGCTCCGTTTTGAAGTTATGGCTCAACAAAGTTAAAACTTCATCATTTTAGCAGGTTTTTGTTAATTTAACTACAATTTTTATTCCAAAACAGGTCATCAACACTAATTCTTCATTTTGGATTTAAGGAGCCCAAAAGTTTGATTTTAAATTATCCCATCAAACATTGTATCTAAAATATAACCCTTTCTGCGTTTTTTGCACTTTTTCTTGAACATAACCAGTGAAAATTGCTTAAAAAGCTCATCCCCAAAAGATAATTGCCTACTTTCTGGCACTAATTGAACATTTTCGCTAGATTTTCTTAAGACAAACTGCAAAAAACTCAGAAAGGGTTACATTTTGGGTACAGAATGTGAAAGGTAATTTTTCACCTAAGCTTTTGGGCTTCTTAAATCTAATATAAAAAATTAGTGTAGATGACGTGTTTTTAGATAAAAATATGAGTTACGTAAAAAAAAAACGAGTTGAAATTCCGAAATTTTTAATTTGTTGAGGCATATATCCATAGCCTTCGGATAGGAGACCGCTGACGGGACAGCCTGTATAAAACTATAAGGCCATTCTAAAATGAACCGAAATCGAATCGTTTTTCCGATTCAAAGTAGCGTTCATTTTTTTCTCCTTTTCGAAATGATATCGATTCGAAGACGAGATCGAGAACGAAGTTTTAGTTCGATATTATGAATCGCTTTCGACTTGATATCGAATCGTAGTGTTTGCTGGGTTTGTAATAATTTAATTTCCACACATGGATACAAATACCAAACTATCATAAAATCTGAGAATTTTTCCGCTTTACGATTTTCTGATCAGAGCACTTGCAGTTTAATTCGAGAATTTTTCGTTTTCACGAATCTATCTCGAAATATTACGAAGTGTTTCAAAAGAATATTTTCAAAGTGTGCATGATCTTGTCATGCTTATATAGTAAAGTGAAGTGAGTGCTGAAAAAATAAAATTTTCATTTGGTAAATATTAGCTCTACTCGTTTATCCAATTTGAAATCGAGTAGTTTTTACGAAGAGATCTCGAATACATATGATATGATCCTTTATATAGTAAACAATACACGAAAAATATTCGAAAATATCTCGAGAAGATGACTCGATTTCGAGTCGTCATTTCGATTCGAATTAGCTTTCATTTTCCTTCGTTTTCGGTACAAGATCGACTTAAACTTCGATTGATCGAGTTGCTTTCCATTCCTTCTGTTTTGTTTGCTATGAAATCTGTTTTGTTTGCTATGAAATCTGCCTTGAAAATATTTTAGTGAAGAGCTTACTTCTTCGAAGTAATCTCGGAATGAGAATTTCGAATTTCTTCCGAAATTCTTTCGTTTCTCTGATGCTCTAATTATCTCAAGTTAATAAGTTGAGAATTATGTTCTTTTTACTACGCTGGTAATCTGGTTTCATTTTGGTATGAGTTCATTCTCGTAGTTTTAGCCAGAGATTATGATTTATGCCCGCAAATCGTTTTTGAATCATGATATTTGCAGGGATTTACTACGATTTATATGGAAAAATTTTGTGCTAACAATTATAGTTGTGAAATTATCAATTTTGTTTTAATGTAGCCAGAAGAGAATTATATTTCATGATCAATGGTAAAAATGGCAGACAATTTTGTTGATAGTAAACTGGTAGCAGAAGGCAAAAAAGATGCGGAAAAATGTGTATAACTAACGTCATACCACGATAACTCGAAAATGCGTTCACTTAGAATGATAAAATTTTCCACATGGACTTTATTAAAAAAACGTAAAGTTGAGTTCGAAAATGGAACCAATCAGGCAGCTCTTTCTTAAGGTTTCCATACAAAAATTTCAGTTTTCACTACATATTTAACACTGCCAAAGAGGGCTGAAATTTGGTATTTTCATAGCAATAGTAAACTCGAGTTCAAAAATGGACTAAATCGGGCAACGCCTTCTTTGTGTTCCCCGTACAAAACTATGGTTTTCACTGTATATTTGGACACTGGCTGAGAACGCATCGACGTAGAGTGCTTAAATATTGATTGAATTTTGCTTACACGTTCAATGATTAAATTCTGGTAAGTCGCAATTTCGTTACCTACCAAAATAAAACTGCCAAAAAAATTTTGTAACCTACCAAGCAAAATAAGAAATCACCAATGATAAAAATTAAACGATTACGTGAAATCTATACACACGTATATAAAATGCAGAAAATGAACGGCATACACTTTCTGGGCATGCAGAATACAGCCCGCAGAGCTTTCAAAACAACTAAAAGCCTTCCAAAAACAGATTATTCCATCTGACTGTGATGAAATGAATTAAAAACGCCAAATTGTATGCAAAATATATAAAAACCAGAAATTTTTGTCGTTAGAAATGGCTAATGATTTTATTTCATTAATCATTACACTAAACAATTTGAGTTTTTCAAAATATACAGAAAGTGCTTTGATCTTTGATACAAATTTAACTGTCTTTGCTCGTCTCTGAAAATAATAATTTTCAACCGAAAATATATTTGTAACCACCAAAATTTGTTTAGTGATTTTCTTTCCGTCAATTCCTTTTCCACTCCAAGATTTTGCATACTTTTCCATACAAATTTATCTACTGGCTGCACCACTATTACGTTATTATGTACCAAATTCTGTAAATTTCATGAATTGTAGAGTTTTCTAAAGCTAATTACATTTATACAAAACCCCGATATTTTTATTTTTGATAAGTCATTACCTAAGTTAATACTTTTTCTCTAACTATGTGCAACTTTTATGATGATCATATCCACAGATTTGACGCAAAGTTGTACTAACTTTTCATGTTTTTTAAGACTTCAGTGGTAAACCCCATTAAGTACCAATAAACAACCGAATAAGGGCGAAGAAAATGAAAAACCGGAATATGTACATCTCCTCAAATAAATTGAAAAAAACTAAAGGCAAAGAATTCGGTGACAATGGAAAAGCTGGCAAAAATCAAAAGGCTGGAAGGAAATGGAGAACTTGTTAGGAAGCTTTAGCTCCCGATTGGTGAGGAATGAGGACTGGGTTGGCGAATAAATTCTAAAGAGAAATAATACTCTGAAACTAAACAACGGATAAATAAACGTAATATTTTATAATTAATACTTCGTCTACTATATATACGGACTTGAATCATTACCACAACAAAACTCCATGCTCTCCAACAAACATGGTGGTGTAAATTTCATGCTGCCATACCCGCACTAATCTGATTTGATAGCTTTTCATTTCGGTTTCGTCCCCTATCCAATAATAAATTGGAATAATAATTTCAGCGCCTATCTCTGTTACTTTACGGAGTCTGCACAATTTTTTAAAGGGGTAAAAATCCCATTAGCATTTAGATTAAGTTAGACTCTTCTACACGCGTGTTTTGATGTTAAAAGCCGTCATTAAGATTTCCATGTTTTTCACAGTTCTGTTTGTAATTTTTGGTTAAGTGAAATTGCGGCATCATACATAATTTGGAAATTGTACAGACTAAGCTTATTTTGATTTTAATTAAATTTACATTTACCTTACACAAATTCTCTAATTTACACGGAATATTTAATTGAATAATGAGTGAGACTGTCGCATTGTATACAAAATTTATGTCTACTGTTTTTGTAATTGAGGGATTTCATCTAAAACATAGTTAGAATTTAGTTAGTAGCTAATCTATATACCGTTATACTTTTCGAGCGCACAGATCAAACTGTTGTCAGTGTGACGGACACATTTGATGAATTTAGAAAAAAGAATTTCGTTATTTTCACCGAAATCCTAGTGACAACAAATTCTATCCGAACATGTATTAGCTTTGTTTAGCACAATACAGTCGTTCTAACTGTGTTGTCCTAATTTAATAAGAACGGAAAGAGTGAAATGATTTTAAGGTACATGTTACGAGTATAGGAGCAACTAGGCCACCACTAGACCTGGAAATCTAATGTGTCCTCCCATAAAGTGGTTAGAAAATCTAGTCTCGATTATTACTTTGGTAATTAGCTTGCATATCCCATTTGGAGGAATATTCAGTAGATGTGCCAGCATGGAATACTCGCAGGATGACATGCATACATACAAATCTTGGAGTATTTAGCAGAGAATATATTGTTAGCTTGGCTATCAGAATTTTGTTCATGTCACAGCTGTAAATCTGCAATCTTCAAGGTCACATCTGATATCCATTAGGCTCTAGACAATGATGATTTCGTACTATTGATCATTCTGGATATCAAAAAGGCTTTTGATTCGGTGAGTCAACCCAAATTAATCTGCAAAATGTGGGGTTAATTTTTGCTTTTCTTTCAAATCGCGAACAAGTTGTAAAAATGCGGAACTCTGCTCCATTGTCCCTTTTCGCTGGTGTACCTCAAGGTTCAGTTTTAGGCCCTTTTCTCTTCTCCCTCTATATTACTAACCTTCCTTCTATTGTGAATAGCGCTTCTGTGCACTTGTATGCCGATGATATTCAGATGCACTTTAGCATACCCATTGGCCTGCTCGAGCAATATATTTCTCGAATCATCACGAAAGGATAATAAGCTTGCAATTAATTCAAAGAAGTCTTACTGCCTGCCGGTATATAAAAACACTTTCGTAAAATCTGATTTACCATTAGTTCGATTAAATAATTCAACTCTTTAATATATGGAGTCAATCATTTAGGAATTCAACTCAATTCTAAATTTAGTTGTCGTCACTATATCAATGTTTGGATGGGAACAATTTATAGAAGTCTTCATTTCCTCCCATTTCCTCCAGTTGTCTGTCTGTGGATTTTCACAGGAAATTGGCCAGTCATTACTCTTATTATCCACCAAATTATTAAAGAAGACTTACTGAGATCTTTAATGAGTACATAGGTTATATTTACAAATTCGCGCCCATTTATCTGTTCCTGTGTTACCTTAGGATTACCCTAATTACCTGGGAGAACAAAAAAGGATCGCTTTATTGGGAAAGGCTACAAGGACTTCGTCAGGCAACAAATTTTATCGACACATCTGCCCTTTGCAGCCTAATTGCACTGAGGATAATCAGCATAGCCTCTAAGGCTTCAGTTGAGCAAGTACGCATGGCACCTGTTACTCCTAGCCATGCAAGCCGTTGTAGGTTTTGCAAACTACTTCGAGTCGTCTTTCGTTTTGCTTTTGGCCACCAAACGAGTGAAGTGTATGCGACCATGGGTCTTATAATAGCTGTGTATGGTCTATTGGTTTTATAATAGATGTGTAGGTGTGGGTGTGTCATATATGCCCACAGAGTCATTTTTGTTTTAAGACCCCAAGTTTTACCAAAGGCCTGTGCCATGTGATATTGATGGTGCTTGTAAATAAAACTTCCTTTTTCTCTCTATTGTTTTACCAGGATTGGCTCGAAGTCGCATTGCTTGGCACTTGTCGTGAACTATTATTAAGGCATTCTGTATTAGGTCAGAGATTATCCGACTATGTTTGCCCCTAATTGTAATGACGAGGTCATCTGCATAGCCTTGATTATCATTCATAGCTGTAGTTGATCAGCTCCTGTAGGAAGTCATCGACAACCGGGGGGCGAGGGTCATAGTCGAGGGGACAGAGCCCCGTCTTGTGACATCCCTTAGTGCCCACTTCTGGAATCGAGTCCATCCTCATATTAGCTCAAGAAAGGTTCAATTCCTTTTTGTAGCTACATTTTCAATGGCTTCAAAGGAGGTATTGTCAAATACTCTTTCGATGTCTAGGAATGCGCTTAGGGCTGTCTCTTTATCCTCCACTTACTTTTCTAGTCCTAGGAGCAGACTATGTGGGGTAGTTGTGGTTGCATGGAAAGAGTATAACTTGCTCTAAAGGTTTTGATTTGACAATAACTCTTCTTGCCCTTGTTGAAGTAGAACTGGAAAGATGCCATCAGATTTAGGCGATTTGAATGGCTTAAAAGAGTTAACATCCCATTTAACTTTTATTGGGGTGAATATTCTGCCAGAGAGGCTTTTAACCCTATTGTTATGTTTAGTTTATCATACTAATATTAACACCGACGGCAAGCATGTATTGTTGACCGTTTGTTTATTTATTAAACCCCAGCAAACATTTGAGCGAATTTCAATTTCAGCGAAATATTATCGAATACTGAAATTCGAGATTTCTTCGAGAATTCTTCGTTTAGGTATATGTACCTGTGGTCAGAACGCTTATTCCTTTTTTTTTTTTTTTGTTCAATTCTCAGAAACAATTGATGTAAAAATTTCTGGTAATTTTATTGTCCATTTTTAATTTTCTTCAGGCCAGAAATTCGCACAATATGGTAGAATTCCCATGATCACCAAACAGTGCTTCACTCCACTCACTCCAATCCAGATTTGAGTAAAAAAAATAAAAAGGTTTCGTGGATACTACGAACAGTGTTGCCAAGATCTGAATTGCCAATATTATTTGTTTAAATTTACTTCGTGCTCTACATTAATCATTAAACTTGTTAAAAAACTACTGGCAGCCCCAACATATGCTCATGAAAGCACATTATGAGGAAAACCAATGAGTATCTGTAAGCAAGCCAAAGTGAAAGGGGAAAAGGCTTACCACAAAAATAGCCCGATATATCCGATTACTTAAAGTAAGAGCCCGAATCCAATCCAATGATCACCGCACCTAGAACAGTGTTGGGAGCTTGAGGGAATTTCAAAACTTTTCAATACGATAAATTTGATCTTAAACATATTTTAATTTTCCTTCATTGCTTATTTATCTAATATTCTAAAGTTAAAGTAATACTCTTCTCTCTGATGCATGCTAGCAGCGTGTACGCCTAACCCAAAGTAGTCAGCTATATATTTCCCAGAAAATAATTTGCAGTGTCTCAGTTTTAGACGTTTAAATATAAAAAAAAAAAATAGAAGAATTCTCTACTTTTTTATTGTTGTATCATCATTACTGTATAGCCAGCGCATTTGCAGCTGCTCAAAGCCTATGATGGTGTGAACACCTTTAGATGGAACTGAAATAATGAAAACGTCACAGACATGATTTTATTTCATTGTGAGCTTAGTAAGCTAATTTAAATCCCCTACAAATGGATATGTCAAGTTTAATTTGAGACGACGAATCAATCTCAAAACGTTATTACGAATTATTACCGAATTGATTTTACGAATCGTTATTAAATCCGTTTTGTGAATCGCTATCGAATCGTTATGACGATTCGATGTAGAATGTTCCTTTTAGTTGTAGCCGGATCGAAATCGAATCGAGAACGACATTGAAATCGAAATTAAACTTCGCTAAAACGAATTGCTTTCGAGTCGATCTCGAATTACAATGTTTGCTCTGGGACGCGTCACTACAGTAAGCTTGTATTAAGCTGGTTCTGATAGTCGATACAGTAAGCTTGTGTTAAGCTGGTGGGGCGCAACTATGGTTTAAAAATGGTATATGCTGAAAACTGAACAAAAGTTTGAAGACAGTCAGCCAACATTCGCAAATGTCAAATGCACAAAATTTATCATTTAAAAGTTACGGTTACCACTCGTGACGAAGAAAGTTGCTCAAACTTCTTTGCCACTCTCGAAAGTCAAAGGAGATGTTAGATTATTCGTTTTGTTTTGGTTTGTAAATAGTGGAAGTGTAAAACTTCCCAAACATCCATTTTATTTAGTAAATCCGGGGAAATGTATTTTACTAAAATTCACGAATCATATAAAAAAATTTACATTTATTTAAAATAGCTGTCACAGGACAGATGCAATACATAATTCGTACGTAACATATATAACTTCGTCGGCAAGCTAAGAAAGTCTGACTTTTGTTTTTTATATTATTAAGTCAAGCTCAGGAGATATCCTTTGAACTATGATGCAAAGGACAGCATGGCAAGAAGTTGATAAAGAAAGCAATTAGGTAAGGTGAGGAGGGTGGCGAAGGTGCTGATGCATGTCACCCTTAAGGTTTCGCAGATTGCATGCCGGAGAAAAGACAGAAGATTGGAGACTGTTCCACATTCGTACACGACCGAAGGTATTTTGAAGGGTAAAAGGATGTGCGCGGCTTTTAGTACGAATATTACACTGAGGAATCCGGGATCAGACTAGACATTCCATCAAAACATTTATCATGCATATAGCAATATAGGAACGAAAGGAAACCAACATTGCGACAGTGCTCGTGTAAGTCCATATGACAAGTTTCTGCCACATCGCCAATGAGCTGAAGGCTTTCTTTTTGACAATATCCAACGAAGATATGGCTCTACGACCAGCCCCGGCCTACATGTGGACACTATATTCCATTCTAGGTCTGATATAGGACTTGTAGAGGAGCGCTAGAAATGATGGGCTAAAATATTTCTTACAACATTTCAGAAATCCAAGATATTTCGTTGCTTATTTGGCAATAGAGAAGTTGTGATCTGTTCAGCTTAAAATACTGCAAATACTAATGTCAAGAATGCAGAAAGACGGTGTATCGTCAAGAAGTGCTCCATCAAAAGAAACGGGAGTGGAAAAATTATGATCTTATTTTAAAGAGATTGGACAGCTTTGGAACTTAGATGTATTGAAATCGATGCGATTCGGTTTGCTCCAAGCGAGGGTATTATCAAGGTGGTTATTCACGGATCTAATCATGCAATCTAGTTTGACAGATGTGACATTTCCTCTGTAGTCAAGGGTGTCAAAGAAGTAAGCGAAACCAAGGGTACTGTCATCGGCAAAGCAATGCATGAGATTGAAAATAAGGGGAAGCAGATCATTAATGAAAATTGAGAAGAGAGATGGAGAGATAGCAGAGCCCTGATGCACCCTGGCATTTATTGGCTGATATTGAAATGTAACGCCATCTAAGATAATCCGTGTTAAGCGACCAGATAAAACACTTTACATTCATAATCGAAGAGGACGAGGGATGCTAAGTGCATTAAGTTTGGCTAAAAGGGCTGAACTCCAGACACTATCAAAGGTCTTTGAAATATCTAGGGCAACGCTTTTAGGCTCACCAAAATTGGGAAGGCTACGGTTTCCACGTTACATAAGAAAAGTTAGAAAAAGCAAAGCCATATTGGCGATCGTTGTGGGTTTGATTTGTTTCTAAATACTTCATTAATTTGGAGTTAATAATAGATTCAAAAACCTTTTTAAGAATCGAAGTGATTGTAATTGGTCGAAATTTTGAGGGAATAGGCTGAACGTGAGGTAGTTTCCAAGCAATTGAAAATTTTCCTGTCGAATAAGATAAGTGGAATAGTTTTCGCAGAGCTTTAGCCAAGAACGAAGCACTGGTTTTATTTAATGGGGACTTGAAACTATCAGAGCATGCAGCTATGGAGACGTTGATCTGCTTAAGTAACTTGAACATATCTCTCTTATGGATGTGTATTGGCTCTTGTTCAAATCTACAAGGGGATATAAAGTGGGTGGAAAAGAAGAATTTAAAGTGAATCTAACAGTCTAAATATTAGTTTTATTCAGGGAGTCAACAATCACTTCATTGTAAAGTAGTGAAGGAATATATGAACTGCTGAAATTGATCCTGATTGTTTAGACCTGGGACGAGAAACCTTTGCTGCCTTTGCGTCTTGCCAATATTCTAACGTTCTCGTCAAAAAGAAATTTTTCTCTTTGGATATTGTTTCAGTTCTGGACATGGATGCAATTGCTTCGTTGTACTTATCGTTAAACCAAAAGTGATTCTGCTATGTAAATACCATATGAATTCACGCATACCCAAGACTTACTAAATTCAAATGTGCATTCATCAACATCCCTTAAAGCGAAACAGACCGATCAATCAAATTCTCTAGAATTTTCATTGAGACTTTCACAATCTGCAGATTTATTTAGTTTTTATTTAAGAGGAGTCAGTACCAAGATTTGCAAGTTTCATACATTTTTCAATGCGAATTTCTAGCAAACTATTTGTAGCAGAAAAATGATTTATATCTTAAATTAAAGGTAACGAAGAGGTCTAGTAAATAACGTCGAGAAAAATAAAAAAATATGTATTGGAATGGAGATATTAGCTCGGAAAATTGTAAAAAATGGTAAAAATTGATTTTTTTCAAATCAAATTTCTGTTAGTAGGTATTCTCATTTCTTTGGATTGTGACTATTTAAGAAAGATAAAGCCTAAATCTAGTAAATAACGTCGAGTTTTTTCATTTTTAGTGGCGCTTTTTTTAATTGTTTAACTCTAATAGTACTTGTTTTTTCTCTCGATATTTCACCGACGAGAAATTGCAATATTTCGTTGAAAGTTTTAGAAATATAAAGCAAAATAGTATATTTAACAATTATGTGCAAAATAAATTTTAGGAGAGTTAATTCTCTTTAAAAATTTTCAATTTCTTTGAACAGCAAATTTTCATTTTCGTCTTAAATTGTCGCATGTTGGGTTTCTGTTTTTTAACCTAGATGTCTCTAATGTGTCTTGTGGTCTAGGTCTAAGCTAATTTTATATGCATTTTCATACTTTCAGGACACAAACCTACGTATAGTAAGTTTTATTGCCTACAGGCTCGCTGGTATCTAAATTGAAATTTTTGCTGAGTACTGACTCCTCTTAAGGTTTGGACTAAGTATTATATAAAAACTATGACATTGTACGAAATAATAAAAACAATTATTTTAATATTAATCTCTTGCTTTAAATGTGTTAACATTAACTACAACAATGTGCAATGACTTCTTCGTTGTTGTCTATAGTTTCACTGAATTTCTCCAATTATGAGTTGTAATTGTTTCTTTAAATGTTTGTTTTACCACGCAGCTCCGATAATGTTCTAAGAAGCCGTCTTTACATGGAAGGCTTATCAAAGACCCTTTGGCAGCTGTTTTCAAATAAAACAAACCTTCCATCGCGTTAGCATCAATAAGCTCTGTCTTGCTTCAAACAACCCGCCCTGTTCCTGTTTTCTCTATAGGCTTCAACAACCATGACCGAAGGCCAAGATGCTAGCTAGGGCCTGCGTTCCTAAATGTATCAAATTGAACGCTTCCAGAAATTGTTACGTTTTTTACAAAAGGTTCAGTAGAATAGATGTGAATCATTTTGTTAGGAAAAATTGAGAAGATATACTGCAAATTTTTCAGTAGTCTTCAGAAAGGGGGCGCGCGCCCCCGCGCCCCCTAGCTGGATCCGGCTGTGGTACCAACATATATAGAGTTAAAATGAAAAATTATCGAAAAATAAAATCTGCAAATTGTTTTAAGTCAAAACTTCGAGTTCATCTTGGAAAATCGAAGTATTCTCAAATGATGGATTTTATTTACTTCCGAAACTATTTCTTTTCTACTTTTTTTCTTTACTTCTTCGAGAATTCTTCGCAAAAGCAAAACTTCGAGAAATTGTTTGCTAGGATATTACAAGTTATTATTATTTCATAATTTCCATAATTTTCACTTGTATGAGTAAATTAATATTCTTAATTATGGTTATGTGTTTTGTTTGTGTCTAATAATACCTTTATAAAAAAATATTCATGTTGGGAATCCATTCATAATGCCTGTGATTTATGGGCAATTTTGAAGGGTCGCTGCCTCACTTTGTATCGTCTAATAAATGTATTGAATTGTATTACATTGTCGGAACGTAACAACTCATACTTAGAAACATAAGCCTAATATTATCCATCCATTATATGTACATCATAATTGCGATTCTTTGAAATTCCACTATATTGCCAAATTAAAAGCTCAATTAAGTTATTCGTGCTAGAGGGCTAGAGGTCGATGGTAATAATAATATATGCACGAAATGATAGAGTAACTGATACGAAAAAAAAAAACTTTCTTTAATTTAACTTTTATCTATTATTTATTTTACAAAAATACTTTCTATGCAATTTTAGGCAATTTTAAAGCAATTTACTCACTATCTACATCAATTGGGGTTAATGGCAATTGCATTACCCTTTCCTTCGAATTTAATATACATATACATACGTATATGTATGTAGATACATCAGGACAGCCTATAATGAAATTCCTCATACAAAATAAATTAGTTGTAAATTTTTACGTACAGAGAATACACACATTATTTATTCGTAAGCCTTATATAAAAAAATATATATATCATTAGAGATGCGAAAACTATTTCCAATATTCTTAATTACGGTCTATTTGATCTTTATAATCCTTCATCTGGTAACATCTACACCAGCTAATATCACTCTAATAGCAAATGCAGTTGTGAGTGTTATTAGTAAATCATTCTCGAAAACTACACGTTCATCATGTTTAGTATTTGAAACAAAACATAAAACTGTTAAAGGTGCACGAATTCATAAAGATCTCTTGGACTTAATTATACCTCGTATAAATTTGGATATATCTTATTATATAATGCATAAAGGTAATAAATCTTTTGATAAATATAGACGGGTAATAGTTTATGTAACACTATTGGAAAGTCAAGTTGGTTTTGCGTAAGTATGCCCAACATAAACAAATTCACAAAAACATATCTACTAATTTAAAATGTTTGTAATTTATAGCTGTAACGAAACAAGAGATCGCTTTAAAGATGAAAAAATAGTCCATTTTCTAGTTTATACGGGAGATGATAATCGAATACATAACCAAATTTTGAAAAAAATCTTTACGACATGCTGGCGAAATAAAGCCTACAATACCCAATTACTGGCTCAATATAACAGGAAGCAAGTTAATGTATACGCTTACACGTTATTTACACCGTTCCAATGTAACAGGCCGAAAATCGACTTCATTGCCATTTATAAAGGAAACTATTTAGTTACCCGTCTAACTTACTTTAAGTCGAAATTTAGAAATATGCATAAATGTCCAATTAGTATTGCAGTGTTTAATTATTATCCGTTCACTAATGTAACGAAATTAAGAAATGGAAAATTTGCGATGAGTGGATTAGAAGGTTTATTGATAAAAGAAATTGCACGCAGACTTAATTTCACCATCCTTGTACACTTTTTTAATGCAGCTAAAATTTCTAGAGTTATCGGGAAGGTTAGCTACTACTATAGATATACTTGATATAAAATAAAAATATATATTTAAATTATGATTATTTTTCAGATAGAAATCGCTATTGGCGGTTTTCCTCAAACCAATTGGACAGATCGAATTTTAAATTCACGGAGTTATGGATCTTATCCGGTGATAATAATTACACCTCCTGGACATCAATTAACATCTTTAGAACGGATTATTAGTCCTTTTCAGAATATTATTTGGATACTTTTATTGGTATATATCGCCATTGGATGTGTTATAATTATTGTGATAAAAAATATTCGAAACAAAACATATAGAAATTTTATATTTGGCACAGTCAATAGACAGCCAATTTTAAATTTTTGGGGAGTTCTTTTTTCAGGTGGAATATCAACGGGAAGATTACCAACAAGAAATTTCGCACGTTACATTTTAATTATTTGGATTTTATTTACATACATTATTCGAACTGCTTATCAAACTTCATTATTTTCATTCTTAATGGATTCGAATTCGAGAAGTGATCTTAAGACTTTAGATGATTTGATTCGAATGAATTATACTTTTTATTGTGAATCTAATATATTTCCAGCATTAGATTCAATGCGAGAAACAATATTAATAAAAGAAATAACAAATCAGTTTACAGATTTTTCTAATAAGACAAATTTTCCAGGAAATATTGCCAGTGTATATTTGGAACCGACTTTTTTTTATAGAATGTCTAATCATAATGTGCCAGTTCAGATATTACCGGAGAAATTAATGTATGCTGGTACTGTATTTTATCTTAAGAAAAATAGTTTTTTTGAAGATCGTATAAATTTTGAAATTGGTCGATATATTGAAAATGGTTTAATAAAAGCTTGGGAGAAACAATTTTTTAAACAAAAATCTATTAAGATTAATACTGAAATATTTCGTCCGTTAAATTTTCATATGTTAGGGATAGTTTTCAAAATTCTTTTGGAATTATTAGCATTGTGTACAGTTGTTTTTATTTTTGAAATTCTATCAATACGATTTGTATGGATGAGAAGATTTTTGGAATATAACTAAGAATGTTTGTATAGATTTTGGATTATATAACTATTTAAAATTTTTTGCTCTCTTATTAAAGCTTAAAACTTGCAATTATGTATATGTGTGGGTGTGTGTTTTAAATCATAGTTTTAATAGGTATGGAAAAGTTTTTATAAAATTTTATTATATCAAAATTTATAAAATATTCAATGTTTTCTGATTAACTTTGTCGAACTCTTGAATGCCGATATAATAAATAATAATAATAAATAATGCGTTTTATTTTTCAATTGCATACCTACATTTAAAATTGGAGCAGATGGATATACTATAAGCTATCTGCATCAATTTGCTCATCCTTCGTCCAAAATATTGACATAGAATTTCAAATAATTAAAAAATAGAACACATGACAGAAGCCAAGTACATCGGGATATCTTTTACCAACCTCCTCAAATTCAAATTTTGTATACAACTGATTTGAAGAAAACCAAACACTATATTCTTAAGTCCTGGAGGGTGATTCTGTGGGTTTTGTCGAACTTGAATGTCAAAATAATCGACTACATGAAATGAACTTTTCTACTGATTTTTGTTCAGGTCAGCAACCCTTGCATGACGTAGAATGAACTAAAAATGACACTTCGCATTACAAATTCAAAATAATATTTCGAATTTAAGAACTTGTAATGCTCTAATTAGGTGTAGAACTTCCATTTACCAGTGCAAACATTTTTTCACAACCTCTGGGAGCAGTTGACTAATTTGTCGATTATTTAGTCGTGTTTTTTGACGTTTGTTCATCGAAAATTCATTATAAAGGGTTTTCCAATAAGAGGTGTTATTTTAATTAGCCCGCTATTTCGGTAGATGTCACTTTTGGAGCTGTCATTTTATGACATTTGACAAGTAGAAACTACGCCATTAATAAAAATTAAACGATACACGATTCAACAACGCATTGAAATTATTAAAATTCACTATAAAAATGGTGAAAATGTGGCAGAGACGGTTCGTAAAACTCGAACATTTTTGGGTCGTCGTGAAGCACCTTGTCGGACCGCAATACAGAAATTGGTAGAAAAATTCGAGCTGTCGGGAAAAGTTAGTGATGTGAAGAATAAAACCCGTGCACGTCGCTCAAGAACAGCCGAGAATATTGCTGCTGTAGCCGAAAGTGTTGAAGAAAACCCCGGTTTGTCCATTGCTCGTCGTTCTTTGGAATTAGGCATTCCACAAACGTCTCATTACACCGTATTTTGCATAAAGATTTGGGTCTTAAGGCTTATAAAGTTCAGTTAACACAAGAACTCAAGCCGTCCGATCATCAACAACGTCGAGTCTTTGCTGATTGGGTCCTTGATATGCATGAAAATGATCCGGAATTCCATCGAAAACTCATCTTGAGTGATGAGGCCCATTTCCACCTCGATGGCTTCGTCAACAAGCAAAATTGTCGCATCTGGGGCTCGGAAAACCCAAGAGTTATTGTTGAAAAGCCTCTCTATCCTCAACGTGTGACTGTTTGGTGCGGTTTATGGTCCCGCGGGGTCATTGGACCTTACTTTTTCGAAAATGAGGCTGGAGCAACAGTTACGGTGAATGGATTGCGCTATCGACAGATGATTAATGATTTTTTATGGCCGGAATTGGATGGTATTGATCTGGACAAGGATTACTTTCAACAAGAGAGCACTACGTGCCATCATACAAGCAACGAAACCATTGATCTTTTACAGGAAAAATTTCCGGACCGTGTTATCTCTCGAAGAGGTGATCACAATTGGCCACCGAGATCTTGTGACTTAATACCTTGCGATTTCTTCCTTTGGGGCCACGTGAAAGAGAAGGTCTACGCCAACAGCCCAGCGTCGATTCAAGACCTCAAAGATGCAATTCGTGAGGCTATGGAGGACATACGGCAGCCACTTTGCGATTTGGTTATGGACAATTTTATGAAAAGGATATGGTCCTGTAGGCGTGGTCGTGGTGGTCATTTGACTGATGTTATTTTCCATTATTAACGGCATACCTTCCTCTTTATAATGAAATAAAGATCCGATCATTTATGTAAAAAAATGGCATTTTTCTTTGAATATCAAAATAACACCTCTTATTGGAAAACCCTTTAGTTCATTTTGTGGTTGAAATGTGTTGAAGAAAAAACTCGACAAAATATGTCAAAATTCACAACTAAATAGAACGACAAAGAGCACAGAATCACCCTACTGTTCTAATCGAACTCCTGATTTGCAAACAAAAAAAAGGTTAATCGGTTAACCATCAATTAATATTTCCCAGCATGGCACTCAATTTCTTCAATCCTATATTAAAAATCTTGGAAATTTAGAAATTTGCTGTCCTTCGTAAGAGGGCGGACATTTGCTACTACCCGTACGGAGTGCTTTATCAGACTACCAAATTTCATCTTATTAAGGAATACCTTGTGGTATAAGCCAAAGACCAGATAATAAAAGAATTTGCAATTATTTAAACTTCCTCATATTTAACTTGTCTGTAGATTGTAGAAACCCCTTACAGGAGAACTTATAGGTATCTCTCACCTATTCAACTTAATATCGAAAGTAGGAAAATTTACTTTACTGGTGAAAGATTTACCTGCTTCCCAGCAAAGGGGTACATCATCGAGAATAGACTATCGGAACAGCAGCTATTAACAATATTTCGCATAAAGGAATAGACCCAGAGTGGCAAGGCACTAGAAAAAAACCGGATCCAAGTTATAGAAATCCTCAAACTCTTCGAATCAATCACATCCATATTTTTCATCACACAAAATGTTGTAAAACACAAATTCAACGAAGCATGATTGTTTAAAAATTCGAAAATCGTGTTGAAAGTGGGCAAAGACAAGACAAGGTGAGCTCAAGGTCAAAATAAAAAAGCCTGAAGATGTAAAGTGCATCAATAAGAATTGTGAAATTTGAAGAACAGTCCTTTTAAATGCACAAGAACGCTGAACTCGAACCATGTCCTTATTCTTAGTACAATTTTGGATCGAACTGCATTCGATATCCACCGTTTTTTTTTTCAAAGTCAAAATGGAGGTGTCAAAGAAGCATATTCGGTATAGTTAGTCGGCGTTAAGGAATATTCATAGCTGGGTCTGGTGTGTTGTCCATGGGTAAATTAAGATTATTTTGGTAGATTATACCACACTTCGAAACTTATTCTTGTAAATGAAGAGTCCATGTCAATCGTGGAGGGTGTTGGATGGGGTAAGACAAAGGCTATATTCATGGCAGAAATGGTTACATTACAATTGAGTGACTGAAAAGTGAGTACAAACCAATTTTCTGCTGATTCGGGCAATTGTGGTAATTTTGACAGAACTTAAAAAAAAAAAAGTGGACTCCCTTTCTTTTCTGAAGGACTTAAAACTATTTAGATAATAGGAGGAGTTCGCCGGCGTTGACCGGCGATAATATAGATACTTTTCAGTCCACCAACTGAACATTCTTCCTTCGTTGTATCCTCCTATTGAATTCCTACAATATATAACAAAAACACACAAAGAATCAATTCTTAAGTTGAACAAAAATTAATACTTATCTGATGATAAACATTCCTGAGCAATCCTGTCATCTCCTACAATCAGCTTCCATACTCCCTCGATGACATTCACAAGCTAAAGAAAACGAAATATTATTAAAAAAGGTAATTAAATCAACAAAACAATATAAAACTTACTTAAAATAGACATTTCTTCGTGTACATATACACAAATTGACATATCAGTCAACTGACAGTACGTCAACCAGATGTTCTCGTAGCAGCAACTGGTATAAACGTCGCTATTACAACGCCACGAGGAGTACATCACAAAATCACCCATTTATAAATCAGAGTTGATCTGATTAAGTCCTAAGCCTTGGAGTCTGTTCTGAGCAAAATCCCTATCCAAACCAGAAGTTAATTCTGAAATACCATATAGAAGTTAATTCTACACCAACAAATTGAGGTTGACTCAATCCCAAAACAGAAGTTAATTCTGGCCGTCATAAATATTTGAGGTTGACTCAATCCAAAAAACAGAAGTTAATTCTGGCCAAACAAATATTTGAGGTTAACTCAAATTATCATATAGGAGTTGATCTTAAAACAAATATATTATTTGAGGTTAACTCAAGTACGTCGGCTAGGAGTTAATCCTAAAGATTGCAAAAGTGAGGTTAACTCAAGCAATCGCACACAGGAGTTAATCCGAAGGTCTAGACAACTTTATACCAGAGGTTAACTCTGCAATAAATACATTCAGAAGTTATTTCTGATCAAGGGGGAAAGAACTTCCATCCCACACGTAGCAGTACTCAGATCGCTGCACTCATAAAAGCGCAAAAGACTAAACGTCACAAGTGCCATCATTACTATCCCAGACGCAGCAATATTCCAATTTGCTGCAATTAAAAAAGGTACGCATACGATAAACGTCATCAGTGCTACCTTCATACCGTCACGTACCAGCACGCTAAAAACATGCTCTATAGAAGCAGAATAGTTGGTTACGGTTATCAACATTACTTATAGCAGCCATACAAGTTGCTATAAGCGGAAATCAATAAACTCCATATTACACCTCGACTGCCCTCACGTAGCAATTCGAGCAAAAAACTTCCCAACTGCCCTCACATAGCAGTTCGAGTGAAGCATTCTAATTTTCGAGATCAAACAAAATTTATTTGTTCTCACAGATACACTATCTCGTGCCTACTCACTCACCAAACTCTTCTTCTTCTTCATTACAGGAGTAATAAAAGAGCAACGCAGCACGGAACACTGCTACACCGACATTTACATTGAATTTGTTTGAATTGTTGTTTTTATTTTGAATTTTTTATTGAATTTTTTATTAATATTAAATCTGAAATGAAATGAATTGTGATATAGATTTGTAAGAAAACTGAAATAGCACGATTAAAAAATAAAATTTTATACTTTGAAATATAAAACTGAGTTATCTATTTCAGATACCTAGATGGGTGGGGGTTGAACGAGATGCGTATGTGTGTGTGTGTGCATGTGAGGGGGTATGAGTGCACATGTTCATATGTGTCAGAGAGTGCAGGTCTCTACGCCGACGTATTTCCAGGCAGTGCCGAAATACATATACCTATAGTAAAACATAAATTTTTTCTATGGCAACCACATGAAGGAGTTGCCTAATTGATCCCATTTTCGAACTTAGATTTCCCTTATTTGAAAAAAGGATCGTGTACAAAGTTTCTGCTCTCTACGTCGACGTTGAGCCAATGTCTAAATATATAGTGAAAAATCAAAGTTTTGTATGGCAACATCAAGAAAGGATTGCTCAATTTGATTAATAGCAATATATTTGTTATTTAACTACTGATATAGTTATGCATTCCATGTAATTCTAGTTTAAAAATATTTAAAAACATACAGACTTAAATCTTGGCGTATTGGCTTTCAAGAAAACCAGATATATCTGGCGAGTTTTGTTTTTTTTTTGCATTTCAGGATGACATCTAAATTAGCGCACAGCCAAATTTTTGCTGTTTGGTTTCAAACCGATAAAGTTGGTCATAAGGAAGGAATTTTTGAATTAATTATGCAATAATATGAAACTGAAGAGCTCTCTCTCATTCAACTTTTTTAAATATAGGCTTCACTTTGCCTGACTATATACAGAGAGAACAACCATCAATTTTATCAAGTTGTGTGGAAATATTACTTTTACAGGAAGAACGCCAAAACCTTTTGAAGAATGTAGTAAGTAAACTAACAAGCAAAATATGAAAAACCTTTTGCATTCGAAAATTCTTAAAAATATAAGTGAGATGAACCTTCACAAAACGGGGAAGAGGAACTCAGCCAAACTGATCTGGAACATCTTTGTATCTTCTTCTAATAGGGGTGGGGTACTGAAGTTAAAAACTTTATAAAAGGATTAACAATGAGCCAACATCTGACAAAGCATTAGGTCATGATAATTGATGACAATTGATTCACACATAATTTTTCGCCAAAAGGCAAACCAAAAAGTCAAAAATCTCTTTCCTTCGAGTGACCAAATTAAACAGGACAACAAAAATTGTTATCCGATAGATATAGAAGTTACTGAAGTATGTGCTAAGTGTAAACTTCAGTTTTTGATTAACCATACCATACAAAAACTATGTTTAGCTTAGAACTAAATTTTCAAAAAAAATTGTAAATACAATTTTAAAAGTGGACTAAAACGTGGTGTTGCCATACACAAATTGAGGTTTTTTCTCGCATACTATGAAAAGGATCAGTGCTAGACATTTTTATTGTATTGAAAACTTCTTCAGAATATGAAAGTGGTTATAATTATTTTTACTGTCCGACGAACCGTTCTAGAATTATAGGTGAAAAACATCTTCAACAATTAAATTTGCACAGAAAGATGACCATACGAAATTACATAACGGGCATCCATCTAGGGTAGCTTAAGAAATAGTTTTAGACCAATAACAACTCTTCCTTGTTTTTGATTAATTAGATTCTCTCTTTATTGTTCGTATTATTAGTATTATTGCTATGTATTTTAAGTCTGTTTATCGATTACTGTATAGGTACTGTATTTTTACTGCTATTATATATGTATTAATTTATTATGGTAATATATTAATTTTTGCTCCATTAACTAACTCTACATGAAATAACCCCCGCATTAAAAAAATGAAATAAGTCCGCAGATTTGTTAAAGTTTTTTTTTCTTTACGGAGTTATTTAATTTTGTGCGGATTTATTGCATTTTAAATTTTACGTAATGAAATAAGTCCGCAGAATTATTTCAATTTTTTTTAATTTCGTGGACTTATTTCTAAATATAAAAAGATCGCAAATTACATTTCCATTTTTAAATTTGCGGTCTTTTTACTTGGAAAAGGGTCCGCAAAACTAAGACAAATTCAGAAATGCAACTTTACTTCCACTTTTCTTGCGGACTTATGTCCATTTTAATTGTGCGGTGTTATTTCGAGTGGGTCAATTCATGGAGCAATTATTTTATTTCTTTTACTATTTATAATATATTTCTAGTATTCTACTATTATTTAACTTTTGAAATATCCAACGATGTATGCAGCTTAAGCTTAACTTCAATTCAATACAAAAATATTTATTAATGTGTCTATAAATATTTTTGTATTGAATTGAAGTTTTTTTCGCAATAATTTTTTTTTATATATATGTGTTTTTTATTGAAAACCGACGTTTTTATCAATTTATTGTAATCCTTAATCACTTTAAATACATAATTTTTCAAATTATCCGCACAGAAACTTATTTGATATTGTTTAAAATTTCATCCCGGTATAGATTGGTAAATTCTCGTACTGTGGCATCGAAATGAATGATTTTAGCCTAATATCATCCATGAACATTAATTTTTATGAATTTAATATTTTTAATTTTTTTAAATTCTGTCAAAATTGCCACAATTGACCGAATTGCTAGAAAATTGGTTATCAATCCCGTTTTGGTCGTTCAAAGGTAAAGTAACCATTTCTGATATGCACATTGCGTTTCTCTAACGTTGATAATTTTCAAATCTCCTGTACCATACTCCACAATTGATGAACACTTCTTTAGCTTTCTTTAGCTCCAAAAACAGAAATTATTAAGTTATCTGGGAAGATATTGTCTAGATAGTTTCCAAATCTTTATGTGGAAACCGATTCTGATGAAGAGCAAATGGAAGAAACTACTAGTCCGAGTAATGCTTTTTTAAAGGAAGCCATGAAAAAATCGATTCATAAATTTCTTGAAGACCCTGAAGAAAAACTTACAAAAAAGACACTGAAAGCTGAATTTTCATTATTTGAGGCAACGAATAAAAGAACCAAAAATTTAAATTTGTTATTTGATACCCTGAAAACTATAAAACCAAGTTCAGTAGCTAGTGAATGAGTATTTTCAATTTCAGGCAATATTCTGTCCAAAATAAGAACAAGAGTTAGCCACCGTTCAGTGGATATCTTATGATTTTTTAAATCTTATTTTTTTAGGAGAAATTAAAATTAGTGATATAAATATAAATATTATTTAAAATTAGAAATTTTTGTTTGAGTTTTTGTTATTTTGTGTAAGTAATTTGTAATCTTTAATTCTTTTTTGTATATTTTGACTTTCATATTGATTTCCTTTTTCTTTTTTGTTATGTTGTATAAATTAAATTAAATATTTTTCCCTATTCTATTTTTTTTTTTTGTACAAAAATTCGAAAACTGGCTAAAACCGGTTTTTTGAAAATCTGAAATTCGAAAATCGGTTTTTTAAAAAGTAGAATTTTGTATAAACCTTATTCTAGAACTCCCGTATATAGGAGAAAACAAATTGTTCTGTCGATTGAAGCGAACCATTTGTACTGTTCGCTTGATTTAAATCTTTCTATGAAAATGGCGCTCTTTTGTGTATCTTTTGTTCTGCTCTGTTCTGCGGACACAAAAGAACACAGCTAATATATCTTGTAAATCGATAATGATACTAACCGAAACGTCTTTGTTTAATTACAATAGATACTTAAATTACCAAAAGAGCGTGCTAATATATCGTCAACAAATCATACAACTTTTACTAAATTGATGTTCATTAGGGCTGCACCAAATAATAATAATTATTTTTTTAGTTAAACTTAATTTCATCTAAATCTTGATCAAGACAAATTTATACGATTTAATTAAAGCTATCCACTTTCTCAATCCTCAAGACTGTTTTGATTAATTTTATTTAATCAAAATTAAAAGCAAGAAAATGCGAAATATTCCTCCAATAACATCATCCTACGTTATATACATAGAAGATTTTTACAAAATTAAAAAGCTCAGCTGTTTCCATTAACATAATGATGATGCTATTATCCTTATAAAATTGACTTCTTGAGAAGGACATTTTAAGAGTATTGTTCTAAAATAAATGATTCCTAATAAAAACTCAAAATGAGTTAAGAAAGGGACGCTTACATACTTCATAATCATTCGTAAAACTCAAGAATTCTGAAAATTCTTCCGCTGTTTTTTTTTGTCCTTTGGGAGGAAATTTGTACAAAAAAAAAAAAAGAACTTCATCAGGGGATATTGCAAGGAAGAAATCGCTTACATTCCTCCAATAAGTTTTAAAAGTGTGTGCTCATTCTTGAACAATTCCCAAAGGTTAGATCTCTTAGATTCTTTTATTAATATATCTATGGCTGTCCTTCAAGGGTGTCATTTTTTAGGTTTCCTATCTCATAAATCTATTTTGTGACATTTTAAATTTGATTTCTATGTCCGCTTTCAGGATTTGATAGGTAGGAGACTATTATTTAAGTTAAACGTTTATATATAGGTAGAAGTATGTGTATGTATGTGAAAAAGAAAAAGATAGATTGCTTTTCATATTCTTGAAATGCTTTAACTTCGCAACTTTAATGGGAAGATTATTGTTATATTTATTTCTGTCAAGCTTTATGAGGGGATTAGTTTGGAATTTGAAGAATGTAGCTGGCACAATATGTTACAAAAATTAAAGCGGATATTCTATATCAATATATTTTTTTAATGAAACCAAATTAGAGCCCTGCGTTTGATAGATATTTCTTTTGATCTTCTATTCAGTGTTTGGGAAATCTGTAATGTTCTATTTTGGAGAGACATCAATTAAAGAATTTTCCAACGAGGAGCTCCAAATAGCTCATCCCCTAAGAATTCCGGAGCTTATAAAGCAATATGAAATAAAGGCATTGACGGATTAATATTTTGGTAAGTAGGATGGGTTCAAGTTTTTTCTTAATATTTTGATGAATCACCCTATAATTAAACGATATACATACCTTAAAGTTTGTTAGATAATAATGAGCATAGAGCCTTCCAATGGTTTGATATAAATGACTGACGTATTTTGATAAAAAAAAATAGAAGTGAAGAAATCTAGATTGAATTCCAAAACTTAGACTTTGTGGAACACTACACTGAAAAAAAAGATTAGTTGCTTTACGGCAATGAATTTGTTTCATCAACAAATAATATCAGTTGATTTTCAGCTTACGAATCATATTCGTTAAGAGAACTTATTGGCATTAGTTGATTTAGCTAATCGTATTTAGTCATAACATTTGTGAATTCAACAATTTGTTTAGTTAGCTTTCATAATCTTTCCGAATTGCGTATCCGAGAATGTTTTGTTTTCTCAACTAAACATTTTGTTGAATTAACTAATTTTTATATAACAAATTTCGAAAAAATAGAATTATCAGCTAAAACAGTAGTTGTTTAATCCAGTCTTTAGAAGCACTTATTAGAACAATCGACTAATTAATATTGCTCTTTCAACAAATTCAATTCTCCAAATTAACTACTTGATTGGTTGATTTTGCATACCGCATTATGTAAAATAACTGAAACATTAGTTTGAAGACATTAGTAATCAACTAATCGAATTTGTTAAATATGTAATGCAATTGGTAGGTTCAACTAATTTCTTAGTTGATCATAATAATAAAATGCGGTGAATTTAATTATTTTTATTTGATTTTATTATCTGCCCGCAGGAGGCTAACAATATGTTTAATACGAGTAAATAAGGAAAAAAAGCATTCTGTATGAACAAGAACTCTAATATGAGAGTTTCTGCCTACTGTATACGCTGAAGAATATATTAAGCAAACTCCATATATACACTGAGTATAAGTTCTAAGTGTGAATTATATGAAGGAAAAATTTCTGATTTGTTGATTCATCGAATGTACATATAGTCGAAATTATGAATTGGGTTTTACATGTCCAAACGAAATTCAAATAAAAGATGTGTCAAAGCAAAGGTTCAGATTCGAATCAAAAATGTACCTATTGGTTTAATTTAATGGTTTTGCGCATAAGTTTCTAGAACGATAAAGCGACAGTAAAAATGGTTATGATTCATTTTGCAGGTAATTTCTCAGTACAAAATAAGATATTGTAAATTTTGTATGACAACACCACGGGTTTCAAGATTTCTTCCATTTATGAAATTACATATATCTATTATTATTTCGAAATACCATAGACGAACGAATAGACAGACAAATGGACAGACATGTAAAAATCAAAATAGTAATTATGCGTGGGTGTCCAACTCATTTTTCCTTTATCAGTAATATGGGTTACCAGCGAAATGATAAACTCAGTATGACCAATGAGATTTCATCTGGGGTATAAAAATAAATGTTAATGATGCAGTGATTTTTTAATTTAAAGTTATGCGAAAACTATATTATTCGTATCAACTAATGTAATTAGTTAATTTAGAAAATTGTGAGGTTACATCATATTAAACAAATCTATTAATTTATTTGTTGAATTTATTAATTGCATACATTCCCTAATATAACCAATCATATTCTTAAAAATAAACAATCAGTTTCGTTGATTCTGCGTAAAAATTCATAATTTTATATGTTGATTTTACAAATATGTCTTCTGAAATATGATTAGTTAATTTATCAACAAATATTTGTTACCTGAACTAATTTAATTCGAAGCTACAACTAAAGTATTTTCCAAAACAACTAAGGGCAAATCAACTAATTCCAATTAGAAATTGCAACTAATTAGCACTTACAATTTTATTAATCATTTAATTGTTTTTCCAAATCAATTTACAGAAATTACCAATGTACAATCAACTAATCGTGATTCGTCGTTTTAACTAATAATTTTTTTTCAGTGTAATTACAAGAGCGGAAGAGCGAAAAAAATTTAAAATTCCATCATAGGATATCATTCAGGAGTTATAGGGGTGATTAATATGAAGAAAACATTTTATAATCTTCCTACTAACGAAAAAAAAAAAAAAAAAAAAAAAAATTCGACGGTGGGGTTGGGTGGGGACAAATATTTGACCAGGAAACCTCAAGGAATAGATTGACATCCTTCATCCTACGTACATTTACAATTACATGTATTTTCTTTTTATTATTAATACAAGCTCATGGGATACCCTATGATGCAAAGCATTGCATGGCACATGGAAGGAAAAAGGCAGGGAAGGGATTAGGGGACATGAAGAAAGTATCGGATGTATGTCTAAACTTTCGCAGATTATAAACCCGAGGAAAAATAGATGATGGTAGGCTATTCTACATTCGCATAGTTCGGGTTAACCCATTGCAGTCGCCATATACTTCTCCCCCATGGAATTCATCCCAATTCATTAAAGTTGTTGCTGAACGCATAAAATAGAAATTAAAAAAAAAAATCCAGGAGTCTACCTGTACTACCATCTGAGATAACTGTTGGGTGAAATTTCACCCGTCCGGCACCAGGTGTTCCGCAAATACCTAAAATTGTATCTATAAGGCTAAAAATTTAGAATAAGTAGTACCAAACGAAATTTTTCAGTAAAAACCGTGTACCTGTGACCAATATTTTTGCTTGTTGATGAAATGAGTTATGAAGCGAACGGTGTTCGCCCCAGACAGAATTAAATTCCTAATTTTCTTGTATTTCAAATTCATGACGGCAGAACATATCGACAGTTTCGGTTATTGACAGTCTTCTTTACAGAATTACAAAATTCAAATGCGCAGAAAGAAATGGTACTGGCCACTGATAACGAACGTGCTAGTTACAGCTATGGTAAACTGCACGTGATGTTCTGCAAGATTGAAAAGGGGAAGCCAATGGACCAGTGTAAATTTCGACGGAACGTTGTTGAAAAACCTGCTTGCCACCGATTGAGCGCCAGGTCATACGACCCAACAGGCCATTCAGCACCATGACACTCCTGCAAAGACCAATTCCTCAGAATGGAATTGGTCACATTGTACAACGGGGTGATAATTATCGCCGATGTAAGCAAGGCGGAGGCAAAACTTATTATGAACGCTTGCACGAAGTCAAGTGTTTATCTTCATCCCAAAAATTTCTTCCAAAGCTATCAAAATGGTGAGGTTCCCACCAAAAAGGCCCCTCAGTGATTTTAATATTAATTTATTGCAATTTATTTCGACTTGTCAATAAAGCCATTTGTTTTCTGAATTGAAGTCATTTATTTTTCGATATTTCATATTTCGAATATTTTCAGAACACCTGATACTGAATGGGTGAAATTTCACCCCCGACAGGTATATCATTCATAGTGCACCGGTAAATAGTGTGATCGAGACCACATTTTCACATTGGTTACAAGACCCTGAGAACCATATGTTCTGGTGAAATCTCCCAAAATTTCACATCCTTACTAGTTTTGTTAATTTTCCAAATGAGAAAATTTCAAAATAAATAAAATACCGAACTTTGAACGCATATTTGGACAATTAAACGAGAGAATTCCGCGAGACTAGTCAAGAATAGAACGTCGCACCAGCAATCTTCTACCAATTTGCCAAATTATAGCCAAATGTCTGCACGGAGTTGGCATATAGAATTTTTCAAAAATACCTCTGCATGTGGTGAAATTTCACCCCATCAGGCAGGAATGGGTTAAGAAAATTCCCCGGAATATTATTGTACGGCCAAAAGTATTTTGAAAGATGAAACGATGTGCCCGGCTTGCAGAGCGAGTATTGCTAGCAGGAATTAATCTACAAGGGATCAGATTAGATATTTCATCGGAACATTGGCTATGCGTGTAGCGATAAAGGAGCGAAAGACATCCAATGTTGCGGCGGTGCTCGAGTGAGTCGATATGACAAGTAATTGTCAAATATTCAGTTAGTTTGAAGGCCCTCTTTCGGACAATATCCAATGAAGCTAAGGATATACGACCAGCCCCGGTCCAGATATGGGAATTGTATTCCATTCTATGTCTGATAAAGGACTTGTAGAGGAGCGATAGATGTGACGGGCTGAAGTTCAGAAGTTCAAGACATTTCGATGCTTATTTGGCAACAGAGAAGAAGTGGTCCAGCTTAACTTACTGGAAATATTAATGACAAAAATGCTTAGTGACGGTGAATCTGAAATTAAAGCACCATCAAATGAAAAGGGATTGATTAAATGGTGATCTTGTTTTAAAGAGATGAAATAGCTTTGGATCTTAGATGCATTGAAATCGATGCGATTCGCCTTGCCCCAAATGAGAATAATATCAAGATCAATGATCTAATCATACAGTCTCGTTTGACACATATCGCATTCATTCTGGCGCCCTCAAAAGTATCAAACGAGTATGCGAAATCAAGGGTACTGTCATCGGAAAAACTGTAGATGGGATTGAAAGTAAGGGAAAGCAGATCATCAATGAAAATTAGGGAAAAAAAACGTAGAGATAACAACATCCTGGGGACACGATCATTTATAGAGTGCGATTCCATTATAATGCCGTCTAGTACAGCATGAATTAGGCGACCAGATAGAAAATTTTCAATTCATAATAGAAGAGAAGGGGAGGGACCAAGTGCTTTAAAGCTGCTTTGGATAAAAGAGGAGGATGCCAGACTCTAGCAAAGGACTTTGAAATATCCAAAGCAACGATTTTGGACTCACCAAAATTGTGGAGCTACGGTTCCGGTTGGCAAGTCTCCAGATAACCGACCAGTCCGGAGGCCATATTAGCGATCGTTGATGTGTTGATTGGTTTCAGTCGTTTGAAGTTAATGGACAGATTCAAAAACCTTCAAAAGAATTGAAGTGATTGCAATTAGTCGATAATTTGAGGGATTGCTACTCTCTCCTTTTTTGGGAATTCCCTGAACGTGTTTTCAAGCCATTGGAAAAATTCCTGTCGAATAAGACAAGTAGAATAGTTTTGTGCAGAGGTTCAGTCAAGGATGAAGCGCAGCTTTTAATCAGCAAAGGCGAGAAACCTTTGGAGGCGTTGATCACCTTAGTGATCTTGAATACATCCCTCGTACGGATTTGTATTGGCTTTTGTACACATTGACACGGGGGATGGAAAACAGCTGTCTGTGAAGTAAGTGGAAGGCGAGAATTTGAAGCGAATCGAGCAGCCAAAATATTAGCTTTATACAGGGAGTCAACAACCATTTCACCATTGTTAAACAGTGAGAATATTGAGGAGCTGCTGAAGTTTCTCCTGATGGATTTGATAAGAGACCAGTAACTTTTGCTAACTTTGCAGCTTGCCAAGATTCTCTGCCTAACACTCTGGTGAACAATTTTTTTCTCTCTGGATAATATAATATACTTGTCTCAGCTTTGGACATGGATTTAATTGAAATGTGAAAAGCAGACTCTTTCACTTTTCTTTAAACCGAGAGCGATTTTGCTGTTGTTATCAAGTTCTAATGTGCATTCATTAACATATATTGAACCAAAACAGACCGACCAATCAATGTCCCCAAGATACTGATTGAGACTTTCAGAATTATCATTTTTATAGTGCCAGATAAGCCAAGGTTTAGGTATAGAAGTTGGGCGGCGCAGATAAGGGGTGCTCATCAGACATAGTTAGGCTGCGATAAAAGAAACAGAAGTTGATGATGTGCCTGAGGAGTATCAACCTGATTCAGCTGTAATTAAACTATAGATTGGCAGAAGTATAATCTTTAAGAATAGTAAGGTCTACATTATTCCGAATATGTATTACGATCCCGTTATATAGAGAAAAAAGTGGCACCAAGCTGTAACCAGTGACGTGATATTGATTAATATCAGCATTAGAAATGACCTTGGTTTCTCACTTAGCGCAAGAATTGCCGGATCATTTGAATTAAGGTGGCAGTACACCGAAAAACGTTTGGCCACCCATCCACGAATTTTGCAGAAATTCTAAAACAAGATTCTGCATGCTGAAAAGCAGTCAACGACACATGGAGGTAAAATACATACATTTATCTGAGTATATTCGTATGTATAAAAAGGGGCAAGGACTTAGATAATTTAATCCAAGATTAATTATATAATTTCTCATTTGCTGCTAATACAGCAGCTACAACCTACATGTTTTTAGATAGTTCAATGTAGACAAGTGAGAGCAGTCACATCCTTTCTATCTTTTTATGAATAGCAATAATTTAAAATAAGCGAAATGTATCAATTGTCATGGCCCACTTATATGATTGTAACTGGATATCTACGCACAAGATTATATTAACGTAAGTAGTGAATAATAGGATCAGCGCAACATCTATAACTGATTTCATAACAAATAGAAATAAATATCACATTTTAGCAATCAGAGCATTCTTTTCAACCACAGATAAAATATTCTTAAATTCCTCCAAGCAAAGTCATCACTCCTTTTTTTTTCTCTCTCATACTAACCACAAAATTCTATGCAAATATTAATTTACTGTAAAGTTATTACTTAGTCAGAATAATCACGCACGCGCGTATAACTTAAACAGTTACTTTCAAATTAAAACTTTCGAGTAGTGTAATTCATTTAGTTAAAGCAGAGTTGGGCTATAATTATGGAAGTATTGGTGGATCGACCTTTCTAGACACAGTAGAAGTAGAGACTCCTCCTCTCACCTTTTTCGAGACGTTTGTGGTAAGCCCTCGGCCTTCTCATGTACATACATCAACAAGAACTAACATTTATATTTTATTTATTTATTTGCCGGTAAGTAGTTCATAAAACATTCTAAAGAAAAACTTTGAAAATTCTTTAGAAAATTAAAAAAAAAAAGGATTTTCTATGATGGGTGAGGCAAATGTGTAAAAACTGGCTAGCTCAGTTCATTTCAAGACGCGACCATTCTTCAGCGTCTTTGACACCCAAAGGCTTCAACGACCCTGACCTGTTATGGTCGCATGTAGGCATGGCAACAGCAGAGGTCTGCTCATATGTAAACTTGGCATGCCGCTCTCATGTGATTGTCCTGAGCTCTGATAGTCAGAGCTGGCAGTGGGACATCATGCCCCATGTGGAGGGACGATAGAAGATCGGACCGAGGAAGGTGCCCGAAGAAGCGACAGCCAGCAATTTTTTGATCATTAAGTATTGAGTAGCGGGGGAGTGTGAAGTGGTTTTTCTCGAACAATCAAGTAAAGTGGAACAGAAAAAGGAAAGGGAAAAGATTTCAAGAAAATCGGCAGTCAAGTGAAAATTGCGAAAATACACGGAAGAAAAGGAGTCGGAGAAGAAGGAGATTTTCCAAGAAAAGGAAAATTGAGACTGTTGTCGGAAGATGGACATAGGAGCTGTCCTGCAGCAAAAACACAGCTAAGTAGAGATTTTAATCAGAAGGAAGAACAGTGCATTAGATATAGCATATACGATTGAATTAAATTATATAATAATAAATTTTAACTTTTGTCAGCTAGGGCCCCTGGTTTGTGGCAACTATAAGAACAATTACATTTACATGAATTTTGTTGTCTTTGTTGATTAAGATTTTGCCGGCGATGGCTATATTTTGTAAAATTAACACGCGAAAGCTTTCTAATAATTACATAAGTTTCAAAAGAATTTTGGCTGAACCATCCAATTGTAAGAGACCATCCTTTCGAGGAGGGGTGAGAAACTATCTATAATATCACACGTTCAGTATCAGACAAGTAAAGTAGTCTATATAGCCCCGATCCAGAAGGCCTTTGGGTAACATCGAGCTAATACTAAGAAAAAAAAAAAAAAAAAAAAAACACAGATTAAAATGAGCAATTTTTTTGCAAATCTTCCGTCGAGTTATATCGCGCTACCTAGCTCCCTCTATAGGAAGGATGTCTCAGTAGGTTAGAGTCACAACTCGAAGGTATTCGAGGTTAATTAGGTTAACCTCAAAAGACAGGTGTAAGTTTGTTAGAACTGCTGGGTGATATCATGCCCAACGTGCTCTATTGTGAAAATAGCTGGCCACTACAACTGGCTAACGACGGAACGAGCACAGGACTGCTAGAGCTTCGGGGGTGAATTTAAGCAAAAAAAAAAGTCAAACAAAAAGCAATATACGTATTTAGAAAGCCTCAATAAAGCCAGGTGATATGAAGGAATAAGTGAAGCATCTCTTTTTTGTCCTCTCCCTAAGTCACTCCCTTCTCGACAACAGGTGGAAATTAAAAAGGGTGACACAGGGCCGTAGCTAGGGGAGGGCATAGAGGAGCAACGCCCTACTTTAAAAATCCAATGCCCTACCTTAAAAATTGCCAATTTATTCCGTATTCTGCGGCGCCGTCATAAAAGTCATTGTGGCGAGTCTGTATGATCGGCAACACTGACCAGTCAGCCGCTTGTTTGCGTTGCTTACTTTCAACCTCTACCTGCCATGTATGAAGGAAAGACTATTGGTCGACTACTAGAACAGCCTTGGTCAGGACATTTGGCGGTTACAAGAGCCGTATATGAAAATTATTCTCGGATTTTGAAGACTCCAGATAAAATGAAAAATGGAAAATTCAATAGTGATGATATTGCAAAAAGTATTGACATCAAAGGAATTCGACTGGCAAAGATAGTAGCAAATAAACAAAAAAAAAATTAGGTGTTCTACAACCGGCTGATGTAGCTTTACAGGATCGAACCACGGGATTGAAGGATGCCATATCTATAATAAAATATGTCCAGGTAGAAATTGAGGTCAGAAATGTATGAAACAATTTTGGAAGGAGTTGGGAATACCATATTGTAGAAAAGAATCTCAAAATAGTTCCCAGAACAAAAGAGCCCCAAGTAAAAGCAAGACATTTGGATTATTAAATCCTGTATGGTTCATCACCTTTTCGCCAAAACACTGGATGCATAATATGAGCTCTGCCATTTAAAGTGGTATATTATGAAACATTAGACATAATAACAGTTGAGAAGGTTTGAAGACCATGAGGATCTACTAGATTCAATTTTTTGTTTTGATGAGTTGGACAAAATTTAAGTCTGTTCAACATTTAAATATATAATTGTTGTGAGGGAATTAATGAGAAAAAAAAACAAATCTGGAATTGGAGTTATTTTTCAGGTACTAAAATTCCTTCCAAAGAAGAAAAGGTACTTGAATGTGTTAAATGGCCGAGGAGATTAGTCCAGAAACATATTAGAATTTCTATATAGACAAAAGTAATCTTTTAGAGATACGTATGAACTATTTACATCAGTCGCAACAATCGGATGTAGTACTGCTTCGTACGAATCTACCTTTTTGACACTAATTGCTATCAATAAGCTTCAAAGAATGTCAATGGTTCACGAAATAATGGCAGGTTTGGCGTTTCTTGCATTTGAATGGAAAAGAACAGACAAAAAAGATATTGATGAAGTGCTATGACAATTCCACAATTTGGTAAATCAAAGACTGCAATTGTTGTGTTTCTTGTTTGGTCAATTTATTTCTTTTTATTGTAAATAACTGTCTTAGTTCACGTAGAAAAAATGTAATAAAATGAGGGTTCTAGAAGCTTAGATTTTCAAAAAAAAAAAAAAAATCCCTTCACCTGAACAGATGTATTCCAAACGCACCGAAAATTTGCGCCCTACTTCAAATTTCTGATGCCCTACCTTTAATTTGATTCTAGCTACGGACCTGGGGGGACATCGATAACCTGATGCCAGAGGTATCATAGACGGCCGGGGGTGACATAGGGATATCAACATTATATCCCTAGGATAATCTTCAGGTGAGTGGTGTACGCGGCCCCTTCACGGCCAGGGTGTGGTGAATGTTTTCCTAGATCTCCGTTTTTTTTTTCTCACGCACGATATCTTTTTGTTACTGGTGACGTGGCAGCGGCAGGCATTTTATGGTACCCACCCCACACTCTCCGCCGGCAGTCTAGACTTCACGTCTAAGCCAATCTAAGCCAATTACTTAATTCCATTTAACAGTTTTTGAACCGTTGTTGATTGTCGGTCGGACTACCACTAGCGCAAAACATGGAGAAGACAGTGCGTGTCATGATATCAGAGGAGAAAAGTAAAAAACCTCTTTGAACATTGGTTTTTTCCATTCGGAATGGAGTTGTTACATAATGATTATGTTATCTGTATCTCAAACATGGAATCGTGGTGAAAAGCTTTCACAACTACTACTATCTTACCAGAATTAGAGTGTGTTATATGAGTGGTTCGGTTTCGGTGCCCTGCAATACATAGTAATTAAATTTCTATGGTAGGCAATTATGGAACAAGCCACACTGATGAGTTCTTCCTGATTGCTGGAACGAAAAACTCAATTTTCTAACGAAGCAAATACTTTCATCTATTAAAACAGGGGCTTTTAGCATAGACATCAACCGTAAAACTTGTTAAACTTCGTGAAGAAGTTTTCTTCCAAATAACTTGGATGTAAGAAACTTTGATCTAAATTATACAATTTATCAAGTCATTATCCACAGAAAATGTTCGGTTAATTGAAAACCTTAAATTGTTACAAATTATTGGTATTATTATGACTTTCATTATAAAAACAAAATTGTGACAGTAAACGCTTAATGACAAAATATACAACCAACTCTGAAAATAACTTTGGACCCCTATTAAAAAAACAAATTTCCGTATTTGTTCAATAAAGTAAACCCTTTCTCTAACAATGAAAAATGATGATATTTAAATTGAACCTAACTTCCCAACGAAAAGAAAACCCAGTTAACTTTGGCAAACAAAGCACGGATTTTATGATTTTGATTTTTTTTTTTAACTCTTTAGTCATAACTTTCAGTTGTGGATGCCTTCACAAAAAAAAAAAAAAAACATTTTTTAAGTGTTCGAATTTAGAATTAAAAAAACAAACTCATAAAGTACAGCGGCAACCCCTAGTTTTCATAAATATTTCAAAAGAAATACATTTTCATATTATTAACGACAAACACCGCCAGCCAACCGACCATCCAGGGTGCCTCTTTTTTCCGACCAATGTTAATGGAACGACCTCGATTCATATGGGATCATTCGATTCATGAGATTTAAGGGTAAACCTTAATGCATACAAAATTCATGAAGTCATAATTTTTCCTTTTTTTTGCGGTGTAAAAAGGTCTAAGAAGTTTTTTTTTTTTTTTAATTTCCTATAAAGAGGGTTACAACAGTGCAGTTTTCATACAATAATTTTTAGAGTTATCGGACAGCAAATAAAAGGCCCGTAAATTGCAAAAATGTATTCTCAGCAAATTGGGTCTATACACGACGAGTATTAGTGAACGACAAATGTTTGTTGTGGAAAAAATTTGAAATAATGAATTTTGTTGGTGTAGTTTGAATGGGATGTCGGGTACAGATTACAGATTCTGCAAAAATTAGTGATATTCGTTCTCATTTTTCTCAATACATTCAAGCATAGATGATAGAGAAATTGCAGGTTGTTGATTCACATCGCTCCAGTTATAGCCAGTTATTTCTTGCTTTAAATGGCTTGAATATGTTCAAATTGTAGGAAAGGTGTAAAGGCCTTAATTATACAAAGTACAGAGAATTAGAGCAACAAAGAAAAAAAAACTAAAGCCAGATTAGCCCTAACTTCAGCCTGAATGTCTGTGATATAATTTTCGAGACAAAGGTATGTTTATTTCTAGATCGAGGTCTTTGGAGAAGACTTCCGCTTCAGGGTCATCTTCCGATTTTGGGTTCGGTATTAAGTTAAGTTAAGTTAAGTTATTAATATTTTTTAGTAAAATTTTAATAGGAATCTTAGGGTCAAGACCATTACCAGCTTCTGCTTCCGTGACTTCAAAAATATTAACTTTGATAATGTATTTCATGAATGCTCATCATTACCATGGGCTAATATCTATAATTATGTATGTATTGAGTCCAAAGTGGATAAATTGTATTGTCTAATAAATTATTTATTCAATAAATTCGTGCCTCTACGTACAAAACTCGTAGGTCCTACCACCTGCCCTTGGTTTACCCCCCAAATCAATCTTCTCATAGCCGAACGAGAATACTTGAATCACAATTATAAACTACTTCGAAGCAATTTTTCTCGAAACCTATTTAAGACAGCACGCAATCGCGTCAATACTGATATTCGGAATACCAAACGTCTATATTTTAATATCAAATTTGACCCCAAACTATCTCCTAAAATGCTCTGGCGCAACTTTCGTAATGCTGGGCATCTATCAAAATAATGAGCCCCGGTGCAACCTCAACCCCGAAGAACTAAATATCCACTTTACCTCTCTTAATCCTAATAATGGCGTGCTCAATAATTCTGTTAGTGATACTAACTCATCTTTTCTTGATTTGATCACCCCTTCTTCACAGGAACAAGAAACCTGCTTCTTATTTCGAGGTATTGATCACAGTATTCTTTGCTACTTGGATAAAGTTCTTGAAAAAATGTTTGCCGGTACAGATCTCAGAATTTGTCCATAGTTATGAAACTGCTATACTAAAAGTCTCCAACGATCTTCGCCTGATTCTCGACTCCAAGAACTTCGGCATTCTTGTTTTATTGGCTTTCTCAAAAGCTTTTGATAGCGTTAGTCACTCAAAACTATTGGAAAAATTACACAGTAATTTTAAGTTCTCTTCCTCTGCGGTCAGCTTAATTGATAGTTTCCTTACTGACAGGTCTCAAAAGGTACAAATTGGTTATTCCTCATCCTCCCTACTCCCCCTTTTATCTGGTGTACCCCAAGGATCTGTTTTGAGCCCGTTGTTGTCTTCTATGTATATTAATGACTTGCCAAACGTGATTCAAGATGTTCAACTTCATCTTTATGCTGGTGACGTAAAATTGTACCTAAGTAGGCCTATTGGTCTTATAGAAGATTGTGTCGCTCGCATCAACGATGATCTTTCCCGTATCTACACATGGTCGGTCAACAACGGGCTCCCACTATATCCTAACAAATCACACTGTCTTGCTATCTATAATTCTTCGTATGTCATACTATAAATGATCTCCCACACATTTTTCTTAACAACTCCTCTATGTTTTGTGAATTCTGTCACCAATCTTGGGGTCAAGCTAAATGGGCAAATAAGTTGGTGTGATCATATCAAACTGACGCTTTCTAAGATCTATGGGGGCGTACGCAGATTATGGCTATCTGCAGCAGTATTGTCAACAAATATTCGCTTACAACTTGTAAAAGCTCTTTTATTACCCCATTTTACTTACGGAAGTTTGATATATCCTAAACTTGATAGGGTATGCGCGCAGAAAATTGAAGTTATTTTTAACTATTGCATTAGATGTGTTTGATATTAAACGATAGCAGTATATATCTCCGTACAGGCTCTCATTAGTTGGCTGCTCGATCACCTCTTAATTAAAGCGTAATGCCTTAATATTTCTCTATAACTTAATACACTCCGGTGAACCTGGATATCTTTATGATCAATTATAATTCTTGCTATCTTCTCGACATTCCAATCTTCTTGTTTCTCGTTTCCATTCTATGACACGTGAGGCTTCTTATTTTGTTCAGGTCGTTCGATTGCGGAACTCCCTTCCAGTTCATGTTCAGAGGGCTGGCTCTATCAATATCTTCAGGCGCCTTATTTCTGACTTAAATTTGTGATAATTCTCTTATATTATGTATAACTATTCCATTCATTTTCTTTGGGGTGTCAGGTTGAATTAAGTCAAGATTGAATTTAAGGGAAATTTAATTAATTTATTATTTTTGTATATCTTTCGTTAGTTTTTTTTTTGTTTACCTGTCATTTTTTTTCTTTTTTTCTTTTTTTTCTCCCCTAATTTTTATCAATTGGTAAACTACTTCTATCTTTAATATTTTTAGTTTGAAATAAGTTAGCTTTAGTTTTTCGTAATCTCTATTCCTCATTCCTCTTAGTTTCCTCTTATGTAATGTATAGGGCTTTTTAATAAGAGGTGTTATTTTAATTAGCCCGCTATTTCGGTAGATGTCACTTTTGGAGCTGTCATTTTTTGACATTTGACAAGTAGAAACTACGCCATTAATAAAAATTGAACGATACACGCATTCACATTATTAAAATTCACTATAAAAATGGTGAAAATGTGGCAGAGACGGTTCGTAAAACTCGAACAATTTTGGGTCGTCGTGAAGCACCTTGTCGGACCGCAATACAGAAATTGGTAGAAAAATTCGAGCTGTCGGGACAAGTTAGTGATGTGAAGAATAAAACCCGTGCACGTCGCTCAAGAACAGCCGAGAATTTTGCTGCTGTAGCCGAAAGTTTGTCCATTAGGCATTCCACAAACGTCATTACACCGTATTTTGCATAAAGATTTGGGTCTTAAGGCTTATAAAGTTCAGTTAACACAAGAACTCAAGCCGGCCGATCATCAACAATGTCGAGTCTTTGCTGATTGGGTCCTTGAAATGCATGAAAATGATCCGGAATTCCATCGAAAACTCATCTTGAGTGATGAGGCCCATTTCCACCTGGCGATGGCTTCGTCAACAAGCAAAATTGTCGCATATGGGGATCGGAAAACCCAAGAGTTATTGTTGAAAAGTCTATCCATCCTCAACGTGTGACTGTTTGCTGGAACAACAGTTACGGTGAATGGATTGCGCTATCGACAGATGATTAATGATTTTTTATGGCCGGAATTGGATGGTATTGATCTGGACAATGTTTACTTTCAACAAGACGGCGCTGCGTGCCATACAAGCAACGAAACCATTGATCTTTTACGGGAAAAGTTTCCGGACCGTCTTATCTCTCGAAGAGGTGATCACAATTGGCCACCGAGATCTTGTGACTTAACACCTTGCGACTTCTTCCTTTGGGGCTACGTGAAAGAGAAAGTCTACGCCAACAGCCCAGCGTCGATTCAAGACCTCAAAGATGGAATTCGTGAGGCTATCGAGGATATAGGGCAGCCACTTTGCGATTTGGTTATGGAAAATTTCATGAAAAGGATATGGTCCTGTAGGCGTGGTCGTGGTGGTCGTTTGGCTGATGTTATTTTCCATTCTTAACGGCATACCTTCCTCTTTATAATGAAATAAAGATCCGATCATTTATCTCAAAAAATGGCATTTTTCTTTGAATATCAAAACAACACCTCTTATTGGAAAACCCTTTAGTATGCATATACTTATTCAACCGAAAGTTTCCGATCAGTAAGCCGATAATACGCCTGGATTTATTATTATTATTTATCAATATTAAATGGGGGATACAGACAGAGATGCATCCTCTCATCTAGTCACTGCGACCTGTAAGATCTTTTGTGACATTACCCTAAGGGCATAACATTCTTGGGGGGTAATCTTTGCAGCATCCTCTGGCAATGGGAATGCCTTTCCTAGATGTTTTATTCTTATCTGGTACAGAGCTTACGCATCTTTTTAAGATGATATCTATGTGGGCAGTGCCCAGTGAACAGGCTCATTATGAGCTATAATTTCTTCCTGTTGAGTGTGAGAAATTCATTGGTCCTCTGTCTTAAATTGGTCAGCTGGTCTGCTTCAGACCTGTAAAATTCCAAGTACAAGTACCTGTACAGTACGAGTACCTAGACTTAAGTACAAGTATAAGTCCCGGTAATGATACTTTAAAATTTTTCAAGTACAAGTACGTACTGGTACTTTAAAAATTTTCAAGTACAAGTCCCGATACTGGTACTGATACTAGTACTTAAGTACCGCTGTACTTAAGAACTTTACAAGTCTGGTCTGCTTTGTCGTTGCTGTCCAATTTTGCTATGCCCGAATTATGGTAATTATGTATTGAGTGTGCTAGTTTTTTTTTTGTTCTTACAGACATGCTTTGATTGAAAAATGATTCATTCCTAGAACTAATATTACGACTTTTCTATCAGAGACTATATAGATCCTGTGGTTCCTATACCACTTATACTTAGTCTTTGGATTATTTTCTTTATTTATTTTCTTTTCTTATTTTTATAAAGTTTTTGGATGATACACAACACTCATCTCATTATTATATCGATTCTCTCATCTCATCATATATGACAAAGAGTAAGTAAATGACAGCGCTAGTTCGAGTCATCACGAATGAGTAAAACCTTCCGTAAATTTTCCATACCATCTGCTGGTGAGTAATTATTTCAAACAAACTTTTATTATTTTATTTCAGTTGCGAAATCTAAGCTTAATTTGAATAATAAGGGGAACTTTATCAAATGAAATCGTATTTGAACTTTTTGTCTGATCATACTTAGGAGAGTAAAAAAACCTCATTTAAATGAATCGCTTTTCGCGACTTTAACTACTTTCTTTCTATATAAAATATTTTCCCAGTGAACATCATAAACTAAAGACGAATCTTGCAATTTAAAAAATTTATTATCCCTAGGCTACTGTAAAACTGAGGAGGTGTTATCTGTCTGGCCTGATCAAATGGTTGATGTTACTCTTTCCATTTATGTCATATAATGGAAAGACGATTTTCATTATAAGTGCAGACGCCAATTATTATACTACCATTAGCCATTATTCAAACATTGAAACGATTTTTTACAATAAACTTTAATGGAAACGACATTTGAATGTAAAACTAGTTATTCATTCAACAGGTAGATGTGCAGGTCTGGCTTCCTTCAACCGCCCCAATTCATTCCTTCCTTTAAAACATCTGTCTTGATAAGTCGTTTAATTTCATTGAAGTTCGACTGAATTCTATGCAGAAGCTTTCGACAGAGAGTAATTTAAGGAGTCATAAACGGTACCGAAAATCCTGTTTGCCACAGGGAAAAGGAATTTTCTTATTCCCCTTTACAGTCCCAAGGGGGAGATTAGTAATAAAATGAGGAAAAATGTAATTAAAGGTAGTTTGGTAATAAATTGATCCTTCCTCCTCCCGGTGGTGTCGAATTTATACATATACTTTAGGGTGATTTAATAAGGATGAATGAGGATGATGGAATGAGTAAAATCTAGCACATTTTTGAACGAAATTCTTAAGTGTTTTTAAATTAAGTTTTTAAATTTTGTTTAAAAATTATAAAATGTTACAGACTACTTCGGGGACGCACATCCTATCTAAGGAGACGGAAATCAGATAAAACTCACAATTATGACCCCGCACCGCACGTGTTCTAACGCTTTTCGTAGGATAGATCATGGAGCCTATTTAAAAAAAAAATAAAATCTCAAATGAGCTTGAACAAGGTTTTATTTGCTTCACTAAATTTAATTCATAGTTATCGAGAATGATATGAAAAAAGCAAATTACTATGCCTGCGGATGGAGATACAAGAAACTAAAAATAGTAGGGCATTTAATTTAAATAAAAGTATACTCAACTTGCTTGGGATTATAGATCCACAGCTGGCATGATCCCCGTATTTCGCCATTAAAAAAATCTCTCTAGGCTATTTTCCACAGACAGGATCTGGACTTTTTGCTTTTAAATCTTTTAATCTTTGTGCTCTTTCCGTTTTACTCTTTATACTTTTGCTTTTCACTGTACCCTCAAGTTACGTAACTTTTACTTATTTTATTTTATTTTAATTTATTTTATTTATACCTTTTTTGTTGTTGTTGTAAACTTAATCAATATGGGTTTCCTCCATGACTGAGTAATGTCGATTTCCTTTGTTTCGGTTGCAGACAACTAGAAGAATAGCTTCAATAAGGGCTACACTTGTAGGGTTCATAGCAGAATTCTACAGATAAATTGAAAATTTTAAAATCTTTATAAGTCAGCCCGAAAACAAAATGGGTTGAATTGAGTCACTCGTAGCATTGCTGATAGATTGTGGTAAGTATGCCATTACCTCAATGATCAGTTCTCTCAGCAAACTGGATGCTCGTGTGAAGTATCAGCAGCGATGGGCGAACTTGAGCACTAGCAGGTGTACGAAAATGTTTTTGGATGAAACAAATAGGATGTTCATGGAATGGTTCAATAGAATTATTGGCGCTAGGAGTAAAAAACAATGCATAATTAATTAATAATTATCACTAGCTATAGCCCGTTTCATGCTGATCTGACAAAGATGGGAATTGATGACAGTTCCGAGTGTATTTCCTACTTGAAGGAAGAACACGAAAAAACTGATGATTTTCTATACGTTTACCTGGTTGTTGCAGGATTAATACTCTTGAGTTGCGTATGAACTGAAAAGCTCACCTCACCAGAACTTGATGTGCTTCATAAATTGTGGAGATATACGATCAGGCTCTCCGGTCAGATTTTTTCCCTGACAAGAGATTAAATTAGTGGCGACATACGCTTAGGCTAAAAACCGGTCTGGTTTTAAAACCTGAAGCCGCCTGAAAACGGCTTCGGTTTTATTACGGTTATTACGATTTTTGGTGCAGTATAGTTGCAGTAATGTTTTTCAATTCATTTAGTACAAAGTGCTTATTGCCCGTTGCGTGTCTGAAAAAAAAAATTGTATCATGAAGAACATAAAACTTTTCGCTCGTTTGTTATATTCCCAAAATCACAAGTTAATACTTTTTTAAAATTCTAAACTTCTCTAGCACGGTAAAAAAATTGTTTAACCCTTGTGCCAATACCTACATACCTGGGTATGTTTGCAATTTTGAAAATGAATAAACTTTATCTAATCTTCGAAATTTTTTATCCATCACTTTAGTAATCCTCAAGGGCTCTATTTTTAGCTAAAATATGCTATAAAATTTTGAAAAGTATTCTATGGTTCGTCAGAAGATAGACCTGAATTATAAATATATGTTACCAAGCTCAAAGCATACCCAGATATGTAATACATTTTTTAGGAATGGGGATTGAAAGCAATAAAAAAATAGAGTTAATTCTTAAAAAACTTTATAGAATTTATTATGACAAACATCTGGGAAATTCTGTAGAATGCTCTGCACGTGCAGGCTTACAGCATGTTGTTCAATATTTTCGCGTGGGTCACCGCTTACCCTCCTCTTTGCAAATACTGCAGTTACCTTTGAGTTTCAGTCTGTCAGTTTGATCCCGTGCTGCTGGTCCACTTGACGTGGATGTAGATCGGATTGGTATTTAGTGTCCCATTATGCATTCGTTAGCATATCTCATCCCGAAGTTCCTCATAATGTGTGAATTCGCTGCTATGATTTGTATATGCTGGCATGGTGAGGGCTTCACCAAGATCTTGCAGAAACTCACGTCTCTTATTTGTCTTTTGGTTAGAAATGCAGATATCGTATATAATGAAGGCTGCCAGAGTAGCCACATCCAAAATATTATAAAAAAATGCTAGGGTCCATCGCAACGTACGTTTCTTGGTGGTGTAATGTGTGTGTAATGGCTGCTGAGTAGTCACGCGAAATTTGGCTCCGACAATTTTTAATTATTTGCCAGTAGAATTTTTTATTTTCGTGAAATTCTAGTGCCGTGGATTATTATCTAGTATTGATATAATTGCCTGCAAGTTTTCTTTTCGGAGTTTTGTATTATTTACCTCAATTGTGGATAATAATTATAATGGCTGGAAAAACACGTGCTGGCAGTGGCTCATCTGTCGAGGGCCCTGTGACATCCATCGAAATAAAACAACATATAGATGCCATTAAGCAGCACATGGATACTAAATTGAAGGCTTTTGAAGTTAAATTAACTGCAAAAATCGTTGATGCTTGTAAGGAATTCAGAGAAGCTGTCGCTGGTATAATGAAGCGAGTAACTACTCTTGAGGAGCAAGTTTTAACTTTGGAGAAACAAGTAACAACCCTGGAAAAACAAGCGGCAATTCAAGAAACTCAAATTGTTAAATTAGAAAGAAAATCCAAGTCAACTGACGTGCTTATTCACGGAGTTCCTCGAATGCATGGTGAGAATATTAATGATGTGATACAAAAGTTGACTGCAATCGTAAATTGTGAAATACCGTCTAGCACAATTGCATTCAGATTAAAGAAATCGAATAGTGATAGGTCTGGTGCTTGTCTGATGTCACCACTTATCTTGAAATTTCGAAGTTCGCATGACAAAATCAAACTAATTCGAGCAGTACGTAAATCCAAGCCAAAGGCATCACAGCTTGGGTTTACGGGAGATAACAACATATATGTTAGTGAGTGCCTGGCAGCAGCTGATCAGAATATTTTTAAAGAGTGCATGAAACTGAAACGTAACGGGTCCATAGTGTCTGTTTTCTCTAATCATGGCATTGTTTACATCAGGCGAAGTCAATCAGAGGCCCCCTATAAGCTTACTTCTCCTCTACAGCTGGAGAAACTAGTGCAGTCATCTGTTTAATCTGGATCTGGTCAAATGAGCTGATTTTCGGAGTCTTTTTTCTTTTTTATGTAAATTTTTCTTTTCTATTGTTTCTTTGAAGTCTCTTATGTTATTAATGTCAACTTTATATATATATATAACCTCTTTTCTTTTCTGAATATTTAATAGAAACTATGTTAAATTGTTTAAACTTTAGGATTAGGATCTTTAATTTTGGGCTTGCTTGCGTTAAGTTGCTTGATTATTGGATTGCTACCCTAACCATCCTGATGCCCCTGATGACTCTCATATTTTCATATTTTGGTTTCTATTTGTGATGAACTGGACTCTGGCCCCATATCTGAAAGAGAGATGCTGAGGAGCTTTGTCCTGTCAAATGAGGACTGTGTTAGGTTCTGCCATGTTAATGCCAGAAGCATTCTATCAAACCTAGATGAAATTAAGTACGTTTTTTCGGATAGTGATATGGACGTAGTGATGATATCTGAGTCTTGGCTGCATAATGGTATCAGCGACGATTATGTATGTTTGCCAGGTTTTAATTTGTATCGAAATGATCGTAGTTACTCCCGCGGTGGTGGTGTAGCTCTATATATACGTGACTGTTTTCAGTGCAGAATATTATGCACTTCAGATAGTAGTGTTCCTGGTCCTGAATATTTATTGCTGGAAATCCTTGTGTCTGGACAAAAATGGCTTATAGGGTGTGTCTATAAGCCTCCTAGAATTTCATACATTGATCCTTTTTTTGATGAACTAATGCAGCTATACGGAGCATATCACCTGAATTTAATTTGTGGTGACTTTAACATTAATATGCTATCCGATAGCTCAAGCAAAGAATACTTTATAACTCAGCTGGGTTCTAGTTGCTTGCAAATTATAAACACGAATCCAACATATTATTATGGTAATGGCTCAAGCTTGCTTGATTTGGTTATATGTGATAGGCCGGAACTAGTTAAATCTTGTACTGAGTTTCCATTGGCTGGTATTGGTGATCACTTAGCTGTTTTTGTTTCCGTGGTATGTCCATCTATTAAAAGAGCTAAGCACAGGACATTCAAGACAAGAAACTTTCGTTCAATTGATGTCGAGAGTCTGCACCAGGAAGCGACATCTATTGAATGGGACTATATTTACGCAACGAACAACTCCACTGACCAAGTAGAGTATTTCAATAGCGCTATTTTAAGTCTTTATAATGAATTTGTTCCAGTACGAACTATTACAACTCGTTATTGCTCGCCATGGATAAACAATAATGTTAAATCATTAATAATTGAGCGCAATCTTGCTTATAATCTCTGGAGGAGGTTTGGTGGCTCAGAGCTAGAAAGAAACTATAAGAGATTACGAAACATTACTACAGCTGAGATTCGGAAAGCGAAATCTAGGTATTTTCGTCGAAAGTTGGATCCATCTTTGCCATCTGGTACTGTGTGGAGAAATATAAAAGAAGCCGGAATTATCCCAAAATCTTACGACAGTAGTACCATTGACCTAGACGAACTTAATACTTATTTTGTAAATAGTTCTCGTAATCCTGGCTTACCTAATATAAACGTGTTCCCCAATACTGTGAATAATATATCCGCCCAATTCTTTTTCAGAAATGTCACTATTATTGACACGATATTTGCTATAAAATCTATCAAATCAAATGCAATAGGGTCGGATGATATTGATTTGCGGTTCCTTAAGCTCATCTTGCCTTTTATAATTAGACCAATGGTACATATTTTCAACACGGCCATTACAACATCATCATTTCCAACACAGTGGAAGATTGCAAAGGTTTATCCGATGAAGAAAATAAGTAAACCCTCTGTGCCACAAGACTTTAGACCTATAAGTATTCTTCCAGTACTATCTAAAGTTCTCGAGAGGTTACTCTATGAGCAGATTAGGACTTATACGGAGGCTCATTGTCTGATCGCAAAGCAGCAGTGTGGCTTTAGACCTAAGCACAGTACTGCTACTGCCTTATTACATCTCAATGAATCTGTCAGACAAAATATTGAACTGCGAAGAGCCACAATACTATGCTTATTGGATTTTTCCAAGGCCTTCGATTCTGTCAATTTTCATATTCTTTATCAAAAATTGGTGACTCAGTTCAATTTTAATCAGTCTGCAGCAAACTTTATATGGTCATATCTAACTCACCGTAAGCAAGCTACTGTCTTGAATGCGTCCTCGTCAAAACTGTTACCTCTTCAATCAGGTGTCCCGCAAGGGTCAATATTGGGTCCTTTCTTATTTATGTTGTATATTAATGATATTGTGATAGTTCCTAAGTACTCTTCCATGATACTGTATGCAGATGACGTACAGTTATTCCTGTCGTCATCTAAGACTAGTGCTGCTAGCGATATCTCTCACTTTAATGAGGATCTTTCTCTTATACATAACTGGTCACTGAGAAACAAGTTATTCTTGAACCCTAATAAAACTCAGAGCATAATTCTTTACAATCAGCCACTTGACGTTTCATCCTTTCCATATCTTTATCTAAATGGCACTCCTATTGAATATAAGACCGTGGTTAAGAATTTAGGTATGCTTATTGATAGTGATCTGTCCTGGCAAAGTCATATCAATGCTACTGTGTCTAAGGTTTACTGCGGGTTGAGAAGCTTGTGGCGACATGCAGAGTATACCCCCAGACTGCTACGTGAACGACTCATTAAGGCTCTGATTGTCCCTATTATTACTTACGGAGCTTGTGTATACTGCAATATTGATAGCTCAGGTCGTAGGAAGCTAAACGTGGCATTCAATGCTTGCGCTAGATATATTTTTGGCCTCAGGAGATATGATCACGTGTCAGCTGTAACTAAGCAAATTCTTAGATGTAAGTTGGATCACTACTTGGACTACCTGTTATGCGTTATGATGCACAATATAATCAATAATAATTCTGCCGAATTCCTTAAGGATAATATTGAATTTCTGTCATCACGACGTACGCTATTATTGCGGGTTCCTCGCCATTTTTTCCTATATAGTTCTCGCACCTTTTTCATCTATGGAGTCAGAGTCTGGAATAGTCTCCCGGTATATGTTCGGGCACTTCGGAGTCAGCGGGGTTTCAGGATGGAGGCCTTAAGTTATTTTAATAAACTTTGAGTGAATATTTAACGCGTAAATAGCCCTTATTTTCTTTTCCTTTTTCGTTTTTACTCTTTTTTACTATATATAGCTTATTATTTTATTAGTTTTATTTTCCTTATTTCATTTTGAATTTTATTTTGTTTTTTTTTTTAATTCTGTTTCTTTTTCTTTCTTTTTTATATTTTCTTATTTTTAACTTTTCTTTTTGTTTTAGTATTGTTGTTTTTTTTTTAATTAAGTCATTATACGCATTAATTTATTGTAAAACATATGTACACGAGTATGCACGTATTAATGAGTCATACGACTCAATTGTGCAAATTAATAAAGCAAATTATGAATTATGAATTAATGTCCTACCATCTTATCCATATTTTCTCTCCCCCCCCCCCCTTGCATTTGTCGTAAAACAATATGATTTCAGGTTTTTGGAGGACACAACTAATACTTTTATCGTAATGCACTGTTGAAAGCAAAATTACAGATTTCCTATTTTTTGATACATAAGAGCAAATCATGGTTTTGTCACAAATCCGGACTCGGCAGAAAGTAGTGTACGCGACGGTATAGCTTGAAATTCTGGAGAAAGTTCCAGTATGAGGTATGCTTTGGGGTCGATACCTCAAAATGCAATTTATGATCTAATCACCCTTGCCAGCGAGTAGAAAAAGAATGAAATTTACACTTATTATGAACAAATTCTCCTTGAAATACTCGAAAAAATGCATTTCTATCATCAACAATTATCCTACCTCCAAGTTTTGTAACCCATATGCAGCATACCCACCTTTCGGAACAGGTCTAATCATAAAAATAAATTCTTAGGAACTGTTTCACTAAATATTTTCCTTATATATAAAGCAAAAAAATGAAACAATTCCACAGAAATATACGTAAATATGGTTACATACCCGGGTATGTTATGGGTTCGTTTATGTCATTTATTTTATCCATTGACACAAGGGTTAAAACTCATACTGCTAATGAGCACAAAATCTGGGGTTAAAAATCTCGTGATTTTATGATTTTAAAAAATTCGTATCTTGAGAGCGATGCAACCGATTGTTATGATTCAAATGCCAAATAAAGCCAAAAAAGGCTTTATGCTTTTCGTAATAAATTTCAGCGACACCGAAGAACGAAGTTTTTTTTTCTTATTATTAAAAAAATTGTATTATTTATATTTATTGAAAACCTCTAGCACTTTTCATTTTTATTTTGTGATATGAATTTTTTAAGTAACATTATACACAAAGTAAAGTAGTATGGTGGCACTTCTAGATTACTTAGGGTATTTATATATTAGCTTTCACAACACATATCTCCACAATGAAGCTGAGTACCACAGTACTTATTGGCAAGTAGATAGATAGAATGTAGATCTTTAAAACAAATATATACAAAAAGAGTTCTCGTGGACTCAGTAGAAAAAAAAATGGTTTATTTCCCTGAGTGTAGTGCTCCAATATTGTATTACTTTGAGTATACGGAAAAATCATATCTAAGAATTTCCATCGATTTTACACTGGCATTGGCACATATTCTCAATTGAATACACAGAGTCCCGAAAAAACTGATCACATGTCACGTGCATCAAGTTCAGGGAAAAGACCCGACAGGTTTCACCGTACGGGAAAACCTTATCGTATGTCGGCCGCTACACTAAGACGACAGAGATATTTCGATGATCGATCCTTTTTTAAACAGGTTCGCATACTGGGCTGCGTTGTATCTTACACACTTTTGCCTTGAATATAAAAAAAGGTATTTGTCTACCTTCATGAATAAAAGAAAACTTTTTTTTATGTTATTATGAGTGAAGTAGGTGAACGATTTTGAATAGTTGCTATTAAATGCATGAATAGCCATTCCCACCCCTTTATCACCCTCATTCACAATCAAAATTGTAAGAAAACTCTTCTTCTCCTATTTAAAAAAAAAAAAAAAAGAGCCCAAAGTCAATAAAAATGTTCACTAAATCATTTTGAGTCTAATTGATGAGTTTAAACATGAAAAGGTGCCTCTAAATCGTTTGTTTTCCTATAGAAATTGTTCACAGGAAGAGTTTTTCGTAAAAGCATCCTTGAAGTCAGCTTGACCATTTCAAGGATTCGCTCTCAGACGTGTTTTTTTCTTCTCTCCACTTGTTATGCTTCTTGAACGTGCTCCAGCAGAGAAACTTTACAAAGTAATAAAAGCGATTTATGAGCAAGAAAAAAACTTAAAAATTTCTTTCTTGAAGGGGAATTGATTCCTTTTTTTTTTTTTTAATAGAAAACTGCATCGAGGTAGTAAGACTGTTGTGAATGGTTGACTATAAGATTGTATGCATATATATGTATCTAATTATATACATACATAGGCAGTATGTAGATAGTTTCATGAAGGAAAAGAAATGCTACTCTAAGTGAAGCGTTGTAGCTATTGAAGGTCTTAGGAAAATAAATTTTCCAGTCTCTGTAGGCATAGTCAGGCACGGATCTAGAATCAAAATTCAGGGGGGGGGGGGGTCATCTTACTGCAAAATAATATACAAGTCTAAGTAAGGAAAAGTATTCCCCCGCCAACCAGCGAAACCAATTGCTTACCGATACGAAAGGTGGTCCGCTGGTTCGTCTAGCTCGAGTGACTCACTATGGAATCAAGGTGTTACCATCCGCAAGGATTCTGATTCTTCGTGGACTTGAGCCGGAGGAATGTGGATCATCATAGTCGGCGACTGTATACGTATAACTGAATAACTGGTTGAGGGAACTCGACCCTGGGTTCTACAACTGCCTCCGAATATGTAATTTCAAAACTATTTTGGGAAACCTCTTCGGAACTGTGAGTTGGGTGTAAGTTGTAGGTTCTCGGCGAATACCGTGTTGTTCTGGGACTGGCTTGAGTCTTCCATTTCCGTAAAGCAGGGCTTCAGCTGATTAAACGAAACGTGCACCTCCCTGTTCTGGACTTTCAAAGTGAAAAAATTATCCGTTCTTTTGATAACATGTTAGGGATCCTCGTAAGGGGCTTGCAGCAAAGATGCTCGTACTGTATCGGTTCTTAAGAAAACGTCTGTACAAGTACCGAAATCTTTGAATTTAAAAGGTGATTGCTTGGAATGGTTAGAAATCGGAATCGACCAAAGATCAACAAACAATTTACGTAAAAAGACAACAAAATCAGACTGGGAATTAAACTGGAAGTTTTGAAGAAAGTCCCCAGGCAGACGTAAACTTTCTCGGTAAACTTACTTCGCCCGAAATTGTTTCAAAATTAATCCCTAAACACTGTCCTGAGGCCTAACGATACGAATGGTAAAATCTTTTACCAAGTCCTGTTTCTGTAGGTCATAATGCAGCTTTCAGCGTTCTATGCCATCATCCTAAGAACCCGTTTGCTTGAGAATGATATGTAGTAGCTCCGCTACAAGCAAAACCCAACAATTTGGAAAGCTCAGCAAAAGGTGCTGACTCAAATTGAGCTTCAGACCAACGCGTGTATCTATCAATGACGATGAGACAATATCGGAAACCATTGGAAAGTGGGAAGGGACCGACAATATCAATACGAATGTCCTTGAACCGACTAGAACTTAGGTGGAAAAGTGCTTAAAAGTTTTCTTATGTGACGAGTGATTTTCCTTTGATGATATGCGAGAGCCCAGGAAATAAGGTCCTTATTCATTGAAGACCAAAAATATTTATAGGTTACCACTTTGTTAGTGGCATGGATACTTGGTTGCTATAGATTGTGTGCCGCGTTAAACACTTGTTTCCTAAAAGACTTTATAACAAGGTCGATTACTATTCGCCGAAATTGCACAGTAGATTTGTTTACCAGTACCAAAAATAGGATACTTTTCATATTTATACGATTCATTTTTGAAGAAGAGTTAGTAGCTCAGGATCATTAATTTGTTCGTCGGCATGGGAACCAAAGTCTATCAGAGTAGAAATGTGAATTTCCTCTAGCCTGGATAACATGCCAGCTACTAAATTGTCCTTACCTTGAAGTCAGTGGTAACTTGGCCCATGAAATCCAGATGCCGTGTAGCTGTATGGGTGACACATTCTCAGGCGAAAGTCAGAGGCGTGTGAACAACGTGAATGGCCGAACTTATAATAAAAAACGAAAGTATTTGATACCTTGATAGGCCGCCAACAATTCTCGTTTGTACGCGCTGTACTTGCGTTGCGTACTATTAATCTTGACCGAGAAGAAACCTAGAGGTTTCCAGAGGTTTTCCGTCTTTTGCTGCATCACAGCTGGTACGGTCGTATCAGAAGTATCACACCATAGGGCTAACTTCGAAAAAGAATTAGGGAATGCTAAAAGTGCTACCTTAGCTAATTGCTTTCTTACTAATTTGAAAGCCTTGATTGCTTCCTCAGACCAGCTTATTTTCTTCCTACCATATTTTTTGGGGCCTCTTAAATAGTTGTCTAAGAGTGCTTTATACTCTGCCGCATGTGGAAAAAAGTCTATAGTGGTTAATAGTGCCGTGAAAACGTCGGTAGATTACAGCCCCTAATGGTTTTCGCTCTTTCGGCTGGTGGCTTAATGTCTGGCGAGATGAAGTGGCCAGAAAAAAATTACTTTGAAAGACGAAAACTTACAGTTATCTACGTTGAGAATAAATCCAAAAGCTTCCAGGCGGGCCGAAATGCTCACTAATAGATTTTGAAGTGTCTAAATAGACAAAACAAAATTTGAACTCGTAAAATATTGTATGTATGAATCTTTGAAATATTTGGGCTGCATTGCATAGCCTCAAAAGTCATCCGAGTAAACTCGAATAGCCCGAACGGAATACAAATTACTGTCTTTGGCACATCTTCGTGTTAGTTAAATCTAAGGTCGAAAATATCTTGCATACCTGTAAATGGTAGCTAAAATTATATATAAATGGAATCGGTAAAGCAATTATCACTACTTTTTTAGTTGACAGCACCAAAAGTTCAATCATACTTCACAAATTTTTAAGAGTTTGCATAATTTCCTGACACCAAAGTTTTTCAAGCACTAAAAACAGAAAATCTTGCCAACAAGAAACAAAATTTTTAAACAAAATTAAAAATAATTTTTGGTTTGATTTTAAGTTACCTGTTGTTTAAAAATTTAGTACGCTTTAAAATTCTGGTAAAAGCTAGGCAATTTTTGTTTACTTTTCTTTGAACGAACTTGGGCCTACAAAGAACATTGCTCATAAATTACCACCTATTTTATTATGTTTTAATCTGAGACCAATATACAAAACTTGTCCCATTTGCTTGCAGCAACACACTGGCCGAAAATGCCAGGAGCGCGATGGCGCTTTTGCTCCCACACGAACTAATTCGATCTCTATTTCATACTTTCGATTCTTATTTATTGTTTTTGGAATTGAAATTAGAGAATGGAGGGTACACCGCCCCCATGTCACTTTTAGTTAATTCTCTAAAAACCATGTTGACACTTAATGAGTACCCACAATCGAGGGCATACATGAATTGTATTAACCGTTAATCTGGGAAACAAATTATAAACTTCACTTGTAGTCAAGAGCATGGCGCGTTAACATCGCTTGATGATATCCAAATAAAAGCAATTTTATACAAGTTTGGTGCTTTTTCTTTTAAATTAAATTACATAAAACAATTATCGCTATATCAGCTAACAGCTTCAATCGCAGTACCAGGAACAAAAAATTTCCAAAATACGAAAATAGAAAATTTCAAATACGTTTATAACAGAGTGTATTATGAAACAGAGAGTATTATTTGTCGCCAGAGAGATGAGATGTAGCAATTTTAGGAGTATAGGGTTTTCCAGTATTTGAGCTCATTCTTGAAACCAAAAACCGGGAATATCTATATATTGGTAAATTAAAATAGAAAAAATGTTCACAGAATAACAAAATATAAATTTGAATTTCCTGAGTTACATATGACTACGGCAGATTAAAATATAGTCCAGTCAAAGTTGTATTCTTCAAATTTTATGAATTAATATAACTACTGAACAAAGAATCCTAATAAGAATACTTTTATCTCAGATGATAGTAAGCCGTTCAGATTTTCCAATATCTAGCCAGCTATCTAAGTCAGCTTCGACTACAATTAGAATAATTTTGAACGATTTTCCCACCAAAATACTTTCTTGCAATATTTGCAACCTCAGAGTATTACAGATCAATTGTTGCTCACATGTACCTATAGTTACTGCAGTGGATGTGGTTGAAAATTTATTGGAATGCTTTGACGGTTTAATCTGAGCTGAAAGGCATCTTAATAGGATATATTGTTCAGAAGTTATAGTGTGATTGATTCATAACATTTGACGGTACCCCCCACTCCCAAATCTTTAGGATTTGCCACCCCTTGCAAACAATTTTTTGCTTTTCTAACTGAGACGTATTCATAGGTTGTCAACAATTCATAGAACACCCTGAGTATAGCTCATTACGGCTTATTACTTTTTGCTAGATCTACTTCTTTTTTTAACAATGAGTGACAATCAGATTTGTAGTACTTGTGAGGACTGGTTAATGTTAAAGAAAAAAGGACTTCAAACTCTAATAAATTCTAGCAAAATCAGAAATGATGGCAAATGGATTGAATGGGAAAAAGTAAAAACACAAAAAGTTCATTCGAAATGTCGTAAACGATATTCTACTTCAAAGTACCCACAACCACCTAATGAAAATATTATCGTCAACAGATCGTGCAGGACCATCTTCGGCTACTGATGATATCCACGAAGGTGTAATTAAGTTTACTTTTGAGGAAAAATGCCTTTTATGTTTCGAAAAATGGAATTATTACGTGCAACGATCGTATATCGTTATCAACCTTTGTAATACCAAATATTAGAAGGTTTATTTTTGAATTTCCTAGCAGCACATAATTTTTATTCATTTACTTAAGTAATAAAAATTATCAAATAATTATTATTGTTATTATAGCAAATGATTTTTATTTCTAATCAAAAAAATATAAAACAAAAATAATTATTATCTCCGATTATAAAAAATAAAAATTAACAATTAATAATTATTTTTGATTTGAATAATAAAGATTAAAAATAATTATTATCGCATGATTCTTTTCGTTTTTATCATAATAATTACAGTCCCTGATAAGATCGCTATAGTTATGAAACTTCTTTATATTAAACTAGATTAAGCAAGTAATATTTTTACGTCTTAATTGCGAATGTACTTTACATCTTACCATAAATTCGTTAATGTTACTCTAAGCAAGAAGCTGCTATCATAAATCTCATTACTATTAGTTATAATTCTTTATGTTGCTGTATCGTATTATGTATGCCTTTAACTTGTAAAATATCACACAGAAATTATAATCATAGTTTACTCCTTACATATTTACTTCTGGTAATTTACTGTTCTCAGTAATATAGCTAGTGTTATTATTAGTAGCACTGATAGTTATAGCTTTATCCTTATTATGCCATTTCACTTTATATAATTGATTGTTATGCATAGTCTTAAATTGCTCTTAATATTATCTTATTTTCTCTTTAGTATATGTATTCTAGTATTACTCTTACTGATCTGGTTTCCAACTATTCATAATAATGACTTTATTGTTTATTTTTCTGATTTGTTAATCTTTAATTATGCTCTTTAATATCATAATGCCCAACGTTCTACGTATTTAAAAAAAATCCTGGTACATGAAACAAATGCTTTTTAATTTGATTTGATTTTTTTATTTGAAAATTGTAAGGGACAATTATTGCAATAAATCATATTGGGAATTTGTAAAACTTTTATGTTTTTATTTTTAAAAAAGAATGCAGCATCTGCAAATTTTACATTACTACTTTGATTTATCAATAATAAATTTTTAAATAATATAACACTTCAATTTTTAACCATCTAAACATCCCAGATCCCACCCATCTAGTCTATACCATTAATATATTACATCCCATTCTTCCCGTGTATCCTGCAATCCCATATCTTACCCCTTCCGTCAAGAAACAGTACAAAATCAAAAATAAACTAGAAATGCACACAATCCTATCTGCTTATTCATGGTTACGCAATCGTAGTCAACTAAAACCCTAATAAAATAAGTAAAAAACGAGTTTTCAAACAAAACTGAGGCCAAGTCGCATGAAAAAGTAGAAAATAAACTTTTATTCACACACAGAGGTGGACTCAGATTTTATTCGCTGACAATCACCGATATATTTCAGTATGATCAATCAGAGGTAGGTAATAAGTGATTTGATTCATGAAGAGAAAGAATATTCAAGAGAAATGTCCCAATCAAAAAATCTGAGTCCACCTCTGACATTTCTCTTGGATATTCTTTCTCTTCATGAATCAAATCACTTATTACCTACCTCTGATTGATCATACTGAAATATATCGGTGATTGTCAGCGAATAAAATCTGAGTCCACCTCTGTGTGTGAATAAAAGTTTATTTTCTACTTTTTCATGCGACTTGGCCTCAGTTTTGTTTGAAAACTCGTTTTTTACTTATTTTATTTTCTGCCTTTTTCACGTTAACTAAATTAGAAAATTCTTTTTTCCTGAAACAGATTTATTACTAATCATATCGATGAAAAATTTTCCGATGATTTTCCCGCTTTTCCGGGTTTTCCATGGAGTTTTCCACAAAAGCAACTTTATGCAACTCATTTCGCTCTACAACTTTGTCTTAGGTTGCAAAACGCTCAAACGCTTCCTTGGTCGGAAAAACTCCGGAAAAGCGTTTTACATGAATTTTCCTCGATTTTTTCTGCAAGTTTTCACCATTGTCGGAGAGAAAGTAATGATGTCAGTTGATAGGGAACTTGATCCTGTATAATTTAGAAGACTTTTTTACCAGAAAATTTTTCGGAAAAGTCGTAAAATTGCGGAAAATTTTTTCGGAAAAATCGGAAAACTCTGCATTTTTCCTGAAACGGATTTATCACTAATCAAATTTGTACCAAATTTTCAAATGATTTTTCCCGATTTTCCGGGTTTTCCATGGAAATTTCCGGTTCAAATTTTGACAGATTCAATTGTCACGAGACATGAACCTGTGTACCTAATTTCAGCTCGCTGTGATGACGAAAAGTGGGTCTACGAGAGTGTCGAAAATAGTAAAGAAATAGACAAATTCATGTACGAGTTTAAGGGAATGGCTGGCCTCAAAAAAGATCGAGTGCGCAAAACTGCAGCCATATGTAAGCTGTGTTCTTTTGTGTACCTTGTTCTAGAACTCCCATATACTGTTCGCTTCATTTATAAGTTTTCTATGAAAATGTATGAGGCGTTCTTTTGTGTATCTTTTGTTCTGCTCTGTTCTGCAGATACAAAAGAACACAGCTATAATGAACTAAAAAGTAAAAATTCTAAGGCAAAAGTCATCATATGATTGGCTTTGCACAACCAACCAAAATTTCTAAGAAAAAATCAAAAATGTTCAAAAATACGTGTAAAGACAGTAAAACATGAACGCAAATATTGTGCAACATATAATCCAATAACTTTCGTCATTCCACTCATTTTTCTGCTCCCTCAACATTCACGCTTGGTTGCTAGCTTGGTTGCTAGCTTCCGAACCAAAATGTTGCAGATTTGAAATAATCGGACACATTTTAGTGGATATAGCGATGTGTCAACCCTTAGTTTCTTTTGATTTCCCTGTCGCGCTCTTATGAGATAGGAGTTGGTCACCATGGACTTTTCTATTTAGAATTATGTTTTGAATAAAGTGGAATTTTTAAATTTTTTAAAAATTTCACCACTTCCGGTCCACACGCATGGCAAATAGATTATCACGCGTTCGGGTGAGTTTTTATTATCTTTCACCCCTTTGTTTTGGACCTGGGATGCCGCATTTTTGTGACAATATTCCTAGGACCACCCAGCACCAACCCTCCAAATTGCAGCCTGAAATGAATTAAATACGATCTTTCGAATTTTTTCGGCTTCTTTGACTGGACTAATAACTAAAAAAGCAGATTCGCGATTATGGCATGACGGTGACAACTAAATTCTAAAAAAGCTAAATTAAAATATCAATAATTGCTTATTTGCTTATTTGAGTCCGACTGTACGATTATTGCTGACGAAATCAAACCATCTCTTCTCTAAGCTAATATTCCCCTATCAAATTTGAAATTCCTCTCAAGAATATACAATTTCCTCTCGCCCGCGCGGCTTGAACATATTTGCCTGCCTTCAATCGAAGTGTTTCCTAACCGACCTACGTACATGAAATTAATGGAAGCACAAATAAATCCACCTCCAATTGAAACAACTACAGAATTAATATATAATAAGAGAAATACTATTCATATGGATAAAATCAACCTACGCGTATAGCAGTGTTTAACGGTCCCATATGTAAAAGTAGTTTTTCAATTGCATCCCTTAGGCTTAGAACCATTTCTTATTGAGTGCAACTAGTCTATAAGTGGCCAGCGAGCAACAGATATGTGTAACGTCATAGGTAGATTTCTAACGAGTTCGAATGCCATACATTTTGTTGGATGTTGTTCGATTGCTGATGGAAGCAAAAACAAAACCACCTCCTCCAGTCAGTGGTGTCGCTTGTGATATCATAGATAGAGGATTCCAGACGTGTTCAAATGCTATACTATAATTTTCATTGAATGTTGTTTGATTGATTTATTTTTTTTGATTCTTTTGTTCAGATAGAGGTGATAGTTTACAGTGAAGGACAAATAAAAAGTCTTAAGGTAAATTATTAGTCGTAATTTTTTTTCTTTCATTTTTATTTATTTATTTTTTCTTTCATTAAATTAAATCGGAAAACCTAAGAAAAGCAATTCTTCCCTTGCTTCAAAAGATGTCACACCACTGCGGAAATACCCCATATGTGACGAAACTGAATTTGAATTTAGGGTCATGAACTAAAGCCTTTAATTTTGTTTTTCTATAAAGACAAACACCAGAGACAGATAGGCGGGAATGGTATCTATAATCTTATCATATCAGACTTAATCTGAAACAATAGAATCCTACAAGCATACATACATCCATATCTCAATTACTAAATTTGAGTTGACTACGAAGATTTTTGTTTGTAAGAAAACTACTTACTAAAGATTTTTGTTTTTTTTTTGTTGTTGTTTTGTTCTGTTTTGTTATATCTTCCAAGAACAATCTTTCATGACTATATAACTATATCAAAACGGGAGTATAGAAAGGAGATTCATATACATACATAGATTATTCCTTAAAGGAGACGTGACCCCTACGATCATCCAGTACAGTAATAAGCTTTGAGGCAAACAATCTTTCCAGGAAAATTGACGCCATCTACGTCTAACGAAAAACAAAACTTCGCCCGTAGACATTTTCCCAGACGCTCATAAATTGTCACATGATATAACTTTGGCAACAAAATTTTTCTCTCTCTGGAAGGGGTTAATTGACTGCCGTTCAAGTTTTCCTACCCACACACGTACGCACACATGCCCACACACAAATACTTGAAATCCGATTAAAGAGTTTTGCTTAGTCCTTAAATTTCGAAACAAATCCATCCAAGAAATGCAATCAACCTTTTCCTCGACTGCGGTTAACTTAAGTGTTCAGACAATTTTTGTTGTTTTTTTTTTTCACAATTTTTATCTAAGTTTATAGCAGCTTGGATATATCCCAACAACAAGGGATCATCTAGAGAGAATCGTTAAGAGCTACTTAACTGTTTCATTCATAATATGTGAGGAAAAAATTCACAAGTCGACGCCATTCCATATTGGAAAGGACTATTGTCCGCTTAAGGAGGTAATACATGTGGGGCAAGCATATGATGTTACATTATATAGAAGGGGAGCATTTGGCGGATTGGCAGGATACTCTACATAAGTGGAGAGGATTCTTTTTTTATTTTTGAACAGGAAGATATTGATTTTGTCGAAAGAATCGTCGAAGTGCATGTTAAGTACTTCATTAACACTTTCCGTCGAATAGATTGATTTATGGCCTACGTTACCCCAAATGGTATAGGTGATACTGAGATAATATGCGCATTTGCTATATCCTCTGTTATGTACTTTATATTTGTGTATATATGCTTCATTTGCATTGATTGAAGTGTTGATACCTTTAAAAGCTTTTTAGTGACAATCCTGATTTTCTAGGATAATTCCGAGTATTTAAGAATATGTCTACATTTAGGAGTGCAGATACAGGATATCGACTCCACCAATTATGAAATAGTCTCAATAGTCTCGTCGTTCTCGATATTTTAGACAAACGGTATACCTATTAAATAAAGCTTTCCCTGTCGTTATATTGTCGACTAAAATAGTTGTCTGCTGAAACCATAAGTGCATAAGAACTTGTAGAGTAGAATTCTCAAAATTATTGTACAGGATAGATTTATGCAAAAATGTCGGCTAGGGTAAAGTTCGATGTTAAGGCGGCAAATGGCGGATGATGCCCACAGCCTTTTCACAAGGGTTGCAGAAGTAGCATGCTGCAAATAACCACATAAAATAAAATAAAAGATCGTTCAAAAAATAATAAATGCCTAGAAGGCTTTGAGTAGCCAGCGCGTGAAGGACTTCCATATAGAAGTAATAGTCTAGGGACAGTTTCCAATCGAGACATTTTTTGTATTATTAAGCCAAGAACAGGGGATACTCTATGACGCAGGGCACAGCATCGCAAGAAGGAGATAGGGAGACGATTAGGGAACATAAGAAGAATGACAGATAGTCGCTCTTAAAACTTCGCAGATTGTAGCCTCGAGGGAAGGCACAATATGATAGACTTATCAACATTCATACACTTTGTGATAAAAAAGCATTAAGGAATTTTACTATACGGCTGAAAGTATTTTGACGGGGGGAAATGACGTATACTGTTCGCAGAGCGAGTATTGCGATCAGGAATTAATCCACAAAAGGCATCAGGTTAGATATTTCATCAGAACATTGACCGTCCATATATGTAGCGATAAAGGAGCGAAATGCTAACGAAAATAAGTGCATGCGACCAGTTCCGGTCCAGATTTGGGAACCGTATTCCACTCTAGGTCTGACAGGTCTTGTTGAGGGGCACTAGATTTGATGGATTTGGTGTATTTGATGAAATATTTCTTACAACTTTTCAAAAATCCAAGACATTTTGATGCTTTTCTGTAGACAGAGAAGATGTGATTGGTCCAGCTTAACTTTCTGGAAGTATTAAGGGCAAAATTGCTTTTGACGGTGTACAGGAAATTAATGCTCCATCAAAACATGAGTGGTAAACCGATGATACTGTTTAAAGAGATCTTCTTAGACGTACTGAATTCGACATGATTCGCCACGCCCCAAGCGAGGTCATTACTCAATGACATATTCATGTAATCTCGACTGACATTTGCGGCATTCCCTCTGTAGTTTTAGAGGGTGTCCTGAGAGAGTGTCAACGAACTAGGCGAGCAGATTCTTGAAAAAAAAAGTGAGAAGACAGCTGGAGGGATAACAAAGCCCTAGAGCACACCGCCATTTAGAATCAGGTTCAGATCTAACTCCATCTAATACAACCTGTATTTGGCGACCAGATAAAGAACTTTGGATTCATGATAAACATGCAGGGGAGACAAAGTACTTTAAGTGTGGATACAAAGGCAGGATTCTAGGTTCACTAGACTCTATCAAAGGCTTTCAAAATATCAATAGCAATGATTTTGGACTCACCAAAATTGTGGAGACTATGTATACGGTTCCAACATTCCGTAAGAAAAGTCAGCTAGTCTTTAGGTGAGTGTCCAGAGTGGAAAATATTTTGGCGATCGTTCATGAGTTTATTGTTTCCAGATATGTCCTTCATTAATTTGGAGTTAATGATAGATTCAAACTTATCGCTACCCTCCCCTTTTTTTGCGACGAGGCTGAAAGCAGTCTTGTTGTTCCATAAAGTAGATATATTGAACTTTGAAATATAATGAAAAAGTCTACAAGGAGTGAGCGGAGTTACATAGTTAAAAGGCTACACAAAACCTATACTTTAATAAAATTTTGCTATAAAATACGTTATGCCGTATTACCTAGATAATTTCAAATATGTCAAGAACATACGATCAAAATAAATAAAATGTAATAGAACATGACTATTTCTTGGACTTCCACTGCAAAATCGTAAGAATAAACACACAATTTCCACGAACGAGATACCTAAACCCAGGTAACTTAATGAACACTGGTAACCCTACTTTTTAGGTATGCAATATGTTGCTTTGCATTCCAGGACAAAGGATAAATATTAATGTTTAATTATCCGGGAACTTTTATAGCAGGATGGTAGCCATAGATGATACAAGAACTAGATGTCGCATGCAGTATCAAAAAAGTATACAAAATTTATATGGGTGTGTGTCCATTCCGGTATGGACCACAATAATTGAAATGATGCGTACGTCGAGTGATTCATATTTTTTCGTATCTGAAGTGTTGAGGAAGTCAATGAAATGTATACAAAATTGCTATTATAAAATCATATGCTTTCGACACGCTCTTAAGCAAGTATGATCCGTTCCACAATGCACTACCCATTTCACAGTCTGTATACTCTAGTACGCCATGCGACATCTTGTTCTTGTGTCATCTATGATAGTAGGTAACCAATCATCCTGAAGTTTGAGCTTTCTAAGGGATCACTATGCAGTGGTAAGATGTTGTGATTTTAATGTCATATAAAAAGTCATTGCTTTTGTTTTTTTTATATTTTTATTTCATTGATTATTAAATTTTTGTAATTTTTTATAACACACATTATGTAACGCGACATTGTTTCAATGCGAATTCTTATTTAAAGTTAGCTTTTACAAAATCACACAGTAATTGTTTTTAGAGTCGAAGGCAATGTGTTTAAATCTTGATTTTTGTGCATAAATGACTCTTTAAACGATACCTACACTATAAAATTGGCTCTTAATATAAAACATACAAAAAAAGACGAAAGACATGAAAATAAGACTCTTAACAACTATAGAAAATATAAACTGACAATATAAAATATTATTTAAATAAAATGCAAACGTTTTTTTTAGTTTTAGGTTTTTAATATAAATCTGAGCGCTTATTTCTTAGATAAATGGACGTTCTAACGAGAGCATTTCTGTGTAATTTTCAAAATTAATATTCTTTTTGAGAAACGATCAAAATGCGAATTTAGAAATTTCAATAAATAATTTTTAAAATTTCACCGAAAACGAACTTTTATCAAGTAACCTATAAAATAATTTAATATCGCTATATAGACGTGTGACAGTTGCTTACAATATCAGAGATCTTTAGAAACCTCTATCAAAGTATAAATAAATATAAGTAGAGACAGAGGCGAACAAAATTGGAAAATTTCCGTGTTTTTTAGACTGAAAGAGGTAATCTCATATACTTTCGTCTTTTGCAGGAATGGGGTAAAAGAACTTGTCTAGGCACTATTGTAGTGCAACTGAGACACGAGCTAAAAACAAAAATCGAGAGAACGTAGGATTACCCCAACGAAAAATTTTTATTAATTCAAAATCCTTTCAAACTATTCATAATAATTTACTTCGGTTCACACTACCTCCTATTTTTAAGAAAGAGATAAATTTCACTTTGGCCAAGATGCTGAAAGGAGATGTAAAGTTCCTCTCAAATGAAATTCTCAGTTTTCCCGAAAATATCAGAGAATCCAGCATGAGTTCTCCCACTTAATCTCTTCATAGCAAAACAAATATAAACAGAAAGACGTGTTGTTCAAATATCATAGGGTTACAGCAACATACATTAGAATTCCTGCGAAAAGCATTAGGACAATCGTCTGAATATTTCAGAAAAACTTGTTTTCATAAAAGCGCGGGAACATTTTATGAGCGTAAAATCGGAAAACTCACATTTTTTGTCTTATTCGTAAAATGTTCAAAGAGGGTTTGATGTTTTTTTCTCTTCCTTCCTTCCTTTTCTCGCCGTGTACATTTAAAGGGAAAACAATCGGAACACTCTTCTGTGTCCTTTCTTTTATTTAGTTATTCTTTGCTTCTACTGTCATTTCGCCAACTCAAAACCTACAATGAAGTGCTTGTAATACGAGGGTTTCCAAAGCTGATAGAAGGTCTCGTGGATAAATGTTCCAAAAGAATTAACAACCGGCTTTAATGAACTGACGATAGTAGTTTCCTATGTGTATTCTTTAATCATTGCCAAATATAAATTTTTTAACTTGCGTTGTTGATTTGATTAGCATCGGCAAAAAAGTTATCAAACATCTCACACGACTAAAAAGCCGTTGTTTTGTTTTTTTTTTTTTGCTTCGTACCAGGGGACCAAAGATCTGAAACAGATTGGCCAATGGGGGCTAAGTAGGGGAAGTAATATAAGGGTAAAAACGAAACGAGGTAGGAGGAAAAATAAGAGGATCGCGGTCGAGATAGTAGTCAGAGCATTTACCAACTGAGCTATATACTTAATAATAATGAATGATGCTTTGCACATAATGGAAAGAGAGAGAGAGAGAGAGAGAGAGAGAGAGAGAGAGTGAGAGAGAGAGAGAGAGAGAGAGCGCCTCCAAGTTATGGTATATACTATATAGGTGAATATAATGAACATCCATACCAGAAGCTGATATTCAAAAGGCGGATCATTATGAACCCTACAAAATACAAATCTTACCCAATAATTCAAGTCTATACAAAACTTACGCGACCAACTACTAGCAAACTATGGAAACATGAAAAAGCTTTCGAAAAAACAGTTTTCTAAAAAGCTTTAGACACATATCCTTCAAACAATACAGCAACCGACAGCAACAATTGTCAAAGTCATCGCCAAAGATTAAAGGATTTAAGGACCGAGGAGAGATTTAAGTTTAGAATTAAAATAAAACAAAAATTCAAGTATTGAGGAAGTGTGGCTTACTATCTCGAAGCTTTCTAATAGATGGATTTCAGCGTATTCAACCGTAGATGAATGCCAATGTATTCTTTCCAGATGAAATAGGCGTATACTTACATAAACCTACACATTTAAAAATTTTGACAAATTCAGATACTTTCGAGAAAACGTTTCTTAAGATGCTAAGCAACAGTGGCCGAAGAATGGATCCTTTCTAAACCCCGTAGGAAGGTGGGAAAATACTTTAGACCTGTATTTGTTGTAATTTTTCTCACAGAAAATTCCAAATCAGCTGAGCCTCAGAAAAGGAATACTTAAAAAAGGAAGATATATTTTGTTATAACTCTTTTGTGTGATTTACTCTATAGAAAGCTTATTGCAAAAGATTGGAGATCTAAAATACTAATTTGATCCTTATCAAATGCTAATCAAAGATAATCGATCATTTTAAATAACGCCACTTTCCTGCTATGATGGAGACGACAGTTTGATTGTTGTCATATATACAACGAATATGGTGTTCCTTCCATACAAATATTTAAAAACGAGAAGGTCATTAAAATGGGCTTGTAAGTAATAAGGGTCCAAGAATATAGTCATATGAGACTCCTTGTCCTTGTACTGAATGGAGTCTCATAATCAGTACAAGGGAGAAATCGGATGCAGTAATTTGAAAACAGCTCAATATTTAAGATTTCAAGCGAACTTTTTTAATATGCACTGAATTTTTGTTTTATCGGGAATTTATGTCCGACAGAAAAGCAGAGTTTGAATACTTACACATATTATAAATTCTATTTTACAAATAATTTCCAAAATGATTTTTGTTTCATAGCATGATAAATATTTTATCTTTTCTATTTATCTATCTTAAAATCTAAAAACTAATAAGTGCAAAAATCCAAAATTTTCTTAATCAAAACGAAACGTGTCGAAAGGATTTCCAAAATGAAAATAAATATGCTTACCAATTGGACTAATATTTGTATCCAAAATACAGCGATTAGAGCTTCTATGCCAATTGCCTGAAACTCATCCAAGTTAACCCTAGTCCATCCCTTTACTTCTTCCAAATGAAAAACGTCTAAAAGCCATGCTTGAATTAGACCGGATGAACGATAAATTCTAATCTCACGATTAATTTCGTCCAAAAAAATTGAATGTTTCGGAAGATTCATGCAGAGCATCGTATACATTAGTCTTTTTGGTAATATTATTTGATTTGCCTGAAAAAGACGATTCAGGAACTTCACAGCTGGGTGAAATAAGACGAATGCATTTTTATTTTCTTGGCTTGTCTCCGATATAATAATATCTTTGAATACAGTTGCGTTTTGCGTGCAATTTATTGGATATTTTAAAATCGATATTTCATTCAAGCTATCGCATGAATTTAATGGACAGTAAAAAGTGTAATTCTTGGCGACCAGCTCATCAACATCTCTTATAACATTTATATGATGATCATCCATTAGAAAGGTGAACAATGTACTCTGGTAGGCATTTCTTAGAAGAAATGTATATAAAATCCACATGGTGAGAAGAAATCGGCAGAAATTTCTCAGTGGTAATCTTGGCAATGAACCAATGATAACGATTTGCCATAAATTTAAAATCGGACTACGATTCGATTTTCCGAAAATAAAATTTCGAAGACGTTTATTCTTAATTGATTTGATCAAAATTATTATAAAACATCCGATTAAAAGACTTGCTCCCAACCAGGCCCATGCGACATAATCAAAAGGTTTTATGAGTCGTTCGATTGGTGTAAGTTTTCTTCCACTTCTTATAGTTACCACCAACGAAAATATTCCGAAGAATTCTGATTGAGATATATTTCTTTCTATTTCATTCAAATGAATGTTACTACCGATAGCAATATCAGCTACTTCTTTAGTCGGCTGCAAAAAAAAAAAAAACAAAAAACAAAAACGGTGAAATATTTATATTTACAGAAAAATAATACAAAAATGTATAGGAGCTTCAAATCGTAGAAACAAATTTAAGTTTTCATTTTAGTACTCAATTAACGTAAATTTTAAAACATTTTCAAATTTGGTAGTGACTTCAGATGACATGAGAAAATGCTAACTAAATGCTTGTTAATTTCTGAAGGATATCTAATGCGCGCTAGACTAAACTTTTCTATTTAATCTTGGTTTGACGTGTAGATACGTTCCCATTTAAATGGCAGAAGTATATTGAATCCACCACATTCAATCCAATCTTAACTATGTAGTCTAATATTCCTGAACAGTAACCGATATGGCTCTCAATTTACGAAGGCAGGACAAAAGGAAATTATGTCGTTCAAAATCAATAATTTAGTATCATAGGAAACTAACGATGGAAAACTTAACTCTCCCTCCAGCTAGAGAGAACATTGATGCATGGCTCTTATGCAGAAAGCAGAGATCATATAAGAAAATACTTAAATTGCAACAAAGAAACACCTTTTACTAAATAAGGGCTAAAGTAAATCAAGTAACTATGTTGCGGTCAGAAAGACATAAATATATTTTTATTGTCTACTTACTGCACCAACAACTTAACAGTTGTCACATGGAGGAGAATAGAGGAATAAAGTCAGTTTATGTGGCTACGATATAAATGGTGCAAGACGAGTATACCAATACTAATCACATTACCTGGACGACTATGGACATAACTAAACGAGTTGACTCTCTTTTGAATATTGCTTAATATTTGCAACCATCAGACCTACATATGAGAAAAAGTTTTTAATTTCACCTGTGAATCGTCTTAAGTCTTAAGGTCAATTCACACATAACACACATTGGCACAAAACCATTTGTCAAACATTTCACAAACAATTTATAGGCAGTTGACGAATGTTTGATAAATATTTGTCATATATTTGTAAAATGTTTGTCAATCATTTGATGGGATATTTGTGTGAAAAATTGTTTTCCAAATGTTCAGTTTTAATTATGTATTCTCCGATTGAAGTATTGTGCAGTGTAGCATGTTTCGTTGTACTAGTCTGAACGGTTGAGGGAAATTTTCGACTAGGAAATATATAACATAACATAACATCGTTTATTGTGGGAAACAGTATACAGGATTAAAGTAATTTTTTATATCTAATACAAGCGGTCTCAAACGAGGAGGAAGTCGTTAATAGAATAATAGCAAATTAATTAATAAATAAATCATTAAAGAAAAAATAAATGATTAAACAAATAAACAAACAAACATATTACTAAATTAATAGAAAAATGAAAAGTTACAATAATTCGCGATAGTACTCCGCTGACCCAGATAAATAAATAAAGTAAATTACAGCCGCCCAATTAAAAAATTTGCATCAACTAGGCTTTTAAGGGAATTCACAGTGCTTGTGTGCTGGATAAATGACGTTCCTGTTTCGATATGAATTTGTAAATTTAAACAGTTTTTGAGTAGTCCAGTCAATAGGGACTAAATAATGCCTTTGCCCTACAAAAGGTGGGGTAGTTTTGATTTTTATATATGTCACTTAGTCCCGGGCCATGATGAAAAATCCAAGTTTTCACCCTTGGAGGGGTGTCTGTGCGGTCCACCGTCTTGGACTAAAGGTACAAAACATTGTGTGTTTTTTTTTTTTTGTTTATAATAATTCCTCAACGGTTTATCCTACGACGAAAATGGCTTACGCAAATTTGAAGAAGACTAAATTCTCTACATTTTTTATTTAAACAATTTTTTTGTATATTCAATTTAATATCAATGTAAAAGATATTTAAACTGATTTTCATTCTGATTTGAAACTTCTATTTGTATTTAAGTATGTGTGTATCCACATATACATATATAATTATATGCAACAACTACTCCAAGAAGTAGAATTTCTCACATACCTCATCAATTTCATCTGCAGTTCTTTTAGTTTTTATGTCAATTGAAAAATTTAATCTTTTGGACAACATTTGCAATGATTTCCACTCCATTCCTCTACATTCGAGGCTTCCGTTCTCATGTTCTTTTATTATTAAAAATATCGAACCATTAGTGACAGTCACTTTAATCGGGCACTGATGCAAATTTCTTACTTTCTTCGGAAATAACGAGACACTGATATTCAATTTATGCCCAACGAAAAAATATTTCATCTCAGTCGGCTTAGTTAGGTAGCAACCCGATTCACCAAATGGAAAGTAAGTAAAAATTTGGATACCATTTTCTCCATTCCTTAGAAGATTAATATTTACGATGTGCCGTTGTAAGGAAAGTTTGAAAAGTAACTCCATCTCTCTGAAGATGTTGATGTTATCATCAAAGCGTCCAGTATGAATTAGTAGATGATAAATTTTGTACTGCCCTTCAATAAGATGAAAGATACTTCGCGAAGCACTACAAAGAAAATTCGTTAACTTACGCATTTTCAAGTCTACCGAGTCCGATAAACTCTTACCTCAGTGTTAACGGATTTTCGACCAGTGTAACCAAAAGTGTGATTCGTTCATATACGGTCAAATGCATCCGTTTTCCTGCTATGGAATAGGGAATATTCCTATTCAGCATATGTAGAATTTCATCCAGTAAAGTTATTTGAATTTTCTCAATTCTGGAACTGGTCGATGTCCTCTGGAACACAACATCCGCATTATTCCAATTTAAATGGAATCTTTCTATAAACGAAACCGTAGCTTGGGCTAGTAAAGAAGTATCGCGTGGCTCAAAGATTTCAGAATGAGCATTTGCAAAAATTATCCAAATTGAAAATATAAACAAAATGCAAAAAATATTTATCTTCAAGTTCGTAGTTTCCGTACTGGTCGCTGAATTCATCGTGCCCGGAGTAGATTTTCAACTAAGTTTAGATGGGCCTTTTGAAAACTACAGAACTCATGGGGAAAATATGTAAATCGAAAAGTTTGAAAGCGAGCTTCTCTGAACAAATAACAATTTTGTTGTGTGTAAATCATCAAACACAGAACGTGCAATTTGTTGAAACATTTATGGAAATTTTGAGGGCAGCTAAGGTTATTATTTTGTACGTACCACCTGCATAGGGATTAGCTTGGTCAAACAAATTTGAAAATTTCAAGGTGACATATATGGATGTAAATAAAAAGTTTATATTTCAAGTATTCTATATAATTAAAGCGATAACGGAAGGAAGGATTTTACTGATTAGAATCCCCCATTCCATAAAATCTATCAGACTTGGGAAAAAATCAATATTATGATTGTCCTCCTCTTGAGGAAGATATAATTCAGAAACTCAATATTAGACACTTTCCTGTTTAATCTATTTTGGCATAAAAAAGGATCTACAATTTACAGAAATTTTAACCCTTAACTATAGACATATAAATTTGTCACGTTACCGACAATAGCCCTAAAAGACTCTTCTTTTAGCACCACACAGCGTGCTTACCGAAGGTGCAGATCATCTACTGAGACGGCTCTCTATTTAATGGTTACTGAATGTCATTGAGCGGGGTCTGGATCGGGGACTGTTTACCTTGGGAGCCTTTCATCGAGATCGAGGGGTCTTTTGACAGTGCCACGCCCGAGTCGCTGTGTGAGGTAGCTCATCATTCTCTGCGAGTTTCCCGAAAGGGAATCGTGGGTTGAATGAGGTGTATTATCGACTTTTACCAGCTCCGCTCTAAAAAATTTCTTCTACGACTCTTTCATTAATAAGAGCTCCGGTGCGAGTATTTACTTTTCTTGAATCTGACATTGGGTTTGAGTACTCACTTGGAAGGCATACCACTGTCTTCTAGGCTGAAGGAGATTAAATGAAAGGGCATTGCTATCCAGTCGGATAATAAGGCAGCCTAGATAGCTCTCAGCGACCCTCGGAGAACATCTAAGTTACTGGGAACGGCATGTCGTCCGTGGATAAGCTGTCTATTTACAACAAGTTTTCTCTTCAGTTGGTTCCTAGTTACATGGTGATTATGGGAAATGAAAGGGTGGACCTTCTAGCCTGGTCTGGCTCTGGTTCCCCGTACCTTAGGCGGAACCTTCCATAGGCGTTGTAACCTCGGTTGGCGGGTCCCTCATCAAAGTGGGTATTGGTATGAAATATCAGTAGAGATGGGTGAACCTGAGCACTTGAACGTCCACAAAACTATTACTTGATGACCTCAATAGGAATTTTTCTAATTTTTTCTTGGAGATCGGAAGGAAACAATGTTGGACTGTGGGTGATATCATCACTGGCCACAGCTCGCTCAACGATCAACTTATACGAATGGGAGTAGTTGACAGCTCTGAGTGTTTGTCCTGTCTGGAAGGAGAGCCTGAGACAACTGCACACTGTGTGTGTGCTTGTCCGGCCTTAACCCGGAGCAGGCTGTATACGCCTGGGCACTGCCCTGCTATGGGTGGATGAGACTCATTAAGTGGACTGGAAGGTGTTCTGAAAAGATTTATAGCAGGTTAGCACAAGGGCCATCCTTGGGATCTCTCGGGCCGTGCCTATATAAAAAAACAAAAACAGGTGTCGCCAATTAGACCGACATTATTTAAACTGATTTTCTGTATAACTGATTTGTTCGCATGTCCGTGTGGATGATTAATTTTTAAAACAATCTTATGTTGTAAATCACGAGCGGAGAATTGTGGAATTTAAGATGTTTCAATATTTTACACTGTGTTAACCCAGTCAAGGCTATGACCATGACGGCAGGAATGGGATCAGCAATCCGGATCCATTATCAGAGGACTTCATCTTTTCGCATGAACTTTCTATCTAGTGCTTCTGAGTTTAATTGCTCATCTTAAGCATTGAAGCTTATACATATGTACATACATATGTATGTACGATATCTGCTTTCTGGTAGCATTCACGCTATCAAGTCAAAAAATTCCGTATGTTAAGCTTAAAAGTATTACAAACAGGTTTACCACAGGGCTCTATTTTTGGTCCGCTTTTATTCTGCTTGTATTTAAATTTACCCGTGTAGAGGTGATGGGGGCCGTTACTTTACCTACTTAGATTTTTGTGTTCAAAACGTGTATGATAAAAATAGTTAAATTTAACTAACGTCAATTTCAACAGGCAATACTTAACAGTAATTAAATTTTTAAGCAATAATAACTTTTGGGTAAACAAAAAAACTAAAACACTTGAGAAAGTTTAAATAACAACGGAAATTATTAGCCATGCATCGTATCCCCATATGCACAATAATAATTTCCTTATTCTTCCGGAGTGAAAGCATTGGCACTAAACGATTCCTCATTTTCAATGGCAAAAGTCCTTTAAACTTTTCAAACTTTTAGGATCATAAATTTTACTTCGATAAATTCTGTACAAAGTTCAGCCACATCAATAGGAAGTTCTTCTTGTATCTAGCTACTTGCATTTCTCTTGTCTATATATCTGAGTCAGTTAAGCAGAAATGCCAATAAATTAGGGTTTCATTTTCGCCAAAGGGAGCGAAATATAATTAAGTAGTGCTCAGCCTTCAATGGAACATGTCCTTCTGTTGGGGTGATTATTACATGCACTTAAAAGTGCACAACACTAATTTTCTCTTCCGGTTGAATGGGAAGGAATTATGCAAGTACAAACAAGTAGTGTATAATATAATCTGAATGCCCCAACCATGGTTTTCTCAAAACATGTCCTCCATCTTCGTAATTAAAGCTCAATGGAAACTTCTGTTATCTCCTCTTTGCATAATTATGACCGAGCAGTGTTTAGTATAGTTAATTTGCATCTTGGTGCAACGATATTGTTCGTCTTGTTCAAGTTTAATGAACATTCTGTTTGGCCAGTCTTTAATAAAAGATAAAAGCTGTTAAGAGTTAAAAGAGAATTTCGGTTGTATCATACAAGTTATAAAACGATTTAATTGAAGCGTCATTTTAAGCTCGATTTATAGTCTTCTTCCTTTTGTGTGTGTGCGTAGCTTTTAACGATGAAATAAAAGTCGGATAGAAAAGCCAAAAAACAAGCGATACCAGTTTTGTCCATGACTACCATGTCTAAATGAAATTTATTAGATCTAGTAGTTCTAGTATAGTTGATGCAACTATTTACTATTATAACGGCCATGAATTATGAGAACAGTCTTGCTTCATTATACACTCTACCAAAATGTACCTTTCAACAAACACAGTAAGGAAGCTTTAAGATTGCCTGACAGCTACGCTGTCTCTACCGGTCAATGTTAAGGGTAGGGTCGGCTAGGCCGTACCTTTCTTAAGGTGGTTAGGCAAAATCGAATCTTTTAACGAGCTTGACTGTTGCTCTTGGGGTTAGGTTGCAGACTTTATTTGGAGAGGTAAGTGTTCCTCCAGTTTTGTAGTATTACACGTGCCAGTGCTTTGCCCTCAGATATAACATGCATCGAGGTCTTATCTTCATCTTCGCACAGTCGACACAGTTCGCTATCACATTTGCCTACCTTCTTCAAGAAGTGACGAAAGGGAACATGACCAGTGACTGCGTGAGGAAACAGTCTGAGCGACTGTCTTCTAAGTCCAACAAGTTGGTGCGCCTAGAGAAGAGAGTGGTTTGAAGAATTTCTTCTCCTGCCTTATACCGTCGGGCTACATCAGAGGAGATCCAGTTGCGTGTTTTCCCACTTAAGCAGTTCCCTCGTAAAGTGGGTTTCTGGTAGACCAAATGTAGGGTAGGGACGGATATTCAATTCCAGTTGTAGCCAGTTCGTCGGCTTTTTCATTACCGTCCAATCTTTCGTGTCCAGGAACCCAAACCAAGGTGACTTGGCTGTCAGACTTTAGAGGAAACAGCTAGGAGCGCGGTTTGGCTGTCTGAGCAGATGTAGATGTTGGAGTTCTTGCAGCCCTTTTTAGGTTTTCCTGAACTTCAATATCTATAGTATAGGGTTCCGCCTGAAAACGAAAGGGTGGGGTACCAAGTGGAATGGATAGTTCAACCAACCACCCCCGCGCCTGCTTTTACATCCTTCCGGGACTCATCAGTATATCAGGTTTGGTCCCGTCGCGGCAACTGGAGCCCTCTACCTAGTATTTGGCGAGGTCTGGTACCCTCTTTCAAAGCAAAGTCTTTTAGACGTAGTATCTGTTGGAACATCTAGGTCGTTAATGTTGACCTGGTGGAAGATATTGAGATGACCGACACTAGAGGATGTGCGATCATCTGGCCTTTTCTTTCGAAGCATACTAACCGCTACTTCCCTCTGAATAAAAAAGTAGAGTGGCTGTAAGCCAAGAATAGCTTTAAGTGCTCGGAGCGTGGAGGACACGATGTGAACGCGCCAGTGGCGCTTAAACATGCCATCCTTTGCACCTTATCAAGGGTTCTGCTTATGGTTGTCTGCAATGTTTAAGGCCACCACACATTTGCCGCATAAGAAAGTATGAGTCTGACTATGCCCTGTAAGATCCATAAGATCATTTTGTGGTGCAGACCGACTTTTAGCCGTAAAGTCTCTAGCATGAGCTGAATGCCCACATGGGCTTGTTAGTTATCATTTCAAGGTGGGGAAACTAGGTAATTTTGCTGTTTAGGTTTGCTCCTATATATTTTGCTTCTTTGGAATATTCCATTGCAATTTCTCTTAACTTAGGAGATGGGATCTGAAGACTCCTTTCCCTCGTAAAGGAAACTAGCACTGTTCTACCTGGGTTTATTGATAGTCCCATATTCTGGTACCTGGCATCTAGTAACAATGTTAATGGCAGTTGTTTGTTTGTTTGTCATCAGCGTATCCTTTGGCCTTAAAGCCGACCTCTCGGGGTAAATTTGATAGATCACCCACAACTAAGAGCCATAGAAGTGGTGATAAAACCCCTCCTTATGAGCAGCCTCTAGTGGCCATGATTGTTGTGGATTCGACGTTTACGGTAGCTGTTATGCAGCGTTTCTCAAGTATATTGGCAATCCATCTGACGATGCAGGTTTCTATGACACTATCTTCGGATACCTTCTTGATCGCGTCAAAGAGAGTGTTGTCGAATACGGCTTGTATGTCCATGAAGGAGCATATAAGGACCTCCTTATCCTATAAGGTTTTCTCGTTAGTCGCTACCAGACTGTTGAGAGCGTCCTTGGTGGATTTTCTGGATTGGACAGCCAAATATAGTTGCCTATTATTCTGTTTAGAGTTTTCCCGAAAAATGATGTCTGACTGTATGATTTTTTCTCGCTGGTAGGTTTCTTACCCGTTTAGGTATAAAAACAAAATTTATTAGTCTTGATGCCTTGGGGATATATCCGCGGAAGGACTGACCCTAAATTTGTCGGTGATATGGTGTGAATCCAGCGATTCTTGCAGTAACGCCGGTACTATGCCATCACCGCCAGGAGCTTTAAAAGGTTTGAAAGAGTTGACAGCCCATATTACACTGGCTACAGTGACAATGGTTGGAGTAACTTTTCTTCTCATTTTTCTCAATATTCCAAGAGAATGTTATCAAAATAAATCAAATGTAATAGAACATGTCTTTTTCTTGGACTTCCATTGCAAAACCGTAAGAATAAACACACAATTTCCACGAACCAGACGACTACCCCAGCCATCCTAATGAACACTGGTAACCCTGCTTTTCCAATATAGGTATGCAATATGTTGCTTTGCATTTCAGTGCAAAAATACAGGATGATAGGATAGATACTGGTTAGTAATTAGGCAGTAGGTATAACTAATCATCCTGAAATTTTAGCCTTCTAAGAGATCGTTGTGCAGTGGTAACATGTTGTGATTTTAATATCATATAAAAAGTCATTGCTTTTGTTTTCTTTTATATTTTTATTTCACTGATTATTAAATTTTTATAATTTTTTATAACACACATTATGTAACGCGACATTGTTTCAATGCGAATTCTTATTTAAAGTCAGCTTTTACAAAATCACACAGTAATTGTTTTTAGAGTCGAAGGCAATGTGTTTAAATCTTCAAGCAATAATAATTTTTATTTTTTGTGTATAAATGAGTATGACCCTCTTTAAAAGATACCTACACTATAAAAGTGCCTCTTCATATAAAGGAAAGAAAAACATGAAAATAAGACTCTTAACAACTATAGAAAATATAAACTGACAATATAAAATATTATTTAAATAAAATGCAAACGTTTTTTTTTTAGGTTTTTTTAATTTAAATCTGGAGTGCTTATTTTTTGGATAAATGGCCGTTCTAACAAGTTCTGTGTAATTTCCAAAATTATTTTTTTTTATTTTGTGAAACCCTACGAAAAAAATATAGAGTATTATACATACTTAATAATAATGAATGTCTGTTTTGCACATAATGGAGGGAGAGAGAGAGGGAAAGAGACAGAGAGAGAGAATAAAGAAAGGAATATGCTGTCAAATGGAGTATATTTATGATCACACCATTTCCCACACTTTGGCTATTACCATAAAGTTAAAAGTTAAAGAATTGACATGCTTGATTTTGCCTTACGAACCAAATTGTGACAGCTCAACCTTAAAGTTTGGAAGCAATCGTAAAAGCTTTTCCAACAGAGCTTTCATCTTGGGTAATAATTTTAGAGACACGGCTGTACTACCTTCGATATATTTTCTTATCTGCGATTAACGTTTATTTTTTGCAAAAGCTTTCGTTTCTTGTCATGAAAATGGGAAAGTTAATCGGATATGGAAAAAGAGCTCTTAAGTGAAAAAAGCTTTCAAAATTTTTTTATTATCATTTATGACCAGATCTTGGAAGATATTTTTGCTCTCGTAGTAGGCAAACAAATGTTTTATCTACCGCGATATTGTCGTCGAAACCACGAACAGAAACGTGATAGCACGGGTGTATAACTGAAGCAATCACTGAAAGAATAGGCTGAAGGAAAATGTAAGTAAAGTTACTTATGTAAGGCTAACACGCCCTTTTAATTAAATAGACGTATCCAAAATAATCTTAAGGCATCAGTAAAGAACTTTCGACAAGTTTAAATGCGATTAGAGTCGCTCATTACGTATGGATTTGTCCAATGATATTAATGAAACATTAATGCAATTGGTAGCACTCTTATTATTTTATTTTATTATAGAAGAAGAATGTGAAAAGAGGTGGTCCGTTCTAAGATAAAAGTTTGGAAATGAGCTAAGAAATCGAGATATTGCTTCTGGATGTGTTGCCGAGTTTTCTTCAGATTATTCTTATATTTTTTTCATCATGTCTATAAAAGGCAAAAACCCTCAATGAAATCAACTTTAATTAATGTTTTTTTTGCTTCTACCACTTTTAAAAATTGAAAACATTAAACAATGTAACGTCTGTTTAGTGTACAAATGACAATCATCCGTAAGTAAACCTAAGTCTCGTTTAAATTAGAAAAGTTCTTTACGTACATTTTGGTTCAGCCTAATGTTTTCAAACAATTTTATAATTGTCATTGTCACTGGAAGCCAATCAGTTCTTTTGTTCTATGCAAATCTTCTTACTTATAAATCGAGTGCAGCCTGAAAAAATCTCTGTGTGTTTTGTAAAATGTCAGGTATTAATAAATACGAATTCTGGACAATAGAATTAGCACGACGAAAACAGAAAGAAGAGCGCCTCCAAGTTGTGGTATATATGGATGAACATAATGAACATCCATACCAGAAGCTGATATTTAGAATGGGGGAACATTACCAACCCTGTGAAATACAAATCATACCCAGTAATTAATGGACTTAAACTTACGTGACCAACTTCTATCAAAGTAAAAAGCTTCCGAAAAAAAGTGTTCTAAAAATCTTTAGACACATATCCTTCAAACTATACAGCAACCGACAGCAACAATTGTCAAAGTCATCGACAAAGATTAAAGGATTTAAGGACAGAGGAGAGACTTAAGTTTAGAATTAAAATAAAACAAAAATTCAAGTATTGTGGAAGTGTCGCTAACTATCTCGAAGCAATCTAATAGATGGATTTCAGCGTATTCAACCGTAGATGATTACCAATGTATTCTTTCCAGATGAATATTGGACCCGGTCAAAGCAGTATTCCACTAGCCCTAAATAGGCGTATACTTACATAAACCTACACATCTAAAAATTTTGACAAATCCAGATACTTTCGAGAAAACGTTTCTTAAGATGCTAAGCAACAGTGGCCGAAGAATCGATCCTTGCTAAACCCCGTAGGAAGGTGGAAAAATACTTTAGACCTGTATTTGTTGTAATTTTTCCCACAGAAAATTGAAAATCAGCTGAGCCTCAGAAAAGGAATACTTAAAAAAGGAAGATATATTTTGTTATAACTCTTTTGTGTGATTTACTCTATAGAAAGCTTATTGCAAAAGATTGGAGATCTAAAATACTAATTTGATCCTTATCAAATGCTAATCAAAGATAATCGATCATTTTAAATAATGCCACTTTCCTGCCATGATGGAGACGACAGTTTGATTGTTGTCATATATACAACGAATATGGTGTGCCTTCTATACAAATATTTAAAAACGAGAAGGTCATTAAAATGGACTTGTAAGTAAAAAGGGTCCAAGAATATAGTCATATGAGACTCCTTGTCCTTGTACTGAATGGAGTCTCATAATCAGTACAAGGGAGAAATCGGATGCAGTAATTGGAAAACAGCTCAATATTTAAGATTTCAAGCGAACTTTTTTATATGCACTGAATTTTTGTTTTATCGGGAATTTATGTCCGACAGAAAAGCAGAGTTTGAATACTTACACATATTATAAATTCTATTTTACAAATAATTTCCAAAATGATTTTTGTTTCATAGCATGATAAATATTTTAATTTTTTTAATTATCTATCTTAAAATCGAAAAACTAATAAGTGCAAAAATCCAAAATTTTCTTAATCAAAACGAAACGTGTCGAAAGGATTTCCAAAATGAAAATAAATATGCTTACCAATTGGACTAATATTTGTATCCAAAATACAGCGATTAGAGCTTCTATGTCAATTGCCTGAAACTCATCCAAGTTAACCCTAGTCCATCCCTTTACTTCTTCCAAATGAAAAATGTCTAATAGCCATGCTTGAATTAGACCGGATGAACGATAAATTCTAATCTCACGATTAATTTCGTCCAAAAAAATTGAATGTTTCGGAAGATTCATGCAGAGCATCGTATACATTAGTCTTTTTGGTAATATTATTTGATTTGCCTGAAAAAGACGATTCAGGAACTTCACAGCTGGGTGAAATAAGACGAATGCATTTTTATTTTCTTGGCTTGTCTCCGATATAATAATATCTTTGAATACAGTTGCGTTTTGCGTGCATTTTATTGGATATTTTAAAATCGATATTTCATTCAACCTATCGCACGAATTTAATGAACAGTAAAAAGTGTAATTCTTGGCGACCAGCTCATCAACATCTCTTATAACATTTATATGATGATCATCCATTAGAAAGGTGAACAATGTACTTTGGTAGGCATTTCTTAGAAGAAACGTGTATAAAATCCACATGGTGAGAAGAAATCGGGAGAAATTTCTCAGTGGTAATCTTGGCAATGAACCAATGATAACGATTTGCCATAAATTTAAAATCGGACTACGATTCGATTTTCCGAAAATGAAATTTCGAAGACGTTTATTCTTAATTGATTTGATCAAAATTATTATAAAACATCCGATTAAAAGACTTGCTCCCAACCAGGCCCATGCCATATAATCAAAAGGTTTTATGAGTCGTTCGATTGGTGTAAGTTTTCTTCCACTTCTTATAGTTACCACCAACGAAAATATTCCGAAGAATTCTGATTGAGATATATGTCTTTCTATTTCATTCAAATTAATGTTACTACCGATAGCAATATCAGCTACTTCTTTAGTCGACTGCAAAAAAAAAAAAAAACGGTGAAATATTTATATTTACAGAAAAATAATACATAAATGCATAGGAGCTTCAAATCGTAGGAAAACATTTAAATTTTCATTTTAGTACTCGATAAATTTTAAAATATTTTCAAAATTTGGTAGTGACTTCAGATGACATGAGAAAATGCTAACTAAATACTAGTTAATTTCTGAAGGATATCTATTGCGCACTAGACTAAACTTTTCTATTTAAATAATCTTGGTTTGACGTGTAGATACGTTCCCATTTAAATGGCAGAAGTATATTGAATCCACCATATTCAATCCAATCTTAAATCTTATGTAGGTTAATATTCCTGAACAGTAACCAATATGGCTCTCAGTTTACGAAGGCAGGACAAAAGGAAATTATGTCGTTCAAAACAAAAATTTAGTATCATAGGAAACTAACGATGGAAAATTGAACTCTCCCTACAGCGAGAGAGAACATTGATGCATGGCTCTTGTGCAGGAAGCAGAAATCATATAAGAAAATACTTAAATTGCAACAAAGAAACACCTTTTACTATGTAAACAGCTAAAGTAAATCAAGTAACTATGTTGCGGTCAGAAAGACATAAATATATTTTTATTGTCTACTTACTGCACCAACAACTTAACAGTTGTCACATGGGGGAGAATAGAGGAATAAAGTCAGTTTATGTGGCTACGATATAAATGGTGCAAGACGAGTATACCAATACTAATCACACTACCTGGACGACTATGGACATAACTGAACGAGTTGACTCTCTTTTGAAATTTAATTGCTGAATATTTGCAACCATCAGACCTATATATGAGAAAAAGTTTTTAATTTGGCATTCACCTGTGAATCGAGTAGTCTTAAGGTGAATTCACACATAACACACATTGACAAAAAAACATTTGTCAAACATTTCACAAACAATTTATAGGCAGTTGACGAATGTTTCATAAATATTTGTCATAGCTATGTTTGTCAAACATTTGATAGGATATTTGTGTGAAAAATTGTTTTCCAAATGTTCAGTTTTAATTATGTATTCTCCGTTATTGGGGGAAATAGTATACAAGATTAAAATCATTTTTTATACATAATACAAGTGGTCTCAAACGAGGAGGAAGTCGTTAATAGAATAGTAGCAAATTAATTAATTAATAAATCGCTAAAGAAAAAATAAATGATTAAACAAATAAACAAACAAACATATTACTAAATTAATTGAAAAATAAAAAGTTACAATAATTCGCGATAGTACTCCGCTGTATGAATTGACCTAGACAAATAAATAAAGTAAATTACAGCCGCATCAAGTAGGCTTTTAAGGGAATTCATAGTGCTTGTGTGCTGGATAAATGACGTTCCTGTTTCGATGTGAATTTGTAAATTTAAACAGTTTTTTGAGTAGTCCAGTCAATACCCTAGTAGAAATTGCTCATAGTTTTACCTTCTCTCTTGTCCCGCAAGGGGCAGTTATTATGTAAACCAATACTAATTTGATGGAAATGCATCAAGGTGTTTGTAATTCACAAAGAAACATATAGAAAATTATAAGTTCATTAAATCTCATCGAAGGGCTCTTTGGCTATCATGAAACTGCTCGATATATACTAAACCAGCAATAAATAAATATTTTTTCGTATCATCATCGTATCAGATGACATTTCTACTAGGAAAATTTGAATTGATTTTTGTGATTTATTTATTTAAATTTTTAAATCAGTAATTTTAAATTAAATTTTTGATTTGTTTTCCGCGGAAAGACTGTCGCTGAACAAGACGTTATGTCCAAATCCTTACGCCTAAGCGTCGAATTCGGAAAAATATATGAAATCAATCGTAAAATCAGATTCTCATTTATGAACTCATCATGACAATCATTGATATGCTCATTAATAAGTTCATCGTGACACTCATTGATATGCTCATTTATAAGTTCATCGTGACACTCATTGATATGCTCATTTATAAGTTCATCGTGACACTCATTATGTACTCATCGAAGTGCTCACATAATATTGTAAAATGCATAAAAGAGAAGCAAAGTATACATTTCTAAATAAGTGAAAGAGATGCAATATCTCATGCCCACTATCTCTGTATAAGTAAATAAATGATTTTTTTCCAGGTTTTGATTCAAACGCGAAATTTCATCAGTATGTTCATCGGGTTGCTGAAGAGGAGCTCATTGATGAGCTCATCATGATATGACTACAAGGGTAGGGACTAAATAATGCCTTTGCCCTTGCCCTACAAAAGGTGGGGTAGTTGTGATTTTTATATATGTCACTTAGTCCTGGGCCCTGATGAAAAATCCAAGTTTTCACCCTTGGAGGGGTGTCTTTGCGGTCCACCATCTTGGACTAAAGGTACAAAACATTGTGTTTTTTTTTTGTTTTATAATAATTCCTCAACGGTTCATCCTACGACGAAAATGGCTTATGCAAATTTGAAGAAGACTAAATTCTCTACGTTTTTTATTTAAACAATTTTTTTGTAAGGCTGAGTGTAACGAGTTACAGTCCCGAAAACGTGAATATTCTTCCCAAAAAGTTTATACGTATAGTACCCCTTATACAGGGTGTTTCGTACATGGTAAGACAGGAGATGATAGTAGTCACCTAGTCAAACAAAAAATTGTATTGCAAGGGGACGGCGGTAAGTAAGAAACTAGGAACTCTTTCGCAAAATACCCTGTATCTTAAAAAGCTCAAGATGTACGGGTACTTACAGAGCCCATTATATGCAGAACTTCATGGCCTTTCCAACGACTCCTCGACCAGCAACCACAAATACGCCACCTTTTGCAGGGAAAAAATCCCTTCTGACTGGACTAGAGGTAATATGGTTCATTATTGTTTTTTTTTTTACGGAACAGAACATTTTTAACAGAAGGTTTCAATTCAGTGGTTGTGATGCATTGAATGATAAATTAATGATCTTTCCGTTTTTCGAAATTACGCAAGAATCTAATAATTCTATTAATTTTAATATTTAATCTTGTATCATTTCTCATTCATGATTAAGACTTTATTGTTAAAAAATTCTCTAATCCCTATTCACAACTGTTAAAAACTAACTGAATGTATTGAGCAAACTTTAACAAACATCTAATATTTTCCATTTTATTTGGATTAAGTTAGAACTTTTTTGAAAATTTTTAAAAATCCATAACTATTAAATTTGCATCCACACCCAACAAACATTCCACAAATGCTTGAAAAATATTTAACAAACGTTTGGCAAACATTTCCCAAATGTTTGTCACACATTTGCGGAATGTTTGTTATCTGTGGACGTGGTGCCTTAAGGGTGAAAAGTTTTGAGAATGTTGAATAAAGAATTCTTTTCAAATCACTGTTTCACTGTTCATTGTATACACACATGGATTCTGGGTGTTGAGATTGCGCTGACACAGAGATAAGAGAACTCAAATTCTGGTGCAGCAATTTCATGGTCGACTGAGCTATAATTACGAAAACCAAATCTAAATCAGTGTACACAAATTCACGCATACTGAGTTGTTTGCAATTTTCAAACCGCTCAAATTAGTAATTCAGAAAAAATTTTGAACACCTTAAAACCTGACGTCAATACTTCAATCCAAGACCCCATATTCAATGTAATCTCAATATAAAAGATATTTCAACTGATTTTCATTCTGATTTGAAACTTCTATTTGTATTTAAATATGTGTGTATGCACATATACAACAACTACTCAAAGATTTAGAATTTCTCACATACCTCATCAATTTCACCTCCAGTTTTCGTAGTTTTTATGTCAATTGAAAAATTTAATCTTCTGGACAACATTTGCAATGATTTCCACTCCATTCCTCTACATTCGAGGCTTCCGTTCTCATGTTCTTTTATTCTTAAAAATATCGAACCATTAGTGACAGTCACTTTAATCGGGCACTGATGCAAATTTCTTACTTTCTTCGGAAATAACGAGACACTGATATTCAATTTATGCCCAACGAAAAAATATTTCATCTCAGTCGGCTTAGTTAGGTAGCAACCCGATTCACCAAATGGAAAGTAAGTAAAAATTTGGATACCATTATCTCCCTTCCTTAGAAGATTAATATTTACGATGTGCCGTTGTAAGGAAAGTTTGAAAAGTAACTCCATTTCTCTGAAGTTGTTGATGTTATCATCAAAGCGTCCAGAATGAATTAATAGATGATAAATTTTGTACTGCCCTTCAATAAGATGAAAGATACTTCGCGAAGCACTACAAAGAAAATTTGTTAATTTACGCATTTTCAAGTCGACCGAGTCCGATAAACTCTTACCTCAGTGTTAAAGGATTTTCGACCAGTGTAACCAAAAGTGTGATTCGTTCACATACGGTCAAATGCATCCGTTTTCCTGCTATGGAATAGGGAATATTCCTATTCAGCATATGTAGAATGTCGTCCAGTAACGTTATTTGAATTTTCTCACTTCTGGAACTGGTCGATGTCCTCTGGAACACAACATCCGCATTATTCCAATTTAAATGGAATCTTTCTATAAACGAAACCGTAGCTTGGGCTAGTAAAGAAGTATCGCGTGGCTCAAAGATTTCAGAATGAGCATTTGCAAAAAATATGCAAATTGAAAGTATAAACAAAATGCAAAAAATATTTATCTTCATGTTCGTAGTTTCCGCACTGGTCGCTGAATTCATCGTGTCAGGAGTAGATTTTAAACTAAGTTTAGATGGGCCTTTTGAAAACTTCAGAACTCATGGGGAAAATATGTAAATCGAAAAGTTTGAAAGTGAGCTTCTCTGAACAAATAACAATTTTGTTGTGTGTAAATCATCAAACACAGAACGTGCAATTTGTTGAAACATTTATGGAAATTTTGAGGGCAGCTAAGGTTATTATTTTGTACGTACTACCTGCATAGGGATTAGCTTGGTCAAACAAATTTTAAAATTTCAAGGTGACATATATGGATGTAAATAAAAAGTTTATATTTTAAGTATTCTATATAATTAAAGCGATAACGGAAGGAAGGATTTTACTGATTAGAATCCCCTATTCCATAAAATCTATCAGACTTGGGAAAAAATCAATATTATGATTATCTGCCTGTTTTTATTATACAATTTCCTGTTTAATCTCTTTTGGCATAACAAAATTCTCAGGATCTACAATTTGCAGGAATTTTAAGGGGAAAAATATTTACAATTGCTAAAGGTACCTGTGTACGAAGAGGAAACGAGCCATGATAAAATTTCAAATCCCACATGCTATAACGTAAGAAGACTCTTGGCCTCAAACTGTTCTGACTCGAAATTAGGAAATTTCAATATGAGTTACAAATTGGGGTTTCTTTTATTTCCCGATAATTAAGGAAAAACTGCTTCGGCCTATTTAACCGCGGCAGCAGAATGGTTGGCTCCATCCGTAATTTATATCAATACTATATTCAGGTTGTTTTCTATTGCACTGGAATAAGTTTCTGCGGTAGTGTACAGAATGGTCAGATTTACCAACATACCGAAGTTTGGCAGAACACTATACTTATACTGGAGGAGTTTCTGAAATGTAAGCCAAAATTCATTCTAATGAGAAGGCTTTGCGATGAGCAATATAAAGCGAAACGTTTTAAAAACATTTATCGTGAACTCCTCGCATCACGCGTACAAAATTAGACAGTCATCCAAAAACCAAGCGGTGCTATATAAAGTGGTGGTACAAGATGGAGCATTTTCCTCTCTATTTGCATGCTGGTTGATTTTCTTATCACGATGAGGTGTTATCATATGAATCATGTCCATATTTTAGATCCAAGAATATCCTAAGTCTCTGTACATGTTGATGCGAAGAAATTCATTAGCATCCATTGCCCTAGAAAAAAGATTAGGAAACATCAAAAATTTTGAACGGTGATTAAGTGAAGTTTAGAGAAGATATTGTGAGGCTTTGATTTGCCAGTTATCTCTCTAAACTCGACTTTCTAGATAAAATTTAATGTCTGCCCAGCCCAGAAACAGTGGCTGTGGTAAGGTATGGAGGAAGGTGAATGTTGCCTTTGTTCTGAAGCGTGGTGACGTATCATACATGCACCCGAAGAGTTTTCGAACTCTAAGCCCATTCCTTTTGAAATGCCTGAAGAGGATCGTGGATGCATATATTAAGGCAGTAACCCTAAAAGCATTTTCCTTTAGCACTACACTGTATGCTTACCGAAGAGGCAGGTCTACTGACAGGGCTCTATATTCAATGGTTACTGTCACTGAACGGGGTCTGAATCATGGATTATTTACCTTGGTAGACTTTTTGGACATCAAAGGGGCGTTTGGTAGGGCCACCACGGAGTCGCTGTGGGAGGCAGCACGTCGAATCGATGTTGACCGCACTGTAGTGCGATGGATAGGCTAAATGCTAATACGACGATACTTAACCGTGGTGTTGGGTGGCCGAACCTATCTGTGTGCTGGCGGAGAGAGACTGCGCGTATGGTGGAATGCTCTCCCCGGTACTCGGGTGTATGTTGGTTGACTCACACATCACGGTGCTGAAAAATGAGAGATTCTCCCGTGAAGTGTATGCGGATGGCATTCCTCTGCTCAACTCCAGACACAGCATGGCTGCTGCCTGTGCTTTCATGCAAGAGGCCTCCATACTGTTGAGGAGTTGAGGACTGTTGCACCCGTCATGATATGACAGTGAACCCAACAAATACCAGCTTGTTTCTCTTCTTCAGGAGACATAAGCTTGGGAACTTTGCTCTTCCAAAGCTCTTTGGACGCACTCTGCAACTGTCACCCCATGTCAAGCACCTCGGAGTCTACCTAGACCCAACGTTGACGTGAGGATTGCATGTATGGAGACCGAGAATGCATGTGGGGACTGCGTTCCTGGAAGCTGACGGACCTACAAAGGCTTACTAGCTTGGGAATTACAGGTTCAATGCGATCTACGGTTATTGCAGCCCTTGAGGTCTTACGTAACCTGCCACCCCTGGATCTTGTCATTCAGGCAGATATCAAAAGGGCTATTTGTAGACTGAGCTTATGGGGATGTTGGAAGAACGCACAGTTCCTTCCTATTGGTCTTTCGACGAGTGGGCTGAATCTAGAAAACCCTCTGGCCAGCATGCTACTTGGGTGTCGGCCCTCTGTGAGTTTTCCTGAAAGGAAATCGTGGGCTGAGGGTGGTATCTTATCGAGCCTTCCCTGGTCCGCTTTATAAAATTTCATCGAAAGTTCTCTCTCTAATGAGGAAGCTGGTGCGGGTGCTTACTTTCTTGAACTTGACACTTCATTGGAGTACTCACTTAGAAGGCACACTACTGTCTTCTATCATGAAGTCTTCGACATGAGAATGGCAGCGAAGTTAGCCCTTGATACAGAGAGCAAGGCAACGGACATTGCTATCTATTCAGATAGCCAGTCAGTCTATATGGCTGTAAGCGGCCCTCATATAACATCTAAGTTACTGGGGCTGTAGGTCGTCCATGAATAATCTATCTATCCATAATAAGGTGTACCTCCAATGGTTTCCTGTTCGCACAGGGTAACTGAAGGGCTGACCTGTTAGATCTCTTCTCGTTCTCCGCTCTTTGGACCGGAACCCGCCCTAGGCATTGACACCTCGGTTTTCATGTCTCTAATCAAAGTGGATGTTCGCACATAACATTGGCAGAGATGGGAGTACCTCAGCACTTGCAGGTGCACAAAACTTTTACTTGATGGCTCCAATAGAAATTTCTCTGATTTTCTCTTGGGTCTCGGAAGGAAACAATGTAGACTTTGGGTGGCATCATCACCGGTAACAGATCACTCAACGATCATCTTACAAGGATGAGAGTTGTTGAAAGCTCTGAGCGTCTATCCTGTCTAAAAGGAGAGCCTGAGATAACCGAACACTTGCTGTGTGCTTATCTCCAGCCTTTGCCCGGAGCAGGCTGGATACGCTTGGATCTGCCCTCCTATGTGTCGATGAGATTCATTAAGAAGATGACTGGAAGGTTTTGTGGAACAATTTCTAGCGCAGGTTAGCACAATGAGCCGCCTGGCCGTGCTAGATCTCTTGTCACGTGCCTACAAAAAAAAAAGTTATCGCAACTACAAGATATGTAGACCGACCATATTTACAAAATTGATTTTCATTTGTTCGCAGATCCTTCAAAACTGCTGCACAAGAAGACCGATAAAATACTTTTAAAGATAATTAGTTTTTAAATCAATCTGATGTTGTAAATCACGAGCGCAAAATTGTGGAATTTAAGATGTTTCAATATTTTGCACTGTACTAGCCCGGGCTAGCCTATGGCCTTGATGGCAGGAATGGGATCAGCAATACGAATCCATTATCAGAGGACTTCATTTTTTCTAGTGCTACTGATTTAATTGCTCATCTTAAGCATTGAAGCTTATACATATGTACATATATATGTATGTAGGATATCTGCTTTCTGATAGAATTCAAGCTGTCAAGTCAACAAATTCCGTATTTTAAGCTTAAAAGTATTACAAACAGGTTTACCACAGGGCTCTATTTTTGGTCCACTTTTATTCTGCTTGTATTTAAATTTACCCGTGTAGAGGTGATGGGGGCCGTTACTTTACCTACTTAAATTTTTGTGTTCAAAACGTGTATGATAAAAAGAGTTAAATTTAACTAACGTCAATTTCAACAGGCAACACTTAGCAGTAATTAAATTTTTAAGCAATAATAACTTTTGGGTAAACAAAGAAACTAAAACACTTGAGAAAGTTTAAATACCAACGGAAATTATTAGCCATGCATCGTATCCCCATATGCACAATAATAATTTCCTTATTCTTCCGGAGCGAAAGCATCGGCAATAAACGATTCCTTATTTTCAGTTGCAAAAGTCCTTTCAACTTTTCAAACTTTTAGGATCATAAATTTTACTTCGATAAATTCTGTACAAAGTTCAGCCACATCAATAGGAAGTTCTTCTTGCATCTAGCTACTTGCATTTATCTTGTCTATATATCCGAGTCAGTTAAGCAGGAATGCCAATAAATTAGGGTTTCATTTTCGCCAAAGGGAGCGAAATATAATTAAGTAGTGCTCAGTCGTCAATGGAACATGTCCTTCTGTTGGGGTGATTATTACATGCACTTAAAAGTGCACAACAGTAATTTTCTCTTCCGGTTGAATGGCAAGGAATTATGCAAGTACAAACAAGTAGTGTATAATATAATCTGAATGCCCCAACCATGGTTTTCTCAAAACATGTCCTCCATCTTCGTAATTAAAGCTCAATGGAAACTTCTGTTATCTCCTCTTTGCATAATTATGACCGAGCAGTGTTTAGTGTAGTTAATTTGCATCTTGGTGCAACGATATTGTTCGTCTTGTTCAAGTTTAATGAACATTCTGTTTGGCCAGTCTTTAATAAAAGATAAAAGCAGTTAAGAGTTAAGAGAGAATTTCGGTTGTATGATGCAGGGCATAAGTAATAAAATGGTTTAGTTGAAGTATCATTTTAAGCTCTATTTATAGTCTTCTTCCTTGTGTGTGTGTGTGTGAGTGTATGTAATTTTTATGACGAACTAAATGCCGGATAGAAAATTCAAAAAACAAGCGATACCGGTGTTGTCCATGACTACCATTTCTAAATGAAATTTATTAGATCCGGAATCTTAACATTGAGTTCTAGTATAGTTGATGCAACTATTTACTATGATTACGGATCTGAACTCTGAACAGTCTTGGTTCACTTTACTCTCTTCCAGAATACATCTTTCAACAAGCACAGTAAGGAAGCTGTAAGACTGTAGGTGATTGGAGTAACTTTTATTCCCAGTTTCTCAGCCGACACATAGAATCACAACACGCTCTCTAAAACAATTTCCAAAAATGTCTAGTTTCCAGACATAAAATTTCAAATTTATGGCATTCACTTTATTTTGGTTTACCCTCCTTTCTAGACTCTTTTTATTCTACATCATTCCACGAAAAATCCACTAATTGCAATAAATTCTTTTGGTGTAGAAGAACTCTTTAACGATGCACAACATTGCAATATGGATGACATTGAAATTAGCTGGAAATACTCTTTATAACCAGAAAGAACACTATGAGAATATTAATATTAAAATATAGACTATTCGTCAGAAATAATTCAGATGGAAATCCTCCCCCATGAACTTCTTGACAATCCGTATCAGCCCATCGTTATCACAATCATATCGAAGTCACCTAGACTTCTTATATCCTAGATGAAATCTAAAGGTTATAGGTACTAAGTTTGTCATTCCGTTTGTAACACCTCAAAATAATTATGGTAGAGCGTAATGGATTGGACACCCACGCATAATATTAAAAGTTATTTTGATTTTTGCATATCCGTCCATACGTCTGTCCGTCCGTCTGTGCGCACGATAACTCGAGAACGAGTTCACTTAGAAAGCTGATAAAAAAAAAGTAAAAGTAAAATTAAGTTCGAAAAAGAGACAAATCGGGCAACTCCTTCGTGGGGTTGCCATATAAAAACTTCGTTTTCCACGATATATTTGGACCAGTGTTTCCCAATTTGTTTTTCTCGCGACACAGTATTCAAACTAATCAATTTATGCGACACAGAGGAAACTGAGTAACGATATTTTATAAGAGAAGTAAAATATTATATATTGAAAATAATTGTTTTATTAATTTTTTTCATTCATTACATGTGTAATAATTATTAAAAAAAAAAAAAAACATTTTATTAAACACGACTTCAATATATACCTACATAACTGAATTAATTTAAAAACTTGTTATCGATGCCAATTAAGTAAAATAGAGATTATTGTAATTATTAATAAAAAACTTAACGCGTGAATTGATATTTTTTCCGTTATTCACGTTTTACTGTGATGCATGAGCGCGTTGTTCAGAGCATAGTTTCTTTAAACGTGGTCGAATTTTTGATAAGGCCACTCTTAGTTCTTCTTCAACAGATAAAACCCTCTCTCGTTTTTTGCTTTTTATTTCATTTAGAACTGAAAAACCTAATTCACATAAATAACAGGTGGAAAAAGGTAATAGCACAGTTAAAGCTTTTTTTGACAATATTGGAGATACTTTTGCTACTCCTATCCAAAAGCTACTTAATTCCTTATCATTAAATTTAATTCGAAGAGTTCGGTCGTTCTGCATTTCCAAAATTTCTTCTTCTTCTGTTAATGAAAATATTGCCGTATTCAAATTGCTGCTAAATGGATCTCGTACCCAATCAAAACTACTAATATCGAGTGATGGAAAATAAAAATCAATTTTCTGATTAAACAAACTTAACGTTAAAATTTCGGGATTGCAAGAAGTTTTGATGTGCAGGGAAACATATCGAGGTTTCCTTGTAAGACTCGTCGTTTCCACATATTAAGTTTTTTCCTTGAACGTACTTAACTTATCAGTAGAACTGAGAATGTTTTCCTGTTCTCCTTGCATGCTGGAATTTAAATAATTAAGGTGCGCAAAAATGTCCGCCAATAAAGCAAGTTTTGAGCACCAAATATCATTACTCAATAAATCACAATATTCGCTGCTGTCCATTGTGAAAAAGATCAGAATCTCATTACGCAATTCGTAAAATCGCGAAAGAATCTTTCCTTTCCAGAGCCATCGGACCTCAGTATGGATGAGCAAGGTCAAATGATCGGCTTCCATGAATTCACACAATTTCGAAAACAAACTTATGTTTTTTGGCTTACTCTTGATATAATTTATCATTTTTACTACTTGATCGAGTACTATTTTCAAATCAGCGACAATACATTTCGCTACCAAAGCTCCTCAATGTAAAAAGCAATCAGTAGTTATAATATTTGGGTTGTGTTCCTTAACAATTGTTAAAAACCCCTTTACTGAACCTGTCATAGACGATGCACCATCAGTACAAATACTATTGCAAAGCTTCCATGAAATTCCATATTTTTCTAAATAATTATTAATTACATTGAAGATATCTAGACCAGTTGTAGTTTCTGTTAGTTCTTTACAACAACAAAATTGATTGATTAAATTTCCATTACAAACAAATCGTACAAATGCTAAAAGTTGGGCTTTTCCTCTAATATCCGTTGACTCATCAACTTGAAATGCAAACATTTCTCCTGATTTAATAAGTTCAATTACCTGTTGCTTCTCTGACATACTGAAAATTCTCCTACTAATGGTGTTATTCGAAAGTGGTATTTTCCTAACTTCGTTGATTTTATATTGGAAGAGCAAGGTCTTATATACGTGCAGGCAGAGTAGGTAATTACGGAAAGAATATGGAATATGATCAACGCGCACTAACAGCTGAGAAATCATTTAACATGTATTTTGTTCTTGTATTTTTAAACACTTTTTAAATAATTTTTTTTTTAATTTAAAAAATTGAAGAAAAAAATTTACTTAGTATTATTAATATGTAAATTCACAATTCTATATTCGTAAAATACATACAGACAAAATAAAACTAAATTAAAATAAGGAAAGTCATAGGCAACTGATGCTCGAATTTAACTGTTCTTCAATTCCTTAAATTTGAAAATCAAAACTTTAACGGAAACTATAATTTTTTTAGTAATTATTCACGATTAATGAAAAATACTTTTTTTTTGTAATTTTGCGACACACCAGTGTGTCGCGACACACCTTTTGGGAAACATTGATTTGGACAATGCCTGAGAACGCGTCGACATCGAGAGCTAAAATTTGGTACATGGTGTTTTCATAGTAATAGGAAAAAAAAACATTCAAAAATGGACTAAATCGGGCAACCCGTTGTTGGTGTTGCTATATAAAAATTTAGGTTTTTTACGTGTACTGTGAATACGATCAGTCCTAAACATTTTTATTGTACTAAAAACTTCTTCAGAATACGAAATCCTATAAAATTGGCCAAAAAATCATTTTTTCTGTCCGACGAATCGTTCTAGAAATTTATGCGAAAAACCACTGCAAAAATCAAAATTTCTCACATGGGTGACCATACTGAAATTTTATACGGGCATTCATCTAGGGTATCATAAGAATTGGTCTTAGACCAATTCTAGTTTTTTACTTGTTTACTTATAAGTTTTTTTGTTTTTTTAAACAGGAAGAACGAAAAATAATTCCATGAATGGAAACCTGTCCTGCTTAACAAAATCGCTAACCGATCTCCTCTTAATGAAAGTGACAGTGAAATAACATTTTTAGATAGGTGGGCAGATCCAAGAGTATTCAAAATGGAAAGGCCGGACTAGCGCACGGAAAGTGTTCGGTTATCACAAGCTCTCCTTTTAGTTAGATACGTCAACGATTACGATTATTTCTAAGTGAGCTGGAATTGTAACTTGGCCAATGAAGATCGTTTGTAGTAATCACAAGGACTATCTTAGACTTTACCATACACAGATTATCCACCATATATGTATAAAGAGTTTCGTCTATGCTGTGATTTTTTAATTTGGAACTAACCAATATCACGGAGTCTGACCCATATGGCAGAATTTTATTTCTTCTACCATACTTTCTATACATCACTAATCTCAAAGTCTATTACGTTGTGTGCCCTTTAAATCTAGCGTTATATGATTGGTAGAGTTAGTATGGACTCCAAGATAAGATATTTGACAGAATGCACGAAACAAAAGTTCCAGTAGTTCAATTGAAATTTTTCCTGATTTCAGTTAAGGTTGCTAGATACTTCGCCTACTATTATTTATTAGAATGATATGATGATGTGTGATTGATTACGCGCTACCACAGAACCGGATATATGTGCTTCACAGATAAATTAAAATTGGATAGCGGTGTGGAAGACTGAATACTCAACCTACCTTAAAATAAAGAATACAATCGTTGACGCGTAATAAAGAGCAGACACCCTTTATAGAGGAGTTCACATAAAAAGAATTTTTTTTTTGCCATCATCATTGCATAGGTACCTGAAAGGTTTTGTTTTTTAGAAAATCAAATCGAGAATTCTATAATACTTTTTCTTCCATATACCTTAATAAAGGGGAGTGCCCATTTGAGGCCCTCCAGATATGAGAGATGTTTTAAACTATGCATTATGATACTCTGAACATATTTTATCAACAATGTTTATTTCAATTAAGCAGGGGAAGACTTGAGGGAGGGGGTCGAGGTTTGATCTAGTACATTTTGGAAAATATAGTACAGAATCGAATTCCCTTGGTCTTGAGAAAAACGTTGAGTACCCATACTCCTATGCTCGGAGGCTTAAATAGCCCATTATAGACATTCCCATAATCACATTTTTAGTATTTCCATTTTTAGGCTTCCGTACCCAAAGGGTAAGAACGGGAACCCTATTACTAAGCCTCCAATGTCCGCCCAACCGTCACCGGGCTGTATCTCATGAACCGTAATAGGTAGACAATTAAAATTTTCACAGAATGTGTATTTATATTTTTCTATTGCTGTTATAACAACAAATAATAAAAATTAAATTAAATTAAAAGCGGCCCCATACAAGAGACGTGTTTTTTGGCGTATACATAGTGTTAAATTTTATACGATGGTACGGAGCCCTTCATGTGCGATTCCGACTTGCACTTGGCCGGTTTTTCTTTTTATTCGAACTAAGTTAGGTATTGGATTTTTCGCACTTTAAATCGGCTCTATCTCGGTACGATTATGTCCGATCGGAAAACGGGATTCACAATTCGCCTCAGATCATTACCAGATACAATTCGTAGCAAAATCTTTTCTCTGCATACTTTTATGCGGTGGGGGGGGGGGGGGGGGGGGGGAAACCGGCCTCTTCAGCAAACATGCAGAGCGCATGCAAGCTCCATACAGTGACTCCTGCTGAAGCTGTATGGACGAGGAAGAGTTTGAGTGCGTTCGGCACCTGGTTTCTGCTGAATGCTCCAACCTTGCCAAGCATAGTCGGAATACGATTGGTAGCTACTTGATCTGCGAATTGGGGAAATTGGCAAACAAGCAGTTGTGGTTGATTAACTCTTGTAGTTGGCTTTAACGCACCCACCCTCTAAATTTGAGAAATATCTCTCAGGTATGCTCCCAATAAAGTGGTATCACAATGGACCATACCTAATCTAACCGTTTTCCACAAATCTAAAAAAAAAACTCCCGCTTTTTTCAAAATCCCGATTACAAAATCGGGTAGAACATAATTCGGAAAAAAAAAAATTCGGTAAAAGAAAGTCTAGGAACACATAGTGGAGAAAAAATAAAATCCCGGAATAACAAATACTTTAATTTGTCTAATTCTTCAGAAAATAAGATGATAGATTCAAAATCCCTGGCAGAGAAAGCTCAGAATACAAAATCCCGAATCTCTGGTTAATTCAAATTCACCGCAAAAAAATACGTTTTTTCTTTTCGCAAAAAAAAAAAAAAAAAATCGGGATTTTGTTTTTCGGGATTTTATTTTCCAAAATTTTGTAATTGAAGGCCGGAATTGCGTACAAAAAACGAACGAAGCAATGGATTTTACCAAGGTACAATATTTAGCTGGATCTTACACTATGAAACTTCGAATACAGAAATTGTTTTACTTCTAGATTTCCGAGATTTTTAAATCCTCGTCTTTTGGTGCAATCGCAAATTAAATAATTCTATGTTACAAGGATATTTTTCTTCTGGAGCTGTATTTTTCAGCATTATTGTATACTAAATTTTGTTACCCAGAAGAGATAATGTAATCTATTATGACTTTCTTTTATGTTCGAGAACAGGAAAGGCAGGTAGTTTACTCGTATTGGGGTAAAAATATAAGTATTTACCTCTTTAGCGTAGTGATATAGTTATAATGAAAAATCCACCAGACTTTCAATCTTCATGAAGATCATCCGTTCAATTGCCGACAGGTATAAGTTCGTTAGGAGCTAGGAAGTGGTTCAATTGTATCAAATAACCTCACCGAATAATATAAATAATTTTAAAACCACATATATGATCTCGAATCTCTCCACAGCATGAGTCTTAGCGATGGAGCTGAAAATATCAAGTCTAACAGCATAAAGTACACCACCAAAAATAAAGATCATTAGTTGAGCTAGATGACGCGATTATGACGAAAAACATGAAACTTCAGAATGATGATTTCTGTGAAGATTTTTGGTACAAGTCAAAACAGCCTACGTCGAAACAAGGGCAATTGATGAGATAAAGATCACTTCGAGCAAATATCAGTTACGTTAGCTTTATACAACGTTAGCTCACCGTACCGGTTTTATTGAATTAACAAATATTGGAAGCAACCATAAATCCGATAATCTTAAAGAAAGTTTATAAATAATGCCGAAAAGGGGAAAGCAATCTAGCTATTATGATCATATTAAAAAGCCTCCATCTAACCCTTAGTGCAATATTAAATTTGTAATGCTCTCATCAAATAGCCGGAAATTTCCTCTAAATTGTTTTAAACTTTCCATCTGTGCGTGGAGGCGATTCTATAATCCTTCTGCAAATTGCTGTCACAAGTTGAAGTTTGGTCAACACAATTTTCATCCAGGAATTGTAGCAATTAACACTCACTCTATCCGGGAAGTAAAATTAAATTCACTCAAGTTACAAAAATTTGAGTCCTGTAGAAACCTCTGCCGATTCCCTCTTCCTCCCTTCCGCACTGCTCCAAAACCATCCCACAAAAGTTTATGGGCCGACAAAGCTTTGATTGCCGTTTGATGGAGTCATTGAGCCCTGATTTTTGAGCTCGTAATCCTTTTAACGAGAGTTCCACATTTTATTGTAAAGGAAACCCTTATATAGGAAAAAGGTCGGCTGATTTATATGCTCGAAGTAATTTCGAAAGTTTCAAAGAGGATTTTTCCCTTGTAAATGAACGATTTAATTATGAGTGGGAGAAGGGAGGTGGAGGTTCATAAATTTCGGGAAAGTTTTTAATGAAGTTATTTAGCTGAAACCGTATCTGACGTATTATTTATGTTCGACAAATTTTCGATGAATGCTTTTGGAATTTTATTGAGGCCTTTATGCTAATTCTTATAAATTTCCCGATTTATAAGAAGGATTCTTCGATTCTTGGGCTGTAGATCGGCCTCTAATGAACTCATAAATTTTCATATATATTGCAAAAATAAGCAAAAGTAGAAAGTGGGAGCGATAGACGATGGATGTTTTGATTAGATGAAATTTCATTTTCAGTGCCATAACAGTTTCAGACATAATGGAATATTTGACAGGCCGTGCCCATATAATCGTGGTTATGATGATGACCCTTGGTAATCAAATTCTGTAGTTGGAATAAATGTTGAATGTTTGTTTATTTCTTAAGGCAATCGAAGATAAGGTTAGCGACCTTATCTCGTAGTAATATTAGATGCTATGAATCAAAAACTGATTCCTCAGAATGTGGATGATTCAATGTTGAAGACTTTGAATCTTCGTAAAAGGAAATGACTTGCACAATGAAATAGGAAAATTCTGCTGCAGACTGCAAAACTGGAAAGAAAAGTGATCCGATAAAGCTTACGGATTATGGAAAGAAAAATGATGTCTGGAGATTTATAGTGGACTGACGGTGAACAATAATAAATAAATAGGTCAAACACTAAAGGTGCATCCACACATAACAAATATTGGCAAAAAAAACACTTGCCAAACATTTGACAAACAATTTATTGGCAGTTGACAAATATTTGATAAATGTTTGACAAATATTTGTCAAATGTTTGTCAAATATTTGTCAAACATCTGATAGGATATTTGTGTGAAAAATGCTTTCCAAATGTTTAGCTTTAATTATTTATTCTCCGAGTGAAGTAACGGGAATTGCAGCATCTTTCAATGTTTGAGGAAAAATTGCTAAAAAGGAGATGGTGAAACAGAAAATTCTTAAACAGAAGATTAGAGTATAGTGATCGTGATTTATTAAATGATTAAAAAATTTACGATCTTTCCTGTTTTCGAAACTTTGGAAGAATCTTTTCAAGTGACTTTTAAATTCTGGCTAATAGATCAAGGGCTGACCATTGCTCTGAGGTTTTTTTTTTCAACGGGTGTCATTCTTTAATGTACTTATTAAGAGTCTCGAAACAGTTGATTTCAAGAATTGTTCCTGAAGTAGCTGAGGCATTAATATTTGTATTGCAACCAAATATATTGGTTTGTATTAAAAAATCACTTTTACTCGCTCTTTGTGCATGTTTATCATGCCGGCACTGAGCTTAGCTTTTCGCTTGCTTCACCCGCAGTCAATGATTACTCACCTCTAATTCATATGAAGGAGTTAAATTACATCCTTGTACTCTTCACTAGATTTGTCCCACAAATTTCGGTGTGTAGAATACAGTTCTATTATTTTTATAATATTTGTCCACTCCCATTTCTCAGTCATGATTACTTTATTATTAAAAAATTCCAAAATTCCAAAATAAATTCCCTTTACTGCAAGTACTTCACAAACTTTAACAAACATCTCATGTGTTACATTTCATTTGGATTAAATTGAAACTTTTTTAAGAATCCAAAACTGTAAAATTTGAGTCCACAAACTTTTGACAAATGGTTTTGTTGGACAAACATTTGACAAATGTTTTTGTTTTACAAACATTTGACAAAGGTTTTTGTTGGACAAACATTTGACAAATGTTTGTGTTGGACAAACATTTGACAAATGTTTGACAAATATTTGACAATTGTTTGTCAAATATTTCGGAAATGTTTGTTGTGTGCGGACGTGCTGTAAAAAAACCTACACAAGCAAAATAATCAGCATTCGAATAGAATTAGCAAGGAAATCGAAGGAAAGGAATATCAAAAATCAAATGGAGAAAAACAATAATTAAAGATAATAGTGCAAAGAATTGGGCAGAAAACAAGACAATGGCCCAGAACAGAACAGAACGATACGGAGATGCTATCCGGAGTCTAAAAAAAAAATAATAATAATAATAAATGTCTGACAGTCATTCATTTTCATCATGAAATTATTGACTTTGTTATGCTTCTTCGAGCTGATTGGGATATAGTTCCCAGATCTGAAATGCATAGGATAATAGAATTGAATCATCCTAATTTTTGGATCTGTGAGATGAGTGAAACTCACACCCCAATTCGTCTAAGATGATATCAATAGTTGCAACGCAAAACGTAACTCTATTTAAGTATACGTACATACTAGGTATGTACGAGTCCAATCGGTTCGTAAAGTTGGGTAAACATTTACTTTACAAGTAAGATCAAGAATGGGCTTTCGGAGTTTATAGAAAGTCTATTGATATAGAACAGTTTATCCTAATTATAGGTTAAAAAAACGGTTCAAGTCTCCTATTAATTTTGAGACACTTGTTTTTCAATAAATATCCATTTCAATTTATTTGTTAACAATTTTTGTATAAAATTGTTGTTTCAAAGTAAAGCATGTTTTCCAAATTCCCCTCCCCTCACTCCCCTCAGGTCTTCAAAATTGGTCTCCAATTCATTTATAACAAACGCAGTGATCCGAAGATAGGATAAAAATACGTCGGTAGTAAAATTTTCATTTTCTTCTTATGTTTATTTTATTTTATACTCGAAAATTCATCTTCAATCCAATTTCATTTAAATAAGTGATAAGCAAACTTGTTCAACTGCGAACAAAAAAGAAAAATTTTAATAATTGAAAACAGACTCCAACAATGCCAGCAGAGAAATATCTCATTTTCATAAGATTTGAAATGTAGGTACTCCTTTTGTTCAAGTCAAATTCCTTTCTTACCTTATCGCTCACAAATCTTTTCCTTCTACCTCAGCATCCAAAGTATAAATCAAAACTTCAAGTGAAATTCAATTTAAAGCAAGCGCTGGTTGTGCTAAATATTTAAAGAATCCTTTACTTGGAAAGTGTGCGGGCCTCCTTTTAAAGCTCAATTGTTTTGACTTGACAAATTGCATAAAAAGACCAAAAAGGATGCTTAAGGTAATTTTTCAGAAAATAAAAAATAAAATTTAGTTAGTTCGCATAGAATCGTACAGGAATAAATTTTTTTAATTAAGTCTCTGAAATCGACGAGAATAGGCTCTCATTTAAATGCTAATGTCACTATCACTGCTGAAATGGGAAATTAATTGAGAGAAGATTTCAATCAGCTGTAGAATTGTAAAAGTCTTAGAAGTATGAAAAGGAAAAAAAAGCTTCGATAATCTCAAAATCTAGATAACTGATGGTTGGAAGGAGATGGGGGAGGGGGATTATCTAGGCATCATAAAGCACGTAACTGTAGGTTTAAAGAATGTCGAAAAAGCTATGTGTGGGTGAGTTACTCTTGTAGACTTTGCAATTCGTGTGCAGGTAATCGATAACAGATTGGCGCTTATGTTAAGTGTTTTACCAGGAGGTATCTACTTACTCTCGAAAATATAAGCAACTTTATTGTTAGTTTTGTTACATCCCAACAAGGATCCCATAGAATATTAAAGATAATCATGAACTCTTTATTTAGAATTTAAGTTTCAGAAATGCATCTGAATTTTTCACAGAGAGATGTCCGGTATGGAAGAAATTCTTCAGAAGTGAGAAAAGGATGATGATGAGACATGACTGTACAGTTAATAGGGTTGCTTCTCGTGAGACACATTATTTTAGAAATTCTAATTGCCATATTTGTTTATGCGGGTGAAGCAAAAAAAACCTTGAATTTAGCCTCTATGTTATTATTAACTACTTTATAGTTCACCATAGCTAATAGTGATAATTTGCAATCATGGTTGCCTCATCATTTGATGGATTCAGAGAACTGTAATTGTTTCAATGTTTGAACTGCGAAGAGGTAATAAAAGCGATATTTTCTGTCAAGACAAGAAATTGTCTACCTATAAGTTTTACTTATTTTATCCAGTGCCGTGTGGCGACAAGAGAAATAATCATCAAATGTGAAAATTGCAATGAGAAATCTTGCTATCATAATTTTAAGGTCCTTTCAGCATGCCTTTAATGAGTGTCTAGCATCGTCTTTCTTTCCCATGTTTTTAGAAAATTGTCAACTTCAACTGATATTCACTCTTCTCTTGATAAAGATATGATATGACCGTCTTGCTTCTGTTAGATTTTTCAAAAGCATTTAATAGGGTTTTTTACGAGAGGCTCTTGATGAAATTATTTTCGCGATTTGGTTTCTCCAATTCTGCCATTATTTTAATTATAAATTTTCTGTTTGATAGATCTCATAACGTGTCATACTGAATAATAGTGATTTCTCTTATATTTTGCTCCTTTCCTGTGGTGTGCCTCAGGGCTCTATTCTTGGCCCGTTATTATTCAGATTATATACAATTGACCTTCCTGAAGTAACTCATTGCATGAAAGTTCAACAATATGTGGATAGTGCTCAGCTTTTTTTGAGTCGTCCCATACATCTCATCGAAGATTGTGTAAACTGAATTAAATGTGGCCTCCAAACAATTTAGTACTGATCGATTTACAAGGTGTTTAGTCTTAGTCATAATAAATCCCAGTACATTGCAATCTACCTACGACAAATTAATTTGTAATCACAGCTGGAAACCCTTTTTAATGAGACCAATATCCCACATGTAAAGCCTGAAACACAATTGGAGCTTTTCAGTTAGCTTTATTCTAAATCCGACTGAAGGCCGGACCGAGCACAACTAGCGTTTTTGTAATTTGCATTTAACAAAAAAATTGAATGCCATTCAAATGCGTTCGATTCGATTTAACAAAGTACGATAAATTCATGCTTTGTTGGATAGTTTTCAAGATTCACCACTTATATTTTAAAAATAATATTTTTAGTACGTGTTTACTTCTCAGCTGCCTCAAAAATGTGCCAACAGAAACCATTCATATCCACACAATTGTTAGTGTTCAAAATTCCCTCAAGTTGGCAGCCATTGGACTTGAAATTTGCAATTTGATCAACTCAAAGCTAGAAGAAAAGTTAAAGGTCTAATCGTGTTCTTTTACACTAATTTACATTGTTAACAAATCTCAAGGTGGGGTGGCTGAAAAGTTCCAATTGTGTTTCAGGCCTGAGTAAGGCTCGAAATCCTCACTTTACTTAATCGATGTCTTATTTTCCCAACTTTGTTTTTTGTTTGATCCTTAGTTCTCTGGACATTCAATAATTGTATTAGGTTCATTTACGGGCTGCGTAGATATGATCATATATTCAATTACAGTCTCTCCCAACTGCTCTGTTCTTTGGAGACATACCCATTTTGTACTTGGAAAGTAGCTTCATTATCTTATTGAATTTTTCTGCAACTAACGATTGCATTCCACCAATGGTAGAAAACTCCTTCAATAGCGATATCACATCTGCTCTCCCTGGTTTTTGTTTTATTCATATTATTCATTTCTGGATAAATTAATCTTCCCGGGATCAATATTCAGACTCGCTCGGCATTTTAAGGTGACTTCTTTTAAATTTTGCAATTTATAGCTGATCTAATTAAGTTTCCTTATTATTGATACTGCTCAATACTTATGGTGCTTATTGGATCTTTTATCACAAATAAATAATTTAATTGAACACCTGAGGTGACATAGTTTTTACTTCAGATATGATATTGTTAATCTTTACATATTATCTGCGTTTATATAAATAGGCCACAATACGACTTAATAAAAAAATAAAATTAGGCCTAATGAGAAGGCAGATACTATACATAGTAAAAGCCTCTTGTGTAAAATATGTAGTATCAATATCAGTTGTAGTCTCTGGGGTACACTCCAGCCCTGTATCCGTACTCGTCTTGCATCCATTCATGACGATGGAAATATCGGATGTTACCACCTTCTTCTTCCCATCCGGATCCATCCTAGCGGGAATCATTGCTCACCAAAAGTTAGGATAGATATTGCATAGTCAATTTTTCCCTGCAATTACTGCAGTATATCTTCTGGAATATATTGGAATGCCCAAACCCCCTATCCATCTACCAACCCTCTGCTCTTAGCATGGCAGTGCTAATTGCGGCTACACTCATTCAGTAAAAATCAAACGACAGTAAATCAAGCATGACTTCCAGTGCCGCCGTGAACGTGATGCGCATACATCCAGTTATTGCTAGACAAGCGGTCCTCTGGGTTTTTGATAGCCCATCTAAGTTATATTTCCTCGTCAATGTCATCCACCAGACTTTGAAGCCATATCAGAGGATCGGTAGGAGTAGTATTAGGCAGATATACATATTAAGGAAGATTCCATGTAGAGAGCTATTCTATCCCAAAAATTGGTGTGATTGCGACATCGTAAGGTAAGATCTATGAGAATCTGTCACCCCTTCTACCTCTAGAAATTCTAGAAATCTGATATAAGCCTGCTTAGTATTTTAGATAGATGTGATGCCAATGATCACCATATCGTTCAGGAGCACTCAGATGGCATTCACTCTTCAATTAGGTCAGCGAACTAACTTATATCATTAGCCGAACGTAAGAGGTTATTTAAGAATTATGAAATTCCTAGAACTCCGCTCGCGGAGTCTCTCACTGGTCACCCATCTATCGAAGCTTACAAAAATTTCAGGGAAATGGATTCAGGGAGAGATTCCAGATGAAACTGAACTTCGGAATGGCGTCGGATGCTCTTAATGTGTTATGAGTAATACTGGTGTTCAAAAAGTAGTGAATATCCCACAATCCATGATTTTGAAATGTCCTGTCCTATTTCCAAAGGTATTACAAGGAAGGGGTCTTATTTTGGAATGCCAGTCTCAGCAACTTTTGTCGAACTTTCAAAAGGGTACTCAACATTGCTTGGGTATTCAGTGGCTTGGAAAAGAACTAGTAAAATAATTTTTAGACGCGAAGAAGATGTAAAAGGCTGAAATTTAGTAGGTACTTCTGCATGGAACATGATCAGTATCGCAGACCCATAAGGTGATTCAGAGCAGTGGAGAGTAATCAGGTGGCTAAGCTGGATACTGACCTCATATCTTAAAGCCATATCCAGGACTTGTTTTTTATTGAGATATGTCCTTGCAGCTTAAATATTGCTGCTTATCGTAAAAGAGCATTATTCATGAACCCGAAGAGATTTCATACCATAAGCAGAAAGCAGCTTCTTGTTCTTCTTCTTCATGAAGTATCTGGATAAAGTTCTCGATGAACATATCAAGGAAAGGAAACACCTTGAAGAGTTCTCTTTTCGTACATATATGAGAGGACTAGTAACGAAATCTAGGTGCATGAATAGATAGATTTTGGAGAGCTAGGAAGGAAAAAAATTATTTTGCTAAGACTAACTTAGGATATATTCTGAAAAGTAATTTTTGCATGTTAAACATATCGGTATGTGCCTAAACTCGAAGTTAACGTATGTAATTTGGATGTAAAGTTTACAGCGGCTACTAGGGCCCAATGGTAAACACAACTCTCCGAAAGTCCCTTGAAAATATTCACGGATAGTACCCGCCAGGTGTTGCAAATTTCTTTTTGAGTTGGGATAGAAACTAGTGTTTTTCAAGGTTACAATATCAAGGAGAATTATATCGCCATCTTTTCAGATATCCCGGCCTGTCTAACCGCTCTAAAAGACACTCAATTAAACTCTAACTGCAGGGAGGCGTTGGACCGGTTTTTGTACCTATACAATTTAATATTTCTATACAACGCGTACCTGTCCAATCAGGCAAATGTGAAAATTATTTTTACAGAAATTTAATTTTTGGCATTCAAGCTTTTGTATTCCGAAGTATTCTCGTACGCATTTTCGATATATAGCCTATAGCGTTACTAAGTCAGGAAGATCAGGGCATCAAAAAAATTTTACAAAAAAACTAATAACTAACATCTATAAGAGCTCAGTACATCAGATCCACTCTTCGAATCAATCCTGTTTGGAGAAGGATGAGATGGCCACTACATATAAACGTATATTCATCTTGTGTGAATTTCTGACCAAACTAAGATTTAGGACACCACAATTGGAATATACAGAATTACTCACTTAGGCAGACGTTAATCCTTTTTTTAAAAGCGCTAGTATACCACCTCTCTAATTAACTACCTGACTAATCCATATTCTGCTTTGTAAATTCTTAAAAACTGTGAATTTTGCCCGCAAAAATAACAGAACCAATTTGTCATTATCATATTCATATTTGTCCTTTAGTCTACATGAAAATAAGTTTTATACCAGACGCTATATTCTTCTGGATTAAGCAAAAATCCTCACAACCTGAATTGCAATCTGAAAATATGTCATCCTAGTAGGTACCTTTGCTATTAAGATTTATGGAAAGAAAAATTTTCATTATGCATAGGTATACTTGTAAGTAAGCACGGAAACCCAAAACAAAACCAACCTAACTTGAGTGGGATTAGTTCAGAAACAGTACTTCTTTTTTAAGAATTATTATAATACTTACTCCACACAATCTCTACACTAAGAGCTCCATTTAGGACTAGAGGAATTGTCCCTTAAAAAGAGCAATTTTTCAGTATCTTTCTCCCATAAATTTCTTTTATGATGTCGTAAATTTTTTTCCCTTTTAAAGCATTGTTTCTGATAATACCTACTCGTAAAAACAAAGAAGCAAAAATTAAAGGAACAAGCATAAAACCGACTGAACATTGTTCAAATTGACCATAATCGATGCTTTATTGAAGCTTGTTTTGGTCTAAGGATCAATCGATGATAATATTTTTTTGGTATTAGTAATCAATTAAATGACTCAAAGTTGATTTATAGTACAATTTTCGGATTATTTATTGGGATATTAAGAAAATAAAAAAAACAAAGAGGCCATTTTATACCACTTAATATATCCCCAACAAGTAGATTAGTAGTGGAATGACTGACAGCCATTGTGTAATGCAAGTAATGAAATTTAATAAGATGAATTGCTGTATTAGTTCAGACGGATTTTAATATTAAACAGAATTCACCAAATTAGACCAAACGCCTTACATTATTGGTCTAAACTGGTGTAGCGAAGCCTGAATTTAAATTAATAGTGGTTCAATACCCTTAATACATTCTTAGCAGTATTTATGATGACTGTGCTTATCAATATATAGGGTGTTTCCATCTAGGTGGTTCATAGAGCAGGAGGTGAAAAAAAATGTATGGCAGGGGATGGGGCCGTATCAATCGTTTAGGGTGATTAAGAAAATATTCAGTTTTTCACAAAACATATCAAAATAACATAACATATTATATCTTTGAAAGTACAGGGTGTAGGGGAGATGGCTGATAGTTGCAACAAGGGAAACTTGAAACAGTCCAATTTTAGCTCCTAAGAAAAAATTTCAACCAAAAGTCGGACGCAGTGTTATGGAAATAGACAGTAGATATTAATTCTATGGCAACGTGTAGTTAGGAAGAATTAATTAGAGGTGGCTTGAAATAGAAAATATAATTGTAAACATTGAAATTAGAATTGGTATAAGCAGAGCTGGACAATACTTAAGTAAAAAAAGACTTAAGTACTACTTAAAGTACGTTTTCGTTACTTAAGACTTATTACTCAATACTTTTGAAATGCCCCTACTTAGTACTTGAACATAAGTACTTGCTTCTATTTACTTGTACTTAAGACTTAGTTTTGTACTTAAGTACCAAGATTTTTACTTAGGTATTTCTGAGTCTATTAAGTACCTACAAATATCTAATTCTTCGTAGAAAACCAAACACAATCTCTAGCGCAACTACTTTTTGTGTTGAGTATTAAAGCACGCGTTAAGGCAGAACCTTAGACAAACTAATAACATACAAACAAAACTGCGCAAGTAGAACAAAATCTAGTAACGTCTCGCTCCAATATAGAAATGATGATGCCTTGTCTTGATGACATAACCACTGACATGTATAATATGGACTGACTACGTTCATAGAAATACACTGCAGAGAGTGGCCTCACTTCTATATTGCTGACTTTCGGTCTAAGCACCAAGTACCAACTGAGAGAGAACTGAAAACAACAAATAAATTAGTGGGTTCGTCGAAATACATGATTTTAAATTAATCATTTAGGATAAAAACTGTTTTACCAAAGACAATATATTCACTAGATACGCAGAAGAAATTCTAATGGCCGGTTTCACAGTCGAATTTAAACCATCCTCCAAGTTTAAACATAGTTTAAACCAAAACGGGTTTCACAGTGCATTCTTTTAGTAATGTTGGTAGTACTGATTAAATTGTGAACTAAATTAGTTATCGCCAGCATTGTGAAGCAATTTTTCTATAAATCAATCTGTCAATCGGAAAAAGTAAACATCAGAAAGTAAAAAATAAAAAATATGTATGTAGTTATATTTGCTAATTTTAAATATGCCAACATTCCAAAAGGATGCAAATTTTAGCATAAGTGAAATTGAGCTATTACCTTCCCTAGTGCATAAAAGAAAGATATATAATAGCGCGCAAGAAAAGGGATAGATTCGAAGATAAAGTTACAAAGTACTTTACTTAAACAGAACCTAACATAAAAATCAACGTCGTCACACTCATTAAAATGATTTGGCCGATTTCTAATTACTGTCAGTTGCCGACAGAGTTAAAAATGTAACTCAAAAAAATCTTCTTCATCGCTAGAAATGTCTAAACCTAAGTCCATGATAAAATTATTTTCTTGATATAAACAAACAATGCTCCTGTCAAAATAAAATGTCAAAGTTTTCAAATTCTTTTATGAGTTTAAACCGGGGTTTATACCAAACTGTGAAACTCATTCGTCGAGTTTAAACTAAATATTTGGTTTAAGCTCAGACTGTGAAACTGGCCATAAACGTTTTATTAAAATTACTTTCCGAACTACGTGCTCAATTTTTCAATTTCCCGCCAATGATTTTTTCAATGTTGGCACTGACATAAGAACTCTTTTTGAAACAAGCAATTGTGTCCACGTGAAATAGAAAAGTAAGCAGTCCATATTATATACGTCAGTGGACATAACCAAGAATAAGCAAGCAATGCATCGCTCCAATATAAAATCAAGGATGCCTCGACCTGATGTAGGGAAGGCCTGAATTTGTTCTTAGAAATTTACTGGAAATTTTTTCCTAAGAATTATTATGCATTATTGGAGGTGATAATGGGTCCTTGGGCGAACCTCTAATAGTTTTTATGAGTGTAGCAATGAGAGGAGAAAGTTTAACTTGACGTGCAGCGCCGAAAACTATAAAAAAACATAAATAGTATCCACTGGTTAGTATACAAATTTTCAAAATGTATTTATTTATTAATATCTATTAACTGAACTCTATAAACTTCATTATACGAGTATTACTGCCAACGTACAATAATTCTAAAAAAGTACTTTAATAAGCACTTCAAAAAGTACTCAGTACTTTTTGTAAACTTAGTACTTAGTTACAAGTACTTTTCATACATGCGGTACTTATATTCACGCTGAAGTACTCAGGCCTTCGGTACTTGTACTTAAGTACTTTTTCTCTTGTACTTGCCCAGCTCTCGGTATAAGATAGAAATAATAATTGTAAAGGTTATAATTAGAGATGGTAAAAATGTCACAGAATATAAATGTAAGAATATATTGTATATATTATGTATAGTAATAAAAGCTCTGATCAATAGTTTGTTATAGGAAGATATGAATGCACTATTAATAGAATGGAAGAATTAGGAATAAATTTGTTGAAAAAGAAAGAAACAAAAATGTAGTAAATAATAATGATGAAAATGTGTTTAAAAGGAAAGATTTATTATATGGTTTGGAAAAGTAAATGAAGAAAAATGGGAATATAAGATATAAGGAAATGTATTACGTAAACAGATATGAAAAAGAATATGTAATATATAGATATTGTGTAAAGAAATATGTATGACGTGAAAAACACTTTAAGAAGGACCAAGTTATAAAAACTATGATTATTATGATTAAAATTAAATTAAAAGAAAATGTAAATCCTACAGCTTTTTGATTGTATACCCTATGTGAACACACCAGATCTAGTTCCTCGGGGAGCTAGTTTCTCCCAGGAGGGAGAGATGTTGTGCCCCAGTCTTCAAGTATACGGAAGCAAGAGGCTGACAGGTGTAATGGCAGTAGAGTAGTAAACAATAGTGGAACACAGTACTTCGCACATTAAAGTGCCCGCTTATTGCTGATTAATGTGATGTTTGTTTACATTAGCGCGGCAGTGCCCATTTTGTTTACAACAGCACAGCTGCTCGGTATCAGTTGAGGGTCATGTTCTACTTCCGATTTCCGTGTGCAAGTTTTCGAGGTACGCAACTGACAATTCAATACAAAATGTTTTATTGAAAGACCCTGGCCAAGGCTACATCCTTAAACGGTGGGTACATAGATATACAGTGGTTACTTAATTACTAGGATAAAATCTAGCATAAAAAAGAAAATAGTAAATAGTATATACCATTTAACGTGATTGATCAGGTACTTAATTAGGTAGGAAAAATACATCTACTACTACTACATCTATAACAAACATAAAAATTATGAAATTATCCATTTTCTTTTTAATAACAGAGGTAAAAATAACCACATATTGCCAGCTGTCAAGAGGGTTAATCCCGACTTAATAAACAAAACATTTAAAGAACATAGGAACTCATTTTCACACAAAATACAAATACACCTTGAACCTAATACCAAAAAGGTTCAGTCAAGTATCCCTGAATCTTTGCGTGACCAGGTGAACTCTGAATCATTCAAAGTAGTACAACACAAGCTTCAACTAGTCAACACTCAAGCATTGCTGACACACAAGCTAGTCCAAGAGGCTGCGGAAAATCTAAGTGTACTAATGTAACCCGGACACACTCAAATGCGATAGAACCCTCTCTCTAAATGAGCACATGTAGGCAGTGTGGTGGTGTGGTCACTTCGGGTTACAATTAAACAGCGGTGGGTCGGAGCCACTGACATATATAATATGGACTGACTACGCTCGTAGAAATGCACTGCGAAAAATGAGCTCACTTCTATCTTGCTGACTCTTTCGGTCTAAGCACCAAGTACCAACTGAGGAGAACTGAAAACAACAAATAAATAAGTGGGTGCGTCGAGAAAAATGTTTTTAAATTAATTATTTGGTTTAATTAGTGATAAAAAGTCTTTTACCAAAGGCAATATATTCATTAGATATGCAGTAGAAATTCAAAAGGTTTTATTATAATCGCTTTTCGAGCTGCGTGCTCATTTTTTCAACTTCCAGCCAATGATTTTTTTCAATGTTGTCACCGGCGTAAGAACTTTTTTTGACATTAGCAACTGAGCCCACATGAAATAGAAAGTTAATCAGTCCATATTATATATGTCAGTGGTCGGAGCTAATAGTTAAAGTTAAGTCTGTAGTAAGAGATCTGTGAATTAAATAAAAGCAGTGCATTTGTTGAGAACGGAATGTTTTTATTGCTAAGGGACACGACAATGGCTTTCAGATGCAAAAAACGGATACCGGATCGGTTGCGCAGTTTCCGTATGACGGAAAAAATTTCAAATTAGAAGTGCTGTATTAATGATGTCATAATTAAGAGACTAACTTTCACTTCAGGGCAATTAATGGGTCGCTAGACAGGCCTTAATACTGGCTTTCAGATGGAAAAAATGGATCCCAGTTCGGTTGCGTATTTTCCGAGATAGACCAGTTTAAGTACGTTGACGAAAAAATTTCGAATAAGATGTGCTGTCTTAATGACGTCATAATTAAGAAACTAACTGTCACTTCAGGACAGTTGATGGATCGTTAGAGGCGCCTCTCTTAAGCTGGCTTCCCACGACGCGTGGTTTCATATGCCGCGCCGCGCGAGCACAAGCCAACGCGCCGTGGGAAGGGTCCGGCTCGTGGTGGCGCGAGCTCGCCTGTGCTGGCGCGCCCGATCCATTTCGAGTCGGTAACTTCATGGGCGCGGCGCGAACGTGTGCGAGATGGCTCGAGGCGGCGCGTGACATTTACTCTTCATTTCGGCGGCACCGCCCGCAAATCAACTCGAGCCAACACACGCCGTGGGAAGTGTATAGGCGCGGCGCGAGCTGACGAGCGCTCGTAGCAGGCTTCCCACGGCGTGTGATTTCACGGGCCGCGCCGCGCGAGCACGAGCTGGCTTGGCTCGTGAAAACACGCGCCGTGGGAAGCCACCTTTAGATGCTTCATGCAATGTGCTTATTCAGTTCAGTTCAGACCATGTCACTGAGCAGTACGGAAAAACTTGTTAGTGGAATACATTTGTAAAAATTATCAAGCTTTGAGGTTATCTTTGCAAGTAAGTATTTATCATTTCTTGGTAAGTTTTCGCTCCACATTATTATACCCTAGATGAAATCATAGGGGTATACTAAGTTTGTCATTCCGTTTGTAACACCTCGAAATAATTATGGTAGAGCAAAATGGATTGGACACCCATTCATAATATTAAAAGTTATTTCGATTTTTGCATGTCCGTCCGTCCGTCCGTCTGTGCGCACGATAACTCGAGGCAGCGTATACTTAGAGAGCTGAAATTTTGTGCACGGACTTTAAAAAAAAAGTAAAATTAAGTTCGAAAATGAGACAAATCGGGCAACTCCTTCGTGGGGTTGCCATATAAAAATTTCATTTTCCGCTATATATTTGGACACTGCGTGAGCAAATAAAATGTCAAAAATGGGACTAAATCGGGCAACTCCTTCTTTGTGTTGCCATATAAAAATTTCTGTTTTTTACGTATACTTTGAAAACGATCAGTCCAAGACATTTTTATTGTACTAAAAACTTCTGCAGAATACGAAATCCTATAAAATTGGTTATAATCATTTTTTCTGTGCGACAAACTGTTCTAGAAATATATGCGAAAAACAACTTCAAAATCAATACTTGAATAGATCGGTGACCATACGAAATTTAATACGGCATTCATCTAGGGTATCATAAGAATTGATCTTAGACCAATTATAGCTTTTTTACTTGTTACACTTTAATATGTATTTTATAGATGTCTGTTGCGCAAGTCCGAATAGATGCAGTGATTAATTGTTTTACAGTGAATTTATTCCTGGAGTGTGTTGTGAGACAAGTTGCAACAAACGGGGCGTGGGGATAATTGCAACATGTTGTTCTAATTAGAAGAGGAATAATACTTCATTGGAATAGACAATTTTTTTGCATGTATCTATTTATTAGAAAACGATGGAGTCCGAAATATTGTTCTGTCCAAAAGATAATTGAATTCTGTACATATCTCAAACGAGATATTACTGCAAGACTTGTAGACTTTAGTTAAATATCTGGTGGCCGTGAAAATTGCTATACCATTAATCCATTTCAATCGATTTAGTTTCATAACTTCGACTTTATCATTCCGGACACGACCAGTAACTCAAATATTGTTCGTGAAAGCTGAAGGCTTAAAGGCTGGCCTTGATAAAAGCTTCCAATCGTCCTGTTTTCCTTCATTTATTCTCTTGGCACCATTCGGATTTTGGCACAGTATTTTCTGTAATAAACTTGAATCAAATCCAAATGATAATATATGTATATATTTACAAAGGTCACTAATTTCTTTTTTATACACTGTTAAGCGTACTTAAATATAAAATGCTATAAACCTATCTTGTCCTGGAATACTTTGCCTCATACCTGTATGCTGTTTGTCAATAAATATAATTTAATTTTGGATAGCAAAAGCCCAAAGATTGTTGTGTCCATTCCTAAATAATTGTATAAATCATGAAGACTACTAACGTGCAATATCCGATCCGAAAATCATTGAATTCATTTCTTAATTTTAACCACTTCATGTAGAGCACACAAAACTGCAAGTTTTTGTTTATTTGTCATGCGATATTTAAATAATTATATTGTTTATTATCAAAAGGCTATAGGAGTGTCGTCTCGAACGTTGAAATTTTCAAGAGGGCAACATGCCACTCCAGATGACACAAATTTATATAAGAAATTTCCATCTGGAAAGAGTGTACCGTGTGTTCGAACGATCTGCTTTTTAGCACACTCCACGTAATTATGAGTTTACCAGAAGGAATCTCGGACTAGATTGCAATTCAATACATGCAGAATAATAAGGGGAATATAATTGATCCTTGTGATACACTGAACTAACGGAAAGAATCTAAAATAAGGCAGGGACCACCAATCTACGGTTCAACAGTTTTGAATACTTCTAAATTTACTACTCAATTAAGGGTAATCTAGTGTCCCTTATCCAAAATAAATTTTCGAAAATAAAAAATATATCTGTAGATAATCCAGCTCGAGGAAATGTTCCGGGTACCTTTATTAAACAAAAGTCACAACATAAATACTATTTGTTGCATTATTTTTACCAATTGAACGAAAATCAGAAACGAATCATGTAGCTGGCATTTTCGGAATAAAACATTAATAGTTTTCTATATTTCATTGGATAATGGTCTGGTTAACCTTTAAATACCCAACATGGGTCCAATAGACCCAAACCTTCGTTAAAATTGAAAATTATTTATTTCGTCAGGCTCGTTTCGTTCTGTCGCCATAGTACTCTTTGTTTGATTCAGTCACTGCTTTATACTAATGCGAAAAGTTGTGTCGAGTGAGTGCAACGAGGTGAAATAAGGCAGGTCAGATTTATCAGACCATCAGTATGTAGTAATTTTTTTTTTTTGAAGAAAAACTCAGAAAAGTGAGTCATCACAGAAATTTTGGCGATGACAATTTCTAGGAATTTATTTCGAAGCATCTAGAGAGAGAAAGTAGAGACCGATATGAGTGATATAGACGACATGCAACTTTAACATGAAAACTTTAATTTAGACAGCGTTCATAATACGGAAAATAAGCAAGGCACATCTGAAGATGATATTGACGGAAATTAGTTTCCTCAAGACGAACACTCTTATGGAGCTATATTTTGATAAATTTATGTAAACATGTTACAATCTTAATAGTAAATTTTACTACATTTTTTGTAGTTTAATTACATTTTGAATTGAAACTACACGTTTGAAGTGTAAATAAAATAATTACTAAAACAAATGTAGAAATTCTTCTAACGTGGTTTAAATTTATCCAAATGAATGCAGTAAATTTACTTCACAGTCATAATTTTACTGCTCTAAAAATAGTAAAATTCAACTTGTTTCAACTTGTATGGTTGCGTCCTCAGTATGTGTCTTACCGTACAGCCGAAAAGGTTATAAATATTTAGTGTGCTTATGAATAAATGTGACTTTTGTCAGTTTAGTGATAAGCGAATATACAGGTATAACAAACATTTGGGACACATTATAGTAGTTAGATATCACTCTATTACAAATGTTGAAAGGGACCTGATGTAACATTTTTGTTCATACAATTTTATTTAACAACATTGGAGGAAGTTCAGAAAAAAGAATACCAACATATACACCATTCCTTGCGATTGTAGGTAAGGTCCACGCATTCTATTTAATTATACCCCGAATGAAATGTAAACAAATTTTTATGTAACACATGCAGCTTTATTTGGGAAACAGTTAGCGTACATCTTAATGGAAAAAACATTGACTATAAAATACGAAGATTTTAATTTTGTTGATTTGATATGCCAAATAATATCGAAAAGAGGTATAAAAAACATTAGAATTTATGGCATGATATTATTTAAAATATTATCCGGAAACTATGAGGGGCAAGAAGAGACTGATCTGGGTACCAGTGCATGAAGGCATTATGGGAAACGAGATTGTGGACCGCCTTGCAAAGGAAGGAGCCAAATCTGTGTTTATAGGCCCCGAGCCTGTCTTTGGACACCCAAACAGTCACCTTTCAACTCAGATCAGGCTGTGGGAGGACAGAACTAAGAAGGAATACTGGGAAAATACCCCGGGGCTGACATAAGCGAAGAAGTTTATCAAGTATTCGCAACAGAGGACAAAAGAATTGCTCACACTCAGCAGGAAAGAACTAAGGCTCATAACGAGCCTACTTACTGGGCATTGCCCACTTAGATACCATCTTAAGAAGATGGGTAAGGTCAATGAAGAGACCTGTCGATTCTGTATGGAAGACGACGAATCCGCTGAACATGTCCTATGTGACTGCGAAGCTCTGTGCCGCATAAGGCTAAGACATCTAGGAAAGGCATTTCCACTGCCAGAGGATGTCGAAAAAATGGCCCTAAAGAATATTATAAGCTTCATCAAAGACCTTAAGTTCGAATGGGTGCCCTAGGGCATCCAGGGGTAATGTCACAATAGATCTTATAGATCGCAGTGACAAGATGAGAGGCAGAAACCCTGTCTGCATCCCCCGTAATTAATAATAATAAAAAATGAGGGGTAAGAATAAAAATATTAACACTCTAGCAAAATAAATAATTTGATAAAAAAAAATTAATGCACTGTAAAATTCCATAAAAAATAAGCAAATATTAGTACGAAAAGGAGGAAATACTTATTTAAAGATAAGGATGTAACATACAATTCTGTAAATACATTATCTATTACTAACTAGCTTTACACTTTTTTGTTTGGAAATTTTTTTTTGTTTTCATTAATGCCATAATGTGGAGACAGGGCATATTTCATTTTATATATTTGTTCAAGAAGGAATTTATTTGGATTCTCCGGTATAGAATCCAAATAAATTCCTTCTTGAACAAATATAAGCTTACCCGGTAAAAAATCTTGAAGAGTAATCTCTATTTTTCAGGCCATTCCCTTTAACTAGTACACGAATTTGTCTGTATATTTCTTTTTTACTATTTTCGACACTTTCGTAGACCCACTTTTCGTCATCACAGCGAGCTGAAATTTGGCACACAAGTTCATGTCGCGTGACAATTGAATCTATAAAAATTTGAATCAGAAATTTCAACGGCAAACCTAGAAAATCGGGAAAAATCATTTGAAAATTTGGTACAAATCTGATTAGTGATAAATCCGTTTCAGGAAAAATGCAGAGTTTTCCGATTTTTCCGAAAAAATTTCCGGAATTTTCCTACTTTTCCGGAAAAAGTTTTCTAAATTATGCATGTTCCCTAACAACTGGCATCATTACTTTCTCTCCGACAATAGTAAAAACTTGCAGAAAAAATCGAGGAAAATTCATGTAAAACGCTTCTCCGGAGTTTTTCCGACCAAGGAAGCGTTTGAGTTGTAGAGCGAAATGAGTTGCATAAAGTTGCTTTTGTGGAAAACTCCATGGAAAACCCGGAAAAGTGGGAAAATTATCGGAAAAATTTTTCATCGATATGATTAGTGATAAATCTGTTTCAAGAAAAATTTAGAATTTTCCAATTTTTCTGGAAAATTTTCCGAAAATTTCTGGAATTTTCCGACTTTTCCGGAAAATTTTCCGACAAAAAAGTATTATAAGCTATGCGGAATCATTTTTTTTCGTCGTACTGGCATTAATACTTTCTCTTCAACAATCATGAAAATTTGCATGAAAAATCGAGGAAAATTCATATAAATTTTTAAAAAACTTTCATAGTAATAGGAAAAGTCTGTGGAAAACATGGAAAATCGGGAAAATTCATGTTAGATGGGATCAAGTTGGAATACAGCTAAAAAGTGCTGTTTAAAACATAATTTGAATTTCAGAAAACCGTTCTAGTACTTCAACGATTTGATACTCGAAAAATTTTTGTTTTCGGATCAGGACCAAACATGACTTAAAATGTTGGTAATGATATTTACTCGAATTTACTCGAACAAATTTTTTGAAAAACTGGTAAATCAGTGTCTTTTCAACCGTCATAAAACTGTATTAAAATATCTCCATGCAGCCCGTAATAACAATTTAGTTAACGTGAAAAAGGCAGAAAATAAAATAAGTAAAAAACGAGTTTTCAAAAAGTAGAATATAAACTTTTCTTCACACATAGAGGTGGACTCAGATTTTATTCGCTGACAATCACCGATATATTTCAGTATGATTAATCAGAGGTAATAAGTGATTTGATTCATAAAGAGAAAGAATATTCAAGAGAAATGTCCCAATCAAAAAATCTAGTCCACCTCTGTGTGTGAAGAAAAATTTATTTTCTACTTTTTCATGCGGCTTGGCCTCAGTTTTGTTTGAAAACTCGTTTTTTACTTATTTTATTATATATTTGTGATGTAAAACTCGTAATTACAATTTTTTTATAATTATTAAAGTGAATTTTCAAGTACAAAATAAATCGCAGTTTATTTATAGCGGTGGGATATTGTAATGGGTGGATTGAATTCATTTTTGAACTTTAAATTCAACTTCACCCACTTCGTTTGTATTCCGAATTTCTGGGCTCCCTAAAAGTTGACTCAAATTCAATCTAACCGCATAATAACTTTCCGCTTAAGAATATTAGTTATTCAATGTAGTAAAAGTTACTTACTCAACGTAGTAAAATTTACTACATTTGTAGAGCAAAATTTTAACAAAATTTTCTTGCTCAATGTAGTAAAATAATTTACTCATTCATAGAGTTTTTTTTTACTCTACAGACGTAGTAAACTTTACTATATTTTTAGAGTAAAATTTTATCAAAATTTACTTACTCAATGTAGTAGAATTTACTACCTCTGTAGAGCAAAAAAAAACTCTATGAATGAGTAAAAATTTGCATTTACTTTTTGGTGTAAGTTTACTACAATAATACGAGGTAACTATTTTCCTATTATTTTATTAGTAAACTTACACTAACATTTTTTTATAATGTAGATACGAACAGTTGCAGGAGACAGAATCATCGAGCGATGAGGAGGATGTAATTGACAGAGCACTTCATGGTATTATCGTGGAAAGAATCGTAACAAGTGAACAAAGATTAGTCCTAGTTGAAGAGTCTGAACATCGAAACAAAACAATATAATTCATTTGCCTAGTCTAGACAAATCAGCGCTTGAATTGGGATATCAAACAGATCCAATACAGATATGAAAGTTTTTGTTTACAGAAGAGATGATTAACGAAATATTATAATGGACAAATAAAAATTTTTAGCTTTACATGAGCGGAATTAAATATGAAAACAGATCGGAACTAAGAGATCTCGATAGAGTTGAGCTTGACGCTTTCCGAGGTCTGCTTTTCACCACATCTATTTTCAAATCTGGAAAGAAAAGGTTGGTATCATTATTTTCTTCAAACGGGTAGGGTCATGATGTTGTTTTTTTTTTTATTGCGCTATGTTACTGTCTCCATTTTGATAACCCTGAAACTAGCTCTGAACGGATAATGACGGAACCTGGTGCGGAAATATCTAATATATTTGAAATGTTCAAAATTAATTCATAATTGTCAAAATCCGTACAGCTTGGGAGACAATGCTTGTGTATATGAGATACTGGTTGGATTCCGGGGAAAATGTCAGTTCACGATTTATTTGCCAAGCAAACGAAATAAATATGGCTTGAAAATACTTAGCCTTACTGACGTCCACAATAATTATTTTTATAATGTATATATTTAAAGATAGTAAAAAGTAAAAACAATGTTCATTTAAGGCACCAAATATGCCATATGTCATATTTCTAGACCCCAGGACAGAAAGTCATACGCTGTCAATGTTGGAACAAAAAAAAAAAACAATCTTAAGAAAAACTCTCAAGTAAATTCTTGAGAATAAATGCTTAATCTCCACTCTTGACGTTTTTTTTTTTTTTATATAAAACACCCCTATAATACAATAAGATTTTGGAAGTCATTATACTTCATAAAATATTGATTCCTTTCTATGGGTCCAATTTCGAACTGCACTGGCCGATTTCTCACTAAAAAGCAATTGGATTACTATACTCAGCGATTATCTATCGGACTCCTTTAAAATTGTACATCTATTCTTAGAATTTATCATATCACGCTTAAAACAGTTGATGATACAAATGAATAAATACAATTAAGCAGTGGCGTAGGTAAATTTCCTCAGGAAAACTCAATATATAAGTAATAAGAATTTTCTTCAGAGAATCGAAGTATGTATACCGTAACCACTTTGAAATTTGAAGCTAAAAATTTTTATCAACTATAGGTTTTAATTTTTACAAAGTTTGCAGATCCCTCCCATATAAAGGGCACTGCACTTAACTAGTGCAGCAACATAGGCGGCCGTCATCCCTTCGAAAGTCAAAGTTAAACAATATTCTCGCAATGTAGAAGGTATAAGCTGACATTACTGCTATATAATTATTTAGTGCAACAAATCACTTCCGTACAACATAAATCTAAATGGAACTCCACCTTCAAGGAAATGTAAGGACACCAAAAAATGTGGCAGACATACTTGCAGAAACTGTCCAAAGTCAATTTTCACTGAAGTCGAACAAAATGTCTTTCGTCTTAACTTTTTACAACAAGGGACTTAAGGTTTCCTGAAAGGGTTTGATATATGGTTTAACAGGAGAAATTTAAAGGTAGGGTACATTTTGGGTTGTAAATTCAACATAGAGAAAGGATATTATTTATATGCATGCATGCATATATATGAGACATCATTGTGGGCACTGAAATCCGGTTTGACAAAGTAAGAATCTCAAACTGAGGTGTTTATATTGTCATTTCTTCATTGATTATATTCTTTTGTTGCGCTTTTGAATAACACTTTTTTTTTGCATATATTTAGTAACAGTAGTTACATCTATTGTGAAAAAAAAACAATGTAAATGAAGTACCTACTAAATAAGTAATATAAACTCCTAATCCTAGCAAAGATGATGCCTATTTAATAAAAGTAAAAAAAAAAACTCAAAGTTTTTAAGACTTCTAGCGAAGAACACCTCTCATAAATTTTCAAAAGGATTTGAACTTTATACCCTCGTAAATTCGCAAGAAAAAAAAAACACCAACATCAAATGGATTCTCGTAAAATGTTTCCCTGGTTGTGAAAGTGAACCTTTTATCAAAACATTTTCAGGCCTCCAGGACTTACACATATAACCTTGACGGGGGTATATTATTTAAATCCTTTAACCTTCAAAAAATAGTTTCTACATGGTAAGGAGGAGATCGAACGGAATGAGAACCATCCTTTCGAGAATCTTTATCAGCGATATCGAAAACAACAAAGGCATCTACGTCATGAACCAACAACGTAGGTACTCTTCCTGGTTTTTTCTCTATCCTGGCTGAGGTTCTGAATTTCCATTTGAAGACATTTCGTGCGTTGAATTGTAAATTGCTCGAAATTGGCTTCCTGAATATAGAAAGGAAAAAAAAAAGAAAAGTCGCGAGAATAGGAAGTGATTGGAAGTGTGGGAGGGTTGTTGTATTTCTTTCATTTTCCTTGACTATGTTCATCCAGATTAGCAAGTGCTTTCAGCTTTAGGCTCCATCGTCTTTCCATTTACAAGGAATTACATTTCAAGAACAAAATTTTTGTTCGATTCTTTTATAGAAATATATACATACACATAATATATGCTTATACTTTTACATATGGATAGATATATACTAATACCTTCAAATAGAAACGAAGAAAATGTCAATCGATTACTTCATTCGTCTATACTGACTAAAGGATAAGAGGATAAATCAGCTGGGGATTTCTCAAGACCAGACTGAAAATATATATATATATGTATATATATATTTTTTTGTCGTTAGAGTCTTGTTCCTCGGAGAGACGCCCAAGGAGGTGTTTATTTGTGCAAATAAGAGATAACGAAAGAAAATGGAAAAAAGGCAAATTGCCTCAGGTTAATATCTGATTATCATTTCCATTGGCCTTTTTTCCATTTTATATATGGAAATTGTAGGTAGGTACATATATTCTAGAGGCAGTTAGTCTAAGCAGAGCTGTGGAGGGTTTTTTTTTTTTCAATTTACAATAATTTTCCTCTTTAAAATACTTTTGCCATCTTGTCGTGGAATTACATAATTGAATTCTAGTTTTTTTTTTTTTTTTAAATTCTATTTCCTTATCTATGTAATATTTGTATCTTTTGGATCGAAATTTTTATATTAAATATCAAACGGAAATCCTCTTTTGGGTAAAGATAGTGTATTCCCCAGAAGTCTATAATTTCTTAAATATGTTTTTACTCAAAATTAAGACAAAATCAGGAGATAGGGTAACCTACGCGATAGCAATAGCCTTTATAAAATTATAAGTGATCTGTACTTGAAATGGGATGCCTAGGATCACCACAGCAAGAGTATTTGTTCTACAGGAAGAGATAGATATGGGCAAACTTATGTAATCCATAAATAATGATATCAATTCAATTATCTTGCCCACAGTATAAATCAAGTTATTGTTGCCCCATTAAAATCTATCTTCATTTCTTAAAGACTGTAAAATCTGTGCTCAAGCGAAAGGTGGGGTGCCGGTTGTAAACGATAACTCAGATTGTATGTTCAAATATAAAATTTTTATTCAATTCATATATTGCTATTGTCACAAATTCAACACTTACAACTAACCTAGCTTACTATTATATTCTAAAGAGTTCAATACTTATACTAAAACAATTCAATGAAAATTCAATAAAAAAAAAAAAATTCTGCCAAAGAGGTCTGTTCCTCTTATTTCTGAAAAAGAAAGAAAATCCACTATTAATAAAACAGAAGTTCTGTGCTACACGTGTAAGCACAGTAGCTGTGCTAAAATAACTATAATTTGGCAGAAGTAAATTTCTGCAGCAAGAATAGCTTCCTGCTTAGATGGAGGATGAAATAAAGCAGAAGTAGATTTCTGCAGTAGGTATAAATTCCTACTCAGGTGGGAGATGAAAAATAAGCAGGAGTAAGTTTCTGCAGTAGGAGTAAATTCCTACTTAGATGGAAGCAAAATTGGATTTTGGATAATTAGGAAAAATCAGATTAAATTCTGATGTGTTCAGATCGAATTCTGAATTGGGAATGGGTGATCTGCTGTGGCTCGTCGCTTTTTATAATCGCTACGTTTCGGCTTCACGATGGGTTGCCTTAGCAATGATCGATCTCAAAGTTGTTAAACTTTGACGGCGGCATCCCGCACTGACGTCATAGTGGGACCATTAAAGTTGCACTGAACTCTGACTGCGGCGAAGGCGAGAACATCTGGTGAGATATGTTGATATTTTGACATGTCAATTTGTAATCATACAGAAGTAGGTAGGAAATGTTGAGTTTTGCGTATTTATGTATTTTTATTGGAAATAATAATGTTACTTTGTATATTTTAGCATGAGTAGACTAGCGGGAGAACTGGCTAGTCTTAGGCGTGAAGGTACAAGTTGTTCGAGCCATTTGTTTGAAGATTGTAGAAATGGAGATGGCACGTAGCCATGCTATGGATATTAATTAGATAAGTATTCCTTTTGTATACTTTCTGACCGCGATACTTTGTGTTCTTTCTTTTGTCACTTTAGGAACATAATCTGGGGAGGAAGCTGCCACGATGGATTATATGTGTGGACTGAACAAAGACTAATGCCCTAGACACTAGACGACTCATTAAACCATAATGATTCATTAAGCAAGTGCAGACACAACGCCATTTCTTTAGTGAAGTTGTCCTGTCAAATGTGATTTTGTTGACGTTTACTATGTTTCCATGAGCCAAAATTGAGTTACGTTTGAGTTAGCGTTAAGTTTTGCTGGCTGAGTTAACTCGATGCTGTTTCCATGAACGGCTTGAATTGAGTTGACATATAATATATTTCATACAAAGTTTCTGGATTTGTATTGAATAAGCCACCCAACCGCACTACTCTAACTAATACTTACACAAAACCCAACTCAACCCGACTGGTTTCGTGGAGTTAATATGGATTGAACTCAACTCAACTCAATTCTCGTTTCCATGAGCGCTAATTCGGATCCAATTCGGATTGAACTATGCATAGAAACATAGTAATTGTTATAATCGCAGCGTACACAGTACAGTATGCTATGGGGTTTTTCTTCAGCTGATTGTACCACTGATATTCGACTGACATCAGTCCTATTGACGCCACATACATAGTGCAGCGTATAACGAAATTTTCACCAGACTATGGCAGAGAGCAATGGACGGTGACGAAAAAGGAGAAGATCGAAGAGACGTCCTATGAGGTAAAGCAGAAGAGAATGTAACTTGCAGATAGAACAGAGGGAGAAGTTTTTTTCAGAATAGAAAATCGAAGTGAATCCGATGATTCAATATCATCTAGTTTTGTTTTTCTTCATAAATTTACTGAGAGGAGTGATCGTGTCCCTCGTAGATAAAATTTCAGAAGAAAGTAATCAATTGGTTAGCGAAAAGCTTTTTTGATACATCATTTAATGAAAACATCAAGTCTCCTGGCCTCAGTAAAAAGTATGTGCGCTGCACATATCTCAGCATTCGGCACAACTAGTTTTCATAATTAGGCTCTGGCAAAACGTTAAATTTCTGGCCTCAAAAATCTCGAATCTGTACGTCAGGGAAATGATCGTGGGCATCTCATCAAATACCTCTTCACGTCCAGATCCTAGATCCAAAAGGATCAAAATCTTCAGGCATGACTTAAAAGGCGTACCGTGCAGACATCATATCGGTCGACATCTCTATCTTACGCTAAGAAAAATTAAATTTCCGGCATCAGACGTCGGAAATCACTACTTCAGAGAAGTGAGCATGTATAACACCTCGGATATCGCCCTCGAGTATAGAGTTTATCAAAAATTGTACAATTTTCGCACAGCACCTCTAGCGTCGGTCATAGGATATTATAAGCCTATAGAGATAGTTTTGTTATACACTTAATGTTTTTTTTTTCAAGTGAACAGTTAATGGCGTGCGGATCTTCCTTGGAGGTGTCTCTACGGAGGAACACCAGCAGACAAATGTAAGTTGTCAAAAGTTTTTCATTTATACTTATTATCTAAATTACATTGCCTTTTTTTATATTTATGATTAAAATTAGAGCATTCATTGCATTTATACTGGGTGGCACAAAAGTAATGATCCTATTTGGTTTAGCTACAAATTGTTTTCTAAATTAGAAAACTAGAATTAGTTTTTTTATATATGTATTTTTGTGCAATAAAGTCTCGTCGCATTAGGATTTGAAGATAATGTCTCTTAAATGGTGACCACCAGAGTTGATGCACATTTCAGCCCTATTTATGACATTTTCCATAACTTGCCGTAACACTTCCTTGCGAGCTGTTCCTTATTTCTTGATGAATGTTTTGTTTTAGGACTGCGAGATTTTGTGGCTTATTCACATACACCAGTGAGAAAGAAGTCTGGACAGGTAAGATCGGGTGATCTTGCAGGCCAAGGCAAATCGCCAAAACGAGAGATAGCACGGCCTGAAAAAGCGTCCCTCACTAAGTCAATAGTGTCGCGTGCTGTGTCTGCCGTGGCGCCGCCTTGTTGGAACTAGATGTGCTCCAGCCACAATTAATCCAAACTCGGTATCAAGAACTCACGTAACATGGTTCTATAGCGCTCGCCAGTCAGCGTTTTTGGAGAAATAGGGTGCGATCACTCTTTTAGCACAGACACCACACCATAAAGTGAGTGTAAAGGTGTTTCTTAAATAATGCGCGGAATTTCAGTGCCCAAGAAGCGAGTATTCTGCTTATTGGCATGCCCCGAGAGATGGAAATGCACTTCGTCACACATAACCAATTTTGAAAAAAACAATCATCCTCTTCAAGGTTTAGGTTTATGACGCGCTGGCTGTAATCTCGACGAGCTCGGTGGTCAGTAGGCAGCAACTGATGAGTCATCTGAGTTTTATACGGAAACCTCTTTAGGTCTTTGTCTAAAGTACGCTGCAGAGTTTGCCTGGAAATGCCCAATTGCGTGCCTCGTCTCCTCGTTGATGTTTCTGGACACTCTTCCACATCTTTGCGCACAGCATCGATATTTTCGGCTAAACGGCCTGTTCTTTATCTTCCAGACTTAGGTCTATCCAATGTTGCGCCAGTTACTTCGAGGCGTGTGGCAAAGCATCGCATTGTGCGACCAACCGGTGCCGGACGGCGGGGAAAACGTCGACGAAATTCACGTTGTGTTTTTATCACTGATGAATTATTCCGTAAAAACATTGATATGATTTTTCCACGTTCTTTGGGAGTATAACGGTCCATGTTTATTTTTAATAATTTTACATTTGTTTACTACACAATTTTCAATATCAGAATGACAGGAGATGTCATATAAAAAAAAAATATAAGTAATTTCTAAAGTGCCAGTACTTTTGCACCACCTAGTACTTTTGTATGTGACGGTATAAAATCACCAATGTGATGAATTCTAAAAATCTGTCTTCAGGTAGGTGTATCAGGCGCCTGCTTACCTAGATACGTGTCCACATATTGCCCTATATGATTATTGATGTGAGTTCCTCACCAAAAACTCTGAACTTACCTTAAAATTAGTTTTTGCAATGCACTATGAGTGTTTATATGGAATTTCATTAAACTTTGTGTCCAGCTGGACTTATAAGAAGAGATCAGTTCTCGTAGATTGGTTTTGTTTTTGTTTTTTTTTAGCTGCCAAATTAATAGCTAGTACTTAAGACAGCTTGTCTATAACAGATGTTGTGTACACCCTAATAAATTACTACTGATGAAATGAAAGGTTTTCTGGTGCAAATGAAGGTATAAGATAGTTTTTCTTTCTCCTTCACTCTCACGGAGCTCTGTCTCAATGGTGGAGATCGTATGGATCCGCTCCTCCGCTATGATTTCAAGTTCGTTTTAAATGGGCATTGCATACAGATACATGTACCGGCAATGTCGTAGGGAGGTCGAGTAATGGCAGATGAGTACATTCTATCAATTTTTCACTATTATTACAGGTAAGTGGTGTAAAGAGTCCCTTCAGGATTGGATGTGTGGTCGTTTTTCTTGCCAAGGAACAAATTTTTCTGTGTAAGTGGTGTGTGACAGCGGCAGGTTCTCCGCCAATAGCCGATATTTGCTAGCGTGCCGCCCTGTATCCAACGCTGTTCACAGATTGAGCTATCAGCTTCGGTTGATAGTCTGGAATTCACTCCCAAGCCACTAACTCACTGGCTATTATAACAACATACTTATGACAGTGAAGAAGCGAAATGGATCGAATCAACGCGATAAACTTAGTTCTTTATTTTTCAATTTAACGAGAAATGAGAAGACCTACTAAGAGCAATTTGATTTAAAAAACTTCAACTTTTACCATTTACTACAAGTTTCAGAGCTAATATCTCCATTCCAAAACACTTTTTTTAATTTTTGCCGACGTTATTTACTAGACTTTTTCGTTACCTTTAATTTAAGATATAAATCATTATTCTGGTCCAAATAGTTTGCCCGAAACTAGCATTGAAAAATGTATGAAACTTGCAAATCTTGGTACTGACTCCTCTTAATAAGTATTTTGATAATACAGCTTTTTTGCTTTGTATTTCTTCTTGTTATTTTTCAAATGGGAAAATGCACAACGGAGCTTCAGATTTATGTTCCAAAACACATACAGTTCAGCTCATTTCTCCTCATTAGAGCTCTAATGAACATTTCATTAGTGTACTTCATTATGATTTGATTTTCGATCAATAATTATGAATACTATGTGACACATGACATTTTACTGAATAATTAGTACTAATGGTTCATTATATCGTACTGTGTGTCTAGGGCAGGGGTCGGCAACCTGCGGCTCAGTAGAATCATACTTGTGACTCTTGAGTATTTTAATAGTTAATATTGAAAAATGAACTGTAATATTGCAATTGCCAAACAAATATAATAATGCTGCTCACACATATCAAAATGCGCGGCAGATCGCATGCAGTTTAGCTAGCTTTACTCTCCACACTCAAAACCAAGTGAATAGAAACAGAAGCGCTACCAGGACACTGGAAGAACATTCGTGAGCTTTGAAAATCAGCGCCTTTTAGTAGTGAGCCTTATAAATTTTCTGAAAAAACCCATCATGCAATGCGGGGAATTTCAGCGAAATATTTGTTTACTACCAGTTCCAATTAGTACGAATCTAAAAGACCTTAAAAAAGCGCCTTTTAAGTTAAAATTTCTTAATTTGAAACAAATTAATTTCAGTTACCTTCAACTTATATTAATTTTCTCGTTCAAACTGATTCAAATGATCCGATAAAAGAATCCAATCGAATTATTTTAACATTTTGTGCGAAAAAATTAACTGAAATCAAAGAGGCCTAAAACGAATTCGCGATAATCTTAAGTAAATTCTAAAAAAAATTTTATTCAAGGGTCATTTTTTGAGCTCTTTTTGCTTCAACTCGAACGGATTCAATAATAGAGCCCAGTTCCATCTTCTTAATCGTATCGTCGTATTCAGGTTGTAATATTAACAGTGAATTTTTTGTCACCACCATTGTAAAAATGCAAGAACCCCAACTCTAAGCCACTAGTTGTGAAGGTAATGAGTTGAATTTTACACCATTCCCAACTATTGATACAGCTCAATTTGAGTTACAGTTGTTAGATTTGAAAAACAAAGATATATGGACAGACAAGTTCACAAATTTGTAGTCAGAACTAGAAAATTTAACTAGAGAGAAACGAAAATTGGCTGTAAGACACCAGTGGACGGATCTTTCAAAATGTAAGAGGGAGGAAGACATTATATTTGAACATGGATCTGTCTTTCCTCATTTTTATGATCAAGTGAAAACATACATTTGGCTCTTGACAATTTTTGGATCTACTTACTACTGTGAACAATTATTTTCAAATATGACGATTATTAAAAATAAATTAAGAACTTTGCTTAATGACGACAGCCTCGAAAGTTGCATGAAATTATAAACTTTTCAATATTCATCAAATTTGGAAAAACTTTGTGTCTGTACACAAAATCCCAAATATCTCACTAATATTAAATATTTGCGTTTATATTATTTTTTACATTTAATTTGTATTTTAAGCAAAGCTATAGGTATAACCTACTGAAATTAAAATATAAAAAAAGTTTTTCAATTTTCTTAAATACGTTGACTTATAGGTTCTGTTAGTATGCAAAATAGAATGTTTTTATTTCACAATAAATACATGTTTCACAGCAGATAACGGTTATATTAATTTTTGTAATACATCTTACAGATGTATATTCTTATATTTGGCTCTTTAAAAAAATTATTTATCACATCGGGAAAAATATGGCTCCTAACTCCAGAAAGATTGCCGACCCCTGGTCTAGGGTATAAGCTAACACATGGAAAAATTAAAATTGCATCTTCATTTGTATATACAGAGTGTCCCGTATGTGGTGTTATACCCAAAACATTGTATAAGGGGGGGGGGGGGGTAAATCCTAACGGTGTCCCATATCACGGAACTTAAAGATATTTGGGTAGGTATATGTTTTTACAGATTACCCTGTTACTTCTAAAAATAACAAACACCCTTTTATGATGACTTAATCGTTGGACACTTCTAATTTTCTGTAGATTTTTGCCCTCCTCTTCACCGTTTTGAAATTATACAGCTCAACAAATGTAAAATTTTAGAATCTTAAGTTATTTTTTTATTTAACTATTATTTTAAACAGGTCATAAATACCAATTTTTTTATATTTGATTTAAGAAGCCAAAAAGCTTCACTTTACATGACCTATGACACTCTATACAAAATATTTAACGCTTTTCACGTTTTTTCCACTTTTTCTTAAGCATATCCAGCGAAAAAGTTCAACAATTAATGTCAGAAAATAGGCAATTACCTTTTGGGAATAAGATCTGTAAGCCATTTTCGTTGGATATGTTCAGAAAAATTATAAAAACAGCAGAAAGGGTTACATTTTGGGTACAGAGTGTAATCGTTCATTTTAAAGCAAAGCTTTTGGACTTCTTAAATCCAATATGAATAATTCGTCTTGATGACGTGTGCTTTAATGAAAATTGTTGTTAAATAACAAGAGTTACAAAATTTTTTGAGCCATAACTTCAAAACAGAAAAAAGCAAGGGAAAAATTTATAGACCAACGATTATTTATCTAATAAATTTTAAATCATCATCATCATAGGATGTAATTTGCAGAAATTATATGGTGATCTATAAAAACATACCCAAACATCTTGAAATTCCGTTATAACGGAAACCATTAGGATATCCCTCCCTGGAATCATGCAATTTCTTGCTTATCTAAGAATAACCTACACATAGCCTTCAGGTATAACATCATATGCGGGACACCCTGTAGATACTTTAACATCCTCGACTATTTGAACAAAAATAATTATGGTTAGCATAAAAATCAGAGGTCCTAAAATTTAACCTTGAGGTACACCATAAATGGTATACGAATAGTCAACTTAAAATCATCAATTTTCAACCAGCCGCAGTTCGATGAGGAAGTTTGACCCAAGGTAGAGAACATATTATTTTATTTTATGTAGAGTACTCGACATTGATAGATCAACTGCATCCCAATATCAGTTTCCTCCTCATATGCCCGACATTCAGTATTCTCAATCAATCATATCTTGAATAGAAGACCCCTGAATGGAGACTAATCTGTGATGATTGTTGTAACACAGATGTATATATATAAAGGGTTTTCCAATAAGAGGTGTTATTTTAATTAACCCGCTATTTCGGTAGATGTCACTATTGGAGCTGTCATTTTTTGACATTTGACAAGTAGAAACTACGCCATTAATAAAAATGGAACGATACATGATTCAACAACCCATTGAAATTATTAAAATTCACTATAAAAATGGTGAAAATGTGGCGGAGACGGTTCGTAAAATTCGAACATTTTTGGGTCGTCGTGAAGCACCTTGTCGGACCGCAATACAGAAATTGGTAGAAAAATTCGAGCTGTCGGGACAAGTTAGTGATCTGAAGAATAAAACCCGTGCACGTCGCTCAAGAACAGCCGAGAATATTGCTGCTGTAGCCGAAAGTGTTGAAGAAAGCCCAGGTTTGTCCATTCCTCGTCGTTCTTTGGAATTAGGCATTCCACAAACGTCATTACACCGTATTTTGCATAAAGATTTGGGTCTTAAGGCTTATAAAGTTCAGTTAACACAAGAACTCAAGCCGGCCGATCATCAACAACGTCGAGTCTTTGCTGATTGGGTCCTTGAAATGCATGAAAATGATCCGGAATTCCATCGAAAACTCATCTTGTGTGATGAGGCTCATTACCACCCCGATGGCTTCGTCAACAAGGAAAATTGTCGCATCTGGTGCTCGGAAAACCCAAGAGTTATTGTTGAGAAGCCTGTCTATCCTCAACGTGTGACTGTTTGGTGCGGTTTATGGTCCCGCGGGGTCATTGGACCTTACTTTTTCGAAAATGAGGCTGGAGCAACAGTTACGGTGAATGGATTGCGCTATCGACAGATGATTAATGATTTTTTATGGCCGGAATTGGATGGCATTGATCTGGACAACGTTTACTTTCAACAAGACGGCGCTACGTGCCATACAAGCAACGAAACCATTGATCTTTTACGGGAAAAGTTTCCCGACCGTGTTATCTCTCGAAGAGATGATCACAATTGGCCACCGAGATCTTGTGACTTAACACCTTCCGACTTCTTCCTTTGGGACCACGTTAAAGAGAAGGTCTACGGCAATAGCCCAGCGTCGATTCAAGACCTCAAAGATGGAATTCGTGAGGCTATCGAGGACATAGGGCAGCCCCTTTGCGATTTGGTTATGGAAAATTTCATGAACAGGATATGGTCCTGTAGGCGTGGTCGTGGTGATCATTTGGCTGATGTTATTTTCCATTATTAACGGCATACCTTCCTCTTTGTAATGAAATAAAGATCATTTATCTCGAAAAATGGCATTTTTCTTTGAATATCAAAATAACACCTCTTCATATCTTTCAAATTATGTTTGAATTTTCCCAACAGACTTTTCATCATTCTATACTTATCATATCACAGTTGACTATACTGTGAGCAGCGGAAACCTGCCCAAGCTGGAAATCTATCAATATCTATAGATGACACCTTTCGTAAATATAGTTGACACTTAAGTTGCAAAAATCAGTTACTTGCTGAAATTTGAAGCTAAATAAAAATTACAGAGCATAAATATCACCCGTAAAATCACAAATAAAAATTCCACCTCTGTCTGTTTAATAAGATAACGAATGTCGCGATTTTCCATGAAATTCCCGAGTCGTATTACCTATAAAACATAAAATACCACAAATTGATAACCTTTTTGGGGGGTTCCATTCCAATCCAATATCTCCTGGATTACGTTAATTCCTCAATGAATACAAGTGACAACATCATAATTCAGCTATAACACGATAACGACAGATTTATAAATTCTCCACAATCTTCTTAATATAAAGCTCAAGATAAGCTGAATTACAAATTGTGAGCTAAATGCTTTGATTCTCCTCAAAGACCATAAGCATCAGAAAATATTCAAAACTCTACGTAGAATTCCCCTTCGTTTGGGGTAAGAAATTGTTGTTATTGCGCGCATTCTGGCACACTGAATTAATCCAGCATATGTTTTAGACTTCTAGAGCTTTTCATCTATGTATAAATTCAGTCTTAAGCAAACTCGCTTCATGGGAAGTCAGTTTTCTCTGGAATCTGGAGGTACACTGTCTTCACTATTTCTTGAGATACTAACGAAGTTGATGTTGCACTTGTGCACATTGTAGCTAGGCTAGGGTTTTTCATAGTTTAGAGAACCTAACAAGGAAATACCAAGCCGTATAAGATGTATAAGATGTAGAGATGTAGAAAGCAATCTTAACTAATTATGTTAACTCCCCATTTTGCTTGTTTATCCTGTGTGCTTACTTTAACATGGATTACCAGTGAATAGAAAAAGATTTCTTACGCTGTTGTTAAGTCGCAAAAAAAAAATGTGCAATAATTGACTCGAGAGTGCTATTGTGGGTGGCGAAAAAAGGAAGATATGTGTTTTAGTAGAAGCCGCTAGACTTTGGATGTAGTTAATTAAACAGCGTCAAGACAGGAATGAAATTACTATTCGCAAAATAATCTCTGCCTGGGCGGATATTTATTTGCAAAATTCCAAAGGAAGATTAGTATAGCTGCCATCGTTATAGACTTTAATAATATCAAGAGAACAAGAAATAGCGACGCAATTAATTTTGTTTGTTTGTATTGTTGAAGAACATTTTGGAATGCTCTCTTTAACGTTGTAAGAAGTAGCTATCTGGAATAAGAACTCATAGAAATAATACCCGATATGGACATATTCTTTCGGATATATTTTCGCCGAGAAAAAACAAACTCTCTCATTACTTGCGGTGAACATACTTGTGGGCACTTGCATACTAGCTTTATCTTGTTAATAGCACACAATGAGTTATCAGTAGTATTTTTAGCTAAGTGGTTGCCTTTCTCACTGAGCACTTATTTTGTCAATACATCAAATAGCTAAGCTAACTCAGGACCTGAAAGAAGCCTATCAAGTCATTCCACAAAAAGTTTGAGCCTATATCTTGTTTCATATACAATTAATCTGCTGATCAGCTTGAAATACGTCTTTTTATGCAATATTCAGCGGTTGATGACTATATATGGTGTGGAGTTAGATAATTAAAAAAAACGAGATTGATATCTCGTTGGTGACAGTTAGGATGATACAACAAAATTTTAAAATGTAAAGCAATAGATATAGGACAAAAATATCAATCAATCAAATCAAAACCAGACAGATCGATGATCAAGATGTTGATACCTTGTAGATCTTTTTTATCACATATACCTATGCAACACAGATTTATTACAGACTGAACATGTATGATCACACCGATCCCTAAAACTTCCGGTTTGAACCAGAAGAGCTCTCTTCTTATAAAAGATTTTGTTCGAGAACAAATTTAGCTGCATTAGAACAGAGTGAGAGCAACAAGACAAGCGTGTGAGTATTGGTGGCCGTCATTCAAGTGTCTGGCCGCTTGAACTAAAGTAGTACTAACAAATTTTTATAAGCGGAAATAAGTAGGTATTACAAGTATTACGTGTAAGGAAAAGTTTTCTTTTATTCCTCTTGTTTATTTAAAAAATTAAAACTGTTTCCCAAGTTTCTGGCAGGTTATCCAACATCTTCGAAAAGAAGACCTTGCACTAGTTTATTTCTGTTTTTAACACCCTCAAAATTTTATGTATTCATTTCCATCAAGAAAGTTATTTGAAAGCGATCTGAGCAGGGTGGTAGTTTAGTGATATGATCAGAATAATATACTCCGCGACACATGATTGTATCCTTGGAACGAGTTACTCTTGTAAAATTTTATTGCACTTGTTTAGAAGCACTGGAAATTCCTAATTCGCTGTGCTATTACTGGCTGCATAGAAAAGATGGACGGTCAGGATTGAATATTTCAACACGATCATGCAGCAATCCAGACAGCCAGGGTGGTTTATCAATGGTTGACGGAAGAAAACAGAAGGATCCTGGAATGGCCATCAATATATCCCGATATCAATATTATAGAGAATTTATGGAGATGGCTTACTAGGATAGTCTATGGGTCTGGCCGTCAATTTGATAGCGTATCAACCTTAAAAACATCTATAATTTCAGCATGGAATGAAATACCGATCGATATCATACACGATTTGTATAGCTCCTTACCAAAAAGAATATTTGACACTCATTATTAAATAAATCTTTAAAAACTTGAATTCAGTTGTTCTTTACAATGAGGATAATTTCTCTACAAAACTCCTGAAACCTTTGTATTAAAAACAATCTTTTTTTCTCTGAGGTCAATCAAGTGTCGTACCGTTTGATACCAACTTTTCAAATAAAAGGCCGTTAATAATGTACTCCGTACCAAATACAACCAATAATAGCACAGCGAAATTAGGATTTTCCAGTGCTTCTAAACAAGTGCAATCAAATTTTACAAGAGTAATTTGTTCCAAGGATAAATGAGAAAATGAGATTGTGGTCAATCATGTGTCGCGGAGTGTGTGTGGTCTGAGGTAAAATTTCCGAAACCAATTCAACAAATTTTCGTGATGAAAAACTACAACCTTTCTATTGCCCAAAAATCGACGCAATTAGGATGAATTTATATATTCAAAAAAATAAGTTGCATAATAATAACGCACATTATTAACAATTTCATTTTGTTTTAGAAACTCACAACACAATCAGGCTTGTGGGATCCCACTAACATAACATATCTCTTTTTTTTAAATTAACAGCAGAGTTTCACCACGGTAAGCATAGGCTCATTTTCTTATATTTTTACATTTTTGTACAATTTCCACTTTTCATCTCCAATAATCAAGTGGTCAAAAAATTGGCTTCCTATTCTGGCTTGCAAGATTTTAGACACATTTAAATCCAATTTCTTTAGCTTAGTTCTTGTAATTTCATACCCAATATAGAAAATGTTAACACAAAACGGAGCCTTTAATGTGATAACGTACTTATTTTCCAAAATCGCACACTTCTCAACTAATTAAAACGCTACAGGAAAAAAGAGAAGTTTAGACGCTTATCTAATCCACATCTTGAACTGAATTTTACAAAACTGTTTCCTACTTTAGAAGAGTATATCTACGTCTCTCACATGGGAATGGTACTGAGTGTTCACTCAATGAAAATCTTACAACTTTCTAGTCTTTCATTTGAAAAGATCAAATATATACCCTAAAGAATTAATGTTCAATGATGAAACTTCGTTATCTCCTCGACGTATATGTGTGATATATTTTCCAATTATTTCACTTCCGTTTTTTCTGCCACAAAACTCGATACTTCAATTCTTCGTCGGAATTCTAGCTATTCTAATATTAGATTAACAGCAGCTCTATCTTATTTAAATCTGTCTTAAATATCCTAAATTCACTCGACCGTAATAAAAATTCTGGACCCAATGGTATTCCTATAATATTGTGTACACGAAATCTGCATTCAGCCTTGCCGAACTTTTAGCAAATTGTTTAACATTTCTATTAATCGGAATACTTATCTTGAAATTTGGAAAAAGTGCATGTTTTGCCTACGTTTAAATATGATGCCCTTAAACTAATTCTTAACTACCGTCCTCTAAATTTCCAATGCGCTTAATTTAAAAAAAGTGCGATATAATCAAATGCTACCACAAATTAGATCTTTCATAACAGAACAGCAACATGACTTCTTACTTGGACGCTCAACAATGACAAACCTGACACTCTATTTACTGACTTTGTTGTTTCTGCCCTTAATGAAAACAAACAAATTGATCCTATTCACACCGATTTTAGTAAGACCAACAGGAACGAAGATATTTCGCAAAACATCGAAAAAAAGTAATATTTTTCCCACGTGTTTGGTCTATCACAATTTATACGGACAACCGAATTCCGGGGACCTTTAACACCTTATTTGGAGAGCTGAAAGGAAAGTGTATACCAATTTTTAGCTTGGTTGGACTTTTTCCGAAGTAAAATCCTAAAGTTCCTGGACTAATAATGAAGTTTTCGATTCGAAATAAGCTCTTTTTTCATCTGTTTTCATTTAGCCCATAGCTACCGCAACACCTTAATAAAGTTATGCGTGTACATATGCCGATCATGTTCATTCTGTGCTAACTAATAAATCCAGCAGGAAAATAGACAATGCGTTACCAAAATAACAACTTATGTCACTAGCTACCAAATATCATATTTAGTCGAAACTCGTTACTTAAGTAGTTACCAGTAACTACTTTCTGAATTGAATAAAATATATTAAAAAAAAAACTTGTTAAATAAATAACTGTTGTAAATAAACTGCACTAAAAAGTAAAAAAAAAAATATTTTTCTTTCTCAGTGATATAAACAAGAAAAGTTTAATGCAAAATAAGAAATACTACAACTCAGGTTAACTCATAAAAGTTTGGGCATCCATAACTATAATCACTATTGTTATTGTATTATTTTTACTTTTTAATGCATTTTATTTACAACAGTTATTTATTTTAAAAGTTTTTTTAATATATTTTATTTTCTACTTTTTATTCATACTCTCGAAACTCGATTCTTGAAAGTCGATTCTCGAAAATCGACTCTCGAAAATCAACTCTCGAAAATCAACTCTCGAAACTCGACTCTCGAAAATCGACAATCGAAACTCGACTTTCGAAACTCGGCTTTCGAAAATCGACTCTATTCATTCATATTTGTCAAGAAAGAATTTTTTTGGATATCTCCGGTATATAGCAAAAGCTAAAAAATGTTCTAATTTGTTATTTCATCACACAACCCATTAATTTTTGGTGACAAGTTTCATGTCTTGGTTTTGACTCATCAACATGTCCCAAACAGCGAAATTGAGTGACTTGAAAAACAAATAAAAAAATAGAATAAAGAAAAGAAATGAAAAAATGAAAAAGATTGAGAAAAAATAGAAAAAAGAATTTAAATTTTTTTTAAAAAACCAGATTCATTCGAAGCGAATCAAACCAGTGTACGCCTGCAGTGGGCTGAAAAAAAGAAAAAGGAAGAAGAAGAAGCGTTTCGCCTTAGCAGAAAACCTTACACTGATCGGTACAGCTTAGTTTTCTGCCTGATGTAGACGCTTTAAAACGTTTTTAATAAAGTTTTTAATTTTTTTTCTATATTTCTCAATTTTTTTCATTTTTTCATTTCTATTCTTTATCCTATTTTTTCATTTGTTTTTCAAGTCACTCAATTTCTCTATTTGGGACCTGTTGATGAGTCAAACCAAGACTTGAAACTTGCCACCAACCACATAATGGGTTGTGTGATAGAATAACAAATTAAAAATATTTTTTAGCTTTTGCTATATACCGGAGAGTCCAAATAAATTCCTTCTTGAACTAATATAAGTTTACCCCTGTAAAAATCCTACTTTTATATCTATTCACTCAAAATAAATTAAAAACAACCCAGGTAAATCCATCCACGTTTACTACCCTAAAACTCTTTCGTCATGAACGGCACTCTTAGGCAGTCAGGCGTTCAGCCGCAAACTTTCTGAGCCAGGATTCTGTAAGTTAATAGAAAGTTATTAAAAAAGAAATCAATAGCGTTATACGTTACTCTCCATATATTACGTCACTCTACTCTACATGCTCCGTTTGACTCCAGGAATTTTGTTATGACTCATGTTCTTGTTGCCGATTTCGAATCGGGCAGAAGTAATGAAAGTTTAGTTCAGTGATCAGACGCGTGTTCTGTAACTTTTTTTTACAATGGTGATATTCGATCGTGAACAAAATTGCATATAAAAGTGAGTAAAAATTGCTTTCTTAAATTTAAAGGTGCTAATAATAGTGAGCGAAATTCATTTATACGCATTTAAAATTTCTCTTCAAACGTGTGTTTGCAGTTTTATTGTTCTGTGGCAGTTACAAAAGTATTAAAACAGACTTCTTTCTGGCTTGGTCATTATTTTGTCCATATCTAACGCGAAATTCATTTATATGGATAGGAGTTTTTATTGATTTTCCGGCTATATTGAAGGTGAAGTTGAATAAATTTTTGATTATTTAAATTAAAGTGAAGGTGAATCAATACTTTTAGGTTTGTAGTTTTCGTAATTTTATTGAAATTAGTGATAAATAAACATTTTACCACAGAATGGGTAAGGGAAATCTTTAAAGGTTGAAGAAAGGGCGAAAATAATGGCTTTTAAGGAAGTAGAGATGTCAAATCTGGAGATAGCTAAGAAAATTAGTCGTTCAAATTAAAGGAAAATTATAACAGAAACTACTGCTGTACTTGGAACATGAAGTTGACTGTAAGACAAAAGGTGCAAGTTAAGTTAAACGCAACAAAAGAAAAACAAAGTGGCGCCAAAATTGTTGACAGTTTGAACTTACCGGTCACTAAACGGCGTGCTCAGAAAATTTTGAAGGAAATGCCCAATGTGGTGTTCAAGAAACCACAAAAACATCCATTGCTGAAGCAGCCTCACAAAGAGGTCCGCCTGCAATTTGCCCGTAAGCACATGCAATGGTTGAAGAGTGGCGGAAGGTTATTTTTTCGAATGAGAAAAAATTTAACATTGATGGTCCTGACGGTTTCAGTTACTACTGCCACGACCTCACGAAAAATAACCCTCCCCAAATGAGCAGACAATCTCAAGGTGGAAGTGTTATGGTATGGGGAGCCTTCTCTTCTTATGGAAAACTCCGTCCCATAATGCTACCTCACCACTAGAGTAAACTCAGAAAAATACACAGAGATGTTGGAGGATGTTTTAATTTCTTACTTGGAGGAATTCGTCGGTGACCGAGAGTTCACTTTCTAACAATATAACGCGCCAATCTGCATGTCTCCTCTACTGCCCGGCAGTGGTTTAGGAATAAATGCATCCCTACATTGAGGTGGCCAACTATAAGCCCCGATCTCGACCCCATTGAAAACTTGTTGAACAATATGGCAAGGCTGGTTTATGAAGTTGGACCACAATACCGCGACATTTTGGCTTTGAAAACAACAATTTTAAGTGCTTGGAATAGAGTTACATCAACTAATATCAAAAATTTAATAAACTCAGTGCCTAATTGAATTTTCGACACAATTAGAAATGGAGGAGGCCACACCAAGTATTAAAATAAATTTTTATTATCACTACTTTTCTTGTTTTCATTGTCTTTACAAAAAGGGAAATGTGCGTATAATTGAATTTCGCACCTATTTTTATACCCTAGATGAAATCTATAGGGTATACTAAGTTTGTCATTCCGTTTGTAACACCTCGAAATAAAGATGGTAGAGCAAAACGGATTGGACACCAATTCATAATATTAAAATTTATTTTTATTTTTGCATGTCCGTCCGTCGGTCCGTCTGTGCGAACGGTAACTCGAGAACGCGTATACTTAGAGTGCTGAAATTTTCTACACGGACTTTAAAAAAAAAAGTAAAATTAAATTCGAAAATGAGACTAACCGGGCAACTCCTTCGTGGAGTTGCCATACAAAAATTTTGTTTTTCACTATATATTTGGACACTGCCTGAGAATACGTCGACGTAGAGAGCTGAAATTTGGTACATGGTGTTTTTATTGCACTACCAAATAAAATTTCAAAAATAGACTAAATCGGGCAACTCCTTTTTGGTATTTCCGTATAAAAATTTAGGTATTTTACGTATACTGTTCAAACGATCAGTCCAAGACATTTTTATTGTACTAAAAACTACTTCAGAATACGAAATTCTATAAAATTGGTTATAATAGTTGTTTTCTGACCGACCAAACCGATCTAGAAATATATGCGAAAAACCACTTCAAAAATCAAACTTGCACAGAAGGGTGACAATACGAAATTTCATAAGGGCATTCATCTAGGGTATCATAAGAATTGGTCTTAGACCAATTCTAGCTTTTTTACTTGTTTATTAAAGTTTGCCAATTGATTGTTTGTAATTATGCGAAGAATGGAATATTTTACGGCTTAAATATACATCCCTGAAAACTCACCGATTTTCTTTAAACTTTGCACACTAGTTCCTTTTCACTCACAAATCACAAATATGAAAACGAAATTTGTCGGAAAGTTATAGTTTCCGAGATATTCGACTTTAAAATTCCCGATATTTGTACTACACTTCACAACACAATTTGACATTCTCACAATTATTAACTCTTCTTCTTCTTTTTAGTAACAAGTATACAAGTAGTGTAAACATTCCTTCCGAACATTCGGGTTACCAGCAATGCTTTTTGTTTATTCATTACAAATATTTAGTTAGAATGGAATAGAAAAAATTTATTAAAGAAACACACACACACACGCGCACAGGCAGGCTGGCAGGGGCACACACAAACACACGCGCGCGGAGCGAAGCGGGAATTTTAAAGTCGAATATCTCGGAAACTATAACCTTCCGACAAATTTCGTTTTCATATTTGTGATTTGTGAGTGAAAAGGAACTAGTGTGCAAAGTTTAAAGAAAATCGGTGAGTTTTCAGGGATGTATATTTGTTCCGCCTATTCTCCCAATACCCCCCCCCCCCTTTGGAGTTCAAATTCTGAAATATATTTTTTTAGAAGCCTATTCTCCCAATACCCCCTCCCCCGTGGGAGTTCAAAATCTAAAACTAATTTTTTTAGAAGCCTATTCTCCCAATACCCCCCCCCCCTTGGGAGTTCAAAATCTAAAACTAATTTGTTTAGAACCCTATTCGCCCAATACCCCCCCCTTGGGAGTTCAAAATCTAAAACTCATTTTTTTAGAAGCCTATTCTCCCACCCTTGGGAGTTCAAAATCTAAAACTAATTTTTTTAGAAGCCTATTCTCCCAATACCCCCCCCCCCCTTGGGAGTTCAAAATCTAAAACTAATTTTTTTAGAAGCCTATTCTCCCAATACCCCCTCCTTGGGAGTTCAAAATCTAAAACTAATTTTTTTAGAAGCCTATTCGCCCAATACCCCCCCCCCCTTGGGAGTTCAAAATCTAAAACTAATTTTTTTAGAAGTCTATTCTCCCAATACCCCCCCCCCCCTTGGGAGTTCAAAATCTAAAACTAATTTGTTTAGAAGCCTATTCTCCCAATACCCCACCTTGGGAGTTCAAAATCTAAAACTCATTTTTTTAGAAGCCTATTCTCCCACCCTTGGGAGTTCAAAATCTAAAACTAATTTTTTTAGAAGCCTATTCTCCCAACACCCCCCCCCCTTGGGAGTTCAAAATCTAAAACTCATTTTTTTAGAAGCCTATTCTCCCAATACCCCCTCCTTGGGTGTTCAAAATCTAAAACTAATTTTTTTAGAAGCCTATTCTCCCAATACCCCCCCCCCTTGGGAGTTCAAAATCTAAAACTAATTTTTTTAGAAGCCTAGGCTTAAATATACATCCCTGAAAACTCACCGATTTTCTTTAAACTTTGCACACTAGTTCCTTTTCACTCACAAATCACAAATATGAAAACGAAATTTGTCGGAAAGTTATAGTTTCCGAGATATTCGACTTTAAAATTGCCGATATTTGTACTACACTTCACAACACAATTTGACATTCTCACAATTATTAACTCTTCTTCTTCTTTTTAGTAACAAGTATACAAGTAGTGTAAATATTCCTTCCGAACATTCGGGTTACCAGCAATGCTTTTTGTTTATTCATTACAAATATTTAGTTAGAATGGAATAGAAAAAATTTATTAAAGAAACACACACACACACGCGCACAGGCAGGCTGGCAGGAGCACACAAACACACGCGCGCGGAGCGAAGCGGGAATTTTAAAGTCGAATATCTCGGAAACTATAACTTTCCGACAAATTTCGTTTTCATATTTGTGATTTGTGAGTGAAACGGAACTAGTGTGCAAAGTTTAAAGAAAATCGGTGAGTTTTCAGGGATGTATATTTGTTCCGCCTATTCTCCCAATACCCCCCCCTTTGGAGTTCAAATTCTGAAATATATTTTTTTAGAAGCCTATCCTCCCAATACCCCCCCCCTCCTTGGGAGTTCAAAATCTAAAACTAATTTTTTTAGAAGCCTATTCTCCCAATACCCCCCCTTGGGAGTTCAAAATCTAAAACTCATTTTTTTAGAAGCCTATTCTCCCAATACCCCCCCCTTGCGAGTTCAAAATCTAAAACTAATTTTTTAGAAGCCTATTCTCCCAATACCCCCCCTTGGGAGTTCAAAATCTAAAACTAATTTTTTTAGAAGCCTATTCTCCCAATACCCCCCCCCCCTTGGGAGTTCAAAATCTAAAACTAATTTTTTTAGAAGCCTATTCTCCCAATACCCCCCCCTTGGGAGTTCAAAATCTAAAACTCATTTTTTAGAAGCCTATTCTCCCAATACCCCCCCCCCCTTGGGAGTTCAAAATCTAAAACTAATTTTTTTAGAAGCCTATTCACCCAATACCCCCCCCCCTTGGGAGTTCAAAATCTAAAACTAATTTTTTTAGAAGCCTATTCTCCCAATACCCCCCCCTTGGGAGTTCAAAATCTAAAACTAATTTTTTTAGAAGCCTATTCTCCCAATACCCCCCCCTTGGGAGTTCAAAATCTAAAACTAATTTTTTTAGAAGCCTATTCTCCCAATACCCCCCCCTTGGGAGTTCAAAATCTAAAACTAATTTTTTTAGAAGCCTAGGCTTAAATATACATCCCTGAAAACTCACCGATTTTCTTTAAACTTTGCACACTAGTTCCTTTTCACTCACAAATCACAAATATGAAAACGAAATTTGTCGGAAAGTTATAGTTTCCGAGATATTCGACTTTAAAATTGCCGATATTTGTACTACACTTCACAACACAATTTGACATTCTCACAATTATTAACTCTTCTTCTTCTTTTTAGTAACAAGTATACAAGTAGTGTAAATATTCCTTCCGAACATTCGGGTTACCAGCAATGCTTTTTGTTTATTCATTACAAATATTTAGTTAGAATGGAATAGAAAAAATTTATTAAAGAAACACACACACACACGCGCACAGGCAGGCTGGCAGGAGCACACAAACACACGCGCGCGGAGCGAAGCGGGAATTTTAAAGTCGAATATCTCGGAAACTATAACTTTCCGACAAATTTCGTTTTCATATTTGTGATTTGTGAGTGAAACGGAACTAGTGTGCAAAGTTTAAAGAAAATCGGTGAGTTTTCAGGGATGTATATTTGTTCCGCCTATTCTCCCAATACCCCCCCCTTTGGAGTTCAAATTCTGAAATATATTTTTTTAGAAGCCTATCCTCCCAATACCCCCCCCTCCTTGGGAGTTCAAAATCTAAAACTAATTTTTTTAGAAGCCTATTCTCCCAATACCCCCCCTTGGGAGTTCAAAATCTAAAACTCATTTTTTTAGAAGCCTATTGTCCCAATACCCCCCCCCTTGCGAGTTCAAAATCTAAAACTAATTTTTTTAGAAGCCTATTCTCCCAATACCCCCCCCTTGGGAGTTCAAAATCTAAAACTAATTTTTTTAGAAGCCTATTCTCCCAATGCCCCCCCCCCCCTTGGGAGTTCAAAATCTAAAACTAATTTTTTTAGAAGCCTATTCTCCCAATACCCCCCCCTTGGGAGTTCAAAATCTAAAACTCATTTTTTAGAAGCCTATTCTCCCAATACCCCCCCCCCTTGGGAGTTCAAAATCTAAAACTAATTTTTTTAGAAGCCTATTCTCCCAATACCCCCCCCCCCCCTTGGGAGTTCAAAATCTAAAACTAATTTTTTTAGAAGCCTATTCTCCCAAATCTAAAACTAATTTTTTTAGAAGCCTATTCTCCCAATACCCCCCCCTTGGGAGTTCAAAATCTAAAACTAATTTTTTTAGAAGCCTATTCTCCCAATACCCCCCTCTTGGGAGTTCAAAATCTAAAACTAATTTTTTTAGAAGCCTATTCTCCCAATACCCCCCCCCCCTTGGGAGTTCAAAATCTAAAACTAATTTTTTTAGAAGCCTATTCTCCCAATACCCCCCCCTTGGGAGTTCAAAATCTAAAACTCATTTTTTAGAAGCCTATTCTCCCAATACCCCCCCCCCCCCTTGGGAGTTCAAAATCTAAAACTAATTTTTTTAGAAGCCTATTCTCCCAATACCCCCCCACCCCTTGGGAGTTCAAAATCTAAAACTAATTTTTTTAGAAGCCTATTCTCCCAATACCCCCCCCCTTGGGAGTTCAAAATCTAAAACTAATTTTTTTAGAAGCCTATTCTCCCAATACCCCCCCCTTGGGAGTTCAAAATCTAAAACTAATTTTTTTAGAAGCCTATTCTCCCAATACCCCCCCCTTGGGAGTTCAAAATCTAAAACTAATTTTTTTAGAAGCCTAGGCTTAAATATACATCCCTGAAAACTCACCGATTTTCTTTAAACTTTGCACACTAGTTCCTTTTCACTCACAAATCACAAATATGAAAACGAAATTTGTCGGAAAGTTATAGTTTCCGAGATATTCGACTTTAAAATTGCCGATATTTGTACTACACTTCACAACACAATTTGACATTCTCACAATTATTAACTCTTCTTCTTCTTTTTAGTAACAAGTATACAAGTAGTGTAAATATTCCTTCCGAACATTCGGGTTACCAGCAATGCTTTTTGTTTATTCATTACAAATATTTAGTTAGAATGGAATAGAAAAAATTTATTAAAGAAACACACACACACACGCGCACAGGCAGGCTGGCAGGAGCACACAAACACACGCGCGCGGAGCGAAGCGGGAATTTTAAAGTCGAATATCTCGGAAACTATAACTTTCCGACAAATTTCGTTTTCATATTTGTGATTTGTGAGTGAAACGGAACTAGTGTGCAAAGTTTAAAGAAAATCGGTGAGTTTTCAGGGATGTATATTTGTTCCGCCTATTCTCCCAATACCCCCCCCTTTGGAGTTCAAATTCTGAAATATATTTTTTTAGAAGCCTATCCTCCCAATACCCCCCCCTCCTTGGGAGTTCAAAATCTAAAACTAATTTTTTTAGAAGCCTATTCTCCCAATACCCCCCCTTGGGAGTTCAAAATCTAAAACTCATTTTTTTAGAAGCCTATTCTCCCAATACCCCCCCCTTGCGAGTTCAAAATCTAAAACTAATTTTTTTAGAAGCCTATTCTCCCAATACCCCCCCCCCCTTGGGAGTTCAAAATCTAAAACTAATTTTTTTAGAAGCCTATTCTCCCAATGCCCCCCCCCCCCTTGGGAGTTCAAAATCTAAAACTAATTTTTTTAGAAGCCTATTCTCCCAATACCCCCCCCTTGGGAGTTCAAAATCTAAAACTCATTTTTTAGAAGCCTATTCTCCCAATACCCCCCCCCCCCTTGGGAGTTCAAAATCTAAAACTAATTTTTTTAGAAGCCTATTCTCCCAATACCCCCCCCCCCTTGGGAGTTCAAAATTTAAAACTAATTTTTTTAGAAGCCTATTCTCCCAAATCTAAAACAAATTTTTTTAGAAGCCTATTCTCCCAATACCCCCCCCTTGGGAGTTCAAAATCTAAAACTAATTTTTTTAGAAGCCTATTCTCCCAATACCCCCCCCTTGGGAGTTCAAAATCTAAAACTCATTTTTTAGAAGCCTATTCTCCCAATACCCCCCCCCCCCCTTGGGAGTTCAAAATCTAAAACTAATTTTTTTAGAAGCCTATTCTCCCAATACCCCCCCCCCCTTGGGAGTTCAAAATTTAAAACTAATTTTTTTAGAAGCCTATTCTCCCAAATCTAAAACTAATTTTTTTAGAAGCCTATTCTCCCAATACCCCCCCCTTGGGAGTTCAAAATCTAAAACTAATTTTTTTAGAAGCCTATTCTCCCAATACCCCCCCCTTGGGAGTTCAAAATCTAAAACTAATTTTTTTAGAAGCCTAGGCTAAAATATACATCCCTGAAAACTCACCAATTTTCTTTAAACTTTGCACACTAGTTCCTTTTCACTCACAAATCACAAATATGAAAACGAAATTTGCCGGAAAGTTATAGTTTCCGAGATATTCGACTTTAAAATTCCCCATATTTGTACTGCACTTCACAACACAATTTGACATTCTCACAATTATTAACTCTTCTTCTTTTTAGTAACAAGTATACAAGTAGTGTAAACATTCCTTCCGAACATTCGGGTTACCAGCAATGCTTTTTGTTTATTCATTACAAATATTTAGTTAGAATGGAATAGAAAAAATTTATTAAAGAAACACACACACACACGCGCGCACAGGCAGGCTGGCAGTGGCACACACAAACACATGCGCGCGGAGCGAAGCGGGAATTTTAAAGTCGAATATCTCGGAAACTATAACTTTCCGACAAATTTCGTTTTCATATTTGTGATTTGTGAGTGAAAAGGAACTAGTGTGCAAAGTTTAAAGAAAATCGGTGAGTTTTCAGGGATGTATATTTGTTCCTATTTTACAAACGATTCAGTTTTACCAATACTTATCTTTATTTTCTTAAACCGACAAAAATTGAGGTGCGTATAAATGAATTTCGCCCACTGTATTTGCATTTTTTTACGAATAATTTCAGGTTATCGCAATTAAAAAATGTGGTGTCAAGTCCTACGAAGGTCCATCAGTCTAGCCGTAATTTTTGAAATTTTTATTTTGGAATTTGATAATATACTAACGATGAGAATTGCAGAAAAAAGTAAATTTTGTGAAATTATTTGCCATCGTTGTTTAGACCTTTTTTTAAACGTTACTATTCGTGTTATGAGAATGACTATATAACTAATTCTCAGAAACTGCTTCAATATCTAGTTACAAAAGCAAACTCTTCCACTACTTCACAGAAACTGGTTCAGTAACTCTATAGGGATATTGCACTACTTCCTACTCGAAGTCGATTTTTGATTGAGACTTTCTTGATCATTTTTAACTCACGTCTAATTTTAATGCTGGCCAGACTAATTAAGATTCAATTCAGGAATTATTTTTATGATAATATTCAGTTATCCAGTTCTAACAAGACCCTTACTATCCTACCTACTTCTATTTGGTCACGATGGACCTGTACTTCGTGCATACTATAACATTTTTGAATTGTTCGCTGATTTCTTGAAAGCAGTTAATCTGATGGTCGGGTTCATTCAAAGATGACAATGCAATTCGATCACAACCCTCGCAAATTTGAAAAACTATAGAAAAACTATCAACACGGAAATAGTGAAATCGATTTTAATAATCTTTCATCCTCACATTTTTTTTTTCTCTGCCATCATTGCTCCATTTTTCCTGGTATAAATCAGTACCACTAATTAATTATGAGCGCGTAGGTGGGTAGTATAAGACGCGCCAATGAATTTCATCGTATTTTGTGCTCATTGAATTTCCACATAAAGTTTCTGGGGATGACAAACGAGTTAATTGAAAATTCTAGTAACGTCGCTTCGGTTGACTCTTGTCTATCTCCAACACTTGGCACAAGTGACATCTCATAGTCACGCCTCTTGAAGCGTACAACAGGTCGTTACTACCACAGAATAGACCTGTAGAATATCCGATTCTGGATAGACTTTAAAGACGGGGGGCATTTATTCTTCTAGTTGACTTGACAGTGATGGATTCATCTTCTCAACGGATTTGGACGTAGACATTTTGGTTGGAGGTACATACAGTAGTATAGCTAAAGAACAAAAGAAAATTTTTTGGCAAAGATGACATCAAGTGTGATTTAAGATGAAGGATGAGATCATATGTTTATTGCTCTTTTTCTTGACTTTTCCTGACTGACAACGAGGACTGGGTAGCGATTATTTAGAAGAAACAAAAAATCTAAATGAACATATTTGGTTGGCGCGTTGTGTGGTACTTCTCAAGGAGATCATATGTGGGCATTGACTGTTAACGGCTGAAATTATGTGTTAAGATGGTAAGAATTTTTTTTTTCTAGCTTGGAACTAGGTATACCACTGGATTTACACTATCAATCATGTTTTAAGTTTTTGATAAATTTTAAAGTGTAAATTCTTTTTAGCTCTTAGAGTTTCTTCATGTCAATCTAACTTCAAATATATTCTCGCAGGTAAATGACACTGTAAACTCCTTGGGTGTGGTTAAGCCATATCCACTTATAATTGTACTCCTCTTCATCACATTTTTTGTAATTTTCCATTGTGAGGAGAATATGAAAATAATTAGGCAGAAACTTAAATGGCTTCTTAGAAAGGAAAATAAATAATTTTTGTTGGTGTATTGCTATGTAGCACATGTCCTATCCTCATGAAAGAAATTTGAAGAATTTAAAGGTAAAATTAAGAATCTTAAAGTACAGATAAATTAAAGTAATTCAAAACAGGTAAAAACATAATTTTAAATACTTCATTATAAAAAAAAAACAAAAAAACAAAATAGAAACAAACTCAAATCTGAACTGTCAACTGAATAGCAGTCATAATTCCAAGGAGTTAAAGTCGCTTAAGTTGTTACTAGTTACCACGACAGTGCTTCCTTGATAATACATTTCATCCACAATCGTAAATATGCAAGGAGTGACCATTTTTTTTTTTTTGAAATTTTCGTTTAGCTTACAAAAACCTCTGCAGATTTTTTGATAGGTAGGTGTAAGATAGAAGCAGCATTTGTCATTCATTTACCCCAGGGTTAAATTCTTGGTCCACTGCTATTCAGCTTGTACATCAATGATTGGCCCGATATTATTGAGAATTGTAAGGTTCACCTACACATATGCTGATGATGTACAGTTCAATATTAGTCGACCTAATGGCCTGTCCGAAGACTGCATTGATCATATATGAATATTCAGACTTAGAGAAGGCCTCAATATGGGCAAATTTGAACTGTTTGATTTTGAATCCTAAGTCTCTGCCCATTTACATTTCTTGGTGTCCCAATTGCTTCTTGTGAGCACATAAATTGTTGTAAATAGCCTCCCACGCCATCATTGTGCACTCATAAAAAAGTTTCTCACAGGCACTGTGGTTGAAATCCCTATAGGTGAAAGTGGAGCTAGAATCAACAGGGATGTCATATGTCATAAACAAGATATCATGGTCGAAGTCAATGGATGACGTTAATTGATTTGTGAGTAAGGAATAATCAGCATTTGATCCTAAGAATGATGGGTGGAGGGTATTAAAGTACGTTGGGAGTGAATTAGTGAAGTCTAACGTTTGAAGAATATATTTGAAGTCACAAGTGGAGCGATCATCACACAGCATGTTGACGTTAAAATCACCTCCAACCAGGACGTGGTTGCATCTCGATATAATTGCAGTTAAGGTATGTTGAAAACGAGAAGCCATTTCAATGTCAAAGGCAGTTGGTGGGCAGTATACTGCCACTAAGATGCATTTAGAATAGCCCGCCGTGATTTCAACGCAAGCGTAATCAAGTACATCCTCTGGGTCCGATACATTTTTTTTTCTTACTATTATTTATGTCAGGTTCCCTTCTTGTCTAATTTAAAAATTAACCACTGTTTTATGTACTATAAAAGAATTTGCGTCGATTCTTTTTATTTCTTATATCCGATAACTTCTAGCTCCCTCTATGATCTCGCAGTGGAAACGTCTTTATCTAAAATGAATCTACACTAAGTTCTTCTCCCTGTACTAAGTATTCCCTGCTAGTTCCAGTTGGAAGTCTCCTTTTCGATTTTAAAGTTATTGCATCGAAATATTTTTTACATTTCTACGTCGATCCTATCTAACTAACCTTAAATTGTTCAAAATTATTCGTTCCAAAATCGGTCAGTCCAGAAAATTTTTAGAATTCAGCGTATATACCTATTAACAAAGATTTACAGTCGGCGTCCAACGTGATTGGGTGACCTTCCAATAATGTTTGTGAAAATGATTTATTGTCGACTGTATTCATCACGTTATCATGAATGGCTACTATAAATAATAATGGCGGTAAAAATATGCATCCTTTACAATCGAATTCGAATTTACAGCTTTGTTATTGGTCAGAAGTTTTATTCCGTAGTTTATTTCCATTCTAAATGCTGCTTGAAAATTTTAGAATATTGAAGAAATACTGGTTTCAATCTCTAAGCTGATATTTTTCGTCGATCAGAAAGTAACCACCATGGCTTGTTCGTAGAATTGGATTGTGCCAGTAGTTTGTGTAGAGTTTGAATAGTACCAATTTGAGGTTGATGTTGGTGTGGTAATGTACGTCTTCTGAACGGCTACCGTTCGTACCTGCTGTCGCTTATAAGTAACAAGTTTGGTTGTTGTTGTAGCAGTAAAGGTGTTTCGACAGAAGTCGACTTTGTTCTTGAGTAGTGCTACGCTTCTCTGGCATGGTGATTGCGTTCCAGGGACCATGATAAGCCTGTTATAGCTGAGGTTGGAGTTCGTGAGGGGTTAGCAAACTTACCGTGAAATTGTCACAGTTACTTTCACTGAAGGCGACATGATTTTTGGTAAGTAGATTGCGATTGGTACTGAAGCGTCGTATTGCGTCCTAAGCCTATAGTGCATGACAGTTTGGCGACGGATTGCGGTCCTTGAATGTCTTGCACTGGAACCGTTGGCAGCTTTTGTTACTTATAATATGCGGATGATTTGTGATATTCACAACTAATTATTGAAGCCTCACAAAACTGTTTCAACTATGGTTGTAGAAGGATAAAGCCGATCTTATGTCGACTTGATATCTAATGCAAGTTCAGCTGAGATGCAAATTGTAGAAATGACTACAATCCGGGTGCAGACTCAAGAAGATCCTATGTCGACTTGAGGACACCGTTAGGATAGCTGCAGTCTCGGAGTGATGTCGGCTGGATGCACTCACTAGGTACTTGCTGTCAGCCGGTAAGAGCATGCTAGATAAGTGAAACTCTGTATCTCTGTAACTAAAAGTTTATTTAATTCATAAAAACAAAAGGATCGTGGAAGGTCGCTGGTGAATCATGCTATTCGTTTTGTAGTATCTATCGAGTGTTCAGTCCGGAACGAAAGTGTTGCCACATCCTTTTCCGATAAATGTTCATTTCTTTGATACAGCTTTTTACTATTAATACTCCTTGCTGCATTTTCAGCTTTCGATACAAATTCATTTATTTTTTTACTGTCCGTTATCTCTGGTGAGGATAGAAAGAGAAGACTAGACCGTTACCAATATTTGCCTACTCACTTGTAAAACTATAATCTAAGAAAGCGATCATTTCGTCAGTTGTATTACTCCTTCGTGAATCTGTCATTCGAATAATAAAACTGCATTTTTGCCATCTTTCTATAATTGATACCAACTGTAAACAAGTTATGATAGTAGTCCTCTACCGTTGCTTCATCTGCTTTTGAAAAATCTCACAACGACGGTGTTATTCGGATATTTCTAAAAGGAGTCCATCGAATTTCCTATTTGTTATTGAGGTCATGATTTCCAATATCTAAATCGAAAAACCACCATCATCATTGTTGAATTTGTCGAACACTTGATATGGAGTAAGTCAGTAACAGTTGTGATCCTAGGATCACGATAAATCATTCTCTTAGCTCCATGGATGAGCTATATTTGTGTGCTTGGGAGGAGTGCCTCTAGTATATCTAATGCTTGAACTCATGGGCACAGTCTTATGTTGTTATTATATATGGAACGGACAACCAGAGCAAGACCTAGCTAGAAAGAAGGTTAGCCCTTTCATTCCTTATGATCCCCAAGTGATCAGGAGTTCACTGAAAGGACACCTTGTTGTGGATACACAACTTAACCATGGACGAAATGCTGTCCGCCAGTAACTTAGATGTTATCCAAGGGTCACTGAGAGCGATCAAGGCTGCCCCTGACTATCTGAAAGGAGAGAAATGTCCTTTCCCTTGATCTCCATATCGAGCGATACCTTCCCTGACATTGCGATGGCTATGACTTCAGCCTGGAAGACAGTGGTGTGCTTTCCAAGTAAGTACTCCCACCTAATGTCAGGTTCAAGAAAGGAAACATCCGCATCGGCTCCCTCATTAGTGAGAGATAGTTTTTAGAGCGGAACGGGGAAGGCTCAATAAGCGCTTCCCTCAGCCCACCATTCCCTTTCAGGAGAACTCACATAGAAGCGATACCCAAAACGAAGCTGTGGTACCATCGCCTTAAATGGCATGCGGGCTAGAGGATTTTCACGTTCTAGCCCACACGACACAAGAGCAATGGAAAGAGCCAGTCCAGCAGTTCACTTAACATCCTCGTGAGCGCAATCTACGTACAGCCCTTTTGGTATCTACCTGAATGACTAGATCCAGGGGTGGCAGATTTAGTAAGACCTCAAGCGCAGCACTAGCCGTAGATCGCATTGAGCCTGTAATTTCCAACCAAGTCTTTGCAGACCCGCCAGCTTCCGTATCGCAGTCTCCACCAATATCCTGTGAGCATGCGTCTCACGATCGAGGTGCACATCAAGTACACAATACTCGGTCTTATACCCCATGTGTAGCCAAAGGTTTTCCTGCATTGAGTGAAGTCCTTCATACCAGCATTAACTTTTTCATTCAATCCCCACCTCAGCATTGATTCGAGGTAGACTCTGAGATGATTGACAAGTGGAGACAGTTGCAGAGTGTGTCCAAAGGAGAAGCCACCAAGCTGGTCTTTGTAGGGTTCACTGTCATATATTGACGAATTCATCAGCCCTTAACAATATTGAAGCCTCGTTGCATGAAGGCACAAGCATCATCCATTCTGTGCCTGGAGATGATTAGAGGGTTATCATCCTCATACGCTTCACTATATGCTTACTAGATGCACAAAGCATGATAATATGTATACATATAGGAAGGAACACATTAGCTTCTATTGAAGCGGTTCAACTTATGTTTCTTAAACACCATTCTTTACAGCATTACGTCCCCCCACATTATCTTCCCCTGTCATAATCTTTCTGCAGGGTATTGACTTATTAAGTACTCTGAGTTACCTTACCCCATACCGTAAGTCTCAAATATTTCTCCCTATTCTACATCATGAAGGAAATTCTACTGGACTGAGCGTATTTTTCCGGTACCTATAGTAAGTAATCAATCTTTGGTGAATTTGTACCAAAAAAATAGATCATCGGTATTAAAACCGTTGCATTGTTGTAGTTCTTAGCATATTTGTAATATCTTATATGACACGACATGGGACCTGTGTTGTATTGGACTCTTACCATAAATCCTCATACTGATTCCTCGGTTCTCCTTTTTGTGTTGTTTTATCGTAATTTTCCTTTCCATGGTAGATTTTCTTTGCACTTACTTAGCCCTTGACAAAGAGATCACATGATTTTGTATTCCTTCTTTTCCCCGCCCCATCATAATACCATCCTAATTCGCAAAGAAGAATATAATTTCCAACAAGCTAATGTAAACTCCGTTTACAAGAAAACTTCATCAGGGATCTAAAAACAAAAGTATTTTTTTTGTTTTTACTTTTTTTTTTTTTATATAAACCTCCTTAGGATTTCGATTGTACAGAGGGGTAAAATACATTTGAAATCTTAAAGTGGCACTTATAGGTTTGGTGATATCATCCAGAGTAATTTCAATTGAAATTGTAAATCCTGTAATCGTTAGGATAAAGCAAAAATGGAAGACGAAGTATCACTCCATGCACGTAGCGACAATTGAATTGAAGTAGCTATATGTAATCGGATTGTTAAGGCGCCTCTCCAAGGATGTTATGTTTATTACAAGAACAAATTTTATTACAACACAACGTCAAAGACGACTTGGATTGAATTGAAAACTAGTTTCCCTTCCTTTAGTGGTGCGTTCAGGAAAACTAGTCTGCAATATTTCTATTGAACAGAAGGATAGTTTTTTTTTTTCTTGTAGATACTTCTAAGCTCTTCAAAACCCGTTGGACTTGCACCCCGAAAAAATCATTTGAGACTTGTTGTTTCTTGATTTCAGTTTGATTTACCAGTTTGGGTACCAGTGAAGGTATATCATATTTGCACAGAAGATACCATATCATTATGGTCGCACATTCATTTCATTAATATTTATATTTACATAATCAAAACAAAAGAAGGAACAATCGTTTCCAGCAACCAACAACTCAACATTATATGCTAGCTATACCTATTCCCGAAGGATGAAATACCTACATCGAGAGCATATCCGACAGGGAAGGTAATTGTAATGTGTTGAAAAGTATAAAAGATAAAGGAAATGGTGAAAAAAATTTCTGATTACATTCAAAAACCAGAGATATGAGAGTTTTTCTATGAAATGAAAATTCCATTCAGTGTAGTTCCCAGAATTCCAGCACTTTACCCGACCACATAACCACCTTTTTCAGAGTCTGTATATTTTCTCTGCTCCTGTTCTTATACGTGGATGGACCTGCATCAATTTCTGGATGAACATTATACGAGATGAAATGAAAAAATCTGAAATAATAACAGGGGCTAAGTGGTATGTTGCTGTGCACTATAGAGGAAAATATAGTGTTCCCGGAAAAGTTTAACACAACAGCGTGGATAATTCTGTTGATTAGAAGAGCGGAAATTTATTTCCGTATTTTATTTGATCCCTCTGCAAATGTAGAAGTCAACTTCATGTGGGTGTGCGTATATGCTCCTTGTATATATTGTGTGGGATTGAACTATGTTTAGATCAGTGAGTGTGTATGGTATATTACTTCATATACGCAGTTATTTCATTTCAACAAATATAATTCAATTAGTAGGTAATTAAATTCTCCCTCTATTTTCAATAATCATTGTTATCTGATATAATTGCCAATATTTTAGTGACAGGGACAAGTAAAATCAATTCATGTATTTAAATAGCTACCGTTTCCTAATTATTTGTTAAACAAACACATTTATTAACCAATATATGTATGCATGATATAAACTATAACTGGAAAAATAATTATTCTTCTTGGTCTATTACCAATAATTATTCCTGATACCCGATATGAAATATTAATCGTGAATTCTTTTCAACAAAATCTAACTGATACTAAATTGTACCAAAAGCTGTCAGATTTACACCAAAATTAGCCCCGTCCAAAACGGAGACAAACTGAAAAGAATCCATGTTCCATTATAATTTTAATAAAAAAATTGCACTTTAACAAAATGTCCACACATCTACAAACGTTTAGTTACGAACGGTTTGTAACTCGGGTGCTATTGTCTGGGTAATTAGGAATCATTCCAGGGCCGTTTTTCCTGACGTTTCGCCGTTCAGCAGGCTGTTCTAGTTTTACTAGTTACGAGCGATCTCTTAGGGCCGGTTTCACTGTTCAAGTTTAAACTTAAGATGTGGTTTAAACTCAGCTTATCTCTTCAACAAGATAAACCTTGTTTAAACTTAGTTTAAACCACTAAAATTGAGCGTTTAAACTCAGTTTATCTTTAAATGTGAATGAACTGACATTTCGTGCGTTTCCAAGAGTCTTTACTCATTTTCGTAGGTTTAATTAATTAATTTTATTTTTTTTTCACTTTCGTAGGTTTAATTAATTTATTTTTTTGTCACAACGATTTGGCTGGCAATATTTTGACTGTAAATGGATCACAATAGTTTGCTAGATCACAATTGTACAGAAAATGGCTTGTTAGTTCACAATTCCATAGTGTTGACATATTAAAAAAGGTCGAACACTGTGAAACTCATTTTGGTTTAAACTCAGTTTAAACTACGAACGAAGTTTAACTATAGTCCTGAGTTTAAACTCGAACTGTGAAACCGGGCCTTAGTCTACCTAATTCACAGTACTTATTCTACACTAGTTCAATCGCGTACACTAAATTATTTCTAAACGAAGGGTACGGGATAAGAACGTGCGCTTGCTACTTTTCAGGCCAGAGTCTGTTGGGTGTTTAACTTGAGCACCTAGCTATTAGCCTTAATTTCACGGTAGTCTTAATGCACGGATTACTATGTATGGGTAAATCAATGGTCTCATGAAGCAGAATATATTATATTCTCTCTCGATGAGTACCAGTTTATGTCAGTGCATATTTGTATTGGATTTACTGTTCGAAGCAAGCGCCATCTAAAATCTCTGCTGACGATCTGTGGGTTACGGCACCCAGTTGATTTAGCGCAACTTCAGGCATAAATCCAGTTCTTTAAGCATACATTAATAAGCACCATTCTTCAAATCTTCGGATGCAGTATGCAATTATACAAAGGACATACTCTTCTGATCAAAGAAGAATGTCTGCCTAAGTCATGCAGACTGCAAACAATCTCTCTCTGCCCGCATATGGGCCACCACAATAACCACGATACTCCCGTCAAGGGGCCTTCTCCATGTTGGGACGAATAGCACTACTATAGTAGAACTATCCGGCCGGAACTCCTCAACCCTATGGTACCAAGTTAACAATGTCGGCTACCCAATTGGTATGGCTTCGTAGTCCATAACCATAAGGCCTTGGTACTCCCAGTGGATCCTTATACTGATCCTTATACGAGCCTGGTTACTCCGTTCGGGCTTAATCATATGAGCACATAACTGACGGGAGTGGACCACAAGAAGGTTATGACCCGCTCTTCAAGTTAAGAGAGGCTTGAGACTACAGCCAGTAATCTTATAGCTTACCAAAGTACTAATTCCAAGTCAACACGCACAATCATCATGTATACGGCCTTTCCCTTGCTTGTATTCTCCCTTAGCAGCTCTGTTCATCACTAACTCCTTTTTCAGCTGCCACTTTTCAGGCCAATACGATTCACGTGCGGTTCTTGGCAAATAGGCGAACATGGGGGGTGTGCGGACGGAATTGATGCGTGCGCTTACCGATTCTCAGGCCAACACAATTAACTCGCGCTTGTCGTCGAATTAGGCTAACACGGCTTAGGCAGATAGAACTGAATGCGAGATGTGATCGATCGAGCTTCCGGGAGGCAAATCTATCGGTGCGGTGACTGATTGTGGCCTGAAGCACAATTGGAGCTTTTCAGCCAGTTTGAGATCTGTTGACAATGGAAATCAGTGTAGAAGAACACAATTAGAGCTTTAAATTTTTTCTTAGCTTCAAGCTGGCTTAAGATTTGATCATATTGCAAATTTCAAGTCCAACAGCTGCCAACTTGAGGGAAGTTTGAGCACTGCCAACTGTACTGTATGTCTAATATCAGATGTGAATGACTTCTGTTGGCACATTTTTGAGACAGTTGAGAAGTAAACATCTACCAAAAATATGCTTTTTTTTTTAATATAACTGTGGCATCTGGAAAGCTATTCTAAAAAGCAGGAATTCATCGTACTTTTGGAAAATCGGATGCATTTCTGTCTTTCCTTAAGGGCACTCACGAATAAAAGTTCTCATCACAAAAAATTTAAAGTTGTAAATGTCAAAAACGCCAGTCATGTTCTATTCGGCTATTTCAGTTGAATATAGTTGGCGATAAGGCTATTTGAAAAGCTCCAATTAAGTATGTCTCAGGCCTGAATTTTATAGCCAATCTATGGTTTGTCTGCTTGGTGTGGTAAGCTCCTCTGACTCGGAAGTATATTTTCGGTGTCGGGTTAATTATATCACAGTCTGGTTATATTACTGGTGTCGGATGATTAACTGAATGTCCGGTGATTAACAGAGATTCGCACTTTTTTACACTTCTTACATTCCCCCTACCTCCCCAAGTATGTTAGAGAATTGAGAATAGAGAGTTAGGGAATTTTAATCGAAGAAAACGCAAATTCTCATCTGCCAAACTCCCCAACTTTCCGTGTTACAGAATGCGGCCACAGCTGCGTGTATTTTTCTTATGCATCAATGCTTACTAGGCTCTACTTGGAACTTCACTCGAGGACTTCCTTGTGACGCATGCCTTACTGGGGTCTTGCCTCGAAGCTTTGCTTAACTCTTTCATGAGCGATGCTAACTACGATTCCTTGGGCGATGTATGTAAATACGTCGCACCCCCAGAAATGATATTCTTAGTACATTTTCGAAAAAAAGAAAAAAAAAACGATCTCAAAGCGATTTATTCGAAAGAGTGGAGTGTGAATTTTAAAAATCCATCGAAATCTCGAAAGAATTTTTTTGTAAAGGGTTTTCCAATAAGACGTGGTATTTTGATATTCAAAGAAAAATGACATTTTTTGAGATAAATGATCGGATCTTTATTTAATTATAAAGAGGAAGGTATGCCGTAATAATGGAAAATAACATCAGCCAAATGACCACCACGACCACGCCTACAGGACCATATCCTTTTCATGAAATTTTCCATAACCAAATCGCAAAGTGGCTGCCCTATGTCCTCGATAGCCTCACGAATTCCATCTTTGAGGTCTTGAATCGACGCTGGGCTGTTGGCGTAGACCTTCTCTTACACGTGGCCCCAAAGGAAGAAGTCGCATGGTGTTAAGTCACAAGATCTCGGTGGCCAATTGTGATCACCTCTTCGAGAGATAACACGGTCCGGAAACTTTTCCCGTGAAAGATCAATGGTTTCGTTGCTTGAATTGCACGTAGCGCCGTCTTGTTGAAAGTAAACGTTGTCCAGATCAATACCATCCAATTCCGGCCATAAAAAATCATTAATCATCTGTCGATAGTGCAATCCATTCACCGTAACTGTTGCTCCAGCCTCATTTTCGAAAAAGTAAGGTCCAATGACCCCGCGGGACCATAAACCGCACCAAACAGTCACACGTTGAGGATAGAGAGGCTTTTCAACAATAACTCTTGGGTTTTCCGAGCCCCAGATGCGACAATTTTGCTTGTTGACGAAGCCATCGAGGTGGAAATGGGCCTCATCACTCAAGATGAGTTTTCGATGGAATTCCGGATCATTTTCATGCATTTCAAGGACCCAATTAGCAAAGACTCGACGTTGTTGATGATCGGCAGGCTTGAGTTCTTGTGTTAACTGAACTTTATAAGCCTTAAGACCCAAATCTTTATGCAAAATACGGTGTAATGACGTTTGTGGAATGCCTAATTCCAAAGAACGACGAGGAATGGACAAACCTGGGTTTTCTTCAACACTTTCGGCTACAGCAGCAATATTCTCGGCTGTTCTTGAGCGACGTGTGCACGGGTTTTATTCTTCACATCACTAACTTGTCCCGACAGCTCGAATTTTTCTACAAATTTCTGTATTGCGGTCCGACAAGGTGCTTCACGACGACCCAAAAATGTTCGAGTTTTACGAACCGCCTCTGCCACATTTTCACCATTTTTATAGTGAATTTTAATAATTTCAATGCGTTGTTGAATCGTGTATTGTTCCATTTTTATTAATGGCGTAGTTTCTACTTGTCAAATGACAAAAAATGACAGCTCCAAAAGTGACATCTACCGAAATAGCGGGCTAATTAAAATACCACCTCTTATTGGAAAACCCTTTATATTCAAGAAAAGCGGCCTCATCGATCATTTAATAGCACGGAATTCATATTTTAAATATATTTGTTAAGATTCAAAAAAGGTAGAATAACTTTTGACTTTGATGGTAGGAACCACCTATGAGAGTACTGCCTTGTCAAAAGTAAAAAAAAACACTGATGGCAAAAAAGATATCTCCATCATATTCCAGCTTTAACAGGTTTTCCATAGTTTCCATGATTATTAGAGAGATCCAAATATTACATAAATTATTTGGCTTGCAAGGTATAAATTTCCATGCTTACGTTCGTTCTCTCCCTTCAGAAGGATCCCACCACACCAGTTGTGCATAAAATAAATTTCACTTAAACGGAAAAACTCAGTACTTTTGCTGGGATGCATTCCCGAATCCTATATTTTATTATTTTTATTTTTCATGAACGGGACGAGCTAGAAAAATATGCTCTAGATTCTGGAAAGAACGATACCTCCAAATTTGTGGTATTCTCCTGTATATTCACGTCCATATCATATCCATATCAAAAACTGAATTTTTCGAAAAGTGGAACAGTTTTTCATTGAAAATCGTCAGTCGAGTACTTTCCATCGTAAAATTTTACAACTTTATTGGATGGCACTCAGCCTATATTTCATCTAAAATTGTATACATATAGTATGTACATACATACTCGCATAGAACGTACCTATACTGCTTTGAGTTGGGTACTACATACTTAGTATTGAAATGACTAGGTACAGATGAAACAGAAGGCAAATATGGGAAGGTTATTGGATTGACGAACTTTTGTTTTGGAAATCGCCTCTTCGGATCCTGTATATATGTACATTGTACATTCATATATTTGCTGAGTCATGTTGCAGTTCTTTCTTATAGGATATTGTAGACAAATCTGATATACCAGGCAATTCAAGACAATAGAAAATGAAAATATTCAATGAAAAGTGCCCTTATTTTGTGTAACTTTGACAAACAATGATTTCCAATAAACGAGTTTGTGCAGGATGTAAATTTGGACAACACATATATATATCTTAGAATTAGTTCATATATGTATAAGCTGGAGATAAAATTTACAGCTGAAATGTTAAACAAGGACGAAAACAATTAGAAGTTTGAATAAAATGAATTTTCATATGTTTTCTTCATACTCAATTTTTCGTTTAGCACACAACCACTAATCTTCTCTACGTAATTTGCGTAGACCAAAGAATAAAAAACGTTCTATGTTTTCATTTATCTCACCCAACAGATATAACTTTTTATCTTTTTCGAGTTAAACATTCTCCTCATCAGATAGAATGTGTCAAAATTTATGGTGACATAGTCTACCAGCAATCGAGATCCAAAATTTATCTAATATTCTAAATTTCGGCGAGGTGTCATCCTCTTAATTTGAGTTTGGAGAAACCTCTATCCCATAACATGGTCATCGAATTGACATCATACAGATGTCAATATTTTACGTCTTTTACATCTTTGGTTGTCATCGTTATGAACTCAAAGTGGTTTGAAGTCTTCTCCATCCCGATTCAGACTTCATATTATAGGAATTGGGAAAAGTATTTCGCCAACAGCGATCGAGATCTTCTAAATGTGTACCAACTTATTACCCTACTCCCTGGATCAGCGAGCGGGGCCTACGCTTCTTAATTTCACTTTAAATTAATGCGCAAGGCTCGAATCCGTATTTATTTGGGATTTTATCAGAAAGAACAGTCTGAGGTTGTCGTCATCGATCCAATAGAACCTAACGTCCCCATGTTAACTAATTGGTGAGATCAACAGCCATTTCATAAATCGCTTTAAAATCTCACGACAGTTGCTTTCTTTTAAAAGTCTTGAAGAATTGCGCAATTTTTCAAGTGGCCTTACTAAAGTGGTTTTTATACTTCATTGCCTCCATTTTTTTTGTTTTTTTTTTTTTTGTTTTTGTTTTTTTTTTTTTAATATTATTAAGCCAAGCTGAGGGGATACCCTATGATGCAAAGCACAGCATGGCAGGAAGGACATAGGGAAAGGATTAGGGGATATGAGGAGAGGGGCGGAGGTGCCGATGTATGCCACCCTTAAACTTCCGCAGATTGTATGCCGGAGAAAAAACAGAAGATGGTAAGCTGTTCCACATTCGCACTGTTCGGGATAAAAAAGCATCACGGAATTTTAATGTACGGCCAAAAGTAATTTGAAGGATTAAAGGATGTGCGCGGTTTGCTGCGCGAGTATTGCATGCAGGAATCATTCTACAAGGGATTACACGAGATATTTCATCAGAACATTGACCATGCATATAGGAGCGAAAGGCATCCAACATTGCGGCGGTGTTCGATTGAGTCGATATGACAGGTTATTGCCAAATCGCCAATGAACTTAAAGGCTCTCTTTTGGACAATATCCAATGAAGCTAAGCCTGTGCGACCAGCCCCGACCCAGATATGGGAATTGTATTCCATTCTAGGTCTGAAATAGGACTTGTAGAGGAGCGCTAGATTTGACGGGCTGAAATATTTCGTACACCTTTTCAGAAATCCAAGACATTTCGATGCTTCTTTGCAACAGAGAAGATGTGATCTGTCCAGTTTAACTTACTGGAAATATTAACGCCAAGAATGTTTAGTGACAGTGAATCAGAAATTAATGCTCCATCAAAAGAAATGGGTGTGGTTGGGTAAAATTGTACAATTCGTTTTTAGTGTTGCCATACAAAACCTCGAGTTACGAATATCCGTTTATCTGCGTGTCCATTTGTCCATCCATCTATCCGCACGATAAATTGAGAATGATTTTACCTGAAAATTTTATAAAAAAATATATAATCAAGTATTCAGATGAGTAAAATCCTTTGCAGTCTGGCTATACAAAAATTTCGAAATTTGTAGAATTTTTTTTTATATACTGGGAAAACTGTTCGTCCCAGTCATTAAATTTAAGTTCTTCTAGATACAAAAACCTATCAAATTGGTTATAACAATTTTTGCTGTCCGATGTTCTATTAAAAATAAATACATTTTTATGGGAATTGATTGAGAGTAATACCAGACAACAATTATAGCACTTTTTGAAATGAGTAAAGATGGATCGACACATAACAAACTTTGACAAAAAAATATTTGTCAAACATTTGACAAACAATTTACATATGAGGTAGTTGACAAATGTTTGATAAACATTTTTCATATGTTTGTCAAATGTTTGTCAAACATCTGATAGGATATTTAAATGAAAAATGTTTTCCGACTATTCAGTTTCAATCATGGATTCTCTCTACGAGTAAGGTAACGTGCATTGCAACATCTATCGTCGTAATTGTCTTAAATTTTCGAAAAATGAGATGGTGGAACAAAGAATTTTTAGACAAAACATTACACTACAATGGTCGTGATTTATTAAATACTTTAGAAATTGATGATTTGCCGGTTTTCAAAATTTCACAAGTGACTCTTCAAGTGACTCAAAATTCTAGTTAATATGATCGGGCCAAAATTAGAAGACCAAATAGAAACTGGAAGAATCATTGGCCATTGCTTTGAAGTATTTAGAAACTGGCGATTCTTGTCATTCCTTAAGAGGAAATATCAATAAAAATTGAAAATTGGCCTTCGGCTTACAGCCGATATCTGGCGTACAGGTGTGTTTTTTTAATCCAAATAAATTTTTTTAGATAAAGGTCGAATCCGTCAGAGTCAAGTGTAATTTCTCAAAATTAATCTAATTATCAGAAATTTGTAAAATTGTTAAAAAATGTCATCTCTTGCACCAATTTCCACCTAAAGACCCATTCAGACTCTGCAAGTTACTTGTACAATTAGATTGCAACATATGAACAAGTTCATGTTCACATTCCTCAAGTAGTTTTGAGGGAATTTGCCTGAAATGGAACTACTTTTCCCGGAATTTGCCTGAAGTGGAACTAAAGTGGATTATTAACTTAAAACTGCTGATTGCTGTCATTCCTTTCAAATTACATTAACAACAATATTTTCCGGAGATAATCGTAAATGATTCCGATACACTAACCTATCTTCAAGAATTATTTCTTTGAGAAGAGTACTAAAAGCGCCTAATTCATATCTCCGGTTTAATCATTTTCGTACCCAAACACGTTTATTTTCTCTTTCGTTTAATGTGTCCACAATTTTGTCTTTCATCACTTCAAATATTTTCATAATATTTTTTTGGATCAACCTCCTTCTACTTATTTTGAGGAAGACAAACAATTTTTGTTATTTTTTTAATATGATGCAAGGTTGACAACTTTCACAAATCAATATCTTCTGACAATTTACATCCTCCGCCATGTTTAAAATTCACATAAAATTGAAGTTAAAAGTGTGGACTTGCTCAAAAAAGGAGAAAACACTGGAACAAGATTTCCAACTTGTCGCAAGCAATCATTTGGACCTACGAGGGACATAGAGAAGTGAAAAGAGTCTTTACTTGTGCAAGTAACTTGCCGAGATATATTGAGCGTTAAGTGAAAGTCATTTATGACCCGATTTTGCTATAAATTTATAGATGTTCCATAAAAGGATCAAATAAGTTTTTTAATTTTTCTTTTTTTAATCTTTTCGATCAAAGTTTTAACAGCATTCCAATGTAAATCAAAAGTTACATAGTATCTACGCGATTTTGCATTAAAATTACAAGAAAACTAGCATAATAATAAAATAGTACAATTGTCAATAAATTATATTATCATGGACACACTTGCTGTTTTAGGTGGTATTATTATGGGCACACTAATTTTTTTCTTCTATACAAAAGTTGTTTTAGGTGGCGCGTGGCGCAGAAAGCTTATAAAATGTATATGATTAGTGACTGATACATTATAAGAAAATTATGACGTTTGGACCTGTGCCGTGTACAAGATTTGCAGCCAAGTCCATTGAGTCTCGTCATCATGAATGCAGTTAAAATTTTAAAGGACCCAATGGAATCAGCTATAATTACAGAAGGATTTAAAAAAACAAAGTGAGAAGTTATACGGTGCAAACTATCATAAATTCTTTGGAGATGATGACAGTAGTGTTTATTAAAAGTTGTTGGAATCTCTACCTGATACAAATCTACATATTAAAAAGATTGAATGTTGCAACCACTTGTTTAGAAACATCCGTGGAAAATTTCTAGAGTTGGCTAGAAATACAAAGTACGATTTGAAAAGCCGAAAGATTTTATCAAAAGACAGTCAGAGGATAATAATTGGTGTAAAAAAAGCAATTGGATATTATAAATCACAGGACTGGATATATTTTGAACGCTCCATTCCATGTGTTCGGCGATCATTACCAATTATGCTGAATATATCTGTGACAAAAATATCGACACTGAAAATAATGTGACAACTTTGAAGCTAGGAGGAATTTTTGAACAACTATGGAGCTTTTGTGCATAAATCTTGCTCGATACTCCGAGAGTTTAATCTATGACGTCGACTCTAACATAGTTGAACAATATCATGGTTGCGAAGTTTGTGGGTGGAAATCGCGTTAATTAAACACATCGCCGTTCATATAAATAATGTTCAGCCGCTGCTGTTCAAGATAATACTGAAGAAGCAGTATCAATGTTATACACAAAACGATTAGGACACGAACCGAATAAATGATTGCATAGGCTTGAAGGCAAAGAAATTAAAAATAATGATAAAAGGGTTCAAAATAAATCAAAGAAACGTAAAGTGAACGCGCTAGACAAAGATGCACATTATGGAACGGAATGTTGTCAAAAAACTGACTTATCAGCTGAAATTTGTTAACAAGAGAAAGCTAAATTATTAAAAAATGGTAAAGTTAATTTCGCTAAGAGAGTGGAAATTGAACAGCAAACACGGGAACAGGCCAGTTGCACCAGGTGGCACGAAGGACGAAGAAATTCAATCACTGCTTCATACCTTGTACTTATTTGTAAAAGACAAATGGCGAAATTTAGCAACATTGTGCAGCAAATATTATAATATACAGATATTTCACACATTGCTTCTGCAAACTATGGTCGAGACAATGAGGAAAAGGCAATTCGCTAATTAGAAAGGCAATGTCACATTAAAGTACAGAAATGCGGACTGTTTTTATGCGAGGAGTATAAATTTTTAGGTGCAACTCCTGACGAGGTCTTTTGGTCGTTGAGTAATTGCGATACGCACACTCATTTTCATTTTTTTATCTTTCCAATATGATCCTAATGTACTAACAATGTCACCCTGTGCTTGATGACTGACTGTGGCTGGCTCTGGTGATGTACTCATGCACGACGCATTATCAGAGCCAAAACCCTCCAGAATACCTTACAAGCCATGAAACAGACTACCTCACTACCACATGAGAGCTCCAACGGAGTCCTAACATTCTGAAATATTGGCAGTGTTCTTATGTAAAACTGACAAAAGTTTCATTCAAATAGCTCCTCCACCTTAAACTACTCTTCATACAGAAAAATGGTGTTTTGGTAATCTTAAGCTTGTTTTCTTATCTTCCGAATTGAAATATTTTTTTTATATTTCTTCTAACAAAATTATTTAAAAAAAAGTATTTGAACCACATGACTACGATTCCTCAAACAAAGACTCTCAGCTGGGTAATTATTGTATGCCGCTGCGCTGTCATGGCATACCGTGTACTCACAACGCATACATATAGATTTTTGTTTCATGGCTTGGGAAGTATTCTCGAGGGTTTTGGCAGAGCTCATCCTGCTTTATGTGATCACTGCGGTTGTTGCTGTTTCTGATTCTAACACGAGATGAAGTACATAGCTATGTGAGCTGAGTAGACAAGAAATTCTTCCCAATTCACCATGTGTATATAGTTTGTGCTAGTAGTATCTATGCTGTGCAAAGAATATAGAACTTAAAAGCTTAAAGCACAGATAACACTTTCTCATGCTCAAACAATTATATCAGTGGATAGGATAAAAATTTGATTTTTTCGTTCCCCTCTTAATGTACTTTGTTTAAAGTCTCAAAACAGTTGATTTCAAAAATTGTTCCTGAAGTTTCTGAGGCATTAATAGTTGTATTGGAATTATATATCCCGGTAAGTAGTAACATAGGAAAAAGTTACTTGTACTGGTCCTTAAGTGCATGTACGGACATCATCACTGGCTTGATCTAACCATGCAATGCATTCCAAAATGAACTTTAACTACTGTTTTCCATTGTTGAAATCGGCCTGAAGGTACCAATTTTAGCAAACACCTTCTAATGTTTTCATTTGGATTAAATAGGAACATTTTTAAAATTCCATAATTCAATTCAAATTTGTGCCCACACCCATCAAACATTCCACAAATGTTTGACAAACATTTGAAAAATATTTTACAAGTGTTTAACAAATGTTTAATAAATGTTTGACAAATGTTTGTCAAACGTTTGGAGAATGTTTGTTAAGTGTAGACACTCCTTAAATTAGCTCAATGAGATATTTTGATCGGGTTTATCGATAGAAGTAATATTATAGCTATTTCCGAGTAAAGGAAAAGGAGCTAAAGTATGTCAATGATTAGCAAACGGAGATGAGATATGTCAATGATTAATCTGTCAAGATTTATTGCAATGAGACGATTTGGACAATTAACTTGGACGTCTTGAGTTTACTTAGTTGCTACAAATAAAAAAAATTGTTGGTTGGTTGGGTTAAGTGGTAAGCCCAGGCAATTAAAAAAAAACATAACACCATTTTGAGACCAAATTTCATAGTAATCGTCTCTTCTATGAAATTGTGAATTCTTCTTCTTCTTCTTCTTCTCCCTTATCGAGGCAAAAAAAATTGACAGTTTCCAAATTGCTGCGATTAGAAGCAAATAAACTTTGTCTTGACTTGAATTATTATTTTCTAACGAATTTACTTGGAAAATTTTCTGCAGAATTTTTATGCCAACGATAAATTTCCTGTTCTGATTTTGATGATTTCTTTGAATTTGTATCTAATCTCGATATCGGAAATTTTGTCGGATTGAGCCCATATTCCTTTTTTAATAACATTAGTTGGAATTTAGGGTTTGCTATGAGGTCCATTTGATATTCACTTTCATGACACTGTATGACATGACCAGTTACATATATCTATATTATTACTATTCGTCGTCTATGTTTAATAATGTTTGGTCCTTCCAGCCAGATGAATGAAGTTTAAGATTTCTAACCAAGAAATATGGAGCCACAAACTGAAAATAACTATGCCCATATTTTTTATTATTAAATATGTCCACCGTCAAAATATCAACTACTAGGGTAATTGAAGGTTAAGCCGGAAGAAAGAACTCTCGATTACTGTTCAATTAAATAATTGAAAAAAAAAATATTTAAATAAAAGCCATTTACGCCACTTAACAGCTCTTGCCGAATGAAATCCCTTTGTTCGTTATGTAACTTTCATACAATTTGCATACAGACACTATATAAAAAGTATGTACAGAAATACATGTACAAACTATATATCCAACTTTTTATAGCCCATAGCTCTAAGGACTGATTAACTGTTTCTGAAGCTAATTATTTTTAGTACTTGAAGCAGAAATATTCCATTTCAGTAATTTCTGTAATATTTTACGAAAGAAATAAATTTTCTCATTTTTCGTCAATATATCCCGGAAAATAAAGTCGACATCTAAATGGATCTATGGCGCCCGGTTGGTGAATAAAAAATTCATTGAATGACTGAGGAGTTCACTACACTACTATTTGCGGAAGTGGAAGTTGTCGTAACGTTCCCTATCGAATTCCGTTTGCAATATTTCTCCCCTTTCGTTTAAAGAAAAGAGCTTCCTCTTTTAACAGAGAATCAAAAAAGAGGAAAAATTTAAAGCAGACTAAGAAAAAGTGCGTGTGTATAAAACATTTTAAGAATATTTGCATCAAGTTTTATTCATTTACATTTTTTTCTGTAAATATTTATTGTAAAGGGAAATAACTATATAATCGTGTAACGGACCAGGATAAAATAGCGATAAAGAATTTTGGGTAGAAAACACAATATTATTGACTCACCGTTACGCCAGCTTTTATTGGTTGGTTTTTCTTTTGGATAGCACTCATGATTCAAATTTAAAGAGAATGGTGGTGGATTTTGTCGAAATATATAGAAGAAGAAAAATGTTAAGACGCGAATGGTTTACATGGATTTTTTGGGTTAGATAGTGTGTGGGAAGTTTTTGAATTTTTTAAATATTTTTACATAACTATTAGAATTAATTGGACTACAATAGTTGCTCTAAAATGTAGTTTCTTACATGGTTTATGGTAAGTTTAGTTAGCCAATAAAACTGTTTTACAACCATTTATAACCCTTCCCTCTCGTCAATTAACTACAAGATTCCAAAATTCGATGTTTCCTTGTTTTGTGTTGAATTTTCAATATTTTGAATAGGTTCTCAGACTTCTGTCGAAGTTTCGGCATTGCAAATATCAGGTGGACAATATATGTAGGTACATCAATAATTTTCGTTTCGTGATACACAAACCTAACTATCCTTTTTTGTTTTTTAAAAATTTGGAAGAGATACTTTTGAGTTACAATATCGATAGAACTAGACGAACCTTTTATGTTTGGAAATGTCATGGGAGACTTTTTTGGTTATATCCATCACCAAAGGATGTCCCTTATCTTCTTTTTCTACCACTTTAGAAACGTTTCCGAGAGAAAAATCCTTTTAGTTAATTCGACTTACCGCAGGATTTATTGCTAATTGGAACCTTTAAAACTATTTCCAGTTAACAAACAAACTCAGCTGATGTCTATGTTTAATCATTTGTAAATCCGAAAGTATTTCTTTTGGTTGTTCATCAAAGATATCTCATAATAAAGTTGTTCGTTTGAAGAACGAAGTATAATGAACAGCAATCCTAATAAATTGCTCACATTTTTTCGATGAAAGAAGGACCCCAGTCACTGAAATAAGATTTCGACATTTCATTGCGATATACCCAGTTACAATGAGCACACACTTAGACCTAAAAGTCGAAAAAATACGGAAACTTTTCAATACGGTCATACGAACCTACCAATGGGACGAATTTAAATTGGTCTACAACAAAGAGATAAATACATCCAAAGGAAAGACCTGGAAAAGGACTACCGGCCTTTCGACCAACAGTCAAACTCCAAAGAATATTAGGAAAGTATCATTGAAAATGGATAGAAGTTCTAAAGAAATCAGTTACACTAAAAACGCTAAAGAAACAGTGGAGAGCAGATAAGCTAATAATATGTATTAGACCATATATAAGCAAACTCAAATCTTACAGACCGGGGGAGGGTGCCTTTAACTGGAATAGGTGTATTCCTAAAAAATGTAGAAATGATAAAGCGAATTCCATTTCAAAGGATGGAAGCCACTGCTCTCCATTAGGCGTTTAGAAAGCTTACCGAAAGAGGCGGACAATAAATTTCCTTAAGGAGGCCAAGTAAACTAAATCTGAGGACGGCTGGACTGGTTCTTCCCATTGCTCATTGGATTGTGGGCTGGAAAAGGAAAAACCTCTGGCTCGCATGCCACAGATGCGATGGCAGCAGAGCTGAAATAGAATCGTGGGCTGAGGGTGGTGCCTTATCCAGCCTTCCCCGGTCCCCTCTAAAAATTATCACCGACGGCTCACTCACTAATGAGGGAGCCGGTGCGGGTGTTTACTTTCCTAAACCTGATATTGCGTTGGAGTACTCACTTGAAAGGCACCCCACTGTCTTCCAGGCTGAAGTCTTGGCCATCACAATGGCAGCAAAGATAGTTCTTGATATGGAGATTAAAGGACATTGCTATCCATTCGGATAATCAGGCAGGCTAAATAACTCTCAGCGGTTACATGGGGATTATGGGAAATGAAAGGGTCGACCTTCTAGCCAGGTTTGGCTCCGGTTCCACGTTCCTTGAACGGAACCCTCCATAGATGTTGCAGCCTCGGTTAGCGGGTCTCTCATCAAAGTGGGTGTTGGTATGAAATATCAGTAGAGATGGGTGAACCTGAGTACTTGCAGGTGCACAAAACTTTTACTTGATGGCCCCAAAAGGAATTTTTCTACTTTTCTCTTCGGGGTCGGAAGGAAACAATGTTGAACTGTGGATGGCATCATCACTTGCCACAGCTCGCTCAACGGTCACCTTACAAGACTGGGAGTTGCTGACAGCCCTGAGTGTCTGTCCTGACTGGAAGGAGAGCCTGAGACAACCAAACGCTAATTTCTGTGTGCGTATCCAGCCTTTGCCCGGAGCAAGATGGATATGCTTAGATCTGCCGTCCTATCTATGGATCACCTTACCAAGGCCTGCTGTGCTTCATTAAGAGGACTGGTAGCTTTTGGTGAATGAAAGGGTTTCTAGCAGTTTAGCGCAATGGGCCTCCGTGCTTGGAATCTCTCGTCCCCTGCCTAAAAAAAAAAAAAAAACTAAACAAAAAAAACCCGGACAAGGCAGTAACATACCACAAAACATGGGTTACGCGACGATTACACGAGTCAATAGAGCTGACGGACAGTCCTAATTTTGTCTGTGAATTTTAGTGACAAAAAACGATTTGTGTTCGATCAATTGAATAGTCATAATAAAGTATCGTCAAGCGGTGCAGACATTCCTCTTCTATAAGCATATCTAACGATTTCTTCCATTTTTCTCTACAAAATAAAGATTAAAATGGATATTGAACACTTTTCACTCATTTCCCACTCAAAAGAGAGAAGATTAGAAATATAAATACAAATTTCGACTAGCATCTACCTTTTATTTTTAATTTCCGCAATCTCTATTTCACATTTGACAGTTTATTGACTAGTCTGTAACTGAGTGGTCAGAAATCTTGTCAGTACAGACTAGTCAATAAAAAAGAGTAATCAGTAGGGGCCTAAATGAACCTGTGTAAGTGACAAACGCTGTCAGTGTCAGTTCTACTGACTCATGTAATCCCCGGGTTAGAAAGCTGTGCTTAGAGATGGTGTTTTTTTTTTTTTTTTTTTAACAGGGGGAACAGGAGAAACCCATCCCACGGAGGCCATAGCGGCCCATTGTACTATCCTGAATCCCATTCACCAAAACCTTCCTGTCCTCTTAATGAAGCTCATCAGGTCTTGGTGAGGAAGGTTTTTCATCTCATCCCGAGATAGAAGGGAAGATCCTAGAGTATACAGTCTGCTCCGGGCGAAGACCGGACACTCACATAAAAAGTGTTTGGTTGTCTCAGGCTCTCCCTCCAGGCAGGACAGACACTCAGGGCTGTCAACAACTCCCATCCTTGTTAGATGAGCGTGAAGTGAGCTGTGTCCGGTTATGATTCAAACCAGACGGTGTATCTTAGTAAAGAAGTTAGGTATGAATTGCAAGATTGCATGAGCTGATCAAGGGTATACATTAAACTACATACGTTCTCCTTTAAGTTGTTGTTCTAAGGAATACCACAATATAGTAAAATGCTATACCTTGATCTTTTCTTTCGTTTATTTAGTCCATATGTAGCCTATCTTATCGTTTGGTTAGAGAGACCGCACGGATTTCCTGTTACAACCAGCACTTTTTTATGATGTAGGGAATACTGTTTCAGATTAAACGTTTTTATGATGTTGCTAACAACTTAAGGGGTACCTAGTTATACCGTAGAACAGTTTTGATAGAAAAAGATGAAAGAGGGTGTCAGGAATTAAGTTGAGTAAAGGAGGTGATAGTGTGTACTTAACTTGAATGTTTACGACTTATTATTTGTGGACGAGAGAAACTGAGCATTGTAAACCGTTCCACATTCGTATTGTTCTATTTTTGAAGGATTCTCGTAATTTCACGATACCGACTTTGACTTTAAGAGTGTGAGGGTTGGTTCGGGTTGCAACTCGTGAGTTACGTTAGCTCATCTTATTTCAGGAAACACAGATGCAATTACAAATCTAGACAGTCTCAACATAAATGAATTTTCATTACGAACCTGATCCATTCCTCCAAGCTATATTTTTCACAGTTTTCCACATTCGCTCACTTACCTGTAAAATAAACAGAAAAAAAAAACAAATTAGTAAAAAGTTTATCAAAACTGAACGTGGAAACAATGATTAGGTAAGCAGTTTTAATAATCAGAATTTTAGAAATAAAAAAACGAAACGTCAGTCTTAAGACCGCCGTGATTTTGTTCGCAACCAGTTAGTTTTTGATTCGCAGAAAAGCTTCAATAAGCTTAAAGAGTATATCTTTATATATATGTGTATTGTGTCGGTTTACTCTAAAATAAATCAAGGTTTTATAATATTTAAAGATTATATATATATATATGCATGTACATACATATTGTAACATCTATAAACTTGTGAATATATATATTTGATCAGTTTACAGTGGAAATTATGTTCTTATTTTCTCGAATTTTCCTTCCGTGTTTTTTTTTTAATCTATCCAAGTAAAAATTTTTCCAATTTATGGTGACTGAAGGTGATGGGTAATTTTATAAGGGGTTTATAATGGTTACTCGGTTATATAAGAATTTGAATGGTTATATAAGTGTTTTATAATATTACCAATTGGAAGTTATATTAGAGTTTTTTAAGGTTTATAATGATTATCGTCTCAGTAAGTTACTAAAGGTTTTATAAGGTGGTGATGGAAATGTCTCAATCACCAGTCTATATAACTTAGAGTAACCATTACTAGAAGGTACATAGATAGTTTTATAATTTTTTTTCATCACCAGGTTATATAACTAATTGGTAATCAGTGTTTATTGCGATATCCGTGGTCACCCTTATATAACTCGACAACATTCAGTAATTTAGGTGACTTTCATAAAAATTGGGAACTTTCCGTAATACATATACCCACTATAAAATATCGTAACATTTCTTGGTGACCCTTTAGTAACTAACGGTGATCGTTATAAAAACAAATGACTTTTAGCGTCAAATATAGCCATTATAAAACTGTTTTCATTTATTTATGGCGCTTTCGTAACAAAGGTGACTGTTATAAAAATTACATTTTACATATTATAATTAAAGGATATATAAGGACCATTTTCGAAGCACGGTAGTTCCTTTAGTTTATATAAAATTTGTAGAGGTTATATAAGGGTTATTCCGTTAATATAATAGAGCCAGAATTTATATAAAATAATTAGGGGGAGCCCGTCGGGCGTTGCCCTACGATAATATAAATACCTAGATGGGTGTGAGTGGGGGTTTGGGTGTATAGAGATTTATAATATCTAAGCTATTAGCTGACTTGATTTTATACTCTAGGCTTTCAATCTGTGTCTGTATGTGTGTTTGTGTGTGTACGTATAGAATTGTGCGTGCATACATTCATATGTGTGGGAGAGCGTAACTCTCTGCGTTGACGTGCTCTCAAACAGTGCCCAAATATAAGTAAAATACGAAATTTTTTTATGGCAACCCTACCCATAAGTTGCCCGATTGGTCTCATTTTCGAACTGTATTTGCAATTTTTGCGAAAACGCCGTGTACAAAATATGAGCTCTCCACCTCAACGCCTTATCAGGCAGCCACCAAGCAAAATAACACCAAGAAGGAGTAACCCGATTTAGTCCATTTTTCAATATTTTATTTACTATTGCTAGAAAACACCATGCATAAATTTTCAGTTCTTCAAGTCGACACTTTGTCAGACAATGCCCAAATATATAGCTGTGATGGCCCAACATACGGAAGATTACAACGAAATAATCAGCAATTGCTAAACAATAACCTCGCATGGTATTGTTCTGCAACTGTCGGTTGTTTTGCTGATTAGCTGGCTGCGCGATGAGCGCTTAGTGGAGCAATCGACGATTACAATAATAATTAACCTCGCATGGTAATTATTATGTAAGGCGATTGTTTTGCTACTAAGCAACTCAGGTACTGCAACCGGTAGAACAAACGACAAGGTTGTTGTCGTTTATTTACATCCGCGTTGTGAGTAAAAGTTTACTTCCGAATATTGGGGCATAAAAGACAAATGACTGATCTGGCGAGTGCCGTCAAGTATTCAGTCGCGATTCAACCTTTGTTTTAAATATCAAGTTACAGTTCAGTTCGAGTTTGATTAATTTTAAAAAGTACTAAGATAGGTCAGTTTGGTTTATGGTAATAAAGAAACTGTGTTAAAAGTAATTCGAGTGTCGTTTTTAATAATTGGATTTGTTTATTGATTGCTTTTGGGGTAAGACATAACTAAAAACAAAATTTTTGCATGTCAACCCTACGAAGGAGCTTCATTTTTGAACTAAAATTTACATTTTGTTTTTAAAACGCCGTGTACAAAATTTAAGCTCTCCACGTCGACACGTTTTCCGGCAGTACTGTGCCCAAAAAATAAGGTGACATTTGAATTTAAACTGCGCGCGTCAAAGGAGTTGCCAATTGGTTTCTTTTTTATGTTGGTAGGACTGTCTTTGACATCCCTGCCAAATCACACATCAAAATATTCATTAGTGTTTGAGATACGCTTCGTTTTGCATTAAATTTTCTTTGCGGAATCAATTTTCTGCTGCGAATTCGTTGAGGATGGTGCAGAAAGCCTTTGGTGATGAGGCTATGTCGAAAAAAAATGTTTACAACTGGTATAGTGACTTCCAAGCAGGCCGTGAACGTGTCGAAGGCGAAGAGCGCCCTGGGCGTCCATCAACCTCAACCGACGAAGCTCACGTCCAAAAAATTAAAGATTTGGTGTTTGAAAACCGTCGATTAACGATTAGAGACCTTGCTGATGATATTAGCATATCGAAAGGCTCAGTCAAAACTATTTTGAAGGATGCTTTGGGCCTCAAACGCGTCAAATATCGACTGGTACCGAAATCATTGAATTTTTTGGAAAAAAGGCGTCGCGTTGAAGTGTGTGAAACAATGATTTCTGACTACATTGACAAGACGAAATGCATGATCACTGGAGACGAGACTTGGATCTATGCTTACGACCCCGAAACGACCGATCAATCGAGCGAATATCGTGCCAAGGGTGTGCCGAGACAAAAAAAAACCGCGCCAAAGTCGCTCAAAAATCAAGGTGATGTTGACTGCTTTTTCGATTCTGAGTTCCTTCCCCCGGGTCAAACAGTCAACATGGAATATTATCTGAACGTTATGCGTCGTTTGCGTAACGCTATCCGCCAAAAGAGGCCGGAATTGTGAAAGACAACTCTAGGTTTTTGCACCACGATAATGCGTCGTCTCACACTGCACTCGTTCTTCGTGACCATTTCGCGAAAAACTCGACTCATATCGTTCCACAACCACCGTATTCACCTGATTTGGCGCCGTGCGACTTCTGGCTGTTCAGCAAGCTCAAAAGACCGCTCCGAGGACACCGTTTTGAGACGATAGAGCAGATTCAAGCCGCCGCGAGGAAGGAGCTGAAGGCCATCCCAGAAATCGACTTTTTCAACTGTTTCGAAGATTGGAAAATCCGTTGGCATAAGTGCACTGCATCGGGAGGGGATTACTTTGAAGGCGATGAAATTGATTTGGAAGAATAAATAAAGAAGTTTCAATATAAATTATTTTTTGGACACAGAGTATAATGAAAAACATAGGTTTTGTATGGGAACACCAAGAAGTGGTAACCCGATTTAGTTCATTTTTGAAATTACATTTACTATTGCCATGAAAACACCACAAACCAATTGTTTTTTTTATGGAAACCCTACGAAGAAGTTGTCCGATTGGTTCCATTTTTGAACTTAATTTATATTTTTTAAAAAAGGCCCGTGTACAAAATTTCAGGTACCTACGTCGACGCGTGAGACAGTGCCCAAATATATTGTGAAAAACTAAAGTTTTGTATGGCAACACCAAAAAGGAGTGGCCCGATTTGGTCCCTTTTGAGCTTGTATTTGCAATTTTCATGGAAACGCCGTGTACAAAATTTAAGCTCTCCACGTCGACGCGTTCTAAGCACCACTGACATATATAATATGGACTGTTTACTTTTCTATTTCAAGTGGGATCAATTGCTTATGTCGAAAAAAGTTCTTATGCCGGTGCCAACATTTGAAAAAATCATTGGTGGGAAGTTGAAAAAATGAGCGCGCAGCTCGAAAAGCGATTATAATAAACCCTTTCAAATTTCTGCTGCGTATCTAATGAATATATTGCCTTTGGTAAAACAATTTTATCAGTAATAACCCTAAATAATTAATTTGAAAACATTTATTTCGACGGACCCACTTATTTATTTGTTGTTTAAAGTTCTCTTTTAGTTGGTACTTGGTGCTTAGACCAAAAGGGTCAGCAATACAGAAGTGAACCAATTTTTGCTCTCTACATGCACTCATTGTCAGACAGTCTCCAAATATATACTAAAAAACGAAATATTTGTATGGCAACCCTACGAAGGAGTTGCCCGATTTAGTCCATTTTTGAACGTATATTTTCAATTTTATGAAAACGCTGTATACAAAATTTCAGCTTTCCACATCTACGCCATCTATTGTGTCCAAAAATATCCTATCTCTCAAGCTGGAACCAACTACTGAAATCGGTTGAGCGTTTTCGGAGATTAGCGTGTACAAGCCCAGTGACAATGGATTTTTATATATTGAGAAAATGTAATATCATCTAAGTGAAAATTTTAAACTTTGTCACATTGAATTAAAATTATTAAATATTGCTTATTTTTAGAGCGGTCTGTATTTTTAAGAAGTATCTATGATGATATTCACAGTAAAACTTTTATTTGCAACTGAATCTCACTACGTACAAAAATTCTATTTCTGATATTATAAAAATGCAGTACAAAAAAATATCGAAATTCTATGTCAAATATGAGAATTATTCATAATCTAATCTAGATCTGCAAAATGAGACTTGTAGATTTGCCCAAATCCTGATAGAGTAAAATATTTCTTGCAATAAATTATTTGCAATAAAAGTAAGAAATCTAAGAAAAAACTTTCAATATCCGGCGAAACACAATCTTGGTTACGTTTATTTTTAATCTCACAGACTGAATGATACCAAGAATTTTATAATTATGTACCTTGCCTATTTTACTGTCATCAAATTCCATTATTTTTGTCACACTCACGAATTACGAGATATAGGTGCTTCTGTTATGATAAACTAAAATTGCGTAACTACAGCTAGAAATTCAGAAAATATTTGATTTTCCTTTAATGAAAATTTTTCATAAAAACACACATCATTTGCTATACCCACCCTATATAAGAAAACACTCAGCATGTTCTGTCTTCTCTGTAGCATATATCTATCTACCTTCCATAAATTTAAATTTTTTTCCACAACTAACAGGTTGAAGACGTTTCTCTCACATTTATTCAGCAGTTCCACAAGACTTTAATCCCGACAACCCATAAAAGCGCTTAAAAGCATAACTTGAACGTTCCATGTTCCCTCTTAAGAATCTAATAAAGACAGACTTGAAGTATATCCCAGAGCGTATACGCCTGAAGAAAGATGGTATTGCACTTTTGGGATGGGAAAATCCAACGTATAGAATATTTATCATTCGAAAAGTAGAAGGGATAAATGAGCAATGCAAAAGTGCAGAGAGTAACTTGACCGGCACAAGAAATGACAAAATCTAGCCCCAAACTTAGTTGGTTTACGGGCAGAATATATTTAGTTTTCTTAAGAGGAGTCAGTACCAAGATTTGCAGGTTTCATACATTTTTCAATGCAAATTTCTAGCAAACTATTTGTAGCAGAATAATTATTTATATCTTAAATTAAAGTTAACGAAGAGGTCTAGTAAATAACGTCGAGAAAAATAAAAAAAAATGCATTGGAATGGAGATATTAGCTCGGAAACATGTAAAAAGTGGTAAAAATTGATTTTTTTCAAATCAAATTCCTCTTAGTAGGTATTCTCATTTCTTTATATTGTGACTATTTTAGAGAGATAAAGCCTAGATCTAGCAAATAACGTCGAGTTTTTTCCTTTTTAGTGGCGCATTTTTTAATTGTTTAACTCTAATAGTACTTGTTTTTTCTCTCGATATTTCACCGTCGAGAAATTGCAATATTTCGTTGAAAGTTTTAAAAATATAAAGCAAAATAGCATATTTAACAACTATGTGCAAAATAAAATTTAGGAGAGTTAATTCTCTTTAAAAACTTTCAATTTCTTTGAACTGCAAATTTCCATTTTCGTCTTAAATTGTCGCATGTTGGGTTTCTGTCTTTTACGCTAGATGTCTCTAATTTGACTTTTGGTCTAGGTCTAGGCTAATTTTATATGTATTTTCATACTTTCAGGACACAAACCTACGTATAGTAAGTTTTATTGCCTACAGGCTCGCTGGCACCTAAATTGAAATTTTTGCTTGACTCCTCTTAAATGGAAAACATTATTTTGAAATGATGAAGCATCTCGGTTTGTCGTAAATTATAATTCCATACTAAGAGCTCTTTAAAGGCTTTGCGTGTGATATAGAAAGAGCACTGAAACAAATGACTCTTACAGTTATGTTATAATTGACTTTTGTCAGTGTAATGCTTTTGCTTTTGCATATCTAATTTGCATAGGTTTTAATGAAAATTATGCTTTTCGGAATAGACATAGCTTACTAAACTTTGATTGATTCTGTTTGTTCGAGGTGCATAACAAGAAAACACTTTTGTACGTTCATATGAGGCAAATGGCAATAAAAAAAACTTATCATATATACATATGTTCACGCAAAACATATTTGTATGGAAAATTATGCTTCATATGATTCACACATAGAATTTAAATTACGATACACATATATGTATGTAAACCCTAAAATATCTCTGAGCGATATGACGATCTAAAAACTTCCGAGCCTAGTTTTAAAGGCCATCCAACCTATTCAATAGAAGGTATTACTCGCGTTGAGTGAATAATACCTTTTTCATTATTTATGCTACCCAAAACTAAGTAATTAAAGTAAGCAAGGTACATAACTAAATAGGGCTAACTTATTTTATATTGAGTCTTACAGTAGTTAAATAAAGAATATTTAAATGTATCCAAAAGTCATATTTAGGGTTCCGTACAACAAAAGAAAAAAACGAAACCCTTGCAAGATCGCTTGTGCCTCCGTGTGTCTGACTGTCTGTCTGTCACAAATGTTTTTCTCGAAAATGACATTAGGTCCTTGTTACACGCACAAATTTCGACAGTCAAAGATTATTAAATATTTTTGTTTTAATTTTTAATATCGGTGGGTTGGACTTCCTCAATAAAAAATATATTTTTATTTTTGTATCTTGTACTTTATTTTCTTGTTACTTTCAATGAGTCTACAAAATAAAATCGTTGGTGAATTGATTATAAAGATATAGCGACTGCATTAGACCTGACGAAATAATGTTGTCAATAAAAGATATGGCATGTTGAGAAGTCGCCGAGGTGAAAGGCTACAAACTCTCATTGTCCAGAGAGTGTTCCCAGTTAACACTAGGCAAGTTAAAGTCACCAAAAAGCAATAATTCGTCGACAAGCAAAACTTCAGTAAGTCTATCAATACATGAAGCCAGCAAGTCAAATATCTCAGCTGATGAGCACGGAGGGTTGTAAACAGTAGCAATATATACGTTTTTATGTGAGAACTTGAGAGATACACATATAAACTCCAGATCCGCTGTCCGCATAATTGTCTTATAAATGATTACATTATACTATATATAGTATGAATGCATATGCAAGAACTCTGTTTCTAGAGTTGCTATAAAAGAACCTTAAAAAAATCCTGGATGAAGTGTTGTTGTTTTCTTATGAACGGTCGTAAAGAGTCCAGTGAAGGATTATGAAAAAGGGTTTCTACCACCTTAACAGCCTTCCATCCTTACTCTTTATCACATTGTTTTTTCACGAGAGCTATCCAGTTACTTAGTATTCGGCTATTAGCCTTGTTTACTGACGCTGCACTTACCATCTCTGGGCCGATGAGGGTAAGGCGTGATATGGGTATACCTACGCAGATCCCAGATGAAGGACATGCAATCGTTAAAGGCAAATTCAAGTTTTATTAACCCTAAGCAGTCTCAGCCTGAGATTCAAAAGCAGAACATTGGCGGATAGTTACAATCTTCTTAAACCATCATAGATTTTGCCAACCATGATCTTAATTTTATCACAGCATTTAAGTCTGGTGTTGAATTTCACTTCTAGATTTCACACAAAATCAACAAAATATAGTCCCACATTATTGATGATGATAATAGGGGAAGATTATGAGTTTCAAGGTCTGATCTATACCAAGCTATACATTGCGATTTACTGGCATTGAGGAGGAGTTGATTGTCCCTAGCCGATTTTCAGATTTCAGCCAGGTTTTCGTTTATTCTACTAACACAAGCTGTGTTCCTTTGTGTCCGCAGAACAGAGCAGAACAAAAGATACATAAAAGAACACGTCATACATTTTCATAGAAGATTTATAAATGAAGCGAACATGTAATATTTTTATTTATTTTATATTTTTATTTGTTCAATAGTACGTTCACGCTCAAGTCTAGGCTTAATTTGCCGCTTTATAAATTTGAGCTTTTAAGGTAAGCAAGGCAAGGCTATATGCCGCTTTATTGCCTTAGCTTAGTTTGGTTGATCAGGCTGAAGATTGCCGCGTTACGATCAATAGGCTTTTAAGCCGAATTACGAGAAATGAATACACTTCAATGCAGTGATAATTCAAGTCTGATTTCTTTATTCTTTTCTTCGTCTTTTATATAATTGGTTTACATAGGTTCTTATGGAAAATCATTCCATAAGCAAGAAATAGCAATTTCAAAAATGAATTGTCCAATAAGCAAATTCATTGCTTTCTTACTTATTGAATGACCTTTTACAATAATAATTCACATCAATTGTTATGACACACATTTTTGTCACCTACTTGACTTACTTGTAAATGGTATCAAATTGCTGATTCTTAAGATTGTAATTTGTTTTCATAAATCGGAAGTAAATTGTATTTTTGTTAATTTTTGTTTTGCAATATGAGATATACTTGTTTACTAACATGATATGGCGCTTGCACAATAATGTATGTGCGTACAATGATGTGCTCATATCATGCTATGTATGTATGTTTGTATATACGTGCATATAATGTTACAAGGCGATTAATTATCTTTTATTAGCGAGATGCGCTTTTCTTTTTGTATGATTATTTTTAGATATTATTACATGTATTACATGTGTATACTACAAACAGTATACAATTTTTTTGCTTCAATCGACAGAACAATTTGTTCTCTTCAGTATATGGGAGTTCTAAAACAAGGTACATATAAAAGAACACAGCTCCAGTCTTCAATGAGTTCAAGAGGACTGCTCAGGTATACTTGAACATCGTGTACATAGGATGTAAATTAACGTCTTGGACAATATCACTACGATCATTAATAAAGAGACTAAACAGGAGTGGATCGCTGAATTTAATTTTGTTGTTTTGTCTTAAGTTAATCTTGTTGCATTGTATGCTCATAACTGTGATGATCCTTAGACCAATGTAAGATGTGACAAGATCGATAGTGCGATCACTTCTCTGAAATTGCAGATCAATTCTTCTCTCGAGATAGAATCGCATGTAGTATTCATATTTCTTGTACTCTTCTTTTAACTCTCAAATAGGAGCATATCATTGCAAGATAGTCGAGCTTTTCGTATACACAGTAAAAAATTTTACAATTTCACTACATTTAATGTGGTAAAACTTTAAGTTTTTTTGGATTAATTTCACACGTTTATCTAAAAATACATGAAAAAACATTTACACGGCTTTATCTATGTAATATTAGAGGATGTCCTTGTTCATAATCAATTGAAAATTGAGAATTCATACGAAAATTTAAATTTACGTGCTGAAAAGTTTGGATTGGCAATGTTGCAACACAATCAATGTAAAATTTCACATGGATGGTATAAAAATTTAAAATTACTTGAAAAAAGGAAAAAATTGTGCATGTTTATACTTGTTTAGCAAGAATCCCTAGGTTTTCTGTATATTAAAGATAATTTTAAGGTGTATATCGGTGTATATCCTTCAACAGTGTTGTGTTGCATTTCATTTTATTGCTTGGAATTTTCTTACTGTGTGAACGTATGTCTTGTGAAAGTAATTTCCTTATAACTTGTGCGAAATTAAAATTAAATTAACAAGTGTTCAAAAATTATAACAAGCATTTGTACATGCACAAATTGACAAATAATTTTTCTTTTAAATGTGTAGAACCAGGATGTGATAAAAGGTTTTCTAAATATTTCTCCTTTAAATCGCATTACTTTCGTTTTCATCATTTTTAAAGAGAAAGTGTTATTTACTCTAATAGTTTGTTTTTTTTTGTAACCAAGAATCATGTGGAGTTTCTTGCCATTCACTTAAAATAATTGTAAATTATGAATCCTTCCTTACATGTACTCAGTGAAGAACTAGTGCATTACCCCGTTGATAATTGTGAATTTAAAATTAAAACTTCTTTCCACAGTAATTGTGGTTAGGAACATTTTCCGACGTGCAAAGATACAACATCCTGAAGCTGGAACTTCCTTCAGTTGAAATGGACTTTCCTATTCAAATTATTCCAAAGGCATTGAAGAAATCCCTTTCATTGCTTTTTCGCACGCTAAGGACCAAATTCAATGTATCAGAAAAAGTTATGAGTTTAAAAATTTCCATAACTTGATTTCAAGTATACATGTGAATAAATTACTGAGTTTCTGTAAAAATAATAATCTTATGAACTTTCAAAATCTCTTGCGCGGTATAGTATAGTTTGACCTGAAATTGAAGAGGGCCTAAACAATTTAGATACAACTTGCAAACGGTTTATAGTTTTTAACAACGAATTTTTTTATATTATTCGGACACACTTTCACCTTTCGTACTTTCTTTCTTACAGAGACTGATACCAAGCTTGCATTCTATATTTTCGCCGACAACGAACTTGTTAATTCGCAATCAAATAGTTTTAAAGAGACATTTCTCCAAATTTTTGTTTGTACTACAATTTAAACATTAAATATCCAGTGCAGATATTGTAAACATATGAAATGATACAAATCTTTTTCTTTAAATTAAACACAGAAGCATCAAGAGGGTCCAAAAAAATCCATCACATCAATAGCAAAACTGATTCGTCTAATTGGTAAAATACGAGAGAGTGCAGTGTATAAATTCCTTGTTAGCATTACTTTGAAATTGATTAATTAATAATATGAATAATTTTGTTCTACTTTTTTTTTTTTTTTAAGAAATGACTTATGATGATCTTTAAAATTATATGATTATAACTAAATATTTTGTAAGATCAAATGTCCCCATGTGTTCAAATTTTATCTGCACAAACTAATTTTGTTGTCAAAGTTAATGATATTGTTTTTTTTTTTTTTTCGACAAGAAATTATTTTAATTTAGAGATACACAGATATGAATTATAATCAATCCATTTAAGTAATTACCTATTTTAAAATGATGTATACCTAGTATATAAAATAAATATATTTTTGATTTCAAGCCTGGTTTCATTTTCGGCCGAGTGACATAATATACATGTACTGTTTGAATCTCAATTCAATTTACTAATTGATTTCGAATAGAATGGCATTCTAAAAGAATTAAGAATAGGCCTGATTTGCGATATATCTGTGTTCATAGATAACAATTGGTAACAACACACCGACAGCTCTATTCCGTCAGATAAGAAATCAAATTGAAATTTTAATTTACCACGCTCATATGGAACACTTTCCGACACATCAGTGTAGTTTTACAATGCATATGGTAAACGAATTTCACACAAATTCGTTGCAGTACAAAATGCATTTTTACGCAGGTCATTTAATTTTGAATTCGAGATGCAATTTTATCACATTTAATATTGGCAACAAATTGCCAACATTAAATTTTGTAAAAATTTAAAACTGTGTAGTATAGTAAGCAGGATGGTAGTAATAATCTTTTTGGAAACTGATGACCAGCTAATGATAATGAACCTTGGATTTTTACTACAAATATTATACCAACGCCATCCCTATGTTGTTCCGTTAGATCTCTAATAGAATACAAAAAGGATTTTCCAACTGTATAAATATGTTTAATATGCAGATTTGGGAATATATATTTGCTTTATCCAGGAAGTCAACGATCACACCATATGTTTGTGGACGCGGGGCTTCTCTATGAATGAAAAGTGAAATAACGCAGAGAAAGAATCGGAAGGTGGTGGTGGTTGGGGTAAAGAAATACAAATCAGAGTATCAACCCAATAAGCAAAAATTCCAAATGTGGAATTCTCACACACATAATTTATTTTTACACGCTTACAGGACGCCATTTTCAGATATCATTTATTCACATTTGGCTTGCATTTGGCTGCAGTATTTTTTCGTTTCAATTTATTGGCGGAAAGTGTGTTTAATAAATATTATTGTCGGAAATTTTTTTTTAGTGTTTTTAGTGTTGTGTGAATTAAATATTATTTCCGGAAATTTTTTTAAGTGTTGCGTGGATTATTATTATTAATTGGCAATAAGTTTTATTTTTATTTAATGTTCTACTATTATTCCTAATATGTTTGATCAATCTTTGTTTCAATGTAACATATTTTAGCAGTTATATGTTATATGTACATATATACAGTTAAGGCCTCTCTGTGAAAACTGTCAAGTAAGTAGGGCAATTAGTACAAAATTTCATATAATATATTATATCAAAATGGCTCACTAAAAATGTAATATTGCAATAATTATATTTTAATAAACATTTTTTACATATTGAGTTCAAAATTTTATTCTTTATTCAAAACTTATACGCCTGACTGCTGCAGTTTCAAGAAATTATGATGGATTTTTGTATCACTCACTTTATTTAGGTAGGTAAGTAAACAATTTGGAAATTTATTGGAATTCATAGCAAATTAGTAAGGAGAAGACTTGGATATCCCTACGAATTCGGTATCTAAATCAGCCGGAACAGATCTGGAATTCTGTTAGATTTCCTTAAATAAAAATTGCAGAAAAAGCATTGAAATCCATAGGAATTCCATGTAGAAATTACATGGAGAACACTTGGAATTCTCTTTAATTTCCATGCGAAAATAACAAGGAAATAACATGGAAATCCGATAGATTTCCACATTGAGTTCCATCTACCAATAAAATCAAAGACTTCGAATCGCGGCGCAGTACCCGTCGACCAAAGAAGCGGAATTCCGTGCGCAAATAGTACGGATTTCCAGGTAAACTCGTCAAAAATGACAAGGACAACGACTGGAATTCCATTCGAATTGCTTATTGGGAAGGTTCAAATTTCGATTACCGGTGACCAAGTACACTACTGATAAAAAAAACTGAATAGAGTAAAAAATAATTTGATTACGGTATTAAATGGCACTAAAGTTTAATATATAGTAAAAAAAAAAAAACGACAGAAATAGGTCACTTAATATTTTTAATTAAATATACTAATATCGAGTATTTCCTCCTTCATTGTTTATCACGTCCTCCAGTCTTCTTGGAATAGATGATATTAAATTTTCAATCAAAATTGATGGAATTTCATTCCAAGCCTTTTCTATGGCTGTCCAAAGGTCGTGGATATTGTGCATATGAGTTTTATGAATTTTCCTATCGATATGGTCCCAAAGATTTTCAATAGGATTTAAATCCAGACTTTGGGCAAGCCAGTTGTTGAAATATCTGGTGTTTCATTCTTGAAACTATGCTTTAGTCCTTCGGGCATGGAGTATTATCCTGTTGAAATATGTACTCCGTTCTATTTTGAACACCTTCCATAGTCGAAATCAATCTTTCTTCCAAAATGTTAATATAAACAGCCGCATTTATTTAAACACCCTGGTCCACTATCACCAACTTTCCAACTCCTGCTGCCGAAAAACATCCCCAAACCATAATTTCTTGGTTATCCTTTGTCGGCGTTTGGACACACTGAGGATCATATTGTTCTAAAGACAGCTTAATACAAGATTCTGGACGATCTGTTGACAAAAAACCTGGACTTGTCATACCAGAAAACTTTTGACTAATCCGTGTGTTTGTGTTCTTGGTCCATTCGATCCTTCTCGCTTGCAACAATAGCTACGAAATCCTACATCCTTCAAATAACGTCTAACAGGTATGTCTGCTTTATTGAGATCCAGATGCCATATGAAAGTTTGCTGCGACCTCCACAAAAGTTGTTTTACTTTTCTTTAACACGAGTAGCTTTAACGCGTGGGAGTCTCTCTGTTAATTTCCGCGGTCTTTACATACATATTTTCTTCCGACTAATACAAGTATGAGAATAAGTAAAATTATATAGAAGAATTGGTAATTTTTTTATTTTTTTTTGCTATGGGCCTTAACAACACATCAAAAGCCTTTCCTTTTCCTTTCGTTTTCTTACCATGCTTTTTCAAATTCTTTATCTAACAGCATAGTTGCACAGGAATTTTTCCTTCTCTCTTTGTAAGACTTAAATATACTAAAAATTTAACGAAATTATTCACTAAGAACTTAAGAAAAATTCAACTATAAAATGAAGTCTTACAGACATTAGTGTAATATTATCTTAAGACTTTGCATGAAAACTACTTTTCTTCGAAAGAGGAAAACTTAGAAATTGCATAAGAAAATCCTAGAAAGACACTTCTCTACTTCTTTAAGTTGGCCTTATATAATAGTATCCTTGAGCATGAAAATTGTCCATCTTTCGACACAAAACATGTAGGTAATGGGAAAAACTTCCAAAAATATTCCTGGATATCTACAGTTTTTTCGGGTGAAACTCCATAAAGTTCAGAAGTTTAATTTTCATAACCAGTAGAAAAACTTTATCGTCACTTGCTGTTGAGTGCTGGTGGTGGTAGCAGGTAATATGGTATGTAGTTGAGGTGACAAGAAAAGCTTAGGTATTTGCACAATGATAAAACTTTATAGTTTTATGGATGTTTTTTTTTTTAGTGAGTACAATTTACATAAATAAAAAAATAAGATTCTTATGTAAAAGTAGATTAATAAACTCACTTGCATATTACCACACAAATTTTGGTGGATGGCTTGGAATATTAGGTAATTTCATGTGACTGGTATAATCATGGATAATCATTTATAATGCGGAGCAATGATAGGTTAAGTAATACCCAGCAAGCTAGTATACATTGTAGAGAAAAAATATGTACAATAGAAACAGATAGAAAAAAAATATATTAAAAAAATAATACTAAATATATTCAACGAAAGGCGATTACAGTCAGAATTGAGAAGAATGGAGTCGTCTATATTCCAAACGCCACTAAATATCTTAGCATTAACACAATATCATCGAATTCTAGAATGTGAGAGAACAATGAAAGGATCATTGATCTAAACTAAATAACGGATAACATCTGAGTTACTGGAGGATTGGAGGTTGTCTGTGGATAAGCTGTGCATGCACAACAAGGTGTCGCTTCTTAGGGTTCCTGGTCAACTGACCTTTTAGCTAGGGCTGGCTCTGATTCTCCGTTCCACGGATCGAAACCCGCCGTAAGCATTGCCACCTCGAGTATTGGATCTCTCATCAAAGCGAATGTTCATAGGAAGCATCAGCAGAGATGGGCGAACCTGAGTACCTGCAGGGTACAAAACTGTTTCTTGATGGATCCAATAGGAATATCTCCGATTTTCTCATGGGGCTCGGAAATAAACAATGTAGAACTGTGGTTACCGTCATCACCGGACAAAGCTCGCTTCACGCTCATCTAAAAAGAATGGGAGTTGCTGACAGCCCTGAGTGTCTGTCCTGCCTGGAGGGAGAGCGCGAGAGGCAACCGAACACATTTGTTTGCGTGTCCGGCCTTCACCCGGACAAGACTGGGTACTCTGAGGTTTGCCCTTCTATCTGTGGAAGAGCAGCTTAAAAACCTTCCTCACCAAGACCTGATGCGCTTCATTAAGAGGACAGGAAGGTTTTGGTGAATGGCCTTCTATTAGGACAGCACAATGAGCTGCAATGGGCTCCGTGCATGGGATGGGGTCTCCTGTCCCCTGTCTTAATAAAATAACTAAATAATAAAAACTAGCAGATAAAGAAAGTTAACTGCCCTGAAGCTTTTTCTGTGATAGTGTCTATGGTACAGATCCCGAGTGATATAACTTAGAATCCAGCCCTAACCGTAGACACCTGATTACTGACGATCAAGGTTGTCCCGAAGAGATTAGATTCTATTAACCTATCCTGATGAAAGGTACCATGGCAATCTTGTTAGGGTTGAACTTGTAGTCAACCTCTCCACACCACGTCGTGACTGTATCTAGGGCCTATTTAAAGGTATCTAGAAACTTTGCCTCCGTGATTACAATAATAATGTCATCAGCGTAGCCTTGCTTAGAAAAGTTCACCGCATTGAAAAGCCCCGCTCGGAGAAAATCCTATTGTGACGGTGCTACCATCGCTACCATTCTCTACCATCTTGAATAACCTTAACATAGTATAACAGATTTTTCGACCAAAACCTGTTTTTTTTTGTTTTTTGTTTTTGGGTACACGCATAGCTGCCTCAATATCAATAAAGGGTAGGTAATTCCTGTCGAAAACATCTTGATCCTCTAAACAGGGCTGTGGAGTTCTGTGACTGTAAGACTAAAACTTACTGATTATATAAAAAGATAAAATAAATAAAGATATTTTTTCAATGCTCGTGGAAAAAATTTCACAGAAATATTTTTCAAATTAGTATCTGCTCTAGCTACACCTACTTGATAGAAAAATCGCAAATTTAGTGATTAATAATATAAAAATTGTAGTAAACCAATTATATTTAAATTTTACTTTAAAAGTCCGAACGAAACAGTTAAACTTTACTTATATAGGGGTTTCAGTCCCTGTTAAATGCTTATTAAAAATTTTAATTTTTTGAAGTCATCAATAATCGTGTTATGAAATTATTATTATTTTTTTTTTATCACGATTAAAAATTATTTGCTAATTTTTATTTTTCCTGATCCCAATTAAAAATAACTTTGATGATTTTTATTTTTGTATTGTATAAACAATAAAAATCAGGAAGTGAGTTTTATATTTCTGATCAACAAATAAAAATTACCAAGTGATTTTTATGATTTTAATTAATCATGAACTATTTACACCAGATGTGTAAAATAAAAGATGCTGGGCTACAGATTAAATGTGAGGTTTAACGATAAGTCACGAAAAATTTAATATCTGAACATTTGCACATATTATTTTACAGTAATTGTTTTGTAATGTAGCTGTAAGTGAGCACCATAACTATATTACGGCATTTTGGGTAGGTTAGTGTAGCGGTGTGTTAAAATGAGAAGATATGTGGGCTTGTGTTTACTGCTGCTTTATTAAACAAATTCTTATTGCTCAATGTCATATATTTTCTTATTTCCACTTTAATGTTTAATCACTCTGTTCAAGCATAAAAAATAGAAATAATAATAATTTGATACAAGACATCATAATTCACGAGCAGTTGGTCGGTCAGTCACCTTACACATAATTACCGTAAATTCACCTTGTGTTTTTGCTTACTAAGCAATTGCACTTGTTGTTCAAATAAATATTTTTGTAGTAGGGTGACCCGACTATTTTTGCAATATTGAATGAAAGTAAAAAATTATGTGTAAGTCAGCATTTATTGCTGACAATGAATATTGATTATTTGTTTCCGTTTTACTTTTACTAATTTTGTTTATATATATATATATATATATATATATATATGGAACATTTGTACGAATAAAAAGTTCAGTTTTTATTATAATCTAATAGCCTGTAGTTGTCTGCTCAAATCCTATATCCAATCCTATCCCAGTACTGGAATTAGTGAAACCTCATTTCAGTACGAGAGTTATTTTCACATACTTGACTTAGCGTTTTCTAAGTTCAAGTAATCCTAATTACAGAGTTAGTGTTTTCCTAAATTTCTGAACACACTTTATACTTATTCTATTATTAATTGTGTCGCTTAGTATGTATGCTTGAGGTGTCGTAGCGTGACACGTACTCAATCTTATGCAACAGACTTAAATTATTTTATGTTTAACTAAATTCACTATACTGGAATTTAATAATTAGTATTCGCTTCCAATTTCGTATTTAGCACACTTAAACTAATTAAAATTACGTTGTTTCTCCAAATGAGACGCTAAATATGTTAAGCGAGCATGAGTTTAGCTGTTATGTGGACAAAGCTAAGTCTAAAAATTTCTGTCACCAACATGAATTAATTTCAGAAAAGATGTCAAATACTTATCTGAAATTCCGATTACAAAAAGAACAATTTTTTCACCACAAAAATTTCCTTAAACACCCTTAATTTTAGAGCATGAAAATAGTGTACCTTAGTGTACGTTTATTTATGCTACTAAAATTTTCCTGAAGTTCACTTTTATCTTTTACTTTTTTAAATCACTGTGATGTTATACCCAAATTGGCATGTAGAATCACTATCACTGAATAAGAATGATCTTAGGGAGCACTGCTCTTTTATAGTGTCGGAGCCGCCATTTTATAATAGATTCCACACAAAAATATAGAAATTCCACATATTTTTCATGTTTGCTCACTTTGCGCAACTATATGTCAAAATATGCTAAAATATGTTATCTAATTTATACTTTGTTATCCATGGATTTTCTTTATCGATTTATTTAAATATTTCAATTTTCCGTAAAAATATCAATATGGCGGCTCCCTATGAAATTATGTCAGTTTCCAATATGGAACGTAAATTCTCTCTCTAATTTCTTCTGTCTCGTTCCAAAATCGTTCTCTTTCCCACTCATTATGGGAATTAATTACACCTTTTATCTTAAATATCTGCTTACCTGGTGAAATTCGCGCTTTCTAAACTTGCTCAACAGGTTGCGCGCATTCAATTTCACCAAATTGACTTTTTCGCTAGTCAATTTGACAGTCGCAATCGCGGTATTCTAGTTCGAAAGTGTCGCGTTTGTTGTGTATGTTTTCTTCGCCATAAATAGATTAATTCTTAAGGTAAGTTCATAAATATATTCTTTAAATGTGTAATAATAGTTTTACTATGCATAATGTGCAAGAAGTCTGCAAATTATGCGAATTTTCGCATGTTATAAAAGTGTTTCGCGAAATGTCAACAATGGCAAAAATGTTGAATTTCGTTAAGTATTGTGTGTATGCATGCTGCGAATTTATGTTTTTTGCATGTAGGAACATAGTCGCATACTTTGGAATAATTCATTATGCAGGGAACATGAATTTCGCTGAGAAATTGCAATGTTTATGTTTGCATAGTGTTGTTGTTGTACTGCCAAGAAATTCGTTTCTTGGCTGTTTGCATGTATGTGCTTAGTTTTTTATTTGTAATATTCAATCAAATTAGTTTTATTGAACTAATTTATACATATCTTTTTTATTTCAGATATTTCTTGGAAGTACAGGAGGCAGTGATGAATGGACAAAGGACATGGACCTAGGGAAGTATTCAATACCTATCATATTGTATATTAATTGTTTATTATTTTATTTTCAGCTGTGTTCAACAATAATTATAACAGTGTTTGTTTTTTTTTGTATTAACTGGTAACTTTAGCATTCAAATATATGTATTATTAGTCCGAGAGCTAGCAACGTCACGAAAAAAAGAACTTTAGTTCGGCTGATTCTTTGCTATCACCCCTCTTTCACTATCTCAATAGGAATGCGGTCCATCTAGCTGGTGAGACGCGTTGCGTTTACTTGTGCGCATTCCGTTTTACAGGTAAAAAAGGCAGTTTTCAAAATCATCTTAGTTCGATTTTTGTTTTTTTCATCTGTTTTCATAAGCATCGGACAATATAAATTCACTATTCCCAGACAATTACCTCATTGCTAGCACCGTGCCAGATGTTTTTTTTTTTTTTTTCATTTAAAAAACAAAATTTATTACGGCTGTAATTTTTATACGAGCTAGTTTAATTATCGAACCAGATGAAATTAATTTTCCAGGCGATAGTTCGGTTGATTATCAATAGCCAGATCGATTGAAGTGTGATAGGGAATGTGCTATCCCACACAAGTACTCTTGATGCAGTATGCAAGCCGGTTATCTAGGGAAGAGGTAAAAGAAGCAAAGAAATATCTTTCCCGAGCAAACCTGCTTGCATGGGAGTAAATGTAGCGGCTATACATAATTATGCAATGAAATTTTAAACGGAAAATTTGGAAAAGCTTTAAAAGTAAATTGTATCTCAACTGAAAGAAACTGGCGTTGATGTTTTACACCATCAATCAAAGATAGTGAACGTAAACGTCGAGATGAATCGGCTAGCGAGGTTTCAATATGACTAAATCAAATTCGTCCTCATAATTTCACTGCTCAACTGAAAAATATTCAGTACAAGGAAACATCAGTTAAATTTTTTATCAACCATTGGACTGATGATATGGCATCTTATATTGGTGATAAAATAATTCATTTAAAATTCAACAAATGCTTCTTTTATTTTATTTTATTTCCTAATACGTATCAGTCAAAAATTTCAGTGAAAGTTAAATGCAGAAATAAGTTAAATATGCAGAAATTTCAATCCAACAAGCTTACCACCGTGCAGAGCTGAATTACGGCATCATTTATTTAGAGTCCAATACCTGACTATATTTTCTAGAAATGCTCACTCTAAATATCTTACATCTACAGAAGTCAATGTATTCAACGTAAAACTTGTCATTTTTTATATTCCAAATAATTGTTTTTATTAATTTTTCCATGGAAATCTATCCAAGTTCTAACTCAATAGCGGATGTGTATAATAGAGGATTTTTTATTCCAGTATTTTATCAAGAATATCCTCAAATCTGAGCCAGATATCTCAATTTTGCCTAGAAGCTTTTCTGTAGCTCCTGAAATTCTCTAAAAAAAAAGAATAGGACAAAATTGTGCTATCTCGGTGGGTTCATCAAATATTCTGAAAACATCTTCGTGAGAAAAAAAAACCATTTTACCATGCTCAAATTGGTCCGGTACCTAATGAGCAACCGAGTTATCGCCTAGCAAATTAATTTCATCTGGTTCGATAATTAAACTAGCTAGTATAAAAAGTACAGCCCTAATAAAATATTTTTTTTTTGTAATGGAAAAAAAAATAGTGTCTGGCACGGTGCTAGCAACGAGGTAATTGTCTGGGAATAGTGAATTTATATTGTCCGATGCTTATGAAAACAGATAAAAAAAAACAAAAATCGAAATAAGATGATTTTGAAAACTGCCTTTTTTACCTGTAAAACGGAATGCGCACAAGTAAACGCAACGCGTCTCACCAGCCAGATGGACCGCATGAGTATTGATATGCTGTAAGGAAAGGCATATCAAAAAACTAGGCGAACTAAAGTCATTTCTCGAAAACGTTGCTAGCTCTTAGACTATATTATGTCGACTGAAAAATAATGAAAATCACTTGAAGATTTTTATTTGTCGAAAAGGAAAGTAAAAATTATTTCGTGAGTTTTATTCTTGATCAAGATATATGAAAAACACGATGTTTGTGTGTACGATGGATTTTTATTAGTGATTATATAAAATAAAAATCAAGAAATGACTCTTATTCGTGACGAGGAAAATATTAATCATTTCATAACGAATTATTACTGATGACTTTAAATTATAAAAATCTTTCATAAGTATTTCACAAGGACTGAAACCAGATGTTAATAAAGTTTAACCATATCATTCGGACTTTTAAAATGAAAATCATAGCTAAACTCATTGAACACTAAAACATATAGCCGATAGTACAAATAATTCTGCTTTCCTTTTCTCGTTTAAAATGATTTTTTTCAATCCTGAATGTATTATTGGGCGAGGTTTGTATGTAGATTATATAGCAAAAAGGATAAACTATGAAGAAGAAAAACTTAAGAATTTTTCTTCATGTAGTAGAGCCGAATCGATATATTCGTTTTAGTCATTGAAGACATAGTAAACTATCAGAGCGGGCATATAATTTATTAGTGGATGAAGTTGTTTTTTTTTTTTTTTTTTTATAAATAGTATTAAGGGTGTTCGATAATTCGTTAATTAGTAAAACCTTTAAATGACAACATAATAAAAAATGAAAACAGAGGAAAGTTAGTCTGAAAAAGTGAGCATTTCAGGCTAAAAACTAAAAAACTGAGTTCAGATAAGAAAAACTTATCTCAGCAAAAACTGAGCAGTTGGCAACGCTTAGACACTAGGAATAGTTATCGCTGCAATAATTAAAAAAATGACTCTGTGGAAACAACGACTTTCAAAAGGAAATTTTAAATCTTTTGAAACATTACATAAATTTATTGAAACCCATGCAAACTATGATGAAGGAGATTTACATCTAGAAACACTATCAGTTTCAATTCAAGAACATCTTTCGGAGCTAATATATAGTTTTAAAGACTATTTTCCGGATATTCCTTCAAATAATATGTGGATTAAAGATCCTTTTACTGTCGAAATTTAAAAGGAAGAAATGTTTAATCTTAGTGAACAAGAAGTTGATAATTTAATTGAAATTTCATGTGACACCGATCTGATACTCTGTACCACTAATTAATTTTTGGTTGCGCTGTCAGAAGGAGTATCCAAGCGTGAGAGAAAAAGCCTTGGTGTACTTAAAAAATAAGTATCGAAACAGACTGGAAGTTGAACCTAATTTGAGAATAAAATTAACATCATTACCTCGTAATTTGAAATTGTTATGTGATGACAAACAACATCATCCTTCGCACTAAGGACAAAATATGTGGAAACAAAGTTTACTTCATTTACTAAAGTTTTAACTGAATATAATCGTTAATTTTTTAAATACTTACATTTTTCTTATATACTACTGTGCCCAAAAAATAAGGTGACATTTGAATTTAAACTGCGCGCGTCAAAGGAGTTGGCGAATTGGTTTCTTTTTTAGGTTGGTAAGACTGTCCTTGACATCCCTGCCAAATCACACGTCGAAATAGTCATTAGTGTTTGAGATACGCTTCGTTTTGTGAGCTGTTAAAAGTGAATTTCTCGTTTTTTGCGATGTCGAAATTTGTTGAGCAAAGAATTTGCATTAAATTTTGTTTGCGGAATCAATTTTCTGCTGCGGATTCGTTGAGGATGGTGCAGAAAGCCTTTGGTGATGAAGCTATGTCGAAAAAAATGTTTACAAGTGGTACAGTTAGTTTCAAGCAGGCCGTGAACGTGTCGAAGGCGAAGAGCGGCCTGGGCGTCCATCAACCTCAACCGACGAAGCTCACGTCCAAAAACTTAAAGATTTGGTGTTTGAAAACCGTCGATTAACGATTAGAGACCTTGCTGATGATATTGGCATATCGAAAGGCTCAGTCAATACTATTTTGAAGGATACTTTGGGCCTCAAAAGCGTCAAATATCGACTGGTACCGAAATCATTGAATTTTTTGGAAAAAAGGCGTCGCGTTGAAGTGTGTGAAACAATGCTTTCTGACTACATTGACAAGACGAAATGCATGATCACTGGAGACGAGACTTGGATCTATGCTACAGCCCCGAAACGACCGATCAATCGAGCGAATATCGTGGCAAGGGTGTGCCGAGACCAAAAAAACCGCGCAAAAGTCACGTCGTTTACGTAACGCTATCCGCCAAAAGAGGCCGGAATTGTGGAAAGACAACTCTTGGTTTTTGCACCACGATAATGCGCCGTCTCACACTGCACTCGTTCTTCGTGACCATTTCGCCAAAAACTGGACTCATATCGTTCCACAACCACCGTATTCACCTGATTTGGCGCCGTGCGACTTCTGGCTGTTCAGCAAGCTCAAAAGACCGCTCCGAGGACACCGTTTTGAGACGATAGAGCAGTTTCAAGCCACCACGAGGAAGGAGCTGAAGGCCATCCCTGAAATCGACTTTTTCAACTGTTTCGAAGATTGGAAAATTCGTTGGCTTAAGTGCATTGCATCGGGAGGTGATTACTTTAAAGGCGATGAAATTGATTTGGAAGAATAAATAAAGAATTTTCAATATAAATTCAATGTCACCTTATTTTTTGGACACAGAGTAATTATTTTGCAATTTTTGTGTATGAAATAAAGAAACAAATAACTTGATTTTTATTAAAAAATAAAATTTGTTTTGAAAATAAATTGTTTTTGTTTTTTATAAGGTGGGTCGCGAAAAATTTTAAAACCTTGTGCCGAAATCTACCCTACTAATATGAGTAATAGGAACAATGGGGCCATATGGGTGAAAGTGAAAGAATAACTTTATAACTTTTACTGCAGAAATAAAAATCTTATTTTGGTGTTGCAATCATGCATAAATTTATTGTAACAAATAAAAGTTTTTATCTACATATGTATATAATTGAAGTATATATTTTTTTAGAACTTCTAAGCAAATTTTTGTAGAACTTCTAAGAACATTTTTGTACAACTTCTAAGCAAATTTTTGTAGAACTCTAAGAACATTTTTGTAGCAATTCTAAGAAAATTTTTGTAGAAATTCTAAGAAATTTTTTGTAGAACTTCTAAGAAAATTTTTGTACAACTTCTAAGAAAATTTTTGTACAACTTCTAAGAAGATTTTTGTAGAACCTCTAAGTAAATTTTTGTAGACATTCTAAGGAAATTTTTGTAGAACTTCTAAGGAAATTTTTGTAGAACTTCTAAGAAAATTTGGTAGAACTTTTAAGTTACATAATATGTAGATATATTAAATCAACAAAAAATGAACGGCAGATCAATTTACTAGTATTATCTTTATACCTACCCCCGGACACAAACTTTTTACCAAACATTTTCAAGTACTTAAAATTAACCTTTATTAAAAAAAACAAATCATCAAAATTTATAAATAAACCTCAATACGTAAAGAAATCACAAAATCTCTTAACACGTGAATACCTCATCGAAAGTACTTCCAATATTAAAACGACAGCGGGAATAATTAAAATTATGAGAAAAACTTGTAATATTCCACGAAAAACATAAAAATCCACAAAATTATCCTTGCGTTTGATAAAGTGCTGGTTTTTTTTAATGTTTCGTAACATATTCGATATCCAACGTTGGAATAAACCTGCCTGCAAGTAATGAGAAATTTCTTCATCTATAATATCCTTGATACTTGAATTAATTTTAAAAGACAACATCATCGAAACATACATATATCGCTCACGTAGAAGTATTAAAACTATTTTTTCCTGTGAAATATTTATGCTACGAAAATTTGGCTCTAAACACAGAATGGCAATTTTTTCTTTTTTTCCTGATTGGTTGACTATTGTTTGCTGCAGATCGAATATTTCAATTAAATTTGAATTATTAGGAAAATTTTCTTTTAAGATTTTAAAAATGTTGGATGTAATTAAAATCGTAAAATTATCCCGTATTAAATCATCTACGTTTCTGTAGGTTGTTCTTATCTTAGAATCCATTAAAACCGAATATGATTGACCTTCATAAGACCTTCTAATAATGAAGGTGAATATTATCCAGAGCATAAGAAGATATCGAGCGAAATTTCTTCGTGGAAGTCTAGTTAAGCTATCGCCACATAAAATTTTCCACATATTAAAAATTGCAATTCGATTTCTGTCACCAAATACAAAGTTTTGAAGATTTTCACTTCCGATTTTTCTAATTAAGATTATCGCAATGGATCCTATCATTACGGTTACTCCTAAACTAAGCCAAAGATAATCTTGAAAAGGTTTTATGAGACGTTCAATGGGGCTTAGTTTACTTCCTTGTAACAGAACTGCCGAAATTGGTATATTACAATAAGGCCTTGATTGAGTGATTTTATTGTTACTATTTTTCCTAACGTCAATAAGTCCTCCTATAGCCAGTGTTGCTGAGCCATTAGAAACCTGACAAATATATTATTAAAATTTTATTTTCACAGTTATTCTCTAAAATTACCATTGCTAGTGCATCATTGACTGAAATCTCAATTGATGGGCTCCTCATTGATATGGTAAAATTTAATCTCTTAGTAAGCATTTGCAACAAAAACTCCTCGACTTCGTTGAGTTTTTGAACAGTTTGAAGAGACTTTTCATCCGCCATTATATAGGCAGGAGGGTTGATAACAGCAATCCATACTGGACATCCGTACATATTGGATAATTTCGAAGGAAATAGGCTTGTTTCATTCAATAACTTCTGTCCATTAAAAGTATTTATTACTTTTGGTGTAGTGTTGTTACAATATCCATCTCCATACGGAAAATAAGTAAAGAACTTCACTTCATTTCCGAATTGTACAAGAAAATTTAAATTTAGTATTTTCCAGTGCAAGCAATACATAAACATGTATCTAATGATCGTGCTGTAATACTTAGAATGTCCAGTATATATAAGAAGGAAATAATTTCTTCTATGGTTTTGCAAATTGCGGGCCAGTAAGCTTAAGTAATAAAAACAAAACTCTTTTTATTAAATTTAAATAATAAAAAAACGAGCGGTTCTTCAACCAACCTTAAATCCTTGATGTTCTCTACTAGTGACACAAAAAGTAACCTCCGCGTACTTGTTAATTTCACATCGTGTGTTTTCAAATAGAACGGAATGTCATGCCTTAATCGAGGAATCATCTCGTCAAATATCGATTTTTGAAATAGTGCATCTCTAGCATGCCCAGACTTATGAAAAACCATGTCAGCATCAAATTTTGAGTAGAAATTATCAATAGCAGCATTTGTAGCTCTAGATAATAGGGTTGCATTTTCTAATTGCTTATATTGAAAAAAATAGCCACTTGCAAGATTCCAACCACACAGCAGTAATACTATAAATACTCTGTAGATATACCCCATAATTCCTGTTAGTAGTTATTCTGTGTATAAAGTTCCTTTCACCAATCGCTTTAAACTAACTTTGAACTGTTTATAGGTTTCAACTATATCAAAACCTGGCGATAAGGTATAATGGACAAAAAAAAAAACCACCGCATAATATACATAAAAGCATTTTATCGCTTTTTAGAAAAACAGAAAATAAAAACCCGTCAAACCAGTAATTTATAAAATAAACTACGCAAATTATGATGTTGAAGGATGAGTCCTTGCCCTTACTTAGGAAAGGTAGAGTGTACGATATGGAAGTTTCACTTGTGTTTTGTAATAATTATTATGTATATATTGAAAATGAATTATGGATAAAAGCTTAATGGAAATCTAAACGAAATTATATAGGAAAAATCAGAAAGATCATTTTCTACACAGGGAACATAAATTTTATTGATAAAAATATTTTGATAATATTCCTCGAAAACGAGGTCACAGCAAATTTAGGTATTGAAATAGCATGAATATCGTAATTTGTATATTGACCTTTTTCTTAGTAGTTGTCATTCGTAAAGAATTTACATCCCGCATCACAAAATAATCGAATTTGCAAGAATTAATTTAATATCGAAGTTTCGTGAGGTATCTGCGGCAAATAAAGCCCGGAGGATAATAAGGCTCAAATTTAAAAATTTCTACTAAAATGAATCACAGCAACCCAGGGACGGATCCAGCTAGATGACGCGGACGCCCCCTGACGCGGACGCCCCCTCCCCCCCTCTGAAGATCACTGAACAAATTGCAGTAGATCTTCTGAATTTTTCCTAACAAATTGATTCACATCTATTCTACTTCACCTTTTGTAAAAAACGTAACAATTTCTGGAAGCATTCAATATGATATATTTAGGAACGCAGGCCCTAGCTAACACCTTGACCTTCGTTTCGGTCGTGGTTGTTGAAGCCTATAGAGAAAACAGGAAGCGCGGATACCTGTACATGAGCACCGCTTTGGGCGGGTTGTTTGAAGCAAGACAGAGCCTATTGATGTTAACGCGATGGAAGGTTTGTTTTAATTGAAAACATCTGCCAAAGGGTCTTTGATAAGCCTTCCATGTAAAGACGGCTTCTTAGAACATTATCGGCGTGGCGTGGTAAAACAAAAATTTAAAGAAACAATTACAACTCATAATTGGAGAAATTCAGTGAAACTATAGACAACAACGAAGAAGTCATTGCACATTGTTGTAGTTAATATTAATACATTTAAAGCAAGAGATTAATATTAAAATAATTTTTTTTTTTATTATTTCGTAAAATGTCATAGTTTTTATATAAGACTTAGCCCAAACGTTAAATAAAAACAAAATAAATCTGCAGATTGGGAAAGTCTCAATGAGTATCCTACAAAATTTGATTGGTCGGTCTGTTTTGCTTAAAGGGATGTTGATGAATGCACATTTGAATTTAATACAATTCTAAGTCTTGGGCATGCATGAATACATACGGTATTTACACAGCAGATCTTAACAACAGCAAAATTGCTTTTGATTTAACGATAAGTACAACCAAGCAATAAAAGTGAAATAGTCTGCTTTTCGCACCTATCAATTGCATCCATGTCCAGAACCGAAACACTATCCAAATAGAAAAATTCCTTTTTGACCAGAACGTTAGAATATTGGCTTTGCGTCTGGCCAGCAAAAGTTTCTTGTCCCAGGTCTAAACTATCAGGATAAATTTCAGCAGTTCCTATATTCCACTTTACAATTAAGTGATTCTTGACTCCCTGAATAAAACTAATATTTAGACTGTTAGATTTACTTAAAATTCTTCTTTTCCACCCACTTTATATCTCCCTTGTAGATGTGTACAAGAGCCAATACAAATCCATACGAGAGATATATTCAAGTTACTTAAGCAGATCAACGTCTCCATAGCTGCAGGTCCTGATAGTTTCAAGCCCCCATTAAATAAAACCTGTGCTTCGTTCTTGGCCAAAGCTCTGCGAAAACTATTCTATTGTCTTATTCTACAGGAAAATTTCCAATTGCTTGGAAACTACCTCACGTTCAGCCTATTCCCAAGAAAGTGAAGGGTAGTGATCTCTCAAATTATCGACCAATCAAAATCACTCCGATTCTTCAAAAAATTTTTGAATCTATCATTAACTCCAACTAATCAAACCCACAACGATCGCCAATATGGCTTTTCTTTTTTTGACTTTGCTTATGGAACATTGAAACCGTAGTCTTCACAATTTTGGTGAACCCAAAATCGTTGCTCTAGATATTTCAAATACCTTTCATAGTGTTTGGAGTTCAGCCCTTTTAGCCAAACTTAATGCACTTAGCATTCCTCGTCCTCTTCTATTATGAATGTAAAGTGTTTTATCTGGTCGCTTAACACAGATTATATTAGATGGCGTTACATTTCAATCTCAGCCAATAAATGCCGGGATGCCTCAGGGCTCTGCTATCTCTCCATCTCTCTTCTCAATTTTCATTAATGATCTGCTTTCCCCTACTTTCAATCCCATCCATTGATTTGCCGATGGCAGTACCCTTGGCTTCGCTTATTTCTTTGATACCCTTGGGGACTACAGAGGAAATCTCACATCTGTCAAACTAGATTGCTTGATAAGATCCGTGAATAACCACCTTGATAATATCCTCGCTTAGAGCAAACCGAATCGCATTGAATTCAATACATCTAAGTTCCAAAGCTGCCATATCTCTTTAAAATAAGATCATAATTTTTCCACTCCCGTTTCTTTTGATGGAGCACTTCTTGACGATACACCGTCTTTATGCATTCTTGACATTAATATTTGCAGTGTTTTAAGCTGAACAGATCACAACTTCTCTGTTGCCAAATAAGCAACGAAATATCTTGGATTTCTGAAATGGTGTAAGAAATATTTCAGCCCATCGATTCTAGCGCTCATCTACAAGTCCTACATCAGACCTAGAATGGAATAGAGTTTCCACATGTAAGCCGGGGGTGGTCGTAGAGCCGTATCTTCGTTGGATATTGTCAAAAAGAGAGCCTTCAGCTCATTGGCGATGTGGCAAAAACTTGTCATATGGACTCGCACGAGCACCGCCGCAATCTTGGTTGCCTTTCGTTCCTATATTGGTACATGCATGATCAATGTTTTGATGAAATGTCTAGTGTGATCCCGGATTTCCCCATGTAATACTCACACTGCAAGCCGTGCACATCCTTCTACCCTTCAAAATACCTTCAGTCGTGTGCGAACGTGGAAGAGTCTCCAATCTTCTGTCTTTTCTCCGGCATGCAATCTGCGAAAGCATAAGTGTGGCATACATCAGCACCTTCGCCACCCTTCTCACGTTCCCTAATTGCGTTCTTTATCACCTTCTTGCCATGATGTGCTTTGCATCAGAGTTCATAGGATATCTCCTGAGCTTGGTTTAATAATATAAAAAGCAAAAGTCAGACTTTCTTAGCTTGCCGACGAAGTTATATACGTACGAAGTATGTATTACATCTGTTCTATGACAGCTACTTTAAATAAATGTAAATTTTTAATTCCTGTAATTTACAAAAATAAAATTTATGATGATTTGTGAATTTCAGTAAAATACATTTCCCCGGTTTTACGGGACCTGGGAGTTAAAAAGGCCCATTTTCATTTTTATTGGAAATTATTAAAAATAACCGAATCTTCTATGAAAATGTATGCGGCGTTCTTTTGTGTATCTTTTGTTCTGCCCTGTTCTGCGGACATAAAAGAGCACAGCTACTATGGTAGTTTAATAAGGCCCATGAAAAAGGTTTGATAAAACTGAATTATTTTTTCAAATATGCACTTCTGTTATAGTTTTTCTATTTTTTTAGTTGGGCAAATAAATAAACTTCACAGAAAGCTTGTTTTTATTGTCCTATATGACCAAATCCCTGATTTATTGCATTTTCAAATTAGGTGGGCCTTATTTGCCGCAGGTAACTTATTACCCTAGACAGATTTGGGTAAACAAAAAAGACAGACTAATTTTCAATTAAATGAAGTTAAATGTTTAATATGTCACACAAATGAGGTACAAGGACTGTTATACAACATTTCGATCCAATTTCAAATGAAACAAATTTTACTTCATATATTGTTATATAACTCAGGGTGCTCTTGATTAATTTACTTTGGTCATAGCAGTTGTTGCAGTAATGTTTCGGTTATCTTTATAAACTTTGTTACAAAACAATTAAAGAATTTTCTATATACCTTCTGGTTACTCTAAGTCACATCGCCTAGTGATTGAAACATTACTATCACCAACTTATAAAACCTTTACTAGCTTACTTCCCCGATAACAATTAGTAATCTTATAAAACTGTAATATAACTACGTCACCAATTAGTAATCCGATAAAACTCTTATATAACCGAGTAACCATTATATACAACTTATAAAACTACCCATCACCTTCACTCACCAAAAATTGGAAAAATTGTTAGGTAGGGTAGGGTATAACTCGTTATGGTTATCGTTAGTTAATGCATAAAAAAAACTCCTAAGTCTGTCCTGCATATTTGAAAGAACTTTTAGAATAAAAAAATGTATTACGGTGTCCAAGTCCGTCTCCATTTGTGTTTTGTGTTCTTTCTGTGAGCTGGCGATACTGCTGACATTTCCTGACTGGGATATTTGGATTGTCGTCGTCGCTATTATCCTTTCTTTACTACCTTTATGGATTACGGATAAAGAATTCAAATTCGATGCCGAATATGACGATTTATTTCAAAGTAACCCAAGCTCGTAGCGCAGTCTAACTTCAATTCGTTACACCAACACAAAATACGGTATGCTGCTCCCTCTATACGATCTGGGAACTATTACGTACGTACAATCCATTCGCTTGGACATCAAAGCTATGGTCTTGGGTATCAAAGCTATGGTACCTGCATTAAAATATTACCAATGTTACCAGTCGGAAAAGAACACTTTTATATCCTCAAAAGAATATCGGATTAGTTTAAGATAAAAATAATGCAAACATCCATTGGTTTTTTAATTTGTTGATTGTTGAGAAAAAAAAAAATAAAGAAAAAATAAGACTTGGAAATAAAACAAAAATAATAAAACAAAAAAAAATAAATAAAATAAAAGAAAACAAAACTAAACAACGAAATGAAATAAAAACAAATACAAGCAAAAAAATTAAGCAAAAATATAAACAAAATAAATTTAAATAAATTACAGTGAATTCAAATATGCTTAAATATTTACAAGATTAAAACAACACACAAAGTGTAAATGAATAAAACTGAAATGATTAATATGGACTATATACTTTTATTTATTGTTTTCCTTTATTCTCCAGCACGTACCAATTTCATGCTTCAGATTAATATGCTTTATTATAAATTTTTGGTTATCTCCAAAGAAGCTTCTCGACACTAACTGATTAACTGAACTAAAATTCCTTCGTTCTAGTTTCTAATTACACTCACACATCTATCTCAATAACAAATTCATTTGTACAATTCAATTCAATTAAAGTATAAAAATTAGAGCTGTGAGATTTGTGCTGAAGCGAAGGGATCTGCCGGTTGTAAATATGTAGATAGCTCAACTTTTAAAAATTCAATATATATGCTTAAAAACTATATCACAAATCCAATTCAGAGTTCTTAAAAATATCCTAACTTACTACACAAACTAATTCAATTAACTACAATTCAATTAAAATTCAACCAATTCATAAAATTCAACTCAATCCAGTGCCGCCACTGTGTTTACTCCCTTTAATTCTATAAAGAAGAAGAAATCGCACTATTAAATTCACAGAAAAATTTAATAGAATATGATTGTTCAAAGTATACTGCAACGTGTGGGCATTTCCAAGAAAATTGAAAACGTTGCAGCAAGTAGTTGTAATGAATGCTGCAGTGTGTAAGGATGCAGTGTGAACAGAATTGTATTAATGTTTGTGTGGAAACAGTATTGAAGTGTAGTTTGCCGTGAAGGCGTAACAAAATGGAAGTTTTGTTTGTGCTGGTCGTATGAGCACGATAATAGAAGCAGAAGTAGATTTCTACAGCAGGTGTAGATTACTGCTCAGGTGTAGGATGGAAATGAAGCAGAAGTAAATTTCTGCAGCAAGAGTATTATTATTATTAGTAACGGGGGATGCAGACAGGATTCCTGCCTCTCATCTAGTCTTTTGTGACATTACCCCTAAATGCCCTAGGCCGCCCATTCGAAATTAAGGTCTTTGATGAAGCCTACAACATTCTTGGGGGCCATTTTTCCGACATCCTCTGGAAGTGGGAATGCCTTTCCTAGATGTCTTAGCCTTATGCGGCACACAGGACATATTCAGCGGTTTCATCGTCTTCCATACAGAATCGACAGGTCTCATCATCTCCTTAAGATAGTATCTAAGTGGGCAATGCCCAGTAAGTAGGCCCGTTATGAACCTTAGTTCCTTTCTGCTGAGTGTGAGGAATTCTTTTGTCCTCTGTTGCGATTCCTTTACAAACTTCTTCGCTTGTTTCAGCCCCGGGGCATTTCCCCAGTATTCCTTGTTAGTTCTGTCCTCCCAAAGCATGATCTGAGCTGAGAGGTGACTCTTTGGATGTCCAAAGACAGGCTCAGGGCCATTAAGTGGAGATTTGGCTCCTTCCTTTGGAAGTCTGTCCGCAATCTCGTTTCCCTTAATTCCTTCATGTCCTGGTAGCCAGATCAGTGTCACCTTATTTGTCTCGGCCAGTTGCTTCAAGACAGTAAGACAGTCCCAAACCAGCTTAGACTCAAAGGTAAACGAGTTTAACGCTTTAAGTGCTGCTTGGCAGTCTGATATTATGTATATTTTTGCTCCACGCATGTTCTTGTAGATTATTTCGCGAGCGCAGAGTTCTTTGGCGTATATTTCTGCCTGAAAAATTGTTGGGAGGCCCCCAGTGCCTTTGCGAGATGGCACCTTGGCCCATATATGCCCATGTCTGCTTTACCTTCCATTTTGGACCCATCCGTGTACCATTTAAGAGATCCTTTTTGTGCCACTGTCGACGGTCCTCCAAGATCACATTAAATGATGTTTCAAAGTTATGGCGTTTCGGCATAACGTCTGAAATTGGGTTAGCCATCGGATCCTCTATGAAATCTTTCAATTATTTGTACTTTGGAGGTTTGCCCTTTGTAGCCTAATTGCACTAAGTATGGCCTGCTCCCTAACATGCAAATGTAAAGGTACCGGTTGCTCCTAGACATGCAAGCTGTTGTTTCAGCAAGAGTAAATTTCTGCAGTAGGAATAAATTCCTACTTATATGGAAGCAAAAATTAGATTTTTTGCAATGGATAGGAAACCGATTAATTCTCGTGGAATACATGTTCCGAGTAAAATCTGAAACGAGAATGGGTGATTCTGTTGCGACTTGTCGCCTTTTTATAGCCGTCGTGAACAGCTACATCTCTGCTTCATGATGGGTTGCCCTGGCAACGCTCAATCTAAAAGTTGCATTCCATTGAACTCTGTCGTTTCAGCGGTAGAGGTAGCTTTACATTTTTAGTACTCCTTTCACTTTACACCCTAGGTTTTTCTTGGTAAACACCCTATCCTATCAAATCAAGATGGGATGCATCTCAGATGATTGCAAACCTTCTTTTTTGCTCTCTTGATTAAATCTGGCCGGACGAGCTGTTCTCGTTGTTTTTTTCGAATTTTTGGCATTTTCCCTTCAAACGAATCCCACTACGATATGATATCAACGTGTTCTTAAGACTTCAATCTACACACGGACGCTACCATAAATAGCAAATATAATTTTAGAAATGCTGTAAACAAGAGAGTGAATGTAATACCAAAATATTTTTAGAAACATTTGTAAAAGAAAATTTTCATTTAATATGATTCGCAGTTACTTTTTGCAATGACATATATATATAAGACATGCATTAAGTCATCATGATCATACTTTCGTTTACTTATTTTTCCTGATATCTTTGTGACTATACCGCAAATCTTTTTATTCATTTTACCACACCAGATATTGCCATTTTCAATCCCTTAAGATAATTTACATTACAATCATCCACTTCCACTCACTAGACGACTTACGGCTAATTTAAAAGTTTAATTTTTACATTTTCCAGAGAACAGACAGCGTCAGTTATCCTGCCGTTGGTTGCATAGAGCTCGTTAAAGTCAGGAAAACTGTAAAAGACCGTGTGGGGAAAATGATAGTAGGAGCTAGAAGTGCCCTCCCTTCATTATTCTGATAGTATTACAGACAGTAACTCAACATTGTTGTTGTTGTAGTTATATTGTCTAGTCGGTTGGCAATTTACATTTTTCCTTATACATACCTACATACATCACATGTAATATAAGGTGAACACGCAACATGCACTCATTCATGTTCAAAGAACGAAAGTAATTACGTTATAAAATTTCTATACTCTGAAAAGAGGAAGTCCACTTATAGTTATTGAATGATTTCTAATGAAATTGTATACCTCATATTAGCAGAGTCCGTCTTTAAAAAAAGGATTATTAAACCTCTTTAAGACTTTCCGACAGTGGCACTACCTACTTGCTTAGCTTTTAGCGAGGATTTTACCCAGTTCTCTCCTGTACATATTTCAACAAAAAGACTAAGATGAGGCTCCATGTTTTCAATGAGAGAACTAAAACGCCAGTTTTAGGAAAACCACAAATCCTCGTATAAACACCTCCATCAACGATGCTAACTATAATCCTCACGCTTTTCGTCAGAATCCTTCATTCCTTATCCTCTTGTTGCTAACATATCCCAACATGCCTCGTAAGTACAGCCACAGGGATGACTATACCAACTCGTTTATCATTCTGGTTCTAAAAAAAAGGGAGAATCTTCCACAAGCGGCCACTTATCCTGCAATACTTGTGTGCCTGCTGTTGTGAAGCTTTTATTTTATTTTTTTATTCAACCCTTTCAGGAGATGTCGTATTTTTTGTTTTGTTTTGGTGTTGCTCCTCTTTTGCTTATTATGCGCTTTCTACTTTTCACTTGTACAAAGAAGAACCTTTGCAGTTAAACACAGACACCTTCCCACTTTTGTTCATTGTCATTGAAGATTCTATCCTTATATGGAGGACATGATAGAAGAGTCTGACGTAGAACTGGAGTTCGTCTTATTACAGTTTGGCCAAGTGATGTGATGCGATTAAGTTTAGTCCTTAATCGGGCTTTTGCCTCTGAAGTTTTCTATTTTCTCAATACAATGCAAGAGAGGATTGTACTTGCAGAGGACTCAGTTATATATTGTTTCTATTAAAGGAGTATTTACCTGGGTAACTGAAATGTTGTAAAAGTAGTCTTGGGATTTATAATGATTTCAGGAACTTGAAAGCCAAAGGAATTAATCGATTAAGATCACGAAGAGAAGAGCAAAAGATTCGTTAATGAAGTAGCAGACAACAAATTTTTTTGTAGCTATAGAATCCTAATTCAGGAATCGGATTGGAAATTATAGAACAAGAAGGTAAAAAGGTATATATACAGTTCCACGTGTCTATTTCTCACATGAAACTATATTATTAGAAATTTTTTTTATAAAATAATCACATGTAGATTGCCACCTCAATAAAAGTTGGTCTATTAGATCTACACACGTCTGAGAAATGACTTCGTGGGCTTGAAGAGTAATCATGAAGATAGACAAAGAGAGGATGATGGTAAGTGCAAGTCAAAACGCATCATCTTCTAATGATATTGAACAGGATTAGAGTATCTAGATATCAGAACCATCTACTACAGTAACTTTGATCTTCTGGTTAAGAGGCGTCTATTTTATGCATTTATAGATACGATGGTAGTCCCAGAAATACCCGACCTGACATATAGATGGCAATTGTTGTTTGAAAATGATGATAATATCGGGTTTTCCAATAAGAAGTGTTATTTTAATTACCCCGCTATTTCGGTAGATGTCACTTTTGGATCTGTCACTTTTTGACATTTGACAAGTAGAAACTACGCCATTAATAAAAATGGAACGATACACGATTCAACAACGCATTGAAATTATTAAAATTCACTATAAAAATGGTGAAAATTTGGCAGAGACGGTTCGTAAAACTTGAACATTTTTGGGTCGTCGTGAAGCACCTTGTCGTACCGCAATACAGAAATTGGTAGAAAAATTCGAGCTGTCGGGACAAGTTAGTGATGTGAAGAAAAAAACCCGTGCACGTCGCTCAAGAACAGCCGAGAATATTGCTCCTGTAGCCGAAAGTGTTGAAGAAAACCCAGGTTTGTCCATTCCTCGTCGTTCATTGGAATTAGGCATTCCACAAACGTCATTACACCGTATTTTGCATAAAGATCTGGGTCTTAAGGCTAATAAAGTTCAGTTAACACAAGAACTCAAGCCAGCCGATCATCAACAACGTCGAGTCTTTGCTGATTGGGTCCTTGAAATGCATGAAAATGATCCGGAATTCCATCGAAAACTCATATTGAGTGATGAGGCCCATTTCCACCTCGATGGCTTCGTCAACAAGCAAAATTGTCGCATCTGGGGCTCGGAAAACCCAAGAGTTATTGTTGAAAAGCCTCTCTATCCTCAACGTGTGACTGTTTGGTGCGGTTTATGGTCCCGCGGGATCATTGGACCTTACCTTTTCGAAAATGAGGCTGGAAAAACAGTTACGGTGAATGGATTGCGCTATTGACAGATGATTAATGATTTTTTATGACCGGAATTGGATGGTATTGATCTGGACAACGTTTACTTTCAACAAGACGGCGCTACGTGCCACACAAGCAACGAAACTGTTAACACTCTACATGAATTTTGAAAATTGTAAAAAAATTGGTCATCGATATGTTATACAATATTTTTATTTAAAAGGCCTCAGTCCAACAGCGGAGCTAGATTCTACTTCTTCATTCACAACTGTAAAATATTGGGTGACAGAGTTTAAACAAGTCCGTACGAACTACCAAGACGAACATCGCAGTGATCAACCAAAAGAAGTGACTATGCCAGAAATGATGAAAAAATATCCACAAATTGGTATTGAATGACCGTAGACTGAATGTGCGCGAGTTTTGCAAACATTGAATATTGACCGAAAATTTGGACATGACAAAGCTGTGTGCAAGATGGGTGCTGTGGTTACTCTCAATGGAACAAAAACAGCGTCGTGAAGCTGTTTCAATAGAATGCTTTGCAAAGTTTCACAGCAATAAAGTCGCGTTTTTACGTCGATTCATAACCATGAATGAAACATGCGTTCATCACTTCATACCTGAGATGAACCAACAGTCAAAACAATGAACTGAAAGGTGAGAATCGGCGTCAGTTTTTTTTTGGATGCGTAAGGGATAACTTTCATTGATTATCTACAGAAAGGGGAAAAAATCAACGGCGAGTATTATGCGAACTTATTGCAGCATTTGAGTGACGAAATCAAGCAAAACCGACCACAACAAAAATAAAAGTATTGTTCCATCAAGGCACACTTGTATATTGGCCAAAATCAATGAGTTAAGGTTCGAATTGCTTCCTCACGCACCCTATTCGCCAGATTTAGCCTCCTCGGATTATTTTCTGTTTCCGAACTTTAAAAAAATGGCTAAGTGATAAAATATTTGCCAATAATGAAGAGATGGAGTCTGGGGTCAATGGCTAATTTTAAGAGCTCGATGATCCCCACTATAAACAGGGTATCGAAGCTATTCAACATCGCTGGGAAAACTGTATCGAGCTAAAATGAGAGATTATGTATTGAAATAAAGAAATTTTTTCCCAAATTTTTTGTGTTTTCTTTGAAATGTCGGATACTTCTGAGACCACGTATGTCGATTAATAAAGTGCAAAAACAAATTAAGGAAAAATTGTGATTTTATGAAACTTTTGCTTGCTCTATAAGAACATTTAATAATTTACATAATCTCGTTGATCTGGTGTTTCTGCTTCAGTTTTTGACGTTTCTGTCAAGTAACTAGGTACGAGCTGAATATGCCTAATAATTTCTCGCCTCTATAGACTGAAATGAACTGGAAAAAATTTCAATAAATTTCTATAATTCATTGAAAATGCAGAAAAAAGTCGAAATTTTCAACCCAGCGATCAGACAGGTCTCATCAGTATGGTTATTTCTGATCGCTACCATAAACGTTCGATAAAAGGGTCATCATACTCTATCAGCTGGTTCTGAATTTCCATATCTAAGGACACATATTCAATTGATTATATTATAGCATCCTTTAAATAACGTAGTTATACAGAAGTGAGGTGAAACTAAAAGTCAGTCGCGTATGTGGTAGTTGAAATAATAACTCGCAAATTTTCCAAAGTCCAATTAAGCAGATGTTGGATGAAGCACTGGAAGTGTAAATTTGTGGTGACAGCGTAACGGATTCAATTCAAATATATCAAACACTGTGGCGGAAGATTTAACGTCGCAGCTGTTAAACTACAACAGATGATTCATCGGGTAACCAAACCTAGAATCATATTATCTCTTAGACTCATCTTTTAGAAGATCTACAAAAAATGAACATCGGAATGGACTATTATCACAGCAAAGAAACATACTTTAATGTCTACCGGTGGTTGAAAATTTTATATAAAAAACACCGCACATGACCGACTCTATGAACTGTCAAATATCTAGCCTACGATTGGGGCGAAATCTAGGGACCGCACAAGAAACCGATAGTCATTAAGTTGTCGCTCATCCTTTCAGTCTTTGAATGGTACTATGAAAAATTCAGATTTAGTGAATTTACAAAAAATTAGACCCAGATAACAAAATGGAATATGTTCTAAAAAGATACTTTTTGGATACAGACGATCGGCTCAAATCGGTAAACATCATTCAATTTCGGTAATAGTATTCCACTTGGATATGAATAGAATATGTTTTTAACATGCATTTTTGAAAATCGAATTTTCGTTCCTGCCTCGGTACAGCAGCGTTCCGGATTGTGTCATTGAATAAATAACTAATAAGGAAGCGGGGTTTCGTGCGAATACAGTGTACGTGAGTAGGCAATTCAATAACAGTCAAACCCATGGAGCGGGGGGAGAAATGACAAGAGGGCTGGTCACTTATTTGAAAATTCTGGTGACAAGTCACTTAAATTATCATAGGCAACGCCCAGGAATATTGTCTGAAGATAAGGGGGCGCCAAAAATTTGTGTATTTTACATAGCAATTTGGATTATAAAAAATGTCCCACTTCAAAATTTCACGGTTTTACTACTGCAATGACGAAACGAATGCAAACAGCACACTAATACATTTCGCCGAGTGGCTTAGGTTTTAACCCGATATGCCGTTTCCTTATTAGTTATTTATTCAATGGTTTGTGTATCGCCGGATATAAAAATGATACGTTTTCGATACCTTATTTTATCTCCGATTATCACAACATCATTTTTAACCCACGTTCGGAGAATTCGCATGAGTCTTATAAAAAGCATATGGAAAGAATATGTATTTTGATATCAATTCGTGTAGTCAGAGAACATGTTCTTCAATCCTGTGGAGCATATCGAGTACATGTTCTGTGTTATCTGGGTATGTTCTGGGCTTTGTAAATCAAACATATTAAATCTATACTACACAGAGGCGTATCTATGTTTAAACATTTGGGGGAGCGAGCATATTAAAGAAAGGCTCCACTACATAAAAATAAATTTTATTTCATATTTTGAAAAAATTAAAAAAAGACGTCCAGCAGTAGTTCAATCAAAGTAGGTATATTCATATTTTTTTATTAATTGGAAGCATAACAAAAATCTATTATTTCAAAATAAAATTAATATAAATACCTATCTACATATGAATTATTAACAAATGAGGCAACTACAACAGCCTCCTTCGTCTAGGTTTCATTCCAGGAAAATTATCTATAACCATATTATAATCCACTTCAGTAGCCAACTGTTTTTCAGTGGAGAGTAAAGCTAACCCAGACAATCTGTCTTCACCTATTGTAAATCGCAGGTAGGACTTAATGAGTTTCAGTCTGGTAAGGGATTGCTCCACACCTGCATTCTTTATTGGTAAAGTTTTTTATATAAAATCAAGGGGCTAGAGAAAATAGAGCACATGTTATTGACAATGATGAATTTTAATACATTGCTTATAGACAGTTCCTCGATATTTGAATTATTTTTAATACCTGTGACTATTATCTCTCTTTACATATCCTTAAAAGTTTTTAACTCTTGAACAAGTTCGGCTTTGCTGTCAATGACGTCTGACTACATAGAATACAAATCTGTTAAAAATTCAGATTTCCGCGTTTTTGTAATTCTTTGGATCTAAGCAACGAAATTTAGCAGCCACATTTTTAAAATGCTAGGATCTTTTATCGCGCCCCCGCTCCATTTCATGGAACAAATTTGTCATTTGTAAACACAAATTTACCAAAGGTCGTTTTGGCAAAGATCTTTTTGGCAAAGAACTATTTTGAAAACGACTTTTTTGTTCTTTAATCTCACGTGGGAAAGATTCTTTTTGTAATATGTTCTTTTGCCAAATGAACTTTTTGTAATACATCTTTAAGGCAAACATCTTTAGTAGAAGTGAATAAAATAAAACAGATTTTGTCATATGAATCTGTTTTAAGTAGCGAACTTTTACGAAAGTTAGGTAAGTATACAATCCCTACAATTTTACTGGTTCGTGAACTGACAATTATTTCGATAAGTCGTCGTGGTTTCATAACTTTTCTATACACAAGACGGTTTTCTATACATAACATGTCATTTTCCAATTTATGGTCATAATTTACTATAGAGGCACAATTGATATCATGTATTTATTCATAAATTGACATGTAAAAAACTTAAATTTAAAATGCAAATCTGCTTACATTTTACCTTTCACAATAGTTTTTCAATATGGCTTATACTTTATACACACAGAAATATATGTATAATATAACTGATACGTATAGGTATTTCTCGCAAAATAATTTTTTATTTTAATTAACCCCAATTATCAACAGAAATTTTTTTCCATCTGCTGAATAGAAGAATTTTGGAAGGATATGCACAAAAGCGAAATGTGGTAAAAAACTTAATTCTATTCTCAATTTCTGTTTCGGAAATGTTGTCCACGACATAACTAGCGCATATAAATTAAGAGGAAAATTTTTCATAAAGGTTCCTAAGAAAAAATAATCTATGTTCATAAAAATGTGTAGCGAAATGAATCAATCCAACTTTTTTTGGGGTGCTGCTGGCCCCCAAGCGCATAAAATTTCTGAAGGAAAATTCTCAAAGAAAATTCTCAGGAAAAAAGCTGTATTAAATAAAGCCCGACTATGTGAGTCATATCTTTCGATGTGGATTTCGTTTCCATGAAGTGGATGCAATTTGTAGGAGAGGCAAAATGTTATAATGTTTACTACTTTATCTTACATATTAACTACAAAACATATCCATACAAAAATTCTGCAGCATCGCAAAGCCCTTCTACGGCAAATATTGTTTAAATTATGACGAAATGCATTAATTTTAGATATTAATAGAAATAAACTGCTTCACACGAAAATCAGGGATTCAATATATTTATGGTTAAATTCGTAAAATCTGAATTTTATTGTTACGTAGCCGCCACATTTTGATGATGTTATGATCCAGGGGAAGCCCCCCTAGATACGCTTCAAAATGTTCAGCCTTATACACGCTTACACTTTTTTCTGTCAGTTTTAAAAAGAGGAAATTCTAAAAACATATGCACTTGGAAGGAAAGGTCTAATTACAACAGTAGAACACCAAAAATATTGGTAGATGTATTACGGAAATACAAAGCAGATTTAAGAGTAATTGAAGAAATTAAATTTTGGAAGCAGGACACTTCGTACTAAACATTTATTGATTTCTTTTACACCATAGTAAATGTAAGAGCCTGTATAATTCTCGCTAGAATAGAATATTTCACATTTTCATCATCAATGACTATACATCTACAGTGGAAAGGTATAAGAAAATTACCTTCGAATCCCTTCACATTTTGCATTTGTCATTCTGCGATCGTCTTTCGATTAACTGCCTAATAAACTAAGAGCTGGCGACTAAAATACTTACGTCATTTCATAATCAAAATTTTCCGTTTTAACATCGTTGATAACTTATCGGAAGTCTGCCTGACTTCCAGTGGTGGAGTGCACTGCGAGATATCCGCAAAGGCTTAAAATAATTGGTTAAATGCGTGATTTCATAAAAGCTGATACTTGGTGTGGCAGCAGAGAATTATATTTCGTGATTAGTGGTAAAAATGGCAGACGATTTGGTTGGAGGAAAAGTGGTGGCAGACTGCAAAAAAAGACACACAAAAATGTGTATACTTTACGTCATACCACGATAACTCGAGACCGCTTTCACATAGAGTTCTGAAATTTTGCACACGGGTCTTTTCAGAAAAAAGTAAGTTAACCATTAATTGGACACCTCCCTCGTAGGTATGCCATACAAAAATTTCGTTTTTACTATATATTAGGTCAGTTCCAGAGAACGCGGAGTCGTAGAGTGCTGAAATTTGGTATAAAGTATTTTCATAGCAATAGTAAATACTAGTTCTAAAATCGACTATATCGGGCAAACCCTTCTTGGTGCTGCCATACAAAAATTTGATTCTTCACTACATATTTGAACACTGCCTAAGAACGCGTCGACGTACAGCGCTGAAATTTTACACACAGCGTTCTTACAAAAATAGTAACTAAAATTTCAAAAATATAATAATTCAGAGAACCCCTTCTTCGTGTTGCCGTATAAAACTAAGAAATGGTTGCCAAATTTGGTGGTCCATTTTTAAGCTTGTATTTGCAATTTTTATGAAAAAGCCGTGCGCCAAATTTCAGCGCTGTACGGCGACGCATTCTCAAGCAGTGTTTTAATCCATAGATAGTGAAAAACCAAAGTAGTTTTGTATGGCAGCACCAATATTCATTGGGATGAATTTTGGTTGTTGACTTCAGCTTTGACTTTATGGAATCCACATATACCTCTTGGAACCAAGAAATTGGTTCTGTAACCTTTACGGGATCAGACGTGTGTAGGGGGAAGGCCACGGGGGTCACGACCCCTTACCAAAGCACCACTCCATGCTCGCTGTAGACTGAGTTGTAAAAGTTTAACAGGACGATTTTGGTATGGCTTGGACACAATGTATAGCTGACGCCATCGATTAATGCTAGTGCTGTAACGCACTTTTCCAATCTGCGGCGACAGCTAGCGCTGGCTTTGGAGCTTATTTATCTTTTTTTGAGTAGTAATACTGGAGTCTGGTCTGGATTGGCTATAATAATCATTCACTTGTAGCTCTTGGTCTTTGAAACGTGTACGATTTTTTTAGAATTTTCTTGTGTTTTATATAGTGTCGAAAAGTCATATATCATACCTATCACAGGATGGTAAGTAATTTTGGAGTACTATTATACTTATTTTACTGTTTGATTGTTTAAAAAAAGGCAAGCAGTGCTTAGCAGCCCAGTTATTATGATGCTTTTATATTTCTATTGCACCGATTACTCCTATAGCTGAAAAGCATACAATTTCGAGTTTGAAGAGTGTTATTGTTTCTAAGAAATTGGTCAACGAACATAATTTTTTTGTTTTTACCTATCTGCTTTTCCGACATAAAATTCCATGACAGGACAACTTAGAGGGAACTCGTGTTTTAAGAGGGTTCTTCCAGAAGAACACTAGTTCCATGCAATCATTGACGTACAGCCACCCGTTGATTTTTCATAGCGACACTGATTCAAGCCTGATTTGTTCAAAAGTTTTACGTTAGTATGGAAGCATTAAATTTTTCTTAGAAATATACTTGCAAATTTTTCTTAAGAATTTTAATGAATGACTATTCACGGACAATGGTCCAAACGAATTGGTGGTTCACTCTTTCGGACAAGGGCACAAGCATTCAGTTTTCTTAAAAAGATTTGAAATTTTTTCTTTAGATTTTCCATGCACTATTGATGGTCGACCATGGTTTTAAAGAGTCATATAATTCAGGTACCTTGACTGGTCTTGGTCGCTAAATCGTTGACAATCATATATTTTGTTCTTAGAAATTTACTTGAACATTTTTCCTACGAATTTTTATACACTATTGGTGAATGAAATCCATCAGTTGGATTGATTTGAGTGCAGCTAAAATTGAATCTACAATTTTTCTTCAGAATATTTACGGAAAAACTATAAAAATAAAATCCTTTCGCTTTCCTCTGCGGTAGTTGGCGTTGCTTTGGTTGTACTTTCGTATTAATTCAAGTAGTGTTGTTTAATTTAACTTCACGTTTACTTTCAATTTGTAGGAGAAGGATAAACTTGCTTTATTAGTTAGCGTTGTAGGTAGAAATAGTAGTGAAAGTGTAAAGGTATTGCTACAATCTCTGCACGAGAGATCGACATTGATGTGAATAATATTATCGATAGGTTTTCCAAATCAAACCAGAAATTGGATCTTGTGATATAACGTAAATATGATTAAAAAAATAAATTTAAAAACGACTTCTTCCGACTTTTTCTTTCTCCTCGAACATTTTAGTTGTGACCGGCCGTAGGCTGCAGCTCTGGATACGCGCCAGTGCGGGAACAACTTTGTCACTTATCTCAATTCTTCTACAACTCGTTCAAGAAAAAATCGGAACTCTCTCCTCCCGAATTTGAAATTGAGGAGTGCAAAACTTGAAAGACTTGACTTCCATTCAGAAAATCATCAATATAAAAAGATCCTTAAAAATAATTGATAAGTCAATCGCAGGTTGTAATGTCGAAATTAAAATTAAAATAAAGATCGGCTAAAAAAAAAACTTTTAAATAATAATTTAACATAAGTCTCCCCAGAAATCCCATATAAAAATATAAAACATATCCGAAAAAAATTCCGAATTTAAGATGGATAAATTATGTTAGCAAATATAGCAAAAAATCGACAAAATCGACGTGACAAATTAAAAGACAGAAGCAGAACTTAAAAATTAATCAAATCCTAAAAACAATGCTTCTCAGTTCTGCCAATATAAAGAGACCTAAAATTTTTATTTCAAATGTCTCTGAAGGAAAAATTAATTAATTTTGTTAGAAATTTCAAATTAATTCACAATTAACATCAACTTCCTAAAAATTAAAACACGTGACATGTGTAATTGAGAATTAACTGTTTTCTGCTTCTGCTTCCAATATGGTTGACGAAGCAGAAATGTCGCATTTCTAGTTCTGCTTCTGCCTCTGTCGCTGATTTCTACTTTTTATGTGTCATCGCGTTAAAACATGGTTTTCACAAGCGTAGTAAAAAGTTACTATTCCAAGTAACCCCGTTTCAAGCTCCTCGCTTTCTTTTAAAATATCCACCAGTTTACTTGGTACCAGTTTTGATTTAAGTAGTCATTTATAATCGAACTTGTGAAAATTGAACAGAGTTTTGGAGTTTTTGAGAATATAGTTTCAAGTGAAAAATTAAATATTGAAAATGTGATAAATTGTGCTGCAATATAATTAAGAGCAATTTCGGAGAAGAAAATTCTAAGAAAAAAGAAAGTGTGACTAAGTACGTTCCTGGCATATTGATTGCTAAGATAAAATAAATTTTGCTTTAATTATTTTTAAATTTATGAAATTTTTTACCGAAAAATTAAAAGCACTCGCTTTGAATATACAATCCAAAACACAAATGTGTTGACATTTCACAAGTTCCACGTCAGCTGATATTATAAATGACTACTTAAATCAAAAAATGTATGAACTGCAGAAAATACTCTCAATTTGACTATGTCTCAGGTTCCACTTCGCTGAAAAGTTGAAGTGCGTGGAATTCGTCTTCGTACTGTCCAAGGTAAAGTTGTTGGTATATCAAGAGGAGGAGGTGTGTGACTGAAAACGAGGTTACGCGGGACAGTAACTTCCCTTGTCAAAACGCTGCATAAGCCTCACATGCCGTTTGAAGCACTATAATACATCTACGTACCTAAGTATTAAAAATGCAAAACTGGAGGATGGCGTTTTTTTAAAAACAAGGTAAATAGACTAAGCTTAAAAGTATAATACTAAAAATGTGCACGCAAATGTACCTACGTATCCAATTATTAGTACCTATATGGGCATTACATATATTTAGCGTATTAACTCACCAGAAATCCGTTACCTAATAAAACTGTTTTCTGTCAAAATCACACTTAATACCAAAACACTTCTCCACTAATACACTTCACAAATTTTTGATATTATAAGCTGTGTTCTTTTGTGTCCGTAGAATAGAGCAAAACAATAGGTAAACAAAAGAACGCATCACACATTCTCATAGAAGATTTATAAATGCTGCGAACAGTACAAATAGTTCGCGTCAAATCGACAGAACAATATATTCTCTCCAGTAAATCGGAGTTCTATGTAGAACAAGATACACAAAAGAACACAGCTATAATTATTCTATCCACACTTAAACATTTCACACAAAAAAAAAATCACTAAATTATGCACTTCCACATTTTTCAAACATCACAAATTTGGCTGCTTTAAAAATAATCCCAAAAACGTACGCGTACGCCGCTGGTTTAATGTTTCCGAAAAATTTATCACCGAAAAACACAAAACAAAAAAAAAATTTCATGTACCAATCCATTTGCGTAAGCCTGTACCGTTACCATTATGCATGATCTTCTACATAGATTTCCCGGCTTTATGCACATTTTTTTTTTTATAAATTCATACATTTTACACATTTATAATTAAATTAGGGAAAACAATATTAAAAAAAAAAAACGTGAAAATTAAAAATCAAAATGACCGACAAGAATTTTAAATTTAATGGAAAACTAGGAGCAAACACAAAACGTCACGAACTCACAATGGATCGGAATGCAACGATGCAACCCCTAGCCCGGCTGAACAATATTTTGCAAATTGATCTCACCACACACACACACATTTAGTACTGCTCCTTTGGCGGAAAATTATTTTTTTCATCGAGTTTTTACAATTGTTTTAGATGAAAGTGAGATTATAAAACAAAAACAAAATTTCCCAAGAATAAATGTTTGTTTTAATTATCCTTGAATTGAAATTAAATCAATCAGACACCTCAAAAATTACGAAAATTAATAGCGTTTTTTTTTTAGTATTACTAACCCGCACCGAACTAAGGAAAAGCCAGACAACAGGTTCACAATGCATTTACCACCTCCACCTCGCTCCATCTCATAAACAATTTTAATGCAGCGGTTCCATTGTCAATTTAGTCCTCCATTTTGATGGAAAAGTTGTGCTCGGATCGTGTCCGCTATGCAAATTAATTCGCGATTTCCTAAAGTAAGTTCCAAGTGAAAATAAAAAACAAAAGATCATTTATTTTCCGTAAGATTATGTTTACAGTTTTCTCTCATTTAAATCTTAGTAAACTTTAAAAAAAAACGCCATTAAGTTCTCAAAATATGTGAAACAAAATTGAATTCAACGGGAATCTTCTCTTTCAGTTCGGATATCTTCTGTTCGTTATTCTTGGAGCAGCCCTTTCCGCCGGCTAGGGGTGTATATATGCGTACGTGTGGGTGTGTAACTATACAGTGGGTGAAGATATTTTGTAAGCCAAAATATTTCAGAAGATTTCATATCAGTAGCGTGCGTTTTTCTGATTATTTTGGATTTAAAAAAAAAAAGCTCAAATTAATGTTTGCAAAAAGTTCTGGGCATATTTTGAAGTGATTTTTATTAATCTGAATTTTTTAAATGTGAAATAATCATAATATTTTGGAGTTATAATAATAATAAAAGTGTGGTGAAGTGTTTTACATGTCGTGTTTTACAGGTCTTGCCGAGTACCTACTATTGGGTGGTGTACTTCTTCCCTATTCAGAAAATTTTCTCCGGACGTTCTTGTCGTCGGAAAACCCATTTTCATTCACTTAGGTCATATACACCCCAGGTACTACATTTCGCATATATTTTTGCTGTCCTTTCTTTCATGGTCATTAGTGCTCTCTTCCTGTTGTGAACATTTTTTCTTATATAATCCAGTCATTATACACTTTTGAAAATGTAAGTGAACCGAGCAAGCTGATTTTTGGATATTGTGTGGGGGGGGGGGGGGGGGTTAGAAAAGCTTAACTTGAAATTGTCGACCAAGATTTCCTTTGAGCTGTCTCCGCCATCTTGAAAAGAAGGGTAAATTTGGTTTTTTTGCGATAATTCGGTTCTCCGTCATGATACGAAATTTGTGACTATATACTTTTTTGTAGCTTTTTTTACGCTATACAATTTAGGTCATATGAATTTTTCACCAAGTGTTGTTCAGATACCGGAGGAGAAAATAAAAAATTAAAGAGTCTGTAGCCTGTTTTTTGCTGCTTCCTTCTTTCTCCTTCTCTATCGAAAAAATTTCCATTATAAAACTTGTAGATCATTTTAATACCTACAATGTCATCTTGTTTTTTTTTTTAGACAAAAATTACGACTTTTAACTGGCAACAATATGAGGTGGTCAGAAAGTAAAATATTAAGAGACTTGAGGAAATTATTAAAGTACAATATAAATAAATAAAACAATAAAATTATGAATGACACACATAAAATTTATTATAGTAGTAATTGTTTTTGTGTTGTAGAAGATGGAAAAGAATGGAGGTCCGTTTTTAATATCTATACTCTTCTTTGCTCGGAATACTCATCTAATTGTGGAGATTCTTCAACCACATGAGATGGTCGAGTAGGTGGAGTAGGATGTCGACTATGCCGACGTTGTTGCATGTTTGCCCACTGCAATTGAGGCAAAAGTATGGAACAAGCAATCCTTCTTTTCTGCACGCACAGGCAGCTTCACATTTTCCGTAGCACTTGTACGATATGAGCTTTAAAAGCTCAGGCGGCGCGGGTTCAAGTGTATGATTTATTCGTTGCAAATCCCATTCCTGAGGATCCTTGTAAAACACGAGCCACGTTTGCACTTACAGATTCATTGATAATATATGCCGGCGTACTGCGTTTTTCGTTGGTAGGAGTAGTGAGAGGTGGTTCAATTTAATTTTAGTCACTGATTTAGCGAAGCGGTGGAATCGTAAAACATTTAAGAATTGCTCTCCTGCCGAAGTCAAAAACTCCGGATCGACTTTTTCTTATTTGAATAATTCTACCGATGAGCGTAGCTCCATATGCTTTTCAAGAGTGTTGATAAGTTTTGATTTGGTGATATACTGAAGAAAGACGATGTAGTATCGCAACCGCTAAAAGCATTAAGGAAAAGTATATTTTCGAGAACGGACTTATCATGCTTCAAACTAATCGGAGAGTAGAGTTTTGCGGATGTATTTCCTTTTGCTGGTTTTTGGAAGTATACGTTTGTTTTGTGCTACGCACAAGTCCACTGATTAAAACCAAAAGAACGTTGTCTTCGCCAACAATTTCAATAGCGTCATAAACCGATGCTTCTTCAATTGCCGTTGGTTACGATAAAAGTATATATGCATCCCCAAAAACCTGTTCAACTTTGATTTCGAATTTTACATTTTGCATTTGTATAAAGTTAATTTTGATTGTGTCTCTTGCAAGAAACTTCTCTTGGTTAACTTTCGGAGCTGTAGTTTCATTAAATCTAAATTTTGGCGATTGTTTCTTTCTCAAACGTCGTAGTCTTTCCCAAGTTTTGGATCATGCGATAAACTTTAAATGCGATTTTTCTAAAAACACCATTTTTCTTATGATTTCTCGGTGTAACTCAGTCAATTTACATTAGATCAACTTGCAATTTAGTTAAAAGTAAAATTTCCAAAAATAAAGTTTAGAAACTGTCTGAATTTTTCAGAAAATGGATTTTTTTTTTAGTTGGCTAATCTTTTGCTAAAAAAAAAAATTCATAAAAGCTAAGCAACTCCAACTACATTTATATTATCAAAAAATTTTAAAATTAAATATTTCTTTTTAGCCCCCACAAGCCTGGGGAGTGAGAACCAACGAGGAACATTTCTCCAGCAGACCTTCATCTAAAAAAAAAAGTATGGTAAGTTGCAGAGTTATATGTTCTTATAATAATATTATTATTACTTTTTGTGCTTTAAACATACCGATCCATTTGGATACGGGGGCTATTGGAACTATTTCCTAGTTGTTATGGCTATTTTTATTTACATGTTATTTTGCCTAAATTGTATAATCTTACTCTTAATCGTAATTTTTGCCTTTATTTGTATATTTTTAGCATTATTGCAACTATTTATCATTAACATGGGATCACTTTGTAATGGATATTATTTTAGGGATGAATGTGAAAGAAACCCACCAAAATAATATAACCCTATCGAAGGTTTACTCTGAGTTTGACATTTCCTAAAACTCTGTCTGCCTCGAAACCTTCCCATTCATTTCGCGTCACTAACACTCACCTACTTTCATGGCATTGCTTAATTAATTTTTGTTGTTTTATGATTTCAACAACTTGCCATCAATAAATTACAATGTGCTTCCTAATGGCATCATAATTGTGTGGCCATTATTTATCTAGGTTGCGTGCACTTGTTTTGTAATATTCGATCGACCTCTTAAGCTGATTTCCATGACACTTTTCTATTGTCCTTTTCTTCTTGGTTTCATTAGGTACCTCTTTATTCCGTCGGGCTTTAAATTATATCTTCTATACGAATTCCACCATAACCGTAAATCACTAGAGTTTTATTATATTATATAAACTGGAGAATATACCAATCTAGAGTAAAATATTTGCAAAATACAACTTAATAACACTGGAAAGTCACTTGAATAGTACATTTCTATAACATATTTGGAATGGTCGAGTATATTGTCATGCATTAGTCTCTAGTATTGATTTTTGAACGTCCTTCCGTGCAACTCGAGATTCCAGGACTAGTATCACTTGCAGAACTAACATTAAGGAGAAATAACCTATATACGGAATTACTAAATCGTTCAATACACGATTTAAAAATATTTATAACTTCAACAATACTTCTCTGACCCTTAAAAAATTAATATTCCGCGGGATTTGTTATTAACATTTTTTCTTGTCTTAATTTCTTTCTTTCTACTGCTCTGGCTTACTTATTTCCTAACTCTGTAACAGTATTGTTGGCTTCTGCTTGCCTGTTGTATTTTAGTCTTAATTTTTATACCATTGTAACATATTACAATTCGATCATAATATATTTAGAAAAACTAACTAATTAAAAGTATCACATAATCTAAACTACCGACATGTAGTTAGGCCACACTGTATAAACGTACATTTAGTTCCACAAATCGGATCCGACTTCGTGATAAGAGGGCCGCCAGGATAATGGAATGGAACCAGCACTCTCTTTTTATACCGATCTGTCAAGGTAGCAAGAAGGTTAAAGTTTAAACAAAAATGAAAGATAATTGTTGAAGAAAAATAACGAGGAAGAGCAAATTAAAATACAAATAAACTATTAACTTGTATAGTCAAAGTAGTGACATATGCATTGGCGTAACTAGGTAGGGGCCAGGGTAGCCCCGGCCCCCCCAGAATGCGGACTGGACCTCCCAAGAAATTATGAAAATTCCCGAAAAATATTCGATAACTCGTACAATCTTAGGCCTAATTAAATTGAATCCCTTCGGATCGGATTCGAAAGGGCTGTAACGAGTTCTTTTCTCCAAGAAAACTTATTAAAATCTTTTTTAAATTTTCTAATTACGTTACATTATGGAATAAACTATATTAGCGCTCTAGACAATTAATACTTCGAGAAACCGAGAAATTCACAGAAAAACATTAAATTTGTGTAAAACCTACTCGTGTCTCGAAAAGAAGGATAGGGTCCTGAAATATGGAGAGACATTTGTAGAAAATTATAAAAATACATTTTCAATATACCTAGGCATTTTCACCTTACAGGCTGAAACAAAAATAATATATTCCAAAACATGAGCATTGTAGTAAATTTGGAAAGATGTGAAAACAGAAATTAATAAAGCCTTCTGCGCAAATTAATACAAGTAGCTGCAAGCAGCTGTGGGTCTCTCTGTCAGCTCGGCCGGCTGTAAATGGAGCTTTTCCATCGACTTAAAATTTGGTTAAGAGCAACTGCTTCAGCAGAGGTTTTCAAACATGGCACTCATAAACAATGAAAATAAGATAATTAAAAAAAATTAACAGCGCAACACGTGCTAAATAAGTTTGCAGGAAAAAAAATCGTAAACTAAAGCTTATGCAGACTTTAACTATTTCTTTATTGGTGCTTAATAAAAACGTAAATAATTGATATAAAATGTGTATCTAATTTCAGACCTGTAAAGAATTTAAGTACATTGGTACTTAAATATTAGTACCAGTGCTAGGACCTGGATTCAAATATTTTTTAAGTACAAGTCCCGGTATTGGTACTGAAAAAATTCTCAAGTACAAGTCCTGATACTGGTACTTAACGCACTTATTACAAATACCGCCATAACGCGAATTACTTCAGCTGTTATAAATTATTTAAATACGCCTTCTAATAATTGAGGCTATCTGGATTTCGACAGTGCCTCAAGAAATCTTACCACCTTCGTAAAATAGAGAGAAAATTAGCCACAATATATGAGTAACAGTAGGACAGAAATTGACATGCTGAATCGATATACTTTATTGAGAAGGTTGGCAATCAAGTGCCACAATCCCCTCTCTTCCTCCGCACAGCATATATTTCGTAAATGGAAACCTCATGCAGTTATTTAACTGGCTATAGATTTTTGAAAATTTTTGATTTGACTTTTCGAAAGCTCTTGAACCTTATAAGTACCAGTACCAGTACCTGGACTTGTACTTGAAAATTTTTAAGTACTAGTAGCGGAACTTGTACATGTACTTAAAAGATTTCAAGTATGAGTCCTGGCAGGGCATCACTATTATATCAGTTTCGTTTATGGAACTTAAGGATTCTAATTTATTTTCCTTAATATCTGAGAGAAACTGTAGAAAACAAAAGTCTCTGTTAATTAAACGAGATAACTTTCTTTTATTTTTCTTTTAAAATAGTGCAAATTTTATTTTATTTTTCAAATAAACACTAATTCCTATGATTTAAAAAAACTTTAAATCGTGTTGGATGTTTGGAGGGGATTGTAGCACACATTATGTGTTAATCTATTTTCACAATAATTTAAATGTCCGACTAAAACCATTTCGTAAATACTCCACGCCGTTGGTCTCGATAAGCAATAAATATTGTCCGATTGCCGAATGTTAACTGACTAGTTATCCAAAAATGGTAAACAATTGAAAACTGTTCGTTGTTTTTCTGACCTTAACAACGCAACCTCGACAAACACTTATTTTTATATTATTTAATTTTTTTATTTTTATGAGAATTATTTTATTTTTGTGTGCAACGGAAAATATATTCTAGAATTTATATTATAGCAGGACAAAAGATACACAAAAGAACGCCTCATACGTTTTCATCGATGATTTATAACTGAAGCGAACAGAGCAAAGAGTTCGCTCCAATTGACAGAATAATTTGTTCTCTCCAGTATATGGGAGTTCTAGAACAAAGAACACAAAAAACTCAGCTTATGTTTCTTGTGAGCTCTATAACTAATAGACTCGTTCTACTCTCTGTAACTTTAGAAACTTTATGGTTATTTTAATCTAAGCAATTTCATTGGCTCTAAGCATATCAATATCTTGTAAATGTTCAGAGCAATGCATAAAAAAATACCGGTCAAAATCTGGGAATACTCATGAGCTGGTATACTTGGCAAACAAAATGTTTGTTAAAACCTATGTCCGAAAGATGTGAGGACCTGACCCATCCCAGTAAAAAGTCCTAGTTACGCCAATGGACATATGTAACAGGAAGTAAAATAGAAACGGAAAAGGAAATAATATTGTTAAATTAATGTGAAAGGACCCCTTTGGGTGAGTTTTATGGTCGCACATAGAAGATAGAAGAAAAGGTTAAAGGATAATCAAACTGAAAAGAAGAAAAGCAAACAAAAAAAAAAGAAGAAAAGCAAATAAAAAAAACACAAGTAGTACAGAAGTCTAGGAGGTGACGCAATTTATGAATGAAGAAGGCCGTCCGCTAACTAACTAACTAAAGAAGATCACTCGCTAATTAAAGAAGGCTCAAGCCGAGTCGGGAACTACGCCAACGGAAAGCGTGTGATGATGCGGATGAGGCAGCTAAGCGTAGAATAAGTGTTGTTGACTTAAGAAATTAATTTCCTTTACTTAGGATTAGTTTCCATAGTTATTTATTTAATATAAAAATAATAATTCATCCTAAGACCAGATGTACTTTTTTGTGGTTTATATTCGTGTTCAGGTGTAGCGCTCCGGAGCTAGGCATACAAGTAGTATAGGTATTATGTGATAGTGTAAAGTGCTGAAAAGCGAATAAAAGCACAAGTAAGCATTAAGCGAGTTGTGTATTCGAATATTAATTCTCCAACAGTCAAGTTTCCTGGTGACCTACAAATTGCCACCCAAACCCGGGAAGTGAAGTTGAAACCTGACGCCCAAACGTCTATCGGGTAGTTCACGAAGATATAGAAAGATATTCAAAAAATTTCAGAAAGACTCGTTACACCCTGATGAATAATGGTAGAGCAAAATCGATTGGATACCCACGCATAATATTAAAAGTTATTTTGATTGTTGTACTGGGTCTTTCAAATTGAGTTTTCAAAAGTACACGCCTGTGTAACACACTTCAAACATCGAACGCACCCATATTATCCCAGACAGCATTCCGACGTCTGTTAAATATCCTAGGTATATACTCGCGGGATATGTGCGATGTACCTGGGATGTTGCATTTGATCAGTTTAACGTCAGCGGGACGTTTATTGGAGAACCGAATGTCCTCTCTCGGGACATTCATTTAATGTCTTTAAAAATATTCTAAGGATTAGCGTAGGATGTCTTTTGGCGAGCCTGATAACACGTAATAATATAATTTAAGGACATCCTAACAATATCATTAGAAGTTTCCTAAGGATCACCGTAAGAACTCTTATACACGTCCGTACGACTTAATAGAACGTAATCTACAGGACATCTCGGCAATGTATTCAGGAATATCCTAAGGATAACATTAGCAACTATTGTATACGTCCATGTGCCTTAATAGAACGCAATCTTTAGGACATCCCACCAACGTCTTTAAGAATATCCTAAGGATCACATTAGGAAGTCTTAAATGCCCTTTTATAACATAATAGAACTTTATTTATAGGACATCGTATCAATGGATTTTGAGAATATCGTATGGATGCCTGTAGGAAGTCAAATGCGATGACTTGCCAATCAGTTTACAGTGCTTAAACTATTAACAAAGTATAAGAAAAATATGAAATATTGAAGAAATATGTATAGGCAAAAAATGATACTTTTAAGACGATTGTAAGAAAACGAGTTTCTATAAAAAGGAACTGTTATAATTTTTGTATTCGAGAAAAAACATAATTTTTAAGCACCTTAATTCTTTAAAACAAGTTCGAAATCACTCCATTTTCAAATTAAATTTTTTCACGCAGAATGAAAATAAAACATAAATAAATATATAATATTTGGACAGAAGGCAATTATTAACAAATTTTTTTTGGGTGTGCATTTGATTTTTGTTTTATTTATCAAAAAATATTTTTTACTCAAGTAAGCAGTTATTCTCTTATAAGAAAAACATATGATAAACTTAGTTACATTTTTCATCCTTATAAAAAAAAATAAATTCACTCTACATTGTATGGAGAAAAGCTGCGCCCACAAAATACTATAAAATGGTGTGAGTATTATATAAAAAATATAACTATTATAACTCGTTGTTTTTTCCCGACTGCCTTGATGCTCTCTCAGATGCATGTCTTAGCCAAATCTGTATGGGAGTCTGGATCTCAATATTTGTAGCGCTCTTCATCCTAATATCAGTGCGAACAGATTCTGAAGAAATAAAAAATAAATAAATATGATTATAAGTGCATTTACTGTTATTAAGTAGAAATTTACCCATAATTATTGCACACAATGACAGCTTTGAGAAGTCTTTCTTGCCCTTTTTCCCAAAAAAACTATATTTCCGAGCAAATTCGTTTGTAAATAGTTGATTTAAAATCCTAGACACTGTAGTCTTTACGCAGCCAGTTTGAAAACTGTACAAGTTCTTTTACCTTAAGAAATAAAAATACTTTGAATAAGAAAATCGAATACTACGTTATTACCAATTTTTTTTTGCATTCTTTATTATGCAAACGATCCTCAATTTTTTCCAACTGCTCGCCATTTCCAATAGGAAAATACTCAAGTTCAATTTGTTCATCCTCTACTTCTTTAGAAGAATTTGAAATGTTTTTAATCCATTCCATAAGTTGCTTCTGATTCTCTATTAAAGCTTCCATTTTAAAACTCATGGCAATATTCTGTCTTTTTAAATCTTTTAGATATCGGAGGTGTACTAGAATTAATTGTTATTGATTTACAAACTAATTAAAGAAATTGTTTGTTTAATATAGATATAAAGTTTACAGTAAAATACTAACATGAGCCTTTTCTTCTGGGACTGTCTGTATTTATTATTAATGGTGATCCTAAAAAGATTTTTTTCATCAAATTTCATAAAAATTAGAAGCTGTTTTCAATCCTACCTTCATGCCCACTTTCCAAATTTGAGTATTGTAACGAAGTATTTCTATTTTGATCTTCGTCATGCCGAGAAATATGCGATTCAACATGGCAAGACTTTACAGCGGCAAAAAGCCTTGAAGATCTACTGAATATTGAAGATGGTGTTCCTAAAAATGTACATAATATAAGGAAAAATAAATGTTAAAATAATGCAATATATAATCTACCGGCAAGGTTATTTTGTTGTGAAATATCTGATGTAGGTGATACTGCTATTGAAGTTCTCGGACACGAAATATACCGATTTGATGTAGGAAATGGCGGAATTTTGCTTTTTTTAGCTGTATAGTTTTCATTTTGATCGCTTTCTGAGTCACTATCAAATAATTGTGAACGTTTTTTACGTGTTCTAAGCCTATCTGGCGGATTGTTGTCATCTGTGTTTAAGTCCGATTGCTCCATTGCTAGATTAAGTTTTTCTCTAGCCCTTTCATAATTTTCTATAAACGTACATATATAGTTGTATATACATAAACAAGAGAGTCTAAAGTATTTATTAAAAAATAAATTGAAAAGATTATTACTTGCAGTTCCTAAAATCTTTTTTACGGAACATGGCTTCCACGAATCTGCAACAGGTTCTTGCAGTCTCACAGCTTTCTCAAAATTAAAACTGTTCTTATATTGGGGCCAATAACAAGAGGCTTGATCAGAAGTAAGCCATTTCTTAGGAACGCATTCTATTCCATCTTCAAATTCCACAATTGAAAAAGAGTCTTCCATTTTATAGGTTGTTAGGTAGCTCGAAGTAAATTACGATTTTACTTTTATTTCTAAACTATATGTATATATATTTTAATTCAAATCTGTGTATGTGCTTCTAATATACTTTTATGTTGTAATACTGCCATTCAGTACAGCTCAATCCATATTACAAAATACTATTCTAAATATATTTGAGTTTTTTTTTTTTAGTGTAAAAGTGTAAAAACAGCATAACCAATTTCGTAAGGAACTTTCAAACATTTTCTCTCGATATTCTCTAATGGCCACGACTGAATATTAAGCGAAAGGCAATCAACATAGTACACCTTTACTGCTGCCGATTGACAAGGTGTCTCATATAAATTTTCAACTTTTAAAAACTCTTTACCTATAATGAGATATTCATCTTTTGATATTGATTTCGCAATATTAAGTAGAATTATAATTTTTCCATCTTTAAGCTGGCAGCAATTATTTGCTATATTTCCTGCTATTAGTATATAGTCTTGAGATTTAATTTTTTTATACTGAGGATTTTTGCATGAAGATAAGAGAGAACCATGCTCGTGCGAAGTATTAAAGCAGGGTAAGAATTTGTTTGTACGAGTTGAATTTAGTTTAACTGGCTTAGTTGCTTGAATTTCTGAATAACGGCAAGCAATTTGCTGAAGGGGTTTCTCATGCTTCCTGATCAATCGCTTCAATACTTGCATGTAATTTTCGAAAGCAAATGCACTAAAATTGTCAACAGCTCCAAAGTTTTTGACATCATCAACTATATGTATCAAATTGTGAACATTGTGATTTAAATGTTCAATTCCGTATAGAATTCCAAACGACTGTACAAAATGTTCCAAGAGTTTTTGGGTATAATTTAGATTTTCTTTGTTGAGTTGTTGCGAATCACACAAAATTCGAAATGATACATGAAGAGCATTAAAATGATTATACATATCGTCAGATAATATATGTTTAAAAACCACTGGACCCGTATACAATAAAACTGACCTAAATTCAGTTGCTTTCCACTGCTTTACAATATCAAGTGACATAGGTTTCCTAGAAAATTCAATTGGAAAGTAAGGTTGTATTTTTTCTAGTTTTTCTGAAATCATTTTAATTTTTTTATGCTGTATTCTTATACTTAAGTCACCTTTTATCCATATATATAGTAATTTCCTAGTCACTCCAAGGCAAACTAAATGCATGTAGTCTAGGGGAACATTTTTCACTAATCCAAGGTCTGGAATTTGCCGTAATATGGTGTCTTTTACGTGATGTTCTTCATCAACAAGATTTCTAAAATCATTATCGTTCCGTTTTCTAGCATTTAATTGGGGAAAGCACACTCTCCTTTCCCTGTATTCGCCTTCAGTTGTACATTTCGTACAACTTGAATAACCTCCATGTCCTTTAATTCCCAATATAAAAGACTTCGCCAGTGCATCGCAAATGATATACTTAATGCAAAATGGAATTATTTTTCCATGTAAATTGACTCCAAATGCGGACAAATGCTTCGCTTCTTCAACAAATTCTTTTAAATATTCATTGGCGTTTGCAGGCTTTTCATTACCATGATAAAGGCCAATTGTAAAAACTTTCTTTGTTTGGACAAGGCAACCCAATATAGGCCAAAAGCAACTGCCAGTAGATTTAGCCAATGGCAAGCCATCTACATTTATGGCTACTTGAATCTTATTGAGAGTTGAAACAAACTCGACATCGCAAACATAATTCAAATTATACTCAATGCCAAAATGGCAATAGCTGCCTGGATAAAGGTCTCTAACGTTAACAGTTTTGGGAGTCTGAAGAACAGTCCTTGCATCGGAAGGTAAATGACGATGACATCCATGCTCTTTTAGTATTTTTAATAAAGCAGAGAGGCTTGAGTGCGTTATATCATAATCTATTGCCCACTCAGCGATTTTACGTCGGAAGTTAAAAGTTTTCTGTTCAGACGTAGATAAAGTCTCACTAATAGTTTTTGGAGAACCCCTTTTAGAAGTAGAATGACAGCCTTGCACTGGCTGAAGGAAATTTGAATCTAATCTGGTTGGTAAATAATACATTAATTAGGCAGTTTTCGATACCGATATTCTTTATAATAATCATATATTATATGCTTTGTAACGTACAGAGTTGAGTCATAGCTACTTTTTAAAAAATTTAATTGGATACAAGAGTAATTCTTTCATTAGTCAATAAAAAAAATCTGAAAAATGAATTTTGACCAGTGTTGATATTTGGAAGGAATTCTTTTTGTTGTTGTTTTTGTTCTTTCTTTATAATTTTACTAAACACGTGACTCATTTATGTCTCATACTATTAGTCTATCTATCCCTTGTGCTATAAGCAAACTAATGCCTTAGAATAGGGAAAATTTTCTGGAAGGAATATAAAATGCTTCTGGTTTCACAGCACCAAAACTGTGTAAAACAGTAAGGAGGTCTAACTGTATCTTAACCTAGAATTTACCTTAAGCAATTAAAAAAAAAAATAATCCTGAGATCTACTGAACACTTAGCAATTTTTGAAATGTACAGGGTGTAGTATGAGCACTTCCTCTCAAAATCACGAATAATAATAAAAAAAAAAAAAAAACAGGACAAGCAAAGTTTCAGAGCCGATTATATATATATACATACATTATATTATAACATTTAACTAATATGTTTTTACATATTTAAAAAAAGAATAGGGGTATAGAACAACTTTAGTGTTACAGTTATACAACTTTATTGTTTTATAAAGAAAAAGAAAAATAATTTTCCAATACCGGCTTTCAGAAAGAAAATTCTTAAGAGTCATATAACATATAAACATTTTATTTTTAACTCCACAAAACTGTGATAAAGCTTACCTGTAAGAACTTGATAATTTTTCTTAGTTCCACAGTTAGTGTCAAATTTTTCTCAGTCCTGATGAAAAAAATATACATTTTTAGAAATTTAGAAAATAACATTTAAAATATACACTAATTGGGTTAATTGAACAAATGCCGAAATGCATCGGATGTATTACAATACTATAAGCATATATGTACCGGTACCTCGTTGGTGTTTTTCAGCTTTAATACAGTTAGATTTCTTTATTATTTTATATATATAAAATCTCTCAAAAATAACAAGTGGAGTGTTTGGTCACAAAACGATTTGTTATCGGAAAGCAGAATTAAAAAGTTATTTATTTATTTGGGTAACTCAACAATAAACTAAAGTTCTGTAATTACAACTGTTCTCTAAATGATTAATTTAAATTCTTCTAAATTGCTTTCATATTCAATTTGCCAATATTTCTAATTTTCTAAAAAAACAAAGTAGATATCTGGAAAATTTTTCTTCAAAAAATGCGAGTATATGTGAATGTCAGTGAAATTTAATATGCGTATGACTATTTAGAAGGTTTGAGAATTTCGGCATTGTTATAACTAATTTCAGGAGATTTATTTACTGTTTTGTAGTTTTGTAGCGTTAATCCTCACTAAACACAGAATCAAATCTTTCAATGTTGGCTTTCAGATAGGATTTTATTTTTACTTACACCATATAAACAGGGTTTTTTAAGTTTTTTTAGGTTGTACGTATATGTGTAGATTTATTGGTGATATATCGTATATAGTTAAATTTGTTAGAGAATTTAAGGTATAACAAAGTGGTAAAAAATTTTTACTAGCCAACATAAATATAAAATAAAAACATGTCTTTGACCAACACTTTAAATTTCAATTTTTTTTGCAAAAAATATGCTTATACATAAGTTAATTGATCAAATGTCTAAATGCATCGCATGTATTACGTTACTATACGCATATAACATATGTATATACTTAATCACTAATTAAACGAACTGACTCACTTTAACATATACAAGGAATCTAGATTAAGCATCGATTTTGTGAAGGTATGGTAGTAGAGACTCGCAGTATTAATAATTTTATTCTATCAAATCTATAACTTTTTCGCAAAAATCCTCTAATAAACATTGCCCATTTCGGCTGGATTCACATTAACTTGAGAACGCGTTGACCTAGCGAGCTTATAATCTAGTTGTAGAATAATTTTTTTTTTAAATTGTAGATCTTAGGGCAAAATCAACCGTCGAACGCTGTGCAAAATTTCTGATCTTTCACATTTGATGCGACATGGTGAGAAGCACATCATCCTGAATGGAAAACTTTTGGATATTAAGTGTATCTTCTCTATTCATAATCCTACGGAATAATCCTATAGAATATTCGCCGGACGTCAAAATTCAAGCCTACTTAGGGATGATCCTTAGCACCTGAATGGAAAGTCCATAGAACATTAACTGTATGTCCGTAAGAGGTGATCCCATTAAGGTCCGTTTGAAAAATCCACAGAATGTTACGATTTACGTTCAATTGGGATTATACTGTTCACATCCGTATTGAAAAGCCATAGGGCGTTAAATGGTACGTCTGCTAAGGATGATCCTATGAGAGTACTTTTAGAATATCCATGGGATGTTGTAATTTAGTTTCATTTGCGATGATCCTATCAATATTCGTACGGAAAAGCCATAGTACCTTAAGTGGTACGTCCGCTAGAGATGATCCCATGAGCGCGACTTTGGAAAATCCACAAGACATTAAATATATGTCTGCTAGGGATGATCCTATTAGCATCCATTTTATAAATCCAAAGGCTATTAAATAGATGTCTGTTAGATCCCGGGATGAAAATGGGATCTGCGGGATATATACGGGGTATCCAAAGGACGGGACGTGCTGTCTGGGATATGTCATTTTGACAGCTGAAGGTTTGCCATTTATAAAAATGGAGTCGTATACATTACAAGAACGTATTGAGATTATTGAATGATTTTATGAAAATGGTCGTCCTGTGAGAAATATATTTCGCAAATTACGGGATGTTTATGGTCCAACTGAGCAACAAATTGGTAATATTGTGCGTAAATTTCAAGAAACTGCTACAGTATAAGATCGAGAAAGACGTCAGTATGCTCGCACCGGTTGTTCAGAAGAAAATATTGGTGCTGTGAGTGATAGTGTTGCAGCTGACCCCAACACGTTAAATTCCCGATGTTCACAACAATTGGGACTTTCTCAGTTAATTGTATTGCATATTATACACAAAGATTTAGCGTTGAAGGCCCACAAAGTTCAATTGACACAAGAATTTCTGCCATAAGATCATTCCATACGTCGGAAGTTTGCCAATTGGATACTGGAACAAAACGGCGATTTACAAAAAAAAATCATCTTTTTGGACGAAGCACATTTCGAGATCGATGGCTACGTTAATAAAACAAACTGCCATATTTAGGGAGAGGAAAACCCTCGCGTGATCCAAGAGAGCCGAACGCATCTACAAAGAGTCACGTTCGGTGTGCATTGTGGTCTGGTGGTTTGATTGGTCCGTACTTGTTCGAAAATGATGATGGAAGAGCCATAACCGTTAACGATACCAGATATCGCGACATGATCACAACTTTTTTATGGCCAACACTGGAAAGTATTGATACTGCAGACATGTGGTTTCAACAATATGGGGCTACGTGTCATACAGCCAGAGAAAATTTACAATTACTGCATACAAAATTTCCAGACCGTGTTATTTCCAGATTCGGTGACGTGAATTGACCTTCAAGATCCTGTGATTTGACACCGTTATACTTCTTTCTCTGAGGCCATGTGAAAGTACAGGTCTACACGGATAATCGTCGAAACGTAGAAGCATCGAAAGCAGAAATTCTTCTAGTTATTGGTGAGATACAGCCGCAACTATGTCAGAATTTGATTGAAAATTTTGATGAAAGAATCAGGTACTGTAGAGACGCAAGTGGTGGTCACATGGGAGATATAATTTTTAGAGTATAAATGGCAAACATTGTACTTCAAAAATAAATAAAAACTTTTTCAGTTTTAATTCAAATTCTATGTCTTTTAATTATTTACTTTTGAAAACTCAATTTGAAAGACCCTGTATGTCCGTCTGTCCGTCCGCCCATCTGTTTGTCTGTGCGCACGATAACTCGAGAGCGCGTATATCTACTTAGAGTGTGGAAATTTTGTGCACGGCCTTTAAAAAAAAGGAAATTTAAGTTCGAAAATGAGAAAAATTGGGCAACTCCTTCGTGGGGTTGCCATACAAAAAATTCGTTTACCACTATATATTTGGACACTGCCTGAGAACTGAAATTTGGTACATGTGGTTTTTATAGTAATACCAAATAAAATTTCAAAAATGGACTAAATCGTAAAACCCCTTATTGGTGTTGCCATATAAAAATTTATATTTTTTACATATACTATGAAAACGATCAGTCCTAGGTATTTTTATTGTACTAAAAACTTCTTTAGAATATGAAAGCCTATAAAATTGGTTATAATCATATTTTCTGTCCGACGAACCGTTCTAGAAATATTTGCGAAAAACCACTTCAAACTTGCATAGATGGGTGACCATACGAAATTTCATACGGGCATTCAGCTAGGATATCATAAAAATTGGTTTTAGACCAATTCTAACTTTTTTCCTTGTTATATTTGCTCGTTCTTATATTCTGGTTTTAAGTTCGTAATTTAAATTTAGTAAAATTATTTTTTGTATTTTTTTCTTTTTCATACTCCTTTCTCTCTTTTTTCATATTTTGCTTTTAGTTTTATTTCTTTAGTTATTCGTTTATTTTCTTCATTTACTTCTTGCCATTAGATAATGTACCATTTTATTGGAAATTTCCGTTTACTATCTTCTTATCTTTCAAAATAAATAAATAAATATCTAACAAATGATTGTATGACTTTTAATCCTTCTAACTTCTGATTCGGTGTTAAGGATAAATATATGTGCCTCGAATAATATTTCTAGTTCCATAACCGATATCCGATCAAGAATTTTCTTCAGTTTTGTCAATATTTCTATAATTTTATAACGGTTTGAACTATTTGATTCGTATTTTTACGCCAACAATATCATGTGCTGCCATATGATGTCAGTCTTCAATGGATTTACAAATTTCAGCATTCCATTAAAAAACCTAATCCTAAATATCATTTATCAGAAATCGTATGGATTTTTCGAGATCCATTACACGACAACTAAACTACATATACTACAATATTAGCAGCTAGTCCTTCTAAAACCAAACAATTATTACTAGTGGTCGTTAGAAGATGCTCAAGTAACATCACCTGATGTTAACACAAAAACACCCTCCCTACCATACACAGATTAATATTAACCATTCTTTCATAAAAGCAGTTGGCTTACACACTTGTTCTGCTATTTCAAAAACTTTAATCCTAACTATACCCATAAAGTCCGTTAAAGGATTTAAGTTTGACGTTGAATTTTTTGCGGATAAACTAGTTGCGGGAGGGAATCGTTAGCAGTAAACACAAGCTGTAAGGAAAATGTATTTTATGCGGCTTAGTTCCATAGTAATCGATAGAACGAGTCTAGTCAGAAAACTTTTAAAAATTTCACATTTTCTCTGTGACTTTAAGGGGTAAAAAAACAAAGTTATGACTTTTAAGCATATGCCATACATAATTCTAATGGACGCAAATTTGCATAAATAGTTTTTTGAAAAGATTTAAGTAGAAGAGTTTTGTGAGTTATGTAAATATTTATGCATTTCAATTAGAATAAATAAAAATTTGAACTAAAGCTATTTACAGATTTATGATGAGATGTGAAAACTTGCTTTTTTTCGGTATACAAAGGATTATCTTCAAAATTAGAGCCAGCTAACAATTTTTGTTGTATTCTATAAGTATGCTGAGAAATGATTATATCACAAAGTACAAACAATTGTACAGAGAGATTCAAGTGCATTCATGAACTGGACCACCACTTCTATAATGTCTCGACTTTCTATACTGACATCCAAAAAAAAACTATTTTCGGCTTTTGAATTTGGTACTCTGCAACAAGTCCTAGACTTAAAATGGAATCTTTCTTGCATATCAGGAAAGATATACATCAAGGATTATTTCATTCATCTCTTGTTCGTCTTATTTGCAAAAACGTGCCGAAAGAATGTTTTCTTCCATCTGCTCTCACCTGCTATCTGTTCCTGTCGTACTACACATATGCGGGCATTAATTCTATGTTGAACCCATATGGTTTTTACTGGTACATCGAACTTATCACGCAAGAGTGTGCGCTTAAGGATCAAGTGTTGCATATCGAATTTAATCCTCTGTATATAATTTCATTAAAGGCATGCGACAATTTTTTTTTTTTTAGTTAATGATGTCATCCGCCCTCATCCAGTAAGGGTATGCACTTTGTTTCCCGTGCCGGTACACTTTGTCTTATTTTTTTTTATATTTTTACATCCGGTTTGTCTTAAGATTAAGGGAACCGTGCCATTTTTTGTTACTTTTTTTTTCCTTTTTCTACAAATTTTTTAATCGCACGTGTTTGAAGATGAGAAGATTTTTTCTTAGTTCGGTTTAGCTTTGGGTTTTTAATGGATACATTTGTAGTGAATACTTATAATTAAGAATTTCTATAAATTAGCAGTTTCAAAATTGGTTTTCATAATTATTATACTTCTGAACATAGCAGGGAATCACTGAATTCTTTAGATAAAGCGTAGTTGATCAATGGAACCATAGAGAATATGGTATGCAATGATGTGAGGTAAAACAAACAAAAAATCAGGAACGGGAAGAAATCCGAGCCATCCGAACTCATCCAATTCGAAATTATGGAATAGACTGATTGTACAAATTGTTATCGTTATCGAAAATGTGGTTTCTTCTTAGATTCTTTTCTATAGTCGTTGATGGTAATCTGCAGTTTAGTTTAGTACTAAAATGGTATGAAAGATATCGAAAAATCCCTTACAAAAAAAAAAGAATGATGCCTTCGAGTGGCCATCAATAAAATTGAGTCAAAGATCGTAAGGGTAGAAATCTATAACATCTGTGATTGGACTAGAATAATACTGTGGTAATAGAATGGCTGTGGTTAAAGATGTTTCTGCAGGGAGGTATTATTATTCTATTTCCCGGTGCTTCGGTTAATGATTGTCAGCCCTATCCTGTACTTGTTCTAGAAGGCTTTTTTTTTATTCAACGGAACAACAGCAAAAGCAGCGATAATATTTTATATTTCTTATTTTATCACACAAGTCATTTGATTTTGGGTGGCAAGTTTCAAGTCTTGGTTTTGACTCATCAGTCCCAAATAGCGAAATTGAGTGACTCGAAAAAACAAATGCAAAATAGAAAAAAGGAAAGAAATGAATAAATGAAAAATTGAGCAAAAATAGAAAAAACTTTTACTTAAAAATAAATTGAAAAAAAGCGTTTCGTATTTGCAAAAACATCATACTCTTCAGTACGGCTATGTTTCTGCCTGCCTTAGCAGCTTGAAAAAGATTAAATTAATCTCTTTTTTTAAATAAAAATTTTTCTATTTCTTCTCAATTTTTAATTTTTGCATTTTTTCCATTTTTCTATTTTTCATTTATTTTTTCGAGTCACTCAATTTCGCTATTTGGGACTTGTTGATGAATCAAAACCAAGACTTGAAACTTGCCACTCAAAATCAAATCAGTTGTGTGATGAAATAACAAATATAAAATAATTTCCCTTTCGCTGTTGCGCCGGAGAATCAAAAAAAGCTTTCTTGAACAAGTTTAAAGTTTAAAGTTAAAGCAAAAATGTCATAATAACACAGGTACCCAGGTACCTTTATATATTTTGTATAAAAATTTATTATTTTTATGGAATAAAACATAAATAATGATTTTTTTTTAATCTGAAAACTGTTCAGATTTAATATATTTGACTTCGTTGACTGAATTATGTGTTAATGTTGTCATATGCATGTATGTGCACGTATATAAGCCGGACTTAAGTACTTGTAAGAAAGTTTATTATCCTGACTCAGGTTGTGATTGATGATGAGTAATAAAGTGAGTGCGTTATGGAACGTTATACTACGATCTTAATATAAGTCGGAACAAACACTGAGATGAAAAATCATCAACGCGATGAATGGAGGATATCTTCCAGATGATTCGAATGCAATGCATCAAGAAGTCTTGCATTCGAAACACATTTCGTCCCGAAGGACGTGACAGTAAACGTTATATTAATAATAATAATGTATTTAGCTGTGGCATATATACACATAATATTGCAATCTTTTAATAGTACAGTAATAATAAGGTAAGCATACAAAATTAAGTTAAGCACAAAAGTCCAAAAAATGAAAATAAAATAAAATAAAAACCAAAAAACATCATGAATTAGTTAAATATGAATCAAAGCCATATAAATAAATATATATAAAAAATTAAGAAATAAAGAAAAACACTAAAGAGATAAACTAAAAACTAAAAATAAAACAAGTTAAAAATAGCTAGAAAACAATAATTTACAAAGTTGTACTCACCGCGCGACAGGAAATATCAAGAAATATCAAATATTTTCCGTAATATTGGAAGAAAATCGACGTTAAATCTGAGCTCTAATGAGAGTGTTATATACTTTGACAGTTTGAGCTCTCTGAGCGCTTACAGGTAGACTATTCCAAAGACGTGCAACCTGAACAGGGAAAGAACGTTCCATAACTAATTTACTGAATCGCGGAATTACAATATTATGAGTACGTGGCTAACAAGAGAGCTGGAGAAATTCTCAATTCTCTAAGATATTCTGGTTGCTCTTTAATATTTTGAATAGAAGAGGAATTAATCTCCGCTTAAGATATGTACTTAACTTACTTAACTTAACTGGAATATGATGCGCGAATCATTCACGTATCATCTTGCATGCTGGGTACCTGATGGTTGAATTACAGTTACCAACACACATTCCCAAACTTATCAGTTTGGATACAGCGAAGCTAGCAAAGCTACCATTTGCTCATATGTCCTATAAAAACGAAAATTTTGCAATGTTGTCAATCATACATCACGATGATAATGTGAATTGATCAAAAAAATAAGAACGATATAATACATTGTTACAACAGCACTCAAAGGGACACTATCTCCTCAGAGTTCACTTTACCTGCACAGGATGAGACTTGTTCATGATCCTGTATGCAAAGCATATAGAGAGAAATTCAAAACGGTTATTCACTTTTTTTTGTCATTTCCTGTACTCTCAGGAAATCGTCACAGATTTCTTGGCACACACGTTCTGGGAGAACTGCATGAAGCTGGTAAGGAGGAATGAGGGCTAATATTGAACTTTGTAATAGCGTCCGGTTGGGATCTATGAGCAACTGCAAATAAGTCTAGAGGGCGAAGAATTGTCTTTATTGTGGACTACGGTCCAGGGTGACATTCCGGGCCTCAATTTCTCTTCAATCCATCCATCCAAGGGGGCGTAAATAACATGGTCAAAAATATGTTCCCACTACTTAGTAAGTAAAAGAATTAGTCGATGGAACTAAACTATAATATGTTGGATATACCGTGGCTTGCAGCTTACATAATCCAACGACAGCTAAACTTATTCACGTAGACGTACATTTCTCCAAGACTTAGAAAAGCCGTTAGTAATGTCATCAATCCAGAGAAGATGCCTCAATTTATAAGTTAAAACATTTTGTTACAAAATTTAGAATTCATACCAAATCACCCAATTATATCACAAACATCAATTGCGGAAGCAGGTGGACTAGGTGAAAGCGGATCAAGAGATGCGTCTGGATATATAAAAGTTAGCGGAAGATGTTAAATATGCCGAGCACTAAATAAACGCCAACGGAAACAAGAAAATCGTGCTGCTGTCTTTTTTATTATACTGAATGTAATGTCTGCGATGATTACGAAATGCATCACTTGTTGTGCTATGTTGTAGTTTATATACAGGGTGTCCCGTAAAAGTGGTGTCATACCCGAAGGCTATGGATAGATCATACTTAGAAAAAAAAAATAGTACGGTTGAGGGGGGGGGGTGGATGGGGGGTCCTAACGGTTTCCAAGATAAAGGGACTTAAAGATAATTGGATATGTTTTTATAGATCACCCTGTAACTTTAAACTTTGTTAGATAGATAATCGTTGGACTTTTCCAATAGTCTATAAATTTTTCCCTTTTCTTCTCTGTTTTGCAGTTATGGCTCAAAAATGTTAAATTTTCGGAATTTTTACTCGTTGTTTTTTTTTTCTTTAACTACTATTTTTATTAAAAACGCGTCATCAATACCAATTTTTCATATTGGATTTAATAAGCCGAAAATCTTAACTTTAAAATGACCTATCACATTCTGTGCCGAAAATGTAACCCTTTCTGCGTTTTGTGCACTTTCCTTTAAGCATATCTAGCGAAAATGCCTGAAAAAGTTCAATAAGTGCCAGAAAGTAGACAATTATCTTTTGGAAATGACCTAGGACTTATATGACTAATGAAGCAAAAAAGTAAAAAAAAAATTAACCTATATTTATTTTGAAGTGCAGACTTCACTAAAATTGTACGGATATGCATACTTTTTTTTACGTCAATACCCTAAACTGAGAATTTACAAATACTCATCCGAAAATGATTTTCATTGTTTCTATGTCACTCTCATATTTTTCAAGATATCCTTGAAATTATCTGTTGAAATTTTCAAGAAGAATGATTTCTCCACAAAATACATCCGGAAACAAATTTACAAACTTGGCAACTACATAATACAAATACAAATTTTCGAATTTTTGAAATTTTGCCAACTGCAAAAAAATGAAACGTTGGTAAGCACTACTCTGAAAGCAATGAATGCATCCCAAGTAATTAAGTCATATGATTGTGCTACTATTTAACCGATGATGGCAGAAATTTCTATAATGGATTTAATGTGCAGCTCAAAATAAATGTGCATGACATGGCTCCAAAATCACAACCATGAAATCGTTTCAAAATTTTTAAATGTAATCTCACTTAGATGAGAGCTAGTTAATGGCATCGGGCCAAATTAAAAACTCCATGAAAGTGGGAAACCAGAGAAACTCTTTCGTACTGGCATTTATTTAAGAATGAATCTTGAAACTTCCTGGGACTAATCTCTATACAGAAATGTTTTATCAACACAACTCCAGATAATTTGCATCCCTCAAGTAAAGCTTAAGTTTGTGTACGGTAAGTAGGTGGTGGTACATCTGTTTATTTCTGTGATTACATTTTATGTACCCTGAAACAATGAAAGACCATCTTGCATTTTGTCTAGGCAAGAAAACGAGATGCTTTTGTCCTTTGGGATGACATCGAGAAAATCTTACAGGAGAAGAGTGACAAATCTACAGACCTGACACATTCTACTTGTTCTGTTCACTGATAAGTATAAGTCCAGTGTATTTATGTTTCAATGAAAATTTGTACGTTTTCAAAAAGGTAGTTCTATGGAGTTATCTATATCGTAGTAGATTCATTTGACAGTTTCTCACGAAGGGATAGTACCTACCATTTTAAAACTTGTATTGAGTGTTGAGTATTTGTCTGTCTTGAGAATATTTCAGATTTTCTCTGTTAAATTTTAATTTCAATAAATAATAAAATAAAATTTAATAGCTTTCCGAATAACCAAGAAGGATAAAAGATTATTTTCGAATTTCTGACAGCGATTTAAGTGGGATTCTCACTTTTTATAACAATATTTACAGCGTCGACATTGAATTAGATAGATAGATTGAAGCCCTACCAGCTTCTACCAATAATTGACGTATTTTGCTGATAACACAACTCTCACGTAAAATCCATTATACCCTAGGCAGATGGACAAGATCAATGACCATTCATTCGTAATTGTTTTTTTCAAAAATCAAGTTACCCAAGATTTTGCGAATTAAAACGAAAATCCTGTCAATTTTTATATGTAACCGACAGCACATTTTTAATAATTAAAATTCAAATTCAAAGGTAACGCGATTTTTGAAAAATTGAATTACGAACGAATGATCATTGATTTTGCTCGTCTGCCAAGCGTATAAGTCTGCTGTACTATGCGAGTGAAGGCATCGCGTCGGTGGAGTAATGGAAACAAATGATCCATGATAGCTATGGGTTCGAATCCAACCTGTACGATCCTAGTTTATTACAATGAATATGAATATATACTACATAAATAGGTAACTACAAAAAGAATCGGATGAAGGACAGAGCCCTGAGGGAGATCGCTCTGGGCTCTATTCTTCGTCAGAAAAGATTAGATATATCTCCTAAAAATATTTAGCTGATTATTCTAATTTGAATTAGGTGATTTTTATTTGGAAAATCACTTACTTTTATAAGTAGGCAAGTAGGAAGGCAAATCTACCAATATTTGTAAGTCATTCTCCTACGCTTTTTAAGTAAGTTTTCTAGAAATTGCCTACAACCTTAACACAAATTTTCCACAAAATGCAAACTAATTTTCCACAGTACATAAATAATAAATAATCAACTCCCATACAAAGTTTAGGAAATTTTTTCAGCCTGTAGATGAATTTTCCACAACCGCTAGACAAATCTTGTATAATATTTTGGTGAATCCTCTACACTTTGGGTAGGAAATTTGTTGCTAGCTGTAGGTAAAATTTCTAGAACAATGGATAACTCGGCTACTTTTTCCAACATTTTTAGACAAATTTTCTACTACACCTAGGTGAAGTTTTAGGTGAATTGTCTTTAAGATTTAGGCGAATATTGAGCAAGCTTGAAATGAATTTCCTGCAATCTGTAGACAAATTTTCTACACCCCGAGATGAAATTGTCTACATTTCGTAGACAATTATTGTATAAGTTTAGACAAATTTTTAAAAATAGAAATAGAAATATTTATTTACGAATACTGTACACAAGAATTAATAATGTTTTTTCGTACATTAGATTTAAAGGTGCTAGAGATCGAGGTTTCAAGGATAACATAAGAAAGAAATATACAGATACAATTTTTCTAAATTATAAAAAAAGTTAAAAAATTCAAAAAAAAAATAAAAATAAATATAATAAAGACTACTATAAGAACTTAGTTTCCTTTTAGAGCTAAATTTAAAAATTCACCGTAAATTCTGTTGTGGAGATCATGAATATAATTCATAATAGCAAAGAAGTAATAAATATTATATTAGAAGTATTTCTATGTGCCGCTTAAATGCACCGACAGTACCTGCAGTTTGAACATTTAAAGGAAGGTTATTCCATAGACGGGGCAATTTGGATAAGATAAAAACCTTCCATGTAAGATTTATAGAAACGTGGAAGAAATGTATTCCTCTTACGTCGTGATAGTGTGAACTGGAAAAATTCTCGTAAGTATCTACGTCGATCACAATTAATTAGATTAGAGTGGGGGAACAGTGGACAGCCAAGCACTCGAGATCGAAATGGCGAAACATGGTCAAACCTAGGAAGTCCATAAATAAAGCGGATGCGGTCGTTGAAATTCACTTCCATCTTACGGGCACAAAAACTATCCAGTTTAGGAAATATAACACGACCATAAGTGAAGTGGGATAGAATTAAAGCTTTAATTAATCTGAGACGATTTGTCGCAGAGAGCCAATGACTCCGAAGCCCTGCATAAACTTTTCTGATAATGTTGTTAACGTAGTCGCAACACTTTATTTCGATATTTAAAATAATACCAAGAGTAATGACTTTATTTAGCATAGGCAGGGAAACGTTGTTTAATACTACAGGTGATATATCAGAAGAACTCATTTTTTTGTTTTAGAAATAAATACAGTGAGACTTGATAGGATTTAAAACCAACTGATTATTCCTCGACCAGACATTGATTCTATTGAGATCACAGTTCATTCGATCAATGCAATCTTCTAAAAACCCAATAGATCTATTGAGATATAATTGGACATCGTCCGCATATAAATGGATATTCACATCCTTGAGAATGTCAGGCAAGTCATTTATAAACAAACTGAAAAGCAAAGGACCCAATATAGAACCTTGAGGGACCCCACTTATTAGTGATAGTGTAGTAGACAATATTTCATTGGCTTTGACTCGCAATTTACGACCGGTCAGAAAGTTGTTAATGAAATCAACGGCTGAGTTGCTAAAATTGAATGAATTAGCTAGTTTATTGAGGAGGATGCGGTGATTCAAGCTATCAAAAGCCTTAGAGAAATCTAAAAGTACCAGGACCATACATTGGTTTCGGTCTAGAGCGCTTCTTATGTCAGAAGTAACTTTCAACACAGCTGTCTCAAAGCTGTGAAATCGCCGGAATTCCGATTTCCCCAGCCTTTTCTAGACAAATTTTTCATAGCCCATACACCACTTGGATGTAAATTATCCACAATCTTTAAGTATATTTTCTAATTACTGCAGAAAACATCCTATATGATTATTTAAATACGCATTGTTGTTTTTGGTGCGCTTTTAACAAAAACTCTAGTTCTTTATAATTTTGCGAATACATACTATATATCTGCCTACTACAAGTGCAACTAAATACGGTTATGAATTTACAAAAACTTCTAGGATATTATCAATATACTCAAAAGTTAGTATGTTAGTCCTTTTCTTTTTATATAACCCACGCTATTATCAATAAATAAATAAATAATCAAATATTTTACGGGGAAATTGCTATTATAAGTTATTAACAAAGTGCTTCTAAATTTTGCTTACCTAAATAAGTCAAACATAATAAAATACAAAACTCACGTTATCATTTCTCCAATTAAATAATCTTGTCCGAAATTTGATGCCTAAATCAAATTTTTAAGTCATCGCTTGTAAGGTTTTTGAGAACTTCATGGTACAGTACACCTTTTTCTAAGAAAATACTCATATTTATATAGATCGGTAAAAAATAGCAGAGAAAAACTACTTACTACGATAACTAGGAGTTAAGTCCGAGAACACCAACTCTCCAAAAGTTCTTCCACGCTTACTTTTTCTAATAGTAGAGAATCAATTTTAATCAGTGGTGTCCCGTACTGGTGGCGTGACAGCAGAAGCAAATATTCTACACCCGACACCAGCAGCCAGACTGCTTATAAATAGCCGGCCACCAGTAGGTAGATCACTTACAAGGAGAGGGTCCCTAGTCGTCATCACCGATTTTGTCCAAATTGACAGTATATGTTAAGCTTGACTAGAAATGGAAGTGACGCAAGTGGGAACTCCAGATGGTCAAGCGAAACCGAAATAATGCATAATGTAGGCGAACCCGGGGTTAAAATTAACACTTTACGGAAAAATTTGATAACTATCATCTTGCGGATATATTCGCATTATTTAAGCCACGTTCTTTTCGTTACAATTATCTATAATCTATTATCTTTCATATACAGAAAACTAGAAGTCATTACCCCATTTAGTTTAGAAGCATTTTCCAAAATAAGATTGCAAGGTTTGCTAAATTACTTTCAACTTACATTAATTAGCAGCATATATACTGTAAAGCTACCACACTTTATCTCTTGGACGGATTCCAACCGATTTTCAAAATTCTTTTTACTAAGTTCATTTTGAGTTTTTCATTGATTTTTTGAAAATATTACGAGATTCGTACAGCAGCGAGTTACAGAGGGGAAACCTGTGGTGAGTTAGATATATATTATTATAATATAAATAAAAATAATAAAATATTTTTCCAGGGGTGGGGGTATTTATTTTATAATCTACCATCTGTGTAGAATATTCGTATAAAATCTCATCAAAATCGTATTATAAATTCAATGTCAAACGGTCATTCATATACACCAACGAGAAAAAGTTCCTCATTTCCCGAATTCGGGTATTCTAAGAGAGGTAGGGTAAATATTATCCGATTTGCTAAATTCTCTTTACTAGTTTTTTTTGCGAATTTTTTTTTCTAATTTTTTGAACATATTTTCCCTTCCCTTTAGATTAAGTTACGAAATTCAACTTTCGACTGACAAAATTCTGTCTAAAAAATTCACTTCGAAATGTTTTTCTACAACTTTGCGATTAATCCATCTTTTTTTTTATGGATGCGCTTTTACTAAGAGATTATCTGTAAAATGTTTCAGTAAGGTCATTTATCTATTTATCTATACAAATTTTTTGCATTCTTTCGGCGATCTTTGAAAACGCACGGAAATGCCACTTACAGAATCGCAAATCTACATGCCTCCTCTATGGTTGGCATTTAACCCGAATGAATTTGGCACAACTCCAACGAAAATCTGCAAATTTGAGCATTTTCCAAGGGGTAAGACTACAAAACCCTGGGCTCCCATATATTATACGTTATTTCGGTTTCGTTTGGTCATCTGGAGTTCCCACTTGCGTTACTTTCATTTCTAGTCAAGCCTTACTTATACCAAAGTTAACCTAATAATAAGTTAAGAAGCTGTAGAGCAAAATGGGAAAATTTCTGGTCTTTTTTAGAATGAAACAAGTAATTTCGTATACTTTCCTCTTATGCATGAATGGGGAAAAGAACTTGTCTATGCACTACTGTAGTGCAACTGAGACAACGAGTTAAAAACAAAAATCGAGAGAACGTAGGATTACCCGAACGAAAAAATCTTATTAAATCCCTCAAAATCCTTTCAACCTATTCGTAATAATGTACATCAGGTCACCTTACCTCCCATTTTTAAGAAAAAGATGAAATTTCGCTTTGGCCCAGATGCTGAAAGGAGATGTAAAATTCCTCTCAAATAAAATTCTCATTTTTCCCGAAATTATCAGAGAATTCAGCATGAGCTCTCCCACTTAATCTCTTCATAGCAAAACGAATGTAAACAGAAACACGTTCTGTTCAAATATCATAGGATTACAGCAACAACATGTGTCCTTCTAGTCCTTTTACAACAACAACATGTGTCCTAACATTATCAATATTTCATGAAAACCGGTTTTCACAAAAGCGCGGGAGCATTTTATGAGAGTAAAACGTGAAAACTCCGCCCCTTCTCATTTATTTACGAAAATGAAACATTTGCCATTCTGTTTCGGTGCATGCAGCTTGCGCTTTCACATTTTTTATCTGTGTTCATAAAGTTTTAAAAAGAGTTTGATTTTTTTTCGATTTTTTTTCTTTCTTCCTTTCTTTTCTTGCCGTGTGCATTTTAAATGTAAAACACTCGGAAATCTCACCAGCTTCTTAACTTATTATTAGGTTAACTTTGCTTATACTGTGAATTTGGACGAAATCGGTGATGACGAGTAAGGACCCTCTCCTTGTTAGTTGATCACCAAGCGTCCAAGTAGACACAAGCCGAAATCACAACCACCGATCGCGCAAAATATCCAACATCGAGAAGTTAACTCCACCAAAGTAATAAGAGTTAACCCCCACCAGTGGACTACCAGAAAACTGACTATAAAAGTCAGACAGCCCTGATAGATTGGTCAGTTGCCTCCCAGCAGCTCGACCAGATACATCTCCCGTTCAGTCCCATCCGCAAGACGTGTTGGCTAATTCAACGGCAAGCGCACGTCAATCGTGCTGGAGAATTAGTAAGCGCACGCATATATTCCATTTCCGTACCTCCGTGTTGGCTACTCTGATGATAAGCGCACGTTAACCGTGTTAGTCAGAAGAGTAGTGAGCGCACGAATATATATTACGTCTCCGTACCGTGTTGACTACGCTAACGCCGAAGCGCACGATAATCGTGTTGGCCCGAAAATTAGCAAGCGCACGCATACCGTCCCGTACCGTACTCCGTGGTGGCTACTCTGACGACAAAGTTTTGATTGACATTTTCTTTGTTAAAACTCTTTCAGCATAACAATCACCTACTCTCTTTTTAACGGGAGGTAATCCTGTTTTTAGATGTGCCTTAGAAATTCGTTGAATCCTATCTTTTGAAATTTTTTAAATTCCCAAAAAAGTTTCTCTGCACACTGGAATTATTGAGCTTTTTTGTTCAGCAGGCATTTACAAACCTCTTTTAACGAAATACTTAATACTGCATTGCTTTTTGGTTTCTTGACTCTGAGGATCCTTCGTTGATCCTGACCTTTTTGGAAACCGAGTCTTTGTATATTTTAAGAGGAAATTGTCATGTGCTTTATTAGGAACATTGTTAAATTGATGCGTAAAAATGTTGAATATCCCGGTGTGTAAGCATCTTTCATTGGAAAGCTCCCTTCCAATGATTGCAAGTGGGTGCTGTTGGTCTTTCATTTCTGGAATATTTTTAAGAGTTTTAATAATTAAAATGACATCATTTGTTTAAAATATAAATGTTAACCTTTCCTTTTTCTTCAGATTTTGTTTCCATTTTTCAGTATTCCTTTCCAGGAGTACATCGAATTCCTTCTTGATCTATTGCAAAAAATTTACAAATTTATTGACACAGAATCACAACCGTGTCCTCTTAAGCAGCCGGACCAACTGACCATTCAATATTGATGCATCAGATGCAAATAATGGGTTTTTATCGTTAGCTAGACATAGCTAGTTTTGAAAATAAATGTTCGTATAGTCATTGCTAAAGTAGGAAAGAGACAAGTTTTGCGATTAATTGGACGTGGAAAGTTATGTGTCTCACTTTTGTTAGACATGGGAGGGGTTTTGATAATGACTCAAGATTTTAAACTGATTTTACTTTAGTTTAAAATCATTTCTCAGCTTTCTCAGCAAACACATGTGTTAATACACGATTGCGTGATTTACTTCCGGTGCTAGCTCAACTTTGGAAAAATACGGGCATTGCGCGTTTTATTTCTATAACCCTCAATTTTAGAATTATTTCATTTTCAAGAATTCGAGGTTATAAAATCCTACATTTGATCTTGGCAGGGTCTGTATGGACCTAACCTTAACTTAACAAAAATTGAAAGAAACGGAATTTCGGTTAATGGATTCCAAATGGCAACAGATGTTATACAATACATCTAGCGCCATTCAACTACATACGAGGCATGTTTAGAAAGTAAGTGTACTATGACCATAACGGGCCATGGTTTCTTGTTTTTTTTTAGGGTTGGCAACACTGAGTGGTAGAGGGGGATCCCCTGACTAGAGCGAGCATCGCAGAAACACGCACGCGAGTTTCTTGAGCGACTTGAATTGGAAGGTGAGGATTTTTTCAGTTCTATTGTGACTGGAGATGAAACGTGGGTGGCTCATTATACGCCTGAGACAAAAAGACAAGTCATCACAGTGGCGTCACACCGATTCCCCATCTGCCAAAAAATTCAAAACCACAATTTCGGGCAAAAAAATCATGGCGTCAGTGTTTTGGGACCGAAAAGGCGTAATTTTGGTCGAATTTGTGCCTCAAGGGGAGACTATCAATGCACAACGATATTGTGTGACTCTAAAAGAACTCAAAAAGAGTATTCAAAACAAAAGGAGGGGAATGCTGACGAGAGGAGTATGTTCGTTGCACGATAACGCCCGCCCTCATGCAGCCTTATCCACCAAGGCGCTCTTGGACTCATTTGGTTGGGATGTTTGGAACCACACCCCGTATTCTCCTGACTTGGCTCCTTCAGATTATCATCTTTTCACTTCCCTGAAAGCACACATGGGTGGAATTAAATTTTCAACCGATGAGTAGGTGCAGAAGGAGGTTCTGAAGTAAGCAGCTGGCGGGAGAGTTCTTCGAGCAGGGCATAAAGAAGCTTGTGCCACGGCTCACCACATGCATTGAACGAGATGGCGATTATCTGGAAAAATAGTCAATAAGTGTATCAATAATTTCCTGTAATTTTTTTTTCAGATACACTTTTTATAAAAAAATATAAAAATCTAGTACACTTACTTGCTGAACATCCCTCGTATCTAGTGGTAGTTTTTTTTTAACTGTATTTGTTCTCTAGTTGAATTTACCTGTGTGCATCATGGATATCCCTAAGTAGCGTTGGGTCTTAGTCGTAGACTAAAGACAATAATAGCTTTCCCTCTAATGCATTAAAAGCACAAATTAAAATCTCTCAAGATGAAAGAAATTGCAAAAACTAAAACTCCATCTACAGATTTTATCATGACCAACATTCTTATAAATGTCCTTTATATCCCTCTTTGAAATAGCTCCCATATGATGAACAAATTGAGTGAAAGACGACGACCCTTAAAAGCTAAAGAAAAAAAAAACTAAAATCTCACTTTCGTCATCTATAGTTAACGTTCCTTTCGACCAGAATAACTCAAGCAAGCGAGATATATTCAGTCGACGATTTACTTTTTTTTTTATACATACCTTAATGACCCAGAAAAACTGCTAGGGTCGTTTGACTTATTTTTATCAGATGGGCAGATAGTGAAGAGCCACAAAAATTCTGTCACACCCATTCTAGTAGCATATTATGGTGAGGATTTCTATGTTTTATGACAGCCATCAAAGTGTGATATTGTTGAAAAGAGGATTAACATAATATTACATGGCGCCTATGTTCTTCTCATGATTCATGAACTACGTACCTACTGATAGAGCCATGTGATAACAAATTATTCATTGAGCTAATTACAGCTACTTACTGCTAAAATTGAAGGCTTAATTCATTCGACATTGACATAGGTCGATTCGATAGTGTTGACCTTTCAAAGTAAACACGACTATATTATAGTTATCTCTGGATTTCGCATTCGTATATCCAATTTTATCTGTGAATTTAGCTACTTCAGTAAATCAATATTGGGGATAGTTCGTTAAGAGGGGAAATAATTAATCAGACAATGGAAACCATCAACAAATTAGACAAATATATCTGGTATGTCCTCCATGGAATAGTTGTGGTTTTGTGTTGATGTGAAATTTATAAGTAAACCGGCGCACTGTAGGATTGTAGGTGATTTCCATAAAAAACAAAAGGTTTTGTTTTAAGGGAATATTTTGGAATAATATTTTTGTTTTTATTCCCAGAAATATATTTTGCATATGTTTTCCACTGTTTTTTTTTTTTTTATATTTTTACCTTCTAATATATGTGGCTGTCCTAGTACAATATAAATAATTTTAGTTCAACTGAATATCATTACTCTTATATTACACAAATTTGAGATATTAAATTAAATTGTGAAAAAAAAACAAAACAAAAACTAAAATTTTGATATTAAATTTAAAAAATGTTACGTTAAAAAGGGAGGTAAATACATTTGACAACAATGCTAAGTAAAAAATTGTTGTGTGCCGCTCTACTGCAGATTTACTAACATTCCTTACCGAGCGTTGGAATCAATGTCTCCATAATTTTGGTGAATCTGAAATCGTCGCATTACATATCTCGAAGGCCTTCGGTAGAGTATGGCAAAATTAGCAAAATTTCAAGTATTTGGTCTAGACCCTTTCTTCTTAACATGTATTGAAAGTTTTTTCTCCAGCCGTTCAATTCAAATTATATCAGATGGAGTTACTTCGGACCGTTTTATAATCAATGCCGGTGTACCGCAAGATTCTGTACTCTCTCCTACTCTCTTTTTCATTTTTATACCCTAGATGAAATCTAGAGGGTACCTATACTAAGTTTGTCATTCCGTTTGTAACACATCGTAATAATTATGGTAGAGCAAAATGGATTGGACACCCACGCATAATATTAAAAGTTATTTTGAATTTTGCATGTCCGTCTGTCCGTCCGTCCGTCCGTCTATCCGTCCGTGCGCACGATAACTCGAGAACGCGTGTACTTAGAGAGCTTTAAAAAAAAAAAGTAAAATTAAGTTCGAAAATGAGACAAATCGGGCAACTCCTTCGTGGGGTTGCCATACAAAAATTTTGTTTTCTACTATATATTTGGACACCTCAGGCAGTGTCGACGTAGAGAACTGAAATTTTGAATATGATGCTTTCATTTACTAGCAAATTACATTTCATAAATTGACTAAATCGGGCAACTCTTTCTTGGTGTTGCTATATAAAAATTTAGGTTTTTTACGTATACTGTGACAACGATCAGTCCAAGACATTTGTACTAAAAACTTCTTCAGAACACGAAATCCTATAAAATTGGATGTAATCATTTTTTCTATCCGACGAATCGTTCTAGAAATATATGCGAAAAACCACTGCAAAATTCAAACTTGCACAGAAGGGTAACAATGCGAAATTTCATAAGAGCATTCATCTAGGCCCTAGGGTATCATAAAAATCGGTCTTAGACCAATTCTAGCTTTTTTACTTGTTATTAATAATCTGCTAGCTCACTTTCAATCCTATTCATAGTTTTGCAGATGACAGCACTCTTAATTTCGTATATTCGTTCGACTCTATAAATGATTTCCGTGGAAATTCTATAGTTAATAAACTAAGCCACATGTTCAGTTCACTAAACCATGACCTTACAACTCTCTTGAAGCAGTGCAAATCAGGTCTGGTTTAATGCTTCCAAAACGCAATGTTGTCTGTTATAACTAAAATGTGCTCCAACACTCGCTCAATCCATTTCCGTTAATGGAGAATATACCTCGAACCATCATCACCATCTTTTAACATCTTCGGCATTCATATATCCAACAATCTTAGTTGGTCTGATTATATTTTTGATATTGCCAAAAATGCTATGAAATGCCTGGACTTCTTGCAAAGATGGAAGAAATATTTTATTCCATCAGACTTGGCGCAAATCTACAAGTCTCATAACAGTACTAGATTAGAATGTAATTTCCATATTTTAGCAAGGGCTGGACGTACTGTATTGGCCGTATTAGACAAAGTCCAAAAGAAGGCCTTCCAGCTTATTGGCGGTACCATATCAATACCAATTATTAATACCCTAATGTAATGTCGATTTTCTATCTCTATTTTATCGCTACTTACATGGCTATTGCTCTGACGAAATTTCTAGCCTAATCCTTTGTAGAATTCTTCCTATGCGTATCACACGATCTGTAACCCGAGCTCACCCTAACATCTTTGAAGTCAAATTTGGTTGTACCGTGAAATCCCGCGAATCTTTTATAAGCAGGACAGTACGAATATGGATTAGTTTGCCTTCATCTGTTTTCCCTCTTATACTGGAAACAGACTTGCGGTTTCAATATTGGAGTTTGCATTAAACCGCAGGTGTTTCTCTATATACTAAGAAACAACTCTGTTTACACTCGCTGTACACTCAGTTTGTAGAACATTGGAACTCAATATTGGAATTGCGAAAAATTTCGTGGTATGGAGAGGTGATTGCAATATGACCCTAGTTATAGACCATAATGATTTAAAGCACGAACCTTTTAGAACAGAATTCTATACTGCAATGTTATCTGCAACATTTTCTGACATTTAATATTTGACCCCTGTTAAGTTGAAGTGTCTATTTCGTTTTTATTTTCGATCTGCAGACAAGTAATTTCGCAATATTTTCTCACATCTTGTATGTGCGCGGAGATTTCTTAGGTCAAATGACAAATTAAATGATAAATCAAGTGATAAATCAAATGTAAGTTCTCTAATTAATTTCTCAGTATCGTAAACAGCAAGTGTGTCTCTGAAATTTTATATTGCAATGACATAATTGCAATATCAGTATATCAATATTGAAATTGCAAGTCTGTCTCCGGTATTAGCTATGGGCCGCAAACATAAGAGCGTAATGCACACCGTCTACTCCTTGAATCAACTCAATATTCTCCAATTCCCTACCCCTTCTTCCTTTCCTGCAAAGGCTGTGCTATGGCATCGTAGGGTATCCCCTGAACTTTGGGATCATCATAAAAAAAAACAAGTAAAAAAGCTAGAACAGGTCTAAGACCAATTCTTATGATACATTAGATGAATGCCCATATGTAATTTTGTATGGTCACCTCTCTGCGCAAGTATGATTTTTGCAGTATTTTTTCGCATATATTTCTAAAACGGTTCGTCGGACAGTAAAAATGGTTATAACCAATTTCATAGAATTTTGTATTCTTCAGAACTTTTCAGTACATTCAAATCGCCTAGGAATGATCGTTTTCACAGTATTCGTAAAAATCACAAATTTTTATATGGCAGCACGAAGAAGGGGCTGCCTGATTTAGTCCATTTTTTAATTTTTTTTTACTATTACTATGAAAACACCATGTACCAAATTTCAGCTCGCTATATCGACGCGTTCTTAAGCAGTGCCTAAATATATAGTGAAAAATGAAATTTTTAAACGGCAACCCTGCGAAAGAGTTGCCTGATTCGGCCCATTTTCGAACTTAAATTTACTTTTTGTTTTAAGAAAAGCCTGTGTGCAAAATTTCAGCCCTCTGTTCTCGAGTTATTGTGCGGACGGATGGACAATTCTGTTTGTAACACCTAGAAATAATAATGGTAGAGCAAAATGGATTGGACACTCATGCATAAAATTAAAAGAGATTTTGATATTTGCATGTCCGTCTGTCTGTCTGTCCATCTGTCCATCCGTCCGTCTAAACGATAACTCGAGAACGCGTTCACTTGAAAGGCTGAAATTTTGCACACAAGCTTTTTAAAAGAAGTAAATTTATGTTCGAACATGGGACGAATCGGTCAACTCTTTCGTAGGGTTGCCATACAAAAACTTCTTTCTACATTAAATATTTGTAGAGAAGTAGAGACCTGAAATTTGGTACATGGTATTTTCATAGCAATAGTAAATAAAGTTTCAAAACTGGACTAAAGTGGGCAACCCCTTCTTTGTGTTGCCATATAAAAATTTTGGTTTCTTACATATGCTATGAAAACGACCTTTTTTAAACAAATCATAGTTTTTGATAATATATTTTTTTCCTTTGAATTTTCTGGAGACAAATTCTCCTGAAAATTCTTATGGTGTATATGTTGCCTCATAAATATAATAATTAAAAAACAAAAATGATTAATTCTGTTGCCCTGGCCGGACGCCTAACAATTTTTGCGTGTACGGGAGTGAAACACCTCGTATTAGTAGAGAATTCCATCCTTTTCATAGCGAAATTTTTTATTTTATTCTCTGGAAATTTTATTGTAAGTTGAATGGTAAAACTAAAACTAAAGATCTTTCCAACTTAAAATATAGAATAGATTGTCTACTTTTAATTATGAATAATTAATTTTGTTTAACTGCATTGATTTGTTAAAAACAAAAAAAAAATCATAAATTGGAAAGTGCCAGTAAGTGAAACGCAATATTTCGAAAAACGTATAAAGAGCTGTTTTCCGCGGAAAGCAACAAAAAAGTTTAGAAAGCCCGTAGAGCCGTACATATATTATAAGATCATCGTAATCGTGATGTAATCTAACCTAGGAATTAATAGGCTTGCGCCAATACCTTTTTGAAAAGAAAAAAATTAATAACAGGCAAGGACTAGGCGGAAAATTTAGTTAAGGTTTTAATTAAGAGAGAAAAAAATTAAATACGGTGTTTAGGGTTTGAAAGTACTTTGTTCGTAATTTCGGCGAAATGTTACCTATTTCGCCGACCGACAAAAAAAAAGAAAGCTTTGAACCCCTAAACACCCCCCCCCCTTCAGACACTCTTTTCACAATTTTACTTTATCTCATGTTTAATGTTTATTATTATTTTTTTTTTTTTAATTATAACCTTAACTAAATTTTTCGGCTGGTCCTTGCCTGATATTAATTTTTTCTTTTTTAGCCGTCACAATTCACTTTGGCATCAGCCTGTAAGTCAATTAGACTTAACTTATTTCAGGATCCAGGACAAAAGAAATGCTAAAACAATTTTTCCAGTTACAAGCAAAAAAATAAAAAATACAACATCTGCTGTTATATTTGCTTCCGGGCAGTATATTCCCTAAGCAGTGATTTTTCCCATGATCCACTTTAAATCTCACATGCTGACAGAATCTCTAGCAGAAATTGGTAGCTTAGCGAAAAGTCCAGGTGGAAACATTCTGCAGTAGTAAAAGCAATACGACTCTATTTATATAGGAGAGGAGAACTATTTGACGCATCTTTCATTGTCCTATTGGTTTATACCAAAGAAAACTGCGTGACAGTTTTAACAACTACACCACATTCAATTAGTACGGTGCAGAGCCATTGAATATTGGATAATTTGGACCTCTACAAGGCTTGTGTTAATTTATAAATGCTAAGTAACCCAAGAAAATTATATACGATCTACGATTTGGCACAATGCGTTGGGTTAGATTTTAACGAAGATGACGACGATGACTCCATCAAACATAATTTCAGCTTTCAAAAAGACGGAGATATTTCCACTCGCATAAAATGTTTTTTCTGACAACGACTTTTTACCAAGTTCAATATAACTTATAGAACGGAGCCAATAACTGTTGTGTTTCTGAAACAACCGCACCAGTTGTGTCTACATCAGCAGCGTTTATGAACCCTAAAATTTTTAGAGCTTTACCAAAAGGGGGCGTTAGAAAATTGGTATAAAGAGCAAAAAGGTTCGGAAGGTCTTTTATAGTGACGTATACTCTAGAAAAGAAGAAAATATTCAACAAAAGCTGTAATAAAGTAAAAAACAAAAAAGCGTGAGAAGGTAACGAGCATCTTGTAAGAGCCCAGAATCGTTAAGGATTCTATATGCATATATTAGATTCAGAAACAAATTTTGAAATTATTGAATTAGACGATGAAAAGATTTTTAACTGCAATAAAATGCCAGCGGAAAGCAATTATCTCATCATGAAATTTAATAGAAGAGGAAAGGACATTTTTTTATGTCGGCAGAAGGATTAGAGATTTTATTGATGAAGGAAATATTATTTTTTAATTTTATTCATAAAAGAATTTCATTGCTTCCTGCTTATGGAGATAACTGAAATGTTTTAAATCTAATAAAATTCTTATTGGGGAACAAAATTGAATTCAAATTTGTTTAAATAACGAAAATTAAAATTTCTGATTTTATGACGTATATAAATACGTCTTTGTTTAGAATTACTAGATCTCTGTTTTTAGAGAAGACATTCACGTTTTTAATTTTATTTTTAAGGAATGGAAAATTATTATAAGAATAATTAGTCTACGCATAGATAATTATCTGTAGACAATATTTTCTTGCCTACTCTTACATATATTTTACAACCATAGACAATATAGAGAATAAAAAATTAGTAGAAAATTCAAATAGATTTTTATAATTTTTTAGTTAGAAAATAGATTATGAGTAAATTAAAAATAAACTTATAATTACACCAGTAATTTAAATTAGCACCCCATAGTGTGAATTTCCCTTGCACGCCCAGTAAAAGTGAAATTTGCACCCGAGGGGGAAATTCACACCCGAGTAGGGAAAATTCTAACCAACTTTTTTTTTTAACTGAAAATGCACATACAATATAAAAAATGGCGATACGAATTTCCCCCTTAAAAATTTTTAAAAAATTTTTAAACAAATTTTAAAAAAGAACATTAGTAAGATACGTAAGTACCACGGTGGGTAAACTATTCGCAACGATATAAATTCTTTCACAGAAATCACAAATTTATGAAATTTGAAACTTGTGTAAAGAAATATTAGAAAATGTGGTTTTAGAAATTCGACAGGAAATCTGTACCTTAAGGAACGTTCACATAAACAGAATGTTATCTTCTAAGTAGCTATAACTTCAATTTCAAACAGTTCAAGTTAAGGCTGAATTACAATGGACGCAACGGAACGCAACTGAACGGAGAGAAATGTCAAACTGGATTTACGAATGGAGTTGAGCACAGTGGACGGACGAAAACGCAGTCGTATACAGCAAGTTTAATAAAATCTGAAATGAACGCAACTGAACGGATAAACATAACCTCAAAATAGCTTTGGGATTGTTTATTTTGTTCCGTCAAGTGAAACTGTGCTGGGTTTGTGGCGCAATAAGCCGAGAAGAAATGGAAAAAATTTAGGAAAAATTAATTGCTGCTGTACATGAGAATGAGGTGCTGTATAATAAATCCAATGCAAGATATAAAAATGCCCAACAAAAGGCCGAAATTGTTTGAGAAGGTTGAGGGACCGATTCGTTAGAGAAAGCCGTAAATTTTCTGCCCCACCTGGGAGTGCGCATATGGATTACCCTAATTGGGAGCTGTACGAGAGATTAGCCTTCCAGAAAGATCATTTGCTACCTAGGAAGTAAGTAATGAATAAATATCGAATAAAATATCGAACAACGGTGATTTTTTCGTAGAACCTGTGGTACACACAGGGAAGACGACTCAAGTGGAGCGAATAATTCTCCGCTCGTAAATGTGAACGACTCATTCTATAGCGAGCTTGATGTCAGTTCGTCTCAAGCGAAAAGCTCGTACACGCCCACACCAAAAAAAAAGGAAGACCGGCAGCACTGCAGATTTCACAGGGCTATTCCAAAGCGCAGTAGTTGCATTCAAAAGTGCATGTAAGACCGAAACGGATACTGCCATGCAGACATTCATGAGGGTGATGGCGACTAAATTGGAAAATTTACATCCGATATTACAGAACAATGCGGTTCTAAAAATTTCGGAATATGTGGTGAAATTAGAGAATGTTCACATGGGGCTTTCCGATGAAATGCCTGAATCAGTTTAATATTTTTCAATGTACCTAACGCTAATGCTGTGTCCAAAGTTATTGAGTAAGTATACATATTAAAGATGCATATAACAAAATTTATAAAAAAATGCTGTGTCCAAAATTACTATATATGTATATTTAAGATTCATATAATGCATATGTATATATGAAAAAAAAATTAATAAATGAATTAAAAAAATTAATTAATTGATTCTTGGAATGATACGCTTCTTTCGTTCCAGAAGTAATCTGCAAGTGTTCTTCGTAGCTGAAAGGCACTAACAGCTGCATTCGAAGATCGGAAGGTAATGGACTTAAAATTGTTGTCGTTGCCTTCAAGCTCTCTCCTCCATTCACCAGGTTGTAGGACCCTATTCTAATCCTCCCAGTCATCAAAAATTGGTGGACAATACTGGGGGATCTGTCATTCAGCATAATGAAATTATGCAGTGCTAATGTTGCTAAAGTTATTCGTTCAGCATTAGGTGGACTGCATTCTAAGGATGTTCGAAGACATCTCCACCTGGCAACCAAAATGCCAAGGGCATTTTCAATAATTCGCCGCGAACTTGAGAGCTTATAATTGAAGACTTTTGTTCTCCCTATTCAACAGTTTCCTTGGAAACGGCCTCATTAAATATTCTTTTAATGGGAACGCTGCCTCTCCAACAAAATAGTGTGGGAAAATACTATCACTGTTCGGGAGTGAAGTTGGTTGTGGTATAGGAAGCTGTCCCGAAAACAAAGCCTTTCCAAATCCGGATTCCTTCAGAACACCTTTTATGAAAACAATTATATTTCTCGTATATAAAAAGAAATATATAGAAAAAATTACTTCCATCACTCTGACTGCCATAAGCTCCCACATCTGCTTGCATGAATGTATACTTTGCATCGCATGATGCTAATAACACATTGCTAAACGTGTGCTTGTAATTGTAGAATTGACTTCCACTAGAAGGGCGGCATTTAATGGTAATATGCTTCCCGTCCACAGCCCCATCGCAGATGGGCATATTCCACAATCTCCAAAAGTCATCCGCTATATCTTTATAGTCGTGCTCTTTAGGTGTTCCGATATATAGTATAGGTGCCAGGCTTTCCCAAATTACATCGCATGTCTCCAAAATAATTTTGCGGACTGTGGATTTTCCCATTTGGAATGACCACGCCAAAAACTGATGTGAGGTGCCTTGAGATAAGAAACTAAAATTTTCGAAATTATACTATGAATAAAAATACGATACTGAACGGTTTACCTTAAGGTTACTGCTAACCGACATTCAGGATCTATGGGTCTTCTAATTGAAGTTTTAGTTAACCGGGATTTCAACAATGTCAAGAATAATTCGTACACTGGTCTTTTCATTCTAGTTTGTTTAAAAAACTCCTCTGGATCAACTTTCTTTCATGTTCCTAATGACAACTTTGTAATATCCCGTAGCGTCTCTATTCCTATTTATTTTTCTGACCCACCATCTTCTTTTAGACCGCCTGTGTTTTTTCTTCTCGTCAATTTCTAATAATATTTTACACATTATAAAGAGCAAATTCAACATGAAAAAAAGTTTTTTTGATTTTATCCACATTTGTTTATAAATTTTGGGTCAAACGTCACTGTCAATTTTAATTAACCATGCGTCCATTGTAAGCAGCTAACCTTGACGTCCATTTTACTGCGTAAATTTGACATTTATCTCCATTCAGTTGCGTTCCGTTGCGTCCATTGTAATTCAGCCTTTATAATCGAGAACCTTAACCTGTGTTCGAATTTTACAGTGGCAATTTTTTATGGAGTAAGTTATGGCTTTGTATTTAAAACAGGGTGCGAATGCCACAGGTGCAATTATTACAAGAACGAATAAGAGCATTACAAATTGATTGATAGCTTTCTACTTTAAACAGGGTGCGAAGCTTATAGATATAATCTCTGGCAGTTCGAGAGATAACCTTGTATTTTAAATAGGCTGCGAATGTTATAGGTGCAATTTCAATTTCTTATTTTTCATCCCATCTTAGCATATGAACACTCATTGGAAAGGTCTCGGTGAGTACATTATGAATATGTAAAAATATTTTACCGCCACCATGTAATTTAGTGAAAAAGAAAGTGGGGAAAGGAATTGTTTGTACTACACACACAGTTTAACCAACTGAAGCTCCTACAATTCCTAATTTATTTTAGAAATTTCTTGATTTTCTCTTATTGTGATTTTTTCTGATTTTGTGAATCCATTCGCAGCCGAATCGGATGTAACTAGAAATAATTTAGTTTTCGATATATATACGGTGTATGTATGTATTTTTGATCTAATATTAGCAGCAGTAACTTATTTAAAGTAATAAATTCCAATGAAAAGCAAAGGCTACATTCCAATTTTCCATCTTATACACTGTAAAAAAAATTTTTGCCACAAAGCTTAGGTGCATTCACTAAAATGTAAGGTTTTGGGATATTTCTTAAGGAAAACTCCGATATTTGTTTATTGCTTTTTTATTATTTCCTCGACGTTTCGGGTCGTGATTAGTACCCTTCTTCAGTAGTTAGCCACATTAGAATACAAGATAGTATTAGGTATAATTAAAATATTTGGTGTTCTCACCTTTGTTTTTGATATGATGAAAAATATTTTTTTTAAAAGATATTATTGAAACATATTTCACAAAAAAGTACACATTAAAAGTATAATAAAAACGTTAATTGAACATATAAATAAATAATTAATAAGTAATCGGAAATTCACACAGAAAAACATAAAGATTGCAACAAACATTCTGACGAAAAACAAATATTCACACCACATAATAGATACATTAATCAAGAAAGCAACAAGGAATACTCATTATTATAACACCCAACATAATAGAACGATTAACAACATAATAACATTAGACAGCGCTAGCCCAATATACAGATCCATCCCATATATACATCCATTATCTCTAGAAATCGCCAGGATAATTCAAAATAATAATAATAAAATAAAAATGGCATTCAAACCTATAACGCAAATCAATAGATGCTACTCAAAATTAGAGGACCCTATACCCACACAAGAAGCCAATAATGTTGTCTACAAAGTACCATGTGAAAAATGCACTACAGCATATACTATAGGACAAACATGAAAAAAAACTCAAAACCAGACTATCACAACATAAAACATACATAATTTAAGACAAGACACAGATTTAAGAAATAAAAATTACCAACACATACTTAGAATACTGAAACTTGACATCAGAACATGACAAAGAACTCCGCACACCATTCATCTGTGGTCCCTTAAATAAAACAGCAATCTAAATTTTACCTATTTATTTGTTTAAATTATTTATTTCTTTATTTATTTATTTTTTGTTTAAATTATTTATTTATTTATATGTTCAATTAACGTTTTTATTATACTTCTAATATGTATTTTTTTGTAAAATATGTTTCAATAATATCTTTTCAAAAAAATATTTCATCATTTAAGAACAAAGGTGAGAACACCAAATATTTTTATTATACGTAATACTATCTTCTATTCTAATATAGCTAACTCCTGAAGAAGGGTACTAATCAAGACCTGAAACGTCGAGGAAATAATAAAAAAGCATTAAACAAAGACCGGAGTTTTCCTTAAGAAATATCTCTAGTGATGAAAGTGATTTTTGTCCAGTCGATAATAAACGCTCGCTCCTATAATCACGGAGTCTAAAGAGTCTAAAATATTTATTTTTATTCTAATTTGGATTTTTTATAATTACATATGCACTAAAGTTTCTCTTTATTATGTAACTTATATTAAATATTTTTCTTAATAATAATATATATGAATTCTATTTCGTTTTTGTTATTTATTTTATATTTTTCTAATAATAATACATATTAATTACATTTTTTTTTTTTTTTTTAATTATAATCTGTGTAGTTGTTGGTTTTTAATATTACATAGGTATACTTTTTTTGCACGGTTTTTAGGACGTCTTACACGGTATTTTAAAGTTTTGGAACACATCCCCAATTTTAATATGTGCAGCATATCTTTTTTTACACGGTTTTTTTTGCACGGTTTTCGGTGGAACGTAAAAAAAGAATTTGGTGTATACACCATCTTCATTCTCAGAATTTTCTCCTTTATCGATTTTAGATAACAGCTCGCTTATATTATTTATTTCTTCCAAGAATTTCCTTTTCTTGATATTTTATAGATAAATTTATGAGTTTGAGTTTGAATAATCCACTAATAATAAAATATAAAAATTACTACTAACTATTTTTATTTATTTATTTATTACCCAAAGTTTGTAGCCTATTATTATTATACAAAATAGAACTAATCACCTTGCAAATATTTCTAATGCAGCGTACAGAGCCAGTGACCGAATTAGAATGATCTCTATTTTGCCTCGTGGGTTCCTCGTGGGTTACCACACCTGGCGCTCGGTACCCAACATAAAATGAAGTGTACATAAGCACATGGCATGTTCCTGAAACTCTCACCCGATTTCTTGAAAAACTTAAAATTAGTATTAAGTTTGAAATTTCAATGCAGATAACTTTATAAAATTTTATATACTTTCCAGCGTTCAAAAGACCGCTCACAGTAGATAACGGTATAGTACATATGATTATCAGGAAAAACGAAAGAACGAGAGAGATAGATACTGAAAAATTAACTAGGTATACAACGTGTCCCAAAATTCAACGATAAGCCGACACCGGAGGATAGACCTACACATAACTACTTGGGGAAAAAAAGAAAAAATATATATCTCAATTGTTTTTGTAATTAAAAAAAAAAAAAACTAAATTCTTCAAAAATTTAGACCTTTTATTATCATTTTCACTACCATGACCACAATTTTTTAAATATTTTTTTTTTTTTTATAGGCAACCTGAATAGCATTGCTATCCACCACAATCCTTAAAAATTCAAGAATGATTCTAGTTTTTTCACAAAAATTAATCTAATTAATTTTTTTCCCTAAATTTTTTTAAGATTTTTACTTTTACTCAACTTTAACTCATCGTGGTGTAAAAAAAAAGTACGAACATACTATGGCAAGTTTTTTTAAAAATTGACGCAACTAACCAAGATTCCAAAATGCTATAATACTCGATTAAAACCAGCCACAAAAAAATAATATGTGTAATAGTTCAAAACAAGAACCAAATTCCATAACATTCCCAAAACGGTTTCTAGTTACAATTTCTTGGAATTTGAATGGGGCATACATACCTCAGAAGTTAGAGAGAGAGAGATAGAGAGATATTTACGTTCAGTACGCTCTGCTCCTTTGTTTACTGCGCACCGTTCCGCATTCAACTGACGTGGCTCTCGTACGTACTAACGACTTTTGGCTTGGATTTTTGGAGTGGAATCGATCTGCAAACTTAACTGACCTGGCATTATTTTGGACTGGAAGTGATCTGCAAACTTAACTGACCTGGCATTATCTTGGACTACGATTGTGTGTGTTGTGATTTGGAGTTCTGGCGCATTTTGGACTGTTTAGCGTTTATCATGTCGCAACCATATACACCACAGGAATACGCTAATATGCACCTCATCTATGGAGAATGCCGATGTATCGAGAAAGGTACCGAAATGCTCAAAGATATCCTGATTATCGAGTGTTTATCAATGTGCATCAAGCGTTTTCGGAGGGTCGTATGCCATCCAGTAGGAGAAACGCTGGAAGACCTAGATTGGATCGTGATGAAGAAGTTCTCAATGAGATAGAAAATGGCTCGACTACTTCGGTACATGCCATAGAAGAAGCTATAGGAATCCCGAAAAGTTCTGCACATCGAATTTTAAAACGTCACAGGCTTCACCCGTTTGACTACAGGTGGGTGCAGACGTTATCCACTACGAGTCACATTTTGCCGTGTGGTGCTGCAAAGGCACAGGGAAGATCCCCAATTCCTAGACAAAATTCTATGGTCGGATGAAACAGCATGCAAGAAAGATGGGTATTTAAATCTTCACAACCTACATAGTTGGAGCAATGAAAATCCGTACTTGATGAGACAAGACAGCTCCCAATATCAATTCAAGGTTAACCTATGGACCGGCATATTAAATTGGAAAAGTAATTGGTCCCTTTGAGTTACAAGATGGCAAGAGTTATTTAAAGTTTTTACAAAATGACTTGCCAGAATTGTTAGACGACGTGCCCTTAAGTGATTTCCAAAACATGTGGTTCCAAAATGATGGTTGCCCAGCACACTTTGCCCGTCCTGTGCGAGAATATTTAAATCAAGAGTATCCAGGGCGTTGGATCGGGCGACTTGGTCCTATCTTATAGCCACCCTGTTCACCCGATTTGAACCCCCTGGACTTCTTCTATTGGGGTTGTCTTAAAGACAGGGTCTACTCAAAAACCATTGCGACATTGGACGAGCTTCGTCAAAAAATCACTCAGGTTGCGGATGACATCAATAGCAGAAGATATGCAAGACAAATAAAAGGATCATTTTTAAGGCGATTTCGTGCATGTATTAATGCTGATGGTGGACAATTCGAACATTTACTATAATGTTAATAAATTATACGTGAAATTGTTTGTACCATTTGTTTTGAAACATTAAACATTTATCAAGAACTAATACGTTTTATTACCCGACCGTCATTTCGACCCTGTTTAGAAATAATAGGCACAATTTTTTTTTGTAACTTGTTTTCCTAGAGTATTATAGCATTTTGGAATCTTGGTTAGTTGCGTCAATTTTTAAAAAAACTTGCCATAGTATGTTCGTACTTTTTTTTTACACCACGATGAGTTAAAGTTGAGTAAAAGTAAAAATCTTAAAAAATTTTAGGGAAAAAAATAAATTTGATTAATTTTTGTGAAAAAACTAGAATCATTCTTGAATTTTTAAGGATTGTGGTGGATAGCAATGCTATTCAGGTTGCCTATAAAAAAAAATAAAAATATTTAAAAAATTGTGGTCATGGTAGTGAAAATGATCATAAAAGGACTAAATTTTTGAAGAATTTCGTTTTTTTTTTTAAATTACCAAAACAATTGAGATATATTTTTTTTTCTTTTTTTCCCAACTAGTCATGGACAGGTCTATCCTCCGGTGTCGGCTTATCGTTGAATTTTGGGACACGTAAAAAAAGTCATGCAGTAAGTTTAGCAAAAATGAAAACCTTGAATTTAACAATTTTGATCAAAGTCTCAAAAGTGGTCATTTGACCGCTCTGGTAGATTTAGTGTTAAAATTCTACAAAATTCTGAAAGTGAATTTTTGTAGAGATATACTTAAACCAACGACGAATGTACAGATAAAGATTGCAAAGTTTGCCCATGAAAAAAACAAGAGAAAATCGTCTGAGATAAGGCAAAAGATATGTAATTAAACTCTTTTAATTGAGGTCTGCTGAATAGATGATGCGCAAAATTATTTTTCTGACTTTCATAGTAATTAACTAAAATGATATGTGCATATGGTTAAATTCTCTAAATCATTCAGATAATGAGACACAGAAGTCTGGAAAATATTACAAAAGTACAAAATTAAAAAAAAAAAAACAAAAAATCCATAAATGCGAATGAAATATTGCAAGCTTGGCTGTCGCATACTTTCAACACCGGAAACGCTGATGTATTCAATTTTTATCTCTCGCAGACACGAGCTCAATCAATCTTAAAAATGTTATCATGGCACTTATCAGATCCGTGTTGGACAACTTATTGTTTGACGGATTACGACGGCTATAACTACATACATATATACTGACCACTCTTAGTACATTATTTTATCAACACTTCCCTGAATTATTAGAGTAAAATTAAATAAGCTCTTTATGTCGGTGCCCGTTGCATTTCATTATTGACACCATAAATCGCTTTCAGTTTTTCCACATAAATTTAATCCTTTCTCGTATGCAGTAGGTATGTACTTAAGTCGTATATTACATAGATTGCAGAGGAACTAGCAAGTCTTTCACTTCTCAGTTGTTGACTTTGAAGTCTTTATCCAATTATGGACTTACACGCACTCTGGTGTATGAAAAGAAAAAAAAAACAAAAGTTTTATAATAACAACAACCGTGCGGATAGGAATTATTGTTGGTTTGTGCGGTAAGATGAAGAGGTCAAAAAGGTGAACAATCTGAAGAAATAATAAGAAAACTGAAGTTTCGCCAAACATGCATACTTGTGTTAGCTGAAAGCGTCACAATATAAATAACAAGTCGCATTTTGCAAATGACAATTACTATAAGAGGAATGTAGAAATTAGAAAGCATTTTTTGAGATTGAAAACAGATTGAGGCGTTCTTCTTATCTATTTGGAACTGGAAATGTATTTTTTATTTCGTCAGAATCATCAGGTGAAATACACCGGCTTACTGTAGTACCTGTACTCTGCTAACTGATATTGTTATTTTTATTTTATAATATTGATGGAAAAATTACAAAAAAAAAACAGTTAATTATCTTCATATTTTAAATTATTGACGGTTGAAGAAAATTCCATTCCATACAATGCGGAAAATGTGTAACTATTTCAGCTGGGTTTGCAAAAAAAAATGTGCAAATTTTTTTATTGCAAGTATTTCTGAAAATTTTCTACTTGATACGGCGGAAAAATGGCAAGTGAACCGAGCAGTCTTGTTTTTTAGATATTGTGTATCTCATTTTCTACAACACAGAAATATGCTTTTGCTAATAAATTTCATGCGTATGATTCATAATTTTGCTGTTATTTTTGTTTTATGTTGTACTTTAATAGTTTCCTGTACAGTCTCTTAATTTTTTTATTTTCTTACCTGCTCACTTTGTGGCCCGCTAAAAATCATAAGTTTTGTCTAAAAAAAATACATTACATGCTCTAGGAGTATGATAACACCGGTCTACAGAAAATTTCAGTCTGAGTCCTGTATATCCCATTTTTATTTCTTGCATATTGCTATAATTAAAGAAAAATAGTTTTACCCGAAAAAGCTTTTGTAGCTATCAAAATGAAATTCTGGATTTCAAGAATATTTCCTTTTTTCATCTCTTTATTGTAAGTAAAATTAAAACAACCTGTAATTATTCACTTGAATGAATTCTATTTACAAGAAAACAATTTAAAACAAATAACTACGGTTATAGCATATTTAAAGAAAAAAATTAGAAATAAATATTTTTACTATTTCTTCTGTGTTTGTATGGATTTTCTAGTATTAGCCCCCAAATATAGTCTCCCAACATTGCCCTGATAACAACGTACAATTGCTGTCATATCTTGATGGCAACGTGCACTTTGTTCTTCCGAATTAGCGCACATGCTTTCCTTGAATTGATCTAAGTTATCATGTAACATATGCACCTTAAAGGAAGATCTGCAACCCATGAGTATATATATGTATAAATATAATTACCCAATAAGATTAAATTTGTATTAAATAATTACTCAAAAATGTACTCACCAATCTAAAATGTGGAATCGACTGTGTGGTGTTGGTAAATAGACAGTTAGTGGTTATCTTGCTCTAGTCGTGCCCCGGAACAAGATACTTTGTTTCAGTCGAGACCCAAAACAAAGTTTGTATGTTAGTAATGATCTTGTTCTAGTCGTTCGCCGGAACAAGATACTTTACTTCAGTCGAGACCCAAAGCAAAGTTGTAATTTGATTAGCAGAATTCTTGTTCTAGTCGTTCGCCGCAACAAGATACTTCACTTCAGTCGAGACCCAAAGCAAAGTTGTATTAGTAGTATTTATTCTAGTCGGTACCCAGAATAAATATCTCCATCTCAGTCGAGACCCAAGATAAAGGTTTGAGATTAGTGAGTGTTATTCTAGTCGCTACCCGGAATAACTATCTTTATCTCAGTCTAGACCCAAGATAAAGGTTTGAGTTAGTATGTGTTATTCTAGTCGCTACCCAGAATAACTATGTTTATCTCAGTCGATACCCAAGATAAAGTTGTTAAGTTAGCCAAATTTATTCCAGTCGAGACCCAGAATAAAAATGTTTATCTCAGTCGTTACCCAAGACAAAGTTGTTAAGTTAGTAAAATTTATTCCAGTCGAGACCCAGAATAACTATCTTTATCTCACTCGAGACCCAAGATAAATTGATTATGTGAACAAGATTTATTCCAGTCGAGACCCAGAATAAATACCTTCATCTCAGTCGTTACCCAAGATAAAGTTATTATGTTAGTAGAATTTATTCCAGTCGAGACCCAGAATAAATATCTTCATCTCAGTCGTTACCCAAGATAAAGTTAATTTGTTAATAATTCTATGTTATTACCACTAGCCAAGTCGATTTTCAAATGATGCGCAATCTATGAAATCTGAATGCGAAAAGAGAAAGATTTAAGTTGGCCTGTGACTTATTTTCCCTCTGAATTGCGCACGGCATCAACAAATTATTTTACCTTGCGCCTAGCAACCAAAGTACATTGACCTTAGTAGCTGCTCTGCAGGTAGCAACAGAAAAATCCGTTGACCTTAACACCTGCGCACATTTTTGTTGCCGTTCCTGATACAATAAGATACCTATTATAATATTGCTAATTTGCTACTTAAAAGATACATTTAAATGTAGAGATGACTTAATCTAATTCTATTTGATTTGAGTAATATTATCGAAGACAAGTTAATTTCCTCTCATTGGATTGTGTCCAGGAATTGTTTATGTGGAATGTAGCCATGATGTGTCGATTATTATCTCCACTAAAAACTGCCTTATCGATGTGCTTGTAGGTAGGTATACATCGTTTCGTTCCCAACCTATTTTCAATAATTACAAATACTTGGAATTAGAATTTTTTAAACGATTTTACTTTCAAGTGGCTATTTAATGTTGGTTTGAACAGTTGAAATAAGCTCTTTATAATTATCAGCTCTGTTGTTTCCGAGAAAACCATGAACCACTGCTTTAAGGTTGAACCTGAGTTACATTTTACCTTTCTTGTGTAGTGGCCATTATTTTTCTTATTTGTTATCCAACGAAAATATCGTCTGTTACTTCACCTTCGGATAACTAAAAAAAAAATTTTTTTTTTGAGCTATTGAAAAGCTTTCGAATCTTACCGAAGAGCTTTTACAAATTGCTTCATAAAGCATAATTTTATATGAAATGGAGGCATCAATACGCGCTTAACCTCCAGAATTGGATCCCATTTAAACAGTAAGTTTTCCTATCTCAAACCCTTTTCACTTAAGCCATAAGTGCTGTTGGTAATGCTCTTTGTCTGCAATATTGTCCCAAGGACAAAGGTAACAACTAACAAGGATATTTAGTATATCCACTTTACATTCCCATAAAAATGCCAATCATCTTAAAATCCCCTATCACTGGCCTCCTTATACTTTAAACTCCGCAAATATAGCAGAATGAGTCTACATTGTATTCACAGCATCTTGAAGCCATTTTTGAATCTACCGTCACATAAAATGTGTTGTATCGCTGCAATGTGTAAGCAAGCGTGCACTAAATATAAACCACGTAAAAGGAATTAATATTAAAATGACTAAAGGAAAATTCTAGAAGTTTCCAAAATATGTTTTTATTCCTCGTGAATATCCCGACAGGACCGATTCAGCCTTTTACCATTCTTCCTTACCTTGACTATAAGGATCATCGGTGACATAACAACTATGCCAGATGAGCTATAAAATAATAAAACGTTTCTAACACCTATGTAACTTATTTGAAGATGCCGCTGTTTGCATACATGAATTAGAAAATAGTCATTAAAATAAAAATTCAAAATTTTATTCATATTTTGTTGACCTGTGTAATTGACATTTTTTCGATATGTATCACGCGAAAGGAGAAAACAGCCATAAACAAGTTTCAGTGTCTTCATTTTTTATTTCTCGTCTGATATCTCTCAAAAACGATCAACGCCAGGTGAAAAATTGTATAGCGTAAAAAAATCAACAAAAAAGTACATAATCGCAATATTCGTATTATGGCGGAGAGGCGAGTTATCGAAAAAAAAACCAATTTCATAGGAAATCTTGCTCGATATTTTAAAGTTAAGCTTTTTTAAGCCCCCTACCCAATACTAAAAAGCAGTCTGCTCGGTTCACTTGCATTTATGTACAAAAGTCTATAATGACTGGACTCACTGTCGGATCGGAACTTTAGAAATTCACAAGATAGTTAAATCGAGTATCACATTGGCCGTACGCTGAGAATACGGAAGGAATCACCAGAACACCTCTAATTTCAGTACAGAGCTGTCATTTAAAAATTGTTTAAAGAGAAAGAAAGTAATGGAATTGAATTAATTTTTCTATATTAAAGTATAGACACAAATCGAGCTGAAAATTCGAAAAACCCAGGCTTGATTTTCATTAAACTTTGTAGCTAGCTGTAGTTTGATATACATATTCAAAGAAAATTTTACTCTTGTTTTAGGTGCCATCTATTGACCAAAAGTAACAACTATTTTACTCATAGTCCTTTTTTTTTACTTCGTCTCTAAAGGAAAATATTTTATGGTTTATGAAAACTGCGAAATTTTTATTTCCCATTATACACATGTTTTCGTCTACAAAAAGAATTGTTAAAGTTCTTCAAATCTATCTATCTATTTATCTAAAAAAATTCCTAACCTATATAAAATTGGAATAAGGCGTTTCGTATCAGGAGCAACCAATACTCTTCAGTACGAGTCATTCCTGCCTGCCTGCGAAATGCTAAATATTTACTTTAACGCTTAGATAATTAAGCCCTTATGCGGGACCAACGAAGTTGAACAAAAGAAAAGTCATAAAGATTTTACAAAAACGTTAACAATTTAAAAAAAAAACTTTTATAACTAAAACACTGCTTAGTATTTCGCCTCATATGATTTATATTCAGAATTTTAACTGAGATTATATATAGTATGAGGTCTCCCTAGCATTTTTCTTCTGGCATCTACGGCAGGCAGAAACTAGCCGTACTGAAGAGAGTATTTTTCTGCTAATATGAAACGCCTTATTCATTGCTATCTGCGACAACTGCAGGCTCTACAGCAGGTTAATTATCAATTTTTTTTAAACATTGTTAACATTATTGTAAAAGTCCTTATGACGTTTCTTTTGTTCTATAAAATGTCCTCAAAATAAATAAAAAAAAAAAACTTTGAAAATAGAATGAAATTACCTCGATGATTTACCAGATTTCTAGAAAATTGCAATCTCTCACTACATAAATCCTCGTTAACAAAAATAAAAATTAGTGAACCAAATTCTTAAATGTCAGTTTTTTGAAGATTTGGTCGGGTAAAATAGAATTAGATCCAGAGCGATGTGGCACGTATCTTATCACCTTTATTATGGTGCTCATTATGCCGGAATCCGTTAAACATATGAAGTACTTAGAATGCTACTTGAATGAGCTCGTAATCTTAGTAAAGCATATAGCATCGAGACGAATTTGGTTGCAACGGTTTGAGAATAAATCTACTGAAGACTAATCTCGGCTTTTAGAAAAAATAGAATAAAATATTTCAGCAATTAATATGCTCTCCATATGTGTCGAACTGTAGCAGGGTGCTATGGGAGCATATTTGAGTGATTATACTGCTGGACGTGAAATGCCAACTATCAGCCGAAGCTGATAAGTCAATCCGTGATAAGCGTTAAATGCAGGGCGGCACGATAGCATACCTCGGCTGTTGGCGGACAATGTGAGGTGGGCCACATTAAAATCTTCCACTGTCACGTCCATATAGAAAACAAAAAATCGTGTTTACAAAGGAAACGTCACATACATCCTGTCCTGAAAGGACTCTTTACATCACTTACCTTGTAGTTATAGTGAGGACTTGATGAAATGTCCTCTGGTACCAATTCCTCAACCACCCTTGACATTGTGTGCATTGACTGGTGATACAATGTCCCTATAAAACATCTGAAAACATAGCAGATTAGAGGACCTTAATACACCATCACGTCGAGGAGGGGCTCCGGGAGAGTCAAAGGAAAAACAAAGACTTTCAGCGAATCATTAAGTTATATTATTAATTATATGTCTATTACAAATTATATTTACTTATTTATTCACATAGATAAGTAATGTAACAGTTCCCTCTAAAAAAAAACATCCGGTCACCCAGTGTGCTTCATGTATAACTAAAAGACAAAACCACTTTTACAAGTCTAATTTCCAATATGGTCTGTACCCTTCCCTATTCTTTTAATTCTTTAAGTTTATTTATATTAATACTATGAAATTCTTTCACACTACTACTATAACTATACTAGTGAAGCGGGTCCTCGAGTCCATAATCTAAGCAAAAGTTATATCGCGAATTGTCATGAACTCAAAATTTTAAAATATATAGAAAACACAGCACGACAATAATGAACGAATACTCGAACTGACTAAATCCTAATGTAGATCTTTCTACTTGGGCGAGCATGGTGTCCTCATATTAGATAGGTTGGGCTACTCATGTAGCTGGGTTTCGAAACAGCTCGTTGAGGTGCGTGGTCACTGCGACTCTCTAGGGAGGTCTCTCTTCTTCAGTTATGAGCTCATCACAATCTAGAATACAGCTAGTGGAACTTGCAAAGCCTTTAAGAAGACAACTCCCAGCAGATAAGGGCCTCACTGTATTCAAATATCGCGGTAGCTCATTAACTTAGCCAGTCGCCATTGGTATATCTGACTTTTTGCTCTGATTAAATACGAGGTCTGTCAGAGTCGAGTCATGGGCTTCAATGTGTGAGACAATTTAATAGTCATGTAGAAAGTTTCCCCAAACGAGGATACTAAGGAGAAACTTCGTTATGCAAAATTAAGTGTAGGTACCTTATAATTCTCAAATCGCACAAGACGTAGAATGATCAGTTTTGATTAAGCGTGACCAAATGTTTGGTGGGAAAAGAGCGCCAGTTCTATTTTTCAGGGTTATTTATCACAGATGCCGTTGGTATTTTTACAATTTCTACTTTAGTACCAGAACGATCTTGTCTTATTTCCCAGCTTTTCAGGAAGTGTCCACTTCTTTTTCTGTCACTTGTCAAAAAAAAAACTCATAGGAAGCTGAGACTTTCTTTTTACTTTTTGTCTTTCAACGAACGCGCTGTTCCACTTCTGTCAGCCAGATGTCAGTAGCACCATAAGCTGAACTTAGCAGCATTGTGCATTGTGTAGGTTTCAGCTATAACCTGTCAGTTCAATGTCAGTAGCACAGTCAGATGGAACCTGGCAGCATACTGCACTGTGTAAGCTGTGACTATATCAAGGGAACAAGTGAGGACCAAAGCTTCAAATGATAAAGCTAAATAAAGAGGAAGGCGGACACACCGGCTCTAAGATTTCATCTCGATTAGATCTGGATTCATCCTCGAACAACAGTTTCACATGAATTTGTGCTGATGTCAACACAGAAAATGACCACATCCTTTAAACTCTGCTAATAACCAACTTCAGCTAACTTCTGAAGCAACCGTCTGTTGCAAGGACCTTGATCATTATGCATCTTGTAAACTATGTGATAAACTTTTAATTGAAGTACCACTAGTCCGGGAGCAGGATGATATTTCCATAATGATTAATGCAAAAATCAAGGGGAAAATATTTTACTTGGAAGATCCAGCTGCCAACGTCTTGATTTTCGATTACCGTCAAATTAGTAATGGATGTGTATTGAGCTTATCCTGATTTTTCTTAGAGTTCAAGTAGGTAATTGTTCTTTTGATGGATAAAATTGATGTATGGTCTAAAATTCTTAGAATGCGGGGAGGAGCCCGAAAGAGTGATACACTTTTTTTTGCCATTATCCAACAATGACGACTTTGCTCCAATATCTCTAATGAACTGCTTAAAGTATACAAAATAGGCTGGAAATCTATTCTTAATGTAATAAAAGCATCCGGTTAGAATATATATGTTTAAGTACTTGTAAACCTTAAGTGTGAGCAAAGGACCCAGTAATAGTCTACGTTCTGCAGTCGCTTGTGACACGAATTTCTTTTAACTGTTATTCCTTAAAATCTGACAATACCAAAGAGTCAAAGTTAGGATCAAAATGCGTCTTTTCACTTGATCATCAAGAAAGAAAACATGAAAGATGCTACTTTCGATGCAACTAAATCAACTGCCGAGGATAAAGGCTTTCAGTCCTCCACGGTAAACTGGATAGACTCCATGCTTAGAAGCAGGAAGATAACCACAACTCTTGCGAGCTGTCCAGTCATGACCACCGCAGCAAAAAATGCCCACAAGGAAGAGTTATCTCACCACTCCTATGGTCGATCGGGATTGATGATCTGCTAGAGCAATCGATCAGTTCGGGTTTTAATGTACAAGGCTACGCGGATGACCTAGTAGTTACAATACGGGGCAAGCAAGATCAAGTCAAATCTGATCTCATGCAAAATGCGTTCTCCAAAGTCCGCACGTAGCGTTTAAACAAACGCCTAAGCATAAACTCCAACAACATGGTTATCGTTCCGCCTACAAGAAGATTGAAGCTTTCACTAACGGCTCCTCTCATTGATAACACGGAATTGATATTATTAGACGAAGTTAAATATCTGGGGGTAACTTTAGATAAGACACTAACCTGGAATTCGCATCCGTCCAGAGCGACGGATAGAGCGGCACGATCTCTCTAAACGTGTCGTCGCTTCATTGGAAGAACATGGGGTCTGAAGCCAAAAATGATGTACTGGATGTAAACCACGGTTGTTAGAACCATGGTCACCATATGCGGGCCTCGCATGGTGGCCAAAAACTAATCAAAAGACGGCTGAAGATCTGCTGCAAAAAATCCAGCGATTTGCGTGTGTAGTTATAACTGGTGCCATGAGAACCTGTCCTACAGCAGACATGGAAGCCTTACTAAACCTTCCACGCCTACATTTTCAGGTGAAAAAGGAAGCGATCTCCAGTACTATTAGAGCACAAAATGAGAAATAGTTAAAGCCAGGGGATCTGGTTGGTCATTCAAGTATCTTAAAACAGATATGCTTCGAGCAAATGACGACAATATCTGATAGAATCACACCCAGGGTGGATTTGGTAAGACCATTCCAAGTGATTTTGAAAGACCGACAGCAATGGCGTTCCACTAAACCATCCTTCCAACAAAAGTCGATGGTGTGGTATACAGACGGTTTAAAAACGAACAATGGAGTCGGGCTGGGCATATACGGCTCCAAATGGCATATATCAGAGGTTCTGGGCTCTACCCCTACCGTATTCCAAGCCGAGGTATTGGCCATAGTAGAATGTGACAATTAACAGAGGCATAAATGGCTCAACCAATAATATCCTCTCGGACAGTTAAGCTGCTCTCAAGGCCATAAAGTCCTACACTGTCAAGTCAGAGATAGTCTGGGAATGTCTACAAACCCTCAAAAACTTATCAAGGAGAAACAAAGTTATCCTCATGTGGGTACCTGGTCATGAGGGCCACAAAGGCAATGAAATTGCGGATGGTCTAGCCAAAAGTGGAGCGGAAACTCAGTTCGTCGGACCAGATCCAGTTTGTGGCACTTCAAAATGTTACCTCAGAGCTGTCGTAAATGACTGGGAGAATAAACAAAAATCCCTGTATTAGGAAAAGCTATACAAAGACTTCGTCAGGCAAAGATGTTTATCGACACCTCTGGCGGAAAAACAAAAGAACTCCTACTTCTTAGAAGAATAGAACTCAAAATGATTACCAAGCTCTTCTCAGGCCTTTGCCCCTTTTGGTATCACCTAAACAAGCTGGGCTTATCTAAGACTTCATCCTGATGTTTCTGTCAGGATGCTCACGAAACCTCAGAACACTTGCTCTGCAACTGCGAAGCATTGGCCAAGCGGAGACTACTCCACCTCGAACATGCTTTTCCTCCACCAACCTACGTGTGGCACTTCAATCCCAGAATGGTTCTAGACTTTATTAACAGTCTGAACCTAGAAAGGGAATAAATCCAACGGGGACTCGGAATAGATCTTTCAGGTCCCAATGATTGAGACGCTAACGCCTATATACCGTTTCACAAATCTAATCTAATTCCATTTAGTAGGTCCTGTACCACGCTCTTAGAAGTAACAGTAGATTACGTAGATGTCCCATCCTATATATGAGAAAAAAAAGAATGACATTCTTTGAGAGGATCAGTTACGTCCACCTTGACATGTAAAGCCAAATCAACCGATAAATGACTGTTGTTGTTGGTGCTACTTTTAAGTTATTGGAATTGATTTGGAAGCTGTTGATACTATTACTGAAGTTGGTAAACAGAAAGTTTTTTTATGTCATGTGATACAATCGCCTTACCAGTTTCAAAAGCCAATTAAAAAGAAAACCCTGCCATATCTTATCTGTACTTATTTCATGAAATTTTAACATTTCTCTTATCTCTTTAAAGGCGCATTTAATGACAGAATTTAGTACGTGCTACGAAAACGTAAACATTTCGAAACATGATACTGGCGCATCTCATAGACTACAGGAAGGAAATGAGATCCCTGCGGAATACTGAAACTAACCAGAATGTTCCAATTACTGCATGAATTTAACTTTAACCTCTACCTTGTCTGCCTTTGAACCTTCCTCCTGCCACAAATTCAAGTGTGGTTGAATTCGATATAAAGGCACGTAAAAGAAATTTAACGATGATAGTTCTATGAGTTTACACCACATATTCATGGTTCAAGTTCAATATAAAAGTTCGGGTTTTGGCAAGGAGTTATTTTGAAAACTCATTTCTATGGTAAAAAGATGGCTTCAAAAATCAAATGAATTTTAGGGAGAAAAAAAAACTCAACTAAGTAGACCTCACTATACCACAAGGATTTATGTTAATCTTTTAGCAGTAACACACCAATAGACTTTTGTTAATAGCAATTAACTAGAAAATAGCTAATTTTCTCATAAAATAAAATAGTTCCACACTTTAAGTAGATAGGTGCCTTCATTTTCAATAGGTCACGAAAACTAGAATTCATAAAAAAATATAAAAGCCTAGATACTAGGGAGGAAAATGTCAATTCAGTAACAGCAGTTCGCTTATATATGTATACGTGTTGGTAATAAAGTCACAAAATTATTTCCCCATTTCAACTGAAAACGTGCTGCCTTAGTGAGTGTATTTATATCACTTATAGAACTTCCTAAGTCGTAACATACCTAAAACATTACAATTTCAGAAGTACTACATTCCTGAAAAGGGATCAGTAGAAAGACTATACTGAAAAGACTCTGAATAAATCCATAAGAGTCGAATGGGATAGACGTGGACTTGGGACTAAAGAAGTCAGAAAGGTGTCTGTACATACATATACATATGGAATATAGTATATTCATACAGCTTATATACATGGTGAGGTGAAACACAGTGCATTTGATACTTTTCGTGTTTGCTTGTAAATTTTACAGGATTTCCTGGGGTAGCTATTGTGCTTCATCCCATATTTGCAAAATTTATAGAAAAAAAACGAATTTTTAAACAGAATTAAAGATATAATTTGTCTTATATAGTTTGTACTTGAGCTAGATGAAGGCTATGACAAGCATTTGGTGGCTATAGATACTGGTCTGAGTTCTACAAGATCTCGTGGACTTTATCTATAAAGCAAACAAATTGACTTTGACAATACTGAAATATTAATGACGGGGTAAGAATATAGAGCTAGAGACAAAGTTGTTTATGAGTTTTTATATAAACCTCTACAGAAGGCGATATATAGGGATAATCCTTAAGCGTTAAGAATGCTTATCACAAAAGAAAATATCGTCTAATATCAGCTTGAATCTAGGTAAATTGCACCGCATCTTTCTAAGGAACACAGCACTCTTCTTAAGAAAATTAAAAGTAATGAAGGCTTTTACAAAATGCAATTCTTTAAAAAAATTAATAACTAATACCGCAATGCTTGCAATTAAAGCAGATAGCAATTTGTATAAGGCGTTTCGTATCAGTAGGAAGCAATACTCTTCAGTACGGCCAGTTCCTGCCTGCCGTAGACGCCAGAATAAAATGCTGTACTAAAAGTCTTCATGACTTTTATTTTCCTTAAATTGGTTAGTCATACCTTGTATTGTCTAAGCGCTAAAGTAAATACGTATATATCGCCTCATATGATTCGTACTCAGAGTTTATATGAGGTCTGCTTAGCATTTTCTTCTGGCATCTGCGGCAGGTAGAAAAGAAACTGGCCGTACTGAACACTTTTTGTTCCTGCTGATACGAAACTTTTCTTCAGATTTAGTTCGAAACAATTAGGGAATTTATTTAGGCTATTAGAATTTTCTATTCCTAAAAATAATTTTCGAGAAATGTTTGATAGCAGAGATTTATGAAACCCACATAGGTATTCCTGAAATAATTCAAGCTGTTAGGAAAATTTCAAAAGTTGTTTCAGTTAGTTCGGCCGAAGTTGAACGTGCGTACAGATTGGAATGGAACACGATTTGTCAAGTCATGTTTACAACGTTGCCATCATAAAGTTAAAGATAGAAGAACAAAAAAGTAATGTGATAGAAACTATTATGAAAACCAAAACGCTATGCTTATTGTAATACTAGCCTTGTGTGTAGAACTATATAATGATTGCGAAAATGCTTCCTTGTTATAATGTCAGGTGGCTCCACTTGTATCATTTTGAATAGTTTTGTTCACGCTCAGTCTTTAAAGTGGGAAACAGAATGTGGCGCTGGCGCTGTAGCGCAAACTGTCAAAATATAACAGCACGATTTTCATATGATGGCGACACAATGCGTAGCCGGCGCTGGGGCTTGGTGCTGGCGCTGTAGCGCACTTTTGCCAAATTTTAACTTTTGATGCGCGCCAAGATTGACATTTGTGATTTTGAAGCGGTTTGTTCGAATGAAACAAAATGGAAAATTTTGATATAGAACAAATCATCGAAATAATGATAAAGGAAGATATATTGTGGGATCCCCTTTATAAAAACTTAAAAAGAAAAACGAATATATGGAATCAAATATAAAATATCAAACTAGTTTTCACAGAACTAAGCTGCAGCATTGTGTTCATACTCAGCTACAAGGTAAGCGCCAGACTATGCGCCAGCGCCAGCACCATATTCTGTTCCAGCCTTAAAAGTTGTCCAACTGAAGTATAGATAAGGAGCTCAAGGGGAAAACCTTAAGACATAACCATAATAACCAAACTAATAATATCAAAAGGGAGTAGAACAACCAGTAAAGCCTTGCTAGAAAAGTCAACGATGCCCCCACGTCTTGATGCCATAACAAACCAGCACATCTTCGATCCAATATAAAGTCAACGATGCCTCGACTTTACCTGATGTAGGGTAAGCCACAGTTTTTTCTTAGAAATTTACTGAAATATTTTTCCTGAGAATTGTTATGCATTATTGGAGGCCGACAAAGGAAGTTTGGACCAATAACAATTTTTAGAACCGTAGACACGTAGATGAGCAATAAGCATTAATTTTTTCCGAGAAATTTAAAAAAAAATGTTTCGGCAGAATTTTTATTCAGTCTATGGGCCGACTGGTGTGGGGAGTAATTTTGACTTGAGATAAAGTAGGCCATTCCACATGACACAAGTTTTCCTGATGCAGTATGCAAACAGGTTTTATGAGGAAGAGATTAGAAGAAGCAAAGAGATATCTCTCCAAAGTGTAGAGATATCTCCTTGCTTCTTATCAGCTCGTTCCTAGAAAACCAATATGCATACTCCACCAAGAATACTCGTATGCGTCCAATGTGTCCTGTTGTCGCCTCCAATAATGCATAACAATTCTAAGGAAAAAATCTCCAGAAAATTTCTATGAAAAAATTGCGACCTTCCCTACATCAAGTCGAGGCATCGTTGATTTAATATTGGTGCGAAGCCATGCTGGCTTGCCATTTTCTGCTGAAAAAAAACGCTTTAATAGTCCTTTTTAAACTCTTCGATTGTGCTTCAATTTCATATAAATTTTAACATTACATGTCCTTAGAAACAAGCACTTCTTTTTAGCTTAGTTTCAATCGGTTTTATAGCATTTTGTGTGAAGCAAATTGGAAGCTCTGCACGATTGCATCTGCTACAGTGTCGGCACAAATAGTTACCATTGTTTCTCTTTTAATTACAGAAAATTTAAATTTTGATGTTTATGATTGTGTGAAGTAAAAGAAAATCACAAAGCAAAAATGTCTTCTGAAACTCTGCGAATCATAATGACTAGTCCTAAGGCGTCAACATGAGAAACTTGCATTATCACGTTCGCATTCAATATTTCCTTCAAAATTGCTTTAGATTGCTTCCAAAGAAGTACTTTTTTGGAAGCATATCTGTAACCTAGCTACAAGCTCTTCGAATCTGCTTTTTTACGAAGCTCTTGGAATTTTCCCCGCTGAGTTTGGTTACGTCTGCAATAGTAGCGCCTCTACAATACAACAAGGTACTAACCCGGGGGTTACACGAGATAGTATAACTTGCATGCAATTTGCACTGCCATACTTCTTGCAAATGTAATCTCTCCTGCCATGTAGGCAGCTAAGCTTTCAGCAAACTTGCATGATAAAAAATCATGGCAGCTGAGGTGATAGTAATTCGACATTATACAGTTCTCAAGATGGCGGATGAAGAAAGGAAATTGATAAATATATACTGGCGAAATGAGATTTTCTGGGATCATTTGCATTACATGATTTTTACCAACACGTTCCTCTTTTTTCTTTCTTGGGTTTTTATCATTCTGTTACTTCCTTTATTGATATAATTATCCAATATGCGCAAAATTTTACGTCTCAATGAACTTCTTTTAAATGATCTTACATGCAAGATCATAAAACATCAAGCGAAAGGGAGGTTCGCATGCAAGCTATACTATCTCGCGTCACCCCCGGGGAAAGCAAACTTCGTTTCGCAATAACTATATAGTTCTATACACAAGGATACAAGTAATCTAATTCTAAAGCAGGATTCACATTATGATGGAATGTAAGTTTTACAGAAATTCTGAGGGAAAGAGTATCAACATCATATACACGAAATTTATTTATGAGTGACGAGAGAAGCAAACGCGTTCGACATTTTTTCCAGACCTCGATTTGTCAATGTATGCGTATCCGGAACCATAAAAAGACCTCATAGTAAGTTTTTATAGTTACTGAAACTAAAACATTGTTATTGGCAACCCTAATTTGTCAATTTCGACTAATCGTGCTGCCATATTGATGTTGTTACTATAATTTTATGGCATATGCACATCTGTCAAGTCAAATTATTTGTTGAAATAAATAAAATCATGTTTTGAGTTTGTAATTAAATATTGCGAAATTGAAAGTTTTTAAATATTTCTTTATAGAAAATATTCAAGTTATTTCTTAGGTAGTTTTCTGTCCATAAGCAGGGAGCAGTGCGTCCACAGATTCACTGCAGTGGACCTCCTTTTCCTTTATAATTTTCCTAGAAAAATTTCGCCTTTGAGATAATCCGCCATATGAACACGAACAGGACTGGAATGATCTTTACCGGCGTTAATTCGGTAGTGGAGTGGAATTATTTTCATGTGAACACTTGAGTGGATCGAAGTGGATTGATGTTTACATATTAGGAGATTATGTTATGAAACTATGTCAGAGTGATTTGACTTGGACGTGAATTCCAGACTGCCAGCATGAGCTGACAGATCACTCGGCAGACAGCGTTGAGTGCAGGCCAGCACGCTAGCTCGCCTCGGCAATTGACGGAGAGTGTGGAGAGGATCCACGAAAACCTGCAGCTGTGCCACCTGCTATATACAAAAAAATCGTGGTGCCTTCTAGCCAAAAAGAAGCACACACTCGGTCCTGAAGGAACCCTTTACAATACTTACCAATATACACGGTAAAGGCGCAGATGTTCTGCCTTCTCTGCTCGCCCCAACCACCCAATCGACATTTAGGGCAGATAATTTTCAGTGTCTCTGTGATGACCTAAAATCTGAAATAGTAGAGGAGCGGACCTATTCGACCATTGTCACGAGAGAAGGCTCCAGGACAGTGAGAGGAGAAAAATAAAAAGACCGTACAACATCTGTACGTTATAAAACATCTTCAGTATAATGTATATATGTTGACATTCTTATATGTACTACTGATAATACTATACAAAAGTGAAAATAAGATAAAATTGGTTCTGTCTACAAGGAAGAATTTTAGTCCATAGATTAAAATGTGCAAACCTTGAAACGCAACTATTCTCTGAAACTGCCTTTTTAATTATTCATAGGCCTATAGCTCCTACTCCTTTTCTTTAATCAAAACTTTATTATAAACCTATTAAGCTCCATACTGCAATTGAAAGATTGAAGAAAAGTCTTCGAGGGCTGTCAATCAAGTATGTACATATATATGTATATACATATATGTTCTAATTTAAGTATCCCGCCTCTTTCAGTTATATAGATCACTAAATTATAAGAATTCTAGCGTAGCATCGTACAACAATTTCTTAATTATTTGAAAACTATCAAATGGTCTGACCCCTAACTGGGGAAACTCCGTTCAATCTTTTGCAGTTCATTTTATACAACTATTAATAAATATATGTAAACGATAAATTCCTTTTCAAGCAAAATAATATCAGTATATGAATAAATATATATATAAAAAAACGATTTTTTTTTTACAAGAATGGTAAAAAGCACTGACTTACATATTTCTTTGATTGGAAACCAACGCAGAGGCGCCTCCGTGGATGTTCCGCTGACCCATTGTTCAAACAATGAAAGGTACGAATCCATGTGAAGGATTGAATTATGTTTTCAAACAACAAAATTTACAAAAACAAAAAAGAATTGCCGTGTCTAGTACCAGCCTAGTTTAATACTATACTACTTGCGATAGTTGATCCTCGCTTAAACTATTCTACCTAAATGATAGCAGCACTCCTATTCAATCGGTTCAGTTAGTCATCTGGTGAGGTCTCGAAACCAATTTTTCGCCAAAATAAACGCTCCCAGCTACTAGGTGGAAGTGGTAAAGACTTCGGTCTTCAGGTAGATAAAATAAACTCCACCTTCATGAATCCAATTGTTGGATTGAAGTATAAACCCGATCAAAACCTTCAAATTGATGATAGCTCCTAGTAATTTGGAGTGTCAAATCCGTTATTGAGCACCAAAATGTAAGCAATTCAGCAGATCAGCCAATATACGTCAGATTCTCACAAATTCTCACAATCAATTCCAAAAGACGTCGTAGAGTTGCAATAATTTGCAGTAGGTAACCTCAAACTCGCATTAACAGTTTGTATCTTTGCAACAAAAATTTCAAACTCCAGATACTTCCGGTTCAATCTTCCAGTTCTTGACAAAAACTCCAAATTGTAAGGAAAACCGCGAATTATATTGTGAGGTATAGATATAATTTTTGTTAAAATTGTAGTCGCTCATCTGGGGATTATGCTTGAAAATTGATCTCGTGCCCAAGAAAAAGCGCCATAGCTCGCAGCAAAAGAAACACTTGATTCCAAGGAAATTGCAATAATTCGTGCCTGGTAACCTTTTCAGTGCCTTATGTTTTATAATTCTTTTCGTACAGACGCTATAACTAGCCGATTCCACCAATAGTTTTTTGTCTTCTCTTATAATTTTCAGCATGCCAAAAAAAAACTTGTCACATCTCGTTTTTTTTAAATAGATTTTTTCGGATTTCTTTTCTTTTTCGCCTCCTGCCACACGTCAAAGTACCAAAATCTACTCTCCTCTTCTTCTTCTTCTTCTTCTTCTTCTTCTTCTTCTTCTTCTTCTTCTTCTTCTTCTTCTTCTTCTTCTTCTTCTTCTTTTCTCGTCGGTCTTCAGCGCGTCTGCCGTTCATGTGGCCATGGTCCGGCCATGTATACTGTGCTCAGTGTAGCATTTTGCTACACGCAGTACGCTACTACCATAACAATTAGTTACTGAATTCTTTGTTTACTACGAAATAAATAATAAATAAAAATTTCGTTATGGTACAAAATGTTGATTGTAGAACTGAATTGCAGCACCATCCTTTGCTTCGACTCTTCCTTCATGCTTTCATTCAATATTTTAGAAATTGTAAAACTATACTTCTTTCCATGATCCGTCTTTCAATATCTACGAAAAAACGAATAAAAAACTTGACAATTTACAATTTGGCAGTTTGCGATTTTTACCATAAAAACTAGAGAGGAGCGTACTTGTAAGATATTGCAATGATTGCTTCGGCAGCATTTAAATTTCAATAAGCTATCTCCGTCATAATTTCTGTAAAACATGCATGTCATCATAATGTAAATCCTGCTTAATTCCTAAAATTTTTGCTCTTAAATATAAATGTCACAATGAGAATTTTGTTCGTTTTCTAAGCCTTCTGATGTATTCTCGTTAAATGTTCATTTTCTTAATAACACTCTATATGTCCAATGTTATAACCTAGCTTTAATACGGAGGTTTGTTTTTCAATAAATGTTTTTGTATTGAATTGTAATTTATTTTGTTTAAGAGGGGTTATTACAGAAATCTTAAAAAAACACGAAAAGTTAATACGACTTTGCGTGAAATCTGTGCGTATTATAATGATCAAAATTGTACATAGTTTGAGAAAAAAGCATAAACTTAGGTAATGACATGTCAAAAATAAAGATTTCGGGGTTTTATATGTATGTAATTAGCTTTAGAAATTTCTCAAATCTATGAAATTTGCAAAGTATCGTTCATAATATCGTAATAACTGTACATAAAATAAATAATTTTGTACTTGAGTATGGAAGATCTTGAAGTGAAAGAGGAAGTGACGGAGAGAAAACTAGTGAAAAAGTTTTGGCTAGTAATATATTTTGGTTTGAAAGTTACTATTTCAGAGACGAATAACTATCACAATTATGATATTATTGGGAAGAAATTTCAATTTGTAACAAAGATCGAACCTTTTTCTGTATATTTTGAAAAACTCAAATTGTTTAGCGTAACCATGGTAACGACAGCTATGTGGCGGGCTGTAGTGTAGCGGCTCGGAAAGTGTATGCCGCCATTTTCTGCATTAGATATATGTGTCAAGATTTCGCAGAATATTTTAAGTTTTATCATTGTTAATTTCTTATTTTTGCTTGGGAGGCGAGAAATTATTTTGGCAGTTCTAATTATAATCTATTTGTTTAAATTGCGAGTAACTATTATGGGACCTGTTAGTAAAATTCGGCCAATAATATTATGAAATAAACAAGAGAAAACTGAATATTACTAGGAATGTAAATTTGTGTATATGAAATATATAATCCTATAAACCGTTACACAGAAAATCAAACAATTTTGTGCAATTTTTTTTTTTTTTTATTTTAATGAAATTTTACGTGAAATGTGGCAATATTGAAAATAGCAATTTTTTGTTGCGATCCATTTTATGACCGAGATACGGCCTTTTGAAATTTGAAAAATGTGGGAAATTTTGCTTAGTAGATATAACTTTATCATCGTATTTCCATGCAATAATAATAAATAAACCAAATATGAAATATAAATATAAATAAACGTTATTTATTTTGGGAAGCTTTGAGGTTTCCGCGTAAAATCAATCAAACTCATTTTTCTGAAAATTTGCTTACAAGGATAATGGATATTTCGGTTATCCTTGAATATCTCAAAATGTATACAGTCCCGATATTTTTATTGTATGAATCTTAATCCCTAATGGGTTTTAGTGAAGGTGTAGAAAGGAGAAAATGTTTGCTGGTAAATTTTAATCTAAATCTTTAAAGTAGTTCTTTGGTTATTTAGTTAATAAATTGGTAAAACTCATCTAGTGTGAGCATTGCCAAAATTATATGAAATATTACAACTCAGAGTTCTCGGAAGAGTTTTATTTGATGAGCGGACTCAGTAAAATAAAATTTTCCCAAGCAATAAATGATGCCAGACAAATTACAAGGAAAAGTGTCTGACCAACAGCACAGAGCGCAAACATTTCGTTCGCCCCTTGCCTGCTCCTCACGCAAAACGTTTTATAAGTTCCAAAAAAATCTATGAAAAATCGGACAGCAAATCTAAAATCTCGCCATGATTATGCAATCCTAATGCAGTGCAGATACCCGAAATGCACAGGAATACCACAGCATCATAATGTTTTGCATGTACATACATATAGGGATTTGTTTCAATTTTAAAATTGCATACTTTTATGCGTTTATGTTCCACTGTGCTTTTGACAACTGAAATCGTGAGCTTATTTTTGGTGGTAGTTTACACCAGTTTAATGACGTAACTGGATAAGCAATCCGGTTGTTATAAAAATTGAATATCAGTACTGGGTAAAATAGTCTACACAAATAAAATTCGGAGAAAAAAAAAAAGAAGTCAAAATTTAATAGGATTGTCATAAGCCCACACAAATTTGAACTCAAGCTCCAGTACAAATTTAGTTAAACAACTTCTGTGCAAAATTCTGTGCACTTTGAAGTCGTATCAGATGAAGATCCTTTAAATTAAAGATGCCTCCATGCTAATGAACTTGTTTTGTTCTTTTTAAGGTATAATTAGCTACCTTGCAGTGTGGCTGCAGTCTTAACTGTAAAAACTTTCAAAATTAAATAACTGGAACGGCTTGTAAATGAAGTTAAAGTCTGATAGAGGACAATTAACCGGCTTTCAAAGGTCATATTTAAATAAGTTGTTTCTACAAATCTCTGTTTTACATTAATTGCAATAAAATTTTAAATGGTAGGCACTTTTCGAGAAAGAATAAAAAATAAATAAAATCTCTCTCTAATAACAACGCAAATTTTCACGTTCTTAGTAGAGGCGCGGGCTGAGATTTTAACTTTTATATTATTTCAAGCAATTTTGTGTGTCTGGTGTCTACTCGTCTGGAATTTTAATTTCACAATTATCACCATCGTCAGAAGACTTTGCGTTATTTTCGTACACAGTGGAAGCTATTAAAAGTCATTAAACTGAATTAAATTTCTTTTAGCATTTACCCCACGACTGTCAAATTTATAATCGTCGGGTAGAAACAGAATAGGTGGAAATGAGCATATATCAAATGATGAAGTTTATAAACGTACGATTTGTTTTTTTTTTTTTTCAGTAGTTATATGCTCATTTGCTGCAACAATGTCACAATTCAATAATCGTTATTTTTCAGGAGACGCATTTGAAGATTTAAATGTTTATAACTTCCCGATTATATAATATTAAAACGCCAAATCGGCGTAATTTGGTGGAATAACAACCAGTAATTAGATGAAAGTACAGTCAATCATGAAATTTATATTATACAGTCTTCTACGATTTGAAAATGATACCAAGTGTTATTTATGACGGTGTTGCTGCTAATATCGGTTTTTTGTGCGACATAAGTAGAATGTGACGTTATTGTTTATTAGAAAAAGTATAATTGCCCAATATTTTTTTTTTCGAATTTCTTTATTGTGTCAATGTGCTAATTTCCAATAACTAAAATTATAAAATATTGCAAGAAATTTCATGTACACCTAATTTATAATTATTACAATATTTCAGTAAATATAAAAGCAAATAAAAATACTTCAGTAAAATTTAAAAATTATAAGAGTTTATAAATTCCGGTAGAATGAATTGTAAAATTTAGGTATGTAATTTTTCTGGACTAATTCAAGCAGATCCGTCTTTTTGTTGTCTTCTTCTTTCTAATTATAGTCGCCGTTTTGAAGTCATCTTCATAAGACGTTTTAAAGAAAAGCCAAGTTAGCGATTCGCGTTGCACTCGGAGGACTTTCACTGACGTTATTTTTACTTGTAACATATTCAAGGGTCCCATTTCAGTTGCTAAAGCCTAGTATCGAGTTCGGGCAAAGTAAAATTTAACGCGGTCTCCAAATATTTCACATTTAAATCGCTGGTAAAATTTTGACGTATGTTAATTTGGAGAAAACAATGTGACAGATGTCTAAAACTTTTATCGCTGAAAAACTTCAAATTGTTTATAAAGTTTAGATAAATGTTTCTACAACTTACAATTAAAAATTGACTTAATTAATCTGAAAATTGTTAAAAGAACTTAAGTCCTTCAATAAATTAAGATAAAAGTCTGAAAGTTTTCAATTAAAATTAAATTCTTCAATGAGTTCAAAAATCAATCTGAAAATTGTCATATAAACAGGAAATGTCATAATATCACCAGCATTTTAATGCTACGCGCATTAAAATGTTTAGTAAAATAAGTGGAGACATGCAAAGTGCCATCTACCTTAAAATAGCGAAATATTCACTTTTTACCAGTGAACTCCGTACTGCACTAGCAAAATTTCATCAGTAAAATTTTTGCTTGCGATTTTACCAGTGCTAAAATTTGTATGGAAATGTCACATTTCACTCGAACTCGATACTAGGCTTAAGGTCTTAATATCGAAAAAATCTCGAAGCACAGTTTTGTAACGTGTAACCATGTCTCAAGCGCCCATCCTCTTCTAGTAGAACATTTGCCACAATCACTGAGATCTAAATTGTTCTTAAAGAACAACTTGCATACTCGGATCTTCAAAATAATTACGACGGAAATGGAAGGCATTATTATTATTATCTCTTTTCTTTCTTGTACCACCGACTAGCACATATTGATATTTTGGCTGATGTTATTCGCAATAAATTTTCGTTGTTTTTCCAAATCTCCTAAGTTCCAAAATGATTTAAAAATTTCCATTTGTTCCTCTTCGGTGAACTTTGTAGAACAGTTCACTTTACATTTGTCCATACACGAAGGTTTCATCTTTCTCTCACTTCGGAGTTTGTTTCCTTTGGCATGCATTTCGTATTCCTTTCCACTATTCCTAAAGTTTTTGTTTAGGCTCCTTTTCCAGCTAGTCTAATTTTTTTTCGCTTTACTCCTTTCTTTAGTGGGCACGTTAATATGGTCAAAGTTTTGGAAAGTGTGCAGGAAATGCAGCTTGTTCGACCAACCTACAAAAAGAAAGAAAAATTATATTAATAGCTAAGAGAAAGAATCGTACCAGCATTTGGGAAGGCACAGATGCAGGGGGTCCCACGACGACCTAAAAGTAAACAAAAATGTATTAAAAAATGTGAATTCAACTAAAATAAAGAATTAAATACATGAACTATGTTATTTAATAAATTAAAACATATGCAACTTTACCACAAAAATTTAATAAATATAAAACTCGCGCGTGACTAACATTACGAATATAAACAACATGTCAAACTTCATGATCTCGCGACATGTTTGACATGTCACTCCGAGGTATAAAGAGACGAAGAATCGATTGGGCGCGTTCGCGTCACGATATTTTTCACGGTTTACGGAATAATCGCGAATTTTCGAAATTACCTTTACATCAATGAGTGCGAAAGAGACACAAAGGTGTGAAAGATACTAGGATGAAGATGAACAAAAAGGAACTCTGAGAGAAATTTCTTAAATTGAAATTAAACATGGCGAAACGATAAGCTATGGCAAGCTTTAGAAAAACTTATCATAATTATGCGAAATTAATACTGATTTCTATGGGAAAAATGTCAAAAAATGCATTTAATTTGACATCAACTGACAACAACGAAATCATATATTGTAGTTAAATTAAGCCTGAAAATTCAAGAATTCATTTTTATGGATGCGAAATCGGAACAAAATTCTTCATTCAGTCTTCTTATTTTCAAGGTTGTCAACGTGCGAACAGCATTTTTCTCACATTTTGCAATTTCCTCATAGCACAGATTTTACGAGATTCCAAGAAAAAAAAATTACTACAGAGTAAGGTTTCAGAACAATAAACCAAAATTAGTAGAATATGGGTGGCAGAAGTTACGGCTACCTGAAGCGTACCTTGCCTTGGGATTTTGAAACCGTTGATTTTAGGTAAATGATTGTTTCGGTAATTTAAAAGGTCATAAAATGAAGAAGTTTTTCTCATACTTGCGCATCCCATTCTTATAAGAAATTTCCAAGAATTATTACTTTCAAATTGGGGTTTATTTTGTTCTAAAGGCACGACGACACATTCTAAGTCAAAAATAAAGGAAGGCATATCACCTTTGAAATTTTTTAATAAACAGTTTAAAAGTTAATTTGGTGCTCTAAAAAAATTACTAAGTATGTGCGATTTATTTCCACAAAGTATTTACCGAGTTATAGGGTAAGTTACGGAGCGGATTCTAAGAAAAATCAGTTTTTCCTTAATAACTCCAAAACTACGCAAGATAGGACATATGTCCTGTTGGACTTTTCTGTTCCTTTTTCTGTCAAAATTCTATGGGTGCAGTATGGCGGTACCTTTCCGGGACACGATGCCTTGATGATGCCTCGACTTTGCAATTGATGACGTGCCCAAAGGGTAAGTCAGCAATGCCTCGATCCATTCAAAATCACCATTGCCTCGACTCTATGAAAGGAACGCCACCATTTTTTCTTAGAAATTTACAGGAAATTTTTTCCTTATAATTTAAACGAACTTTTGGAGGGCGACAACAATTTTTATGAGCGTAGACGAGACGCATAAACACAAAATATTTCGGTGAAATTTTTATTCATTTTGGTGGCCGACTTGTCGCTCTCCAAAAGTGCGTTTAAATTATAAGGAAAAAATTTTCAGTTTATTTCTAAGAAAAAATTGTGTCCTTACCTTCATCGGGTCGAGGCAATGGTGATTTTGTATGGATCGATGCATTGCTGACTTACCCTTTGGGCACATCATTAAGTGCTAAGCCGAGGTATCGTTGAGGCATCGTTAATTTTATATTCTAGAAAAGAGTTGATTATTTTTGCTCTACGTTTCCAGTCGTTGTATGTATGTTATTAGTTTGTCTATGCCCGCGCTGATGTACCTAGATCTACACCCATAAAATTTTTTAGTAACAGAATCAACCAAATCAATCCAACTTCTACGAAGCCGAGACTGCCCAGACACAACTCACAACTTAAGGCGGAATTACAATGGACGCAACGGAACACAACTGAACGGAGAAAAATGTCAAACCGGTTTTCTTTATATGCTTTTCAAATGGAGTTGCGCACAGTGGACGGACGAAAACGCAGTCGCACGCAGCAAGTTTAATAAAATCTGAAATTAACGCAACTGAACGGATAAACATAACCTCAAATTAGGTTTGGGATTGTTTATTTTGTTCCTTCAAGTGAAACTGTGCTGCGGTAAGTGTGTAATAAGCAGAGAGGAAATGGAATGAAAAGAGTTTTTTGATTTTATCCATATTTGTTTATAAATTTTGGGTCAAACGTCACTATCACTTTCAATTAATCATGCGTCCATTGTAAGCAGCTAACTTCGACGTCCGTTTTACTGCGTAAATTTGACATTTCTCTCCGTTCAGTTGCGTTCCGTTGCGTCCATTGTAATTCCGCCTTTATTCGAATCGTCTTCAGCAGCCACCAATAAAACACACGAATTATGAAGAAATATTGTCGATTTAAATTCTAAGAAAGAAATGAATTTTCGCCTATATTGAAAAACATTTTTGGTTCGTGCCCATGATATGTTTAGCCAAGATCAGTGAGTTATTGAGGTTTAATATGAGCTCTTCCATACATCACTTTCTTAGTACTACGTACTACCGTCGATATCTGGGTATTTCTTGTCTGTGCTCATAGTGTTCTTCATCAGCAAAAAACAAAAAGTTCTACATGGCAATTATCGAAGCAGCAAGGGATTTTTGATAACTTTGTTTGTGAAATTTCATCAGTCACAAATTTTTAGACCAAACTAAAGGTAAATTTGCGAATTATTCATTTTCTCAATTTACGTTAAATTTCATTGTGTATGCATGCGCGGTGTTGGTCATACACCCATGTATGAAATTAACAAGAACGATTGGGTTCTCACTAACTATTTTCCTCATTTCAGCAATTTAAGTCTTTTGCAATTATTTAACTCTATCAAATCGAAATTTCAAGCAATTATTCATCGTGTAAGAACTAATCCATTAAGTCATTTTTACACAACATAATAATTGGAAACTATAGATCTACATTGAGTTTTAATAATTTTTTAATTTCAACCATTAGTGAAAATCAAACATAGTTAAGATACGTGGGAAAAGAGAATTTTTAACCTTTAATGTATTAAATTTCAACGTAGCATAATTTGTCATAATTGAAAAGGAAAGTTCGAGTAAAACATAGGTTTTTAGTATAATTAATTTTCTTTTGTTTTTACATAAGTGTAGACATACTTTGAACTATTTACCTGACATTGAAGTTTATAAACGTGCCAGTGTAAGTCATTTGACGTCAAATTTACAACTTAAAGGAATTAATTGAATTAAGTTAACGTAATTTATTTTTGCATAATATTAACATTTGTCCACTAAATAATATTTTTCCTGCAATAAAATTGAGTGAACAATTGAGTGACAAATTTCATCCTTTTATTTAACCGCTACATTTCACCAGAATATTTTATTTGCATACGCAAAATTTTCGTTTGTAACTGCTGTTTGTTCGAAAGTCAATTATAGGAATTGACAAATTTCACATCAGCTCTGGTAAAACACAGCTAATTGTCGAAGTGCTGTTCAATGAATGATGAAATTATGACATATTGATAATCGGACTTGTTCAATTAGTGCATCACAATTACTGTCATCTAAATCATTTGTCAGTGTGACTATTAGCATTGTCAGGAGCATACATGGTATCATAAAGTGAATCATCATTATCTTCGGAAAATAACGAAGAGTTAGTAGATTCTGAAGATCTTGAACTTAATTTCAATCGAAAACAGCTGCTGTCAATATTAGACCCATTTCTGGTTGGGTGGCAACCGCTACATTCCCTAAAAAAGTTAAAATTAATTCCACAATGTTGAATTAGAATACAGTTATCATTGTCACAAAATAAAATGGTAATACCAACACTGGATATACCTTCAAAAAAGTACAAAAATTTAAATCTAAGTACATACCAAAATCTACTGAAGCCTCTTCTTTAGACATTAAATTCTTATACTGTTCGCATTCAGCCATTGTGCAGTATTTCCCACTTGTCGGTTCATAGCTATTTGCAGCATTGTACTCCCTCGAGTGTTGGATTGCATGATTCTATGACCAAAGTGTGAAAAATTATGGAATTCACTTCATTTTAGTATTTATAATAATTTCGTAGCCAATTGAATGATATTAGATTAAATACATGAGCAAGTGAGGTGTATGCATAACTGATTTATTGGATATAGGTTATACCAACAAGACTGACAATAGTAGAAATAACTCAGAGTAAAACGTTAAGTTTGGAAGACGATGTTCTATAGGAGTGTCAGAATGACACATACTTTGAAACAGATAATTACAAAACGAGGGCATTTTATTCGAAACAACGTATTAATACAAAATAGTATGACAATAGAATGAGGAATATACTTTTATTTAAGAAAGTCATAAATCTAAATAAGTCAAACATGTACAATGTCATAACTAATGGCCGGTTTCACGGTCCAGGCTTAAGCCAGAGCTTAGCTAAGCCACGGCTGTTGCTTAAGCGCAGAGCTTAAGCCCACTTAGTTTCAAGTACTCAGTAAGCTGAGGCTTATTTAAGCCGCAGATAAAAATTTTTAAGTTGTCAGCACTGCGGTAATTGTGAATATTTTTAAAGAAAAATTGCCATTGTGGATTTAAAACCAAGCGAAAAGAAGAAGAACTTTGTATTTACCAGTTTGTTGTGGTTTTTATCTGAAAGGATATCAAATCGAAAATCATTGTTACACAGTGTTTCGACAACGTAAACCATCATAGCCGATTGTTTCTACAATAAAAATTAACGTCATTCTATTTCTCGAAATGTTGCGGGCGCCTTCTTATAATTTTTTTATGGGACACACTTTTGCGATATTTTATTATATATTTCTTCGTCGCTTATATCCTCTGTATCAGATAAATAACTAATTTTTGTCTTAAACTGTTTGGTTTCTTCCTAAATGCAAGAGAGTACTAAAAACTGCTAACTAGATAACTATTTTTATCTTGGAAGATTTAAATTTAGTTTTAAAATATAACTTTTGAAATATGTAGTTCGTGTAATAACAAAAATTATAATATTCAGGCAAAACATATAGTTAGCAATAATTTCCTATGTGTTTCACAGCAACATCTGAGGCTTAAGCCTTCGAGATGACGGGCTTAAGTTCAGTTTACCTTAAGCCAGTGATATCACTTAAGTCTTGACTGTGAAACCGAAATATTTATTAAACCTTGGCTTCAGCCATCGCTGTGGCTTAAGCCTTGACTGTGAAACCGGCTATTAGAATGCATAATAAGAAAAAAAATAAGGTCATACTTTTGCTGTAATACATATAGTCACAACCTAAGGTATATAGAAGACAAGGTATTCCCATTAAAATGTTGACACATTTCAGCTAATAGCCTGTGACGTAAATCTGTGACTATTGTATATACATTTTTATAGAAAAGACAGAACAGAGGAGAGAGAGTATTGTGTTCTCTGTGCTGTACTTTCCTATACATTTCTCAATATTACGTCACCTAATAGGGGAACATGGTTCATAATGGGAATACTTGTCTTCTATATACCTTGGTCACAACCCAAAATGTGTCACTGTGTATAAAAACTTAACAATGTTTTAAGTACAAAGGCACATTGACAATTGAGATGAGACAGTCTTGCAACTAACATGCTGATTGAAATGTAAAGCTGCTATTACAACACTACTGCTCTCTCGTGGAAAATCGTATTAGCTCAGATTTTTCACTTTGCCAGCTAAAAGTAATAGTTGATTATCATTCGTCCTGTAGCAATAACTCAAAAATCAAGATGACTTTGTTGCAGCAAATGAGCGATATATAGTTAAAAAAATTTTATATTTTTGTTAAAATTACAGATAAATACAACAATGGAAAAAAACGAAATTTTCTCATTTCTACTGTGCTAATCATTTCAATGCAAAATTAACTGAATTAATGCCCATTACAATTTATGAATGCTGTCCCGTTCACTACATACATACATATATAAATTTCCCATATAAAAGCAATGAAAATATTGAATGTGCTTAACCTTCTTGAGATTTCCTTGTCTTTGACTCAACATACCTACTATACATTCCCCCGAGGCGAAATATCAATATTCTTAAGAATTGAAGTGGAGACCGACCGACCATTCATGCTGGAACGACCTGGGTAGATAGATATAAAATAAAATCATTGCAGCTGCAGGATGTTTAAGTGAACTTCCCATTATCCAATATCGATTTCCATAAATCACAATGCCAGATTCGTGGAGCACCATAATCGAGTGTCAAGATAAAACTCGCTGAAACATGATATTTTGGGCGGTAAAGTGGCTCTTTTATTAATAGTGTGGTGTAGATAAGGCAGGCAAGCAAAAGTATAGTGAAATATGTTTTGGATTGAAATGATCGTTATACAATTTGATGGTTTCTTATTATCTGGTTAAGTGAAAATTTCCAGATTAACAGAATTGTTAGTATATTAGTGTTTTTGTATTATTTTGCACCAATGTTTATCATCTTATTAGTTTATGTTCTGCTCTGATATATAATGAACTCTTAATTGTTAAAGTTTGAATTTTGAACACAACTATAACTTACTGTAGGCATCTACTATTATTCAAATTGTTATAAATAACTTAAAATGAGGTATTTTAACTTAACTTAAAACGACTTTCATTTCATGTAAATTGTGATTTTAGTTTTACCAAACAACAGTAAATGGCGCCCAAACAAAATATGTACATGATGATTATGTTTTGTTTAAAAATGGATACCCTAGATGAAATCTAAAAGGTATACTAAGCTTGTCATTCCGTTTGTAACACCTCAGAATAATGATGGTAGAGCAAAACGGATTGGACACCCACGCATAAAATTAAATATTATTTTGATTTTTGCATATCCGTCTGTCCGGCTTTTTAATAAAAGTAAATTTAACTTCGAAAATGGGCCGAATCGGACAACTCCTTAGTAGGGTTGCCATATAAAAATTTATTTTTGCGCTATATATTTGGGCACTTCCTGAGAACGCGTCGATGTAGATAGTTGAAACTGGGTACATGGTGTTTTCGTAGCAATAGTAAATAAAATTTCAAAAATAGACTAAATCGGGTAACCCCTTCTTTATGTTACCATATAAAAATTTCGATTTCTTACATATACTACGATAACGATTAGTCCCAGACGTTTTCATTTAACCGGAAAGTTCTTCAGAATATGAAATCATATGAAAATTATTATAATCATTTTTATCGCCCGCGAGCCGTTCTACATATATATGCGAAAAACCACTTCAAAAATCAAATTTGCGCGGATGGATGACCCTTCGAAATTACAAACGAACATTCATCTAGGGTATCATAAGAATTGGTCTTATAGACCAATTCTAATTTTTTTACTTCTTTCTTGCTGTTTTTGTATTGGTACTGGTATCTCATTTGGATTTGAATTTATACTAATGAAAACATAAACAAATGTACAAATAATCTTCATTGACTATGTTCAGTCCACCTAAAGGAGAAAGAAGCACTTATATAATTTAACCCGAATCCGCCAATAACTTTTCTTTTTGAATTCCGAAATGAAACTTTCAAGGTACATTTGTAAAGCTCTCAGAAGGACAAAAAAGTGGTTTTCAAATTCCCCCCCCCCCCTGCGTACTGCCCCCCATGATGCTGTGGTCACTCTGGGCTATAGGGGAATTATAAGGAATATATGGTGTGGATATGTGACAAATCGTTTTCTCCAGGATTTTTCGGATTAAATTAATAAAACGCTGATTTGCTCTTTTTACTATTTTTTTTGTATTTAACTTAACTTTATGAAGTTTGGATTTCAATACATAATATTTATATACCTAAGTCACTATGTGTTAACTAGAAGTTTTTTAAAACAATACTTACAAGGACTGTGTTATGAAAAAATATATATTTTTTTCTTGTGTATTCTAATTTGAATAAACTTGTATACATTGTATTTTTTATTGGATTGGTTTCATAGTATGATATTGCTTGAAACAGCTCAAGCAAAGTCCAACGTCACATTTCGTGCATTCCATTCGTCGAACCGATTTGCACAATTCGCCCGCACAGCGACATCTTTTATGGCATTGGGTTGGATAATGGTGCATTCCATCGAATCGGAGAATTCCAGCTGATGATTTAAGCGACTTTCGCTTTCGTGAGGGGCCGGGATACTTCGGACTTTCTCCATAATGTTTACAATAGTAAACTCGACGAAACTCTAATTGAGGTATTTCAGAATGAGCCGTGCGATGAAGAAGCCATGCATTCTGAATGCACTCATCAACAACCAGGTGAAAATTGAACTCCACCATTTTTTCCCTCGGATCGCAATACGATACAGGCTGATGTTTTGGTCCAACCGATCGATCTCGCACATGCTCTTATTATATTCGGCGATTACGTAAAGGCACAACACTTGAATTCGTTTAGATTGGTTGAATATCGCTGAGCACTCGGAACTGGATTAACGCCAAACGCAGTGGAGACAATATTGACAATATTGTTGTCTTTCCAAGACGTCAGGAAGATTCAATTTTTTTTAGTTTTGCTGGATGTCATGTAGCCGCGATTCTGCTTTTACATGCTCTTTTTGGCCATAATAGGACAATTTTTGGGGACTCGATTTTCACGAAATGTACCTGTGCCATTGTAACCATGTGATTTCAAATAAAGCAGTAGCGGCAGTCCAGTGAACAAATTGTCAAAGTAAAAAGAAAGCGGAAGCTGTTGCATCTCAGGTGGGAAATCATCAATCATATTGATGAGAGGAGCTGCACATTTGCCAAACCGTTGCTCATATATAGTCTCTGCTCTAGGATTCTTTCCTTAATAAATCTCAAAATTTACTAGATAGCCATCAGGAGTACATAGTGACCAAACTTTGTACCCGAAACGCAAAGGCTTGCCTCTAATAAATTGTTTGCAACCATGGCGCCCGAAATATGCTATCATACTCTCATCATACAATAGGTTTTGCTCCGGGTGGAAATGTTTGATAATATTAACCTTTAGGTGATATGTAATTGGTCGCAACTTCCACATTTTGTCTCCATTATTCATCGTTTTGTTGGAATCCTCGAAGTGAAGATATTTATGAATCTCCAAAAAGCGATTGCGCCGCATAGCTTTCGCGATACAATCATTCCGGATATCGCCATCAGTGCTCCAATATGAACGCATACTAGCAAGAGTGTTACAGCCACTTATTATCAGAATACTGATAAAACAGCGGATCTCCTGAGCAGTAATGTTTGGGTTTGGCTTACCGAGAAATATAGCGTATTTCGCAGACTCCTCGCAAATGTGCCGCACCAGGTCATCATCAAAAAAATTTTAAAATTGCTCATGTGGATGCACATCCTTGCAATCTTCGTAGTTCGGTGGTGGAAAAATTGGGATCATGACTGCAGCTGTATCCTTCCTTCATTTGAAAACGGTGTCTTTAGCGGTGTCTATAGCGGCTTTTGGAATTGGGCAATTTGTCTTTGATGGCTGAACTCGTCGCAAGTGCATAGAATGTGTCGAGGATGTTGTTGATGGTTGCTGGTATAACTGTTCATCAAAACCTTGTTCGTGCGCATTCTTCGATAAATACGGCGAATTACGAAAAAGTTTCTCCAATAGTGGCTCCAATAGTAGTCCTCCAAATCGCTATCGTCATCGTCTACTGTCGCTAAACGTCGTCGATTGGTAACAATTTCGCAGTTACCTTTCAATTGCTTACTGCAAACATTGTCCGCAATTCCTGCCGAATCTTCGTCGGCATCGTCTTCCCCGCTCAAAGTACCTGCTTCCACTTCAGGAGGCTGTATGTATATTTTGGAAAGTTCCTCATCGTCCAACATGCACTCTTCCAGTTAGTTGAGTTCCTCAACTAATTTCAATTTTCTGTGGTTGAAAAAAATACACAACAAAAAAAGAAAGGTTTGTGATTAAACGACCTTCAAGGAACGGCAAAATCCTTTTATACACTTTCTTTTAAAAAAAAACCCAAATTACATGTAATACAAATGAAACCTACGAATGCGCCCAGTGTGACCATATGGTCACACCTAAAGTAAAAGTAGGAATTTCTTAAATAAATTTTCGATTTTTATAAAACTTTATTTACTAAATTAAAATTCAATATTCTTAGAATATGTTGTTACATTTTTACAGAGAAATAAGCTCAATTAAATAAAATAGCTGTATACTTACTTCTTCATATCTACTAATTTTGTCATTTTTCGAAATTTTAATTTTTATTCACTTTTACTAATGTCGTTGTTGCAATAACTCGCCATGAAATAATATTCTGCATAATGCACTCGGCAGGTAAAGGTCCTCGAAATGCAAAACCGGCTTGTGCATCTGAATCAAACCGGTTTTAAAAGCAGTGGAATTTTTTTAATTACCTTGTGTCTGGCGTAACCATATGTATGGTCATACTGGGCGGATTCGGGTTAATGCTGCACAAAAGCTATGTGTTCTTTTCATCTCCACCAGATGCAATTTTAGCTAAACCACAATAAAATTGTTACAGCCCCTCAAGATTGCTGTCCGTGACAACTTATTTTATCTAAAATTATCAAAAAAAAAAAAAAAAACAAAAACGAAAAACAAAAGACACTTATGAAGTTAACTAAACAAAACCAAATCTTTGCAAAATACTACAAAGCCTATTTACATTTTTCCATGTCACCAATTGGCATTACCTACTTCAGTTCCAGTCACCCGATTTTGCCCTTAGAATATAGAGACAACAGGAAGTGTTGATACCTGTAAAATTCGTGTGCATGAGCGTGAATTTTTTCGGGGTATCGTGAAGTAGGTTAGAATTGCATTGAAGAAAGAGACAATGTATTTTCAGCTGTCAAACGAAGGTTCTTAATTTGCAACAATTTGAATCTGGTGAAAATATACGTGGGAAATCATCTTTTAGGCAAGTATAGTTATAAAATATTATTTTGTGTACTTTACACACATTTCCATATTAAATTAAATTGAAATTAATAACAAAAATAAAAGAAATATTTGTTTAATGAAGATTTGTTTATGTTTGTGACAACTGAGAAACTCCTTGGGTATCTTGACGCAGTGGCAGCCAGGAGGAGCACAATTGAGAGTATTTTCGGTGGGACCAACTGCAGTATTTTCAACCCCGCTCTCTATATTGATTCTACCAAACGGCTGTACTGAGCTTTAACTACAGAGGCAACAGATACTAACACAACCAGAATTTCATCACACTTCCTGTACTCTCTATATTCTAAGATGTTGCCTTCGCCTCAGTCAGAACACAAGCAATTGTAATGAGCGACCAAGAGGCGAGATGAACATAACTGGTGACCACGGCTATATAAAATCGACGAGTCGCAATAGATGGCACCAATCTTGTCTCAGAGTTCATCTGATTCAAAGTATAATCTGAATAAAGAATCGTGTTCCCAATTTCTATACAGAAGTCTAATTCTTTTCAGTGTCTAATCTGAAAATTCCTATCAACTAAATTCCCACACCTAAGCAGAACAATAATTCTGTCAAACTTTTATTGTGCTATATCTGTTCAGCATCACACGTTGCAGCTTGCTGCTACCCGTTTTTTTACTTATTCAGCCTTCCTGTTTGACGGGTGCCGCTATCGTCAAAATAGATTCGCAGAGATTTCTTCTGTACATCAGTTTGCTACCCTTCTGCCCACACGCAGTAGTAGTATTAACATTTTACTACAGAAGTTTGTTTGTTGACAGCCAATTAATTCTGTTCTTCTTCTTATTTTTTCTAGAACTAAAGGAACGATGGAGGGTATATCTCTCAGACGTAATGAAATTTTTATATTAGAGTTTTTTAATTTGTTTTCTTTTTAGTTTTATTGAATTGAATTTGCTCGAATTTTATTTTTTATTATTGGATTCTTATATTAGTTGTGGGTCAATTTAAGTCTTGAATTGTGATAGTAATTCAAGTATTGAATTTAATTTTATATTTGAACTTTTAAAACTGAGTTGTCGCCACCGTCCCTCCTACGATTTTGATTGATTCAAATTTGAGATTGAAACCCATAACAGAGAATCTGACACGTACGCCTTAAAAGGACCGTTGTTCACCTTCCAGACTTATTAATAATTGCTCATGAACAAAAATTATCGGCTAACACCCATAGCACAAGTAATAGTTCCTCTGCTTTTAATCATTGCCTTAATTAAGACGGCAATTAAGGAACATACTAAAAAATTAATCTATGAAAATTTTATCTATATGAATAATGGTTTAGACAATAGGACGATGTACAATTTAATCGGTTGTTGCTTTTCCATAAGAAACAATAAATGACATTGCAAAAGTTGGCACTAGGACGAATTTATACTATTCATTACCATATCATGGGTTGGGAATTATATTCCGATGGTGCTAAAAGTTACCTTGGTTCTTTTGGAGACATAAACCTCAATTTAACGTGACAAGTAAAACATGGAAATTTATTAAGGGGAATAAGCATAAAATTTCGAGTTTACAAAAAAACCATTTCCGTAAAGTTGGCTGGAATTAATTAATCCACAGAAAGTGATTAATGATGGACGTTAAATTTACATTTTCATTATGAAAACAATTTCGAAATTACTTGAAGAGAACTATGCAGGGATGTATTTGTTTTTGTGCGTTATTATTTCACCAAATTGAAATAGAATTCAAACACTTTTAAGAGCTCACTCATCTTTAAAAGTTTTCCCAAGCATGTTAATTAATTTTTTTTGTTTTTTGAGATATCTCACTCTGACACGCTCAGGTGGTTATGAAAACAATTTCCCTTGGAACTCGACAAAATTAATTAATAAAAATTAAATTGGATCACCACGAAACATTTAATCTTCTTTGGGTTCTCATTTGTTAAAATTTATGAGACTTTCTTCTGATTCTATAGCATTGCTGGGAGAATGAATGAATGAATACACATCTATAAAACTCTGAATGTAGAATAGTAGTCAGTGGATTACAGTTTACGCTATTTGTTTTGTTTTTTTTTTAGAATTTTACATTTCACTTCATTTAAGAGGTCAAAATGAAGTCTCCATTTCATTTAATAGTCACTCTGACCTCCATTTCGCAGCACCATTTGGGCAGTCGCTTCAGTTACTTGAAGAGTTATGATGTACACTTTCAAACCCGAAATTTTTAATTTAAGCTCAGATCGTCGGATGATGACGAATTATATATTTTTTAGTTTAAGATAGTTATTTCATAGTTTATACCACGTTAGGTAATGCTTTATAACAGACATTAAGTATAAATATCTACATATTATCTCATCCGGACAAATATTCCATCTCAGTCGGTTCCCCTCTCGGAAATTCAGACCATTGCTTAATCACGGCTCAAGTTACCACCTCAAACCTGTGCCGCCCTACTTCTCCACCTACAAGTAGGCTTCTTTGGCACTATAAGAATGCTGATTGGGAAAGTCTCAATAAGTACCTTAGAGAAATTAATTGGTCGGTCTGTTTTGCTTCGAGGGATGTTGATGAATGCACATTAGAATTTAGTAACATACTAAATCTGGGCATGCATGAATACATCCCGTATTCTTACAGCAGATCTCAACAACAGCATGATCGCTCCTGGTTTAACGATAAGTGCAAACAATCTATAAAAGCCAAAGGGTCTGCTTTTCGCGCCTATCAATCGCATCCATGTCCGGAAATGAAACAAGTCTACAAGATTGCACGGAACACCTGCAAGTCCATTATCCAGAGAGAAAAATTTCTTTTTGACCAGAATATAAGACAAAGAATCTTGGCAAACCACAAAGGTAGCAAAGGTTTCTGGTCCCTGGTCAAAACCATCAGGAACAACTTCACCAGTTCCTCTATACCTTCACTACTTAATAATGGTGAAGTGATTGTGGACTCCCTGGATAAAGCTAATATTTTAGCTGCTAGATTCGCTTCAAATTCTTGTCTTCCACCCACTTCACAAACACCTGTTTTACATCGCCCGTGTGAATGTGTACAATGTTACACGTTCGTATGAACGATGTGTTCGGGGCTCTTAAGGGGATCAACGTCTCCAAAGCCGCAGGTCCTGATGGTTTTTCGCCCCTGTTAATTAAAAGCTGTGCCTCATCCTTGGCTAAACCTCTGCGCAAACTATTCTACTTGTCTTATTCGACAGGAAAATTTCCAACTGCTTGGAAACTAGCTCACGTTCAGCCTATTCCCAAGAAAGGAGAGGGTAGCGATCCTTCAAATTATCGACCAATTGCGATCACTTCGATTCTTTCAAAAGTTTTTGAATCTATCATTAACTCTAAATTAATGAAGTATCTAGAAACTAATCATCTCATCAACGATCGCCAATATGACTTTCGAGCTGGACGCTCATCTGGAGACTTGCTGACCTTTCTTACGGAACGTTGGAACCGTAGTCTTCACAATTTTGGTGAGTCTAAAATCGTTGCCCTAGATATTTCAAAGGCCTTTGATAGAGTCTGGCATCCAGCCCTTTTAGCCAAACTTAAAGCACTTGGTCTCTCTCCTCCTCTTCTATCTAGTCGCCAAATACGTGTTGTATTAGATGGCGTTACATCTGAACCGCATCCCATAAATGCCGGTGTGCCCAAGGCTCTGTTATCTCTCCAACTCTCTTTTTAATTTTCATTAATAATCTGCTTTCCCTTACTATCAATCGCATCCATAGTTTCGCAGATGACAGTACTCTTGATTTCGCTTACTCCTTTGACACTCTTGCGGACTCCAGGGGGAATGCCGCATGTGTTAAAAGAGATTGCATGATTAGATCAGAATCGCGTCGAATTCAATGCATCTAAGAACCAAAGCTGTCTCATTTCATTAAAACAAGATCATAACTTAACCACACCCGTTTATCGCTATATGCATGGTCAATGTTCTGATGAAATATCTAGTCTAATCCCTTGTAGAATGATTCCTGCACGCAATACTCGCGCTGCAAACCGCGTACATCCTTTAACCCTTCAAATTACTTTCGGCCGTACAGTAAAATTCCGTGATCTTCTGTTTTTTCCCCGGCGACATACATCGGCACCTCTGCCACTCTCCTCATATCCCCTAATCCTTTCCCTATCTCCTTCCTGCCATGCTGTGCTTTGCATCATAAGGTATCCCCTGAGCTTGGCTTAATAATATAAAAAAAATATATTAAAGGATCACTGACAAACATAAAAACGGGCATTGATGTGACAAGACAAATCGTAATTTGACATTTTATTTCAATTGACATCGTAAACAATTTGTGAATGGAAATAATAAATACATTAGCTTTGACGGAAACAATCATTTTTAAATGTACGACAAATTCAAGATTTGGAACGAAAAAAGAAAAAAAAATGCGATTTCTCCATACTTCGATAGTAAAAGTTGTTTCCGCTGAGTTTAATATTTTCCTTTTCTTTCATTATTTTTCCCGGGAAGTGAGCATTTTTTTCATTTCGACTTCATATTGACAATAAATGTTAGGTTCTTCTTCTTCTTTTTCACTTTCTTGAGAGCACAGACATATTTTTGCTTAATTTGACACAATATCATATTAATACTAACAACTAGATAACGCTGCGCAGCGTAAAAAATGCCGATGATCAGCTATACCTACCCAGTAATTTTTAAGGATATATTGGGAGTATTTGATGATACACATGGTATACAAACGGGGTATTCCGAATATCTAGATATCGATACCCCATGTCTGTCGTAAGCATTAGGTTAAGTTAGATGGATGCCAGTGTGCATTTTAGGAACACGGAACTGAGGACGTAACTTTTTCATAAGGCTTTCGTTTAGCTCTGTAAATTTGAACGGTGCATCGCGTTTTTGTTTTTTAGCTTATCACTGAGACGATGTATTCCCACGTATTCACACCACCATCTATTGGGCTGATATTTCCCGTTTTAAAATGTTAATGGTTACCCAGACCACTCTAAATTTCGTATATTATCTACGCGTTTAGAAAACTGCAAGGAGGCATTGTCTCGGTATCTTTGGTACATAGGGTATCAAGGAATTATGGGATGTATGAGAAATCTGACCAACTATCCAGAAGTTTTTCTGTTGGACTAGATTTTACAGTAGGTCTTGAAATCTCTTTAATTGAGTCCTTTATCAAAACTTAGGCCTGTAGATGGATTCCATCGAGGAGCTAACAAGCATCCCCTTGGTTTTGAAACGAGACAATAAAAAAATTGTCAGATAAGTTTAATTTTTCTTCATCTGTTGGATAGATTCCAACAGGTTAGAGTGGCGGCTCTTTATCTAATGGCATCACGCAGAGATCTATACTAGGTCCACTATTATTCTGCAGTTACATTAATGACCTCCCAGTTGTTATTGAAGATTGCAGTATTTTCAGATTTTGATAGGGTTTCAACTTGGGCCGTGGGGAATCATTTGGTACTCAATCCTGATAAATCCTAATCAATGGCGATGTTTAGAGGGACTGTCGATGGTAATAATCTACCTCCAGTCTTTTTAAATTCGAGAATGCGATATACTGATTCGGTCAGGAGCCTCAGAGTTCATTTCAATACCTCGATGACGTGCTGTAACCATATCAATAGTGTCAACAGTGGTCACCGCAGACTTGGGCTATCGGCTAGTATCCTCTCAAGGTTATTATGGTTGGCGCTTGTCGAAAAACTATTCATGCCATTGCATGGCAGCGTGATTTTTCAACATCTAGACGCAGTCTGTCGAAGAAAAATAAATGTTGCTTTCAACGAGTGCACGTGATTTATTTTCGGGATCCAACGATTTGACCATATTTCTCCACATCGGCAAACTCTACTTGACTGCTCTTTGAATGCTTATCTGGTTCGCAAGGCTTTAATATTCCTCCATAAACTCCTACTTGTATACGAAGCTTATTACCCAATATATTCCTGCTGACAATCTAACCTCATATTGTACTATGATTATTCAGGGATATAAATATTATGGCATACAAAGAGATGAGGGAAGGTATGACTTCAGCAATATAATGAATAGCAGAGAAAGGTATCAGTGCATTGCTGCATACGCAAAAGAAGTTTTTCAAAAGGATAATGCGGAGATATGCTAGGCATCAAGTGCCTGACTTGCCTGCAGACTAGACGAAATGGAAGCTGTGTAAAAAAGAGAGGGTCATCAATAACAGCATGAAGTCCAACTGAAGTGGTCTTGGCTATGAAATAGCCTCGGCTACGAAAACCTGACTAGAAGTTTATCTGGTACCACGCGGTCGGCTGCTCATGGAACTCTCTTCCACACCGACATTGGTGCGGCCCTTTGGGGGGTAACGTGGTGGTTGTGGTTGCCGATATTGCGGGCAGAATGAATATCCTGATGAGTGTGGGATGATTCAGCGATTATTCATATAAGTGAATGATCGTTGACATCTTCTCGCTGAACTTGGGTAGGAGCTTGGCGTGAAGTAGCGCTTAATCAACCGGGTTCCGTGACCCATAGATCGGCAGAGATGTTAGATAGGTCTCACTCTCATCAGTGAGGACGCCAAGCATGCGCAGAGTTTCAAATTCTTATTAGATTGAAATTAAATTTGTAATTTTCTAAAATCGCAAAATTGTGGGTTCGGCCACAAGCTGGTACATTCATGGATGCATGCAGCATTTACTACCGCAAATTCAAACCCTGTAGTGCAATTTTAGTATCTGCTTCCCATGTAATATCCAACAGCAAATTGATCACGAAAAATCTAAAAGTTCATGTATGTAACGACTGCTGTCGATGTATAGCAATTTCTCAAAAATATTGCCGATGACGATGATTATTGCCATAATTTACATCAACTACTATTAGAATCGACCTACACAAAAATCGCGTTTACAAAAACAAAATAAATCTTAAGGTAAAAAATTGAATTAATTAATCAAGTAATTACCTACTTCCACATAAAAAAGGTTCTTTCTACTTATAACTCCATTTATAAAGGTTATTACTTCCCAACCTTCGCACAAATAATGGCCCCAGAATGGAAGTAAAACCCCTTTTTGTTTTATATTTTCCTATTTCCTCACGTTTCTCAAATAATTTTCCGCAATTATTTTTTATGTACATATGTATATGGCAATGTGAGCGTGTGTATACTGCAAAATGATTATGAGAGCGACATTTTTACTTAATGAAGTCACTCAGTGGAAAACGAGCTGCCATTTATCATGAATTTCTGGATATAATTTTCCAAGCTCATTTTCAGAAATTAAAAACCAGAAAAGCAGAGGGTTGAAGGTTGAGGGTTGAGATGAGTAGAGAAAATTGCATCAACACAAGATGTAGTAAATGGTGATAAGTGTTTATGTATTCGGTTAATAAGTCTCTGTTGTTCTAAAGAAAATTGTCATTATCGTTTTAAGTGTAAAACAAATGTTTTGTTTGTTTGATGATAGTACTCTGAAAACAAATAGGCTTTTATGAATCTAACAAAACGGATCATAAATGTCATTTATTATCTGATGTAGTAATTGGACATGACGTGTGCTTTGATCCTGGAATAGAAAATCTTAGTACACCTTCACTTCTTCAGTCAGGCACTTACGTCCGGTCCCCGTAATGCATTCTATGAGTCTTGTGAAAATTATTTCGATCAGTCTGATGCTTCTGTTCGATTTTCATCTAAGGTAAAATTTGCGTATCCAATAAAGTTTTAAAACACACAAGAGATAACATAACACCAGGGCGATACGATTCATATTAACCGACAAGATTAAGTTACAGGCTGTGGCTAAATTTAAGGGGAACTTTAAGTAATTATCTGAAAGGCTTTAGCATTGTACGAAAAGGAGTTTATTTTCAAGAGAATCCATATAACTGAATGCTTATTTTTGACTATCAGAACCAGCTTAACACACGCTCGTTGTAGTGACACATTTAATAGATAAACGGTTAACAATATACCTTTCATCACTTAATCGTTGTTAGTATTTGTATGTTAAACTAAACATGGAATAAACACTGGATGAAATGACATGCAATGCGAAAAGGAAAGAGAAAATTAAATATTATATAGAGATTTTGCTAAGTAGCAGCGGAGAATCAATATTCGCGTTTAATATTTGATGCACAAAAATTACATCGGCAACCTTACGATGTTTCACAAGCGAATGCATATTTAAAAGCTTCAAGCGATCCTCATAAGGTCGAAGAATCAGTGAATTATTCCAACGTAGGTGCCTAGGAACGAAGGAAGGAACACAGGAAGTTCCGCTGAACAGACTCGATGCGGTCAATGTGTGTACCGTAAAATGGAGACCAGACCTTGCTAGAGTATTCAAGAAGTGGACTCACATAGCAAGAGTACAAACGCAATATTACGTGGGATTCGAGAACTCTCGGGACTAACATTTCATAAAGCCCAGCATAGGCAGATAAAATTAAATCTATGTTTATATTTGACATCCAATTCACAGACAGAATCCAATCGAGCATGCGAGAACCCATAATCATGAGTGATAGGATTCTGATTTCTGTGGAAAATCATAACCTCACATTTGTCTACATTGAGTACCAAATTATTGCTTTTACACCAATCATAAAATTAGCTAAGGTCACCCTGTACCTGTTCACATTCATTAACAGATTTAATCTGAGCGAAGAGCTTAATATTGCCAGCATATATCACGACTTTACAGTGCCTCATAACAGAGACAATATCGTCAATAGAATAAAGAACAACGGGCCCAAGTGACTACCTTGCGGTACGCCAGACGAAACCTTCAAGACTTAAGAGATGGAATGGCGAAAATAGATTTGGTATGTTCTGTTATCTAAACAAGACTCCGTCCATTTTAGAAAAGTTGGGGGAACCCTATACTTGTTCATCTTAAACAGTACCACCAAATGAAGTAACTTGTCGAAGGCTTTACTAAAGCCTGTATAAATACAATCTCTCTGATAGCCTTTTCCAAACCCTCCAATGGTATCTGAAACAAATTCCAACAAGTTATTGGTTGTAGACCTGCCCGAAATATACCCATGTTCGTTTGTGGGGAGAAAATTCTTGCAGGGAATTGATATCTGAGAGTAAATGACAGATTCGAATAATTTGGGTATGCAAGATAATTTTGCAATATAGGCCTATTTAGTTACAAATTTCATTTTTACTATTTTTTTTGTGAATAGGTATGATAAAAGAATTTTTCTATAACTGCGGAAAACAACCACTATCGAGCGATGTTTGGAAAATAAATCTCAGTGGAGCTGCCAGGTTAAGATATCATGACTTAAAAAGGCTGGAAGGATCCCATCAGGACCCGTTGTGAAGTCATTTGGAAGCTCATTAATATGATCAAGTATATCCTTTTGTGCAATTGTAGGGATAGTGAATGAAACGTTATGGGAATCATTCATATGCCTGAAGTTGCTATTTCGAGGCTGAACATTTGTCGAGGTATATGCATCGTCAAAAAATGAAACAAATATATCATCACTAGCAGAACCTTTGTACCTCATGGCATTGTTAAACTATCATTGGAATTCTTATTCTGATCAGTGTAGATTAATTTGATTTTAAAGTACTCTAGTCTTATATGGGGTGTTTCCACTTATGTGGTCCATAGAACAGCAGGTGGTAGTACTCACCTAGGCAAACAAAGCATTGAATGGCATATCAACCATCCATATCAACCATTTCAGATTTACAGGGTGATTAAGAAAAAAATCTACTTCTTCACAAAACACCCTGTTTCTTAAAAAGTATAGGGAATACGGTCACCGTCTAAAGCTGTTTATATGCAGAGCTTCTTGGCCTTTCTAACGACTGCTCAACCAGCTCCGTGCTCCTCTCAGGAGTTATTGGGTGTAAGTTAAAAATTTCGGATCCCTACCTTTTTTTTTTACTTTCACCTCTATTTTTTTTTTTCAAAAACGTCGTTAACATAATTTTTTTTTATATATATAAAACTGTAGACTCTCCTCTTGACCTTTATACCAACGTCCTATCTGCAGCGTTAAGGAATTATTAGCTCACAATTCGAAACAAAACACGGTTCGTACTGCCTGACAGATAAAGACAAATCCAATTAACACCAACCGAAGGAAACCCAAGACATATAACTTTTGGATGAGAACACTATATTTTGTATGAGAACACTATATTTTGTTATTTTGTTGAAAGCCTTGATAAAACATACAACAAGTAAATTAATAGTGGTGCTGAAAGTCGTAGCAAAACATTCAAAATATCTAATTTATTGCCCTTATTATTATTCACCAATAATTTCTCGGGTATCGGAAAGACACCACAGGAAATCGATAAATTAAAGAGGAAAGAACAGGAACAATAAACATACAACAATTTTTCAAAAAGTACTTATGTACTTGCAGGTATTAGATGGGTGGATTTAAACGAGGCTGGAACCCGGATTGGTTCCCTGAAACGTAGGCAAGAGCAAGACCCCTTGGCCTTCAACCCTCCTGTGCTGGCAGTCGGCCCAAGTCAAAATATTAAAGGCAGGGTGTTTTTGCATGATCCCAATTCTGGAGGATGGTGTTTCCAAGGCTGCACCAACACGAGCATGTTCGTCCGCCTTTTCATTCCCGCTAATATAGCTGTGAATTGAAGCACTACTACTAAGTATCAAAATCGGTTGCCGACGCCCAAGCTCTTACGACGCCACAAATCTGCAAGATTAGAATTTGCGGAAAAGCATAAATTTTGGGAGGATGAATGGGAATCCGTTATATTTAGTGACGAAAAAAAGTTCAATTTGGACGGTCCTGATGGCTGTCAAAAATATTGGAGAGATACCCGTCAGGAACGTGAAACCCGCCATTCTAGAAACTTTCAAGGAGGTTCACTCATGATATGGGTTGCGTTTGGTTATCGAGGCAAGACTCCAATCTGTTTTGTGACACACAAAATGGATTCAGCGAAGTATGTTGACCTGCTGGAGAATGTGCTTATTGATTTTAGAGATAACTTATGGAGCGACAATTGGACATTTCAGCAGGACAACGCCGTTAGGTATACAAAAAACTTTTTAGAGTCGAGAAATATACCTCTACTGCAGTGGCCCTTATAAGCCCTGACTTAAACCCTATGGAGAATCTATGGGGCATCTTGTCACAAAAGGTCTGGCAAAAAATTGGCATATCCACTCTTCATTCTTTAATAAGTTCAATGCCTCGTCGCTTAATTGGAATAATTATTAATAAGGGCGGGCGTATTAATTATTAGAAATAGGTATAAAGCAATATTAATTATGAAATAAGCTAGATGTTAATCGTTTAAGTTTTGTCTGGTATAAATATTTCGTTCCTGGTTCTGAAACATTTAATATTTTAGTTAACTTCAATTTAAAATAATTACATGAAGTAATATTATTAGTTATTTTTTTCAGTAAAAATATAATGGACACAAAATTTTGTTAAAATAAATTTTTATTATTTACTTATTTGGTGATTACGTTTGTCTGGTATAATTATTTCGCACACTGTAGTACCCTGTTGTTTCGAGAGAGAAAATACATTACAAGTTCACAGTGTCTGTGTTAAGAAGGTATCTACCCGTTTCAAGGATGGCTTGGATTTCCGCCTGGTTAACGGTGTCATCGCTTTCAAGGTGTGGCAATTTCCTTGTGAGGCTTCTCACAAAAAACTTCTACTTCGTTGTTTTCTTCCGACATGGAGCCGTCTGTATATTTGACAGGGTTTATCAATGGTTCAAGCACGGAATGTGATTCCCATTCTGGAATTTTCGATTTATAGTTGCTTTCCAGCATAGTGTCGAGGTTGCTATCCCTGTCTATGTCAAGTACGATGAGCTATTCGAATTCAAACATGGATTTGTTGGAACTCTTGTACTAGTATGAATCCAGTTTTAATTGAGATGCAACCTCAACACAGCGATTGACGCCCCTTCTTAATGTGCATATGCCCTGGGTATATCTTAAGGACTACCTCAAGACCCCCAGAGTTGGTTGACTTACGAGTGCCGCTTATATTAAGGAGACACAATCTTTGAATCTTTTCCAATCTCTTACGATGATTGGGATACTCCGCCGCCTTCCACTACACCACAGAACCATAGGTCGGCATGAGTCGAATGATACTTGTGTAGATTCATAGAATCATCTGCGGTTTAAGTCCTCACTTTTTCCCTATGGATCTGCGGCACATTACTGACATTAGCTATAGCTCAAAATTAGCTATAAACTGTTGCTTCAATTGTGGGTAAGCCTTAAATTATAAAATGTACCTCAAATTAAGCTATAAGCTATAGGACAAAAGCATAAACATTCAATACCTACTGAAAACCACATTTCTCTTATACCTATGGGTTGAAATCGTAATAAAATCTTCAAATTTACGAGCTATGACCACAATGAGCAACTTAAAGCAAAATTTCTATCATCATTAGATTTTGATTTAAATTTAAGTGAGTTACTAAAGACCGTAAATATCATAAACCATGACCCGTCTAAAGTGTTAACGTGAATAATTCTCATCTAACACTGATAATATCATTTGTCAGAAATATTTCCCCCTACAGCCACTATCTATGCATAGGTCATATTCTCTCCTTTCCCGTATAGCTTCGGACAGCTAATTAGGCATGTTACTGTTCCACATCCACCCCGTTTTAGTTTCAAATGGACTTGAAGTGACTTGTATCCTGATATTATGTCACGCACAATTCTCATCTGGTACAATGTTTGTCTAATTATTGTGTGTCTAAGGTGCACGCATAGTAAATACAAATATACTTACCTACAAAATGTAATGTATATACATAATAACTGTGTATACGTAGAGGGTGTACAAATTCGATAGCTTGCTGTCAGAGGGTTGGTTTGCTAGTTGAATCCTAAATGAGATTTATAGAATTTCATGACGTTGTCCAAGCCATAAAAGTTATTCGAGTATAGTGTTAACCTGAGAAGTAATTAGAAAGGTTCTTGTGCCAGATATAGGACACTCAAGGTATCCCTAAGATTGGACCTAACTAGAGTTTATCGTAGTTTTCTCAATTATTTTATGTTTATGGTAGTTTCGTGTATATACATAGTTCCCGAAATAATATTATGCAAGGATAGTGGGAACATTTTAGGTCCATTCATGCATTTTGTTACCTCTCATTTTAGGATTGTTGTCTTGTGGTTATTAGTAGTATTTTTTTATGGGCGCTATATTATAGTGTGAACTGCAATCTAAAATAGAATAGCTACATCTGAAGAGCGACACCTTATACGAGAGTTGGTGGTGCAAAAAAAAACGACAACGTCTTTCGTGGTATATTTAGCTGCAACATGAATTCTAAATCAAACCCTTTTGTTTGTCTTCGCATTAAACTAGTTTTAGAAAATGTTATAGCTATGCCTTCTACGCTCTACCATTACTGTTCTGCAAGCGCTGGTAATTGGTCCGTCAAGTCCAACGAGGTAATAACTAAAGGAGATGCAATCATATGTACGATCCGTGTACATGAGCGTACCCAAAATTGCCCTGCATTTGTGTATGTTTCACTCCGCCATTTTTGGTCTTCGCTGTCAAATCCATACTTAGGTTTGCATGGTTTTGGGCTTGGTGCATTGACGCAGGAAAACCCGTGAAATAATCGTAGGGGCTACGAAGCAAATATTACTCACAAACTTTTTACCACTGAACTTTTCTTCAAAATTATTAACTTTTTTACGTTCACGTTTGCAAATTCAGTAAAGACTTTTGAGTATATGAAAATAAAAGCGATTAAAATTGCGCATAGGTTGTACAATTGTGTACAGGTGTACAAATTTTACGGCGCTCATGTACAAACAATATCAGTGTCATAGTGTTAGAATTGGGTACGCGATATTCTCTCATTTGCATCTCCTTTAGTTCTTACCTCGTTGGTCAAGTCTTCCATGATCTTGGCGGTTTCTGTCAAATAACTAATGAATATAATAAGCCATCTACGGAGGCCGATTCACACTGCTGCGATAACGTAGTGATAGCGATAATGAAGCGACTGCGATAGGTCACTACACATAGTTATAAATAGAAACGCTCACAACAATGCAATAGATTACAGCGGTACAAAGAGCCAGCCAATTCAAATGTCTATCGAGGCATGCAAAATTTCAGTCATCTATCGCGAGCTGTGAGATCAAAATGAATAGTTTCAAGGGGTGTTGAAAAATGAATTGATTAGCCGCTATTTCGGTAGATGTCACTTTTGGAGCTGTCATTTTTTGACATTTGACAAGTAGAAACTACACCATTAATAAAAATTGGACGATACACGATTCAACAACGCATTGAATTAATTAAAATTCACTATAAAAATGGTGAAAATGTGGCAGAGACGGTTCGTAAAACTCGAACATTTTTGGGTCGTCGTGAAGCACCTTGTCGGACCGCAATACAGAAATGGTAGAAAAATTCGAGCTGTCGGGACAAGTTAGTGATGTGAAGAATAAAACCCGTGCACGTCGCTCAAGAACAGCCGAGAATATTGCTGCTGTAGCCGAAAGTGTTGAAGAAAACCCAGGTTTGTCCATTCCTCGTCGTTCTTTGGAATTAGGCATTCCACAAACGTCATTACACCGTATTTTGCATAAAGATTTGGGTCTTAAGGCTTATAAAGTTCAGTTAACACAAGAACTCAAGCCGGCCGATCATCAACAACGTCGAGTCTTTGCTGATTGGGTCCTTGAAATGCATGAAAATGATCCGGAATTCCATCGAAAATTCATCTTGAGTGATGAGGCCCATTTCCAACTCGATGGCTTCGTCAACAAGCAAAATTGTCGGATCTGGAGCTCGGAAAACCCAAGAGTTATTGTTGAAAAGCCTCTCTATCCTCAACGTGTGACTGTTTGGTGCGGTTTATGGTCCCGCGAGGTCAATGGACCTTACTTTTTCGAAAATGAGGCTGGAGCAACAGTTACGGTGAATGGATTGCGCTATCGACAGATGATTAATAATTTTTTATGGCTGGAATTGGATGGTATTGTTCTGGACAACGTTTACTTTCAACAAGACGGCGCTACGTGCCATACAAGCAACGAAACCATTGATCTTTTACGGGAAAAGTTTCCGGACCGTGTTATCTCTCGAAGAGGTGATCACAATTGGCCACCGAGATCTTGTGACTTAATACCTTGCGACTTCTTCCTTTGGGGCCACGTGAAAGAGAAGGTCTACGCCAACAGCCCAGCGTCGATTGAAGACCTCAAAGATGCAATTCGTGAGGCTATGGAGGACATACGGCAGCCACTTTGCGATTTGGTTATGGAAAATTTTATGAAAAGGATATGGTCCTGTAGGCGTGGTCGTGGTGGTCATTTGGCTGATGTTATTTTCCATTATTAACGGCATACCTTCCTCTTTATAATGAAATAAAGATCCGATCATTTATCTCAAAAAATGGCATTTTTCTTTGAATATCAAAATAACACCTCTTATTGGAAAACCCCTTTAGTAGAACAAAGCACAAAGTGGGGATTGATATTGCCAAGGAGTTGAATGCACGTTGGGTTAGCTTAATTGTATTGATGGCTTGGTTACTGGGACCCTGCGGTCACCGTGGCAAGACTTGATTTATTGTGTCCTTCCGTAGAATCTAAATCTAGCCTAGAGTACAAGTGGGAAGTGTTAAACAAAATGAGTGAGGTTATACTGCAAATACAAAAACGTTGTTGAATTTGGTAAATTTCATCCGTTTGTTTTCTTCCATAAACTTCAAAATTTATTTATTTTTTTATAAGAGGGCTCTAAATGTTGAATGTAATAATTATCATTCTCATTTGCGGTTTATAAAAATAATATAAAGAACGTATGGGGCTTGCACAATTTTAATAGATGTTGTTTAGTCCTCACATAAATGTATTGACATTCCACGTTGATTTTCCTGCTATCAGCTTTAATGCATCAAGCAGAACAAACTCACCCGATGCTTTTCCTTGTTGATAAGTATATTTCACAAAATACAAAATAAAGGAAACACAAAGAGCCAAGTTCTGAAACCATAAACAAAAATACTTATCTGAGAGTTTTACATTTCCATTAGAAATGCTCTCTCCTAAATCCACTCAAACTAAATCAAGAAACATCCGCTAAAGACCCTTGGGAGCTGCAGTTCATAAAATGAATAAATTAATACAAAAATGTACAAAAGCATACGTACCTCCTGATATTTACAATTGTATCTATTAGATGCAAACGTCTGTCTTTTCCAGAAAATATAAAAAATTAATTTAGTGTGCCAACCGATTGGCTAAATAGAGAACTTTTCGGAGCTAGAAATATTACTTGGTTTTTTCCAAAAACGCGGGTAAACTGACAAAATGGTTGCGTATTTCGTACAATTTTACCAGTTTTCCTGTGGTTTCTTTACTGAGCAGACGTGTGTTACTCTTACTAGTGCTTGCGTAAGATTGTTGCTTTTTCTGAATATTATTTAGAATTTGGTAGCAATGGAGTCGGAACAATATCCAGTTTTAGTTGAAAACTATCAAGCGAGAAAAAGGCTAAGGAGATCAAATTTTCAAATGCGTGAAATAGCTAAAAAGAAAAGGTAAGACTGAGTATAATAATATTTTAGTTTCTTATGGATACTTTCGTAGATATTCTTTCTGCCAAAAAATTACCAAAAATTCCAAAATGCAAACATGCAGGCAATAAATTCAAATGCATTCTCATAAATTCAAAAGATGCAAAAAGTTTTGCGGACAATTTCTACAGCTCGAAAATTAAATTAATTCAAGATCATTTTATTCTTACATACTGCGCAGCATCTGAACCGAATAGAATAGATCGACGCAAAGGTGGCCCCACGAGAAGTATTTTTTTACAGTATTTTATCAGACTGAGAAACAGAAAACTATTGAGAGTTTGCCAAAAAGCATTCTGCGGAATATTAAATATTGGGAAAGATAGAGTTCAATGCGTCTGTAAACGTCATCTGCTGACGGGACAAGCACCTATTGAACGTCGCGGGGATGACAGACTATCTTCAAAGTACGAAGAACGGAAAGAATCCATTATCCGATTTATAAAAAAGTTTAAAGTCCTGGAAGTTCACTATTGCCGCAGTAGTGTGTCAAGACGACAATATTTACCTGGAGACTTGTCAGTAAATAAATTGTACCGAATGTACGACAATGAAATTATTGATTCGTCTTTGAAAGTTACAAGGAGTTATTTTCGATTTGTATTCAATACAAATTTTAATCTAAATTTCAAATCTCCTTGTTTAGATGTTTGTTCAACATGCCTAAGACATAAGGAAAGAATAAAACTAGAAGGAAATATCCAAAAGAAGCAATCCTTGATAACGGAAAGTATTGTTCACAAGCGTCGTGCTAAGGCCTTCTATAGCCTTTTGAAGGAGCAAAAACCTGACATACTGACTATAGCATTCGATTGCCAGAAAAATATGGTTTTGCCTAAGGTGCAAGATCAGGCAAGCTACTATAGCCGTCAATTCTATCTTTATAATTTTGGGGTAGTTCAAGGATCTTCGAAGGAGGCTCTGACTAAACAAAATGTTTTTCTTTATGTTTGGCAAGAACATGTACGACCGAAGGGATCCAATGAAATAGCATCCGGAATTTACCAGCGGTTATTTCTTTCAAATTTCTGTAGAATAAAAAGCATCAGACTGTTTGCAGATGGTTGTGGTAGCCAGCACAAAAATTCAATTGTAATGTTTATGCTGGCTTATTGGCTAATCGAAAAATCGCCAAGAAATATAACACACATTGAAGTAATATTTCCAGTTATTGGTCATTCCTATTAACCTCCCGATAAAGTTTTTGCGAAAATTGAAAAAGCTGTGAAATGTAAAGATACTATTACATCACCTGAGGTGTATATGGACATCTATAGGAAGCACGGGACTGTGGTGCATCTCGGCTCAGAGGAATGTCCAGTACTGGGCTGGAAAACTGAATGCTCAAACTTTTTTAAAGCAACTGGAAAATGGCATTTCAAATTTAAAGCTACGAAAAGATTTATTCTGACCAAACGAAAATCCACAGTCACTATTCGAGGAGAAGTGTCATACAAGTCAGACATTGGGATGGGAAAATCAGTAATTAAGCCAGGAAAAAAGATTGCTGACGCGAACCCTCAAACAATATCCTGGCGTAGCTATGGTAGAGCAGGGTGGTGCAGTGCACCAGGGCCTCGAAGCTCAGAGGGCCCCCTAGGCCTTGAAAAGAGAGAAATAACGAACTGCTGAAGCTAGAAAACCTTGAGCCAGCTCACAATTTTTTCTTAGAAATTTACTGGACATTTTTTCTTACAATTTATACGCATTTTTGGAGGCTGACAACAGGCGCTTAGCTTGGGCTACTAACAATTTTTATGGGCGTAGATGAGGAGAACGATAAGGATTCATTTCTTAGAAATTTACAAAAAATGTTTCGGCAGAATTTGTTCACTTTGGTGGCCGATTGCAGTTAATTTCAGATACAATGTGTGCCGTTGTCGGCCTCCAAAAGTGTGTAAAATTCTAAGAAAAAATTGTGACCTCTGAATTTCTACAATGTCGATAGTTAGAAATTTAAAATTATGGATAGAAAAAAGGAACGTAGTGGTGCTTCGAAGCGGAAACAACTGCAGGAAAGTGATGAAATTAAAAAATAATTGCGCAAGCTAGACAGTTCTTTTACGAAACCTCTTTCAGTCTCTTCCGTGGCAGAAATATCTGTCAAAAGTGACAAGTGTGAGAAGTGTTTATCAAGTGATAGCGTAGTCACCGTAGTATCAATTAATAAAGCGACTCAAGAAGATCAGGATCAAGTAACTATCACCAATGCTGATGCTGCAAATGACTACGTCGACGATTCCGCGCAACCTTCAGTAGAGGAATCATCCACCTCTACATTTTTCAAAGTTCTTGAAATTTCCAAAGACTTGGGAAAGTTCATAAACAAGAAATTGAATGACAACGGAAAACGGCTAAATCTTGACATGGGACCATTGAAACCTCCAGGTCCTTTTCCGAAGTACCCACAACCAAGACAACAGGACCTTTACAGAAGCGTATTATTTTTCTATGTCCAAATACGGACCAGTTGATCATTTTTGGATATGCTACTCAAAATTATTGGATGTTGCCTACTGCCAAACCTATAGGTTGTTTGCTTTGCAAATAATTGTATGGTGCACGGGTATTCGGGACTTGAGGCATTTATCAGATAGAGTCAAGCAAAATAGTTCCTCGAAAGCACCCACGGGGGTATGTGCTGTGTACATTCAGCCAAACGCCGAGTACATACATTGCGCCAGTCATAACTTAAATTGGTAATAAACGATGCAGCATTAACGACCTCTTATCGGAATTCACCGGCGAATCAGAAATTACCTTGAAAAAATTCAATCCGGCAAGATGGTTCAGCAGGGTTAATACAATAACTGCAGTCAAACTTAGTTTTTTTTTCGATATTATCAAAGCATTGTCCGAAATAACGCTGAAGAGTTCCTGTAAAGACGAACGTAGTGAAGCAGAAATTATAAAATCAAGAATGCTCTATTCTTAGTTTGTATTTCGTTATGAATTCATGTATTAAACAAGATCAATTATGTTTCAAAAATCTTGCAAAAACGTGTTATCGTTTTGGACGAAGCTAGTAAGGCTTTGGACGAAACAACTGATAAATTAAAAAAGTACAGAAATGACTTCGAGTCATTTAAATGCAAAAGGTCACCGAAACTGTGAAAAAATACGATATCGATCCTACCTTTCCAGAAAAGTGACGAAAAAAAAACTAAAAAGCATTTCGATGAATTGGCTTCTGATCACCGTTTTCAAAACCAGGATGAGGTCTTTAAAATTACCATTTTCAACAATGTACTCGACATAATAAGCTATCTATTAGATGCGCGTTTTAATGGTATGAGTGCAGTTTTTAATTCCAAACAATTTGCTCATCATGGATGAAACGACTTTACTCACTACATGTGATCCGTTTCATATGAAATATTCCGATATAATAGCACCCAATTTTTCACTTCAATTTCTTAATGTGCATCATCTGGTCCTTCCTGAATTGTCGGAGACGTTTTCCATTCGCCAATTTTGTAAAGAAATTATGATGAAATTTGGCGTACCTGAGTGTGACCTTACGCAATGCTACTATTTCATAGAATTCCTGTTATTTCTGCAGCAGCAGCAGAAAGATCTTTCAGAAAATTGAAGATTATAAAAAATTATTTAAGAAACAGTATGGGACAAGATCGCCTAAGACATTTATTATTAATTGCGATAGAAAACAAGACGGCATCAAACTTGGATTTGAGTGAAGTTATAGACGTGAATTTCACTAAGAATTTTTTTAATAATCTTTCTTTTTCCGTCTATTGATCTCTCATCTGTACAATAAATATTTTATATTATCATCTGCATCGTTGTTTATTTTTTGCAATTTTCTTTTATTAAACACATTATAAAGACGGTGTATGGATTTATCCTACTAGGGGTAACTGCACTGTTCTTTTCTTCTCCCTATCTACAAGTTTGAGAGCTAATATAAGTTTAAGCTACGTCGAAAGTGGGGTTTGTGCCCCAGTGAGGCCCGATTTTTTCTCTATGCACCAGGGCCCTTGTCTACCTAGATACGCCACTGACCACCAGCGATTTTTCCCGATTCCGAAAACTTTCTCATAACGTTTTTGCCGCTGGAATACCCATTTGCATGCCCTTGGGTCACATGCACCCCAGCTACTACATTTCGCATATATTTTTGCAATTCTTTCTTCTATGGTCATTAATTCTCTGTTGTAAGCATTTCTCTCATAGGAAGTCATTTTGCACGACGCACGCACCAATTCCGCACAATCACGAGAAGTAGAAAAGTCCACTTTTTCACCCAAGAAAGTCGTTCACGCTACATTCAATCGACAAAGCTTTTCCCCGGTAGATAGAAATAAATATTGTTAATGAAATATGTTCAGAGTATTATAATACATCGTCTGGCCTAAATTGTGTCGAAAGTGGGCATTCCCCTTTTGAGATTTCTATTTCTATGTCGTTGATCCTCTTTTGACCTGCGAGTTCTTTCTAATTTCAGACTCGAACACTGTAGCGAATTTTAAGAATTTGCAATAATAGGTATAACAAAGCTTTCCAATAGGTGCATTATGAAGTTTTTATTGATCCATCACACGACGTTGGACACCTTAGTGTGATATTAAGTCATCCATAATCACTTAGAAGTGTGATATTAATGGATAGCTAAAATACGGAAATGTAAGAAAGTTAGAGTCGCTTTCAATTCTCTTCTCAAGAATGTATGTAATGATGCGGGTGGAATATAAACAAAATAAAACCATTATAAATTCACTTCCTGATCCTTTTGTAATAAAAAAAAAAAGAAGAAAATTATAAACCCAACGCTTTTGCTAAAATATTTGTAAAAAGTATTGTTTTTTATTTTTTTATTTATTCAATCGATTACCCCCTGTATGAAATATGAAACTTTGCAAGCATAGTCGAGCTCATAACTGTAACTATAAAAATATTCACAATTACATTATAACGCTCGAGTTGTCATCATAAACGTGAGGTTCTTTTGTACTTTATACTTTCAGTTGCTTAAGATTACGTCGTTTCGTTATTACACACCGTAATGAGCAAACTTCCTTTCCCGTCAGTCACTTAGAAAAGATATACCAAAAGGGACGCGTAATGAGTATACGAGTACACGGAGTGAGTGTAGATACGTACGTACTTACGTGCATACATAAATATATCTTTTGTAAACAAGGGAAAAATTTCCAAGAGAAACAAAGTGGCGCAAAAGTCTACATAAAGAGCCAGTAACAGGCAAGATATGGTTGCGCTAAATAAGCCCTCGGGAAGTTTCCTCCTTAACAGTTCTAAGATAAGAATTATAATCATTCTGCTAACTATACCTCTAGGGAACAGTGAAAATCCAACATTAGAAGGAAACAGGAATGCAGATATAAAAGGGAGAGATTTTCTACCTTCTTGGAAATTTCTGCTTCATGATAATTATATTTTATTATTTCAAAAATCATGTGAGACATTTTGCACCTTTTTCCGGTTACATTAAATGTTATCCTTGGGGATATCATAGACCACATAGTGTAACCTTGTTATAATAAATTGACGGATCAGATTCTTTTGTGATAATAAAATCTTGTGTTCACGTGCCTTAGTCCAGTTTTAAGCATCTATAACAAAGCTAAGGCATTGTGTGCTTATTTTTATCTATGCAATATATCCAAAAATCGATCTTTCCCAGAAATATGGAAGGGAGAGTCTCATTTAGACGTGTTTTAAAATGTTGCATTAGGGTTTGTTCCTTTTTTGTTCTTAAAACTATCTTTTTGAATAGATCACTCAGAAAGTTCGATCGCTGATCGATGGATATTCTTTTCGCAAAACGATGTAGTACGTAAAGTTTAATATTTTTCAGCATATGCGTATTTAAAACGTTTAGTCATACGAACGTTATTTGTTTATGTTTTGTTGACTTGAAAATGGCATCACCACATAAAACCATTGTGTATGGCAGTACTTCGCTAGCGGATGAAATTTGTGAAGGTTATCTAAAATCGGTTGTTGTGCCAGAAAACACCGATGCTGTACGCAAGGAAATACCGCTAGATCGTCATGTGACTTAGCATGAGTTAGAGGCGACCCTAGGCATTAGCATGACAGGTTTGCAAAGAATATTACATGAGAAAAGTCTGCTCCCGTTGCAAAATCCTCGCGTTGATTGGTTCAAGGAGATATGAAATAAAAAACCGCCCAAGTGCGAGTCGGACTCGCACACGAAGGGTTCCGTACCATCGTACAAGATTTTACATTATATACTTTTTAAATCGAGCAAAAACAAAAGTTTATTGTAGCGGCAATAGAAATACATACTTGGTGAAAATTTCAATTGTCTACCTATTACCAAAGACTCTCTAATATAAAGATGTTGCAGGCATATGGTGTAGCCTATCTACATATATAACTCAATTTTCTAAAATAGAATTGAATATCTGAAACTCCACACTGTTTTACACCCAACAAATCTTCTTATGGAAGCCCTCAATTGTTTTTTTTAATTTACTGGATATTTTTTCATTAGGATTTGTACTTAGAATATAGAGCAAACAGGAATGGTGATAAGCCAGATTTTGCGAAATGAATTCCTGGTTGTGTTGGTAGTCCATTTTTACATGTTTTTACACGCCATCCCTATTCTAAACAACTTGTCAATTTGCAAAAAGTAAACAAAGGTTTTGAACGGAGCATCTGTGGTAAAAAATGTTCTTTTTCTGCTTTATTTTGAAACAATTCACATAATTAATTAATATAAATATTTGTTTCTATTAACAAAAAAGATAATTTAGATAGTGCAGTTGCGTCAAACAGGATTTCCCTAGTTTATAATCCAATTTATATTTGCAAGCACTGACCGAACACTTCATTTCTGTTTTTTTAATTGATATGTGTAACATATAAAAATGTAAAAAAAATATACAAAACAAGAACGATAATGAAATAATAATTTATTACGAGAAAAAGAAGTAAAACAAACAAAACATTTAGACGGTTTACAGTTACACTATTTTTTTTCTTCTCGTTCACACTACAAGACTTGTCAGGCTAAGGGTCCCGGAGCTATATACACGCGTGGTGGACCGCCGTACCTGTAAATATTTAAAACAATAGGTGAGTTCCTATAATTTCACTACTACTTTTTACAAGTTGCCAACTCTACTATGTATTATATACTATATAATTATCTAGTTGAGTGCTCGTTTAGCGGGTCGCACTGTCAAGGGTGAGCCACAAGACAATAGCAAAACTAAAACCATGAAATCGTCGCAGGGGTGAAGAGGAGCACCATCTCCATAAACACGGGGAGGAGAGCCATCCGCGGTTTATATGACCCCATCATGGTATCACGAGGAGAGCCATCTTTAAAGACAGTTGAGATGAGAGCCAATCCCTACTGTCTTGACCCACAAAACGAAGCACTTCTATACTACAATTACCTAAATACATCTTGGCAACAACTTAATTCATTTTTCATTAACAGTACACTACACTACACAAAACATTAGCACAGAACTACCAAATACACTCAGTGAGTAAGTAACTCACCCTTTTTCTCCCTATCAATTTTAACAATAAGTTTCTTATTAAAATGACACATCAACTTTGAAAATAGTCTCTGATAAGTTTTAAATAAATTACTTTCGTCACAGATCACAGCACATTTTCGAATGAATGATCTGTGCGGCATCAGAAAGTATCCTACCTCCTTATTTTCCTATGTACCTACATGCACAAATCACTAACTACTCATGCAGGTTTTTTTACGATACCTCAAGGATCTTGAAAAGGTCTGGCGCCGGATATTTTAATTTTCAATTACACCATGCAGACAATGACACTGCTTTGGTGCCGGCAGATCTTACCGTCATAAAATCTCATGCTCAATTTTTCAATTAGCATTTAAGTGCTACTAATTTAAGACACCTTTTCTGGGAATTCACCTTTTTAAAGATCCCTTTAATATTATTTTTATATAAAATAAAAATGAATGTCGAGAGAAACGAACCATCTCTTACATATGAAGATTTTAACTGGCACTAGTGGCACTATAAAACTTTGCACAAAATAAACTTCAAACATACCTAATTAGTTTTGAAAAGAATTACTTCCGTACTTTTGTTAAATTTCGCAAAATAATTTTAAATTGCATAAACCTGTTCACAAAACAAAATCACATTTGACAATTCTGTACACAGTTTTGACAAATCTTACTCCCAGCATCTGACTTACTCCTATGTATAACATCCTGCTCTTGACAAATTACGCTCATGTACAGAAATTTTACACTATTCAACCATCCCTGTTTGCTCTATATTCTAAGGATTTGTATGCATTTTAGACGGCCGGCAATGACACACATGAAAATATTGTATCTGAAAATAATTCCATTCGGCTACTAAATGCATAAAAATTCTGTCGAAACATTTTCTGTAAATTTTTAAAAAGAAACGAATGCTTATTGCTTAACTATCGTCTACGCTCATAAAAATTGTTAACCGAGCCGTTCCCCAAGCACCTGTTGTCGACCAAATGAACACAAATTCTGAAGAAAAAATATCAAGGAAAATATTGAGGGCTTCTGTAAAGCAAAACTGCATACAAATTCTAAAGTAAATATTTCCAGTAAATTTCTAAACAAAAATTGAGGGCTTCTCTACATCAGGTCAGGCTGTGGTGCCCATGACTAATGGAGCCGTGTACAATGCGAAGTTTTAAAAATTTCTCAATAGAGATGGAATCTCGGAAATTCCACATTATTTTTCACTGAGGTCAAAACTAAACAATGTGCCTACAATATGTTTGTATTATACAATCTTTACTATTACGGTTCATAACTTACAACTCGCTGACAGACAGACGGACGGCTGAACAGCGGAGGCTCAGTATAATCCTAAAAAGCACGAACGCAGTACATCAAAATGCGCGTAAACATAATACCTACACACGTGATGAATTTTTGGATATATTCGTATGAGCCCGGAAGTAAACAGCAGTCGACGATATGGATGTTTCAAGACGAGCCAAATCCAGTGAAAGTTGTTCGAAGTCTATACTATAGAGGTTGGAGCTTATAGGAAAGCCTAAATAAGGACTGCAATAACTCCAATATCTACATTTGCTCAGACAGCTAAGCTGCGCTTCTAGCTCTTTCCTCTCAAGTTTATGAGTCGAAATTAGTCTGGAGCTGCTACTCGAAACTCCAACTACTGTCTAGGAACAACCAAGTAACCTTGGTCTGGGTCCCTTGACATGAAGGAGTGGACGGTAATTAAAAAGCGGACGAACTGGCTAAAACCGGAGCTGAATGTTCGTATACGGTCCCTACCCGACATTTGGCCTACCCCGAAGCCACTTTAGGGGTAAGTGCTTAGGTGGGAAAGCAGACAACTGGATCTCCTTTGGCGTAGTGCGCCCAGTATGAGGCAGGCGAAAAAATTCTTCAACCCCTCTCATTTCCAGACGCGCCAACTTATTGGACTTAACAGACAGTCGCTTAGACTATTTGCTAACTCAGTCACTGGTCATGGCCTCTTCCGTCACTTCCTGAAGAAGATAGGCAAAGGCTACAAATTACTGGAGGCTGCAAATTACTGGAACAACAATTACCTCTCCAGATAATGTCTCCAATCTAACTCCAAAAGCAATAATCGAGCTCGTTAAAGGACTCGATTTTGCCTAACCACTTTAGGGGAAGGCACAATAGACCAACTGTGGTCGCGGTGTCCACAAGGTCCTGGAGGTCTAGTCGCCCCTACTCTTAACATTAAACTCTAACTCCCAGAAAACGTCTAAGTATGAATTCAAAAACAGAGAATTAGCCACGTTTTTTATAATTAATAAGGTGTAATAAGTTATCACAAAACATAGAATACGCACGCGAACACAATACCATTGTAAAAAACCCTTTTGTGATTAAAGTATATTTCCTTAAAAACTGATAGATCCGAAAATAATCTGGTCTTATTTATGTGCATGTGACAAAGTCAAAAGAATTCATACCAATTTTAATGACGACCAGCTTGCGACAATAAGAAAAGATTATTCTGAGTTAGCCTTATGCGACACAGAGCTTCACAGTCACACAGAACATGTTCAGCTGTTTCATCGTTTTCCATACAGAAGCGACAGGGTCTCAACATCGACTTTCAATATTGCAATTTGCGCTATACCGCAAGTCTATCTCTATATACTGAGAAACAGCTCGGTGTATACTCAGTATTCAGTACATTGGAACTCAATATTTAAATTGAGAAAAATGTACGCTGCATATGAGTATATTGCAATATAACCCTAGTTACAAACCATAACCTTTTACAACTGAATTTTATACTCCAATGTTGGCTGCAACTTTTTCTGACATTTAATATTTGACACCTGTCCAATTGAAACGTCTATTTGGTTTTTATTTTCCATATTGACAAGTAATTTCAAAATATTTGCTCGCATTTTTTACATGCGCGGAACTTTGTCTAGTAAAATCACAATTTAAATCACACAATTATATCAAGTGATAATTCAATCTCTAATTAATTCCTCAGTATCGTAAATCGCTAGTGTGTCTCTAAAAATTTTTATTGCAATTGGCATAATTGCAATATCAGTATATCAGTATTAAAATTGCAAGTCTATCTCCGCTATTACCAATATTTTGAAGATGATATCTAAGTGGGCAGTGCCCAGTTCATAGGCCCGTTATGAGCCTCCTTTCTGCTGAGTGGTGAGAGATATTTTTGTCCTCTGTTGCAAATACTTTACAAACTTCTTCGCTTGTCCCAGCCCCGGGATATTTTTCCAATGTGCTTTTTCAATTCTGTCCTCTCAAAGCTTTATCTTAGCTGAAAGTTATCTTTTTGAGTGTTCAAAGATTGGCTCAAGGTAGGAGATCTGGCGTCTTCCTTTGTCATGTGGCCAGGCCCTTAATGCCTTTATATGCTGACACCAAATCAGCGTCACGTTGTTTGCTTCAGAAGAGTAAAACATGTGGAATAATTAAGTAACTAGCAAATAACTCAGTTCCTCTATTACATAATAAAAAATGTTCATTTTTATTATTCCTTTTTTAAAAACAAACACAAAATCCATTAATGACTCCAGTCATGAAAAATGACTTCACTTTTACTCGTGCCCCTTTAGTAGTTTATCTTAAAATGTTAAGATTTATTGTTTTTACCTGAGGTGAATTACTCTAATGGATTAAAATATTGAGATAAAGTTTGTCGATGTAACGTACATCACCATGCATATTAGATTTTGAGTAAAAAACCTTTTTAGCCTGGAACATTGGGCATTTTTGTAATATATTTCATCATATCACTAAGCACTAATACCAATATTTACGAATCTGTGTCATTTTAATTCATGGTTGTCGTAATGCGATTAACTATACTTAAGATAAATATCTTTTATGAATTATAGTCAGTCTACAAAGATAAAATCTTAAAAAATTCATCAAAAGTCTTAATATATTCCACGCAAATTATATTGTGGATAATACATAAATTCCCGAAAGTACACACACAATCTGTGCAGTATATGTATGCAGCACAATTCACTGCAGTTTTTTATAAACCATTTTATAGCCGCCAGACATTATAAACCGACACGAAGCTAATGTGTCACCCCTTTGTCACCCCAGTTTAAATTGACATGCCAATGTCCAGATAGTAAATATTACCTGAAGCAAATTTTATATTTTGATATTGATAAACTTGACCACACTGCGCGTTCGTTACTGTTTATACAGTGTACACTTGTAAAATCGCAATCAGTAGACGTCCCCAATAGCAACTTTAGTTATAATACCTTAGGGTCGACCTGGTGGCGCCATAGCTTGTTTTCTACACATTAGTTACAAAACTATATAATTTAACGGTCGATAATTCGACAAAAGTTGGAAAGTTAAAGAACCCATAAATATACCGACCACTGTGGTATAAAAAAGGGGTGGGCATCAGGTATTTATGGGTTAAGTATTCAATTTTAGAAGCGTGTTAGACTTTAGGTTTCCATGTTGAATGAAATGAAATAGTAAGGAAACATGCAACATTTTGGAGTGTGAGTTCTATATAAATTATTGAACATAAATAATGTCGGCAATTGCCGTTTTTCAATTTGACTTTTTTTTTAAGTATTGTTATGACTTTGAATTGTGTACACAAAGAAGAAAAGCCTGGTGCTATACAAGTAGACAAGTAGACAAATTCTTCAGCATTGTAAAAGCTATTGACATTTGTTTTAAGGCCTTTCATTAATTTAAGTTACCCAGAACTATGTACAACCGTGTGGCTTTTCATACAACATTTCATTTATAATATATTTTACAAAAAAGATATTTACATTTACTTCCGTAAAATTACTGGAAAATATTTTAAAAAAGGAATAAAAGATTGTGTAATTGTTCAAAGAAAGTTTTTTACTTATATTTTTTTCGGATGGAATTATAGATACAAAATCCATTTTGGGATGTACATAATATACATATACAGGGTGTTTGGTGCATTTGGTACATTAAATTCATAGAGTGATAGGTCTGGGTAAGAGGAACACAAATTTTTATGAGAAGCTGGGGAAATTGCGTCCTCTCGGAGGTAGATAGGGTTTTGTGATATACATATACCAACAAAATTACAGGACGTTAAGAGAAAAAATAATCAAAATTAGAAGTCGTCTACCTCTGATAAGATGCATATTGCAAACGCATTCCAAACAATTTTGTGTACCTATTATGGCGACCTAGTACGCTATAAAATTATTGTATAGTACTACCAAAAACCCTGTATATAATATATACATCAAGGCCTTTCTGGCTCAATATCTCTCGGCATGCAATTACTAGAAGATTTGTTTTCCATATTCTAAAACAATGATAATTGTTAAAATAACAACTTCTTATCATTTAATAAACATTATAGAATGATAAGAAGCTGTTACCTTTACACGTCATATTGTAGGACATTTTCCATCAACTTGATGGTTAATAAGTTTCTTGTTAAATGCAAGATGTCCTGTGATCAAAGTTCCTGTTAAATAAACAACATCTTTTTGATTCATAATATAATTAAAAAGATATGTATTCTAAAATATCCGATAGTTTTTCGAACTTCGATATTTTAATGTCAATAAGATTATTATTGAATAATTATAAATCTTGTTATAAAGAGAGGAGCCAGTTTTATAAGATATAACTGTTGTGCCAACGGTAGTCTTGTCGGACTAATAGTGACAAATGATCTTGTTGTTGCGTATTAACGGGGCACCTTCTAACTTCACCACTTTTCCCCGATTTCTATAGTAGTCACACCTCAGGCCGTGTACGTATTTTTGTAGTTGTGGGGCGGGGCTCTTTCCGTAAAATAAAACACACTTTACTTATTCCACACGTATGCCTCTATTGTTTTATTCAGGAATCTTACATGGTATTCCACTTTTGGTTATTAATTCACAGCGCTCACTTAATCTAAATTCCCTTTATTAATTCACTAAACCGGCAGTTTGTATCTGGTAACCGTAATTCCAGCGGGTTAGAACCATAAACCAGTCACATTCTTTTTGTTAATGATCAATCAATAAATATTCGCGATGCGATTAACGCGAGTTTACGGAAATAACTCCCTTTTACTCCGACGAGGTATTCCTTATTCAATCCGACGAAATACCCTTTTTTTTTTTAGTTCCGACGAAAAATACGTTTTACTAACTTCGAGAAAATATTATTACTTAAATCCGACGAAAATACTTTTTAATTAACTTCCGGCAAAATAATTTTACTTAAGTCTGACGATAATACTTTTTATTAATTCGGCGATAATCCTTTTTACGAGGCGATCAGGTCGACGTTATAAAACCAACTCTACTTTCGACTTTTAATTTTTCATCAATTCAGTCTCGACAGTCAGAGGATAGGAAAATGCTTAATTAACATTCCACAAGAATTTCTCGCCGGACGGAGGTGATATCCGATCTTTTTATAAATATCGAGCACCATTCCGTCGCTTTATTGCCGTGCTACTTTGTTGCGCACTTGAATTTTCATTTTTTGATGGCAAATCTCACTGAGGGTAAAATATGTCATTGAATTCGACTTTATTTGTCGTCTTTTCAAGTGGGATATGCGAAGAAATTGCTGATGCAACTTCTTTCGCTTGTGAAAAGATAAGCTGGTCAAAAAAATGTGATCAGCTTATTGAGCCCTTTTATAATATGATTTGAATTTTCTTGAATTTCTTTTTTTTAGGTAATTTTTGGTTGTTTTAGGGTCTGATGTTGTGTATACAACATTGTTAAACTAATAACAAATATTGTGGTATTCATACAGGTTTTTTTCTCAGTGATGTTATTATAAGTAGGTGGTTTTTATCTCAACAACTAGAACCAATTTAGCAAATCTGCTATTATTTTCGTATTTAGCGGACTAAAATTACTCTAATTCGGCTCTCAAACCTCGTGCCGCAGAATCACTGACATTCTGGTGGATGATGTCAACACAAATAGAATGTGTACTAGAAGCTCCGGCTAGTACCTACGCAGTTCTTAGGACGAAGAAATGGGAATTACGAAAACCCTATTTTTACATCCGGATGTATTTCCTTGAAACTAGAATAAATTTCCTTAAGATTAGTTACCTAGTACAAGTCTTTTTGAACATTCCGCCCATGTTCTTTAGCAGGGCGCTTGCTTTTATTTCGCCATATATCGGGAAGTAGACGTAAATTCCTCTATTATATTCTGGAAGTATTGTCAAAATCATACATTTTGTATTTTTATCTGTCGTTTCGGCATATATATATATAGAATAAAGCCAATATGACTTCTTTCAGGCTCCTGTTGCCACAGCATACCAAAAAGTTTTGAGACATTAATCCCATGATCATCTTTAATTTTTCTGAGTATAAGCTGTAACAATCAATTTTTGGTTCTCCCAAGAAACTGATACATATTCCTGTAAGGAATTTAGTGTTGACTTCATGTCGAAAAAATCCCTGTCAAATAGCGCTAAAATTTAATATAAATAATAATAATAATACGGTGTCCGAATATTGGTGTCTATACCTTCTGTTTGTTCCATTTTCCAGACTTGTGTGTCCAGATTAAGGTTTTCCAATTTTAATTCCAGTTATCGAAGACAGACAGTTTTTACTGGCATTTTAGCAACCAAAAACTTTCAAAACATTTATTTGAATATATTTTTAAAATTATACTAAATGAAATAAATAATTGCAGATAGTGTTTTGAATGACCCCAGAAGAATATTAATTGGGGTTGAGACAGGATTTGGTCTTTGTTCGAAAACGGGAAAAGTTCTTGCTTCAAAGGGATATAAGAATGTTTACACAATAAACAATGGGTATGATAAACAAATTATAACAGTCCTTATAGTCTTCAATGCGAATGGAGATACTGTCGTACCAATGGTAGTTTTTCTCTATATACGCCCACCAAGGACTGTCATCAACAGTATCCCACCAGAACGATTTTTGGGAGTACATCTCGAATGGGGTCCATACTCATGGTTAAAAGACAAAAACATCTCTAGGTTAGTACTACTTCTATTTGGAGATGGAATCAAATCCCATTTGACTTTAGAGTTAAATGAGAGTTGCTCCAATAACCAAATAATTCTGTACGCCCTACCACCAAATGCCACACATTTAATACAACCGGCTGATGTGAGTATTTTTAAGCCACTCAAATCCGAGTGGAAAAAAAACATTAAAAGACTGGCAACGAAATCCAAAGATTACTAACGCTTATGTCACCAAAACAACATCATTTAATCCATCTAATAATGAGCTATGCTATTTCTTAAAGTTGAGTGAGCAGATTAGATCATTTAAAATCACACGATTATATCTAATGTAGCTCAACTATTCGACTCACTAGGCTTAAGTTTTTTGTCATCGCGTAATTGTACTGGGACCAAGCTGTACATCTAAATTTCCCAGATGGATCTATTTCTCGAAATCTCTTTCAACCATCGAAATCCATGGGTTTTGTGATGCATTAACACTACCTTATGCGTCAGTTACATTACTATATTTGTATCGCAGATTTACAATGAACCCGGAAAGTTGCTATATTATTAGCTATGACGAAAGTTGCACCAATAAAAACAGTTTCATTACCTCACTTAGAATTATTCAGTGCAGTTCTCTTAATAAATGAAAATGAAATATGCTACGAATGCACTGCAAATCTCAAATCACATCAGATATTATATTTGGACTAATTCAGAGATTGCTTTGTTCCTGGTTTAAAGAACATCCATTGAAATGGAAAACCTATTACGTCAACAGGGTCTCTCACATTCATGAATTGGCTGGACAATGGTTATGTGCAAATAAATGACTCTCAAAGGAACTTCCTGCTGACTGTGCAACGAAGGCCCTTTGTGACTGGTGTCTGTTATAATGAGCATTTTAATCTTCAGGGCCAATCCCTTCACAATAGTATCATTCGAATACTGGCGATACCTACAGAAAGATGAATTTCAAATCAGAATAAATTGATTGCATCCTTATTGTTTCCTTGCTTTCATGAAGGCTTCTATTTTCCTGAGGATGTTTTCTAGGCAGTTGTTTCTCTTCATATTTCGCACAGTAAATCCATCCATTCAGTAATTCATATCTACTCGGTCCATTTATGAATCTACATATACAGACATTATCCTTGTACCATAATAACGGAATTGTACAATGCTGTCTCGCATGTTCATAGGCTTTTCTCATCATTTCATCAAAATCGGATGATAAATTCAATGTCAAAGGTTATTCATATAATATCAATAGGACAAAATTTCTCATTTCCCGAACTCGAGTATTCTAAGGTAAGTAGGGTAAATATTATCCGATTTGCAAAATTCCTTTTGCTAATTATTTTGTGATTTTTTTTTTTTTTTTATGAGAGTACATGTTCCCTCCCCTTCCGATCAAATTGCGAAATTTAATTTTCGACGGACAAAATTTCGGTCTGAAAACAAAAACTTTCATTTCGAAATGTTGTTTGACGACTTATCGATTAATCCAATTTTTTATTTTTTTATGAATGTTGCTTTTATCAAGAGATTATCTGTACAAAATCTCAGGAAGATCGGGTGTCATATAACTATTTTAAAATAATTAAATCTATAAAAATTTTGCATTCCCACTTTCGCCATCTGCCGGCGCTCTCTGAAAACTCGGTATTGCTCCAGTGTGATAATCTGTTAGTTATTCTTGACGGATTTAGATGGTGAAGTTTTAACGATGAGCCTCAGATCAGATAGTATCACAAATAAGTAAATATTGAAAATTGTTGTCGGCTCGAAAAATGCGTATAAATTCTACGAAAAAATTTCCAGTAAGTTTTTATAGTCCTTTCTGCATCAGGGGCCGGATTCACTAACTCAGAGATTTGTGGATGTGGAGTTGTGGAGATGAGAGCTCTTTTGCCACTTAAGTCTTCACTCGGAATTCTGTAACTCGTCGAATTTGTATTGAGATTTACCAAACTCTCTATTTCACTCGGCAAAATTCTCGGCTGTATTAGTTGTGGAAAAGAAAAAAAAAACTATTTTTCAACTGACAGTACTGTCTGGTTTTATTGTCCTTTGTGAAGGTACCAATGTACCTAGGATTTTTAAATTGAATTATGGATTCACTGCATATCCTGGCTATATTTACAAAAACAAATTATGGAAATCCATGCAATATTAACAGAGAAATACGGATTTTAGTGTCTCAAGATATCCACTAAACATTTTAAATCACGTGAAAATGGTCAATTTGGTCGTCTTCCAGTTCAGAAGAAATGCTATAACAATTTTAAATATGAACATTAAAGCTTATACGTAGGATGAAATTGCATCTACATTTTTTCCCCTAATGAGATATGTAATTAGTTTTTGCGTCTGGTAAATAGTTTTGGAGATAACTGCAAAAGAAGTGAATCAGTCCTTTTTAAGATGAAAAAGTGTCTGTTTCTTGGTACAAAAATGGACATATTTTCAACTCATCATTATGAAGAACTGGTATGTCATGGAAATGAGAAAAATGTTCACAACACAACAGAGTACTAATGGATATGAAACAAAGAACGGAAGAAATATATGCAAAGTATAGGAACTGGGGTGTATATGACCCAATAACAAAAAATCCGTCTTTCGGCGATAAAAAGTCAGTTATGAAATTAAAATGATCAAAAAGAAAACTACACCACTCGATTACCGGCTTCTACCTCTTTAATTTGATACCAAACATGACGTATTTTGGATAACTCCCAATGAGGGGTGGTATGACCTCCCATCCCCAAAGGCCATATTTTTGTTCTCTAGACTAAGGTGACCAGACGTCGCGCTTTTGGCGGGACACTACCGATTTTAAACAATTTATCCCGCGTCCAGCTGCGTTTTAAGAAAGTCCCGATTTTTGGAAAGAATGCGTGACAAGCTAGGGAACGGCGGCGGGAGAACGGTAAACTAATTTACGGTTTTCGGCGACCATGTGGCTATTTACCCGCCAGGATATGAGTTTTATATTATTTTTATTAATTTGATAATGTTGGAGCAATGGAGCGCCGGCGTTAAAATTAAGATTAGAGATGTAAGGCAATTCATACAGTACTGTCGGTAAATATTTTTGACGCTAAATGACGACCATGCCGGCGTCAGCGTTGTTAATGTAATTCAGGCAAATGCAAATGACATTTTTGGCATGGCTTGGTAACGACGAAAACATTTTGTAACTGTCTCTCAGCAGTAAGCCAGTTAAACAAGTGATGTCATTACAGATCAGCTATTCAGATAATTTAGGCAAGTAATTTATTTATTTCATAAATACTTAAATTTTCTTGAATTGAACAGACAGTACTCGTTTTATTTATATTTTATACTGGCGGCAAAAAGTCTAGTGCCTGCCGCCTTGAAGGTGACACTTACGTTGCATTACAGAGGAAAAATAATACAAGTCAGTATTGCTATTATTTGGAAAGAAATATTAAGATTAAGATTAAAATAATTTTTCAAATATACTTAGTTACTTTATAACAATTAAATTAATTGAATTTATAAATTAACAACAAAATATGGTCATGTAAAGGATGTACCTACTTACTGTTTTTTTAAACAATATGTTTATAATAATTTATAATATAATTTTAAATTATTATTTTTATGATTTTAAACATAATGAATAAGAAAAGAGGATGCAAATTCAACGATGATCTAAGAAGTGAAGTTCCTTTTATTAAAAAAACCAAAAGCGATTACATGGTAAAATGTGAGAAATGTAATGTTGAATTTTCTATTTCGCACGGCGCGGCTGCGGGAAGAATGATATTTCAAAGCACTTGGAGACACAGAAACATAAAAGATATTTAAATACTGCTGCATCTTCATCCAAAATACAGGAATTTTTTCGAAAAACAACTTATGGAGACGAAGAAAAGTAATTAGCATTAGCTATTAATCACAATCATTCCTTCAGATCTATGGACAGTACATCACAAGTTGTCAAAAAGTTATTCAACAAAAAATTTGCCTGTTCTAGAACAAAATCCGAGGCAATTGTGTGTAATGTGCTTTCCCCATATGCATTTTCAGAATTAAACAAAAATCTAGAAAAAATTAATTTTATATCCATATATTCTGACGCATCTAATCATAAGGATATAAAGTTATTTCCAACAATTATTAGATTTTTTGTTTTGGAAACTTTAGATTTCGTTTCTTTGCCCGGCGAAACTTCTGAAATAATTTTCAGTTCCATTATTAATATTTTGGAAAAAAGTAATTTAAAACATAAAACAAAATAAGTAATAAACGAGTTTTCAAACAAAATTGAGGCTAAGCCGCATGAAAAATTAGAAAATAAACTTTTCTTCACACACAGAGGTGGACTCAGATTTTTTGATTGGGACATTTCTTTTGAATATTCTTTCTCTTCATGAATCAAATCACTTATTTCCTCTGATTGATCATACTGAAATATATCGGTGATTGTCAGCGAATAAAATCTGAGTCCATCTCTGTGTGTGAAGAAAAGTTTATTTTCTACTTTTTCATGCGGCTTGGCCTCAGTTTTGTTTGAAAACTCGTTGTTTACTGATTTTATTTTCTGCCTTTTTCACGTTAACTAAATTGTTATTACGTGCTGCATGGAGATATTTTAAAACAATTTTATTACGGCTGAAAAGACACTGATTTACCAGTTTTTCAAAAAATTTATTCGAGTATCAAATCTTTGAAGTTTTCTGCAATTCAAATTATGTTTTAAACAGCGCTTTTTAGCTGTATTCCAACTTGATCCTATATAACATGAATTTTCCCGATTTTCCATGTTTTACACAGACTTTTCCTATTACTATGAATTTTTTTTTAAAAATTTACATGAATTTTCCTCGATATTTCATGCAAGTTTTCATGATTATTGAAGAGAAAGTATTGATGCCAGTACGACGGAAAAAAAATTATTCCACATAGCTTATAAAACTTTTTTGTCGGAAAATTTTCCGGAAAAGTCGGAAAATTCCGGAAATTTTCGAAAAAATTTCCAGAAAAATTGGAAAATTCTGCATTTTACCTGATTATCACTAATAATATCGATGAAAATTTTTCCGATGATTTTCCGGGTTTTCCATGGAGTTTTCCACAAAAGCAACTTTATGCAACTCATTTCGCTCTACAACTTTGTCTTAGGTTGCAAAACGTTCAAACGTTTCCTTGGTCGGAAAAACTCCGGAAAAGCGTTTTACATGAATTTTCCTCGATTTTTTCTGCAAGTTTTCACCATTGTTGGAGAGAAAGTGATGATGCCAGTTGATAGGGAACTTGATCCTGCATAATATAACAAACTTTTTTACCGGAAAATATTCCGGAAAAGTCGGAAAATTCCGGAAATTTTTTTCCGAAAAATCGGAAAACTGCATTTTTCTTAAAACGGATTTATCACTAATAAAATTTGTACAATTTTCAAATGAATTTTCCCGATATTCCGGGTTTTCCATGGAAATTTCCGGTTCAAATTTTGATACATTCAATTGTCGCGCGACATGAACCTGTGTGCTAGATTTCAGCTCGCTGTGATTACGAAAATTGGGTCTACGAGAGTGTCGATAATAGTAAAAAAGAAATATATAAATAGACAGACAAATTCCTATACGAGTTAAAGGGAATGGCTGGCCTCAGCAATTGCATATTGTGCAGACCGCAAATTTTGGAGGAAAACGATCAGCTGACATCGAGGAATCGCATGGTATACCGGAAGGTATCTTGTTCTGAATCACCCTGTATATACCTACTGTGCGTGTTGAAATTCTTACAGAATTTTGGGAAACTGCGGAAGTCGAATATCAGAAAATATTTGGATACAGTAAAACTCGCTGGTTAACTCTTTTGCCAGCTGTCTAAAGAATTTTGAAAATATACGATCCTTTGAAATCCTACTTTCTATCACATTATAAATGTCCTAAAATTTTAGAAGAGTTTTTTGAAAAAGAATCTTCAAAAATTTGCCTAGAGTTTGTACACAATCCAGCAGCACTTTTTCAAAATGCTATAAAACGTATGGTGAGAAGATTTCGGTAATTGAAGTAGCAAATGAACTTAATAATTTAAAATTTCAGTTTCAAAAACGGTTAAAAAATAATTTTCTTCCGTTAACTATCCGTAATAGTATAAGTCAGCTAGAAGAACAAGGTGCAATAAATCGTGCAGTTTTCATCAATCACATCAAAAAGTTCTATAGTTGCTTCATAGATTATTTATAAGAGTGAACGGTACATTACAATGATATTGAACATTTTCATTGGTTTACATTAAAACAAGAACTTAATTGGAATGATGTGCAAAAATCATTCGATTATATTACTCAAAATTCCCCATATAGTAATATTTCCGAAAATAATCTTTTTAATGAGGTATCATTATTTAAAAAATATATTGATATGGAAAAGGTTAAATGTTAGACATCAGCAAAAATCATAATAGAGAAGAAATTGTTTGAAATATTTCATCATTATGAAACAAACTATGTTCCATACAATAATACACTATACCTTCCTTACCAGGAACTAATGCTGCGACTGAACGAGTTTTTTCTACGGTAAATATAGAGTGGACATTAGAAAAATCACAATTTAGTATTGAGACTTTGAAAGCAATTTTATGTGTGAAATATAATTTATCAAATTCTTGTGAAAAATTTCATGACCTTTTAAACAACAACAGCAATCTGGTAAAAAAAAATTCACTCAAATTAGAAATATGCTAATGAATAAAGAAATGCTATACATAAAAAATTTTTTTTTAATTATTATATTTGTGAATTTTACTTGTGTCGAAATTTAATAGAAATATATTACAATACTATTTTTACGTTTTATGAAAATTTTTGTTGCTCCACATAGACCAAATTTTTAATCAAAAACTCTCCCGGACAATGGTGTCCCGCTTTGCCAATGTTAAAATCTGGTCACTTTACTCTAGACCTTAAATCCAATAAAAAAACCTCAATGCTCTACAACCCTCCCACACAAAGTTAGCCGTCCTTCAATATTGCGACACTTCTCACGTTTTCCCTAACTCTCCAAGTATGTTAGAATGAATAGTTATGGAGTTTTAAATGGGAGAAAATGAAAATTCTCATCTCCCAAACTCCCAAACTCTCCGAGTTACAAAATCCGGCCCCAGCTCGAGGCATTGTTGATTTTATATTGAAGCGAGGCATTGCATTGATCTGGTAAAAGATAGAGACTTGGGTGTGTGCCTGAATATTAGGAATATTTTCTGTTAATAACAACATTTCTTAGCTACAATTTTTGTCGTAACTAACAAACTTGATTACCAGAAATGTTGATAGGATTTTCATTTTTCTGATATGCGTTCTTCATCTGTTTATTTACTGATTTGTGATGCTATCTTATAAAAAACTACTTTCAGTTTCTTCCAGAATAATAAATTTCATGAAATCTCTAATTTCATTATTGGTTGTACATCATATCATATAAACAACAGCCAAGTCTCCAAAGCTCCACTTCCATTCTCATCGAAATCATAAGGGAAAATTACTGCAAAATACTTTCTTAATATACATAGAACTACACTGTCAAAGCTTTCCTTATCTCCTTGAAAGGAGTTTCGCACTTTAGTTTACAATTCAATAAGAGAACATCATAAAATGCCACTACACACTTCATACAAATACATATACATGCATATATAAATATAATCAAATTGTTGGTGGCACTGCAACCTGCAGTCCTGATGTTAATCCCGCACTTTAACTGTACATATACATAGCTTTAGCTTTGCCATTCCAGACACGTCCAGCCACTCAAATATTTTACGTGCTTAAGGGTTTAAGGCATGATAAAAGCTAGCGGACGTGCTGTTTTCTTCTGTTTATCCTCTTGGCGCCATTCCGATTTCGGCACTGCATTTTTCTGATAAATTCAAGGACATGCAAATGATACGAACAGCCTCGGTCTTCTGATGTACATGGGAACTAATACTGCAGTATAGAAGTTAGTTTTTTTTTTCATCCTGTCAACACATTAACTACCAGGCATATATAGGATGAAAAAAATGTCTCAACATCTTAAAAGAACTTTTCAACTACAATATTTTCTAAGCAGAGCTTTGAGAGTATGTAGGTAGGTAACCCTTCATAGCATAACAAGATTTTAGATCTGGAAAAGTTTTGAATAGTTGTCTTGTTAGCATAACTTTATCATAATCCGCTCAGAAAACTCCATGAACTAATTGCTTTCAACCCTCAAGTGGACTCTGCGGTAGTCTCATATATGTAGCATGCCGCGTTGCACTGCAAAAGTCCCACAAATATGCTGGTTGCAAAACTTTTAATTGAATTACCTTAAACCTAAGTTGAATGAAAATTTTGATAGAATTTTCATGTATCTAGAGGTGCATATTGCTCGTATGCACTAATGCAGTCATTTCTGCATTGCTTCCTTTCACATGAAGACTTTCCCAGTTTTTCTTTGAGGATTAATAATTTTGAAAAAGTTGGAAATTGTATTTTTTTTTTTTTTTTGTATGTACCTTTAATTTCCTGTCGAAAGTTTAGAATGTCATTTTAGTTGGAGAAAGTCCACGAAAAGGTTCAGCTCACAATTTTTGAGTGTTTTATAAACACTCAGCTGTTGAAATCGTACACCTGATATCTTTGTCAAAAAGTCCTGCTCTAATCTTCATAAGTCGTGATCCCTTGCTATTTCATCAGAAGTAGCTAGCAATAAAATGCAAATGACAAGCTTTAAATATTAGTTAAACTGTTATTAGGAAGAATGGGTGAGTCTGGAGGGAAGGGGGCTTGGATGACCTTACTCTTGTGGAAGTTTTACTTGTTACCTACAATAATGATCCCCCAATAAATCATGCCCTCATACATATAGACAACAATGTTGACCTGATGGCCTCTGATTGAATTGTGGAAACATGACCTTTACGTTCTAACAATTAGGAAACTAATTACTTTCCAATGCTCTATGTGCGCTTTTTTGATATAGTAACCATCATCGCCAGGAAAGAAAGGCAAACTGTTATTGTTGCTTACTGTTAATGTCATAGCAGTAAATTTCCTATCAAATTGTCGAACACAGCTTTTTCCTGGCCTTGATTGAATTTCTTGAGCATTTGTTTTTTACTCCAGTTAACACACGCTTGCTATTTGACCTCAGTCAAATTGTCCAGGGTTGTTGTGATACCACTCATTGGTTGTTCTCAAGCAGTTTGCTTCGTACAGCTTGCTTTCTGGGTTGACGACAGTGAAAGGACTTCATTCTCATTCCTCGTCCTCGGAAGATCTAGTCTCGAACATGGGAGGCGGTGCCGGTTGTAAAAGGATAATTCAGCTTGTTTTAAAAGTTCAAATATAGAATTTTATTCAGCAAATATACCTAGCTCAAAATAATATAACAAAAATTCAATTATTTACTAATTAATATAAAATAATTCAACACGAAAATTAGAGTTCAATAAAAATTCAATTTACAAAATCTCCTGTGCTTGTGTATGCTACGTTGTTTGCCTGTGTATTTTATTATTTACCGCACACCCGAGTTACAAGCCCAGCATAATTACGTAGCTACGTAGCTACGTAGCTTCTCCATCAAGATGCAATCAAAGATCGTTTGATTTCCACACAAGGGAGGTCTTCAGAGTGCTCGCAGGTCTCAATGTGTCTAAGGCTACTGGGTCTGATGGTACTTCGTTCCTGGTACTCAACTGCTGCGCACCATCTTTAGCTAAAACGCAAACTATTTTACATTCGAAAAGAGTCTTTCCTTCGGTATGTAAACTTGCACATGTTCAGCCAATATCAAAAACAGAGGAAAAGCAAGCGATCGCTCAAATTATAGACCAATTGCCCTTACTTCGATTTTCCGAAAAGTTTTTGAAACACTCAGCAACACCCAATTAATGAAATATCTAGAAACTAATCACCTGATTTGAGATTTACTAACATTCCTCATCGATTGTTCGAATCAATGTCTCCATAATTTTGGCGAATCGAAGATCATCAGATTAGATATCTCGAAGGTCTTCGATAGAGTCTGGCATCTCTTTTAGCTCTTTTAGCTAAACTTCTGGCTATAGATCTAGACTCTCTTTTCTTAAAATGAATTGAAAGTTTTCTCTCCCTCCGTTCAATTCATGTTATTTTGGATGGAGTTACTTCTGACCGTTTTATATCCTGTGCAGGTGTACCGCAAGGTTCTGTGCTCTCTCCTACTCTCTTTCTCATTTTGATTAATAATCTGCTAGCTCTCACTTATAATCCTATTCATAGTTTTGCAGACGACAGCACTCTTGATTTCGTATTGGTACTTATTTCACTCTATAGCTGATTCCCGTGGGAATGTTATAGTTGACAAACGAAGACACATGTTCAGTTCACTAAACTCTGAATCGGGTCTTGTTTAACTCAACCCATTTGCGTTGACGGAAAAGATATCTCGAACTCACCATCTATTAACACTTAGGCATTAAAATATCCAACAATCTTAATTGTTCTGATCACATTTTTGGTAATACAAAAACGAGATGGAATGCTTGGGCTTCTCGCAAAGATCTAAGAAATATTTTACTCCATCAGACTTAGGGGAAATCTATAAGTCTCATATCAGGCCTAGATTAGAATATAATTCCCATATTTGGGTAGGAGCTAGACAAACGTACTATATTATCCGCGTTAAGCAAAGTTCAAATAAAGGCCTTTCGGCTTATTAGCGATGACATATCAACAGCAACTATTGATTCGCGAGAGCACCGGTGTAGTATCGGATTGTCTATCTCTCTTCTATGGCTACTTCTATAGACATTGCTCTGACGAAATTTCTAGCCTGATCCCTTGTAGAATTCTTCCTATACGCACCACACGAGCTATAACCCGCTAGCTCACCCCTCCCATCCTTGAAGTCAAATTCGGCCGTACCGTGAAATTCCGCAAATTCTTCATAAGCAGAAGAGTACGAAAGTGGAACAGTTTACCAACCTCCCCCCCCCCCCCACTCCGCTAACTATAAACCGCAACCATTCAAGCGTAATGCGCACCGTCACCTACTTCACTCAATCCAATAATCCTCAATTTCCTACCCCTTCTTTCTTTCCTGTAAAGCCTGTGCTACGGCATCATAGGGTACCCCCTGAGCTTTGGCAACATCTTGGCTGATTGTGCACCGCTCATATTACAGTTCTTCTAACAAACCCACTCTTCCTAGGAAGAGCAGTATTTTTTTGGAAGAAATTTCTTCGAGGTCGGCATGCTTTAAGAAGTATGAGCCAAAGGCCTGGAATCTGCATTGTTCAATGGCCTCACATTCACACAGTACATGCTCCGATGTTTCATCCTCTTCGAAACATAACCTACACACATCAGTGGGTGAAATTTCCATCCGATGCATGTGTTTGTTAAGCTTACAATGTCCGGTTAGGACACCTGTTAAGATTCTGAGTTGATTTCTAGATAGCCCCAACAGATCCAGGCTCTTCTCTGAGGAAGGTCTCTTAATGAATCTTTTGGCTTGTCTGGATCTTGTAATTCAGTTCCATCTCTGGTTTATTTGGTTCCGGATCCATAACCATACCTAACATTGTATATTTACATTTCATTTTTTTTTGTAGCGTAAATTATAATTCATAGCTTCATAGCTTTCAAAAATTATTTTTCTTTTCCAAATTAAATTAATCAGCGTAAAAATGTATTAAGCGAGTTTAAATTGCAAATTCATTGAGTTCATCAAATGTATTTGTACTCCTTGCGCAACTAAGAAAAGTCTTAGATACTATCTACCAAAATAAGCTTAACTACAGGAATATACTTGAAAATTATGTCCTTCATGTAAAAACTTTACAGGATCAAGGATCGATAATTGAGATATTTGACAATAGATCGTAACATGTTGAACATTATAACAAGAGATAAAATGTCCCCTTTGGAACCAGTGTCCGAGTTTAATTCGGCACTATCCGTGGAAAGATATCTGAAATTTTATGTGACCACACTTTCTTCGAAAAACGAAAATTTTTCAACCATAAATTTTAATGGGAACGAGTGATTTTTAGGAGGATGTCTCAACAAAGGTATGATCAAAACACTCCCAAAAATCCATTGGAATCTTTCTAATTTACCGAACACTTTGTATATTCTGACAACTCAGAAGACGTCATCAATTTTCGTTCAAAGTTTCCTGAACTACATATATTTAAAAAAAAAAAAAATTAACTCCATCCAAACTTCAAGGAGCCCCATTTTCATCTTTCTACAGCTTCCCCATAATCCACTAAGGATTAAAATAAAAGCAAAATAAAAAAAACAATAGTATAGGCTTTTTGAGTTATTCAAGGATAACGGAGATATTCAGTATCTTTGTAAATAAATTTTCTGAAAAAAGACCCCTACTATTTTTATCCATAAGCTTCCTTAAATTAATAGAGTTTGCTTCATGTGCTTGCGACAAAAATAAAAAATATTTCAGTAAAATAAGTAGTAAAACCAATCCATCTGTGAAATTTCAATAAAATAGGAGATGGTTGATGCACAAATTGACACAATATTTTTCGATTTTCTGTGGAATATGACCCAATAAATAAATAATGAAAGACTTTGTACAACAATTTGAACTTATTTCATTAGTAAGTAAAATAAAAAACATTATTTGACAAGAATGTCCAACTTTCAAGCTAAAAAATCCGGGGATTTCGAACTTTTTGTCCTAATTTCATGATTTTACATATGGCAGCCCTATGACCTTGATTAAAGTGCATTCACGTTGGAATGCTTTGAACCAATTTTCTACAATGTTCTGTTGCGGATTCAATCCGTCTTTAAAATCATAAAAACTGATGTCTCCAAACTGTTATCATCAATTTTTTTAAGGAAGTAATATTTTTTAATTTGCCGACAAAAATCAATACAACCCTTTTTTCATGATCTGTTAAACATAAAAATCTGTCAAAGAATCAGAAAATAACTTTCTCAAAACCAAGAAGCAACCCTCGTATATGGCTCTATGTTATTAAGCAATTGCAGCACTAGTGAATTTGAAATTTCGTTGTATTAAAGGCAATAGACTTTTTAAAATTGACCGAAGAAATGTCATTAATGATAACGAACTTTCCAATTCTCCACTGCGGTGAACTGTTAGTATATAGTCATAAACGGAAGAATTAAGGTCGCTGCACACTTACCGGCACAGAACGAATCGTCACGGACAGCCAAATTATCTTTGTATGAAACCAAGTTAGCTAATTCACATCAACCGTCACCGGCAGATACCGGCACGTAACGGAAACTTCATTGCCGGTCGCTATCGGTGGCTAGAAACCGGACCAGTATTTGTCGGTTGGCTTTTCTATAGTTTCCGTTCCGTTTTATGTCGTTATATGAGCATGATAAACGCCGGTGCCGGTTGATGCCTATCTGTCCCTGTAAGTGTGCATCGACCTTTAACTGTCGATCAACTTATTTGGTGTATACTAGTCTTGTATGTATGATTCAAATTCAAATAGTATTTATTAAGGCGCTACACAAGTAAAACAAAATGTTATAATTAAGAGAACATATAGAAAGATTTAGAAATCAAAATTGAAACTTAAACTATACAAAACAAGTTATCCAAAACAATAATATGTATTAATATTAATATACCTCATAAGAAAATTCATTCATCTAAACAATTAAATAGTTCGCAGGTATTCCAATAAATTGGTCCTAAGACTGTAATTGTCCCTGCCACTTCTGAGTTGAAGAGGAAGAGAGTTTCAAAGTCTTATGGATTAAACAAAAAACTGACGACCATATGAGCGACAGGTGGAACTGGGAATGTTTAAAGCAAAAGTTCTTACTGATTGGGAAAAATCCAATCTAGTATACAGATAAACAGGTTGCCCAGATATCATCAAAATACGAAGAAATAATATTCAACGATATTTAAAGAATGTTTCTAAGATTCCAAGATTGAATTTAAATATTCCGAGACAGGGTTGTATCGCCTCAAGCCGAACACATACCGCATAGTAGAATTAAATACCACATTGCGCTTACGTGATGAAGCTGAACCAGAAGCATGAAAAACTTCACAACCATAGGTCAGGATAGGAGCAATATTATGATTTGACTAACATAATCCCCGTGCCAGCAGGAATAAAGACTGCAGTTGCCGGTAACGTCCCATAAACCTTGCAGACAAGCTCTTTTATATGATCGGTCCAATTGAAAGTACGATCAAACATAAATCCAAAATTCTTTACAGTAGTACTATAAAGAATAGTCACATTGTTGAGAATAATTTCTGCTGGAAGCAGGAAGTATCCAATTCACTTTTATAGATTGCGACAGCATTAGATTAAGAGGCATTTAAGCTGAAACCAATAAGTCCAATTAAGCACAGCAGCAAGGTTTTCAGTCATACGGCATATAGCATCCTCCAGCAATCCTAGAGGTCTATAGATGTAAAGCTGAATATTATTAGCATACATGTGATAGTCATAATTTTTCAGAATCATTGCAAGATCATTAATGAAAATTGTGAATAAGAAGGGTCCCAAAATGGAGCCCTGAGAAACTCCACTCCGAAAAGGTAGGAAGCCAGAAACACAATTATAGCATACCACACTCTGTTGACGCCCGTTGAGGTAAAACCAAACCAACTTGCATGCAAAATTTGAAAATTTAAAGAAAAGTTTACTTAATTAGTCAACTGTGTCAAAGGCTTTGGAATAGTTAAGGAGGACGAGCACTGTAAATTTCTTATTGTCATTTGCTCCATATTTATGTACAATAGGAAAAAAATAATTTTTAAAACTTTTCTCTGTTTATGTATGTAAGTATATAATGGAATTCCATCAATCATATCAGTGTAGTTTGCTAAATACACCGAATTTAGTAAAAGATCATAAAAATTTCTTAGTCATCCTGTAACTCGGTAACGATAACTAGTGTGCGGGACACTTGGGTATTTAAAATAAAAGACCGTCTTACTTAAGCGAAATTAAACTTTAATAATTCAAAGGCGTGTGTACTGCCGCCATTCGATCTCACTTAACTCTGACGAACTCATTACCTAAGACTATTTACAATGTGAACATTATGTATGTATTGGTAATACGACTATCGGCGATTTATTCAGTGATGGTAACTATTACTAATGTGCCACATCATTCCCCCTTACAAAAAAAAGAATAAATGTTCTCCGAGTTCAAATAAATGTTAATTAACATGTTCCTTATAAGTTGAGTGTTACTCGTTGTTTTACTTGCGATCTATCCGTCTAAGAATGGAAGCCAGTTTAAGCCTGTCTATTGAGATTCTGTTTTTCCTGCCATCGACTAAAATCTTGAAGTGTTTGCGGATAGTTTATCAATGACTTTATACGGACCCTTGTAAGGAGCTCCTAATGTATTTTTGTAAATTTCGTCTTTTACGAATACGTGTGAACATGTTTGCAGATCTTGTGGCACGAATATGCCTTTTTGTTGTCTACGTTCCGTAGTGCTTGGTCTATGTTGTTTGAGCGTATTGAAAATTTGGTTGGCCTTCTCTGTTGTAATTCGTTCAGCCCCTTGTTTTTCCGATGCTACAACTATTTCTCCGGGCAGGCGCAGTGATTATCCATAAAGAATTTGTGATGGAGACAAGTCTATATCTTCCCTTAACGCGCAGCGGATGCCTAACATTACCCACGGTAGATTCTTGTACCAATTTTTGAGGTCCTCAGTTGCTCGAAGGGCCACCTTCAATTGTCTATGAAATCTTTCGACTAGGCCGTCCGACTGAGGGTGGTATGTTGTTGTTCATATTCTGCTATAACCAAGAATTTGAGAAATTTCCCTAAAAAGGTTTGACTGGAATTGAGTTCCTTGATCTGTTGTTATTGTTTTGTAGATAGCAAGTAATTCCCTGTCGAAAGTGGAATACTTCTGTTTAGTGGGGAAGAGCTTTTTTCAGTAGAAACTGAGAGGTTCCCATTTATCGTTACTGATGTGCTGTTGTAAAACTGCACCGATTGCAGAACTACTGGACGCGTCGACCATTAGGCTTAGTTTAGATTGAGGGTTGCTATGAACTAATAATGTGGCGTCCTGAAGATCTTTCTTAAGCTTGTTGAATGCCTCTTCACATTCAGGAGTCCACGCGAAAATTCTTTTAGAATACTGTTTGGGTGTTTGGGGCACCCTTTTAATAAATTATACAACGGAATAAATGTTTGAGAAATATTTGGGATGAATCTGTGATTGAAATGTATCATCCCTAGAAAACGTTGTATCTTTTTGAAGGAGTCTGGTTTGGAAAAATTTGAGATTGCTTCTACTCTGCTCTTAGAGGGCATGATTCCATCCTGTTTAATATTGTGGCCCAGAAACTCGACTTCCGTTGCACCGAGAACACATTTTACCGGATTAATGTTAATTCCATGCTCGTTTAATCTAGAGAATACAATACGGAGGGTTTCCTTGTGTTGAGTTGTTGATTTGCTTCCTATGAGAATATCATCAACATACACAAAAATGAAATCCAAATCTGATAGGATTTCATTGATAAACCTTTGGAAGGTCTGGGCACCATTTTTTACGCCGAAAGGCATGCGCAGAAATTCGTATTAGCCGAAAGGTGTTGTGACTATATGTTTTCCGGTGCGACTGGTATTTGGTGGTAGGCCCGAACTAAATCTACCTTTGAAAATTTAATACATCCGCGCAATAGAAGTGAGCAATCTTGTATATTTGGGAGCGGATACTTGTCGAAATGTGGAGGGGTGATGCGACGGGTGAGGATGAAGGACGAATTATACCTAATTTAAGCATCTGTTGGAATTCTTTACGAGCAATTTGAAATATGTCTGAATTGAGCATACGTAGGCGAGCAGACGGTAAATTGCCCGATGTAATTATTTTATGTACAATTTTATGCTTTAAGCAGGATTTACATTATGATGACATCCAATTTTTACAGAAATTTTGAGGGAGATAGTTTATTGAAATTTAAATGCTGCGAAAGCAACATCGCAATAGCTCACACGTACAGTCCCCTCGACTATTTATAGCAATACTCTCAAACTGTTCGTTTTCGTTCAAACGTTCGTTTTTTCGTAGATATTCAAAGACGGGTCATGATCTACTATGTAACTTTCTAAAATGTGCCCAGCGCTATGCGTGCCTTTGGCACGGGTCCTCAAATAAATTTATGTTTATGTTAGAAGTATAATTTTACAATTTCTAAAATATTCCATGAAAGCACGCAGGAGTTCGAAACAAAGGATGAGATTATATCGAAAAAATTTGTCGCAAAATATCAGGTGGTACTGTAATTCAGTTCTACAATCATCATTTTATACGATAACGAAATTTTTATTTGATAATTATTTCATATAGTAAACAAAAAGTTCAGTAACTAATTTGCTAATATGTAAACGTCAATCCACTTCATCCACTCAAGTGCTCACATGAAAATAATCCCACTCCAATACCGAACTAACGCAGGTGAAGATAATTCCAGTCCGGTTCGTGTTCACATGACGGATTATCTCAAAGGCGGAATGATTCTAGCAAATTATAAAGGAAAAGCACCACTGCAGTCAATCTGTGAACACACTACTCTCTGCTTGTGGACAGAAAACTCCCTCAGAAATAACTTCAATATTTTCTATAAAGAAATATTTAAAAACTTTCAATTTCGCAATATTTAATTACAAACTCAAAACTTTACTTTTGTTTATTTCGACAAATAATTTTACTTGACAGATATGCATATGCCATAAAATTATATCAACAAAACAGCAATATGTGGCAGCTCCAGTAGTTGAAATTGACAAATCAGGGTTGCCAATAAATATGTTTTAGTTTCAGTAACTATAAAAACTCCCTATGCTTGAGGTCTTTTTATGGTTCCGGACACGCACACAGTGACAAATCGACGTCCGGAAAAAATTCAGGACGCGTTTGCTTCTCTCGTCACTCATAAATAAATTTCCGTATACGATGCACTATCTCCCTCACAATTTCTGTAAAACTTCCATGTCATCATAATGTAAATCCTGCTGTACAGGTGTGGTGAAATTGGGAGGTCCATTTAAATCTGGGAACTCATCCAGTATTGCACCGAATTCGCCTGTAATGAAGTAAAGCTTGGGCGAGCACGAGTGACCACGCAAAGCTTTACAAACTGTAGAGCTGTTTGTGTCCTTGTCCAGCAAGATTCTTCGTCTGATGTCGACGGCTAGATTATATTTATAAAGGAAGTCTGCGCCTATGATAGCGTAATCTAGTGCAGCTATTATAAATGTGTGTTCAAAGTCGCGTTTGAGATTGAGATTTACCGTAAGATGCATATAGCCGTATGAACTAATAGTTGATCCGGTTGCTGCTGTTAATACCAAATCAGTTTTTTTTTTCAGTACATCTTTCCCACCCCTACCAATACCCACAATGTATTTTTTTTAATAACTAGCACCCCTACCCAGCATTATTTCAAAATTATTATGATACACCCTGTATATGAATTTAGTTTGAGAATCACGCCCATGTGAAGAGAATAGTGTTCAGCCTGATACCCTAAAACATCAAACATAAAATATAGATGACAACCGAAATGATATCAACTGGTTGAAATTCTTATCTTAATGAAAAACCCTAGTTTTAAAAAAGGCTTCATCCATTACCGAAGAGGTTCGTAATAAGAGCGACGAAACGATGAATTTCAAACATACAAAACGTTCTCTAAAATTACTGGTCGTAACACTTCAAATGTTTGAATGAGAGTTTGTTTTTTGACATCTCGCTTTCAATACTCTACAAGCCGACATTCGCAGTGCTTATAAACTGCGTACAAATGTTGAAATTAAAAAAAAAAGGTTTGAATGGCCCTCTTTGAATTGATGCAATGAAGATGAATTATCTACTACCGATTAGATTATCTCCAAATACCTACCCAAAAATAATTCCCAATTGATGAGAGTGCCTCATAAAAATTAATCTTAAAAATCTTTTCATACATTTTTTGTTTTTGTTTTTCCAAATATGTAATTAGTTAGCATTTGCAATTTCCATCGTATACTTTTAATGAGGATGTCTCATAAATAGCTAAATATCACGTAATATTTACTCATCGGTGAACATCTAAAAAATGTTTCCACTTTCTTTTATACACATAGGTATATAATTTATTCTAACATGAATCACCAACTCTAACTCAATTAAATTACATATTCAATCGTGAAATTCATTACGCATAACAAGTAATATAAAGTGACTCACATAATACCAAAACATGATACCTATAGGCATACGTAAATAAATAAATAAATAAAGTGCTAAAAATAAGAAAGTTTTAAGATAAATCATCTGCGCAGCCCGAACTTAAATGATTTCATCTGCGCGAACATATGATTTATGTATATGTAGATGAAAGGTTTCTTTTGCATAACTTTATCTGAATCATCCAATTGGCATTTCAATGTCAGTAACCCTTTCTCCTCCATCTATATGAACTACCTGAGAAAGGTGAGTAGAAGATAATTTAAAGTGCTTTTAATCATAGTTATTCTTTTCTTATAGCCATCAACAACTGTGCTGTACTAATGGATTTACAGCAGACGTAGAACATAGCACAGATAGAAATGAATCACAAATATTAGAAAAACAAAAACAAAATCTAAATCGAAATTAACTAAAAAGTTGTGTAGAAAAAATATGTTTAGACAGGCAGACATACATACATCTCTACTTGTTTATCGCCATAATATCATAATTTTTCTATTTAATCCAAGCAGGACAATTACTGATTTTCATTATGCATTCATTCCGTTATTCTATAGCACTTTAATACTTTTCTAAAATCAATTAATGATCAATTGTAATTGCATTCCTCGTTAAAGAATTGCCCACTCTCAATGAAGGCAAAGAGAAATGAGAAATGAAATTGCATTCTTTTCGATCCTTTTGTTCTTATGTAATGAAGGACGGGGAGACGCCTTTAAGTCTCCTTACATACAAAAATATATACATAGATTCCACACTCAGAACTATTGATTACAAATAATTAATTATGTCAATCGAGCAATTAACTTCCCATAAAACAAAAAGTAATCGAAAATTTATCAGCCTTCAAGAAAATAAATGAAAGAAACTTATTTAACGTGAGATAAACGAAAGAGACAGTGTAAAACTTTAAAAGTTCTTTTTTTTGCTGCAATAAATTCTGTGTGGTTTTTTTAACTTCCTGTTTTGTAAAAAATTTTGAGATATTATGAAATAATGATTCAACATTATTAGAAATTTTTAAATAAAATATGCCACATTTTGTTAGCAAAGAATAAGTCGTCTATAGGTATATATATTTTTTTTTTTTTTTTTATTATTAAGCCAAGCTCAGGGGATACCCTATGATGCAAAGCACAGCGTGGCAGGAAGGAGATAGGGAAAGGATTAAGGGATATGAGGAGAGCGGCGGAGGTGCTGATGTATGTCGCCCTTTAACTTTTGCAGGTTGTATGCCGGAGGAAAGACAGAAGATGGTAGACTGTTCCACATTCGCACAGTTCGGGATAAGAAAGCATCACGCAATTTTAGTGTACGGCCGAAGGTAATTTGAAGGGTAAAAGGATGAGCGCGGGATGCAGCGCGAGTATTGCGTGCAGGAACTATTTTACAAGGGATCAGACTAGATATTTCATCAGAACATTGGCCATGCATATAACGATAAAGGAGCGAAAGGCATCCAACATTGCGACGGTGCTCGAGCGAGTCGATATGACGAGTAATTGCCACATCGCCAATGAGCTTGCAAGCTCTCTTTTGGACAATATACAATGAAGCTAAGGCTGTGCGACCAGCCCCGGTCCAGATATGGGAATTGTATTCCATTCTAGGTCTAATGCAGGACTTGTAGAGGTGCGCTATATTTGATGGGCTGAAATATTTCTTACACCTTTTCAAAAAACCAACACATTTTGATGCTTCTTTGGCAACCGAGGAGATGTGATCTGTCCAACTTAACTTACTGGAAATATTAATGCCAAGAATGCTTAGTGACGGTGAATCAGAAATTAATGCACCATCAAACGAAATGGGAGTGGTTAAGTTATGATCTTGTTTTAATCAGATGAGACAGCTTTGGGTCTTAGATGCATTGAATTCGACGCGATTCACTTTGCCCCAAGCGAGTATGTATGATCTGATCAATACTTTCTTCTGCTGCAAACGTTTGGTGGCCTAAAACGATACAAATAACCAGCAAGACAACACTTAATAAGGTGCTAATGATGATCTGTTTAGGCGCCACTGGCGCTTTCACATCGTGTCTTCGACAAGCAGTTAAAGCCATTTATGGCTTACAACCTCTCTACCACTTTATCCAGAGGAAAATATTGGCACAGCATGGCTTCTGCCTGTGCCTTCATGCAACGAGGCCTTAATACTATTGAGGACTGGTGCACCCGTCATGAGATAACAGTAAACCCAACAAAGCCTACCTTGGTGCTCTTTTCCAGGAGACGTAAGCTTGGGGGGAGCTTTGTTCTTTCAAAACTATTTAGACAGACTCTACAACTGTCTCCCCATGTCAAGCAACTCGGAGACTACCTTGACTCGAAGCTCACGTGGGAATTGCATATAGAGAAATACGTTAATGCGACTATGAGGGTCTGCGCTCAATGCTGGAGAGCCTTTAATTGCACATAGGACATGAAACCGAGTGTTCTGCATGGGATGTACACCTCGATTATAAGATCCATGCTTACATATGCCTTTTGTGTATGGTGGTTAAGGACGTAAAGGGGGACAGCGTTTCGGAAGCTAGCGGGCCTGCAAAAGCTTGCTTGCCTAGGAATTACAGGTTCCATGCGATCTATGGCTATTGTTGCCCTTGAGATCTTACTTAATCTGCCACTCCTGGATCTTGTCATTCAAGCAAAATCCAAAAGGCCTGTGTGCAAATTGCGCTAATGGGGATGTTAAGAGGATGGCTCGACTGGTTCTTCAGATTGCTCATTGGCATTTGGACTGGGTAGGGAGAGCCATTTGATCCGCATGTCACATGATGCGATTGTACCAAAGCTGCGTTTTGGCCATCGGTTCTCAGTGAATTTTGTTGAAAGGGAATGGTAGACTAAGGGAGGTGCCTTATCGAACCTTCCTCGGTCCGGTCTAAAGCTTTTCACCGACGGCTCACACATGAGGGAGACGGTGAAACTGACATTGGATTGAAGTACTCAGTTTGAAAGTCCATCACTGCTTTTCAGGCTAAAGTCTTCACCATCACAATAGCTGCGTAGATAGCCTTTGATACCGAGATCAAGGGAAAGGACATTGCTATCCTTTCGGATAGTCAGGTAGCCATGATGGCTCTGAACGACCCTCGCCTAACATCTAAGCTACTGGCGGACTGTAGGTCGTCCGTGGATAAGTTGTGTATCCACAACAAAGTGTTCTTCAGTGCGTTCCCAGTTACATGGGGATATGTGGAATAAAAGGGCTGGTCTTCTTGGCAGGTCTGGTCCTATTTCTCCGTTCCTTGGATCGGAGCCTACCGTAGCCATTGCCACCTCTATCAGCGGGTCTCTCATAAAAGCGGATGTTCGTATTAAGCATCAGCAGAGATGGGAGAATCAGAGCACTTGCAGGTGGATAATACCTTTTCTTGATGGGCTTAATAGGAATTCCTCTAATTTGCTCTTGGGGCTCGAAAGGACACAATGTTCAACTGCAATTGGCATCATCACCGGCCACAGCTCGCTTCACGCTCATCTAACAAGAACGGGAGTTGTTGACAGCCCTGAGTGTATGTTCTGCCTGGAAGGAGAGCCCGAGACAACCGAGCACTCTCTGAGTGCTTGTCCGGTCTATTCCCGGAGCGGGCTTCATACGCTGAGGTCTGCCCTCCTTTCATTAAGAGGACAAGAAGGTTTTGGTGAAAAGTTTCTAGCAGGTTAGCACAATGGGCCGCCCTGGTCTCCATGCTTGGGATCTCTCATCCCCCTGTCGACATGATCACGTTCCTTCCGGTGAGGAACATCTTAACATTCTCGAGCAAATCCACATTAATTAAAGAACTAGAAGCTCCAACGGATGTTATGGCCGAAAAGAGGTTACCAGGTAACCGTTAACGAGAGTAGTAAAATATTACACAGAGCGCTCAAATTCCGACAACGAGATCATATCAGGTATACTGATGGATCTAATATGGATAACATAACAGGCGCAGGGGTGGTGGATATCAAAATGGAGCTTCCCATTCCTCTGGATGCCTTTCAAGTGGAAGTCTACGTTGTAAAAATGAGAAAACAGGCAACTGGATCTCCTCTAGTATGGTGCACGTAGTATGAGTCAAGTAAAGGAATTCTTCATCCGTAATCCTCTCCAGACGAGCAAACTAATTGGTCTTAATAGACAATTGCTCAGGCTATTTCGAAAAGGCTAGATTTAGTCTAACTAATAAGTCAACTCTTGACGAGGTGCCCGCCGGGTCCTAGTATCCTAATCATCTCAAAATTACCGATTGAAGATGTTAATGTTCTCATATCAATAGGACATCATATATAGAAATATTCCCTATCAAAAGGGCTCTCCATAGGTACCCGTGATAAATTGTGTAAGATTTTCAGATATTTTCTGTCAGATTTTGTGCATCCTATATAGGAAGTTCCTCTGTCAGTCATTCAATTCACTACATTTAAAAAATAGTTTGACTAACTCCTAAATATGTAGAAAAATTTGGTGGATAGTTTAGGAATGAAAATGCTCCTTGATATCGTTGTTGGTTATTATGATGGTGAAATTTTGACAGCCAGGAAAGCCTTAATGCATTAACATAGCTTTCCAAAGATTTTTCGGCCCCTTGCCTTTCCATAGTAAGAAAAATTTAAACTTAATGTTGCGCCCGTGAGTGTAATTTTTGAAGAACTTTACTTTATTTGTGTTTTTGTTTTTGTTTTATCTTTTTTTTTTTATTTATTTTTTGTTTTTTATCTTTTTTTATTTTTTGTTTGTTTTTATCTTTTTAATTTAAAATTTTTTTCTTTGTTTTTTAATATTTTTTTTTGTTTTTTGTTCTGTTTTATTTGTTTGTTTTTAAATTTGTTTTTGTTTTTTTATCTTTTTTTATTTTTATGTATCTTTTTTTTTATTTTTTTATTTTTTTTTTGTATTTTGTTTTTTTTTTTTTGTTGCTTGTCTTCTATTTTATTTCCTTGTTCTTAATTTTTTTTCTTTTTGTTTTTTATTTTTTTTCATTTGTTTTCTGTTTTATTTGTTTGTATTTTATCGTTTTTCTTGATATTATTTATTGTCTTATTTTTTTTCCTTTTTCCTTTTTATTTTTTTTTTTTTTTTCAACCCCAACAGACTCTAAATGTGATTATAAATTTACTTTCACCTCATGTCCACATCCAATATCTGTTGAAAACTTAATTATCTAATTTCAATACAAATTTAATGAAGAAAGTTTACGCGAAGAGGTTTTCATAGAATTTCAATGCAATGTTTTGATGAAACTTTTCGACATCTCGGAAACAAGTGAGGCTTGAAAAAAATTACCTCTACACAAAAGTTTGTTTGACTCTATGAACTCGCAAAGTCCATATGAGAACTTAATTATTACTGTTTCATCTGATCTACGATTGCGAGTTGCCGACAAATAATTCATTCCTACAGATGATCCGACGCAGGCTTGCTCAAATATCTCATACCAAGAAAAGTAACTATAATTTTGACATTTTGTTATGTCCCCATAAAGTCATGCTGGTATGTGTGTGCATCTCTATCTATGCTAGTGATACTGTAGAAATTTTATTTATAATTTTAGTATAGTATCTGGGAGAAGAACTTGAATGAAACTAATTTATTCAACCTGGGAGTTGTGCCACAATATTCTTTCTTTGACATTTTTTATCCCTACAAGTACATATTATGACCTAGGATGTTCCTGTCAAATAACTATTATAAATACATTGAACAAAAAGGCGTAGATATTTCGGTTATTAAGCTCAGGCCGTTCAAGGTTAAACTTTCATTAGTCGAGTCATGCAATTGTGGAGCTGTAAAATTTTTAAATAAATTTTCTATTGGTATATCCACGAGTTGCTGTGATATGCGGTAGTAAAATATTAAAACATATTTAATATAAAAATTATATTAAATTGAATTTAATTTAAATTTAATTAACTCGAAAAAGTAAACTAATATATTTTGCATATATGTAATTGAATTTTTTTCGTATCTTCAGAATTATTTACAAGAACTTTAATAGCATCATAAATAGTAGTTATACGTCGTTAATTATTTTCTTTTTTTTTTTAATAATACGTTTTCTAAATTCCTAGCCTAAAATTGTGAAATATTCAATTCCTTTGTAATTTCATAACATTTTTAGAATTTTATACATCTCTACTTCTATTATTGTTCTCCGAACCTTCTAGCCACCGCAGCAAGTCAACTAATTTAAATCTTCAATCACGTACAAACCTTCCTTCTACGGAATCATTATTCTTCATATATATATTTTTTTTACTAAATTGTTGATAAATAAAAAGTACAAGTTCCACATCTCTCCAATTACTGGAATTATAAATAAAAAAAGAAAAAAGAAATTTACTAAAATAACAAAGCAAAATAAAACAATGACAACTAGCCCTTAATTATTAATGTGGAGCAAATGGAGATTACTGGCAGATCAAAAGAATTAAGTGCACCACCGCTCTCTTCTTTTAAGTGAAGTCGACCAGTCATCACGTAGAGTGTCGTTAAAAAGAAACTAAAAGAAAGAGAGAAAAAAGTTAAATCATAAATTAAAAGAAAGTTTTAATTTAACAACCAGAACAAAAAGAAAATTACTCAAGAGCAAAATAATAAATGGGAAGTGGACAGGAATCAAAATTATATAAAAAAAAGGAGATAAATTAGCTCCAGTAGAAAGTTCGTAGAAGGAGGAGTTTAAGATTGAATCGAGGAAGTTAAGTATTACCATAGATGACACAAGAACTAGATGTCGCATGCCATACTAGAGGGCCGAGTATACAGATTGTGAAATGTGTAGTGCATTCTGCAATGGACCATAACATGTTTTAGAACGTGCCGAAAGCAAATGTCTTTATGATAACAGTTTTGTCTACATTTGATCGACTTCCTCAACAATTCAGATACGAAAAAATATTAATCACACGACGTATACATCATTTCAAATGTTGTGGTCCATTCCGGAATGGACCATCCAGCCATATAAATTTTGTATACTTTTTTTAGTACTGAATGCGACATCTAGTTCTTGTGCCATCTATGGTATTACCTACATAATAAATGAATTAATTATAGTATAAATTACATACTCGTGGCTCCATGGTGATGGCGATTTAGATATAATTGTTTGGGGCATACATAGTTTAATAGAGTACACACTGTAAGAATAGCGAGTATTGTACTTTAATCACGTACAATTATATTCTTTTCTTAATTAAATTTCGTTGCTGTAATTTATTTTATAGGTGTCGTGGTCTATCCTGTCTCTCTGCTAGCTAAAGATCACGTGGCGACCATTCTTTCTTTTGATTTCAACTTAACAACGTCTATATAAACCTACGCTCGTCTCCTGAGCTTGCCATTACATGTCCTAGGAGTACAATACAATATATTTATTAGGCGCTGTACAGAAGATTACAAAAACTTTTAACGTACATATAATTAGGTGGGGGGGGAACATAAGTACCAACCATTAAAATAAAACAAAATAAGATAAAAATAACAAATAAATAAAACACAATCCATAAAAAGAAAAAGCAATCTTAAAGATAAAGAGCCCAAAAGAGAGAACAAAACGAAAACTAGAACAAATCCAAAATTAAAAAGAAGAGAAAAGCCAAAAGAAATAAATAAAATTAAAAATTAATTAAGAAAATCTAACAAGAATCTGAAGGTCTATAAGTATCAGTACGAATCATAATCTAATACTAATTAAGATAATCATTGATTTGTTTAGCAAAGGTCATCCCAAAACCTGTGCGCTGAATCCAATTTGGAAGATAGTTCCATTTTCGGGCAACTTAAACGAAGTAAAGTAAGATCGTTCGCTCACCGTACCTAGATGTACACCTCGGAACAAGAAGTTGAAGACTTCTATTCGAGTTCAAGAACTGTAGGCTTTCGGAGAGATATGCAAAGGATTTAGTATAAATTAACCTATAAAAAATAAGTAAGAAACGAGTTTTCAAACAAAACTGAGGCCAAGCCGCATGAAAAAGTAGAAAATAAAATTTTCTTCACCATAGAGGTGGACTCAGATTTTTTGATAGGGACATTTCTCTTGAATATTCTTTCTCTTCATGAATCAAATCACTTATTACCTCTGATTGATCATACTGAAATATATCGGTGATTGTCAGCGAATAAAATCTGAGTCCATCTCTGTGTGTAAAGAAAAGTTTATTTCCTACTTTTTGAAAACTCGTGTTTTACTTATTTTATTTTCTACCTTTTTCACGTTAACTAAATTGTTATTACGTGCTGTATGGAAATATTTAAAACAATTTTATGACGGCTGAAAAGACAATGATTTACCAGTTTTTCAAAAAATTTATTCGAGTAAAAATTATTTTTATTCACAGAACTTTTGCTTCAAAATATTATATTGAAAATTTTTCTTGCTAAATACACCAACGAAAGTTAAATTTTAATTGTTACCTGAGTTTTCTTTACGGCTGGGACGCATTTCGCCATGGTTAGTGATGCTCTCGAGATGATATTTCTGGACGATGCAGATTGTGTGCAGCGCTTTTTAGCTGTATTCCAACTTGATCCCATATAACATGAATTTTCCCGATTTTCCATGTTTTCCACAGACTTTTCCTATTACAATGAAATTTTTTTTTAAAAATTTACATGAATTTTCCCCGACTTTTCATGCAAGTTTTCATGATTGTATAAGAGAAAGTATTGATGCCAGTAGGACGGAAAAAAAATGATTCCGCATAGCTTATAAAACTTTTTTGACGGAAAATTTTCTGGAGAATTCAGAAAATTCCGGAAATTTCCGGAAAATTTTCCAGAAAATTGGAAAATTCTGCATTTTTCTTGAAATAGATTTATCACTAATCATATCGATGAAATTTTTTACGATGATTTTCCCGCTTTTCCGGGTTTTCCACGGAGTTTTCCACAACAGCAACTTTATATGTAACTCATTTCGCTCTACAACTTTGTCTTAGGTTGCAAAACGCTCAAACGCTTCCTTGGTCGGAAAAACTCCGGAAAAGCGTTTTACATGAATTTTCCTCGATTTTTTCTGCAAGTTTTCACCATTGTCAGAGAGAATGTAATGATGCCAGTTGACAGGGAACTTGATCCTGCATAATTTAGAAAACTTTTTTTTTAGAAAAAATTTCCGGAAAAGTCCGAAAATTCCGGAAATTTTTTTCGAAAAAATCGGAAAACTCTGCATTTTTCCTGAAACGGATTTATCACTAATCAAATTTGTACCAAATTTTCAAATGATTTTTCCCGATTTTCTGGGTTTTCCATGGAAATTTCCGGTTCAAATTTTGATAGATTCAATTGTCATGCGACATGAACCTGTGTGCCAAATTTCAGCTCGCGGCGATGACGAAAAGTGGGTCTACGAGATTGTCGAAAATAGTAAAAAATAAATATGGAAATAAATATACAGACAGACAAATTCGTGTACGAGTTAAAGGGACGGGTTGGCTTCAAAAAATGATACGCCTATGACGAGTCAAATAGTTTCTACAGAGCTTCAGAATACGGACGTAACAACAGCATGAGCGCTCCGAGGAAGTTTATAAATATAAAATATGACGGTGTTAAATGATTCAGTAACTCTTCTTTGACAGATTGAGTCTAGTCTACTAAAAATAAGGCTCCCATAGTTAAAATGGGGTACAGCAAGAGTGATCGTCAATCTCCTGCGAAGATCCACAGACTAGACAACTAGAGAAAATAAATAGTTGACGAAGACTGCCATAAATTTTGTTCTCAATCACAGATGTAGTCGGAACAACTAAATTTAGAATTGAGTTTAATTCCTAAATGCTTAGGGGAGAGCGGGGTAATACCGTGCAATTAAGCTTTATTAGTTTTTATCTTTAATTTGGAAACTCAAAAGCAGGAAATCTTCTCATTTTGTGACAAAAGCTAGGCTCCATATTTAAAATATCGAGTCGTTCTAAATTGTGAAACCCATTTTAGAGCTGGAGTAATACCGTGCACTATTAGGGGCTATACCATTATGTTTTTCCCTCACTCCGAGCTTACTGTGAAAACCACTTGTTTGGCTGCTTTGGGTGCTAAAATCTTCGTCGGCTTTTGTACGGTATATATGCCTGTCTCATAGAAATTTAAAATTCTCGAAGCGTCAAATTTATGTATGTCCATCACAGAAGATAGGTTTGCAGTCAGTAGCCAGCCCTTGATAATGCCCCAATAAGGCGAAACGCGTCGGGATTTTGTAATTAGTTTTTTTTATAACGTAGTTTTAAAATCTGTTAAAACTTAAAGAAATATATATGTGGAATATTTGCGTACAAGTGTTTTGCTATCTTTTTTGCTCTAATATAATAATGAGGGTTTTACAGAAAAAGGTCATTTATATATAGAGAGAGAAGAGAATAGGGCCTAAGACCGAACCTTGAAGAACACCAGCAAAAAGGTACAACGGAGCAGAGTTAGAATTCTGCAATTTTAAAACTTGTGCACGATTCGAAAGAATATCAGAAATTAACCCTCACGACCGATGAAAAGAAGCAATATTTGTGTCAAATTTTCACAACACAACAACTTGACATGACTCACCGAATCAAAGGCCTAACTGAAATCGAGAAGGGTCAGTACTGCTAAATGATCATTGTCAAGAGCGCCTTATAGATATCAGATGTGACCTTTAAGAGTGCAGATTCACAACTATGACCTATGTGGAATATTAATTGTCAGACTGGCAATATATGATCATACTTCATAAGTTGTGTATACAGAATTTTTTCGAGTATTTTAGCTAGGAAATTGAGTACACCAATGGAGCGGAAATCAATAGGTATGGAGGGATGAGATTTCTTTGGAATGGGAACAACTATTGCTTGCTTCCATTGAGAGGGCAATTACGAAGTGGTAAGATAGAATTTATAAATATGCGTTAAGGGACATTACAAGTAGGTCGCGCTAGTGACTTTACGAACATGGGTGGCGAAACATAAGGTTCAATAGAATTAGACAAAGTCGAAAGAGCCTTGGAGCCATCTGCACCATGAAAGTAGAGGAGTATTCCTGAAAGTTGTAAGCAGGAAACTTTACCATCCAGGGTCTATGAAAGAGAACTTTATTAATGTTGGTAGTAAGCACATAATCTAGTGGAGAAGTCGAGGAGTATGTTGCAATTCTTTAGTTTTTCTTAAGTTTTGTCATGAATCTTGAAGGGTTAAATTCAAAATGGAAGTTGTTTTGCAAAATCCTTTTTTTTTTAAAACCCGTGTCTTCCGTGTATTCCGGAAAAAATTCTTATCAAAATTTCAAAAAACCTATTTCAGCCCCATCCCAAATGGGAGCAATACGAAATACGCTATCGATTGATACACCTAACTGAATTTTGTAAAACTAAATTTGAAAAAAAAACAAACTTGAATTTAATAGAGCGGAGAATTTAGAAAAAATTTATCTAATAATATATCAAACTACTCAGGATACACTATCGTTACAGAAATAGACTTCAATGGACTTTTCAATAATTTTATGCATTTCCAATTTTTTCTTTTCACCAATTCCGTAACCTTCCATTTCATAAAAGCATGTACAGACACAATATGCCACATAATTCTAGTGTGTAAGGAATTTCACCCTCTTTTGTTGTTGAATCAATTCGGAATCAATTTTGGCGTGTTCGAGGTAGTATTGAAGCCAACTACTTACTTAAGTATGCTTCACATTAGCTGATTGTTTCTTGATAAGACTGCCAGTCTACCCAAATAGCATAATTTACACAAGTCAATTTCTACTTCCATTAGGCAAGCGATTATTTCCATTCAATTTATCCCTAGGGAAGGGGATACAGGATTGTCATAATATTTCCAGCTCATTGAACTTCATTTGCCTTTAGACAGAAATGATAAATTGTTGATCTCGAAACCTTTGTTCATGAATTCATATACACATTCAACAAGAATATAATTTGATAAGAGCATAAGTTGCTCATGATTTAGGGATTTCATGTGACTATAGAAACTTCGAGTTATTAAGCGTAATTGGATTGTAAATTTAAGCTTAAAATAGGCTTCCATGATTAAGGAAATATGTGGTAAGTATAAGTCAATAAAAGTATTAAATAATGGCATGAGTAGGTACATATAGTATATAAAGAATATGAAGTTCATAAAATTTCTAATGGGAAGTGTTAATAGGAATATGACAAAATCCAGAAGTATAAAATCTGAAGTGACATAATTCAGAAAAAATTAAAAAAAAATCCGCAAATGAGAAAATTTGGTGGTGACAAAATCCAGAAGTGACCAAATCCAGAAGTGACAAAATTCAGAAACTATACAAATTACACAAATGTCAAAATCCGGAAATTTTAAAAATTGTTATAATTATATTCTACAAATGAAGATGAAGAATAGAAGAATTTTTACGAACTTTTATTCTTAACGATATGATTTAGAATCGTTAAAAATAAAAGTTCTTAAAAAAATTCTTCTATTCTTCATATTTGACCGATTCTAACAAGTGTAGGTTAAAATTCACACATGAGTGACATAAATTTCTTAAATATATGTAGGTAGGTTCATTGAGATTTGGTGATGATAGATTTACATCTGCTGTATCATATTCAAGATGAAACTCTGGTGCAACCCGACTGTATCCAGTTTATATGCATCTGAAGAAAAGCAAATTATTGAAATTTACTGGACCGCGAAAAATCTAAAATATGAAAAATTAATAGAGAAAAATAAATATAGCTAAGTATCCATAAAATTTGATAAAAAGACCTGGTCTAAAATGAAGAACTGTAGAGGCATTCCAACCAGGACAGGATCAGGATCGACAATGAAATGAAACCCAGATAATGGGACTGGATTGACCATACGCAGAGACATAATAGCTAAAGCAATGGCAAACGGGAACTGAAAATCACAAAAATGCCTGTGCAGTAAGAAGACCTAGAAATACTTGGAGGGGAACAATTTTGACAGAGGCCTTATCAACTAAGATTTCGCTAAATTAGCTGATGTAGCTGATAGTTATCGAATGAAATCTAGTCCGATGGAGATCTACTATTACCACTCTACTTCTCGAAAGGGCTTATGGTTAATTAGTGATGATGAAATGCTCAATAAGCCCACTAATAATAACCCATTCAAAGCTAAGCCGAATAAATCTGTTTTATTATTCATATTTTTCAAAAATACTATTATTAACAAAAATTTCGTTCTGCTTGGTACCATAGAAATTACTTTTTCTTAATAAAAGAATACTCTTCAATTCATATGAAACCTCAATTAGTTCTAAGCTATGATTTTTTTCAAATACATTTACTTGGTACTTATACTGATTAAACATAAAATTGTAGTTCCAAAAGTACTTGTAACCCATATTATGATGGTCTGAAATTAATCGTGATTCAAGTCAACCTTAAGGATATCATCGGGTCAATATATGATAGTGTACGATTTACTGCAATTATCACAAATCAAAGTAAAGATAGAAAAAAACAGGGCTGCCAAGATAGAGCCCTGTGAGAAGCCATGATGTATTTTCATAAAGATCTAACATTATCATATTTCATTGACTGAAATTTATCGCAACATTAATACGGCAACTTAGCTTCGACTTGATTTTTTTTTTTTTAGATATTTCCTGACGTATCTTCAGAAATTATAGAAAAATTAAAAATTATTAAAACATGAAAAAATTTTATTTGTGTACATTGGTCTTCTCATATATCTTCAGTTACACAGTTCACAGTAAGTATATTCTGCAGGTACTGGACAAAAAGATCTATAGTTACAGAATATTTCACGAATTTTTACAATTTTTTTCCCAATGAACTAAAAAACATAGTCCGCCATTAAATATTCTACATATGTACTAAAATATGAACTCCAAATCTGCGACAATTGTTAGTTTTCCTGCATCAGGTCTAATACATACTTAATTTATAAGCCCGAAACTCTAAAACTAACCTGCTAAAATTTAGCTCGCCCACAACTCAGACCGTAAAGTAGAAAGTACTGTTTTAATAGGATATCTAAATTTTATATAGAAATGATAATAAAACCTTTCCACCATAATCAAAAATTCAATAAATGCCTAAGGGTAGGCAATTTTCTTCTTTAAATGAATAAAACACTGAGTTGAAACATATATTTATTTATACCTCAGACCAACCTCCAAACGAGAATTGAACAACGCTGATAACTCCCTCACGTATGCTGTAGTTGGCTGCCAAAATTTGGCTACAAATAAAGTCAACATTCACCTTCAAAACTTAGAGTTCTACCACAGAAAGTGGAGGATCAAAATAAATGCCCAAAAATCTGAGTTGACCTACATTCGGAAGCCTTGCACTGAGCGAAACCGCCAAGGTGCAAAATCCAAGACAATTCAGTCCATCTACGCAGGGGAAAAATAAAGCTGATCATGTTATTATATGCTTAAGTGACCATTTGCAAAGCCAATTCCGCATACAGCTTACTTAGTCCAATAATAAAACTCACGGACCGCCTTTCATCTCAGACCAAACTTCTGTTGTACAAACAACTCATAAGACTTGTCATCACTTACTACTTCCGTATCTAGCATACAATTCTTCTCACCTATATAGACTCAGCAAGCTCGAAAAGAAGAATCTTAGAGCTTGCCCGAGACTCCGTAGATGAACGAACGGAAAAGTCTTTCCCAACAGAATAGTTTACGAGGCAGCCAACATCACTTCAATCCAGAACTATCTACTCGAACTTGCGACCAAGCAAGATCAAAAAATACCTAATCACCCAAGCTCACTTATAAGCGGCCTCTCCGACCTTCTCATACCGGAAAATTTTAAATACCTCTCATCCCTGCTCTTAGCACATTTCAGCTACGTTTACTCAGAGAGTGTCACTGAAAAGAATTAATTTTTAGGACCCACGATTTCTAAACTCTCCCTACAATCCATTTCCCATCCCTCATATCTCCCACCCCTATATAACTACAACTAACAACTAAAGCAGGATTTCCATTATGAAGGCATGCATTTTTTACAGAAATTGTGAGGAAGATAGTATACATCGTATACGGAAATTTATTTATGAGTGACGAGAGAAGCAAACGCGTTCTGCATTTTCTTCAGACCTCGATTTGTCAATGTATGCGTGTTCGGAACCATAAAAATACCTCAAGCATAGTAAGTTTTTTTTATAGTTACTGAAACTAAAAACACTGTTATTGGCAACCCTAATTTGTCAATTTCGACTACTAGTGCTGCCATATTGTTGTTATTGTTACTATAATTTTTTAGAAATTATTTATTAAATCATCTGTCAAAAATGGAAGAAAATAAAAGTAAGTTTTTAATTTGTAATTAAATATTGCGAAATCGAAAGTTTTTACGTATTTGGTTATAGAAAAGATTGAAGTTATTTCGGATATAGTTTTTCGTCCATTATTTAAGAACAATTATTATTACAAACGATTAAAAAATTTACAATTTACAATTTGACAACCTGACAATGTGACAGTTTGCGATTTGTACCATAAAAACTGAAGAGGACTGTACGTGACATGTATTGCAGCGATTGCTTAAATTTCAATAAAATATCTCCCTCACAATTTCTATAAAAAATGCATGCCATCATAATGTGAATCCTGCTTAACTCCATAAGGAGAATGACAATCAGTACAGCTGTGATATGGCGCATCAGCTGTAAAGCCTGAAACACAATTGGATCGTTTCAGACAGCTTGAGATTTGTTGACTATGTAAATCAATGTAGAAGAACACAATTGGAGCTTTAGCTTTTTTGCCAGATTCAAGCTGGCTTGAGATTTGATCAAATTGCAAATTTCAAGCCCAATGACTGGCAACTTGAGGGAATTTTTAATGTGCGAATGTCGAATATTAGATGAGACTGGCTTCCGTTGACATATTTAAGAAGTAAACAGTTACCAAAAATGTTAAAATGGAAGAAAACTAATGGAGTTAATAAAAGATAAGCAGTTTCTGTGGGACATACAAAAAAACTCGGTATTATTTTTGCATATAACTGGTACATCTCGAAAACAATCCAAAAAAGCATGAATTTATCGTAGTTTTGGAAAATCGGATGCATTTCTATCTTTCTTTAATGCCACTTATGAATAAAAGTTCTCACCATAAACAAGTTAAAGTTGCAAATGTCAAAAATGCCAGTTGTGTTCAATTCGGCTTTTCCAGTCGAGTTTAGCAGAAAGCTGGCGATAAAGCGGCTTGAAACGCTCCAATTGTGTTTCAGCCTTAAAGTAGCAGATCTCAGGAAAATGAAAAGTTGCAAGAAAGACCAAAGGACAACACTATCATCAAGAGTCCAACACATGCTATGCAATCGAACTAAGGGCTAAAGAGCCCCATGTAACAAAGACGACATTAAAGCGAACATCGAGGGAAAACTACGTCAACTGTAAGTGTAAAATGACGCAAACGCACTTGACTTGACCTAACTTGACTAGTTGAGCCATAACTTCGAAACAAACTGAAGGAAGGAAATTTTTATGAACTTGAAAAGATATCCAAAGATTATTGATCTAAAAAACAAAAATTTAATCATCATCACAAGGTGTATGATTTTATCTAAAATCTATAGGATGATTCATAAAATATGACGGAAACATTTTTAACCTCTTCTACTTCCTAAGTGACTCATTTTCCTATTCGAAAAAAAGTTTATCCTCCAAATCTCCTATCACCTCATGCATTAGTGCAAAATTATTGATCCACATCACCCTGTACCTATATAGGTACTTGCATCTATAATGAAATCCGAGTTAACGGCAATGATGATGATTACACTGACATTTACGAGACCCATCAATCTTAATTTTTTAGCTTCCCTCTTACACAGTTTTATAAAATAATGTTTGACTAGAAAATAATTTAACTCCTAAAACATAAATTTATCCGGCAATTTATCATCATTTCTATCTACTCTCTACAAACATTACACTCACCTTTTACTTGAGGTCTAAAAGGGAATTTTTTCGGCAGCCGGACTTTGAAAAAAAAAAACACACACCACACACACAGACAGAAATGACCAAAGCCTACAAACCATGGACAATCGGTATTTCTTAGAACCATCAACCAATTGCCCTATGGGCCGACGAGAATAATATAGAAGAGCAGAACAAAGCAATTCACATACATATGATATACCTAACCTATATACATACCTACCTGTCTTATTCACCTAGGAGTAGTTATGTAATATATGAATGGGCAGGTAAACATTATACTTATACTCGGCTCGGCAGATCCTGTCTCAAGTTTAAAAAGGAAACAATTCTTGCTCATCGTATGGGTGTGGACGATGCAAGTTAAATTGGCAAAAACCATCAAAGAAAGGTTGACAGCAGCCAAAAGTTTCTGGTAAACTGGTTAGGAAAGGAGAGAGAGTCTATAAGGAAAACAAAAAAAAAAAAAAGGGAAAACTTTAGGGAGTTGCTGGGAAAGACGAATAATAGCAGGAATTGGATGATGGATGACAAAGGAATTTTTAGAGTCTATTCATCAGGCAGGTAAGAAATCAGGTTTCAAAGGAATGGCCAAACTGGAAACTACATACATATGCACATACATATACTAGGGATACATGTCGCAACTATCAAGTCAAGTAATTGCCTATTGTGTCTGAAACCTTGACTTGCGATGTTTATTCAATGAAATGCGCTTAACTTTTTTGTTTTTTGTGCAGGTAGGTAGGTACTATAATTATTTCGTTCACTAAATGAATTTCGAAAGAAATGTTGAACTTTTCCAATACAATTAAGAAACTCATTATCCTGTTTTCACTCTGGAGACATTGTGCGATAACTCTCCATTCGAACTATTTTTTTATACAACCGCTTTTATTTCGTTCATATTGACCTCTATGTTCATTTCAGTTCAAATAGAAAACCTCTTACGTCTTACCTGTCCTGCAGGTTTATGAATACATCATCCATCATTTCATCGTAGTTTTTATACCCTGTATGAAATCTAAAGGGTATACTAAGTTTGTCATTCCGTTTGTTGTAACGCATAGAAATAATGCTGCTTGACCTTTTTTTTTTTTGCTTTTTTGTTTTTGCCTTCAGCATGCAGAATTTCATTTTAGATTTTTGCAACATTCGAGGATTAAGAGTAAATCGGTTTTCCGTGTACTGCCATCTTAACTCAAGAAATCCGGCAATTCTTGCGCTAAGTGAAACCAAGGCCGTTTCTGATGATGATATTAATCAGTATCACGTGCCTGGTTACAGCCTCGCGTCTCTTTTTTCTCAGCATAGAGGGATCGCAGTATATATTCGGAATGATGTGGCCTTTACTATTCTTCAAGATTTTCCTTCTGCCAATCCAGAGTTTAACTATATCTGGTTCAAACTTCACAAGCACATCATTTACTTCTGTTTCCTTTATCGCAGCCCAAATATGCCTGATGACGACACGGTATCCGTATTTGACAATATCTCCAACAATATTTGCTTTCTTTCTCCCCCTCTTCCGAAATCGTCCTGGCAGGCGATTTTAATGTTCATAATATGCCGTGGCTCAGACATTCTTCTACCACAAGTCCTGTGGGCCGTTTCGTTGAACTCTTCTGTGAATCATTTAATTTACAACAGCTAGTGGATTCAACAACTCGAATTCCTGATACAGCTGGAGATAAAGCTAATTTACTCGACTTGTTTCTAACATCTCATCCGGACAAATATTCCATCTCAGTCGGCTCCCCTCTCGGAAATTCAGACCATTGTTTAATCATGGCTCAATTTACCACCTCAAACCTGTGCCGCCCAACTTCTCCACCTACAAGTAGGCACTATAAGAATGCTGATTGGGAAAATCTCAATAAGTATCTTAGAGAAATTGATTGGTCGGTCTGTTTAGCTTCGAGGGATGTTGATGAATGCACATTGGAATTTAGTAACATAGTAAATCTTGGCAAGCGTGAATACATTCCGTATTCGTACAGCAGATCTCACCAACAGCATGATCGCTCCTGGTTTAACGATAAGTACAACCAAGCTATAAAAGCGAGAGAGTCTGCTTTTCGTGCCTATCAATTGCATTCATGTCCAGAATTGAAACAAGTATGCAAGACTGCACGGAACACCTGCAAATCCATTATCCAGAGAGAAAAATTTCTTTTTGACCAGAATATAAGACAAAGAATCTTGGCAAGCCGCAAAGGTAGCAATGGTCAACACCATCAGGAACAACTTCACCAGCTCCTCTCTATACCTTCAACTACTTAATAATGGTGAAGTGATTCTTGACTCCCTGGATAAAGCTAATATTTTAGCTGCTAGATTCGCTTCAAATTCTTGTCTTCCATCCACTTCACAAACACCTATTTTGCACCGCCCGTGTGAATGTGTACAAGAGCCAATACACGTTCGTACAAGGGATGTGTTCAGAGTCCTTAAGGGGATCAACGTCTCCAAAGCCGCAGGTCCTGATGGTTTTTCGCCCCAGTTAATTAAAAGCTGTGCCTCATCCTTGGCTAAACCTCTGCGAAAACTATTCCACTTGTCTTATTCGACAGGAAAACTCCCAACTGCTTAGAAACTAGCTCACAGCTCACGTTCAGCCTATTTCCAAGAAAGGAGAGGGTAGCGATCCCTCAAATTATCGACCAATTGCGATCACTTCGATTCTTTCAAAGGTTTTTGAATCTATCATTAACTCAAAATTAATGAAGTATCTAGAAACTAATCATCTCATCAACGATCGCCAATATGGCTTCCGAGCGGGATGCTCATCTGGAGACTTGCTAACCTTTTCTACGGAACGTTGGAACCGTAGTCTTCACAATTTTGGTGAGTCTAAAATCGTTGCCCTGGATATTTCAAAGGCCTTTGATAGAGTCTGGCATCCAGCCCTTTTAGCCAAACTTAAAGCACTTGGTCTCTCCCCTCCTCTTCTATTATGAATTGAAAGTTTCCTACCTAGTCGCCAAATACGTGTTGTACTAGATGGCGTTACATCTGAACCGCATCCCATAAATGCCGGTGTGCCTCAAGGCTCTGTTATTTCTCCAACTCTCTTTTTAATTTTCATTAATGATCTACTTTCCCTTACTTTCAATCCCATCCATAGTTTCGCAGATGACAGTACTCTTGATTTCGCTTACTCCTTTGACACTCTTGCGGGCTCCAGGGGGAATGCCGCATGTGTTAAACGAGATTGCATGATTATATAATTGAGTAACAATCTTAACAATATCTTCGCGTGGGGCAAAGCGAATCGCGTCGAATTCAATGCATCTAAGATCCAAAGCTGTCTTATCTCATTAAAACAAGATCATAACTTAACCACACCCGTTTCTTTTGAAGGAGCATTAATCTCTGATTCACCCTCACTAAACATTCTTGGCATTAATATTTCCAGTAAGTTAAACTGGACAGATCACATCTTCTCTGTTGCCAAAGAAGCATCGAAATGTCTTGGATTTCTGAAAAGGTATAAGAAATATTTCAGCCCATCAAATCTAGCGGTTCCTCTGCAAGTCCTATATTAGACCTAGAATGGAATACAACTCCCATATATGGGCCGGGGCTGGTCGCACAGCCTTAGCTTCATTAGATATTGTCCAAAAGAGAGAGTTCAAGCTCATTGGCGATTTGGCAATAACTTGTCATATCGACTCACTCGAGCACCGCCGCAAATTTGGATGCCTTTCGCTCCTTTATATCTATATCTCGTCTAATCCCTTGTAGAATGTTTCCTGCACGCAATACTCGCGCTGCAAACCGCGCACATCCTTTAACCCTTCAAATTGCTTTCGGCCGAACAGTAAAATTCCGTGATAATTTTTTATCGCGAACAGTGCGAATGTGGAACAGCTTACCATCTTCTGTTTTCCCTCCGGCATACAATCTGCGACATACATCGGCACCTCCGCCACTCTCCTCATATCCCCTAATCCTTTCCCTATCTCCTTTTTGCCATGCTGTGCTTTGCATCATAGGGTATCCCCTGAGTTTGGCTTAATAATATAAAAAAAAAAAAAAATGGGATTGATTTTGGTATGTCCGTCGGTCCGTCCGTCTGTCTGTCTGTCTATTCGCACGATACCTCGAGAGCGAATGTATTTAGAGAACTGAAATTTTGCATACGGTCTTTTTAGAAAAAAAAGAAAATTTAAGTTCGAATATGGGACAAATCGGGTAAATCTTTCGTAGGGTCGCCATATAAAAATTTCGTATCTTTCACTATATGTATATTTTGACTTTGCATAAGAACGCATACATCTAGGGCAGTGTTTCGCGTACCCTCGTGGAAACGGGAAGAGCTTGGAAGAGGTACGCGCTGCACCGTACTTTGGCTGCATCAGGTGCAACAAGCAGCTTACTTATTTCCGATTACAAATATAGATAAATAATCAATCTTATTATGGTTGTCATCTCACTCTAAGCGGCACGACTGTCTAAAATTCATAAGAACGAAAGAAAACAAAGACGAATAGACATATTTCAACTGAAAAAATTCTGAAAATTGAGTGATAATAGTCGATAGGATAAAATAAGCGACAAAAGTCGAACACCATAGACAAACTAATCCATACAATGACTTGACAAGTGAAACAAAAATCAGTAACGCCTCGCTAGAATATAAAATCAACGATGCCTCGACTTGATGAAGCAACCGATATGAAATTAACGATGCTGGTAAAAGTGATAATCTACTAAACTGTTTAACACAACATTTAGAGAATTTGCAAATAGACCTGAAAAATTATTTTCCTGATTTAAACAAAAATATTGAATGCAAGATATCCCCGCTCCATGCCAGAATGTTAATAAGAGGGAAATTATTCGTTTCTAAAAAACATTGACCTTTTTCGACCCAGCGATCAGAGAGGTCTCATCAGTATGGTTATCTCTGATCGCATATGAAAAATAAAATTGTGGAGTGCAAATGCAACATATGTATCCAGGTTTAACAGAGAAAGTCCTGAAATACATCTTGACTTTTCCAACTTCATATCTACGTGAAGTTGTTTTTTCAGCATTTGTGGATATTAAGTTCAGTAAAAGGAACAAGCTTTTAGATGTGGAACCGCATCTGAGATTAAAATTAACAACCAGGGAACCAAATCGTGCTGATCTGTCATCACAACGTAAACAATTTCATCCTTCGCATTGATTATAATGAATGTTATTTGTTTTATTTATTTTATTTATATTTTATTATGAATAAATTTTATTTTTAGTTTATCATTATTTTTTTTTTATGTACTAAAAATATTAATGTATTTTTTTTTTTGTTATTAATGTATACGAGGGGTACTCAGTGTTACGAAAATTATAGAGGCAATACAAAGATTTCTAGGGTTTGGGAAACATTGATCTAGGGTATCATAAGAATTGGTCTTAGAGTATTGAGTTAATAACTGTTTAACGGCTACAGTTAACACATAGAGTATAATATAGGTTAACTTAAAGAATAGAGTCTACAGTTTACAGTTTTTATAAAAAAAAGTTATGTTAATGACCTTTTTGCAAAAAATAATAGACGTTAAATTTAAAAAAAATGTAAGACAACCATAATTCCTGATAAAAGAGGGCTATGGAACTGATTTAGAAGTCGTTGGAAGGGGCATAAGGATCTGCATACAATGAGCTCCTAACTGTGTCCATACACCCTGTATTTTTTAAGATACAGGGTGTTTTGTGAAAAACTAGCTTTTTTCCTTAATCACCCTGCAACTCCTAAACGGTTGATATGACCCCCCCCCCCACCCCGCCATACAATTTTTGGCTCGTCTAGGTGAGTACTATCATCTCCCGCTCTACTGACCTCCTAGTGGGAAACACCCTGTGTACAGGCTGATTCAGATCAATATACCTTCCAGTATACCACGCGATTGCTTGAGGCAAGCTGATCAAAAAATAGTTCCACATAACCCCCCCCCCCCCCTCCCCCTAGAAACCTTCCTTTAGGAGTTGTGGCCAGTTGAAGATTTCGCCAATATTCGTGAGAATAAATGAGTTTAACTTTTGAACCATCCTATAGATTTTGGTTATTGTTGGCATATTAAATAGCCAAGAATGGTATCTGTCGAAAGGTGTATTCCTCTGTATTTTTTAAGTAAGCATCTTTAAATTATTCTCAAATATTTCAAAAATTTTGATTTTTCTACACACAAAAGTTTTTGAAATAAATAACGGTATTTATGAAATTTGTGTATAAAAAACATCAATGTTTTGGAAATATTTGAGAATAATTTAAAGATGCTTAATTAAAAAATACAGAGTACACTTTTCAATAGCTACTATTCTTGGCTATTTAATAAGCTAACAATAACCAAAATCTATAAGGTGGTTCAAAACTTATACTCATTTATTATCACAAATATTGACGAAATCTTCAACTGTCCACAACTCCTAAAGGAAGGTTTCTAGGGGGGGTTATATGGAACAATTTTTTGATCAACTTGCCTCAAGTATACCGGAAGGTATCTTGATCTGAATCACCCTGTATATTTTGTTAACTGAAATAGACTTATTTTTTGTGGGAATCATAATTATTTTGCGCCTTAGGGCCTCCAAAAGTATAAATACGGCCCTGACTCTAGCTCATAGTGCAGCTGATTATTTGTGTTAAGTTTACCTACACATAAGTAGAATGCCAGGCTTTATGTGTGTAGATGTTGTTAATAAATAAATGAATTTGAATTTGAATTTGAATATCTCTTTCCTGCTATGCTGTGCTTTGCATCATAGGGTATCCCCTGAGCTTAATTTAATAATAATAAAAAAAAAAAAACAAAAAAAAAAAACAAAATATGTAGATACTTTTCAAAATAAAAACCTTTTTCTTTAATTTTTTAATTTTTTTTTTTTTTCGTAATTCACCCGCCCGCCAAATCAAGGATTACATTCTGCCCCACACGCTGTACTTACACACTATGAATGAATGCCTAAAATTACTTATGTCCAGCTACATACCTATTATTATAATTTTTTTTTTTATGAAAAGATCAGAAAATAACAAAAAATGCCAAATTAGTTTCATTTGATGTGGTAAACCTATTTACAAATGTTCCAATAGAAGATAGCACATTTAGTGTGTAAGGGAATTGTTGAGAAATCACACTTGAGCCCGAACCAACAAATAGAGCTTTTATACCTTATTGACTTAGTCTTAAAATAAAATTATTTTGTTTTTAATAAAGAGTTTTACAAGCAAATTGACGGATTGGCTATGGGCTCACCTATATCTCCGCAATGGCAGACATGTACATGAACAACCTAGAACAAAGGATTTTCAATTCAAAAAATACTATGCTTGAAAATGTACAATTCTGGTATAGGTATGTATGTAGACGACGTGATATGCCTTTGCAAAGGTAGTTTGAGAAAACTCAATAATTTTTTAAACTTCTTGAATTCCTTCAACAGTAAAATCCAATTCACAATGGAAATTGAAGAAGATGAACACATTAATTTCTTAGACCTTACAATAATGAAAAAACAAGACAAACTCAAATTTAAGATTTATAGAAAAGATACATATGTAGACATAGTCATACACAAAAATTCTTTCACACATTTCAAATATAAACACTCAGCATTTGATAACTTGGTACCTACATAGAGCAGTATTTATCCCAATGGATAAAAAAGATAGAGAAGAAGAAATTAAAACAATTAAGAATATAGCAAGCAATAACGGATTCAATGATGAGTTAATAGTTGGAATTTTAAAAAAAAATTAAGAATTAAACTTATGGAAGAAATTACTTGTCTAAGCAGTATTGTACTAACTGAAAAAACTTGGGCCTCATTACCATATTATGGAGAGATATCGGACAGAATAGCTAAAGCGCTAAAGAAACGTGATATACACGTAGGTTTTAAAATGGTAAAAAATCTTAATAGCCTATTGCCAAGTGTTAGACATACAACCGATAAATTAAATAGAAACGGGGTTTATTGCTTAAAATGCGCAACATGCCAGGGTGTATACACGATCTTTCAAAGAAAGAATAAATGAGCACTTCAGTTCTCTAAGAAATAGTAATTTCAAATCGAACTTTGCTAAGCACCTATTAGAAAATAAGCACATTCCTGATTAAGAACCAGAAATTCTGCATTTTTGTGACAATGGTAGAAAGCTAAATTTGCTAGAATCACTCGAAATATCTCGATCTCTATCAAGGGCGTATCCAGACGTTTGCTCTAGGGGGGGGCGATCGCCCCCATCGGCCTCTATAACCGCACTTGCCATCAGCTGTGGACTGCTCTGTATAGCTTTCTCATTTCGTTTTGGCATGAAAATTTCATTAGCATTCAGATATCGCCAGAGTTCTTTTACTTATATATTATAAGTTTTTGATCCCGTAAGCATAGTAAAATTTAATCCCACATAAAATTGACATTATACACTTCTTGCTTGTCTTACTACTGGTGTTTTTCATACATAGGTCGCTTGCATTTCGCTCAAACACCATAATTTCTTGGGCTGGACTGCAATTTCTTGCAACTTAAATGGTGGAAGAAATTTTCGAGGAATGCTAATTAGGTAGGGTTAATATATATATATTATCCTATTTGCCTTAAATGAAATATTTCCAGGATAACTGAATCTGAGATTAATTACCCCGGCTATGATAATTTTCCCAACATACTACTTTTCATCAAAATACCCGGCTTTTGTGAGCTTTCGATCACAAAAAAGTGCAACAATGCTTGTACTGAAAATTCATTAGTGATATAATTTCACATTTCTTTAGAATAATTTATGACTAAAAAGGAAAAAACAATAAATATATTAAATAACTATCTAGAGTTTTCCATTTAATCAAATTACATTTGTATAAAAATTTTTAAATTTTCATGGTATACACAAAGAAAGCATATTCAAAGAAAAGTAATTTAATTAAGTATTTTGCTAAACATTAGGAGTTCGAAATTTAAATTTCGAGAAATTGTTATTCACTGTATAGTGTAATTTGAGCTGTTCAGATCTTGTTTTCTCTGTATACCTTGAAAATTTTAAAATTTATATACAAATGTAATATAATTTAAAAATTTAATTAAATGCAAAATGAAGGGAAACTCTGGAGAAATGAAGGGAGAAATTATTTTCTATTTTTTTAATGCCGGTTTAGAAACGGTCTTTATCAACAATTTTTTTTTTTGTATTTTCTATTTCATTGGATTAGAATATAAATTTTGATTTATTATTATTAGAGCTCTAGGTGGGGCGATCGACCCGATCGCCCCCCGCTGTATCCGCCACTGCTCCAGGCTGAACTTTAGAAGACTTCTTTTCCTTGGCTTCGCTTCAACAGCCTATTCATTCAAAATCGAACCAATTCCTTAACCAATCAGAATTTGTCGATTTTGCATTTCCCTATTTGGTGGGAATTGTCGGATAAACAATTCCATATGCATGCATATGTTCCGATTTTTGTCCAAACGGAAACGCTCAAATAACAAAAATCAGAAAAATTATTGAAAATTATTTTTGCGTCTTGAACGGAAACGCTCGAATTTCAAAATTCGGTAAACAATTGGGGATATCACAAAAACAATTAAAAATGATAAAAACGGTCAGAGACAATTTTCAGGGTCATAAACAGACATATAATTACGTAAGTGTACTAGGGATCGTACATATATCATGTTTTCGTTCTGGTGAACGGTAGCTACTTCGCGGTTACGTGTTTATTTTATTGTCTTGCGGAATTAAAAAATTCAATAATATTCTTATTACGTTACATTATGAAATATAACTATATTAGTACTCTAGATACAGAAAAACATTAAATTTGTCTAGAACCTTACTTGAGTCTCGAAAAGGAGAAGGGTTGAATCCACTCTAGGTAAAAGTAATTTAGTAGACCTCCCATCAGATACAAGGCCATTCGAATATTGGAACATGCATATTTACAACCAAGTGATGGACATCATTATCACTAACTTCAAAAAATTGGTTTGAAAATCTATCTTTGGGACATTCAGTTGACTCATTTGTAAAGTTGTACCTGAAACATAGAGAGGCATTTGTAGAAAATTATAAAAATGTTTTCAATGGAGACATTTCCACCTTACAGGCTGATACAAAAATAATAAATAATACGTTCCAAAATAAGAGCATTGTTGTAAATTTGGAAAGACTGAAAACAGAAATTAAAAAAGATTTCTGTCCAAATTTATACTAGTTGCTGCAAGCAACTCTGGGTCTCCCTGTCAGGTCGGCCGGCTGTAAACGGAGTTTTTCCATCGACTTAAAACTTGGTTAAGAGCAACTGCTTCAGTAGAAGTTTTCGAACATGGCACTCATAAACAATGAAAATAAGATAATTAAAAACAAACTAACAGCGCAACAGGTGCTAAATAAGTTTGCAGAAAAAAAAACTGTAAACTAAACTACTCGTTCACTACTTTAACTATCTTTTTATTGGCGCTTAATAAAAACGTAAATAATTGATGTAAAATGTGTATCTAATTTCAGACCAGTAAAGTATTTAACTACATTGGTACTTAAATATTAGTACCAGTACCAGGACTTGGACTTAAATATATTTTAAGTACAAGTACAAGTCCCGGTACTGGTACTCAAAGAATTCTGAAGTACAGGTCCTGATACTGGTACTTTATGCACTTATTATAAATACCGCCATAACGCGAAGCACTTCAGCTCTTGTAAATTATTTAAATACGTCTTCTAAGAATAGAGGCTATCTGCATCTCGACAGTGCCTCAAGAAATCTTATAGCGTTGATTTTCACTTGCAGGTCTTGTAAATGCTACACAAAGGTAATCATTATCTGAAGTGACATTTGTTTTGCTAAAGGCAAACATGAACAACTTCCAAAATTATGTAGAAATTAAAACAGCAAAAGTTTATATGATATTTTATGATATTTCATAAATGGAAAACTCATCCAGTTATTTAACTGGCTATAGATTTTTCAAAATTTCTTATTTGAGTTTTCGAAAGCTCTTAACCTTTAAAAGTACCAGTACCTGGACTTGTACTTGAAAAATTTTAAATACCACTACTGGAATTTCTACTTTTACTTAAAAGATTTGAAGTATGGTTCCTAAGTACTTGGAATAAATAGTGGTCAATAGGCAGGGCATCATTATCATATCAGTTTCGTGTCTGGAACTTGAGGGTTCTGATTTATATTCCTTAATTCGTGAGAAAAGCAAAGGAAGGGATGTGGTAAACAAAAGTCTTTGTTAATAAAACGACATCACTTTCTTCTATTTTTCGATGTAACCATGGTTTTTTTCTCTTCGGGTACTCAATAGGAATTATAATAAAGAATGGGAAACAATTGAAAACTGTTCATTGTTCATCTGACCTTAACAACGCAACACTTATTTTTAAATTATTTAATTTTTTTATTTTTATGAGAATTATTTTATTTTTTGTGTGCAGCGGAAAATATGTTCTAGAATTTAATAGCAGAACAAAATATACACAAAAGAACGCCTCATACATTTTCATCGAAGATTTATAACTGAAGCGAACAGAACAAATAGTTTGCTTTAATCGGCATAACAATTTGTTCTCTCCAGTATATGAGAGTTCTAGAACAAAGTACACAAAAAAACACAGCTTATGTTTCTTGTGAGTTCTGTAACTTATAGACTTGCTCTACTCTGTGTAACTTTAGAAACTTTATGGGTTTTTTAATCTATGCAATTTCATTGGCTCTAGGCATTATATCAATATTTTGCAAATGTTCAAAGCAAGGCATAAAAAATATCGGTCAAAATCTGCGAATTCTCATGAGCTGGTATACTTGGCAAACAAAATGTTTGTTAAAACCTATGTACGAAAGACGGGGGGACCTGGCCCACCCCAGAAAAAAATCCTAGTTACGCCAATGGCCATGCTGTGCTTTGCATCATAGGGTATCCCCTGAGCTTGTTTTAATTAAAAAAAAAAAAAAAAAAAAAAAAAAACAATGTACTTTTCAAAATTAAAAACATTTTTCTTTAATCTTGATTTTTGTTTTTTTTTTTTCATAATTCACCCGCCAAATCAGGAATTGCATTCTGCCCCCCACTCTGTACTTACACTATGAATAATGTCTAAAAGTACTTATATCCAGCTACATATACCAATTAACAAAAAAATCATAAATATTCTTCAAAATCCTTATATCGAATCCAGTGATTTTCCTTATCAGATTTTATGTAATAAAAACAAAATAATCTCTCAAATTCAAAACCACAAATCTATGCTGGTAGGGGTCTCATCACGAACAAATCACTTCCTGCCCAATACTAACACTACCACACTGCGTATCAAAATGTATAACAAACTTTCGCCGGTTATCATCTAGCGATAATGAGTGTCGCGTTTTTTAATCAAAATCCATATTATACCTGTGTAAAACATCACAAATTGATAACACCCCAATTGGGTGGTCTACCTCCCCTTATCATAATATCACCTGGGATTACGTTGATTCTTCAATGAATTAGCAAAAATCTAAAAGTGGCGGCAAGTGGCAACAAAACATCGCAGCGCTAGCAAGCATCGACAGAAGAACAAAACAGATTCATGAATACTCTTTCCCCACATTTTAGCAGAGTTGCGGGAAGCCACACTACCAAGAATAGATAGGCTGAATTCGAGATATGTATTGTAGTAAAAGTTGAATTTTTAGTCATTCTCCTCAAAGACGAACGACCACAAGCACCAACAGAGTTTAGCAGCAGCTAGAAATGCAGATTTCCCCTTCATATGTGCTTGCGCATTCCGACAGATTGTAGTAGAATGTCCTCCAATGAAGCAAATGACGGACGAACAACGAAAAGACCAGCTGATGCTCTCATGCTACACTGCTTGAGCTTGAGTTCAGTAGTTTTAGCAGCTCAGCTCTAAATTCAGTCTGAAGTTAACTCGTCTCGTGAGCGGTTAGCTATCTTCGGGAATATTTTTAGGCTTGAAAACTTGTTGTTGAGTATAGTCCTTCCGGAAAAGAAAAAAACAAAAACTAACTAACAAACAATACTAACCGTTAGTGGATATAGTTAGAGTTAGTTAGTATCTATAGTGTGTAGGAGACTCCTTCAAACGCAGTGCCCATCTTCATCATTTTCTGAAGGTTTATAGCAGCTAACGTGGATCTAGCTTTATTTTCGCCGGCTGACTAATTCACCAAAGGAACACCACCAAAGCCGCACACAGGATGTTACTTTTTTGAAGGCGTGGAGCTGGATAGAATGCAATCGGAATTTTAAATTATGTCGAGACACACCGTTTCGTTCGTATACCTTCTTCTATGTGTGTTTACTAACGTGGATTACCAGTGAATAGGAAAAAAATAATTCTCTTTCGGTTTTTGTTATAAAAAAAAATAAAAATAAATAATAATAATAAAAAGAAAAGGTGCAATAACTGACTTTCGAGTGCTATACCTGTTAAAAGTGAATTATAGTAGCCAGTGCTAGACATTCTCGTTAAACAATTTTTTTTTTATTCTTTTTAATTTTTGATTTATTCTTTTAATTTTCCTTTGTATGTCCGCTTGTGCTTTAAATTTAACAATCCGACAAGACACGACTTGGAATTATACATTAAAAGCAAACATATCTAGAGAGTGTAATTAGCATCACCTCTGAGTCACAGAGGCGAGAGAGTTTGCAAGATTTTAATGAAAGATTATAGCATGGTTGCTACCGTGTTAAGTGCCTTAAATAAGATCAAGGGCAACAGATAGTGACGAAATTATTCATTTTGGTTTTTTCTTGTTTTTGTTTTTGTTCGTTTTCGCGTATTCTGGAAGAAAATTTTCTAATTTAATTCAAGTGAATTTATATAGTTTGAGAATTATATACACATATACATACCTTTTTGGTACCTACCTACCTACCTACCTATAATAACGCGAAATAATTAAAAATCGAATTTTATTGAAAATATGTTAGTTACATCAGAACCAAATTCTGGTCCTCCAAGCCGGACACCATCAATTTTGGATAGCCCAACTCTAGCACGTGTTGAACGTGCTCGTTTAAGATTGGAAGCTACAAGTAATAGCCGTCAACGTGAGGATAGTCTGGAGAGAAGCATTATGGATTCGAAGGTTTGTTATAATTTATTCAATCTAATTATAGAATTATGTTTGGAGGAATGAAAATTTCAGTTGAACTATAAAATTCTTTTGGGACAAATATTTTTTCATTGAACTTCTATGGTAGGCGATCAGAGATAACCATACCGATGATCTCTGATCTCTGATCGCTGGGTCGAAAAGTTCAATCATTCTTTTGCACTTAAATGCATTTTTGTAAATTTATTGAAATTATTTTCAATAAATTTCAGTCTGTTAGACGAGAAATCTTCTTCAAATATTTTTTCTTCTAATAGAAATGCAGTGTATTACGTTTTCCGATCAGTCGGAGGATTTACTCGGTTACCAATAGTTGCAATTTTCAATTCCATTTAATTCATACATAAATCATTTCAGTAAGTCTAGGTACATCTAATAATTTCTATCGGGAAAAGCTACTAAGAAGTCCACACGAAGATAATTTCACTTACGATTTATATGAACCAATTATGATCGTTGTACCAATACTGGTATGGTAGAGGGAATCAAATTATCCAAATGTCTGGTGGAATGCAAGAAGCTTATACCATTGCAAAGATATGCAGGGTGATTGGTGTAAATGAGCCTATGATGGAAAACTAGTGCTAGTGAGAACAGTTCAGAATTACATTTTTAATATTGGCTTATGTGATCAAAACGTCCAAGTTCAAATACGAATCTTATGCAATTATTAAATGTGCGATCTCTAATTTTTGCGAACAGTTAGAATCTAGAACAGTAAAGACTAAATTTCCATAAGTAAGAAAAAAAGGGTACTAAAAGTGCTCTGACGATTTTAATTTTCACATTTACAGAAAGTAAATGTGCTGAAAACTAGAGGCTACGAAGTGCACCATACACTTTTCCCAACATACTTTTTATCTTATCACAGCAGCATTATTACTCATACACTCTACTAAGAGGGGTAGCGGGTTATTTCCAAGAGCAATAGAAGAAAAATTTATAGAAACTAAACCTCTTGGGTGTATTAGCATATAATTCGACTTTTTAGCATTCAATGAAAGGTCGTTTAATGCTGACCATTCATTTATCCGCTCAAGATCAGATCATTATTGATTTTGAGAATGCAGTCCTCAGACAACACAATATAATTGCTCATAAACACCTGTACATTATCAACATATAAATGTTTATTAGCTTGACGTATAACATATGGTAAATCATTAATACTATAAAGGCTGAATAACAGCAGTCCTAGAATAGAGCCTTGAGGGATACCAAGTTTATTGCATTAGAAAGGCAATTATTAATTTTCACTTGCTGTATTCGTCTAGATAAAAATAGCTGTTAATAGCTGAAAGTACGAATGAGATGAAATTCAAATTCAAAGCTAATTTTTGCAATAATTTACTGTGATTGACATTGTCAAAAAAGCCTTATAAAAATCCAGTAGTACTAGAATTATCATGTCATCCTTATCAAGTGCAAGTCACGAATATCGATGGTAACTTTCAGTAAAACTGTTTCGCGGCTATGTTTGCGACGAAAGTCAGATTTATAAGCAGACAAAAACGAACGTTGTTCAAGATACTCGAACATCTGAATTGAAATGAGCTTCTTCAGGGCTTTCGCTGAAAAAGCATAATACTTAGGCTGATAGGTCGGAAGTCAGACATCATGTCACTTAGGGAGGTATTTTTAGCAGTGGCTAAATAAAACAACTGCCGTTTTCCACTTTGTTGGAAACTTTTCCACTTCGTTGGAAACTTTGAAGTAGTATTAAACGTATGCTTTCGATCGTTAGAAAAATTTCGGATTTGTCGTTGGGTAGTTTCAGCGGAGTGAAGGGCCCAAATGCCAACAGCTGGCTTGCTTTATTGTTAACAGCCCTAATTTAAGTGTAAAATATATACTGACTAGAGGGTTCCGTTTCGCCCGTACTTCCAATAGCTGTCCGATCATCACGTACTGACGAGAGCATAAAGGCTTTTCCCAAACGTACTAACTAGTGGGTTGCGTTTTTCACTTATAGTAGTAGAAGTTCTCCCTTTTTCACGTATAAGCGAAATTGTAGGCAAAGCAGAGACAGATATTCTATGTTTCCCGGACAAGCCAATTCAACTTCGAGAATATTTGGAATCGGTCAGTCAGATGAGAGGTTGACGGTGATCTGGTGAATCTTTATTGCCCTACTCATAATATGGATTCAAAAAGTAACTATGAATCATAAACGACGGAAAATTTCCTATGAAACACTTCACAAATGGTTCGACAAATCTTTTGTTATATACAGAGTTCGTTACAAGTGAAAGCAACTTAAAATAATTCTAAACGGTGACTGCATACTAATTACGGTTGGATACTGTATCATAAAAAAAACGTTTAGAAATGTATTAAAACTAAAATATAGGAAACAAATTGTGATTTAAAAAGTTCCCTTTAACACTCATACGTTCTTTGAGCTTTATCAGAGCCATTGATATATGGGCAGCATAGCTTCGAAATTTCTGCGACCCAATAGACCCGGTTCTCGACATAACACAAAATTTTCTAAAATCAATATTCTACAATTTTTTAGACGAGCAGTTATCTAGCTCTAGATGAAGTTGCTTGCACCTGCTTGAAACGTAGTGACGGAATAGATCCTCTCTATGAGATATGTGTAACTTCTAAGCGAAAACAACACATGGAGACAATGTTCCAAAAAGAGTCATGTAATTATTTTGAGCTCCATTTTTCAGTAGGAAGAAGCAGTTTTTCTCCTTTTCACAAGAGGCAGTAACTAATCTATTCTCTGGAATCCCGCGGTACATAACGAGTAATCAAATGCTCAAATAATTTTTCATTTTCACCGATGAATTAAGTGTTTTTTTTGTTTGGTTTTTTTTTTTTGTTTTTTGTATCTCAAAGAATGTCTTTGAACCAATAAAGAGCATTTCATCTCCTCGTTTATCTAAGACATTAGCGATTTCATTTCCCATTTGGATTTCATACACCAGGACCACAGGAGCTATAATTTTATAACTCCTCAGTACGCCTTTGCCGGATTGAATGAAGCCAGTTCGAGATAAACGTAATCTCTATGCTATAGGATGAATGTGAATTTATTGAAAGCGGATTAGCTATTTAACACGATATAACTGTGGAAGTTCGAAAAACTAGGCTTAATCACTGACTATTTCTTCGTTAAGTGCACTTTTAATGGTCGATTCCACAATTCGGATAAACTGAATTTGCATCTCCCTATCATATTAATGTCATGTTAAGTTTTGGTCATCTTAGTTTAGTCTCAATTTGTAGTAACTGAAAAAAAAAAAAAATAGTCGGAGGTCATACTTCGTCTTCTACAACTTCCATCACCCATGATAAATTTAAATCTACAAAATCTGCCCTGAAACTAAATGTAGCTAAAGTCTTGTATATGCGAGCTTGATCATCAGCTTCTGATCGATCGATCTGCACTAATTATTTTTCTTTATTACTTGATTGATGAATAAATATCAAAACTTTAAAATCCTGGTAAGCAATATCTTTTAGAGCCTTTAAATGATAAAATCCCGGATATAAAACATTGAGTCAACTTTTGTTTTTAGAAAATCAATTTTTTTTTTATTCCTTCCAGGAGCTGAATTCGGTACGAACAAGACTTTAGACAATTGTTTTCTCCCAACGAAAGATTTGATATTAATAATTATTTAATTATACATAATACCGGAATAAAAAACAATAAAAAAAAACGAAGTTTTGAAATGGTAATATCGGGACAGGAAAATTCTCCAGTACAAGATTCCAGAAAATTCTGAAATCTCGTAGAAATTTGGGACTGAGTAAAAAAATCTTCTAAATGGAGAATCTTGATAAACAAAAAACATCGAAAAGTAAAATCCTGGAAAAAACAAATCCGAAACACAAGATATTTTGGATAAAAAAGCGTAATCTAAGGATTCTGGAGTATTTTTTCCGGTATTTTATATTTTGGTGATTTGAATCCTGATTCAGGATTCTGCACTCACGGATTTAGTTTTTCAGAAGTTTGAAATTATTCTTTTATGGAATCCAGACTCTAATGAACGAAAAACAAAAGCTATACCATTTTATTTTGAGGCTATGATGATATCCTGAAAGCAATAACGTAGACAATAAATTCTTGTTATAAAATACCGACTATTATAGTAAAAAGTCCCGCCAGTTAAAAATCCCGTCCTCTAAAGAGAAAGTCTTTAGCAATCTCCTTATGTACATATTTGAGAAACAAACTGTCTTACCTGAGATTTTGTAAAAACAAAATTTTCATATTCGAGACCTCAAAAACAAGATTTAATCTTGCCCAATTCATTTATTTCTTACGTGGAAACTATATAAAAAAAAAAATAATTCAAATAAGTTAAAATTGTATCAAATCAGTCTTTTTATAGTCATCAAATCCATTTTATACCTTTTATTCTGCGGAATCTTGTAATTTCATGCTTCTATGGATTTTGTATTCAGAAAATTTCAAAGCCAAGATTTAGTTTCAATCCCTTCCGAAATATAAATGTCTTATGAAATAAAATGCTTGATAATCCTATACAAGATCTTCATAAGTTATGGTATCTTGGAAAATGCATTACCATTTTCCCAAAAAAAAATGTAAGAAATTTAATTATATCATATTTCTGTTTTTTTTTTTTTTATAAGGGTGTCTCAGAATGTTTTTCGTGTTGAATTAACTAAAACTAGTTGTAATGCTTTATAAATTATTCTTAAGCCCTTTTATATCCAAAACATGAATTTATTATGCTGTGAAACTTTATTCGAAAAAGGTGATTTACCATAATTTTGATTATAGTAATTGAATTTCGAAAATTATCGAAAATTGATTTAATTGATTTAATTTTATTAAAAATTGTTTTTTAGCTATCAAAGTTAAAAACTAACTGAAAAGGTATCGGGCCTATATTTTCCACAACGTCGAACTTTAGTTCGAAAATGCAAAAATACAAAATTGAGAATCTAAATACATAAAGTGTGTCTCAGAATGTTTTTCGTTTTTAAAATTTGAAAACACCAGAATTAGCTTAAACTAGTTTTAATTACTGTAAAATCAAAGAGCAATTTTAGAATTTTTATTTATGAAAACGATCATTTGTAAATGAGCATAATTAAATTGTTCAGACTCATTTATCCTGGAACTAAAATTTTCAATCACTCGCTGGAACATTACTCTTGGAGTAGCCTTGATTTCGTCTCTGATTCTTTGCTTTAACACATTCAAGTTGGATGGTACATGGTTGAAAACTTTACTTTTTAAGTAACCCCATAAGAAAAAATAAGCAGACGTCTAATCTGGACTGATCGGTGGCCAGTTAATGTCTCCTCGGCGATTAATTCCTCTTAGAAGGAATAAATTATGAAGAGCAGCTAACGAGTTATTTGTGACGTGCGAAGAGCCTCCAAATCTTGCTGAAAAATGTGTTTCGGTTATAACGAATCTGATTTTGTTTTTGTAGAACTAAAAAAGTCCGAATTATATTGCAATATCGATCGGAATTAACAGTCTGAGTGCGACCACGGTTATCCTCGAAAAATTATGGGCCTATAATTCCTTGAATTGATATGTCAGCCCAAACCAGAATCTAGATGAGTGTAGTGGTTTCTGATGTAGATCCAGTGGATTATCGGAAGTCCAGTATCTACATTTTTGTTTATTCACGTGGCCGTTGATGTGAAAATTGGATACATCAGAAAACAACAGTATAAGAATCGTCATTTTTATAAAATACTCGCAAAGCAAATGCGCGCTGCGATCCCGTGAAATGATCCATCGCTACTAAACTAAACATGAAAACCAACCGTTTGACACCTGTCATGTCTCTCCGCTAACTGTGTTCGGCATGTAATGGTAAACATTTTGAGCCACTTTTTATTAAGTATGTTTTCAGATTGGATGCGATAAATTTTCTAATAAAACCTAAATTAAAACCCATGTTCTATTTTGGAATTTTACAAGCAAAATTTTTGTTTCAAGAATTCCACACCCAAGCCATCTCAAAATGTGTAAAAATTTTATCAAAAATTTAACCCAATCAAAATATGTCATACGGATTTATAGCGAAATTCAGGAATTCAAAACATTGACTACAAAATTCTGAAAACAACTGTCTTCACAAAAAAAAATTCGGAATCCTCGGTATATAAAAATATTTTGAATAATTTTTTGAAAAAGTAATTCTACTAGAGTTCAATATATTATTTGTTCTTAGAGATTTTTATTTACAACAATTCATTTGTAATCCTGGATTTTCATATGCAACACCCGCAAATAATTTTGATGTTATCAGAACTGAAATGTTTTTGATTTTATACATGTTTTTTTCACGAGAAACAGAAATTTAACTTTGTGCACATTCTAGAATTTTTAAATCTGAAATTTTACATGTGAGATATTTTCCAGTTTCCAAATTGAGGATTTTCTATTTCAGGAATTTAATATTTAACACGCTTTATATTCCGGAATTTTACACTTTCGGCATTCTGAGGATGAGTTTTCAATTAAGAAAATCCGTATATCGAATTCAATTTTATATTTATATTATTTATTTATTATATTTATTGATTTTACTGTCACCCTTGAAATAAATTCCTTAGCGTCATGTAAAATTTAAACTCCAAGTTTGTTCTTAGCAGCACTCCCTTGCGATCTCAGGTCATTTTGGCTATATAGTATATGATTTCTTGGGTAGGAGGTACTCGGATTGGGTATGAATGCAAAATATTATATACCCCTTTAGTCCGTCCGAGCTCTATCTATCAAAATCCGTTTTTTTTTGTTTGTTTTTAATTCAATAAAAGTTTTAAATACATATAAATGCTCAAAACTGGATTTTATAAAACGATTTTTTTTTAAACTCGAATTTCCTGAATTTAAAGTGTTCCTGAAATACACAGCATTAGCTCATCTCACAGCATTATCCTATAGATATGCAAATTGATCGCTTAAGAAGAATGATTTTCGAGCTCTCTGTGATATTAATTAAAAACTGTGATAAAACCAATTTTGTCTATTCTCCTTGATTTGGAAATATCTGACAAATATTTACTTGCAATAAATTATAATTTAAATAATCTTAATATGCGTGTGTTAGAAAAATAGAGACATCTTGAAAGCCTATACATCTCTTTTTCATCTTTTTCATACGATTTGATGTAACAATTAAAAAATTTAATCAATGCAACTGAAGTTATCAGAAATCTCAAAACTGCTAAGTTATGAAAATCATTTCTCCATAAAAAAAAAAAAAAAAAAAACTTACATTGCTCCATAAAATAAAAATAAAAATAATTAATGTTGATCTTGTTTTAAAGAGATCACGCCGCTTGTAGGTCTTGAACATAAAGAAATATTGGCGCTGACATTAATTCGCGCGGTCTTAAGAGAAGATCTCAATAGCATCAGTATTTAGTGCAATTTCGATTAATACTTATAGCATTTCATGAAATATGTAAAAACGTTTGAAAAAATAAGGCCCATTCGGACTAGACAAGTTACTTGCACAATTCTTTTCGTAGGTCGAAATGCTTACTTGCGACAAGTTGGAAATCTTATTCCACTCTTTTCTACTTTTTAGAGCAAGTCCACACTTTTAATTTCAATTTTATATAAATTTTAAACATGGGGAATGGTGTAAATTGTCAAATGATTCAGATTGTGTTCCACTTTAGTACCACTTCAGGAAAATTCCTGCGAAATTAGTTCCACTTCAGGCAAATTCCGCAAAAGTACTTAACGAATGTGAACATGAACTAACTCATATGAAAGAATCTAATTCTCCAGTCTGAATCCTTAACAAATCAATGATGTGAAAATCAAGAAAAGCTACGGACAATGAATAGAGCCTTGTGGCACACCAGCATTAATACGATCAAGTTCGAAATTAATGTCATAATAACGATGGATAAAAACATCATGCATCAAGTATCCGAATAATCATTAAAATTTAGACTGTATACTCAAAATCCCTGTTGGCAATAATTGATAATAAATTCCTTGCACTTAAGCTGCATTCGAATGTACACCTAAGATTCATTCATTATAAAAATAAAAGTAAGTTCGATGAACATTTTTAAGCATTTCCGTAGCTATATGTATGTATGTATGTACATACCTACCATTTCTATACTGCACATTTCCTGTTGAGTGTAGAATAAATAATTAATTCGATTTGCATAAGCATAATAGCTCCCCCGATTTGGGCAGAGTCACCTGCATATTAAGTAACATCGCAAGCACTATTTCAAGCTACTGTGTATGATTCGTCTCCATTGTATTCTTTACGCCATTCACATTCCATTTAGCTTTATGCCATTGACATCATTGCGAACAAGCAAGGTAAAAACTCGAATTCCACAATATTTTGATTATTTGTTTTTTTATCGTTCATAGTCTGTCCATATTGATTTTAGTTCATAAACGAATCTATTGTCACACTTAAAAGCGAAACACTTTTTGAACAACATTTTCCTGTTTTATATAGGTAAAGACAAACGATGTCAAAGTTTAAATTCCCGCTGTAATTTGATATTAGACTTCAATCATCGTATATGGCGCTATACTCTCTATAGGCCTGCCTAAAGAGACAAAAACCAGCCAGCCAAGAAGACGAAAGACGAAAGTACTGAAATCGATTTTAAATGTCTCCTCATCGTCAGAGCCTAATTAATAACATTTTCTGACGGGACTGTGTTCGTTGTTTCTGTATGTTTTTTTTTCTTCTTGTTTTACTTTATGCCTAAATCCCCAACCACCGATATTTTATGAGCGTAGGAGTAAGACATCAATGGAGGATGGGTTCTGTCTTCTTTTTTACATTTCCGCAAAGTGTCTCTGCTGATGTGCACCCGCGATGACAAACGAATTAATTGAAAATTCCAGTAACGTCGAGACTTGTCTATCTCCACTTTGGCCCAAATGACATCTCATAGTCACGCTTCTTGGAGCGTACAACAGGTCGTTACCATAAGACCTGTGGAACACCCAATTCTGGTTATAGGCTTCATTCAGAGATGGTTCTCTTCACACAAGACAGACGACATTGATGGATTCGTCTTGAATGGATTGAGTCATACTTAGATTTTGAAGGTATATAATGGTTGGAATGGAAAAGATGACATCAAATTTTATTAAATACTAAGGAAAGGGGGGCCAGGAGAGAACAAGTACTGTGGATGGACTTTAAGTGACTATGGCAATGTCTGATAGCGCGATTAATTGAGCAACAACAAATATAAAAAATTGAAAATGTTAAGAAAACGGCCGTCTTAAATAATAATTATGGATGTGTGACACATATGGCTTGAGAGTAGGTCATATATGGGCATTGACTGCTTTTGATGAATGAGATCATCCTTGGATTAATGATTTTTTGCAGTCTGAGAAGTTTTGTGTTTTTTTTTCTTCTCATTTTTTTTTTTTTTTTAATAATGCTTTAGGCATGTCATCATTTAATTTCGAAGATTTTTTTTTATACAGATATGAATCATGTTTCATATGTCGTCATTGAAATTTTGTAAAGTGCAAATGACTCTCAGCAATTAAAACTTTCTCTCGCATACTTCAAGCATCATTTTAGAAAAACATTTTTTTTTTCTCTGATTTTAAATATACCTAACTCTTCTGATGGTAAACGACTTCAAAACTCCCACGATAAGGTTAAGGATAATGCACACACATGCATCTATATCTATCTACCTAGATAGGTACATATCATTGCACTGCTCTTCATCACGTTTTCTGTTTTATCATCATCATTGTGCGAAAAAAAATCCGTAAAAATGACTCTGAGATGAGATGGGACAAAAAATTGCTGTCTATCTAGAAATTAAAAAAAAAACAAAACATACATTTTTGTTGACGTTGCAGTTATACCTTTGTACATATGTATATAGGTACATACTTATATACACTGTACATGTCCATAATCTTTAAATACTATCTAGATACATGTAACCGAGTGTAAGGAACCTAAACCATTTTTCACCCTTAAAACTCAACTCAAGTAAGGGTATTCCTTGAAATATGCACATTGCACATATTGATCCAGTTGAAAAGGTGAAAATGTATACCTAGAAACCAGGTGGAAATCATCTGTTATGGACGTGAGGGACGTGAGAAAAGTGCAAACATTTCATTAATAATAAAAGAAGAGTGCATTTCAATCATAATATGGTGAAAGACCGCACTGAGTTTCTATGTATGTGTGTATGTATGTGTGTACGTTTATGTTTTGCTTTTATCTTATTGCAGATGAATTTATGGTTCACAGCATGATTGCATTACTAATTGTATACAGAATGAATATGTGGAATTGGTTTTTGAAAGAATTTTTTTTATTTGAAAGATATTAAAGTTTTAGAAATTTCATCTAAATATTTTCAATTTCTAAGAAATTACAATTAATTTGCAAATATTCCTTAGAGACCTTGTAAAAATGCCCACAGTTTACACTGACAGCGGGAGTAAAATTACACAGCATAAAAATCAACATAGTGAAATTAATATTTCTGAATACAAAATTGCTCCTTCGTGATGTATAATAAAATGTAAAGTCTGGCAAATAAAATTCTTTTCATATAAACTAAACGGAAGGAGAAACATATATAACTTATTTCCGCTCAACCATCTATGTCTTAAATAAGCTTCTCATTGAAAAATTCAATGAAATCGACTTAGTAACTTTTATAATTTTACTTTTGCTATAAAAAAATCACTCAAGTTATTTCCTTTTTTACTCGAAGGCTATAATGATGCAATTCATTACGCCATTGCATTGTTAGATTAAAGCGGTAGTAAAAGTATAAACCATGATTAATTTTTATTTGTTAGACGAGCTTAAATTTACGCAAGATGAGTCAATGTCGGTGATTCAGTTAAGAGAAAAGTTCTCTCGAAGTAACGAGATTATTTAGTAAAGTACGTAGTAACAAAATAATCTTTTATATCTAGACACGAACGATGTACTATCGTAGTCCGAACAAATTTTATTAACAATGTTTATTTTAATTCAGTGACGGAAAGCTGGGGGCAGGGTTGTCAAAGTTTTATCTAGTACATTTTAGAAATTCTAGTACAGATTCAAATTCCTTAGGTCCTGAGAAGAAGTTTGAGTACCCACACTCCTATACTCGGACCCATAAATAGCTATTTTTAGCATCCCTATACTCACTTTTTCAATATTTCCCTTTTTTTTTTAATCGAACTGAGGTACTAAATTTTTCGCACCTTAAATCAGTTCTAATGCAGTAGGGGGGTTATATCCGCTCGGAAAACGGATTTCACATGTCGCCTCAGCTTATTACCAGCTATAATTCGTAGAAAACAATTTTTGTCTACATACTTTTAAGAGGGGGGGGGACCCCGTCGGAGGGAGAGGTTTCCAATACGGCATGTTGCATATCATATTAAAGGTCTCGCTAAGGACTATCGGGTGATGTACTTTTTCGCGATTCAAAGAACTTTTTTCGGGACGCTTTAGCTGCCGGGGACCCAATTTTCATGCACTTGGGTCACATACACCCCAGTTACTACATTTCGCGTATATTTTTACAGTTCTTTCTTCCATAGCCATTAGTGCTCTGTTCTGAACATTTTTCTCATATTCCTTGACTCACCAATTCCGCGTAATCATGAGAAGTAGTAAAGTCCACTTTTTCACCGCTCAAGCTATATCCAATCGCCAAGGCTTTCCCCCGCTTATTTGAAATAAACATTGTTAATAAAATATGTTCAGAATACTCTAATGCATCGTTTAAGACATCTCTCATATCTGGAGGTGTCGTGCCTAAAGTTGGAGGTCATTCCCGTTTAGGTAACATTTACTTTTTGTAATCTATTTGGAATTCAAATGATAATTTTTCATGGAATATTTTTAAGAATAATCAAGGAACAGGAATAGCAGCAATTCTGCTATTTTTTTTTTTCTATATGAATGCATTTTTGTTCACAATTTTTAATTTTGATACAATTATATTGTAAAAATAATTGTGTAATATTACACACATTATTTAAAATTACACCAATTTACAAGGGAAGAATAATATATGCTGACATGATAAATTAAATCAGTTTATATTCTCTGTATTGACAAAAATGTATGCATAAAAAAGGCATTCAAAAAAGTTGCAGATTCTCTGGACACATTGCTGCGGTGGATTTGTAGAGATGGGTATACTTTTTTAAAATCCGCTCATTAAAATAATTAGTTTGAGTCATAGTTAATAAGAATTGGTAGTGATCGAAATGTAGAATTTTTTATTTTGAACCCTCTAGCGGTAGCTACTGCAACTTCATATAACCAATTGTCATAATTTTAGTATTTCACAACAGGTATATTAAAATCAAACTAGTCCGTGCACTTACTTCTCAATGCCACTCAATTGTTACATGACTACTATCGAAGTTGAAAAGCAGTTTTACAGATTTCAGTTCAGCTTTCAAGAGAATGAATCAGAGATTTCTATTTTCGTCAATTAGTTCTATTTTTATTTCTCTATTCGTTCATCCCCAGTGGGTTATATTTTGACAAGATCTTTCTTCTGGTATTCCTCAGAGAAGCCATCTACGACCACTCCCTTTTTATAAATTACTTTAATAATGTATTTTTGACTATGGCTAGCATGTAAAAATTCTTTCATATGCTATTGAAACTGGTGAACATTTTTTCCATTATTTCTAATTGAAGTGAAAATGAGTTAGTGCTCTATCAACTGACATTCTTTCAATATCAGCAAAATGCACTACAATATCGTTATGTCTTAACTTTTCTTTAACACTTCAATTTTGCTAACTACTACTAAGTTGATCAAATCAAAGCAGCCTTTAAGCGGGACCAGCCAAGTTGAACAGAAAAAAAGTCATAAAGACTTTTACAGAAATGGCGCAGATAGTAATGAATAAGCCTTTTTGTTTAACTTGACTGGTCCCATATAAGAGCTGCTTAATTAGCTAAGCGCTAAAAAATACTTATTATTTCGCCTCATATGATTCATACTCAGAATTTTAACTGAGATTATAGTATGAGAGCTACTTAGCATTTTTGTTCTGGCGCCTAGAACTACTCGTACTGAAGAGTATTGGTTCCTGCTGATACGAAACGCCTAATTCATTGCTATCTGTGCAAGCTGTAGGCTTTTGCAGCGTTTTATTTATCCATTTTTTTTTTATTGTTAACATTTTTGTAAAAGTCTTTATGAATTTTCTTTTGTTCTCTAACTGTTTGTCTTTTTATTTCATCATTCCGGGAACTTTTTGAATTATATGTTGAGACCGATAAGAAATAAGGGAGACTTCACGAAAACTATATGTAGTCCAGGTATACAGCACAAGTAAGTCAAATGCTAGGTGTGTCTGGAAATGCTATCTCTAATTTATTTATCTAGAAATGTTCACCAATAATTTGTATAATGTTAAACTCATTCAGGATCTCTTTATTTGTTGTACGATACGAGCATTTACAACCATTATTTTATTTATTAAAGGTATCAAAACATTTCTACAAGTGATACGTTGCAGACAAACTGCGAGGCTTGTATACATATTATATTAATGACGTTGTAGATTTTATAAATTGTAAGAAATTTTAATTCCCCTTCTATCTCAAAATCTTTCTCTTATGACCTCATTAACTTTTATCTTTACCGATAACAATAATAATTTATGTTATGTTTTTTAATCAGAACATATATAGTTAGCTGCCTCAAAAAAAAAAGGTATACAAATCACCCAACCGGGATTTGAATCGAAACGTTTTGCTTAATGAACTTTATTATCCCAATCTCTCAACAAAAATAGCAAAATAATAAAATTCGTGTTTCTATGCATTTCCGTCGCATACCTACTATTTGGGGTATAAATCTCTTACTATAAATAAGAAAATAAAACATAACTAGCGAAAACACTTTAATTTTTTTTTAAGTATACTAAAAAAGTAATAAACATGAAAAAAAAAAGTTAAAAATCGCACCTTCCTTAATTCATTCCATTCAAATACTTCAGATTGTGCAAACATACGTCCGATTTTATTGCGTAAAGAAACCTCATCGTCTATTTAATAAAAATTTTTTAATTTATTCCGTGACATTTTAATTTACAAAATATTTAACTCTTATGAAAATTTTAAATTTTTTTCAACATCTAAAAGAAGTCTATCATAAAAAAAAAAACCCCGCACAGAAATCAAGTTTGATAAAATCTCAGCGTTTAAAAATTAATTTAAAATCATTCCCCATTTTTTTTTCAAGAAAAGAAAAATTCTATTTTCAGCCCTTCGTCTTCCCTTCCATGTCTCTGTATCTTGGGATTTTGTATTTATATCCCCCCCCCCTTCGTACCAACTATGTGATGTGTGTTATCTAATCAATTTCAATCTTCATAAACATCAGCAGCAGAGCATCTCCTCCTCTCCAGCCTAGCACTTTCAATTTACCACATTCTGGCAACGAAATTAGAAAATCGCATGAAACTTTGATCGGACGTAAATCGATCGGAGAAAATTGAAGTAAACAGGGCGCGGATAATGAGATTAATATACTTCAAGGCGTCGCGGCGCAAAGTTGGTGTTAGACGTTCTCACGTTAAGTATAGATTCCTTTTTAGTAAGTACTCATATTACAATTGCATATGTAGGTAATGTTAAGATGATACTTAGAAGATACATATGTATAGTATAGCAACTGAATTATACTTGAGTTGAGATTCGAGCACAACATCTTCACTTTGGTTGCCTAAAAATTATCTCAAGTGGAACACAGAGAAAAATCATCAGAAAGATATGAAGAAAGTGGAGCACACCTGAGTTAGTAGGTAGGTACTGTTGTGTATATGTATATTGCTATGCTGGAGAGATACATATTATGAAAGGAGGACGTGTCCGAAGAGTGTGTAAGTTTTACAGTATACGAGACGGGGATCAAGTAATCATATAGCAAGCAGATAACTTTATATTAGTGTGGATGTCTACTAAATTTCTATATATATAAGCGAACTGTAAAACTGGAAAACAATAGAAGGCGGCGGAGGTCATAATATATGTACTTAGTTAGTATGAAGCTATACCAGATAAAATCATGACAGATAAATATACGTTTCTGTACACAGTACTGAGTTCTTCTTGATAGCCTCATCATGATAGACATGAAGACAAGTGAACCAGGCCATAAGATGAACGGTGTTTTTTTTTTTTTATTATGTGCAACTGTGAACATTTGTTATGCTCTGTCAGTAACGAAACTTAAGTAAGATGGCCATAATCTTGGTGGTATCTTCATTGTACTTGAAATGGATTTAGAAGGTCACCGCTGCGCGGCTATGAATTTTGCCTGTTATTGTACATACCTACAATGTACTATATTTACACATTGCATTGAATGAGCATAAATTGCCAGTCACTGCGGTGTTCTTTTTATCAGAATTCTTATACATATTCTATATGCAAGTACGTACTACCCCCCTTGGAGGTTTCCAAATAAATTCACTATTGAACTTGTTTTTCTTGTTCATTTTTTTTTCCTTGTACCGGCATCCATGATTTAACCCAGTAAGATGGGCTCTCTAGCTATTGTAGCATTTCTAATAGATGTCTCCTTGCATTCATTGTTGGAAATTGTTTTGTTTTCATGCAGTGCACTCTGCTGAATGCATTCACTATTTATCTTTAGTATAGTTATCTCAACAGACCCATCAGATTCAGATACACATTTCTTCCCGGACGGCGGGAATGGTTTCCTAATAGGAGATTATGAGCAGTTGCATAAGCGTTCTTCTTTCTTACGTACATATGTACATATACAATGCATTCGTGTGAAATTAATGCAACTGTTTTTTAATCAAAATCAGAAACGGTAATGCATGTGAATCTAAACAGTAAATCATAAAAATATGCACTAATTTCATTGGTATGATTGGAATTTCAACATGTGTTCGCATCTGTTCAATGTGTAAATAGCTATGAGAGATAAAAAAAAAAAACACCAGCTCAGATAAGTGGATGCTCGGAAGTTTTCATTTTAAATAGGTGCCAGGAAAATTTTACATCTGGCGTTTTTTTTTTTTTGTATTCTTGGGTTCCTTTAAATATCTTTTGTTTGCATTCCGGAAGTGTTACTTAACTAGAGTTGCATTCTTTATATTTTATTTATTTTTATTATGTACATACACTTCGCGAAAAAAGTATAGCCACACTTGAATATAATCTGCTTTACATGATTATTTTTGGAATAATTTTTTGATTTTTTCTGAGATTTGTATATTAATACCCGTTCTTAGAAAACCACAATATAAGCATTTATTTTTTTTTCTATTGAGAATTTTATTGAATTTTTGTATGGCAACCAAACGAAGGAGTTGCCAGATTGGGCTCATTTACTATATTTACAATTTTTACTTATGAAAACGTCGTGTACAAAATATGAGCTCTGCACCGCGACGCCTTCTCAGGCAGCTACCAAGTATATAGCGAAAACCAATAGTTTTGTGTGGCAACACCAAGAAGTCGTAGCCAGATTTAGTCCATTTTTTCAAATGTTATTTACCATTGATATGAAAACATCACGTACCAAATTTTTTGTATGTAACCCTACAAAGGAGTTGCCCGAATTATACCATTTTTGAACTTAAATACAGAATTTGAGCTATCTACGTACGCGTAGTAGTACGCATAGTTTCCAAATATATAGTGAAAAACTAAAGTTTTGTATGGCAACACCAAAAAGGGATTGCCCGATTTGTCCCATTTTTTAACCTAAATTTACATTTTTTTTTAAACGCCATGCATACAATTTGAGCTATCCACGTCAACGCGTTCTAAGACAGTTTCCAAATAATAGTGAAAAACCAAAATTTTGTATCGCAACACCAAGAAGGAGTTGCCCGATTTAGTCTGTTTTGTAAATTTTATTTGCTATTGCTATGAAAATACCGCGTACCAAATTTCAGGTCTCTACGTGCACTCGTTATCAGACAGTGTCCAAATATATAAGTACTAAAAAATGAAATATTTGTATGGCAACCCTATTAAAGAGTTGCCCGATTTATTTCATTTTTGCACACGTATTTTGAATTTTTATGTAAACGCTGTGTAGAAAATTTCAAACATCCACATCTATGCGTTGTCAGGTAGTTTTTTACGTGTCGACAACAATGCCATCTATCTTTTCCAAAAGTTTCAAGCGGAGATTAGCCTGTACAAACACAGTGACACTGGATTTTTATATATTAAAATTTCGTTTTTTTTTCTCTCATCGAATATCATGTTTACTAAGCAGATATATAAAAATGTCTATACTCTACCAACTTGTTAAGGTGGATAAACGTATACAGGAAGTCTTCAGTCATTTCAGCCCCTCTTTCCGCTAGGATTATCAACTACACCCATTTTGAAAACACTAGCTTCAAGCCACCAGTAATAACCTGCCTAACCTCGAAAGCAAGTCTATAAACTTTTTCTTTAATCCATTAGGGATGTGTTTTTGTTTTTTTTTTTTTTTTCATTTACAAGTTCTTGTGTCCGATCAATGCTTTTAATATTCTCTCATGAACGGCTCAATTATGCTAAGGTTGTAAGTTCTATACCATAAAAAATAGTTCCATATCACCAAGATTACTGTATTTTAATTATACTAACTGAAAGCTTTCATGGTATTCGCTCGCAATTTATTAAAAATTGATAACAATTTCTGATACATGGAATATACCTAGTTGCGCTCATATTAGTCACAACTTCAATAAAAATTTTTTCTATGAATGGACTTTTTCCGTACGAATTTCACAGAACCAGCTGCAAACTTGAAATTCCACTTAATCATTTTGCGGCGGAACGAGCACCTTGGAAAAAAATTCGTTATCAATTTTTATTGATGACAAATTTAAAAGAAAATTTGCTCACTGCACTATGCATGCATACATATGTATGTATGTATGAGTATATTACTCAGAATAATCTCGGAATTTTTCTCACCTGAAAAAATCACTCTCATCATCAACTCAAAATTTCTTCCGGGAAAGTGAATAAACCTGAAACAAGATTTCCTCATCAGTCTTACGAAATATGAGTCATTCTAGCTGTGATTACATGGTCAGGGTCTAAGGGCTTCAAAAACACAACAGTAACTGTCCGTTTCAACATCTGACCTATAAGAAAAAGAAAATTATCTTCATATTAAGAATATAACAAGAAAGTTTTATACTATGTATAAATGTCATGGCTCTCCACACCCAATCCATTATAAAATAAGCAACGGATTCGCTTATCAATAGAACGACAAAAAAACAACAAAAACATTACAAAACGGAGGGCGCTCAACTAATTTCATTTCTTTGCTCAATTCTTTTTTTATAGGCCTACGATAATAGATACAACAAACAATGACCTGATAACGACGAAACGAATTAATTAGAGGTTAACTGTTTAGCCGGAACGACATTGACACAGGGCGGACGGGGTATTATCAGCATTTTAAACACAAGAGACGCACAAAATGTTTATTTTATCAGGGCAAACCGGTCAACATACTAGAATTGAACGCCGGCCGTCTCTTAAGAGTCAAGGCATTGCATATGTATATGAGATTATAGTGAAGCAAAGAACCTTAATTAACTAATTAAGCTGAGTGTATTATGTTTGTTTTCCGGCATCTATATAATAACAGAGGAATTATGGGTTTTGTGTGTAATTATGTTTATTGGAATTTGATGTGATTCAAAAAATAAAAATAAACGTAAAGAAAGTCTGAGCTTAGGAAGTTTTACCTCTTTTTTTTTTGTTTTGTTTGAATGAAAAATTGACTGAATATTAAAAAAAGACTTCGACACTCAAACGATTGAAGATCAATTAAAGCTTAAAATAAACGGTCTTGAGAAAAGGTAAAGTAACATTATAGAATATCGAGGAAGATTGTGGGTTTGAATGCATAAATTACCAGGTTGTCATACCTTGCTGACATTAGACTTGTAGTAAGGATTAGGATAAAATCAATTCTGGAATTAAAGTTCTAAATGTTTTGTGACTAAATAAAGGTGTGATGGGCTCTAGTTTTCTTAGCATTGTCAAATATATGGGAAAACTCTACTACCAATTATAGTTAGTTATAAATATATGTCACGAAAGATGTACATAGGATTAGCTAACCAAATTAAACTTCGAAGATTAGAATCTTAAAATGTATAAAGATACCCTCCTGTTTTTTAAGTTCAACTAGGTTGAATATACTCAGTTTATCACAAAAAGGGAAATGCCCATTTTAGGCCCAACATGAAGAGACATAAGAGATGTCTTAAATGATGCATTATCATAATCTGAAGATATTTTATTAACAATGTTTATTTCAATTAAGCGGGGGAAAGCTAGAGGGTAAAATTTTGATCTAGTACATTTTGAAAAATCTAGTACAGAATCGAATTCCTTGGGTCCTGAGAAGAAGTTTGAGTACCCACACTTCAATACTTGGAGGCTTAAATAGCCATCCCCACACTCCATTTTTTAGTATTCCCCCCCCACCCCCCCCCCCCGCCCCCACCCTGTTTTATTTGAACAGTGGTACTAGATTTTTCGCTCCTTAAATCGGATCTACTTACCTCGGTCAGAGTACCTATGTCCGATTGGAAAATGCGTTTCACTGTTTACCTCAATTTATTACCAGCTACAAGTCGTAGAAGAAAAATGTTCTCTGCATAATTTTAGGGAGGGTGAGGGGTGGGGGTCCCTTGGGTGTGGTTCCAAAATACGGCATGTTGCATATCAAATTAAAGGTCTCGCCGAGTACTATCAGGTTGTGTACTTTTTACCGATTCAGAAAACTTTTCGGGACATTTTTGCCGCCGAAAAAACCATTTTCATGCACTTGGTTCATATACACACCCTAGTTACTACATTTCGCATATATTTTTCAGTTATTTCTTTCAAGGCCAATAGTGCTCTGTTTTCTCACAAGAAGTCATTTTCCTCGATGCATCAATCACGAGAAGTAGAAAAGTCCACATTTTCACTCAAGAAAGTCGCTCAAGCTGAGTCCGATCGCCAAAGCTCTCCCCCGCTTAATTGAAATAAACATTGTTAATAAAATATGTTCATAATACATCGTTTAAGATATCTCTCATGTCTGCGCATGTCGGGCCTTAAGTTGTATGAAAAGTGGGCATTCCCCTTTAATATTCTTTGCAATTTACACCTTGACTTCATGAAAAAGTATCGCAATTAGCGCTGCACGTAGTCATATAAATGTAAACCGAAAAGTGTGAATTCACTACACGTAAGAATTGAGAGCATTCTGTGTGAGCTAAAAAAAAAGTTCTATTTTACATAAATGCTTTTTTAAATAAAAACCTGGTTTTTATTATGGATTACAAATTCCGATATTGTAAAACCACACTTGTATGGAATAGAAAACGACAACATTTTATGAAGTCTTTTGTTTTTTGTCCAGGTATTCAGCATCTAGTTTCAATTGTCCTGTTCTTAACTTATCTGTGCCCTGTATACTTTACAAGTTGAACAGGTGTCCACTTCAGGATTACTAAATCTGAGATTAAATTTGAAATAATGTTTTTTGTTTGTTTTTATATTTTGAAAGTGAACAGTGTTTTCAAACATTTCAAAAGTTTTTTGTGAATTTAATTGCTATGGCAAATAGTTCCTGTGAATTTTACTTCGAGAGTAATGACTTTCTTGGCATCGAAATGAAGAAATATGTTTTATTTTTATATATTTAGGTGCTTTCAATCATTTGTTTATCAGTAGATTCCGTTGAGCGATCACCACCGCTTCTTCGTTTTTTTCGAAATATCAGAAGTGTGAGGGTGATGTACCTATAAAAAATCCGCTATGAGATTTGCGTTAATTTCTTAACTTGCTATCCAGGGTTAATCTATTTTTAGAAATATCATTTCATTCGAATATAATTCGTGTAGCGAACTTTTACATATTTTTTGAAGAAATATGTTTTCATGCATTTTTTAAAAATTTTTATACTTTTTAATTGATGAGAAAACATTGTAAACATGTCCGACTAAATAAAACAATTTCCTGGAAAATATTTCATTTACACAAAAACTTAAATTTTGTTAAACTTAAAACTTAAAAATAAATGGTTTAAGGTTCTAAAAGGTGTAAAGAAAACAGAATCAATAGTGATGACAAAAACAGTAAAGCCACTAAGAATCACCAACCAAAATGACACACAAGATTCTAAAAAAAGATTAAAAAGCGGACACAAGAATTTTGAAAACACCTAAACATAGAAAAGTAGACAAATTTACCCAAAATCCCCATTTTGACAATAGCGTAAGTGGCAGTGCGAAGAGACTTCAAATTTCCAAATAATCTAATAGAAAAAGGTAATTTCCTAAACTTACGCATTTTTAGCATGCAATTTTGAAATTTTAGCACTGAGATCGAAAGCAAAATACAAATAGAAACTCCGAACCAACCAAAGAATAGACTAGTAGAATAGAGTCCCACAAGGACAGCCTGTAGTTTCATAGACCTCTAAAAACTACCTCCATCATCCCTCCAGATCTTACAATTACAACGTCAACGATTCCGAAGCGTGGGGAAACTCCGTGGTTTAGTATTGTAAATTTTGTGGCATGTTATTACCAGTAAAAATCAAAAGCATCATCCTGTGCTGACGATAGTTGCTGTCAAGTGCAGTTGAATAAGTCTGCGTTCGTATGGTAACGAATTGGTTTTTGAGTAATTGTGCATGCTGTTGTGGGTGAGAGTTGTGATTCCCATCTTCGACTCTCATGTAGTACAAATGAATTGTAGATTTGGTCAGCGTTAACAAGAATCTAATCAAATATTCACTCAACTATAAACTCTCCATACAAGAACGATGCTCTAGTAATACTGAAATTCCGGTGGATCAACTGACACATATCGCGCACGAAGTTCATTAGATATTGCAAAACCGGGCAAGTGAAGAACCTATCGAAAAATGTGCCTTAACCAGAGCAAACTTTGCGAATCCTCTAAAATCGCCGGTCACGACTGTGATGTAAAAATTTAAATGCCACATCAGTATCGCTGTAATTGGATAACTGTAAACTACTCTACAAGTTATCCGTCCCATCACGTCAATATTCGCCATGATGATGGATATAAGCATGTTACGAAGCACAGATATTGTTAGCCTAGGTACTGAAAGGTGTGTGAGGTGGTCTGTTCAAAACGAAGGCATCTTCCAACTTAATGGCAGGGCTGGATTGGTCCCAAGTTGGCGAAACCTCTCCTGCTCAGAAGCAGAGACAGGTTGTGTAGCTGTGCCTTGTATTCGGCAGTTTCCGGTGATATCGATAATATCTCCAAGAATCGTCGGTGGATTTGTGTGAGTACTCAGCAGCTTTAAATCATCCTTTAAGCATTACTGAGTACTGAATCTATTAATTCTTTAATTCCGATCGGAATTGATACGAATCTTTCATACCGTAGACCGATTTGCACCAAATCAAGGTAAAACTGCTTAGACATTCTACAGAATGCCACAAACTTAGTATCTGTTTCAGTCTACAGTCTACAGCTTCTATTCAATTTCATTGTATGGATGAATCCAAAATCTTCTTTGCTTACATCTCCTGTTTTGATAATAACAATGAAAGGACGAAATTCTCTTCGCCACTTGATTCACTCGACATTATAAGTATTAATTATAAATACTTCAAAAACTTGAGACTTGGCTTAGGTTAGGTTACGTAAGAGGGGTGCCGCTGGAAGTGCCTGGCCTGCTTCACTTAGGGTCCATTTTGCCCCCCCCCTTGCCTTCATTGGATACCTTCAAAGTTACCGTAAATCCATCCTACTTTTCTTAGAAAACTCAGGATGCAAAAAGTTCAGCTTTGGATCTCCTTCAGACTTGAAAAGAAGTAGCTACCTAATAGCGTACCTCGTTTATTCATCAGAGCAAGACACTCGCAAAACACATGTTGGATGGATTCGATTTCATCCGAATCCTTACAGCTTCTACAGAAATCGTTCGTCACTGTACCCAGTCTTCTATGGTCTCCTATGGCTCAATGATCCCTACTGCATTACGGTAGACTTCCCTACGGATCCACTTGAGGTTTATTTTTGATAGGCACCCCTGAAGATCTTCTCTTTTACAGCTCCGATCGGGATGCTTACCTAAGCTATCGCTGCGGAACTATCCATTTCAGAGTCCTTTATGACCAGCACGTCACCCGTCTCATTGCCTGTGGCCAAGTACTCAGCATAGGATCATCTTGTGCCGCATAATCAATTCCTCAAGGCTGGTCTTGCATAACTGCACCAATTTCGATTTAACCAGCACATCATTCAGCGCCTTAATAATTACCTGGCTGTCAGTGTATATGCAGATAAGTCATGCGGACTCTCTGCATATAGATGTCAGTACTGCCGCCTGGTAAATCACTACGAACTCTGCCTGAAAATACTACATTTGTCTGGCAGTCTATAAGACTCGTACCTCTGGAGTACACTCCAGCCCCTGTGCCCGCACTCGTCTGGGATCCGTCCGTAAAGATAGGGATATTGGATGTTACTACCATCTCCATCCCATCCCAATCACTTTTGGTGGGTATCATTGCTTTGACACCCCACTAAAAAGTTGGGAAAGCTATTTGATAGTCAGTTCTTTCCCTGCAATCACTGCAGTCTATCTATCTATCTATTTGAATCCCTAAAACTCCTCTCCGTCCACCAATTCCCCGTTCTGAGCCTGCCAGGGATAATTTCCGCAACACTCCTCCAGTGGAAATCAAGCGGGAATAAATCAAGCATGACTTCCAGTGCCATCGTAAGCGCTGTACGAAAACACCCGGTCATTCCCAGGCACTCTGGATGTTTTACAGAACATCCAGCTTACATTTCCTCTTCAGTAGTGCCCACCAGACTGTGGAACCGTAGCAGAGGATCGGCCGAATTCCTAGGTTTGAATCCCCAGTTGGAACCAAAGATTCTTTTGGACGTGTAGAAGGCCACACTAGTCTTCTTAACGCAGTCTTCTAGATTAACCTTCCAGCTCAGCTTGGAATTGAGTAGTATGATTCCAAGACACTTTCTTCGGTTGAGATATGGAGATATTCTCCGCCCAGCATAGGAAGTCTGAAACTTTATTCCTGCCTTTTTTGTTTTTGTTTTTTGTAAAAAGCACTAGCTTAGCTTTCGAGGGATTTACACCCAATCCACTAATATTTGCCCAGCTCTCTAGCTTCAGTAGCATATATTCGAGCCTTTCACTAATACTAGTAGAGAGAAATTTGCCGGTTGTCATCCGCATATAGGCAACCGCTTTAAAGCCCTCTCTTTCTAACTTAATGAGGACTTCATCCATTTTACCAGTGGCCACAGGAGTTTTGATGCCCCCCCCCCCCCCCCCGAGACTTTGTTATGGCTCCGTGTGCATATCATCAGTTACTAATCAAGTTGCGCCTTTGATCACCAACCAGTCCGTCATAACTGAGTAGCTCCGTATACGAAGGGCCGCCTTACTCTTGCGTCCTTTTACTAATTGCCTGTTATTAAAATAAATCGCTAGATTATTGCTTAAAGTATTTCTCTACGGACATTTATTAGTTGTCGGTGTATTTTGAAATTATAATATCGAATGTCATTCAGAAAAGCATGTGTAGTAAAACAATCCTACTAAATTTCTCTGCTTCAAATAAAAACGTCTAAATAAACAACAAAACTTGTAATTTACGTTAATAATAATAAATTTTCCCATAAAATGTTTTAACTATAAATCATAATAAATTAGTACCAATCTTGAACCAAAATATCTTTCTATATTCCCATTTGAAGTCATTAAGTCTCATGGTTACCAGCAGACCTACTCTCATACATACATACATGCATAGTAGCCTTAAATTTTACTTACTGCATATGGCATTTCCACTAACACAAACAAATCTCTGCACTGTTTAGTTTGGATCAACTGATTTTAATGGAAGTTAATTAAACTATTTTATGGTTGGAATGCGAGTAAACGAAAAGGTGAGACCTCTAACAATTTCTAAAATCAGAAAACCCTAAGGCTAGGTATAACTAACGAGGATATGAGGTGTACCAGCACCAAAACTATGCATGAATGTATATAGGTAAATGGCATTTATCACCACAGAAACGAATTATTACAGTGCTCTGAGCACGTGAGCAATTTCCCCATTTCAAACATCTCAAAAGCCAGCGGTGAAAAATTTATTGTTCAAATTAACGAGGTACTTCAGCCGACTTTTGCAGCCCGTTGCTTGCTCTCTCCATCCAGCATCCAAACAAGGTGCGCTTTTATTATTGTTTTATTTTTTATTTTTTTTTTACTTTAAAAGCGTATTTTGATGGTTTTTGCGCTGAAATCAAAATTATTTTCCACTTCATGCTTCGTTAGATCGGGTGCGCTGCGCTGGTATTAAAAAACTAAAGACGGCCCAACGAGCAACGACGACGATGGTATATACAGCAGCACAAAAAAAGTGTTAACCTCTTCGATGGTTTGCTGTTGTTGTTGTTGTTGCTGTTTTTGTTGTTGTGATGTTTGCCTTACTCACAATCAGATGGATGATTCCTTTCGCGAGTATTTTTCTGATGTAGAAAATTTGTGAAATTACCCTTCCGGTCGAAAAGAATGAGTTCGCAAAATTTGAAGCGTTTTTCTCTTTTTTAAGATTTGTAATTAATTTAAAATTTAATTTTGTTGCTTGCAATTTCTTCTGATGTTTTTTTTTTTTTCTTTTTAAGACGATTACTATTTAGTAACTTTCAAGGCTGTGTTTTTTTTTTTAGGATGCAGTAAATTTAGTGTTAATGAAGTTATTAGAGATGAAAAACTTTAAGGCCATTTTAGTGTTATTATTAGAGCTTGAAAATCTCAATTTTCTTGTTAACGTCTTGTGTAATTTAATAATTTAATTTTGACTTTCAATACGGAATACGTAAAAATATGAATCACTAGACGTATCTTTGGGGGAATATAGAATGAATGCCGATGCCCTAGTATGCTTCGGAGGTAGCGTGTAGGTATGACTACTCGTCAGTAACCTTGGTTAATTTCTGGTCCAAGATTCTTATAATTGAATAGGATTAGAGCATGTTCGGTAGTATGAGGTTTCTTGAAGCTCGAGTATTTGCTTATCTATTTACAGAAGAGCTCAGCTAGTCGATAGTATAAGACTCCTTGGATAGCTAGAGTATTGCTTTTCTATCCAAATAATAGTTGGCTTCTTGCTGTTGTTGTTGTTTTGGATAACTTTTGGATAACTGGGCGACTTTATTTCCAAAAATTTAATAGAAACTCCAACTATCTATGACGTGTCGGTGTGAATTCGAATATAGAATGAAAAAAAAAATTCTTTTTGTATAAAAAAAAATCTTTGATAAAGAAATTTCTTTGTAAAAAGAAGACGTTTCGTATCGACAGGAACCGTATACTCATCAGTACGGCTTGATTCCTGCCTGCCGTATACGCCAAAGTGATCAGTCAAGCTGACCTCATATATGCACTTAAAATAATTTTTAAGTGTGTATTATATACGAGGCAAAATACTAAGTATTTATTTGAATGCCTAGCAAGATTGGCCTTATGCGAGATTTGAGTGAAAAAAAAACTCTTTCATGGAAAAATCTTTTGAAAAATAAATTTCTATGCAAAAAGTAGACGTTTCATATCAGCAGGAACCGTATACTCATCAGTACGGCTTGGTTCCTGCCTGCCAATTTTCGAGCTGTGGATTTAATATTGAGCAAATGGCAGCAAAATGACGTCAATTGGAACTTTTTTTCTTGTTTTTTTTTTCGAAAAAATGGATCGAAAATAAATCACTTATAAAATCTATAAAAATCAATTTATCAAAAAAAAATTGCAGTTAAAAATTCAAGTCAATCAGATAAAAATTGAAGGAGCGACTGGTACGCCCAGTTTTAAAAACATTGTTTCGAGAAAAGCGCGTTGAAAGTTTCAAGTAGGGTAATTTTAATTAGATCAGCCAAACACTAACTATTGCGCGTTCTAACAAACTTTCTACAAAAAGGTGTTTGCTCAGCCTTAAAATAGGGGTAGGAGAGACATCTGTTAGTCAAAATTGAAAGCTGGAAACTAATATGTGTCGGTATAATTTTACACGAGGAATAATAAAGACCACAAACACATGCTTTTTCGCGCAGGTCGAAGACCTGTTAATTTTGCTTCACGACTACGCTCGGGCTGGCCATTGGCAAACGTGTATCATGTATCAGTGGACCAAAAGGTGTATTGGGACGAAACAATTCCAAGCATTTCATGACAATTCCATCTATTAAAATGTTGACAAAACTTCTAAAGTATAGGCAGCTTCTTGTTACCATTGACGTGGATTCGAATCTTACCTGCAGACTTTGTCCGGACAAATCGATTTTTAAGTTTAGGACAAACGGCAGTGCGGTAGTACCACAGTATATACATATAGTAGAACAGCTTAGAACGAACTACTGAAAAGCGAATTTTAGAATTGTAATAAAAAAAAAAACAAAAACACAAAATTCCCCGCAAAGGAGGGAACTGTTAAGTATGATACAGAAGGTAAATGGGCAAACAGTACTACTGGGATAAGCATTAGTTTTATGTAAGTACACATCTCGGTACAAATACCTTATGAATGTATTGTTGCATAAACTAAATAGCTGTTTGACCTTAAAGTGGTGTTTGGTTCATAAAGATGAAATGGACAGTGTAATATGTAAAATGGCAGTTCTACCAACCCGAATGATTGTAACTCTAGGGAATGGCACTTCGCTCGAAGAAAAAAATTTAATATTAATAAATACATCTTAACTTCCGAGACAGCAATTATGGAAAAAAATCGGATTATAGAAGGACATTGAGACAGAAAGAATTTGAATCTTAAAAAAAAGTAAGATATCAGTTTATGAAATCTTTGAATACTTAGTGAAATGTGACAAATTGACAAGTGTTGGATTACTTTTAAGAATAAAGCCGAATAAGGCCACTTGAGGTGAATATTTGGTTAATTGAATTAAAGAGTACCATGGATAATACCACAAAAAGCTGTTCAATGTACATATTGAAGCTCTACTGCCAGCTTTGCTTACGATTTTAACTCTTTCCCTCTAATGCAATTTTATGCATGCTATCAATTCTTTTTCTTCCACTTTCGATTTACATATGAACCTTTGTAAAGAGTTTTCCAATAAGAGGTGTTATTTTGATATTCAAAGAAAAATGCTATTTTTTGAGATGAATGATCGGATCTTTATTTCATTATAAAGAGGAAGGTATGCCGTTAATAATGGAAAATAACATCAGCCAAATGACCACCACGACCACGCCTACAGGACCATATCCTTTTCATGAAATTTTCCATAACCAAATCGCAAAGTGGCTGCCCTATGTCCTCGATAGCCTCACGAATTCCATCTTTGAGGTCTTGAATCGACACTGGGCTGTTGGCGTAGACCTTCTCTTTCACGTGGCCTCAAAGGAAGAAGTCGCAAGGTGTTAAGTCACAAGATCTCGGTGGCCAATTGTGATCACCTCTTCGAGAGATAACACGGTCCGGAAACTTTTCCCGTAAATGATCAATGGTTTCGTTGCTTGTATGGCACTTAGCGCCGTCTTGTTGAAAGTAAACGTTATCCAGATCAATACCATCCAATTCCGGCCATAAAAAATCATTAATCATCTGTCGATAGCGCAATCCATTCACCGTAACTGTTGCTCCAGCCTCATTTTCGAAAAAGTAAGGTCCAATGACCCCGCGGGACCATAAACCGCACCAAACAGTCACACGTTGAGGATAGAGAGGCTTTTCAACAATAACTCTTGGGTTTTCCGAGCCCCAGATGCGACAATTTTGCTTGTTGACGAAGCCTTCGAGGTGGAAATGGGCGTCATCACTCAAGATGAGTTTTCGATGGAATCCCGGATCATTTTAATGCATTTCAAGGACCCAATCAGCAAAGACTCGACGTTGTTGATGATCGGCCGGCTTGAGTTCTTGTGTTAACTGAACTTTATAAGCCTTAAGACCCAAATCTTTATGCAAAATACGGTGTAATGACGTTTGTGGAATGCCTAATTCAAAAGAACGACGAGGAATGGACAAACCTGGGTTTTCTTCAACACTTTCGGCTACAGCAGCAATATTCTCGGCTGTTCTTGAGCGACGTGCACGGGTTTTATTCTTCACATCACTAACTTGTCCCGACAGCTCGAATTTTTCTACCAATTTCTTATTGCGGTCCGACAAGGTGCTTCACGACGACCCAAAAATGTTTGAATTTTACGAACCGTCTCTGCCACATTTTCACCATTTTTATAGTAAATTTTAATAATTTCAATGCGTTGTTGAATCGTGTATCGTTCCATTTTTATTAATGGCGTAGTTTCTACTTGTCAAATGTCAACAAATGACAGCTCCAAAAGTGACATCTACCGAAATAGCGGGCTAATTAAAATAACACCTCTCATTGGAAAACCCTTTATTAAAAATTTTCTCGTGTGTTAGATAAAAAGGATTTAAAGAGAAAGTATATAGTCACATTATAGAAGCATCCTGCTCGTCTGGGAGTTTTGACACACAGTTGTTCTACTGTATGAATGTACTGTGATTGTACCATGCGAATTGAAATGTTGAAATTACGAGAAACTTACCCCCTAACAATTGGTGTAAGCTCATACCGATTTGTGTCAAGTAAACTCGCACTATGCTAGGATGCTGTTCAATGATTACCTCCAGATATCTCCGTGTAATAGCAGCTCTCTATAAAATTCACGTTCGAGTTTGAATTATTTTAATTTTCTTAACGTTTCCATGTGGACCTTTTTTTCTTTTTTTCCTTTGCAATCGCGTTATCTTCTATTTGTTCACCACTAATAATAAAAACTTCTACAAAAAAAATGAAAGAATCGCAAAATTGAAATTCATGAATTTAAAATCTCCCCAAAGAACAAAAAGTCGCAAAACTAAATTTCGTCCATGAGAAATTCTGAAATAGAAAACTCCAGAATAACATTTTTTTTTCAAAATTTTGATTAGGAAATCCTGGAAATTCCGGAAAATAACATCCAGCACAACCAAATTCCTAAATATGAATTATTTGTTTGTTTGTTTTTAATTTTTCGAAAAAATGGAATGCATTTTTTCGGGATTCTAAATTATTTTCTGTGATTTCATTTTCCGAATTTTTATAATCTTGAGACTTTAAAAAGCTTTTGTACCCATAGTTCGAAAATTCAAATATGTGATTCATATCTTTTTTATGAAATCGGTGCTATCGGCACATTCAATGTAATGTAAACATTCATGTTAAAGAATCCAATCCCTGTATAAATAAAAACAATAAACTAAACTTGCAATGCATACTACAGTAGGGTACATTCATAAAGTTCGAAATGCCGAGCAACTGTATCTTTATTTAACAAATAAGTATCCAAATAAGTATCCAGATCCTACATGAGTCCTTATTTATATGCATAAGCTTAATTATTAAAGTGGAAAACAAATTAATTAAATAAACATGAAAAAAATGATAAAAATTAGATTTAAACGCCGAATTAAAATTGAAAATCTAATTATTAACTCGGCGAAACAAATTAAACTACCTATGTATATGGATAAATCACTAAGATTATTACCACAAACCCTACAAATGTCTAAAAATCTAAAAATTTAATAACAATAAAATAAAGCGAGCTGTTCGAAAAAGCGGGCCTGGAGACGCAGACGAGTAAGGGGGATTTCTTCCGAAAATAAAAATTGATAACCTAGTACACGAAAAAAAGGGGCGAAGTATTTTTTACAAAAATACGTCAGCTAAAGTCTAATCTCTAGTCAAGTTTTTATTATTGTTTCGGCTTTTTTTTTTGTATAATTTGGACAAAAGGTGTAATATTTTTGTCTGAAAGAAGATCCCGATTACCTGACTTTTAAATTTAATATTGAGTTTGTAGGATCCGGATTGTAAAGACCTCAAAACTCAAAAGTAAACGAAAACAAAATAGTCGGATACAAAATCAATTACTAAAATTATCTATTTACAAAATCCTGAAAAACATAATATTCCAAAATAAAATTTCAAATACACAAAATATAAAATCTGGGAACGTGAAGTAACAATTTATTGGAGTTTTTATAAAACATTGGCATGTCATTTTTTCCACGATTCCAGTATTTTGAGATATTTTGTGTTTTGAAATTTTTATTTTCGGTTTGTTGTACATACACTGAAATTTTAAAATGCGGACTTTTATATACTACTTATCTCAAAAAAAAAAAACAAAAATCCTCAGGAAATATAATTCTAAAATTCAGACTCAGGCAATTATTTTTCAATTTTTAGTTTTAAAATTCAAAAAATAATTATAATTCAAAAATTCAAAAATATTCCGAAATATTTTTCGATACTTTGAAAGGTACCTACTTATAGCTACTGCTCACATCACTATACTTCCGAACAGCCCCTCGTGACTTCCTTAAAGTAATACCAAAGAACATCTAACAGTTAAGTTATATGTTCTTTGGTAATACGTAAACTGTTATTTCCAATAGATAATATAAATAGATTAATCGAATTACATGACCAAAAAGAAAGAAATTCTTAATAAACAACCCAAAATGTAAATCCATGATATACTTTCCTCCACATATTCAGTTTACATCAGAAATTGTAGGCGTTCTCTATTAGCCTTGTGAAAGTAACCCATCCATCCGTGAAAAAGAGGAAAGAAAGATAAACTCTATGGCAACACACAGTTAATTTTTCTCAAGGTTCATCATATCATGTAATTAATTACCATTCAACAAAAAAAAAAAAAAAAACAAGATTTTTATGCTCTTCTTAAAGATATTACGTAGGCGGTGGTGAACAGCATCACGAGTGAGGGGGAACAAGTCGGCAGTTTCGTTTTTTTTTTAGCTCGATAAAAACACAGAAAAAAATATTAATCACTTACACTTCAAAAGACTTTCATTTTTCGGTAAATCCTTTCACATTACGAAATCGAAATTATATTAAAATCCACGAAAATAGAATGTCTGTCATTGCACGTTAATTAGTGGCCATTGTTTTACCGGGATGCACCTATAACAAATCTTGATTGCGTGTATCAAGAGCGTTTGTAATTAAAGACGGATCAATTATTTGCATTTCTGATGTTCACCTTGTGCTCACGTTTGCGGTTTTACAATTGTGTTTTGTAATCTCCTCATACATACAGTAGTGGTTAGTGATGAATATAATTAGAGACTTGTCTATGCATTTCACAGCATCAAGTAGGGCGATTGTTGATTAAAGTGTTATAAACAGATATTCTGATGAAGGATACAATCACAAATAAATAAAACTAATGAGAAGAATTTGTTTTTTTCAATAATATTTTAGACATTTGCAAAGATCTTGTGAAGGTATAGCTAAGATTTAATTATACATAAATGGTATAACAAAATTCGTTATTGTGGTGACATCTCTTAATCGGAGAAAGTGTGCTGAAAATTAGTGTGTTTGATTGACGCATTCGCTATGATTATCTGCACGGTTGAGTCTTGAAATCAATAGAACAGATATTTTATTACTTTTGTGATATTCTGTGTTTAACCTCAGCTGTACTCGATTTTAGAAATTGCATTGGTAGCCTATTTTTGTCAGTTATTTGATGATTTTGATTGTAATATTCAGAAAAGCCGGATTAAGGCATAAGTAAATCGGTTCTTCGAAATATGTATGTATATTCATCCAATCAGAGATTTTCAGCACAATTACGAATAAAAATCTCTTTTTATAAATATACCAAAAAAAGAAGGGACCCAATTAGGACCCTGGTGGTACCCCCTCTGACTAGTATGATGTCGGTGTTGAATGGTATTTGCAAAAATAAATGTTTTTGTTTTTTAATTAAATTTTGTTAAGTTAGCAGTAACTTTTTAAACTATATTTTACTGATTGCCAATTATATTTTTATCAGAACATTCAGAAAGCATGAAATCAAAAATTAATAAGATGAGCAACAAATTGGTTTTTATAAATATATAAGAACAGGAAGAGCTCCTTAAAATTGTAACCCCATGTGGTATCCCACAGATTATTTGATGTCAATACCTATCTTACTTATAGACGTTATCGATCTCATTCCTAAACCAAATTTCTTCAATGCTTTTCATTTCATACTAAATATCTTTTGGTGTATATTTAACCTGGGACTACAGCAATCTTACAAATTGCGTCTTATAGTTTTAGTAATTTTCCATTCACTATGGGAATTGTATTGCAGAATGGACTTTATATTGGAGTAGAATAACAGAAAGATTTCTTTTAACCAGTATTCTTTATATTACAACTACATATCTGCCAATAAGACCTAAACGGTCCAAGTAGATATCATCTGTTGATAAAAAGGTTACCTACTTAACTTCTGTCATGGTTTGATTTTGATACCATTTTGCTACAGTGTTTCGTATAGGTATTAGCTTAAACTATAGGAATGTGTACATTAAGTTATAAAGAAAGAATTATGAAGTTATCACATTGATTTCGACTAAATTTGAACTTAGGTCTAAAATCATTACGACAACACCGCGTAAAAAATTGAAATACTCTGCATATCAATGCGTTCTCAATTATTCCAATTATTATATGTGTGGTGGAAAGCTAATTTTTTTGTATAGAAACTACGAAAGATTTTTCGCTCATTTTAGAAATTAGATTTAAGATTATTACAAACACGATTTCTTTAAGGCAATCCTAGTGACTAGTTGCCAGATTTCGCCTCTAAATATTATAACAGTTAATGATATTATAATGCAGCAAAATTAGATAAACCATTTAGGATGCTATTTGACAGAAAAACAGGTGTTTCATAAGTGATGGATAATAATGAAGGAGTTGATAGGTCATACTTAGGCTAGCAAAAAATTATATGCGTCCTTACGGAGAAATCTTAACGGTTTACCAGATAACGTGACTTAAAGATACTTGGGTATGTTTTCATAGATCACCCTGTAACTCCTGAATGTTACACCCTATGATTATGATTTGATTATTGTTCTTCCTCTCCATTTTGAAGTTATGGCTCAATAAAGTTCAAATTTCTGAATTTTTACTCGTTTTTTTTTTAACTACAATTTTTATCAAAAAGCGTGTCATCAACACCAATTTTTCATATTGGATTTAAGAAGTCAAAAGCTTACTACTTTTTGACCCTTTTAACCTTTTTCGCTGGAGAATTTTTTTTGCATTGGAAGAATTTTTGTGTCATATTTCATAAATGGTGAAAGGTACTAAGCTAAAACAAAATGCGTTTTATAGAAAACAATCTTAGCTTCTAAAAGAGTAAGACAGAAAAAAAATTATAAGGTTGCTTTTTAAGATATTCGACTTCAAACACACAAAACACACAAAAAACATGAGTTACAAAAGTGGAAACTTGAAGTTTGGCAGACCGTTTCTTGTAAATTACATACTATAAAGCATTAAATCAAAAACCAGAATTCTCTATATATAAGCACCTCGCTCATCTTTCAACTGTTTGTCGGTTAGAAGATATAACTGTTTAAGTTCAAACCTATGTTTCACGCACCCTTAGTCCTTTAACCCCGATTATCTCGGAAAAGGTTGATAATGCAGCCCCCCTGCCATACAATTTTTTTTATTTCTCGACATGACTTATTACTTCCTTCATTATTATCCACCACTTATGAAACACCCTGTATATGAATGCTCGGTAGATGCATGTACATGATCTTAACGCTATCTGCAAGCTAATCAAAAAATAACTTAAAGTGAATTCTTTTCTGCGACTCGATGTTAACACTGCTATTTTCGTGCTCTTTTTTTCCCAACTGGTGTGGTGGGAAGAAAAGAGCCGGGAAACGATAGATTCGGTGGCGTTGCTTACACAGAGTCGCAGAAAAGCATCCATTATTACTTTTATACAGATTAGCCAAATTTCATGGTGTAGCAATCTAAAAGGGACCTTAGGCCATATACGTGTTGTTATAACAGTTAATGATGATATTCCATTCCTATCAGACTATGTGACTCGTATAACAGTTAACTGATTTTTACTTTAGCGATATTTAAATTAAGCGCCTGTCCGAATCCAAGTCTTCGTATTCGTCTTGGTATAACGGCAATTGTCGCAACATCGAATCAAGCTCTATCAGAATTCATGTCTATGCCATCGAACTTTGCTACTTTGTATAACAGTTTAGACATCTGGTTAGCTTGATCGCTGAGGCAAGAATCGAGTTGACTTAAATAGACAAAATGTTGCAAGGTTATATTTGTTTGCTGTATGCGAAATTAAGTTAAAAAGCAAACGTATTTCACATAGGACAATCATAAATACAGCGAAGGTTTTTTACTGTTTTAATTTCGTTTAAAAACAAATTTTCTAGGCTTATATTCATAAAGCTAATAAAATTAATCTTTCTTATTAATTTTTTCAGACCATACTTCACATTTCAGTCTTCTTTCCAGAATCCTAAAGCTTCTTTGCTGACATCATACTTTAAATTGTTCTTATACTTATAAAGTCAATCAATTTACTGTCTACTAAATTAAAGTCTGTAAGACTCTGTAAGCTAATTAAACTAAAAATTCCGCTAAATACTCAAATTGTACCTTTACATCATATATGAAATGAAATTAATGCAAAAATTGTACAACTGTACTAAGATGGCTGGCAACTGTATGTTCCCCATTATCCACCAATCCTATCTGAAATGTAGACAGAATATAACCCAGTAGGTACAAGCACAGAGTTGCCAGAAAAATGTTTTTATGCTAGCTAAATATAGCTATTTTAGCCGGAGTTAAGACCTTTGAATCCGGCTAAAAAATCAGCTAAATCCTTTCAACCTGAATGGCAGTGCGCCAAAAGTCTTGCCCAGAGCTTTTCTGAACCCGTCTCAAATTTTAATAGTTTTAGTCGGGAATATTCATATTGAAAATTAGTTAAAATAAAAAACTAATCTCTAAAATAATAAAAATTTTAATTTGTATTCTTTGTATTAATAAAATAAACCACTTTTGTATTGATACAATTTTTACTTTACTTTACTTTTTATTTTAAAACAGTTTAAGATTCAAACAACAATTAAGTTCTATAATAGATCTAAATTTTTGTTTGTATTTCAAATTCTTTTTATTTAACAATCATTATTTTTTCAAATTCAAAGTGTTTTTAGCAATTCTGGTTCTAGTTCCAGAGTATGCAGGTATATAATAGGCCGTCTATTATATACCCTGGAACTGTAATAAAATTAGATCCAAGTAAAGATTGTTGTTAGAGGGGGCGGCAACTAACGTCTTTGCACCCACCCCCACTCAAAATTTCTTAGATCCGGTACTGGCAAGAAATACAAACATCATGCAAAACAGAATAAGCTCTTAATAAAATGGAAAATATCTAATTCTTATACTAGCTGAGCATCTTGTGTGGCAACACTGACTGTTATAACAAGATAAAGACATGGATTCGAACAGGCCCTAAACCTATGTATTTCATGTCTTGTTGCTATAGGTTCACTTATTTCAAATATTATTAAGCTAACCAAACCAACTTGAATAGATTAGTTGCATCCATATTTACTTTTATAACAGATAATATACCACCAAACTGTTATAATTAAATGAAGATGAATGCGAAAATTTATATTGTTTTCGATGACACTTTGCAAACAGGTTACGAATTTTGTTTTTTTTTTTACTATGTAGACCACTATAGTCTATCGAAGTTACATGATTTTGTTACATATGTAGTTGTCAAACTTAAATGTTACTGAAAAAAATGGAAATAAAATAAATAAATACAAATTTATTCAAAATGGTGAACAATTGATTCAAAACATTTAACTGTGCTACCAACGGACCATTGGTATAACAGTTTCGACAGAAACTGATGACCATTGAATTTTTTTTTTTCTGCGGAAAGTGTACAAAGAATGGTAAATGGAGTAAAATCAAAAGCACTTATCAGATTTATACAAACACCTATAATTGCTCACTTTTTGTTGCACAAATAAAAGCAAGTGTGAAAATAATTAATATTGTACTGACCTCGAAATATTCACGGGCAAAATAAAAAAAAAAAATAACACGCTTTAAAAGTCATTCCACAAAAGGCAAATTATTATTATTGTTATTATCGCATGAAATAAATCGAGGCTAACAACACTAGCAAGCAAGGGCGGCGGCGGTGGTGGCGGCATTCACATAAATCAAACCAAACCCAACCCAGTATATGTCGCCACAACAATATAACAAATTTGTGTGAATTAAAATTTTTGCCATTAATTGTCACCGGCAGGGATATGCATTTTCTTGAGACATAATTATATGTATGTCAGCGTTTAAGCGAACAATATCCAAGTGCAGCATCATCTGTGATGTTTTAAGTCATGAATCATCTCTCTAATCATCGCCATTTGCGCTTCAAGACTTTTTCTCTGCATGCCGCCTCCAACATTCATCTTACTGTGGAATACCTAACTGTGCTAGAAATTAAAAATGTCAGTCAGTCTGTTCGAATTTTTTATTATTTTTACCACAACCAGTGGCAATTAGATTCTCATTCGCGAGCATCACTCGAGGTTGTTTCATGATTAGTCATTAGTGCGAGAAGAGTATGAGTAATTTCTGAAGTACTATAAATTTTCGAGTTTTATTGGCTTGAAAAAAAAACATGATGATTCTAGGCGGCCAGCATCCATGTGCTGCAACTGTAGTTTCTTCTCACAATATTGTCTCCTTGGTTTAATCTGTCTGAACTGGACCAATAAATCTATGTTGAAAAAGTTTTGATTTTTTTGTTTGTTTGTTTGTTTATTTTTTTTTTTTTTTTTTATATCTCTAAGTCAGAGTTAGTAGAAGCTTTTAGGAATGGAGTCAGTTCTCGTATACTTACGATAAATATATTTTAAAGCAAGATGAAGGATGAACATTTTTTATTCTAATTTTCTGCCAGAAGATGAATTTAACAATATTCCTCACTAGGAACTAGTGCTCTTCATCATGAGAACAGGAAGCGCTTCGAGTGAATCTACAAAACAAGTCAATACACTGGGTTGGGTCGTCTTGAATGCCGGGCTTGGAATTTACTCACCTGCATTAAAAACAAAAAAAGTTTGTTAATCGATCAAAGCTGTACAAAACTCGAATACGCTTCCGAAATAAAACAGCTTGAAGGTATGAATTCCTGAAATAACTACAAAACACCCAACGAAGTGATATGAAGTCCTAAAAATATGTGAACACACCTCAACCCAACAAACAATACGATTGGCTTACGAATTTCTTATGATTTCTTATTGTCACAACGAACATTTTCATTGCCGGCAATAATGCATTTTTATCGCTTATGTTTAACTTTACGGGGGTAAATGCTCCATCGCATGTGAAAAGTGTAAGTGAATCACTTAATTATCGCTTTTACGAAAAATATTCTTATATTCTCGCGTATGCTTTTCAATCGCAAGCGAATCGCAATTTTATCGCATAAAAGTTATTTTTTGCTGCCGGAATTATTCGCATAGCTATCGCTTCCGTTTAATTTAACGGGGGTAAATGCTGGAATCGTGTAAGTGATTCATTTTATATTCGTTATGGCGATAAATATTCGTTTATTTTTGGGTTTGCAATTTTTTCTGCTTTCACTGCTTTTTTACTCTACCACATAGAAATAAAAACTTCAAATGAAGCAATTTCCAAAGGGATAGTACTAAAATATTTTCGATAACGGTAAAATTTCTTAAAATTGTTATTAAAAAAAATAAGTAAAAATTAAATTCTTTTTTAGGCATGAAATAATAAGAAGACTATAATAAAAATCCAAAGGTTACGGATAAGTCATGCTTAGACGAGTAAAACATTTTATGGGTGGGGGAAGAGAATCATAACGGTTTCCGAGAAAATAGGACTTTAAGAGATATTTTGGTATGTTTTTATAGATCAGATCAGATAACTTCAGAACGTTACACCCAATGATGAGCATTTAAACTTAAGTAGATAGATAATCGTTAAACCTTTCCAATGGTCTATAAACTTTTTCCCTCCACCGCTCCATTTTTAAGTTATGACTCAACAAAGTTAAATTTTTGGAATTTTTACTCATTATGTTGTTGTTGTTGTTATTGTTGTAAGTACTATTTGTATCAAAAACACGTCATCAATACCAATTTTTCTTATTGAATTTAACAAGCCCAAAAGCTTAGCTTTAAAACTACCTATCACGCTCTGTATACCCAAAATGTAACCCTTCTGCGTTTTTTGCACTTTTTCTTAAACATATCTAGCGAAAATGGCTGAAAAAGTGCAATAAGTGCCAGAAAGTAGGCAATTATATTTTGGAAATGACTTTTTGAGCCATTGTCGCTGGATATGCTTAAAAAAAAGTGCAAAAAACATAGAAAAGATTACATTTTCGGTAGAGAGTGTAATAGATCATTTTAAAGCTAAAGTTTTTGGCTTGTTAAATCCAATATGAAAAATTAGTATTGATGACGTATTTTTTGATAAAAATAGTAGTGAAATAAAAAACAAACAAGTAAAAATTCCGAAACCTTAATTTTGTTGAACCATAACTTTAAAAGGGAGAAGAGGAGGCAAAACACGTATAAACCATTAGAAAGGTCCAACGATTATCTATCTACAAAAGTATTAAGTCATCATAATAGTTTATAACGTTCAGACGTTACAGGGTGATCTATAAAAACATACTGAAATATCTTTAAGTCTCGTTTTCTCGGAAACCGTTAGGATTCGCCTTCCCCCGCCCATACTACTTTTTTCTCGTTTAAGCATGACCTATCCGTAGCCTTCGGATATTACATCACTTACGGGACAGTCTGTGTACAGACTACTAAAATATATTTTTTCTATTGAGACGATTAAGAGCTAGAATTTCGAAACCTTAACGCAAATACCAAACAGGTGGCAATAAAATCCGAAAAACCATGAAAAATATTGTCGATTATAACTAGTCAGGAAGATCCAATACTTATTTAAGTCATCATACGTGTGAGTCATTCCCATCGAACTATGAACACTTTTATAGCCCAATAAGTCTGTTCATCTAATTTCGTACATCTAACTACGAATAAGATCTAGGAGATTTAGAGAATTTTCATGTAGGTATTACAAGTTTTTAGAAATTGTATTCTTCACATAATCTCGAGTTTTCATTACGGCAATAAAATAATGAATCATAAAAACAGCAGCACACGTCGAAGACCTGACCTTTAACCTCTATTATGAACTTTTACAAAATTATTTTTTTCCTATATACCTAAATCCAAATTATATAAAAGTAGTAGATAGCGTGAAAAGAGAAAATCTTTAATAACTGTTTTGATTTAATACATTTGAAATCATTCACAACACAACTCTCCAACAAGTTTTTCAAGTAGTAAATTTTTCAGCAAAATATCAATTAAATGCCAGTTATATGTTCGTCCGTGTAAAACAGCATGATATCAATAGGAAAGGCAATTATTTTCTGAAGAGATATTATCTTTCTTTCGATGTATACATTTGGATTGATCTAGTTTGGATCTGAATCGTGACTACTATAGTATAGATAGATAGATAGTATATTTGTCGAATTTTTTTTTCTTTCTAGATTTAGGTGCTTCTGCAACTCCGTATCCATACATATCATGGATTGAGTCTAAATATGGTAGAAAAATTGGCTTTCTTCAATTTCACACTCACAGAATCTGATTAATGATGTAAAATTTCACTCATATCACGTAAATGGTTATTTCACTTTCGCTTTTTAAAATTCCCATAATAAATAAAAAAAAAAAAAAACATGCTACCTACATATATAGTGCGTCTCCAGGTCCAAGTCAATGGACCTGTGATCTCGATAGTACTACCGACAGGTGGGAAAACTTGTTTCATTGTAACCTGATATGGGAAAATGACACAAGAAAGAACTAGACATGAATATGGATAAAAGTTATCTGAAGTCTGTGCGAATTTAAGGCATTGGGGCCGGTTTCGTAAATAAGTAGGTATAAAACAGATCTGAAATCAATATGAAAAAATTTGAAAATCACTTTATGATGATGGTGATAAATTTCAGAATTATAAAACCTAAATTAAGACACTTTGTTTCTTCTTTATTGAAATCATGTGCAGGGAAGTGGCATGGCAACTAAAACCAACCATCAAATTAAGCAGGCTGACTACCCTGTGTACCACACACGTCTTCTCCTCTCATTGCATTTCATTGCATCGTATATGCAAGCGACAGCCATCATGCTGTTAAAAAAAAAAAATGACTGCTTCCGGTGCCATAAGCGCCCGCTACTACACGCAACGACAGTTTCACTCATTTCCTGGGTTCCATTCGTCGAAAGTCTGCGTTTCTTCCTTATAAAGTCGTGAAATGAAATTTCCCAGAAATGTTCCTGTTCGTCTGTTCTGTTTTTATGGACTCTGTCTTGTTGCTTCATATAAACAAAAAGAAAAATGTTGTAAAAACTGTTTTCTTTGGTGGTGTTGCTACTGTCTTCCTCTCTTTACTGCTGAAAGAATGTTTTCTTTAAAAGGTTAAGAAAGGTTAACAAATTTCCCTTTTGTGATTGACACATCTTGATGGACCGTTGTCGGTTACGACTTTACTTATGGACAGAAGCATTTTATGGTCGTGTTGTCAAGAGAGCTTGTGATCTTCTTATTATTGGTGAATTAACTTAAGCTTACCGGAAGGCCTTTTTAGAGTTGACTTAAGTTGTTTTGAGTACTTTTAAGGTAATGCCACAGAAAGTGAATAACACAAGGAGGTGGATCTTTTCTAGATTTTTATACTCTTTGCGACTTTTCTGTTTGTGCCATTTGTTTTAATTAAAATGGAAAATTAGATATGACAATGTTGTTGTTAGTAGGTGTAGTTTCTGCTAACACGTAATCAATAAAATTCCGAGCATAAGTGATCATGATGCAATTTTGTTCTTCTTTTCCTTTGAAGTTTGTAATAATTGCAATAATATCTTTCAATACCCGGACTTTGAGCATATTGATTTTCCTATCCTGAATAGTGAGGTTAACAAAAAGTACAGTGGACAAATATAATAATATATAATAAATATCGATGACGTTAATAGCCAGGTGGAATTTTTTAATGATAACGTTAACGCCCTGTTTAATAGGTTTGTTCTGCTCAAGGAATATATGAAAAAGCAAAGGACATTGACAGAGTATGGGCCAAATTCTGTCCAGAAGTGAGATTACCTCCAAGAAATTTCTTGCATTAATATAGTATAAATAAGTAGTAGTATAAATAAATAAAAAAAAAAAAAATAATAAAAAAAATATCAGTTTGAGAGGAAATAAATTAACGTTTTTTTTTAAAAAGTGTTTTTTTTAAGAGTCTCGCGTCATTTGTGATCCGTTTATACTGTGCGTAATTTTTGTATTTATCGTATCTGCTTTATTTGGACTCACATATGTTCATTCAGGGTGCTCCCAAAACCTAGGGGGTTGAGTGCGGAACTTAATTGCAGGGCAGCAGAAGAAGCCCGAATTTCGATTTTCCCCTCAGAGGAGGGGGAGGGGGAATTAACTCTTGACTCCCTGGACAGACTTTGATGCGCTTCGGTTTATATAGATTAGTGTTAGCCTGAGGTACAAAATGCACTAATGTCGATTTCGCGATGGGACCATTTCAGTGTTGCACTTTTTCTAGTAGCGGAGAACTGTGAGCACTGAAGTCCATCGAACATATTTCTATCATGTTCCTTGTATTTGTTTAAATGTTTTATATTTTTTCTCTTTTTATATAATTTTTTTCTCCTCTTATCGGTTGAATTATTCTTAAGAGTAAACACACAGGAAAACGAGTTTGTACTCGTGTATGTTAAAAATAAAGAGCTTATTATTATTATTATATTGATAAAGCTGCCGTGTCTGAATTTCTTAATCAGTCTGACTTATGTTTTGGAGGAGTAGGATGCGTGGTGACCATTTACTTGATAATCATACTGAATAGCCCGGAACTATGCTATGACCAGAGGCCCAGTATAGATTTCCATTGTAAAGGGAACTTTAATTCCAAAGATTTTATCAGGATATCTGTACTGCCTGCGATCGGATTACATGAAAATTCATTGAATTTTCAATTTTATTTTGCCTTATCGTCTCAAATATCTGAAGCACACATTACGATGGATGATATGCCTCAGTATATAAAGAAATTCGGAGAAAACTGCAGTTCGTCTGCTACCTCATCTACCCTTATAAGGACCAAATAGGGTACTTGGTACTCTTTTTGGGTTTAAAATGATATACAGGGTGTCCCATATATGGTCTGTCACCTAAAAGCTACGGTTAGGTCATAGGACGAGCAAAAAATTGTATGGGCTGGACGAATCGTAACGGTTTCCGAAAAAACAGAACTTGAAGATATTTGGATTTGTTTTTATACATCACTCTGTAATTTCTGATCGTTACACCCTATGATGATGATTTAAACTTTGGTAGATAGACAATCGTTGGACCACCTTTCCAATGGTCTATAAATTCCTTTCTCCTCCCCTCAGTTTTGAAGTTATGGCTCAAACAAAGTTAAAATTTTCGAATTTTTACTCGTTTTTTTTATTTGACTAATATTTTTATCAAAAAATACATCATCATTACTAATTTTTCATATTAGATTTAAGAAGCCTAAAACCTTAGCTTTAAAATCACCTACCACACTCTGTACAAAAAATAGAGCCCTTTTTGGGTTTTTTTTTTTTTTTGAACTTTTTCTTAAGCATATCTAGCGAAAATGGCTGAAAAAGTTCAATAAATGCCAGAAATGAGCAAATTTTGAACGCATCCTAGAATCAACCAAAAACTAGAACCCCCACTTGCTGATATAGAGGCTCCATCTATATTGAACGACATTCGTAGTATAGAAACATCCGTGTGTAATACATATTTTTTTTTTTATAAATAATTTCTTATGCCAAAGTGAATATATTTTCCATTATCAATTGTTTTTATATGTCGCAATTCGGTCGATAATGTTGTGGATAGCAACGTCCTAACATTCATTGGTACGCTAAGATGAGCATCTTCCGCCAATATTTCTAATAATTTAGATAAAGCACTGTGTTTTACATTAAAAGAAGTAGCCCAAGCTCTCAATTTCAATAAAAATGAATTATCATGCGATATTGAATGATTTTGTATATATTCTTGGTCCGGCAGCATAATTGTTGCATCTTTAGCGAAAGTTATTATTTCTTCAAATACTTCATTGTTACTGTTGTCACCTTCATTAGATGGAACTATATTTAAATTTACATATCAGTTTTGAATAATTAAAGCTAAATTTGTGACTCTATACTTACTTGTTCGACGAACCTGAAAGAGAAGAAAAAATTACCACATACAAGATAAAGATAAACCAAGAAATCTTACCTGCACCTGGAGTGTGTAAAAGTCCCTCGACGACATAGAAAGAAAGAAAAAAAATGAATTAATGAAGTTTGAATAAAATGAATATACAACACTGAACTTAACAATAAAAAATTAGCTATATAACAATAAAGGCGTTTTTTTTTTGTACATGCAAACAATCAAAACAAACAACATAGAAGGCAGGAAATTATGTGTAATTTCCATGCCGTAACATGCACATATCTAATTAAACATAAAAAGGTACAATCAACTATGTAAACAAAAGTACATGTAGAAAATAGGTGGACATTTCAGGTGAGAAAACACCCAAAACAAGCTCACCTGCACAGGTGTCCACCAATCTTAAAAACATTTAAAAAACCAAATAAATTTAATAAATGTTGTACATTACCTGCAGATTATGGTATCCAGCGATGAAAAAATCAGCACACATCACACAAAACACTTTTAAATTAATAAAATTAACAAAAAACAAATCGCGCGCGTTTGACGTTTCTCGATTTATAAACACGGCGAAACTTCATGTTCCCATGACATTTGACGTGTTAAACCGGAGTAGAATCTTCGCGCGATTCTAATGGCCGCGTTCATTTCGCGGTATTTTTCGCGGGATTCGCGTAATTCGCGATTTTTATATTTACTATTCACACTAACGAGTGCGAAAGAGAAGTACCGTGCGAACAAGACAAAACAGCAAAATTCATGAGATGAATTATTTGGAATGAACTAAAAATGGCGCGTCGATAAAGTAGACCAGAAATTCGTAAAAATTAATGAAAATCAAGAAAATTAAGATTAAATCTTTATGGTAAACATGCCAAATAATGTAAAATCCATTTTGGCATATACCAATAATAATCAAAGGTCTTAATTTATATACAAAAGGGCAATATTTTGATAATTTCACATTATGGATAGTGAAATTGAAACAAATTTGTCTATAAAAGGCGTGTCATTCCTTCATTCGATCTCTTTTTCTTTCGAGTTGTCATTTAGTTAACATATGCCAAGTTGGTCATAATTTACTTTATATGCAAGTGTTTTTTGGGATTAATAGTGCTTCAGTCATTTTTTGAACTTAGAGTTTTTTTCATAAAATTTTTTCATCAGTTCTACGGAAGAATTTGAGTGAAAATTCTGGCTCTAAATTTTGTAGCCATTGTAATTTGTGTATTATACGAATCGACAAAGGGATTCAATAAATTGGTGTTCTATAAAGAATTTATTGCTAACAATCATCAAAAGGTAATTATTTTATTCATTTTCTAAACAATTTGAGGTTAAGGGACGAAAGTAATCGCATGCCATAAGGGTACAATTACTGGTCATAGATTAACCAAACAAATTGAAATTTAACTAATAAATTTTTCCTTTCAGCATTTATTAGGTGTATTAAATTATAATTTATTGTGGTGACATTTTGTTAAAAATATGCCTATATGGTATCTTTAGCAAGACATGTCTAAACGATAAAATATAGCTAGAATAAATTATTGAAATTTAATTTAAGTTAAGAGTGAAATTTTTTTTTTAAACAATTACATGAATAAAGAATGAATTAAAAATTGCATATGTGTGTCAGTTATTAAGAATATTTGAGTAGATTTTTGTTTATTTTACTTTCATTAAGGAATTTGAAATTTTGAATTGTGCTAAATTTAATTTTAAGCGTAAAATTAGTAAATTTGTTAAAATTAATGAGTTTGATGATTAAAAAAAATGAATGACAACCAATGATATCTTTTTTATCGCTACACCAATTACCCACCATTTTGAAATTTTCAGAACACCACAAATGTCTATGTTGCTTATCGGAATCAACGAAATTTGTGAATTTGTAAACGTAAATCATTATATGTCAATTACAGGAATTGACATATAGTGAATTAAAGTTTTTGTTTGTTCTCTTTGTATAATTTCAAAAACATACTTTTACAACCTGCATACAACTTTATTTTACGGGGAGCAATTTTATGTGCCTTTGTAGAGTAATAAGTATGATCTTAATGTTTTATTAAACGTCTGTTATTAAGCAATTTATTTTTTCCCAATATTAGACTCTTTCGCGGCATTTTTCAATTGATTGAAACAATAAAATACTTATTACTATGCTATTCTGAGACATGTCATTTCCCTTAACAATGACATTTGACATTATGTTACCGCCGCCCTGGTAATATAATATTTATTAGTACTACTTCAGTATTTGATTTTTCACCGCAATATGAATTTGTTTATGTAGACATATAGATTTTTTTTGGTATCTGTTGTAATGTGGGAAATAGCACAATGGCTTAGACAATGGACTTCCGCGCTCACGGTTCTGGGTTCAATCCTGCAAGTAGATATGTAATTTAAAAATAGTGTGAACAAAAAAATTCTTCCCTGCAGTTGCGTGTTTGCCAGGTTGCATAAGAGAACCGTAAATGGGGAAAAAAAACGTTGTGGTAGTTGAATAAATTAAAAAAGAAAGTATTTTTTTAATTCAATTATATTTTTCAGTACTATACCGATATTAACTTTCAGTAACATTTAAGTACTTAATATTTATTTAAATTCGAGCAGAATAGAGTTTTGAAAATCAGTACAGAATAGTTTTTAAATTCAGTACTGAATGGATTTTAAGTTTAGTACTGAATAGATTTTAAATTCAGTACTCCAGCAGTGCCTCTGCAATTTGAAGTTTCGGAATCCGGAATTCCGTAATTGTTCCGCTTGAATTCTGCATGTTTCAGTATTAGGAGGGGAAATGAGTTCCGATAGACTCCCGCTGGAATTCAGATCTGTTACACGGGTTGTACTTTTGTTCTGTTGAAGTAGTGCTCTTCATGGTGATAAAAGGTGTATGACTGGATATGTCATCCTGACATAGACAATGAATTACACCAGATGGACTGTGAGACTTCCATATCCATTTGGTCGAAAATCCTCAAGCAATTTAATTCTTTTAGTATTAAGGCACTTCTTGTAGTCAGACATACATATACAATAAATGTCTAGAGGCATGAAATGAAGCATAACTAGTTTTCAGTGCTATGGAATGATATATAGAGTCTATGTCACCACCTTTATCAGATCAATCTATCAATAAATATGCCAGATTTTCATTATTCATATGGGGTGAAATATCTAGAATCTTTAGCAAACCTGCTATTATCTCTGTTTTAGCATTGTTAACGGTCAGATAAATTTCAAAGAAGGTACTCATGATAAATTTAAATAAATCTGTCATTCGCAAACATATTACGCTTTGAATCAGTTCAGTAAGACAATTCCATGCAAAAGCAGTTCAATGATAAATCTTCTAATGAAAGGACGGAAGATGTTCTGCAAACTTGTAGAGCAAGGCCAGGATATTATCACCGGATACTGATACCACTACAGACATCTCACATTTATAGAAACAGGAAGAGTGACTGATTCCTCTCTCTTGCCGGCTGTGTTAAGAGTTCCTGACTTATTTATCTATGATTCAACATATTTTGTGGCCCCAAACTAGTGAACAACTGCAGGTGTACAAATTTCAGAAGTGATAAGTACTTTGTGAGAATGAACATGATAAGCCGAAAAACCCAGTGGAGTGGTTACACAATGAATTGGTCGGTATTTTCGGGACTTAAATTTACAAGATTTATCACAATATTAGGCATCGAGTTCCAAAAGTTTGGAGAAAGCTTATACTAACTGGAGTTAACAATATACTTCAAGATGTCATGTTACATTCATATACTCCACGAGTCACTACCATAATTGATGGATATAATCTTTTTTATTAAAATCATCAAAAACTTTATTACCAATATTACAACACATTCATTTAGTAAACCTGAATATTATCCGCACATTCCAAAATCCGTTAAAAACGGTACTTGTATCACACCTTCCACCATCATTATCGAATTACCTATAATAAGCCAATAAATTAATCGTGGCATTTACGAGTATAATAAGTACACAAAAGGCATACATGTAGCATGACAGAAACTGGTTTTTTACCTGCGGCCACCAAGTAATTTAGAATTCGTTGCCGTGCCTACTTTTCGATCAATGAACAAGATAAGTACGTCGCCCGACACAAAGCATAATTACCAAATTCAATACGTACACATTCAAAATACTTATCTACAAAAGACTATAATTATTCTTGGCGGTCGAGATCATTCATCTTTGAAATTGCAATCAAATTTTATCAATTTCCATTTGAATTTGCTTCTTCTTATAATGATTGCGAAGTTCATTGTATTCGTCCAACACAAATGGACACAAAGTCCGATAACACCATATTCAAAGGGAAATGGTTCGAGATTAGACTTCCTTTTATTGCGTCAAAGAACAAAAGAATATTTGCTGAAATACAACTCTTTATGCGTTTTGCCGCACACCCAGATAAATAAATTCTGTAAAGTGATAACTCTTAATTAATGGAACATCCTGCCTTTATCTCCCTCAATTTGATGTTAAAGGGTCTTGGATTTTTATTTTTATGTCTTCGTTTGTTTTGTTTTTGTTTTTTTTATTGTCTGTTGATAATTCATAAAGAATGCGCTAATAATTGTTTGTATAAATAATACAATATTAAATGCATGTTTTTTATTGTTTAGGTCGAATAAGTTGGTATACTATCAATGTACCAAAGTCTTCCTTTGTTAGTAACCGATTAGGGTTACGTTGATACGATAGAATTTAAGAAGAGAAAAATATTATAAATATGATTAGGATTGAATGTAAGCAACAAAAATTGCCATAAAAAGATAAATAGAAATAAACATGGAGAAAGGACTGAACCTTGAGGGACACCGATTTTAAGGTTGTGAAGATGGAGCAGTGTAATAAATATAATCAGTAATCGAAGTATCAATCAATTAGTATCTAGAAAACAACCAGCTTGAAATTATCGAGTACTTCTACTTTAGTTTGTTCAATTTATGTGTCATACTAGGTATATGGTAGGGTGATTTTGTCTAAAACTACTCTATCACCTAGACTAGCTAAATTCTCACACTAAACCGTAGGTTTTTTTATTACTAAGCAATCTTACAATTTTAGTGCCACATGTGCTACATGGACATTATATTGGATTAAATAATAATGAATTTTGAGGAGTAGGTATTTACGTCTTGGTTTCTACACTGACTTTATTATCTTGCTTAATAGAAAAAGTTATTGGGAGTAGTTAGTTAGAAGTGGTATTATTGTTGGAAAATCAATTGATTTCTCCTGCGTGATTGAACCAATATTTTTTGTTTTTAATTATTAACCAAGCTTGAAGTTTCTTGTCTCTGGGGTAGGGTAAGTTCGAAAGTTTTTCGCCAATTTTTCGGCTCTCTTTCAATATTTCGGCAAAAATATTTAAATAAGTACCTATATAAAAAATTAGTCCTAATTAAATTTTCTGCAAAAGTCAAAAATCTATGTTCACCAGCCAAAGTAGTTTAAGTGCAAATTAATGGTGTTTTCGTAGAATAATTGTTTATTTTTTATTTGTCCTATATTAACATTGTGTGGTGTTCCTTTGTAGAAAGTCTTATATGAATATGTCATTATGAATGCATGAAGTTCAGTTTTTCGTATAACTAAAGCTCTTTTGCAAACTATTGTACATTTGCAGAAGCTGTAATAAGTAGAAACTCTCCTCTAATCCCAATTATACGACTTTGCTAGACTAGACGGTTCGTTCGTGACTAGAAATAAAATATTAATAAAGAATTCAAACAAAATTCAATTACGTTGTGTGCTGAGAAGTAACATAAAGTTCAACATACCTTCTTCATTGCTAATAAATTAGTGTCCTCCTGCTCTCTGTATAGAATATCATTGAGCCTGAGACTTTGGACAAGACGAAAGGAGTTTCGTTTACATAAAGGTCCAGCTCTACTATGCTCATCAGTAAGAAAGAAATAATAAACTTATATAGAGATTTTTGTAGAGTAAACACAGTGCTTGGAGCTAATTTATATTTAGGAAAAGAAAAAAAAAATTAATTAATGAATTGCTTCTAGAAGTTATATGGCTAGAGGTGCGCACATAGTCAGTTGATCTAATTCACTATCATGATTGATTTTTATACATAAAACAATTTATAACGTAATAGAGCTTTAGAGTTTTTGCATTCCTCTCACTCTCCTGGAGCCCCTCTTGACAATGGTTGAATAGGTCCGATCCTCCACTCTTCGTTACATCTGAAACGCATCCCATAAATGCCGGTCTGCCTCAAGGCTCTGTTATCTCTCCAACTCTATTTTTAATTTTCATTAATGATCTGCTTTCCCTTACTTTCAATCCCATCCATAGTTTCGCAGATGATAGTACTCTTGATTTCTCTTACTCCTTTGACACTTTGCGGACTCCAGGGGGAATGCCGCATGCGTTAAACGAGATTGCATGATTAGATCATTGAATAACGATCTTAACAATATCCTCGCTTGGGGAAAAGCGAATCGCGGCGAATTCAATGCATCTAAGACCCAAAGCTATCTCATCTGATTAAAACAAGATCATAACTTAACCACACCCGTTTTTTTTTATGGAGCATTAATTTCTGATTCACCGTCACTAAACATTCTTGGCGTTAATATTTCCAGTAAGTTAAACTGGACAGATCACATCAGCATCGAAATGTCTTGGATTTCTGAAAAGGTGTAAGAATTATTTCAGCCCATCAAATCTAGCGTTCCTCTACAAGTCCTATATTAGACCTAGAATGTCATACAACTCCCATATATGGTCTGGGGCTGGTCGCACAGCCTTAGCTTCATTGGATATTGTCCAAAAGAGAGCCTTCAAGCTCATTGGCGATTTGGCAATAACTTGTCATATCGACTCACTCGAGCACCGCTGCAATGTTGGATGCCTTTCGCTTCTTTATCGCTATATGCATGGTCAATGTTCTGATGGAATATCTAGTCTAATCCCTTGTAGAATGATTCCTGCACGCAATACTCGCGCTGCAAACCGCGCACATCCTTTAACCCTTCAAATTACTGTCGGCCGTACAGTAAAATTCCGTGATGCTTTCTTATCCCGAACAGTGCGAATGTGGAACAGCTTACCATCTTTTGTTTTCCCTCAGGCATACAATCTGCGAAAGTTTAAGGGCGACATACATCGGCACCTCCGCCACTCTCCTCATATCCCCTAATCCTGTCCTTATCTCCTTCCTGCCATGCTGTGCTTTGCATCATAGGGTATCCCCTAAGCTTGGCTTAATAATATTAAAAAAAAAAAGCGTGCATTTCATAAGTTTGTGCTTATGCGCTAGTCGTCGCAAATACACCTGTATTAACTATCTAAACCAACACAGCAAACATTACGATTAGATACCGAATCGGAAACGAATCTGTCAATCAAAGTAGTTCTCGGTTCGATCACGACCCGAAAACGGCGAAAAAGGAATAACGAAATAACGACTCGATATCGATTCGTCTACTCCGGAATTTTTTCGAAGATTTTTCTTATATTGGTGCTATACATATATAAAGGTAATATGTATTCGAGATTTCTTCGTAAGAACTACTCAATTTCGAATTGGATAAACGATAAACTACGTTTTGGTGGTATCCGATTGAAAATGAAGAATTAAACTATAAGAAAAATTAACATTTTCAAAATGCAAATTTTATTTTCTCAGCACTCACTTCATTTCATTATACTTATAGCTTTTTTTTCGGCTGAATACTTGAAAAGAAATTCTGCTGGCACGCTTGTGTTGTCATGATGCACAATCTGAAAAAAATCATGTACGTAATACCATAATAATGTTTTTTTTTTTTTTAAGACTTAGTAATATATCGAGAAAGCTTCGTAAAAACGATAAATTCTCGGATTATACTTCAAGTTCTCTGAACCTGAAGACCAATGTCGAGAGAAATTCATAAAACCGTAAAATACTTGTTGTCCTTTGAGAACTTCTCGCAAATGCGAAAACTTGGGAAAATATGTGTAAATGTTGCAGGCCCATTAAAATCACAAAAAAAAAAAAAAAATAATTAGTTCGCTATGATAATCTATGTGAATTACTTTTAGTTATAATTTCATATAATCCAATAAAAGTAGAGACGGTCTTACTTACCACTGTGCTATGAATTTTCTCCAAAATAATTCCTCCAAGCTCTAACATTTTTCTCAAAATTATTTACGACTTTTCGATAGAAATATTACGATTAATCGACATTCCATTTTTGAAATTTCAAATCAATTCTTCACAATTAGTTTTCTTGATATTTCACTGCTCTGCTATGGTAGGTATATTCTTGGGTAAACGTACATCTGTCATTTCTATTCACGTAAATTTCCTTAGAAAAACAGATCTCGAAAATTTCCAAATTCCTATAAATACGCTCCCACATAAATTCTTTAAATGCCACATAACACATCAACATCATCATCATCTACGTCATTTTGCTATTTGTATATAAATAATAAAAAAAATAAACAAAACTTTTTTTTTTTTTATTTAAAAAATAATTTATATCCAACGCTGTCTCCATCATATTTACACATGCTGGCTCCAACTAAAAACAAAAAAAAAAAAAAGATATTTTTCTCTCATTTTTCCTGGTCATAAACAAAAATTTGTTGCGAAATTAAATCTTCTGGGTGCTCCTCCGATTTGTTTTGACTCTGCCCCAACAACACTATACCAGAAGAACGGAGACATAAAACATTGTTTTGCAGCAACGAGTTAAATCGATCATGGGCTTCCAAAGGGTTTACGGACAGCATACCCTGGCTAAAATTCGAAGAATGCTCTTCTGTAAATATATGCACATACCTATGTAAATACATAACTATACTATACATAATATTTAGTTTCAACTATAGCTTAGCTACTAGAACTAGACGCTGCTGTTTGTGCTGTGACCCAAATTTTCACTTAAAATGTGTTGCGATAAATTGATTCATTGCCATAAGCTGGCCAAAGCCCCCCTGTATAATGTTGCAATGTGGAATGGGGAAAATCCGCGACCATTCGTTATATCGGAAGCGTTTTCCCACCCGACTTTGAGCTATAGAGGAGCTATACAATATAGCTAATGGTGTTGCTAATGTTTATGCAGTTTATATATTTTTTATGTAGAAAAGCTTCAACAATTTTGCCGGCTAGTATACAGCATGTCATCGTGTATGTAGATAATGTTCTCAAGCTCACCTAGATTGACTACTATATGTCGAAAGACTACATAAATACATAGGAATCTATGTAGTATGCATTTCAAAATAATAAACGTAAGTGCACCTTTCGAAATAGGTTAATCGAGAGCGTGAGAAAATTCGTGGTTGTAAGTAAATTGCTATGCTGGAAATACATACCTACATATACATATATATGTAGTACTTATGTACCTCTGGTCTGGGCGGGAGAAGGCGGCGGGCGCACTAAGCTATCAGAAGTAGTGAAAAATTAATCCGGATTTATTGATGGAATGTTGTAGGTATAGAAAAATGTAAAAGAAATGTTTGGTGCTGATGGCTTCTTGATGCCTTGATTGGCTTTTCCGCATTTTGTTGGAGATTAGAGGGTTTTTCCGATTACTTTTTTAAGTGGATTTTCAAATCGAAAAAAAAATTCGTGTCAGTTTTTGTTTTTTTTTTTTTTTAGATATTTGTTATTAAAGTTTTGAACGTTGACTGATAATTCTTGATATGGAATTTTCCGTTCACTATACACACACATACATATGTAACATTAAAACACAACGTAAATTGTAAATAATAATTATTTTATAATGTTGTTGACTCGATCTATACCAAAAACGGCACAAATGAAGGATGATGATGGTTGTGGTGGTTGTATTGAAAGGCGCTGTCAGGTTTGAGTTGTAATGTTGTAGGTATGCAGTTCACATTGAGTCTAAAAATTTCTTTGAGATGGCGAGGATATTCTGGCAATATTGGGAGGCGATATCGACAGTAATTTGCACTGAAAGAAATGTTTATACCTTGCCTTTACCAACTACAGGCAATGACTTATGCCCGACTCTATCTTTATATCTATATAGGGTGTCTCGTAAGTAGCGTGAGAACCAAGAGTTATGGATAATTCATACATACTTAGACGAGCATAAATTGTATGGATTAGTGCGAAGGGGGGATGGGAAATCCTAACGATTTCCGAGATAACGGGACTAAAAGATATTTGGGTATGTTTTCATAAATCACCCTGTAATTTCATTACGTTACAGCCTATGACGCTAATTTAAACTTTGATGATAGATAATCGTTGGGCCTTTACAACGGTATATAAATTTTTCCCTCCTCCCCTCTATTATGGTTAAACAAAGCTAAAATTTCATAATTTTAACTTGTTAGGGCTCCGTACCCAAAGGGTAACAACAGGAACCCTATTACTAAGACTTCGCTGTCCGTCTGTCCGTCACCAGGTTTTATCTCATGAACCGTAATAGGTAGACAGTTAAAATTTTCACAGACTGTGTATTTCTATTGGCGGTATAACAATAAATAATAAAAATAAAATTATATTAAAAATTAAAGGAGGCCCCCATACAAGAAATGTGATTTTTCGGCGTTTTTTTTTCCTCGTTTTATTCTCATTCATTATTATTATCATAAGTAGGCATTTTTTTTTTTTCAAATGACTGCATTATTTTTTCACATGATATTTACTCTCATTTGCAAAAATAAATAAATAGTACATAGTGTTAATTTTGTTGGATGGTACGGAACCCTTCGTGCGCGGTAAAGATGTGCGGGTAGTAATCATTCGGTACAAAAGTATTCGTTACTTCTCTAAAACTGGGTACCGAATACATACCTAAATAATTATTCGTTGCTTGTACTCATATTCAGTTGATTTAAAATTTTCATTTCATGATAAATTCGGTATTCTATTACCTATACGAATACAGTGTAACGATGGAAATCAAATAACTACAATTCGTTCTACGGCGGTACCTGGTTAAAGTTTTCGATAAAATTTCATGCCATTGAGTATTGTACCTATAATTACCAAACAGGATTAATCACACTTTTTTTCCCCAGTTGTTCACGTAAGTAGGTACCGAATCTTTTTTTTTTTTTTCATCACTAGTATGATAGTGGGGGTGAGAAGTTAATAATAAACTGCGGTGGTGGTGCTAAAGTTAACTTAATTAGAAGTTAACCCTAGTATCGAGTTTGGGCAAGGTAAAATTTAACGCGGTCTCCAAATATTTCACATTAAAATCGCTAGTAAAATGTATGTTAATTTGGAGAAACTGAGAGAAACATAGAAATAGTAAATCCAACATTTTACCACTCACTTAATGCCTTGAGTCTAGTATCGAATTCGAGTAAAATGTGACTTTTCCATACAAATTCTAGAGCTGGTAAAATCGGAAGCCGAAATTTTACTGAAAATTTTACTGGTGCAATACGGAGTTGTAAAAACTGAAGGTTTCCTTTTTATAAAATAGATGGCTTTATATACATTCCACTCATTTTACTAGGCATTTTAATGCGCGAAGCAATACATAACTGGTAAAATTTTGACATTTTCTATTTCTGAAATTTAAAATTGTTTTAACAAAATGTAAAAATGAATTATTTTGTTTTCTATAAATTAACATTTACTCGCGATTTTAGTGTGAAATATTTTAAGAATCCGTTAAATTTTATTATGCCCAAACTCGATAAGGTTTTGTGCATTGAAATGCTTAGTAAAATGTGTGGAGAATTTATAGTGCCTCTTATTTTATTTTATATAGAGGGAACTTTTAGTTTTTACCTGAAAACTCTGTACTGCACTAGTAAAATCATCAGTAAAACTTTCGCTTGTGATTTTACTGTCACTAAAATTTCTATGGAAATGTCACACTCTACTCGAACTCTATACTAGACTTCAGGAAACAGCCGCACAAAACTGGAAAAATTCCTCGTTTGGAACAAACAAAGAAATATATGCAGGCGATTTTCTGATGAATGAAAGAACTTATCTATGCATTGCCCTAATGCGACTGAGAAAATGAGTTAAAAACAAAAAGATCCTTTCAAATTATTCATAGTAATGAATTTTTCGTACAAACGGTCACCCTACCTCAATTTTTTAAGAAAAACAAAAATTTCGCTGGGCAACATGCTGAAATTTCTATAATTTCTATAAAATAAAATTCTCAATTTTCCCAAAACTATCAGAGAATCCAGCATGAGTTACACGCACTTAATTTCTTTAGAGCAAAGGGCAATTGCAACAAAATATTTGGGATCAGTTGCAACTTCTCTTTCTTCTGAAAGAATATTTTTGACTACGGCAGAACTAGTTATAAAAGATAGAAGGAATCGATTTTTCCTGAAAATGTTTAGAAATTAATCTTCCTCCATGCTAATCAAAATATTTCTTAAAAACTATTAATTTACTTCTGAAAAATTGTATTTCTTTCTCCTGGAATATTTTGTTTTTTATTTTTCAATTCTTGAACTCTAATCGGGTACTATTATTTTCATATTTAATTAAATACTCCTTTACACAAAAAGATTGTTTAATTAATAAGTACGACTATACTGCTTGAAGAGTATTTTACCTAAAATACCGAATTAAAAGTAACGAATATTTTTCGTGGAGGAACGAATTAGTACCGGGTAACAAAAGTAATGATATTGCACATGCCTAGTGCGCGGGTCCGACTCGCACTTGGCTGGTTATTTATTTTTTATTTAACTAATATTTTTATCAAAAAACACGTCATCAAGGCGAATTTTTCATTTGGTTTTAAGAAGTTCAAAAGCTTATCTTTAGAATGACCTATTACACTTTGTACCCAAAAAATTATCCTTTCTACGTTTTTTGCACTTTATCTTAAGTAAATCCAGCGAAAAAGGGCAATAAATGTCAGAAAGTAGGCAATTATTTTTTGGGGGCGAGATTTTTAAGCAATTTTCATTGGATATGTTATAGAAAAGTGCAAAAAACGCAGAAAGAGTAACTTTTTGGGTACAGAGTGTAATAGGTCATTCTAAAGATAAGCTTTTGGGCTTCTTAATTGAAATGTAAAAAATTGGCGTATTTTTTGATAAAAATAGTAGTTAAATAAAACAAAAAGAAACTAGTTTAAATTCCGAAATTAAAACTTTGTTGAGCCATATCTTCAAAACGGAGGGAAGGATATATCTTTACATCCCATTATCTTCTCATAGTATGTTACTCGATCTACTCTTTTAAAATATTTAGTCTTTGTTTATATAATAATTGTTCAGTTAGAAGGTATATTGATCTTCACGGACACTTTTCATTTTCGACTAATATCGGAATTAAGTTTTTAGTCTTTTGAGTCTCTGGCGGGATGTATAAAAAAAAACAAAATCCTAAAACTTATTGCCCAGTAAAAATAATATAACATCGCACAACCATTAATCTGAAGTCGGAATCGGAAGTCCTGGCAAATCTTGACAATTCTTCTTAATTGGATGTTCTTCATAAAATATACTTAATAATTGCTGTTTTTTTTTTATTTATTGCATTGAACATGTTGTTGGTTTACCTTTGACATTTTAATGGTTTTAGAGAAAAAGACAAATATTCTTTTGGCAAGAATGTCCTCCTCTCCCGTCTTTACGAATCAAGCATTTTTAGACTAAAGCTAAAATCAAATGGTATAGGTACCTAACATTTTTTAATGTTAAATAGTGAAGGTCCAATATTACCAATCTTCCTCGATACCGTTAATTACAAAATCTTTATATCTTAGTTTATATGGATCTGGGCAAGCTTAGATACAATAAATATGCTATTACTTAGAAAATTGTAGCGGATTGTTTTTTACAGTGACAATACACACTTAAAAGCAGTTTTAAACTGCTGTTCAGTGTCCCACAAAGATCAAGTTTTAGCCCCTTACTTTTTCTAGTCTTTTTTTAACGATTTTCATTAGTATATTAGTTGTTTTAAAATTCAAGAAACATAAAAAGGAATTACGGAGGAGTGAAGTAGAAAAAAACATGAGACACTTGGCAGTGGGTGAACGATAGAATATATGGCATTAAATATAAAGAAAATAATCTTTACCACTTACACCACCACCCATACCTTTAGGTTTTATCATTTCCCATAAATTTTGTTTTTTACTTGTCTTACCTAAACCTGTCCTATTTTTAACTGATCACTGATGTTGTCGAAGTGGGGGTCAGAGGGACTTCTTTTCGATGGTAAATAAAGAACAAGGTGAATCTCAATGAATGGCGTTGGTTCGCACCTATCGTCCATACATTTATTTCTATGTTTAAAACATTTATATTTGAGGGAACTGCTACTCAAATGAAATACCAATATATTATGGAGTTCCATAAGGTTCTGTAGTTGGTCCATTACTTTTAAATCTTCTAATTCACGATCTTGTACAATCCTGGATCATTGGGTTCAACAAAAACTATAGCTCGCTGTAGATATTTTTAGTAGTCACCGGAGATTTTGCCAAAAATTTTGAATGTATATTCAAAGTTAAAATAACGGATCTACTAAAATGGCACATCCTGGCTATAGCTACACATTGTACTTAATCTATTAAGGTGGAAAACAAATATAGAACGCAAGTTCAATTTGATTGACCTCCTGTCTTCGGCTAATGACAAAAGTTGGGTGGCTATTCTCATTTAATTGGTTTGTTCTGTGAAAACACCATGTAAAACACATTGTAAATTTCCCCCTCCAATATTTGTCTAGAGTTTTGTGCACTCATCGAATAAGTTATTTGAATTTAGGGTAAACCTAGTGTAATGACATTTCTCTGACACTTCTTGTGTATATTATTAATTGTGAAAAGTTATTTATAAAATGGTTGAAGACAAATAAAATGTGATCGAGCTATTTTTCTATTTATTTTCTTCTACTTTTTCCTTAGTTTTGCTTTAGAAATAATTTACATGCCCCAGTCAGCAACAAATATATTTCAAGTGACAGTCCTCAAGTGACAAATGTCAAACTCTTACCCCAACAAATTTTTAATGTAAGTTCGGGGTAGTCCTAGGTTTTTTAAAAAAAAAAATGGAATGTTTTAGGTTTACCCAATGTTTTCATCAAACAGACCTAATATTTACGCAGTATAGTTTTCCAGATGTAAATATCGATGGAACTAAAACTCATGACCTATGTAGACATATGTACACATATAGAACAGAACCAATCATAGACGAATGTGTCAACTATTGAAGCCATAATCTATATAAAAAAAAAGAACACAATCTTTCGTTCCCAGGAGATACGATACCATCATAAAATGTCTTACAATAATTTCGCTTTTCATTTTTCATGCATTTAATAACGAAACGAAGAATCATTTACCACCATAACCATGGTTTCTCCCCTCCTCTACCTCCTATCTCCAACCACTCACCACAATATTACATGCTACTTACGTACCCAAAACAACGTTTCAACATTTTCCATGAGTTTTCCAAAAGCAGACAACCAGGAGTCAAGGCACATATAAGGGGTAGAGGGGGAGATAATTGTAATGAGTTGAAGGTGCAAAAGATAAAGGAAATGGCAAATAAATTTTCTGATTACACTCAAATAGCAGGAGAATGAGAGGCTACTGCTAGAAAATGAATTCCATTCTGCTCCGTTTTCACGTTGGTTTCCACAGGAGCCCGTATTATACCCTTTTTCGGTTTCTTTCTACCTATACAATTTTCTCCTTGTCCGCCTCGTATACCTACCTATGACGATACTTTTCTGCATAAACATTGCGAGATGAAATGGAAAAATCTGATGTAGGAATACAGGGATTAAGTGCTATATTGCTGTGTAATTCAATGTCTGTGGGGGAAAATCTACTGTTCCTGGAAAACTTGATCACAAAAGTGGGAATAATTCTGTTGATTAGAAGAGCGGAAATTTATTTTCGTGTTTTACTTGATCCCTGCGAATATAGTGAGTAAATTGAGTTCCACCTATAGGGGTATTGTGTGTATGTGTGTGTGTGTGTGTGTATGTGCCTTTATATACTTCTGCTTTTGGACTAGTGTATCTTTGGGATGTGTGTCTGTTTGGAGTGCTCTGATATCGTACTACCTACTACTCACTAATTCCATTTAATCAAATATAATTAAGTTATTAATTAGTTTCCCTCTCTAATTTCAGCAGTCACTTCTAGCCGGGAGAATTCCCATTGCTTCAATGACGGGACCAATCAAACGAGGACTTTTGTGGCAGCAAAGGGATCGACTATTTTCCAGATGGAAGGAAAGGTTAGTGATTTTATAATTGAATTGCACATTTCGATTATCTGTCCATTTAGGTATGTCCCCTTCTGTACCAGGTGGCAAGGCCATTCACTCAGATGAAAAATAATTAAATTTTCATTCGAAATTTACTAGTCATTTCTCATTTTATAGTGAAATCATTTTTTTTTTATATAGAATAATTTAGTGAATATTTAGGGAATGCTAATAGTTTATACATACTGCGCTGGCATTATAAGTAACGGTTAATGATGCCAATATTAGAAAAGATAAAGAATTTATAAAGTAGCCAAATCACCAGGATTTCTTTACTCTTCTATGATTGATGCAGATCCCACGGCTCAGTGGAAGAGACATTTTTTTAGGCCAGCCCGTCCCTTTAACTCATACACGAATTTGTCTGTCTGTATATTTCTTTTTTACTATTTTCGATACTCTCGGAGACCCACATTTCGTCATCACAGCGAGCTGAAATTTGGTACACAGGTTCATGTAGCGTGACAATTGAATCTATCAAAATTTGAACCGGAAATTTCCATGGAAAGCCCGGAAAATCGGGAAAAGTCATTTGAAAATTTGGTACAAATTTGATTAGTGATACATCCGTTTCAGGAAAAATACAGAGTTTTCCGATTTTTCCGAAATAAATTTCCGGAATTTTCCGACTGTTCCGGAAAATTTTCCGGTAAAAAGTTTTCTAAATTATGCAGGATCAAGTTCCCTATCAACTTGCATCATTACTTTCTCTCCGACAATGGTGAAAACTTGCAGAAAAAATCGAGGAAAATTCATGTAAAACGCTTTTCTGGAGTTCTTCCGACCAAGGAAGCGTTTTAACGTTTTGCAACCTAAGACAAAGTTGTAGAGCGAAATGAGTTGCATATAAAGTTGCTTTTGTGGAAAACTCCATGGAAAACCCGGAAAAGCGGAAAAATCGTCGGAAAAATTTTCATCGATATTATTAGTGATAAATCTGTTTCAGGAAAAATGCAGAATTTTCCAATTGTTCTGGAAAATTTTTCGACTTTTCCGACAAAAAAGTTTTAAAAGCTATGCGGAATAATTTTTTCTCCGTCCTACTGGCATCAATACTTTCTCTTCAACAATCATGAAAACTTGCATGAAAAATCGAGGAATATTCATGTAAATTTTTAAAAAAAATTCATAGTATTTCCTATTCCTATTAGTCTGTGGAAAACATAGAAAATCGGGAAAATTCATGTTATATGGGATCAAGTTGGAATACAGCTAAAAAGCGCTGTGCAAAACATAATTTGAATTTCAGAAAACCGTTGCAGTACTTCAACGATTTGATACTCGAATAAGTTTTTTGAAAAACTGGTAAATCAGTGTCTTTTCAGCCGTCATAAAATTGTTTTAAAATATCTCCATGCAGCACGTAATAACAATTTAGTTAACGTGAAAAAGGCAGAAAATAAAATAAGTAAAAAACGAGTATTCAAAAAGTAGAAAATAAACTTTTCTTCACACACAGAGGTGGACTCAGATTTTATTCGCTGACAATCACCGATATATTTCAGTATGATCAATCAGAGGCAATAAGTGATTTGATTCATGAAGAGAAAGAATATTCAAAAGAAATGTCCCAATCAAAAAATCTGTGTCCACCTCTATGTGTGAAGAAAAGTTAATTTTCTACTTTTTCATGCAGCTTGGCCTCAATTTTGTTTGAAACTCGTTTTTTATTTATTTTATTTATCATTATGTTGAACGGAGAGGGTAGCCCGTTTATAACGAAATGAAGCGCTACAGCTTTTTCTTTCCCTTCACTCTCTCGGAGCCCTCTGTTGTGGTAGGGGTGGACTAGATTCACTACTCCGCTTCTCTTTTTCCAGGTCATCATATTTAGGGACATTGCAAATTCTTGCCCGCAGTGTCAAAGGGTGGATTGGGGCATTCGCATTGAAGGCAGGTCATTTGCGTCTTCATCATAAGGTAAGGTAAGTGGTGTAAGGGCCCCTTTAATGCAGGAAGTGTGCCTCGTTTTGTATGAGCAGGCAGGATATCTTTTTGTTAATGGTGATGCGATAGCAGCAGGTTCTCGTGGAACCCCCACACTCTCCGCTATTAGTCGAGGCGAACTAGCGTGCCGCCCTGTAGCAACGTTGTCACTGAGTGATCTGTCAGCTCATGTTGGTAGTCTAGACTTGACGTTCGAGCCAATAGCTCCCATACTTCCATAACAAAATGGCTCTCGTCTATCTTGGCATGTTGCATGAGCACCATCTTAAGAGAGTCTCAACAACTCTCATAATTCGTATGAATATACGATTCAACAAGTATCATAATCAGCGTTGGTAACCAAAGTCAGCGGAACAACTGTGAGACTCCACTAATGGCGCGAACGAAGTACCTGGCAGTCAAGTAGTTCGTTTAGTTAATCTGTCTCTCAATTTGAGGATTTCCGTGTATTTTTTACAGTTCAGTTCCTATATATATATATTATATAATGAATTATTCTGTCTAATTTACAATGGTGTAATAATCCAGAGTATACTGAACCAGTAAGTCGGCTATGTTCAGATTATTCTGGATATAAAGCTTATTGTTGTTGTTACTTGAGCTGCATGTCTATTTTATGTACATAAGCACTGTTTGGGCGAACTTTCATTGAAATAAAATAGACGACACCAGGCGACCAAGTAATCGCTTGTTATCTCATGATGACCTTGGATCTTTCAATTTTTAATCCCACAATGCTGATTTTGCACGTAAACATGAGACTAATTTTTTTGCAATCTATATTTTCTTACAGACGATCACGCAATAATTTCTGAGAAATTCAAATTGATTTGAATTCGAAAAATTCATCTCGAGAAATCGTGCGGCCAAAAGATATATCGCGAAGTAGTTACGTTGGCAGTATAGCCATGATTATAATAGAGGAAGGTGTCCTAAAATGACATATAGAGTAAACTTTAAGGCCATGAATTATTCTCGCGAAGTCTCGCAATGTCTCGTGACAAAAATTCACCTGTATTCTCTCACAATGTAACCACAACCTAAGTCGTGGAGAAAATCAGTCCAAGTACAATAGACCTTAGAGCTCCTGTCGAAGCTTTTCAGAATCCGTTGAATGTTGGAAATATGACAGTCTGTTGTCCAAAGATATATTCCGAATTATTTTTGTGTTTTGCTATTACAGAAAATATTATGGGCTCCATTTTGTTGAGAAAATAAGATGAGCTTACTTCTCCTTTGTCGCGAATATAGACTTGGTGTTGTAATACCTGTCTCCATAATGACTTAATTTTTAAATAAATGGAGTCAAATGTGCAGTGTGTCACACAAATAAAGCCCATCAAGGACCCATTTGAAACATTTCGCTTCATTTTCAAATGGAGCAAATTTTACTCCATTTAGTGAAATTGCAGTAAAAGTGCCACCTACTGTCATTTTTTTTTTATTTGAATGCAGGGGGCAGGTGACCCTACTCCAAAGCACTTAGGCCAAAGCGGCCCATTTTGTTGTCCTGCTAGAAGGCCTTTCACCAAAACCTTCCTGTTCTCTTGATAAAGCACATCAGGTCTTTGTGAGGCAGGTTATTCAGCTCAACCACAGATAGAAGGGCAGACCCTAGAGTATCCAGCCTACACCGGGCGAAGGCCGGACATGCACACAAAAAGTGTTCGGATGTCTCGGGCTCTCCCTCTAGGTTGGACAGACACTCAGTGCTGTCAACAACTCCCATCCTTGTTAGATGAGCGTGAAGTGAGCTGTGGCCGGTAATGATGCCAACCACTGTCCTACATTGTTTTCTTTCGAGCACGATGAGTAAATCGGAGATATTCCCATTGGGCCCATCAAGAAACAGTTTTGTACACCTGCAAGTATTCAGGTTCGCCCATCTCTTTAATGAGAGACCCGATACTCGAGGTAGCAATGCCTATGGCGGCCGAGGAACGGACAGACAGAGCTAGCCCTAGCTAAAAGGTCAGCCCTTTCATTCCCCCTGTGACCAGGAACCCATAGAAGGGACACCTTGTTGTGGATACACAGCTGCAATCCCCCAATAACTTAATTTATTGGAAAGTGGAAAGTTTTTGGAATAAAGTCAACAGTAACAGCTGATCATGAATGAAATTTCTTGGAAGATTTTCTTTTCTTTTTGGACTCTTTCAACAAAATAAATTGTCTTCTGCTAAATCCTTTGCAACTACAGCAAATATTCGAAAATTTTCATGATAGCATTTAATTATTGAACTCTGTCATGATGTTTGTTCACATGTGAGGGAGGAACTGTTAATGACATTCCAAATGAAATAATTTTCGTTCACACTCATTTCTTCATTTCTTTGAAATGACTGAATATCAAATGAAGTCATTATGGAGACAGTTGGTCTAGGGTATAAGGTTATTGGTCAGGATTTCATTAGTAGTTTTAATACTTTTATATTGAACGGAAAGTTTAACAATAAAAGTCCTAGAATCGAACCAAATCTGTAGCTAAATATCATCGTTGGCAGTTTTTCTGGTGTGTAATCTCTACGGGCATGCAATCGTGTTATAAAACCGAATAAATTTTGTAATGGAAATAAAACGATCATGCGATTAAGCAGGTTGGACTATTGAAGCAGATTTGAGTTTCATAGCTCCTTTATAGTCTCGGTTTTCTCCTTTACAACTCAGCATATAAAATGATCACAATAAATGCATCAAACTCTTTCAGGGTCATTGCCTTCCATTACTTCTGCAATGTCTTCGGTGATCAGAGAACTAAAGATTGATAGCCGATCATAAATCATCATGTACTATGTTCGATGGCACTGGTTTGCTTCATTTGTTGACCATGTATAAGCATACTAGGTGGTTGATCCTTGCACCATATCATGCCATTTCTGAATATAAATTAAGCAGCATCAGGTTCAGCCTGAAGCAATGGCAGCAAAAGCTTCTTAACGAAACATACATATCTACCTGATTATCGTCGTCTTTATCGAATTGTTCGTCATCGATTTCAAAATTTACTTCGCCTTCGACTTCGGAATCGGACACATCATGGTTATATTCAGGCTGATTTATATAGTGAGTGTCGTATCCCCATCGTCAAAAGGATCATCATTATCGCTCATTTCAGCCTCCATATACATAAGTCCAACATTTTGTGCATCAGCCAGACGTTTTCCTTCTGCCGTCAAAAATTAGTAGCGCATTGTATTATTTAGAACTAAGTTCACAACATCCCAACCATCGTCTGCCACTGTTCTATAACAAAATCCCAGACACACAAAATGATGCACCAAAAAATTAAAAATAAACAAACAAAATAATCTTATAGACTGGAAAAAAAAAACAAAGAAAAAAAATTATATAATAAAACTCAAAGGGGCACAAAAGTAGCATAGATGGCACAAGAACTAGATGTCGCATGTCATACTAGATCGATTGTGAAATGGGTAGTGCATTCTGGAATGGACCATAACAGGTTTTAGAGCGTGCTGAAAGCAAATGTTTCTATAATAGTAGTTTTGTATACATTTGATCGTCTTCCTCAATACTTCACATATGAAAAAATATGAATCACTTGACGTATGTACATCATTTCAAATGTTATGGTCCATTCCGGAGACCACCCAGCCATATAAATTTTGTAAACTTTTTTGGTACTGCATGCGACATCTTGTTCTTGTGCCATCTATGAAAGTAGGTATTTATCGGTCAAACGACAGTCTCAAAGTGTCTAGCAGCTGACCCAAAAACACATACATACAAAGGTTTTTTTTTCACAATTTCGCATCTATCAACTCGTGTTGATATAGAAAATGCCTTAAAACAAAAAAAAACATATACGAGCGAGTGCCTGAATAGGTCCGAAACTTATTTGAGTCTATTCGGCATGCCATTTATATAGAATACATGTAGCAGAATGTTTCTAACGCAAGATAGCACAAAATGATTAACTCACACAAGTTGTAAAAGGTCCGTACGGATCTTCTCATCGATCGAAGGGTTAAGAAAACTACTGGTGTTTTACACAGATTGTTATTTTGATAAGGACAAAGGTTTTGCTGCCATTCATCTATTTTTTTGGGTTCCGTACCCAAAGGTTAAAAACGGGAACCCTATTACTTAGCCTTCGATATCCGTCCGTTGGACACCGGGCTGTATCTTATGAAACGTAATAGGTAGACAGTTAAAATTTTCATAGATTTGTATATTTCTATTGTCGCTATAATAACAAATAATAAAAATAAATTTAAAATTAAATTTAAAGGGGGCCCCCATACAAGAAACGTAATTTTCTCAAGTTTTTTTTTGATCGACATTAACAATTGTTACATCTCTTGAACCGTAATAGATAGACACATGAAATTTTCATAGAATGCGTAATACTATTGCTGCTATAACAACAAATAATAAAAATAAAGTTAAAAATTAAAGAGGGCACTTTACTGTTTTTTTTTTAATTATGCTACCAAAATACAATACGATAACTTCGAATCAAACAAGCTGCACTGTTCCAAAATCTCTTGCTTCAATTTTATTTTTTTTTCTGTGCCAAAATTTCTATTTAAAATATTTTTTTTTTTATCTCAAACTTGCTATCTCATAGCAGATCTTAATCTATTCAATTAAATGAGACACGCTCTATTTTTATACACATAGAGTAATTTAGAAAAAAAAAACTGAATTCAACAGAAAAAGTAATAGCGAACAATATCTAAAATAATTCAATTTTCTATTGCTTAGGTAAAATCCTTTTACAAAACAAAAAAACAAAAAAACATTTGTTAAAAATATATACATATATATGTATACGACAAAAGAAAAAACTCTTAACAGACTCCATGGATAATAATAGGCCATTAAAGAGAAAACTTTATAGTCCCCAGCTATTATCTCGTAGGTATTAATCTGTAGCACTCGCTGTGCACGAATAAGGTAAGTTAAAACTGATTTTAATAACCATGAAGCGAATCCAATTGATTGCTGCATTACCTCGGTGCTGGTTGTGCCCCTTTGAACTTTCTTCCAAGAAAAGTCATCATCATCATCCAATGGAGAGTTCTGTATACTTATACTCTTACTAAACAATACTCCATACTCAAGTATAGATGCCAACAACAACTCACCTATCTTCTTACAAAAGATCTTCTGGGCTTAAAGCTAACCGCACTTTCCTGAAATCACTGTGATGTCCATATATAGTAGGTATAGACATAGGTATATACCTACATATGTACGGTAAAGTACATTTTCACATGCATATCTCTGCATAGAATCACGATAAATTATTTTCCAACATTGGTGAAAAAGAAAGAGGAGAGAGATGAATAAATTCTATGCGGCAACGAGAAAGAAAATAAGGAAAAACTTTCGCGGGAAAAAAAAAACATTTCCTCAACTACTGAACGAAATGCTTAAACCTACCTTGGTTCGCTGCTTAGAGTAGTAGTTTTCCAGTACAATTTTCATTTTAAAACCCTCTCAACCACAACAAAATACAAGAATTTTCCAGTCTTTGATGGCGCAACTGTAGACATCGGCCAATAACTTGGTCGTCGTTTTGTTGGTGCAGTTTTTGGTTCAGTACAACAACATTTATCCGAATAATTTAATACCACAACGTTGTCGGTTGTCGGTTGTCTTATCAACTTGTTCTGTGCATGCATTGCATGCATTCTACCTATGTACATATATAGAAATTTCAAGGTAATCCAAGACGAGAAACCTTCCATCATGGGTTCTGGCTAATGCACATTTCCATCTATCTGCATCATAAATCCGCGCATAATAATGGGCACTTTTAATGGACGTAATGAGTATGAGCCACATGCAATTTCTCTTACTAAAAAATTTATTTTTATTGCTACTACAATAAGCGCGCCATACATATGTATATACCTATGTATATCACCATCCTATATACATCACCTTTAATCCATAATAATTTTCTAATAAAATCTTTTTTTTTTTTTATCTACAGATACTTTGTCCTCACCCGAGACTACCTGCATTGCTTCAAAAGAGCCTCTGGATCAGCTGCTGACAGAATCTCTGACATGGGACAATTTATATTCAAGGTAAGGATCTGCCTATGGCTGGTACCATATTAAATGAAATTCCTAATTCCTTCCTATACTCTGTACTAAGACCATCTGCCTATGCCTGCCTCTACATATAGTAGATCTCTTAGCTATCATACAACCTGATGATCAATCAATTTATGCCCGCAATTAAACACCCAAACATGCTTTTTCGATTTACTGAACCAATCTATCTCCATATACATACCTTGTGTATGTACTTTCGAGATAGATATTCCATCTATTCATCCATCCTCCCAACATATGTAGTATAGTATCCTCACTGTTTGTTTCTCTACAGCATCCCACAAAACGATTAGTTATCAATTTCTACGGTACGTACGCGTAGGTGAATTTTATATTGTTGTGGATCAACGCCACTCTCTGAATCATTGCAAACGTATCATCACCAACAGACTTTTGTATGTACATTCAAATGTATGTATATCAATGCATATATTTATACATCCACATAGGATGGATACTGAGATGAATGCCCATTTTAATGGTGATGCTGTCAGCATCAAATCAACACTTGAAATTGGATGACAGCTTCCTCGGGCGGTGCGCGGACTAGCGTATTTATTTCAGAGCACTGGATGTCGCTAATTGAAATGAATCACTTCGTCATGGTGTTTGCTGTGCCAAAATGCAAAAATTTTTAGTTGCCCCCCCCCCTTGCCTACGCCCCCCTTCCTTTGCCGGTCTACTTGTACTCCTCTGTCCACTTAAGTCAGAAGTGGCCCCAATGACATTCTACTATGAGGAGGATTTATGCCATTTATGTCACAGTTAATTTGTGTGCTAATTACTGCTCGTTTTTTATTCTAATATGTGTAATGAGACGGAATTTTGTAAAAGCAACCAGTCTGCCCCCCCCCCCCCCCCCGCTGCATAAGTTCTCTGCGGTCAACTGAGTCACATTCAATAAATTTCAACTAACAATTTGTTGCTGGGCTATTTAAAGGTGTTGCGTTATCTATTTCTTTCATTTTTGTGCTAAAATGGTCTAGGTAAATGTCGCCAGAATTTTCTTGACAAAAGATAAGAAGAACTGATAGGAAATTTTCACTGAAAGTATCATGAAATAGCCTTGGAATTTTAATTGACATTCGTAAATGTAATAAAAAAAAACTTTTTTAATTGCTTTAGAAGACTAATTTTGTGTGGTAAATAAAACGCCCCTCTCTGTTTTTTTAAATGTGCTTGTTAAATCATCAAAAATGGTTTATCGAATTTTTTTCTAAGTTCGTTTGTGATGAATTTCATAGGTTTTTTACATTTCGAAATTCTTTGCAATAATTTAAAACGTGTTTGTAAGTGGTAACCCTACGAATGGGTTATACAATTTAATCCATTTTCGAATTTTGATCTACCAAACAAGTTTTCAAATCGTGCATCTACATAATCTGAACTTTCTATGTTATCGCGTTGTCAAGTAGTATCTAAATGAAATTTTTGTATGGCAACACTTCAAAGGTTTTTACACAAGATTGCCAATTTAAGTTTACGAAAATCTACAATTTTTATTACAAACTCGTGTACACAAATTGAGTTCTCTCTTTTCATCAAGGCATTCTTAGGCAGTATTCCAATAAAAACGAAATTTTGCATATGGCAATCCTACAAAGTGGTATACTGACTATTCGAACATATGTAGATCTACAATTTTTACAATTTAGGACATACACATCTTGGATTGTGGCGTCTACATGAAAACTGAAGTAAAATGAAGAATTGATAAATATGCATTAGTAAGGCCACCAAACTGAAGTGCAAATGCAAAATATTAAAATTAGAATTTCAACTGGCTTCCGGTAACCTCAATGGTTTTTGTTTTGCAACTCCGATTGCTAGGTATATACAAGTGTCCCGTAAGTCGACGTCAAGCCGGATCCAAATCGTAACAGTTACCAGAAAAATATAAAAAAAATATTTTTTAGCTCCTGTTGCTACAAATCTTTACTTTTTTTCAATTTTATATTTTTTATGTAATCCCGAATAGTGCTTATGTAACCTGTTGCTTTAAGTTCTAAGCCAACTGCTCCAGCTTGGAAGAAAATGTCACATTTTGCCGAACCAAGAATAGATTAATGCAGTGCTCACCTTAGGACATATTCTATACATAGGAGATGAAAAATTTTAGTTTGCCTCTTATTTCGTTAAAAAGTAAAAACTTTCATGCGACAAAGATGGAAAAACATGATAAAAATTTTTATGAATTTCGAAAAAAACATCCACAAGTATTAAAGCGTTCCTCGTAAGTTTTTCGACCATAATTTTCCATTCGAAAATAATAGTAGACAATAAAAATTTTTCGAAAATACCTATTTAATATTGAATTGTAAGATTTTCGAATTATCGAAAATTAGAAAAAGTGTTTTTCATTTTTCCTTTATATTTTAATTGGATGGGATTTCCACTGCTATACATTTTAAAACCTTTTCTTTTTAATTTTCGAAAATCTTAAAAATTATGAAATTCTTTTGAACATTAAACTAATTTTGTCATGAGATAGTGCCACAAAGGCCTCACAAATGTTAAACAGTAATATTTTCATAAGAGACGACAATGAGGAAGTGTATTTTTCGAAAAAAGTTATAAATGCAACCATCCAATAACTCAATTACTTTTAATATTTATGTTAATTTACATTATTTTTATCAAAAGTAATCTTTAACTAGGTACTTCGGATGTACTTTAGGAATTTCTTTTTTAAAATCATTTCAAATAATTAAAAGTAATATTCAATTATATAAAAATTAATTTTATTTCAATTTCAATTAACTATAGCATTTAAGAAAGCAAACAATAAAACAAGTAAAATTAAAATCCTGATTTATACTCATTTAACTTTGGTTTCTTTGCTTTCTCATTTTCATTTTTCACCTACTGCCAGTCTCTTTCCATCAAAAATATACTATTGTCGAGCTTACTACGAAAATAAGTATTTTCTTGGTTATGATGAAAGCGGCGGGCTTTAAATGTTATCGGTGGACAATTTCTCGTCTTTATAAACTAAAATTCACTGAAAATAATTTCAATGAATTTCTATAATGCATTGAAAATGCAGAAAAAAATCGAACTTTTCGACCCAGCAATTGCAATGAGAAATCTTGCTACCATATGATTTGCTTTTGAAATTTGTATGGGCAAGGTGACTACCATCGAACTTCTATGGAAAGCGATCAGAGATAACTATACTGATGGGATCTTAAATGTTATAGCCAGATTTTTCTTTTGATTTAACATCGGTTTAAAGGTAATTTACCAAATTAGGTATTTAAGTATAATTAAAAGAAAATAATTACGATATTTCTATAAAAGTAATCATTAATTTCTTTCCAATAAATAATATTTAAAAATTCTAATTACAATTATTGAGTAATCATTATTTGTAATTAAAAATTTCTAACTCCTATGGAATCGTAATCGTAATGTAATTAGAATTGAAACAAGTAAAAAAGCTAGAATTGTCCTAAGACCAATTCTTATGATACCCTACTAGATGAAGGCCCGTATGAAATTTCGTATTATCACCCTTCTGTGCAAGTTTGATTTTTGAAGTGGTTTTTCGCATATATTTCTAGAACGGTTTGTCGGACAGAAAAAATGATTATAACCAATTTTTTAGGATTTCGTATTCTAAAGAAGTTTTTAGTACAATAAAAATGTCTTGGACTGATCGTTTTCACAGTATATGTAAAAAACCTAAATTTTTATATGGCAACAACAAGAAGGAGTTGCCCGATTTAGTCATTTTTGAAATTTTATTTGCTAGTACAATGAAAACACCATGTGCCAAATTTCAGTTCTCTACGTTCACGCGTTCTCAGGCAATGTCCAAATATATAGTGGAAAATGAAATTTGTGTATGGCAACGCCACGAAGGTGTTGCCCGATTTGTCTCATTTTCGAACTTAATTTTAGTTTTTTTTAAGTCCGTGTACAAAATTTCAGCGTTCTCGAGCTATCGTGCGCACAGACATACGGATGGACGGACATGCAAAAATCAAAATAACTTTTAATATTATGCGTGGGTGTCCAATCCATTTTGCTCTACCATCATTATTTCATCAGATTTCATCTAGGGTATAAAAAGGAGGGCCCAGTTTTCATACAACTTTAGGCCAGACACCTTCAGACATGAAAGATGTCTTAAATGATGCATTACGTTAATCTGAACATATTTTATTAGCAATGTCCATTTCTATCTAGCGGGGGAAAGCATTCGCGATCAGATGTAGCGTGAGGGACTTTCTTGGGTGAAAAAGTGCGTTTTTCTACTTCTCTTGATTGTGAGGAATTAGTGCGTCGTCGTGAAAATGACTTCCTATGCGAAAAATATTCATAATGGAACACTAATGGATGTGAAAGAAAGAACTGCAAAAATATATCCGAAATGTAGTAGCTGGGGTGTATGTGACCCAAGTGCATGAATATGGGGTTTTCGGCGGCAAAAACTTCTCGAGAAAGTTTTCTGAATCGAGAAAAATATACACCACCCTATAGTAATTGGCGAGACCTTCAATTTGGTATGTAACATGCCGTATTAGAACAACCCCCCCCCCAGGCTGAGGGTTCCTACCCCCTACCCTAAAAGAATACAGAGATAAAATTTCTTCTACGAATTGTAGCTAATAATGAGTTGACGCGAATAATGAAACTTATTTTCCGATCGGACATAACCCTACCGAGTTAGAGCCGATCTAAAGTGCGAAAAATTTAGTACCTCAGTCCGAATAAGAAAGAGGGAAATACAACAAAAGTGAGTATGGTGATGGCTATTTAAGCCTCCGAGTATAGGAGTGTGAGTACTCAAACTTCTTCTCAGGGCCTAAGGAATTCGATTTTGTACTAGATTTTCCAAAATGTACTAAATCAAACTTTGGGCCCCTCCTGCTTCCAGCTTTCCCCCGCTAGATAGAAATAAACATTGTTATATGAAAAATGTTCAGATTATTATAATGCATGATTTAAGATATCTCTCATGTCTGGAGGTGTCGTTCCTAAAATGAATAGAAGCTGCAATTTTTTAAGACTTTCATCAAACAGTTATCCTACATACATAAATTAATAAAATCACAATTAATTCAATATTGAAACACTATCGTTTTTTTTTTTTAATTTCAACGTCTAATTAAAATTCCTGAGAAAAAACCTCTATGATCTGAGCACATATTATTACTCAAGTCCAACACTCGTAAATTCACTTCATTGTGTTACTGAAATGGCCGTTTCGATTTCAGCAACTAACACTAGATGTGGGCACCGGTTGTAGGGAGTTTTATGATTTCAAACAAAAACAAAACAAAAAGGTTACGTAATATCATAGCTAGATCACGCCTAGTTTGAATTTCCCTTTTTCTTCTCAATGAATATGGAAAAAAATAAAATAGAGTCATTATCAATCACCTTTGGTTCTCATACAACAGTAGCTCCACAAAAATTTCATTCAAAATAAAATCTCATCCAGAATTGGGTTTGTTTCCTTCATTCGTGGGAGACTTGCGGTCCCACGAAATTTTTATGACTTAATAAGGCCACAAGCAATCATCAAAAAAAAAATCGCCGACAAAAGTATGATCAGATGGTAAAAGAAACCAACGTCAATTTCATCTGGGAATCTAATCATTGGCAGCTTGGCCTGGGATGATGATGTGGTGGGCAGCAAGTATGCCAGTAACAAAATATATTGAGAATGTCATTCGCGGTAAAAGTCGTCATGCGGTTTTTACATAATAAACCGAAGACAACTCTGTCAGAGTATAACGCATACGCACTATTTAGCCAAGCCATAAATCTTAATAATAACTTTTCTTTATTTTTCAGGTTAAGCTCGTCGACGTTGAAAAGGTCGAATGGCTGAATCGGAGGTCATATAGTGCAATCGGTCTTCTCTTAGGCAGAGAGGGTCGGGTATTATTGCGATGTGATCACGGCCTGGAAGACTGGTTTGAGCTGTTGGAGGTTGGTAAAAATAAATTAAATTAATTAATACCTATATAATGAAAGAAAATCTTATTACAATCTTCATTATTCATTATTTTATTTTCTATATACAGGAATGTACAGTAACAAGCAAAGAACGTCGAAGAGCATTAAAAATTACACAAGGTCCACGATCACGTGCATCTCTTGCTGCACCACCATCGCATGCATCACTTCAAGCCCATCATTTTGGTCTGGGTGGCACTTATTCAAGTGCACTCGATGACTGGCTAATGACTAGACAGAAGAGTGTCAGTTCAGCGAATCCCTTCCTATTTTCGGACTCCGTTCCAGATTTAAGTGCTTTAAATAATGAGAATCATAGCGGCAATGGCATGTCAACGAATCATTCAACTCCTAAGAAAATTCCATACTCAAGCGCTAGCAGCAATGGGCGCTATTCAAATGGAAATGTTGCACAAAATACTAATTCATCGTCGTATACGGGAAGTTTTTATGGATCACCAAGAAGAATATTTGTGAGTAATTTTGGTAGTAATAATATTGTCGATGAAGAAGATGAAGGTGATGTTCAATTAAGACGTCCACAAAGAATTAATGATAATGGAAATGATGAAAAAGAATGGATGTATAGAAAACCGAAGGGACCGAATGATAATAGACATTCAGGTAAGAAATGATTTTTTTTTTGTTTATTCATTTTTTAGTCCTTACTGTATAATTCTGTCGAATCTATGATTTGTAGGCTATACATATTGTGTACGATGAATTGTGGTTCCTTTGTTGTATGATTTATTTTTAGTAAGTAATTAAATAAACTGTATAATTACTAGAGATCCATAATGATTACTTAGAAAACAATTACAATCTGCCGTAGTATTCGAAAAATGTCCTTTAAATTACATTTCTTCGAAAACTGCCTCTCGCTCTCTGAGTAAACCAGTTCGGTTCGAGTTGTGTGGATAACGATATCACCGATAGCAATCATGATATTCATGTTACTATTAATGAGGATGAGATTGCGTACTTAGTTCTTCTTGACTTTACTAAAGCGTTTTGATTTAGTTAGTCATCAGCTCTTACTTATAAAACTGTTTTCTTAATTTTATTTTTCTGTATCAGCAGGTAATTTGATTGCATCCTATTTATCTGGTCGCTGCTTTAAATAAGTTCTCTTTCTCTAGATTTCTTCCAATAAAAGCTGATGTACCTCAGGGGTCCATTCTTGGTCCCGTACTATTTTCCTTATTCATTAATGATTTATTCAATATTATTAATCATTGTAATTTTCATCTATATGCAGATGATTTACAAACCTACACATCTAGGAGGTTGGGCTTAGTAGAGGATACAATTTTTTGTATTAATAGCGACTTTGGAAAGATTAACTCTTGGGCAACTGATAAAGGTTTGCTTAATCCTAAAAAAACTAAAACAATTGCTATATGTATATAGGAATGCTCTTGACATACCTTGTTTCCCACATATCACTGTGAATAGCAGTACTATTCAGTTTTGTGATAAGATAAAATATAATATTTAATTAGGACTTCTTCTGGTCAAGTCATGTTGATACGTTGTTTTGGGAAAGTATTTGGAGCTCTACGGCGCTTAGTAATATCATCATCTTGTTTGCCATTAAATACCCGCCTAAGGTTGGCTAAAGTACTACTCTTTCCTATTATTGAGTATAGTTGTGAGATTTATTGGGGCATCTTGATTCTAATTCAACTCGTAAACTGAATGTTGCTGTAAATTTCATCATGCGATTTTTTAATGGTTTTAGACGTTACGATCACGTGTCTCCATACTCAAATCAATTGTCTGGTCTTCAATTTCAATTTTATTTTCTATACCGTATTGTAATACTAATTGGATCAGCTCCTTAATTCCTTGCTTCCACTGCTCAATCTGAGCGATCCTTAATACCAAGACATTCATTTGTAGCTTTTCAAAGGTAATTCTTTGTGCAGTCTGTCAAGCTATGGTTGTATTTCTTACACATAATTTAATGAATTTATTCTTATTTGTGTAGAGTTGATTATATAATAAATGAAAATGAAAGAAGAAGATACAGAAGAGTCTTCATTTTTGAGTAGTCAGTTGAAGTGTGTGGTTTCGTTTGATTAATAAATTGTTGACAATTGTTGGTGACCTGGCACCCATAGAACTAGTACCTAAGTACACCGAAAAAGATAGTTTAGAGTGCTTTTACATTCCAGAGCCTGTTTACATATCAAATTACTCGAACCCTTGTACATTAGATTTATTTTTCGTTTCAGACCCTTCCCTAGTGCACTTTTTCAATTAACTGAACCTTTAGTGTACTGGATCATGACATTTTGTCTTCACCTGCGACATAAGAGTTAGTTGCAATCCAAGTCCGTCTGCTTTTTAATTCAGAGATTTTAAGAACCTTGACTTATTCGCTGGGTGCAGAATGTGAATCACTTCCTTGGGATCACATTTATAACGAAAAAAGGTATCTACATAAACTTGATTCCGTTCCCTGGTTTAGTACTGAAAATGAATCTATGATTGCAGAATGTGAATATTTGTATTTCAGGCATCGAAGATTTAGGACTGCTAAAAGTCGTAAGCAATACACGTTACTAAGGAATAAGATCAGGCTTTGAGAGGACAGAACTAAGAAGGAATACTGGGAAAATACTCCGGGGCTGAGACAAGCGAAGAAGTTTATAAAGTATTCGCAACAGAGGACAAAAGAATTCCTCACACTCAACAGGAAAGAACTAAGGCTCATAACGGGCCTACTTACTGGGCATTGCCCACTTAGATACCATCTTAAGAAGATGGGTAAGGTCAATGATGAGACCTGTCGGCACCTGAATGGAAGACGACGAATCCGCTGAACATGTCCTATGTGACTGCGAAGCTCTGTGCCGCATAAGTCTAAGACATCTAGGAAAAGCCTTTCCACTGCCAGAGGATGTCGAAAAAAATGGCCTTAAAGAATATTATAGGCTTCATCAAGGACCTTAAGTTCGAATGGGCACCCTAGGGCATCCAGGGGTAATGTCACAATGTCACACGAGAGGCAGAAACCCTGTCTGCATCCCTCGTAATTAATGATAATGAATACTAAGGAATAAGGTTAATCTTAAGATTCATGAAGCCAACTGACTGCAACCTAAGTCCGAGTCAGCTTAAGAAATATTTCACAGTAAATCATAAATTGCAAGCTTGTAATCAGTTTCCCTTAAAAAAATTAAATGTCCCGCCTAGGCCAGATGACTTTAATTTTCGCGGTGTGGATTATGGGGAAGTATTAAAGACCATATTCTCTATTAAATCGCGTGCCATTGGCCCTGACAACATGTCTCCGAGATTACTGAAGTTAATATCATCATCTATTGTCGTCCTTCTTTTGCATATTTTTAATTCCTGCATCACTAAGTAAGTGTTTCCCAAAATTTGGAAAATTGCGCATATGATCCCAATCTCAAAGAAAGCGACAGCAAATACTCCCGCCGACTTCAGACCTATCAGTTTACTTTGTTTCCTCTCTAATGTGCTCGACAAGCTGTTGTATTGGCAAGTTCAACAGTACATGCTCCAAAATAATCTTCTTAGTCGATGGCAGTCTGGATTTCGAACTAAACATGGTTGCGAAGGTGCTCTCGTAAAAGTTACAACGGACATCCGCTCAGATCTTAATAGGCGGGAAGTAGCTATTATGGAGCTTCCGGACTTCTCCAAGGCTTTTGAAAATGTCAGCCAAAGTAACTTGTTTAGAAAAATGTGGTGTAGTTTCGATTTATCGAACCAAGCCACCCTCTTAATAAAGGAATTTCTTCATGCTCATCCGCAGCGGGTTATTTTGGGAGAATATAATTCCTCCACTTTGCTTTCCCTATCTTATGGGGTCTCACAGGGCTCCATTCTGAATCCTATACTGTTCAGCATTTACATCAATGATTTAACCGAGTGTATTCGCGACATCAACCTTCACATACACGCCGATGAAGTGCAAATTTATTTATGTCGTCCTATAGATTTTATCGAGGTTTGTGCTACTCGCCTGCATAGTGACTTGCAAAATATTTTCATCTGGTCCTTGGAAAACAAGCTTAAGTTGAATCCGAGTAAGTCGCAGTGGATCTGACCCTACAGCGCTTCCTACCATATCATTGGGCGGCTATCCCTTGCCTTATGAGCCTCTAAGACGTAACAAAAATATATGGCACTCTCCACCGTCTTTGGTTATCTGCTAGTTTACTATTACCTAAGGTCTGTCGTGTCACCTTGTTAGGTCTCTTATTCTGCAACATTTCACTCATCCCTCTCTTGTCTCTCCCAAGCTCGACTCGCATTATTTAAGGAAATTGAATATTGCTTTTAACGGCTGTGCTAGATTGTTTTTTGGACTGAGGGGTTTCGATCATATATCTCACCTTAATTTTATTCTGCTGGCTGAGACAACTTACAACTAGATATGAAAATCTCCATACGTACCCAGATCATTTTTTGAAAGCTCTTTAACTTTTTATTCAACCAAAGAAAGCTATGATTGCAAAGAATTTATGTGGCATACTACAGCAAGAGACAGAGAGAGAATGTTCGTAGAGCTTTCTTTTAGAGGGACATTAGCTCGTTTTAGTTGGACCGCGTTTTTGTGAGGTTTTGCACATATATATTTGAAGCAGACAGCCTCAGTGTTCCTGTTTAACTCCACTAGGGGGCTCAAACTGCTACTTCCACGGTGAAACTTTTAACGGCAAATGCTCCCGGCATATAAAAGATAGGGACTTAGTGTGTAGATAATTTCCCTAGTACAAATGATTGAGATAGAACGTAAAAAACATAGTATTTGGGGTATGTATGACCCAAGGTAGTGAAAAAATTTCATTGACGTAGGAAAAAATGTGAAAAAAGGGGTTATAATGAAGTCAATCGAAAAAAAAACTGTACCATCAGATATTCGACGGATCATGCATTGTTCATAAATGAATTGAATTGAATCTTGACAGCAGCTTGACTGTCTGAGCAGATGGAAATCTTCTTGTTTACTGTATTAGATGACCAAAGTTAGCAATTATAAGGTTGTTTCTCAGAATATTACCAATAGTAGCACAGTCATCAACAGAATAAATTCAGAATTAAAAATAAAGTAAATTCATTTACAATTTATGATGTCCTTGTACAGAGATGTGCTACTTTCGGCTCTAAAAGATGAATTCAGGTGTTAAAATATCGCTAAATCCCCGGGTGACCATTTTAATAGTTTAATTGTTGTACTAGGTCTAAAAACTGGTTGATAACAACAAAACAAGTTATTACGACGTAAATATTTTCGTATTTGAAAATTATGTAATTTCTCGAATATTTTCGATAAACATGGCAATTTCCATATTGCCTATAATCGTTGACATATAGACATTTTGGGTATAGGTGTTACTCTGACAAATTTACAGTACATGGGAAAAACAGATTGCATTATTGTACTATTAAAGATTCACGAAAGATGAGGCAAGACTGCTGTTCGAAACAGTTAAATAAATTTAAGGTGAACATCAACGAAACCAGGAGCATTAGATTCAACCCTATACATAGATCATCTCATCCACCTCACCAACGTTAACCGAGCTAAAAGTAATTTTTCCTCATTATTGAAAAATAAAAAAGTACCTAAATCTACATTAGTGGAAGTATGATCAAAATTAACAGATGCCGAGATGCAAAATATGCGATGAAGTTCATTGGGATCTTCATTTACATCATGATTTGAAGCGCGACCGATACCAAGAGATCGAAGATTTCGACATAGTATTACTGATGGCAATTCACTATTGATTTTGGAATGATAGTAGGTTGTCTTTGAGTTCCTAATTTTAGTAGTGATATTGTTCCGCAACCATATATAGTCCTCCCATGTATCACGAGTTCTGAATATAGCAAAATGAAAAGGTGGATGAACTCTCTCGTCTTGGAGCAGTCTCGGAGGCTTCCCCCATCTACAATCGGAATTGGAACAAAACATATCATCTATAATATCTTGGCTTGGGCTGACTGTCAACACAGTTGTCTTTAGTTAGATGACCCCTTGTGTAGAACAGCTAAAGAACTATGGGTGAAATATAACCCAAGCTGTTCAGTCTAAACAAGTCAACCCTGAGAACACTCGTTCCCCTTCTTTTTGGATACTGCTCTCTTAGAGGTCACCTACACAGGTTGGAACTAGCTAAGAACCCTGTATGCAGAAGATATGAAGAAAAGACCGAAACGGTGAATCACTTTCTCTATCACAGTCCAGATCTCTCCAGTAAACGTTACAGATTCCTTAAGTTTTACCACTTAAAAGATCTGCATGAGGCGAGATGGAGCCAATCCTTAAGTTAGTTAGAGCATCCGGCTGTTATCTATAAGCAATATCTAGTAAATCTTGGATAAGTAATAGTAAATCTTGGATGAACAATAGACCTTGCTGTAGTCTAGCTTTAAGGGACCCCTTAGGGATTTCAAACTTTGTTCAATCCATCCATCTAATGTTGCACATACTATCGACTGCTGCAGCAGTAAATCTTCTGAATAATCCTAACTTCAATTGTGAACATCTTCTTTGGATCTATTTCTAAAAGAAAAGTATAACTATATAATAATGGAAAAAGTAAAGCATCATATAAAATAATCTCCTCCTTATTCTCCCAGGCGAAATTTAATATTTTGTTAAAAACATATCAAGTTCAATACTCAAACTTTATCCAGACAAAATTTTATAAAAGCTTCAACCTTTACCCTCTCATGCTTTTAACGATTTTTTTTTCACGATTATTCTCGATTTAATTTGAATTTTTATTTCTTATTTCAGTTCAAACAGATATCGATTATTCAGCAAATGATAGCGGCCTAGATACCCCTCCATCAACACATCGTCCATCAAGTTACCGTGATGTCGTCAATCATTCAAGTCCTAGAGATTCAACTGAAACGACAGTCAGTTCTTCACGTGGTACAATGCTTCCTTCACCTGGTGGAAGCTTCCATACTAAACATTCTAATCATCATGTAATGAACAACGTAATCATAAACAATGGTATGAATGGTTCACGATACAGTGTCCAAGAAAGAATTTTAAAAATTCGTAATGAAGAGGACCGATGTGCTTCAATAAGATCGGCAAATCGTATCAATCATAATGAATTGTATGATCCAAATCAAAATCGATACTACAAGGCAAATGCAAACAATCATGTCAGCAATAATGGCAATGGATCTGCAATAATTAGAGAAAAATATCAACATCCTGCCCTAGTTGCTATCATAAATGAAGCACAAGGAATTAAGTTTAGAGGTATGTATGTATATGTTTTTTGGAGTTTGGTTTTAACGTATAACTACTCTAAGTAGTATATGGCGTATAACAGTTAAGAAAAAGATTACGAGGCTAATCTGCGTTAATATTAAAATTTATTACCTCAATCAACTCAAAAACCATCAGGAAAATAAAAATCATTGACTGTTATACCTTTTTACCGACGGCTTTCTCAGTAATGAGAGAGCCGGGGCGGGCGTTTACCTTCCTAAACCTGACATTAGGATGGAGTACTCACCATTGTCTTCCAGGCTGAAGTCTTCACCATCGCTATAGCATCGAAGATAGTCTTTGATATGGAGATTAAGGGAAAGGACATTGCTATCCTTGAGAATAGTCAAGCATCCTGAGCGGCCCTCGGATAACATTTAAGTTACTATGGGACTGGTACTGGTAAGTGGTCCGTGGATATCCACAACAACGTGTCTCTTCAGTGGATACCTGATCACATGGGGATCATCAGGAATGAAAGGGCTGACCTTTCTGTTAGGGCTGATTTCTGATTTTCCGTTCCTCAGACCGAAACCCGCCGTAAGAGTTGCGACCTCGAGTATCTGGTCTCTCATCAAAGCGGATGTTCATAGAAAGTATCAGCATAGATGGGCGAACCTGAGTACCTGCAGATGCACAAAACTGTTTCTTGATGGGCCCAATAGGAATATCTCTGATTTTCCCTTGGGGGTCAGAAGGCGAAAATGTAGAACTTTGGTTGGCATCATCACCGGCCACAGCTCACTTCACGCTCATCTAACAAGGGTGGGAGTTGTTGTCCGGAGCAAGCTAAATACTGTAGGCTCCGCTTTTCTATCTGTAGAGGAGCTTAAAACCTTCCTCACCAACACGCTTCATTAAGAGGACAGGAAGGTTTTTTGGTGATAGGATTTCTAACAGAACAGCACAATGGGCCGCTCTGAACTCCATGCTTGGAATCTCTTGTTCCACTGTCTTACCCAAAAAATACTGTTATACCACTTTTACGGACTATTTTGTCATCATATTACAAAATTACTTTACGAAGAAGTCTCCACTTGCTTTGATTTTGACGCACGTTAACAATACGACAATATCAATCTCATGCAGATAAATGTAGTTATTGATTTTATTGTCAAATCAATAAATTGAACTAATTGTTATAACTATTTTTACACAAAAATTGAGTGAAAAGTCATTAACTGTTATATCAAGTGAAGACTAGGATTATAATTAGCTCTAAGATGCCTTAAACAAGCATTAGGACAAAATATTGTCACGCAAAATTATAGCAATATATGGCTATGAGAGAACGATTAGAGATACTCTGTTATAATACTTGTATAACAGTTAGATGAACGCGTAGTGTTGATCTGTTTAAATTTGATTGCTTTGCTTCATACATGCTGGACAGAAGACGAATTCAGGGATGATTTATACTTGGAGGTGAGCTTCAAGCTCATACCTATGCAGTCATATAAACGGCCTACTAAAGTGATCTCTGTTCAGTTTGCACATATTTAATTTGTGTCTTTCGGTTCAGTAACTACAAGCTACGACAAAAAGGACACTCCCTACGTATATGTCAAACTTAATAGAATTGAACGTACTTTCGAAAGTCTTTTGAGCAAGACTAGATAGAAAAAACTAAGAGGAAGATTGATGAATTTAAAAGAAATACAGCACTATACCTATTCGAAGGAAGAAATCTGCAGGTTCCAAATTTAATATCATTTCTCAGATAGAATGCTGAAAGATCTGCAACTGCTTGAATATCATCCCGGATCAGTGCTAGCTACTGCCAAAGGACCTACTTAGTAAATGTCGAGAGAACGCGCTACTTTCAAAACTCTGTTATGAGCGGATATGTGGGCTCAAGGACAACTAATTGCTTGAGAGTTGATGTTGGGAGTCTTAGAACGACTACCGCAGTTATCGGCGGTACCAAATCATACCTAATTCGTAAGAATGTAGTGCACTCTAATATGGTGAACGTCAGATCTGGTAGCATCGAGGGTGTACTCAAGAGACGATACCTTGGACGTCTTGGGGTAGTAGTCTCTCAACTACGAGACTACCCTACGTATAATCTGAGTAGTAACATGGATGGGGTCGTCTTGTGACAAAGAACTGCGGTGAGCGGTGCCAGATGACTTCAGCGGTAGAATGACCTTTAAGTGTAATCAAAACGGCGCCTTTGATAGGACTCCAGTATACAACGTGGCGGTTGACTACTGCGCTTGAACCAAACCTTGAGAACAAATTCGTGTTAGAAGGCTGGCTCTCTTCGTCGGATGCGTTTTGAAAAAGTTAGCCACCTAAAAATAGCGTAAATAGCTAGTCGATCCTATATCGGACTAGCCAAAGGGAACTGACAGTAGGTGTACGTGAGGCCTATCTGTCACAGACCTATGAATCAGGGGTTGCACACTAAGCTGATTATTGTGGCACAGACTTGTATGTGTTGCACTGGTTGAACAGAAACTGTCTTCCCAGGGGGAAGAAGAATCTGAAAATAGAAGAACATCCGATCCCTTGATGGAGCTGCCATAAACATGCGGCTGCTTCTGGCGATAATCATTTGAAATGCTTAAGATGCTTGATATTTTATGTTGCCTTCTTTATTACCTAGGGTCTTTTTGAATAAGCAAATTCGATACGTTATATCAAGTCTTAAAATTTAATGAAAACAAAGCTCACGATCTTACAACTGACATCAGAATGACTTTCATTTTTCTATTTTTTCCTACCTTAGAATCTTGGCCTACTACCTTACAAATGTGGTGCAGTTGCCCAAGGTAGTTCGCAACACGTCGTCAAGTCACCACAGATTCAGTCATGTATCATTTACCCAAGGGTGTTAATTCAACAGGTAGCTATCTGTGGCATAGTTTTTGTATCATAGATTTATCAAATGTTAACGAAAGTTACCGATAGGTATTTATTACTCCATCAATATTCAGATGTAGAGGTGGAGCTGTCCACTAATTTGATATACGTTGGTTGACTCTTTCATCAAGTCGCTAAAAAACTAAGCCAACAGCATAGTTGTAGTGTGTTTATAAGTGAAGATGAAAATTTTTAATAGAAAGCATGTATTCTTTGACTAAGAGTTGTTCATAATACTTTTATAGATTCATTAAAAGTATTTTTTAGCAGGACATGTTGATACTGTAACCTGCTCACTAACCAGGATAGTTCCTATTTGGACCTCGGCCGCTAGCACATTCTTGAAACTTCATCACTACTGCGAAGATTAAAAGTAACAATAGAAAAGCCGCAACGTATAATCAATTGCTTGATATCAAATCCTTTTGTCGCCTTTCGTCCTCAAATGGACAGAACGCCTTATCTGATATACGAATAGCAGTTTAGCTCTATATTTTCTTCTAGTTATAACAGTTAGTGACAAATTTTAATTTTCTTCGTTACCTGACTTCAATGCACTTGAGGTAAATGAATGAAAGCTTCGTTTGCTTTTTAGCAATGAGGTAATGTTACCAAAATTACGTTCGACGAAAGTTTAGTTTTCCGCATAACTTTACACTGAGTATTTGTTTTTTATCCACTTTGAAACAGTTATATAGCTAAACTTAGTCTAAGTCAGTGTTGGAAGATTGAGCAAATTGTCCCATATTTTGGGAATTTTTACCCTGAAAAAAAAAATATTGAAAAAGGGAAAAGGAAATAATCACGTCTCCTCGAACAAAATCATAGGAAATATTTTCCATCCAAAGTACAAAAATATTATTTTCAATTTTACACAAAAATTGATTTTTTCTACAAAGAGAAAATTAATTCAGCATGGCATATTACTAAAATATAAAAAATTTAGAGAATTTATAGCTACATATTTATTGAAATGGCATGTTCAAAACCATAAAATTCAAATATCAAACACTTCTCAAATAAAATCTTTGAAAACTTGAATTTGTATAAATGACAAGCGTAACCCATTGAACCGAAAAATCAGCGTTTCTGAAAGATGTACAATTTAAGTGCTTCCTAGGCATTATTTGGACATTCTATCTATAAAAATTATCAAAGGCGCAAGTAAGTAAGTCAAAAACTACTATAGTAATCACTTGAAGCTCTATAGCAAAATTCCAAGTACAAGTACCAGTACAGTATTAATACCTGGACTTGAAATATTTTAAGTACAACTCCCGGTACTGGTACTTAAAAACATTTCAAGTACAAGTGCCGGTACTGGTAACTTAAAATATTTCAAGTACAAGATCAGGTACTGGTACTGTTACTAGTACTTAAGTACCAATGTACTTAAGTACTTTACAGGTCTGTTCTAAGTACAAGTACCAGTACAGTACCAATACCTGGACTTGAAATATTTTAAGTACAAGTCCCGGTACTGGTACTTTAAATTTTTTCAAGTACAAGTCCAGGTACTGGTATTGATACTACTAGTACTTAAGTACCAATGTACTTAAGTACTTTACAGATCTGCTCTATAGAAGATTATTTGATGAGCTACAGCAGAAATACAGCAAGGGCGCGATTTTTTCAATTGTAGATTCTTCCACTATTGTGAGAAGTAACACATTTCTCATTTTTAAGTAGTCTGCTCAAGCGCTTCTTCAGAAGTAAGCACCGCTGTCTTTTTCCATCCTAGTTCCTTGCCCCATAGGCGCATGCCTACAGTACAAGCGCCTACGGGCGTTCATCTAGCTAAAGTATCATAAGAATTTTTCCAATTCTACCTTTTTTACTTGTTTGAAGATATATTTTTGTTCCTAAATTGAAGAGAGATTTAATTTAGTTTGTTATCTTCGTTTTGTTTTACTGTTTTTTTGTAAACTGACCAATTTTATAAAAAATAAATACGGGAAGACACTATATAATAATTTGAACCTATTTCATTATTAAGTAAAATAAGAAATTTGGCAAGCTAAAAAATCCGGGAGTTTCGAACTCGTTGTCCTGGTTTAATGAGCTAATCAGACCTACGTTTATCGCAGAGGTAGAACTTGGGACTTTGAATTTGAGCAATATTTTTTTTTTGTTTAATTTTGCTTCCTTTGCCAATCTGTGCACATGCACAGGAAATACATAAATATGTATGATTCCCATAGAGTATTCTTTCGGTGTCTTTTCCATGTGTGATTGATCCGGAAAGATCTTGGGAATATAGGCATCAAGAAATCTTAAACTTCTCATCATTGTAAATATCTGAAACGCAGGTACTTACTTTTACAGGTACCAGGGCAGTTTGATAAGTCCGTGACTTCTTAAGTTTCCCGCGCAGTAACTTTAAATGCAACACTTCTTCCGATAACTGCCATCTATTAATAGAGAACTGTAAAATTTTGAGCAAGCTGCGTTATTTTCTTTGTGTTTGACAGTCATTGGAAGCAGATAACCTCGTGAATTTTAACGAAAATGGAAAAACCGAATTTCATGTGCTGATTAAGCATCATTTTTTTTCTTAATACTCTTCTCGGGAAGAAGTCTTGAAGGCCTCTCTTATGAGATTAAGGACCAAGCACTACGATGATTATTCAAAAAGCTTATTCAAACTTTTGGAAGGACAGCTTCAAAGGACCCATAATTTAGCATTCCTCCTGGAGTACTTCTTTAGAACAACAGTGAAATGCTTGGCTCGACGGACATGCCTAGTAAAAAAGCAATGAACTGGCATAGAGAAGAAAAGCGCTGAGAGCTTCCAGGGGAAGCGCTCCAGGACGTTTCTTACAGCACTCTTTTTCTCAATGGGACCCTCCAGAATACTATACATATAAGTAACACAATGTAGGAAATGAAGAATACGAATAACACGAATTTACTTTATAGAAGGAGAAGGCCTTCTCGTAACTGAGCTTCTTCTTCTTTTAGGTATATATTTGATTTGTTATCAATGAAAATGAATTTGTTTTGAAAAAATACTTTAGTTGTTCCTCCTTGTGTATTTCGTATAGTTTTCGTACTAGGGAAAAATTTGGGAAATTGTATCATAATCTGTAGGAAAAGTGCCCAAAAATTCCTATTTTGGAGGGAAGTGGTGAAAATGCCACAACCTCAGGTCTCACTGCATCGAAGAAAGTTGACTATAATTTCAAATCATCTCATTACGATTTGAGTTCAGGTTCTCTTGCTTGTTAGATTTCAAACTTCAACTCATTTACCAATAGTGTAGAACTTAGCTAGATGTTATCTTTAACTGTTATAATAGCAAAACAGAACAATAACAAATTAACATTGATTAGATTGGCTAAGTAATTTTTTACTTTGGTCTTTATGTACTTATATAACAGTTAATGACATTCTATATAAGTTTCACATTAATATAACAATTAAGTTTTTCTATTCTTAACAATTCAACGATTTGCTTACTGTTATATATTATATAAAAACTAATGATAGCACAACTATTAAACCAATAGATATATTTATAAACTGTTATACATATATAGTACTCTCTCTCTCTCTCTTTCTAAAATTAACACACTTTTCAATTTATATTATATTTCAGATCGTTCATACTCTGATTGCCAACAGTGCCCAAGACGTACAGTTAATAATAATCCGTCACCAAGTCCACGACGTGCTGCATTTTTTGGTACCCCAACACGTGTATAACAATTAAATTTTTTTAGAAGAAAAAAATGATTTTCTACTACTGTTTGTCTTTAAGTATGAAATAAGATTGTATAATTGCTTAGCAATTAATATAAATATTATATATTATGTATGTAGATGAGAAACAGAATCCAGGAAAAAAGAAGAAGAAGAAACATTTTTTTAAAAATTTTACAAAATATTTTCAAGCAGTTAAAAAAATGAAATACTCCTCCTTGCAAACTAAATTTCATGTACTATGTAAAAGAAAAATCAAAATTTAATCCATTCACAGTAGAAAACAAAATAAATAAAAAATACTTTAGTCGCTTAAAGTAGAACAAGAAAAAAAATACTAGGAAATTTACTCTACATAGAAAAAAACAACAACAATAGCAACATATTTTAGAAAACCAACGAAAAATAATTTTTAGAAAAAGAAAAAACAAAAAAGTAAAATTATGTAAAAAATGGTTTCGTTTAATAAGAAATCAGTGTGATTACAGAGTAGGCGTTGTCTAGACGCTTTAGAATGTGCTGATCCAAAGATATTACGGATATTTTCAATTTATATTTTTCCATGTTATATTTTGTATTTTATTTATATTTTTTTTTTGGCCATTATTGGTGGTCTGATTTTATGTCATTTTATGATCATGCTAAACTCACTTTTATTATTGTATTTGTATCTCTATCTCTCTCTCTATATCTCTCTATCTATCTATCTTTCTCTGTTGTTATATTTTTGTGCGTTATAATTACAGGGCTATTGTGAAATTTATATATTGTAATGTTTAAATAAATCTCATAGAAGCAATTTCATAAATTTTGTTTTATTATTTATTATCAGGAGGGATAGTAGATAGCTAAAATCTCATTTGAGTTTATTAATTTTATTAATAATTATAATTTATTCAAAGAAACTTTTTGTTCTGTTAACATTGATGTAGAATGCAACAGTAGAGTTTCCGTAAATTGACGGAATTTCTCGTAAATAATACATTCCATATACCATCTCTCGATCTCCTTGACAACTAGAACCACTCCTGTGTCACACACGTTATTGTCACAGGTGATGCATTTACTCTCAACAATCTCAAATTCTGGCTTTCTGGGGGCTATATTTTTTTTTTTTTACTTAATACGAAACGCTTCCGACTACCTACAACACACTCCAGAAGTCCAGAAAAAACCAGGAAAATTGTTATTGCAATTTGATGATATAGCCGAGTGGAAATTTCCGTTATACTCCAAACGGATCATATGAATCTCCATATTCAGAAAGTCCACTCTCCTTGACTTCAAAATAAAATGATGAAAAAAGTGCAAAGGCTCACCACTTTTGACAAATGAGCACTCGTTGGACGCGTAATAATAAGAGGAATATAACTGTAAATTATTTCTGAGAGAAACTCTCTAGTTTCGAAAATATGCACAAAAACTGTTCTTGCGCGGCTTGGATTCAGGTGGCCCTTCCTGAGCAGTTTTTATGCTCTATTTTTAAAACTAGGGATTTATTTTTCAAAATTCCTTTTCACATCGTTTTCTATTCCCTTTTCCGTTAAAATAAGCCATCGCTCGTCGAAATCGGTGAGAAAAAATTTTTATGATGAAAAAAGTGCAAAGGCTGTCCATGCTTTTTTGCGAAATTTCGATTAAAATTTTTTGTCACTGATTTTGACGAATGAGCACTCGTTGGACGCGTAATAATAAGTGGAATATAACTGTAAATTATTTCTGAGAGAAACTCTCTAGTTTCGAAAATATGCACAAAAAACTGTTCTTGCGCGGCTTGGATTCAGGTGGCCCTTCCTGAGCAGTTTTTATGCTCTATTTTTAAAACTAGGGATTTATTTTACAAAATTCCTTTTCACATCGTTTTCTATTCCCTTTTCCGTTAAAATAAGCCATCGCTCGTCGAAATCGGTGAGAAAAAATTTTTATGATGAAAAAAGTGCAAAGGCTATAGTCCATGCTTTTTTGCGAAATTTCGATTGAAATTTTTTGTCACTGATTTTGACGAATGAGCACTCGTTGGACGCGTAATAATAAGTGGAATATAACTGTAAATTATTTCTGAGAGAAACTCTCTAGTTTCGAAAATATGCACAAAAAACTGTTCTTGCGCGGCTTGGATTCAGGTGGCCCTTCCTGAGCAGTTTTTATGCTCTATTTTTAAAACTGGGGATTTATTTTACAAAATTCCTTTTCACATCGTTTTCTATTCCCTTTTCCGTTGAAATAAGCCATCGCTCGTCGAAATCGGTGAGAAAAAATTTTTAAGATGAAAAAAGTGCAAAGGCTATAGTCCATGCTTTTTGCGAAATTTCGATTAAAATTTTTTGTCACTGATTTTGACGAATGAGCACTCGTTGGACGCGTAATAATAAGAGGAATATAACTGTAAATTATTTCTGAGAGAAACTCGCTAGTTTCGAAGATATGTACAAAAAACTGTTCTTGCGCGGCTTGGATTCAGGTGGCCCTTCATGAGCAGTTTTTATGCTCTATTTTTAAAACTGGGGATTTATTTTACAAAATTCCTTTTCACATCGTTTTCTATTCCCTTTTCCGTTGAAATAAGCCATCGCTCGTCGAAATCGGTGAGAAAAAATTTTTAAGATGAAAAAAGTGCAAAGGCTATAGTCCATGCTTTTTTGCGAAATTTCGATTAAAATTTTTTGTCACTGATTTTGACGAATGAGCACTCGTTGGACGTGTAATAATAAGTGGAATATAACTGTAATTATTTCTGAGAGAAACTCGCTAGTTTCGAAGATATGTACAAAAGCTGTTCTTGCGCGGCTTGGATTCAGGTGGCCCTTCATGAGCAGTTTTTATGCTCTATTTTTAAAACTGGGGATTTATTTTACAAAATTCCTTTTCACATCGTTTTCTATTACCTTTTCCGTTAAAATAAGCCATCGCTCGTCGAAATCGGTGAGAAAAAATTTGTATGATGAAAATAGTGCAAAGGCTATAGTCCATGCTTTTTTGCGAAATTTCGATTAAAATTGTTTGTCACTGATTTTGACGAATGAGCACTCGTTGGACGCGTAATAACAAGAGGAATATAACTGTAAATTATTTCTGAGAGAAACTCGCTAGTTTCGAAGATATGTACAAAAAACTGTTCTTGCGCGGCTTGGATTCAGGTGGCCCTTCATGAGCAGTTTTTATGCTCTATTTTTAAAACTGGGGATTTATTTTACAAAATTCCTTTTCACATCGTTTTCTATTCCCTTTTCCGTTGAAATAAGCCATCGCTCGTCGAAATCGGTGAGAAAAAATTTTTAAGATGAAAAAAGTGCAAAGGCTATAGTCCATGCTTTTTTGCGAAATTTCGATTAAAATTTTTTGTCACTGATTTTGACGAATGAGCACTCGTTGGACGCGTAATAATAAGAGGAATATAACTGTAAATTATTTCTGAGAGAAACTCGCTAGTTTCGAAGATATGTACAAAAAACTGTTCTTGCGCGGCTTGGATTCAGGTGGCCCTTCATGAGCAGTTTTTATGCTCTATTTTTAAAACTGGGGATTTATTTTACAAAATTCCTTTTCACATCGTTTTCTATTACCTTTTCCGTTAAAATAAGCCATCGCTCGTCGAAATCGGTGAGAAAAAATTTGTATGATGAAAATAGTGCAAAGGCTATAGTCCATGCTTTTTTGCGAAATTTCGATTAAAATTGTTTGTCACTGATTTTGACGAATGAGCACTCGTTGGACGTGTAATAATAAGTGGAATATAACTGTAAATTATTTCTGAGAGAAACTCGCTAGTTTCGAAAATATGTACAAAAAACTGTTCTTGCGCGGCTTGGATTCAGGTGGCCCTTCATGAGCAGTTTTTATGCTCTATTTTTAAAACTGGGGATTTATTTTACAAAATTCCTTTTCACATCGTTTTCTATTACCTTTTCCGTTAAAATAAGCCATCGCTCGTCGAAATCGGTGAGAAAAAATTTGTATGATGAAAATAGTGCAAAGGCTATAGTCCATGCTTTTTTGCGAAATTTCGATTAAAATTGTTTGTCACTGATTTTGACGAATGAGCACTCGTTGGACGCGTAATAACAAGAGGAATATAACTGTAAATTATTTCTGAGAGAAACTCGCTAGTTTCGAAGATATGTACAAAAAACTGTTCTTGCGCGGCTTGGATTCAGGTGGCCCTTCATGAGCAGTTTTTATGCTCTATTTTTAAAACTGGGGATTTATTTTACAAAATTCCTTTTCACATCGTTTTCTATTACCTTTTCCGTTAAAATAAGCCATCGCTCGTCGAAATCGGTGAGAAAAAATTTGTATGATGAAAATAGTGCAAAGGCTATATATAGTCCATGCTTTTTTGCGAAATTTCGATTAAAATTGTTTGTCACTGATTTTGACGAATGAGCACTCGTTGGACGTGTAATAATAAGTGGAATATAACTGTAAATTATTTCTGAGAGAAACTCGCTAGTTTCGAAAATATGTACAAAAAACTGTTCTTGCGCGGCTTGGATTCAGGTGGCCCTTCATGAGCAGTTTTTATGCTCTATTTTTAAAACTGGGGATTTATTTTACAAAATTCCTTTTCACATCGTTTTCTATTCCCTTTTCCGTTGAAATAAGCCATCGCTCGTCGAAATCGGTGAGAAAAAATTTTTAAGATGAAAAAAGTGCAAAGGCTATAGTCCATGCTTTTTTGCGAAATTTCGATTAAAATTTTTTGTCACTGATTTTGACGAATGAGCACTCGTTGGACGCGTAATAATAAGAGGAATATAACTGTAAATTATTTCTGAGAGAAACTCGCTAGTTTCGAAGATATGTACAAAAAACTGTTCTTGCGCGGCTTGGATTCAGGTGGCCCTTCATGAGCAGTTTTTATGCTCTATTTTTAAAACTGGGGATTTATTTTACAAAATTCCTTTTCACATCGTTTTCTATTACCTTTTCCGTTAAAATAAGCCATCGCTCGTCGAAATCGGTGAGAAAAAATTTGTATGATGAAAATAGTGCAAAGGCTATATATAGTCCATGCTTTTTTGCGAAATTTCGATTAAAATTGTTTGTCACTGATTTTGACGAATGAGCACTCGTTGGACGTGTAATAATAAGTGGAATATAACTGTAAATTATTTCTGAGAGAAACTCGCTAGTTTCGAAAATATGTACAAAAAACTGTTCTTGCGCGGCTTGGATTCAGGTGGCCCTTCATGAGCAGTTTTTATGCTCTATTTTTAAAACTGGGGATTTATTTTACAAAATTCCTTTTCACATCGTTTTCTATTCCCTTTTCCGTTGAAATAAGCCATCGCTCGTCGAAATCGGTGAGAAAAAATTTTTAAGATGAAAAAAGTGCAAAGGCTATAGTCCATGCTTTTTGCGAAATTTCGATTAAAATTTTTTGTCACTGATTTTGACGAATGAGCACTCGTTGGACGTGTAATAATAAGTGGAATATAACTGTAAATTATTTCTGAGAGAAACTCGCTAGTTTCGAAAATATGTACAAAAAACTGTTCTTGCGCGGCTTGGATTCAGGTGGCCCTTCATGAGCAGTTTTTATGCTCTATTTTTAAAACTGGGGATTTATTTTACAAAATTCCTTTTCACATCGTTTTCTATTCCCTTTTCCGTTGAAATAAGCCATCGCTCGTCGAAATCGGTGAGAAAAAATTTTTAAGATGAAAAAAGTGCAAAGGCTATAGTCCATGCTTTTTGCGAAATTTCGATTAAAATTTTTTGTCACTGATTTTGACGAATGAGCACTCGTTGGACGTGTAATAATAAGTGGAATATAACTGTAAATTATTTCTGAGAGAAACTCGCTAGTTTCGAAAATATGTACAAAAAACTGTTCTTGCGCGGCTTGGATTCAGGTGGCCCTTCATGAGCAGTTTTTATGCTCTATTTTTAAAACTGGGGATTTATTTTACAAAATTCCTTTTCACATCGTTTTCTATTCCCTTTTCCGTTGAAATAAGCCATCGCTCGTCGAAATCGGTGAGAAAAAATTTTTAAGATGAAAAAAGTGCAAAGGCTATAGTCCATGCTTTTTTGCGAAATTTCGATTAGAATTTTTTGTCACTGATTTTGACGAATGAGCACTCGTTGGACGCGTAATAATAAGAGGAATATAACTGTAAATTATTTCTGAGAGAAACTCGCTAGTTTCGAAGATATGTACAAAAAACTGTTCTTGCGCGGCTTGGATTCAGGTGGCCCTTCATGAGCAGTTTTTATGCTCTATTTTTAAAACTGGGGATTTATTTTACAAAATTCCTTTTCACATCGTTTTCTATTACCTTTTCCGTTAAAATAAGCCATCGCTCGTCGAAATCGGTGAGAAAAAATTTGTATGATGAAAATAGTGCAAAGGCTATAGTCCATGCTTTTTTGCGAAATTTCGATTAAAATTGTTTGTCACTGATTTTGACGAATGAGCACTCGTTGGACGTGTAATAATAAGTGGAATATAACTGTAAATTATTTCTGAGAGAAACTCGCTAGTTTCGAAAATATGTACAAAAAACTGTTCTTGCGCGGCTTGGATTCAGGTGGCCCTTCATGAGCAGTTTTTATGCTCTATTTTTAAAACTGGGGATTTATTTTACAAAATTCCTTTTCACATCGTTTTCTATTCCCTTTTCCGTTGAAATAAGCCATCGCTCGTCGAAATCGGTGAGAAAAAATTTTTAAGATGAAAAAAGTGCAAAGGCTATAGTCCATGCTTTTTGCGAAATTTCGATTAAAATTTTTTGTCACTGATTTTGACGAATGAGCACTCGTTGGACGCGTAATAATAAGAGGAATATAACTGTAAATTATTTCTGAGAGAAACTCGCTAGTTTCGAAGATATGTACAAAAAACTGTTCTTGCGCGGCTTGGATTCAGGTGGCCCTTCATGAGCAGTTTTTATGCTCTATTTTTAAAACGAGGGATTTATTTTACAAAATTCCTTTTCACATCGTTTTCTATTCCCTGTTCCGTTGAAATAAGCCATCGCTCGTCGAAATCGGTGAGAAAAAATTTGTATGATGAAAATAGTGCAAAGGCTATAGTCCATGCTTTTTTGCGAAATTTCGATTAAAATTTTTTGTCACTGATTTTGACGAATGAGCACTCGTTGGACGTGTAATAATAAGTGGAATATAACTGTAAATTATTTCTGAGAGAAACTCGCTAGTTTCGAAAATATGTACAAAAAACTGTTCTTGCGCGGCTTGGATTCAGGTGGCCCTTCATGAGCAGTTTTTATGCTCTATTTTTAAAACTGGGGATTTATTTTACAAAATTCCTTTTCACATCGTTTTCTATTCCCTGTTCCGTTGAAATAAGCCATCGCTCATCGAAATCGGTGAGAAAAAATTTGTATGATGAAAATAGTGCAAAGGCTATAGTCCATGCTTTTTTGCGAAATTTCGATTAAAATTTTTTGTCACTGATTTTGACGAATGAGCACTCGTTGGACGCGTAATAATAAGAGGAATATAACTGTAAATTATTTCTGAGAGAAACTCTCTAGTTTCGAAGATATGTACAAAAAACTGTTCTTGCGCGGCTTGGATTCAGGTGGCCCTTCATGAGCAGTTTTTATGCTCTATTTTTAAAACTGGGGATTTATTTTACAAAATTCCTTTTCACATCGTTTTCTATTACCTTTTCCGTTAAAATAAGCCATCGCTCGTCGAAATCGGTGAGAAAAAATTTGTATGATGAAAATAGTGCAAAGGCTATAGTCCATGCTTTTTTGCGAAATTTCGATTAAAATTGTTTGTCACTGATTTTGACGAATTAGCACTCGTTGGACGCGTAATAACAAGAGGAATATAACTGTAAATTATTTCTGAGAGAAACTCGCTAGTTTCGAAGATATGTACAAAAAACTGTTCTTGCGCGGCTTGGATTCAGGTGGCCCTTCATGAGCAGTTTTTATGCTCTATTTTTAAAACTGGGGATTTATTTTACAAAATTCCTTTTCACATCGTTTTCTATTACCTTTTCCGTTAAAATAAGCCATCGCTCGTCGAAATCGGTGAGAAAAAATTTGTATGATGAAAATAGTGCAAAGGCTATAGTCCATGCTTTTTTGCGAAATTTCGATTAAAATTGTTTGTCACTGATTTTGACGAATGAGCACTCGTTGGACGCGTAATAACAAGAGGAATATAACTGTAAATTATTTCTGAGAGAAACTCGCTAGTTTCGAAAATATGTACAAAAAACTGTTCTTGCGCGGCTTGGATTCAGGTGGCCGTTCAGGAGCAGTTTTTATGCTCTATTTTTAAAAACTTGAGCTTTATTTTACAAAATTCCTTTTCACATCGTTTTCTATTCCCTTTCCCGTTGAAATAAGCCATCGCTCGTCGAAATCGGTGAGAAAAAATTTTTAAGATGAAAAAAGTGCAAAGGCTATAGTCCATGCTTTTTTGCGAAATTTCGATTAAAATTTTTTGTCACTGATTTTGACGAATGAGCACTCGTTGGACGCGCAATAATAAGTGGAATATAACTGTAAATTATTTCTGACAGAAACTCGCTAGTTTCGAAAATATGTACAAAAAACTGTTCTTGCGCGGCTTGGATTCAGGTGGCCCCTCATGAGCAGTTTTTATGCTCTATTTTTAAAACTGGGGATTTATTTTACAAAATTCCTTTTCACATCGTTTTCTATTCCCTTTTCCGTTGAAATAAGCCATCGCTCGTCGAAATCGGTGAGAAAAAATTTTTAAGATGAAAAAAGTGCAAAGGCTATAGTCCATGCTTTTTTGCGAAATTTCGATTAAAATTTTTTGTCACTGATTTTGACGAATGAGCACTCGTTGGACGCGTAATAATAAGTGGAATATAACTGTAAATTATTTCTGACAGAAACTCGCTAGTTTCGAAAATATGTACAAAAAACTGTTCTTGCGCGGCTTGGATTCAGGTGGCCCCTCATGAGCAGTTTTTATGCTCTATTTTTAAAACTGGGGATTTATTTTACAAAATTCCTTTTCACATCGTTTTCTATTCCCTTTTCCGTTGAAATAAGCCATCGCTCGTCGAAATCGGTGAGAAAAAATTTTTAAGATGAAAAAAGTGCAAAGGCTATAGTCCATGCTTTTTTGCGAAATTTCGATTAAAATTTTTTGTCACTGATTTTGACGAATGAGCACTCGTTGGACGCGTAATAATAAGAGGAATATAACTGTAAATTATTTCTGAGAGAAACTCGCTAGTTTCGAAGATATGTACAAAAAACTGTTCTTGCGCGGCTTGGATTCAGGTGGCCCTTCATGAGCAGTTTTTATGCTCTATTTTTAAAACTAGGCATTTATTTTACAAAATTCCTTTTCACATCGTTTTCTATTCCCTTTTCCGTTGAAATAAGCCATCGCTCGTCGAAATCGGTGAGAAAAAATTTTTAAGATGAAAAAAGTGCAAAGGCTATAGTCCATGCTTTTTTGCGAAATTTCGATTAAAATTTTTTGTCACTGATTTTGACGAATGAGCACTCGTTGGACGCGTAATAATAAGAGGAATATAACTGTAAATTATTTCTGAGAGAAACTCGCTAGTTTCGAAGATATGTACAAAAAACTGTTCTTGCGCGGCTTGGATTCAGGTGGCCCTTCATGAGCAGTTTTTATGCTCTATTTTTAAAACTAGGCATTTATTTTACAAAATTCCTTTTCACATCGTTTTCTATTCCCTTTTCCGTTGAAATAAGCCATCGCTCGTCGAAATCGGTGAGAAAAAATTTTTAAGATGAAAAAAGTGCAAAGGCTATAGTCCATGCTTTTTTGCGAAATTTCGATTAAAATTTTTTGTCACTGATTTTGACGAATGAGAACTCGTTGGACGCGTAATAATAAGAGGAATATAACTGTAAATTATTTCTGAGAGAAACTCGCTAGTTTCGAAGATATGTACAAAAAACTGTTCTTGCGCGGCTTGGATTCAGGTGGCCCTTCATGAGCAGTTTTTATGCTCTATTTTTAAAACTGGGGATTTATTTTACAAAATTCCTTTTCACATCGTTTTCTATTACCTTTTCCGTTAAAATAAGCCATCGCTCGTCGAAATCGGTGAGAAAAAATTTGTATGATGAAAAAAGTGCAAAGGCTATGTCCATGCTTTTTTGCGAAATTTCGATTAAAATTTTTTGTCACTGATTTTGACGAATGAGCACTCGTTGGACGCGTAATAATAAGTGGAATATAACTGTAAATTATTTCTGACAGAAACTCGCTAGTTTCGAAAATATGTACAAAAAACTGTTCTTGCGCGGCTTGGATTCAGGTGGCCCCTCATGAGCAGTTTTTATGCTCTATTTTTAAAACTGGGGATTTATTTTACAAAATTCCTTTTCACATCGTTTTCTATTCCCTTTTTCGTTGAAATAAGCCATCGCTCGTCGAAATCGGTGAGAAAAAATTTTTAAGATGAAAAAAGTGCAAAGGCTATAGTCCATGCTTTTTTGCGAAATTTCGATTAAAATTTTTTGTCACTGATTTTGACGAATGAGCACTCGTTGGACGCGTAATAATAAGAGGAATATAACTGTAAATTATTTCTGAGAGAAACTCGCTAGTTTCGAAGATATGTACAAAAAACTGTTCTTGCGCGGCTTGGATTCAGGTGGCCCTTCATGAGCAGTTTTTATGCTCTATTTTTAAAACTAGGCATTTATTTTACAAAATTCCTTTTCACATCGTTTTCTATTCCCTTTTCCGTTGAAATAAGCCATCGCTCGTCGAAATCGGTGAGAAAAAATTTTTAAGATGAAAAAAGTGCAAAGGCTATAGTCCATGCTTTTTTGCGAAATTTCGATTAAAATTTTTTGTCACTGATTTTGACGAATGAGCACTCGTTGGACGCGCAATAATAAGTGGAATATAACTGTAAATTATTTCTGACAGAAACTCGCTAGTTTCGAAGATATGTACAAAAAACTGTTCTTGCGCGGCTTGGATTCAGGTGGCCCTTCATGAGCAGTTTTTATGCTCTATTTTTAAAACTGGGGATTTATTTTACAAAATTCCTTTTCACATCGTTTTCTATTACCTTTTCCGTTAAAATAAGCCATCGCTCGTCGAAATCGGTGAGAAAAAATTTGTATGATGAAAATAGTGCAAAGGCTATAGTCCATGCTTTTTTGCGAAATTTCGATTAAAATTGTTTGTCACTGATTTTGACGAATTAGCACTCGTTGGACGTGTAATAATAAGTGGAATATAACTGTAAATTATTTCTGACAGAAACTCGCTAGTTTCGAAAATATGTACAAAAAACTGTTCTTGCGCGGCTTGGATTCAGGTGGCCCTTCATGAGCAGTTTTTATGCTCTATTTTTAAAACTGGGGATTTATTTTACAAAATTCCTTTTCACATCGTTTTCTATTCCCTTTTCCGTTGAAATAAGCCATCGCTCGTCGAAATCGGTGAGAAAAAATTTTTAAGATGAAAAAAGTGCAAAGGCTATAGTCCATGCTTTTTGCGAAATTTCGATTAAAATTTTTTGTCACTGATTTTGACGAATGAGCACTCGTTGGACGCGTAATAATAAGAGGAATATAACTGTAAATTATTTCTGAGAGAAACTCGCTAGTTTCGAAGATATGTACAAAAAACTGTTCTTGCGCGGCTTGGATTCAGGTGGCCCTTCATGAGCAGTTTTTATGCTCTATTTTTAAAACGAGGGATTTATTTTACAAAATTCCTTTTCACATCGTTTTCTATTCCCTGTTCCGTTGAAATAAGCCATCGCTCGTCGAAATCGGTGAGAAAAAATTTTTAAGATGAAAAAAGTGCAAAGGCTATAGTCCATGCTTTTTTGCGAAATTTCGATTAAAATTTATTGTCACTGATTTTGACGAATGAGCACTCGTTGGACGCGCAATAATAAGTGGAATATAACTGTAAATTATTTCTGACAGAAACTCGCTAGTTTCGAAAATATGTACAAAAAACTGTTCTTGCGCGGCTTGGATTCAGGTGGCCCTTCATGAGCAGTTTTTATGCTCTATTTTTAAAACTGGGGATTTATTTTACAAAATTCCTTTTCACATCGTTTTCTATTACCTTTTCCGTTAAAATAAGCCATCGCTCGTCGAAATCGGTGAGAAAAAATTTGTATGATGAAAATAGTGCAAAGGCTATAGTCCATGCTTTTTTGCGAAATTTCGATTAAAATTGTTTGTCACTGATTTTGACGAATTAGCACTCGTTGGACGCGTAATAACAAGAGGAATATAACTGTAAATTATTTCTGAGAGAAACTCGCTAGTTTCGAAGATATGTACAAAAAACTGTTCTTGCGCGGCTTGGATTCAGGTGGCCCTTCATGAGCAGTTTTTATGCTCTATTTTTAAAACTGGGGATTTATTTTACAAAATTCCTTTTCACATCGTTTTCTATTACCTTTTCCGTTAAAATAAGCCATCGCTCGTCGAAATCGGTGAGAAAAAATTTGTATGATGAAAATAGTGCAAAGGCTATAGTCCATGCTTTTTTGCGAAATTTCGATTAAAATTGTTTGTCACTGATTTTGACGAATGAGCACTCGTTGGACGCGTAATAACAAGAGGAATATAACTGTAAATTATTTCTGAGAGAAACTCGCTAGTTTCGAAAATATGTACAAAAAACTGTTCTTGCGCGGCTTGGATTCAGGTGGCCCTTCATGAGCGGTTTTTATGCTCTATTTTTAAAACGAGGGATTTATTTTTCAAAATTCCTTTTCACATCGTTTTCTATTCCCTTTTCCGTTAAAATAAGCCATCGCTCGTCGAAATCGGTGAGAAAAAATTTGTATGATGAAAATAGTGCAAAGGCTTTTTTGCGAAATTTCGATTAAAATTTTTTGTCACTGATTTTGACGAATGAGCACTCGTTGGACGCGCAATAATAAGAGGAATATAACTGTAAATTATTTCTGAGAGAAACTCGCTAGTTTCGAAGATATGTACAAAAAACTGTTCTTGCGCGGCTTGGATTCAGGTGGCCCTTCATGAGCAGTTTTTATGCTCTATTTTTAAAACTTGAGCTTTATTTTACAAAATTCCTTTTCACATCGTTTTCTATTCCCTTTCCCGTTGAAATAAGCCATCGCTCGTCGAAATCGGTGAGAAAAAATTTTTAAGATGAAAAAAGTGCAAAGGCTATAGTCCATGCTTTTTTGCGAAATTTCGATTAAAATTTTTTGTCACTGATTTTGACGAATGAGCACTCGTTGGACGCGTAATAATAAGTGGAATATAACTGTAAATTATTTCTGAGAGAAACTCGCTAGTTTCGAAGATATGTACAAAAAACTGTTCTTGCGCGGCTTGGATTCAGGTGGCCCTTCATGAGCAGTTTTTATGCTCTATTTTTAAAACTGGGGATTTATTTTACAAAATTCCTTTTCACATCGTTTTCTATTCCCTTTTCCGTTGAAATAAGCCATCGCTCGTCGAAATCGGTGAGAAAAAATTTGTATGATGAAAATAGTGCAAAGGCTTTTTTGCGAAATTTCGATTAAAATTTTTTGTCACTGATTTTGACGAATGAGCACTCGTTGGACGCGCAATAATAAGAGGAATATAACTGTAAATTATTTCTGAGAGAAACTCGCTAGTTTCGAAGATATGTACAAAAAACTGTTCTTGCGCGGCTTGGATTCAGGTGGCCCTTCATGAGCAGTTTTTATGCTCTATTTTTAAAACTTGAGCTTTATTTTACAAAATTCCTTTTCACATCGTTTTCTATTCCCTTTCCCGTTGAAATAAGCCATCGCTCGTCGAAATCGGTGAGAAAATATTTTTAAGATGAAAAAAGTGCAAAGGCTATAGTCCATGCTTTTTTGCGAAATTTCGATTAAAATTTATTGTCACTGATTTTGACGAATGAGCACTCGTTGGACGCGCAATAATAAGTGGAATATAACTGTAAATTATTTCTGACAGAAACTCGCTAGTTTCGAAAATATGTACAAAAAACTGTTCTTGCGCGGCTTGGATTCAGGTGGCCCTTCATGAGCAGTTTTTATGATCTATTTTTAAAACTAGGCATTTATTTTACAAAATTCCTTTTCACATCGTTTTCTATTCCCTTTTCCGTTGAAATAAGCCATCGCTCGTCGAAATCGGTGAGAAAAAATTTTTAAGATGAAAAAAGTGCAAAGGCTATAGTCCATGCTTTTTTGCGAAATTTCGATTAAAATTTTTTGTCACTGATTTTGACGAATGAGCACTCGTTGGACGCGTAATAATAAGTGGAATATAACTGTAAATTATTTCTGACAGAAACTCGCTAGTTTCGAAAATATGTACAAAAAACTGTTCTTGCGCGGCTTGGATTCAGGTGGCCCCTCATGAGCAGTTTTTATGCTCTATTTTTAAAACTGGGGATTTATTTTACAAAATTCCTTTTCACATCGTTTTCTATTCCCTTTTCCGTTGAAATAAGCCATCGCTCGTCGAAATCGGTGAGAAAAAATTTTTAAGATGAAAAAAGTGCAAAGGCTATAGTCCATGCTTTTTTGCGAAATTTCGATTAAAATTTTTTGTCACTGATTTTGACGAATGAGCACTCGTTGGACGCGTAATAATAAGAGGAATATAACTGTAAATTATTTCTGAGAGAAACTCGCTAGTTTCGAAGATATGTACAAAAAACTGTTCTTGCGCGGCTTGGATTCAGGTGGCCCTTCATGAGCAGTTTTTATGCTCTATTTTTAAAACTAGGCATTTATTTTACAAAATTCCTTTTCACATCGTTTTCTATTCCCTTTTCCGTTGAAATAAGCCATCGCTCGTCGAAATCGGTGAGAAAAAATTTTTAAGATGAAAAAAGTGCAAAGGCTATTAGTCCATGCTTTTTTGCGAAATTTCGATTAAAATTTTTTGTCACTGATTTTGACGAATGAGCACTCGTTGGACGCGCAATAATAAGAGGAATATAACTGTAAATTATTTCTGAGAGAAACTCGCTAGTTTCGAAAATATGTACAAAAAACTGTTCTTGCGCGGCTTGGATTCAGGTGGCCCTTCATGAGCAGTTTTTATGATCTATTTTTAAAACTAGGCATTTATTTTACAAAATTCCTTTTCACATCGTTTTCTATTCCCTTTTCCGTTGAAATAAGCCATCGCTCGTCGAAATCGGTGAGAAAAAATTTTTAAGATGAAAAAAGTGCAAAGGCTATAGTCCATGCTTTTTTGCGAAATTTCGATTAAAATTTTTTGTCACTGATTTTGACGAATGAGCACTCGTTGGACGCGTAATAATAAGTGGAATATAACTGTAAATTATTTCTGACAGAAACTCGCTAGTTTCGAAAATATGTACAAAAAACTGTTCTTGCGCGGCTTGGATTCAGGTGGCCCCTCATGAGCAGTTTTTATGCTCTATTTTTAAAACTGGGGATTTATTTTACAAAATTCCTTTTCACATCGTTTTCTATTCCCTTTTCCGTTGAAATAAGCCATCGCTCGTCGAAATCGGTGAGAAAAAATTTTTAAGATGAAAAAAGTGCAAAGGCTATAGTCCATGCTTTTTTGCGAAATTTCGATTAAAATTTTTTGTCACTGATTTTGACGAATGAGCACTCGTTGGACGCGTAATAGTAAGAGGAATATAACTGTAAATTATTTCTGAGAGAAACTCGCTAGTTTCGAAGATATGTACAAAAAACTGTTCTTGCGCGGCTTGGATTCAGGTGGCCCTTCATGTGCAGTTTTTATGCTCTATTTTTAAAACTAGGCATTTATTTTACAAAATTCCTTTTCACATCGTTTTCTATTCCCTTTTCCGTTGAAATAAGCCATCGCTCGTCGAAATCGGTGAGAAAAAATTTTTAAGATGAAAAAAGTGCAAAGGCTATAGTCCATGCTTTTTTGCGAAATTTCGATTAAAATTTTTTGTCACTGATTTTGACGAATGAGCACTCGTTGGACGCGTAATAATAAGTGGAATATAACTGTAAATTATTTCTGACAGAAACTCGCTAGTTTCGAAAATATGTACAAAAAACTGTTCTTGCGCGGCTTGGATTCAGGTGGCCCCTCATGAGCAGTTTTTATGCTCTATTTTTAAAACTGGGGATTTATTTTACAAAATTCCTTTTCACATCGTTTTCTATTCCCTTTTCCGTTGAAATAAGCCATCGCTCGTCGAAATCGGTGAGAAAAAATTTTTAAGATGAAAAAAGTGCAAAGGCTATAGTCCATGCTTTTTTGCGAAATTTCGATTAAAATTTTTTGTCACTGATTTTGACGAATGAGCACTCGTTGGACGCGTAATAATAAGAGGAATATAACTGTAAATTATTTCTGACAGAAACTCGCTAGTTTCGAAAATATGTACAAAAAACTGTTCTTGCGCGGCTTGGATTCAGGTGGCCCTTCATGAGCAGTTTTTATGATCTATTTTTAAAACTAGGCATTTATTTTACAAAATTCCTTTTCACATCGTTTTCTATTCCCTTTTCCGTTGAAATAAGCCATCGCTCGTCGAAATCGGTGAGAAAAAATTTTTAAGATGAAAAAAGTGCAAAGGCTATAGTCCATGCTTTTTTGCGAAATTTCGATTAAAATTTTTTGTCACTGATTTTGACGAATGAGCACTCGTTGGACGCGTAATAATAAGTGGAATATAACTGTAAATTATTTCTGACAGAAACTCGCTAGTTTCGAAAATATGTACAAAAAACTGTTCTTGCGCGGCTTGGATTCAGGTGGCCCCTCATGAGCAGTTTTTATGCTCTATTTTTAAAACTGGGGATTTATTTTACAAAATTCCTTTTCACATCGTTTTCTATTCCCTTTTCCGTTGAAATAAGCCATCGCTCGTCGAAATCGGTGAGAAAAAATTTTTAAGATGAAAAAAGTGCAAAGGCTATAGTCCATGCTTTTTTGCGAAATTTCGATTAAAATTTTTTGTCACTGATTTTGACGAATGAGCACTCGTTGGACGCGTAATAATAAGAGGAATATAACGGTAAATTATTTCTGAGAGAAACTCGCTAGTTTCGAAGATATGTACAAAAAACTGTTCTTGCGCGGCTTGGATTCAGGTGGCCCCTCATGAGCAGTTTTTATGCTCTATTTTTAAAACTGGGGATTTATTTTACAAAATTCCTTTTCACATCGTTTTCTATTCCCTTTTCCGTTGAAATAAGCCATCGCTCGTCGAAATCGGTGAGAAAAAATTTTTAAGATGAAAAAAGTGCAAAGGCTATAGTCCATGCTTTTTTGCGAAATTTCGATTAAAATTTTTTGTCACTGATTTTGACGAATGAGCACTCGTTGGACGCGTAATAATAAGAGGAATATAACGGTAAATTATTTCTGAGAGAAACTCGCTAGTTTCGAAGATATGTACAAAAAACTGTTCTTGCGCGGCTTGGATTCAGGTGGCCCTTCATGAGCAGTTTTTATGCTCTATTTTTAAAACTAGGCATTTATTTTACAAAATTCCTTTTCACATCGTTTTCTATTCCCTTTTCCGTTGAAATAAGCCATCGCTCGTCGAAATCGGTGAGAAAAAATTTTTAAGATGAAAAAAGTGCAAAGGCTATAGTCCATGCTTTTTTGCGAAATTTCGATTAAAATTTTTTGTCACTGATTTTGACGAATGAGCACTCGTTGGACGCGTAATAATAAGTGGAATATAACTGTAAATTATTTCTGACAGAAACTCGCTAGTTTCGAAAATATGTACAAAAAACTGTTCTTGCGCGGCTTGGATTCAGGTGGCCCCTCATGAGCAGTTTTTATGCTCTATTTTTAAAACTGGGGATTTATTTTACAAAATTCCTTTTCACATCGTTTTCTATTCCCTTTTCCGTTAAAATAAGCCATCGCTCGTCGAAATCGGTGAGAAAAAATTTTTATGATGAAAAAAGTGCAAAGGCTATAGTCCATGCTTTTTTGCGAAATTTCGATTAAAATTTTTTGTCACTGATTTTGACGAATGAGCACTCGTTGGACGCGTAATAATAAGTGGAATATAACTGTAAATTATTTCTGAGAGAAACTCGCTAGTTTCGAAAATATGTACAAAAAACTGTTCTTGCGCGGCTTGGATTCAGGTGGCCCCTCATGAGCAGTTTTTATGCTCTATTTTTAAAACTGGGGATTTATTTTACAAAATTCCTTTTCACATCGTGTTCTATTCCCTTTTCCGTTGAAATAAGCCATCGCTCGTCGAAATCGGTGAGAAAAAATTTTTAAGATGAAAAAAGTGCAAAGGCTATAGTCCATGCTTTTTTGCGAAATTTCGATTAAAATTTTTTGTCACTGATTTTGACGAATGAGCACTCGTTGGACGCGTAATAATAAGTGGAATATAACTGTAAATTATTTCTGACAGAAACTCGCTAGTTTCGAAAATATGTACAAAAAACTGTTCTTGCGCGGCTTGGATTCAGGTGGCCCCTCATGAACAGTTTTTATGCTCTATTTTTAAAACTAGGCATTTATTTTACAAAATTCCTTTTCACATCGTTTTCTATTCCCTTTTCCGTTGAAATAAGCCATCGCTCGTCGAAATCGGTGAGAAAAAATTTTTAAGATGAAAAAAGTGCAAAGGCTATAGTCCATGCTTTTTTGCGAAATTTCGATTAAAATTTTTTGTCACTGATTTTGACGAATGAGCACTCGTTGGACGCGTAATAATAAGAGGAATATAACTGTAAATTATTTCTGAGAGAAACTCGCTAGTTTCGAAGATATGTACAAAAAACTGTTCTTGCGCGGCTTGGATTCAGGTGGCCCCTCATGAGCAGTTTTTATGCTCTATTTTTAAAACTAGGCATTTATTTTACAAAATTCCTTTTCACATCGTTTTCTATTCCCTTTTCCGTTGAAATAAGCCATCGCTCGTCGAAATCGGTGAGAAAAAATTTTTAAGATGAAAAAAGTGCAAAGGCTATAGTCCATGCTTTTTTGCGAAATTTCGATTAAAATTTTTTGTCACTGATTTTGACGAATGAGCACTCGTTGGACGCGTAATAATAAGTGGAATATAACTGTAAATTATTTCTGACAGAAACTCGCTAGTTTCGAAAATATGTACAAAAAACTGTTCTTGCGCGGCTTGGATTCAGGTGGCCCCTCATGAGCAGTTTTTATGCTCTATTTTTAAAACTAGGCATTTATTTTACAAAATTCCTTTTCACATCGTTTTCTATTCCCTTTTCCGTTGAAATAAGCCATCGCTCGTCGAAATCGGTGAGAAAAAATTTTTAAGATGAAAAAAGTGCAAAGGCTATAGTCCATGCTTTTTTGCGAAATTTCGATTAAAATTTTTTGTCACTGATTTTGACGAATGAGCACTCGTTGGACGCGTAATAATAAGAGGAATATAACTGTAAATTATTTCTGAGAGAAACTCGCTAGTTTCGAAGATATGTACAAAAAACTGTTCTTGCGCGGCTTGGATTCAGGTGGCCCCTCATGAGCAGTTTTTATGCTCTATTTTTAAAACTAGGCATTTATTTTACAAAATTCCTTTTCACATCGTTTTCTATTCCCTTTTCCGTTGAAATAAGCCATCGCTCGTCGAAATCGGTGAGAAAAAATTTTTAAGATGAAAAAAGTGCAAAGGCTATAGTCCATGCTTTTTTGCGAAATTTCGATTAAAATTTTTTGTCACTGATTTTGACGAATGAGCACTCGTTGGACGCGTAATAATAAGTGGAATATAACTGTAAATTATTTCTGACAGAAACTCGCTAGTTTCGAAAATATGTACAAAAAACTGTTCTTGCGCGGCTTGGATTCAGGTGGCCCCTCATGAACAGTTTTTATGCTCTATTTTTAAAACTAGGCATTTATTTTACAAAATTCCTTTTCACATCGTTTTCTATTCCCTTTTCCGTTGAAATAAGCCATCGCTCGTCGAAATCGGTGAGAAAAAATTTTTAAGATGAAAAAAGTGCAAAGGCTATAGTCCATGCTTTTTTGCGAAATTTCGATTAAAATTTTTTGTCACTGATTTTGACGAATGAGCACTCGTTGGACGCGTAATAATAAGTGGAATATAACTGTAAATTATTTCTGAGAGAAACTCGCTAGTTTCGAAGATATGTACAAAAAACTGTTCTTGCGCGGCTTGGATTCAGGTGGCCCCTCATGAGCAGTTTTTATGCTCTATTTTTAAAACTAGGCATTTATTTTACAAAATTCCTTTTCACATCGTTTTCTATTCCCTTTTCCGTTGAAATAAGCCATCGCTCGTCGAAATCGGTGAGAAAAAATTTTTAAGATGAAAAAAGTGCAAAGGCTATAGTCCATGCTTTTTTGCGAAATTTCGATTAAAATTTTTTGTCACTGATTTTGACGAATGAGCACTCGTTGGACGCGTAATAATAAGTGGAATATAACTGTAAATTATTTCTGACAGAAACTCGCTAGTTTCGAAAATATGTACAAAAAACTGTTCTTGCGCGGCTTGGATTCAGGTGGCCCCTCATGAGCAGTTTTTATGCTCTATTTTTAAAACTAGGCATTTATTTTACAAAATTCCTTTTCACATAGTTTTATATTCCCTTTTCCGTTGAAATAAGCCATCGCTCGTCGAAATCGGTGAGAAAAAATTTTTAAGATGAAAAAAGTGCAAAGGCTATAGTCCATGCTTTTTTGCGAAATTTCGATTAAAATTTTTTGTCACTGATTTTGACGAATGAGCACTCGTTGGACGCGTAATAATAAGTGGAATATAACTGTAAATTATTTCTGACAGAAACTCGCTAGTTTCGAAAATATGTACAAAAAACTGTTCTTGCGCGGCTTGGATTCAGGTGGCCCCTCATGAGCAGTTTTTATGCTCTATTTTTAAAACTAGGCATTTATTTTACAAAATTCCTTTTCACATCGTTTTCTATTCCCTTTTCCGTTGAAATAAGCCATCGCTCGTCGAAATCGGTGAGAAAAAATTTTTAAGATGAAAAAAGTGCAAAGGCTATAGTCCATGCTTTTTTGCGAAATTTCGATTAAAATTTTTTGTCACTGATTTTGACGAATGAGCACTCGTTGGACGCGTAATAATAAGTGGAATATAACTGTAAATTATTTCTGACAGAAACTCGCTAGTTTCGAAAATATGTACAAAAAACTGTTCTTGCGCGGCTTGGATTCAGGTGGCCCCTCATGAACAGTTTTTATGCTCTATTTTTAAAACTAGGCATTTATTTTACAAAATTCCTTTTCACATCGTTTTCTATTCCCTTTTCCGTTGAAATAAGCCATCGCTCGTCGAAATCGGTGAGAAAAAATTTTTAAGATGAAAAAAGTGCAAAGGCTATAGTCCATGCTTTTTTGCGAAATTTCGATTAAAATTTTTTGTCACTGATTTTGACGAATGAGCACTCGTTGGACGCGTAATAATAAGTGGAATATAACTGTAAATTATTTCTGACAGAAACTCGCTAGTTTCGAAAATATGTACAAAAAACTGTTCTTGCGCGGCTTGGATTCAGGTGGCCCCTCATGAGCAGTTTTTATGCTCTATTTTTAAAACTAGGCATTTATTTTACAAAATTCCTTTTCACATCGTTTTCTATTCCGTTTTCCGTTAAAATAAGCCATCGCTCGTCGAAATCGGTGAGAAAAAATTTTTATGATGAAAAAAGTGCAAAGGCTATAGTCCATGCTTTTTTGCGAAATTTCGATTAAAATTTTTTGTCACTGATTTTGACGAATGAGCACTCGTTGGACACGTAATAATAAGTGGAATATAACTGTAAATTATTTCTGACAGAAACTCGCTAGTTTCGAAAATATGTACAAAAAACTGTTCTTGCGCGGCTTGGATTCAGGTGGCCCCTCATGAGCAGTTTTTATGCTCTATTTTTAAAACTGGGGATTTATTTTACAAAATTCCTTTTCACATCGTTTTCTATTCCCTTTTCCGTTGAAATAAGCCATCGCTCGTCGAAATCGGTGAGAAAAAATTTTTAAGATGAAAAAAGTGCAAAGGCTATAGTCCATGCTTTTTTGCGAAATTTCGATTAAAATTTTTTGTCACTGATTTTGACGAATGAGCACTCGTTGGACACGTAATAATAAGTGGAATATAACTGTAAATTATTTCTGACAGAAACTCGCTAGTTTCGAAAATATGTACAAAAAACTGTTCTTGCGCGGCTTGGATTCAGGTGGCCCCTCATGAGCAGTTTTTATGCTCTATTTTTAAAACTGGGGATTTATTTTACAAAATTCCTTTTCACATCGTTTTCTATTCCCTTTTCCGTTGAAATAAGCCATCGCTCGTCGAAATCGGTGAGAAAAAATTTTTAAGATGAAAAAAGTGCAAAGGCTATTGTCCATGCTTTTTTGCGAAATTTCGATTAAAATTTTTTGTCACTGATTTTGACGAATGAGCACTCGTTGGACGCGTAATAATAAGTGGAATATAACTGTAAATTATTTCTGACAGAAACTCGCTAGTTTCGAAAATATGTACAAAAAACTGTTCTTGCGCGGCTTGGATTCAGGTGGCCCCTCATGAGCAGTTTTTATGCTCTATTTTTAAAACTGAGGATTTATTTTACAAAATTCCTTTTCACATCGTTTTCTATTCCCTTTTCCGTTAAAATAAGCCATCGCTCGTCGAAATCGGTGAGAAAAAATTTTTAAGATGAAAAAAGTGCAAAGGCTATAGTCCATGCTTTTTTGCGAAATTTCGATTAAAATTTTTTGTCACTGATTTTGACGAATGAGCACTCGTTGGACGCGTAATAATAAGTGGAATATAACTGTAAATTATTTCTGAGAGAAACTCGCTAGTTTCGAAAATATGTACAAAAAACTGTTCTTGCGCGGCTTGGATTCAGGTGGCCCTTCATGAGCAGTTTTTATGCTCTATTTTTAAAACTAGGCATTTATTTTACAAAATTCCTTTTCACATCGTTTTCAATTCCCTTTTCCGTTAAAATAAGCCATCGTTCGTCGAAATCGATGAGAAAAAATTTTTATGATGAAAAAAGTGCAGTCCATGCTTTTTTGCGAAGTTTCGATTAAAATTTTTTGTCACCGATTTTGACGAATGAGAACTCGTTGGACGCGGAATGATAAGAGGAATATAACTGTAAAATATTTCTGAGAGAAACTCGCTAGTTTCGAAAATATGCACAAAAAAATGGTCTTGCGGCTTGGATTCAGGTGGCCTTTCATGAGCAGTTTTTATGCTCTATTTTTAAAGCTAGGGATTTATTTTACAAAATTCCTTTTCACATCGTTTTCTATTCCCTTTTCCGTTAAAATAAGCCATCGTTTGTCGAAAGCGATGAGAAAAAATTTTTATGATGAAAAAAGTGCAAAATGTAACCACGCTGCAACACGAGCAGCAAACCAGGGCCACAGATTAGATGATGAAAACACACTTAGTAGTATGAAAAGTTCATCGTATTCAGGGAAGCTTTTTGATTGTTGGCATAAATATTCTTTGTGTTGATGCTGCTCCTAAGAAAGCCTTACAATCATCGTCTTAAAAAATTGAAAATTATGGTTCAATAGGACCGCTGATTACAGGAACACCAGCAGTAAAATGCAAATAATAATGCACCTGGACATTGGCATGGTTATAAAAGATCGTGAAAATATAAATTTCATACCTTACTATTGATGCGAAGCAAAACAAAAAACAAAATAGAAATGTGTAAGAGAAGAAAATGTCTTCTCTTTGTTGTGGAACTTAAATATTTATTTATTTTAAAATTTGTATCTAATATAATTAAAAATAATGTATATTAAAAAATGTATGAATCTACTGCTAACTAGACAAAAGTTCAAAATAAAGTAAAATTGAATTGAGAGTCAGAAATAATATAAATGTAGGATTATGGGAATAAGTGTAAATAACATAAAAACTAATTTATTCCGTAAAATTAGGCTTGCATCGTAAGAAATATCAGATTTGTCGGGTGTAATCTTCTTCACTTTATCTGCAAAGGTGAAAAATCATAATAATTTGACTTGGAATTAACAACAAAATAAAAAATAAATTTCATACGTATTTTTGGTTTTTTTGCTTTAGGAACTTTGGGCACTTTAGGTTTAGGTTCCGGTTTAGGTTCCGGTTCAGCTGGCGGAATTTTTTCCAGTCCAATTAAAAGCGCCTGATAGTATTCTTTTAAGCCGGCCCAAGCATTGCTTTCTATCATTGATTTAAAAAACCAAACAGATTTTATAAATTCTAGTGCGCCGTGAACCGAAAGTTCAGTGTGGCCATCAGGTGTCCTGAAATTAAAATTGAATAAAGTTTTAAAAAATTAATAGAAAAAAATATGATCTAAAAATGGATGAGCGATAATTTATGTTAAAATGTTTTCTGTAATGAATCGTCATAATGGTTTTCCCATTATCCTGATATCTTCGTTATTCTCGTGACAATTTCGGACAGAGTGAATGTGTATCTTAGCACATGCTTAAGATGGGTGATTAGGGAATGATATGGAGAAATAACACAAGCCCCTAGGTACTGCAACTGTACTTTTCTTAGTTTTCAATCTTATCTAAGCACGGCAAGGGAGAACGAAAGAAGGACAATTTTTCTTCGCCCTGAACCTGAGCCGACGGAGCTTGTGAAGCCCACAAAGGCGTGTGTAGCTCTGTTCGGGATTCTTTCGGAGAATCCCTGTTCTCGTCAATAACTCAATTTCAAGCAATGTTACACATGGTCGTCAGCTTTAGACAGCATGTCGCACCAAACGTTTTGCGGCATGCCCAGAATAATATTCCAGCATTAACCCTAAATACATATTTCGCTTGGTTAATGAATACCAAGGTTGTCCCTAAAAAAAAAATTCGGTTATACTAACCTCTGTATTCCAATAATATTAAATGTTGCAAAATAATAATATTCTCATAACAATCGATGTATCCAACGTTATAAAGAAACTTATAGCTGGGGTTTATACGAACGATATACTTCGTTTTGATCTGATAATATGCTTAATTACAACAATAAGAAATCTTTAATTAAATAAACGGCAATAAAAAATTGTAGCCTTCGAGTTGTAAAATTCAATCTTAAAGTTAGATAAAATTTCAATCAAATATTTACCTCATCAGACAATAATGCCGATTTACACGAAAGCTATCAGCATAAGGTACACCAGCACTAACATTGCATATATCTATTGAATACAGCTCTCCTGGTTTGGACTCCTTCCGCATTACTTGATTTTCTGTTATCTGTAAAAATGATTTTTTTTTCTTTTTTAATCACAAAATTTTTCGTAATTGACCCGTTGTATTTACATCAATACTCTTGTATATTCCTGTTAAAGTAACTGTAAGAGTTACAATTCTAGTCTTAAGTCCCCTCTCTCCAACAGTCCATTCGCCATAATTAATATTATTTCCTTTTCTTTCAAGGTGAAAATCTACCAGAAACTTTGATTTTGAAAATAACAAGTTAAATAAATTCTCAATATTAGTAGGAAAGACTTTGCGCAACATCTGTTTTCCCACATGCTCTGATGTACATTTAGTTGTAATTATAAATCTAGGAAGGATTAGTTGCGTTAAAAACTATTGTACGCTTAAATTGTTAATATTGTGTATTTTAACTTACGGTATGGGTTCATTTTGTTCTTCTTCTTCTTCTTCTTCCAAATCCGTTGACCCTTCTGTGTCACTTTCGCTATCATTTTCTGTAAGAGCTGCAGGAGTTTCTCTTCCAAATGTATTTTTGAACCAATTATTTAACCAATTTAAAAATTGTAATGTGGTTTGATCTTTGTCTAGAGTAGATAGTATCTAAGCTTAGTCGACGTGAGCCTAAAAATTATAATTTTTACTATGATTTAACATTAAATTTGCACAATTTTTGGATACATAAGCGCGATGGTCAAACTCTAAATAAATTTGATTATTATTTAAAATTGTTTGTAGGTCATAAACATGATTTAAAGACAGGTTAAGAGGTTTACAAGGAAAGTTATTTCCTCTTCTACTGCGCCTTAACTTTATTCATATTTTCATTGATTGCATTTATTAACTCTAACACTTCCTCAGCATACTGATAAGAAAAAAAAAATTCTTCACGCTTATTCATTGTGGAGATGTGTATACGGTATTATTGGAAAGGCTAATTTGTTTACTGCAAGTTTGCGAAAAAAATGTCTATCCCATTTTACAAAGGCATTTGCCTTTTCAACCTCTGTGCAATATCACAGTCATGAACTATTATTTCCGCATAAGAAAGATGTTTAAATCGCTCGAAAATTTCAATGCGTATAAAAAGCTGCTGAGCCTGATGGTATTTATTGAAATTATTGCGTACATTTTTTCACGTGTGCAATTCAAATGGAAACATTGTTAAGGAAACTTACTAATGTTTAGTTAATAAGAATCATCCGATCACTAAAACTATAAACCAACTGCATTTACATATGTATATCTCGATTCCTTTTTATTATACCCTAGATGAAGTCATAGGGTATACTAAGTATGTCATTCCGTTTGTAACGCATAGAAATAATGCTGGTAGAGAAAAATGGGTTGGATACCCACGCATAATTTTAAAAGCTATTTTGATTTTTGCATGCCCGTCTATCCGTCTGTCTGTCCGTCTGTCCGTCCTCATGATAACTCGTAAACGCGTTTACATAGAGAGCTGAAATTACACGGGCTTTTTAAAAAAAAAAAAAAAGTAATTTCAAGTTCGAAAATGAGACAAATCGGGTAACTTCTTCGTACGGTTGCCATACAAGAATTTGGTTTTTTACTATATATTTGGATAGTGCCTGACAACGCGTCAACGTAGAGAGCTGAAATTTTGAGCACAGATTTAAAAAAAAAAATGCAAATTTAAGTTGGCAAATGGAACGAATCGGGCGATTCCTTCGTAGGATTGCTATACAAAAATTTCGTTTTTCACTATATATTTATTTATTTATTTATTTCGTCTACCGATATACAATCTTACAGACTAAGAAGGAGAAATGATCCTTATATATATTACGTAAAAAAAAAAGAATACATTAAGTGAAAAGTGAATAAAAGAAAAAAATTAAACTTTAGTATATAGAATTAGCATAAATTAAAGGGTGATCTAAAGAGAAAATACTAAAAAAGTTAGAGATAAATACTATGATAATAAGACCAAAAAGGATGACAATTAGAATACATCAAGGAATAGAACAAAGTTTTTTAAAATAGCCACAGTGATTACATTTGGCAACTGGAGATACTTTAATGGATAAATCAAGTAGTACCGGTGAGGACCTTCGAATGAATTTGATAGATTCAAAGATAAATGATTTAGGCAGCACTATCGAGTAAAACTAACAAGATCATGTTTAAAGTTAGCTACATCTTGAGTATTAGCAATCTGCATGAAAATCTTTAAGTCATCAGTCAAAGCAAGGCACGAAGCAAAACTAAAAATTGTAAAAACATCGTTAATAATATAAATAAATATAAATTTAAAAAGAATAGAACCCAAATGACTGTCTTGAGGTACACCAGAGAGTACGCGAAAAGAACGAGATGTTATATCATTAATAACAACCATTTACCTCCGGTCCGATAGATATGAAGATATCTATTTTAGCGAATGAAAGCCAAAGACACTCAGCTTCGCAAGAAGCAGGCGAATGTTTTACCCTATCGAAAGCTTTACTGAAATCAGTGTAAAGAGTGTCAACTTGACCAAAATCCTCCATAACCTTCAGTGAGAAATTAGCAAAGGATATAAGATTAGTCGTACAAGATCTACCTTTAATGAAGTCATGTTGATGGGGTGAAATGTGCTCCTTAGCAAGGAAAGAAGTTTTATTAGTTACAATACTTTTGAACATCATTTTTAGCGCCAGATTTATGGTTAGGACGCAGAAAGCTTCCACTGGTCGAGAAGAACACCTGAAGATAAAGAAATATTGAAGATATGGTATAATGGTTGTTGAGATAAAGCCTCACGACAGCCAAAGACAAAGGCAGCCGGAATACCATCAGGACTTGAAGAGGATGTGCCAAACTTGTTTTCGGCATCAATAACATCATCAACCGATATATGCAATGATCTCCGTGAGGTCACTATCAAATGGTTGACCAGTATTATGCATTGCATAAACAGATTCAAAGTAGTCCGCAAAGATATTACAAGTATCAGCGATGTTATCTACTATCCAATCATTACAATGAATGACATTGAATAAATATACTTCTATAAAACGAAATTTTAGGCGTGGGGAATTAAGCCAAATACCAAATTTATCAAGAGTAGAACAAAATTATGAGGACTTACGTTACTTAATGTCAGCACTTGAATGCTCTTATTCTGACATCAACCAACGATTTGAAGATATTTTTAAATGAACATACTTAAGTGAGTTTTGGATCCTTTTTCAGATGTAAACATAGAAGAATCTCCAAAATTACAAAAAGAACTGATGGAAGTAACAACAAATGACGAATTGAAATTTAAACTGTAAGACGGCTACCAACATTTCTGGCTGCAAAAGCAGATTGCTACAGCTTATCCTGGATTATGGTTATAAAACAAAATTTGATATTTAGTAGAACATGGGTTCAGTGCGCGGTTACAAATTTATTAACACAAAAAAAAACCGATTCCAATCAGTTAATCGCGGCGATTTAAGAATGCTACTGACAAAAATAGAGCTGAGAATTAATACATTAATAGCAGCGCACCAGGTTCATCCTTATCATTAGGATTATTTAAAATGCCATTCGTAATTTTTGTTTTCATATTATCCTTCGTTACATTAATTTTCTGTGATTTTAATAAATAATTTTATAATTTCAAGCGTTTTTTTTTTATTATCCTGCAACCACTACTCTCTCCATCTCTCTAATTCTAGCATGATTCATCAAATATACTTATATTATGTTTGAACCTGTGCTTAATGATAGTAATAATAGACATATAAAAAAGAGTTAGAGAGAATTATTACTTAGGACAACAATTGTAAACAAATTGTGAGCAAGCCTACTAGAGTTACAAGGAACTCCAAAACATTGCTCGATTATGGTGATAACGAATTCTAATCAGGTTGAAGCTGACATAAATACTGAACTAAAAATTTCTGACCACGAAACAATTGTATTGAATATAAAGGTCAAGGTTAGCAGAAGATTTAAAGCAAGTATAAATGAAATATCTTATTTAAAATAAAAAAAAAACATCTTTTATTAGAGATATTAGTAATAGTGCATTGGTAAATGTATGTATATGATCTGACTGATACTAACGACATTGCAAACATCATAACAAGTGAACTGTTAAAAATAATAAAAGGCTACGTGAGTAATGAAATGATTAACTATAATTTATTAGAATGGTATAATAATCGATTAAGGCAACTAAAAAAAGAAACAATAATAAAACACCAAAGGGCGTTATACACTAATGATGAAAGTGATTGGAAACCATATCGAGCGGAACGAAACAGGTATAAAAGGGAATTAGATAGAGCTAAAAATGAATATATGTATATAAAACATAGAACTAATTTAAGTACAAATCAGAAGTCAAGGTGGAAAACTCTTAAGAAGTATGTATTAACTGAAAATAGAAATGCTATAAAAAGGAGTATCAACTTTAATAACGTATGTATGACTGATGAACGAGTTTCTGCAAATGAATTTAATACATATTTTGTTAATAGTATTAAGGAGATTAATTTGTCCATAGACAATGTTCCCATTGTGAATTTAGTACAAGAAAAAGACTTTCAATTTGAATTTAAATCGGTGAATCAGTGTGAAATTAGAGAAGTTATAAAAAACAAAACAAAAAAAGGAATTTTAATTTTATAAGTGCAAAAATGCTACTGGACGTATTTGAAGTACAAGATCCAATTTTCGAGCGACTCATAAATCATTCATTATTAAGTACTGGATATTTTCCTAATATTTGGAAGGAGTCTCGTATCACGCCAATCGAAAAGGTTAGAGGGTCTGATAACTGTGAAGATTATAGACCCATAAATGTATTACCTACTTGCATAAACAACTTGTAAGCTATTTCGATAAAAATTATCTTTTTTTGGAAAATCAGTCAGGGTTTAGAAAGCGACACTCATGTGAAACTGCATTAAACAAAGTAATAGTGAACTGGAAAGAAGAGTTGGCTGAAAAAAAATAGGGTCATTGCAGTCTTCTTGGATCTAAAAAGAGCATTTGAAACCTTAGATAGAAGTATATTAACACGGAAGTTGAAAAATTACGAAATACAGAATTGACGTGGTTTGAATCATATTTGGAAAATAGGACACAAAGGACTTTGGTGAATAATGTATTATCTGATTGTACAATGACATCATTTGGCGTTCCACAAGGAACTATTCTTGGACCTCTTCTGTTTATTATACATATTACATATACATATTAAGTCCTTTTCTGATCTGTTTGTTTTAGGTTGCTGTACTCGCAGTTTTTTTCTATGCCTCGTCCGATGGCTATGTATACTTATATGTGTGTCTCTTCGTATATTTGTTTTGATGAGTCTACGTACAACTTTATGCATAAATTTAGATTTTTCAAGGTAAATCATTTGATTAATGCTTAGAGTTTTCGTATATGCGTGTAATTTCGTTGAATGTGTTATCCAAGGCATACTGAATAGAATTTTTAGGGCTCTATTAATCAATCTCTTCACCCTAATTTTTTTCAGATTGAATGCACTGCTGCACTGCTATATGTGCATTGTAAATTGTAAGAGCTGTATCATTCTTTAACCTAGGGCCTGTTCGCAATACACCTCAAATTTATTTATACCTAGCTATTTCACCTCAGTTACCCTTTCTATTTGCTTTGAGTTAATACTTAATATTGGATAGATCTCGGCCTTGTTTCGTTGTTTAAGCACCATGTATTTTGTTTTATCCTCATTGAGAAAAAATTATTTACCATTTGCCATTATCATATCCTCTTGTAGTTTGTTTTCCAACTCTTGGTCATTTTCTGCGTAATAAATAAAATTTATATCATCCGCAAATATATGGTACTTCCCCATTAGACCGGCAAATGAAATTTTTGTTATATACAACAAATATAGTGTTGATCCTATTATAGGACCTTGGGTTACACCCGTGCGAAATGGTAAGGAAGTGCTGAGTGTCCCATTTATCTTAGTTCTGATCGTTCTGCGTGATAAATAAGCTTTGATTAGATAATTAGTTTTACCTCGTAATAAGTATTCATTTATCATGCGCATTGATTCAGTTATGTCTGAATCCGTACCACATTTCTCTTGAAATCCGTATTGGATTTTATCAAATCCTCCACTGTCAGAGAAAAATTTGTTATTCTTGTATCTAATAGTTTTTCTTAGATTTTCCCATTTTACTTAAGAGTAAGATTGGGCGATAGTTACTCGGGTTTGTTGTCTCACCTCCTTTGTGTATTGGGATAACCCGAGTCTTTAAACAATCCGGGTATTAACCTTTCACTCCAATGATTAGAGAGAACAAAGGCTCGCTTATCACTTCCACAAGGATATTAGGTCTTTCGCCGTGATGCCTTCGGTGCCAGGTGCATAGGTGGAATATATATGTATATATAACATATTATATCTATCTGTTATGTCGCATAAAGAATGTAGATTTCAAAGAGGCGTTGAGTAATTTTTTTTTTTGAAAATTGGGCGGTAATCCAAAAAATTTTGGGAGCCACTGATCTACGGTATCATAAGAATTTGTCTTTAGTTAACTAAACAATGACCTTACGGCAAACCGAATCCCATCTGATTTTATTCATCTATGGTTTTTAATATCATTCAATAATAATTTATTACTTTTTCAACCCACTTCCATCACGAACCAGCAGCCGTCTCTAAACATCTGAGACATATTAAAATATCCAGTAATATTAGCTGATTTGATAACATTTATGATGAAATGCCTGGGTTTCTATAAAAATGTAAGAAATATTTTATTCCATCAGCGCAAATCTAATCTACAAGTCTAATATTTTTGGTCTAGATTAGACTACATGTAAATCCCAGTTTTGGGTAGGGGCTGGACAACATTTACTGTTCGCATTTTAGAAAGTCCAAAAAAATCCGATGACAAGATAATTTATAATATTGAATTTCTGGATTGCAATTCAATGAGCCTGGATTGCTTCACATTTTTTATCAATACCTTTACTATATTTTATACGGCTCTCTGCCTACTTTTCTACCCTGATAGCTTGTGAAAAGGTTATGCGAAAAGCTAATTCAAATGCCCTTTAGTTTAACCGGGATTTCTATCAAATTATAAGACATTTTAAGGAGATCTAAATATATTTTAATAGAATTTTAAGGAGGATTAAAGTGGAATACACATTTAGCATATTCTCTGCCAGACACTTTTGTTTTCAAATTGCGCAAACAGAAAAACGCTATACTGGCATCATTGCTTCCATAGTAAATGGGCTTGTTGCACGATTTCTTTTGGCAGAGATTATGCCATAATTTTGGTCACTAGACCTTACAATTCATATTATGGGTGTCTGTTTTGTTAGTTGATGTACGCACAACGTGGTTAGCTTTCAATAAATGTACTTTCCATTTCAATATTTAACTCTCTTAATACATTTTTTGCTTTCTGTTGCCTTTTCTAATGATGAAAGGTAACGAAATTCTTTGTAATATTATTTTTATATGAATGAACAATAGTTCTTAACAAATTACTCCAAAAATTTAAGATTTAATTTTCAGTTTATGTACCCAATAAAATTGTTAATTTCATGTAAATTAGAAATAAATTGTATAAAGAATTAAGTACTTACAGTATTATTCTCAAAATAAGGGGTCTATTCAAAAATTCAGCGCAATCTCCGTTTATGCAGACCGCGCAATTTACGCTCAATAAATTATTCAATTCGGTTGGGTACATCGTATGTAATACTTGAGTTGAACATGCATTTGAGTAAGAACATAAATAAAGAGTGTTTAGTAGGTATGAGAAATTATCTACTGTAGAATATGATGTAGTTTTACAGCAAAATAATTATAAGATACGTCAATGAGCATTCATTCAATCGCAAATAGAAATATATCGTGGGTCGTCGCTATCCATGATAAGATAGGTTAAGTCTACTAAAATAAAGTAGGAAATGCTAATAATATATAAAATTATTGTACATTGCCGTTGAAATTTTCAGGATATTTGAAACAGTACAGAATACATTTGAGTAACGGCGAATTGTTTCAAGTAAAACAACAGACAAATGTGTTGTCGTTTAAGTAAGTATGAGCCTAGAGATAGGCTTGGCAGATATATTATCAGCGGGGCAGAATCAAACAATTATAACTCGCGCAAATGGCAAAATCCAGAATATTTTCACAATGACACAAATCATCGAATATTAATTGTGATGTCCTGCATAAATTTTCTATCAATTTCCTGGTGCATACTTAGTGGGCTTTTGGCGACAAATAAAATATGATTGCGTTAAATTTAGGTTACTTCTAATCACGTTTCCTGTTTTTTTTCCTATAGAATATAGCTGTAATGCAATCTGCTATTTTAATTACTGAATCATGTGTTTCTTATTCAAGCTCACTATGCTATATTCTATGTATATATATTTCTCAGGTTCTCGTATTTTAAGTTCTCATTCTCATTATACTGTAATGTAATGTTTGTCTTACTTACATTATGTATCGTTGCTATTAAGCTCTTCTATTAGATCTACATATTACTAAATTTGCTAAATGTAATTTTCTCACTCTACAATACTTTACTACACTATGTATTTTTGTTTTTTGTGTTTTGCTGTAATACAATTTTTGTATTTTAATTGCTGACTCATGCTATGTTATGTTTTTTCCATGTCAAAGTCAAAGTACATTTTTTTTTTTAGACCCCTGCTTAAAGCAACGTATAACGTTGGGCTCTACGACATTCAAGTATAGTGCAAACTTAGGATGTTATAATTACATAGCAATGATTTATTTTTCTAAAAAGTGTGTCTACTATGTAACTGTCTATGATGTGCCCAACGCTCTGCGTGTCTTTGGAACGGGTGCTCAAATAAAGGAATGTTTATGTTTACTTTACAACGTTAGATACATCGAGTAGGAAATAGATAATTGGCATTTATCCATTGAATTCAAAGCGGTTTAGAAAACTAATAAAAGTGCGATTAAAACTAATTGCAGTAGAAATTGTGTTAGAATTAGAGATAATACCGAGGTAATCAAATAATAAAGAACTTAAAATAAAATAACATCGAATAGAATAACTACAGGAAATATAATAACATTAAGGTTCTATATACATAGGTACCTAGCTACGAATTATTGGCAATATTATGATCGTTTCTCCTAACACATTTTTACAAAAGTAGACATTATAAGAATATCCGGCAAATGAAAGCAGATAAACAAGTACTTCTTTTTTACATTCAGCAAAGTGAAAAAGATTCGACTGGGAGATTTGTCCAGCGTCAAATTATGTATTATAAATAGGACTATTTTAGATGGCATATTTTTTGCACTTCTCGAATCACACTAGAATGTATGGGTCGAGATATATGACCTCGTGACTATTATTAGCTTTGTCCGTCCGAGACGTATAAATATTGCAACTGAATATTTGAATAGACCACCATTCGGTGTATAACGGATGTAAGTTATCTTCAGCTTGTTTGTATTTACTTTCACTTTGACGGTTAATTACGGGCATTGGGATGGGCTCACTTCGACTGTGATTTACAGAGACGGTAACAGGAACAGGCACCGGTATCACTATTGAACCAAATTTTTCTATTAAAGCGGCTTTTGTTTCTCGATAACTGTATGGTCTTATCTCCTTATCAATGAATTCTTTTGCAGGACCACCCAACAATTTTCTACAATAAATCAGTTTCCATTCCTCGCACCATCCACAAATTTCACTGTTTTTTTCAAAATCTTTTAACCAAGTTTTAATATGAAGGGTATCGTCTCCGCAAAAGTCTTCCAGTGAAGTATCAACATTGAATGAATATGATGTATTGTTGTTGGGCATAATGATCTTCAATAATTCACCAATTGCCTTTGCTTAGAATTATATTATAATAATTTGTTGACACGTTAAAAAAGAATTCGAGGATTCATCTGTCTTCTTCTTCTTAATTGAAAGCCGACTGTATCCACCTAGTTGGCAATACGCTAAAACGTGCTGCCAAGCCAACAGCAACATGGAATCTGAATCCGCTGCTGGCGCCATCTAATTCGCCGAGTTTCAATACTAAAATGCAGGTGGCGGCCTCACTCGGACAATTCCGGAAACTGAGGATTTCTACGCCCCGGAGGGCGGCTACCGAAACGTGAAGCTGGCGGAAGTGACGACGCGTTCTACCAGAACTCCAAACCTATATCTAAAAAACCAAAGACCGCGACACTAGCGCTATGAGATTCTAGACTCTCACGTTGGAACCGGTTATGAATCTTCGATAAGCTGTCAACAAAAAAACAAAATAAAATAAAAAAACATTGTTTATCCGCTAACTTCAGAGTGAGTTTGTGTCAAATTTTTTTTTCCATACATCTCCAATCCAATAGGGACCAGCAGTATTGTCCATATCCAACCAAATCGGGTTTCCTCTTTTATTCTAAATAAATTTTTCTAACTTAAATTGTGATCGATATATCTACATCGTGTAAACAAAGATTAAGTGGCAATAAAATAATTACTACGAAATAATATATAAGTTGAATTGAATTGACTGTGCTGTGGTTCCATCATAGGCGATGAGAAGTCGGACCGAGCTAGTGACAACAACATTCATTGACTCGGAGGAGGAACAGACAGAATCTGACGATTCAGAAGAAGATTGGAGGCCTGTTTCATCTAGAAATGGAAAGAAACGTTCATCAAAAGGTAGACGTCGCAATAAACGTAAAGCAGGATCAACTCCGAAATTAATGGCAAAAAAGAAAATGTTCGAAGATTGTGGTAGCAGAGATGGTCATGGTGATTCCGATGATGGTGATTATCGAAATCTTTGCCTACCAGTTACAACAAATATGCATAGATCTTCTGTTGATGATCAGAAGTCAATTGGAATGATAAAATCAGAAGAAAAACAGTCTCCAGATAAGAGTGGTGTATTCAATTTATACCTGTACAAGAAAGATCTAGATCAGGATTATAAGAATAATTCACATCTTTGTCTATGGCGGCGAGATGGTTCTAGTCTACTTCAGAAGTATATTCGTGTGAAGACAAGCAATTGTGAGGAATTTATTTTTACTTCATCTTCGGTGGTGGGTACAAAAAAAAAATATGTTAGCCGATGAGCGGTGGTGGTGGCGGTGGTAACCAATTTGATTGTTAATCATCATTCTGGATATCATCAGCCAATTTTCCATAAAAAATAAAACTATCATCAGCGAACGTATCTAATTGTGGCTATCTTTTTTGTTTTGTTTTTTTTTAGTATTCCAGCTGGGATGAAAGACGACGCAAAGATTTCGCTACAATCGATGTTAAATGCATGGAAGACAATAAGAGGCGAGTAACAATTTTAGAACCAGGAATTATACAGATCCTTTCAGAAGAAATGTCCGGACGAAATCATGTAAAGACTGAAACAGATGATAAAGTTGATGGGGATAGCTCAAATGAAATGCTCGACTCTCAGGAGGAGGAAGAGGAGGAGGATGAAGAGGATGAGGAGGAAGAAGGCGATTATGAAGATGATGAAGGTGAAGAAGAAGTGTCCGGTGATGATGATGATGATGACGATGATGATGGAGATGATGATGTTGCTAATGCTGCTGATGTTGTTGTTGATGTTAACAGTGCCAAAACTGCAGAAGAAGCTAAAAGAAATGAGTCCTATGAGGCCGTTAAAGAAAGTAACACAAATGATGAAGGAACTTCACAACCATCAATCGCTTAAGGTTTCCTCTTAATTGTTTATGCATTTTCTAATTTTTATATATATGTTTTTTTTTTTATAATTAGCTCATAAGATTTATCCAAATGATGTGAATGTATGTTGGCATTCGTCTCTACTACATACATATATCTACTATATAATAATACGCATAAGTGTACATTATTGATGTCTGTGGTCTGGTCTGTTTTGAGTCTGATCTGGTTAGGAGGATTTACTCCGCAGAGATTCATGGCACTAATTTTATTATTAGCAGGCGCTTTACAGTATTAAACGTGCATTTCTTACTCGCGATAGCTGTTAGGGAACTTATTGGACTTGTAGTAACAGTTTTTTACTACTACATATATGTCTATGCCTATGTTATTTAAGGTCTTCCTTTTTCCTTCCCCTTTGACTTGTGTTTATCGCATTATAGTCTAGTCATTACGGCGGAAAAATTCCATATAAATGCAAGTGAACCAAGAAGACTGATTTTTAGATGTTGTCTAGGGCGGACTTAGAAAAGATTAACTTGAAATTGTCGACCAAGATTTCCTATGATATGAAAATTGCGATTATATACTTCTTTTTTTTTGACACAACAGTTTAGGTCATATGAATTTTTCACCTAGCCTTGATCGTTGTTGAGATATCGGACGAGAAACTAAAAAATTAAGAGACTAAAACTTGTTTTTTTTTCTATTTTCTTTTTTCTCGTGATACATCTTGAAAAAAAGTCCATCAATCTTGTAGAGCATGTTAATGTTCTTCGTTTCGATGGCCCTGGTTCACAGTCTTCCTGTTCGGAATACTCATCGAATTGTGGAGACTCTTCAACCACATTACATCATCTTTCGATAGTCGAATCATCCTCATCATCCACGTTGAGCTGGATGTCGACTTTGGCGACGTTGTTGCATGTTTGTCAATTGCAATTGAGGCAAATAATGAAACAAGCAATCCCTGCTTTTCTGCATCCACAAGCAGCTACATATTTTTCCTTCCACTTGCATGATATTAGTTTAAATAGTTCAGGTAGCGCAGGTTCAGCTGTGTTGATAACTGGTTCAAGTCCATGATTTGTTCGTCGCCAACTCCATTCCTGAGGATTCTTGTAATATCCGGGTAGTGAGAGGTGGTTCAATTAATTTTTATTCACTGATTTGCCGAAGCGGTGGAAACGTAAAACATTTACAGATTTTTCCTGCTTATTACCGCCATATAGGGCAATGAGGAATTGTTCTGTGGAAGTCAGAACCTCCGGATCGACTTTTTCTTGTTTGAATAATTCTACCGATGACCGTAGCTCCGATGCTTTTCAAAAGTGTTGATGAATTTTGATTTGCCAGCCAATATTGGAAGAGTTTTGTGGGTGTATTTCCTTTTATTGGTTTTCGGAAGTATACGTTGGTTTTGTTCTACGCACGAGTCCACTGATTAAAACCTAAAGATCGATGTCTTCGTCGACGATTTCAACAGAGTTATAAATGGATGCTTCTTCAAATGCCGTGGTTACGATAAAAGTATCTTCATCCTCAAAGGCCTGTTGAACTTTGATTTCCACTTTTGCAAAATAACTGCGAAGCATTTGTATAAAGTTATCCTTATTTGTGTCTCTTGCAAGAAATTTTTCTTGGAGCTGTAGTTTCATCAAAAGTAAATTCTGGCGATTAGTTCTTTCTTGAACGTCGCACTCTTCGAAGTTTTGGTTCCTGTGATACACATGTCATTCGAATAACCGTCGAATATAATTGTGACGTTACTCTCCAAAGTGTTGTTGCACGTACGTACATATTTCTGGCAGATGAGGCCAAATGTTTCAATACGACCCCAAACAACTTTGTGAAGAGTAAATTTTCCTCCAAAGGCTCGAATATAGGATAACAACGACTTTGTTCTTTTCCGCATTCCTTCTTCGGTGAATAAAGACAATGGAAACGGAGCATGCTCGTATACCAGAAAATGTTTCATATCAGTCTCGAAGTTTTTTTCCAATCCATATTCTTTGAGGCGCCGATTTTAATGCTACTATTGACTGCCGATGAAGGAAGCACCTTATCTTTCTTTTTGAATGACAAGGACCCAAAATTTCACTTTCACGACCGTTGACGTATGACCTAAATTGTACAGCGTAAAAAAAAGCAACGAAAAAGTATATAATCGCAATTTTCGTATCATAGGAAATCTTGGTCGACAATTTCAAGTTAAGCTTTTCTAAACCCGCCCTACACAATATCTAAAAATCAGCCTTCTCGGTTCACTTGCATTTTCAAAATTCTATAATGGCTGGCCTATTATTGTTTTTCATTAATTTTTATTTGTTTTTTAATTCGTTTTCAAGTTCTCAGAACTTTTTGCACACATTGTCTTTTCTGATGTGTTTTTTCCCCACAATTTTTTTTGTGTTGTCCTTGTGATATTTTGCTTGTTTGTTTGTTTGTTTGTTTTGTTACAAAGAAAGAAAGAAATAAAAAAAAAAAAACTGTTTTTATAGCGCTTAGTTTGTAAGGAAAATTTTAATGTTTATAATCAGTAGGAGAACTTCTTCGTAGTTTGTATTTTTCTGATTAATCTGGGCGCATATTGTCGTCTATTCTCATCCTACTTGGTGTAATAAAAAAAAAAAAAAAAAACAAAAATATGAAAAAAATGAAAAAAACAAAATAAATACATGTATCGACGTATAAATGCGTGGTGTTTATATGTATGCTGCTTCTAAAATAGTTGGCGGAGACTTTGATCTTTGATGTTAGCTACCAGATGGTTTTAGAGGTGTCGGCGGATAGTGGAATATCCTGTACCATCTGCTCGATTACTAATTATAATAACCAGTAAGAATCCTCGAACCAGACATTCCATTTGTATGTTGTCTTGTATCGTGTCCAAAATCCCAAGAACACCTAGTTTTGTACAGACTTGCTGTAAACGCACACCCTGTCTATCTCTAACTTATTCATTTATTATATGTTGTATGTCATAAGAGTATGACGAGATGTGATGGTATTCCAAATAGAATTACAGAATATTATTGCTTTCAAATGGGTGATTGGATTATAATAACTATAGATTAGGTTAGGTTAATGGGGTTCCGCAAAGAAAAAATTTAGCCTGCTTGACATCGGAATGTACACACGACTCATAATAGTCAATAAATAAAAAAACGAGTTGCCCTTTATTCCTGCCCCCCATCATCCTACCTACAAATTTTATGCGGCAGAGGCAGCATAATGACCGACCCATCTAAACAGACTTATTGTGACCCATAGAATCATTAGAATCTATCCTGACAATCCTAGAAACATCCTGATTCTCTAAGGAGATTAAGAATGAATATAAGCTCTATACCTTGCAACTCCCCAGCTCTGAGAACAAGTAGCTACCATACTAAATAGACTATTTCTTCCGGTCAGGACATTCGCAAAACACATGTTGAACTGTTTCGATTTACTTAGGAGCTTTACACGTTAGAAATCGTCTGACTCTAGACCCAGCATCCTAGCATGGTTACCAATATTTCAATGGCCCGGTAATACCTTTACTAGTTTCGTCTCTGCTCTCACCTCAGGAGCTCCATTATTTTCTTTCTATTGCACACAGATTATAATTGCCATAATAAACAACAGGTGTCTCGATTGATCCACCAATGATTGAGCTTAACGTAGCTGTCGTCTTTAGAATTCCAATCGGGATTTTCACTGAATATTGGATCTTAGCTATCAATTTCTGAACCCTTTTCTGCTAGTTCATTCGTATCTCATTGCCCTTGATATTTCTATTGCCAGGCACCCAATTTAGGGTCATTCATATTATATTTCTTCTTGAGTGACCTTAACAAGAATATTGAACCGTAGCACAAAATTAGTTTACTTTGGCTATGTACATCCATCGTACCACTTAGAGTTTAAGGTGCCATCGTAACACCAAAGCTTTTCCTACACGTGTAAAAAGTCCCAATTGAATTTTTTCACGGATCTTAGTAAATACTCCTCCAGCTCAGCTTAGTCTAGTATGACACGTAAATACTTAGCCTCACTGGATAGGGTTAAGTTGATACTACCCAGCCTTGGAGGTATCAAAGCTCTAGTATTTGCCTTCGTTTAGTGGAAATTACAGGATTTACACTCAGTCTACTATTTGGGAGCCAACTATAAAGTTTTTTGAAACTAATAAATGCTACCATTACTATCATTAATACTGACCAGTTTTAAGCAGGAATAGTTTTAGTTCGACGCAGTGCGAGACTATATCTTTTAATTTCGCTGGCATTCAGGTGTACAACAAGGTTCCAGACACATTTTTCAGATATTTTTACGTTTCCTGTTAGTATATCTGCAGATCCTACCACTATGTTCGGGAAGATGTTACACCATTTTGTAATAATTAATTCTGTGAGGCTTGATAGGCTGCCGATTGTACGATTACCGTTCTACATATGTATAAAGAACCTCAAGGTTCCACAGATATGCGAATCTTTGAATTTTGGTTAGACGACCTTTCACGATAGTTGTCTCTTTGAGGATGCTCACTAGCCTATAATTCAATAAGTAAGAATAGGTCTTATTAGTTAGTTTGAGCTTTTCCTTATCGTCCATCCCAGAGATATTCAAAGTTTTGTTAATTTATGTGAAAAAGGGAATTCAATACACAGTAGAAAACGTTACGAGTCAAGGAAAACTGATGGGGATTTTGAAAAAATTTGTGTGGATAGGAAATGAAAAGTGGACAGTCGTAGTTTTATATAGATTCCCTAGTAAACCGGTGAATGATTTTAAATCATTTATTTCTAATTGGTTTTTGGAGTATATGAGTAATGATTAAAATGTTATTGTGGCCGTTCCAATATTGACTGGATCCAAAGGAACTATAATCAAACAAATATGAAAGTTCTTATATTTGCTCAGTGGTTAAAGCAATTAGTAAAGGAGCCAACCAGAATCTTAAGATATCAGATCATGAAACAATTAAAGTGCAATTAATATCTAAAGGACAGAGGAAGGACTCGGGTAAGACCATCAGAGTCTTAAAGTATAATAAAGCAAGATTTGATGAGCTCTGGAATGAGGTCAATATAGCGAGCCTTGACTTATTGGAAGAGATAAAAGATTTATCGACACTTTTTCACGCAAAACTAAAACAATGTCCGGAGAAGATTACAATCAACAAGTTGCTACAGCGAGGAAATCGTAATTGGTATACACCTGAGTTGGAAAGAAAAAAGAAAATATATTAGGAAAAAAAATAATTTTCTAGAGAGGCAGATAGTTTATTATAAGTCAGATGATCAAAGAAGTTTATGGAAAGTTATTAAAGATCTAGTTCTTAATGCTCATAAGACAAATGAAATTTCAGCTATGCAATTTGATTAGGACTATGTGCGCGACTCATTTGATATAGTAAATAAGTTAAATTGCTATTTTGTGAATAGCTTTAAAGATTTGTACAGTTCGATTTCAATTGGTTTGAGCTGTGATATAATATATATAGTAAGTCGATAGAGATAATAGGCCCTATTCTACCTATGAGAATCATAAATCTATCTATATAAAAAGGGATTTTTCCTAGATGTTAGATACATTTAGCCAAACTTAAAGCATTTGATCTCTCTCATCCTCTTCTATTATGTATTGAAAGTTTCTTATCCGGTTGCCTAATAATATGGCCCATTTCATAGTCTTTTTTTGAGCGGTAATAGATTTTATGGAGTCTATGTTTGCAGAACTAATAGTTCTCGATAAAATTTATAGTGTTTGGGCATAATTTTATCTTTGTATTTTCATGAATATGTTTAACCATTTAAATGGAGCTTTCGTATTCTAAGCCCGACTTTAAACTTGCAAACAAACTCTTGTTCGATTTTATTTTACCCTCTATTGCAAAAAATCTTTCTAAATTTAGTTGGATACAAGACAAAAAATCCACCTCAGATCTATTCACAGCGACCTCTGAGATCCTTTGTGTCATTACCAGTCAGGGTGTTCCAGGCGGAGGTTCTGGCTATTAGCAAAGCAGCAAGGTTGCTGGCAACAAACAACTTATTAGGATTTGTATTGACAGCCAAAGCTGCAATCAAGGCCTTGAACTCGAACACCATTAGATCGAGCCTTGTGTAACGGTGTCGCTGTGAGCTCGGGTAATTAGTTGCTAATCACAGGATTAATTTCGCCTGGATGCCTGGTCGCAGTGACATACATACCTGAAAATGAGGCAGCTGATTCTCTGGCCAGGAAGGGCTCCGATATGACTACTTGCTTCGCGGAAGAGCCCATCCCCGAATGATGTAGATTGGTGAGTATGCTAGAAACAATTAAAACTCCACATGATTTGATTTTCACCCAATGACAATGATAAAATGTCCGCGAATGATAACAGAAAAAAACATTCTTTCCAAAAAACTGTTTTATTATTTGACAACAACCAAAATGTTTTCGAAAGTAAACATTTTTTTTGTTTTTTGTTTTTTTTTTTGTAATAATAAGAAACTAACGACTTTAGAGACTAAGCAAGTAAAAAAAAAAGAGCGTTAGAGACTCGATGGGGTTATTTCATAAGAGTTAAATTCAAATTTGCATCATCATTAGACTTTTTTCTGTACAAACGGAAGAGAAAATGAAAAACGATAACAGAAATAAAAACGAAAACACACGATAATTACACGTTGCGAACAGAGAAATGAAAAATTTTAAAAGAAAGAAATGTGGCGCCGCTACCGACGTCGTTCACCCTTAACAGTTTTTCGTTTCTCCTTCTTTTCTTCGCGCAGTTGCTTTTGTTTCTCTCTGTCCTCTTTGTCTTTTTCCTTTTTCTTTTGGCTTTCGAGTTTTGCTTGTTCACGACGTTCCTTCAGTGCTTGCTGTACATGTTGAGCGTTTGTGTTTTTTTCTATTCCAGAATCATCTTCTACAACAACACCACCTTCTTCAGAATCTTCGCTAATCGAAAGCTGAAAAGATTTGAAGAAAAATGTTTTTTTTTTTAATTTTTGTGTTTTAAGGATTATTTTTTGTTTTTTCATTTCAATTGTCTTAAAACTTAAAACTAAACCCTAATTCCAAAATTAGTTAAGCAAGATTGAGTTGAGTTAGTCCTACTATATGGGAACCGTATAAAAAAATGACCACCTCTGACTCTAAATAGCATAAAAAGGGAAAATATTTTATAACTGGTTTCTTTGATTTTATGCAGGACATGATTAGTCTCCACGTCCTGAATCAAATAAAAGGATGGGGCTCAAATGCAGCCCGTATCTTAAGTAGAATCAACGTTCTCCTACAGCAGCTCCAGCAGATCTAAACAAAAATTGAAAATTCCATCAGTTCTCTAAACGACGAAATTGTGTCTTGTAAAAAAATGGTGTCCGAACTAAAAATAGACAATAATATTATGCGATCGCAAATTGAAGACCTCCACCACGTGCAGCGCCATACCAAACCAGCGCAGAGAGAATGTGACGAATATTGTTAAAATCATTGTTAATATGATTGAATATCTCATATCAGACTATTCTGAAGCCTTCCGTATCAAAACAAAATCGCCTAAATCAAGCCATAGCCCTATCGTTGTGCGTTTCTCTAGTAGTGCCGAATAAAAATCTTTTCTTTCTTCCTTTCTCAGGCGAAAATGTATGCAATTATCACATTTGGATGTTTCTCTTCAGCAAACCTTATCTACATTCATGAAAGTTTGACACCGCTCAACAACATTCTTCTGCGTGAGGCGTTAAAGTCTAGCAAACTGAGGAGGATCTATTCTGCGAGAACCAAAAGCGGCTTGATCTACATTAAGCTGAAAAAAGATGACGGCGATGTTAAAATTATTATCATGAACAATTGCAAAGTATGATAGAAAATTAAATTCTACCTGCGAACTAATAATCACTATTTCATTAGAGCTGATTATGTATTTACTGAGAATTATGGATTCTGGACTCTGGTTGTAAATATCTAGCTCTTTTATTATTATTGTTTTTCTTTTTAGATGAAAGTCATTGTAATAATTTTTAAATGTTTTTGTGTTAATCAATGTGCTCTCAGCGTTGCTCCAACAATTGCCGCAAGATGCTTGATTGTGGTTAGCTTTACAGATCTGGACAGGATAAGAACCTTGTTGAAAATTATGTGTAGCCGCTCTCGTGGAATGAATAATTTGTACCTTGAATACTAGGTACATCCGAAATGAGATTGATGAGTTTCGCTATATTTTTTTCGCCTTTTCTTTCGCGTTTGAACAGATGCTTCTTGGCTACGTATTTGAAAAGACGAGCTTTAGTTTTCTTATATTCTCTACTTAGCTTGAACAAACCACGATACTTACGAGAATTATTTCACTTGACAACGTCACAACGTAACAGGAATATGTTGATTCTACGATTTCATTAGTCCTGCATAGAAGGTTATTATTTTGTTCAAACAACACGTTTATGGGATAATCTTCCGTTAAATGTTCAAAGTACTGGCACTGTCGGCACGTTTATGAGATGCATTGATACATATATAGGTACATAACGTAACACTATTATTTTCTTTATTTGCTAGTAGCCTCTGTAGTATAATATTTTCAATTGAATTTAACTTCTTCTATTAATAAGAATTTGCTTGAATTTCCTTTACATTTTTACTTTTTATTTTAAGTAGGTACGAGGGTGGTCCCAAAAGTACCCCACCTTACAAAGAAAAGAAAAATTTAGGAAAAAATATCTTTATTTCTCTAGATAATCTCCTTTTAGCTCGATTTACTTCTACTAGCAATAGCTTCGATACCCTGTTTATAGATCGTCGGACACTTCTTTTTAAGTTCGGAAACTGATATTGGCCATGGCAACTACACACGTCTGCACTGGCGCACTGTCTTGATGGAATAAAACTTTCTTTCGCGTCGGTTGTGCTTGATTTCGCATATTACTCGTCGTTGATTTTTTTCCCCTTTCTGAAGATAATCAATGAAAATTATCCCTCGCGCATTTCAAAAAACTGACGTCATGCCCTTGCTTGCAGATGGAAATGTTCGCCTTCTTGGGCACCGACTCTCACCTTTCAGTCCATTGTTTTGACTGTAACTTCGTCTCAGGTATGAAGTGATGGATGCATGTTTCATCCATGGTTATGAATCGACGCAAAAATTCGGGTTTATTTCTGTGAAACTTCGCCAAACATTCTATTGAAACATCCTCACGACGCTGGTTTTGTTCCATTTAGAGTAATCGCGGCACCCATCTTGCGCACAGCTTTGTCGTGTCCAAATTTTCGGTCAATATTTTATGTACACCACTTTTTGAATTGCCTACCATGTCTACAAGCTCGCGCTCATTCAGTCGACAGTCAACCAATGCTATATTGTGGATTTTTTTCAGCATTTCTCGCATAGTCACTTCTTTTGGTCGATCACTGCGATATTCGTCTTGACAGCTCGTACGGTTTTGTTATTGGCTGGACTGAGGCCTTTTAAATAAAAGTATTGTATAACATATCGATGACGCAATTTTTTCCATTTTTCAAAATTCATGTAGAGCTGCCAAATAAATACTAAGCGACGTACCACCGTCAAACATCTAAGGTTGCTATTTTCTACTATTGTTATTATTATTATTTTCAAACAACAATCGCCATCTATATATCAGGCCGGGTACGTCTGGGATTACCCTCTAACACCGCTTTATTTAACGTAGAAGAATATATGTGAACTCTTGTGTACAATAACAGTAAATAAATATATTATTATTATAAAAGGTTGAATACAAAGGCCGGTGAAATAGTACGACTCCAGCAAAACAGTGTTGGAATAGGTAAAAAAGTTTCACGACTATTTCACTAAGTGCTGTGAACCAGTTTTTTTAGTGCTAATAGGCACTGACTTACTACTGAATATAGACGTCGAGGATAACTTCCAAATTGCTACTATACGGGGAAGAGCTTGTCAGGTAGACAACGGAGCACAAAAGAACTTCATCGCAGTCTAAATAATATTGTCCGATCAGTTTGATTTCCTTAACACTTTTAGCAACATTTCCTATGTCAAAATAAGAAAAGGCGCCACCAAAAAGAAAGGCCATGAAGTCAAACTAGTAAAATGAAATACATAAACTCCACGTTGAGAAGTCGAAAAAATAACGGTCAGATTGGGTAAAATGTCGAAGACTTGTTGAACTTGTTCGTTGGTAGTTGTGTCAGTGTCAGGATACCTGTGCTTTGAGTAAGCGTTAACGTAATTGAAACAATCGTCGGTTACGGATTATCTACTCCGGAATAGAAACGTTTTCAAGTAAGGCAAAGTGTCGGGGGTGATGCTAAGCTAGTGGTTTACTTGGAATCCGCACCCTTATCAAAACCTTAGAAAACCTATCACGAGTATATTGGACTTCTGCCGCTACCTCCAAAATTATACAGTTTTGAAATTAGTTTAGATTTGAGAAGGGGTGTGTAGGTGTTAGCCTTCAATCACTGCGACCAGAAAGATCTATTGTGAGCCCTCGTTAAATTTACTCCTCTAGAACCATTATGTAATTAAGGTTCAACACGTAGTTTGGTGGATACAAAGCGTGTTTGGGATGGAGTAGTCTCTGCCTGACCAATGCTTTGCAGTTGCAGAGCAGGTGCTCCCAGGTTTCATGAGCATCCTGAAATAATCGGCAGGATGAAGTCTCAGCCAAGCCCATCTTGCTTACGTCATACCTAAAGGGGCAATGGCCTGAGAATAGCTCTATAATCATTTTTAACTCTGTTCTCCTAAGAAGTAGAAGTTCTTTTGTTTTTCCGCTAGAGGTGTCGATAAACTTTTTCACCTGACACGAAGTCCTTTCCCAATACGCAGTTATTTAGGACAGCTCTGAGGTAACACTTTGAAGAGCCACAAAATGGCTCTCGTCCAACAAAAGGAGTTTTCGCTCCTCTTTTGGCTAGGCCATCAGCTATTTCATTGCCTTTGTGACCCTTATGTCCAGGTACCCACATGAGGATAACTTTATTTCTCTTTGGTAAATTTTTTAGGGTTTGTAGATATTCCCAGATTATCTTTGACTTGATAGTGTAGGACTTTAAGGGATTGATAATAGCTTGACTGCCCGAGAAGGTATTAATGCAGGTATTAGCGCATTTTTCTATGACAAATACCTCGGCTTGGAATACGGTAGGAGTAGAGCCCAGGGCTTTTGGGGCCGTATACGTCCAGTCCGACTCATTGTTCGTTTTTGAACCGTCTGTATACCACACCATCGATACTTGTTGGAAGGAAGGTTTAGTGGAACGAACAATGACGTTCTCCCAAAACCACTTTGATTAGTCTTACAAAATTCACTTTGGGTGTGATTATATCAGATATTGTCGTCGTTTGCTCGAAACATATGTTTTAAGATACTTAAAAGACTAACCAAATCACCTCGCTTTAACTATTTCTTCTTTTGCACTCTAACAGCACTGGATATGCGTCGTTTTTCACCTGAAAATATAAGGATGAAAGATTTAATAAGGCTTCCATGGCTGCTGTAAGATGTTCTCATAGCACCAGTTATTCCTAGACAGGCAAGCCGCTGGGTACAATTTTGACATAATATCGACAAAGCAAATAAGACCAGTGAAGTAGTATAGTCCTAGTGTTTCTACTTTGATAATTTTATTTGAATTTTCGATGAATTTCGTATGGAAGCTATGGTCAAAATCAAAGATATAATGCCATTTAGGAAACTTCGTCCCCTTTTTGCGGAAATCACTTACATATGGGCCCAAGTCTAATATATATATGAATGGGATTGAGAATTGACACTAAAGTAGACTGTTGTTATTTGTGCTAAGATAACACTAGTAGTATAAGACTAGTACAAGATTTCACAATGAACCTCACGGGGCAGATCTCGATCGTTTCAAAAAATCCTCTTGATAATCAATTAAATAATGGAATTAAAGTGCAAAACATACATGCCAATAAACAGAAAACCCACCTGACTATATTGCGCCAAAATTTGTTCTCTTATTCTTAATTCATCGGCAGTATATTGGCGTTGAACAGTTGTTTGAATTTTCTGCGCTTCTAAAATTTTTGTTAGCTGAGCATCTACAGCTTCCAAGACAGCAGCAGATTTCTTTTCTTCGACTTTTGGATGTAATGAGTTCCATTTTTCTATTATCTCACGAACAATATCATTTAAATTGTGTTCCTGTAAGAAATTCAATTCATAAAATTCAACTTTATTCCTTAAAATTAGCAATTTTATTAATGAAAAGTGGTGCAATGATGATGATGTGGATTTAGTTGGAAATGTAAAACTTACAATTATTTCACTCAGAATCCCCTCAAGAGCTTCTATTTTTTCTTCGTTATTTTCGTCACCTTCTAAAATACCTATTATATATGATCCAAAAACACTTTCATCAGTGTTTAATTCACTTAATTTACAATTTAACCAACTCTGAAATTGGGAGCCGGCACCTTCGGCCATGATTTTTTATGCAAAATTTTTTGACATTTCTTTAGAGAATTTTTGCAATTTGTCAAAATGTTAATCAGTGGCGTCATGGTAAAATTGTTTAAAAAACACACACACGCGCATACAAAAGCACCAGAGATAAATTCCAGTGGCGTATTTAATAAAATCCAAATTTATATTTAACTCACTCCTCTACGTTCCCGAATGAGGGCGCCACCTGCACTTTAGTATTGAAACTCCGCTGAACTTAGATGGCGCCAGCAGCGGCTTACTATCGAACTAAAGTGGCGGCGCTAGTGTCGGCCATATTGTGAAACTAACCCACCACACAATCCACAACTCAACTCAACTTGTCTATTCCAATTTGACGTTGCTGTCGTCGTCGTGTTGGAGAAATTCTCCTTTTTGCATGAAATTCATTTAATTTCAGTGTAAATTTCAGTTGAATTGCATAAAATCATAAAAAAGTGAAGTGAAATTTGTTAAGAAACATAAAATTCATATTAACAGTGAACGATTTTTTCTTGTGGGCTCGATTCGATTGACGACGAACGATTCAGGAAAAATCAACCTTCGAAAATATTTTGTTGGTGTGTGTGTGTAAGTGCAGAGCAGAATGTCAGAGATCGGCCTTTAAGGTGAAACATTTTTTTTTCTTTCGTTGTTTTACAAAATCCGATTTAAGGAAGTTAATTGATTTTCTTGAAATTTATTCATTCAGTGAATTGTGTGTAATTGTGAAAATTACGTAATTAATTAATCGAGTATAAAACGGTAAATATCTGAATTCATCACGGTGTCTTGATAGATTTTTTTTTGCGCGAATCCAAGGTGATGTTTAGGTGGGTTGTATGTTAGAAAGAGACGATAAAATTATATGTTCGAAAATTATGTGATGGTATTTTTGTGATTTTACTGAATCTAATAAACTTCTTGCGTATAGCTCTATCTCTGCTACTCCAGTGAAATTTAACGATGAATTTCACCATATTTTATTGAGCTTTTTTCGCTTACTTTCATTGGAGCGCGAGTAAAAGAGACAAATTTTTGTTTTGATTCGTGTAAACTTCAACTGAGTTTGGACATTTTCATAGATTTTATTATTGCACGCATACAAGTAACTTTCAATGAATAAAACGTCAATTTCTATCGCGTTTTCGAAGTTTTTGTAGTTCCATAGTGTGGTTATAATTGGCGATATTCGAAATTGTTTTGACAATTCAGAAAAAAACTAAACGAATTTTTTTTGTAAATATTTATTTTTGTATAAAAAAAGGGACAATACAATTTGTGAGCTAAATTTTTTTCTGTTTATATTTTTCAATTAAAAGTTAAAACTGTTTAGTGATTTACTTATAAACTAATAAAATGTTGGATGACTTTGAGAGTGGTGTGTAGTGTTGCTGTTATCAAAGCGAAACTGGAATTTAATTAATTTTCTGGTGGAATAGTATGTTAAACAGTTTTAAAGGTAAGTAAAAAACACAAAATATTTCTATTTATGCTTTTATGAATAAAATTAAATGTGATTCAATGAGTTTTGTCGTCAGTAGTCTCTCTGGTGGACAATCTCTCCTCTTCAGTGTTGGTTTGCATTTCTGTTCCTTACTTGATCTGCTTATTTCCAGCGATGTTTCCAAAGTTTGATTTCATGATCAGTTCTCCCTTCCTAGTATTTCTGATCAAGATTTAGTATTTATTTCCTATGATATTCAACTTAATCTGGTTAATTACAGAGTGTACTTTTGCTACCGGGACTGGCAAAATTTTGATTTACGAGGTTTACATGAGGATGCCTGTAGCTGTAATTAGCATGAAATTGTCAATATTCTTATATATAAACATCGATTATCTTCCTCGTTGTTCTCAGGCTATATTAGAAGGTTAATTTCCGAGAGGAATATGCTTTATTGCAGATGTAAAAAGGTACCGACAAGTGTTAAATGAGAATTGTATCGGAGAGCACGTAATTTTATTTAAGTGGAAATCAAGCTTGGCTAGAGTACTTACTTCTGCTCCAAATTAAATGCCTATCACCCTCCCCAAAAACCTGTGGAGTAATCTACGAAACATAGAAATTGCTGATGCAACCCGTGAGATTTGTTGTATTAATCCGAATAACATGAATTCCTACCTTATAAGTGGCGTTGATCAAAACTCTCATTCCTAAAATTTACATGCTGATATTTATTTGCTGGTGGCGTCAGTTTATACTGGTTTTTTCACTCTATCCTGTAATTTGGGATGAAGTAGTTTTGGCAATCTCGTCCAACGCTATTAACGTGGACGAAATTACGCTGAGGTTTATCAAGCTCATTGTCATTTGTCATCTTTCACTGTCGTTTACAATAGTTGTTTAATTCAGTCATATTTCCCAAGAGTTAGTTAAGGTTAGTCCTATCCCTACAACTTCTCGATCTTCCTCAGTTAATGACTACAGAAGAATTCATATACTCTCGCCACTGTCAAAGGTCTCGCACGCATAATGTGTTTGCAAATTATTGATTATCTCACTTCCAAAAACCGGCTTTCCAGATTTCAATCTGCATTCAGGACAGGACATAGCTGCACTACACTTCTTGCTAAAATTGTCGACAATGTTAGTATGAATATAGATAATAATCTGGTAAATTTTCTTACTTTACTTGCTTCTCAAAGGCTTTCGACTCAGTTGACTGTGGCATCTTAATAACGAAACTGATTCATAGATTTGATTTTTATCGCTCTACGGATAAGCTCATTTATAGTTATCTATATGGACGAACGCAAAGAGTATTTGTAAATAATATCTTATTAGACTGTCTCTTTATATTCCTCAGGGCTCTGTTCTAGGTCCACTTAGCTTCAGTTGCTTCATAAACGATCTGCCTTTTGTAGTAACTCACTCTCAGGTACAACCTCTATGACGATGATGTCCAAGTCTATCTCGGAACTCCCCTTGGGTTAATTGAAGAATGTGCAAGCAAAATTAACAGGAACCTTTGCAATATTAATGAGTGAGCAGTAAGTAATTTGATTTTCTTAAATTCCCGGAAGTCGAACTGTATTATAACATACAGGAATGAGCTTGATACCTCCTATTTTCCACCCATTCTTCTTGACTTCTTATTGCTACCTTACTGGAGCAAAGTTAGGAACTTAGGTCTGACTTTTAATAATACACTTACCTGGGATGACCATAGTAGTGGTAACAAAATAAATTGAATTGAATTGAATTGAGTCGTTAAGTCAACAAAATCAGGTATTTCTTGACCACGACATACCATACCCATTTCCCCGAGAACCTAAGATTTTCATTCTAACCTTGAATTCTTTTGAAATTTGACAATTTTTTTGAACCTCTCTTATGATTGGTTTTATGTGTATTCATAAAGAGTGTTTGAGTGTGAATTGTGCACAGTTAACAAGTTCCTTTGATATCAACAATGGAAAGAGCTCTTAGTCCTATTCATGTTTGGCTAAAAAAGGAAAATTTGAAGTTAATCCGTTAAAAAATCAGCCCATATTTTGTTCATAAGTATGTAATGCCCTAAACTGGTCTTAGATCCGAATTAATCAACAACAAAAACATTGATATTTTCATCTTTTCATATTTCTTGACCAGGCTTTCTGTACCCTTCATGCCAATAACAATTGAAACTGCATAAAAAAAATCTTAAACCACTTCGGTTGGATTTTCCTCGATCTTGCTGTGAATGCTTCCCATAATCTTACTAGCTGATAGTTCCTCCTGCTTAATCAATCTTCTGATTACTGGAAGTAATCGCGCACACTTTTTCTTCAATTATAATCTCTTAACTGCAACATAATCTTGAATGCACGGTGTAGTGGCATCAAGAATGTTGCTAATTTCATTAGCATTACTAATCTTTGAATTTCCAGTTTTCTTCTATCTATAGTCAGGCAATATTTCATTCTACATGTAAAATTGTCATGCACATTACAATTACGATTATCATTAAGGGTAATTGAAATTTTTATAATTACTATTACCATTACTGTATTGGTAATGGCAATAGAAATGCTGAGTCAATTACTTCATTATACCTCATTGGATAACCTTTAAAATCGCCCTAGATCCATTTTGCTTCTCTTAGGAGACTTCTATTCCATTAGGAAACTCGGGATGCATTTAAACACTTTACCTTGCACCTCCCCCACACTTGAAAGGAAGTGCATACTCAATAGCCTACCTGCTTTATTCATCAGATCGGGGCACTCGCAGAATTCGTGTTGGACGGACTCGATTTCCTCCGAGTCCTTACAGCTCCTGCAGAAATTGCTCGCCGCTATTCGCAGTATTGTAGCATGAGCTCCTATGGCTTAATGACATGTAACGACCCCTACTAGATTTGGTATATGCAGTTATTGCCAGGCAAGCGATCCTCTCAGTTTTTGATAGCACATTCAAGTTACATTTCCTCGTTAGTGCGATCCACCAGACCGTGGAGCTGTAGCTGAACTTTTGTTTTGACGAACAATAAAAATATAAGAAAAATATAAATATAAACACTCTATCCTCCTGCAACCTGGCAGGAGATTGCCTCCCTAGTTCAGAACCTGGGCCCGCCGTTGGTTGAAGTTAAACAATCTCTTAGCTTCATCGGCAGCAGTAGAGATGGGCTATCCTTGTAAATGTCTCAAGTAGATAACGTTTGTCCAGTTTGACTTTCGAGCAGTTGTCATGCAAGTCAATCTCAATAAAGGAATTTGAATGCTCATATGCATTTCATAGAAAGAAAAGATATATACTATCTGTTGAATTTTATTTAGGCTGTCTTAGTAGAAAATCAGTTTTGACTTTCAGCGGGGACAAATGTAATGCGAGTTAAAATCTTATTGCAATTACAATTACTTTATTACAAGTGCATTTACAACGGTTAATAGTAATGAAATTTCATTATCAATTATAATAAGGTAATTCACTCAGCATTACCATTACCATTACCACCATTACTAATATAGTAATAGTAATTATAAAAATTGCAATTAGCCGTAATGGTAATGATAGGGCGCGTCATTAGTAAAGTAATGAATTATTTTATAATTTTGGTAGAGATATCGTGAAGGGAAGCGTAGCTCTCCCCATACCTGTTACAGCTGTTAACGCTCTTTAGGATATTCCTAATCGATTCCTAGTATGGTATAGCGATGATTAGTTCAAGGCTTTATCTGAGGCTAGGTCAATGTAACCTAATCCTTAGCACAAGGTGCGGCGTTGGCCTCCGGGCTTGGGATCTTTCGTTCCCCTGGCTTGAAATTAAAAAAAAAAAAAAAAAAACTAATTGTTGTTTTCAGATCCTTCCCATCTATAGTTTTTGGGCTACAGTCGAGAGATTTTTCGCAATTTTGGTATTGGTTTCAGGATCTTGAACTTGTTATTATCTATTCCCGTAGCTTTACAATTAATTAGGCAGTATTGCGACTTAAAAGATCTTTTATGCTGTTTCTTTCTTATACACTGATATTGGAACCGTTGACGAGCAAGCTCTGCACATTTCGTATACAATTTGCTTTGCCGATTCTATCTCTACGTTGCATAATCGTCGGTTATCGGTTTTATCATGTCCATTTTGTTATCAGTGAATAATCTAACCTGGTGTTTATTACAGTTCATGACTTTTTTTAGTATTGATCCTTCAAACGCTGTTGAACGGGAGTCTGTGACGCGCAGTGTTGCCATGGAGAAAGATATATAAAAGGAGATTATGCATGCAAAGCGACTAAAATTGTAATAGGTACTGTTGGAACAGTGCTGTAACTGAAGAAGCGCTTTGGATCTCCCAATGTGGTGACTGTAGTACCTATGGTGTGGTGAAGATATAGCATACACGAAAATTAGGTGCTCACATGCGCGATCCTCTGCGGGACAAATATGTGATTTTTGATTCAGTGGGTACTGTAGTAGGGTACTACGGTAGAGACGTCATGTACAAAGAATTTATGTGCTCACGAGAATCGAACACAAATAAAATTTCAAACATAAGTCTTAGAGCAAGGGGTAAGGATGTTTAAACGAAGGTGATGGATTTGAGAAGTTAAGTATGCATGATAGTAGGTTTTTTCATGTCTAGTACTCAGTACGCAGTTATAAGATTATAGGCTGTAATCTTAACCCACTCTAGACTCGAAGGGCGTATCTTAACTTTCACGTGCTCCCTGTTTACACCTCGGTGCCAATAAGATTTTAAGTCCAAATGGAATTATCAATCCCATTTCATAAAAGGAATCTGCATGAAGAATTCACTGGGAGTAACCACGGTCCGTTCTATGGGCCTGGATTACGAAGCCATACCAATTAGGTAGGCATGTAGTATGTCTAATTGCCACGGGGTCGAGATGCCCTAGAAAACTTAGGTTTTCCATCTCGACGTGGTGAGAACCTTTGATGTGATCAGTGTGGTGGCCCATATCGCGGGTAAAGAGAGAAAGTATTTTCGAGTCTAGAAAGTATTTATGCTAAGATATTTGCTTGCGGCTCGGAGTTGCGCTGATGCAGTCGGGCACCGTGACCCGAATATCGGTCAGAGATGTTAGATAGGTCTCGTTTCTACTAGTAAGAAAGCCCAATCATGCACTGTCCACTGAGACTCATTGAGGCTGTATTATATGTCTTATAAGGGCGCTGATTGTCGCATTTATAACTAATCCATGCACGAAGAATGCCGTGGGATTAAGCCATATTTGACAGGTGCTCACGTAAGACTACATTGACTATCTGCAGGTTCACCCATCAAAATACTTTCGGCGTGGGTATGTACAGTAAAATTTCGTTGAATTTTTTTTATCTCGAACTGTGCGAATGTGGAACAGTCTACCATTTTCTTCCTTTCTCTGGGGTTTACAAAATGCAAAAAGTTCCAGAATGATATACATCAGCAGCTCCACCATTTTCCTCGTCACTCCTAATCCTTTTCCTATCTCCTTGTCCGCCATGCTATGTTTTACATCATACGATATCATCTGAGTTTGTCTTAATGATATAAAAAAAAAAGGATCGTCTAATTTTTATACCATTTTACTTGCATTTAATTTAATTTAATCTGTATGCTATGTAATTACCTGGAATCTTATTTTTATATTAGCTGTCTTCTCACGTTTAATATAAATTTGAAAAAAAAAAATCAAAATCAATCTTAGATAAGCTGTCTGGGAAGAGAGTCACCAAATGTTCATAATTAAGTGCCTCGGGAACATACAGCCATGGTGTTTTTGGCTCCCACATCGTATTTTAATTCATCCAGCACCAAATCATGCTTTTTTACCTCCTTTTGAATCCTCTCAGGAAATAAAAAAATTTACAAAACCACGAAAAAAAAGCATTTTTTTTAATTTCTAAATCAAAATTTCTTACCAAGAAAAAGCCCACAGAAAGACCTCTCAGTCTCATGCACGTTCATTAAATACCCTCCCCGCGGCAATATGTGCGTCAGTCCGGTTCTTTTGGGCTAAAAAAAAAAAAAAATCTGAACTTTAATGACATGATTGCTTGCAATCTGCATGCCGGCTAAAAGCTTTCCCGGTTTAAAAGCTTTGCGCATTTCTACGTATATGTAGGAGTTGCGTGTTGCTATAGCAATATACCTATATATATTGCGTATGCCATTAATAGGTGTTGGATTCATGCGGTGCAAATTTCGGGACACATGCATACATACAACCAAATAATTCTGCCTTGGCACTTGGGTGTTATAATTTTTCTGGCTTGTTCTGTTCTGCTATCCGGGAACTTTTAACAGCCTAGCTATGGCTAATTTTCGTAATTATAGTTTAGCTTCTCTAGTTTATAAGTCAGTCACCATAATAATTAGAATTAAAAATATCTTTTAAAATAAGATGATCCCACTCTATGAGTTTTATAGGGTGGTGTATTACCTATAAAAAAAAAAAAAAAAAAAAAAACAAATATTCTGATGATGCAAGTCAAGCTAAATGAAACGATCGAAAGCATTGACCTTGCATAGGTCCTTAACATTGGTTCAAATTTGATAGTGTGGATGTGCCAATAAATTTGCAGCGCGATATACATATAAGTAAGTGCGCATCATATATGAGCGGTTGTTCTACGGGGGGTTAAATATGATGAAAAGCTTGGATACATCATGAGATGGATGACTCAATGTAGATATTAAATTACGAGTTTAATTTTTTGTTTTATCAATTTAGAGAACATGGTTGTGTGTATGTATTAAAAAAAAATTCATCAGAAAAATTAATTAATTTTGTAATATTTAAAATATATATATATTTTTTTTGTATGTATGGTCATATATGACATTGTTTGTGTTCAGTTTCTTAAGCTGGAAATGACGGCATTTGAGGAATCGTGAATGAAGGAGGTGATAAAAAGGGGGTGATTTCAATGTTAACTTTGTTTCGACAGCTTTTGCAGTCCTTGTACCTTCTTAATATATTGAATGTTGTCCCCACATAAAGATGCGACAAAAAAAATTGCACTGAAACTCCTGGAAATATTCGTGATTAAAAAAAATATTTATAATATAATAATTTACATAACCTAACCTCTTCAGATTTTTTAAATTAAGCGATTACATGGGTTTCGAGGTTTAAAAAAAACACATTTTTTAAAAAAAAAATTTTATCTAATAGTACAATATAAGTACCTAAAATATTTTCCAAAAATTACAAGTCAATCGGAGTAAAAGTCTAGGAGAGATAGACTTTGGAAATTATCCTCAGCGACGCAAGTATATTTAGGCAGCTGCTTAGGGTTGGGTACGAAATCCAGAGTGACGTAATCCAGAAGACAAAATCCAGAAGTGACAAAATGCAGAAGAGACAAAATTCAGAAAAATTTAGAAAAGATATTCGCGCGCGTTTGAATATTTTTTCTGGATTTTTTCTTAGTTTGAATTCTTCATGAGCTCGGAGATTTTTCGTTTACGTTAAAAATAAACAAATTATATATATTTTTTACATTTATTCATCCCTCCAGTACAAGTTCAACACACACATTCATTTATTTACGCACTCATTAATAAATTAGACCTAGGTACAGACCTAGATAAATACAATATAAGTACTAATTCAAAAGATTCCAGAGCAGGATAATACCTCAACGCAAAAGTTTTTCTATTTATTAATAATTTCCAAAATTTTAAACTGTTTTTATTCTAATTCGAATTATCATGCATTTTGTACCTTGACCATTTCAAAATCGCGATCAACACTTCAAAATTTCATATAATGTTTCTTGACTGCCGTTCACAAATCCTGACCCATGTGCAGGCATTGTTGGGTTACACTGTTTTTCACAAAGATGTTAGATTTCCATCAGATGAATATTTTTATCATAAAATTCCCAACTACATATGTAGATTAATATAACAATATAACAACAACAACGACTAGTGTAAATATGAGATTTGCGAAGCGAAGTTCGTTCCATTTTTAAAATTTTTACAATTTCGGGATTTTGACATTTATGTATTTTGTGGTTTTTGAATTTCGTGGCACTTCTGGATTTTCTTATTTCCGGATTTTTTTGTTTTTTTTTCTGGATTTTGTCACTCCTGGATTTTGACATGTTCCCAGCTGCTTATCTATTGCTTGTCTGTCTCTCTCGCTCGTTTTTTCTTCAGTTTCTAAGGGTCACTTATTTTATATGTATATATATTTTTTTATTATACCCTGATCATTACAACTGCAGAACGATATTAGCTTTATGTAGCTGGTAAGTTAAAAAAAAGTTTTTTGATTCCCTTTATTCCTACTTTACACTTTAATCGGTTTTTTTCTAAAAACACTATTTTTCAACTCGGTGGACACGATTAGAACTGAAAATTGGATCCGGATTTGCTAATATCCGAATATCCGGATACCCGGATCTGCTAACTATCCGATTCCTGAGATTCGGATCCGAACTATCTGGATCCAGATCCGAACTATCTGGATCCAGATCCGAACTATCCGGATCCAGACTGAGCAAAAAAGCTTCAAAATTGTGTTGTTTCATTGAGAAAATGAGAATATCATGAAATTTATATTTTCCCAATGAAACAATGCAATCTGAAGGAAATTTTGACCTTTTTTTGCTTAGTCTGGATCCGGATAGTTCGGATCCGAATCCGGATAGTTTGGTTCCGGATCCGGATAGTTGGGATTCGAATACTAGGAGCCGAATTATCCGAATACCCGGATTTGAGGAATCGGATCCTAATTATCTGGGATAATCCGGATAGTATATATCTCAAAAACTAATGGCCGATCTTATTGAAATTTTTCACACTTCTTCAAAATAGGATTGACTAGTGACTGAACGAAGGTTTTTGCATGTCCGTCTGTCCGTCCGTCTGTGCGCACGAAACCTCGAGAACGCGTATACTTAGAGAGCCGAAATTTTGTACACGGACTTTAAAAAAAAAAGTAAAATTAAGTTCGAAAATGAGATAAATCGGGCAACTCCTTCGTGGGGTTGCCATACAAAACTTTCGTTTTCCACTATATATGTATTTGAACAATGCCTGAGAACGCATCGATATAGAAGCTGAAATTTGGTACATGGTGTTTTCATTGTACTAGCAAATAAAATTTCAAAAATGGACTAAATCGGGCAACTCCTTCTTGGTGTTGCCATATAAAAATTTAGGTTTTTTACTTATACTGTGAAAACGATCAGTCCAAGAAATTTTTATTGTACAAAAACTTCTTCAGAATACGAAATCCTATAAAATATGTTTTAATCATTTTTTCTGTCCGACAAACCGTTATAGAAATATATGCGAAAAACCACTTCAAAAATCAAACTTGTACAGAAGGGTGACAATACGAAATTGCATAAGGGCATTCATCTAGGGTATCATAAGAACTGGCCTTAGACCCATTCTAGCTTTTTTACTTGTTTTTTTTTCTTCTATTACAACTAATTTTACAATACTATACGTAGTGTAAATTGTACCAAAAATTGTACTTTTTTACATACAACTCTGCGAAAAATTCAAATTTCAATTTCTTTTTAAATCCTTCGTTCAGTCACGAGCTATGCTTATCTACTAACAGAAAAAAATTTACTTTTTAATTTCTGATAAGTCTGTCATGAGTTATCCTGACCACCGTGAGGACATTTTTTTTTTGAGGGTCTCCGGAAAGCAGGTCCCACCGGCTGAATTTTCAAAATTTTTGAATGATAATTTTATAAAATATTCATTTAATGTTGCTTTCTTATATGCTTAAAATTTTGAATAAAATAATTTATTTATTATACAAAAAAAAAAAAAAATATGCTTTTTTTAAGCCTTCGAAACCCATGTAACCCCTTCACTTACTCTCCTTCTTCGAAAAAATACACATCAAAAACCTATCAATTAAATCCTTTAAAAATTTAAATATATTTTATAAAGAAATATTAGAATTTGGCTGTTCAAAATAAGAAAAACACCGTAAACAAAAATCAATAAAAAAACTTAAAATTTTACAACCTCTTTGGAATTACGATGCTAAATGATAGAAATTATAATTATAGAAGTAAATTTAATTAAAATAATTATTTGGTTGCATGTCCTTTGTTAGCGAAGAAGATTTCTTGTCTAACAGATTGAAATTCTTTGAAAATAATTTCAATAAATTTACAAAATGCATTTAAGTGCAAAAAAAAAATGATTGAACTTTTCGACCCAACGATCAGAGAGGTCTCATCAGTATGGTTATCTCTGATCGCCTACCATAGAATTTCAATGATGGAGGTCACACCAATTGCCCATATAAATACTTTTTATAAAAAGTAAGTATGAATTATATGGTGGCAAGATTTCTCATTACACTTTTCAAATTGGGTTATTGTTCCCCCTTTTTTGCCTGGCGGCACATGGATAAACCAAGTAGAAATTATACGAAGAAGATTTCTCGTCTAACAGACTGTTACCTGCACAGCGCCTTTGCATGGAATCAACTAATTGCTGGCACCCCTCTCAACATATATTGCATTCCAGGCATCTTCAATTGCACTCCAAAGATCATTTTTGTATGTGTTGGTTTACGAATTGAAATACTTTTCTTAATATCTGCCCAAAGATTTTCAATTGAGTTGAAGTCAATAAATTTATGCAGTTGCCCTCAATACATTCTTTCGTTTTTTTGTTGGTATGTTTTGGATTATTATCCTGCTGGAAAACGCATCTGAGTGGCATTTCTTCCGAAGCATACGGCAGTATCACATTCTGCAGTAGATCAACATAAACAGTTTGATCTATAATGATTTTGATCCAATTCATTGGACCAACAGCATACTAAGAAAGTCATCCCTATACCATGATGCTGGTACCTCTATGTTTTATGGGGTTACTAGTGAAACTTAGGTCGTATTTTTCATGATGGGTTCTTCTAACATAACTACGAGGCCCTTTACCTCCGTATAGTACAATTTTAGTTTCATCAGTCCAAGTATATTTCTCCACTTCTCCACTTCCCAGTCCAAATGAGTTGTAGAAAAACGTATGCGCCATGCAACGTTTTTAGTAGTTAAGAGGAAAATTTTTCTTGGACTACAAGCTTTAAGATTATTTTCTCTTAATCGTCTACGAACTGTTTCTACACTGGCTGTAACATTGAGCTCCTTTTCTTAGCTGCGTGGTTGCCATGAATGGTTCTTTTTTTGCTCAATCGTATAAGTCGGTAAACCAAAAAGTGTCAACATTGCCCTCCTTCGACCACGCGTTTCGGTTTTTTGCTTGATTTTACATATTTGATTATTTTATTTGAACAATTAATGTTTTTTCTAATCAGGTGTACGTTTTGTCATCTTATATCACCTGCTTAACTATTATTCGTTTTACCGGTGTGCAATGTTTTCTACGTCCAACATTCACTTCACTTTTACTAAAATTGCTATGAATTTAATATAATGTACACTAAAAGAAAAGTGAGCAAAGGATAATATTTGCAAAAATGGTTTTATTACGGTAATATCTGGCACTAAAATTTAATATATAGTAAAAAAAAAAAAAACGGAAAAAATCAGAAATAGGTCACTTAATATTTTTAATTAAAACAAGAAAGTAATTATTTTAATTTTTATCTCGTATTTTCGCCTTTATTTTTTATTACGTTCTCTAGCCATCTTGGAATAGATGTGTTAAATTTTCAAATAAACTTGTTGGAATTCCGTTCCAGGCTTTTTCTACAGCTGTGCGAAGGTCGTGTACCTACATTGTAAACATGACTTTTTTGAATTTTTCTATCGATGTGGTCCCAGAGATTTTCGATAGAGTTCAAATTAGAGCTGAAAATATCCGCATAATTGGCTATCCGGATTATCCGGAATAATTAGGATCCGATTACTCAAATCCGGGTATCTGGATAATCTGGATTCTAGTATCCAGTTCTATCCGGATTTGGATTCGAGCTATCCGGATTTGGATTCGAGCTATCCGGATTCAGACTACACAAAAATGTTCCAAAATTTCCTTAAGATTGCTTATACCATGCAAATATCATGGAATTTATATTTTCCCAATGAAGCATTGCAATCTGGATGAAATTTTGACCCTCTTTTGCTTAGTCTGGATCCGGTTAGTTCGAATTCAGATCCTGATAGTTCGGATCCAGATCCGGATAGTTCGGATCCAAATCCGGATTTCAGGAATCGAATAGTTTGCAGATTCGGTCGGATATCCGGATATTAGCAAATCTGGATCCAATTTTCAGCTCTACATAGGTAATTCAAATCCAGACTTTGGGCAGGCCAGTTGTTAAAAAATTTGATGTTTTGTTCTTGAAATCAGATTTTAGTCTTCCGGGCCGTATGGCATAGGGCATTTCCATTTTCAAATATGTAATCGTTCCTATTATGAACACCTTCCAAAGTCGGAATTGAAGCTTCTTCCCAAATGTTAATATAAATATTCGCATTTATTTTAACGCTCTGATCCACATTCACCAACTTTCCAATTCATGCTGCCGAAAAAAAAAAACTTTGGTTACCCTTTGTTGCACCGAGCTCATGTTGTTCTGCAGAGCGACTAATACAAGTTTCTAGACGATCTGTTGAAAGGCAAAACCTGGACTCTTTAGACCACAAAACTTTCAACCAATCTGTGCCTTTCTGCTCTTTGGCCCATTCGATCCTTCTGAGCTGCTGTTACTAGCTCCGCTGCTAACATCGCATCGCCGCTACGAAATCCCGTGTCCTTCAAATAACGTCTGTCTGCTAACTTGGGATTCAGATGTGGTTAGAAAATGTGTAGCAACCTCCATAAAAGTGTTTTTTTTTTCTTAAACGTGAGAAGCTTCAAAGTGTTGGAGTCTCTTTCCGTCAATATCCACGGGTCTTCCTGATCCGCTTTTGCGGGCAATTATTTCTCGAACGTTGTACGATGAAATAATTTTGCGGATTCCTCCCGTACTTACTGTTATACCTTGCTTCATCATCTCAACTCGGATGGCTCGTTCCGATTTCCAATATTCGTGTAGTCCAATAATGTACCCTTTTCGAACTGCAGCCAATTGTTTGCTGCAAAATTAAAAAAAAAAAAAAACAACTAATCTGAATTAAGGTCACATTTAAATCATAGTGGGAGAAATTGGTTGAAGTTTTAACATTTTCTGAATTTTTCCTTAAAAATTTTATTTGAAAATCGCGCCAAATTTTAATTGTATTTAAAAACTTAACTTAAAATAACAAAAAAATATAAATAATACCATATAAGTGCAAAACAACATTAACTAAATTAAATAAAAAGCAAAATTACAAAATTACGCAGGAGGCGTCATAAAATGGTTGTTCACAAACTTTTATACAACACTTTTAATTTAAAATTTACTTCACTTTTTTTCACTCTGATTTTCTTTTTCCTGAATAACACCAAGCAACTAAAAGTTCAAATTTCAAGAAAACCGCGGCTTCTCACTTTTTTTTTTATCAGTAGTGTAGTACGATTTAAATATGTCAATATAATCTTTCACAACAATATTTTGACATTTGTCTGAATAATCATTTGTTTTTGAAATGATAACTTCCTACGGTGCTATTTTTATGACTGCGCTAAATTCCACCACTTATTTATAAAAGACCAACAAAATCGAAAGTAATCGTGGTCGATTTGAATAAATTTATGTTTGCTCTGAGAGAATAATATTTGTCTTATGGTATTTTAAAGTGACGGACACAATAAATGTCCATGCAAAAACAGTATAGTCAAAAGCAATCGCTATTTTTTTTTAACGCAACTGTACCTGCAAGCTAATCCTTCTTTGCTGAATTTGTTGATTAGATGACTTAGCAGCATTTTTTTACTTTATTTCAAAATTCGGTATGTCATACATTTTTAGCGATAGTCAAACACATTATATTAACAAGTATAATAAATAAAAAACTTCCCACTCTCACTTTTTATCATGTTCGACGGCTCTTAGGTAGGTACATATAGATTCCTTTCAATTGTCCTCGTCACCTGATCATCCTTTAATTTTCTTCTCTTTTGTATCGCCAAAGAGGAGTGCCCACTTTTCACACAAATTTAGGCCCAACACCTCCAGACTTGAAAGATATCTTGAACGATGCATTATGATACTCTGAACGGTGAAAAAGTGGACTTTTATACTTCTCGTGATTGTGCGGAATCTGTACGTCGCGTCGTGCAAAATGACTTCCTATGAGAAAAATTTCCACAACAGAGATCTAATGGCCATAGAAGATAGAACTGTTAAAATATATGCGATATGTATGTGACTTAAGTGCAAAAACGTCCCGAGAAAGTTTCAATCGGGAAAAATATACACCACCCGATAGTACTCTGCGAAACCTTTAATTTGATATGCAACATGCGGTATTGGAACAACCCCCCCACCCTAGGTTCATACCCCTTACCCTTAACTAATGAAGAGAAAAAATTTCTTCTACGAATTTCATTTCCGATCAGACAGCCCTACCTAGAAAGAGCCAATCTAAGGTGGGAAAAATTTTGTACCTCAGTTCGAATAAAAAAGCGGGAAATACTAAAAAAAAGTGAGTATTAGCTATAAATAGCTATTTAAGCCTCCGAGTATAGGAGTGTGGGTATTCAAACTTCTTCTCAGGACCTGAGGAATACGGTTCAGTACTAGATTTGCCAATATGTACTAGATCAAACCTTGCCCCTCTCCTCCAGCTTTCCTCTGATAGATAGAAATAAACATTGTTAATAAAAAATGTTCAGAGTATCATAATGCACCGTTTAAGACATTTTTCATATCTGGAGGTGTCGGGCCTAAAATGGGCATTCCCCTTTGTTGGTGTTTCGGGTGGATCTTGTGAAGTGCTTAATTCGTGCCCCTTTTGTCCTTTACCCACATTTGAAGTTTATATCCTTGAAATTATTTCCGATAATTTTTTTTTTTAATTCCTTACACTCCCAACATTCACTGCATTGCAGCAATCAATGGTATTGTTTCTGTGTTTACGGATGTATTACAGAGCTACTATTGAAGATATGAATAAAATGAATTATACCTTTTTTATAAAAAAATTAATAAGCGTTAATTTTTACAATAACTTTTATCGCGATCGGATCAACGTCTACCGAGATATGATCAAAAAATTGGATTAAGGCCCTTGTTTTTAAATATGGCGGATTGAGGAGTGTGGGTAGAGGTAAGCATTTTTACTATCTTGAAAAGTATGCCAAAATAACCACCATTTATTGCTTTTACCGGTTCATTTTTCTATTTTTTCTAATTTGACTGGACTCTAAATGAAGAGGTGGGAAGGGACCAAGACGCTACATATCCATTTTAAAAAAAACTCGTTGTCATAACTGGTAAAATCTATATCAATGTGAACCTATGTAATGTGCCCAAACATCGCAACAAATCCTTAGTTATCTCTGGATAAAGTTGGGCATTCACATAAAAACATTATGATAATCACAATAAATTTTACCTTTTCCTGAAATTTTTTCAAAAATGAATATATAGCGTTTTGGGCTGAACCACCTCAACTGACATACAAAAAGAAAATACCGTCATCTCCTAGGACTAGTATATGTAGATATTCTCAAAAATCCAAAGTGACGAGGGATTCCTACTTCCCTTCTCTAGACCTTAATAAATTATTGAATTTCTGCGAGTGTAAGTTTCTCAACAAAATTTTCCTTGTTTCTATTGCCATCAAAATTCTCACAAATCATCGAAGACAATCTGTAAGAAAATAAATTTCTGTTAGCAAAGTTTGTGGTGAAAACTAATTCATTCTTGTGACAATTTCCTATACATCCGCAGCATGTTACTCTTAACACACGTCAATCACTGCCGCCGCAGTAGATAGAATCTGTGGTTGTATACGGGAAGACGGGAAGATTCATCATAAATTGCTGCAATTTCAAGAAAAGATTTTTGTTTTGACGATGATGACGAATTGAGCACAACTGGAGTTTTCCATCAACCACCAACAGAGATAACAAGAAAATTCAATCGCATGTTGGGGGGTATTAGTTCTCTCTCTGATTTCCTTTAGCAGAAATTGATTCGTTCGTTCGTTTGTTATTGAAGGAATCAAAATCAACTTCATGGTATCCTTCAATATATAAAGGACATTATAAATGTACATCTATGTATGTGTGGTAATAAGAGCTATGTTGACTGTTCGTTTTTTTTTTAAATGTGTCTAAAGCCAGCTGATGCAATCTTCTGTTTCTAGGATGAAAATAAGTATTAAGAGGAAAAAAGAATTGATTGATGTATGTAATTAGTTTATGATCTTTTTTTTGGCATTTGTGAGGTCCTTCTATTCAATTTTTTGGCTTTTGTTTTTAATAATTCTGATCAATCCAGTATCTTAACTATAAAATTAATTGTACTTAATTGACGTACGATTACAACCCATAGTACAGTATTCAACTAGAACTTTTTGGAATCATTACAACTTCCAGTACGAACTTAGCTGCGTAATTATACTACATGGTTGTGTTCCAACCTCCAGCCATTATGTATCATTAAAAATACGAATATCGTTTTCTATATTATTTAGTTATCTCATTCAGAGCCTTCTCTCCATTTTGGAACTTCCGAGATTTTTCTCGAGGATCATTTTAATGCAACCTAGCTCAGTTCGTCAGATTTTATGTATATTTTGGGAGTCCAGTATAAAATCCCGCCCTGTCTCTGATGAGCAAAATTGGTCTTGGTCTTGGTCTTGCAGAATATGCAAGACCGATACCAAGCCCAAGATTGTAAGCATGCTCACAAGACTAGTGATGTGAAAATACAAGACCAAGACCAAGACTATAATGGTCTTGGTGTTGGTCTTGGTCTTGCAAACTTAGTCTTGGTTTTGCGCTTGGTAAGATTGGTATAATATTGGTCTTGGTCTTGGTCTTGCATAGTCAAGTCTTGGTGTTGGTCTTGGTCTTGTTCTAGCTCTTGGTCTTGCAATTCAGTCTCGGTATTGTCTGTGATATTATAGTAGGTTTTAGCTTTGGGCTGCACAGCCAACTTTTGGTTTTAGTTTTAATCTAGGATTTCGTTTTTTTTTTCGCAATTCTATAATTGATGTATCATGCCATAAATTTATAAATATTTAAAAACTACCTTATTCCCGTCTAAATAAATCTTGTGTTATTTGTGTCCTTTTAATCTTTATGTAAATAAAATACAATAGTGCTATGACTTGTGCATAATGTGGTCTTGGGCTTGGTCTTGTTAACGTACACATGGTCTTGGTGTTGGTCTTGTGAGCATGTTTACAATCTTGTTCTTGGTATCGGTCTTGCATATTCTGCAAGACCAAGACCAAGACTGCAAGACCAAGACCAATTTTGCTCATCACTATCTCTAATTTGGAATCTATCAAATGTAGGCAAATGCAGAACATACCACATTTCCCTAAAAAACTACGAATTTTAATCACTTGTTAAATTCAGACACCTCATCGAAATAAAGCCTTTAGGACCTATGAGTGATGTGGGTGGGTCTATATACATATCTAATTTTATAGTGTTATATTGGATCATTGATTTGTTCCCAGGTATTCATAGTACCAATAATGTTTTTTTGTTTTTAAATCATATTTTGCCTATGTCTTAATGTTTATTTACGCTGCTGCGATCAAAGTCGTCAAGCTTTACTACCATTTCTATGATATTAGGTAGACACTTGAAGAGGAGGGCGAAAATGTCATCATGTTTAGCTTTGTTGTAACGGGTTTTCCAATAAGAGGTGTTATTTTGATATTCAAAGAAAAATGCCATTTTTTGAGATAAATGATCGGATCTTTATTTCAGTATAAAGAGGAAGGTATGCCGTTAATAATGGAAAATAACATCAGCCAAATGACCACCACGACCACGCCTACAGGACCATATCCTTTTCATGAAATTTTCCATAACCAAATCGCAAAGTGGCTGCCCTATGTCCTCGATAGCCTCACGAATTCCATCTTTGAGGTCTTGAATCGACGCTGGGCTGTTGGCGTAGACCTTCTCCTTCACGTGGCCCCAAAGGAAGAAGCCGCAAGGTGTTAAGTCACAAGATCTCGGTGGCCAATTGTGATCACCTCTTCGAGAGATAACACGGTCCGGAAACTTTTCCCGTAAAAGATCAATGGTTTCGTTGCTTGTATGGCACGTAGCGCCGTCTTGTTGAAAGTAAACGTTGTCCAGATCAATATCATCCAATTCCGGCCATAAAAAATCATTAATCATCTGTCGATAGCGCAATCCATTCACCGTAACTGTTGCTCCAGCCTTATTTTCGAAAAAGTAAGGTCCAATGACCCCGTGGGACCATAAACCGCACCAAACAGTCACACGTTGAGGATAGAGAGGCTTTTCAACAATAACTCTTGGGTTTTCCGAGCCCCAGATGCAACAATTTTGCTTGTTGACGAAGCCATCGAGGTGGAAATGGGCCTCATCACTCAAGATGAGTTTTTCGATGGAATTCCGGATCATTTTCATGCATTTCAAGGACCCAATCAGCAAAGACTCGACGTTGTTGATGATCGGCCGGCTTGAGTTCTTGTGTTAACTGAACTTTATAAGCCTTAAGACTCAAATCTTTATGCAAAATACGGTGTAATGACGTTTGTGGAATGCCTAATTCCAAAGAACGACGAGGAATGGACAAACCTGGGTTTTCTTCAACACTTTCGGCTACAGCAGCAATATTCTCGGCTGTTCTTGAGCGACGTGCACGGGTTTTATTCTTCACATCACTAACTTGTCCCGACAGCTCGAATTTTTCTACTAATTTCTGTATTGCGGTCCAACAAGGTGCTTCACGACGACCCAAAAATGTTCGAGTTTTACGAACCGTCTCTGCCACATTTTCACCATTTTTATAGTGATTTTTAATAATTTCAATGCGTTGTTGGATCGTGTATCGTTCCATTTTTATTAATGGCGTAGTTTCTACTTGTCAAATGTCAAAAAATGGCGGCTCCAAAAGTGACATCTACCGAAATAGCGGGCTAATTAAAATAACACCTCTTATTGGAAAATCCTTCACATATATATCTAATTTTATAGTGTTATATTGTATCATTGAGGTATTTGGAGAACCTCATAGCTAATCATAGTACCAATAATGTTTTTTTTTTTAAATCGTATTTTGCCCATGTCTTAATGTTTATTTACGCTGCTGCGATCAAAGTCGTCAAGCTTTACTACCAATTCTATGATATTAGGTAGACACTTGAAGAGGATGGCGAAATTGTCATCATGTTTAACTTTATTGTATATAACACTTGGCGATAATATTTCGAATTTTTTGTGAAGTTCAAAGTAAGATGCACAGTCAGCAAATTGGATTTCCACAGACCTTTGATGATAAAGAACTTCTCCTTGGTAAGAGGTTTATTCACCATTCACACAACTAATTATCGCTTAGAATTCGCAAAAGTCGTATGTCTCCGCACAAACTGCGCAGGTTTTATTATAGACTCTGACTACAGTTACAAGGAACTTTATTTTACTTGAAAAGTTTGAAACATGGGGCATGGATCTGTTCCGCGATCCCGGTTATTTACTCGCTGTGCCGCAAAAAATTATTGTTTGAATATGTCCGTCATAGCCGTAGCAGACAACCCATATATTTGCCTGTAGGTCAACTAGAGGTATATAGTTTAGTAATCTCATACATTTTTTTTTCTTGATATCCAGATCAAATTGACCCAATTTGCTTCAACCTAGTTCATCAAAAGCGCCTTGACACACCAGAAATGATGTTAAGTTTATTGACCAGGTAGGACCATATCTTGACTGTTGTCCAAATAGTGCGTACATAACACAATGCACAAGAGATCCCAAACGTCCTGCACAGTAGTAGTAGTTGTCATATGTAACTGTCTTGTTAGTTATAGGAGTGTAGAATATACCAGCAGGGAACGCTTTTATTGTGGGCAATCACCAGTGTAGGACAACTGCAGCTATATAACCGATCGGGCACTAATAGCTGAGTGAATACAGACGAAATTCTAACAATTCCTATCATGACTGTGGCTTAGGCTTGACTGAAGATAGCTACGAAAACATAAAATCCACACAAAATTAGTTCCGATTAGCAACTAGTTGGCATCACTTACAATTAGTCTATTTGCCTTTCAATGAACGCCGCAGTGCGCCATGCAAATGCATTTTCAATGCGGTAGCAGTACAGCGTTTGACAATCGTAATCCTATTTATTTTCATCATTCCCCACCACTCTCATTTTCATGATCCTGCAAAATCACGCAGATCCATGCTCAGACCTTATCAAAGTAATGATTTTAGTCACCCCCTGCTATAAGCATTGGTAGGGGGGGGGGGGGGGAATACTATCGGCATTTTCTGCTGTGTTATAAATATGTCACTATAGCCAGATTCCGATCTCCATATTTCGATCTTGTGCTCTATTAAGGGTAAACAAATATCAAAAGAGTAATGAAATCTTGAAAATGTTCGATGGGACCACTTTTATAGCATTGGTGCAATACTAAATATTTTTGCACTAAACTTCCCCTACTTTGAACTGGATTTTATCTCGGTATTAAAAATACATATTAAAGTTCAATTGTCATCTGTTCTATCAAAGTGGGGGGCTGTCATAATTATTTGTGAAATTTTTGAGTTAAATGAATTAAAAATTTTTGCTTGGGTTATTTTTATAAAGTATAAGAAGAATTTTTTTTCTTCTATACAATAAAGAACATTTATTACGTTTGACAGTTATACATATCTATATATTACGTGTGTAAGCAAAGTCAGAGTCAAAATATCTTTATTGAGACTTAGTACAGATCATGTTAACTTAAGACTAGATACAAGAGTTCAAATTAGTTAACTTTCAGACTTGTCTAGCTACAGTGCAGAGAAATTTAACATTGAAAACGTTAAGCTACTGCAACTGCATTAAGCATCTAAACCGATACTGTAATTTAGAGAGTAGACTTGCTGCCGGAGTACTATAATCTTTTGCCTCCTATGGCCTAATCTCACCTAAACCTAACAACTAAAAAATAACAAGAACCAGAATCCAATATAGGGCCCAATACCTAGTTTTATATGCTTGTAGACGTTTGCATGTATTTACATCACAATATTTGTTATTGGAAGCGACAACTTTTCCCATCTTTCTGGTAGTACTCGTAAATGGATACGGTTCTTATGACTCGATCCATTTATCAAGCCATTTCCGATATTTTAGTAGGAAGCAAACCATTCTCCAGTAAGGGTTGATTGTATGGATCAGAATAAATGAAAATCCGAAGAAGCAATGTCTGGGAAATACGACGGGTGGGACAAGATTTCCCAATTCACTACTTCCAAATAATTCTTGACTGGTTGAAAAACGTGTGGCCTATAGCGTTGTCATGCAGCAAAATAAGTTCATCGTGTCTATTGCTCCATTCCGGAAGTTTTTCCTTCCAAGCTCGATTCAAACGTATTAGCTGCTGTCGGTAACGATCCCCAGTGATAGTTTCGGGCGGTTTGATGAGTTTATATAAATATTACCCTTCTGATCCCACCAAATGTACAACATAACCTTTGAAGCATGAATATTCCGTTTCGGCGTCGATGGAGCTGGTTCACCTGGCATTACCCAACTTTTTTGTCGCTTAGGGAGGGTTTTAGTAGTATATATAAATTTTTCATCGCCAGTGACAATGCGATGCAAAAGAAAAATGTTTTTTTTTTTCTGTCCATCAAGAAGCATTTCGCACGTCACCAAACGTCTTTCGATGTCCCTCTCCAAATGCTGCTTTTCTGTGAATTACATTTTTTTTTTACATACATATATACATACAGGGTGTTTCCGCCCAGTCATCAGGAGATGATAGCAGTTACTCATCTAGACAAAAAAAAATTTTGGGGGGGGGGCATATCAAACGTTTAAGATTTATAGGGTGATTAAGAAAAAAAGCTAGTTTTTCACAAAACACCCTGTATCTTTTCCTGGCCTTTCCAACGACGACCAGCCCCATACCCATCTCTCCTCAAGAATTATGGTTGTCTAAACTAAAAATTTCGGATTTTCTTACATTTTTTTACTTTGACCTCAATTTTTTTTTTTTGCAAAAAGGTCACTAACATAACTTTTTTTTTTTTTATAAAAACTGTAAACTGTGGACTCTCCTCTTTAATTTGAACTATTACACTCTATGTGCTATCGGTATGCAGTAAAGAGTTATTAGTTCACAACCGTGTAAATCCAGAAAAATAAGTCAATGGTTTCCTCCTCCATTACGACAATACGCCGTGCCGCACCGCGCTTCTGATGCTCGAGTTTTTGGCCGAAAAAAAATAATTCTTGGCTATCCACATCCACCTCAGGCCTTAATTACAATTACGACTAATCAGTCAACTACGATTTTGCCCAAATGGTAAATGCATGTAGCAAGATACAATTGCAACGTCGACTTCGACTGTGACTAAAACTGAATTTTGCGACCAACTTGAATTCAATTATTATAGCCGTCACTTCTGGTTTATTCAAGCAGTTGAAGCTTTAATTTAATTACAAATTTCACCTCAGCGTTAACTTCAACTGATAATCAAATCGCAGTCGACTGATCAGTCGTAATTTTAATTCGGGCTTTACTCTCCGGACTTAGAACTATGCGACTTCTGGCTCTTCCCAAAAATAAAAACCTTCCTAAATGGAAAATGTTTTGACACCGTTTTTAACATTGAAAGAGCCACGACAGAGCAACAGAAGGCCCTTCCGAAAGAAGACTTCCAGAAATGCTTTCAATCATGGAATCAACATTGCGATAAGTGCATCGCTAGCCAAGGAGAGTACTTTGAGGGAGATTAATTCAAATTTGATGTAAACTTATTACTTTGCTTGTAATAAAACTATCACCGTATCGTATAGAATAATTAATCACTTCAAAAGCTATTTTATTATTAAGGTAATTTATTAAAACTTATCTGTAGCACTTTACACGCAAGAAACCAATTTCTTTTTTCTTCGGCGTAATTATTTTCAACCTCACAAGAAAAACACGTCCAGTATCGACTACCTTCAGTCATCTTTTGTTACGTGTGTAAACAAATACAAAGAATATGACAAATATATTCGATGAGCTTTAGTGCTCCACTCTACTTCAAAAAGGGTGCAACACTGATTTTGTCATATCGAAATCGATATAAGTATGAGGTTATGTTCCCTTTATTTTGCTGACATTAATATCATACTGGCTTCAAATTGAAAACAATTTGTTCTCGTAGATACAAGAGTAGAGATTACTATTTCCTTCTGAATTTATTTGCAGCTATATTGAGCGTGAAAAAAAAATCCTCTATTGAACATTTTTGATGAGCTGTCAAACTCCCAGAAAACAACAAAAAATCCTCTCTATTGGAAAATTTTTGATGAGCTGTCAAATAGGGGAAATTTTTAGGGAAATTTCTCAATAAGTGAATAATGAAAAGGATATTTGGATTGCAACATTTCAACATCGAGTCCATAAGATTTTTCTTTTAAATGACACAAAACTGACATTTGTCCTACAATTTTCTTATTACAAAAAACATTGATGATCAATTCTCTAATCCATAAAGGATATTCCGAATGATGAAGAAAACTTCTCATTCAAACGTCTTCTTACATATAATAAAAATAAACTCAATTATAAGCACACAGGTAATTGATAAAATATTGGTGCTACTCCTAATTCGACCGCAGATAATAAAAAGAAATGAAAATTTAAAATTTCCACTTGCTGCTTTTAATGGCATTATGAAAAAGACAATAAAACGAAGACAGTCCAATTCTCTTAAGCCAAAATGTTGGTTTTAGGTTTCCTCATCGCTCATTCTGCAAACAATTTAAACTGAGCTCAGCGTGTTTTCTTTTTGCTTTGTTTTTTGTTATCTTCTGGTGCTAAATTTCGCTTTCGATAAGGTTCCCTGTTTTATGAAAAACTTACGAAAGTTCTCATTATATATTTCGTCTGCGCGTCTCTCCTTCTAGAATATGCTGATCTATTCCTTTTGCTTTGTTGTCGTTGTTTTAGTCTAATTTTCGAGTTTAGTTTGTTTCTTTTTCGTCTTCTGATCTTGGAATTTCGTTATAGTATAAAAAAGATGAACTCAACTCTGATTTTTGCAATAGACCTAGTTTTCGTGCTTCAGTTGTAAAAATCTATGGTTCTTGTGAGGAATTTATTTTTTTCTTCAGGGAGGTAAAAATGAATCAGGTTTCAGTTAAAAAATTATTCTACACGTACAGAGATTGAGATTGTAAAGGCATTAAAAAAGGTTCCCAAGTGTGTATATCTCCAACTGAGTCTTACTAGCAAATCAGAGGTCTTCAAATTCGTTAGTTGGTGGGTTAGTGTTTGTGTAAGAAGATTATCTCGGACATTTTATTTGGCTGATCAAATGCTTGATTTTAACCGACTAAAGGAGTAAATGGTCAAAAAATGTGTACGATGGAAATATCCGGCAGGTCGTTTAAACTTTTGCTATTTTATATCCTAGACTATATAAAATTTATGTTTGTTCTGTCGTTTGTAATGCATAATTTGTAATGATGATAGGTATGTCACATAAATTAGGAATTCATATATAGATAGGGGAAGATCAGGTAGCCCCGGACGGCGGGTAACCGCGGACATTTAAATTTCTAAGATACTAACGACGTTGCGTTGGTAATGCTTCATTTTAAATGTGCGCCCTCTGGAGTGAAAATAGATCCAACTCAGTTGCGACCTGGGCGCCGAGTAAGTTACACGTGAGTGTGTGTTTTGTTCTTGGCAAACAATTTTCGTCGCTCCTGTCAAACTTCATTGAAGGTTATCAATTTCAGTAATTAAGTGTGCATATTTGTCTTTTGTTTAATATTGTGGGAAATTGTATATATTTTAAGGTCGTAATAATATTTATAACATTTCTTGTACTATTTAAGAGCTATGTTAAAAAATTTTGCCTGTTAGCGATCGGGTAGCCCCGGACACAATAATGTCGGGTACCTTCGGACGTGGTGTTAAGTTTTGTATTCCTCAATATTGTTTAACAAACTACAATTTGTTTTGTTAGTTTGCTTATTTATGGACACTAATTTGAAATGTTTTTACTATTAGCACAAAACGGGTTCAAATGCACAGGAATTTATCTTTTCAACCCTGAAATCTTCACTGAGATTGATTTTTTGCCATCAATGATGACAGAGGTTGCGCAAGAAGCTTTTTCTAAAGACAATATGCCCAATCAGCCTTCAGCGGCCCATTCTTCATCGCCAGTGCCCTCCACTTGCTTGCAACTGAACCAGTGCCTTCAACAAGTTCAATAGGTGTATTACAACAGTTGTCACCATTTCCTGATGCATAAAAAAAACGCTTGGTAACGCGGGCTCGAAAAACCCAAAGGAACGAGATTTTAACATCTTCACCATATAAAAAAGATTTGGAGGAAAGACAGAAAAGTAAAAACACTAAAAAAGACGAAGCGAAGAAACAAAAAGGTAAAGGCACTAAAAAGACGCTGAAAACAATAATCAAAGCCTTTTCCAAGAAGATCAGGAAAAAGAGGCCGAATGCAACATATGTGGAGAAACATTTGAAGAGGACTGGATTCAGTGTCATGAATGCAAAGACTGGGCCCATTGAGATTGTCTTTATATAGATTCTTCAGATGTTCAGTGTTATTGTGATGTTTGTAAGGCCAAAAAGCTATTGGGTCACCAGTGATTACTATGTCCGGGGCTACCCGCCTTTTTTCTGTCGCCAAAAAAATAAGACTAAAGTATTTTTTTAAATATTTCTTAAAAGACAATTTATATTATAAATAGTTTTTAATTAATTTGATTGAAGAAGTTCTTGGTTTGTTTTAAGAGTAAAATGAAGTCAGTAATTTTGTTTATTCGTACTTTTTGTTGCAATTCATTTAAGTGTCCGGGGCTACCCGATCTTCCCCTATATAGGATAAAATTAAAAACAAATATTTTGATGAAATTCATCATCAGTAAGATGTCCATTAAACAAATTTTCAAATCATTCTAAAACCGCTAGAACATGTTTACTTACATAACTAGCTAAAATTAAAATTTTAATTGTATGGCTCTGCAAGCCTCCAATATAAACTATATTTCTATCATTTGTTTTCCCTTGCACGTGTCAGCGAAAGCAGTAACATACAAAAATCTTAAGGTGACTTTACATCATGCAGGTTTTCATTACGGCAACGTTCCCAGTCTTCATCAATTTATGAAATTTATTTTTGATGAACTGTCAAATATGGGAAATTTTTAAGGAAATTGCTCAGTGTGTAAAAATGTAAATGATATTTTGTTTTCAACATTTAACAACAATTCCATAATATTTTCCTTTTAAATGACATAAAAAGTGATATTTGTCCGACAATTTTTTTGTTACAAAAAATTTTCTGTGTCTTATAACCACAGTTTATAATCTGTAGTAAAATAACCATTTCTATTTCGGACTCCTTTATCTGAATAATAAGTTTATTGTGTAAGGCCTTCCTATAAAAAACCTAAAATATCTGAATGTATCCTTTCAATAGGTCCTCCAGAGACCCCACCAAACCATATTTTTATTGTTCTGTAGATGCTTTTCCTTTTTGATATCGCAGCCTATTCTTCTAGCATCATATAGCGAATTCTAAATTACATATTATTTCAACTGAATCTGAACTGTTTTAATTTCTATACAAGGTGAATAATATCTACTGAATTGACTTTATTTAATCAGGTGATTCCTTTTATCAAGACAAGAAAAACTTGAATGATTTGGATGTGATCGTACTAAATTACATGGTGATTAAGAAATTTTTATAACTTATTTACAAAAGTACGACAATGTCTTTGTTCGTTATACCAAGCTATTGGCTATAAACAAAGAATTACTTTACTATTTTTCTCTAAAAAATTTGTATGGCGCTTCAAAATCAAAATTTCGATAGATTTGATTTTCAAAATACAGGGTATTTCATAAAAAATCATAAAAATTTTAATTATTATCTTCTATAATTTCATAAGGTCCCCATTACCGTACCACATAAAGGGGAATGCCCATTTTAGGCAACAGACATTAGAGATATCTTAAATTAAACGATGCATTATGATACTCTGAACATACTTTATTAACAATAAATAAAAAGATTACTCTTTTGGACTTTTTACCGGGTTAAACTTAGTTTTGTTCAAGAAAGAATTTTTTGGGATTCTCCGGTATATAGCAAAAGCTAAAAATGTTCTAATTTGTTATTTCATCACACAATCCATTAATTTTTGGTGACAAGTTTCAAGTCTTGGTTTGACTCATCAACAGGTCCCAAATAGCGAAATTGGGTGATTTGAAAAACAAATGAAAAAATGAAAAAAGAAGAAAGAAATAAAAAGTTTGAGAAAAATAGAAAAACCAATTTTTTAAAAAAATTTTAAAGAAACATTCGTTCGAAGCGAATCGAACCTGTATACGCCACGCAGTGGGCTGAAAAATAAAGAAGAAAAGGAAGAAGAAGAAGCGTTTCGTGTCAGCAGAAAACCTTACACTCATCGGTGCAGCTTGGTTTTCTGCTGCTGCAGACGCTTGAAAATAGATTAAACTGATCTCTTCTCATATAAATAAATTCTGGGTGTGAATTATATGAGGAAAAATACTCCTATACAATCCCAGGAGGAAAAATAAATAAAAAGATTACTCTTTTGGACTTTTTACCGGGTTCTTTAAAAATTTGTTTAAAATTTTTTTTTTAATAAATAAAAAAATTGGTTTTTCTATTTTTCTCAAACTTTTTATTTCTTTCTTCTTTTTTCATTTTTTCATTTGTTTTTCAAATCACCCAATTTCGCTATTTGGGACCTGCTGATGAGTCAAACCAATACTTGAAACTTGTCACCAAAAATTAGTGGGTTGTGTGATGAAATAACAAATTAGAACATTTTTAGCTTTTGCTATATACCGGAGAATCCCAAAAAATTCTTTCTTGAACAAAATTTATTAACAATGTTTATTTCAATTAAGCGTGGGAAACTCCGAGGGGTTGCCAAGGTTTAATCTAGTACGTTTTGTTAAATCTAGTACGTTTTGTTAAATCTAGTACAGCATCGAATTTTTTAGGCCCTGAGAAGAAGTTTGAGTACCCCACACTCCTATAATCGGCGGTTTAAATAGCGATCCGCATGCTCACTTTTTAGTATTTCACTCTTTTTTATTCGTACTGAAGTACTAGATTTTTCGTGCCTTAGATCGACTCTATCTTGTTAGGGTTATGATCGATCGGAAAACGGGTTTCACTGTTCGCCTCAGCTCATTATCAGCTACAATTCGTAGAAGAACATTTTTCTCTGGATAATTTTATGGTGGGGGGTAGAAACCCCCCGGCGGCGGGCTCCATTGCGCATGTTGCATATCAAATTCAAGGTCTCGCCAAATCTTTTATGTGGTGTACTTTTTTCCCGATTCAGAGAACTTTCTCGAGACCTTTTTTTGCCGGAATATTCATTTTCATGCATTGGGGCACACACACCCCAGTTACTACTTTTCGCATATATTTTTGCAGTTCATTCTTTCACGGCCATTAGTGGTCTGTTGTGAATGAACATTTTTCTTGTAGGAAGTCATTTCCACGACGCACCAATTCCACGCAATCACGAGAAGTAGAAATGTCCACCTTTTTATCCAAAACAGTCGCTCATCTACATGCGATCGCTAATGCTTTCCCCGGCTCAATTGAAATAAACGGTGGTAATAAAAGTATCATAATGCATCGTTTAAGACATTTCTCATGTCTGTTGATGTGGGGCCTAAAATTGTATGTAAAGTGGACATTCCCTTTTGTGATTTCCTAGATAGGAAGAGCCACCTGGCCAAATATACTTATTTTAATATGAAACACCCTGTATATTACTTTAGCTTGTTTCTTTGGTATTATTTAAGTTTAATGATCGTTCCTTAATCATAAATTGTGCTATAAAACATCAAAATTACACGACTCATCGTTCAACTAAGGAAATTTCACACTTTATTGTTTTAAACGAGACCACATTGACACGCGACCGTAAAAGGACAAAAAAAAAAAAAAATCAAAATCAACTAGCATTTTACATACCTATGCAGATACGCTTAAGATGATGCATAAAATTTGTTAGTAAAAAAATACAAGCTTAGTTTGGCTACTGTTCAAAAACATTTTCTCGAGCAGAAAACCCCGAAGTAAAGTAAATAGTGAAAAACAACGACACAAAAAAAGAGGAAAATAAAATTTTATCAAAAACACGAGAAGAGCTTTTTCTCAGGTGAAAAGGTTTTTCCTTTTTGTATTTTATTTTTTATGTTTTACACTTTTTATCTCTCCTTCTCTCTCTCTCCCTCTCTTTATTTCTATCTTTCTGTCCCTGTTATTTTTGTTTCTAAAAGCATTTCTCAACATTTGCAGAGTTGGATGTGATTCCCTTGCAATTTTAATTAAAATGAATTTTGAAAACGACAAGTTCTCCTTGGTGTTTGCATCCTGATGATAAAATCATAGAAGTGAAAAATTTTATATATGATGGGGAAAAGGAGCAAGCAAGCAAGAAAGTACCTAACGGTATATAGCCACTTACTTTAAGAAATGGTGTTGGGGGGAGGATGCGAAGTGTATTTTGTTCTGTTTGACTTCAACATCAGGCGGCAACATCAGTTTTCTGATGATATTCTTTCGCCTTTGAAGTACCGAAAATATACATATACATATATACAAGGATTAAGTAAGAAGCCTTGGCAGTATCCTGTTTTTATGTTTCACTTCTACTTCAAGGAAAATAACAATTCGCCTCAAGGAGAGTCAGAAAGAAAAGGATAAAAATATGATAAAATAAAATTTTGTTAAAAAAATTAGTGAAGTCATGACCCCCCCACTTGGGAGATGGATGGACTTCTTACTCTGGGTGCATAAAAAATTTTTTAATTACGTTTTAATTGGATTTTGTCGTGGGGCTACAGGGATTTCGATTTAGTTTTAAAATTTACTAAATTCTATAATGACGGTGTTTTTTGTATTTATAGAGAGAATTTTTAATGTTGTTAGTTTGTTCTTGATCTCCTGTTACATATTTTTGCTTAAGAATTAACATTTCAAAGAATATTTTAAAGGCTATTTATGGGATTATTTCATAAAGTCTAGAAAGAGGAACATTTAACAAAGTTGTGTATAGGTACGTATGTGCATGCGTTGAATCGTCTTAATTCGGTTAGGTTGAACAGAGTTGAGTTGAGTTTTGTAAATGAATTTCCGTCGACCGTGAAAGAAGTGTATGGAAAATGGCTAGGTAACAATAAAAAACACAATATGTTGTAGTATGTGAGAATGAATCAATCTGAACTGAATCAGCGTGATGACCACATTTGTCTGCTTTGGAGAACACCAGAAAATTCTGGCAGATTATCATGCTTTTTTTTTTTTTGAACAGATGGGATACAGAAATAGTAGAATTTCACTTTATACAAAATAGTAGATTTCATTTCAGTGTATGCCTGCTAGAATAATCCATGCACTGCAAACTCAGTCAGGCTTCAAATAACTTTGCTAAATACAAATAGCTTACGTAATTGTAGGAAAACTTCATTACGAATTGATACGTTAAATAAACAACATAGATGTATACATGAAAGAGACTATCTGCTTTTCATCATAGAAGCATGAAGCAGAAAGAAGATAGCAAATATCTAGTCTGATCCCATGCAGATTAAATTCTCCAAGCAAAAATCGCGCTGCAAGCTGCGCACATACCTTTCACCCTTCAAAATACTTTCGGCTGCACAGTAAAATTTCGTGAAAGCATCACGAACTCTGCGAATGTGGAACAATCTACTATCTTCTGTTTTTTTTCCTCGGGCATATGTACAATCTACGAAGATAGAATCAAAACTGACATTCCGCCACTTTTCTCATATCCCTTAATGCTTTCCCTAACTTTTTGCTGGTGAACCAGACGGAATGTAAAGAGTAATGATGTGAAGGTTTTGGTGTGGCAATTTTACCACTACACATTGATTTTGAGATCCTCAGAGGTATAACTTTCAACTGTAGTGGATCATAGAGAGATCAGCGGAACGGAACTTGAATTTCTCTACTAATATAGGACAACTATTTCGGCAGAGTGACGATTCGAGCGAAAAAGTATGAAACTTCGAATTTTGTCACAAAGTAAATTTTCAAGATAAACAGATCACGTTCAGGGAAGGGTCAACTCAGGCGAAAAGGTGCCGAATCGTCATAGATTATATCAAATATCGGTTATGTTAATAAATTCGTCATCAAATTCTATTTGATGATGAATTTATTAATATATTTCTTGGGAAAAGAACCAACCCCGTTATCAAGGCGACGATATCTCCATGAGTACAAACGTGAGACGTGTTCTCTTCCTAAGTTGTATAGAGTTACATTTTGGAAGACAAATTATTTAGTTGTGTGTCATTCCAGCGGGATATGGAAACACTAAAAGATAAATACAAGAGCGCTTCTTTGGAAGCTCGCAGTGCTTCCCCACCGTATCCTTGTTCATTTTGTTTCAACGTGAGCATGTTCTCGGAGAGACGCGGTCAGTTACAGATTCTTGGGAAGTGCTCTTGGAGTGCTTGTAGGGGTAGCACTCTTGCACATGTGGGGTGGCACTCTTGGAGTGCTTGTAGGGAGCAATCTTGGAGCAGTAACAGGGATTACAGAGGGAATCGAGATAAGGGCGTTATTACAAATTTCAGTTTTATTCTGAATGCTCTCCGTTTAATTTTAAACATATACGAATAACAAGAGCAAAAAAAACAATATTCTAATATTATATTATCTATTAAGAAATTTGAATAATCAACACAATTCACTTGGCTACTATAATTTCAATTAATCGCACTTCAACTGACTACAATAGAATGAAAATTCGGCTGCGCCTTCAGATGCATCTTTGCACAACAAAAAACGAATAGGCTATGAATAAGCCTAAACTCGGAGAAGAGATCTACTTCCGCAAAGATTCTTTTGGCTATGGTAAAAGAGCGCTTCGGAAAAGATATTTTCTGGCTATGGGGTGGAAGTGCTTCGCCTTACAAGCGCTTCCCTTTACAAGCGCTTGACATATTTCCCGCTGGGATATTATCTAACCGATGTATAGGGAACAATATTAGACGTCGCATCACAGCTACGGGAACAAATGTAACTTGAAAATGAGGAAAAAGATTTGTATTTGTATACCTATTAGTGTTGGTCAAAATGTAATCTGATTAACGATTAACAATTACAATTAATCATGTAATCGGTAATCAGATTACTTTGTAACAGATTACTAATGTAATCCATTTCCATAATTACATAATGTAATCGATTAGCATGTATTGTGACTATGAGTTAATTTGATTGCACATTAATCGATTACATGTTAATTCCACTACATGTTAATTTAGTTTCAATATATAATCCTTTTAAATTTTATGAATTTCATTCCAAAATGGAATCTTTGCATATCGGAGTATTGTGTAAATATTGAAGGAAATTATATACGTGCACATGACTTCGTGGCCGCGTCATTAGTGATGGGAGAAAATAACTCAGTATAACTAGCTAGTTAGTTCAACTACTAATTTTTTTTTTTTGTTAGTTATTAGTTACCTTTGATTACTTTATAGTTACTTAAGATCATAGACGTTATTTATTATAGCGAAACAAAACTTCCAAATAATCTTAATCAAGTATCAATTTTGTAATTTGATAATTCATCAACAAGAAAACTGTTGCTAAATCTTCGTGTATATACACACACAACTATAAAAACTTATCGCCGGTAGCCGGCATATGTGGTTATATGTTGGATCATAGATAATGTGAGGTGCCGTTAAATGGGGGTGTATTAGATCACCTATATTTTTTTAATATCTTTGCTTAAGTTCTGAAAATAATTGCAAAAAGTACTTACACTGACTATTAATTTTTTACAACTAAGTATTTTCAGAATTTAAGTGAAGATATAAAAAAAATATAGGCGATCCGATTCACTCCGTGTCTCACGTGATACACTTCACCCCGTTTGACTCTACATAGTAATCTCTTACAATGTAATTAGATTACAAAATAATCGAATTATATTGTAACAGATTACATATTCTCTCATAAGTATTCTGATCGAAATGTAATCAAATACAATTTAATTGGAATTACTTGGTAATTTGACTAAACTTTAATGGAATTATTAATTAAATTACACTGGAATCAGATTATCCCAACACTGATTACATATGCAGGTTAAATTGAGTTCAATCTGATTAGCATCAGTCAAGTTTCCTGTGCCTTGTCGTCAATTTAGAACGTTGCTTTTCTAATGGATTAAACACAGCCGAGTTAGAATCTACTTTTTGATAAGAATTGACGTTTCCGTACGTCAGCCACTATGAAATCGATCTAATAAACAATTTTTTTATCGTAAACCACAATTTTTCAAGATACAATATCTCTCTGACTTGACTTAGCTGCGCAAAATGTAGTTTTCTTTTTATTCCCTGAAGGTAGTATAGAGCGAGGAGTGTGATTTTTATTCATGTAATTTTTTTATTTATTTATTTATTTAAAATTTCATCAACGCTCTGATTATTGAGTTTACAAAAATGAAATATAACAAGAATAATGGTTAAAAGTATACATAATAATAATAATAAGAAAGAAAAGTAACTTTAACTAAGCTGATCTCTTATTTGACTTTTTCAAAGATGAAAGTCCTTGCAATAAAACTGGTGGTTAAAGAGACGAGATATTGATGAAATCGTCGTAGTTCCTTAAGGAGCGTACAGGAATAGATATATTGAAAGTATTTAAGAGGAGCTCAGGGGAATTTATTACTCCTTGTATACACTGAAATGCAAAAAAAACTCTGGAAGCTTTTCGCCTATTCTCTCGAGAATCCAAAGGAATGAGTTTAAGCCTGTCAACATGTGGAGGTATAATAATAGGGTTGTCCTAATGAAGTTCACACACAGGGCAAATCGAACGAATCTCCGCTACACAGCCTCGATGTGATTTATGTATACAGAATAGAAGGGGGAGGCCAGACCGGACTGGCATACTCCTAAATTGGTATAGCGAATATGCAGTAAAGGACATTCGTTATGAATGGATCCTTAGACTCCTTTGACCATTTCTTTACACACTCCCCCAGAGTAGCATAAGTCCGGGAAACGATTGCGGTAATATGATCCTCGATGGAAAGACCAGTATTAAGGAAGACACTCAAATCTCTGGTTTTGTCAAGTTTAGTTAATAAGCATCCATTTAAAATATAACTGAAGTCCAAAGGCCTCCTTTTACGAGAAAAGGACATCGTAGTACATTTGCTGATATTAAGAGGAAGACAGTTAATAGTCCACCATTTATAAAAGTTGCCTAAGTTCGAGTTTAAAATTCCACACTCGTTTTGATTAGAAACAATGCTGAAGATCTTGGTATCTTCAACATAGAAAAGTATTCTTGAATCAGCTAAAATCAGAGATACATAATTGATGCAAATTATCAAAAGGAGTGGTCTGAGATGGTTGTCTTGAGCAACATCAGAAGTATTATCCATCTAATAGATAGAATCTTTGGAGAGCTCCAATAAATTTTAAATATAGTTGTATGGTAACCCATAAAAAGTTATTAATTATGCCTGACACTATTAGTCCATTGTATCTAGCTGGGTCCAAGTATTTTGTAGGAGTAGTATTTAGTGTAAGCATATTTGTGGCCGATATGTTCAGGCTTCGTGAATAATACTAGTTTTGAGTTATTATACTTATCATATTTTCTTTCTTGGTGAGAACTTAAGTTTATCAAGCAAAATTCATGGAACCGCTACTCTCTATGGAGTTGGTCACATATTGAATTTGATCATATCTAAATATACACGCGTGCCATATTCACTCCTAACATGGAGAGCAGATTCTACTTCTTTATGTCTTTCAATATGAATAACAGCACACGTTGCTAAGCTTTATCAGCTCAAAACAATGAAAGTAATAAACATATCTAATCTCGTTGAAATGATAGTTCTCTGAGCCAGTATGAATCAAGAAATCTTATTATTATGTTTCTTAACTGAGAACATGAAAAAATTAATAGAAATAGTGCGAGGATTACAGTTTTTCTTTTGCTTACCTTTGCATTCATAACCATTTGTTAGTAGACATACAAATTTAATTTAATGGAAACTAAAAAAAAATTATTTAGTTAAATTTGGATGCAACTTCCGTTCCAGTTTATTTATTAAATTTCTAAAAATTCCCAAGTAATACCTCTAACCAACTCAGACAGTACATACAAATATGTTGCCTGCTCCTCTAATGTCACTGTAAAGGAAAATGGAAAAAAATAAGATTCATCCCCCCTTCATATTGTTAAAAAAAAAATTGATTTCTGTATAAAATTAAACATACAAAAACACTATCACAGCAGCTCTAAATTAGAAGATAAAAGACTCAAAATTTGATGAAAGAAAGAAGGAAAATTAAAAAAAAAAAAAAACTTAAATTAAACTTAGATCGCTGAAATATAAGGACCTGCCTGACAAAGCCAAGACGGCTCAGCCATCAAATACCCTATATACTATGCATATATATATACCTCATGTTATATACATCAGAAACCAAAATCTATGCATGTCAGAGGCCTGTAGAGGATTACATCCACACCACTTAATAATTCCACGGATATAGAAAAAGCGTAGAACTATTCCTGTTCTATAGAGAACATTATACAAGCATCAGAAAGTATTGCTGCTGCTATGCAATCCAGCCGGCAGGTAGATATACGTATTCCCTAAAAAAAAAAAGGAAAAAAAAAACAACAATCCTGGCCCCTTTATAGCGCTGTGGTCACATTAATTCTGGGAATTGAAGCACCGACAACGAAACGACAACGACCCATCCACAATGTCCGGTGGGGTCTAAAATGAGGTACCAACCAAATAATTTTTGGGACAAGCCAAAACCTATACACCAGGTTCCAACGAACTTTGCGAAGGAAGAAATATCAAGTTCCGTAAAAATAGTCTAAGATCTCGGGTTTGCTTTTTTCTTGTTATTATTGTTCTTGTTGTTTTATAGTTTTTATAAATTTATAGAAAAACAAGAATAAAAAAGAAAATCACTCATGAGCGTCCTTTAATAGAAGCTCATGCCGATCTGGACCGCTATAGTATATATAATGTATGTAGTACGCTTTTTATTCATGTGCGGCTAACTCATCTGACCATAGTTTATTGAATGCCTTTTTTCCTTGAGTTTTATTTTTATCCCAAAAAATTTGTACCTGTCATACATTGACCATCATCATCCATCCATCCATCCATCCGTTGTGTACTCAAATGACCACCAGGATGGAAGAGGTGGAACAGTTTTCAATAGCAAGGAAATAATATTATATAGTGCCGCCTGCGCCTGCGCCGTATTTATTTTGTATATGCGCAACATCGGCTGAGGTTTAGTTTCTTTATGCATATTTAGTACGACGATTTCGGTTGGATGCATTCATTACCATAGATTTTTTTTTTAAATATTTCTATAAAATGTTAAGGAAAAGGAAGTTGTTTTCATTTGCACTGCATTGTGTGCGAAAATGTAACTAGAAAAAAATAGGAGAAAAAAAAAGAAAAAAAAGAAGGAATATTCTCCAATGTTCTTTAGTAGCAGCCATTCAATATTTAATTGTCGTGACACGTTATACAAAAGTTATTCCAATTGACACAATTAAAGGACACAGTTTTTCTTTTTTTCGTAAATATTATTCTGTCACCTGCTTGCGTGTTACGGGTGTATAAACCAGGTGATGATGATGATGTTGATGCGAGTCGGAACATTCTTACGGTAATTTTTAAGATAAATAATTTGATGCCAGCAGGTGGATAATTTAATTTTTCCAAAGAGATAATCCTTCAATTTTTAATGCGCACATTTTACTCAAAAATCTTAATTAACTCTTTTCTTATCAGTTATAGACGATTTTCTTATTATCACATCATGAGAAGATAATAATAAATTTTCGTAGAAAGAAATGTAAAACTTGTGATAACATTTAAAACTGTATAAATTGACAGCACGACGAGAAGTTGTTTTTTTTTGTTATTTTCGCAGATTTTTTTTTTTTTTTTTTTTAATGTCTCAAAATAACTTTTTGAAACTTTTATTTTTTTTTTTTTTATTTTTTTGATATTTTTTTTGTTTTAATTCTTGGTCTTTCAAGTAGGGCAGACCGGGGCCATTTTTCATAATTAATTTTATAAAAATATTAATGTTTTAGGCATAATAAATACGTTTTCGTTTTGATTACTTCGATGGGTTTCTTAATACTAGTTTATTTTATTCACTTCGAGTATTATTTGCCATAGCTTCCCCGTGCGTGAGTCCATTTACCCCAGTTTTTTGACTATATCAATTTAATAAAGTAATATGCATGCAAAAAAACTAAAGTTTTTAAAAAAATAATAATTTATTACGAAATAAAGAAAATTCACCATTTCTAAAATAACCTATATGTGGTAATGGAGCAGAGGTCTAAAACACATACTATATTTCAGAAGGAAGCATATATGATAATAGCAGTCTATATGGTGCACGATTATCCATATCAGCATTAATGTCGGGCTGTAGCTGAACCAGACCCATTCGTACATAAGAAATTAAATTGGATTAATTAGCCTAATTAATGAATGATAAAATTTTGATGATATGGGTGAGCTCAATGGATCTCCAAGAACATAGAATTATTAAAGATATTAAGGGTTGCGAATTGTGAGTCCTAATGATTCCCGAGAATTTTCATGTACTTATTTAATGAAAGGTTGGGTTTTATAAAAGTGTAGTTGTATTGGACATTACTTCCCGGTAACTGCAATGTATAAAATTGGAGAATATACATATAGCGGTTTATAATATGCTCGAGTTTATTAGTAATTGGGGAGTCTGGCGATGGGTTGTTTGAGGGTGGTGTGGGTGCAACTATGAGCCTTTCCGGACGTTTCGCTTCAGCCAATGTACTCTTCAGCGGTGTTCCTCACTTTAAGCATCGTCATAAATATCCTCTTTGCAGGCACTTTCCATCACATCTTTAGATGCATTTGATCTTTTGGTTTTTCTTTTGTGGGTTCTCATCATTCTGAATTACGAATGATTAATGAGTCCTCTAACTGCGCTTAGCTGTATGTCAATAAGCCCCAATCTGACATTTTCTTTTTGAAACGCTCACGACAAAAAAATTATACTAATTACAGGAAAATCAAGTTAGGAACACAATTAACCAATTTCAATTAAAACCATTAGACAACCCAACATCGTGAGTGTGTAATCTATAAAAAAAATTAAATATCAAACAAAAAAGTTTTACTCACGCGCTTGCAATTTCGTGTTTTTCTATAACTCCGCGAACGACATGCGCTAGCCTAAACGACTATTGCTACAGTAAGGCGTATACCTCGACTGAATACACAGTCAAATTCATACAGTTTCGTTGTCGATGTTTGTTTGATTAATCGTAGTGAGTCTATACCCTTATAGTCAACTAACCCCGGTCTACCCTAATTCTACGCAAGTTTAACAAATTTTGAAAATAATTTTTTGTTTGCTTCCCCGGTAAACATTTGAATTTTATATGTAAAAATTTGCTTTACGCTTTGGATAAAACTAGGTGAATTGAAATAAAATTATTGAAAACTTTTTGCCAATCAAATTGAAATCCTCCCTACTTTTTTTTTTAACTATGCATTTTGAATTATATATGAATTTTTGGGAGAAAGAAAATATTAAAAATTATTTAAATTATTGCGCTGACAGGGTATCCAAACTGCACTGTGCGTAATAATTGTACCAGACAAACGAAATCACCAAACAAGTATGTAATTAATAAAATATTTATTTTAACAAAATTGTGTGTCCATTAAATTTTTATTGAAAAAATAAAAATTAGGGACCGAATCAGTTATGACTTTTTACGAAAAACTGCAACTTTACTTGTTATTCCTGACCGATAATAATTTGAAGCTAAAAAAACCAAGCTGGAAAGGCTTTTTATTTTATCTGGCAAAAATATAAAGCCAGCTTGGCTTTTTTTTTATCTGGCAAAAATATAAAGCCAGCTTGACTAGAAAAAATAAAAAGCTAGGCTCGCTTTTTATATTTTTACCGAAAAAAAAGTATCAAGCCGTTGCGGTTGCTTTTCTAGCTTCAAAACTATTACCGGACAGGAATAACGAGTGGAATTAAGCTTTTTTCGTAAAAATTCATAACTGATTCGGTCCCTGAAAATAAGAAGCCAGCTTGGCTTTTTATACTTCCGACTTAAAAACCTGTTACTTCCAGCTCGAAAAAATAAAAAGTCAAGGTGGATTTATACAGGGTGTTTCCCCTTAGGAGGTCCATAGAGCGGGAGGTGATAGTACTCACCTAGACGAACCAAAAATTGTATGGCAGGGGGGGGGGCAATATCAACCGTTTAGGAGTTACAGGGTGATTCATAAAAAAAGCTAGGTTTTCACAGAACACCCTGTATCTTAAAAACTACAGGGCATATGGTCACAGTTAAGGGCTCACTGTATGCAGAACTTCATGGCCTTTCCAACGACAGCTCAACCAGCCCCGTACCCCTCTCCCCTCAGTTATGAAGGTCTAAACTAAAAATTTCGGATTTTCTTTCCTTTTTTTTTACTTTGACCTCTATTATTTTTGCAAAAAGGTCGTTAACATAACTTTTTTTTATAAAAACTGTAAACTGTGGAGACTCCTCTTTAATTTGACCTATTATACCCTTGTGCTATCTGTATCCGTTAAAGAGTTATTAGCTCTTAACCCATTCTAAAACCTATTTTCAAACCTTCTCTCAACGATAATTTGTTCCCTTAGCACGCCATTTTACAAAATATCGTCTAATTTCGGTGTGACCTGAATAGGTTATGAGTTAATAACTGTTTAACGGCTACAGTTAACACATAGGGTGTAATAGGTCACATTAAAGAGGAGAGTCCCTAGTTTAAAGTTTTTATAAAAAAAAAGTTATGTTAATGACCTTTTTGCAAAAATAATAGAGGTCAAAGTAAAAAAAAAGGAAAGAAAATCCGAAATTTTTAGTTTAGACCATCATAACTTCTGAGGGGAGAGGGGTACGGTGCTGGTTGAGCTGTCGTTGGAAAGGCCATGAAGTTCTGCATACAGTGAGCCCTTAACTGTGACCATATGCCCTGTAGTTTTTAAGATACAGGGTGTTCTGTGAAAACCTAGCTTTTTTTATGAATCACCCTGTAACTCCTAAACGGTTGATATTGCCCCCCCCCCCCTGCCATACAATTTTTGGTTCGTCTAGGTGAGTACTATCACCTCCTGCTATATTGACCCGCTACGGGGAAAAACCCTGTATATCAGACTTAGAAGTACCAGTACCTGGATTTGTACTTCAAAATTTTTAAATATCAGTAGGCCGGAATTCTACTTGAAAATTTTTTAAGTACCAGTACATGTACTTATAAGTACTCGAAAAAAAATAATACTGTACTGGTGCCAGTACTTAAGTACTTTACAGATCTGCCCCTAACCGCTATCACAATAATATAATTGCTTAAGGGACCATACGCCCTGTAGTTTTTAAGATAGAGGGTGTTTTGTGAAAACCTAGCTTTTTTTATGAATCACCCTGTAACTCCTAAACGGTTGATATTGCCCCCCCCCCCTGCCATACAATTTTTGGTTCGTCTAGGTGAGTACTATCACCTCCCGCTCTATGGACCTCCTAAGGGGAAACACCCTGTATTTTTGCCAGATAAAATAAAAAGCCGTTCCAATTTACTAAATTGTTCATAGTCGTTTACCGACAGTTGAGGTTGTAAAGTTACCGATTACAAAAACCGCTGCTTCAGAGATGTGCTGTTTTGAATCCCAGTTAATGCTAGCTGTTTGTTTGATGTGTACTCTTGAAAAGGGGTTCATAAGCAGCAAAATACTTTCTTTGACAGAATCGAAAACCTGAAACGTTTTGTGAAAAGATTCAGACAGTGATTTGATGTTTAACCTGTATTTTACCATAGATGGCACAAGAGCTAGATGTCGCATGCAGTACCAAAAAAGTATACAAATTTTATATGGCTGGGTGGTCCATTCCGGAATGGACCACAACATTTGAAATGATGTATACCTTGAGTGATTCATATTTTTTCGTATCTGAAGTGTTGAGGAAGTCGATCAAATGTATATAAAACTGCTTTTATAAAATCATTTGCATTCGTCACAATCTCAAAGATATTATGATCCATTTCAGAACGCACTACTCATTTCACATTGTGTATACTCTGCTTAAGTATGGCATGCGACATCTAGTTCTTGTGCTATCTATGATTTTACGGAGTCAAAGGATGTTGTTGCTAGTTGTTCTCTCATATACCTGAGCGTAGGAAAATGATCGATATTGTTTCTGTCTAAATTCGTAGAGGACAGTACTAATATCGATTTGAATCCGTTGACCAAATGAATCATTGTTAAAAACGAGCAGTATTTACCCTGCAGATTTAGGTTAAGCATATTAAGATAATCAAGACTCATTTTTAAAATTGATCTCTCTCAGCATACTCATAATCATCATAATTCTCCATTTTGATTTTTAATCGTTTTGTTAGTCTACTTTCGCCACTCACTCACATTATTGACATGTCGTCGCCCTGGCGGAGACGAAATGATAAAAAAAAAAACAATTACGTATAGCTCTGTCTCGCTCTTTCATTGCTTGTAAATTTAAAAGTGGCGATTGTCCGTTAGGCAATCGCGTTCGCACTGTGTTCATAGCCTATTAGTGCAGCGGAGCTGTGTGAGTTGGCGGGCAAATCCAAATACAATGTCGGCTCACTTCGTGTACCTCGGGCCTTGGGCTTGGCGGTCTAGACTTAAAGGATTAATATATATCTTATCTCATAATTAATACTACTTTAAACACACTCTAATAATTAATATGCCCGCCCTTATAGGCCAGTCAATAGACGCATTTAAATTCTAAAATTTAAATTAATTACAAAGATTTGAAATTTTGTTGGATTGTTTGGTGAGGTAAAATAACTACAAATTGAATTTTACAACCATCACCGAGGTGCAGAGCATGCGGAAAATAAATTGCAGGAAAACAAAAGTTGTTATATAACTTCCAAAAAAAAACAAAACAAAAATCCAAAAGTCCTACAGACTTAAAGCAATGTTTACTTTGATATTTACCACAATTTGTTAAATTTGCAAATTTGCAAGTATGTACTGCAACTTACCTGAACACTTGTACCAATTGGCAGCCTTTTATGTTGCCAGCAACATATTTGTTTTTAAATTGTTTGGGCAACAATTCCATTCTTGGCTGCTATCTTTAAAAAAAATTACACAAGTTCTAAAATTGGGTTGGAAATTTTCAAATCGTTGTTGGTCATAATCTGCTAAGTTTGCAACCTCACTTAAGGTCCGCAACCTAAAAAAAAAACAATGAGCAAAAATGATCAAAAATTAGTATTTTGCACTTTATGCACTCGTTAGACCAAGGAAAATGGGTTTTCTTCACAATTAAAATGGTTTTGGGCATCTCATTCTAATTAAATGGAAAGGGGGACTGAGTTTTACTTTTACCTTAAAATGATTCATAGTTAGATTTTCCGCAAAAATTTTTTATATGATTTACCATTTACTGTAGTCCGTTCAGGCTTTCATTGCTGTCCTGATGAGATTGCCGTGTACTGCTGATCGAAACACATAGTATACATACTTTCACAATTTCTTTATGAAATTTTGATTTTCGGCTTTAAGCCAACAAACTGAAATTTTTATATATTTTTTCGCTCTTTTATTTATACATATTTTGCCGTGTTAGTTTTATATTTTATTATTTTAGTTTCTTATTTTTGTTTTTGTTTATTGTTTTTATTTTTTATTTACATCTGATGATTTTCTCGTTTTTTTTTTATAGTTTTGTGTTATTTTTTATTTGTTTTTTTTGCTATCTTTTCTTTTGTAATAGTTAGGTGGAATTTTTTTTGTCCTGTTGGCTCTGCTAAATAAATAAATATTTTTTTTTCTACCTTGTGAAATATATCCAAAATTTCAGTAAAGTATGTAATGCCCAAGAAAATCTATATCTCTTTTTTGCGCCTTTAATTTGTTACAAAAAAAAAAAAAAAATCTCATTTCACTAAACCTAATGGAATCGTCTTCTTAAGAATGTAATTCCGATTATAGGTATCACAAAAAGGCTATTACCTACCTTGTCTTACACCTTTTTCTGTTTAAATGTTTAAAGACTTATAGAAGTTCCAATTATAAGGCATAGAAAGCTTCCAGACTGTTTGCATTGAAAGGCTCAAAAGGTAAAAAAAAAAAAAGATACAAGATTACAAAAAGAACCCATATCTTCGAAGAATCCCTTTTTAATGAGATTTTTAAGAATAGTTCAATTGATTTGAAAACATCAAGTGACATTTTTGCAACAATGTTTCGAATATAAAACTCATTTTCTGATGATTCCACAAAATTATTTTTCTTAGAAATCTCTTTCTTAGTCGATATTCAAATAAAATCTGAATTCGAAGAAAAACCTTATAAAGGACATCACAATCATAGCTTCCATAAATCGACACGTGTTCTGTCTCTCTCTCTATACTTACCTATTCCAGTTCGCTCAAAACCTCACTGGTTGATTTTATTTCAATAAATTTATAATGCAAAATGTATAAAAAGTAGAATAAAAGAAGTTGCTGCTAAGAAAACCTCTGAAATGGCATTCTATATTCAAAAAACCTCATATATATATGTATTAGTAGGTAAGTCTGTAAGGTCTCTCCTTGATCCTGCTGCTATTTTACTTACCTTATCGGGACTCTGCTGTAGTAGTCGGGTGGCGGCACAGGGAGTAATTATTATTAAATGTGCGCTCAATCCTTTGAACTTTATCATTTCGTAATAAATCTAAAGTACACCCAGAGGGCATAGTAATTCCGCTAACTTACTGTGAATTCAGTGAAAAATAGAAAAGTGCTTTCATTTGAGAAAAATATTCTTGAGAAAAACATATTCCAAGCAATACATGGAGTCCCATGGGGGTAAACTTTAAATTGTTTCTTATTACAGAAAACTTTGGAAATTGTAGGAACTTTTTCTGTAATTCAATTGAAGGAGAAATGCCAAGTTCTAAGGTGGCTTTAGTTAGTATATGTTTGTGTGTGTCTGGATGATGGTAATGGTTCTGTTGGTGGTGGGGGTGGTAAATATAATTGAAATGCTGGCACAAGTGCTAGTAATCATGGTTTACTATAGCATATCGGTTGTGTGCATATAATCAGCAAGAACTGATGCATTTCATAATCGAAACGGGCAAGAGAGGACGCAATACCATTTACATAATAAATTTATATAAATTAAATCAGGGAGATGGGGAATATAGATTGATTAATTTAGTATATGTAATGTGTACATACATAGGTAGGTAGGTATAGGTACCATAACTTTCCGTAAAAAAATCTCGATAGAAAATAATTTGTGGTGGTATAGTTAGAGCGAATATCTATTTAAGTTAATAAATTAGTACAAAATAACAGAGATTCACAAAGTATAAGTAAAAAAAAAAAAAAATATTATTTTTATCTACAGCAGAATCGTCGCACTTGTTTTTTTTTTGCAAGACTTCAACGCCAAACCTAAAAAGTTCTTCAAAGAAATGTTGTTTTTCATTGATTTTCTCTATTTCTCTCTCTAATTTTGGGGCTTGTTGGAATCGGAAAAAAATTTGCTCATGGCAGAGATTAGAAAATTAATTTGCATTTCTGTGCCCTACCACGAGCGTCTTATCTGATTTTACGCTTAAGTTATTTATGATTAATATAAATCATTAAAAAATCATACTAACATTACAAAATTCCAACAAATCCATAAAACTGTTGTCGATTTGTTTTTATCAGATTTCGTGGAGTTTTGTTCCATTTTTCTGTCTGTGCCAAATTTCAGAACAATACAAATGTATGTATGTAGTGATTTTTATAAGTGAATTTAGGAAATATTTCAAAAATATTAAAATGCCGAATGAGTTCTAAACCATGAACTTTGGTATACCTCTATATACATTCTGTAAAAAAAGTACCGGGAATCGATGATTTAATAATCCCACTTAAAGGGATTGTCGAAAATCTTTTTGTCGCTAAGTTGGCATACATGTTATCTATATTCGCGCGAAGTTTGAGCGTCACTTGTCATTTAGTTTGTATACAGTGCGCCATTTTGTCAGGTCAGTTCAAGTGTGTTTCGTGATTTTTACAATGGACAAAACTATCGAACAAAGAATTTGTCTTAAATTTTGCATTGCAAATGGAATTTCTTGTGCCGAAGAGTAAATTCCGACCCCACATTCATAAATTGAATTGTAACAGGTGATGAGACATGGGTGTACGAGTTCGATATGCAAACCAGTCAACAAGCTATGGAATGGCGCCTTCCAACTAAACCGAAACCGAAAAAAGAACGTCGAAGTCGATCCAAAGTGAAGGTGATGTTAACAGTTTTTTTCGATAAGCCGCGGTGTTGTGCACTCGGAATTCTTGCCAGAAGGTGAAACCGTAAACAAATAGTATTATCTGAGAGTTATGCGGCGTTTGAGGGAACAAATTCGTCGAAAAAGACCAGATTTGTGGAAAGGAAACGCATGGATTTTGCACTACGATAACGCGCCATCTCACAAGGCTATCATTGTGAACGAGTTTCTGGTCAAAAACTCAACAAATGTTATCGAACAGCCACCGTATTCCCCTGATATGGCTCCGGCCGATTTTTTTCTTTTTCCACAACTCAAATTACCACTTCGAGGCACCCGTTTCCAGTCGATAGATGAGATAAAAGAGAATTCGCTGCGAGTACTGAAGTCGATTCTAGAAAATGCATTTAAAAAATGTTTCGATGATTGGGTTATTCGTTGGCGTAAGTGTGTTATTTCAGAAGGGGCCTACTTTGAAGGTGATACAATAAATTTGGATAAATTATACATATTTTGTGTTTTATTGACCAATTCCCGGTACTTTTTTACAGAAGTTATATAGAATTCGAATCTTTTTAGCTGTGTATGGCGCTTAAACAAGATAACTCGAACGCACACCGTTATCTTTACTTTATGAAAGCTATAGGTAGAAACAAGTCGGTAAATTTGAGTTTATTACTCGCTACAGATACTACCAGGTGCAATCAGCTGAACCCGCAAGATTCAGAATGGGTACTCAAAAACGGCATATTAGAGCCAATAAAAACATCGCAACCTCGTTCCAATTAGAGGTTCTAGCTATAAGTAAAGCTGAAAGCTTCTGGAACAACTCATAACGTATACTTTGTGATCGAGTCATTTGTATTGATATCCAATCAGCAATCAAAGCTCTGGACTCGAGTACCATTAGATCGCGCTTAGTGCAATTGTGGTGCTGTGAGCTCGAGAGTTATTCTCTGCTGGGTGCCTGGTCACAGTGGAAACGATGCAGCTGATGCTCTGGCCGGAAAGCGTTTCGCTATGAACTTATGTTTAGCGGATGAATCCATAGGTCGGCTTCTAGAATCAGTGCAGGGGATTTTAGATGTACAGGCCTGTAAGCAGGCAAATCACAGATGGTGAGGACAGACCATATGCGCGATTTCAACACAGCTTTGGCTCGAGGTTTGTCCTGTGAAGATTGAATCTGGAGAGAAGGAATCGTAATGATGTGTGATATTTTATTGCAGTTGTCTCGGGACGAGCACTGCATCTTTGGCAAACATACAGAGTGCGTGCAAGCTCTATACAATGACTTCTGCAGACTTTTGTATGGATAAGGGAAAGATTGAGAGCTTTCAGCACCTGCTGAACAAATACCTTTTTGTTTTTCTTATTTTGAAGCAGGGGCACAGGAGATCCCATCCCAAGCACGGAAGCCATGGCGGCCCATTGTGCTGTCCTGCTAGAAGCCCCTCTACCAAAACCTTCCTGTTCTCTTAATAAAGCGCATCAGGTTTATTTGAGGAAGGCTTTTGAGCTCATCTGCAGATAGAAGGAGAGACCCGCCTAGAGTATCCAGCCTGCTCCAGGCGAAGGCCGGACAAGCACACAAAAAGGGTTCGGCTGACTCCGGCTCTCCTTCCAGGGGCCGGATTCTGTAACTCGGAGAGTTTGGGAGGTTGGGAGATGTGAATTTTCGTTTTCCCCGATTAAAACTCCCTAAATCGCCATTCTAGATTCTCTAACAGAGTTAGGGAAAACGTGAGAAGTATCGAAATATTGAAAGACGGCTAACTCTGTGTGGGAGGGTCGTAGATTATTGGGGTTTTTCTCTATGGAGTTAGGGTCTAGAGTACAAAGATATAGGTGAACGATTTCTGGAGGAGGGTCTTCTTCGGGGGGGGGGGGGGGGTCGTACCACCCCACATTTGGGGGTTGTCCAAAATACATATACATCATGTTTGGTATCAAATTAAAGAGGGAGAAGCCGGTAATCGAGTGGTGTACTTTTTTTTATCATTTTATCTTCATAACTGACTTTATCGCCGAAAGATGGATTTCTTGCACTTGGGTCATATACACCCCAGTTCCTATATTTTGCATATATTTCTTCTGTTCGTTGTTTCATATCCATTAGTACTCTGTTGTGAACATTTTTCTCATGGAAAGTGAATTTCCACCACTACCAGTTCTTCATAATGATGAGTTGAAAACATGTCCCTTTTCGTACCAAAAACCGCCCATTTTTTCATCATAAGGAGGACTGATTCACTTCTTTTGCAGTTATCTCCAAAACTATTTATCGGACTCAAAAACTAATTACATATCTAATTAGGGGACAAAATGTAGATGCGATTTCATCCTACATACAAGATTTAATGTGCATATTTAAAATTTTTATAGCATCTCTTCTGTACTGGAAGACGACGTGAATTACAATTTTTAGCGGGTACCTTGAGACACCAAAATCCTTATTTCTCTGTAAGTATTGCAAGGATGTCCTTAATTTGTTTTTGTAAATATATCCAGGATATACATTGGTACCTTCACAAAGAACAATAAAAGCAGACATTACTGTCAGTTGAGAAATATATTTCTTTCTTTTCCATAACTAACACAGCCGAGAATTTTGCCGAGTGAAATAGAGAGTTTGGTAAATCTCAATACAAATTCCACGAGTTACAGAATTCCGAGTGGAGAGTTAAGTGGCAAAAGAGCTCTCATCTCCACAACTCTGCAACTCTCCGAGTTAGTGAATCCGGCTCCAGATAGGACAGACACTCAGGGCTGTTAACAACTCTCATCCTTGTTAGATGAGCGTGAAGCGAGCTGTGGTCGATGATGATGCGAACTACAGTTCTGCATTGTTTTCTTTCGAGTCCCATGAGAAAATCAGGGATATTCCTATTGGGCACGTCAAGAAACAGTTTTGTGCACCTGCAAATACTCAGGTTTGCCCATCTTTGCTAATGCTTCCTATGAACATTCGTTTTGATGAGAGACCCGATACTCAAGCTGGCAAAGCCTATACGGCCGGTTCCGGTCCGCAATGCTTTAACTTCTCTTCTATATTTAAAGTTTGGCTATTGGTCTCATCTTAGTCTAGAAATTTGGAAAATATATAACTGCACAATTAAGAATGCTGCAAATTCCTGTTTGTATTTTAAACTAGGTCAACTTTTCAATCCAATCATATTTTTACGCGGAAAAATTTTCATTCGTGCGAAAGTATTTTAAAAGGCATTCGTCCCGGCGTTTTTTATACTCTACCTACTCTGCTAGCAATAATGAAGATGCGTAGAGAAACATCATCAACGAATTGCACATGCAAAGTCATGAAAGCCGCAATCTTTTTCATTTGGTTCATGCGATAATCATTTTGCAGAATAAATTTTTTAAATTTCACAATTTCACACTTAATCACATCGCAACGGACTTTGTGGATTTTGTGTGCATTTCCTTAAAATCTAAAGGAATTGAGCTGCCACACCAAGCCAACTACATACATACACACATTTCAGAGCTGAATATTATGAAGAAAAAGAATTCATTCTATCTAAAGCCACATGCTCATCATCCATGACACCCATAGCAATGTGCTTAATTACAAATTCTAAAATACGCAAACTTTTGTAATTCCAACAGAGTTGTCACAATGACACATGCGAAAACTCGTTAAGCAAATGTTCATGTTGCAGTCTCAACTCCTTAAGCGGACTATATGTCCTTACGTTCCACTTGTTAGGTATAGATACCTAGCTATGTCTAGATACGTACAAAGATTGGAATATTCATGTCCTTTGCAGGTACATATGTATAGGAAGTATACATTATGTATATATACGAAGACTATTCTCACCCGTACTTCGTCAGCAATGATCCTTGAATTGCCGAATAGAAAATCCTCATTCTTCTTTCTTTCCCGCAGTAAAAACGTACCTTACAGGGATTTTCTGAGTGATTTTATAAGGATCATTAAGTTAAGTTTAATTCGAACTGAAACGTTGATGAGACACAATTGATGGCGCAGATAAATGAAGTGAAATGGGAATACTGTCGAACTATTTATATATGTACATTATGTAAGTAAGTTATACAACTTTCGGTTGGTTTCAGTTGTCGATTTGGTGTTGGTAAATGAGATTATAATTAACAGTTTGCCGTTACGTCTTCTTACGCTTGTTTGGAAATGTTCAAGATGAAGGAAAATCATAGAGTCCTTAGATGTTTGAAGCCTCTTGAAGCGAACAGCATCATCAGAGCTTAAGGCGTAAGGTTATATTACGTGAGCGAGAGTCAAAGGGTTTTTGTTTCATTTCACATCTCTAATGGCTCTTGAAAAACTTTAAACAATTTTTTTTTTTTTTTTATGAATGGATGAAACATATCACGCAGAAAAACTTAGGAGGGAGAACGTGTTCGCGGGATGTGGGTCATACACGTGTTGATTTTTGTTTAAAATGTATATTGAAACATGAAACGTTTTAGGTCTTTTCATACATCAGATGAAGTTTTTTTTTTTTTTTCCTAAATACTGTTCGTCACAAACATATTAAAATTTGAAATTTTGTGTTCGGTTCTTAGCGTGTAGAATGTAGAACTTAGATAATAATTAAGATACACAATTCAATTTGTTGCAACTATGTTTTTCGAATAAGACTCTAAGTAATTGAGGGAGAAATTGTCAATTGCATCCCGGTTTTGAGTCTGTCTGTACGGTGAGATATTTTCGGACTCCAGTGAAGAGTCTGCTTTGGAATGTAATTATTTTTGTCATTATAATGTGTTCTCATTGTACCTACTCAAATTTAAGTATGTCAGATTCCACTTTCAACAACAGACCTTTGTCTTCAGAAAAAAACTCCTATCCGAAAGAATTTAATTTAATTATAAAGATCTTTCCAATTAGCAAAAATACATATATATGGATTTTGAAATTTACAACAGCTAAGGCTTACTTTGCGTTCGTCGAACAGCGTTGTCCGTACGACAAATGACGTAGGTCACTATAATATATACATAAAGGGTGAAGCAAAATGTGCCGCTATAGCTCGTTAGTTACAATGGTGTAGCTTGTAGCCAATGGCACGGGATAAGCTGACAGTGAAAGGCCTTTCATTATTATGCCGCATTCACAATGAAGATTGGAGTAGACTAGTGTAGAGTAACAACTGGCATCCTTTTTTTTCGCAAGCAGTAGTTCATATGTCCATCTGTGTTTAGTTCAGAGTAGCGCAGAGTGGAGCTGCATGAAACAGGCTCTATTCCATTTTCACGCTTTCATTTCCGAAAGCTTACAAATTGGAATTTCGAACTAGTAGCATGTAGATGGCGTGTAAAAAGCTCCATACTTCTGTTTATCATAACTAACATGTTTTCATAACTAACATGTTTTCCTAACTAACATGTTTTCCTAACTAACATGTTTTCCTGATTTAATATTTTCTCTGAATGCTAATAAAAAACAAGAGGTATTTTTTGCAAACTTCCTGATTTAAAAACCAAAAAAGTACAACAAAAGCCCTGATGATGTCCTGATAAGACGAAACGCGTTGGCTGTTACATTATATGTAAATTTAAAATATACATGTACGTTGTGGAAAAAAACAAGTAGTATTTTTTATTATCTTTTTTTAAGATGGCAATTAAAATAAACTTATTCCACCAAGTGTTATCCATAAAATCAGTGAACTATACAAAAAAGTACATTAATTTTTAGCTAGTTTCGAAGCAATGTGATGGTGTCTCCTCTTTCGAAATTATTCTGTTGACAACGACAGCTGTTTTTTGTTTCTTGATTTGGAGCTGTTATGGCATTTTGTTATATTAATTTAATATCAAAGTTCGTTGTTGATTTGGCGTTTGTTTTTGATTTATTACGTTTAAATTCAAAGTTCGAATTTCACTCTGCGATGTATTGTGAACAGCTTCGCTCTGGTATCAAAGCTCACTCTGCTCTACTCTGCTCACTCTGCATTGTGAATACGGCATTAACGTTTCGCTCGTTCGAAACCATAACGGCACAACTCAAAATTAACCTTTTCATGTTTTAAAGCTCAAAATTGATGCAGAAAAATTAAACTTTTCGTCCCAGCGATCAGAGGCGATCTCATCAGTAAGGTTATAAGGTTATCTTACTGATGAGACTCTTCACTGATCGCTGGGTCGAAAAGTTTATTTTGAGTTGTATCGTTATGGTTTCGAACGGGCGCTTTATTTTAATTTGTAGAATATGAAAATATTATTTAATATGATGAATTTAGAAGGAATATCCTTTTTAGTGTGTGTAGTGCAATTGTGCTTTTTAATTTAAGTGGTGGGTTAGACCTCTATATCAACAGAGGATTTTATAAAAATCATTTAAATATATAAATCATTTTACAGAGTAAATACTGAAATGTCAGATTTGGGGCTCGCGAAATGTTAAAATTTATCAAAAGTGTACTACAGCGCCAGCTACACATTGGAACGCTATCATAGACTCTCCGCGCTTTCTAATTTTGAGAGGTCCAGCTACAGCGGCATATTGTGTTTTCCACTTAACTCGTCTTTTAGTTCGCGTAGATAGATTATTGGCTGTGGCAGCGGCTCTTGCTGTTAAAGGTTGTAAGAAAGTTGTTGCATAGATCGTTTTATTTTCAATTTACTTACGCAACTGCTACTCCATTGTTTTATCGCCGCACGATTACACACTTCATCCATACTATCGTCGTACAGCGTTAAGGTCGATGCACACTTACCGGTACAGCACGAACCAGGACAGACAGGTTTTGGCTGGCACCGGCATTTTTCGTGCACATATAACGACATAAAACATAAAGGAAACTTTCAATTAAGGCAGGTATCGAGAAAAAACTATAGAAAAGTGATCCCATGTTAACTTCGCAACTAGACCATCAACCGACAAATGCCGGTTGAGTTTCTAGCCACCGATAGCGACCGGCAATGAAGTTTCCGTAACGTACCGGTTGATGTGAATTACTTAGCTTGGTTTCATATAAAAATATTTGCTGTTGGCGCCGGTTCGTGCTGTGCCAGAAAGTGTGCATCGACCTTAAATCGAACAGTGTACGGAGAAAAATCAAACTTATGTGAGTTTTCTTTGTGGTGAAAAATGCGGCAGCGTTTCCATCCACTCTGCTATCTTCATAGTTTACGAGCCTATCTTAAGGCTAGGTTACCGTTAAAGACGGTGAAAAATTCGATTTTTTTTACATAATTTTTATTCGAAAAGTGCTTAGAATACGTGTGTGAAAGGATGTTTTCATAACTAAAGTATTTGGAATTCACAGCCTGTTGAAAGCGGAACCGTCCGCTGGCCGGCTGGAAAATAGGTAGCTGATGCGCTCGGAGTTAGTCTGCATGCTGGGGAGATCTTTTCTCGCTATCTTAGGCGACTTCATACATAAATTTCGTGAAACCGTTAACCTTCAGACTCAGCACAATCAGTTCTTGGAGGAATAAGAATGGCCTCTGTATGGTGCTGGAATAGTTAAAGTAAATTGTCAAAGCTTCAACGGCTGAACCGATTCACATGAATCTCTACGCAATTGAAAGAAAATTCAATTTTCGGGGTCATCAGGAAGCGATTTTTGTCAAAAATTGATTTAGAAATAGTATTTTTTTCCCTTTGAAGCAAGAAAAACAGGACAAAAAATTGTTTCTTTTTTCAAACGGCTGGCATTTCGGTATTCAGAAGGGGGTTTTGTTTTTTTAAACAAAACTCCCAAATAACACAGAACATGTTCTGATCATCTTCTTGATATGTTCCACAGGATATGAGAACATGTTCTCTGACTACACGTATTGATATCAAAAAACATATTCTTTCCAAGAACATACTCAGAACGTATTCTAAAGGATATAAAATTGATATAAATGAGCATCCACAGAAACGTATTCAAAACGTATTCAAAACGATATTAAATAGATACACGGGACGTTTTCAAATGAATATAAAATTGAAAAAAGCATAAGAGTGAAATTTGCATACTTTATTTGATTTACATAAAATAAAAATGTATTCAATAAAAATATATCATATAACAAAAAATAAAACCTATAAAATAAAATCTAACTTAATACAAAAATTCAAGTGGGTATCACGAAAACTAAGAGAACTTTCACTTAAAAAATTAATTAATAATTAAATTTTATCCACTTTTAAGTTTTAAAACAGTAACTGCCAAAATTAGTCACTAGAAACCACCACACACAGGACATTAGAACTAACTGACTGAGAACATTAACCGAGATTCCGTTTCGAAACGAAAATTTAATAGAAAATAATGTATCGAAAACGTATCATTTTTATGTCCGACGGTACACAAACCCGAACGCTGCCGCACCGAGGCAGGAACGAAAATTAGATTTGCCAAAATGCATATTAAAAATATATTCTATTCATATCCAGTGGAATACTTTTATCGAAATTGAACGAAGTTTACCGATTTGGAGCCGATCGTCTGTGTCCAAAAAATATCTCTTTAGAACATGTTCCATTTTGTTATCTGGGCTGATAAGCCCCCCCCCCCCCCCAAATTTCATCTAATTTAATAATTTCAATCCTATTTGTTTCGTATGAACTGACAGCTGTGGAGCACAGCGCAGACCAAAACAAGTCGTGACGACTTTGTTTTTTATAAGAATAAGAATAAGAATTTTTTTTATAAATAAAATTGCAATTCACTCTCCAATGATAGAAGAATAAAATACAACGCATTTCCGAAAAGCTGGAACTCAGAAATAAATATACGGACGTGATGCAAGAACTAACAGCAACCACCTCATGGAGCTCGGTTTGTTCTAGTTGGTGAAAAAATGTCAACTTGTTTATTGCTTCTTGTATAGTATATATTAAAATATTACATTCCAACGAGGACTAATCTAAGGACAAATGAACTATACTTCTTCAGTATCTGTGGCTAAGAATAAATATATCAAGGGATTTGTAATAATGAAAACAGTGACCTAGGAGTTAACTACACTGAGATGTAGCGACCGGAATAAATGTAAAAATTCATCAGTAGCGGGGTCATTGCAGAGGATATTTACATTGAAATTGCCCCAAATAATCACATTAGTATAACATTGGTGGCACTAGTTAGGCAATCTTCAGGGAACCAGCTTCGATAATATACATTTTTTCCAATCCAGAAAAAACCTTTACTTCATTGAACTCCAAATCTGAGGAGTCCAAGTCCAGATCTTACGCGTTAACGAAACTAATTTCCGATATCCCGGAATATTTTTTTAAAATGTTCCTACAGGCTTTAATTTTGGCCTTGAATTCACTCAACTTTATTTTACTCTAACACTTTAATTGTCCGCGAAAAAGTTAAAAAACTATTAGTTACGCGATGACCTTAATTTATAGCTTGTTGCGCGACAGCAAGCTGTATTAGTGGTCGTTGTTGCTTCTGAAAACGGTTTTCGAATTTGGGAAGGAATAGGAAGATGGATAGGTTGGGACTTGGGATTGTTTATTGACAGGGAGTTTCACCCCTATTTCACTGATTTTACACACGGCATTTTTTCTTCCTTGACGAAGAGTTTCCACGATGAGATTAGGACAGGCGCGTATCCAGACCTGTAGCCTGGGGGGGGGTCACAACTAAAATGTTCGAATGGGTTGGGGGGGGGGGGGTTGAAAAAGTAGGAAGAAGTCTCTTTTAAATTTTTTTATCATATATATACGAGTATATACGAGTAATCGGCGCAAAAAAAAATATAAAAGCATTTCATTCCTTTTTTCAAACAATGAAATAAAAATGTATTCCAAAATTACTTACCATCCTGTGATAGGTACGATAGATGACTTTTCGTTCGACACTATATAAAATCACAAAAAAATTCAAAAATATTCGTACGTGTTTCAAATATGAAGAGCTATGAGCGAATGGCTATTATTGCCACTCACTATTAGTACTCATAAAAAACTCAAAGAAACACCCCCACCGCAGGCAAAGATTGAATAACAAAATATAGGACATAGAAGATATTTTCGGTTGTTTTCCATTTAAATGTACACGGCTAGAAAAGGACAGAAAGAAGAAGAAAAAATAACAAAAAGAAATCGAGCTCTCTTTAAAATTTTTATGAATATGGACATAAAATGTGAAAACGCTGATTACATGCAAATAAACGGAAATGGCAAATGATTCATTTTCATAAATAAATGAGAAGGGGCGGACTTTTCAGGTTTTACTCTCATAAAATGCTCCCGCATTTTTGTGAAAACCGATCTTTGCTGAAATATTGTGAGAAATATCCAATGTTTTTTATAGTATAACCAATGTTTGTTAGTATAATTCCTATGATATTTGAACAGCACGTGCTTCTGTTTACATTCGTTTTCCTCTGATGAAGTGATTAAATGGGAGAAACTAATGCTGGATTCTCTGATATTTTCAGGAAAAATGAAAATTTAATTTGACAGAAATTTTACATCTCCTTTCAGCATCTGGGCCAAAGCGCAGTTTATTTTTTTATTAATAAAGTGAAGTACTGTGACCGGGAGTACATTATTATGAATAATTTGATAGGATTTTGAGGGATTTAATAAGATTTTGTCGTTCGGATAATCCTAGGTTCTCTCGTTTTTATACTCTACATGAAATCTAAGGGTATACTAAGTTTGTCATTCAATTTGTAACACCTCGAAATACTGATGGTAGAACAAAATGGATTGAACACCCACGCATAATATTAAAAGTTATTTTGATTTTTGAATGTCCGTCTGTCTGTGCGCACGATAACTCAAGAACGCGTATACTTAGAGAGCTGAAATTTTGTACACGAACTTAAAAAAAAAGTAAAATTAAGTTCGAAAATAAGACAAACCGGGCAAGTCCTTCGTGGGGTTGCCATACAAAAATTTCGTTTTCCACTATATATTTGGATTGGACACGGTGTTTTCATTGTACTAGCAAATAAAACTTCAAAAATGGACTAAATCGGGCAACCCCTTTTAGGTGTTGCCATAAAAAAATTTAGAGTTTTTTCGTATACTGTGAAAACGATTAGTCCAAAACATTTATATTGTACTAAAAACTTCAGAATACGAAATTCTATAAAATTGGTTATAATCATTTTTTTCGAAAAACCACTTCAAAAATCAAACTTGCCCAGAAGGGGCATCATCTAGGGTATTAATTCTAATTGTTTTACTTGTTTGTTTTTAACTCGTTGTCTCAGCTCAGTCGCACTACAATAATGCATAGCGAAGCTCTTTCCCCCATTCATGCAAAGACATAAGTATATGACATTACTTGTTTCCTTCTAGAAAACACGAAAAATTTCCAATCTTCTTCGCCTCTGTTTTAACTTATCATTAACTAAGCTTTGCCGCAGATTATCTCTGTAACACAGCAGCGCTAAAGTTATAAATTTAGAGAAGTGCGCTATATCACCAGCATTAAACGCTGGCGTCAGCTAAACATTGTGCCCGTACCATACAAAAATCGCCCTGTGAAACTTTTACAACGTGCTCTACAGTCCAGCGCGATTTGCTTCTATTCAGCGCGTAGGTGAGGTGGCACTCTTTGGGGGGGGGGGTCATGACCCCCCCCCCCCCCCTGTATACGCGCCTGGATTAGGATTGTCCTATGTTAATAGCTCTCCGATGATGTGAACAAGTGTAGTGATATCTTCTCTCCTGCATGGGCTTTAATTCACGGTGATGGTTTCCTTTGCTGGCGAAGAAGGTAAATTTTTCGCTCAGGAAATAAATATTCTTCAGGTGAATACGGTGAAGTGGTGATAGGTTATTGAACATTTCAACATGACTACTGATGAGTGGGTTGGGGTATTGAGAGATCTTCTTCACTTGTTTACTCGCGAGATCTCGAAGATAGTTCTCAGTTGGGATTATGTTTGCACTTTCGTACTAATGGGTGTTGGGAAGTTGGTGTTGTGTCAGGTCTACTGCACCTACAGTCCTGTGCTATCGCGCAGGATCTTCCTTTCAAGAATGCCAATTTGTTTCAGTTAGCGAAATGGTGTGCCAGACGGGGAAGCAGTAGGTGATTATCGGACGAATTAGCTGCTTATATATAAGAAGTTTAGTGTCTTTAGGGAGACCATTACTCTTTTTTATTAACGGGTTTAAAAGGCTGTAGGCATAGTTTGCCTTTCTCATGGCCGACTTGGCATGGCTGTTGAATTTCAAGAGGTTATTGAAAGAGACATCAAAGTACTTAACGTTCTTTGAAGGCTTGAGCCTTTCATTGTTGACTACAATTTCAATATTGTCAGAACGTGTGGGGATATTGGGTCTTCCCCCCTGGTGGAGGAGTTTGCAAATCAGTGCTAATTTACTGAGGTTGATTTTGAGTCCCCATTTTTTTCTACAACTCATCGAGTTTGACTTCGTGCTGCTCGACTTTTCTGGCAGCGAAGCATGAGGAGATGAAGTGGGCGTATGTTAGGGAATCGTTTGCGTAGAGTAGCGTAGTGGACTTACCATCTGAGAAGAGGACTAACAATTGCTATTAAGTTATCCCTGGCATAAATCTTCTCCCTTCAATTGGTCGGCCACAACGATCATTACGAAATAATGTGGTATTTCTTACAGGGTATTGAAACTAATGACGACGATATGTTTTCCTTTAGACACTGCAGGACATCTGAACATCGTCAGTTGCTCATACTTCTTATTACATCCATTCCACCCGAAACCGATCACCTTGGAATTCGACCATCTCTGATTTGGATGAAACTTTCCCAGTTTGTAGGGAACATTTAGCTTCAAAATAAAAATAGAAAAAAAAGTGCTAGAATTCGTCTTTAGTGAATAATATTATTAAAAAAAAATTACTATTATATTATATATTTATAAATAATATAAAGAGTATTAAGCTTCATTTGGCATTTAAATTAGAAAAATCGGTTGCTCCGTTCTCGAGATATGATTTTTTGAAAATGATGCCTCATCGTAAAATTACGAAATTTCCATGGCAAGGGAAAGCAAATGGGTGAGCTATTTTGGTATTCCCTACAAACTGATTGGATATGGTCGGGTCCAAAACTAGCACACTTTTTGATCGTTTTCTTGTGGAATGGCTGAAAATTGATTATGATAAGTAAATCTAGCTTTGAATTTCCGAATCCTTACTCTTAAAAAAATTTCGGTAAGTTCAATTCTGGAAAGAATGATCCGTGTGCGATTCATTCCAATAAAATTAAGGTATACTAAACTAGATTTCCTTTAAGAAATTTGAATTGATTTCAAGTGAGGTTTGTACTTTTTAATATACCTACATACAAAAGCTTTTACTTTAAGGAAATTTTTGAAATGTTGGATATAATTAAGTACAGAGCTGTTTCTCTTAGGTGGTCAAGTGGTTAAGACTGTGTATGTCCTATTTAATTTGAATCAAGTCAGATGTATATATGGATCCTAAATCTTGTTTCCTTTTATTAACATGAAGATATAGTAGGTATCTCTCTCTACCCCTATTCCATATACTCTAAAAATCTGTTTTGAATCTGTTTCAACGAAAAAAAAAAAAAAAAGTTTAATTAAATCGCAGCAACTTTTCACAGTCTCTGTGTATTTCCGCCCGGACAATAAATTTGTATTTTCCTGTTTTTGTTGTTGTTCTTCTTCCTGCAATCAATCTCTAGAACCATTTGATTCTTGCATGAATTTCATTCCCCCTCATATAGATGGATAGGTAAAGTACCTATTATACCTAGACCTACGTAACTATCTATACCTGGTTGGTATACATGTAAGTGGTTTTCTGCACACAGCACCTTTATAAAAAAAAAAAAACGAGGAAAAGTGCTTGGCTTCCCTTGATTACATTTCGAAACTCAATACTGGTCACAATATAAAACCCGGTGAGTGTCTGTTTTCATTACATTCATTTACATTATATTTCTTAACAATATTTATTGCAACTGTCTAAAGTAACCCATTGCCTGGGTATAGTTCTTTCTTAGCACATTCTTCAGTTCGGTATATATATATGTACAACACAGCAATCAGTAAACTCTGTATAAGCGTTTACAATACCACGTTCACCACTCGCATCTGTTACTCTTATTTGTTCAAGTGGTCTTAATGAACATCAGAATGTTGGAATCAAGCCACAAAGGTATATACCTACCTACCTACCTACCTACATACCAACAGTTCATTATTGTAGTAAAACCGTTTACTTACAGCCTTAATGGGTACAGTCTTAAATGTGATAATTATTACTCCACTAAAATGCTGGTATTGTGCAATTAAACAAGTTCTCATTTTTTTTTCATAAATACATAAAAAAAAATATTAATTGAAGTTTTTTATTTTTTTTTTCCAGGTATGTTTTCTACAAGTGAAATTTAATTTAGTCAGGAGTGTTGGAACCACATGTACAATTTAATCAAATTTTGGTAAATATTAAACAAAAATGTTCGATTTTGATGAGATAATTTCCAAGTTTTGAAATTTTTCAATGTCCCTAACTAGTGTGGTTTTAAATAAAATTTCATGTTTTCAGATTTGCGATTGGATAAGAGTTAAATTTTGTTAATAAATTAATATCTTTTAGCTCAACTCGAAAATATAATTTTTTGAATTTCAAGTTGATTAAAGCTATTTAAATGTTTCCTGACATATTGACAGAAAGTGTTACTAGATAACCCTTATGGAACAGTCTAATGGGATAGTGCAACTTCATCACCACTGATATACATACATTTATGTAGGATCATCCCTTTCAACATAATTTAGATATTTTATTTGGAACCTATTCGATTTCCCAGCTGATCTGATCATACTGAGAAAGTTCTCAAGATTTTCGGAGTCCCAAAAATATCCTTGGTAGAAACTGCTGAGACTTTTACCTTGTCTATTGCCGGGCAGTTATTATGTAAACCAATACTAATTTGACTGAAAACAGTAAACCAATACTAATTTGACTGAAAACAGTTTGTAATTCACGAAGAAACATATAGGAAATTAAGTCCCGATGAACATTTAGTAAATCTCATCGAAGACCGTATTAAATATCATGAAATTTCTCCATAAAAGAGGTGTGTTAAAAAAGTAAAGTGACTTTATATTTTTATCAAAAACTTTTTATTTATTCATCGATATTAATGTTGCCCTCTTCAAAATAATCCAACGCTTTTTCCAATGCTCGAAGTAGTTCTGCTAAGCACTTTTTGGTATAGCCGTATCTCCGTCATTTCGTGGGTAGTCTTCAGCTTTGGGAAAAGTAAAAAGTCGCAGGGGGCTTCGTCACCAGTTATGACCCTTGAGCAAATCAGGATTATCATTGACGTCATTCAACAAGTCGTGAGCGATGCTCATGCGACGACTCTTCTGGTCAAAATTAAGCAATTTCGGAACAAACCTCACTGACACACGTCTCATGCCCAAAACATCCGACAAAATTTGATGGCACGCACCAACCGAGAAGCCGACGTCATCAGCAACTTCTATAATGGTGATTCGACGATTTCCCAGCACCATTTTCTTCACTTCTTCACCGTTTTCATCAGTTGTTGACGTGCTTGGGCGTCCAGAGCGAGATTCGTCATTGGCATTTTCTCGGCCTTCTTGGAAGAGCTGTTAGCACTTATAAAAATGTTTTTTTGTACTCAGAGTAGACTCACCGTATGCCACTGTCAACATTTCGAGTGTTTTGATGCACTTAATTTCATTTTTTACACAAAATTTGATGCAAATTCTTTTATCCATTTCTTTCGACAGCAGAAAATCGCCAAGCACACCAAACATTTCTATCCTTTATGCCTCTCACAAACAAACAACGAATGTTATATAGTTAAAACTGCGAACATATGTTCAGGACGAGTGCAAAAAGAAAAAAAAAAAACAAAACAAAAAAAATGTACGTAGCGCGCGAAATTTGAAAAGTCGCCTTATTTGTTCTTCGGTGGGAAGGCTGTCGCCCATGTTCCTCCTAAGTAACTTTGGAGGTTGAATTTCCTATCATCGAAGGCCGATCGACCTATTTTTGGTTAAAATTACGTAAACTAGACTTAGGAATTTAACCTAAAAGGCTACTCTCCTTTAAGGTAAATTAGGAAGGAAATTTTATTTAATAATTTCTTAAATTAGGCCTTCAAAGTAATCCTAACTTTGTAGTTAGTTAGAAAAATAACGTAATAATTCCTTTTTAATTTACCTCATAGGAATGAGGAAAAATAGGGAAATAAATAAGAAAAATTTCCCAAATCTGATGCAAATTTCCTTATTTTTTACCTAAATTTTACTTAAATTGAAAGAAATGTATGGACTATGTAGTTGGATTTATTTCCAAGTTCAAGGCAAGATAACGTAAATATTCCCTAAATAATTCCCTATTCGATTGTGTTCGCGCGCAAAGTCCGAATTCCCAAAAAATTAACCTCAAGGTAAATTAGACTTAATACGTAATAATATATATAATACGTAATAATACCACTAAAAATTACATTTGTTTCGCTTCAGGATTACTGGAATTAATGAACTTTTCCATTGAATCACTTCATCAAGATTGAAATGTTGCTCCTTTATACAACACATTTATATCGGAACCAGTCAGGCTCTGGAATACCATTTGCATCATGTTACACTTGATTTGGCCCAATACACTTGATTATTTGCTTGCCAACCATGCGGAATATACGCATATTCAAATTTGTTTGCATATTCACCCGCTTTTTAACAAATCTTGTATCCAAATATTTCAAATAATGATGCTAATAACATGGTTTACTATTTTTAAGATGTAAATAAAATACAGGAGTTATTAATATCGAGATATCCTTACCCCGTTTTTGTTTTTACAATCAATTCAATTCTTTCAATTGTCAAAGCTCTTTTATTTATTTAAGGCAAAATTCCATAATTTATGGAGATATGACCTATTTTAAGTCGAATTTTCTTTATAGGAAAAAATTATCATTGTCTTTGAACAGGAAATTACCTAAACAGGGATTTTCGCCCTCAAAATCGAAAATTTTGGTTATTTCACCTTGCCATCCAGGAAATTCGTCGTATTAGGAATAATTTTAAGTCAAATTAATTTTTATGTCGAGAGATGTAATATGCGCCATATTAATTTAACAAAACATGGCTGTCATATATTGAAGGAATAAATACAAAAATTGTCTGGTAACCTTAATTTAATTTTTTCCATAGTAACTGAAGAAAACACGCAAATAAATGAATTTTTCTTAATTTCAGAACGATTTAAGAATATTTCAATTAATTTCAAGCTTCTAAACGGCAAACCAAAGAATAATTTAAAAAACTTTGAAATTATATATTTTTTACAATATTTTTAAAGCGAGTTGGTGTTTTTTGAAAAATTATTTCCATATTTATCAATAAAATTTTTGTCGTTTTAAATTGAGCGCTTAGAAGCTAAGAGAATTAATTTTGAATAAGCCTATAATTTCTATATACATATTTTATTAAAATAATACTTCTCATAATAATGTAAGTTAGAGTTATTTGGCTTGTTCATAATATTTATACGCACAAATTAAGTCATTTCTACATTAACATAGCCATCAACATATGTTAAACTAGGTAGAAAATAGGTCGAGATGAAGGAAAATTGACGTAAAGTCGACGTGAAATTTACGTTCAATTTATAAAATCAAGGAAATGTGTCCTCTGCCTTATAGGGAAATATTCCTTAATTTCCCTAATATCTACGTCGATACGACGTCATCACATTTTCCACTTACGTAAATCGAACGTAAATATTAGGTAATTTCAACCAAAATTAATTTCTTCGTTGCCATAATTTACGTCGAATAAACTTAAATTTGACCTGAAAAGAGGGGAAATCTTACTTGGGCTAATGAACAGGACATTATGAACAAATCCTTACGCCTTAGCGTCTCAGAGCTTTATTTGAAACCAGAGTTTTATTTGAATTCGGAAAAAATATATGAAATCAATCATAAAATCAGTAGGTATTAAACTGATCGTGATTCTTATTTATGAACTCATCGCGACATTCATTGATATAGTCATTTAATAATTCATCATGGCACTCATTGATATATTCGTTTATAAGCTAATCGTGACACTCATTATGTACTCATCGAAGTGCTCATCAAATATTGTAAAATGCAGAAAAGAGAAGCAAGGTATACATTTCTAAATAAGTGAATGGAATGCAATATCTCATGCACACAATCTGTGAATAAGTTAATAAATGATTTTGTTTACTGGTTTTGATTCAAATGCGATAAAAATTCATCAGGACGTTCATCTCATTACTCATGAGGAGCTCATTGATGAGCTCATCATGATTTGTCTACCAGGGATTATTCGCCAATCATGTTCCATTTTTTGTCAGTAAATCATATTAGTATAAAAATACTATTTTAAAACCATTAATACAGGGTGGTGCAGAATTAAAAAATACGTAATTTAATTTGTCTAGAATTTTCGAGTTGATTATTATTTATGTATAAGTTTACTGGGGCTTTCGATATTGTATATGGGCTAAAAATGATACCTACTTTCAGTCAGTCCAAAGTCAAGCTCTTTGTACATCATTTTTTGTTACTTTTCTGAAGACTTTAGCCGTTATGTTGGCAATTTCGTTGCTCGAATGTTCTCTTTCAAAGATTCAGAGTCTGGAATTTGTTGACATAATCTAATGGCATTAAAAAGCACTAGAGAAAAATTACTGTAACGGTTACATAGGGAGGTCTTTCTGGTCTTTTAACTAGAGCTGAAAATTGGTTCCGGACTTGCTAATATCTGGATACCCAGTTCTGCGGATATGAACTATCCGGATCCCAACTAAACATAAGAAGTTCAACATTTCATCCAAATTACATTGCTTCATTTCATGATATTTGCATTTTCCCAATGAAACCATGCAATCTTGAGGAAATTTTTAATCTTTTTTTGCTTAGTCTGGATCCGGATACCCGAATTTGAGGAATCGGACCCTAATTATTCCGGATAGCAAATTATCGGGATACTTTCAACCAGTTGATAGCCTGGCGCGTTTATGCGGTCTTATTGTGCAGTATACCAAAAACTGGGGGAAGATTTACTGATCATCCAATAAGTCTAAAATTTTGTTTTCTTAGGATCTATGATTAAGATCTTGGATAGTTATAGAAGAGACTACGATCGTGTACTACTATGTATATTTGGGAACCAACTAGTTTTGAAGGAATCGCAGCGGGCTGTTTTTAAAGAATATATCAAATGGACGCAGTTCGGTATGAAAGTATCGAGACTTACATAAAACATAAGTCGAAGGGCATAGAAACTAGAAAAATCAAAAACATCTGCTGAAAAATTAAAGTTTTATAGTGTATCTACTAAAAATGTTTGTTTAATTCATGGGCGACTACAATTTATCTGAAAAGTTCAAAATGGATGATTTTCGACAGGAAAGAATGTAATTCCGATAAGACGCTTGACGTCTCGACTTGTACAGCGTGTGCAACAATTCAATTTGTAAAAAATCATGTTTCCCACTCGTTTGATCTTAAAAAGTGATGACATTGCTTGATCGTCCAGACCGCCAGATCTAACAGAATCCAAACTCTGCCAGGTTTTTTGAAAGTGAAGATTTGTATTTGTCACGAAATCAATCAATCATTAACCCGAAGTGTACTAAAAATCGAGTAAATCGCAAACGTAAAATTTTTAACAAATAAAGCAATTTTAATCAATTATGTATGTCCCATTCTGTTCAATAACTTTCTGCCATCTATCTACAAGCTTCATTATCCCTATTTTGTAGAAGTGCTGAGATTTTTTGTGCAGAGAATTCTTCCAAGTGGTTTTTAAGAACGTCCAGAGAACTGAAGGATTTATTAATTAAACTGTTCTGTAGCGCACTGAACAAGTTATAGTCCTAAGGTGCAAGGTCCGGATTATATGGTGGGTGGTGCACCAAAACATCCCACCCAAGCTGCAATAGATTTTGTCGGGTCATCAAAGAAATGTGTGGTCTCGCGTTATGCTGGTGAAACACCGCTCCCTTTCTGTTCACAAGTTCATGCCGCTTCTGATCGATTGCTCGCTTTAATTTGGGCCAGTTGTGAGCAGTACTTACACGAATTAATTGCTTGGTTGGGTTTGGGTGGCAGCAGCTCATAATAGACTACTCCTTCACAATCCCACCAGATGCTGAGCATGACCTTCTTTGGGTGTAATCCAGCCTTTGCGACCGTCTGAGCAGCCTCCTCGTGCCGCGTTTTATGGCGTTTGAGCAGCAAATTGTAAGCCGCAATTCGGTCCATTAAAATATTTTCCCTCAGTTCGTGCGGCACCCAAGCATCAAGCTTATTCACCATCGCAAGCTTCCGTAAATGTCCCGAAACAGTCGACTGGTTAATGTTGGGTTATTTCCGATCCTCATAGTAGTAAAATATCGGTCGAGGTCGATTAAAGCTTTGATTTGATCAAGATCAGTAGTGACTGGTAGACTAGAGCGAGGATCATATTGTAGATCAAAGTCTCCGCAACGAAATTTTTTAAACAACTTCTGATGCACACTTTCACTTACGGCACTTACGGCGTTTTTTCCTTTTCGGAAGTTAAAAAAGCGAAATGCAACGAAAATACACTTTTTTCTTCCATGTTCAAAATATAATTAAATTTCATATACTATACGTCACTGATCATGATGAATATTTTATTAAAATGTCAGCACAAATTGCAGCTCTCATTTAATTTACAACATCACATGTTTGGCACATGTGCGAGCGAAACAAACAACTATGAGCGACATCTCTCGGATTTTAGCTACAGATTGATGCATAAGACACAATAGTTTAAGAGTCTGAATTTATGTAGGGAAAAAAGACGGTGATTTGGTCGATCGTGATCGTTTTCAACATTTAATTCTCAGGCTGCAATGAATAAAATATGATAAAAATAAGGAGCTAATCAAAACCAGAATATTACCTTTATTTGTGTATGTATTATTTTCACTTGTTTCAGTATTGTTTTTTTTTTTAATTGAAACAGCTTGTAGTGTATGTGTTCTTGTTATTACTAGTTAGATATATTTGCTGAAATTGCTCTTTATATTGATTTTGTTTTTAGGTTATTTTTATTTTTTGTTTTAACATTATAACTTTCGACTTTACTCTCTTATATAAATATACTGAAGGAAAGTAATGCTGCAAAATTGTAATTTTTTTATAGTAAATAAATTGCGGTTTAATTGAATTGAATTGAAAATTAATTGCAGTGTACCTACCTACTACATACACGCTTGTTCTAGCTTCTTATGAATGTAATCCTTATGCAAACGGGTGGCAACTAAAAATTGGGAAAAATTTTGAAAACATACTGAAATTATACTATAGCTGTATTTTTCACTTACTATTGGTTTTATTTATAAACATACTTAATACTTTAGTATAAAATTAATAAATTGCACAAAAGGTGCCATTGTCGGCAACGCATCGTACCTAGCTTTCTTGGAATATGCTCGGAAGCCCTTTGAACACCTTTCGGGACCATTTCTTTTACACATTTTCTTATACGCACTTCAATTTTTCCCAAACATTCCCTCTCATACACTTCCTGGTTTATGGCAAGTTCAGCTGGTTTAAAGCATGGCGCGGAAATTCCTTTAGCAGAAACTTCCATATACAAAATCACTTTTGCTTCAAATTTTTTCTTAAATTTATATTCTACAATCGGTGGGTAATTATCTGTGTAAAAAATGTCATTCCCCGGAACACTTAGCGGGAAATAACTTTCGTCGTTTAAAACGATTTTTTTTTCTTGTAATTTCTCAGCATCCATCAGCAAGAGCTTTTGATCACATTTATTTGCTTTTCTGGCGACTTCTTCTTTTTCCTCACTTTAATGCTAATATTTTTTAACACTTTTCTGACGTATTGATGACTACAGTTAAACACCTGAGCTGCTTGTCTTTGACTCCCGCCACTTTCATTATTAAATTTCCGCTTTATCTTTTGAACTGCCTACTTTGTCATAATAATGAGTTTTCTACCCGATCCCCTTCTGCTTTAAAATGCATTACAGTAATCAAATTACCTCGGCTTTTATTAGGTTTACTATATAGAATTGCACAATGCGTTCACGGAGAGGTTCTTGCTTTGAAGCCATTTCAACTAATGGCTTGATGCGTACAAGTCTCAAAAATTTTCTGCACAATAGGCACGATCTACTTTGTCGTCCTGATATTACAAAGAATTTTAAAACTTTTTGTCTACTGAGAAATTATTAAATGTACTTAGTCTCAAATTTTAGTTGCCATCCATTAGAGCTGAAAGTATCCAAATAATTTGCTATCTGGACTAATTAGGATCCGATTCCTCAAATCCGGGTATCCGAATAATCTGGATCCTACTAACCGGATTCGGATTCAAACTAACCGCATCCGGATCCAAACTATTCGTATTCGAATTCGAGCTATCCGAATCCAGACTAAGCAAAAAAAAAGTTAAAAAAATTTCCTCCAGATTGCGTTGTTCACATGGGAAAATATAAACTTCATGACATTGCCATTCTCCCAATAAAACAATGTCATCTGGAAAACATTTTGAAGCTTTTTTGCTTATTCTGGATCCGGATCCGGGTAATATCGATATGATAGTAAAGATCCAGATCTTATATTTGTTCTGGGTTGTCTGATGTTATTAGACCTGGATTCCTTACCATCCCGCCTTATTGAATTGTAACTCCCTTAGACAAATTTTTTTTCTCCACGTTATAAATACTTGCTTGATCTCATCTACATTTCTTGACGTTTCGAAAACAACTACTGTTATACTTGCTCATAATAAAGCTTCCGCTAAACCAGCTATTTCTGACCTATAACTATTTTTAAGTAAGCCTTATTCTGTCTTAATCTACTCTGATGTTGAAACTGGAATTCGCCCGGTATCCTAAATTGCTTGATTGCATTAAGGGCCTATTCAATGTATGTAAGGCTATCCTGAATACCAAATAAATGTGAGCTTCCGCTATCCACCACCTGCAGATCCTCCTAGTAGATAACAACCAAGTTCCAAACACTTCTTACCTTACCCAATGTAGCAGTACACAGAAGCTCCATTAATTCTTGTATAAATAAATGCCTTTTATAAGTTATCCCATATACAGAAGTCAGCAACCAGAAATAAACTACAACAAAGCTGACATACTTAAGGTCCTAGTCTGGTAATTTGGTGTGGAAAAATAGATTTTATTTATTTTTTTACATATTTCGAAAGTACTATATATTAAGAATATACTGTAAAAATTTTAGACCGAAATATTGATGAAGTTATAGCACATATACGTGAGCGCTTAGTTGTAGCTCGCGCCGAGCAAACGGCTGGAACCCTATATTGCTTACGCGTGAAGTGCCAAACACAATTCCGACGTTTCGATCCGATTCGATCCAACCCATTTCGATCCAAACGGATGCATGAGCACAATTGTTTCGTTCGGTTTCAAACACTTGACTTTAAAATTTTGCCAGATTTTGTCTTTCATCCATGAAAACATTCTTTTTTTGTCATATAATTCATGTCTTTTTTTATTTCCTCAACAAAAGCCTTTTCATGCATTTTTGAGTATTAAGAAATCTTTACAGATGATTTTTCTAGGTTATGTCATCCATAAAAGTTGAAATTTGCTCAACTTCTCCGTTTCGATTCAATCCATTTCGATCCATTTCGGTGTACTGTAATGTGTCAAATTGCACGTATGTCTCATCTAAGCAAATTTGACATTTGTACGAATCGGATTGAAACGGTGAAATTGTGTTTCGCCCTCTACCTTTATACCTACTTCGAGCGTCGGATACCTTTGTGTATACTAAAAATTTTACCTGTTTCCTCACATAGCTCAGTTATATCGAAATTCAAAACGAACAGTCAGTGTACGTTCGTTACTCTCCGAAGAGCGTAAAAATGGATTGGAAAGGAAACTTTAAACGCGTTTTTCTCGATACAACGTTTTTACAGTCGGCCGGGCTAATAAAAATTTTTCTATACAACCGATTGGGCTGAAATTTGGATATGTTATTCTACTCAACTCTCGCAGGAACTAAGATCTTTTTTTCTTCGTCCCTAACTTTCCATTTTACAGCCCGATTTCCACTAAAAAAAAATTCCCTTTTCTTTTTTTTACGAAGCCTACCATTTTGTTATTTTTCAACAAAATAGTTCCAACCAGAATGACAAGCTTACAGAACAATAATCTCTCTGAATTTTTTATTTGAGATGTTCTCATGTGGCGAAATCACCATGTCCAGCCACCTACCTTTTTTTTTTTTATTTGCACTTCAGTGCAACAAAACTATAAAAAAAAATTAAAATAAATAAATAAATAAATAAATAAAATTGTTTTGTGCACTATTAATAACACATTAAAAAATCAAACCGATTGAATTTTATTTTTCCCTAAAAAAAATTTCCGAAAAAAAACGTGCAAGTTTACAGACTACGATCTTAAATTTTAGTAGGTACAATGTTAGAACACAGTATAACGACGCAAAAATAATTACATTCCAAAGCAGACCTTTCACTCGAATTCGATGTATGAAAAGCCCTAAAACGTCTGATCTGGATAGTATGGATCCAGATCTGGATAGTTCGAATCCGGATTTCAGGAATCGGATAGTTCTCAGATCCGGGTATCAGGCTCTACTTTGTGCCTGTAAAAGTGTAAACATTAATGAGCAAAATACACAGCTTTGTGTAAAATTTTACACTTTTTGTTGTAAATTTTACTATATATTTATTCTATTATGTATGTATTTCTGAGAATTGCAATTTTTTTCGCTAAAAAAGACAATTATTAAAAAACAAAAAAAGACTGAACTCTATCTAAAATACATTAAAACGCCATTGCATCCCGTTCACATAATATCTGTATATGTGGAATTATTTTATAGGCACTTAAAAACTGTTTAAGGAGGAGATTTTAAATTTGTAATCACCTCATAAATTATTCCTTATTTCGAAAACACACCCCATTTCCATTCGATATACATAGAGCCTCCTCTAATCAGCAATAAAATTACAAATAACTACAACACACCAGAGCCGAGTTAGTGAGCCTTGATGAAAGTGCAACTTTCTAGCTGGAATGATACAGCGAAAAAAAAAAAAAAACATGGACAACAATAACCGGGAGATGCTGGATGCAAGTGGAGTAATTGAAATTGCAATGCAAGAACGGAGTCCATTCAGAAGAGAATACGAAATCAGTACAAACGGGCGCGGTGTAGAGTGGTGTTGTTATTGCCTTCGTACACCTCTCTTGACATATTAGTAGAAGAAAAACTGATCTAAGAAGTCCATAGCCAGAGGGGTGAAGGAAGATGCCCGGACAGATGGATGAGATAGCAGAGTAAATAGGTAACGATATGCATGGAGCATTCAATTTTGTTGTAGCTTTTTGTGTTGACGCAATTAAATTAAGTTAGTAATTGGTTCTGACTTCAATGTCGTTTTCCAAGTATTCTGTGGACAAGGTTCCACAACAACTATCGTCAAGTCAATGTAATATGTTGTTGTAGAGAAACTAATCTAGATTTTGTGGAAGAATTAAAAACAAACAAACACAAACAAAAGTTTGCAAAATGCATAGAGAAATTGTAAAAATCAATTATAGCCCAGCCACAAAATTTTAAACTATTAAGTTGGAGTCGTTAAACACCTTGATTATGGACAAAATTTAGGACTCTGCTGAGTGCATTATGGAGGTCAAAAGGGAATTAAAATATGAATGCCAAAAAAAAAAAAAAAAATTAATGCAGGATATGGTAACACTTACATTGTAAGATTGTTGTGGATGTATGTATAAGGGAAGAAATCACTAAGCGGAATAGTGTTACTAATGCTTAGCTGCCCTTAGTCTATAGTCTGCAGGGTTACTGGATTCTACATATTTTCCCCACCGTCCGAAAGATTCAATTATTTATTTTGAAGCACATAAAAGATTTGTTGCAACTGCAAGGAAAATTTGATTTATTCTCCAACCCCGAATTGAGGTCTTCCAAAAGGTATGACATCTCATGTCGTGGTGAGTATATTACATAGTAAAGGGGTTTCCAATAAGAGGTGTTATTTTAATTAGCCCGCTATTTCGGTAGATGTCGCTTTTGGAGCTGTCATTTTTTGACATTTGACAACTAGAAACTACGCCATTAATAAAAATGGAACGATCCACGATTCAACAACGCATTGAAATTATTAAAATTCACTATAAAAATGGTGAAAATGTGGCAGAGACGGTTCATAAAACTCGAACATTTTTGGGTCGTCGTGAAGGACCTTGTCGGACCGCAATACAGAAATTGGTAGAAAAATTCAAGCTGTCGGGACAAGTTAGTGATGTGAAGAATAAAACCCGTGCACGTCGCTCAAGAACAGCCGAGAATATTGCTGCTGTAGCCGAAAGTGTTGAAGAAAACCCAGGTTTGTCCATTCCTCGTCGTTCTTTGGAATTAGGCATTCCACAAACGTCATTACACCGTATTTTGCATAAAGATTTGGGTCTTGAAATGCATGATTGGGTCCTTGAAATGCATGAAAATGATCCGGAATTCAATCGAAAACTCATCTTGAATGATGAGGCCCATTTCCACCTCGATGGCTTCGTCAACAAGCAAAATTGTCGCATCTGGGGCTCGGAAAACCCAAGAGTTATTGTTGAAAAGCCTCTCTATCCTCAACGTGTGACTGTTTGGTGCGGTTTATGGTCCCGCGGGGTCATTGGACCTTACTTTTTCGAAAATGAGGCTGGAGCAACAGTTACGGTGAATGGATTGCGCTATCGACAGATGATTAATGATTTTTTATGGCCGGAATTGGATGGTATTGATCTGGACAACGTTTACTTTCAACAAGACGGCGCTACGTGCCATACAAGCAAGGAAATCATTGACCGTGTTATCTCTCGAAGAGGTGATCACAATTGGCCACCGAGATCTTGTGACTTAACACCTTGCGACTTCTTCCTTTGGGGCCACGTGAAAGAGAAGGTCTACGCCAACAGCCCAGCGTCGATTCAAGACCTCAAAGATGGAATTCGTGAGGCTATCGAGGACATGGGCAGCCACTTTGCGATTTGGTTATGCAAAATTTCATGAAAAGGATATGGTCCTGTAGGCGTGGTTGTTGTGGTCATTTGGCTGAGGTTATTTTCCATTATTAACGGCATACCTTCCTCTTTATAATGAAATAAAGATCCGATCATTTATCTCAAAAAATGGCATTTTTCTTTGAATATCAAAATAACACCTCTTATTGGAAAACCCTTTAGATACTAGAGGCGGATGAAATCTTTATTTTGATATTTCATACAGAAAGCTGCTGATGGGCAACTAAATGGTTGATCTTCACTATATTATTGAATACATATTATCCATAAATTTTTTCAATTTACCAACATTACAGTTGGTTCAATTGAAAGGAAATTGGAGGAAATCATTGCTTTATAATGAGCGAATCAATTGGTACACCTATAGCGAATCAAGAAAATTATGGTTTCTTTGAAATTATTTAAAATTAAAACGATTATGGAATGTTATGTTTAGTTTCTGAAGTCTCTGACGATATCAAATTCAATCGGTCCATATAGGAAAGAAATTAATTAATCCAAGGAATGCTACGGAGTGCAATCTTAGGGAATCTATGTTGAACTACTTCAATGCGGTTAATATGCACTTGGTAGTAAGGAGGCCAAACAAATCTAGCATACTTCAGTGTCGCGACCTAACAAAGGTGCAGTATAGAGAAGTTTTGTGATATAAAAAAACAAAATCGAATTAGCCCTAATGATGATGTAATTAAGGAAAAGTCATATGATTGAAGCGTATGAGGGATCTTTTACGTAGATAAAAAGACCCATTTATGTATTATGCTTTTGTTAAAGTTGACAGGAAGACAATTACTGGAACACCATTTTTGAAAAATGCCTAAGGCAGATTTTAAAAGAGAACAGTCTGTAGGATGACAAATCTGAGGCAACAAATTAACAAAAAGAAAAACATACAATAACATTTCGACTGACGGCGATGACTTTATTGCGACGATAGACCTTAACTGACTGACTATACATCGATATTTCTCTTAATTGGGCAACTTAGAATGATCGACCGTGCAGATTACGGTGCTAGATTATCATAATGATTAGATAATTACAAGGTATGTTTGATAAATAGCGAGAATGACTTCGTAACTCGAAATATAAAAAAAAACCTTATATACATTTTAAAGCTCTATCAATCTCCTACAAAATAAGCACCATTACACATATTTCCCATCTTTTCGTGAGGTTGAGAAAACATTTTTGAAAATTCAAATGCTTGGACAGATTTGAATTCGGTAATTGTTGCCATGTGAATCTCCCCTAGTGTATTTATCCTGTGATCTTTCATGACCGTTTTGATTCTATTGAACAAGAAGAAGTCACAGGGTGACAAATCTGGCAAATAAGGGGGGGGGTGTGTGGCATCACTGTGTATCCCTTTTTTGGATAGGATTTGGTGTACCGATATTGTCGTGTGTGATATGCACATTGTCATGGAGCGGAAGGAACTCTTGATTTCCACAATACTGACTTTTTATCCTCATCTTTTGGTATAAACGTTCAAGAACATCTCTGTAGAAATACTGATTAACAGTTTTCCCTTCTGGTAAAAATGCATGGTGGATTAAACTTTTGGCATCAATAAAAGTGATTAGCATGGTCTTAATCTTGGACTTTGACATCTTTGCAATCTTCTTTTTAGACTTTGACATCTTTGCAATCTTCTTTTCATGTGACTCCGGGCTACGCTACTCTTGGATTTGTCTCTTAATCTCAGGTTCATATCTAAACGCCCAGGTTTTATATCCCCTGTGATTATTCTTTCAGTGAATGTTTTAATCTTGTCGCGATAAAGAGTAAGGGCATCTACACAGCATGCATTCCTTTCCTGTAATATTGGCCATGTTTATTTTTCTTTATCTGCATTATCTGCAAAAAAAAAAAAGGTATTTTAGTAAAATGAATAACAGTTAAAAGGTGGATGCCTATATAATTTAATAATGATAAAAATGTTGGTCAAATACTTTTAAAATATTTAGTTATGAAGTCATTCTCACTACTATCAGATATATCTCAAAGTAGCTGTCAATCTGGGTTTCAACCAAAGCATAGTTGCGAAAATGCTCTCGTTAAAATCACAACAGACATACTCTTTGCACTTGATAGAAGCGAGGTTTGTATTCTGGAGCTTTTAGACTTCTCCAAAGCTTTTGACAGTGTTTGCCATGTAAATTTGCTATACAAATCATTTAATAAATTCCATTTTTCGTGTCGAGCAGTTCATTTAATCAAGGAATTTTTAAACGGGCGATCGCAAAAGGTTACCTTGGGGACAAAAATTATTCAAATTTTCTTTCTCTGTCTTGTGAAGTACCACAAAGTTCCATTCTTGGTCCTCTACTCTTCAGTGTATACATTAATGATCTGCCTGAAATAATAGAAGATGTTTATGCTGACGACGTTCAGGTCTATTTCATTCGTCCTCCGGATCTTATCGAAGACTGTGTGGCTGACTCGGATGAACTGTGATTTACATAACATATACAGCTGGTCGATTGACAATAAACTTAAACTAAATCCATTAAGTCACATCGCTTTTTCCTTTGGTACTTTTGACTATTCATCACTTCCTCCTATTCTTTTGAAAGGTTTTTCAATTTCTTATGTGGATGAAGTCCGTAACCTCGGAGTCACCTTAAACTCTAATATGAAGTGTTGTGATCTCGTCAACTCTAACCTAACAAATATCTACGCCACCGTCCGCCGCCAATGGTTGTCTGCTAGAATGATTTCCCCTAAGATAGGTTGTCATCTGGTTAAGTCTCCAAAATTCACACACGGTTCACTTGTTTTCCCGATGCTAGATTCACGTTGCTCCAGAAAATTACATGTTGCATTTAACGATTATGTAAGTTGAAAAAACTCTTTGTGCAAACGAAAAATCTTTAAAAAAAGAAATTTCATTGCAAAAAGAGGGCGTTTCAAATAAGCAGGAACCGTATAATCGTCAGTACGGCTTGGTTCCTGCCTGCCATATACGCCAAAGCAAACAGCCAAGCTGACCTCATATATAGACTTTAAATAAATTTTAAGTGTGAATTATATGAGGCGAAATACTACGTATTTACTTGAATGCCTAACAAGATTAGCCTATGCGGGACTAGCATTTCATAGAGTTTTGCTATGAAAATTCATAGCGAAATAAGTCAATATGAAATTAACTCAGTTTGCTGCTAAGTCTGCAGCTCGAGAACTAAGTTGGAAAAACTCTTTATGCAACGAAAAATCTTTAAAAAAGAAATTTCATTGCAAAAAGAGGGCGTTTCATATAAGCAGGAACCGTATAATCGTCAGTACGGCTTGGTTCCTGCCTGCCATATACGCCAAATTATGTAAGGTTTGTTTTCGGGTTACGAAGATTCGATCATGTGTCTCATTTGAATTTTGCACTGCTCTATTGAAATATATTTAAAGCTTAGAGCATTACTCTTCTTATTCAAATTACTTCACAACTCTCAGCCCGCTTACTTGACGACCATATTTCAACCCTTGAACTCTACCAGAGGTTACAAACTGCTAATTCCACGTTTTCATACCTCGGTTTTTGATAGAACTTATATTGTTCAAATTACTCGAATGTGGAATTCATTACCACACAACATCCAGTACACAACATCCGTACGTCCAGATTATTATCGTATTTATTCATTCTCATTTCCTATAATTTTTGCATTTTTTATTTTTGTTTTTTATCTTAATTTTACTTATTTATTCATTATTTATTTGTTATTAATGTTTATTATTATTATTACATCTAATATCATTGCTGTTTTCCAATTTTTTTGCTGTTGTATCTTTTAACATTTAATTTAGATTTGTTTTTTAATTTTCTCTTGTATTATTGTATTCCAATAAGATTGATACTAAGAAAAATATTGTAAATCATGTAGTATATCTTCCAAATACACAAATATTCTATTCTAATTCAAAATAAATAGTAGAAGGCCAATAATACTACCCTGGGGTACCTACTCCGGAAGTATTTGTTATTCCAGTAGAAAGTGGCCAGTGAAAATAATTCGCTGTGACCGGCTAGAAAGATAAGAAAATATCCAACGAATAAAAAGAGGGGGAAACCGAAGCATGCAGAGTTTATGGAATAAAATTCTCTGATTAATTTAATCGAATCATCAAAAGCCTTTGCTGAATTAGTCAAGATGTATTTAATCTTCTCTGCCAGATTCAGTAGCTTTTAGAAGATATTGGGCGATAAATTTTATGTGAGGTAGGAGAGCGTTTAAAATTTTTTTCTGCATCATTTTTGGTACATATATAGCTTTTCCACTTCTTCCTCCCTATTTCGAAGTTATGGCGTGTTTTTAATATCGAATTTAAGAAGCTCAAAGCTTTCAGATTAAAATGACACACTGTAACCAAAACGTGACCTTTTTTGCTGCTTTTGCACCTTTTCTTAAGAACATCCAGTCAAAAATTGTCTAATTTCGACTAGGAGTGCCTCGGAGAGTTAAAATGGCATAACCATTTTCATACCTTTTGATATTTCGAAATTCTTATTAAAAAAGTCTTGGAGGTATATTTGTGAAAGATTTGTATTTATTTATGGCAATCCTATAAAAGTGTTGGGCGATTTGGTCCATCTTTAAAGTTATACTTGAAATGCAACCAAAATTTGAAGTTTCTGTGTTAGTGCATTCTCAACCAATACCCAGATATGTTATGCAACAATCTAAAAATTTTTATGAGAAAGCCGTGCACAAAATTTCAGCGCTTCAAGTTAACTTGCACTCGGACAGACAGACAGACATACTATCATGTAAAAATCAAAATTTCCTTTTAATATTATCCATGTGCGTCCAATTCATTTTACGAACCGAATGACAACCATAGTATGGTCCTGTGACGTCCTATCCAGGGTGTAAAAATAGTTTTCAATATCATTCCAAATAGTCCATCAATTGCACAATTTTGAAAAAGGTTTTCTTAATAAAGGACACGTGTAGAATTGAAAGCAACACCATGCAGCCGTCAACTTCATTTACTCAACTTTACTCAATATTTGCCGTGTAATTTTGCTTTGATTTACACAATACATACATGGAACAGTAGCATAGCAGTCAGTAGCCTAAATTGGTCCCACTTGTAAAATTATTTTTCAATCCTGATAGGTGGTTAAATAACCATTGAAAGACGCCTCAAAGATTTAACCCGATTACTGTAAACTTGGTGTTTTTTCCTTCCTGCGGGAACATTTTCTTATTTCAATTTTTATACCCGAACACAATTTATTTCTGTTGCGAAAAGTTTTTTGCTCTTTTCGGGGTGGAGATTTGGATTTGTTTTGAAATGTTTATGATATGGATGCCGCCTTCTGTGATATTTGAATGACCCTTAAGGAGAGTTTTATCATCATCACGCCGCAATTTAGAGAAAAAGATTGCTTTGATAAATACGATGACGATTTATGTATCTTTGGGGAGATTTTGGTTTTACCTTTCTTTGGAAGTAAGAATATTGGAAGTTGGACAGTTTTGTTATTGATTTTTTAATAATTAATGACAATTTAAAGGAGGTGTACATAATAGATTGTTTTTGGGTCATTTTATTGAAAAATCTTTTCAAGATTTTCATTTCTATTTTCATGGAAACTATGCTTAATGGTAGCGTGTCATTGCGAACGAAATTATTAATTTTTTTAATGGCAACCTTGCACTTTTAAAAATATAAAGATATATTAGACTGGTATGGTTGGCTATTGCTAGTCTTTTGTTTTTTAATAATAAATTACTTACATCTACATAATAAGTCCTCTTAATTTACTATCTAGCTAGAAGGTAGGGCTCTTTAATGAGATCAATAGCTGTCGCATCATGAATCTACTGCTAAATTCATCCCTAGCCGTTTTCAGCATGGTCCGGGGCTTAGTTTTTCCTGCTAAGAGAATTTTGCTTACTATTCGCGGTAGGATATTGTATTCATTCCGTATGTTCAAAGAAGTGGAATTGTTCTTTCTTGCGGATTTCTCAGTGCTGGATGACACAGGTTTGGCAATTTTTTTGTCAGATGGCCGGATGGCTGATTTTTTTAGGAGATATATTTGTATGCACATACATTTTTTTTATGTAGCACTAAATCAGCTTTCTGTTCCAGCATCACTCTGTCTACTCCGTATGGATCTCTGGTTTTAAGACCTTATTGTAAGGGTTTTTTTTCGGGGACTGCTAATCAGTAGCACCTATATACATAAAAACAGTCAGTTGGTTTCATCACTTATAATGTTCGGACCTAGTATTTTCTGGCACTTTTTTTTTTACCATGTATCCTTTGGAGGTAATTTCTCGGCTTTAATTGAATTTGAACATAAGGATTGGTCCAGAGAAAATTGACCCATTTATTTTTTGTTTGCAATAAAAAAACTAATGGCAATTTTTTAATAAAATTTCTATATTTTGTTTCTTGCAACTTAAACTTTAAAATACAAAAGTTATTTCTAATACAATTTTTTTTTTTTTTTTGGGAAGAATGTTTTAACTTTGTTATTCAAGCTGCGCATTAGACTTAGATCATTTATATTAGTAACATTTCTAGATGCTCTTTTCCATTTATTTCTGAAATTAACATAATTTATTTCAAATTTCTTTGTTTTTCTAAGCTTCTTTTTCATTAATGCACAGTAGGGTAGGGAGGGTGCTAGTTGAGCAATTTTGTTCCAAAAACTAACATAACTCAAAATTGATTTTTTAAATAAACATATTATATACACCAGCATAAAGCCTCTTTAATCTAGGATTAATATATTGAGTTAGTTTTACTGTACAAGATAAGGAATAAATATCGTATATGTCAAGAAAGTCAGAGCTGCTCAACTAACCTCTCCCATGGGGCAAATTGAGCAAGGGTGTGGGGCACGTTGAGCACTGGTCATAATTAAATTATTATCATGTACGTATATCGAAACAATACAAAAATATAGCGTTTTATCATTACATATTTATTTGAAATCAACAATATACTTCTATTATAAAATAAAATATTTTAAACTTTAACAAACACAAAATAAATCAATTCAATATTTCGAAATTTCAAGTCTTTTGGTCTTTTTATGAAAAGAGATTAACATTAATTGATAACAAATCAATCATCATTATCACTATCACAATTTAAGCAGACATAAGTCCATCCAGCGTGAGGTGCACACTTGGCATGGACCCAATTTTTGCAAATTTGACATTGAACTCATTTTTCTCCTGGTAAACTCTTAGAATAAGCTTCGCAGCAAATTAGGCAAAGGTATTCGTCTTCTTCGGAACTAGACAGAAGTAGTTTTGTCTTAATTATTTTTTTATGCCCTTTATCTACCTTTTTATTTACTTTTTTCGCTTTTAACGTCTTATTTTGTTCTGCTGCGAGGGCATTTCTTGTAGGCGTATCCGTCAAAACAGCAGCCGGCCTGAGTCTGCACCCTTGGACCCGCCTTAGGATAAGGTCGGATGGCTTCAGGTGAAAATACCTGAATCGCTGTAGAGGTAGAAGGCTCGACGTTAGCTAAAGTTACATGAGCCACTCTAGACGTAGAAGGCTCGACAATGGAAAAACTTCGGGGTAGCGTTTCGTTTTCTTTCCCTTCATCTTTCGATGCTTCATGACTCGTTGGCGCGTTAGTAATTGGCTCCGGACGGTCGGTTACGAACGACGGCGCAAAATCAGCTTCAGAAAATACATGATTATTAAAAGGAAAAATACCAGTTTTCGAAAAACCTTTTAAAATATTAGTTGCGTTGTAGATAACGGTAATGCTTCTGCCACAATTTTCGGTATGTCATAAATTGTCATACTCCTTCCTGGATGGTTTCTTAGCCAGGAATCTTGTGCGGAAGCCGTATATCTCCTGAAGGGTCCGAATACTGATACGTCAGGTGCTTGCAGCTTATGACTGCAATGTGGTGGGAAGGACAACATTACGACTCCATTTTCCTTTGCTAATTCTACAGTTTTTATGTGCAAATGTAACGAATGGTTGTCCAGTACAAGTAAAACAGGGCATTCCTTAGATGGCTTAATGTGTGCAATTAAATGCTCCATGAATTAAAAAAATTCTGCATCTGTCACCCAACCGCTAGCGTTACCTGCTCCAATACAGTCAGGAAGACCTCCGTTGATGAAATGTTCCTTATAGTTTTTACGGGGAAATACAAACATTGGAGGGACTGAATTCCCCGATGCAGAAACGGCAACAACTAAAGTTACGTTCGTGCCCCGTTCCGCTGAAGTTATCGAACCGACGTTCCTTTTGCCTTTTGCAGCTACAATTCTATTGGGCTTTAACACTGTGGCTACCCCAGTCTCATCAACATTCCAAACTCTGGAAGCGGTAAATGCGTGCTTATCTAAGACACCTGCCAGCTTGTCAAAAAATATCTACACATTAATTGCATTAAATGATGTTGCCCTCCCAATGCTGGTGGGCTCTGGCTTTCTAATAGACAATGCGGTGTTCCTCTTTAAAAACATCGTAAGCCATTCCTTGCCTGCCATTTTCTTTGCAGTCCAAGCATTAGGCATTTTAATTTTGTACCTCATGGCACATTCATAGGCAAGACGACGAACATCTTTAGGACATAGTCCGTAAAATATAGCAGACATTTGCAACAAGTAATCTCTAAGAGAACTTTCCTGCTGCGTAGTAAATACCTGTCTCGGGGTTTTATAACCCATCGTTGGCGTTCCATCTTTAGATTTTATTTTTGCTATATACCTTGTCAATGTCATACGTTTTATATTGAATTCTTTGGCAGCAGCATTTACACTCTTAAGGTCTTTCAAAACAGCCTGTGCTGCTTCATCCAATTGTACTGAAGTTGCTGAAGCTCTTAACGTTTTTATTTTATAGGTTCGCATCCTGGAACAAAATTAGCAATAGTAAAATTTTTGTTCTGTATTGGAATTTTAATGGGGTAAGTTGAGCATCTTTGCTCAACTATCCCCGACCACGCTTTTGCAGATAAATTATATATTATATAAATATATATATTATCAATCAATATTATATTAAAATAATAAAATAGAATAAATGTATTGTACAAAAGAACTTACTTGGACAATATTCTGCGAACAGTACTGAACTAAGGAGAAAATGAAAACAGCTCACGTTTTTTACTTTTCAGCGAAGAAAACATCAAAGCAACCGTACACCTCGTTTGTTTGCCGAGCGGCGACTGACGCCATCACATTTTAGTTCATGCACTTGCCGGTCTCACTACCGTGTACTATGAAGTTCTTACGATAAATATGTGTAGAGATGTAGCAATTGCCCAACTTACCCCTATGCTCAACTAGCCCCTCCCTACCCTACCTCTCTACTAAACGAAGTTGGGAGCAGGTTGTTAGATTGCCTTCCCTTGGCACGATATTGACTTCATTGATTCTGTACCATTTCATCGTTGCTTTTGCGTAATGACTGGTCTCCAAATCTGGCCAGAAATATCGGACTCTTCATTCTGTTGAATAAAAGGTAGAAGATTTTTTTTTTAAGGCACTCATTGATGTACACATTTAAGTTTATTGTTCCTTTGATGATAAATTCACTCTTCCTTAACCGCAAGAACAGATCGCCTGCCAAATCATGTACTTTTACTTGGGAAATTTTGTCATTTCGTTTGTTGAAAATTTTCTGGATACTCCGCTCCGATGTTTTATAGTAAAATATTCGTCAACTGGTATCTGAGAAAAGTCTGATTTGCAATAGGTTTCATCATCCATAACGACACAATCGTAATTCGTCAGGTAGTTCTCATCAAGTTTTCTCGCTCTTCTTGCTGTTTTCTCTTCTTTTTCCTTCGTCAGCGGCCCTTTTTGCACCTTATAGCTCCTTAATCCACAGATTTTTTTTTATATTTGTGCACTTTGATGTTCCTGCCAATGTCGCCATATCTCTTTCCGAAGTTCCCGATTTCCGAAAATAAGTACCATGTACATCTGTTTTATGACGCCTGGACAGAATGGCTCTGGTTTTCTATACATGACCCACGTATCCTTTCTATTAGCAAGCCTCGCCAATACTTTGCTATTGTCCTTCTGAAATTTTGGGATTTTCCAAATATGTGGACAAAATCATTTCACGCATTTTTTTTTTGCTTCCAGACATTTTAACTATTTCACTTCTAATACAAGATTGATTCATATAAACTCAGAGTTCAGTATTTATGGAATATTTTAACAAAAAAATCTAGACTTGAGTTATTGTAATTTTGCAGGAATAAAACTAACTTAATGGGTCAACTTTTTCTGGACCAGTACTTACTTGAGCTTGTATAGTAACTTGGGATTTTTTTTTTTTTTTTTTTTTTTTTTTTTTGTTGTCAAAACGTGATTTATTGAATGTGTTAACTAGATTAATAAATCCTTTAGTTGAACTTTCACTCTTTTTCTTTCAGTCCACTATTTTAGTTACTTACCAAAAAAAATTCTTTTTTTTCAGTTCTGGGCTGTTTGCTATTTGGGGAGTAGTTCACGACGAATTTTTGCTTTAAAAGTGTCCTCCACGACATTTCATATGGTTTCATTTCTGGTACTGTGCGAATTAAAACCATTACGCGGTTGTATATTTGGGCCTTAGACCAGTATTATGAGCCATCTTGGTTTTTATTTAGCTCCATTAAAGTTTAGTTCTTATTTATTGTCCACTGCTGTTAGGATTTTTTTTTATGAAAGGTCGTTGTTGACTGTACCTTTTTTTTCGTTAGTATTTATATAGAAACCTTCTTGCAAACCGGAGAGCTCGCTGTGCTTTTATATGAATTAGAAGTCATCAACAGGGAAGACTGGTAGGTGATCGAATATCATTTTAAGAGATGAGAAATATTCATCCCTTGTTGTCTATATTTCCTTCTCCTCATACGTTGCGATTATTTGAGGCAGCGAAGCTTTCTCTGTGGCAATCATTGACTATGGGTCCGCCAAATAACTTTTTTTTTTTGAAAATGCTATAAAAAAAAAGTGTGTAGCTTCGGCTGTATGGCACGTAGCGCCGTCCTGTTGGAACCAAATGTTGCCAATATCCTCCTCTTCAATTTTCCTGAACAAAAATTCGTTCAACATGGCCCGATAACGATTGCCATTGACTGTAACGGCCACTCCTTGCTCATTTTCGAAAAATGGCCCAATTATGCCTCTGGACCAAAATCCGCACCAAACAGTGACTCGTTTTGGGTGTATCGGCTTTTTAATGTATGCGTGCGGGTTTTCTGTGCCCCAAATGCGACAATTTTGCTTGTTTACATACCCGCCAAGATCAAAATGAGGTTCATCCGAAAAGATGATTTTTTTGGCAAAATCGGCATCTTCTGTAAGTCGTAATGTCGCAATATTTCCCAGCGTTGTTCAAGCGTATACACAACCATATTCGTTCAGCGGAAGAATAAAACTAATTATCTGTCAAATCAGACATGAGCTAGGTGTTACCATTCACGAAATAAGCACTAGTTGAAAAAAAAAAACGTTAGATGGCGGACCCTATATATGTAGTTAGAAAGTGAGAGAAAATCCTGCAAGAGTTTGATTTGCCGAGTTCATCTCCTATAAATTAAAATTGCTCAATTTAGCCGCACTATAAATTTCCTTAATTCCATTCAGCTTGCCATCTTCTTTCTTACCCCCCAATCATAAACTCACGTATGTTCTTCAACCAGGACATTCACTGTCGTTTCCAAAATTCAAACCTAATAACCACAAATTTCCCACTCATTTTTCCTTCCTTGCCAGGGTTGTTATATGGAGTAGTATGTATCACTCGTTAAAAAAAAAGAATATTATTTAATGGAGATCCAAAAGCTTAGTGTAAGTTAAAAAAGCTGCGCGAATTTTTTGGACAATACAATACATATATTAGGCGCTGGAAGATTCCGAAATCTTATAACGTATAATTAGGTGAAAAAAAAAAACATAATTAACATTAAAATAAAAATAAAAAAAATATATAATAATAAATAATTAAATAAAAAAAAATAAAAAGATCAAAAAGAAAAAGAGTGCTTAAATATAAAGAGCCCAAAGAAAAGAACAAAAAGAAAAAATTAAAAATACAAGCGAAAGTTTAGCAAAGGTTAGGTTGGAGCCTGTTCACTGAATCAAATTTGTAAGAGAGTTCCATATTCGGGCAATTTGGACGTGGTAAAAGGGCTCACCGTACCTAGATGTACATCTCGGGACAAGATGTTTAGACCACTATTCGAATGTAAGAACTGTAAGCTTTCGAAGAGATCTGTAGGGGATTTAGTATAAATTAACCTGTGAAGGATGATAAGCTTACGACGAGTCAAATACAGAGCTTCTGAGTAGGGACGTAGCAAGAGCAGATACATGAACAACATGAATAACATATGACGACGTAACTCTTCTTTGACAAATTGAGTCTAGTCTGCTAAAAATAAGGCTTCCATAGTTAAAATGGATATTTATATATAAGATTTGTTTGAATTAATTGCAAGCTCATTAGCTATTGCCCATTCGTGTACGCCGTTGTAGGTCATCATTGATTCGAGCAATACAGTCCTCGATCAGGTATGGGTCTTGTAAAGTACAGCTGAGCGTCATCGGTATACAAGTGCACAGAATTGCTATTCACAGAAGAAGGGAGGTTATTTATATAGAGTGAGAAGAGAATAGGGAACAAGACTGAACCTTGAGGAACACCAGCAAAAAGGGAAAACGAAGTGGATATAGAGTTCTGCGCTTTTCCAGCAATAACAAGCAAAGAAAGATGACTACGTGAATTTCCTATGTATACTTTTACCACTTTATACCTCAGTTTGGTGCGTTGTGTAAAATCAAGTATTACCATCATCCACTCAACTTGGACCATCATTTTGTAATTGGTGAGCTTCTATTGTGGAACAAAAAATATCGAATATTAACATTTCGCGAGGACAATATACTCTGGCATTATAGCACCATTTGCGGAACTGATCGCTACGGGAATATATCCTGCAGTTGCAACAAAGAACCAAATGATTAGAAGATAGAAAATATCGTCCTCGGAGCACGGAAGTCTAATACTTTTTGTAAGACAATAAGCAATGGGCAAACCTAGCGAGACAAATAAGAATTGTCAAATTGAAAAGTCTGAAGCCCATGTACGAGGTGTGATCAATAAATACGATGAATGAATTTTTGTAGCAGCAACTGCTGACGCTATATCAATTTGAAGTTATCCGACTGATAGCCTGATTCAGTGCTAAGTTTGAACAAATTGTGACTTGCCAGAGTTCTTCCAGTGTCGGAAGAGTGAGGTCAAATTTACCGTGTCTGCCGCACATCATAAATTTCGAATAACGTGTTAATATTAAGTTTTTTTTTAAGTTGCAAGAAAATGACAAAGACGCTCATAAATTGTTAAAATCTATGTATGGCGATAATGTGGTGATCCTGGAGGTCTAGCGACAAGTGATAATGAGCGATTTAAAACCGGAAATGAGTCGATTGAAGACTAGCAACGGTTGGGATGTTCTTCGACCGGAAAAACACACGAAAACGTACAAAATGTTGCAAAACGGATTCGTTCAAACAGGCGATTGACTATTCGAGAGCTTAGGAAAGGATTGAATATTTCGCATGGGTCCGTGCAAGACCAGAAAAATGGTTCAATGGCCTCCTCTTTCATCACGACAACGCTCCGTGCCACAGCTCGCTGCTGATCCGCGAACTTTTGACTAAAAAAAAAAACAAAACAAAAAAAATCCTGTCTGTTCACATCCACCATACTCTAGAAACTTAGCACCATGTGATTTCCAGTTCTTCCCAAAACTAAAAACTGTACTAAAAGGAAAAAGTTTTGACACCTTTTTCAACATTTAGAAAGTGACGACAGAGCAGCTGAAGACCCTTCCGAAAGAAGCCTTGCAGAAATGCTTCCAATCACTGAATCAACGCAAGGATAAGTGCATCGCTAGCCAAGGAGAGTACATTGAAAGATATTAACACAAATTTGATTTAAATTTATTACTTTGTTTGTAATAAAACCATTCACCGTATTTTTTGATCACACCTCGTATGTATGTATGCAGTAAAACAAAAAAATTTGTTATTACATACTCTGTAGTGACGCTTTACTTTTTCTTGTTTAATATGCTCACTTCTTCAAATCATTTAACCTAAATACGTGTTGCTGGGTAGAAATCGTCCCCTCCTTAAAAATTTATAAAAATAATTAGATGTCAAGAGTTTGACAGGTAATTAATAACGAAATTTTCGGGTAAAAAGAAACAACTTGTGTAGAGAAAACGTAAAGACCAAAGTCAAGGCAATATTCAAAGTGCTACTATAGATATGTACCTTACCTAATATATACATACTATAGGTATAAAACTTGAAAATTAATAAACAAAATTTCATCGTAATTAGAAATTTTGGTAAAGACATTTCATATATGTAGGTATGTAGATAATCATTCGATAGCTAAATGACATATAAATTTTCTTCGATTATTCCCATAGGAATAAACTTAAGAAAATTCCCACTAAAATGGAATTGCTGGAATAAGAAGTATAAAAATGGGAAGAGCGCGCTAATCTAATCGTGAACGATATGTTGTGCAAGCAACGAAATACATTGTGCGTCTTTAAAAAGGTTTAATAATTGCTTTTTCACGTTGTTGCCTTTAATAATAAAAAAAAAAAATAATAATAAATAAAATTTCCGTAACCAAGTAGTTAACGTTCGTACTGATTGCCTTATAGATTTTTCAAACGCACAATAACTGTGCAAATGCCATTCTATAAGCGTGCGCGCAATGAAAAAGCTTTCATATTGTTTGGCCGACAAAAAAAAAAAAAAAAGTAAAAAACACACGGCCCATTAAGAAACCTCCATTGGACGAGGAATTATTGTTACCGGTAATATGTATCTTTGGCGGCGCGGTACACACGTGTATAATAATTCGAAGTGGACAATCGTGTTACGCCACATGACACAATAATCGCTGTCCATTTAGTTGTGTGATTTTTTTAATCCGCAAAATTCTTGTTGAAAAATTCGCGTGATGTCTTCATATGATTGCAAAAATAAGAAGAAAAAAAAACAAAAAAAACCATGAAATAAATTTATATTTCTTCTATGCAGTTGTATTGTTCCATGCACTCTCGTACATGTGTACCTTCCCTCCATCCATATATATACTATATATATATTCTCAATGTAAATACACATAGAAGAAATGTCAAAGACGGTTAATTTTCTCAATTTGTACTGGTGTCAGGTGAATTCTCACGTAATGTGCGACAATAGTACTGAAAATCACCATTTACGTATCACCTCAAGTGTAAATCACCGCGTACCTACCTGTGTGAATTTGCACATGACACGGTGGTGATGATGTGGTTTCGACATGAAATTAATAAAATTATGGTCGGAATGGCAGTTAACAGGGTAATAAATAAGCAATTGTAGTCGTATGGATATGAAGATTGCATGATAATTTCATGAGTTTCATGCGAACGTTATCACTTTATGGTTAAAATGTAAAGGAAAAAAGACCCAAAAGAAAAAAAAAGAAAAATTGCAATTATTCTTGCCGGATCCATGGAAACATGAATTGAAATGTGCTTAGATTTGTCTTATTCTACTTAAAAATTTTGATGTCTATATGGTTTTATTGTAATACTCTTTAAGTTTGCTAGCCTAGTTCCTTATAAGCGTGGTTGTTTGTTTTGTTTTCCCAGCCCCAGAGCTGGGCAAGTACTAAAGAAAAAGTACTTAAGTACAAGTACCGAAGGCCTGAGTACTTCAGCGTAAGTACAAGTACCGCATGTATGAAAAGTACTTGTAACTAAGTACTAAGTCTATAAAAAGTACTGAGTACTTTTTGAAGTACTGAGTACTTTTTGAAGTACTTTTTAAAGTACTTTTTAAAGTACTTTTTTAGAATCTTTGTACGTTGGCAGTAATATTATGAAGTTTATCGAGTTCAGTTAATAGATATTAATAAATCAATACCTTTTGAAGACTATAGTATGTATAGTAACCAGTGACTACTATTTATATGTAGTTTTTCATAATTTTCGGTGCTGCAAGTAGAGTAAAACTCTCTTTGCTACACTCATAAAAACTATTAGAGGCCAGCCCAAGTACCCATTATCGCCTCCAATAATGCATAATAATTCTAAGGAAAAAAATTTCCAATAAATTTCCAATAAATTTCTAAAAAAAAAATTGAGCCCTTCCCTACATCAGGTCGAGGCATCGTTTATTATATATTGGAGGAGCAAGGCATTGCTTGCTTACCCTTGGCTATGACCACTGACGTATATAATATGGACTGCTTACGTTTCTATTTCACGTGGAGAGAAGTGATTTTAATAAAACATTTAGAAATTCTTCTGCGTATCTAATGAATACATTGTCTTTGATAAAACAATTTTTGTCAGTAATAACCCTAAATGATTAATATAAAAACATTTATTTCGACGAATCCACTAATTTATTTGTTGTTTTCAGTTCTCTCACATGGTTCTTGGAGCTTAGGCCGAAAGAGTCAGCAATATAGAAGTAAGCCCACTTTTTGCAATCCATATTATACATGCCAGTGGTTATGTCATCAAGTGTATCGTCGATTTTATATTCGAGCGAGATGTTACTGGTTTTTGTTCTACTTGCCCAGTTTTGTGTGGATGTTATTAGTTTGTCTAAGGTTCTGCCTTGACGGGTGAGTGCGGCACATTCTTTGACAGTTCTTTGCGTGCTTCAAAACTCAACAAAGAAGGAGTTGCGCTAGAGATTGTGCTTGCTTTTCTACGAAGAGTTAGATATTTTTATGTACCTATAGACTCAGAAATACCTAAGTAAAAATCTTGGTACTTAAGTACAAAACTAAGTCTTAAGTACAAGTAACTAGAAGCAAGTACTTATGTTCAAGTACTAAGTAGGGACATTTCAAATGTATTGAGTAATAAGTCTTAAGTAACGAAAATGTGCTTTAAGTAGTACTTAAGTCTTTTTTTACTTAAGTATTGCCCAGCTCTCTGCACTGTAAGAATTTACAAAAAAAATAGGATCATGTGCATTGAAATTTCTCTCCAGAAGAAATTACATCCGAAACTTTGAGATTCTTTCAGGATTATGTTTGCCGACGAAATTTCTATTTCAATTTTTATTTACTCAATTTAAGGGTACATTAAGATGCTTAATCCGATCTTATAAAACTGTACCACTAGATAATCAGGATTTTATGTAGATTAAGAACTAGGAGATACACTAACACTACAAATAAGCTAAGATAAGAGAAAAATAAAGTAGAAAACTATATTAGCTTACATTGCAAATAAAGAAAAAATATATATATATATATAACTTACACATATAATTAGAGTTGCATTGTATAAAAGAAAAAGATGTTATATAAAAAAAAGACGTTATATATATAAAAAAAAAAATACGTTAAGCGCAAAAACATTCCGATGCAGTACACACCATATCCATTCAACCTTATACTAGGTGTTGAATAAGTAGCATCTTAAATTCTCCAAAAGAACCCGCCCGCTGAATGCGACCCGGAAGGACGTTCCACAATCTTATAGCTAGCACGAAGTTGGAACCAGATGTGCTCCAGCCACAATTCATCCAAACTGGGTATCAAGAACTCACGTAACACGGTTCTGTAGCGCTCGGCAGTGACAGTTATCGTATTGCCTGCAGCGTCTTCGGAAAAATAGGATCCGATCACTCTTTCAGCACAGACGCCACACCATAAAGTAACTTTTAGTGGGTATAAAGGTGTTTCTTGAATAATGCGTGGATTGTCAGTGCCCCAAAAGCGAGTATTCTGCTTATTGACATGCCCCGAGAGATGGAAATGAGCTTCGTCACTCATAACCAATTTTGAAAAAAAATCATTCTCTTCAAGGTTGAGGTTTATGACGCGCTGGCTGTACTCTAGACAAGCTCGGTGGTTAGTAGGCAGCAGCTGATGAGTTATCTGAGCTTTATACGGAAACATTTTCAAGTCTTTGACTAAAATACTCTGCAGAGTTCGCCTGGAAATGCCTAATTGCGTGCCACGTTGCCTCGTTGATGTTTCTGGACACTTGCGTTGTGCGACCAACCGGTGCCGGACGGCGGGGAAATCGTTGACGAAATTCACGCTATGTTTCTATCACTGCTGAATTATTCCGTAAAAACATTGACACGATTATTCCACGTTCTTGGGGAGTATAACGGTCCATGTTTATTTTTAGTAATTTTACATTTGTTTACTACACATTTTCAATATCAGAATGACAGGAGATGCCATATAAAAAAAAATATAAGTAATTTATATAGTGCCAGTACTTTTGGCCATCCGTTATTTAGTATTCCTAGAAAGAAAAAAATAAAGAAAACTAAGACAATACCATACAAATTTATAATTGGTGGCGATTATAAATATCGACGTGTATTCTCTACATCTGAAACTGACAGAAAATTTACAAAATAACCTTCCTACCGGTACACCGTACATTTTTTATATTTGAAAATTTTTATGCAGTTGCCATTTTTACAATTTGCAATTTTTCTTAAATATGGAGTCCAAAAAAGGCAAGAAGGTCCATCTGAATCAGGATTGTTAAAAGCTGGTAAAATTGAGCCAATTTTGTCTTTCTTTACCATCTTGACATCCAGACAAATCACCACTAAATCAGGGTGTAAAGTCGGCGCAATAATGGCATTGAACTTCAATACCTTTACTTGGAATTGCAGGGAGAAAAATGAAGGTTTTGTATGAGATCGCTGACTACTTAGCCACGAAAGGAGCGGAATCTCTATTTATCGGAACCGAACCCTTCTGCGACCTTACAACGGGACATCTAATAGCTGTAGAAATAATGTCTAAAATAGATAAAGCTCATCAGATACAAAAGCCGAATTTAACTGGACTAAGGCACACGAAGAATTTTATTAACTTCCTATATAAAAACTTTAAAAACGTCATCAACTGTGGTAAGCTTCAGATCAGGTTATTTACTGGCATAATAACTTGGGTTGCGAGGTAGATTCTTCAGAGCACATATCTGCAAATCTCCTGCAAATTCTCGCCAAAAACTCGCAAGAATTTTGTAACCCAATCAGATATCCAGAAAACTGGCCGGAATGAAGGAAAAACCTTAAGGACAAACACGGACTGGACTTAATACCATAGGGGCATAGCACAAAAGTCCTATTAGATTGTTGAAGCCGGCTCTCCAGCCTACTACCCCATTTATTATAATAATAGCAAAATAAATATGTGTTGTTTCTAGTGTAATACGTAAGTATTAGAAATAAACTGCTTCACACAAAAATCAGGGATTCAGTATGTTTATGCTTAAATTCGTATCATATGAATTTCGTTGTTTTGAAGGCGCGCCACATTTTGATAATGCGATCCAGATGGAGTAACACTTCCTCTGGTCCCCTCTGGATACGGTTCTGCCAAGTCGACTTGGTTAGTATTCCCAAGCTTATCTATGTACATCCCTGAACCTTTAGTGAGAAGAGCGGTATCAGAGTCGTACGATTTTCACTATTATAGTGTCCTTTTATTCAGATGTCTCAACAGTAGTACCAAATTAAATTGTAGCGCATATAATGCCATTCCAGGTTTGAACATAATAATCTCTACAATAATCTCTCAAACCATAGGGGAGGGAAGGTATACATAGGATAAGTGGAAAAAAACTTCGAGGGTAGTGTGAAAATTTTATGGGAAAAATCGAAATCCGGTTTTTGCATCATAAATTTGGGAGTATTTTCATTCGTACCCCTCTTTCCCCTCCGAAAGTTGTAAAAATTTAATTTTTCCAGATTCAGAAAGATGAGGCTTTGGGCTTCCACAGAGTACCCACATGTATAGATTGTATGAAAGGAAAGTCCCAATATGAGTGTGTGAACAAAAGTGAATTTTTTTTTCGAAAACCGAAGGTTTAGTACTGAAAATTTTCGAAAATTGAAATTTCTTGTACGCAGAAAGTTGCGTCTTATTAATGCACATATCTGTGCAAAGCCGTACATCCCCCAGCATAAAATCCGAAAATTTATGGTGAAATTAGTGATTTTTCCATTTCGAAATTCAAACCTTTGTAATTTTTTTCGATGAAACTTTCGCTGACTAAATGAGTTTAAAAAACTTGCAGATTGAGAGGGTCTATCGAATAGTAGGAAGGAAAATCACATAAAATGTAATTGGATATAAAATTTCGAAGAAATAAAAAAAAAATGTTGAAAATTTTCAAGTTTAGAATAGTTATTTAATGGGAATTTCGAAATTCGAAAATCGAAAATGTAGAAAGTTGTGCCTTCGAATATCGGGCGGACATACCAAATTTAATTAATATCGGTAGAAATATACTCTAGTTATGGCGAAAAATATGTTCGAAATTGGCCATTTTCGAACTCTATTTGCCGCTCTCACAGACAATATTTTAATACAATTTTTATTGAGAAAAATTATACATCCTTAGTCTTAACAAAAATGAAAAAAAAAGAAATCTTCGAAAAATCTGCACATAAATTCAGCCATTCGACTCAACTTTCCCTCTCCAGATTTTCAAAAATTTTCGAAACTCGATTTCGAACTCGATTTAATAACTGCGTAGATCTATTACGCGTCCAATGACACCTCAGTCATTGCTGTAGGTTGTATAGTCTCGGAGGAGATAGAATTCCCGCAAAACACGATTCCTGTATATATGTACAGCAACCGTGGACAATACAACAGAATGGGATAATCCAAAGTTCTACAGAAGATTTCAAATCGTGCGAATATCCTTTACATCTACTAGGTATATCCTTACAGAACAACATCATGCATTTACGAGAATAATTCACCGTTATATCTTTGTTTTAATTTTTTTCTTAATATCTTATTGGACTTTCTAGTCAAATCCGTTTATTTCTTAATATGGCTTCTCCTAAGACTTATCTAACATTATCAAAAAAATTGGTTTCTTAAAGAAGGAAAAAAAAATTGACTACTGCTACTGACTGGGTGTAATTTTTAGATGAACTCATTGCGCTAATGATAAAATTCTTGATCTATGTATGCTCTATAGACAAGGCATATTAAAGTATAAAAAATATCTAAAATTAACGATTTTTTGTTTTGTTTTCTCTTTCTACTTAACTTCCAAGATGATTGCGAAACATTAAATTAATTCTTAACTCAGAGAAGAAAAAAAATAAGAGGAAAAAAAAAATATCGCTAAAATCGCAAACCAAATCTATGACAACCGACGAGAATTCGCACAAAAAAGCAATTTATTGCCAGCAAGAAGAGCGAAGAGACCTTGCTTTTTTCATATCTCTAGATAGGTACCTACGCTGCTGCTGCTGCTGCTGCTGCTGCTAAGGAAAAAAACAGTTGGAAATGATAAAAGAAAACAGCGGAATTAGCATAAAATAAAAGCACAACGACGAGGAAGGGCTTCAGCAGAGGCATAAGAAAGGCGAGCATATCAGCATAGAGGTGTAATTATGTCGTCACATCAGAAACTCGCCAAATGATGAAATAACCCAAACTCGTCCGACTGGTATACACGGCGCGGCGCGGCGGCACAGAGCAGTAGTAGGTATTCATGCTGATGCTGCGGTTTCGAATCGCAGTTATATAGGAGGAGGCCTGATGTATTATGATAAGCTCTATAAGCCACTCCGAACTCACAAAACATTGCTGCAGGTGAGCTAAGGTCTCGGTTTATGAGATATGTGGTAATCGGGTTGCGCTGCCTGCTTGCGCCTGCCAACCAATACGTTGGTATGTTTGTTGGTTTCTCTTCTTTTTCTTCAGAACGTTGTTGCGTCTGTTGTCGTTGTCATCATCATTGGCGCAGTTATTCGCTACTTCTTCTTCTAGATTTCTAGATATGTAGATAGAAAAAGAAATTAAAACCAAAGGCGGAAAATGATTTAAAAAATATTTAATCAAAGTTCGACAATATGGCGAATCAACCGACACATCGATTTTCCGAAGTAGTAATACGGAAGCGAATTTCAATTTGGGATGGAAGTTTGTGCAATCTGAAACAATGACATGAGTGGAAATTTTATTTTCATTAATTTTAGTCATTGCCAACTGGTGTACCTACCATGTATACCAAAACCGTCCTATACCTAAGATTTCATATTTACGATCTTCTTATGTTTCCAATAATACATAATTTTGGTTTCGGCAATATTTAAAATTTCATCGGGGTTTTATAACACCAATGCCGAAGTGAAATTTTGATGTTATCAAACAAATATAGAAAAAACATCGTGGGTGGCATGGCGTGTATGTTTGCAATAGTAAAACGTTTAAATTTTGCAATGCAGAAGATATAGTACCTAATCTATAGATTCAAAATGGCCGGAGTTCATCGGAGGCTTAGTGTCTATAACTGGGTATTTTATTTTAAGAAGCCGTAGTTGATATGAATTTCATCGGTGTCAACGTAGAAGCTTTCTGGTGAAGAAATTGTAGTACCTATTTACTGTAAAGCCATTGAATTGTTGTAATGTGAACAGATGCTATATGAGTTCATGCGTCGGCATTCAACTAAGGTATAAGTACAGTTGCAATACTTGTAAAAGTAGTTTCATTTGTTTGGGAGATTTGGCAGTTATAGATGTAAGAGATTTTTTTATAAAGATGCAGTGTTTTTTAGTACACTTATATTTTATTTGTTGAAAAGTGTTATACAATATAACAGTTTGTGTTTACAGTGATTAGCAAATCAATGTAGCAAAAAAGCATTTTTTTTTAAGGAATCCATTTAGTCAGATTTTATTTATTTTTAATGCTTAAAGCTCACAAATTGCTTCCTTTAGGACGAATAAGCCTATTTATAACGTACTCACATATACTCATATATTCAAGTAGGTATTCAATATACTTATTCAAATATTGGCGTTTATATAAAAAATCTTTCTGTGTTCCCAATTTCGACCATCTTAGAGCATACTAAGTTTGTCATTCCGTTTGTAACGCATAGAAATAATAATGGTAGGGCAAACAAAATGGATTAAATACCCGCGCATAATATTAAAACTTTTTTTTTTTTGATTTTTGCATGGATTTCCTTCCGTTTGTCCGTCCTATCGAGAACGCGTTCACACGGCCTTTTTAACAAAAATTCTAGATTTGAGTTCGAAAATGGGGCAAATCGGGTAACTTTTTCTTTCGTACGGTTGCCATATAAAAATTCTATTTTTCATTTTATGGATACTACCTAAGAATGCGATGACGTAGAGAGGTGAAATTTTGTACACAGTGTTTTCACATAAATTATAAATACAATTTCAAAAATGGACTAAATCGGACAATCGATTTCTTGGGGTACAAAAGTTTAGGTTTTTTACGTACGTATATGAAAACGATCAGTCCTAAACGCGTTTGTTGTACTGAAAATTTCTTCAGAATATAAAATCCTATGAAATTGTTCATAATCATTTTTACTATCCGACGAACCGTTCTAGAAATATATCGTACATTCGAAACGAGAGTGTCACAACACAAAAAATGTAGTTTTTGGGAAATTGCATTTTTTTTTGTATCGGAAAGTCTGTAAAAATAGTATTTAAAATTTACCGTATTTATTTTGCGCCATCTCTCGGCAAGGAACCCAATGTCTTTTTTTTTTTGTATTCTGACACAATCGTTGCCGATGTGCGACATATGCGAAGACCACTTCAACAATCAAACTTGCAGAGAGAGGTGATACGAAATTATATACGGGCATTCATCTAGGATATCGTAGGAATTGGTCTTAGACCAATTTTTATCTTTATTTTTTACGCTATGACCTATATATTATATACTTTTCTGTCTATAATTACCCAACGTCTAGCGATATCATTCGTGCACGTACAATCTTACATACCTTGCCAATATGTTACATTGGCATTTTTCTCTCATTTTTTCATAGCAGTGTCTATGAAAATTAAATCAGTAGTACGTAATCTTTTTAGTGTCTTAATTGTGGAATATGGTGTTCCGCAAGGTTCTATTTTAAGACTCTTTTTTATTATATTCTCCACATTAATGTCATGTATAGTCAGTCTATTTGGTATAAAGAAGGATTTTGTATTTCGATTAATCCAGTCTGAATAATAATAAAATAATACAATATATCCCTTTAAGTTATAGAAAACCACACTTCTATAGGAGAAAATTACAGTAGTCCTTTGATTTTTGTTAAGGTAACGGGTTTATGATGGCTTTTCGATTTTCTTCTGCAATTTATTACGAAGGTAAATATCATACCTTAGTCTTCTACCAATAACTGGACTGTAAAACTGTAAAATTAAATTAAATTTGACTTTCAATGCCAGTTTTAATGTTAAAGTTGGTTTATGTCATTTTAAAAACCTCATTTCGTAACGTAATTCTCCCCTCGATTGCTAGTTAGATGTGTATTATTTTTCTTTCGAATTGAAATATTGCGTCAAATATAAGTTGACAACATTTTGGAATAATATCAAAGTGGTTGTATCTGTGTGATAAAAATTTCAGAAAGCAACTATTTAACGGATACTAATTCTTGTGTGACTTTGGGGGTAATTTCTGCAATTATGCGTTCATGAAATTTACACTAAAATCAATTGTATATGCGTAAAATTTTGGCGGTTTTTCTAAACGTCCGTTGATTTACAATAAAATTCTAAATGTTTTGATTCTTCACCAGCCCGAAAATTACATTGGAAAGTGAGTAGTTGACAACAGATTTGATAGAATTTCAGTTGCAAAATTGTTACTGGTACTTTGCAGGCCTCCTAACTAATTTAGGAGTGGATACTCCACCATCTGAGTCCTCTCTTTCAAGTTACTGGAAACCAGAGTATGTAGGTCGACAGTGAAAAGTTTTAAACTGCTAGCGAAGCTTATGGACAAGTAGATCACGTGGAACTAATTCGAAGGCTAAAGTCCAATAGACAACACTACTCCCAACATAACATAAAAAACGGATGTCCATATTATCATCCAAGTAAGAGTAGTGCACGTGGTATGCTATACCTGAAGCTAAATTGAAATGTGGAGAAAAAAAATATTTGAAGATTTTTTCAATTACGAAAGATTGAAGGTGAAACTGCAATAATCCTTCACTCACCCAGAGTAGGTATTTGGTGCGGCAATCTTGAGTGTCGACATGACATACCTCAAGTTCCAGAAACCAGAGAATTAAGAGCGATTGGCAGATTTATTGAAGAGGTGAATCACTATGAGACAGAATAAATTTAATTGGCATTATCATTATGCATAATGTCCAACAGAACGTTTCAAGTAGGATTTGGAGAACATTAGATAATATCTCATCCTCAGAAATTTTACGAAAAGGAAAACTATATAAGGTCATTATCATTGGGGGAGGGATTTAATAAATGGATTATAGATTATTTCTTAGAGGCTAGTGTAGAAGATGTTAGGATGTACGCAAGTTTATTATGATGTCTATCCTAAGAGCTTTATGTATAGAAACCGAGCCATACCCACCAAAAAGGTATAGAGCTTCTAGACGCATTTTTTATACGTAGTATTCCCGATAGAACTAATCCAAAAATGTTAGTTTGGATCTACTCGAGCCTTTTTTTTTTTTTTTTTTTTTTTTTTTTTTTTTTTTTTTTTTTTTATCGAATGATCTACTGTGATGTGATGTGCTGCAGATTTTCAGTCCTAATAGGCGTTAAAGTAGGATACTAATTTTTGGATTCTCTCACTTTCTTGATAAGTTTCTCCGTAGAATTATTGATTAACTATTTGGTTTTACAGTTCCAATAAATTAATTTCAGTAGCTTGAGAGAGGCGGACGCCTTGGTTCTATAAAAGTAGATTTACTACAAAAAGTTATGTAAAAAATTTTTGTTAGACTCACGGTTACAAATTTATATCCGAAACACTTGTTTCATCGTTCTTTTCAAGATAGCGGTCAAATAGAGGTGGTTTGTACCCCGATAATTCAGAATGTATTACACTCATCACTGATTCTCCTACGTATAGAAAAAAACATTTTTTTTTCTCAGCCCAAAACACATGTTTTCGACCATTTGGCCGCTTATGTTTCATGATGGCCCTGTCCACTACAATATCAAAATAGCTGCTGAAAGAGATGTTTTCTAGCTGCGGAATGATGCGGTTCTTATCCGGCTTGCAATTACTCATGTCATAAAACTTGGAATATCTCACATATTCATATTAAAGGCACACTCTGAAGATTAACACACTTCTTAAATCTTTTTGTATGTTGTTTTTTTTTTTCGCTATGATTATTTACCGCACACACTTTAAATAAACCCAAAAATTTTTTTGATAAAAAATTCGTTTATAAATTATAAAATTGGCAAGCATTAATTACCAATTTAAATACATACATTTTCGCCTTCAGGGATTATGTAACCAAACAAGATTATTTCTATGCACAAAGTTACATATAAAGGGCAACGTAGGTTTCTTAAAACATAAAAATATCTGTTCAGGCTTAACTACAAAACATTATGTGAGAAAATCCAAACACAATCTAGAAAGGAAATTAATATATATGCTGAGGGAGCATATTTTGATGTTCAATCATTTAAATTACTAATTGAATCCTTCAAGTGAACATTTCTATGGCAAAAACAGAGAAGTTTGTTCGTTAATGTTATGGCAATTTTCATTTATATTCAAATAATTTCTAATGTAAATTTACGCAGTAATGAGCAACTGATTTTATGTTAAGACCTTAAAGCGATAAGTTAAAAGAGGAGGGTATTGAAAACGGTATTTTATTGAATGTTATACATAGATTTAAGCCCTAACTACTTATGGGGGTGTGTATTTTGTGCACCAGACATGAAATTCATAGTGAATTGCAATTAATATCTTTGTGTATAATTTATCCTGTTACGTATATTTAGAGAGATGATACAGTTTCTTTTCTTTTTGTTTTATATATTCGTATACAAAGCTAATTATAAAAATTAAAACTATTTTGCAAATTAAATAATGAACTAAACTCAAATTTATTTTATAAGAAAAACTAACTAACTGAAAATGTAGGTTGGTGAGAAAAACATTTTTTTTTATGGTCCCATCTAACCTTGTAGCTCCTTCATGTGAGTTGGAGAAAGATTTAGATGGAACAGGATAGAAATGAAATCAATCATTAATTTTAAAAAATGATTGCTTTGGCACACGCTTTTCACAGCTATTCGTATATTTATATAGTAAAATTCGTGGTGTCATAATTTGCTCATACAACATATTGTATCCGATTTCCAGTTCTCGTCGTTTAAGTGTAATGCTCTCCATAAAGGCGCATCCAGACATAACACATATTCCCCAAATGTTTGACAAACACTTGTCAAACGTTTGCAAACAATTGTCAAACATTTGTGGAATATTTGATGGGTGTGGACGCAAATTTTACATTAATGGATGTTTAAAAAAAGTTCCAATTTAATCCAAACGAAATGGAAAACATTAGATGTTTGTTGAAGTTTGTACAATGCTTTCAGTAAGTTTTCAACAGCTGTGGATAGTTAAAGTTTATTTTGGAATTTTTTAATAATAAAGTCCAAATCTTGGATGAGAAATGGGATTAGATATATTATATAATAAAATTAATAGGATTATGAGATTCTTACGAAGTTTCGAATACAGGAAAGATCGTTAATTTATCATTCAATATATCACGACCAGTGGACATACTGTAATATTCTGTCTGAAAATTTTCTGTTCAACGAAAGATGTTGCAATGCACGTTTCTTCACTCGGAGAATATATGGTTAAAACTAAACATTTGGAAAACATTTTTCAACCAAATATCCTATCAGATGTTTGACAAATGTTTGGCAAATGTTTTCAACTTCCCATAAATTATTTGTCAAATGTTTGACAAATGTTTTTTTTTGCCAATGTTTGTTATGTGTGGATGCACCTTAAGTAAAAGATTTATTTTCATCAAAATCAGTCCCATATTCGTCAATCATCCAGGTACATGTGAATAGAAACAAAAATTTTTCTGATGTAGTGTTACATTTCAGTTCAACCAATGCCGAAATAGTTTATGAATAAGGCTTTAGTCTTGTTTCTTTTATACAAATGTATTTTTTTATTAAAATTAGTTGGTTTTTAACACCTTATCAATTAGGCGTTAGGAGTACAAACATAGTTGTGGCAAACTATTATTTCTAGTAATGTAAATTTTCTCATAAATTTTGATTTTTCTAATACTTTCGATATACGGAGACTGTTTGATAAGTCAGTGAATTAATAATAGATGGCGATCAAATCGTTAGAATTATTTTAATTTGTCATCTTATATATGTAGTAGGTATGTACATATACCCACAAAGTTGCAAATAGATCTGTCAAATACAAAATCTTTGACAACCATCGAATATGGATAAGTTTGATTTTCTTTTCAATAATTAAATATATATACAGGGTGATTCAGATCAAGATACCTTCCGGTATACCATGCGATTCCTTGAGGTAAGATGATCAAAAAATTGTTCCACATACAATCGCAAGGGTTCAATGAATTTCGTCAATAAAATCCAGGATATTGTGCTAGACGACCGTCAATTAAAGGTACCTGAAATAGTTAAGATGATGAATTTTTTAGACGAATGTATTTTGAATATCATGCACTATCATTTAAGTATGAGAAAGCTATCGAATAAATAGGTGCGTCGACTATAATCGACGAAGCAGTGTTTTGATATATTCAGAATTGAGTGATCAAAATAAGTGGATTTGTCTGGGCGAACCTACTCCGAAAAAGGTAAGAATGCTTTCATTGACCGAAATCGTCATGACCACAATATTCTTTTTTGGAAATCGCATTGGATAGGTAATCTTTATCTATTACTTAGAAAAGGGATCAAAATGATCGTAGGGTAGTACTATATTTTTTTGTTGGATCTATTTCACGCTGATTTGGTGAAGAATATTTAGTTTTCCACTATGACAATGCACCAGCTTATACATATCTGGAGTTTCCAAACTGAAAATTATCGAATTGTACTACAAACTGCTCATACATCTACCCATTTGCCCCTTGTGACTTTTTTCTCTTTTCAAAATGGGTCATCGCTGAAATAGACGACAGAGTTCGGGAATTTTTTTTTTTTGGTTAGGCCACTCTAGGAATAAAAAAAAAAATTTTGCTTGTTTAAAATGTTACCTTAGTATCTATAGAATTATATTCCAAAAGATTATGCGGCAGAAAAATTCCGCAGTACTCGATTTTCGTATTCTACCGCAACCGCTCTTGTTGCGCAGCGAACTCCTGTTATGAGCGCAGTAGTAAGGCTTTAATTTGAAGAACTGGAGCTGACTAGGCTAAAGTTTATTCATCGACTGTAGATGTCACTTTCGACTCATCGAGCATTCGAGAAGCGTCTGTTTCAGACTAAAGGTATTGAAACATTATTTATGTCATGACTTTGTACAATATTTCAACACGTTTATCTCAAAACTACATTTTTCAATTCGGTCGAACGCATAACTCAAAAAAATGTCAACTGATTCATTTGAAATTTTAATAGTATATTTAAAATTACGTTTTCTATATATTGCCTAGTTCCTTTTTAGATTTCCGTACCCAAAGGATAACAACGGGAACCCTATTACTCGTTGTCCGTCCGTCCGCCACCAGGTTGTATCTCATGAACTGTAATAGGTAAACAGTTGAAATTTTCACAGAGTGTGTATTTATATTGGCGATATAACAATAAATAATAAAAATTAAATTAAATTAAAAGTTAAAGGGGGCCCCCATACAAGAAACGTGATTTTTTCGGTGTTTTTTTCCTCGTTTTATTCTCAATCATTATATTATTATCATAAGTAGGCATTTTTTTTTTTTTTTCAAATGACTTTCAATGACAGCATTAAGTGTGAAACACCGTGCTGGCTTTTCCAACCTGGCCGGCCTCACCAACTTTGACAGTTCTGTAGAATATATGAGATCAGGTTATCAAGCTTCCAATGGGAAAGTTGGTGAGGAACTTTGTCAGCTTTGACAGTTAATTTTTGTTATCATTTGCTGCCAGCATTGCTTACGGGAAAAAGTGTACGGAAAATTTGTTGAAAAAAAGTTTGGGAAACATATTTAACGTGAAAAGTTATTCCTGCTGTAGTAAATTATTACAAAATAATTTAGCCAATAGCCTAATTCACTGCTATCATACAGAAGTTGTCAAAGTTCGTATTGCAAGTTGCAAAAATTTGCAAGGCTCATCAGGTTGAAGTTTTTTAAAGATATACTGAGGTCGAGGTTGGAAAAGTTAGCACTGTGTTTCTCGCTTTACTTTTTCACATGTCGCCTACTCTCATTTGAAAAAATTAATAAAAAGTACATAGTGTTAAATTTTGTACGATGGTAGGGAACCCTTCGTGTGCGAGTCAGACTCGCACTTGGCTGGTATCATTTAGAAACAATATCCTGTCGATTTTCTCATAGAATTTTGTACTTTTTGATTTAGAAATGCACCAATTTTACAAAAAAACAACATATGAAAAAAATCCTACATACTTCCATAGCTAAGAAAGTGTATGAAACTATGTTCAAAAATAAAATCTTAACGGCTTCCGAGATAACTGAATTTAAAGATATTTACGCTGGATATGCTTAAGAAAAAGTGACAAAAATGCAGAAATGGTTACATTTTCGGTACAATGTGTGAGATAGGCAGATTTTAAATCGAAGATTTTGGACTTTTTGAATGTAACACGAAAAATTGATGTTGATGACGTGTTTTTTGATAAAAATAGAAAAATAGTAGTTAAATAAAAAAAAAATCGAGTTAAAATTCCGAAATTTTCATTTTGCTAAAAATTCCAAACGAAAAGCAGTAGGAGACAAATTTGTGGACCGTTAGAAAGGTTCAAGGATTATCTATTAAAAAAAAAATTTAATATTAATTATAGGGTGTAACGTTCAGAAGTTACTGGGTGATCTATAAAAACATACCCAAATGTCGTGTAAGCATGACCTATTCATAGCCTTCGGGTTTCACACCACTTACGGGACACCCTGTATACACTAGCGAAGAATATTGATTATAGATTTTCTTCTGTACAGTATAAAGCTTCTCTTAAAAACTTCAGATTAATCAATGCAATTTTTGCGTGTTGAGTTAACTTCATAAATTTCGTGTCATTAACTCGTAGAACTGTAAACTTAGTTATTCTAGATTTTAACAAAAGGTTAAGAGAACGGCAATTCTTAATTTAGTACGGAACGCTCTTTGACATAATTGCGTAAAGACAATTCCCAGAGATAATTGCTTTTGTGCCGATCTGTTTAATGTCTTCATATATGAAGGATGCTATTAAGTTTTGCGAATGACAGAGAATACTTCAGATTTTTTTTTTTTGTTTTTTTTTTTTTTTTTTTAAATGTTCATCGTTCTACTCTACTTACACACCTTTGACTATATTGAATCCAACCATACCTTAGAGATAGGATAATCGTAGGCTTTCGTTTTCCTTAGTTTGGGTTATTTTCTCATCCTCCAAGTAATCGTAACTTAGTTATTAGTGGTTCTCCATTAATTAACTTTCAAAATCAATATTTCGTTTCAATTTAACGTGACCATTTAGTATGCGTGAGTTTCGATTAGCAAATCAGGAAATTTCATAAGGAGCACATGCAAAAATACTATACTCAATTATCTGTCCACACACAAAACGACACCAAACAAATTTTCCTTTAAAATTTTTTTTCAAAACCTTAAGGCCATCAAGTCCATCAAAAAATTCCTCTGTTCAAAACAATGAAGATTTCTCAACTTCGCAAAAATACTTGATTTTCTCAATATATATGGTTTATGGTCACACGCAATTGACGAATGATTTGTTGGATTATCTCAGTGGACAGACCTTGAAAAAATAAAAATCAAAGCACCTAAAATATTTGTTGCAAATATTTTTTTTAATTTGTTTACATTGATTAAGAAATTTCTCAGCTCGCCTCATAGTACCTGTACACTTGTATGCATAGGGAAACATGCACACATTTATGAGTAGTAGTAGACTCCAAGCCAGCCCCAAACCCAATATTTCACATTCTTTTTCGTAAATCTCATCCTCTCTCCAGATATATCGTAGTGAGAGCTTTCAAAAAATTTGAGAAAATATACACATACATACATAGATAACTCTAGCTATGGATATATGAATGTATATAAATGCTTTTCTGCATGCAACGTGCTTTGGGGGACGTAATAGAAAGCTTCTCAAAATAGCTATAGTCGTTCGGTCGATTGGGCGGTCACTGTGTCGTAAACAGAGTTTTATAACATGGGGGAGCTATCGCGATATCGATTTCGTGGATTTATTAATTTTAAACATTTCTCCATGAATAATTATTGATAAAATTCCTTTTTTTTTTTTTTATTTTATTAACTTTTTTAAAAGGACTATTTCTTGTTGTAAGAAAAGAACTCTGAACGTGTTTAGGTCAATAAAGATTGATTCTACAATGCTTTTGGAATTTTTTTTTTTCATAATCAAAGGTGCTTTTTTTCAATCTTCCAATAAAGCTGCACCATCGAAGTGAAGGGAATTAGAGGCTGGAATAATTAAAAAAAAAAACGTTATTCATAAAAAATTCTGTTGTCATCAAATAAAAAAAAATTTAATTTACTTGCTGAAGTCGAAAATTATGTTTTCCAAATGATTTATATGTCTTGATGGTTTTCATCTTAAATACATTTTTTTTTTACTATGGTCGCGTCTTAGATCTTATTGAATCATTTGACCGCTTATTTATACATATGCAATTTCAACTTCACAGGTTGTTAGTATGTCACGGAGCTTTTGCATTAGTCCAATGAGATATTTTCAATATTACTTAATACATGAACTACTCCTGTCTTTGTAAAAGTTCGTGTACACAGCGTATAGTTCCTAAAGTTCATATACACGGCGTTTGGTTCCTAAAGTTCGTGGACACGGCGTTTAGTTCATAAAGATCGTGTATATGACGATTAGTTCCTTTAGTTCGTGTACACGGCTTGTAGTTTCTAAAGTTCATGAACAAGGTGTTTAGTTCCTAAAGTTCGTGTACACGATGTGTGGCTCCTAAAGTTCGTGTACTCCAGTTTAGTTTATAAAGCTCTTGCACATGACGTGTAGTTTGTGTAATTTGTCTAGATGGCGTTCATGTACAAAGCGTGTAGTTCCTAAAAATCTCCGACGTTTAGTTCCTAAAGTTCGTGTACACCGCGTTTAGTTCATAAAGTTCGTATATATGATGTGTAGTTCCTGTAGTTTTTGTAGATGGCGTGTAGTTCCTAAAGTTCACATACAAAACGTTTAGTTCCCAAATCTTCGTGGCCACGGCGTTTAGCTCATAAAGTTCGTGTACATGGCGTTTAACTCATAAAGTTCGTGTACATGGCGTGTAGTTCCTAAAGTTCATGTACAAAGCGTGTAGTTCCTAAAAATCTCCGACGTTTAGTTTCTAAAGTTCGTGTACACCGCGTTTAGTTCATAAAGTTCGTATATATGATGTGTAGTTCCTGTAGTTTTTGTAGATGGCGTGTAGTTCCTAAAGTTCACATACAAAACGTTTAGTTCCCAAATCTTCGTGGCCACGGCGTTTAGCTCATAAAGTTCGTGTACATGGCGTTTAACTCATAAAGTTCGTGTACATGGCGTGTAGTTCCTAAAGTTCATGTACAAGGCGTTTAGTTCCCAAAAATCGTAGCCACGGCGTATGTGTCCTGAAGTTCGTGGCAGCGTCGGCGTGTAGTTCCTAAAGTTCGTGTAGCTATACAATGATTTATGTACGCAGCTCGCGATTTATAACTTTACTGTTGCACATCTTTTACCTACAAAGAATCGAAGCACACTAGTAGACTAGTACGCTGAAAATTAAAAACAGTTTTTGTTTTACAGAGCTATCCTCCTTCCACCACTCACTCCATCTCTCTAGTCAGACAACGTTTTTTTTCTTTTAATCATTCTTTGAGCATCTCCACAAACAGCCACAGGCTGGTATTAGTGTAGAGCAACTTTCAGCTTTCCTCTTTATTTTTTATCCTTTTTGACTAGTTATCTCTATTACATAGTACTCCGTTTACACGTTATACTATTGTAACATTATCTAGTGCAAATTTCTTTAACAGTTTCTTGAAATTGTGCACTTGCTTCTTTATTTCATCTGGCAGTCCATTGTAAATTGGTACAGCTGTATACTTTAAACTCTTTCTTCCTCTGTCAGTTCTAGCATATTAAGGCAGTCGTATATGGTGACACAGTCTTGTGCCATGGCTATGAATCTCCCCATGCTCAATTAGGCTTATGTTGGACTTTATCATATTATTTCTTAGCTTATAAGTATATGATTTTCGCCTTTTCCACGTAAATTAATTACTTTAAACTTGGAATTTAGTCATCTCATACAGAACAGACGTTGGTGTAAATCTTTGTAAATTAAAAATGGACTTTATTGCTCTATTCATTACTCTATGCATGCAATTTATTATATTATTGTTACATTGTGACCAGTTGATTATGTTGTTCTCATGACCCCTATTAATGGTGCCACTTTTTTCCTAACGTATGTGGTATGCTGTTTCTAGGTAAACTTCTCATCCATTATCATACCCAAATATTTTATGGTTTCAACTCTTTCAATATGATTTCCTTTCACTTGTAGTTTGATGTCCACATTTTGCTTGCCTCGCTATTTAAAGCCCATATATGCAGATCGTTTTTGATGGATTTATTGTCAGTTTATTGCCATATAGCTATCTCGTGTATCTAATTAGGTCTTCATTTATTTCTCTTTGTAGTGCTTCTCCATTACTTCCACCGTACAGAAGCAGAGTATCGTCCGCATATATATAGTATTCTGCAGTCATGACAGCTTCCATTAAGTTCTGGATGTATAGAAAGTAAAGAAGCGGCCCCAAAATTGAACCCTGTGGGACTCCAGTTTTCATCACCTCTTTCTCACTGTAAAAGGTTCCCACTCTCGTGCAGCACCGCCTGTCCTTCAAGTAATTGTTTAGCAACTGTGCAGCCTTTCCTCTAATTCCCAGTTCACTTAGTTTTTCAATTAGAACCTTATGATCTACAGTATCAAATGCCTTCTTCAGATCCACAAACACTCCAATGACATAGTTACCATCGTCAGACAAGATAGCCGTGGTGTTACTTTGTTTTTGATAACCATATTGTTTTTTGTCAAAACCCCCATGGCATCAACAAAACAACTTCTTTTGATATTGTCATCGTATGAAGCGCATATGTATTTGATAAATTATCTTCAACTTGAAAAACCTTCTGCCCTATACTCACAGAAATGAAATTGAAATTTTGAAATTCCTTTGGAACAAAACGACATTGTAGGTTAGATTAGGTTACGTAGCAGGGGTGCCGCTAAAATTAGTCGTAGCCTGCTACACTTGAGCCACTGCCGAGTTCATTCTGCCCCATGTGGAATCTATCCTTCTAAAGTCAACCTAAATCTACCATGCGTCTCTAAGGAATCTCATCTAAACTCTAAAACTTGCAGCTTTCCTAGCTTAAACCGTATGGAAATCTCTTCTTTTTTTTCATATGTAACAGCGTTCAACCTCTTAATGGCTGCTTGGCTGTCATTATCGTATACAGCGTGTATCCGTCTAGGTGGTCCATAAAACAGGAGGTGATCACACCAACCGTTTGGGAGTTACAGGGTGATTAAGAAATAAAGATAGTTTTTTTTTACAAAACAACCTATATCTTGAAAACTACAGGGCGTACGGTCACAGTTAAGAGCTAGTTGTACGCAGAATTTCATGGCATTTCCAACGACTGCTCAACCAGCTCAGTACCCCACTCCTTTCAGGAGTATTCGAGTCAGAGATGCTGACGTTTTGTTAAATTTAGTTAAGTTAAGTTTAAAATTAAACATCAATTATTTGGTTGCATTCCCCATAAATGAAGTACATGTTGGCATATTCGTGTGTGGCGGCACTACACAATTACACGATAGTCCAGGAGAAAGCAAAGGTCGTCATAAGGAGATCGAAACTGTCCAAATCTAAATAACAAGCAAACAAGTCCAATAAACGAAACTAAAAGTCGTAAGTACGAAATAATACTAAGAAATACGAAAAGATGCGTATTAATCGAAGGAACGTAATGTACTGATCTGTATTGCGTGTGCCAATGCAAAAAAGTGACGTCACTATCTGTCTCACTCACACTTCATGGAACGACTCCCCGTCTCACTCAAACTAGAATATTAAAGTTACGGTCTTAAGGCAGTAAGTAGTAAGTAAAAAGGAATTTTTCGAAACTGGATGTCTTGCAGAAAACTTTTTTTTTTACGTAATCTACGTAATAATGTAGCAAGTGTTATACCATTTTAGAATCCTTATTAAAGGCGTCAACTTTTAAATTTACTTGCCAAATTGGCGTAGTACAGTTTTGTTTCAATACAGTCAGTTAAAGTTGGGCGAAGTATTCATTTTCTATTCTTGCTTCGGCAAAATGTGACATTTTCTTCCAAGCTGGAGCAGTTGGCTTAGAATTTAAAGCAACAGGTTACATAAGCACTATTCGGGATTTAAGAAAAATAAAATTAAAAAAAAAAAAAAGGTAAAGATTTGTAGCAACAGGAGCTAAAAAACCATCACAGGATGTACATTTTCTCGCTCAAAAACTACATGATTTAGATTTTTTTTATATATGTATTTCTGGTAACTATTATGATTTGGCCTATCATTCGATTCCCGTTTGACGTTGACTTCCGGGACACCCTGTGTATATTTGAGGCAAGATATGTATTTATTAACTCTATAATCCTTCTTGGACGGACAGTAAAATGTCCTAGAACAACTTCCTTAATATGAGGCTACAATATTATGAATAGCCTTAATGTCCTGTTGGAAAATGAAATTTTCTCTTGAATATTTAATAAAAAGTTTCCTTAAGAATGTCAATGGTATGGATGCCATACCATGGCATGCAGTCGGGATAAAATATTCAGGAAATATTCGACATACAATCTGCACAAAAAGAAGTCCAAAAATAATTTGCATTCTCGTCACCAAAATTTCCGGCTCATTCTTACTTCCTGTGGTGTTTTTATGTTATGGACAGTGTAGGAGGGAACAAATCATCCGGTCCGTCTGGATTGTTGTTGTTTTTTTTTCGTGGTTGGAAAGAAATTGATTCTGATTCATAAGTTTTTTTTTTTTGAAATTTTATCCTATCTACTTTTGCCTTTTTACAATATTTCATCTGCTAATTATTGCTTAAAATTTGCCTGATACCAGCATATGTAAGCTTGATTGAAACTGCTTGAATCCATTTAGTTTGTTATTACAAATTTGGATCAGGTATTCGAATCCTCTCTTAACTTCATGTAATATACGCATTCTAGCCGTGTACAGATGATTATAATAATAATGATAATTACACGGTGGTAATGTTTTTTTTTAAGGTTCTCGATTTTATTTATTATTTTGATTATTTAGATCTTGAGTCCCCACTTACGCAGAATTTGTTAACCGCGTAATTCGAGGGATACCAATAATTATTTATTTTATAAAATTTTCGGTTTTTGGTATAATTTTCACCGGATCCAAAATAATAAGAAAAAAATTCACACTACTTTCTGGGATTTAATACGTGTTTTTCCTTTTTGGTAGATATTTCTGCTTTTTTTTCTGATAGAATCTTTAAAAATTCAGAATTTTTTCTTTTGATTTTTGTAGATCGAAATTTTTTTCATGTCCCTCACTTTAGCTGTGTTAATGTAAAAAATTGAGTTTCCGAAATGAATGCAACTCGGATTTTGATTTAGTCTTATATATGTATGTACGATAAAAATAAAAGGGCTAATTAAGGGTGGGCGAACAGTTCCCCATCCTCTGCAAATCTCCTTTCTTTGGAATCAATCGCATAACAGACCTCCTCCAACTAGAAGGAAATTCTGAATGTGTTTCAACCGTCGAATTGAAGACTTCCAAAAGCTCAGGAATTAATAAATCCCTGAAACGTATGAAGAATTCTGAAGTCAAGCCGTCATAACCAGGTAAAGTGGACACACATTGGACGATATGATCGCTGCGATAAAGGATCTAAGGCGACAGGAGCTCCTTACTGTCTTCAGAGAAAGTGGGAATATTCTCAAGAAATTCATGAGTGGTCGAGGATGACGTCGATTCAGAGTAGAGACTACTGTAGTAGTCTCGAATATATTCTGATAGCTGTTGTCCGTTGAGGACTTGTCCAGATTCATCAATTATCGATTTGACTTCACAAGAAACAGTACGTGGTCTAGTTGCCTGGAAGAAGTACTCGGTTGGAGAATCGCCTCAGCCAGCGTGATTATGGCTGCGCAGCACAAACTCCAAACTGTCCTTCTAAGTTTGTGCTGCCAAGCGTTCCTTTATTCTATTAAAATAAAGAATCAACTCCGGATGAGTTGGGAGAAGAGCTGCCACTCGAGATACTTCGGCCGACAAGCTAGAAGCTTGATACCCACTTCGATTGAAACTCGTTTCGATAAAAGATAGAATTTGGAGCTTTTTAACATCTCACCATTGACTAAGCAAACGAAAATCAGCATTCCTCTCTTGCTAATCATGCCAGAATTCAGTGAACTCATTGATGAACTGCTCGGAATTCAACAAATAGTTGTTGAAAATCCAGTATGCAGTTTTTCTTTCAAATAGAGTGCTGGTTGCCACTACAAGAAGATGATTGCTACCGAAACACACTTCATGAGTGACACCAACGAAATGTTTTAGTATTCCACGTTAAACGTAAAGTCTATCCACGAGTCTGAAAACACGGACAAAATTCCTCAATCGAGTAGCATTGACGGAGTTGAACTAAACTCCGGAATGCCGATCCATTGACATATTCAGCGTGCAGTTGAAATCACCCTCCAAGAATAGTTTCGCCGCTAAAAGTTACCAGACAGGATTGAACACTATCTAGAACTTGTCTTGTAATGTCCTGTTCATGAGGAACGTACACATGATATGTTTGTCTTGAACGACAAAGTCCAAGGAAGAATCGAAGCCTGGGAAAATATCTGTATAGACAGGAGACGATAGTGTAAATTTGTTGAGCCTCGGTGAGGAGCAGGTGTGGCAAACATTGCATAGCCCGTGTGCAGGTAAGCATAACGCTCAATTTATGTGTAAGTGTCTTGAGTGAAATTCGTCTCCTGCAGAAGTGTAATATCTATGTCGAACATGTTGGCATGTTCGATAGTACTGTGTTGTCTTGTATGAGCACTTAAACCGCCGGTGTTAAGAGAGATAAGAAGCTCAAACGATGTTGGTACGACTTCTACTGGCGAGGAGAATCGGCCAAGCGATGCTCCTGAATCAGCTCCTCCACTTTCCTATGGAGACGCTCATAACGAGCTACATCGTTGTACTTCTCCTTCTTCTTGGCCTCCTGTTGTAGGATTTGAAGCTGAGGAAGTAACAACTCTGACCTTTCCTGCTCCCCTACAAGAATACTCCAGATTTCATCTGAATTCCTCCTGTACTGCAGCTGACCAAGAATCTTGCAAATTTGCTCCCTAGGAAGGGTTGCCATCCCCTTCGAGACCTTAAATTGGCTACCAGTCGAAATGATGCTATCACATGACTCGTAGCCACCGAAGCTCGAGAGACCAGTCTCATCCAAGCCGGTCATGTCGCAGTCCGAAAGCTGCTCGAAAGATGCGTCCACATCTTTCACAACAACCTTCGGAATGCAAGCTCCACTATCGTTCTCCTTCGGACCGCTTTGATGCGGCTGGTTTTGCTGGCTTTGGAGGAAGCAGCATCACCGGTCAACTTTCTTCCCCCTCGTCCTTTTTTTTTTTTACTAGATGGCTAGTCGACTCCTCGTCGGAAGTAGTCATGCTTTCACGTGCTGACGTGGCGCCGTTTACAGCCGTAATAGTTTTTGTCTCTGGGACAATTTCAGACATCTTAACCACTGGCTGCTTCAAAATGGCAGGTTGAGCATTTACAGAAGGTTCCTTCTCCGGCGCCACTACTGTACCATTGGTTTCTTTCGAGGGAGCCTTCTTCCCGCTTGTCCTGGGGCAGTTAGCAATAAAATGCCCTACTAAATGGCAAGCATGGCATTTCGCTTCTGACATTTGCACTGCGGTCATTTATTGCCTTATAGTGGACCTCATATGTATATTTTCCTAACTTTTTGTTGTTGCGAAGATGTTTTTCTGAAGTAAAAAAAAAAGGAAACTGTCATTCAAGTGAAATTTCTTGGACACTGTACATACATATGTATGTGGAAAATGTTATTCCAATTTCTCTTTAGTATTATTCAAGCATGGATTTCAGATGCTTATCGGTTACCCTTTTAATTTGCCTATTTTGTGATCATATTTTGAGCTGACAGTACCTACTTTGTTTTTTTGTAAGTTGGTTCATGAGGAATGGAACGCCCAGAGCAAATTTAAATAAATAAGTTTGGCAAGATTGGCAATTGGATAATCCCATGTATCGTAAATGAAATGTTACTTTTTTTTCAGTATTAACTGCAATGTTTTTTATTTATTTATGATGTTTTCTTTTTTTTTAGGTAAGCTTTGACGACTGTTCTAATTTGACTCACATAATTCGATAAATTTCTGATCTTCGCAATTCCCATATACTGCAACATTTATACATGTAAGTATTTTAGTAATTATAATTAACTAAATATGTGCTAAATAAATATATACTAGTAGTCTTCACCATTAGTATAGTATGTATGGCACACGGGGAATTGTTCGGGGAACTGTTGGCATTTGGTATAGGTTATTATTATTATTATAAAAATTGAGCATGCAGACAGAGACTCCGCCTCTCGACTTGTAAGGTCATTTGTGACATCACCCCTAAGTGCCTTAGGGCGCCCATTCGAACATGACGTCTTTTACAAAACCTGTAACGTTCTTGGGGTTGGGGGCATTTTTACAATATCCTCTGACAATATAGGAATGCCTTTTCTAGATGTTTTAAGGAGTGACAACAAAAGTTCTGCAAATAATGTTCATATTTTATAACTGTACAAAATTGCAGAGAAAAAGTATGCGTTGCAATATTCGTTGTCAGTTGTATTTACGCTTTACACGGGTCCAGTTATATTTGAAGTATTAAACCAATTTCGGGAGAAAATGAATAAAAATGAAATAGTGCGCACTGAAGTTTTGCATGTGAAAACCCATCACTGCCATATAAAAAATTGGCAAAACAAGCTGGAACGAGTTATGATACGATTCGAAGGGTAATATGGAACCTCAAGGTTTATCAGCGGATAAAGGAAAAGCCAAAGAAGGGACGTCCAAAGGGTCCCGCGGATGAGGAACTGGAAAAAAAAGAGTGGTCAACATAGTAAAGGCTAAAAAATGTATGTTTACCCGAGATGTTGTGAAAAAAGCTGAAACTTCTCAACAGATTATTGTGAAAATAAAAAAAAAATTAAAAAGAAAAACAACTTCCAGACATTTAAGAAGAAGAAAGCACCAAAACGAACCCACAAAAACAGACAGTGAAAAGCATATCCTTAGCCAGGAAGTTCTACGAGCAAAAATTTTCAAACAAGAAGCAGTGGGTTGTTATGGATGATGAAACATATTTGAAAATGGATTTTTCAACTATAGCAGGCCCTCAGTTTTATTCAATAGTGCTTGGAGAGGTTATCTGCTATTCTGAAAAAATTATTAAAATAAAAAAAAATCGGTGAAAAAGTTTTAATATGGGAAGCTATTTGCCAGTGTGGTAATAGAAGTACGCCCTTTTTCTGTAAAGGTACAATAAATACAGATATATACTATATATTAAGCAGTGTCTTCAAAAGCGACTTTTGCCTTTTTTTGCGGCAATACGATGGGCCAACATTTTTTTGGCCAGATTTAGCGCCAGCTCACTATTCCAAGAAAACGGTAAGTTGATATGAGGACAAAAGGATACATTTCGTACGGAAATCACTTAATCCCCGAATGTGCCAGAGCTTCGTCCAATAGAACGATACTGGGCAATAATAAGAAACAAATTAAGAAAAATGGGTAAAGAGGCAAAAATATTAAAAGATGTGAAAATTTTATGGAAAAATGCAACAAAAAATGTTTCAAATACTGTTGTGCAAAACTTGATGGAGGGTGTTGCAAGAAAAACTCGGCTGTACGGTCGCTAAAAAATGCCTCAGTAGAAAAGGTTTTTTTTTTTATTTTAATTTAAGTTATGTTTAATCAATATTAACAGATGAAATAAAATTTTACTCCTCGTTTCTCAAAATCGTGGGCTTTTTACTTTTTGCAGAACTTTTGTTGTCACTCCTTAGTCCTATGTGGCCAAGAGTAAGAGTTTCACAGTCGCAGAAGACATGTTCAGAAGTCTTGTTGTTTTCCATACACAAACGAGAGGTGTCTCTCTTACCCATCTTTTTGAGATTTTATTTAAGTGTGTAATGCCCAGTAAGTAGGACTATTATGAGCCTTAATTCCTTATTTTTATCTTCAATTACGTAATGAATTTTTTCGCTTGTTTCAGTCTTAGAGTGGTCCAATTTAATTTTAATTTTATCCTCTCAAAGCCTGAATTATGCCGAAAGCTGGCTCTTTGATTGGCCAAAAAACAGGCTTAGGGCCAATTGATATAGGTTAGGTTAGGTTAAAGTGGCGGCTATCAAAATACCTAGGATCAGCTACAATTAGACTATCGATGGGACATTGTGATGTCATCGGACATCGAGTATAGATTGCATTACAAGAAACGAAATTTTCAACATTACTTCGCTGTGATATCTCAACTAGTTTATTTGGGATTTGTTCGTAGAATAGGAATCAATCTTTTTTTTTTTAATTTCTAAATGAGTTTTTTCATAGAACTAAATCGTTTTTAGCTTGAATTCTGAATATATATATTATGTATACAGGGTGATTCAGAACAAGATACTTTCCGATATACCACGCGATTCGGTGAGGTAAGCTTATCAAAAAATTTATCCCCCCCCCCCCCCCAACCTTCCTTTAAGAGCTGTGGCCAGTTGAAGAGTTCTCCAATATCGTGAGAATAAATGAGTATAACTTTTGAACCACACTAAGATTTTGGTTATTGTTGGCTTATTAAGTAGCCAAGAATAGTAGCTGTCGAAAAGTGTATTACTCTGTAGTTTTTAAGTAAGCATCTTTAAATTATTCTCAAATATTTCCAAAATTTTGATTTTTTTACACACAACAGTTTGTGAAATAAATAACGGTATTTATGAAATTTGTGTGTAAAAAAATCAATGTTTTGAAATATTTGAGAATAATTTAAAGATGCCTAATTAAGAAATACATAGTAATACACTTTTCGACAGCTACTATTCTTGGCTACTTAATAAGCCAACAATAACCAAAATCTTAGTGTGGTTCAAAAGTTATACTCATTTATTCCCATCAGGGTTCACGAATACCTTCAACTGGCCACAATTCCTAAAGGAAGGCCCGGGGGGGGGGGGGGGGTATGTGGAAAAATTTTTGATCAACTAACCTCAAGGAATCCGCGTGGTATACCGGAAGGTATCTTGATCTGAATCAACCTGTATAGAAGTAACAATTGCGATACTACGTCATTTGCTCGGTCGAAGCTTTTGCTCGGGCGGCAATAGTTATGGTCGGTGGTAAAACATCGGATTTGTCGCTGAGTAGCTTCATTGGAGTAAGGGGTCCACCAAATGACAACAGCTGGATTGACAATTACAATGACTAAATCTACCTGGGATAGCTTTCCATTGCACACGTACTTACTTCCGTTGCTCACGTACTACCACCAACCGGACAATCCAGTTCAACTTCTAAAATATTTGAGATTGGTTGGACAGGTGATATGGAGAATATCTATTATCATACTTATAATTTGGATTTAAAAAGTAAGTATGAATCATAAGCGACCGAAAATTTCCTATGAAAAATATCACAACTGGTTATGCTATACATATACAGGTTCGTTGTTACACAGTTCGACGCCTTCATGTTTCCTACATGTGCATACCTACTTATTTCATAAATATAAAGAGGACGAAATGACTTAACTGTTATACTGATAAGACACGTAGCTAGAATTAAGCATTATACCAAAAATCTTGGTTTGGGACTTGATCTCATGATCTATACCAATCCATATACAGATTCTCATCTCCCTACTTTATATTACAAAACACAATGACAACATACCTTCGTGCTAGTATAACAGATAAATATCTTACTCTTGGCGTAATAATTACGACGGTAGATACTTAAATATTTTCATCAGTTTCAGGTGTTTATGTCAAATACAGTGAAATACATAGATGAATTTCTCATCTGATGAAGAAAAAAAATTAAATATTTTGGAAAAGGATTGAATTGTCAAAATATCTTTACCGATTTACCTAAAATTAAATTTGTTTTTATTTTTATAATAAATCTACTTGACATGAAAATTCTTTCCAGACTTAAAACCACAATCTTATTTCTTAAATCGACTTCGAATAGAAGTATCTCAATACTGTCCCTGATTATTTCCAAATTCCTTTTATTTTAATTAAATTTTCATATTATCTAAGTATGGATTGGAGTTGTTTTTTTTTTTCTCATTCTCTCATATACCATCTCTATTGCCGACCGGAATGATCGATATCATGTAATCGACTTATGTTCACTCAAATAAATTCAATTTTGTAAGTTATCTCCGTACTTGGGCATTCATGTTCATCATTTTTGTGCAGAATTACGGAACGGCTATGTTTTTCTTTTTTCTCTTTTTATATTTAATCTCATTAGGCATAATAATTCTTTCGTTATATTAATAGTCTAACTAACTAACATCGAACATAATATACGAACATTCTATTTTCATGTCTACTATTTAATTAAATTTGAATGTAACTTAATAACTGTGTCCGCTTACTAATCGTAATTTGAGACATACTAACTCGCAGCTTTTCAATGTCCCAAGAAAATTAGTTTTGTATTAAACAAGTCTACAAGTGATCTGTAGATTTAATACATTTTTTTTGGAGTTCGCAAAAAATATTATACGTTGGTGGTGTAAGGACTTGTAAGTACGGAAGATGATGGAAATCTGATCAGCCTACTTCTAAATTTTTTGTCGAAGTTTTCCTTCACTGTATTGTTGTGCAATTAGGTGAAAGTTTTTTTTTTGTGACGTATCCCGTTTACACACTTTCTGGGCAACGAAGACTTCACATTTAACAGTTTGGTTCCGATTTAATAGCTTAAAATGAATAATCCCTGGATGATTCCACCATAAACGCAACAGAATCTTTTTATATCTTAGATTGACTCATTAATTTGACGGGTGAAGAAACTTTCATACATCAATTTTTATTGGAGAATTTCAATCGTTCATTGATTTGATGGAGAATCGAGACTTCCTCGTTGTTTCTACTTTCTTTCAGGAATCACAAAAGATGACTCTTTAATGGAGCCTTTTACACCATATCATGTAATATCTCGAAAAACATAGCCCGTACAGGATTTTTGATCACCCCCGCCCCCCCTCCCCTACCCAAATGCACAAATGTCTGTCTTCAAAGCTGGTCGTTTGAGACTTTTGTATCACCGTATTTGTTGATTGGTATTGAGATAACAGAAGTTCTCCACTTTATTGTTATTTGCAAAGGTAAAGGTTTCTACATAGCTGGGTTTAATCAGCATTTTTTTTTCTGGATTGAGCCGTAAGCTAGCTGAACCAGTTTCTGATTCATATGGAACATTCTATATTTTTTTGCACTTGCCATTGATGAACAATTTAATTTTTAATATCAATGTCTGTTAGAATTTTTCCTATAATGTTATAATTTCTTTCGTTTTTTACAAATTTTCACTTAAAAAGGTTGTTATGATCTTTACAGGATTGGAAAGGGTACGTCTGCATTTTGCTACTAAGATTGAGGCAACTTTCAATGAATTATAGTGGTTATTATTATCGTCCTGGATGCTACTCGAACATTAGTAGTTGGTAAGGGCTCACATTTTTCATGTTTTCTATGTGCCGTAGATAGATCTTCTTTATACATTTAGAAAATGAGCATTCCACTTGCTCAGCTAACACAGTGGCAACATAGATACATAAGTAGGTACTTCACATAGAGCTAGATGATAAAATTCTCAATTATCTTAGAATAATACTTAATAAAAAGTACCGGTCCAAGAATAGAGCCCTGAGGTAGGTACTTTATTATTTTAATATGGACGATTAGAACTATTCCCATCATTAATCATAACCCTCTGTAATTTAACAGCATTATGAGATAAACTATAGCGCATAGTAAGTTTACATGGAAGCCGTACATGAGTGTCATTTGCAGATACAAACCTTCTTATTCAAGAAAATTTTAGGAACGATAGAATGCTGATGAGAAACTATGACAAAAGGATGCTAATTTCCAATTTATGCTTTGCTAAAATAGTATTTTCCCCCTACTCAACTGGTTTGCGTTTCCTGTTTGGAATTTGTGTCACTGTAGCTATTTCTAATAATTCTTCAGATGGCTAAATATCTTCTCATAAATAATTTTATGAAATAAAGCAAGAAAAAAAAAATTGAGAAAAGAACAATTTTTTTCCTCTCTAATTTACCAGTTCCGCTATTAAATTATATCCGTCCTGTCCCGTCACAAATAGGAGGCCGCAGGTGTAAATTTTCACTCAATTTTCCCAAATAAACAATTGAAAAGGAATAAAAGGCGCGGACCCCATCTCATGCTTATCTCATAATCGTTAATGTAATTTAATGGAAAGAACATGTGTCGTCATCAAAAAGAAAAGCTTTTTTCTGTGTGATTGTGTGCGACTAGCTAGCTGTCTTCTCTCATCCGCCCGCCATTAATAAAATTTGTTCACCTTGATGACTCTCGGTTGTGCAATTGATCAGTGCTTGCTGTGGCAGTGTTGCATGCTTTTGCTTTTCCTGGCTCCTGTTGATTTGTAGGGAAGTGAGTGACTATGGTGATTTTGGGTGTGTGTGTGTGTGTGTGGGAGTGTGTTCGTTTTGCTTTGACGCTCGTTAATAAATTCGGCTTGCATTACTGTTGCTCCTGTTCTCCTGATAAAATTATTTAGCTCTGGCTGAATAGGAATACGAACAGAATCTCGAGACTAGAGGCATAGCAAGCAAGGAAATGAATTTGAGTGAAATTTCGTTCACTTTTCACATAAGCAGAGATTAAAAAATTTAGAGAGTTCACACTCATCGCAATGAGTTTTGCAGGATACTAATGCGAGTATTGGCTGGATTACATTAACGTGGTCGTCGTTTTATGTCAAATATATTTAGAGACAGTACTGCATGTATGAAATGCATTACATTACCCACGCCGGTGTCGTCGTCGTCGTCGGCGTAGTCGTTGACCCATCTCTAATCCTAATTTTAACGTTGGCCCTCCATTGCTGCCAATATGGAAGATCCAAATCTATTATGAAAAAAAACATGAAAAAATTAAACGATATTTGAATTTCTGAAAATAAATGAGTTTATATTAAAAAAGAGTGGACTTGAAGGAAAAGAAAATATCTATTTTATTGCAAACCGGCAGAGATTACAAGAAAATAACTCAACTGTAAAATATGAAGGGAAATTAAGGTATGGCGCTGCCGCCCAGTGTTAATGTAACTTGCCCGGCGTTTGACGACGACGACCACGCCGTCGTCGGCGTTGTTAACGTAATCCAACCATTTGGATTAAGATATTTCTGCTTTGGCTAGGAAACCAAACTCAACTTTAGTTAAAAATTAGCTGTAGATCTAAACTGGTACCTGCTTACTTAATTTACTACTTAGTTTGAAGTAAGGCATGCACATAAGAATGGTACGGCAAAATACATGAATTGGTCATCCATTTACAATAGTAAAAGAAGTGTACTCTTTGACAGATTGACGGATACATATGTATGTACATATCAGTGTTGGGCGTAATCTGATGCAGTGTAATTTAATTAATAATTCCATTACAGTTTAGTCAAATTACAAAGTAATCTAATTAAATTGCATTCGATTACATATCAATCAGATTACTTATGAGAGAATATGTAATCTATCAAATGTGTAATCTGTTACAATATAATTAGATTATTTTGTAATCTAATTACATTGTAACAGATTACTTTGTAGATTACTTAATATAATAATAATATAATATAATGAAATGAATTGAAAGAAAATAGTATTGTTCTCGTACAAAATTAGTTTTAGGGAGTTTTATGAAGAATTAGAATACAAATATCTTAAATGTCTTAAATGTAATCACATTAATTAGATTAACATTTAGTGGGATTAACTTGTAATCGATTAATGTGTAATCAGGTTAACTTGTAATCACATTAAACGTTAATCGATTACATTATGTAATTATGGAAGTGGATTACATTAGTAATCTGTTACAGATTACATGGTTAATTGTAATTGTTAATCATTAATCAGATTACATTTTGCCCAACACTGGTACATATGTAGTCAATTAATCTGTCTGATTACATGCATGATTACTTTAGATTTTTACAATGAATTGTCTTAGAGAGCTGAAATTTTATAAACGGCTTCTTCGGAAAAAATTTATAGGTTAGATTACAACTTTTGACAGAAGTCGATGAGTGGGAAGAAATATGTTAACAAATCGAACAAGTTGACATTTGAGATTTTCGTATTGAGAAAGTGGAAAATTCTCAATAAAATTCGGAAATAAAAAAATCGCTAAAGCAAAGTCATCAACAGAAAAATGTTCCAAGTAACTTCTTTTTTTTTAAAATCAATTTCTTGCCAGTTCCAAATTTGAGGTTAAATTGAACGTGTTTGTGATGAAAAGTAGAAACTCGCTCAATTTTTTCGTGATCTGGTAATCTAACATTGTCTGCATAACAACCGTACATTCGATATTACCTTATACCTGTCAACGCATGCACCGTTTGTGACGCGTTTAAAATTGGAAATTTGACACCACCTTTCAAGAGTTGACACTTTTCACGTCATACAAAAATCTTATTTTCACTATACTTATGTTTTGATAATGGTTTAGATCGGGTAGGGTAAAGTTATATAGCTGAGATTTTGCGCGTGATTATTTGGTAAAAAAAAAAGAAAATATTTTTAACTCTGTAAATGGGTAAAGTTGGCAGTCAAATCGTTCGTTTACAAGTTGTTTAGAAAAAATTTGAAAATTATTTTTGAGTGATTTTTTTTTTCCTTTGTAGGATTTTTATACAGTTCTTTTTTAAGTAGGTATGTACCCTGGAAAAACTCAATACGATAAGGTAAGCCTTGACGTTTTTAATGAGAAGTTTTTTTTTGAAATGTAAAAATCTTTGAAATTGCTTATCATGGCTATTTTTAATATCCAACAAACCATTCTAGAATAAAATGGGAAAACAAGTATAATTGCTACCAAATAATTGTTATACATACTTACATAGAAGCATACATTTGTTTAGATCGAAATCGAATAGGTAGGTACGTGAAGAAATAAAAAAACCGATTCCATCGGAATGAATCGAAAGCGACGAGTAGTTCAAAAAATAAAAAACCACTCGATAAATTCATTTTGCCAAGCTCCACTTCTTACTAAATTTTTATTATGTACTACATATATAGAGGATGTTTGAAAAGTTGTGCAGAATATTTAAGGATTTGATAGCTGGGATTCAGATATGCAAAACATCGTGTTTTTAGGAATTTTTGCCATTAATACCCTGTAGTTTTCTTAGTATACACCCTATAAAAATAGTTAACAATATATTACCTTTCAATAATTTCCAACAAGCTTTTTCCGTCAAAATTCATTTTCAATATAACAATTTTTTATAAGTTTTAGAAACTCAAAGCTTGTTAGATTTCATAGTTAGTTCGAAAACATGCAAGCAACCATTTTTGAGATAAATTTATTTTGATGAATCGAAAAAAATTAGGAAAATATGAAATATCTAAGAGAGGGTTGATTATCTTAGAGTATTTTCAGGAAAGATCGGCTCACTTTTTTGATCAAGTTTAGTATTTAAAGGAGGTTTTCCAAATTTCACTGCTTTTGCATTATTCGTAAACAGCAGAAGGATTTTAAATTTATGCCTACTAAATTATATCTCGATTGCGTTCAACATTTAAGCTATTTTGTACAAGATAGAGATTATTTGTGTTTTCAGGCAAAATAAACTACTTAATATCTGTACGAAATCTTGGAACTACTAAATTAACTTCTGCAATACTTTAACAAGACATACATATATGTAAACAACGAATTTAATTGTGAATAGGGAACCAGTTCAATGTAAAGCAATGGCTGCATTCTAATTTTCCATCGTTTTAAAGTTTTTTTTTCACTGCACAAGTAAAACTAAAAATCTAACAATTTGTCTGATAATTCTCACATTACATAAAGGGGAATGCCCATTTTGGGCTCAACATGAGCATTCATGAGAGATGTTTGAAACGATGCGTTTTTATATTCTGAACATATTTTATTAACAATGTTTATTTCAATTAACCGGGGAAAGCTTGGGGGGGGGGGGAGGTCAAGTTTGATCTAGTATATTTTGGTAAATCTAATACAGAACCAAATTCCTTAGGTTCTGAGAAGAAGTTTGAGTACCCACTCTCCTATACTTGGTGGCTTAAAAAATGATCCCATACTCACTTTTTAGTATTTCTCTCTTTTTTATTCGAACTGAAGTACTAGATTTTTCGTACCTTATATTAGCTCTAACTCGGTAGGGTTAAATCCGATTGGAAAATGGGTTTCACTGTTTGCTTGGGCTCATTATCAGCTACAATTCGTAGAAGAAAATTTTTCTCTATATACTTTTAGGTTACGGAGTAGGAACCCGGTAGAGGGGGGTTCCAATACCTGTGTTGCATATCAAATTAAATGTTTCGTCGAGTACTATGATGTTCTTTTTTCCCGATTCACAAAACTTTCTCGAGACGTTTTGTCTGTCAGAAAACTCATTTTCATACACTTGGGTCACATATACCCCAATTACTATATTTCACATATATTTTGGGTGGTACTTTCTTTCACGATCATTAATGCTCTGTTGTGAGATTTTTCTCATAGGAAATCATTTTTAATGACGCATCAATTCCGGACATTCATTAGAAATTGAACTCTCCACTTTTTTCCCCATAAATTTGTTCAAACTGCATCCGATCGTCAAGTTTTCCCTGCTTAATTGAAATAAAAATTGTTAATAAAATATGTTCCTGGTGTCATAATGCATAATGCCCAAAGTTGAATAAATAGGATGTGCATTCTTCTTTCTTATAGTTACTTTTTAGCTCCAGTGGTCCTGCCATAGCTTAAAATAGCTTAAATTATTATTTCGGCAACTGTCAAAAAATAGCTCTGATTTCGCGATCAATAGTTATTTGAGAATTCTTAAACGACAGATAGCTGTTAATAGCAGCTATTAACTTACAATATAGAGTTTAAGTTACTGCGCTTTTATTTTTGTTTTTATTGTTTCACTTTTCTATTCCATCACCTATGCATTTTTTTTTGTATGCTCTTCACTCTCTGCATTGTTGCTAGCTCTGGCTATTGATTATTTTTAATTTTTTGCTTGTTTTAATATCAATTTTTGATTCATCCTCACTAAGCATTCTTTCCATTAATATTTCCAGTAAGTTAAACTGGACAGATCACATCTTCTCTGTTGCCAAGAATAATCGAAATGTCTTGGATTTCCCATATATGGGCTGGGGCTGGTCGTACAGTCTTAGATTCATTGGATATTGTCCAAAAGAGAGCCTTCAAGTTACTTGACGATATGGCAATAACTCCTTGGCTCCTTTATGGCTACATTCATGGTCAATGCTCTAATGAAATAACTACTTCAATACCTTGTAGAATGATTCCCGAACAGTGCGAATGTGGAACAGTTTACCAGCTTCTGTTTTTCCTCCGGCATACAATCTGCCGAAGTTTAAGGACGACATACATCGTGACCTCCGCCACTCTTCTCATTTTTTTTTTTTTTTTGTATTTTATACATTTAGCATCCTCCTTTCAAAGTTACCATCTAAATTTGGAACATCTTACATATATACTTTTAACCATTGAATGATTTGATTTGAATTGAATCGAATTGAAAGTCTTGAACGCAGCCCCAGAGAAAGAACAGTTTTCTTCAAAACGTTCGAGTAGAGTATAGAAATAGAGTATAGGAATAGAGTTGTACAGCTACACTTGGGCATATCCAAATTGTTTTTATAGGGTGCTACTAAGAAAGCTGCAGAATATTGCAGGAAAAGATATACTCCAAGAACATAAGACCCTCCAATTAGCTCATGCTAATAAATCCTTAAATATAGTGGAAGAATTTTCGAACAACCTGTAGGTGACTACCTACATAATTTTTTTTTTTTTTTTTTTTTTTTTTTTTTTTTTTTTTTTTTTTTCAATTGACTTCTGATTTAGTCAGACAAATTAATAAATAGCTTCTTTTCTATTACTTCACTTTCACTGGCAGATATCAGCTAATATTACACATTCGCTGGCACTTTGAGCTTTTTTTTCACTTTTTTTAAAGTCCCGTCAAAAAGGATTTTTCCGACAATCCATGAACACTTTACCACTACTATAGTATCACTCACGCTCAAATATCACAATACATACCGATACATTATTCCCATACCATACCATTCTGCAATACCTAATATATGTATATATCGTACTCTTTTTAACCTTGCTGGATAGAAAAACTTGTGACGGCACACACACTACACACACACGACGACACAACTTGTTTCTTTACTTTATACCTGCCTACTATACTCAATCATTCGACATTCGCTTCTTCTTCTTCAATTCTCAGTTCGAGTTTGTATTTCACGGTAGTTGGATGGGAGGTTTTCTACGCGTCGCGAAATCGCGACTTTTATTTGTTTATTTTCGTTAGAAAATATTTACACTTAAGTAGAAAAAGCAACAAAAAAAAAATTGTTTTTATACAAAAATTTATTCAAGTAATAAACAAAAAAGTTGTGTAAAAAAATCTGATTAAAAATAATTACACCCTGTGTAAAATTAACATTCTAAAGGCCGACGACAACGACGACTACATACTATAATAAGTAGCATCATCGGTGGGGAAATAAACGAATCGGTTTCACTATATTTCGTATGTACACATTCTAAAGACTCTTGAATTATCTCTACTTAATCCATAGAGAACAAAACACTACGGCGGAGAAAAAAAAATCTCTATGCATATATATATAACGAGAAAGCAACCAGAAACTTTTCGCGAGTTTTTTTTCCCTTTCTTATTTCGTAAATTTTAAAATATCCGCACCGCAAATAAAAATCAAAAGACGGTTTTTGAAAATTTAGTGCGAATTTTTAAAAAAAAATTTGTGTAAAAAGTGAATAGGAAATTTTTGTGTTTATTTTTATTTTGGTTAGTTTTGTTTTTTGTTTTTTACTCATTTGAAAAACGATTTTCTATGCTACGGCACATAACACTGTTGGAATTTTCGCTGCTTTTATTGTGCTTGTGTGCGTGTGTGTGTGTGCATTTAATAATGAATATGAGCCTATGAAAACGATTTGTGAATTGATATCCTTTTAGTTCTCTCTATACGTTCTTCTGTCAATTTTCCTTCATATGTATAATGCCGAGGAATGTATTTTTGATGTGAAAGAGATAAATATATATGTTTATAGATTTGTGACGTAGTTTTTCTACGTTGTGCTGTGATTAAAATTTATGCAATTATTAAAGTGAATTTGTGTTGCGCTACATTTTTGTTAAATTTTTTAATTAGATGTGAATTGTTTTTTTTTCTTTTTAATTAATTTTCTACTTTCTTTATACTACTATTAGTAACTTTTTGGTATGGTGTTTTTGTATATTGAAATGATGGTTATGCTTACCACAATATAATTGTGTTGGCTTGATTTATATCATATCGATGCATTGCGTAAATGTGTTTGTGTAAAGTTATACGACATATGTACATATATTTCTTAAGGCTTCTTTAGAGAGAAATATCGATGGATGGAGTTTTTGAAGGAGCTTTTAAAAGCTTACCCCTATGTGAAGGCTCCTCCAACACTTTCATTATAATTAAAGTAAAGAGTGCTTTATACACACTCTTCTGCATTGGGATCTATAAGAAAAAATAGTACATCCATCCCCCTTCAAATATATTGTTTTGAAAACTATCTTTATCTCTTTTCTTCTTCATGTATTTGTTGTATACTCGACTACTATTGGAGTTGCTGCACTGTATGTATATGATTGTGTAGATGTTTCTCTCGGGCATATATCTTTCAATTTATTCTCGATTTAATTAAATTTTTTTTTTTTTATTAATTTCGCAACTCGTAAAACAAAATTTTATGAAGAGAGATAATAATTAAAAATTCAAATTCCATGAAATTATTATTCATATTAAAGATAATATGAATACAAAATATTTATCATAAAGTGCAATGGGAAATTCATTTTCATTACTAAAATACACTCACACATGCACAGATATATATTGTTAACAGATAAGTGAGAACGACATCTGAACACACATTTATGTTGACGGAGGAGCGGTATTAGCAAAAATAATTTGCAATAATAATAATAATAATAACAAGAAGAAGAAGATTGTATTTTTTACATTTTTAGTTCATGCATAAATTTGTCGCTTTGTTTGTGTAGATCTGGTGCATTTTGATAGGAGACGGAAATGATTTTTTGCGTAGAAAATATTTATTAGCAAAAGTGCAAATTGGTATACCAGTTGGTAATAAAGCACCAGCAAATTTTAGCGAAATAAAAATAGACCTACTGCAATCGTTTAGGACTTGAACCAAGGTTTATAAAGATAGGATAGAACCATTATTCTTTTATCTGTTACTAACGTGATATATTCCATTTAGCTTGGTAGATTCGTAGGGAAAAATTAAGAGGATATCTACTCCATAACCATCCATCCATGGTCTACGTTCCTATATAATTAAAAGATAGGAAAAACATCCGATAGAAAATTGTTCCATAACCGTATGTGCGAAGGGACCTGTTTACATAGGATCAGACTTGCAATCTTATCAGAGTAATGGTAGAACAGAATGGACGTTTACGACGTCATGCTTAACTGTTAATTGTTCATGTTATTTATATTTAGTACCAATAAGCTAATAAGAATAATTTTAAGGACAACGTTCAGGGCAGTTAATTCAGTGCGTCTCAGCTCTTGCCAAAATGTAGTCTAGATCTGATATGATTTTATGAAGAAAAATATATATAGTATTCCTATACATTTTTTTTATATATGTACATACATACGTATGAGCCTCCCCTCCCCGACCCAGGACATTTCTATGTATTTTCCGATTTTCCGTAATTGGTTTGTCCATCTAAAGCTACTAGACATTATTATGTTAAGAATATTCAAGAAGGATGAAATAGACATGATTATGTCATTAAACAAAATAGTTTTGGATGAGATTTTAAGTTGCATTAAATTTTAGGCGATTCGTCCCAACTTAAGCAAGAATTTTGACAGTGGCGTGGACTTAATGATCAATCATAAAATTCATGGCTGATCTTCATAGGGTTTTGATTAGAGCTGAAAATTGGATCCGCATACCCGAGCAAACTATCCGATTCCTGAAATCCGGATTCCAACTATTCAGATCCGGATTTGAGGAATCGGATCCTAATTATTCTGGATAATGCGGATAGTAAATTATCCGGATACTTTCAGGTCTAAAAAAAAAATCCAAAACCAAGGAGACGGAAAACAGTGCCTTGATACGGGACTCGAACTAACAATTTTTAGAATTTGTTTCTCTTGTATTTAATAATTTTATTTAGAATCATAAAAATAAAAAAATTCAAAAATTCTTCTGTTCTACTGTGCTAATGTTTGTTTGAAAACTTTTGATAGAATCGAAGTTATAGTGATTGGCCTTATCATGATAGTTTTTGGGACTGCTAACTACGCCTTTTTTAGCATTATGTTGTACATGTTGGACAAATTTCCAAGTCGTTGGGCAGATTATTTTAGAATAACATACATAAATGGAAAAGATCTGGTATATGGGCTTAGCCTGGGAAGGAATAGGTGACTTTTCTAGTTCTTTGGTAGATGGTAGAATACATAAACCTATTATTTTGTGAATTGTCAAAACATGAAAAACTATCAGAAAATAAAATTTCCAAGAACGACACCTTTTGCAGGAAATAGCCTACCCGTCAAATGTAGGTAGTAACCCTGGTATATGTACCATCAAGGATATATGGGTTTACATAACTATACATAGATGACAGTCATAACCGTATCAGAAAAAAATCTTTTTGAACTTTACTATTCACTTGTTAATTTTTTATTGGTGTTGCAGATAAAAAATCATTTTTCATATGTTTTTGTTTTTATCAGAGTGAGAGAGAAAGAGGAAAGAGCATAGTTGTTTTTTATTATATGACAAAACACGCTTTTGACACTTCTTACATTTTTTTTTTAAATCTACACTAGCGGTTCTATTTTTATTTTTTTTTATTTTTTTAAGATGTATTTCCAGTTGACTAGAAGAGCGCAGAAAAATCAAGTTTTCTTCTCTATACATAATGAAAATTTACGTTTTTGAGAAAAGTCTTTCTCGTTTGGTTTTGTTCATTTTTGTTTCCAATTCTTCAAAGAGGCTTCAGGATATATACAATATAAATCCTAAAAGAAAAAACGGTTAGGAAACACACCTTAAAACCTTTGTTTTAGTCCATCAAATTACAGTTTTTTTTTTTTCAACAAATAACAACTTTAGTAATGCCGAGGTCGAAATCTGTTGTCTGAACTGAGTTTATAGATACATATCACATCGATCCAGTAACTAATTTTCTAATAAAATTTCATATTAGTTTCGAAATTCTATAATTTTCAAAATTCAAAAAATTTTATAATCTGTGATAATTTCATCCTTATCTGTTTCGAATTATACTCAAACTTGCAAGAGAACTACAAAAAAGATGTTGAGCTAAAAAATCATCGCTCCTTTGCCGTATATCCAAATCTATAAAAACGAAAACATTTATAGTACACATTTTCGAAAAAAAAATTATGTTCGAATTCGAATATCGAACAAGGTAAGCAAAATTGCATTTCAAGAATTCCTAGAATTTTGGAGGGTAAAATTAAAAATGTCTTAATTTCACGCGTAGAAAATTTTCATAGCTGTTTTCTGAAAAACTATCCTTTCGTAAATAGATTTACACAATAAATACGGCGAACGTTATAAAGGATTGTCCCCCATTTTGAGTTGGATATAAAATGGTTCATGGCTAAAAAGGAAAATATTATTGGTAATTTTGCGGAAATATTCTCTTTTAGTCACGGTCTGGGTGAAATGGGCTGATTTCCATATGAATAATTTTTCTTATGTTTTCTCACTAAAAAAAAACAAAAGGGGCCCGGGGAGTGGGGGGGGGGGGGTAAATATTATAATGAATGGGTAAATAAATATGGGAGGGTGAAAAAAAATGCGCTTCCAACATTTCAATTGTATTTCTTTGTCACTGAAAATCCATCTCAAAATGTACAGTTCTGATAGCATAAAAAAAATTCACGGTGAACAAAGTCTTGTGGGTTGGAGGTTTGCGGAAAAAATCTGATTTCATTCAATCAATATAGGTACATTAATCTTTGCTACCCTCGCACCTTCCCTTAACATTCTCCTTCAAAATCGTTAAATGTGGGTAAAGGTTTTCAAATTATTAAAGATGAAATTATCAAAATTTAATACGGACTTCTGTGAATTTTCATATCAATTTTAAATCCTCCTCTGACTCTCAATAGATCTTTCAGGTCGCAATCTTCTCTGCTACTGTCCTCCTTTAAAAGAACTGTCAAGAAGGTCAAGTTAGTAGATTTTCAAAAATACCTACCACACACAATCCTGTTAACTCAATTTAGGTTATGCAACTAAAAAATAAAATAAAATTATATTGTAATTTTCGAAAATGAAAGTCTGCTCTAGTTATGAATTAGAAGGATCTTTAAAAAACAAAAATATTTGTGTTGTCTCACATATTAACTAATGATAATTTATCTTTACATCACGAGTTTTAAAATTATCTCGCAGCTGATGATTTTTTTTCTTTTTTTTTCTTGAATTAATATTTATTGTTAAAAACATAAAATATGTTCATAAATTTTTAATCTTATTCAATTTAACATCGATGCTCTTTTCTCTTTAAATTTCCTCCTTTTTATTGGCGAAAATTTCATGAAGCTTTAATTTAAATAAATAAAAAAATATATTTTCTATCCCTAAAGCTTGTATTTTTCAATTGTCACTATACAAAATAATTTTGTATTAAAAAAATAAAAATAATAATATTCAAAAAGAAATATAGTGCAAATAAAATAAGGCAAAGAGAAAGTGTAAAAAAATATATATATATATTTATTTATATAAAATTCAGTGTATGATGTGCTAATTGTGTTGTGCATTTAGTATTCTTATTATTATTGGTGTTTTCTGAGTGTGTTAAAAAAAAATGGAAAATATTAAAGTTTAAAGTGAAACTAAAATTATTATTAATATATTTTTTTTTCTAATACACACGTAATTCCATTATCGTAATAGATAGGGAGAGTGCTTACATAGAAAGAGATTGCATAAAAAATTTCGAAAAGAAACAACAAAAATCTTTTAGTAATTAAGTAAAAAATTAATTTTTTTTTCCTTTGGATTTGTTAAATAAAGTGCCTCAAAATTTGGGATTACTATTCTGAGTTGGTGAGTTATAACAAATTTTATAAAATAAATTAATAATTTTTATTTTGTTTTTGAATTTCTATCAAATTGTTGTTTTCTCTATGTGGCGTGCTTGTTTTTTATTTTTTTATCCTCAATAAAATTTACATTATTGCCCCAGATATAGGAATTTTGAATATAACACTAAAGCTGAAACCGCTATCTTCTTTTAATTAAGATTTTAATTTCAAACAACATTTTGCTCTATCTTGGACTTTTGTGGACTTATTTTTCTCGTGCTTTCAATAATAAATAGTACATATTAAATTGGTGTCTTGTTGCTATATGTATACTAAATGATTCCGTGAATTTTACTCAAAAGTTTTATGCCGCATTTACAATGCAGAGTGGAGCAGAGTAGATCAGAGTGAGCTTTGAGTCCAGAACGAAGGTGTTCACAATACAGCGCAGAGTCAATTTGAAACTTTGAAATTAACATAACAAAATGCCATAGTAACGCCAAATCAAGCAACTATCGTTGTCAAAGCAATAAATTTGAAAAGGGAGACATCAGTTGGCACCATCAGATTGCTTCAAAACTAGCTAAAAATAAACGTATTTACTTTTTTTTTTTGGTTTTTTAAATGATGAATTTTGCAAAAAAATGTCTCTAGTTTTTTATTAGTATTCATAAAAAATATTAAAATCAGAAAACGACATTAAAACATGTTAGTTATGATAAAAAAATGTATTGAGCTTTTTCCACCTCATCTACATGCTAGTAGCTTGAAATTTCAGTTTGTAAGCTTTCGGAAATGGCAGCGTGAAAATAGAATAGAGCCTATTTCCATGCAGCTCTACTCTGTGCTAATCTGTGCCATATAGAGATGGCCATATACACAATTGCGTGCGAAAAAAGGATGCCAAATGCCATTCTACGCCACTCTAGTCAACTCTGCATTGTGAATGCGGCACATGCTAAATTTAACAAAATTTCAACTTATAAAACAAAGTTTTTTTTTTAGAATTCTTAAAAAACTTATATAAGATTGCATTTTATTTTAATAATTCTTATGCAGTGATTTCAAATAAAAATTCTATTGTGATCCATAATTATTTCTCGTTAAAAAAAAAAATCTGGAGTCCCGCAGGGATCAATTTTAGGTTTCTTACTGCTTTTTGTTTAGATATTGATAAACTTTTCTCTTACGATGTATCCGATACTATTGTTTTCACTGTTGTTGGCTGAGGGTTTTTTCAGGCAGGGGATTTAATACTAGGTTTACGGGACCCGTCAATTTGACGGATTTCGCACTCTATGTGCAAAATAACAAATAACAAAAATAATACATTTGTTTTTTTAATTTATGTTGACTTTTATGTATGGAATGATATGAATATATACTCAAAGCTGTTTTTCAATTAGCTTTGTAATTTCGAAATTCTGAACGATGTATACCTATTTCTCCGTATAAACGGCAAATTGACGGGTAAACTAATTTCATACTTAGTCATAATAAATCGGCTTTGTTTTTATGAAATTATATCTCCGGTAATAAATTTACCCATCAGTTTGAGGGATGCTCTTAGAAATAGGTATACAAGAAACGTCCATAAATCTAGTGTTAAAGATCCCAAGCACGGCAGAGTTCAAGCGACCCATTTTATATTTCTTATTTAGATTGTAGATTGAAATGTAGACTAAGTATGTATATACAAAAGGAAAATCAATCAGAAAACAAAAATAAAATTGAAAGAAAAAATAAAACCTAACACCTATAGTTCAACCTACTACATATTACCGATCTAGGATTTAGGTATATTATTATACTAATCCAAAATTCAAATAGATTCTTCCATCAGAATGCACCAACCATCCACGTCCGCTGATTCACAATTCGAAGACTATTTCATATTCTAGGTTGGTTACATGGACAAAATAGGAACGCTCGCCAATCAACGCTAAAATGCGTTGAAGTTTGAGCAAGTTCTATATGCTCCCATTGGAGCTTAATAAGATGTTTACTTCGTACACTAATTCTTCTAATTCTTTCACTTTTTCACCTTTGAATTATTTCCTAATTCATTCCACCCACAGTTTATCATCTTTTAGTTTTTCCAATGTATATCCGGATGTGGTGTTGGATATCTTTCTTCATGTAAAATCTAAAGCCACAGGAATTCATGGAATTTCTCTTAGATTCATTAACATTTTCCTGCCTTATATTCTCATCCCCTTAACTCATATATTTAACCGATGTCCCACCACTTCTCGCTTCTTGATGCATGGAAAAAGTCCAGAATTATCCCTCTACCTAAAACCACAAGTGCCAATCCCTGTGAATATCGTCCCTTTAGTATATTGCTAGTCTTACCAACAATCTTTGAAAAGTTTTTTTTCCGTCCAAATCTCTAAATATTTACATGAACATCAGTCTGGCTTTAGGCCTGGTCACAGTTGCTCAACAGCGCTATTAAATGTCTCTGAAAATATACGGTGGGAATTTGATGCCGATCATATTACTATTTTTTTTTTTTATTTTTCTAAGGCGTTTGATGTAGTCAATCATTATTTTTTTTTTGTAAAAAGTTAATTACAAATTTTAATTTTTCGGCGTCTGAATTTCAATTACCTCACTGGGTAGATTTCAGAGTGCAGTGGTTCTTCTTCGTCGCTTTTGCGAGTCGGTTCCGGTGTCCCCCAAGGATCGATTCTTGGTCCATTATTTTTCTCATTATTCATTAACGATGTCTTTGAGTATGTTAAACATAGTAGATTACACGTATATGCTGATGATGCTCAGCTATACCACCTGTCAAGTCCATTTGGTCTCATTGAAGATGGAACTAGTTACATTAACGACGATTTACAAAGGGCACAACCAATATTGACACTATTGGATTCTCTCCTATTACTATCGGAATGGAAATCATTCCTTTTGTGGAGACTGCTCGTAATCTTAAAGTTATATAACAATGCTTTAACCTGGGGCAATCACATTTCGGCTGTTATTCGTAAAGTGTATGGTTCTTAATGGTCTCTGTGGGCTTCTAACAACTTTACACCTACTGCAACAAGACTATTTTTATGTCGATCACTTCTTGTTCCTGTGTTCACCTTTTTCTTGTGAAGTATTTGGTCAACTTGATCATACTAGTAATTCACATAAACTTTCCATGGATTTTAATGCTATGATCAAATACATACCTATTTAATTTACGTAGATTTGATCTTGTGTCGCCTTTTATTAACTCCGTATTGGGCATCTTGTTGTATTGGTCAAACTAATGAAATTTCGCTGTTCAGCATACTTGTTCGGATTACTCAGATGTTCCGATTACCCAGATTTCATACAGTCAAGCTTTGGAACGCCTTATCTACTTCTATTAAACGATCCATTTGTGAAAATTCCAGTTTAACCATTTATTATCGAGATATAAGGTCTCAAATTGTAGTCTATGTACCGCGTTCCACAGATATCATTGAACAAAAACTACCCATCATAAGCCGGGCTATCTTTTGGTATGGTAAACATTTCAAAAAAGGCACACGAAAGAAGGATATCTTCGGTTTGATCCTTTTCGCCCTTTCTGAGGATGCATTTTGGAAAGAAAGTGGTATATGATCTTCGTAAAGAGAAGTTCATTCATTTATAGTTAGGTAATATGTTGTTATGTTATGTCTATAGGGCACATTCGAATTCCAAAATGTAACTTCATCGGTAAATAATACATTACTGAAAAAATTTGTATCTTCGCGTAGTTTCTGTTGAGCGCAGTTGTAAAATTGTATTCTACTACTGAAATCCCTTTCCTCTAATTTCTGAGAAAGGTATAAGTGCATGCTTAATCCTCTCAGCATCCTTTGTATGGTACTTTTTGAGCATCCAGAATCTCGCGATATTTTGCGAATGCTGACGTGAGTTTTTCTAGCAATATCTTGCCGAATAATGTTGTTCCTGGATCTTGCTCTCGTTCTATTCTATTATTCGCAGTAAGTGTTGCCTGGTTGCGCGTCATCTTTCTGGAGAGCATTCAGCATGACTCCTTACAGTTTTTGCGGCATTACGGTTATATAATCAGCAGCTCTACCAATTCACTATTTGCAAGGCGTGACATTACAAGAATATTTATATCAAAGATGAAACTTAGAATAAAATTTTCATACTGCATATGACAAATTTATCCTATTTCAAGCGTGCACTAGGCCAAAGTTGGATATACTTAGGTATGAGTACATTAGGTATAAACCTACTTAACTATTGTTTGAATTATATTTGCTGGTTGTGCCTCCTTTCCGTAAATTTTCTACTTGTATCTGTATATAATTGCTTCTGCCTCAGTAGTTTACATTAACAATAAAAATAAGATAATTTATCTAGAAATTGAATGGGGACGAAATTCCGGCCCTTTTATCTCAGGAATTATGACATATTACATACCTTCTTTTTGTGAAGAATTTTCAGTAGGTATACCACTTTTTTTCTAATTTGATTTGCAGTTATTCAATGTAGACAAAATGTATCCTTTTTTCGTGTATTTTTAATGTTTACCATACCAAAAGATAGCCCGGCGTATGATGGGTAACTTTTGTTACTAGCCCTTCTATGATATCTGTGTGCATTTTCGAGAAAAACGGCAAAGGAACACGGCACATAGAGTGCAATTTGAGACCTTATATCTCGATAATAAAGGGTTAAACTGGAATTTTCAATATAACATTTTCGTTTTAGTTTTTTTCGCGGAATTCAAAAAATGTAATTTAAATATATCCTTAACATTTTTTTTTAAATATATCCTTTTCCAAATCCCTTTTCAAGGACTTTGGCTACACCAAAGGATACCTTGACTAATGATCCGTAACTCTTATTATTAGGACTTTTTCGATATCTCCGCACATTTTCGAGAAAAAACACGTTACGTGAGACACTCTGTATATGTATACTAGATAATACTAAATTGAAATTATTCGGTTTTACAATTATACAAGAGCTTATGTAAAAATATTAAAGCCTTAAAGAGAAGATAACATCTGTAAGGAGCAAATATGTTTCGGTATTGACTTACATGATCATATCGTTGTAAACTCATAAATGAAACTACAATGCAACAGTTAAACGTCACAGCCAATGTACCAAAACAATTAAAGGCTAACGCCGGGAAAATGAGGTTTCCATAGTAATAAACGGTATAATCAAGGTTTTTATTACTATCCTAAGTTTATCAATACTGGAAAGAGAAAATACCCATAAAGTCAGTGTAAGGTACCGTAAACATTATTTAATATTTTCTTGTTATGGTTATAACATGTCATATCTCAGTTAACTATCCCACCTCATAGATTTCTGGGGTATATTCGATGAATTCATAGATTTCCTATCAGTAGGCTCCAACCCCCTTCTGTGAATAATTGTACATATGACTAGATTTACTGGTATTTAACAACAGATTGCTAGCAATAAACAGCTCACGTATATGATCAAGATTCATATTTAAGCATCATCCGACATACCAGTGAGGCAATTCAAATAAACTTCAACTTCAATGTGCATTTTTACATCACGTACAATATTAAATAGGCCATTTATATACAAGCTAAGCAATAACGGATCTCAAATAGAGCCTTGTGGTACACCGCAATTATTCAATTATTTATATGAACAAAATGTATAAAAAAAAAAAAAGCACATGAAATACAAATTCAACACAGAGAAATTCATTCAAAATAAATACATATATCAATAGTCAATAATCTAAAAAATAAAAACAAATAAAATTGATAGCAATATTTCCTCAGAAACTATCTCATTTTCCATAATTCAATTTCAAAATCATTCAAATCTTTGTAGGTAGGTATGTACCTATTTTAAGGAAATTATATTAAAATCCCACAGAGTGAAAAATGTTTCAATTAAAAAACAATTTTCACTGAAAATATATCACTTCTGAGGCCAAAGTTCGCTAAATATCACTGTCATAATACAGCAGAGCGGTGAGATAAGAAATACGGGATACGTAAGCACCCTTAATATGTATACAGTTGTATAAATATACATACATAGCCATATGATATGCCTACATATGTATAGATAATAGACACATATGCAAGCGCCATCGTAATAGAAGATATATAATATTTACAGCGCAGCCGCAGATCTATTATTGCCTAACAAAATCCGTGTAAGTATAGTTTTTGTTTTGGATTGAGAATGCTTGATCGGATCATGTTGATCCTAATCTATCTATTTAAGATATGCAAATTGTGATCATCTTTTCAGCTTACTGAAATTATGCGAGCCTAATAATGATCGTTGATCAGTTGTTGTTTGTAGCGTGTGTTTGTAGAGTCGGATCGCATCATAAAATCTCTGCCGTAATAGAAGGCACAGTAGATATGCATATGTATGTATGTATGTATGTATGCATGTATGTTTGTATGGATGCATGTATGTTTGTATGTATGCATGTATGTTCAACCGCAGTTTCTTGAGATTATGTCGATATGTTTGTTTACTTATGTTTTGCCTTCTCTCATAGCAGCACCAAAATCCATATATACTCTGCGATCGCATCATCAAATACAATCACAGAACTTTTCGATGTAGGTTCATATTTGATTGGGCGAAGAAACACGCGTTCGTAACACCGCATGGATTTGTAAGATAAACTTCTGCAAAATCTATGCAATCTTTCAATCGGTCTACCAATAAAGATGTAGGTATATTTGCATGTATTTAAGCATGAATGTATGTATTTTTTGTTTATTTTATGTTTCACAGCCTGACGCGGTAAGAGTCTCTGACTATGATTTCGATTTTGTCCTAAGGCAAACAAAATTAACCGGTGAATTTTATTGTCGTGGCAAACAACGATCATTTCATCGATCAACGATTCGGTTTAGTCTGCGCCGACGCGGTGGCTTTAAGATGATGGATTTCCATGCCAAAGCCAAAGCTATTAAATATCTTTTCTTGATAAAATGAAATTCTATTCTGCTCTCTTGATCTGTGTTCATGTTGTCTGTGTTTGCTTGGTGTTAGATAAAATTTAGATAAAACATTTTCAAGATTACTGACTGCGGCAACTGCCGGTAGGTAGGTAGGTAGGTAGGTAGTAGTAGATTGACTGCTATGCTACCATTGCTATCGTGTTGTTGTGATTATAATAGATTATTATTTCACAGTTATGTAACATAATATGAGATAGGCATGTGAAATGACTTAAGAAAATATATGACGAATGCGTAGAATATGCGAATATATGTATACACTAGTCGTATAACAAAATTGTGGTTTTATATGCCAACAAATATAAGAAAAAAAAAATAAGGTTTTGTTGTAGGCTCTGAAGCGGTTTGTAAAAAGAATAATAAATAAAATAAAAAAAATAAATGCTTTGTTTTGACCAGAAATACAAATTCCGTAATTTGCGATAGTAATGTTATGAGATAATCTTCGTCATGATTGTTTACTTTTGTTATTCTATTTTTTTTTTTTTTTTTTTTGTATTTCTTACATGAAACTGATAACAAAAATTCATTTTCTTACACTACAGTAAACAAACATGTGCGGTTTGATAAGAAAAAACTGAATTGTTGACTTGTTACGAAAAAAATAAAATAAATAAATATATAAATAAAAAAAATAGTTCAAACGAAAAGTAAAACTAAATTAAGGTAAATGCACCAATTTGCGTCCACTATCCAATTCTCGTCCACTTCATTTTATAACATAGGCCATAAAACAACCTATTTTCCTTAAAATGCAGATATTTCTATATCAGTATGTTCGTGGATGTGTCTGCTATCCTTAAAGTGAGCAATGGGATCGTTGAGTTAAATCTGAGTCGTCAGAGCTCAGTTCATTAGGAGTCGGTATGTAAATAATGCGAAAATGCAAGAAAACATATCTTTTTTTTTAAACGTAGTGCTATGAGTTTAATATTTAAAAGACTGCGTTTTCTATACCAGTTTTATTTCATGAGAAAGTTTTTCAAATATAGTTATATTTCATATGAATATAATATTGTTTAAAATTTAAGTTAATTTTCGAAATAACCAGATTAATTTTAGTGACCGCGATCAATGATTACTGTCACGATCCAGTTCGCGTATACTGTTGGCCACAAATTAACCTTACTTCAAATTGTGGCCTACAAGCAGCTCTTCATTAATTAATTTGATTTAATGTATTGCATATAAGGAAATATGAAAAGATATTGTCGGACATTTGATCAGGAAAATTTTCTATTAGAACAGTTACCTTCAAATAAAATATTCCAAAAAAACATCATTACAGGATAAAATGTCTGAAAGATATCCTGAGTGGGTAGGAAAGTTTGGACCATAAAGTAGTTTAATGGAAACCGAAGAAAAAACTAGTTAAATGGTATGAGTCGTTAGACAAATGTGGCTTTCCATTAAGTCATGAAAGTCTTTTAAGCATAGTTAAAAAAAGAAAAATCGGCCAAGTGATAATCGGATTCGTACACGAAGGATTCCATACCATTGTACAGGATTTAACACTATGTACTTTTTATTTTAGTATTATTTTTTTATTTTCATTATTTGTTGTTATAGCAGCTATAGTAATACTCACTCTTTGTAAATTTCATATGTCTACCTATTACGGTTCAAGAGATACAGCGTTTGTTAAGGTCTTGCAAAAAATGCAGCACAAAACCACGTTTCTTGTATGGTGGCCCCCTTTAATTTTTAATTTAATTTTGTTTTTATTATTTGTTATTATAGCAGCAATAAAAATACACACTCTGTGATAATTTCAACTGTCCACCGATAACGGTTCATAAGATATAGCCCGCGGACAGAGAGACGGATAGCGGCGGCTTAGTAGGGCTACGAAACTGAAAAATGAGCAGGGCGATGGCACGAATACATCCTTGAAAAATGGACGACCAGATCGAAAAAGGTATGACGTTTTCCTGAAATGCAATCTAGAGCTAGCACATCGAATTCCCGAAGGCCTAACCGAAGCCAGAGAGATATGTTTTCTGAAGTGGATATTCGAATATGGTTAGATGAGCTGCAAAATTATTAAAGGAGATTAATTCAGGAGACATATTTGAAGATACAGTTGTTTTTTCCTAGGTATGTAGTCAATAGCCACGCCAGAAGCCGGGTTTTTAGTTCGTTTTGGGTCAGAATGCATAAGAATATATCGCGAATTGGTTTTATAGTTACATGGTTAATTACTGAACATATTAAAAACCTGTGAACTTTTTTGTTGACTGTCACAAATCCCACTTAACATCTGAGCTATGCGAGTTTTTCAAGCAAACAAAATAATTTTATACGCTAGAAGTACAACACATATTCTACAACCAGCAGATGTTAATGTTTTCAACTAATGCTTCATCAAAAGAAACGAGAGTGGTTAAGAGATGATCTTGTTTTAAAGAGATGAGGTGATCGCGTCGAATTTCATGCCCCTAAGATCCAAACCTATCGATCTTACGGGCATAGAATTCGACACGATCACTTTGCACAACCAAAGATATTGTCAAGATCGTTAGTCAATGATCTAATCATTCAATCTAGTTTTTACACATGTGACATTCCCTCGAAGTCCGAAGAGTGTCGAAGGAATAAGCAAAATCAAGGTACTGTCACTGGCAAAACTATGGATGGGATTGAAAGTAATGGAAAGCAGATCATTCAGAGGAAATATGGAGAGATAATAGAGCCCTGTGGCACACGGGTTTCTGGAAACTCGGATTTTTAGAACTCTGCGAGTACGAGTCCAAAATTTTGAAAACTCGTCAAATCCAAGTCGAGTTCGGTTCTAAATCTTAACTCAAATAAATCAGTTTTGATTTTTCTCCGTATTTTATACTACGATAGTATGGTTGAAAAGTGTGCATCATCGTTCGTCGTTAAACAGTGGAGTAGCAGTTGAGTGAAGACGAGTCTTTATTAATGTCCGCAGCAATGTGAATAATTAAAAAATTAAAAATAAAATATAAATCTAGAAATTGATTAAATCATTCCTACCTATGTATACCTTTTGAATTTACTGGTTTGTCCTTAATTTTAAAAACTTGGACACGTTGAGTATTAGAGTCGAGAGTACCGAATCCGAGTAACTAGCCAAATACTCGACAAGTCCGAGTCGAGTCGAATTGAATACAGAAACCCTAGGCACACCAACATTTATAGGGTGATCTTCAGATGTAACACCATCTAGGCGACCAGATCAAAAAAAACTTTCAATCCATAATAACAGTGGAGAGGAGAGACCAAGAGCTTCAAGTTTGTTTAAAAAGTAGATTGAACTAAATATACCAAAAATTTCTCGTCTAACAGACTGAAATTTATTGAAAATAATTTCAATAAATTTACAAAATGCATTTAAGTGCAAAAAATAAAATGACTGAACTTTTCGACCCAGCGATCAGACAGGTCTCATCATCTCTATGGTAGGTCATCAGAGATAACCATACCGATGAGACCTCTCTGATCGCTGGGTCGAAAACTAAATATAGCTTTAAGACAAAAATTTGCCATATTATTCTAATTTATAAAATGTTGAATTCCAATATAGTTTTATATAATTCCTTCGTCCGGAGACACACGATGATACAAAATCGATACACCGTACTAAAACCTGGTTTTCTTAGCACTATTTTAGAACATTTTCGTGTATAGCCCAATTTGATCACACTGTAAAAAGGCACAAATTGTTGCCACAAAGCTTAGGGAAAAAATCCATAGAAATGTAGGGAATATTGTCTAAAATGTAGCGAATATGTAGCAACAATTTTTGCCTTTTTACAGTGCAGAGGGTTAGACTCGGATGATACAGAGTGTTTTATTACATATGTATACGTGTACTCAGTTTGTGTGCGAAAAAATCATATGGAAATGATGAATTTTCTTTGCTGCCTCAAGAAAGTGTATAAACCGTGTATAAACCACGTGTTCTATGGGCTGATACACACTCGATGCGAAAACCGGTTTTTACGTCGTGTCTAGTCTCGAGTGTGTATCATCGTGTGTCAGGGGACGTCTTGATTTGTTCATTTGAATTTCATTTGAATTAAATTAGTTTTAATCTGAGGAATGTGAGGTTAATGGGAATTATATCACAACTTATTATTTGTTAATAGCCTTTCGAATCAGGAATAACGAAAACGTAATAAATTCGCACCGTTCAAAGCGACATTTATTTAAGACTCCCATTTAAAACTAGTCTTTACGACTTTTTTTTTAACCTGGACACGAATTGGCATCTTGGTGGACGCATACCGGCTTAGATTGGACGCAAACTGGTGATTTCAGCATACTACATTACACTGTGTTACAAAAAAAAGATAAACTCGATATACTTTTGACGAGACATAGTGTAGTTTGTAGGTCTAGTGGAACTAAAAGTAGTGGCATACTAGAAATTTCTCATACACCCTCAAAGTCTCATTTTAGACTACAAAAACCGTTATTCGGTAGGTCAATGTATATAATAACTTCTAACTCCGCCATTTTTTATTCGATGTCGGGTTCTTTTGTAGTATATGAATGAAGAGAGATAGGCCTTTCTTATGATACAATGATTAACAAGGTATGGCCGGAAAATCTGTCAATTGGTTGCTTGCCTCATTTGGCGACAATTGTCAGAAATTTGTTCGTTTCAATTTCAATCGTCCTTATCATAGTGAAAAAAATTTTCTATTTGGAAATTTCTTTACTTTCCCACTAGCACATATTTACTATTCCCGAAATGATTAAAACGAAGAAACTAATGTTTGGTTAAATATTTTAAAATATTCAAAACGTATTTCAGTCAATAAAATACGAAATATTCAAAAGAAATTTTCTAGAAATCACTTTAGTCATCTCATGACGTAGCACACAAAAAATTCCTCTCGAATCGGTCATACCTTGTTATCTTTGTATCATGGGCCTTTCTAAGCATATATTCCTTTTTTTGTTGCAATGAAAACTCACAAAGTTACAGTCGAAAACATTTCGAAATTTACCATTTTTTATACATTTTTTCAACTTTGACAACAATTTGATGGCTTATTTTGCTCTACAATATTTTTTTTTCTGTTCATATCACTAATAGCGAATTCGATTCCGCGTCTAATGAGCATTTATTAACTCAAATCGGTTGAAATTTAAGAGAGTTATTGAATTTTTGCTCATTAAGCAGCTATATTTCCGTATAATAATATTAATAATAATATTAAACTACAGAGAAAGTTGAAGAAGCACTGGGCTTTAACCGCGAATTTGTATTTGTGTTGTTGTATTTGTAGCTGTTGTTGTTTTAGTTTTTGTTATTTGTTGCATTTTTTTAACAGTTTTCGCGGTTAAAGCCCAGTGCTTCTTCAACTTTCTCTGTAGTTCAATATGTACATACATGGGTCTACTGAATAACGGTTTTTGTAGTCTAAAATGAGACTTTGAGGGTGTATGAGAAATTTCTAGTATGCCACTACTTTTAGTTCCACTAGTCCTACAAACTACACTATGTCTCGTCAAAAGTATATTTTTGCTGTAAAACAGTGTTATTATGCAGACAAGAGTCTTTAATTGAAATTAAACAATAAATATTCCGCTTACTATTGTACTACAAAAGTTTAAATATCGACATTAAGTAAATTCTACTGAAAACCATTCTTGTAAGCATGGCATTTCCTTAAATGTACGCGAATTGGTGTCTTTAATCTACCAATATTTGAAGTCGTCCAGCTAATTTAAAAGTTCTATGAGGAATTTTTTGGAATATTTACTACAATAAATATTACGAACAGGGCAGCGCCATGCTTAGCCCTTGGAGCAGCTGGGGCAAGCTGAGCGTACCTGCCTTTTCCTATAATTATTTTAATATAGACTTAAAAAAAAAAATTTACAAATAATTGACGGTGGACTCGGTGGTTCGTCACTTTCACCGTATTTATTGAATCCAAATCATTATAATTTTCATTTGATCAAAAATAGCCTTCACTCAAAATTTATTTTTCGTGCACAGCGAAAAAGATCCACGTAAAATTGAACAAAATTAATAGGATTTCCCTATGATTTTCATTCAAGAAAAAAGTTTACTTAATACCATACAAAAAATCTATTTAAAAATTTGATGGGCTTTATATTGAGGCATTCACATGAAAACAAATAGAACCCGGATGATGTTCCAAAGTAAGTCCTTAATGAAACAAAGTGGTTATTTTGAATTGAAATCTTATTAATTATAAAAAGTGAAATCTAGTTGATATAATATTTTTATTATTTAAAAGAAATCTGCTTAAAGCAGTAGAGTTTTTCTTTTAATTTTTTATTAACATGTTTTTGAAAAATATACAGTACGATTTTTGAGTAAAAAGCATAACGAATAACATAAAAAAAAACTTAATTTAAGACCAGAGTTTTTTTTTTTTTTTTTTTTTTGGGGTAACGGGCTGAAGCTTCTAGTTGCTCACATATCCTAGGCTTGTTTTTAAAATTGTTAGTAAATCATAAAAGCCAGGAATTGGAAGCATACAAAATTTTCAAATGTTGTTGTTGAATGCTGCAGCAATAGCAAAATCTGAAATTGATTTGGTGTGGAACGCTGCTAATGCTGTGGCACAAATCCGCTCTCCGTTTAAAAAATCCCTGTTCCTACTTTCAAGTATGTGCGAAAACCGATTTATTTTTTTGTATCAAAAACGGCAGTAAAGCGCTCTGTAATCGAAAATGCACGCAAGCCGAAATTTGACATTCAGTATATTCTAATTTCTTCTGAACCTTTCAAACTTACTAAATTACTCGTATTTCAAAACAAAATTTATTCGCATTCACAGCAAATACAGCAACGCAGATTCACATCAAATAGCTTCAGAAGCAAATGCATTTGAACTGGAAAAGCTTTCACAGCTGGGAATCAATTGCCAAAAAAAAGTTGTCGATATGATCATAGACGGCAGAAGAACTAGATGTCGCATGCAGTACCAAAGAAGTATACAAAATTGATATAGCTTGGTGGTCCAAGTCGTTCAAATTTATACAAAACTGCTATTATAAAAACATTTGCTTTCGTCATGGTCGAAAATATATTATGGGCCATTCCAAAACGCACTATCCATTTCGCAATCTGTATACTCTACTCTAGTATGCGATGCGACATCTATAGTTCTTGTGCCATCTATAATATGATCTAATTCCATGTCCTCCAAGATTCTCTTTTGTGTTTATTCCGTACACTTTTTTTTAGTACAGCATAAACAGATTTTGACAATCCCCACGCGCGAAATATAGCTTGTGTTACTTTCCTCCCATACTAACGGGGGCACAAAAATACACTGAGCACTATTATTACTTTGATTTTCCTATAATTATCTTCCATGGCTGAAACGTAGCTTACTGAAACAAGGCTAGCTGCAACAATAGCCACATTCTTTACAAAACCATTAGAATGCCACTTTGATTTGTGTAATCGATATGGTTTCCTAATAATATGAAAAACGCTTGTTAGAAGGGGGAAAGTCACATACATTTTAGGTCTACTTATATACATATTTTTTTAACGCTTAATGAACGCCATATTAACTTAATTAAAATTAAAGTAATAGGATTAGCATGTCAATTAAGGTATTCAATTATATCAATTATGGTATTCTACATAACGATGACGTGAAATTCCTTCTAGATTTTTAAAAAGTTTATCTTTTTGGAATTATAAAGATTTTTCAATAAGAAAACCACATTGCCCGATACTACCAAAAGTGAATTCATTCTAAAATATCGTAAAGTCGAGATCTCTTTGAAAATAGGTCGCATTTTTCTCATCTGTGTGCTCTTACTATTGCAAAGTCTCCAATAACAGAAGATCCTCTGATAGTCGATGCGATCACATAATACGCTTTCAATAGATATGGTGGCCAATCCTACTAAGAGTTCCTAGCGCATTGTCGATTGCAGGTAATTTTTAATAATTTTCAGTTTCGAGAAATTCGCTTTCCGTTTGTAACGCACAGAAATAATGCTAGTAGAGAAAAATAGGTTGGACACCCACGCATAATATTAAAAGTTATTTTGATTTTTGCATGTCCGTCTGTCTCTACGATAACTCAAGAGCGCACGTAGAGAGCTGAAATTATTTTGCACACGGGTTATGAGACAAATCGGGTAACGTAGGGTTGCCATACAAAAATTTCGTTTTTCACTATATATTTGGACACTTGCCTGAGAACGTGTCGCCATAGAGAGCTGAAATTTCGTACGTGGTGTTTTCATAGCAATGGTAAATAAACTTTCAAAAATGGACTAAACCGGTGTTGCCATATAAAAATTTAGATTGTTTATGTATACGGTAAAAACGATCAGTCCTAGACGTTTTTATTGTTACGGAAAAGTTCTTAAGAATATGAAATCCTATAGAATTGGTTATAATCATTTTTACTGTCCGACGAACCATTCTAGAAATATATGCGAAAAACCAGTTCAGAAATTAAACTTGTATAGATCGATGATCATACGAAATTACTACGGACATTCATCTGGAGTATCATAGAAATTGGTCTTAGACCAATTCTAGATTTTTTACTTGTTTACGATGAAATTCAAAATTTCAATTAAGGATTGATCAGCAGGCAAGATCGTAGCCAGATTCATCATTTTGATCAATGCTATTTCCCCATCTGTTAATATTTTATGCAAATCTTTGCAGCTATTCATTATTTATTCTTTTGTTGAAGACTTGAGAGAGTGAATATCCTACACATATAGTATAGTAAGTGTATCACATATAGAATTTTGAGAATTTTTTCCTTTCTTTGAACTTTGCAGCCTAATTGCCACACTATTAAATAAATGAGGTACACTGTAAAAAATAATAGGACTATTCCCTAAATTTAAGACACGTTTTTTCCTAAAAATAAGTGTAATTTTCTCTGATATAAGGGAAAATCAGTTTAATTTCCCCAAATGAATGGAACATTCAATGAATTTAGTTATTTGGCACCACAAACCTATAAAAAGTGTGTAAAGGAAGAGAACATTAAATAAATTAGGTATTATGCTACATTTTTTATGGAATAATATTTTTGGTTATATAATTCACACATTGTATTTGAAAACAAGTCATATATTGTTTTTCAATAGAGATATTTAGCTCATTCTTATATTTTTTAAAGGGGGTGGTATTCTATCACCTATGGTGGGGTGTGGCGCTTTCACCTATTCCCTACATTTTAGGGAATGGTCTGTATATTTTAGGGGAAAAACAAAACAAAATATTTAAAATTCCCTACATTTAGAGAATGATCCCTACACCATAAGGAATATTCCCTACCTTTTTGGAGGAGAAAATAAAAAAAAATTGAAATTTCATTGGAAAAAGAAGGCGTTTCATATAAGTAGGAACCGCATAATCGTCAGTACGGCTTGGTTCCTTACTCTCAATTATCAATTTCCTGCAAGAATTTGCTTTCATCAAACCAACATGGGTTTATTTCGGTCATATCTACAACCACCAACTTATTGGAATTCATCTCGGATACCATTGGCGGGTTTGCAAAAGGCTACCAAACAGATTGTATTTATACTAACTTAAGTAAAGCTTTCGACACACTCCATGATATTGTTTAAAATGAAAAAGTATGGGTTTCCCCTAGCATTCCTAAAATGGATGGAGTCATATTTAGATATACCAAATCTATTTCCGCCATTCCATCTCTAGCATTTCTTTGGCGTACCTGAAGGGGTCACTTGGGCCTGTTGTTCCTTTTTTTATCTACTGACGACATTGTCTCTGTTCTGAAGCACTGCAAAGTCTTGTTTTATGTTGATGACATTATGTAAGCTTGTCACTAAGATTAGATCTGTTAACGATTGTGAACAGGTAGAGGGTGACCTTCACAAATTTTACGATTCGACAAATGTGAGGTTATGATCTTCCACAGGAATCAGAAGCCTATAACTTATGATTATATGTAGGTTCTCGGATTACTTGGTTCGCAGTGTTATTTCTGTCTGTGATGTGAGTGTCAAATGTGACTGAATTTTATCTCACACATAAACTTCATGGTATCAAAGAGTAGCCCTATGCCGGGCTTTTTAAAACGTTGGTCTCGAGAGCAAGCCAGGTCTGGTCTCCATTTTACGGAACACACATTGGCCCTATCGAGTCGTACAGACGGACATATAAAAATCAAAATAACTATTAATATTTATTATGCGTTTGTGTCCGATCCATTCTTATCTACCATCATTATTTCTATGCTTTACAAACGGAGAGACAAACTTGTATGCCATAAGATTTCATCATCTAGGGTATAAAAAGGATTAACTTTCAACAGTGCTGAAAATCTCGCACGAACTTAATATTTGATATATAATTATTAAAATTTTCTTTTTAAATATTTCCTTTGTGCTCCAAATTAATTATTTAAAATTAATTACCAGCTCCTTTGTAGGAAAGTCTGTCAAAATGTTAAAAATTTGGTGACATACTCCACTTCAATTTTAGAATTCAATTAATTGAAAATTTTGCCTTGTTACGAACCGCACGCACATAATACAAAAAAAAAATATATATAATTAAAAAAATTGATTATCAGCGATCAAATTAAGAAATATTTAAGAAATATTTAAATGAGAAACAAACCACTCCGACAACATCTCCTCAAACTCTCACGCATTATTCCCTATCTGATAAAGAAGAAGCATGAATTATTTATTGAATCCAGAGAGAAATTGCGCGCGAGACTTAATCTGATTCTTGTCTTCGGAAACAACTACACAACAAAATTGCTAATGGCGTTGGGATAGGGAAATTGCCTAAGCTAAGCCGGTATTCAATAAAAAAGAATAAAACACAAAGCAATTCACACCACACGAAAAGTACCTTCAACTTGAAATAAATAATTACGTTTTCAAGTAGTTTGCCTATTCTAGTATCTAACTCCAGTTAGTTACACATAGCTAGCTTAGCTCTAGCATACTTCTGGAATAATTGTTAAGCACAAAATTTAAAAATTCTGAATTTGTTTATTGTGAAATTAAATTGAAGACGATCGTTTAACATAGCGCGGCGGTATAATGATCTGCTTCGAGGATGCTATCCAGTCTTGACAAGATCATTGTCATCTCAGATTGTTGGTGTATCTCATCGTGGCTGATGATCAACCATGATGGAGAAGGGTATAAAACTGCTTTTTTTTATATATGTATGCATGTAGTTGGGGCGAGGATACGTATTGCAAACAGAACAATACATAAGTAAGAATACCGCAATATAACTACTAATGTATGTACGTATGTATGTATACATGTTTGAGTCATGTATGTATTTATGCATGTATCAATGATAGTGAATCAGACAATGTGCTGATATTGATGCTTGAGAGGTAGACAATCTTAAGATCATTGGTCGACTGTGTGTCGCCGTCTTCATTGTGGAGGACAGGTTGTCTTGTCAACCAACCACGTTTCGTTGAAGAAGAGTTCGTGTACTCCAAAAGGTAGTAAACTCGACCAAGGACGGTCAAGAATTCTTTAAGATGAGATTTTCTGTTGCGATATTGCAAAGATGATGCAATCCTTGGAGAAGCATGATATTTCCGTTTTGATTTTTCTTTTGAAGGATTTTTTATTTTATTTTGCGTATTGCACTTATTTCGTTTTTGTTGTATTGAATAATTCTATTTCTAGAGAGCATGTAAAGAAGAACTTAAAAATTTGAATAATATTTTAATTTTCAATCAAAAATTTAGTTTTATTCGAAAGACCAATTCATGACATTAATATTTATATCTGACGAAGACCATGTTGTCAGTCCAATTTTGGGTCATTTCTTCGGGCCGTATGTCACAAATAATAACACGAAAAATGTTGTCTTTCAAGTCGTGATGTGAGATCAGAGCTCAAGCAAAAGGGAATGTCGGTGGTAAAAGATAACTCATCTTTTAAGATTCAAATGTAATTTTTTTTTTTTTTTTCAATATGTACTGCTTAAACCTAATATCACAAATTCAATTCCGCTGTCACAAATAGGATAGCTCGGTGCACAATTCGGAAGATGGGGTGGGGCGTTAATAGTTTTGAATAAATCGCAAATTGATTAATGCAACAAATATTTAAATATCTAAGGCAACAAAATAACGTTTTCTAATTTTTAAATTTGTCCCCCAATTTTAATTGAAAATGATTTAAAAATGAAAATTCATTGATTTTTTTTTAATTTGCGGAGCGGGTCTGTCACAAATTTGAATTAAATTAAAAAAAAATTTTTAACATAAGTTTTTTGAAGTTAATAAGCAGAAAATAAAGTTTTCCGATTTTTAAAATTCTATTTATTTTTATGCAAATTTGATGCAATAGATTGCTTTCTTAATGGGTCAAATACAGGTAAAGCAATCTATTGCGTTAAATTGTCGTAGATGTAAGTAGAATTTTAAAAATCGGAACACGTTATTTTGTGCTCATTAACTTCAAAAAGCTTATGTTAAAAATTTATTTAATTTAGTTCAAATTTGTTGCAGCTCCGCTCCGCAAACCAGAGAAATTAAAAAAAAAAAATCATTGAATTTTCATTTTTAAATCATTTTCAATAAAAATTGGGGGACAAATTTAAAAATTAGAAAACGTTATTTTGTTGCCTTAAATATTTAAATAAATATTCCATCAAGCAATTTGCTATTTATTTAAAAATCTTAACGCACCGCCCCATCTTGCGAATTGTGCACCGAGCTGTCCAATTTGGGACAAGAACCCAACCTTAAAACTAAAATCCAAAATATCCTAAAACTATACCTACGAAAAATAATTCAACAAATTCAATAATTCAATGAGTTAAAATTATAATTCATAAATAAAAAAAAATTCACTTCAAGTTGTCTCCAAAGCTGACTGCAATTCGTTTCTTGGTTCTTGAAAGGAAGAAGAAGAAGGTCAAATTTAATTTCTATTCTTCGAGGAGAGAACTAAAGGAGGCGACATGTGATGAAAACAGCGTAGCAACTTTCGTTCTTCTTCTTGTTTTTGTGAGGTGCCAGAGGAGGCGTTACAAATTGTTGATGCCTTAAATATCACAACAAATTCAAACACATTTCTTAGAAACTCGGCACAATCTTCCGCACCACCCACTGACATGTATATAAATGGACTGACTGATCTCCTGTTTCATGTGGCAGAAAGTATGCTCTCACTGACGATATATCTAAATTATTTGCGAATTTACTTATATATGCATGTCAGTGGAATTTACCGAACTTACCACAAAAGTATTTTTAAAGAATTTTCCTCAACACGGCTTGTTGTATCTAAATCTGCGAGCACATATAACTCCTTTTTATATTACTATCACTTAGACCAATAGTCGTTAACCATTTCCTATAAAAAGAAATTATCCATTTGTAACTACGTCTCTGCGCCAAACACACTTCGCGGCTCTTTTTTGTTTATAGAAAAGTGACAGTCAAACACCCCGCCAAAATCAAGATGGCGAACATTTTTGGCTACGCTGCTATACATATACTTTACTATGCGATGTCATCTCCTTTAGTTCTCTCCTCAAAGTTTCTAATTCGTAGCGGGGTGAATACGCAAGAATCAGACCTGGACGGTGATTCTGATCTTTTGTCGTACTTGAATGTCAAAATATACGACTAAAAATAAACTTTTCTACTGATTTTTTCGTGTTTTTATTCAGGTCAGCAACCCTTTGCATGACGTAGAATGAACTGAAAATGACACTTCACATTACAAATTCAAAATAATATTTCGAATTTAAGAACTTGTAATGCTCTAATTAGGAAGTAGAATTTCCATTTACCCAGTGTAAAATTTTTGTCACAACCTCTGGGAGCAGTTGATTAATTTGTCGTATATTTAGGCGTGTTTTTTGACGTTTGTTCACCGAAAATTCATTATAATTCATTTTGTGGTAGATAATAGTGAAGACACAAAATGAACTGTGTTAAAAGAAAACGTACGACAAAATATGTCAAAATTCACGACTAAATAGTACGACAAAAGATCAGAAGATCAGAATCACCCTCCAGAATGAAATTTTGTAATATGTATATATGGGCCTTCCCACATGAGAAGTTTTTAGGGAAGGAAGGAATTTCCTTCCCTTTTGCAGATCTGTGCCAGCACAATAATGTTGCTCCGGGTAGTTCCTTATATTATGATTACCAAAATTAATTGTGTGCGTGTTCACTTAAGTCACACTTTTTTTATATAAACAATAACTGTATCACAAATTCACAACACGTAATTATCACCTCAAATAGCAGGTAAACATCTTTACAGTCGTCCGATGAGAAATTTCAGAAATTTCGCAATTCCGAAATGGCCGGAGCTAATTTGCTTGCAGTAGTATTAGTATGCTGCCCGTACTTCCAATCAAAACTTGGTAGCATGGAATTTTTTCTACCCCCGAATACTCTTCATCCGTAAAAACTACCTAAAAATTCCGCGTGGTGGCTATGACTATGAATGAAACACAGAATTGAAGTGTACTGCGCCGTGTAGGCCCGTGTGAGCACGGTAGCAGTAGCAGAATTAAATTTCTGCTCAGATATGGAAGAAAATGAAGCAGAAGTAATTTTCTGTAGAAGGAGTAAATTCTTACTTAGATTTAGGATAAAGGTGAAGCAGAAGTGAATTTCTGTAGCAGGAGTAAATTCGTGTTTAGGTGAAGGTTAAAGGTGTAGCAGAAGTAAATTTCTGTATCAGGAGTGAGTAAATCCCTGCTTAGATTTAAGATAAAGGTGAAGCAGAAGTAAGTATTTAGGTGAAGGATAAAGGTGAAACAGAAGTAAGTTCCTGTAGCAGGAGTAAATTTCTGCTTAGATGTAGGATAAAGGTGAAGGATAAAGGTGAAACAGAAGTAAGTTCCTGTAGCAGGAGTAAATTTCTGCTTAGATGTAGGATAAAGGTGAAGCAGAAGTAAATTTCTGTAGCAGGAGTAAATTTTCGGCTTAGGTGTAGGATAAATTTGAAGCAGAAGTAAATTTCTGAAGCAGGAGTAAATTCCTGCTTAAATTTAGGATAAAGGTGAAGCAGAAGCTTGCTCCATGATGTGTTGTCCTAGCAACTCTTGGTTTCTTATCAAATTTTGACTGTGGCGTAGGCGAGAGCATATGATGTGACGTAATGTCATTTAATGACATTTCAAAACATAAATAGTCGGGGGGAAGTGGAGATTTATTCGAGGATTGGTAAATTTTGTTGCTAATTACGTGTTTTTGTATTAGAAGTAATTAGGGAGAAAGTTTTTACCATCAGATAAGTGTTTTTATTGATCTGTTCTAAGATTTAAATTCTTTTTCTTTTTGTTTTTCGAAAAAGAGGATATTTCATCGACGAGGGATTTAAATGAAGTACATATGTAGACTGAACACGTGACTTTACGTTGACTGCATAGGATTTTTTTTTTTTTTTTTTTTTTTTTTTTTTTTTTTTTTTTTTGTAAAGCAGTGGTTAACATAACTTTTTTTATAACACCTATAATCTCCTCTTTAATTTGACCTTTTACACCCTATATCCTAACTGTAGATGGAAATATTGAAGGATCTAACTGATTTAACCAACAAAAAAAAAAAAATGTATCTATTTATTCATGTACCTAGAGTCCTGCTTGAAATAAAAGTTTTGGAGATATGTAAATCAGTTTCGTGCCATTATTTTTTATATTATTTCTCTCGTAATCTGTGTTTATTATTTTGTGGTTTAGGAATTAGTGGAAAGGAAGAATATGTTCTATATTTGCATTTGGTAGGAAAGTAAAAACAAAATTTCATTTAAAATTTGTCCAAATCCAAATATCATAGTCATCATGAATATCTTTAACAACTTTCGCTGCTGTTCTTAGACGTTCACAGTAAATATGTAGCTTCGCCATTTATATTTGTGTCAAATTTATCACCATTAATTAGTATCTAATATCGGAAAGTCCCTATTCTAACCATATATGCACGAACTATGGATGAAGATGAAGATTCGTCAAGGGTGATATAATCTTTTGTAGTATACTCCCACTTTTGCCTGCTTAGCCAACAATGAAAAGAACCTATGGATTCTGTCGTACACCTGCTCAGAATCTACGAATAACTAGTATATTTTGATGTTATTCTTCTAGAATTTTTGCCGTACTTGGCATACTGTGAAGATCATCTATTCAATTTTGTCTCTGTAGTTGTACTGATATTCGCGTACGATTTATGGTTGCCAACGATGATATAAGATAGTAGATGCATTTAATTCTTAGCAAGGATAGCCATTCCTTAAAAAAAAGAACTACAAGAGACTCGTTGGCATTATTTCAATATTCCATAGTTGTAGTATACTATCAGCAATGGGTTTTGTGTTGATTCATTGCGATCCTGTTATGATGAAGATTGCTTACGCGGTTATGCTGCTAAAAGAAAATTTCTGCTTCTGCTATAGAAGCAAAAGAGAAAATTATGTGCAAAGTTTGTAATGTTCGATAGTCATAATTAACATTTCATCTGCATTTTTCTACACCCCATCCATCCATTGAGAAAATTCACAGTAAGATCAATCAACAATGATCATTCATAATACAATCAATCTGTATTCGAAATTCCTTAAAAATTGTTTGTATAAAAAAAAACCAACGTCTCAGCTAATCTTCTGCAAAACCAATCTTAAAATTCAAAAACTCCATCCTCGTGCTGTTATTATCACTAGGTCAAACCGAGTAGGTCGATTGAGCAAACGTTTACCTTCCGCGCGCGAATAACAACGGAATTACGTAATCTCACCTGATCGCGGTGTGGCGCGATGGCGCGTACAGTCATCACGCATAGAATTTTTAAAAGTTTCGCCAAATTACCACCACCACACTGACCGGTGCGGAGTATTAGTGGAGCGCTGGCTGATTAAATTAAAAATGCAAAATATTTGTTTATTTATAATTGATGACACACATCTAATGAAATTTTCTTTCTTTCTGTCTCTTTCTGATTCTAAATTTTTTATTATTTTTTTTTTTATTTATCTTCTAAAGCAAGCTCTGTACGTTTACACGATTGCTTATGTTATTTGTGCGCACGCGCCTTATATATCAATCACAACAATTTAGCAATTTAACTTGAATCGGTTTAGCAATAGAAATGCAAATGTTAGAGGATCAATGTCCTCGCGAAAAATACTATTTACCCGAAAAATAATCTTATTATGGACTTGATCGAATTTATTCCTTTTTTTTTTGTAAAGTCTTCTGGATATTCTTGTTATTTACTATGCAGTGAAGAAATATGTCATGAAAAATGTTCTACTCTACAACAATTGATCGAAAAAAAAAAAAATAAACCAAAATCGATCACAGATCGAAAGCGAAAAGGTCTTTTCTTTTGCTCTTCTGTCGATCTTTTCTGGGTACAAATTTCCAAATCTATTTGTTCTTTGGCATTATTGGCAGCTGGTTGTGATGACGATCGGCAGTGGTTAGGTTATAATAGTATGGTGTGATTTTGCAATTGTATTGGTGTGATGTTGTTGTGAGCTGATCATGCGTCAATGTCCTCCGAACCTTGAAAACAAACTTTGAAAGCTTAATAGAAACCGTCTGTGATTCGAGTGATCTTGAAATTTCGCTTTACATTTTTCCCCCACATTCATCTTAGCAATTTTGAATTGGTTTGGACTGATGTGGTGTGATAAAGAAAAAATCATATATTTCCTTAGAATTTCGTCTAGCTGGGCCTTAGTATTCTGTTGGTGTGTGTTTGCGTGTGTGTGTGTGTGTGTGTGTGTGTACGCCTGTGTACCTAAATATTGTGGGATTATTTTGCATATAGGTAGTAGGTAAATTATTGCGGTCGACCTTAGTAAGATTGTTGGTAATGCATTAACTTTGGACCCGATGTTGTCTACTACTACCTGATGGTTATGTTTTTTATTTTGGATAATGCAGTGGATGAATCTGGGATTGCTAAATTCTTTGAATTCTTAGTGAGGAAATAGTATTCTTCCAAAATCCATACCAATGTAGTTACAGGTGTTCGAAAGTTTTATTTTTTGTGGTGATTAAGATTATTTTTTGTTTGTTTAAATATATTTAAGTAGGTACTTCTTCAGCTTCTTAATTTGATTTTATTGCTTTCGGGGGCGATCATCATCATGATGAGTTTTGTTTTTGCGGTTGGAGATGTGATAATAATTTTGTGCCTGACTTATAATAGCTGCAACGATTTCTTGTGTGATACGATCGAAATTTTTGTTTTTGTTTTTATTAATCTCAATAAAACTGTCTGATAAATTGAGAGTTTTAATTTAAAACGTTTTGATTTTATATAAATAATAAAAATAGTCAAATGCAATTTACTATCTACCCGTAAACTAATACAGGGTGGTCCAAACTGGTTTAAAAGAAATCGCAAGCTTTTTATAAACTAATATTTTTTTTTGTATTTGAATTAAAGGCATAAGCCAATTTTTTACTAATAATACTACATCTGCTGAATACGTTCCTTGCAGTTGCACACTTTTTATGGTGTTTTTCAAATTTCTTGGAGAGCTTGAATCGAGCGATTTTTGCTGAAAGCTGACCTATTACATAATTACTAACATATGAAAGCCCAGATGGCCTCGTTGCCGTGTATTATGCTTTTAGGTTATACAATAAAATACATTTTCAATTTTAATTATTAATATCATTGGTGCTACTTAATATATAATATTTTTTCCCTACTCATACGATTCCAAAGTGATCATTGATCAAAATTACTACGACAAGAGGGCTGCCCTGCACAAAATATGCCAATTTCCATAAAGGATCAAGTCTCCATTATTTTAAATTTCATTACACAAGGAAAGAATCTCATGACTGTTGATACATACCTACTAGGTAGGTATATGGTCGTGAAACTACTGAATGTAGTATTTTTTTTATGTTAGTTAAATTTCCTCAGTTCTCCTATCCTCCAAATATCTTCTATTCGTCCCACCAGTTATAGAAATTTCTCTAATACCCGTGAATGGAAATAGATCAATTTTGAGAACTATTACTTTTAATGATAATAAATTGAATTATAAAAGCTTTTGAAGTCGGGGCTTTCCTCTTTCTCTTACCTCTTCTGAGCTAACGTGACAGATGCTTTTTCCTCCTGTATTTTTTTTGTAACTAGTCTACTTAACCACAGTTGCTTTCAGCTGGCATTAAGCAGTAACGATGAAAGCGCACAAATAAATTGTCAATTTTTGCAATTTTATTTATTTTTATGATTTAAATAATTAAAATTGTAAATTGCAAATTGCATTTATTCCAAAGCACTTCTGTGGTAAATTTATAGAATGCTTTGGCACTTCAATTTTTTCTTACCACCTTAGGCACGCGGGGGTAATGCATTTTTTTTAAGGCAGTGGGGATGAAAGATTCCAAGCATGTAGACCAGGGCGGCCTATTGCACTAACCTGCTAGATAGTCCATCACCAAAACCTTCCTGTCCTCTTAATGAAGCTCATCAGGTCTTGGTGAGGTAAATTATTCTGCTCATCAATCACAGATAGGAGGATAGACCCAAATGTGTCCAGCCTGCTCTGGGCAAAGACCGGACAAGCACAAACAAAAGTGTTCAGTTTTCACAGCCTCTCCTTTCAGGCAGGACAGACACTCAGTGTTGTCAACAACTCCCATCTTTGTTAGATGAGCGTGTAGTGAGCAATGGTCAGTGATAATGTTAACTATAGTTCTACATTGTTTCCGTCCGAACCCCAACAGAAAATCTGAGAAACTCTTAATAGATTTTCCATCAAGAAAAAGTTTTGTGAACCTGCAAGTGCTCAGGTTTGCCCATCTCTGCTGATGCTTCGTACAAACATTGATGAGGGATCTGATAACCTAGGTGGGAACGCCTACGGCGAGTTCCGATCCAAGGTATGGAGAACTAGAGCCAGAATTTGCTAGAAGGTTAGCCCTTTCACTCAGAGTCATCTAGGCTACCATCGTTGCCATTCCGAATGCGAAGACTTTAGTCTGGAGGAAAGTGGTGTGCCTTCCAAGTGAGTATACTCCAATCCAATGTGAGGTTCACGAAAGTAAATACCCGCACCGACTATCTCCTTAGTGAGAGAGCCGTCGATGAAAATTTTTAGAGCGGACCGGGGAAGGCTCGATAAGGTATTCCTCTCAGTTCACGATTCTTTTCAGGAAAACTCACATAGAAGCGACGCCCAAAACGAAGCTCTGGTACCATTGCATCAAGTGATATACGGGTTAGAGAGTTTTCCCGTTCCAGCCCACAATAGAAAGAGCAATGGGAAAAACTAGTCCAGCCGTCCTCTCCAACATCCCCATATAAGCGCAATCTGCACACAGCCTTTTTGGCATCTGCCTGAATGACAAGATCCAGGGGTAGCAGATTAAGTAGGGCCTCAAGAGCGGCAGTATAGCCGTAGATTGCATGGAGTTCGTAATTCCCCGGCAGACAAGCCTTTGCAGACCAGCCACCTTACGGATGGCAGTTCCCAACAAGTGTCCTCGACCACCATACACAGGAGGCATATGGGAGCATGGGTCTAACTATCGAAGTGTACATCCAGTGCACAACACTCGGTGGCATGCCCCATATGCACCCAAAGGTTCTTCTGCATTTAGCGAAGACACTCATAACCGCATTAACGTTTCCTCTTCAAGCAATCCCCACGTCAACTTCGAGTCAAGGTAGACTCCGAGGTGCTTGACATGGGGAGAGAGTTGCAGAGTTTGCCCAAAGAGCTGTAAAAGAACAAAGTACCCAAGCTAACGTCTTCTGGAGAAGAGCACCAAGCTGGTCTTTGTTGGGTTGGAATAAAAATTATATGTATTCACTTTATAATACCTATTCACTAATAAATTTAATTATGAATTCTAAATATTCAAATGAAATTTATAATATTACTTATAAAAATAATCTGGTTAGATTTCATATAACTTACATTTTATCTCTATTAAGCATAAAAAGTCTATATATATTTCATTTTATCAAATTTGATATTAATTTTGATATGCAATACGTAAAAGCTATAATATAAAAAGAATAGATAAAATTTACAATTTACACCAATATTTTTAACCCCACCATTTCTCTCCTATCATTCCTTACCCATTAAATTTTACACTACCTTTATAAAATCATTCACAAAATATTTCATTTCAACTCAATAAACGATAGAAAACTGCCATTTTCTATATCCTGGTAAAAAAAAAAAAAAACAATAGCTGTATTAAAAACGGTTTTCCAATATGCATGTCATTACCTTTTGTATGCATTACAGGCCTCCCATAAAGAAACAAACAAAACATTAAGAAACCATTCCCGTATGCCTGCCATGACAGTTTGTTTAAGTGTGTAAAAAAAAAAAAAGCAGCAACAACAACAAAATTGAGGAAAGACAGAAAAAAGTTGCAAATGTGCCCATAAATTCTGATTCACGTTTTACAGTTAAAAACTCGTTAACTCCGCGCACCACCAATGGTGACAAGAAGGAACCTTGTTCATATCCATCCATGTTCAATTCAAAAACCCGCGGCGAGCAGCGGTGATGGTGATTTCAGCTAGCCCCGCTAAATGAAAAACCGTCTTGAACCGCCCACCCGCCTGCATAAGTCTCCTGTCAATTGTTGTCTATTGAAGTGCAGATTTGATTATCAGACGCATGCGCATGCGTACTTTAACGCATTTGCATGTGATGACTCTACTCTCGCGTGTTTAACGGGGATCTTCCAGCAGATCCATTCAGTACGTACAGTACATAGTTGTGCAGCAGAACCTTGCAGCACCCTGCACTAGCAGCCTGAGTTCATAGTATGAGAGGGGGGGGGGTGATTGTACAAGAATGCAACACACGTTTACTGTAATTTGCTGAGATTTACACTTTTATTTATTTTTTCTATTCACTTTTCGCTGTGTTTTCGTTCACATGCTATTGGTTTTTGCAGCGCTATTATAGTAATTGCTGCTGCTGCTGTTGCTGCATCTACTGTGGCGGAATATATTCCTTGGTGGACCTTGCAATTGCAGGAAGACTCCTTCCAAAGACCTGAGAATAAATTGGACAGAAATTTTCATTCTTTGCGCGTTATTGCAACTTGTGTTGTTTGTGAAATGGCACCAGTAGCAGAAGTAGGAGCAGTAGCAGTAGCAGCAGCAGCAGTAGCAGCAGCACAGCACCAGTAGCATGTATGATCATGGAAAAGAATAAAAAAATAAGAAAAAAAAAATAAGAAAAAAAAATAAGAAAATGGAAAATGAGAAATTGCTCATGCTCGAGGGAATCAAGATTATTGCCGACATTATGAGTGTCTTACAATCTTCGCGTAATGATTTCCTGTGCGTTTACGCAAGACGATCACTTTTATGTGTTAGAATTAATTGAAAAATACTTTCGGAAGGGGGGAAGGGGGGGGGGGCAATTTATATTTAGGCTTAACATTATGAACGCGTGTAAAGAATGCTTTTGGTGGTGTCTGCCTTTCAGAATTACTAACTGCGGTAGATAAAATTTTTGTAAATTTTTATGTGGTTTTATTTTAGATTTATCCAGGTCTAATTACACTGCATACAATTTAAAATTAAGTATAAGTTGATAGGTAATACATAATTAACCTACATATATACTCTTTGTATATTATATATATTATATTGTATGTTTATAAGTCCACACCAAAATTAAATTAGATTTATATATTTAACTTGTATTGAAAATAATCTTCAATGTTACCCAAAATATAAATTTAATTCAATTGTATTACTTTATTTCATTTTAAAGTTCAATTTTGAATTATATTGCAATATAATTTAAATTGATTTAAAATTAAGTTGTCTTTAGAATTGCAAAAAAAAAAAAAGTAATTTTAACACTATCACGGCCAGTGACATCACATTGGTGTCATAGGCGAGCCAACGCTTAATTTTCGTGACACCACATTGGTGTCATATGACCAAGTAGATCACAGTTACCTGTTGAATTTGAACTGATAACGTCCGATTAGAATGAATCTTTCAGAATTTGTATAGAAAACCAAAATAGCTGACACGTACTCATATTTTTAAATTTAATTTTAAACTCGATTTGTCGAAAATATCATTTTTCGTATCAGGGTCGGTGTAAATCAGGCAATTGAATCAACTTGAAATTTAGTCAAAAGTAGTGCTGGGACATCGGAACGGAACATATGTTCAGCATCGATGTTGACATCGCCCAACAAGCATCGATGTGGCGATAATATCGATCATATCACATCGATGTACAAACAACATCGATGTTAATGAATTTTAAACGCATCATAGAAAAATTGCTATGTTTTTCAGTTTAGAATTTTTGTTGCTGTTGTCTTTATTTAAACCTTAATAAAAATAACAAAAACAAAACAAAACAACTACTTCATTCATTATCAATTCTAAAGGAAAAGTTTTCTAAAAATAACGCATAAATGAATTAAATAAAAATGAAAAATCACAGGTCCGAAAACTTCTTATCTATAGACTGAAGAAACAATAACTGGCAAATACGTTTCCCTTGCAAACTGTTTTTCTTTTGAGTTATAGTCTCGCCTAGCTTAGATAAAAAATGTTCGGTTAGCACAGAAGTAGCAGCAATGGACAAGATTTTTGCTACAAGACGTGATAAGCCAAAATATATAAGTTGGTGACGCTGCCACCATTCCAAAGGATTTATATGAAGCGGCTTCAAAGGAGCGCTTAAATAAAAGGGTATTTCCGATTGACTACATTTTGAACTATCTTCCGATGCTTCTGTTGTTTTTCATTTATTAGGCGCATGTGATTATTGATTATTGATAAATTGAACTTTTTTGAGCCTAAAAACGAGCTTGCAGGCAGACATTTTCTTAACTAAAATAATAGACAAGCCTGTATCGCTCTCAGTGGCAGCAGTTTGATGTATTTACGTTAAGGCCACTCTGTTTCCTCCCATTTAAAAGAATGAATTCTGATTGGTTCCACCGAACAATGTTTTCTGCCCTCAGCCCAAATCATTCTAAGAACTAATGATGATCAATTGTAACGATGCTTTGAAAATGAAATGAACAATCACTTCACTACAATTTTTATTGAAATACGTGTTTCTTTTTTCAAATCTAGATAAATTTTTTGGAATTTGATTTGCTTTTTACAGTATGCATTTGTTCCTTTCTTGGTTTCATTCCTTTGCGGAAAGACGTATGTAATTCCCTAACATCGAAATGATAACATCGATGTTTTAGTGCGTCGACATCGATGTAAAAATATCGAACATCGAGAGCCCAAACATCGATGTTTTGAAAACATCAATAAACATCGCCCAGCACTAGTCAAAAGGTAGCTCGTTAGACTAGTTTCAGTTTGGTTAGGTTAGAGTGGCGGCAATCAGAAGAAGGTGTACGATCAGCTACACTTATACCATCTATGATCCATGATGATGCCACTATATTGGAACCTTGCCTGGAAAAGATATTTAAAAGCTAGGGGATGCGATGAAATCAGCCACATGAGTTAATGCACCGTACCAGGTCCCCCAAATCTTTGTCTGCTAATTCCCCAATTTACAGAAAAATTTGCTATTAAACGTATTTCTCCTACGCTTAGGAATGTTAAGGCATTCGCACAGCAGGTGCTTAGCACTCTCAATCTTCTTCTCGTCCATTGAACTTCTGCAGAAGTCATTGTATTGAGCATATACGGTTGTTGGACTAGGTGCGATCTAATGGCGCTTAAGTCCAAAGCCTTGATTTCCGCTTGAGTCCAAAGCCTTGATTTCCGTTTGGCTGTCAATACAAATCCTTACAACTCGATCGCTAGGTACATTATAAGTTGTACGCAGTAGCCTTGCTGTTTTGTAGATGGCCAGGACCTCCGCCTGGAACACACTACCGTGGTCCGGTATGCGGTACGATTCCTGTATATGTAGGAGTGCTGAATATACCCCGGCTCGCATTCGTACATCAATTTTCGAATCGTGCGTAAAGACACATATATCAAAATCAATTGTCACGCGATTACCCTCTCATTGCTCTCTACTGGGAATGCTAGTTGAGGGAATGCTAGTTGTGCTGTGACCAATGTCTGCTGTTACCCTTAAGTTGGACTCCTTAAGCCTTAGTGTATTCTTTGTAGCTATACAGGTCGCATTGATGTCGAGGGGCCTCTCTGTATTTTAGTAAGACTTTTCAGGTGCGTCGCTTTCTCAAGAGCAGATAGGTCTTACGATAGTGGTGTACATCCATTGCACGATACGAGGGTGTAATCTCAATCTCATCCCAAAAGTTTTCTTGCAGGCATACAGCGCAATGACCACATTTATCCTCCAATTTAATTTGGAATCTAGTATCACTCCTAGGTATTTCGCTTCAGTTTTGAAATCAAGAGCAATATCATCCAGTTTTGGGGGCCAGATAGTCGGAATAACTCCTCCGTGTAAAAAGGACTAGTTCAGTCTTTGCGGGGTTCAGCCCTAAATGGCAGCTTATAGCCTAGTTAAGAAGCTTTTGCAATGCTCCTTGAATTAGCTCACTGATTCTTTTTTCTCGATTGATTTTTCAATGGTTCCTATTACGTCCCCTAAACAGGCTGTCCATGGACGCCTCCAACAACCTCTCAAAAGTCTTCAGACGAAACGATGTAAGGCTGATGGGTCTAACGTCCTTAGCACTAACGTGCCTACTACCACCTCCTGACAATTGCATGGGACATATGACTCGAGTAGGCAACTTCTACAGATCACCATCAATCCTGGTATTAAAATTTTTTGCAGTTTCTGCAGCATGATGGAATGATGCCATCGATTCTTGGTGATTTATAGGGAGCAATTTCAGTTAAACGTAAATAAAAAAAAAACTGTCTGAATTTTTGAGGAAAAATTAATTAATTAATTGGCCTCTATTTTAGTAAAACAAATAAAAAACAAACCGAGTGAGAACCAGAAAGGCACCATTCTCGAGCAGACCGTCACGGGACTCTTAAATTAAAATTTAAAAAAAAGTTTGTATTAATGTTCGGTAGAAAAAATTTCAAAAATTATAATTTTTCTTAAGCCGTCATCCAGTGGCGGATCTATAGCATTAAAATTAGGGAGTGGGGTGGGGGTCATCTTAAAAATTCAAATTAACAACAACAAAAACGATTCCAGCGCCTTAAGTCGCTTAGCTTAGCCACCGCACTAGGAAGGTTTCCGCATTAAGCGATGTGGTTGATGTGTCATTTTTAAATGTTTTTTTTTTTTTTTTTTTTTTTTTTTTTTTTTTTTTTTTTTTTTTTTTTTTTTTTTTACAAAAAGTCATTTTTTTAATAGAATATTAGTTTAAGGTGAAAACTGCAGGAGTCATTCAAACCAAACTTTTCTCAGTTTTACACACTGGCATATATAATAGTGCTATTTCATGCTGGTACAATTTTCTATGTCAAAAATTGTTCTTACGCCGGTGGCAACATTGAAAAAAAAAAAAAACCATTGGCGGGAAGTTGAAAAGTGATTTTAATAAAACCTTTCGAATTTCTGTTGAGTACCTATCTATGAATATATTGCCTTTGGTAAAACACTTTTCATCACTAATTAACACAAATAATTAATTTAAAAACATTTATTTCGAAGAACCCACTTATTTTGTTGTTGTTTACAGTTCTCTCTCAATTGGTACTTGGTACTTAGACCGAAAGAGAACGCTATATAGAAGTGAGCCCACTTTCTGCAATGTATTTCTATGAACGTAGTCAGTCCATATTATATGTACATGTCAGTGGTTTTACATAAGAACGCTGCAAATATATTTTAGAATGTTGGAAGTTAGGATTAAGTTAGGGCTATGATATGGTAATGAGGGAGTCTGTTTCGTGGCTGGAAAAATGTTTCTTGAGGGTTTTGGATCACCCAAAGTTGGGGTCCCAAACTCAAATTCTGAGAAAAACCTATACACATACAATAATATTCATTGAAATAAAATTTTATTTTTTTAAGTTTTGGAATAAAAATTTTGTTTTGAAGTTGAATTATATAAATGGATCGCTGTCACCCTGTTGGTCGTGGTCTCAAGCAAACAATTTTCACGAAACTGCTATTTATTCTACATATGAAGAACCTCATCGTCTTTCCAGCGACTGCTCAACTAGTCCCGACTCTTCTCCTCGATGGAGCTCTAAATTAAAAATGTCAGATTTTTTACCTTTTTAGGATATACAGGTGTAGGTACTTCAAAATGGGGAAAAAACGGACACCATATTATGATCACTCTACATAAGATCCGTCCCTATGTTTGTTACGTTTTTGTTTTTGACGAAATAACGAGACGTTAGAATTTGAAATTATGTAGAATGTTTTGTAACGCGCCTTTATACTTTTGGACAAAGCTATAGTATGCAGATTGTCTGGAAAAAAAGGTGAGATCGAAACACTTCCATTACTAAAAATAAGTAAAAATCAAAATTGGTATGTATGTATTTTTTACCAGTTTACTTTTTAATGTTCGGCTTGTTTTAGTGGGTTAATCTCATTCCAATTTGAGCTTACTGTTCATCCATGGAATCATAAGCAAAATTTCAGACTAATTTTTAACTAACTCCCCTCTTCACCGTTTTTCGGGAATAGTAGATTGTCAAATTATTTTGCTCTTAAAGTAATAACTAATTTTAAAAATCTAAAACTTTGGATCTATCAGGGATAAAAAAGGAAGTAACTCAAGTTGAGGTGAAATGACTGCTCAAGAAATGTGAGAACTGATCTGTTTCAAGTATCATGGTGAAGATAGTTGATATTAAATTGCCTGACATTTTTACATCTGTATAGTGATCTCGAAATATCTTCAACAATGTAAAGATTTATGTATATAAGGACTGTCCTAGAAAGTAACGCACGGTTTTCAAAACCTTACTATATCAATACGACTGTGTAAAAAAAAAACAATTTTTTGTTTTTGTTTTGTTTATTTATTAGTACTATTGTATAAAAAAAAAAATTAAAAGAAATATGTTTTTTCCGGGAGAACAGTTGGACTCTTTTCTTAATTGGAGCCATCAGCTTTTGCACAGTGGAATCACTTACTTTTCTACTAGCTAATTTCCATAAACTAGAAAAATTTTTGTAGTGTTGTAGAACTTTTGCCTTGTTTCCTCAAGATATGTTTGACGGAAGCCCAGTACCGCTCAATAGGTCGAAGTTGGGGGACGTTGCGGGGATTTATTGCCTTTTCTAGAAAATTCACTTTATTTTCTCGGTACCAGCTCAAAGTTTTTCCAGAATAGTGACAAGTTGCGAAGTCTGGCCAAAATAGTGTAGACTTCTTATGCAATCTGAGAAATGGAAATAATCCTTTTTTCATGCACTGACGTCAGTGTTAATAGAGCCCTCAAAGAAAAGGGACCGACTGCGCTGACCACACTGACAAATGGCCTACCAAACAAGAACTTTGCGGCCGAATTTTTCTCTAAAAATTGATTTCTGAGCATCAAAAACATTGTCTTTATCTCTTGCATTATAAAACTGAGGTCCAGCAAGAGTACTAAAATCATATTTAAAGTATGATTCATCATCCATTACTATGCAGCTTTCGCTCAACTGACACAATTTTTCATACAACTTTCTGGAACGTGTAATGGCAGTGTTTTGTTGTTTTTTTTTGTTCGTTTTGCACATTTCTGTTTTTTGTAAGTTTTAATGTTATTTCTTTTTTTAATTTGCTGAACATTTGATTTAGAAGTGTTTTTGCAATATCACGCACTGACACTGTTATGTTTTTCTCAATAAACTTCACTATCTTTTTTTTTCTAAAATCTTGTCACTTGCACCCTTCGGCCACCACTTTTTGATTTTTCTGATATTGTCTGACTTTCACGAAAGCGATCTAATGTTCTTTTTACAACCCATCGGTTACTTTTAGCCTTTTTAGCAAGCCATGAATACGATTCTTGTTTATTTTCTACCCAAATGCGCAAAATTTCACGGTGCACTTCTCGCTTGGAAGACATTTCGAACAATATGACAGAAAACCGGGTTACTACAATTATTTTGCAAACAATATGAGTCATTTAACGGTTCCTATTAATTTTTTTATAGTGTGGTCCATAAAATCATGACCTACAGTAGGGTACAAAAACGTGCATTACTTTCTAGGATAGTCCTTACCTATACTGTGATAAAAAAAGAAGGTGAATTTCTAATTTAAACTTCGCGGGTACTATAAAATCATAATTTTTTTTTTGTGGATTGGTCGTACTTTCTTTGATATCTATGCACAGTTTCATGTCAATATATTCAATTGTTGCAGAGCTACACGTGTTTTTGTAGACATACTCGTACAAAAGTTAGTTTTTCGATTTTTACTATGTTTGATTTTGTTGAGGAAGGAATTTGCATTAAATTTTAATTGCGAAAGGAATATTCTGCCGCGAAAATGTTGAAGATGTTACAGAAGGCCTTTAGTAAAGATGTTATGTCGCAAAAATATGTTTACAAGTGATATAAAGACTTCAAAGAATGCCGAGAACGAGTTCAAGATGAACAGCGCCTAGGACGACCATCAATATCTTCCGAGGAAAGCCACATAAAGGAAATTAAAGATTTGGTGTTGCGATGCTGTGCATTTTATTTAGAGTAATCCAAGACATTTTAAAAGATGTGTTGTGTCTCATGCAGGTCAAATCTCGATTGGTTCCAAAAAAAAAAAAGAAAAAAAAAAATGCTCAGAGGACTTAGTGGTAAGAAGTAGGTACACCACACGGCGGAATGCAATCACGATTTCTATGGATAATAATTTTTTTAAAAAATAAGCGTCAGGTTGACATCTGTCAAACAATAATTTCTGACTACCAAGACGTCATGAAACTCATTATTACGGGAGATGAGACTTGAGTTTATGCATACAACCCAGAAACTACCAACCAATCGAGCGAATATCGTGCAAAAGGTGAACCAACAACGAAAAAACTAGGCCAAAGTCGCTCAAAAATCAAGATCATGTTAACAACAGTTTTTTTTTTCGATTATCGCGTTGCTGTGAACTATGAGTTCCTTCCATCAGGCCAAAAATTGTTAACAAGGAATATTATTTGAGTGTTATGTTGCGTCATTTGCGTGAAGCTAAAGGGTTTTCCAATAAGAGGTGTTATTTTAATTAGCCCGCTATTTCGGTAGATGTCACTTTTGGAGCTGTCATTTTTTGACATTTGTCATTTGACAAGTAGAAACTACGCCATTAATAAAAATGGAACGATACACGATTCAACAACGCATTGAAATTATTAAAATTCACTATAAAAATGGTGAAAATGTGGCAGAGACGGTTCGTAAAACTCGAACATTTTTGGGTCGTCGTGAAGCACCTTGTCGGACCGCAATACAGAAATTGGTAGAAAAATTCGAGCTGTCGGGACAAGTTAGTGATGTAAAGAATAAAACCCGTGCACGTCGCTCAAGAACAGCCGAGAATATTGCTGCTGTAGCCGAAAGTGTTGAAGAAAACCCAGGTTTGTCCATTCCTCGTCGTTCTTTGGAATTAGGCATTCCACAAACGTCATTACACCGTATTTTGCATAAAGATTTGGGTCTTAAGGCTTATAAAGTTCAGTTAACACCAGAACTCAAGCCGGCCGATCATCAACAACGTCGAGTCTTTGCTGATTGGGTCCTTGAAATGCATGAAAATGATCCGGAATTCCATCGAAAACTCATCTTGAGTGATGAGGCCCATTTCCACCTGGATGGCTTCGTCAACAAGCAAAATTGTCGCATCTGGGGCTCGGAAAACCCAAGAGTTATTGTTGAAAATCCTCTCTATCCTCAACGTGTGACTGTTTGGTGCGGTTTATGGTCCCGCGGGGTCATTGGACCTTACTTTTTCGAAAATGAGGCTGGAGCAACAGTTACGGTGAATGGATTGCGCAGATGATTGGATTGCGACAGATGATTAATGATTTTTTATGGCCGGAATTGGATGGTATTGATCTGGACAACGTTTACTTTCAACAAGACGGCGCTACGTGCCATACAAGCAACGAAACCATTGATCTTTTACGGGAAAAGATTTCGGACCGTGTTATCTCTCGAAGAGGTGATCACAATTGGCCACCGAGATCTTGTGACTTAACACCTTGCGACTTCTTCCTTTGAGGCCACGTGAAAGAGAAGGTCTATGCCAACAGCCCAGCGTCGATTCAAGACCTCAAAGATGGAATTCGTGACGCTATCGAGGACATAGGGCAGCCACTTTGCGATTTGGTTATGGAAAATTTCATGAAAAGGATATGGTCCTGTAGGCGTGGTCGTGGTGGTCATTTGGCTGATGTTATTTTCCATTACTAACGGCATACCTTCCTCTTTATAATGAAATAAAGATCCGATCATTTATCTCAAAAATTGGCATTTTTCTTTGCTTATCAAAATAACACCTCTTATTGGAGAACCCGTTATTCAACTTAAGATGCCAGAATTATGGTCAGACAATTCTTGGTGTTTGCTCCACTATAATGTACCGTCCCATAATGCATTGGTTTTTCGAGTACATTTTACCAAAAATTCGACCCATATCGTTCCACAACCACCGTATTCACTTGATTTAGCACCGTGTGACTTCTGGTCGTTCAACTCAAACTCTAAAGACCGCTCCGAGGATATCGTTTCGACTCGATTGAGGAGATAAACGCCAAATCGAAAAAACTGTAGAAGGCTATCTTGGTAAAAGCCTTCTTTGACTGTTTCGATGATTTCAAAAAAACTATAGCACAAGTGCATTGCGTCGGATGAGGAGTACTTTGAAGGCTATCAAATTGATTTGAAAGTATAAATAAATATTTTTCATAAACAAATTCACGTCATATTTTAATCACAATAGTACCAATATATAAATTTGGTGGATAATAGGTGAACTCTGATTGCTGGAAGCCAGTTACCTCAGTAAAAAAGAATTCGATGGTACCAGGTTCGAATAGAAATGAAGACCAGTTGGCATTGCTAAGACTCATTAAGACTCACAGACAACGTCTTCCGCAGTACAGTGGCAATGCAAATTTTATGTTTTAATTATGGAATTTCTTTGCTTTCATAATTTAGATATTTGCAGATAAGTGGTTTTTTGTAACTAACTAACTCAGTCCCCATACAAAATTCGAATAATATTTCTAAATATCAAGCAAGGCCTCCATCTTTGACACTATTCTACTCCATCATCACACCATTTTAATTTTTCTTCATTCTCAATGTGTTTAGACGGCGAGAAATAAGAAGATATCAAAATCGCAATGCAATCATTTCGTTGAGTTCCTGCCATTCATAATAACAATCCAACAACAACAACAACAGCAGCAAACAAACCATTCGTCGTCCATCCATCCAAGCCAACCGACCAACCTACGGCTACGAGATTAACTGAGCGGATATAAAAATGACGAAGAATAAAAAAATAAAAATAAAAATTTTGCAAAAATAAAATAAGAAATTAATAAAAAAAAAATGTTTTTGCACAAAACTCTCATCCTCCACCAAATCTGCTCCAACGTCAGCCTCTCTCTTTTCTCTATGTTGAAATGCTGTTCTCTCGCGCACGTTTTTGTATTAGTTTGTCCCAACATTGTGATTGTCTGTCTGTCTGTCTCGTAGATGATTGTGATATCATAATTCGTCAGTTTGCGGTGTTGGTAGATACTAGTAGTGGTTGCTTCTAAAAAAGCTTTTTTTGTTTTTTTTTTTTTGTTTTGGGGTACTTCTGGTTGCTTGTTTGCTGGCCTGCCTTTGGTACAGTTGTGTCCTATGGATGGATGCCAAAAGCTTATCGGTGTTTTTATGTTTTTTTTTTTCACTTAGCTTGCGAAAGCTTTTTTCGGTCTAAGCAAATCTTTGTTTTTTTTTTTGCCGTATCTCATCTTAATTTAGTAACTCGAATCTGAATTCGTTAACCAAATTTGTCAGAGATGCTTTTTATCGTGCCGTCGTCCGTCATTAATAAAAGCGATGATTTATAATTAATATTTTTAGTTTGTTGTTATTTTTGGTCTTTTTTTTATTTTTGTGCCGGTTATTTTTTGTTTGTTTTTGTTTTAAAGAGGTTGACATTAAAATTTTTTTTAGATTTTTGAGATTACGTTTAAGAAAAATAATTTTTATCAACAAAATCATGATATTTTTATTTAAAATTTATTCTGATGATATTTTTGGAGTTCAGAAAAGGGTAATATCGCCATACTCTGGTCCGGTTACCCGGCTCTTTGGTGTATTCAAGTCAATAATGATCCCTTGAGCAATTATATTATTGTGATAGCGGTTAGGGGCAGATCTGTAAAGTACTTAAGTACTGGCACCAGTACAGTATTATTTTTTTTCGAGTACTTATAAGTACATGTACTGGTACTTAAAAAATTTTCAAGTAGAATTCCGGCCTACTGATATTTACAAATTTTGAAGTACAAATCCAGGTACTGGTACTTATAAGTCTGATATACAGGGTTTATCCCCGTAGGGGGTTAATATAGCAGGAGGTGATAGTACTCACCTAGATGAACCAAAAAATTGTAAGGCAAGGGGGGGGGCAATATCGACCGTTTAGGGGTTACAGGGTGATTAAGAAAAATTCAAGTTTTTCACAAAACTCCCTCTATCTTGAAACCTACAGGGCGTACAGTCCTAGTTAAGAGCTCATTGCATGCAAAACTTCATGGCCTTTCCAACGACTGCTCAACCAGCCCGGTACCCCTCTCCCCTCAAGAATTATGGTTATCTAAATTAAAAATTTCGTATTTTCTTACCTTTTTTGTTTAATTTAACCTCTATTATTTTGAAAAAAAAAAAAAAGGTCGTTAACATAACTTTTTTTTATAAAAACTGTAGATTCTCCTCTTTAATTTGACCTAAACAGCTATGAACTCATAACCTATTCAGGTCACACCACAAATAGACGATATTATGCTAAGGGAACAAATTATCCCCCCACGCCCACCCCCTGCCATACAATTTTTGGTTCGTCTAGCTAGGTGAGTACTATCACCTCCTGCTCTATGACCGTCTACGGAGAAACATCCTGTATAAGCTTACCATATAAGTAGATACCAAACTACGCACTTACTACAAACACCGCCATAACGCGAAGTATTCCAGCTCGTTTAAATTATTTAAATATGCCTTCTAATTATAGTGGTTTTGGAGGAGGGACAGAGTTGAAGTACTTCGCGTTATGGCGGTATTTGTAGTAAGTGCGTATTTTGGGACTTATCGGGTACTTAAGCTTACATATTGGATTTATCAGCGCCCAGTACCTGGACTTGTACTTGAAAAATTTTAAGTAGTATTATCGGGATTTGTACTTAAAAATTTGTTAATTACCCTTTCCGATAAATTTCATAATTTTTTGTGTTTGTTTTTATAACAAGATTCTGCGATAACACCGATTTTTGTTTGTTTATTCAAATGACATAAATTAAAAAAAAAATTATTATAGCTAAAAATATATATTGCTTGATGAACAAATGTCCTGAAGAAAAAACAAAAACAAAAAGATAGTCAGAATGATAAATTCCAAAGCGGTATGGAGTTTTTTGTTTGTATCGATGAAAATTGAAATTGAAAATTGAATGTCGCATTTGGCCTTTTTATGAATAATTTTTCGTAAAAAAATGAAATTTGCAAATATAAACAAAAGCTTGCATACCTCTTTAATGAATGACATGAGGAATGATGCCCAAACTTGATATGGATACCTTGAAAAATCTGCTTTCGAAAGCTTCCAATATTTTGAAAAACAACGTTTCAAGAAAAACGCGTTTTAAGTGCGAGATTTCCATATGAACTATATACTGACCATCCAAGTCCATATAATAATTCTTTGGCTTCTTCAAATTACTCATTGTCAGCAGAAATTCCATTTCTATATGATAATGATGATCTATATGTGTGCGTGCGAGTCCGTTCTCTAAAATGTTCTATATTGATACTTATTGAAAAGTGCGCCAGACATTGACTTTATATATGCTATGAAGTCTAAACTACTATCCACAATGGAAAATAGTCTTCCAGTAATTTTAAGCTTGGTTCCTTACCTTCCTAAAGGCTACACTTATTATATAAATTTTAACAAAATAATAAAATAATTTTGTTTAAAAAGTGACCTTACCGTAGTGCCAAAACCTTCGAGAATTCTTCCCAAGCCAGGAAACAGAAATCTTTATGTATGCGTTGTGAGTCCGTTTTCTAAAATGTTCTATACTGATACCTATGGAAAAGTGCCAAACATTGATTTTATATATGCTATAGATCCTAAACTAATATCCATGCAGGAAAATAGTCTCCTAGTAATTTACAGCTTGGTTCCGTATTTTCCCAAAGGCTGCACGTACTACATACCTTCCTTAACAAAATAATAAAATAGTTTTGATAACAAAGTATCCTTACCATTTTACGCTCAATACCTCTTAGCTGAGTGATAATTGCATTTGTGTATGTGCAGTCGGAGTCCGAATCTGTAGGCAGCTACATTCGATATCATCAACCCATGGTATCCCACAGTACAGCGATTTTACAATGATTAATCAGTTGAGAATTTTTGTTTGAGAAATCGTAGTCATTTGGTCGTTAAGATAATTTTTTTTAAATAATTTTGTTAGGAAAGGTATGCAAATTTTATTACGGTTCAGAAGATAAGAAAACAAGCTTAAGATTATCAGAACATCATTTTTCTGTATGAATATTAGTTTAGGGCGGAGGAGCTATTCAAATCAAACTTTTGTCAGTTTTAGAAAAGAGCACTGCAAATATTTTAGAATGTAAGGACTCCGTTTGTCCTCGCATGTGGTCCATGTTGATTCGAATTCATATCAGACTACACACATACACATATTCAAGTTCTTGTTTGGAGAATCGTAGTCAATTGGTTGAGATAATTTGTTTTTAAATAATTTTGTTAGGAAAGATATAAAACTTTGATTACGCTTCCCAACCGTAAGAAAGCAAGCTTAAGATTATCAGAACACCATTTTAGTTTAGAGCGCAGGAGCTATTTAAAGCAAGCTTTTTTTCAGTTTTAAGTAAGAACATTGCAAATATTTTAGAATATTAGGACTAAGTTAGGGCTCTCATGTAGTAGTGAGGGATTCTCTTTCACGGAATAATACGAATTTTGCGATCAAAATTTAACAGCGTGGAAATCCATACGTTTTGGATGATGCCAAATAATAATGAAAAAAATCTCAAAAATTTTTACACAATTTTTATAAGATGATCGCTTAATGTGTGGTGTGCCGTGCCATGAACAAAGGAAAAAGTACGTTTAAATCCTGAAAGCAGGCTAAAGTCCTTAAAGCGGACGCAAACATTTTTGGTGCTTCCATTCGTGATTTGGGACGAAAATCAAAGTTACCAACGCCACAATCAATTGCAATTTGGAAAAAAAAATGTATACTTGATTATCGGAAAACTTGAAAGAAAATTGCCAAAAACCCACATATTTCAACAGTTGGAAAAATTTCTAACTTGCTGTCGGTTTCTTCTTCAAGGGAAAATAAGGTTCAGCATCATCATGGATTGTGAAAAATACTTTTTTTCATTTATCAATTATTTTATGGCTTTTATGCAGCAAATAATATTGATGAATGATATTACAAAATAAATAAAATCCAAAGGTGTTGCCAAATATTAGCCCAAAGTTTTACTTTGGTGTGTCATTTCAGTGTAAAAAATTTGGAAACCTTACTTTAATTTGGTGTAAAGTTAAGACCTGAAGGCTCGATGTACACTTACCGGTACATCACAAACCGGCAAAGACAGGCAGCGACCGGTACCGCCATTTTTTGTACACATAAACAGAATAAAATGGAAAGGAAATTTTCATTTAATGCAGGTATCGCAAATTTTTTCCAAAGCCTTTTTAGCTTTGAAACTAGGAGCAGCAACCGTAGCCACTGCTAGCGACAGGCAATGAAGTTTTCGTGTCGGTTGATCTGAATAACCTAAATTGTTTTCATAGAAAAATAGTTTGTTTGTTTGTGCCGGTAAGTGTACGTCGACCTTAATTCGGACGTCTATAGTCAAAACTGTTTGCCGAAATTCTTTCAGTTCATCACAAAAAACCATGCTAATGATGATGCACCATACTTCGGCCGTTCCTTGCTTTATGCTATAATGCAAATAAAATGCAATAAAAAATAAAAACAAAATAAAACCGACTGGCTAGCTGTTACTCAGTTACTTGGGGTAATTTAATTACATTACAGAACTCAGTTCAAGAGGATATTATTCTATTTCAGAGTTACATGAATCTTCTGTGATTTGAGAACGAGCTTATGAAATGATCCATTCTGACATCCACGATTTAGATTTGCATTAAAAAAAAAACAAAACAAAAAACAGACTGTTTTGCATAACATTTCCGAACTCATAATCTGTGAATAGGTCTTTTTTGAGAGAGACAAAAAAAATTAAATTGTGGCAGGAGAGAGTTATAATGAGAGTTGACGATTTTTTGATATTCTTTATGAAAGATCTTGCATTATCGAAATACGGCAAATTGCGGATAGACACGGCACGCCTCCCCATTCATGAGTTATATATAAAGCTTATAGGTCAAAAAACCAAATTTAATTTAATATATCAAATTCTATGTTCGAAATACATAGTCATTTTTGAGTTATTTACTACTTTCATTAACCGCATCCAGTCAAAATGTCGTAAAAAACTCTCTGACAAAAGGAAATTGCATACTCTTAGGCATTTTTAGCGTTTTTCGTTGCTTTTAGAAATATAAAAGAATAATAAACTCGAAAGCATTTTTTAAGTTCATCATGTAATAAATAAATAAATAAAATAAATAAATTTACAATTATATTAACTTTTGGTATTTATTTATATTTTTTAGGTGGCTGGCGTTACAGCGACCACGGAGCGCCCCCCTGCTCCTCAAGCGCCTCCACAGGGCACATCAGCATTGCAGCTAACAGATGAGCCCCATATGCAAATTTCTGCAGCTGAAAATGCGGGGTAAGTTATGATCTTTTTTTTTTCTCAATTAATTTTATTTAAATTTTATATTTTTTTTAATTCATTGCGTCGCGTTGATAAATTAGACAATAATTATCTGCAGTAGTAGATACTACCGCAGTAATGTTACCAATCCCACAATAATTTTCTGAGATTTCATATGTAGCTGTAATAATGACGCACCCCAATGAGCTGTAATTGTAAGCATTTTTTTTTTTTTGCACAAAATCACGAAATCATGCTGAACTTTGGATATTGAAGAAATTTATCAAAGTAAGGTCAGAAAAATTCTGAACTTCCTTGGCAATTATTATTTTGTGAAGAGTTCATTTCTATTCTCTCTTGAAGGTCTTCAAGTCTTAACTAACGATTTTTGAATTTGATTGGAGGGATATGATCCATTTTTAAATTTGCGAATCGTTTCGTTTGCCGTCATGATCTGATATGCTCATAAAAGTAGTGTCTGAACATTATAAGATGGCATTCGAACAAATTTTACGAAAAGAATGTGCATAGAAAAATCTGTCGTAAATATAGAAAACCATTGGAATTTTCCATAATGATATAGCTCCCTGCCGTACTTAGCTCTTTGTTGCAAAAATTATCGGAGTAGCCTTCATATCTTTGGGCCTTGGGTTGGTACCTATATGTGTGTCGGGGGTACCTGTTGAACCCTTACTAAAGGGTTTTCCAATAAGAAGTGTTATTTTGATATTCAAAGAAAAATGCCATTTTTTGAGATAAATGATCGGATCTTTATTTCATTATAAAGAGGAAGGTATGCCGTTAGTAATGGAAAATAACATCAGCCAAATGACCACCACGACCACCACGACCACGCCTACAGGACCATATCCTTTTCATGAAATTTTCCATAACCAAATCGCAAAATGGCTGCCTCACGAATTCCATTTTTGAGGTCTTGAATCGACGCTGGGCTGTTGGCGTAGACCTTCTCTTTCACGTGGCCCCAAAGGAAGAAGTCGCAAGGTGTTAAGTCACAAGATCTCGGTGGCCAATTGTGATCACCTCTTCGAGAGATAACACGGTCCGGAAACTTTTCCCGTAAAAGATCAATGGTTTCGTTGCTTGTATGGCACGTAGCGCCGTCTTGTTGAAAGTAAACGTTGTCCAGATCAATACCATCCAATTCCGGCCATAAAAAATCATTAATCATCTGTCGATAGCGCAATCCATTCATCGTAACTGTTGTTCCAGCCTCATTTTCGAAAAAGTAAGGTCCAATGACCCCGCGGGACCATAAACCGCACCAAACAGTCACACGTTGAGGATAGAGAGGCTTTTCAACAATAACTCTTGGGTTTTCCGAGCCCCATTCCTCTTAACTTAACCTAATCTAACCCAATCAGCTGCTCTAAAGTATCACTTCCAAAATTCAACTTTGAAGCATTTTTATGTTACATTACATAACACACTGTCACAAAAGCTATTACCTACCTACTGTGCTATCAATTATAGATATGAAAATGTGGATTACGAGGACACGCAAAATTACCAGAAGTCATTATCACCTTCATAATAGTAATATAGATCCCCAAAGCCACACTCAACAACCATATCGGAACCTATTGTCATGCACAGTTTTGTGGAAAATAGTCACTAAAATGCTTTTGATTTGCTCATTTCGTTAACTACTACTTATGAAGTGCTGTGTACTACTGTCATTGTTCAAGTCTAGTAATTTTTAAATAATTTTTTTACCTACTTTGATATAAATCTATGCACCAAGGTAGAGATTTTTGTTTAAAAAAAAATTAAAGCTTTAACAAATTTACTGAAGTTACTGAAAGAATTTTCTTCTCAATTTTTCAACTACAGAGTAGTTCGTTGGGCGCTCCCGGGCTGGGTATAATTTTTCTGTGTGAAAATTCGATAAAATGTGAGTAAGTTTCACTGCGTTGTGTTGTTGTAGTAGTTGGGGGGAGGGGGAAGAGAAAAAACAAAACTAAAATCCAATTTATTTGTTGGTTTTAATTTTTTGCTGGTATTGAAAATTATCGTTGACGAGATGAAGAGGTGACTAAAATGATGGGTAAACGAGCGCGGCATGGCAGGGCAGCACAAATTACTAACCTCGAAAATTAGATTAGTAGGCCTGGGCCAACTTTCACTTTTCCTCGTAGTATTACATACTTACTTACTATTATGGGCGCCTTCAGCGGTGCAGAGCGGCGTTTCACCCGCTACCGTTCTTCGTTGTTTGTTGTCGTCACTTCTGAAGAGTTTTTTTTTCTTCTTCTTCCATTTATGTTATTTTGCTATGCACCCGGCGTGCGTGAAAATAGCGTTCGATAACAAAAAAAAAAAAAAAAGCTCAGCTGTTTTGAAAATTGACTGCATCGTGTGTAGGTATGCAGTACACAACCCCACCTAGTTTTTAAAGGGCAAGAAAAAGTTGGGAGTATATACTGCAATTTCCGAAAATTCAGTTTATTCTTTTTTGAACTTTTTTTTATTTCTGTTTTATTTTGGTGTTTTTTTTTTTTTTAATAATGCCAAATGTCAGGAGAATTTGCACAAAACTTTTCCCTTTAAAACTATTTGTGAGAGAAATGTGGCAACATTGCATTTTTATCACCCATGTATCCATATGGGTAGAATATTCCCTCCCAACTTAAGCAGCTTTTAACTGTGCTTTTTATAGAGCCCCGTATTATGGAGTCGACTTGGTGTTTTCATTTGTTTTGAGAATGACACATATGCTGTCAATGACAACACTGCCGCCGTACCGCTGAATAGGTATATGTTTGTATATAGTATACAACATGGTGAAATGGATATATTTTTCTTGTATGCTCCCCAGCCAGTAGCAGCCCCAAAAAGCTCAGAGCAACAGCAACAAAATCAACGATAAAAGCTTTCTTCTTCTCTTGTTCCGAGAAAGTGATGCTCTACAGACCACAACGTTCGTTTGTTTCCAGTCTAATCCAACTCAAGTATTTCAGATTCGCGCGCCTAACAATGTTAGCGTCGAATTCTTTTACGTAACATGAACTTCAGTAACTCACATACAAACTCATGAGCGATAGTTTTTCGCGAAGTTTGTAATTTGAAGAGTCTCAGTCTTGGTTGTTTAGATAATGGTCAGTAACGCATGGGTGGAGAAGGTGGACGGAGGGTGGGAGGGGGGTATACAGAAGCACTTTTATCAACTTGATGTTGACATTATAAACTTGTTTATATTATGTTTATATAGAACGATATACTTCCATGCATACATACATATCCTACTCTTTTCTAAGTCCGTCCGTCCAAACAAACATAACATACCCCCCCACTGTATTGCGTATTTTTTTATATTTTGATGTATGTTTTGGATACCTTTCGTGCTTGTTTTACTTTTTTCATCTTACATTATATATGCAATGGTTGCAATTTGAAATGCAAATTTGTTTAAAAATTGGGCGCCAGCAACAGTATCTAAGTAGGAAAAAAAAAAAAACCAATTTGATACAAACAAAAGCTTCATTTCGGATGCTTATTAAGCAATTTTTACACATATTCAGTATGGAAAAAGAGACGAAAAAAAAAACTGTCATGCAAAGACTTTGTAAATGTTTATTTGAGACAAACAAGTGCCATATGCATGCAACGCATAACAGAGGAATGCAGGCAGGTTGTGAAAAATATTCTCTTGATGAGTGTCATATTATATGTAGGAAGAAATAAATTTATTTAAAAAATATTTTTAGTTTGTTTATTTTTTGCCACCTTGAACAGCATATACGAAAAATGCTAACATTTCAGGGAAGCGATTTAGGGCTGAAATATTTACGTTAGTTTGTTAGTTTCGCTTATACCGGAAATGGATATGCAATTTCAATATTGATATTGTCAATTGCAATATAAAATTTCAGAGACACATTGGCGGTTTACGATACTGAGAAATTAATTAGAGAACTTACATTTGATTTATCACTTGATTTGTTCACTTAAGCTGTCATTTGACTTAGAAAGTTACGCGCATGTTCAAAATTCGAGCAAATATTGTGAAATTACTTGTCTATATGGAAAATAAAAACGAAATAGACACTTCAACTTGACAAGTGTCAAATATTAAATGTCAGAAAAAGTTGCAGCCAACATTGCAGTATAAAATTCGCTTCTAAAATGTTCGTGTATTATATGATTATAGTTTATAATAACCTCGTATATCGCGTACATTTTTCGCAATTTCAATATTGAACTCCAATGTACTACATACTGGGTGTTTTTGTTTTTGCTTGGTCTTGACCCTCAAATCCATTTTGTGTTCGATTTGCCAGAGTTATGGCACTCGTGACTACCGAAGCTGTCACGCTCCTTCTTTTTTTGCTACTTGGGTTAACTCTGGGTTAACCCTAGCTGTTACTGCTGGAGTACAGCTGTTCTTGTTTTGAAATGTCAAAGAAAGAAGAAGAGATTAGGAAAAGTTTGTGATTCGTAATTTTGACATTTGCTGCTTCCTTTGTGCAAAAACACGAACCTGGCACTTCTTGGAAGTTCTTTTTGACATGGTTCTGACATGTTCCCGGATGTCCCAGGTGTCACGTTCCGGCAGCAAAAACAAAAATTCTCACTGAGTGCGTATACCGAGCTGTTGCAAATTGCAAGTCTCTCTCCGGTATTACAGGAATTGTATCTACGCCTAATTCGAGCATTTATGAAAAAACAGATGAATATCTTTATTTACCTCATGATCCATGACGGTTTCAAGAATGTTGTTTGAATATTATATGAGCCCAGTCTCTTGATTCTTCTTTACAATAATTTCCTTTCTAAATTGCGAGTTAACTAAATCTTTTCACCTAATTTTCTTATTACAGTTGTAGATTAAAGGTTCATTTGGACAGTCTCAAGGTTCAATTACTTAAAAAAAAAAAGCTTGTTGGTGATATTTTTAAGGAAATTATGAATTATATGTTATGTTGGCCAAAATATCCTCCTATTGGACTAAAAAAAAAACAATCAGCTAACAGATTTGCAGTTTGAGAAAAAGGTCAAACTCATTTTCTATACATTAGTTCTCAAACAACGCATGTAGGTTATTTTAAATTCGATATTGGGTACCCCGGAAAATTTTTATTCCTTGTGAATATCCTTAAAATAAGTTTTTCTCATCTAAGGGCTGTCCCGAAATGTTTTGTATGGTTTTCATCCAACTTTAATTGATAACCAAATCAAAACGTTTATTCCTTAGTATTAAATATGAGTTTAAAACGTGAAAAGGTGAGAAAAGAAATTCTTTCCCTTTACAAGGAAAGGTCCGATGCATCTTATTCGTGCATAGCCAAAAGGGAAAAATCAATCTGATGAACAATTAAAAATGCAATTAACAAGTTTTTTAATGATCAGAATAAAAAATTCAAACGTGACAGGTCCAAAGGACCTGCAGTTCCAATTTTGATAATTGGGTAAGTTGCAGTTCCAAGAAGCTCTAAATTTTCAAAATCTAATAAGAAATATTTTCCTAAACGAATGAGCTTTAAACATAAAATTTTGAACCAAAACCGAAGTATGAAATCGAGTTAAAAAAATAACGAATCGAATGAACAACAAAAAAAAAAAAACGCGTTAGGGTACGGCAACAGAAACAAGCGTGTGATTAATTCAGCCATCGGAATTGTGTCGATTTTTAAAAATCGCGCGCTTGTTTCTGTGGCCGTACCCTTACCGTTATAGAGTTCCACGAATGCAACCTGTAATATCATAGACCTTTACAAACTGCACCCATCATCGCTCCATCTGAAAATCTTTAACGGCAGCACTTGGAAGGGTTCCAAAGCACGAAGAAGCCCCGTGAACTAGTGGTGCAAATACTGTGGCCTGTTATCACCAACAAAAGACAGGAGCGCCATCCTGCACTGACGATAGTGTTTGCCATGCGAAGTTGAATGTGTCTATGTTCGTTGCCAGCTCTTCAAGTTCAAGGCGTAAGCGTCTCTTCAATCTAATAACCAACTGCCTTTTAAGTACTTGTGCGTGGTGTTGTGGGTCAGTGTTCTTATTTCCATCGTCGACTCTCGTGTAGTACAAATGAATTGTAGATTTGGGCAGCGTCAATACGAAGCTGTTCAAACAATACACGCCTCTTGGTCCCCATAGAAACGATATTCTAGTAATGCCGAAATTCGGGTGGATCAACTGACACATATCGAGCACAAGTTCCATTAGGTTTTACAAAGCCGGTTAAGTGAAGAACGAAGAAGAAAAATGATATGAAAGCGTGATGTGACCTCAAAGACAAAAACAAGTCATTCAGTGGCTCAGAGAATGAAAAAAAAAGCGAAATGACAAAGACATTATAAAAGCAAATTTTCAAAACCGTTAATCCTTCTGAGCCTTCATGTTGTTCGAAGTACTGAATTTTCCAGCCAACTTCTTCTACTTACTACTACTTAAGTTTTGCGGTTAGGCTATTTTCCACAAGATGTCGCCTTTAAAAATGTGTTTTTTTCTTCTGATTCTTTTGATTTATGTTTTAACAGATTTGTCAGGCCAGCAAAAAAAAAATGAGGTAGGCTTTAAGTTCACGCGGTCAATAAAAATCATTTAAATAAAAAATGGAAATAAACGTTATTACTCAAAAGACGAATTGACTCGATAACAGCGCTCGCAGAAAGTAACATGGTTATTTGGCTTCCTTGGACGCTGTAGAATGCGGTGGGTCAATGAGTTACAATGTAGGTTTAGTACGTCCTAGGAAATATCAAACTATGCATAATTAATAACCAAGAGCACGACAATGCATCATCACACACTGCACCTCGTTCTATAATTGATTTTCTGATTGTTTCAATGACTAATCAAAATTTTATTAATGTTTGGGTAACAGTATTTCTCATTTAAAATCTAAAATTTTATGCGCATTCTTTTTTCATCTTTAAAATCGAAGGGTAGGAAATTTTCTTTTGTGAATTTGTTATTTTGGCTGGATTTGTTTTTTTAAGAAAAGGTTCAATAAAAACAGAAAAAAAGGTTACATTTTGTGTACAAAGTGTGATGAGTGATTTTCTGATGAATTTGTGTCTCTTTAAATTACAATATGAAAGCTGGAATTGATGACACGTTTTGTGAAAAACGTTTCGTTTCGTTTACACTTGAAGTTCAGTCTATTATAGCAAAATGTGAGTTTCTTTATTGCCCCTAATGCGTACTAAAACTGATCATGACCGTTCTCTATACCGAACAGCTCGTAACATCGCCACAATCGCCATCTCCCTGCTGTAGTCTTTTGGCATAACTTGCGGCAAAGGTGAGTTTTGGCAAGGACAAAACAAGTTGTGAACTTGACCGGGATGTGCTCAATGCTTTCTTTACGTCTCCTATTATTACACAGCAGAGACTTGTGTATGAAATGCAAGATAATTCAAATCTGATGATTTCCAATATCACAAGAGATAATGATTCATCTTTAATTCGAATTAATTGAAGCAGTTTTTTCTGTCAATTCTAGTGCTATCGGTCCAGATAATATGTCTCAAAAAAAAAATCTTCTCCTCAGTTCCATTCTGATTCCAGAATTATAAGCATACTATGCTTTTTATCGAAAGTATACTCGAAAAGATAAGCAATTAGTTGAGCATCTGGATTCGAGGGAGCTCTTAAGCAAATGGTAGTCTGGCCTTAGCCATGACCATAGCTGTAAACCCGTAGTACTGCGAGTGTTCACTGACATTATTAGAAGAGCTGCGCTAGACCAAAACAACTTGGTTGCCTTGGCACTGGTCGACTTTTAAAAAGCTTTTGACAGCGTTGATTTTGGGACCTTGCTTCAGAAACTCAATTACTGCTTTGGTTTCAATCCCTCCGCCGTCGCTCTTATCCAGGCATTTCTAACCGATCAAAAAGATGTGGTAAAAGTGGATTTTAATACTTCCTGTTCCCTTCCTCTTTTGTCTGGTGTTCCGCAGGGCTCAATACTGTGCGCTTTATTATTTAGTTTATTTATAAATGATCACCCTCAATTCGTTCGGGACATCAGCGTGCATGCACATGTATGCTGACGATGTGCAGGTCTACCTAGGCAGACCTGTTGGTATGTTTAAAGACTGTATTTGCTCGCATTAATAACGATTTGTAGGTTTAAAACTAACGGCCTAAAGCTAAAACCTGACAAGTCCCAATTCATTGTATTTCATAATGGCTCTTTTGACCTGCATGATTCACTTCTTGTGGTCTTGGATGGTACAATTTTAGATTTGGGACCCGAAATTAAAAATCTAGGCATTATTTTGAACCAACATATGAAATGCTGCGACAATACAAAGTTAATTATCATTAAGGTCTATGCTGCTCTCTGCTGACTCATTATCTTTCGGAATCCGCTGAAAACTGATTAAAACTCTAATTCGACCTTATTTTAATTTATTACCTTTAATGATTGTATCCGCTTCAGTTATGGACTTTGTAGGTTCGAACATGTTTTACCTTACCGCAAAAAAATTGGTGGGTTGCTCAATACGAGATTATCTAAAGCAATGACGACTGATTTACTTTTATAACCTATTACGTACAAACAAAACGTATTATGTGCGTAAATTTTTTCAGCATACAGCTTCGGAACGCAATCAGAATGCAGTAATACCACGTTTTTTATAAATCAGTAATGGAATTTTCTTATCCAGTCTGGATAGCCCGTCTCTGAAATAGTCTTCCCCCTAGTTATTAGAACGCGCGATCTGTCGGTGCTTTTAAGGATCTCATGAGGGTCCACGCTTTTAATTAATCTTGCCTATTTTTATGTTATTCTCTTGTCTCTCTGCATAGCTCACTTTCATAATTTTTATCATTTTTATAATTTTCAATTCTCAATTAATTTTCTCTTTAATTAATTTTCTTTTTATTTAACTTGTAATTTTTTCTGCCTCTGTTTTTTAGCAGTATTTTTTTCCCTGTTATTTTTATAGTTATTTTCAATTTTTGCTTAGTTTTAGTAGGTTTTTATTTTTAATTTTCAATTTTTAATTTAATTTTAGATTTTGTATATTCTCAAAATTTACACTTATTTTTTTTTAAATGTACCTAAATTCCTAAACTGTTTGTACTAAAAAGATTGTTAAATCTTGTGTACGTTTTGCCAGTCTAATAAATAATTTTTTTTTTTTATTATTTACATATATATGATCTTTATTTAGTGTCTCACTGGCTCTTTTAAAAATGTCTTAAAAATAGTTGGCAAAAGGCTCTACAAATGGTAAAAAAAAGGCACTAGCTAAACTAAAGATATAAAGTCAATAGGGACAAGTAAAACAATTAAACTAAACAAATGACACAAAACTAAAACAAAATGACAGAAAAAGTAAAACAAATTCAAACAAAATGCTCAAAAGAGACTAAAAACGGACACAAGAATTTTGAAAAAGATCTAAAGTTTAACCAAAAATTTAGAATCAGTCCCAATTTTGACAATTAGGTAAGTGGCAGTTCCAAGAAGTTCCAAATTTCCAAATTAATCTAATCAAAATGTAATTCCCTAAACGAGCGTATTTTCAACAAAAAATTTTGTAATTTAGAACCGAGACCGAAACCGAAGTAGAAAAAATATAAATCGAACGAACGAAAAAATTTATCCGATACCGTTATAGAGTCCCGCGAGGGCGGCCTGTAGTATCATAGACCTCTACAAGCTGCCCTCATCATCCCTCCAGCTGAGCATCTCTAACGGAGCGCTTATCCTTCCCACAGCACTTGCAACGGTTCCAAAGCGAGGAGAAGCCCCGTGGACTAGAGTTGCAAATGCTGTGGCCTGATATCACCAGCGAAAGACAAGAGCGCCGTCCTGCACTGACGATAGTGGCTGCCATGTGCAGTTGAATATGTCTGCGTTCGTTGCCAGATATTCGAGACGTAAACGTCTCTTCAATCTGTCAACGAAGTGGCGCTTAAGTGCTTGTGCGTGGTGTTGTGGGTCAGTGTTCTGATTCCCATCTCCGGCTCTCATGTAGTACAAGTGAATTGTAGATTTGGCCAGTGTCAAAACAAAGCTAATCAAACAATTCACCCGACTACAAACCTTTGGTCCCCATAGAAACGATGTCCTAGTAATGCCGAAATTCGGGTGGATCAACTGACACATATCGCGCACCAGTTCCATTAGACTCTGCAAAGCTGGACAAGTGAAGAACCTGTGCAGATCCTCTGAACCCGCCGGTCGATATGTGACAACTGATTAGGATGCATAAGACTGTGATGCAGCAATTTGAATGCTACATCAGCATCTTTGTAACCAGAAGGATAACTGTAGACTACTCTGCAAGTTATCCCTCCCATCACGCCCATATTCACCCCGAGGTGTGTTCGCCATCTGTTGTATCCTGTATACTCCGGAGGTCTTATTGACATAAGCACGTCACGGAGGACACGTGTTGTAAGTGTGCTGCAAGGTGTGTGAGGCGGTCTGTCCAGAACGAAAGCATCTTCCAACTTAGTGCCAGGGTCACTGGTCCCAAGTTGGCGAAATCTCTCCCGCGCAGAAGCCGCCAGGTCGTGTAGTTGTGGAGTGTTCGTGTTTATTCGACAGTTTCCAGAGATATCAATAATATCTCCGAGAACTGTCAGTGTATGCGTGTCAGCTTCAAAACCTCGAGCATTACTGAACACTGAATCTATTAATTCAGGATTAAACCTGATTGGAATCGACGCGAATTGCGTGTACCGTAGAGCATTCCACTTAAGGTGAAATGCTGGCCTGATTCTGCCCCAGGTCTGAATCGTTGAGATTAGATCCTGCGGCCAGTCACGAGGATAGGGTGGTCGAACAGAGAGCAGGTAGTAATACTCCCCTATGCCGATCCCTCCCAGTACATTCACCCACAGTTGAGAAATTAAGGTGTCTCTCTGGAAATTTAACTTTGTTTGGAACTCGATCTTATTTCATGCATTCTTGATGCTTTCTACGCCCTCTTCCATTCGATTCTGTTGATTTTTATATATAGTCAAATTCACTTCAAAATTTTCTGAAACTCAGTTAGAAAATATTTCTGTATATTTTCTAATACCTACCTGTTCTCACGATGTTGCACAACCTATATACTAGTGGCAACTTTCATACTATATATAGTAAGTACCCATTCTACCAGTATTTACGCAGGAGCTGCACGTATAGGCATCAGTTAGGATTTAATCGTTTATATCGTCCAGGGCGAACACAATATATCTCCTGTCTGTCAATATTGTGAATTCATTCCGGAAAATATCCCATTACCGGCCCATATAACGTTCTCGTTACAGGTTGCTCATATTATTTACTACAGCAGCAACAAGATGGTTACAATTGAATATGCAGTAAATTCATGGATCGTTAAATAATTAATTAAGTCAGGAAATGATGCAAAATCACATAAAAAAGCAATTTTGCATAGTGCTGCTGCTGGGTGATGTGTGAAATGTTTGTAATTGTTTTTAGTGGTGGATGGATGAATGTTGGCACTAAACTTTACTGCTGTACAGTAAGTATTATAAGGTGAGTAAGAGGATGAAGAGTAGATTTGGTACTCTAATTGCATAGCCAAGCATTGATCGTGTATATACATACTAAGCTAATCTGCAGTAGCACGTATACATAAAATCAACAGGGTGACGACTTTTAACAGAAGCAGCTCTATTTAAAATTCGATATGGGGCACATATAGGTAATCACACACATATGCAACTCGGTTTTTTTTCTAGAAAAAATTAGATAATTTTAGAGATTTATCCTAATTTTCTGTCTTTGTGTGTGTGTCGATGATTTTGTGCGGTAATTAACTGGGGCAGATAGGAGGCAACTTCTTCTAATGAATTTCGCAATCATTTCAAAAATTTTTACTATGTACAAATTAATGCCAAAACACATAAAATTAATGGCTCATGGATTAATTATGTGTATAGTTGTTGCACAAAGTGTTAATACAACAAATTTTATGGGCGATAAGTAATATCTTAGAACATAGATATAATGAACGATTTAAATTTTATTATTGCACCTTCAATTGTTTGTTTTTTTTTTTTTCGGTTCCGGTTTATAAATTTTAAATTTACAATCTTAGAAAGAAAAACAAACCGATAAAATTTTTGTAATTCTGTACTGATTTGAGCAGTATTGAGACGAATGTTTGCTCAATAATGTATAGTAGCGTAATATTATTCTCTTACATATTGAATAATTATTATAAAAATGGACCCTTTGAGGGAGAAACTTAAACTGTTATAATTAATCTGCACCGTGTATAATTTTTACTTCTGAGCATGGCAGCTGGCTGTTTTATTTCAAGCTATATTTTTGTGCTGCCTAATCCCTGTTTACAGTGAGAGAGAGAGAGAGAGTCAGTAGAACTTTTAGTCCACTTTTCCGAACAACCTGACAGAAATTTTTGAAATTAATGTTTTCAGTCATCTTACAATTGCGAGATAGCGATCTGTTTGAATGAATCGAAAATCTCTTGATAAAAGTCATGTTACCATTTTATTAATGCTTTCGGATTTTTGTAAAGTCTTTGAAATAGGCTTTTGGCTAAGTTGATCTACCACTAAATTTAGAAGCCTTCAATTGAACTTTTTATGGTAACAGGTGTGGCTTTGGACGTAAAGTCCTGATTATCAGCTGATAGCTCAATCTGTGATCAGCGTTGACTGCAGGGCGGTATGCTAGTTCGCCTCAGCTAATGGCGGAGAGTAAAACCTGCCGCTGTCACGCACCATTTACAAAAGATATCGTGCCTTGCAAAAAAAAACAAAAAAAAAAAAATGCTGCATACATAAATCCAGTCTTGAAGAGACCCTTACACCACTTACCTTATAGTCACTGTGAGTACTTAATGGAATATACTCATTGTCATTCCCCGACCACCCTTCGTCATTGCCGACACTTGTAGTATGCAATATCCCTATGAAAACCTGAAATTCTAGCGGAGAAGTGAACTTCAACCAACCATTGCCAAGAAAGGGCTTCAGGGGCCGGATTCTGTAACTCGGAGAGTTTGGGAGATAAGCATTTTCGATTTCCCCAATTAAAACTCCCGAAATCTCCATTCGCGATTCTCTAAAATACTTGGGGAGTTGGGGAAAACACGAGAAGTATTGCAATATTGAAAGACGGCTACCTCTGTGTGAGAGGGTCGTAGATCATTGGGGTTTTTTCCTTCGGATTTAGGTTCTTGAATACAAAAATGTAGATGAATAATTTTTGTGGTAAGGGCTTTTGGTGGTGGGGGGTCGTACCACCCCTCATTTTGGGTTGTTCAAAATACGCCATGTTTGGTATCAAATTAAAGAGGGAGAAGTGGGTAATCGAGCGAAGTAGTTTTCTTATTGATCATTTTAACTTCATAATTGACTTTTTTGCACTTGGGTCATATACACCCCAGTTCCTATATTTTGCATATATTTCTTCCGTTATTTGTTTCACATCCATTAGTACTCTGTTGTGAACATAATTCTCATGGAAAATAAATTGGCACGACTTATCAGTTCTTCATAATGATTAGTTGAAAATATATCCATTTTTGTACCAAAAAACGGCCATTTTTTCATCCTAAGAAAGGCTGATTCACTTCTTTTGCAGTTATCTCTAAAGCTATTTCCCGGACTCAAAAACTAATGTAGATGTGATTTCATGCTATACATACAAGCATTAATGCGCATATTTAAAATGTTTATAGCATCTCTTCTGTACTGGAAGACGACCAAATTGACCATTTTCACGTGAATTAGAATTTTTAGCGTGTACCTTGAACCAGTAAAATCCTTATTTCTCTGTAAGTATTGCAAGGATTTCCATAATTTGTTTTTGTAGACATAGCCAGGATATTGAGTGAATCCATAATTAAATTTGAAAATTCTGCGTACATAAGTACCTTCACAAAGGACAATAAAAGCAGAGAGCAGAGAGTTAAATGGCAAATGAATCTCATCTCCACAACTCTCCGAGTTAGTGAATTCGACCCCAGGAGAGAGTCGAAAAATGCAAAAAGATTTTACAGCTTCAGTATAAATACTTTACTCATAAAATTTCTATTCAACATCCAGTTCTGTTTGTCTGTCTCATTGCTGACTTCAAAGAATTAACCAGAGCTATCCTAAATTCTAATTTGTTTATTTAAAGGCTATAATTGTCCCTTCCCCTCCCCCACCCTCTGGGCAGGCGCCTTATCAAAAATACGGTGAACATTTCAAGTTCGGTCGAGGTATAATTAGCATGGTTCGAGACAATTTGTTTCTGTGCAAGAACAGTTATCCAAAAATCAAATTTTTCTACTATAACAGACTAACTACGGTATAATAAGATAAAATTTACTTACATGACATCAAATTTCTCAAGGATCTCACTGGAGGCTATATTTGCTGTTAGAAACGCTGTATTAATTTATAAATAATATGAAAATAATAAAATTTGAACTTCTTAAGATGTTATTATCATTTCTCACTGTTATACACTCCTGACATATGTGACAGTTCCCCTTACAAACTTTCCTTTATCATATCTTCCCAAGTTACTGATTTGAGACAAACTTAAACTTTCTTATACTTTACGGACTTCATATATTGTATCAGGTCAGTAGCTGAAACCAAATTAAAGAAAGGGCATCAGAAATTTGAAGTAGGGACAAATTTTCCGTGCATTTGGGATACATCTGTTCAGGTGAAGGCACATCTATTTGAAAAATTAATCTTCTAGAACCCTCATTTTATTAATTTTTTTTTATACGTAAACTAATACAGGTATCTACAATAAAAAGAAATAAATGGACCAAACAAGAAACATAACATGGCAAAAATATTCTTCGATTTATCATATTGTGGAATTGTCGTAGTACTTCGTTAATATCTTTTTTGGATGTTCTTTTCGGCTCAAATACAAGAAACACCAAATCTGTCATTACGTCGTGAGCCATTGACATTCTTTTAGGCTTATTGATAGCAATTAGTGTCGAAAAGGTAGATTCGCACGCAGCAGATTGTTGCGACTGATGCAAATACTTCATATGTATCTCTGAAGGATTCCCTTTGACTGTATAGAAATTCTAATATGTTTTCGCTCTGATCTCCTCGGCCATTTAACTCATTCCCGTACCCTTTCACAATAGTAATCTCTTCTTTGGAAGGAATTTTAATACCTGAAAAATAATTGCAAATACGGATTTGTTTTTTTGAGGCCAGCCCGTCCCTTTAACTCGTACACGAATTTGTCTGTCTGTATATTTATTTATATATTTCTTTTTTACGATTTTCGACACTCTCGAAGACCCACTTTTCGTCATCACAGCTGAAATTTGGCACACAGGTTCATGTCACGTGACAATTGTATCTATCAAAATTTGAACTGGAAATTTCCATGAAAAACCCGGAAAATCGGGAAAAATCATTTGAAAATTTGGTACAAATTTGATTAGTGATAAATTCATTACAGGAAAAATATTTTCCGATTTTTCCGAAAACAATGTCCGGAATTATGCAGGATCAAGTTCCCTATCAACTGGCATCATTACTTTCTCTCCGACAATGGTGAAAACTTGCAGAAAATATCGAGGAAAATTCATGTAAAACGCTTTTCCGGAGTTTTTCCGACCAAGGAAGCTTGTGAGCGTTTTGCAACCTCTGACAAAGTTGTAGAGCGAAATGAGTTGCATATGAAGTTGCTTTTGTGGAAAACTCCATGGAAAACCCAGAAAAGCGGGAAAATCATCGGAAAAATTTTCATCGATATGATTAGTGATAAATCTGTTTCAGGAAAAATGCAGAATTTTCCAATTTTTCTGGAAAATTTTCCGAAAATTTCCGGAATTTTCCTACTTTTACGGAAAATTTTCTGACAAAAAAGTTTTATAAGCTATACGGAATCATTTTTTTTCCGTCCTACTGGCATCAATACTTTCTCTTCAACAATCATGACAACTTGCATGAAAAATCGAGGAAAATTCATGTACATTTTGAAAAAAAATTCATAGGAAAAGTCTGTGGAAAACATAGAAAATCGGGAAAATTCATGTTATATGGGATCAAGTTGGAATACATCTAAAAAGTGCCGTTTAAAACATAATTTGAATTTCAGAAAACCGTTGCAGTACTTCAACGATTTGATACTCGAAAAATTTTTGTTTTCGGATCGGCACCAAACATGACTTAAAATGTCGGTAATGGTAAGCTGAACAAAAACTTCCAGGCAATCACAGTGCTGACTTCCAATCATCTCATCGTAATTATCTTCAAAATTTCACATTTTTCGAAACCTCGGTAAACCGTAGTCCGAATTACCGAAACTGTTCGGATTGTGTTCGAAGTACGGTCAGTCGATTGGAAACTCTCGAGTCGTATGGACGCAAAAAAATTTCACTGCGAATATTCAAAAATTGACTCAAAATAAAGAAGAAAGAAAGAAATATAAGGATAAATATAAGAAAAATTAAAGGAAAACGGAAAATTAAAAAGAAAGTAAGAAACTAAAATTAAATTAGAATTAAGTAAAAATATAATTAAGTTCGGTTAAATTGATATTAGAACAATTTAGTTAACGTGAAAAAGGCAGAAAATAAAATAAGTAAAAAACGAGTTTTCAAACAAAACTGAGGCTAAGCCGCATGAAAAAGTAGAAAATAAACTTTTCTTCACACACAGAGGTGGACTCAGATTTTTTGATTGGGACATTTCTCTTGAATATTCTTTTTCTTCATGACACAAATCACTTATTACCTCTGATTGATCGTACTGAAATATATCGGTGATTGTCAGCGAATAAAATCTGAGTCCACCTCTGTGTGTGAAGAAAAGTTTATTTTCTACTTTTTCATGCGGCTTGGCCTCAGTTTTGTTTGAAAACTCGTTTTTTTACTTATTTTATTCTCATTAATTTCCTCACAATAATTATATATTTAAATGTTGAACAGACTTCAACTTTGTGCAACTTATCAAGACACAAAATTGAATCTAGTAGATCCTCATTGTCTTCAAATCTTCTTTTCATCTCAGCTGCTATTATGTCTACAGTTTCATAATATTCCGATTTAAATGGCCAAGCTTGAAATATGCCTGCAGAGTTTTGAAGAGATGAGGTGATGGACCGACCATACAGCATTTAATCCTCCAGATGTCTTGCCTTTACTTGTCTCTTCTATTCTGGGAACTATTTTGAAATTCTTTTCTACAATATGGTATTCTCAGTTTCTTCCAAAATTGTCTCATACATCTCTTCTGATCTCAATTTCTTCCTGGACACATTTTATTAATGATATATGTCATCCTTCAATCCCGTGCTTCGAACCTGTAATGCCTGTAAGCTGCATCAGCCGGTTACAGAACACATAATATTTTTCTTCGGCTTCGCCTTTACTAAGTCGCCATCATATAAATGTCACCCTTGGAACTCCCGGAGAGGAGTGTTGCTTATATTGAAGTTTGTGTATATGGTAATATACCATATCCTTACCGAATTCTTTATGCATTAACACTTCCTGCTTCACCTTTAATCATTATCTTGGTATGATCTGTTGTATTGTCATTGGGACAGTAAGACCACGCCAAAGTCTCCTGAATTTACACGTGACCACTCACCTGAAATAGTTTGCTCGAGGAGAACTCCTTACTATTGTCATATGGACAGTCCTGTGTATTCGTGGACGACTAGAAACTCATCCGTTCTCCTCGCTAACTGTCATAAGGACAGACAAAACAAGCTAATTTAATTATCCGTACCGGACGATTACCTCACTTACCTCAGGTGCAGTAACGTCACTATTTGGGAAACTCCAGAGATCAAGATTATTTGGGTGGCTTAGTTTGTTGCTACCGGCTACACCCAATATTGAAGAATATTCATTCAGCCTACCTCAATTATCGCAATCGATTTTAACATCTAGTCGTTTCACCAATCAACTTATACTACGGACTCGAACAAAATATTGGATAATCGGTAACCAAACTGATTACCTAAATGTTCACTTCAGAATCCTTTTCTTCCCGTTTTTTTCTCCTCAGAACACTGTGGGTGCGACACGAGCACTGTCAACCAGCTGTCATATGTCATAGCACAGCGTACTGAAAATAACGAACTCATTGAGCAATTGGGTGAGATTTATTCGAGTATATTATTCTTGCAAAGTGATGTTCCTCAGAGTTCTGTTTTGGGTCCTTAACTTTTTTTTTTTAATAGTAATGTAATTCCTAAAAATTTAGATAGAAAAACAAATAGAGGCGGTTTTCATATATTTGACATTTTAATGATTTAATGATGACTTAGAACGGTAATCTTAGTCTATCCAAAAAAGATGTTCGATAACAACGAAAGATAATAGAAACGAGCAGATCTGATCCCACTCAAATTTTGGTTTTTGAGTTGTGTCACTTTTCTTGCCCAGGTGCGATATAAGGACAGTATCCTAAGATTAAATTAGCACTCTTTAGCCAGACTGTGAGAAAAAAATTTCTAATTAAAAGGTTTTTAATTTAAATTCATAAGTTATTGTCATATTGCATTTTATATAAGATTTTAGTGTAATTTTATGAACCGATTGGACACATTCACAACACAATCAAAAAATTCCATATATGTATATATATGTAGGGATTGATATTATATACGACCAAGGTGGAAGAATTAATGCGAGACAAGTTATTAATTCATCACAAGTATAATTCACTTTGTTTGGTTACATGGATTCAAACACTATTAAGTAATTATAAAAAGCTACTATATTAATTAATTATTTAGGTAGATATTAGTTATAACGTAGATTAGCACGTCCGTCGTTGTCGATAACCAGGGCAAGAGAGAGAGCTTCGTCTTGATGACGTATATGAGTAGTATCTATTTTTATTTGTGGTAATATCATCAGATGTCGCACGGGCTGGTAAAATGATTAGGGCTCGTCCCGATTCCCACACTCGGCCGTCCTGAAGAGTCATCGGCCCGATGACATTCGCTGAAGTCATCATAGTCTTCGTTGATAAGTTTTTCGTCCTTGTAGGCATCCCGCAAGTTTTGCCTCATCGTCTTTTGATCTTTGTTTTTCGTCTTATTTTGCGCCTTCGTCTTATGAACCTCGTCTTAGTATTAACGTCGTCGTTTGTTAAGCCTCAGCTTCGTCTTTGCATCTGTATCATGCAGGGCATCATCTTCGTATTCGTCTCGGATACGCTGAAAATATACTAAAGCGTTTCGTACCGGTCTAGTCATCGTGTTCGTCTAGTTCAGAGTCGTTGTCAATATCAGAGTTGTATTCTATGAATGGTCTCATATGCTCTGCGCAAGTTGAAGTGACGTTTGGTCCCTCGTGTTGACCGATCTTTTCGACTTCGTATCGCTCGTTACCCATTGATTTAGTAACTCGATATGGGCCAAGATATTTTGGACTGATTTTTAGACCAGTTCCAAATTGTGTACGTTTAATAGCAACCAGGTTTCCAATTGCGTACCTCGTAGCTGGCTTTCGTCGTTTGTTAAATGCAGTTTTATTTTCCAATTGGGTCTTCAGAATTTGTGCTTTGGCTGCCTCCCGAAATGCGTCTCGCTCGTCCATAAAGGCGTTGATCATTTCGTGCTGTATAACTGTGGTTAAGCGTACGTCCTCGCTGAGCTTCATTTTCGTTCCGAAGAGCAGTTCAAAAGGCGAGCGCCCTATACTTCGTTGTAGAGTATTGTTTAAATAAAGTTGAACTTTATGTATGAACTTGTACCAATTTTCTGGGGAATGCATAGCAAGTTTCGTAAGAGCTGGGATGACCACACGATGTATCCTCTCAACCTGGCCATTCGCTCTAGGGACACCGGTCGTAATAAGACTGTGCTCAATTCCTTCATCTTTGCAATAGGCTTTAAAACCAGAGGAAGTGAAGGCTGGTCCTCGATCCGTTATGATACGCTTAGGATTGCCAAATGTGATTTGCTGCGTGTTGAGCCTTTGTAGTACTTCCTCAGTGTTCGTTGTCTTCGTTGGGTACAGCCACACGAACTTCGTGAAGGCGTCGATTACCGTCAAGATATACTTGTAGCTCTTACTTGTAGCTCTCATGGGGCCTAGATGATCGATGTGGAACGTTTCTAATGGAAGGGATTCTTTTGCTATCGGGTGAAGAAATCCTTCCTTCTTTCCCTCCTTTGCTGTTAAGATGCACTGAATACAGTTTGCCATACACATTCGAATTTTTTCCTCCAATTTTGGAATATAATACTCGCGTTCAATTAACTCCTTAAGTTTTCTCATTCCAAAGTGACCTTGATCGTGTGCTTTTCTTACTATCTCTGACTGAAGTCCCCTTGGTACAACTAGAAGCTTTCCGCCGTCCTTGACTTTAAAAAGTATTCCGCTCTCCTCTATATACTCGTCGAAATTGGTATGTTTTAGTACTTCCCTGATTGCTCTTATGGCGTCGTCCTTTGCTTGGGCAGCCTGTATCCTATGAAGTGTGCTTTCTTCCATAATCATCACAGTAGGGTTCCTACTAAGAGCATCAGCATGCCTCATCCGGCTACCACTTCTATGTTCCACCTCGTAGTCAAAATCTTCAAGCATTAGTGCCCATCGGGCGACTTTCGGAGTAATATCTTTCTTCTCCAGTGTACCTTTGAAAGCCGAACAATCTGTCACAATTTTAAATCGTATTCCAATTAAGTAAACACGAAATTTTTTTATGGCCATTATCACCGCTAACATCTCCAACATATAGCTGCTATAGTTCTCCTCAACACGAGAAGTCTTTTTGCTGTAATAGCAAACAGGGTGTAAAGCACCATCATCGTTGCTTTTTTGCATAAGAATAGCTCCATAGCCTAGCTTGCATGCATCTGTGTGCAATTCAGTCATAGCATCGGGATGAAAAATACTTAAAACTGGTCGCTCACACAACAGTTTCTTTAACATTTCAAAAGATTTACGCTGATCTTCTCCGAAGATAAATTTCACATCATTTCGTAATAAATCTGATAGGGGTCTAGCAATTATAGCATAGCTTTCAATAAATTTGCGGAAATATCCAGTAAGACCTAAGAAAGATTGAAGTTGCTTCGCTGTCTTGGGTTGCGGAAATCGTTGTACTGCTTCTGTTTTCAATAACGACGGTCCAACTGAGCCGTAAGCTATATCATAGCCGAGATATTCGATCTGACTTCGCAAAATTTGGCATTTTGCCCACTTAATATGGAGACCATATTGCTGAGCTATTGTCAGGACTTCTTCCAGGGCTTCCATTCCCTCTCTTTCATCCTTGGAAGGTATTACCAGATCATCTATATACACTAACACTTTGCCTTCTTTGATGAGAGGAAAGAATATCTCATTTATTTTTCGCTGAAATATGGCGGGTGAATTGCAGAACCCGAAAGGAACTCTAAGAAAGTCAAAATGACCCGATGGGGTGATGAAAGCAGTATATTTTTGACTATTTTCCTCTACTGGTATATGGAAAAATCCATTTTTCAAGTCTATAGTTGTAAATAAGTTAGCTTCGTACAACCGGTCAATTTGGTCTTGAATAAGGGGTAAGGGGAAACGATCTTTTATCACAACTCTATTCAGTCTCCGGTAATCTATACAGATTCGCGCAGACCCATCCTTTTTCCTTACGATTACAATGGGGCTAGCGAAGTCCGATTTACTTGGCTTGATTACTTTATCACGCAGCCATTCGTCTATCTGTGCATCAACTATTCGCTGTTCACTAACTGCTAATCGTCTAGGAGATTCATAGATTGGGTTTTCGTCTTTCACGATGATTTTCATGGGTACTGGCATTGCTTTTGCACATTTATCGGTATCATAGCTATTTATTAGCTTTATAACTTGTTCTTTATACACTGGCTTCAAATGCCCCAGATCTAAATTGTCTACGATAGAAATATTCAAACAGAGGTTAGAAGTGAAATTAAGTGGCGACAAAGAAATGTTATCAGGAGTTATTTTTAATTCAACTCTGTTAAGTAAGGTTTTGCCTATTACAACGTCCTTTGGTAAGATGCCTCTCGGGGCAACGTGAAAAATTTCTTCAAAGAAATTACCGTCGATTTCTAACTCCGCAGAGAAGCAACCTAATGTCTTTATAGTATTGGAACCTACACCTTGGAATCTAATTGGGTTTTTAAGTCGTGATTTATCAAACAAATTGATTGCTTCTTCTTTAATTAGGCTTAAATCACTACCTGTATCAATGTACACTCGCGTAGGTACACCATCTATTTTTGCTTCAATGTTCATACTAGAGTCGTTAGGTATGCATTCTTTCACTAAAGCTACTTCACTAGTACCGCCACTGTTCCGTTTTTTGATTATTATAGCTTTAGAGCATTCAAAGGACTTGTGTCCGTAATTGTTACACCGAAAACACTTCGCGCCTAAATCTTTATTTCCACACTCTGCCGATTTATGCCCGCGTTCGCCACAATTGTAACATTTTAGTTTTATAAGATCGTGGTTCTTACTCACTGGCCTAACACTCTGCTTTTGAGGACAATTATGTTTACTTTTCTTTATAATTCTTTCGTAAGTGTCTAAACGTTCCCTAAATTCCTTCAAAGTTTTAGCGTCGTACAACACGCATTTGTATAATTCGTCATCCGGAATACCATCTATTACATATCGAATTATAGAAGTGTCATCCAATTTCCCTCGCCCCCCAAGTTCTTTAATAGAAAGAAAATATTCGTGGTAGGACTCACCTGGTTTTTTCTTCCTTTGAGCTAATTGAATATGCACGTCTGCTGCTGTCTCCATCACCGCAAATTCCTCTAAAAGCAACTTCTTCAATTCATTGAATGAGCTGATATTTCCAGCGCTACGTAGAGCCAACTTTGCTGTACCCTTCAATAGTCGTTTCGCGTAGACAAATTTTTGCAATTCGCTCCAACAAACGACTGCAGCTGTTTGTTCGAAATCTGCTAACCACGTCTGTACTCTATATCCATCTTCCCCTGTGAATTGCTGCATGGATTCCTCAACGTCACGGAAGCTAAAATGCGATGATTCACCTTGGATCTGAGATTCCACGCGATTTGACGTACTTGCTCCATGGTTTACAATATTTTGCGATCCCCTCAATAAGTCCAACTCCCTTTTTAGGAGTTCGATTTCCTCCTTTTGAGATTTGTCTTCTCTAAGCTCTTCTAAAATTTCCTGTCGCAATGATTCCTTTATATTTTCATAATGTGGGCTGGACACTTCCAGCATTGTGCTTGTTCGTTTTTTTCTCCCCATAATTAAAAAGGCGTTAGCTAAAAATAAACCAAGTATAATTTCGAATTGGTATGCAAATAATTCGATTTTGAAGTAATAATTTTATAACCGTATACCACTTTAATTGTTTTCGCCTTTCACACTTTCAGTGACGCCTTTTACTACAAGAAAATGCCGATCTGACTTCTATTGAGCTTTTCCTTACTTGCTCGCAGCTACTATTTATCTAGTTGCCCGTCTGGCTCGTAATAAATAATGTTTCTCCTTAATAATCGATGGAAGACTTAACACGGCTGGCTTCTGAGTACTGCACTTACATATAGTTTAATATACGCGTCCGTAAATCTAATAAATTCCTCTCGTTTTATATCTTTGATGAGCTTGAGCACATTATTAAATGCCAATTTCATTACCGACGCTGTCATCGACCATAAAACAAATTCGTTGGGTTGTCAGCGCAGATTTGTGCACCGTTCGTTTACGTGAATAATCTTAAGCTTTGCTGCTCCTGCCCTGTTTCATTTAATCTGACCTCTCGCTTTCACTCGTTCCAGTTTTGCGACAGAACACACACACGAGGCCTGATGAATTTACCGTTCGTTCTCATGCACTTCTTTTGTTGAGTTATCTTTGAAATTCCTTTTATAAAAGAATATGGAAATTTAGGACTTTTTGTGACACTTAATTAATGTATAAATTCTTCCGATATTTTAATTTATTGAATACGATCCCGGTTGAGCCCCCAAATGTAGGGATTGATATTATATACGACCAAGGTGGAAGAATTAATGCGAGACAAGTTATTAATTCATCACAAGTATAATTCACTTTGTTTGGTTACATGGATTCAAACACTATTAAGTAATTATAAAAAGCTACTATATTAATTAATTATTTAGGTAGATATTAGTTATAACGTAGATTAGCACGTCCGTCGTTGTCGATAACCAGGGCAAGAGAGAGAGCTTCGTCTTGATGACGTATATGAGTAGTATCTATTTTTATTTGTGGTAATATCATCAGATGTCGCACGGGCTGGTAAAATGATTAGGGCTCGTCCCGATTCCCACATATATATGGCAATTAAATTCTGCTAATGTAGTGCGCTACAATTCCATTCTGGAGCTCTAAATGAAAATTAACTATGTTAAATTTCAGTCGGTTTATATTTCAAACCGGTTTCCTTTTCAGATTTATCCAAATCACCTGCAGTCAATTAGCGGTTAAATTTAATCTGTGTAGGTCTGTGAGATTGATGAAAATTACTTCGTTTAACCGTGGTTGCCAGATTTAAGACTACTGAAAGCGGTTACCCGTAATTTCTGTATTGGTTTAGGGATTTGAAGAACGGTCAAATGAACTGGTTATATAGCGTTATTGCTGTTATTGTTGTGTTTTCTGTAGGGGTTTTCTTAATTGATTTCAGTTTCGATTGAACTACCCCGTCTACGGTTAATCGCTAGTTAAAATTCAAATGAACAACTACCAATTGATTAATTTTTCCATGCCTAATTCAGACTGGATATCAATATTCGTTTATAGTTTAAGGATATATGACCAAAACTCCTTTAATTTTTTCATACATTACTGTTCTCACTACTCAGAGGGTCTCCTCTGTTTCTATAAAATTACTTGCTTGTTTCAAAATTTTGATTTTCTAGATTCAAGTTGGACGATATAGCAAATTGCATATACTATAATATTCTCCATTTATTTTCATATTGCTAGTCTCTCCCTATAGAAAAATCTTATGGCGTAGTAGAGCAACATCTAGGGTGGGCCAGTCAGGTTATTTTAATAATTAACTTATTTACCATTTAAGTTCCAATGATGTAATTATAGAATCATTTTGATACAATAATTTTCTGACAGATTTAATTAAGCAAAAGTCTGAGATAATATGACAAGACATCATATATAAATATAGATGCCCCTAGATAAGAAGAACTGAAACCATCTAAGCATAAAAGATAATAAAATCTTTGATTATTTTCTCATAGAAATCCCAAATGACGCCGCTGCTGTTGGTATAACAACGAAGTCTAATTCAAGAAAATTCACTTGAATAAGGCAACACAAGAGCGCCTTTTTCTTATTTATTTATTTTTTCTTTTCGGGCGAGCAGCCGTGTGTTACGTGACTAGCCTTGAAAATTCTCACAAACAAATTTTTGCAACATATTTTCTACGAAAAGGGTTCAACATATTCTAGAAGCCTTGAAAAAGTCATCTCATTCATAAGCAAGTAGCAAGTAGGTAAAACCTCAAAAACTTTCCGGCACAAAAGAAAGTATTCACGCAACAACAACAAGAAAAAAAAAAAACATGGCAACAAACATTTTTGATGATCGGTGAGGGAAACCCTACTACTGTGTATACAATAAAAGATTCCACAATAATTCCCCACCCCCATCTACATCTCAATGAGAAAGGTGCTTCCATCAGGACAATTTCAAAAGTAATCCTGCTACTTTGTTGCTTCCAATGGTGCTGGGCGGCGGTATTCGATTTTAATATTTCGCATCTTACCTTTGGAGTGTCACCTTCTGTTTGCTTAGAGATTCTTCCCTTGTCGGAAAGTAAGCATTTCTAAAGGACCCTTATCAGTCTGTTTGGAGTGTCTTTATCATTACTAAACCCACTTCAACATAGAAAGCAAGAGCAGCAGTAGCAGAACATACACACCAGAGCACATCATAAAATGTCCACTTTGAATCCAAGCTCCAGAATTTTTTTTTTAGGAGCAAGCTTATTTCTTATTTGATTTGAGTAGGACCTCGATTTGCTGTCACCAAAAATAGACGAAAATTTTTTTATTTTTTAAAGATATTTGAAAACAGGTGGGTAGATAGAAGCAAATCCGAAGACAGTTACCCCATCCATACTTATGTACGCTGTATAAGTGCGCGAAGGGTAATGATGAGCATTGTTTTCTACTAAGAAGGATCTCCAATTCTGGGGAGCCCCGGGCAACATTTTTAGAGCGTCCTTTCGAAGAAGAACTTTTTGTTTTTGTTTCAATGTTGGGACGATAAATCGTTTTTTTTTTTTTTGCACAAACTCAATGGGAATTAGCCTTGTCAACTGCAGGCCGTTGTTTTTTTTTTTCTTTCTTATAATAAAAAGACGCACATTATTGGAAAGGAGGCGTATTTGTGACTGTGAGATTTTCCAGGAAAATATATTTTAAGAGTTGAAAGGTCTGCTCCTTGCATATTATTTCTATACTCAAGATTTTCCTAGCTACAGACGAGGAGAATGAAAAATGGATGAGTGCGTAATAAATTTCTTACATAAGACTTTGTGTCATGGTTTCTTATAACAAGTATAATAACAGAAGCTGTCGAGATGAATTTCTTGTTTTTGTGTTGATGGAGTGGAAACTAGGTTCTTTTTTAGGTTTCCTTAATTATTAATTTTTTTTTGTTTTTTTTTTTTTTTTTTGTATAATAATGTTGTTGGAAAAATTTACTAAACTACCTAACTGGAAACTGCGCGGAAAGTTGAGTGAGTGTATAACGAGTGATTTCAAGGAGAAATTAATTATAAGTGTCACAAATAATATTCCTATTTAATGTCACACGTAAATAGGATACAAAAAAGTCTGTGTGTCTATAAGACTGGTTCTTTATGGATAGTAAGGGTAAATTTGGATATTTTGTGGTTATTTTATCGTAGTATGTGGTCAGCTCTACTTTAAGCCGGCAGCAATACGTTAAATCATAAATCATTGAACGTTTTGCATGTAAGTAAATATATCTAAAATTGGCTCGCAGACATACTGAAGTAATTCTTTGTGTACTATACTTTGTAGATGTGCAGAATCAATTCTTCAGCTCAATTCATTATAGAAAGACGACTATTATCTACATATCGAATTAGTTATCGGATCACTCTACAAAGAGGCATGTCCAACATTCTCTCTAAAGTTTTGGTACAGCTATTTTCATTGGCAGATATTTAGCATTCAATAAAGGCAAAAAAGAAAAAAAAATCATTCTAGCCTTTCTAAAAATTTTCACAGTGACAGCTTTGAATTCATTTAAGATGTAATTTTCCTATTTAAAAGCTCAATGAATTCACACTTCCAGATAATCACTCTCTAAGTAGTGGGGTCACTCAGAGATCTATCTTGGGCCCACTACTTTTATAGCTTGTAGACTTTACCAAACTACGTGTAGAACCTCAATCTTAGGATAGTTCTTTCTACACTTATTAACAGTCTTAACCTAGAAGGCGAATAACTCATAACTCATAATAGATTTTTCGGGTCGCCATGAATGTGAGGCTAACACCTGTACACCCTCCATAAATCTAAATCTAATTGCCTTATTATAAATATAAATGTAAGTATGGGTTGGCAAATTTAACAGCTTATTTTGACATTGGCTCAATTATTTTTTTTTTTTAAGTTACATTCTCGCCTCTGTTTAAGGGGTAACGCCACTGTAACGGCTAAAAAAAAAAAGTTTTTTCACGAATTTTTTTCTCGCGAAATTAAAGGTGTTTGAAAAAAACCTTTTAAGGGTATTATCGGGGGCATACATTGAACTTTATTGATAAATTTTTTGACAGCTAAAAAAAAAAAAAAACAAAAAACAAAATGGCGGCTCCACAGCCATCTTCCGTGGACATGTTTTGCTTGCAGGGCTCCGCGGCACGCAGCACTACTAGTGCACATTTGAATCTAGACCAAAACAAACAAAAAACCATTAAGCTAGTGGCTTATAGCTAGAGAATGCCTTACGGATTTTTAAAAATATTAATTTTTGTAGATTTGGCGCGCGTTTGAAAAAATTTTTTGATTTTTGACGAAAAAAACGGCAGGTCTTTTGTTAATTCAAAATCTCGTGCGGCATTCTCTAGATAATGTTAATGTTCACATCTGGTCAAAATTTCAAGTCGAAAATCTGAAAAATTGTTCGAGTTATGCTGCGTGCCATTTTGAAAAACCGTGTTTCGAGAAAAACGCGTTTAAAGTTTTGAGAATAGTTTTTTTTTTTTATTGGAAAAAATAAAAAAAATGAAGGTAGAAAATAAAAGTTTTCCGATAAACAAGTTGCAAATGTCAAAAAAGTCAGTTGTGTTCAATTCTGCTTTTTCAGTCAGCTTTAGAAGAAAGCTGGCGATAAAGCTGGCTGAAAAGCTCCAATTGTGTTTCAGGCTTCAGGTATAGTCGTTTCGGAGCAAGTTTGACGCGCTTGGTGGCAACCTCCATTTTCAAAAAAAACAAATTTTTTTTCTGGCACGAGACCTTTTTTTTCTTATTTTAGAAAGGCTTCAAACTATTTTTTAAGCCAATAAAAACAAAATCTATTTTTCAAAAAATTTACAGTGGCGTTACACCCCTTAAAGAAATGAGTTTTTTAAAAAATTAATTTTGTTGAAAATGGAACGGTCGGAAATTAAGTTCACACCATTATAAAGTATGAGTTCTTACGTGGAACTACGGTATCGCAGACCGCACGGAATATTTATAAGTATAATATTTTACTCTGGCGTTACTACTCAGCAGAAAGTATCAAATTGGTTGGCCAAATTTCGTAACTTTGACTTCACAAATGAACCACGCGGTGTCGCCTAAAATGAAAGGAACTAAAGGTCACCGTTGAGTCTGACCCATCTCAGAGTGCCTATGAATTATCGTTGAAGTTATTAATTAATTATTAATTCATTTAGCTCAAATCGGTAAAGTGAAAAATTTGAATAAATGGGTTACACATGAACTGAATGAAAAACAGAAAAAAAAAGCGTTTGGAAGTTTGCTTGATGTTGCTTTCTCGTTACAAATCTAATCCATTTTTGCATAGAATTGTCACTTTTGATGAGAAATCGATCCAATATGACAATGGCAAACGTGTTCAGCGCAGTGGCTGGACAAGGATAAATCATCAAAATACACTCCAAAGCGCATTTCATTCATCATTAAAAGAAGTTGATGGTGAGTGTTTGGTGGTTGGTCTAGCCCAGTTGTGATTCATTATGATTTTATGAAACATGGATCATCGATCATAGCACAAATATATTGCAACCAACTGATGTAAAAACTTAAAGGAAAACAGCCTAGATTGGTCAACAGATCGACTTTTATCTTATTGCATGCATGATAACGCTAGACCACACACTGCATGACCATGGGAAAACTACAGGAATTGGTGATGGGATTTCTTTATCATCCTCAATACTCACCAGACTTAGCTCCCACTGACTACCACCTTTTATGCAATTTGGACAACTTTTCAAATAGTAAAACAATTTAATTCCGACAATGTTGTAAAACTATTCATTGATTCTCGTCCGCCAGGTTTTTATTTATACCACCGACCGGCCTGAACAACCTGCAGCTTAAATAGTAAAAGTGTATAGATAATATGGGTGCATACTTTGATGAATAAAATATTTTCTTATATTTGCAAGTTATCAACTAATTTTGACTTTTTTCTACAAATTTCATCCTTGAGGCGATCCAATATACAATTGATTGGTGGAAAATAATCTAAATCTAAAGTCCAGGGATTTTGAGATTCATTTTTTTCTCAGAGTGTACAACGTTTCGGGTAATAAATAATGTTGAATGATATTTTTGGATAAATTCCATAATTTAGGTGCTATTTTCAATTCAAAGATGACATCCTGTCTGTGATCATATAAAATCTACTCAGGCTGTGGTGCCCTATAGCTCGAAACATAAGTGCAATAATTGGGTCTGGTGTTGTTCATGGATGAATCAAGACTTTTTTGATAGATTATATCCCGCTCTAAAAATTCTTCTTCTAAATCAAATGTTCATATCAATCGTGGAGGGGGATTATATTTGAAAATTATAAAAATTAAAGAAACGCAATGTCCATGGCAGCCATAGTTGCATTACATTTGGACGACCGAAAAGTGATTGGAAACCAATTTTCTGCCAAATTCGGTCAATCGTGCCAGTTTTGATAGAATTGTGAAAAACTCGTAAAAATTAATGTGTATAAACGATATTAGGCTCAAATCATTCGTCTTGATGTGAAGAATGCGGAAATATAATTTTCTGTGAAAACCGATCTACTGGAAAGGGTGAAATTTACTAGTAAGTGAATGCGGGAGCCCCTTTATGCGTATGGATATTAATGAAGAGTTGTGCTCTCCATGGCTATGCTACATATATGAATAAATATATCCAGTACAGATGACTTTTCCAACATTAAAATATAATTTGTATCCCATCTTATACGAGATGAAACGGATTCACGTCAGATTAATAGATCTTGCTCCATGATTGGCCAATTTCTTAAAACATTGGTTTTCAATGAATTAGGGACTCCACGAAGGCAGTGACATAATTTTCTGCCATGTACATCTCATTTATCATTTATAATGTTTTTTTTTTTTTTACCTTGTCAAAAATCACAACAACAAAATGACTGATATTTGAGACACAAGATTATTTTTGTATCAATCTTGGGTATATAAGTTATCATCCTGCCAAGTTTCATATTAAAATTCCACTTTCTTTGTTTTCTGTTTTTGAAATTGGTTTCCAACCAATCATTTTTCCGTTTTCATATTTTCGAACCCCACATTGATTTGGTACTGAGACTTTTTCCTATATGCAGATACATAGTTTTTCACACTTCTAGTACCTACCATACCATTTTTCAAATTCGAATCTCGAGGTGTTCCTCATTTTAGAATGTATAATTCAGGGTTCGAAAATATCCGATATTTATGATATATATTCGATTATGTATATCAAAAATGTGATATATATCCATTTTGTACGACAGCCATATTATTATTTTATTGTATTATTTATGTATACTGTTTGCATATGTGTTTTAGAAACATAATAAATTATTAAAAAAACTAAAATAATTTCATAATTTTATTTAGGTACTTATTGAATAAAATAATTGAAAATCAACTCAAAACAAAACCTTCTTATAAATTAGAAAAAATTAACTAAAAAGCAATCTTCTTATGCCTAAAATAAACTCAAAAAGATAAAATCTTATAAATTGTGATCAATCAGTGGGTTAATTAGTATTTTTATGAGTATAAATACCTACACTTTAAGTAGCAAAACAAGAAACATTAAAAACATAACTCAACATTTATAAACAAATCAAATAAGTCTTTTCGTTATCAAATCAGTCATGGTGTACATTTGGTAAACTATGAATTATCAAATAAAATAAAATTATCAAAATATGCCGTGTTCATCATTTTGACTGCAAGGAAGGTAAAGGTAGGTCTTCTTCCGATTCTGAATCAGGCCTGATTATGACATCAACGACATTTTGAATCATATTATCTACTTCTACTACATCAGCAGGTTGAGTAACATCTTCAGCGTGTGTTGGGTCTGATAGCCAATCCAAGTTCCTTTTCTTTCCTGAAGACTTTTTAAGGCATTTAAGCAAGTACACCAATTTATTAGCCTCGTCAATTCCCAAACGGTTTCTCAGCTTTGACTGTACCAGACCAAAACTTGAAAAAATTCTTTCAAAATCAGCTTTAGATGCACCTGCAGTCAGAAGATGTTCACACATATTCAGAAACCTTTTTTTGTGTTGCCATTGCTGGCATTGTACAGTGTTCAAGTCTAAAAGATTCCACCAATCCATTGGTGGGGTTGTTTGAAACTGAGACCCAAATAGATATTGCGGAAAAATTGATGATTGGCTCATTATCAATGTAACCATTGACATAAAGTCTATTTCCAATTCAGCAAATACTGTGTTCCGTTGATCAGGGGTCAAGCTTTTGCGTGCCAATCTTTGATCAAGAGTATTTGCCAAATAATATGGTGCATCTAACGCCATATCGCGCCTTTTGTTGAAAGCAGATTTCACTTCAGTCGGTTGAGTTGATAAGTCTTTCTCTAGATTGTTTTAAATTTCGACAGCTACTGAAATCGTCGTGCCATCTCGTTGGGAGCGATCTAAAGCTTTTGTGATTGGATCCAGCCTTGTTAGCAAATCCAAAAAATTATTGGCAACTTGAATGTAGTTGACAATTTGGTAAATGTCACTCTGAATCGCTTCTCGATGATTTTGGCAAATCTGCACTACTACTCCGCGATTTTCAACGAATAATCGTACTGTATCACAAATCGAGTTTCAGCGTACGACAATAGGCATGATCAATTTTTTACCTTTGGCTTCTTTATACCGCGCTGCTGGCAAATGTTTATTCCGGAAATATTTAACTACTTTAATGACGTGGTTAGTGACACCTTTAACTTCTACATCTTCAGCAAGTAGATTTAAGAAATGTGCACTTCATTAATATTGGATAATATCAATGTATTCTTGCATTTCCAACTCACTTCGCATCTTAGTGACATTTCCAGTATTGTCCGTAACAAAACTGCGTACGTTAACTCCGAAATTTTCTTCAGTCTTTTTGATTGATTGCTTAGCAACAGTTGTCATATATTCGGCAGAATGTGAATTTCCTGATATATCGATAGTATCGACGAGAACGGAATCTCCTTCACCTGTTGTGATGCTACAACAAGCAATCGGTTCGTTGTGTATGTTCGACCAACCATCTAAGTTCATTGATACGGGTTTTCCGCACAGGAGCCCGCGTGATCTTGATTTCGATTGACGAAATCGGCGGGAAACGAACAGTTATTATCGTCTGATTCGTTTGTTCATTCTCTATGCATTGATATACATTGATATGCCTTATTTAAATAGGAACGAGGTATAATTTGCCGCGAGTCGTATTGTATTGATATATATCACAAAAAGTTATTTGATATATATAGGATATATATCATGATATATATCCATTGATATATGTATATCCTGGAACCAATTTTATTGTAAAAACAATATTCCTGCAAGGCTCATTATGGACATTAATTAATAATAATATGTTCCGATAAAAAAAAGAGGTTATTTCATTTATTAAATATACTTCGTTATTATGCCCCTAACCCTTCTTCATTCTGCGTCGTAAGTGACGCATAGTGACGAAATGGTCATCACTCCACTTAGGTCAACAGCGCACTTAATATGAATGTTATACGAAAATTATCGATATCACATTTAAAACCTGCATTGCCAGATGAATTGGCAATATGCTTGAGAAACGCTGCATAACAGCTATCATAAATGGCGAATCCACAACAATCATGACCACTAGAGACTGTCTACAAGACGGGCTTTAATCATCACTTCTTAGTTGTGGATGAGCTATTAAATTTACTCCCAAGTGGCCGGCTTTAAGGCGCAAGGATACGCTTATGACATTGTCATTTGTGTCAAAGGAAAGTTTCAATTAGCTCTACCCGAGCTTATGCAACTGTTTTTAACATCGTTAGCAGATGGTGCCAGAACATGGGACTATCAATAAATCCAGGTAAAACAGTGCTAGTTTCCTTTACTAGGAAAAGCTGTCTTCAGATCCCATCTCCTAAATTAAATGGAATTACAATAGAATATTCCAAAGAAGCAAAATATCTGTGAATAATCCTAGACATCAAGCTTACCTGGAATCCCCACCTGGAAATGATAACTAACAAAGCCATGTGGGCATTCAGCTCTTGCCACAGGCTTTTCGGGAAAAGTGGGGTTTAATCCCCAAAATGACCTTATGGATCTTCCAGGACATAGTCAGACAAATGCTTTCTTACGGGGCAATCATTGTGTCCTCAACGAAAACTTGAAGCTATTCTTGGCTAATAGCCACTCTACTACCTCTTTATTCACAAGGAAGCAGCGGCTAATATGCTTCGAAAGAAAATGACAGATGATCGTACTTCCTTTAGTGTGGGTCATTTCAATATCTTCGATCAAGTCAACATTAACAACCTAGATCCTCCAACAGATACTATGTCCAAAAAACTTTCCTTTGAGAGAGGTTACCAGGTAAATGAAAGAAGCTAGATATTAGGCAGATTGTTCCAATTCCCGCGACGGGCTCAAGTCTGGCATACTGATAGACCTCGGAAGGATGGCAAAATAGGCGCAGGGGTGGTTGGTGCAGAAGTGGAATTATCCATTCCGCTTGGTGTTTCACCTTTCATTTTTCTATGCTATAGAGATTAGAGCTCAGGAAAGCCTAAAAAAGGTCTGCAAGAACACCAACTCTCTACATCTGTTCAGACAGCCAAGCTGCGCTCCTAGCTTTTTCCTCTTAAGTCTTTGAGTCCAAACTAGTCTGAAGTTGCTACTCGAAACTCTAGCTACTGTCTAGAGATAACCAAGTAACCTTGGTTTGGGTTTCTGAACATGAAGGAGTGGACGGTAATGAAAAAGCGGATGAACTGGCTAAAACCGGAGCTGAATGTTCCTTTACTGGTCCCTACCCGACATTTGGCCCACCAAAAAGCAATTAAGTGGGACAACAGGCAACTGAATCTCCTTTGCCAAAGCACGCCCGGTATGAGGCAGGCGAAGAAATTCTTCAACCCTTCCCATTTCCAGACGCACCAACTTAGACTGGTCATATCGTCTTCTGTCACTTCTTGAAGAAGATAGGCACATCCGACAGTAAACTGTATCGATTTTGCAAAGAGGAAGATGAAACCTCGATGCATGTTATATGTGAGTGCAGAGCGTTTGGAGGTCTAAGGCTGCAAATCAATCAATGGAGGAACACTTATCTCTCCAAATAAAGTCTGCAAGCTATAACCCCAAAAGCAATAATCGAGCTTATTAAAAGACTCGATTTTGTCTAACCACCTTAGGGAAAGGCACAATAGATCAAATCTGGTCGCGGTGTCCTCATTGTCTTAGAGGTCTAGTCGCCCCCACACATTTTGTCATTGACTGACCCCACTTGGTATTGGTAGGTATATTTAAAGCTTCAAGAAATCGATTCAAGGATTTAAGAAAAATCGTTCGTCATTATGCCCCGGGCTCTCCCTTACTACTAAAGAAAACTTGATGTCGTGTTTATTAGTTGTACAAAATTAGCATTTCCAGAGAACCTAGCAGCACCTTCCTTCGGTATATTCAGTAAACTGACCTCAGTTTTTCTAGATTAAATCTTTAGGTAATCAGCTTGGTTACTGATTATCTATTGTTGTATGTGAATCGTTCTCACTAATTGCTACTAGTAGGGCAGCAGCAAGGCACTAGACTGTCCGAATAATCTTCGATCTGGAGTTCCTCCAGCTAGTTGGCATTACAGCATATAATGTAGTTGAGTAATTGACCTGTACGGATAAATAAATTGGGGTTGTTCCGGTCCTATGAGGGGCATGGATGCTCCTTTTTTGGCCAGTACGACTGCCTTATCATTCCCATCAATGGGCGTCTCTTGTTGTCAATGTACACGTTGAACGGTCCCCAGGACAGTAGTAAGAAGTTGTCCTAGGGCAAACTATTTCGGTCAAAAGCTTTTTTTGGTGGATTCAGACAGACGACTGAGGTGCGGTCTTACTGTCCCAAAGACAATACGACTTGGTGTTGTGAGAAACCTTGTCGACTTCTAGTCCAGCATAGTTAAATTCCCAACTTGTCACAGGTGTCCTCAGTATGAGGTACAACTTCTAAAGTATGACCCAAATACAAAGAGAGAGGCCCTTACAGTCCCTATGACCGTACGAGCATTAATTGTATGCCTGGGTTAACCCTAGAGCGGCGTGATAACACACAAAGTACAACTGTCTTGATGAGGGTTGTAGACCAAAAGAATAAGATTTCTTGACGAGCGGCATGACCACTCACAAAATACAACTGCCTTGATGAGGGTTGTAGACAACAAAATAAGATTTCTTGACGATCATACTGAGGCAGTCAGAAAGGCGAGATTGTTCGTGTCACCAGAGTTCTATAGCAGTGGTGGTCCTTGTTGAATATTTGTTCCCCAAGGAATTATCCACGCCGTGCAGATGCAGCTCCATTTTGATCATTTCTATAACTAACAGGCTTCGGGAACCTAAAGCATTAAAAGAAAAATAAAGAAAATTCCTTGATAGTTTGTTCTCGGTAGTCTTGAAAAAGAAAATATATTTATTTTTCGTCTCTCATGAAGGCTGTCACAAAACTTCTGAACAAAAACATAATATTTTTTTGAACAACGTTATAAAGAAAAACAAAGCCTGGCTGTCTGTGTTCGGCAAGGTATTACTAGCCCGTAATGATTTACCTAGTTTACATGTTGACTTGACTAGAATTTGGAAATAATAGAAACAGGTCAGTCGCGTCACCACAAATCTTTATTTCTCGCGCGCTCATCTTCATTTTGTAAATTTATTTTCGGAAAAAAAAAGTCAACCCATTTAGGGCTTCCAGTAAAGTGTAAAGTTTCATAGTAAAATTGCCCAAGCCATTATTTGTGTTGAAAACCAATCATAAAATATTAAAAAAACAAACAAAAAATCTTCAAGTTGCTTTCAGAAACAATAGTCACTTCTTCTAAATATTTTCATCATTGTATCTATTTAGATAAATAATACAAAAATTTTGTTTACAGAGTGCAAACATTCGCCATACTTATATTTCCTAGAATTACCACTACAATTAAAAAAAAAAATCTTAAAACACTTTACACCACACCACGCTAACTGAAAGCGGCAAAATTTTTTTTTTAATGTTTATTTAAAAAAAAAAACAAAATACATCTCCAAAGTAAATCTGGCATACAGATGCTAACAGAGAAAAATTAAGAAAAAAAGAAAAAAACCCAAGTGCAAGATTCAAGAAATTTCTAAATTTGCTACCAGCAGCATTTTAGTTTTTGCTAGACATAGGCTCTCTCATGTTAATTTGCACATTTCTTTCACGTGGTCATCATAATTATTTGCTCCTTTCTATAAGAATGAATGAAATAGCAATAGGACAGAGAGGGATGATGTTTTAATGAAACCTTTAATTTGAAGTGTGCAAATAGAGAGATGAGAAAACATGTTATAATTACTTGACCAAACAAAAGATCTTTGACCCAAGCATCCTTAAAATTCTCTATAAAAAAAAAAAAAAACGTAAATTTCTTGTTGCACTTGCTCTTGATGTTTATTCTAACTTTTCTTCTTTTCATCCTATACCTACCGCACCAAATTTTCGGATTTTTGAATAAAAATAAAAAAAAAAGGAAGAAAGATTAAGGGAAAAAATATCTCCACTGATTTCTGGTCCATCTATCCGCATCATAAACATGAAGAAACAAGCAACGATGCACATTCAATTCAGCATCAACAATTCTATACTCGCAACCAATCGTCCCGCCTGTCTTACCATCTGGATAATGGACATATGTACATAAGACATAAAATGACGTGCATAGAACGGGGAAAGGGAAGGTCATGGTTTCTGCTGCTGCTGCTGCTGCTGCTGGTGTAACAAAATGCATTCTTACACCAGCAGCAACAACAACAACGATAGCTACAGCAAAAGCATCAGCATCCAAGATAATTTCGAAAAAGATCCAACAAATATGCGTCACCACACTTCCAATCCAGTCCCAGATCCAGATGTTTGGACGAGTTGAAAACGAATGACGACATTTGGTATCATGACCAGGCGTGGCGTGCAAAAGACAGTCAAGGGAGAACTGAAGAGGGAGGATATCAAACAAAACGAGATAAAATGAGATACGACAAATATCATGTGATTAATGGTGGCCAAGCATCACTCTAGTAATTGCAATACTATATTGCATTCCAATTGTGAAGCAGCATTAATAATTCGAAGAAATATGCCAGCATCGGAACGTAAAAGAGGAGAAGACTCTAGGAAACATTACGATTGGGTTGGAGATGGAAATCGCTGTACCACACTACTTACCCTACCCCCAGCCCAGAGTTACCCGAAAGAAATTTATATTTTAACCGGGAACCGGATCCGGATAGTGTGAGAAAAGAAGAAGAAGAAGCTATGTGAAAATAAGTGGCGGGCAACAAAAGTTTTGTTGAAATCGATTCAGCAAAGTTCGTTCAAAGAAACTTTTGTTTTATGTTTTGTTTTTTCTTAAGAAGGACCCGTATTTCGTCCTTTTGAGTACATACACACACACATATATCCTATATACAAGGATATCCCTATGCCACTCTTGTGGATAAAAGAAATGATGCTACGACAACCATCTTCTTTGTTGTTTTCGTCGACGCTGTCGTCGTCGTCGTCGTCGTCGTATATATGTACGTACAAAGTTGCCCCGACATCACAGCATCATCATCGTCTGAAGAATACTGGCCTGGCTGCAGCATCAGCAGCAGCAGCTTCTTCTTCTTCTGTCGTTGGCGTATAATGTTGTTGTTTTTGTGTCAAAAAAGCACTAGCCCCAAGGCCCGGTTTGGGGCGGCTCCCCGTAAAAAGCTCCAAAGTATACGCCGTTTGCCATGTTAAATTCGTTTGAGGTAGGTCGCTTCAAAACTTTGTTTTGTTTTTCTGTTTTTTTTTGCCTTTTCGTTTTCTTCCTTTTTATTTGTGTACGAGACAATTTTTCACTTCATTTTGGTTGTGTGTGTTTTTTTTTTTTGTAGTATTGGTGAATGATAAATTTATAGAGTGGGGCGAAAGGCTGGGAATCCAAAGAAATTTGGGGGTTTTTTGATTTTTGTTTGTTTGTTTTTTTAAATGGCAACTGTAAATTGCCTTTGAGAAAGCTTAAAAATGATAAATTTCTTGAGAGTTGAACAGAACCCGGAGGAGAGAGGTTAGTTAGGCGATTGAAATTGAAACAATTTTCATGGAGGCGGCGGCGGCTGCTGTCTGTCGTTTTATTGAACTCCTCTCCTATAATTGTTTCAATAAGACTTTTCGATCCAAGGATACTGGTGCAGGCAGTATATACATTTTGCGTTCGGTTGTTTTTTAAGAGCAAATAATAGTATGGAGACTTTCGCCCACCAATTCTTCTTAATTCCATATGTACACATACAGAAGAAGTGCGATTTCAGCAAGAAAATTCCCACAAATCTCTAATTGATATCGATTTTTTTTTTTTAGCTGGATTGGCTGAAGTTGGCTCCCGCTCATCTGGGCCAATGACGAAAGGTCTTGCAGAGCTATAAATAAATTTTTTTTCGTTATTGGAAAGAGTATTCATATATGTTTATATATACATAGGTATACATAGGTATATGCTTTTCTACTGTACATACTTATATATTTAGTCAGATGATGGTCATTTCACTTCATGCATATATTATGCATAAAGAATGGAAAATTTTGGGTGGTAAGTAGTAAGAAGTTCGCCTTTTTTCTTTTTTCTGTGTACATTCCATAAAAGTTCGTAATTCGCTTATGGATATAGGTAGGTATAGGTATCTATACGATTTTATCTTTTGTTTGGTTTTCATAAGGCCAAACAATTTATCCTGACCTGAGTCAAGATGGATTACGATGTCGGGTTTGTTGGTTAGAATGGACATTGTGAAATCTATATGAAGGAGAAATGTAAGTTTTAAATGTTTCTTTCGATGATAAAAGACCGAAGTGGTAAAGTTGGTTGAATTTCTGCATGTCATACTCGTTGAACATTTTGATTAATTGTGATGCAAAATATCTGTTTGTTTGAAGTTGTCCTGGAGAACTTTGACGAAAATTCATCTAAAGTCTTATATTTAGGCAAAATAATGCAGCTACATATATTGATTACAGACTTGAAACGATTTGATGATCATTCTTCTGCTTACCATTTATTTATTTTTTCCTTTCCTTTTCTCCATTTAATTCAAAACTATAACGGCATCAATTTGGATTGCGTTTGTTTGAAATTTCAAAATCTAAATTTCGTTATGACGTTCCAAAGAACGACGAGGAATGGACAAACCTGGGTTTTCTTCAACACTTTCGGCTACAGCAGCAATATTCTCGGCTGTTCTTGAGCGACGTGCACGGGTTTTATTCTTCACATCACTAAATTGTCCCGACAGCTCGAATTTTTCTACCAATTTCTGTATTGCGGTCCGACAAGGTGCTTCACGACGACCCAGAAATGTTCGAGTTTTACGAACCGCCTCTGCCACATTTTCACCATTTTTATAGTGAATTTTAATAATTTCAATGCGTTGTTGAATCGTGTATCGTTCCATTTTTATTAATGGCATAGTTTCTACTTGTCAAATGTCAAAAAATGACAGATCCTAAAGTGACATCTACCGAAATAGCGGGCTAATTAAAATAACACCTCTTATTGGAAAACCCTTTATATACAATCACGGCTTATTGTAGTGCAATTAAGCTGAGTACGCATTTTTGTTGATATTAAAATATAATTATTGTGAAGAGGAGGGTTAGGAAATTTGTAGAGACCGCCGGCCTAAAGAGGAATGTAAACGTTTCATACAATTTTAGTCCCGAAATTATCAGACAAGAAAGGTGTCATTATGATACTCTAAACATATTTTATTATCAATGTTTATTTCAATTAAGCGGGGGGAAACTTTGGCGATTGGATGTAGCTTGAGCGACTTACTTGAGTGGAAAAGTAGACTATTCTAAGCTTATCGTGGTTGCATGGAATTGGTGAGTCGTGAAAACTGACTTCCTATGAGAAAAATGCTTACAATAGAGCACTAATAGCCGTGGAATAATGAACTGCAAAAATATATGCGAAATGTAGTAATTGCGGTGTATGTAACCCAAGTGCATGAAAATGGAGTCTCCGGCGGCGAGAACGTCCCGAGAAAGTTTTCTGAATCGGAAAAAGGATACCACATGATAGTACTCGGCGAGACCTTTAATTCGATATGCAACATGCCGTAGTAGAACAACTTCCTCTCCCCCGCCTCCCCCGGCCGAGGGTTCCTACTCCCACCGTAAAAGTATGCAGAGAAAAATTTTCTTCTACGAATTGTAGCTGGTAATGAGTTGAGGCGAACATTGAAACCCGTTTTACGATCGGATATATATAACCCTACCAAGTTAAGAATCGATCTAAGATGCGAAAAATCTAGTACCTCAGTTCGAATAAAACAGAAGGGAAATACTAAAAAAGTGAGTATGGAAATGGCTATTTAGCCTCCGAATACAGGAGTGTGGGTACTCACACCTCTTCTCAGGACTTAAGAAATTCGATTCTGTACTAGATTTTCACAATACACCAGAAAAAACTTTGACACCTCCCCCGCCCCCTCTTTAAATAAAAATGTTCAGAGTATCAGAATGCATCTCTCATGTCTGTTGATGTCGGATTTAAAATGGGCATTCACCTTTATTTTCCATTCAGTGCTATCGAAAATCTGAGAAAATAATTGGTCATCAGCAAGATTCGGACCTCAGTACATCATTTTTGTAACTCTTTGCTTTTAAGTAGGGTGTTGTTTGATATATGTATATATTTACCTCTTCATTAATGGACAATTCGACCGTCCTGAAATGCTATCTACCCTCATATGTTTGTCTTATCCCATTATTGTTGGTGCAGGCCTTTGAGATTTACATCGTGTGACGTCGCCTCCATAGTCGTTGAGCCCCCCCCCCCCCTCTACTTTCTATTCTATATCTATTTCTAGTACTGCACTACCAGCGACATACTTCTGTTTAAGATCACAGTTTTCATTTATGGTGGTGCGTTAATCTCACATTTATCGCAATGACTTTATTTTATTTACCTTCTACTTAGGAAATGTACTAGTTAATTGTTTAATTCTAGGCTCAAACTTATTCACACATTCTCGTTAGAATTTTGCCAATGTTAAACATGTATGTACCAAAAATATGTAAAGGAGGCAAGCAATTTACCAGTTAAGTGCATTAAATTCGTTTTTGCCGAAAGGTGCAATTTTAATAAACGTATAACTCTTTTTATTCCGGTTTAATCGCGGTATCCCTCAGGGCTCAATCTAGAGTCCTATATTATTGATAAAACTGTGCACGCGTAACGTAATCATGTGTAGTCTATCTGAGTAGACTAAACAAAAGATTTTATGGGAAAATTATCAATTATAATTTTGTACGATGATAATGAATTAACACTAAAACACTTAAGTCTGAACATATCCATTGGCTTCTATCATAAAAAATACCTTAAAACTGGGTTTTTTACAGGCTACAGTCAACATTAACTCAGATCGTATAACGATTATGAAAATATTGTTATACAAGGTGTGTCCTCCATAGTGGTCCATAGAGTGGAAGGTGATAGTACCTACTCACGTAGACAAATTAAAAATTAAATGTAAAAAGAAGTCAAAGTAGAAAAAAATAAGGTAAGAAAATCTGAAATTCTTAGTTTAGACCCCATAACTCTTGAGACGAGGTACGAGGCAGGTTGAGCAATCTTTGAAAAGGACATGAAGTTCTGCATACAATAATCTCTTGACGGTGATCTTGAATCCTCTACTTTTGTAGATACAGGCTATTTTGTAAAAAAAACTAGCATATTTTTTTAATCATCCTGTAACTCCGAAACGATTTGGTTTGACCCCCCTCTACCATATAATTTTTTGTTTGGTTAGGTGAGTACTATTACCTCCCGCTCTATGGAACACCATGCAGGAAATACCCTGTATATATGTAGGTTTCCGTCGATCTTGGTTATCTACTGACGCTTATCTATTAACACCATATTATTTCACTTTAGGTAGGTAACTGATTTTTCCTTCCTTTTTTGTAGCCATAATGTCAATAATCAACACCTAATTAGAGACCTTCTGTAATCCTAGTTGCCTGTCCTTGTCAATTCATGTTTTTTTTTTATATGTTTTGTGCGGTTGTGGAACTGTTTACCATCTGATGTTTTTCCTTCATCTTATAACTCACAGAGGTTTGACTGTTCTCATATCCAATAAAACTATCTCTTGGACATCAGTGAATTTTTCATTCATCAGTGTATCCAGAAAGCCTTGAATTCATTTTATAAAAAAAAAAAAAAAGAAAAAAAAATCAATTCTGATACCAAAATCAAAAGAGGTCGACAAAACTGTGAAATCCTGTGTGTATTATTGTTGTTGTTATTATCCTAAATATAACAAAAAATCAAGAGTCTTTCACAAGATTAGTAATTCTGTAAGGAGAATCTCGTTACATTTCGTATTACCCCGGAAAACATCTTTAGTAGACGATAAAGCTCAATTACGCTTAACAAATTGAATTCAGTTCTTGTTCAAAAACGCCTTTACACGGTATTGAACAAAAAGCGTTTCCAAAGAAATTGAAAATGTTCCACTAAATAGAGAGACTAAAAAAAAAGAGGTAGGTATACGGGGAGAGTAGGTGGACAATAAAATTTCGTCAGCACTGTAATTTAAGTAAAAGTGTAGATGAAAAAAAAAGGAAGAAAGGAAGCAAGCAAGGAAGAAAAGGAAGGAAGAAGGAAAACCCGTATTCCTGGATAGTATAGCATAGAATATTTTGTATATTTGTAAACTTTGCACACATATTTTTGTGCGATATAATGTACATATGTATATATATGCATATATTGGTTGGTTTAGGTATTCCTATCCAGTCTATGTCCGAAATCATCTCTTTCTCTGTGTTCATGAAAAGTTTCTGTGGTAGCCGCGTCGAATTATTGTGTGAACTTGAGGAGGATGAAAAACGATCGATAATCCCGATTCTAACCATCCCATCGGCACTTTTTGTTTTTGTTAGTGTAGTTGCGGTGTATTTTATAACGTCGTCAGTCCGAAAGCTCCGCTGAAGCAGTAAAATGTTGTGGCATGTTTGGGAATAAAACAAAAAAAAAAATACGTATATTTTTAGTATTCGAATAGAACTGAATGAACTTGAGGAAAACGAAAACTATTTATTGTTTATAGTAGCAAGAAAATCCATTTCCGGAAGAAGTGACACGCATTTGTGGTAAAAGAGATTTTTTTTTTGTATTGTATCTATTTATCAGGGTCGTGTTGAGATAGGTTCTGGAATTTTTTTGTTTTTTTACTGAACTCATGTCGGTCTAAATAAAGCATACAAGTATTTCTTAAGATTGATTGTGTGTGGATGCTATTTTTGTTTTTGTAATTATTGATTCACCATATGAACCCATCTGGCCAATTGTATCAGATGGAAACAATAAGGTTCGGGATTGAATTGTATTTCTGTTGACCAAAGAGATTATACATAATAGAAAATTTACTCTTATTTATTTACTATTATTTTTTATATCAAGTTGCCAACAGAGAAATATCCTTTTGATATATTGGCATGGAATTTGGTAGGAAGGCAAATGAGCAAAATGTTATTCAGAACTGATAGAACTCACAGAGTTGGTAACTTTTATCGACTGGATTCTAAATAAAGAAAAACTTATGTATATTTCGTCCAAGCCTTCCCCCCAACACAAACACCATTCCTAAATTTTTGGAGGTTAAAAAAAATAGGTTTAAGCTATTTTATATCTACACAATTTAGTCTATAAAAGAGTCACGTACAGTTTCAGGGTATGGACGAAGTTAGGTTCTATAAGATTTCATCATTTTCAATATTCATTATGAACATTTCATTCAATGTTTGTTTTAATATTTGTTATTTTCGGGATGATGATCTCTTTTACTAATTTTACGAAGAACGATTGCTGTAGTTGCGATGTCGTCTAGATAAACTCAATTTTCATGAGCACTTGAAGCTGCTGATTCTTCCATATAGAATGAAATACAGATAACAGATATGGAATGGATAACAAGACTTTTTTTGATCTATCGATTGAAATCTTCACTGTAATACGGCAACAAATATACAGATATACTCCGTTTATGTAATTTTTATATTATATTTCTCGTCCAAATATTTCGTTGGTTATTGTTAATTTCTTTTTTTATCAGCGATAAGTTAAATTCGTCCATTTTTGATGACAATGTTTTTATTCACTGTTACTACTATAACTCAATTTCAAAATTTTGTTTTTTCCAATCTTCGGGCAAAGACCTATAAAATTAGTAGTTCGTAAAAATTAGTACATATGTTCTTTCCGCAAAGTTGATGCCTAACTTTTTAAGTAGATTTTTTGCACCCGAAATATAGCAATTCATCAAAATTCTCAGTTCCGATATCAAAATCAAAGGGGAATCCCCATTTTATACCCGATACCTCCAGACATGAGAGATGTCTTAAACGAAGCATTATGATACTCTGAACATATTTTATTAACAATGTTTATTTCTATCTAGCGGGGAAAAGCTGGGGGGAGGGGGTCAAAGTTTAATCTAGTACTTTTTTGGAAAATCTAGTACAGAACCGAATTCATCGGAGGCTTAAATAGTTGTTCATAACCGTTCCAATACTCACGTTTTTAGTATTTCCCTCTTTTATTCGAACTGACGTACAAGATTTTTCGCACCTTAGATCGGCTCTAACTCGGTAGGGTTATGTCTGATCGAAAAACGGGTTTCACTGTTCCCTTCAACTCATTACTAGCTACAATTCGTGGAAGAAATTTGTGCTCTGCATTCTTTTATGGTAGGGGGTAGGAACCCTGGCGGGGGGTGTTGGTTCCAATACCGCATGTTGCATATCGAATTAAAGATCTCGTCGAACACTATCGGATGGTGTATATTTTTCCCGACCAAGAAAACTTTCTTGGGACGTTTTAGCCGCCGGAAAACCCATTTTCATGCACTGGGTCACATACATCCCAGTTACTACATTTCAGATATATTTTTACAGTTCTTTCTTCCATACCGATTAGTGCTCTGTTGTGAACATTTTTCTCATAGCAAGTCATTAGTTTTGGAAAAATTTTAACTTTAAGAAATTAACAGGCCTAGTCCAGTTATTAAAGACAATTCACTTTACAAGAAGAAAGAAGATAAAATAAGTTTTTGCGAGGCGATGATAGTAATAAGGCCAACGTAGCTAGCATGAAGTGTGCACATTTTGTTACATTTGTGCCCAGACGTGGCACCATGATAACTTTGCTACACTGCAGTTCCTGTAATATGATTACCAAATTTTTATACAATTAACATCACAATTAGCCAATTATCCTAGATATCGAAGGTTGGGTTAAATTTAGGATGTCGTCACGTCCAACTGGATATTTGTATAAACCTGTAGGAAAAAATTAATTGTTGCCGAAATTTTAAAGTGACAATTCCATTATCGAGTAATGGTGATTATTGTAAGATCACTTTAAAAATCAGAAATTTTGCCATTCTGAAAGTCTTTATGAATATAGCTTCAGAAATAGCAAACGGATCCAAATCGTCACTCATATTTCTCAGAATTATCATCTGTGCACGGCTGATAATATGTATTATATAAATATGTTCGTACTTACTTTACAGCATTTTCATCCAAAATTCCGGTATTTGAAACAAAACAATTTCTGAGACTATTACGGCAAGAGATATACACGCTTACCTCAGGCCACTTATGTTAAGAATTATCTGACAAAAACCTCCACTAAAATTGGGAGGTCAGCTGATTTCTGACATCTCTTAATTCTTTACGCAGAATACCAATTTCTGCTTATGAACTTTGACAGCCCAGTTAAGAGACTTTTATGTAAAATCATAGGGGAATAGTTTAAGATCAAAATGTAGCTAAATAGCTTTTTGTCCACTCGAAAAGGTATAGATTCATGCCTATTACTTCCTACTTTCTCTTAAATAAATTTTCCAAAAGCGGAAACTTAGCTAAATCATTTTCACACAGCCGAAAACAGTATATTCACCCTATTTCATAAAAATTATTCCTTATTACCCACTAATACACCCGAAATAAGTTTTCTCAAAGTTGAGACTCAGCTAATTTTATTGAAATCATCTTTCAAGATAAAATATATGATTATTGAAGAATATCTCTTTTAATACTGTATTAAAGAACTTAATTTTATTTAACAAAACGAAGAATTGCCACGAACATCAACTCGCTTCCGAGCCGACAGGTAATCTGAATCTCCTTCTTCATCAACTAATCATAAACATTCATCTATCTCATCTAAGAATCTTGGCGCCCTGCTACTCATCTAAATGCCCTTTCTCGAGATAAGGTGTAGGCTGTATTCCGCCAACTATCCTTACTCGCCGGTCGATATGCTAAACTATGCTGTCCCTTCGTAATTGCACTGCTATAAACTAATAAAAATAACCCTCTTCGTATTACCCTCAGAAGCGAGAAGAATGGATGCATTCTTAGAAAAATTAACCGACTGGGATTTTGTAGGTATGATCACAACAATTGTTATCCCCTTTATTCTCTATATCCAGTAGTACAACCCCTATAGCCCTCTATCAAAGTTAGGACCAAGCTAAATCGCTTTCTGTTCATTCAAAGTCTATAGATTCACCATATTTTAGGAGTAGGTTCTACATTATACCGGAAACAGACTTGTAATTTGCGGTATCTCAAGTCTGTCTCTATATACTGAGAAACAGCTCAGTATACACTCAGTATGTAGTACATTGGAACTCAATATTGAAATTGCGAAAAATATATGCGGTTTATGAGTTTATTGTAATATGACCCTAGTTATAAACCATTATCATTTAACACACGAACCTTCTAGAATCTGGTTTTATACTGCAATGTTGACTGCAACTTTTTCTGACATTTAATATTTGACATTTGTCAAGTTTTTATTTTCTATATAGACAAGTAATTTTATAATATTTGCTAGCATTTTGTACGTGCACGGAGCTTTTGTATCTTAAACTGTAAGTGTGTCTCTGAAATATTGCAATTGACATAATTCCAATATCAATATTTAAATTGCAAGCATGTCTCCGGTATTAAAAAATAAGTTTTCTAAAAAAATTAAAATCTAATTAAATTGTTTTTTATCGCTCCCAAATATTTTTGATTCACCCCATTTCATAAAATCCTTAATTGCCAAATTTCATCATTGTAAAAAGTCTAAAATAAACCAAATTTCAATACAATAATGACAGTTCGTCGATGAGCTTCTGTTGGAAAATTCCTTATACTTATTTCGTCTCTAAGTTCATATTGCCAAGTACTTTGAAATTTCGAAACGAAAAAAAAAAAAAATTACATTCCCTTCTTATAGGAGACGCGTAATATTTTATTTTAAACATTTCTCAAGTGACGCCAATCCAACGGTGCGCAATAATCTATTTTTATTTTTCTTCTTCTTCCATTAATCCTGTCTATTATCATAACATACATTATCGTGAAAATAACGCAAAAATACTTAAAAAAAAAAATTTTCCAATACCTTAAATAAAAGAAAAACATCCTTTTGTTCTTCTTCCTTCTCCCCTCCCCATAACAACAATATTGAAATTCTTCTTAAAAAAAAAGAAAAAAGAAAAATAGCATTTCTCTATTCGGAAAGTATTGACAAATTCTAAAAATATAAACACCTTGGAAAAATTGGCCCTTTTTGACTTATTTCCATAGACCACAAAGCAGCAAGTCGTTCTACCTAAAGGAGAAAGAGAAGAAGAAAAAAAAATAGAAATAAAAAAAAATAAAGTGAAAAATCGATGTTCCATAGTAAAAATCATTGGCGTTGTTGGAGTGGTGGAGTATAAAGCAAACTTACGGCACGAATCTATCATTCACGCCCAGTCTACCGCATAAATTCTGATAGTAGGTAGCTGCGTGATAAAAAATAAAATAAAATAAAAAAAATAATACAAAAAAAAAATGCAACATGGTGAAAAGAAAAATTAAGAAAAATTAAAGGACTCTGGACAAATTCATTTCTATTTATTCGATTCACGCTGTTAACTCAGACCAAAGTAAATGGAATTCCGTCATTAATCAAAGAAACCTTTTTGTGATAGAGAAGTAAGTCCGAATCTTGAGCAGGGGTCTCTCAGTTCAGTCCAATCAGAAACAATCAGTGTGTGTGTGTCTGTGTGTTTGGTGTAACTGGGTTTCGAGAGGGTTGTTGAGTAGTTTAGTTTAGACAGGTTAGTCACTCTCGCACGCTATATTTCCGCCTTAATTTAAGCAATATAATTCATAAAATACTGACGGAGGCTATCCTCGGTCATCGCATCATCACATCCTTGAAGTGTTATATTTTGGTGATTTAATGAGTATCAGCCGAGTCGCGACCTCTACAGCCACCACCTACATATCATAAACCATAATATCAGTGCTACGTTTGCAATTAATCTCAATTGTGACAATTTTTTTTATTTATTTTTTTATCAGTAAATTCTCTCCATCAACCGATATTTAAGTCACATCAGCTTGGGAGACTTGAGAGAAGAAATTAGCGTCCAAAAAAATAATAGGCGAGTCACAATGATGATGATGAAACCTTCACGGCGGCGTACTGCACAGAAACCCAGTTCAAGGGAAGTTACAATGCACATGAGGACAGGAAAGATGCAGTGCACATTTCGCACCAACCAACCAAGCAACCCAACCGAAGCGACCGTGGAACTTGAGAAGAAAGAAGACATCTTATCTCACCGCGCTGCTATTTTCAAGTGAAAGATCGTAATTCGCCTTCAAGGAGACAATTTAATGAGTGATTTCGTGAAAATGATGAAAAAGTGGCAACTTGTAGTCATTACATTAGCTGAGTCTGGTTTGATGGTTGTGACGATGGTGGAGCCTAGAATATTCTCTGTAGTGCTGCCATACTTCGGGGGGTAAACAACAACAACTGCAACGTCTTGGACATGGACATGAATTCTTGGCGCATTCTAGTGCATCTGAGTTAACCTGCAGCTGATGCTTGCTAGTTTTTAATTTTTTTTTTTTCGTTCTTTTTGGATTGAAGTTTTTGTCGCTTGTTTCTCACTCTTGAGTCTTGAGTGCAGTAATTTTTCTACAGCAGCAGCAGCAGCAGCGTTTCGATTTTTTTGTAATTTTTATACTTAATAGTCTCTTAGCATGCAAACTTTCCGACTATTTGGTGCTTTTATTATCTTCCATCCATTTGTTTTTTTGTTTTTTTACCTCCCCGCCTTCCCTTACCAATGAAAAATTGTTACCACGATGAAAAGTATTCATCTGGCAGCTATAGTAAAACTAAAACTAAAATAATAATAACAACAACAACAAAAGGGAGAAAATTTCATCCTTCGTGCCTCAGAAGATATGCGCTCACACTAACTAATCTTTTTCTTTCGTCTATGATTAAGTGAACTCTAGACCCGGGACGACATAAAACAGACATAAAACAGCAAAGTCAGACCACTCATTTTACAACACTCTGTACGCCTTTGAGACTGTGATGCTATAGAACTGATGTAGGTACTATGTACATGCTATACATATATTTTTGAGGTACATATATATGTACATAGGTACCTACCACTATCCAGCTCTATACTAGCAATTAGCTAATTAAACAAGGAGAACACAAGAAGTTATGCATTGGTCTGGATGTGCTACTGCGACCGCTGATTGCTTTCATGTTTCTATTATAAAACGCACTTTAATTAGATTTGCTATGTTTCACAGCTGTTTTTTGTTTTTTTTTTTTTAAAGAAAAATAAATATATATATGATCAAAGAAGAAGATGAAAAAAAAAACCTATTTCCGCAGGATAACTCAGATTTCTTTTAAAGATACTCAATTAAACTCACGCAATTCTTTTGTTTCATTGAGGGAGGAATTTAATCCAATTTCATATGGTGGAGGAAAAAAGTTTACAGATTTTTTTTTTCATGGTATGAAGGTTTTTTTAAAAGTTTTTAATAGGCTTTTGGCTGAATCTATTCAACACAATTAAGGAAAGGAAAACCTATATAATATATGGTATTTCAGTTTAGGTTCTACTCTACAGAAACATACCAATGAAGGCGATTTTCTTTTGACGAATTTTAGGACTTTTTGTACTCGTCAGCATACATATTTGATCGTGGATCAATAAGTACCCATATTTGAAGGTAGATGGCGCTACTGGGGAATGTTGCTGCTACCATTTTATACTGTCAGCTGTCAAATGACAGTACACAAGAGTTTTGAATGAATTCATAGTTTAGTTTTGAATTGATAATTATTTGCTTTGAATGTGTTTGGTATTTTACCATACAATGGCGAAAAAGAAAAGTATCGAAAAAGAGTATCGATTCTTATTTTTCAACGGGAAAAAAATGTTGCGAAGAAATAAAAGCGAAGTTATATGCAGTTTATGGGAACGTTTCGCCTTCTATGACAATATTTAGATATTGGTTTAATGAATTTCAACGTGATCGCACGTCTGTTTTTGATGTGGAGCGCCCAAACTGTCCATCAGACGTGGTGACTGAAAAAATCGTGAGAAAAGTTCATGATATAATTTTTGCTGATCGCCTATTGAAAGTGCGTAAAGTAGCGGTGATCGGCAATAAATAATTTTTGCATGAAAAGTTGGGATTGAAAAATTTGTCCAGCCCGATGGGTGCCGCGATTGCTCACGTTGGACAACAAGCGGATACGGCTGCAAACTTCGAAACAGTGTTTGGATCTCTTCAAGCGAGATCCGTAGGAGTTTTTGCGTCGGGTTCGTAAACGTGGATGAAATTTGGATTCACTGCTATACGTCAGAAACCAAGTGGCAATCAAAATAATGGACAGGAGAATCTGCTTCGAAGAAGGCAAAGGTAGTTCCATCGGCCAGGAGGGTTATGGCTACGATTTTCTGGGAATCCAAAGGAATAATCCACATCGACTTTCTGGAGAGAGGAAGAACAATAACAGGGAAGTACTATAGTCAGTTATTGGACCGATTGGACCAAAAATTTAAAAAGGTAATGCCCATTTGGCTAAAAAATAATAAGTGTTGCTTCACCACGACAACGCATCAGCTCACTCAGCTGGAATCGTTGCGGGCAAATTGCATGAACTGCGTTTTACGAACTGCTGCCAGATCCACCGTACTCGCATCTTTCCCCGGTGATTGCCCAAACATTTTCTATGGGATTTGTATCTGGCGACTGCGAACTATACTTTTGGGCAAATGGTGGTAATAAAGCCTTCTGGTATATTTTGACCATTTTAACAGCGTTTAAATTTTAAATATGTTCAAGGTACCAAATCCTGGTTTTGAAAAGCAGCCCAAAACGTGCATCTTTACTGGATGTTTAACTGTTCGCTGGTCGAATTTATTGACGTGCGTACACTAGGTATGGATGACAAAAGAAAGTGCAAAAAAAATCTTCTTCCGAAAAAATTACGTTGTCCCAATCGCTGTCTAAATTTTCTTTCGCCCAAGTGAGTCTCTTTTTGATGTGGTTTTCGGATAGTAGCGGTTTCTTTATTGTGCTATGAAATTTCACATCATGAGCCAGTACATGTTTTTTTTATAGTATCACATGACACATTAAGACACTTTTTAAGCAAAACCGTTTGCCCATCACGTAATGACACGCGAGAATTTTTCTTGAAATCATCTTTTCCTAATTTTTCGTTGTCTTTTTTTTTTTTTGCGTAGAGCCATGATTCGGCAGATCATCGTCATTTTTTACTTTACCTACTTACTAACAAATGTCTTTGACTTCATCATGTATTTTACAGCCGCCCCGTAGGATATTTTTGATCCTTTTGGGTGCAAACATAAAAATACGGCTTCGTAACGTAACGTGATGCGTACGCGGCACTCATGACGGAATGCGTCCTACTCTAACAAAGATCGAAGCACAACTAAGATTTAATATACAAAGAATTTCAGGGGAAGGGGCTAACTACCTACTCATTTCTAAACCATCCTTCTAACGTCTTCTAAAAATAGGTTTTGCCATACACGCTCTTGTCAAACAGCCTGTAACATACACTTTGATATACTCCATCCACAAAATACTTTGACGTGTACAAAAACCTTGCCAACGAACACTACTTAGAACTTTTGATTGTCATCAGCGTACATTTTATTTGTCCATCAATGTATACATTGTTATCCTTGTCAACGTATGCATATCTTGCCGTTCACATACATCAACGTCAACACTGCCTTTAAACTTTTCATTCTCGTCAAACTACTTCTTGTTCTGCTTAATGTGTATCATTTCGTTCTCCTCAACCATTTGGCCATTTGTTTTTTCACAATGTAGTTCTTATTGTTCTTAACAATTATCAACTAAGGCTTTCTCGATTTCGTCAACATATGTGTTTCGTCATTGTTTCCACATACCAACGTTGTTCATAATACCAAATATTGGGAATAAGCTATCTACATTCATAAGAGAAGAAGAGATGGGGGGGGGTTGATGCTGTGCAGTTAATCTGAACCATTTGAGCAAATATTAACTTTTCATTGAGATGCTCGACATAAAAATTTAAATAGTTTTCCATGGGTATAATAAATTGGGTAATGAGATAAGAGCATTTTACTAAGCATCTTCTTCTTTTTCCAAGTACCTTTGGGGGATAAGGAATACCTCGATGACAACTGGTCTAAATGTTTTCGTGATCTTGTACCACCGTGTTGAGGTATTATTGTGCTCTACTTGAAGATTGCGTGTCATTTGTCAGTTTTCTGAATTCTTGTTCAAGATCGGTTGTTTGATTTGAAAAAAAAAACCCCTGGTTGGTTCGTTCTGCTAAGAAAGTGATCTTCCTAAAAAACATATGCTTCAATAAAACAAAATACGTTTTTATTCACTGATTATATGTATTTACCTTTTACTTAAAGTTACTCCATTTTATTATATGATCGCCGGCCGCCTTGAACATTAGTCTGAACACGCTTCGTAGTAAATTGATTTTAATATCTTGAAATATGCTCAATCATCTAGCTAAAGGAGTTATCCTGTGTAACTCGGAAGATCATTCTCCATTGTATATTCGAAAATTTCAATATTGCAATGCGAAACATGTCTCCATCCAGAATGAGAAGATAGATCCAACCATGGCGGTTTTCTAGGAACAGTCCAGTTGTTATTTTTCTTAAAATATCGAAATAACATTTTTTCTCTTTTCTGTTCATACCTTGAGATCTATTTAGGTAGATGTATCCCTTCTGATTTTCTTACTATTAGTTATGGCATTCTTCGAAGAAAATATTTGATGCAAAATTATCCTGCCATATGTTTTTCTTTTCTTATTTAACTTGTGCTGGATTTTTATTTGTTCGCCTAAGTCAAATGTCATCTTGTGAACACTCTATTCGGTAAAAATTCATAGGTTTCAAGTTCCAAGCTGCACCTTAAACTAAGACCATGATTTTTCGCTTCGTTTGTTTTGAGTGCTCTTGTCAATATAGATAAAGGTATGATCCATAAATTGAATGTACTGCTAACAATAAAAGTTGAATAGGAATATTTTCGAATTATTTCTCATAAGGTAAGAGTCCTGATACACTTACAATTTAGAACTGTTTCAATGAATAATAAGTAATTGGTAATCGCATAAGTATAAGATTTTCCATCTTCAAATAAAATAAAAAAAAAAACGCTTTTCAGTAATGCTTATGATAGACATGGGGTATATCTAGATATCTAAATAGTCGGTATACTCCGTTTATACACCATGTGTGTCATCAAATACTCCCAATATATATTTAGAAAACTAGTGGGTATAGACTAGATATTGATATCCGCAAAAATTACTGGATATAGTCTGATCATCGGCACTCCTTAAGTTATACAGCGCCATCTGTGTCAAATTAAGAAAAACTATGTCTGCAAAGCGACAAAGAAAAAGAAGAACCAAGAATTTTTTTGTCAACATGAAGTCGAAAGAATAAAGATGCTCATTTCCCGGGAAAACTAACGAAAATACGAGGAAAATATTAAACTCTGCGGAAACAGTGTTTATTATTGAAGTACGGAGGTCTTCTGGCTAATAAGAGGAATAGCCAATAGTCAATTTGGAGATGAGGAATTTTTGTATTTTTCCACCTAAAAAAACTTCAGTTCATAAATTATTCCATTACAATTTTGTAATTTTTAAAACAAATCTTCGACCACACTTTTCCTCGTTTCGCACAAAAATTGTGAATCGAGGCACCACATCCGCCGATACATTTTGCACCTACACCAGGATCGTAAGATAACGATTTTTTCCTTTTTTCGCTTCAAATCTTGAATTTAATCCTTTGTGTCTGTCAGGGGTACTTTAATATCTAGATATTTGGAATATCCCTATTTGAATATCTAGATATCGATACCCCGTATCTGTCATAAGTATAAATGTCGAAAACTTTTCTCTCAACCTCTGGAAGAGGATGAAGTTGACAAATTTGTTATACTGTTTTTTTTCTTCTTGTAATTCGATGTTTATTACATGCAAATTTATTTTAATTTCATTTCGTAATAAATGAAATTGAAAAATAAAAATGCACTATGGGGAGAACCGAAGTTACGACAAAACTATGATGAAATGTTAAAATATATGTAAGAAAAATATGTTATAGATTCTAAAAGAGATAAAATAACTGTCCGAAATGCTGCAAAATAACTTCCCTTATTTGTAATACTGTCCGAAATTTTGCATAACGTCAATGAAATTCCTCTTCCCCAGTTCCGATCTGGAACTCTGCGACTATCATCTTTGTGCTACGGAGGCCCAGTGCTTCGTCACAGATGATAAAGTGTAAGAAGCAGTCTCAAAGTAATTAACACAAATTGGTTAAAATTTTAACCAATTTGGAATCGAAAAACTGGTCGGTATCGCAATACGAAAAATATTTTAAAACAAGGAAAAAGGTTAGAATTTGTTCTTGCGATATACTAGTATATAATTTCGTATGATGGAAGTTTGAAGTTGAAGTGAATTTTCGCATCTATGTCGATGCGTCGGACACGGTAAAAATTATTCTAACCGAAATCATAGTATTTATTATTCTGAAGAAATTTTTCAGTACAATATATAGACTTCTACGACAGATCGTTGCGCAGTATTTTGTAAAAAAACGCAATTTTCGTATGGCAGCACCAAAAATGGGTTGCCCGATTTAATTTATTTTTGAAATTGTATTTACTATTTTTACGAAAAAAACGTCGTGTAGAAAACTTCAGTTCTCTATGTCGACGCGTTCTCAGGCAGTGTCCAAATATATAGTGGAAAACCAAAGTTTTGTATGGCAATACCAAGAAAGGTTTACCGATTTGGTCCATTTTGAGACTTGTATTTGTAATTTTTATGAAAACGCCGTGTACAAAATATAAGCTCTCCACGTCAACGCATTATCAGGCAGTATCCAAATATATAGTGGAAAACCAAAGTTGTGTATGGCAATACCACGAAAGGTTTATCCGATTTTTTCCATTTAGTAAAAAACGAAATTTTTTTATGGCAACCGTAGGAAGGAGTTGCGCGGTTTATTCCATTTTCGAACTTAAATCTTTTTTTTTTAATGACGCAGTGTGCCAAATTTCAGTTCTCTAATGACGAATTCTTTTCAATGTGTTTTTGTTGTTATATTACAAAATCAAAAATACGTAAAGCTGCACTGCACCGGTGTAGAACTCGTTGAAAAGAATTCGATATAAGTGAACATGTTCTTGAATTATCTCGTGCGGATAGACAGACAGACAGACGGGCATGCAAAAAATCACCACTTCAATTTCAAATTTCTATCAAAAATGAGAATATTAAACGAAACAAAAATTCTGTTTATACCCCCCCCCCCCCCTCCGCCCTCCTACCCTCCAATATTTTAATTGACCTTGAAATCGGCATTTATCATCGAACATGTGCACATACATTAAATATTTCCGTAAATTATTCGATATTCAGTTCAAAATAGATCACACACATTTTTCAGTCACGACGAACAGCGCAGTCGTAATCCTATTAAAAATTATATCTATGAAAATTGTTGTTGTCGTGAAAATTTCATATAAATCTTACTCGATTCAATTTGATTTATATTCCCACAGAGCAAAAAAAAAACCATTAGAGAAAATCATTGTGTGTCCAATGACTTGTGACTTTTGAGTGACTCATTTGTGAAAACAGTGATTTCACAACATTTTATTACCACACGCACTTTAATCAAGAATGACAAGGACAATCGATCTCTTTCCACTACTTCAGATTTATATAATTATCGAAGAAAAAAAAAATCTCTAGCATCGAATAACAAAGGAAACAAACTCGCATGTACAACACCACATCGATATAGTTCGTAATGGGCATAATTGTTCCTCTGTTGATATTCTATTGAAGCAGAAGTAGAAACCAAGACAGCACAAAGTGTGCAAAACATACCACCTAGGAATCAAAACATTTCATCTGTTCTATATAGAGAAATTCACACGTCATTTACCTCAACACTACTTTACACTATTCTTCACATGGGTAAAAATTGCTACCGGCTAGCTAGATCTAAATTGAAACCAGGTGAGAATTTTTCAGTCAGAGCTTGTGACTAAGAATAGCTTGCCAAGACGCAGTCGCTTTTATTTACAAAATATAGATGACGTCAGTAGTAGCTGGTTTTCGTGTGTACAAATAAAATTTGACAAACAAAAGAGTATAATCAAAAGAAGTATTAAGCTTAAGATTTATATCTGTACTTATAGATTGGAAATTATTTAGTAATAAAAAATAGAATTCAACTAGGAAATGTTGCCAAATTTCCAGTAAGATAGGGATTCCCTTTGAACAACTCTCGTATTAAGATAAGTACGCTGCCAGTATCATTTTTACAAAGTGTTAGGCGCCGACTTATTGAAATAATCGCGCACTTCGCAAGTCTTCTTTCATAAAATATAAATCAACTTAATATGAATTTTATTTTGAGTTAAATGAGTCTTAACGAGACTGTAATGAACTTATAGCATCATTGTCAATGGAGACAATTCAACACAAGTGACGATGCGCATGCGTGATGCGCCATGATTTTTGATTTGTTTTGTTATTTTGTATCTGTTTTTTTTTACTGTAAGTGATGAGATTCAAAATTGAGATTATTACTAGTTTTTGTTTTTGTTTTTTTTTTTTACTGAAGGGAGAAAAGCATTGTTTATTTGTTGTGTTCGTATCCACAGATTTTTGTGACAACTTTATTTAGAGCGCAATTCGTGCATCTTTTATATATAAGACGAACGTGTTTGGATATCATGACAAACTACATATTTTCTGCTGTATACATAAAACAATTTTTATGATCTATCAGGGGTGGTGCCGGAGAGCAAATTTTCTCTAAGCACCACGTCCTAATAGATATTTTGTGCTATGTCCCTGCGGTGTGATGTAACAGTTCACATTTACCACTTTTAAGACAGTTCATCACCTCGGTGAGCTTTCCGGACGTCTAATGCGGTTACAAAATCTTTGCCCAGACATATTATGTACCCATGTGGGTAACGGTCATTCATTGACGTGTGTAAAGCTAGCTGCGCAACTTCGTCTGATTTTGTTCGATAAATTTGTCGTTAATTTGTCGTTATTTTGTCGTGAAAACCATAAAGGAAACTGGATGTGGTGCTAAGTTCATGTCAAGTTAATATCGCAGCTCACTAGAACACGGCCAAACCTTATTGGATTGGGAAATTTGACATTTTGGAATTTGTCGTTAATTTGCCGTGAAAATCTAAGTTTGTAGTGTCGTTTTTTCTAAAGTAAACTGGATGTAGTGCTAACTTGACGTCAACTTAGTACTACCTGTAGAAAAAAAGATACAACAAATTTATTATTTTCATGACAAATTAACGACAAATAACCGACAAATTTCATTTCCAGATGTAAAATTTTCCAATCCGATAAGGTGATAAGGTTTGGTCGAGCTCCAGTGAGTTGCGGTTCTTACTTGATGTCAATTTAGCACCACATCTAGTTTCCTTTAAAAAGAAAGACACGACAAATTTATGGTTTTCACGACAAATTAACGACAAATTATGAGATAGTTCCGAACTATCTCTACTAACTTTACGCACACAATTCATTATGCCACTGAATATTAGATGATTTTTTAAAGTCTTTGTATGGGAAATTAATGTACTTCTTCGCGTGTCTTATCCATTCTAGTTGATAAGTCAATTATATTCTAGACATTATGTATCTTTCTAGAAGACTGTTTTTTTAAGGCCTCAGCCTTCGGTTCGAATCCACTAAACGGAGATTCCGCTCCTTTCCTGATTAAGTAGTAAGCGGTCCCATTACCTTCATGCCATTCATATTACTTTTTTATTCATTGATAGTAAATCTAGGATATCCCCACAGTCCTAAACCAGCTTTGAAGTGAAAGCATTGAAATTTAGTGTCCTTATCGCTGTTGGAGTTTATATACTTATAACGGGCTTTCCAATAAGAGGTGTTATTTTGATATTCAAAGAAAAATGCCATTTTTTGAGATAAATGATCGGATCTTTATTTCATTATAAAGAGGAAGGTATGCCGTTAATAATGGAAAATAACATCAGCCAAATGACCACCACGACCACGCCTACAGGACCATATCCTTTTCATGAAATTTTCCATAACCAAATCGCAAAGTGGCTGCCCTATGTCCCCGATAGCCTCACGAGTTCCATCTTTGAGGTCTTGAATCGACGCTGGGCTGTTGGCGTAGACCTTCTCTTTCACGTGGTTCCGAAGGAAGAAGTCGCAAGGTGTTAAGTCACAAGATCTCGGTGGCCAATTGTGATCACCTCTTCGAGAGATAACACGGTCCGGAAACTTTGCCCGTAAAAGATCAATGGTTTCGTTGCTTGTATGACACGTAGCGCCGTTTTGTTGAAAGTAAACGTTGTCCAGATCAATACCATCCAATTCCGGCCATAAAAAATCATTAATCATCTGTCGATAGCGCAATCCATTCACCGTAACTGTTGCTCCAGCCTCATTTTCGAAAAAGTAAGGTCCAATGACCCCGCGGGACCATAAACCGCACCAAACACTCACACGTTGAGGATAGAGAGGCTTTTCAACAATAACTCTTGGGTTTTCCGAGCCCCAGATGCGACAATTTTGCTTGTTGACGAAGCCATCGAGGTGGAAATGGGCCTCGTCACTCAAGATGAGTTTTCGATGGAATTCCGGATCATCTTCATGCATTTCAAGGACCCAATCAGCAAAGACTCGACGTTGTTGATGATCGGCCGGCTTGAGTTCTTGTGTTAACTGAACTTTATAAGCCTTAAGACCCAAATCTTTATACAAAATACGGTGTAATGACGTTTGTGGAATGCCTAATTCCAAAGAACGACGATGAATGGACAAACCTGGGTTTTCTTCAACACTTTCGGCTACAGCAGCAATATTCTCGGCTGTTCTTGAGCGACGTGCACGGGTTTTATTCTTCACATCACTAACTTGTCCCGACAGCTCGAATTTTTCTACCAATTTCTGTATTGCGGTCCGACAAGGTGCTTCACGACGACCCAAAAATGTGCGAGTTTTACGAACCGTGTCTGCCACATTTTCACCATTTTTATAGTGAATTTTAATAATTTCAATGCGTTGTTGAATCGTGTATCGTTCCATTTTTATTAATGGCGTAGTTTCTACTTGTCAAATGTCAAAAAATGACAGCTCCAAAAGTGACATCTACAGAAATAGCGGACTAATTAAAATAACATCTCTTATTGGAAAACCCTTTATATCCTGAACCAAGAGTCCTAGAGAGTTCATTGATATCTTAAATGAAAGGTGCGACCCTACAATACAGATGGTATTATTTCGGATTGCTGGGTGGCGATAGGCCGGAGTAGGAGGTAGTCAAAATATCGATTTTTCGTCCCATATATGCGGAAAATACTGCGAACGCAAAAGCTCTCAAACCAGCCAATCGATTGCATTTTCCTGAAAATGTTTTCTATATAATTCTAGCATAGGTGCATTAGGATTTTTTTTTTTTATTTCGATCCGGGTGGACCGGGATAATTAGATTTCGGGTTTTCAATAATAACTCAGCCATTTGACCTTGGGTACTCAAACTTCTTTTCAGAAAAAATTATATTTGAATCTGTACTAGATTTTCCAAAATGTAATAGAACAAACTTTACCACAGGCGTGAATTTGATTATCAAGGAGATATTCAAATAATGCTAGACTCGTGTACCAGTTATCAATAAATAATCGATGTCCTTTTCCAAAATAATCACGGAGCATTGTTTTTACAACCAATCCACATATGCCTATATTTGTATCAATTTCAATATCTGTTGTTCATCCCGTGTAGACGACAATTATATCCAATACCTACATAGCCCGTCTCGACATCGCAACAAACATATATTTTAATTCCGAACCGATGCCTTTTTGATGGAATGTACATTTTAAATGACAGTCGCCCTTTTCAAAGCAAAAGACTTTCGTCGATCCACAGATTTTGGAACGGATGAAAGTCGGATTTATATATGGCTGTGGTGGTGTTATCTGCAAAGTGAAGTGCTCGCAGTTATAGAAAAAAACCGATCTTGGGAGAAGAGAATTCTAAAAAATGGGGTAGAAATAACTTAATTTGTATACCAGTCATCTTTCAAGGAGTTTTTCCCAACCAAACTGCTCAACATGATGGTAGCTAAAAAAAAAAACGTACGTCTCCGAAACGTCCGTATCAACCCATTTTTGTAACTTCGATTTTGAAGTCATACCGGTTCTAATTTGACTTGCTTATCTATTGGTTTCTTTCACCATATTGTTCATAATGTCAATATTAAAGAAAAGTGTAAAAAAAGCTCAATTCGGTGTCTCCTTGATATTCTGGATGAATTCCGGATGTTGAACTGGTGAAATGAAAAATCCGAGGGGAGAAATATTCCTCTTCCCACTGCCTTTCTTCTCTTGCAGGACGTCGAGCTGGTAGAGGTTCAGCCTCATTTTCCGAATCAGATGATGAACTCAGGTGGAGACACGAGTCATCTATATCGTCCATCATGTTTTCGTTCTCATTTTCCATAAAAATATCGTCTATATCCTGTTCACTTAGTCTTCGAGACATTTTGAACGAATTCACAATAAAACACATCATAACAATAACACAAATAAATTATTTATTATTCGCAAAATGACAAAAGTATATCGAAAAACTAAAGCGATCCGATTTCAAACAAAAATAGCGAAAGACCAAATAATATCCAAATCGGCACAATTCCTTTTGAGTGATCAAAACAGAGTAATAATAAAAAGAAAATGAACTTTTGCATTTGTTTATATACATCTAACGCCAGCTAAACTGCAGGCTAAATCGCTATATGGTACATTTTAGAAAAAAAAAATATTTTCCTAATAATTTCCAAAATTTTGAACGCAACTTTTTCCAGGAACTTTTGACTGAACATCGGTTTGTGGAGCATAATTCACGATGTTTCTCAGAAGAGCATAAAAAGGAAAATTGGAATTTTATACGTAATATTTGTATATATCTCTTATATACAGCCACTTCTCACAAACCGATTTCTTTGGAACCCGATCATCTCCGATTTGTATTTTTATTTTGAACCTAGAAGCCTTATCTATCTATGTACAAAAAATTGTGATGATATTCGGCTTCGTTTTTGAGATATGCATTTTTAAAGTCACCGTATATTGTGCGACCGCACACGTGCAGCCATACTCCTCAAAGTTTTAAGCTGAATTAAGTAAGATCGGAACAATATTTGTATTGGGCTTCAATTTGCTAGTATAAAACCATATTTCAGTCTACAGGTATAAACAGCTGGCAGAATTCATAAACGAGCAATTCACTTAAGTTTCTATTGTTACTTTTTTTTTTCTTTTTTTCTTTTTCACATTAATCTAATTTTTCTCTGCATTTTGTGCCCTTTGTTACTACCTTTTGGGTCAAGGGAAGTAAATTTGGCTTCTTCACTCTACACACTACACAAATTTTATATGATACCCGCATTCCTATGCTTCTTTTTTGTTCTAAGGGGTGTACGAGCAAAATTAAACAAATTCCTACAGAATATGAAAATATGCAATCAAAAAAGGTGAAATGTAATGTGCTCAGATCAGTAAGTCTTTTTTATACATAAATTGGTTTAAACATATATAGGAAAGACAGGTCCACTCATCATATACCCGTTCCATTTATTCCTTGTATGGACCCGTTCAGAATTAACCCGTTCGTTTCGGACCGACACATCTCTAGTTGCTAAGTGACAATTACCGATAAGTTGTTGGTCCAATAGAGCCCAGCTGTCATTAAGTCATTTGGTTCGGCCACAACTATTTCCAAATTCAAAACGTTCGAATGAGTATATGTGGAGCCAGTTGGTGAAGTGTAAAACCAATTAATGAAGTTTCCGTAGCCATTCTCATTTAGTCTTTATTAGAGAAATCTAGATTCCATTCGTTCCCTTGCATCAATTTTTCTTGAAGAGAAATATAAAATGCGATATATGATAAATTTCATATAATTTGGCGTTAATTGATTTTAAATTTTAATCCGCGAATTGCCAAATATAAACTACGACTTGGTAAGTCTACAGTAACTTTGTAAACTTATCAAATATATAGGTATAGAATATAACGCCACTGTAGCTGTTTTCTAGATAAACTTAACAGTATTCGTTTTGTCTGTCAATCAATACCTATATAACATACAAAAATACTCAAAACGAATTCGCTTCTAAGCATATCCAAGTGATGAGACAAGCAAAATAAAATTTTGCCGATACTTTTGGAAAATGATGTGATAGTTTCTATGGCATAGTTTTTCCACATCTTGCACGAAAATTAAATCATAAAGTTGCTGCGCGGGCATGCGAAAAGTGCAAAATCTTATCATCTAAACTAAACCCATGTTAATTGCATTTTAATTCACCGCTCCTTCAAATATCGTTATAAACATTCTGCTACAAAAAAAAAAAAATTACGTTTTAAAGAAAAGCTTGTTTCTTTTTTATGTTTGTATTAAAAACCGATCAACGCCCTCAAAATCGCTACTACAGCACGACCATCAGACATAATTTCCCAAGTGAAATTCCATTAAAAAAAAAAAAAAAAAAAAAAAATCTCCCAAATGAATCAGGAGAGCATGAAAATATTCCATTTTGTCACTATATACTTTTCGTCCGTCCCGCATTCAATCGGATTTCCTCACTTTTTCTCGCCTATTTCAATTACAGAAATTTTCCAGACTCGCACGTATACCTACCCCATGCTGCAAAGTTTGCATTTAACGATAAAAATTTTTTATTCTCCCTAGGGACGACTAACCGATAGACGTCGTCCCCTCCCCCATCAATCCTGTCCTATCCTGTTCGGAGTTTTGTGAACCCAAGAAACCATTCCATTTCATTCCCGCTTGACACAAATTGAGAAAATCTCGCGAATTAGGCGATTGTCATGCTTTCGGTAAATTGTCACGCACGCACTGGTCGATACCATCCTCAAGCACTTTTCTCTACTATAGTATATCTAGTCCTTCATGGATGATGCTCCTGCTGTTTTATATGGAGGAGAGGCTGTGATATATACTCATTCCAAAATATAGGGACTCCATATACCCTACGTGTATAGTCTCATTCATGCCTAATTCAAGGAGGGAATTTGTCTTTTCCTCCTTTTGCAGCAAGCAACCAAGCAAACTGCCTTTGCCTTTTTTGTTTTTTTTTTCTTCGTCTTAACTATGCAAACATTCCCAAGATGGTGATGTGTCTGTGGGACCGGCGGGCCCGACAAACAAAATAGTCCTTTAATTCCAATCTGTTGCTATATCATCGTCGTTGCTCAGTTGTGTTGGGTTTCCTATCATCCCTATAGAGAATAGATGAAAAAAAAAAAAAAAAAAACAAAATCTTCCTTTGAAATCTCCTTGAACGAAAATTCCTCAGGATGTCGATCCCAGGTTTTATTTTCCTTGTGGTGGCACACCAAACCTAATTTTTTTTGTCGTCGTCGATATTTGGGCTTTCAGCTATATTTGGAGCTGTTGATTCAAAACGTGTCCTTATAATATTTGTATACATATATAATTATATGTTTACAGTGTTACTGTATGTATGTATGTACATCCATCTCATAATAAGCAGCATATTATATCATTCTGGGATGGTTAGGTTATCCTATATGTATGTTTTGTGCGTGTGTTTGAAACATTGGGTGCGCGTAGGCGGTGGAAATAATATGTGAAAACGAAAATTTGTCGTACTTTTTTACCCGTGTCGGGTCAATGGGCTTCCTATAGACTTTTATACAGCTTATGTCTCGATGGTGCTGTTTTTGATGAGCGTATTTCTAAGGTAATGATTTTGATGTTGCCGTGGTAATTATAGAAATGATGAAATTAAATTACGCACCCCGTTTCGTTGCAATATTGTGGATTCTTTTGATTTGCCACAAAACGTGCAAATGTATAAATTAAAAGTTTTCCTTGAATTTTTGGGTTATAAGAAATTTTTGGGAATTTTATTGAATTCTTCTTATTGGCGGGGTGAAGTTATACAAAGTGACACCCACAGGGTACGTTCTGTTCACATTATTCCTTTCATTGTGATGAGCAAAATATTATACGTGGGTGGGACGACCTTACATAAGTTACAGGATAATTAAGAAATCATATATTACAAAAAAAAAAAAACCGCCCTATTTTCAAAATTACAGGGTGTACAATTATTACTATTTCCAAAAACCCAATCCTGTTCCCAACATATCTTCGCACATGACAAATAATAACAAAAGGTGGTTGCTTCATAAAGGCCCGTTTTTACTGAGGTCTTTAGACAGTGCGCGCACATAAAAATTAACAGAAATAGAACAAAAAATAAAAAAAAATCATAAACTGTGCAGAGTCAAAGTTTTCTTTGCGTATCCACTGAAATCTTTCAGAAAACAATTGAAAAGTATCACACTGTCTTTTATACGCGCACTCTACAGAGACAAGACTTTAGGTGAATACGACGTTTGAATGCCAAAATTCTTGTGCACGCACAATGTTTTATGTTTTCCTATTTTAGTCTAAATATGTCTCAGTTGCTATTTTATAGTTAAAAAAAATATAAAAATAAATTTTGACGGCGAAAATATATCAATTTGACCTGCAACATTTATTATTGTAGCGAGTGAAAGAAAAAGCGAAGGCTACCGCGGTGTTGGAATAAATTTAATAAACATTTTAAAAATGGATTCTCTTAGTGGATTTCGGAATCTCGCAAGAATTTGTGTGGTATTGGCCCTAAAGTGAAGAAAGAAACAAAATACGAATTTTCGCCAATGCGTTTCTGTTGAGGAGCGGTTAGATATAACCCTGAGGTTCATAGCCTGCGGAGATTCATATATGAGCCTATCACAAGGTTTCAAAACAACTGATATCCAGAAATGTACCTCAAGTTTGCATAAATCTTATTTATGCTCTTGAAGAAAAAGTTCTTCACTTGGGGTAATTTACGCTTAAAATTAACCGCGTTTGAATACTCTCTCACTCTCTCAATCTCTCTCTCTCGCTCTCTCTCTCTCTCTCTCTCTCTCTCTCTCTCTCTCTCTATCTCTCTATCTCTCTCTCTCTCTCTCTATCTCTCTCGAAAAATACCATATCTTTAATTATCTGTACTAAGTAGATATGTTTTATGTTTTCCATATTAACTAGAAAACAAAAGATCTGCCCCAACAAGCTATTTCAAGACTTTTCAAGGTTTTTTTACGTGTATCCACTGGCTTCACTTATCCGCGCACAGTTCCCGCAGAAGTTCTCCGCACTGACGCAAGATGGATACGTTTTGTATCCACTGGAATATCGGTGTGCGTGTGTAATCTCCGCAGAATGCGGAGACAGACAAGACATTTATTATCTCCGCACATTATTTTTAGTGAAGACACTTCGGCAGATAGCGTGTGGGGACAGTGCGTAGACAAAACTTCTGATGGATACGTACCTTAAGAAAGCCCTACACCAGCTTAACACCAACAGGGTCCTTTACACGGACGCCTCAAAATTCAAGAGCATGGTGTCACGGGAAACAAAACGGCCATAGAAGAATTAGACTACTTCCTGCTGTCTGTGAGACAGTCAGGTGGACCTCTCATTCCCATCAGGAAGGCACAACGACTATCTTTTCAGATAGTTTCTTTGCCATTTAACATTCTCTTCGACTCAATACCAATATTTGAGGACTTTCGGAGAGATAATTGATTATTTATTATTTTCTTTATTCTTTTTATATTCATTTTGTACATACTTTGCACGATATTTAAAAATTTAATTTTAATGAAAATTTTTCTTTTTTCCTTTCAGGTAAGTTTCTTTTTTTCTGGATTGTCAATTAGAGTGAGTTGGACTTTATTATTTATTTATTTGTAAAATTAATTGTAGTTTCAATCTTATGGACGAGGGTGGTACTTCTAGAATCCGACCTTACCTACAAAGAAAACAACACAAGATATTTGGGGAAAAAAAAATATCTTTATTTCTCTACATAATCTCGTTTTAGTTCGATACACTTTTCCCAACGTTGTTCAATAGCTACGATACGCTGTTTATAGCTGTGTACTTTTGTGTCCGCAGAACAGAGCAGAACAAGAGATACACAAAAGAATGCCTCTTACATTTTCATAGAAAGATTTAAATGAAGCGAACAGTACAAATAGTTTGCTTCAATCTACAGAACAATTTGTTCTCTCCAGTATATGGGAGTTCTAGAACAAGGTACACAAAAGAGCACAGCTAATATTGGGGATCATCGAGCTCTTATAATTAGCCATTAACCGCAGACTCACCTCTTCTTCATTGTTGGCAAATATTTTACCACCTAGCCATTTGTTTAAGTTCGACAACAGAAAATAATCCGAGAGGGCTAAATCTGGCGAATAGGATGCGTGAGGAAGCAATTCCAATTTTAACTCATTAATTTTGGTCATGGAAACTATACACGTGGGTACTGGTGCATTGTCTTGATGGAACAAAACTTTTATTTTTGTTGCGGTCGGTTTTACTTGATTTCGTCACTCAAACGCTGCAATAAGTTCGCATAATACTCTCCGTTGATTGTTTTTCCCTTTCTGAAGATAATAAAAAAAAAAAAAAACACTGACGCCATGACCTTGACTGCAGATTGAACTGTCTTCGCCTTCTTTCTAGCCGATTCTCCCCTTTGAGTCTATTGTTTTGACTATTGCTTCGTGTTAAGTGATGGACGGATGTTTCATCCATGGTTATGAATCGTCTCAAAAACTCGACTTTATTGCTGTTAAACTTCGCCAAGCATTCTATTGAAACATCCTTACGACGCTGTTTTTGTTCCATTGCGAGTATTCTCGGCACCCATCTTGCGCACAGCTTTGTCATGTCCAAATTTTCGGCCAATATTCGATGTACATCACTTTTTGAGCTCGCACACTTTCAGTCTACGGTCATTCCATATCATTTTGTGGATTTTTTTCACCATTTCTGGCGGAATAGTCACTTCTTTTGGTTAACCACTGCAATGTTCGTCTTGGCAGCTCTTATGGCCTCGTTTTCTGTAACCCAATATTTTATAGTTGTAAATGAAGGAGAAGACTCTCCCAGAGCAACATCTAGCTCCGCTTTTTATTAGTTGGACTAAGGCCTTTTAAATAACAGTATCATATCGATGACTAATTTTTCCATTTTTCAAAATTCACGTAGCGTCGTCAAACTTCACACTATTTTCTACTGTTATCATTATTTTCAAACAACAGTCGCCATCTATATGTCAGGTCGGGTACTTCTGGGATTACACTCGTACATTTCATAAAAAATTAATTGAAATACTTTTGGTGCAGGATATGGAAATTTTTCACAACCATACAATTTTTTGTTAGACTTGATGTTTTTTATTTATAGTACTCAAAACAGAGCGGTCAAAACAGGTTAAAAGTGACAACATGATTTATTTTTAGTTTCAGAATGAATTTGAAAATTGAAATTTTTGTAAACCATTTTCATACCCTGGATAAAATCATGAAACATTTCAATTTTTGTTGATTTAACGAAATTAAAAAACAAAAAAAGAATGTCAATTTCTTATATGGGTAAAATCGGGTAATTGTCATACAAAAATTAAAATTTTTCCAAAGTAAATGGACTTTGCTTGTTAGACGACTCTCATTTTTGTTCGATGAATTCATGCTACAACGTAATCTGCCTGACTGAAACTTGATTATGAAATTTGATGGATCAAGAAGAATTTTTTTAAGACTTTTATTTTTAACGATTCTAAATCAAATCCATAAAAATGCAAGAAGAAAAAACAACCGCCTCGTCCGGCGTTTGAAACCGGGATCTTCCGCTTGCCGGGCGACTGCTGCGACCACTGACCTAACGAGACAGATGATTTTCCCTCTTGCATTTATCAATTTGGTACTAGGCTACTAAGCCACGTTTTGTTTTCAGCTGGCATTAACCAATAATGATGAAAGCGCACAAATAAAACCCCGGACGAGGCGGTTGTTTTTTCTTCTTGTATTTGTATTGATTTGATTTAGAATCGTTAAAAATAAAAGTTCGTAAAAAAATTCTTCTTGATCCACATTGACTGATTCTAACAAGTGTAGGTTCGATTCCCGTCCGGGAAAAAATAAATAAAAATTATGAAATTTGTCTGACAATTACAGATGTCCTTTTTGGTCTTGAATCCTTAGTTATTCGCGCCATAATTTCCATTGATTGGCTCTGGATTCTCCTGTTAAAGTAGGGGTTGTTAGTTGGGCTTTGTTGAGTTCTACGATTGATAGACTAATTTTTACTATTAACTCGATGCACGGTTCAAACAGTAACAATATGCTGCTCTATTTCTCATCCGATCGTCATCATGTATGTATTTTTTATTAACAACATTATTTTTTTAAACCTATAAAATACAGTCCAGTAGCATAATTAATGAATCTGGAAAAAAAAAATCTCTTCACCTGGTATGTTTCTTTTTATGTAACGTTACTTGACTCTTTTATAGCTCCTCAAAAATATCATCATCTGGTACTTAATGCTCTTTGTTTTTTTTTCTATAACTTCATCATCTAATGCTAAATAACTATAGAGCTCCTCTCAGACCACTGCTCCTTGCGGTATCACCTAAACAAGATGTGCCTAGCTGAAAATTTCTTCTCTCAGGATGCTCATGAAACCTCAGTGCATCTGCTTTGCAATTGGGAACCATTGGCCAAGCAGAGATTATTCCACCTCGAACAGGCTCCTTACCACCAAACTACGCGTGGAATCTCAATCCCAGAAAATTGTTCTAGAATTTATTAACAAGCTTAGCTTAGAAATGGAATAATTTGAAGGGGGCCTGACAATTAGATCTGTTAGGTCGCAGTGAATGCGAGACTAGTGCGCTTAATTCACTGCTATACGAAGCTAAATCTAATCTTTTAACGCCGCTAATAACAATTTTTAACTTAAGAAAAAAAAAACTTAATAAAATGTACCGTGACAAGTTGTTCTTAGTGAACGTGATAAAGCTTTGAGCTTGTTTTATCTTTACTTGTTTTGCTTGTTGTTTTACCTTTTGTTAGTTCAAACCGAGCTGTGAATTATGAACCATGGATCGATCAATATTATACTTCGAAATATCTTAAGAATTATTCACAAGTATAAAAAGCTTGAAAAAGGTTTTGCTCATTCAGGTGCGACGCTTATTATGTAACTAATTTTAAATTGCGTACTTAGTATACATTTCGGGTTTTACTGACTCTTTTATAATGATTATGTGTGTAATGTAAATAAATCAACTACGCGTAATGAGCCTAAGCAGTAGGTACTGAAAGTTTGTCAAGTGTAACTGTGATGAATTTTCTTAATCAGTGAAATTTGGCAACAGAGATAGTATAGAGACTGTCAATTTTGTTTTTCTTTGCTATTACTCATAAGACATTTGACGAAGCTTCTGCTAATTAAAAGCCTTGCTCTCGCCCTCCTTTAAGTATGTCTTAATATATAAAAATCCAGTGTTACTGTGTTTGTACATGCTAATCCCCGAAACCGCCCAACCGATTTCAATGAAATTTTGTGAATGTGCTTAAGAGATAGGATAGTTTTAGACACGATAGCTGGCGCTATTATCAAGATGTAAAAAACTGCATTACAGTGCGTGGATTTGGAAAGCTGATATTTTGTACACGGCGTTTTCATAAAAATTGAAAATATATGTTCAATACTGGACTAAATCGGGCGACCCCTTTTTTGTGTTGCCATACAAACCTTTAGGTTTGCACTTGTTGCCATACAAAACTTTAGGTTTGCACTATATATTTGGAAACTACTTGAGAATGCGTCTACGTAGAGAGCTCAGATTGTGTACACAAAGTTTTTAAGAAAAATGTAAATTTAAATTCAAAAATGGGACAAATCGGGTAACTCCTTCGTAGGGTTGCCATACAAAAAAATTTGTTTTTAACTATATATTTGGGCACTGCCTGAGAACACGTCGACGTGAAGAACTAAAACTTGGTACATGGTATTTTCATAGAAATGGTAAATAAAATTTCAAAAATGGACTAAATTCAGGTTTCCCATTCTAGGTGTTGTCATATAAACCATTTTTTTTTCCACTATAAACTTGGTAGCTGCTTGAGAAGCCGTTGAGGTGGGGAGCTCATATTTTGTGCATGGCGTTTTCATAAAATTTCAAATATGTACAGTTGGAAAATGAGACCAATCGGGCAGCTTCTTCGACTACTTTTTTGCTATTGCCATACAAAAGTTTAGGTTTTCACTGTATATTTGGACACTACCTTGTCGACGTATATGTAGTGCTGAAATTTTGTATACCGGCCTTTTTAAAAAAAATATATAAATTATATTCAAAAATAGGACCAATGAGGAACAACGACTATTTTAGTTAATTATGCAGAATCATAGTCACAAAGAAAACAATTAATTCAGTGAAAGGATTATTGAAATCGGATAAAAAAGGACGAAGTTATAACGATTTTAGTGCCGCATTTTCAAAAACGCGCTCTGACATGAACGATCGGCTGATGACGTCACGATACACAAGACAATTCGCGGTCTAGCGCAGCGGGAGTGTAGTTGCTGCACCGCCGTGATAGAAAGCGCTCGGGATTGGATTTGTTTTGGATTTATTTCATAAAATGTCGTCTTATAAATATTATATTGTGCAGACTGGCATCGTGCGTATTGTGTATCGTGACGTCATCACCAGATTCGCGGACCGCGGCCGTTTTCAATTTCCGTTGTTTTAAACTTCAATAACTTTGTCGTTTTTTGACGAATTTGGGTCATTCAAAAAGAAATATATACTCAGAAATGCATATTGCTTTTGATCTGATATTATAAATTTGAATATATTCTAGTAAGATTGTTCTCCATTGGGCAACTCCTTCGAAGGATTGCCATTTGGTACATGGTGTTTTTATTGCAATGGTAAATAAAATTTCAAAAATGCCTGAGAGCGCGTCAACGTAGAAAGCTACACTCTCCCACTCATATGAATGTATGCCGCACACTCATATACACATACGGGCACCGAGCGAAACCCTAAAGTACGGAATCTAGCAATCGAGTCAGATAATAGCTTAGAATTCATCTCTAATCACCCCACCCCTACACCCACCCATCTAGGTATCTATATTATCGCCGGGCAATGCCGACGGGCTCCCCCTAATCTATATATATATATATATATTTTATTTTTTTCTCTCCAGATCGAGGTTCTGATAGGGATTATCCCTTCTATTGCTCATAAAACGCTGTGCTTTTTTTTAACTATTCCTTTGCAGAAAAATAAGCGACATTTATAAGTATAGACCTGTCACAAATTCATTCAGTAAAGCTTTCGATAGAATCAATCAAAGAATTTTAATTCACAAGCTTATTGTACTTGGGTTTCTTACTGTTTTTGTAATTTGTCTTTATTCTTATTTTTCTAGTACGCAATAAATTATATTTCTCATGAAATCAACACTTCTGGTGTTATCTAAGGCCGATTTTTTATGATAATCAACTAGTGTACTGTCGATTTTCCTTTATTATGACAACAAAGATTGAGTGAGTAAAAAATTATGAATGTCTGGTTCCCAAATCATTTTCAAATGATTTGGGAAAAAAACCAAAAAATATTTGCCTTGATAAATTTCCAAGCAGGAATGCCCATTTTAGGCCCGACACCTCCAGACATGAGAAAAGTCTTAAACGATGCATTATGATACCATGAATAATGTTTATTTCAAATAAGCGGGGGGTGTCAAAAATTTGATTTACTAGATTTTGGAAAATCTAGTACAGAATCGGATTTCTTAGGTCGTGAGAAGAAGTTTGAGTACCCGCACTCCTATACTCGGAGGCTTAAATATCCATCCCCATATTCACTTTTTTAGTATTTCCTTCTTTTTTATTCGAACTGAGGTACTAGATTTTTGGCACCTTAGACCGGTCCTAACTCGTAGATTTTTGGCACCTCAGACCGGTCCCAACTCGGTAGGGTTATGTCCGATCGGAAAATGGTTTCACTGTTGGTCTGGGCCCATTACCAGCTACAATTTGTAGAAAAAAATTTTCCCCTATACCTTTAGGAGGGGGGGGGGGGCTAGGAACCGCCGTTGGAGAGGTGGTGGTTCCAATACGGAATGTTGCATATCAAATTAAAGGTCTCACCGATTATTATCGGGTGGTGTGATTCAGAAACCGTTCTCGGGACATTTTTGCAGTCGAAAGACTCATTTTCATGCACTTGGGTCCTGTACACCCCAGTCACTATATATTTTTGCAGTTATTTCTTCCATAGGCATTAGTGCTTTGTTCTGAACATTTTTCTCATCTCATCAATACTGCGCATTACGAGAAGTAGAAAAATTCACTTTTTCGCCCAAGAAAGTCGCTCAAACAACATCCGATCACCAAAGCTTTCCCTGCTTAATTGAAATAAACATTATTAATAAAATGTTTTCAGAGTATCATACTGCAACGTGATGTCGGGTCCAAAGTTGTATAAAAAAGAAACATTTTCGTCTTGTTTTTATAAAACCAAAAACTTTTCAAAAACAATAAAAGGCAATAAAAAGTTCCAATGGATTACATCGAATTATATGCATATTTTCTTATTTTCGACCTACCTTTTAACTGGTTATCTATGCATATGCGGCTTGGGTAAGTTAAGTATTGGTAAAGTAGTAACTGCGCACAGGGAACAAGAATTAATTGTTTCTACTTTGCGCGAAAACAATCCAAACAAACACCACCAATTCCAATGCACTATGTATTACTACACCGCGTCGCAGGCTGTTCCTCTCAGCTAGGAGGACAGGTAGGTAGTAAATGTCGCCACTTTTGAAAAGTGTGGTGACGCATTTTGTTTATCTCTGCTGAAATTCATTCACCCCTCGCACGCTGGTATTTAAGGTGGTAAATTTGCATTTAGATCACAAAAACCCGGAAACTTCCCCATACTTCCTCTAAAGAATTAAAAGAACAAAAATATGCAAAGCACATCACGCATCGTACCAAATGCAGATTTTTTTTCTTTATTTTTCGTGGTAATTAGTCTTTGTCAATTGTATCAAATTATTTTGCCGGAACGTCGCGACGTCGTCGTCGTTGTGTGGTTGACTATACTATACGACACACAGAATTGCAAAATTTTTACATATTTATATTAGAAATTCACCTCTGTTTCTCTCCCCCAGGTATATTTTGTTTAGTAGGTACTTGAGTACCTGTACAAAAACATAAAAAAAAAGCCAATTAATAATGACAGCCCTCCTCAAATTCGCCTCGTTATCAAATTTTTCACATAGAGTCGTTTCGAGTTCTGTTTTTGTGTGGTTGTTGCTGTCCAATTTGTTCGTTCAGTCTGTGAAAAGCTTTTTCTGCTTACGCTGCACAACCACAGTGTGTGGCTATAAAGGTTTGTAGTGTAAATATATATTTTATAGATGCTTACATGCATATGTATTTGGATGGTAGGTATATGGTGTGGTCTAGCAACTAACACATGTTCCACATGCTTCTACAGTATACCCCACCTAATGTTTAACTACATGTCGCGTCGCGGCGACAGTGTATTGTATGCGAATAAATTGCGTCGCAGAAAATAAAAATTGCTTTTCATAATGGTTTTTGGCGTTTATAGAACTTTTTCGTTTCGGGTTTTTTATTTTGCTATAGCTAAGTTTTGTGCAGAATTTGCAAAAAAAAAAAAATATTTTTGCCTTTTTATAGTGATGGTATTAAAGTTACTTTTATCTAGTAAAGACTGAGTCGCAAGATTATGGGTGCAATTCAATTAAAAAATATATCTGCACTAATTAAATAGCAACAAAAATTTCAATGATATATTTTAACGGGATTCTCTGTGAAGTTTATTTTTTATTTTTTAAATATATTTTTCATAAAAAAAAGCATTTTGGGTTTAGTCCGCATTATAGACATAGTCTGGGCTTTTCTATATATTTATTATATTATTGATACCGATGTAGAGGCACTTTGAAATTTTATATTCATTTATAGTGGCTGAGCTGTTATTTAGATAAATTTGTATGTAGAAATCGCGAAAAATTAGCATGGTCATCAGTGAGATTCGAGCCTCAATTCTATATCAAAGCAAAGATGTTTACCGCTTAAATACATGAATTAAATTTTGAATGAAAAAATAAAAAAAAAAAATATTTGGATACAAACCAAAGTTTCAGTATAAAAAAAAAATATTTAAAAAACAATAGTATTATACCGTAAATCAAAATAAAAGTTAAATAAAGTAAAAACCTAAAGTTTTGTATGGCAACACCAAGATGAGGTTGCCCGATTTAATTCATTTTTGAAATTTTATTTTCTATGTACAAAATTTTAGCTCTCTACGTCGATGCGCTCTCAGGAAGTGTCTAAATATAAAGGGTGTTTCCGTTTGGGAGGTGATAGCACTCAAAAAATTGTATGGCAGCGTGGTGAGTCTGCATCAACCGTTTGGGATTTACAGGGCGATTAAGCAAAAAAGGCAGTTTTTCATAAAATACCCTGTATCTTAAAAAGTACATTGCGTACGGTTACAGTTAAGGACTCATATCGAAATTCATGGCCTTTCCAACGACTGCTCAAACATCCCCGTACCCATCTCCTCTCAGGAGTTATTTGGGGTCTAAAATAAAAATTTTAAATTTTCTTACCTTTGTTTTTTTTACTTTGACCTCTATTTTTTCTTGCAAAAAGGTCATTAACATAACCTTTTTTATAAAAACTATAAGCTCTAAATCCTCTTTGATTTGACCTATTACACTCTATGTCCTAACTGTTGCCCCTCTTCTCAAAGATATTCTCAAACCTATGTTTAAAGATAATAGGGGTATTCACTCTTTAATGTATCAGTGTAACCGATGTAAATATACAACAAGAATTTACAACAAAGAGTGAACACACTCTTTAGCCTTTAGCTTACTTCGAAATGTAATTATGGGAACAGGGTGATAAAATGGCAGACCGTAGGAGATCTCCCCGGCCCCGGAAAAATTGAGAAAATCTTCAAAATTCCTAGGATTCATAGTTATCCTAGAAAGAAGAATTGTGAAGATCCGGTTAAAAATAGCTGAGATAAAAACTAAAGTATCTCAACTATTTATGAAAAGAACGGCTTAAATTAAGGAAATGTCTGATTTTCATAGAATTTTTTAACCGTTTGGGTTGTTTCCCAAATTGTTATTTCTACTATTACTACTTAATTATACACCATTTCAGTATAATGTCAGCGGATAAAATGAAGCCTGTTTTGTTGCGAACGGTTATTTCTAATTAGTTTTCAGCTCAGGCTAATAGTTTAGGAGAAATGCTAATAATAGTAGAACAACCTCCTTTTACGGCAATCTATGCCGCTTTTTGCCGTGACAAAATGTAAAAATTTACAATTTACCTTTACGGAATAACAGTGGTTCGAAGGATTTTTTTTGTAAAGACAAAAAAGTTTCGTAATCGAACACTTATGCCTATGATTGAAAAAAATTAGAAAAATAACTCATATGTAGTAATGGCGTATATGGGACCCAGATGGGGAAAAACAGTGAACTTCGGGAGTAAAAGCTCAGTGTGGAAATATATCGAATTGAAAATAAAAACCTTCTAATAGATAGAAAATTTTATTACCTTTAATTTAGATGCAAAATTTTTTCTCTAGGGGCATCCCTTATGATGCAGGGTCCGACAAAGTAAAAAAGTGTTTTTCAGTTAAAACGTAATCAAGTTTTAGAGGGTGGAAAAATATACTATGGAGTATACCGGATTGAAATTTAAAAAACGCCATTCGATAGAGCTCAGCGGGGTCTTTAAATAGACGCCCCACATGTCATATTTGGCATTTGAGGAGGATGGGGGCAACAACCCCGCACCCTAAAATACCCCCACTCGAAAGTTTTTTTCGAACAATTTAATCGCCTTGTCGAACTAAAGACGAATATCAAGTTCGTATTTTGAACGGTCCCCTCCTCATGCCGCAAGAAAGGTTCAAATTTGGAAAAAAAGTAAAGCTAAGTTCTGAACTTCAAATACTATTATTAAGTAATTTAGGGCGGAAAAAGAAAATCGATCGCACCAATTTGTTTTTCGGTCATGTTTCATTAAGTTTTCTAGAAAGTTTCATATTCTTTGATGCGCCATTACTGATGTTTTGGGCTCACAAATTTGCAATACCTTTTTTTGGTGGGGGAAAACCATGATGCGGGTGGATGTAAATTGAACACCCTGTTAAATCAACCGAGTACCATCTAGAACAATTACGAGTACACCAGCCGATAGTCCTCAAAAGGATCTTTCATTTGGCATACTGGAAATTTTCCTAGGACACTCCCCTCCCCAGCTGCACCCGCTGACATTTGACGTTCAATCTCAGCTGCTTAGTACAACTATACAACCCGGTTTACACTGCCAATTTGTGAATGTAAAAATACAAGACCCTTGTATTGCATTTTATACGCATAAGACTTGTATGACTTTACTGGGTTGTAATCAAATACATCTTTTACAACGATACACTCTTTGATACAACATTGCGTGAATACCTCTAATATGTTCCCTTGGTGACTGAAAATCGTAACTAAAAAACAAAATTGTCTAATTTCGGTATGATCTCATTAGGTTATGACCTAATAACTGTTTAACGGCTACTGTTCTAATAATAATAATAGGTGGAATTAAAGAGAACAGTTTACAGTTTTTATAAAAAAAAAAGTCTTGTTAACAACTTTTTTGAAAAGGTCATGAAGTTCTGCATACAATGAATTCTATAACCTCCTACTCTATGGACTCCCTAGACGGAAACACCCTGTATTATGAAAAACCAAAGTTTCTATGGCAACACCAAGAAAGAGTTGCCCGATTTGGTCCATTTTTGAAATTGTATTTGCAATTTCTTTGAATGTGTCGTGTGCGAAATTTGAGCTCTCCAAGTAGGCGCGTACTCAGGCAGTTTCCAAATATACATATAGTAAAAACCCAAAGTTTTATATGGCAACACCAAGAAGAGGTTTCCCGATTCAATTCAATTTTGAATTTTAATTTATTATTGCTATGAAAACACCATTTGCAAAATATCAGCTCTCTACGTTGACGTCTTCTCGGGCAGTGCCCAAATATATAGTGAAAAACGAAAGTAAATTTTTCTATGGCACACCTACGAAAGAGTTGCCCGATTGGTAACATTTTCGAACTTTTTTTTTCGTTTTTTTTTTTTAAATCCGTTACAAAATTTAAATTCTGTAAATGCACGCGTTAGGGTAAGGTCGGTTGTCGATAATGTCTCAATACTCCCAGTTTATACTCAGGATTCCAATAATATTTTTCGAATTAACTTGCTGGTGCGGGGTTTAATTCCTCTCGAGCACGATGTCGGGGAGAATTATTGATGCCAATTTCTTTCAGGAAACCTTCCATGCGCGTCACTTTACTCAAGAAGTAAGACAAATCGATTGTCTTCTTCTTCTTCTTTGTCACCACCGTCAGAATGTCACTCCGAGCTCGAGGAAACACACTTCTCTCGATCGGGGTGCATTTTAATTTTCCGCTCGTCGCGGCCGGCTTACACGTTTGCTTCAGTACTTTGTGTAGCATATTGCTATATGCAATATGCTACGACCATAACAAAGTCTCTTCCATTAGCAAAGAGTTTATATATCAATTGGTCGTCTATAGATCCTGCGATTTAACAACTTTGTAGATCGTAATACATAGTTGTGTAAGAATTTTGTGTGAAATAATATTATTAAGCAATCTTGGTATTTCTTTTGCTCTATGTATTTAGTAAAATATTGATGGTTGATCTCAGATTCTTCAAAGACTTTGATTTCTGTGCAAAATCAAGCATTTGTTGTTTGATTTAATACCTTTAGTAATTCCCGGTTATTATTATAAACTCTTTTTAATCTTTCATCTTCTGTATTAGAATCTTTAAGTCACCTGTCTTCCAAAGCTGATAAAAGTATTGACCTAATTCCAAATTCACGTATCGTACCATAAGTTTTAAGTTTCTTTAAACACTACTATCCGAGAGGAGAGCTATTTCGCTTTGACTGACTAGTGATGTCGTGACTCACAACAGTTCATTGTTTCCTCTCAAAGCAAATCCACCTAACTTTCTTTTTAGTGACATATAGAGGTCTGTTCATTGCTGTTAATGTATTCAATGTGAATATTTTCTTTGATGAACAATATCTACTCACTATGAGGTTGCAAAGCATAAGATAGGCTCTGGTTAAAAAAAGAGAAAGTTATAGCGAATATTTGAAAATACGTAATCTATGTACCTCATTTCCCACACTATACTCAAATATTCGGGTATTCCTTGTAAAGCTACTGAATTCTAATTACAAAACTGATCTAATCCTTTATTCATTCTCTAGCAACTTGGAAGATATCCGAATACCGCATAGAGCTTGATTACTACGGGTATAGGTATAGACTACAATTAGGTATGCCTACTAAGTTTGTGACATACATATACATATGTCATGATATCGCTCGGGATAACTTTACAATGGAGGACTATAGGGGAATAAATTTGAACAAAAAAACCAGATATCACAGGAATTGCACAGATAGTTAATTAGCTGGAGTTACGAAATTTGTATCTATGTATTCTCTATACAAAACTTACGATTTTTATGTTAAAAAAATTGTTGAGCAATGTCTACTAATTTGTAAACCACTGAAAAGAAAGAGTTTGAATTTAAATGATGCGAATAGTTCTGATTTTCAGGACCGTAAAAGTGGAGTACCGCAGGGCTCTATCCTTGGGCCGTTAATATTTTTCATTTTTACTTTAAAGATCTTTCATTCCGGTAGTCTATAAAAGTTATTGAAGATCATTATTGTTATGTTAGACGTAAGTATACATATATTATATGTAGGTCATTCGATCATAACAGTAAACTTAACCCAGGAAAAGTCACTGTTAATTACCTACAATCTGCTCCGGCCTGACCAATGTAACATTGGATTTAATGATATATTACTAAATTGTAGTGCTGTTATTCCCTATCAGGTAAAGGTTCGTAGTATGCGGGTTATTTTTAAATACTTTTGATAAAAGTTAATATGTATAGGAATCCATCACCTTTGCTCTCAGCTAGCATATTTTACTTTCCATCTACTTTTTGCGCTAGTCTTGCTAAATCATTTGTATAGGCTCTTTATGCCTATGGACTCTGTCTAGTTCAATTAATTATTTAAGTTATGTTCCCCCATTTATAGACTTTTAATTTTTTAAATTTCCTTTTTTCAATTTGTTTTAAATTTTACACGTGAAACACTTCACCACATAGTTGCTAGAATTTCTGAACACATTGACAAAAAAAAAAATTATAATCTTGTGCTGTCAATGTCAATCATGATAAAAACACAGATATAAAAAAAAACTATAAACAATGACGAGATTTATCATTTTATAGAAATAGCTCTTCTGTAAATGTTTCTTATTTTCAACGACCCAAAACAAACACATTTACTTTATCTCAAATTTCTGATGAAAAATTGTAGGTAGTACAAAAAATTTAGAAAAAAAAAATTGTAATTTCCTCACCTTTTTCACCTTTGAATAAATATAAAATTGAAATTCATGAAAAGCTTTTCTAAAAAAAAAATAAAGAAAAACAAAAAAAATTATTATCGCTGCCTCAATGCCTGCCTGCCTGTTTTGCCTCTCTTACATATACTTTTGCAAGGTCTAAACGCTTCGCAGTTGACTTTTTATAGCCCGCAACTTTCTTATCATTCGAACTTGAACGCAATAATTACACCGCCGCCACCAGCACACTATAGTGTTAATATAGACTTTGTCCTTTTTTCTCTCTCTTTCTGCTATAATTAATTTTTTTTTTTTTATCTATAATCTAATTTTACATATTGCTTCTGTCATGCTCGTTTTCACGCTGCTATCAATTTCTGAATTTCTGTCAGCATTGAATGAATGCCTTTTTTTTACATTACATAATTTTTTAGATTATAGTGAAACTAATTTTATTTTTTATTTTTGTTTACTTTACAAAACGGAAGGAAAATATTCGAATCGTCGACTTTTTAGAAAGGATATTTGCAATGATTTTGTCACATTAGACAATGTGGCTTTTAGGTAGTTCCCATCCTCGTCGTGTGTTTTCCCACGTCACAAGCTTTTCAATCTCAGTGTGATTCGTGTTAAGCAGATCCTAAACCCTTTATTTTGGTTACATTTGAGCCATAACGTTCTAGTCTAGTTTGTTTTTAACGGAATTTAAGCTTATTTTGGTTAGTGGAGAGTAAATCCCTACCTGCAGTTCGTTTCGGTAATTTCAGTTGAGTAAATTCTCTATTCGATGACGTCAAGCAAGGTCACCATCCTTAACTCTACTAATTGAGTTTATTGGTTTCTGTATATATTAGTTGAGAAAGGTGTGGTGAGTTGTTTGGCATTGGAAGGAATCTTCGATTTTGAAACAGAAATTGAAAAGGAAGAAATTTCAAAGCCTGCTCTTTTATTGCATGCTGTCATTTTGGGTTATTCGCAATTATTATTTGTATATGTATAAAAAAATATGGCCAATATATTCGTGCTACGGAAATATTCACGACCGAAGAAATATGCTAAGGATCCACCAGCGTAATTTAAGAGATGCAACCGATCTTTTTAACATCCCTGAAGCGGGATTTCTTAAGTTTTTACCGTTTACCAAAGAAGGAGCAATGGAATTACTTAACGAATTAAGTCCACATATGAAAAATGCAATTAGAAGAACATATATTCCCAAAAATATAAGGATGTGTGCTGCATTACATTATTATGCCACCGGCTCCTTTTTAAGGGATTGTGTGCAAGATTTTATCTGTCCAATTAGCAAGACGATGATGTGCCGCATTGTTAATAAAATAACATATGTTCTTCAGCACAAAAAAAAAATCAAAATTAAAAGACGGTAATTTTTATAATTCGGATTAAATGAACCAATTGTACCAAATGACGCATTTAAGATTTTATGACGCAACCCGTTTTCCTGGGGTGATTGGAGCATTAGACTGTAGCCATTTTAAGATTAACAAACCATCTTTAGAAGTCGAACACCGCTATATAATTTATGATTTCAACTTGGAAATTTTCAACTGCTTAGCTAGATTTGGTGGTATCAGCCATGATGCTTTTATCTGGAAAGCAAGCGAAGCAAGAGCATTTCTAGAACAAGAGTTTCTGAATAATGATCGTGAAGTGTGGCTGATTGGCGATTCCGGTTATCCACTGGAACTATGGTTAATGACGCCAATGAGTAATCCCAATACTCTAAACCAAAAAAAATATAACGATGCCCATATCTCAGTTAAAAACTGTGTGTAGTCAGATTGAATGGAGTCTTGAAAATTTTCTTTTGCATGTTTGTCTGGTACCTAATCGTGGCACTTTAGTTAACCCTGCATTTGCGGGCTCTATTATAAATGCATGCTGTACCCTTCATAATATTCGACGAAAATATAATTTACCATTGCCTTCAGATAGTGAGAACTTTACGCATGAAACAGATAATGGAGAAGCACAAATACAAAGCTCGTACTTAAGGGGGTATTCTAGTCTAGAAATTCGAAAAAATATATTTTTTTGTTTTCATATTTTCAAAGTTTAACTATTCAAGAATATGCCTACAAGAGGATTTTTCAAAATGGTGGCTTGTATCTTTTATATTTAGTGTTCAACTGCATCCAGCTGCTAACAGTTGAATTCTAACTTCTAAACCACTTGGACTTTAAGGGGTAACGCTACTATAACGGCTAAAAAAAAAGGTTTTTTCACGAATTTTTTTCTCGCGAAATTAAAGGTGTTTGAAAAAAACCTTTTAAGGGTATTATCGGGCATACATTGAACTTTATTGATAAATTTTTGACAGCGAAAAAAAAAACAAAATGGCGGCTCCATAGCCATCTTCCCGGGACATGTTTCGGAGCAAGTTTAACGCGCTTGGTGGCGACCTCCATTTTCAAATTAAAAAAACAATTTTCTCGCACGGGACCTTTTTTTTTTTCTTATTCTAGAAGGTTTAAACTATTTTTTAAGCCAATAAAAAAAAAAACGATTTTTCAAAAAACTTACAGTGGCGTTACCCCTTAAACGCGTTTTTCTCGAAACTGCCTTTTTCAAGACGATGCCCACGATTTCTCAAGTTCTACTGGACCGATTTACTTGAAATTTTTTTGAAAGTCTTCTTTATAGACTTGTCTATGTCCGGAACTCCGGAACTAGCCGCATCCCCAAATATCAATTTTTACTATTTTTAAAAAATTCGAAAAAGGCAAAAAAAGTGGTACAAAAATTGCTTTTTTTTCAGGCAGTGGGCATTTTGTGAAAATTTTTTTTTTCAACTTTTCCTTAGTTCCGGACATAGCGACATTACTCTAGACTAATAATCTTTTTTTTTTTTTTTTTTTTTTTCGGATTGCTAGGCGGGTTGGAATCGTGGGCATGATCACGCGCCAATTTTTTGAGGCCCCCCACTTCATCAGCTGCTAATTTTTTTAATTTTCAACTTTTTTAATTTTTTATTAATTTTTTTCTGTATTCTTGTAATGTTAATAAATAACTCAGAAAAAAATGGATAGAAAGATATTGATTGCCATTTTTTTACGGCACTTCAAAAATCACCTAAAATTCGGGCCTCTAGATTAGAATACCTCCTTAATACGGGGTAGGGTTATTAGAGAAAGAATAGTAAGGAATTACTTTAGTGCTTAATTATGTGCTTTTCTTACTTTTTAACTAATAAATAATTTATGTGGATAAATAATGAAACTATGTGTGTTAATTAAACTTTTCTTTAATTTCCTTCAACTCTTAACATATTTGCATTCATTTTCTTTAATTCTTCTAAAATCGCATTTTTCTGCTGGTCCACATACTTCTTCGCTTCTTCAAAGTAGCTTTTGAATGAACTTACTGATTTTCCTTGAGGCGTTATTGCAGCTTGTATGGTTTCTCTTGTTGAAACCGCTTATGATGTTGATTTCTCTTCCGGTTGTGATGGCTCCTCTATAATATCTGACAGCTGATCTATGATGTTAGGTGTTTCCACTTCTACACCTGTTGTTGAGCCAGCGCCGTCAGCTAAAGTCTGCTCATTAACAGACAAGTTGATACAAGTTTGCAAAGTGAAAAATTAATTTTGTGTTATATGTGGCTTCAAATCTTTTTACCGTTTTTTCATTAAATCCTGCTTCCGGAGTAGCTCCATCTCCTTCAACTAAATCCTCAGAAAAAAATTGAATAACTTCTTCATCCAATTTTTCTAAAGGTTTTGCTAGAAGGACGATTTCCAGTTTTTTCTTGAAAGCTTTTACTTTGTTGTATTATTGCTTTTTCACAGCCGTTTTCTAATCGATCCAGCACTGAAATAAGTATGGTTTGCTTGAAGTTTTAATAAAGTAATTAAAACCTACTCTTTTCTATTGTTCGGGGCTTTTCTTTACACCACTCATTGAGTTTAACTCAGAAGCAGAATTTTTCCAGTATAACTTGTACTTGATACTACTACTTTTGGCAGTATACTATCCACGACCAACACTTCGGTTAGATTTCATTAAATCCAACAGTCTAACAAGGAGAGGGTCCCTAGTCGTCATCACCGATTTCGTCCAAATTCACTGTATATGTGGGGCTTGATTAGAAATGAAAGTAACGCAAGTGGGAGCTCCAGATGATCAAGCGAAATCAAAATAATGCATAATGTAGATGAGCCCAGGGTTAAAATTAACACTTTTCGGAAAACTTTGATAATTACCATCTTGCGGGTATATCGCAATATTTAAGCCAGTTTCTATTCGTTACAATTGTAATCTGTTATCTTTCATATATAGAAAACCAGAAGTCATTTTCACAATTAGTTAGGGAGCATTTTCCAAAATAAGATTGCGAGGTTTGCTAAATTACTTTCAACTTATGTACATTAATTAGCAGCATATACTGTAAAGCTACCACCTTTATCTTTCGGTCAAATTCCAACCGAATTTCAAAATTCTTTATAAGTTTTTGTGGGTTTTTTTATGATTTTTTGAAACTATTTTGAGATTTGTACGGCAGAGTGGTAACCCGTGGTGGGTTACTAATATATTATTGTAATAAAAAAAAAAATATTTTTCCAGTGGTGGTTGGGGGTATTTATTTTATATTTTATCATCTGTATAGAATATTCGTACCCAATTTCATCAAAATCAGATGAAAATTTCAATGTCAAAATGTCGTTCATATACACCAATGGGAAAAAGCTTCTCATAACCCGAACTGGGGTCTTCTGAGAGGGTGGGGTAAATATAATCCGATTTGAAAAATTCCTTTTGCTAGTTTTTTTATCATTTTTTTGGGATTTTTTGAACATATTTTCTCTCCCCTTCTGATTAAGTTTCGAAATTTAATTTTCGACGGCCAAAATTCTGTCTGAAAAATTCATTTCGAAATGTTTTTCTACAACTTATCGATTAATGCAATTTTTTGTTTTTTTTTCTCCTATGGATGCGTTTTTACTAAGAAATTATGGGATGTCATTTACCTATTTAAAAAAAATTAAATCTATAAAAATTTTGCATACCCACTTTTCGCCATCTACCGGCAATCTTTGAAAACGCACGGAGATGCCACTTACAGAATCGAAAATCTACATACCTCCTCTGCGGTTGGCATTCACCCAAATGCATTTGGCACTTCCGTTCATATTCTGTTGCAATTTAACCGCAACAACACCCGCGAAAATTTGCAAATTTGACCATTTTCCAAGGAGTTAGCCTACAAAACTCCAGGCTTCTTAAATTGTGCATATTTTCGGTTTCGTTTGATCATCTGGAGCTCCCACTTGCGTCACTTTCATTTCTAGTCAAGCCCTACTTATACTGTGAATTTGGACGAAATCGCTGATGACAAGTAGGGACCCTCTCCTTGTAAGTTTTTGTTGCTTGGTTATACTGCCTGTTAATTTTTTCTGCTAATACAAAAATGTGAAAATTTTTTTACTTGTATACCTGTAGCTGTAAAAGTGACTCACACACATATTAAGCCGCCATAAAAGTGACATTCAATTTTACAAATAATTCTTTAATACGCCATCCAAAAGGTTAATAAATATATATATATACAGTTCAATAATTATGTAAATATTTTGCAAAACTTAATAAAAAATGAACATATTTTAACTTACACATGTTTCAGTTTCTCGAATCAAATTCATTTTCCGTTAATTTTAAAATTTTTCTCATTAATTTTCTCAACTGTCGTCCACAAACTCAATGACAAGAACGTTCTCGAAAATATTTTCAATTGATAGAAAACCGAAACTCTATATTCGCGGCATTACAGAAACACTTCTAGTTGTCTATTCATATGGTGAATAGAGTTCCGTAGTAGGCATAATAGAGAATAGAATACAATTTCATACAGAAACACAGTGGTGGAGAATGACAACAAAGTGACGTGAAATAGAGAATTGCAGTTGAGATCTTCTCCATTTGATAGTTACAGAAACGAGCTACTGGCCATATTTGCAAACTCCTTTTGATAGGCTCTAAAGGTAGCCTGATTATTGATGAAAACGGTGAAATCTTGCTTCGACAGCAAAATCTGACTTGGCTTGAGATATTTTTTCAGAAACGTCAACAGCTGATGATAGTATTTTGCTAGGATGGATTGTTCAGAAAAAGAGTGTGAAAAGGGGTACGTTCAGTTTATTCTATTTCTTTTCACATATGGAACATTTGGTGCTGAAAGGGAAATACCCTTATTAGTCCCGACATCAACAGACATGAGATATGTTTGAAACGATGCATTATGGTACTCTGAACATATTTTATTAACAATATTTATTTCAATTAAGCCGGGGAAGTCGAAAGGGGGGGGGGGGGGGGGTGTGTCAAAATTTGATCTAGTACATTTTGGAAAGTCTAGTACAAAATAAAATTCCTTAGGTCCAGAGAAGAAGTTTCAGTACCCACGCTCCTATAATCGGAAGTTAATATAGCCATCCCCATACTCACTTTTTTAGTATCTTCCTCTTTTTTATTCGAACTGAAGTACTAGATATTTCCCACTTTAGATCGACTCTAACTCGATACGGTTATGTCCGAACGAACAACGGGTGTCACTGTTCGCCTCAGCTCGTTACCAGTTATAATTCGTAGAAGAAAAGTTTCCCCAGCACACTTTTAGGGTGGGGGGTAGGAATTCCGATGTGGGAGGAGGTGATTCCAGGGCGGCATATTGCATATCAAATTAAAGGTCTCGCCGAGTATTCTCGGGTGGTGGATTCAAAAAATCTTCTTCTCGGGACGTTTTTGTTGCCATAAAATCCGCACTTGGGTCACAAACACCTCAGTTAGAAAATGTCGCATATATTTTTGCAGTTCTTTCTTCCATGGCGATTAGTGCTCTGTTGTGAACATAGGCAATAGGCGTTCATCCTCAACGATCAATGAATTAACATGAAAAATGGCCAGAAGTATGAAGAATTTGTTATTTTTTAAATAATAACAGTACTAGAAATTGAGCACGCGTTAGTTGTCGAAAATTTTGATAGTTGATCAATATAAAAAGCGCATGTCTATGTGATCTGTATACCTATTTGCTCTTCAATTTGTTTTCATTATTTATTTATTATAATTTATGGGGATGCAGGAAGAGTTCCAGCCTCTCATCTAGTCATCATGACCTGTAAGATCTTTTGTGACATTACCCGCAAATGTCCTAGGGGGCCCATTCGAACATGAGTTCTTTTACAAATCCTAGGAATACATTTTCTAGATGCCAAAAGTTTCACAGTCGCAAAGTCGAACTTAAGATCTTTTATAAAGCCTATGACATTCGACAGTGGAAATGCCTTTCCTCGATGTCTAAGCCTTATACGGCACAGAGTTTCACAGTCACACAGAACATGTTCAGCGGGTTCGTCATCTTCCAAATAGAAGCGGCAGGTCTCATCATCGACCTTATCCATCTTTTCAAAATGATATCTAAGTGGGTAGTGCCCAGTAAATTTTATAACCTTAACTTCTTTCTGCTGAGAGTGAGGAATGTTTTTGTCTTCTGATACGAGTACTTTACAAACTTCTTCGCTTGTCTCATCCCCGGGGTTATTTTCCCAGTGTATCTTTTTAGTTCTGTCCTCCCAAAACCTAATCTGAACTGAGAGGTGACATTTTGGGTGCCCAAAGTCGGACTAAGGGTCAATAAACAGAGATCTTCCTCCTTCCTTTCCAGGGCGGTCCAGAATTTCGTTGTGCTTAATGCTCTCATGACCTGACACCCAAATCAGTGTCACCTTGTTTGCTTCGGCAAGTTGCTTCAAGACAGTAAGACAGTCCCAAACAAACTTAGACTCAAAAGTAAACCAATTTAATGCTTTAAGTGCTGCTTTGCTGTCTGATATTATGTAATGGCTTCATGCATATTCTTGTGGATTATTTCGCGAGCTCAGAGTTCTATGGCGTGTATTTCTACCTGAAAAATTGTTGGTGAGGCCCCCAGTACCTTTGCGAGATGGCACCTTGGCCCATATATGCTCACGCCTGCTCTACCTTCCATCTTGGCCGTGTTCGTATACTATTTAAGAGATCCTTTTTCAAAGGGTGGATCCCCAATGTGCCACTGTTGATGGTCCCCTAAGCTCACCTCAAATGGTGTTTCAAAGTTATGACGTTTCTGCATAACGTCTGAAATTGGGTTGGTCATCGGATCCTCTAGGAATTCTTGGAGGATTTTCAGGTAGCCAACCAAATTGTTTGTGCTCAAGAAATTTGCTTTCTGCAGCCTAATTGCACTGAGAATGGCATCCTTCCTAACATGCAAATGTAAAGTGAGTAGGTCCAACATAGCCACTAAGGCTGCCGTTGGGCAGATACGCATGACACCAGATTTTTCTAGGCATGCAAGTCGTTGTAGTTCTTGCAAACTAGCTTGAACTGCTTTTTTGTTTTGTTTTTGGTCACCAAACGAGTGAAGCGTGTGTTACCATGTGTCTTATAATAGACGTATATGACCCTAGAGCCATTTTTGGTTTAAGACCCCAAGTTCTGCCGAAAAGTCTACGGCATGTTCATGCTGCCACTGTGGCCGTCTCCAGTAGTCTTTTTAAGTGCGAGTTCCAGATTAGTCTGCTATCCAGGGGAATGCCTAGGTACTTGACCTCCTTCGAGAATTATACTACTGTTCCCTCAAGAGATGATGCTTGTAAATAAAGTTTCCTTTTTCTCGTGTAGGTCTTGCCTTACCAGAACTGGCCCGAAGTCCCATTGTTTGGCACCAGTCGTGAACTGTATTTAGGGCACTGTGCATTAGATCGGAGATTGGCCGATCATATTTGCCTTTGATTGTGATGACTAGGTTATCTGTATAGTCCTGATTATCATAGCCAGAGTTTGTCAGTTTCTGTAGGAGATCATCGACAACCAGCGACCATAGTAGGAGGGACACAACCCTACCTTAGGGATATCTTTCAGCGGCCACTACTGTAATCGAGTCGTCCCCGAGATTAGCTGTGATTCTCCGGTTTTCAAGCATAGCTTTTATCCATTTTATCATGGAAGGTTCGATTCCTTTTTTGATAGCTGCATTTTCAATGGCTTCTAAGGAGGTATTTTAAAATGCACATAGGGCTCTCTCTTTATCCTCCACCGCCTTTTCTAGTGATAAGACAGACCATGTAGGGCAGTTGTGGTAGACTTCGTTGCTTGGTAAGCATGTAGTGTGATGTAGGGTTGACTGCTTGAGTACACCACTCCTAATATAGTTGTTTAACACTTTTTCCGTTGTTTTAAGGAAAAATGAAGTTAATCTGATAGGACGGTAGGACTTGGGTATTGCAGGCAGTGTTGGGCAAAATGTAATCTGATTAATGATTAACAATTACAATTAACCATGTAATCTGTAATCAGATTACTTTGTAACAGATTACTAATGAAACCATTTCCATAATTACATAATGTAATCGATTAACGTGTAATGTGATTACAAGTTAATCTGATTACACATTAATCGATTACAAGTTAATCCCACTACATGTTAATCTAATTAATGTGATTATATTTAAGACATTTAAGATATTTAAGATATTTGTATTCTAATTCTTCATAAAACTCCCTAAAACTAATTTCGTACGAGAACAATACTATTTTCTTTCATTTCATTTCATTATATTATTAATTACTTTTAAATAATCTACAAAGTAATCTGTTACAATGTAATTAGATTACAAAATAGATGATAGATTACATATTCTCTCATAAGTAATCTGATTGATATGTAATCGAATACAATTTAATTAGATTACTTTGTAATTTGACTAAACTGTAATGGAATTATTAATTAAATTACACTGCAATCAGATTACGCCCAACACTGATCGCAGGTGATCGCCCTCCCCCGTTGGTATAAATGCTACCTTAACACCTCTCCACGTCCTAGGTATATACTCTAGAGTCTGACTTGCTCTAAATGTATTGATAAGATTTTACAGTAACTACTCTAGCCCCAGGCGTTTTGAATGGCTTAAAGGAGTTGACGGCCCATTTAACTTTGCTTGGGGTGAATATTCTGCCAGACAGGCTTTTAACATTGTTGGAAGGCCTGCATTCAGGTCTTAACTCTTCAATAGAAGTTCAAAGGTTTTAACTCACAAACAACAAACAAATGAATGATGGGAAATCACCTAACAAAAAATTGATCCCCACTTTTATCAGCAGTCAAACACTTACAGGCAAATAAAAGTCATTAATGACTTCTTTTTCCCATGGTCGATTTACATGTTCATATAATGCTGCAGTAGGCAATATTGAGAACTAACGCCCGGCGCCGCTACATTGTCTCCAGATTTAACCTCATCCAATACCCAAATTTAACTTCGAGTAATATTTGTTTTTTTTTTTTTTTTTTTTATTTCCTCTAAACTTTACTTTCACCATCAAAGTGTTCAATTTACAAAACAATTTGCATACTTCAATTGAACGAAAAAACGCAATAAAATTAATGCGGCTGCGCAAACGGTTATATTTCATAAAAATAATTAAAACTTCATTTTTCTATCAACTTCGGTCGGTTTTTTTTTTGTTTTTAAGTTGTAATAACTCCTGCAGAAAAACGGCACTTCCCAATTCAAAAGTCACATTGCACCTGGTTAGGTGTAACCTGTAAGTGTCAATGGTCTAAAGAAAAATTCCATAGATAAAAATGAATGCAATAACTGCACTCACTCGGAAGATTGAAGAAGAAAAATTTTTTTATCAAATTTTGTTGCAAGGCCAGTTTTGATGACAGAATTCCTATTTTCTAGTAGTCAATGAAGCCTGGAGGAGGGTAACGAACTGTTATCAGCTAAGTGAGTAAGCAATATTATTATTTTACACGCACACACCCATACATACCAATTTTAGTTAGGTGAGAGAATCGGAATCGGTTTCGTAATTTATTGACATTTTAATTAATTGATTTTTACAGTTTAAAAAATCGATTTATTACTATCTCACTTAGCTTTGTCATTTAAATATAAATTTTTTTTTTACTACAACATTTTTTGAATGCTCTTTCTTCATCAGGAAATTTGTCACCTTTTTTTTTTTTTATAATGGAAATTCTAAGTAGATATAGAGCATTGACACTTTCAACAATTTACGTGACAATAACCTCATCAAAAAACGAGGCAAACGTAGGCTAATTTCTGTACCTTTTATGTATGGAATATAAAAATTCACGTGTACACGTAAAAGTTATAAAATTTCTTAGTAGATCAAATTTAGCTAAAGAGAGTAGATGGATACAGCTAAAAGTTGTAATAGTTAAGTATCTCAAGTATACTCAATTCTAGTATTATATAATGTATTCTAGGCCATTTGTATAGGAAGCTTTAGGGATTGTTGTACTATTGTTGTATGTACATAGACCTCTGATACGCACGTGCCAGCCGAGTATAATAACTTTCGATTATCTCTGGTTTTTCTATGTAAAACGTTGGGATTTAAATTGCGAAATTTTGATTTTATTTTACATAGAAGAAGTAGAAGAAGTAGAAAATGTTATCGATTGTAAATTAGAAATTCATCGAAAGGAATTTACAATTAAAATTTGATTTTTTGATTTTATTGTTCTGAATTTTATTGATTTTATTTCGTTTTTGTTTGAGGAAGAGCCATACATATTAGAATGAAAGAACAGAAAGTTCGGCAGAGGTTCTTTTAGAGATAATTATTTAATGGAATTTTTCTTACGTTTATTGCAACTCAAACCTTTAAAATAATCTCTTTATTGATGAGAGATGATATCAGTGCCGTAAATTTGTTTTTTAAAAAGGGGAAAGGGGCACCTGCGGACAGTGTTCCTAGATTCAATAATGTTCTTACAGTTTTTCATTTCGGTATTAGTCACAAAAACAATATGTCCACCAAAGTTACTACTAAAGGGTTATCTAAGAAGTATCCATTTTAATTTTTATATAAAATCCAATGTGAATTTTACTTTCGAACGTGGAAGGTAGTGCCGGTTTTATAAATGGACAACTCAGTTTTTTTTTTGTTTTTAACAATTCAAATATAAAATTTTATTAATAGGTCTGTTCGATGAAAACACCGTATAAATTTTTCCCCTAAAATATGGCGGCTATTTATACGGGGTTTTGTACACTCATCGAACAAGATTTTTGCAGTTTAGGGTGGTAAATCTAGTGTAATGATATTTCTCTAACAGTTCTCCTGAGCATAATTTAACTTCGAGTTTCCAGTGATTTGTGAAAATTTATTTATAAAATAGATGAAATATAATTAAACATTTAAAAATAAATAAATATTAAAATTAAAATGTCAAAATTGTATTTCTCATTTTATTTTTAATTAAATATTCTTTTATTCGATTTTTTTACATTGGTGCTAGATATTCCATATCGCCTTTTTTGTAACTGAACTTTGGAAAAATTACAAATGTTTCATCTGCAACCAGATATAGCTCCATAATTTCTGCATGAAACAGTTGTGCTGCACTATTTTCACTTTTTATCATCGGATGTTTTGTCACTAGACATAAACTTAATTTTTGAATTTTCAAAATCTACAGAAATCATTTTCTCTATCCCTTTGGCTTTTTTCTTCTCGAACCAGTATTAAACCCTTTTCTGATATCTCAATTAAGAATTTCTTATATGTTGTTTCCTTTCAATAGTAGCTGCAGCGTTATCCCTGAAGTCTATAAAAATTACTTGTTAATAATGGTGAAGAAACATTTTTAATTCAAATTTCTTACTAGTAAGACAGATCTTAAGATTTCATCCATGATCTTCGACCTTAATCGCCTCCTCAAATTCTTCCTTATCATTTTCATTCGAATTTTCTATATCATATTATCGATGGGTATTTTATTATCTAATTTCTTTTCTAACTTCTTTATATAATCTGAATTTGGTATGAGTTCCACATTTTTTTTCACATTTATGCATCGCAATCACGGAACAAATTCCAAGTGACAGTTCACAAATGACAAATATCAAAAATTTATCCCAAGAAATTTTTAATGTAAGTTCGGGGCACGAAATCAGAAACAACGTGTTTTCATCGAACGAGTTGGTGCAACTCCGTGTAAGCTCAGGGTTTTAAAAAAACAAGATAATGTACCCCGGTGTAGCCCTGGATTTACCCGGGGTTTTCATCGAACAAACCTAATACTTCAAGTATTATATAATTCAATATGCTTAGGATTAATTATCTGTAACTAGAATAAACGTCAATGGTACAAGCGACACTGATACTGCATGAAAACAGAAGGGCAGCAAAAATGCTCTTTGCTATTGCGTGCAAGCAGATGGGCAGCAAAATGCTTGTATAGAAAGAATAGGACACTCAAATTATCCTTGATCAGAATTATCTTCTGTATGAAAGGTAGGAAACACGATTCCTTAAACTCAGATCAGCTCAGATACAGATCAAGTCTGACATCTACTGTATTTCGCCGGCTTTATATAGCCGCTGTATCCAGTTATGCTTGTCTCGCCTCTTGGTGTTACCCTAGCGACGGTTTTTGCATTTGCTTGAATTCTATTTGTGGCGAAATCGACTGGCTGTCATAATGTCATAAGTAGAAATACATGGCGGCGGTGCCAGTAATTTGGTGAGAGTTTTATTAAGTCTTTTTATTTATTTGTTGTTGATGAGCCTCTCGTTATTTTTTGAGACGGTGATGCCCATGATGTTGAGCAGAGCTATGATGGGATAAATTCTATGATTATAAGTTTGTTATGAAATAAGTATTGTGTTGGTTTTTCCTTAGGAACTCGATACTTTGTGATTATATCTTGTGCTTTTTCAGAAGATTGACATGCTGTCTGTAATGTAACTATAGATTTCAATCACTGAATGTCGGATAGTGGATACCAAGTGCCATTCATGAATGACTTTCGTTTTTAATTGGCTTTGATTAGTCTAAAACTTTATTAGAGAGTATTTGTATTGCGCATTATGTATCGATTGTAGATATATGCAGAAAGAAGATATTAGATCTCCAGAGATGTGGGATAGTTTTATTGCATCTCCTATAAATTACATTTGTTTGCTTTGTTTTGAAGTTAGGGGAAGAAGACTACCATAGTGGACTGAACACCCAAAGTATTTGAGATATCGCAAATGAAAGCTATCATCATATCATTTAAGAATGAAATTTGATATCAGGCATATGGTTACAACGGGCGCGCTTGCAGCAATCGATTCGTTGAACCCAATTCTCGACCACTCTACTACACATTTTGGCCGCTATTCTGAAAATCTCGCGTTCAATATTGGCTCTAAGCTCGTCTAACGTCTCTGGCTTGTTGGCATAGATAGACCAACGACTTCACATAGCCCCAGAGAAAAGTGTCCAGAGGCGTTAGTTGGATTGCACGATCTCGGTGGCGAATTGATGTGTCCTCTTCTCGAGATAACACGATTTCCAAATTTCGTCTTCAATAAATTGATGCTTGCGTTCGCTCTATAGCATGTAGGACCATCCTGTTGAAACTACATCTATTTCACATTCATGCGACGCAAATTCGGAAACAAAAAACGATTTACCAATGACGCCGCCGACATGAAAACCGCACCAAACAGTGGATGCAGTGGTGCCTTATGCAGCACATGTGGGTTTATTGCCGTGCAATAATGCATGTTCTACTTGTTGATAAAGCCGTTTAGATAGAAATGAGCTTCATCGCTGAAGCTGGTTTTTCGATGAAAATCCGAATCTGCGTCAAACTTTTCTAGGTACCAATCTGAAAAATTTCGGCACTGCAAATGATCATGCGGCTTCAGATCTTGAGTTAATTTGATCTTGTACGCATGTAGGCTGAAATCTTTTCGCAAAATTCGCAACAATGATGTTTGAGAGAGTCCGAATTCCTGCTAACGGCGTGGAATCGATTGATTTGGGTCGTTGTCAACAGATGCACTTACGGCCGCAATATTCTCAAAACTCCTTGAATTTCTTTGTCTCACGTGCACCGGACCTTTAAAAAGCGAAATTATGGAATCGAACTTTTGCACCAACTAACGAATTAAGTGTCGGGTAGGGCGATTACAACGACCAAAAATTGGTGTTAACGCTCTTAAAATTGCAGCCACCGACTACGAATTTTGGTAGTAAATTTTGATTATTTGTAAACGTTGCATGTTTACGTATTTACATCATTGTAATTAAATGGTAGAGATTGACGAGCAAAATAGTTATGACAGTTGACAGATAAACGTTAAAGGTGTGTTCACATACTTAAAATTGATAATCAATATTCTTATTGGAAAATCCTTTACTAAACACACCTTCAGATTAACATAACATAAACCAAAGGTGAACAATCAGCAAAGTAAATCACGGCAATACTTTAAATCGTACTAGGAAACGAGAAAGGAATTATCATTGCAAGCGTACCTGATTTTCCTGGAGTATGTTCTAAGAATAAGGATCGGAGGTAAACATTGAATATTATCCATATTATTGATGTTTACAGACAGTTATAGTTTTTGTAACATGTTTGCAATAAAGATATCACAGTAGGTAAAATAATATTAAATTTCCATCGAAAAAAGAAATTTCATTATACTGTACATATTTACTTAGATATATCTCACTCACGTTATAAACGAAAAAGAAATTTTTCCCCTCAATTTCCTATCATTACGGGCACATACGCATGTTTTTGTCCTGCTGAAATAGTGGCCTTTCATTTAGCACCAAGAACTCAAATAAAAAACAATTTTGAATAGAGATTTTCGAAATTAATGATCGAAAATAGATATGTACAGAGTGCTCCAGTTTGGCTATGCAATACTGAAACCCGTAGAAGCTAAGGTGATTTGCAATCGAAAATTTTATATTCATTTCTCTCGAACTCGTGTTATTTTCGAAATTTCAGGAAATTTTAATTTTTTTCGAAGATATAGTCTTTCCAACGCTTTTTTGGCTGTAACTCAGCTCGTTTTTCTTACTGAACCGCCATTTTGGTCTTGTTTTATTCGTATTAGTACTGCAGGCTTTCATTTATAATAACTGGATAAATAGAAATGAAAAATCTTCTGAAAAACGACATTAGCAAACTATTCTGTACCCACAGAAAACATCCCTACTTGAGCTAGCCTAATAACATTGGGGATGTATCTGAAAGGTAATAGATTAGGGATATTTTCTGTGGGTACAGAACAGTTTGCTAATATGGTTCTTTTAGGAAATTTTTCATTTCTATTTATCTACATATGTAGGTATATATACTTTTTTGAAATCTAGTTATTATATGTAAATGCTAGCCAGTATAGTAATACGAGAAAAACAAGACGAAAATAACGCTTCACGCAGCAAAACGAGCTTAGTTACAGTAAAAAAAAGTGTTGCGCAAGGACCATATTTTCGAAGATAATCTAAAATCTCTTGTAATTTCGAAAATAACACAAATTCGAAAATTAGTATAACATTTTCGATTGTAAATCATATCTTCTTTTATGGATTTCAGTATTGAATGATCGAACTGGAACACCCTGTGTGTACATAAAGATCAAATTCGAAAATGGAACTAAATAAAGGTTAATCTTAAAGATTTGCATTCATAAAAAAAAAGTTTTTAGAAAGTTCAGATCGTAAAATGTATGATCATCACTTTGATTCGATCAAAACCAATAAGAATTTTGAAAATATAAATATATTTGGAATACTACGTAGGGAGATAGAAAAGTTTTCGGCCTAACGTGAAAAATATTATTTCTGTTTTTTTCCCATATATTCTCCTCGAACCACAACAAATTTTTCATATCGTTCTACTATTCCCTGGGTGAAACCAGTACTATTGGATTGTCGACATGCCATGGACCTTTTCATAAAACGAATGTCGCTTGCCTTGGAGCTCTTTTTAAACGTTGTGGAAATAGCATGAAATACTCTGAGGTAGCCAGATCTGTAGAATACCAAAGTTCGTTGAAGGGACAGAAGCCCAGATCTTGAATAGCAGCTTAAACTCTTGCAGCTATTAACTCACGTCTTTTAGTGATAATGATAATGTACGCGAAGTTTTTGAAGTTTATTTTATTCTTGGTTAACCCGGAATACTTAAAATTTTCTCCTTTCAACTCATTTTCAATTAATTACGAAAATTACTCTATATAAATTCGAGTTTTCGAAATCTTTATTTGTATAGTTGTGTAGGATATAATAGGGGTATTCACGCAATGTTGTATCAAAGAGTGTATCGTTGTAAAAGATGTATTTGATTACAACCCAGTAAAGTCATACAAGGATTATGCATATAAAATGCAATACAAGAGTCTTGTACTTTTACAAATTGGCAGTGTAAACCGGATTATACAGTTGTACTTAGGAGCTGAGATTGAACGTCAAATGTCAGCGGGTGCAGCTGGGGAGGGGAGGGTCCTAGGAAAATTTCCAGTATGCCAAATGAAAGATCCTTTTGAGGACTATCGACTGGTGCACTCGTATTTTTTCTAGGTGGTACTCGGTTGATTTAGCAGGGTGTTCAATTTACATCTACCCGCATCATGGTTTTCCCCCACAAAAAAAGGTATTGCAAATTTGTGCGCCCAAAACATCAGTAATGGCGCATCAAAGAGCATGAAACTTTCTGGAAAACTTAATAAAACATCACCGAAAAACAAATTGGTGCGATCGATTTTCTTTTTCCGCCCTAAATTACTTAATAATAGTATTTGAAGTTCAGAAATCAGCTTTAATTATTTTCTAAATTTGAACCTTTCTTGCGGGATAAGGAGGGCACCGTTCAAAATACGAATTTGATATTCGGCTTTAGTTCGACAAGGCGATTAAATTGTTCGAAAAAAAGTTTCGAGTGGGGGTATTTTAGGGTGCGGGGTTGTTGCCCCAACCCTCCTCAAACCCCAAATATGACATGTGGGGCGTCTATTTAAAGCCCCCGCTGACCTCTGTCGAATGGCGTTTTTTAAATTTCAATCCGGTATGCTCCATAGTATATTTTTTCCACCATCTAAAACTTGATTACCTTTTAACTGAAAACCACTTTTGTACTTTGTCGGACCCTGCATCATAAGGGATGCCCCTAGAGAAAAAAATTTTGCATCTAAATTAAAGGTAATACAATTTTCTATCTTTAGAAGGTTTTTATTTTCAATTCGAGATATTTCCACACTGAGCTTTTACTCCCGAAGTACACTATTTTTCCCCATCTGGGTCCCATATACGCCATTACTACATATGAGTAATTTTTCTAATTTTTTTTCAATCATAGGCATAAGTGTTCGATTACGAAACTGTTTCATCTTTACAAAAAAAATTCCTCCGAACCACCGTTATTCCGTAAAGGTAAATTGTAAATTTTTACATTCTGTCACTGCAAAAAGCGGCAAAGATTGCCGTAAAATGAGGTTGTTCTACTATTATTAACATTTCTCCTAAACTATTAGCCTGAGCTGAAAACTAATTAGAAATAACCGTTCCCAACAAAACAGGCTTCATTTTATCCGCTGACATTATACTGAAATATTGTATAATTAAGTAGTATTAGTAAAAATAACAACTTGGGAAACAACCTAAACGGTTAAAAAATTCTATGAAAAACCGGCATTTCCTTAATTTAAGCTGTTCTTTTTCATAAATAGTTGTGATACTTTAGTTTTTATCTCAGCTATTTTTAACCGGATCTTCACAATTCTTTCTTTCTGGGATAACTATGAATCCTAGGAATTTTGAAGATTATCTAAATTTTTCCGGGGCCGAGGAGAGCTCCTACGGTCTGCCATTTTATCACCCTGTTCCCATAATTACATTTCGAAGAGTAAGCTACAGGCTAAAGAGTGTGTTCACTCTTTGTTGTAAATTCTTGTTGTATATTTACATCGGTTACACTGATACATTAAAGAGTGAATACCCCTAATATATTTTTTTTTTTTTGTGTAAAGGGAGTTTCGAAATTTTTTCGAACAATACTTAAGATATTAGAAGAAAAAAAAAACGACAATATCGACGACTGCCTTCTCGAGTTTGATTTTTTTCGAAGCTCATTCTCCATTTTCTATCCTCTGCATCGAGTTTTGTTTAGATTCTGGATTCTTCGAATCCATGTTTCATTAGCTCGTGACCAAATTTTTGCTTTACAGAAGTTCAGAGACTTCCTTCCTTCCAGTAAAAATCAATTAAATTGTATGTTTTAGGACCTGTGGAAGATACGCAAAATAGTAGTTCTAAGAATGAACCTCGGTACAGATAAAGAATATATACCTACTCCTTAACTCTTTAAAAAATACAGAAATCTGTTGTTGGATTAAAATAGCGTATCCAAGTTGTAAGTAAAAAATACAACAACAAATAATAAATTGCTATTTTGTCTATAACGCCCAATTGGAGTAGCTATCCTGAGAAAGACTGCTGCTAAATTAATCTGATTTAAAGGCGTTATAGCCTAAACAGACTGTCTCCATAATGACTTAATTAAATGTAGATGTGACAGACTGTGGACGAAATTTAGTTCATTTGAAATGTCATTGACATTTATTGATCATTGGAAGGATGGTTCCTTCTTGTCAGTAATGATCATGGCAGAGTTCAATAATTTAATTTAATTTTATCAAGAAAGTATTTGCAAGTATTTAGACAGAAGAAGAATTTTTTTTATTTACTTTTATTGAAAGAAGCCACACGGAGAAGGAAAGCTTCATTTTAATAACGGTAGGTGGCAGCTTTGCAGTGCATTTTCACTAAATGAACTCAAATTTGCTCCATTCGAAATTGAACCGGAATGTTGCAAAAACGCCCTTAATGCATCTCATTTGTGGGTGACACACTGCACATTTGACTCCATTTAATTAAAAATTAAGTAATTATGGGAAGACAAATTGTCTAGGAAGGGTATATGAAATGAACATATCAATTCTAAAGTAAAATGTTGTAATATTCAAATATCATTGTTCCACATATGTACGTAGATAATGCAAAGGACTTGAAACTCTATTTTTTTTCTATGATATCAGTTTTCTTCTCCCATCCCAAATCATCATCTTATCACGTATCAAGAATACTATCGACATTCATGTTACAGACGCCCAAATTACTTGCTTCTCCCTATCCAAAAAAAAAGCAAAAACAGAAAAAAAAAAAAACACATTTGACAACACTTTGGCAATCTTTTCTATAGCTAATGCAAGAAATGGTCTCAACTTAAATGTATTTCTCAAGCACTCAACAGTATTGTCACGTCGTTTTGTATCAAATGCTTGTTTGCGCTACCCTTGTACCACCCATGATGTACCGAAATGTACACGAAATTCTTGTAACAAATTGTTATCGATCCTAGAAAGCTTTTCCTTCTTCAGAATTTTCTGGCTTGAAACACAAGGGTAGTATTTCGCTTGTCGTCGTCTGTTTCCTCTCCTCCCTCGACTATATATGATGATATTTTCCTTGTTCTTAAGTATGTATCGTTTTAAGTTAGTGTGAACGACACGGCACCAATAACAACAACAACAACTACAACAACAAGTACAATGGATAAATAGAAAAAAAAAAAAGAATAGAAAATTTGTTGTCGAACCACTCGCAAATTTTCCACCGACGCATTTAACATTTTCATGAAAATCGAATCTTCTGTAACGCTCCCTTCGTACACCACGATAAACTTCTTCTTTTGATGTTGTTGTTGTAGTCGTCGTCGGTTGGTCTTCTTGTTTTGATCAAAGTTCCCATCCTCAATAATTTCTGTCTCCCGGGGAAAATTACCCAGTGCATACCCTGAAATGTGTTATGGGTGGCTGCTGCTGCTGAATTACAACAACAAATGACAGAGGTCTGATGAAATGTGTGGCATCACCAATAAATGTCGAAAAAGGACCGTTTCAAGCTCTTTCAGAAGCCGTTACAACACCCTTTAGTAGTGCCTCTTTTTTAGGTGATTTGTTGGAATCTTGATTAGTATACGTATTAATTCTAGATTCTTGGATTAAGGATTGGTTTTTATTGGAACGAGGCGGGAGTAGCTGTTGTTTCTGAGAATTTGTCGATGCGTCTGCATAAATGTGGTTTTTGTGTGGAGAGTCAAAATGTAAATTAAGGCGTGACGACCATCAGATCCTTTCTGAAAGCACGTATAGTTTAGGGTTTGAATAGTTTTCCTGGAATTTTACCCCAAAACATGGAAGACGACCTTATCAGACACCATAAAAGTTTGCCTTGTTTTTGCCTTACGAGTTTCTTAATTAATTACGCTCTAACTGTATTCACTTTAAATTACTCTCTAATTCTCTGATAATAATTTTTTTATTTTTTTTTTCTTGTATACCCAAAACGATATTGAAATAGAAATCACAACTCGAAATCTTAAACAAGAAATTGATTATTATTAATGTTCTCACAACGAAATTATGTTCATGACCTTCTAAATATAGTTTTGCTTGGGTCAGTGAACGGCAGCCGTCCGTTCCATTAGAATATTTGTCGTTTTGTTTAATGCCCTCTAATTGCGGTAAAGTACCATGGAAAAAAAAAACAAAAAACCTAAACGAGCAATGTGACGTTTTCAATGATTACGCACGTTCCAAAGTATACTTCTCTGCACCATATGTTTCCGTCACTATACATAGCCGGGGTCTTTATGATAAATTTATATGCGAGAAAGAACGTAATTTTTCGGAAGGCGCGTGCTTTTTTTTATTCTATAGGCATAAAGTATTTGGTCAGTTCATGATTTTGACCTCTTATTGAGCAATTAACTTGTTACACATGCAATCAAATTGTGGTGCGATTATGAGTGTGTTTTGGGGTTTTATTTGTTTTCCAATTTTACCTACCTAAATTAGTTACGTTTTCCATGTTATTTGTGAATTTGATAAAAAATTTTGAAATTAAGAGAAGTAGTTTTGACAGAATTGATAGATTTTTTTTTTTTTGTTTATTTGAAGGCGAAATTATGGAACTGAGCGATTGTAGGAAATTGGAAAAGAGAAATTTAGTGGTGTCGAAAATTATAAAGGGGGAAATCGAAAAAGGAGTAGTTACTTAACCCTTTCAGCCCCGAATTATGAATGAATGCAAAAAAATTTTATTTATGAAAGATTTAAATAATTTGAATGAAAAATTTTGTTTTGAATAAATTTACCTTTACGTAAATATTTTTTTTTTTTTTTATTCCAATTGGAGTCATTGGTAGTTAGAGGGTGGGGCAAGACGGGGGTAGTTAAGATTTGACGTTAAATAAAATCTAGAATATAATAAGTTGTCAGCCTTTCACTCTATGATACATAGGTTGATATCTATCCCATTATCACCAGATAATTTTAAAGATGAAATAAAAACTATTAAACTGAAACAAGAAAATTCCTTTTATCAAAGATGTGTCACATAAATTAATTAAACCCTTAAAACACAATAACGTATATTGCCTGCTTTTTCCAACAAGTTAACCTTAAGGAAATTATTGGGTAACAATAAGTTAAGGCCTGGGGTTGATGACTTGGAAAAAAGTGGAGTTTACAAAATATCTTGTAATGATTGCGACGTCATTTATGTTGGAAAAACAAGACGGAAACTAAAAGTTAGGTTGAAGGAACACATTAGCTCCAAAGCTTCTAATGTACATCAGCATCTAATGTGTAATAAGCACAAAATTAAAAATAATGTTAAACTCCTGCATAGTCTACAGGCCGGGAGATTGTTAGATAAATACGAAATTAAAGAAATCCGTTCGGAAAAAGAAAAAGGCAGTTTCATGTTAAACGAACAGACTGATTTCAAAAATTCAAGCCCTCTCTTAAGTCCGCTTTTGTTGGAATAACATAGTTCTCTAATTTCAATATTTGCTTGTATTTAATTTTCATTTTGGTATTTATTGGTAATGATGATTGGTTCGATGGCTTCAAAAGCTGTATATGTATATTAATTAGTCCTCTGATGATGATCTTTGAGATTGAAACGCGTTAGGCATAAATTTAAATAAATAAACAATTTTTTTATATTTTCTGTGTGTGTGTTTTAATTTTCCTTAATTTAGAATATAATAGATAAATAAAAATACTTTTGGTTCATTTAAACTTTAGTAATAAATTTTTAAAATTATTGGTAATTTAGGAACATTGATTCACTTATTTAAACATAATGAAGGACTCAGCCAAAAAAGTCATTTCTCCCTATCTTTCCCCGTAGGTGGGGTAACATGAGGTACCCTATGTGGCAAGATGGGGTATGGAAACACAATTATAAAGTGTAACTTAATTATGATTAATTCACAATTAAATAATCGTTAATAAGAACAAAATTATATTTTAGTTATATAAAATTTCTATAGGGTTGGGTGGGGTAAAAAGTGCCGCGGGTAAGAAGTGCCATCTTTAATATCTCGTAGTCTAAAAGGGGAAGAAAAAAGAACGTACATGCAATGAATGCACTTGGAGTGGGGTAATTTTCGCCACATAGGCAGTCGCTGCCAGACATTAGGTAAAAGCGCACATGTAATAGTGCTATTAATTTGGCAAAAAGTAAAAAAAAACATCATGTCGGACATTTTAGTTTCTTTCTGAATGTGCTCATCATGGTTAAGTCAAGTAAGGACCTTTATATTGCTATTTTCTTTCTGAGCACTCTGATACTACTGAAAACTATAAATGTTTGTTTGTCATTGTTTTCTATTTAAAAACATGGTCTTGTACCGTTCGGGATAAAAAGTACCGTGGGGGTAAATTTTAGGTATAAGGCAGATAACAAAGACTAAAGGTTATAGTTATCTGTTTAAATATTAATAACAGCCTGAATTGCAATGCGGCTACAAATATTTTCCAAAAAGTAAATATAAAAATAACATTTTGAATTGATGCAACTAAAATAAAGTTAGACTATCATATTGAATTGGAATGCTCGTCTGTGTTGAATATTTATGATTATTTTTGAGGTTATGAATAAATATCGATAACAACGTTATAGATTCCGCTTTTTTATTCTTCCTTGCCAGGTTGCAAAAGGTGGAACTTTTTACCCGCATGAGGGGTAAAAAGTACCAAACGACTTGCACACTTAAAAGCAATTAATAACGTAAAATAATAAAAGTTTTTGCGTATATATATTTTTTTTTGAAACCCTAAAGAATGTTAAAATTATCATATAATTTGACCTAAAAGTTTATGATATATGGATGACAATACAAAAAGTGGCACTTGCAGCCCCACCCTACCCTACATGTTAGAAAACATCATAAAAGACCCTTAGTCAGATAAACATATCATACAAACATGAACTACCTACACATCGTCATCATCGACTCCTGCACAACAACAGTGGGCGTGTATCTTTACACTCCGAGTGCTCTGAACACCGATTTCATGTTATCTTTATTTACTTCCAGAGTACTCTGAACGCTCTGAACGTGTATCTTTATTATTGCTCAGAGTGCTCTAACTAATCGTAGATAAATCTCGGAAAATTTGGAGCAATCCGTCAGTAATACCAATAGAGCGCAGAAAAAATCCTATTGGAAATGTGAATACTTTTTTTAATTCCATATTTCCTTCCTTTTCTTCACCTCTTATTTATTTTTATAACTTTATTATTATTTTATTATTTATTTTTATAAAGAATTTTGTATTATCAATAGATATTTCACAAATCATAAGTGTTGCCAATATAAAAAAAAAAAAAAACTACCAGAACACTCAAAGCACTCTGGATTTGTATCTTTTTTCCAGAGTGCTCTGAACGTTCTAAAAAATCTGTTCGATCTACGGAGCGTCGAGTGTGCCCATTTTTTGCATTTTACAGAATTTATCCAACCTTCCAATAGATTCCGAGTACGAGCCGTAGCAGGAAAGACATTGCGTATTATAAGAATTGTCGTCACTATCATAAAATGAATTTTGGTATTAGACTGCTTTTCTTCTTTCTTTTTCAGTCTTTCAGCTTTTTCTTTTCTTTTTCTTGTCCTGCTTCTGGTTTCCTTCTTATCTCTTCTTCTAATGCTTTTTTGTATGGAGATGAGGTAATAACTGCAGTTTTTCCTCTTTTTCTTGTCACTCTTTGAATTCTTGATGTTACAGGTACTGGAAGTATTTGTTGTGGGCTTATTAGTTGAAACGCAGTATCGTGTGGTCTAGTAGGTGTATGACTATCTGAAGATATTCCGGGATTCTGGACGTTATCTGATCAATATGAACATCCAGAGGCTGACGATCGTTTGAATTGTTTTCCGCAAGTTGGTATATTAACATTGGATTGCAGTGGCTGTAGTTTGAACGCGATCAGGTAGTAGCTGCAGCTAAAAAATCACTTTCTTTAAAAACAGTCGGATCGGAAGGATCAATCCCACATTTCCTAAATGCATTTATTGCCGTAGACATGGTAGCAGCTTGTATAAATGCTTTTCCAGACTGAAACAAGCCGTGGATTACAGCGGAGCCAAAAACTAACCTCCTGGTCATAAAAAGTATTTAAAGGCTTCATGAAAGCCGCATCGAGTGGTAGAAGCCGGTGAGTCGCATGGGTTGTGAAAGAAATAATGACAACCGCATTTTCCCTAGCCAAGTTGATTAATTCAATGTTTTTGGTATGTGTAGCATGGCCATCGAAGAGTAATAATACAGAACGTTCGAATTTCTTGAACCACTGTAAGAACAGTTCTGTCGTGATCCAGCCTCTTTCAATGCAGACTCCCCATGCACCTTCAGGAGCATTAGCCATTAATTCCAGCTTCATGCGACACCAGGGTTCGGACAGAAATTTTTCAGAGAGGTGCACAGAGAGGATCCTGCTACAATTAAGATACCCACTGTACATTACTACTAATATCATGGTGGAACTATCATTTATTGTTAAATCAGTATCGTTATGAGCGTCATCTAGCGGAAGATCAAAAAAATTTTGCATCGACTTTCTTACTGATGCGTCAGGGGGGGCTATAGGTATGTTTAGAATTTTTATAAATTGCCGTTTTTTTGTTGATTAAATGACTGGAGAAGTCTATTTGGATTATTTTTCTACTACTGTGTATAAGACAAACTGGATAATTCAATGATCATTCGTTCATAATTTGAATATCAAAAATCGCTTTACCTTTGAATTTGAAAATAAATTATTAAAAATATGCTGCCAATTACATATAAAAATTGACAGAAATTTCATTTTAGTTTAAAAATCTTGGGTCAACAGATTTTTGAAAAATGTTAATTACGAATGAATGATCATTAATTTAGCCCGTCTGTCTAGGTAATAGCTTCAGTCCCCACTAATGTAATTCTGAAGAAAGGTCGGACAAGTAAAGTATACTTAAGCCAAAATAAATATCCTTTTTCAGGGCGTTTAAGAAATCCAACTTTTGATACCCACCTATGTATATAAAATCATGTAATCATGATATTTTCGAAATTCGAAAAAAATGATTTCATCATACATTTAAACTTTCGAATTTCCCAAAACTTGGAAAATAATTTAATAGAAAATGGAGAAAAAGTGAAATACATAAAAAAAAGAAAGTACCATTCAATTTTATATATGGATCTTTTCGAACTTTAATTCGAAAAACTCTATTTTCGAGTTCGAATTTCTAATCCAAAATTACTGGAAGCCGAGCATAATTTATTTTATATACATAAATGTGTTTTTTTTTTTTTTTTTTATTTCTATATCTTCCATCCTCAGACCTCATTTTATTATACCATACTCCCTGCAAGGCTATTGTTCCCCAAATAATTTTTAATTCTTTTTTTTTCGATAATTTTATGGTTTCGCCACATCTCAAGACTGTTTATGAAGTGGCTTAAATTCTAGCTTAAATACGAGATCTGATAAAAAAAAAAATACGGTGAATGAATTTTTATAACAGCAACGGCTGACGCTATATCCATTTAAAGTTATCCGTCTGATAGCCTGATTCTTTGAGAAAATCAGTGTTAAGTTTGGACAACAACTTGTGACTTGTCAGACGGCGTCCAGAATAGGAAGAGTGAGGTCACGTTTACCGTAACTGTCACATATCATGGCTTTCGAACAACGTTTTAATATTAAACTTTGTTTAAAGTTGCAAAAAAGTACCAAAGAAGTTTATAAATTCTTGAAATCTGTGTATGGAGATAATGTGGTAACTCTGAATACTGTCGGCAAATGATATCTGAACAATTTAAAAATGAAAATGAGTCGGTTAAGGACGAGCAACGATCGGGATGTCCTTCAACCTCAAAAACATACAAAAACGTGCAAAAAGTTGTAAAACGGATTCGTTCAAACAGACGATTGACATCTTGCATGAGTCTGTGAAAAGCCAGAAAAATTGTCCAATTGCTTCCTCTTTCATACGACAACGATTCGTGCGACACCCCGCTTCTGATACGTGAGTTTTTTGTCAAAAAAAAAAAATCTGTCTGTCCACATCTCCAGTACTCTCCAGATTTGACACCATGCTACTTCTGGCTACTCCCAAAAATAAAAACTGCACTAAAAGGAAAACGTTTTGACACCTTGTTCGACATTTAAAGGACCACTACAGAGCAGCTGAAGGCCCTTTCGGAGGAAGCCTTCCAGAAATGCTTCCAATCAATTTATTTTACATAAAAAAAAAGCTGCAAAGACTTCACAACTGGCAAAAGTTTTCAAGATGGTAAGATTTTTTTCTTTTCCATTGAATTGAATTGAATCACTTTTCCCCATAAACCTTTTTCTACAACAAAAATAGAAAACTGATATCCCATCACAACAACGAACCTCCTATAGTACAACCCAACTGCATTAAATCCCATTTCATCGTTTGCAATTCCCATAACAAAAAAAAAACGATAATCCTGCGTATAAATATTCTCTGTGAAATTCCATGGTAATAAAATTAAGCGGGCAATAATTAAAAGCTTTCCAAAACCCCCTGCTGCTGCTGTTGCTGTTGCTGTGAAGCACAAAATCCCTTCATTACACAGCACTAATCCTATTACACTGGTAACACAGTAGTATAGTAGTAAAAATCCTTTTTCTCAGACGCGGACAGAACTTTTATAATTTTTGCGACTCTTTGAAAATAATATGGCTGAATCGGCAGTGAGAAAGCTTTTTCTCAACCATTATCCATCCGCCCTTGATTATATCCCGGACCCCAGGATTTTTACACCACCCAATCCAATCCAATTCAACTCAGGTCAGGAGATAGTTTTTATCGTTTTCATCGTGTGCATGCGTGGTAAATATAATAATTGCACGACAGTTTGAATGTGTGTCAAGGAATGTTGCGTTGCGCGTATTTCCATCATCAATGTCGACTCGACACAGGTCGGTATTTTCTGGCACAACATGAATCCTAAAAAGGTAGGCAGGTGGATTTAGAGATGATGATGATGATGATGACGACGATGACGAGAGAGGTATATACATAGTATGTATATAAACACCAGAAAGGGAACTTTATGTTTTTACTCCAGCTTCCCGAATTCCCACACCAGGAATATAGTGACACACACACACACACACACGCGCACGCACATACCACACAAAAACATTAGTTGCGTACGTGTTTACGCGGTTTTATATTATATTTTTGTTGTATACCTTTCCGATGTGTGTCAGGGATCATTTCTCTTAGATAGTGGTGGTGGTGTTGGTAGAGTGTCTCTGATAAAGTTGTGTTGTACACACCCGGCTGGGTTAGTCTGGCTATGCTGGCTGACATTCCTGACCTACTCTAATCTCCCAGGTTTGACTGGGCGCATTGTCACTCTATTCTATGTTCATGTTCTTATGTTTTGCTGGCTTTTACTGATGTTGGCGTCTGATCCGCATCCGACGCCAACACTAATACTCCCACCCCGTTATGAGTTGAAGTTGGGAGTTGGAGTCTTCTTCCATCATTCAGAAAATCTGCTGCTGGGAGAATATTGCAATGGCGCGCATTCCCTTTCTTTTCCTACCTTGGCCTTCTACATATATTAGGTATACTATGTGAATGATTTGGCGGTAGCATAGAAACCTTTGTATGATAACGACACATAGGCGTCGCCATTGACGGTCGTCATCATCAGGTAAAATAAGCTTTCCTTTCGTGCTCTGATTCGGAGGTAGATGATTTTCTTCTCTATGTTTTGGAAAACTTTCTCCCCCGACACTCACCCATCCACCCACAATGCTTACAACAAAATATTTTCTATGGCATGTACCTACATATATATATGTAAGTAACATATGTAGTAGGAGGTAGTGAGGTGGATGTGTGTACTGAACGCAGTAAAAATGTTCACTTTCTTCTCCCATTATAGTTATTAGGGATTTAGGTGTACACGGCCAAAACTTTCATGCATGCTTGTAGCCAATAAAACAATCGATTTTGGGTCAACCGGAATCTAAGTTCTAATGGACTCTGCAATTGCCATATAAAAGCAAGTCGTTTCGACAAACGATACCGGCGGGTGCTTTCAAGTGTTAAATAGTCGTCGAAGTTTTATTCTATGTATGATGATTGTTCCTTGTGTTTCCTAAAAGTAATTGGAGCTATTTAGAAATCTACGTCTTTTTCTAGGTCCTATTCTGGATAAAACGTCGTCCATGAAAGAGTATAACACACAAATTGAAACCCATTTAAAGAAGGGAGTAGTATCAAGTATATATGTATACTAGAATAGATATTCTATGTTATAGATTTTATACTATTTAAGGAAAGGATGTTTCTATCTACAAGCTCATAATAGCCGGAAAGGAGTGAGAAGTTGAAGAGAATTAAAATTTAATTAAATCGAAAATAAAAAAAAATCAATTGAATTCAATGTGCTTCATATTAAGAACTAAAATTGCTTTCAAATTGGGAACGTGACGCATTTGAAAATAAATCGTTTTTTTTTTTTTTTTAAATAAAATAACTTCAGTTGGGAAAATGTTAATTTTGTGTAGAGAATTTTTTTCTGGATTTTTTTTCTTTTTTAAGGAATGCACAGGAATGCAATGGAATTTTCCTATTTTAATTTTCTAATAGAAGAGCAAATGTGAAAATATTTAGCATATAGACTTGACAATTTTCAGACAAACGTGAACTGGAACTCATTCATTCATTTCAATCATTCTTTTCAGGAAGAATAGACATTCTGTAAATATAGGGTCCGCCATCTAACATTTTTTTTTCAACTAGTGCTTATTTCGTGAATGGTAACACTTAGCTCATGTCTGATTTGACAGATAATTAGTTTTATTCTTCCGCTGAACGAATATGTATGTTCGTTATCTTGTGAAAAAAGTGAAAGAAACTGGCATCCTCATCGATAAACCAAAGCGTGAAAAGCCAAAAACAGTGCGTACACCCGAGAATATTGATTGTGTGGCAGAAAGTGTGCGTGAAGCGCCATCAACATCAATTCACCGTCGTTCTCAACAATTAAACATTTCGGAGACATCATTGAGACGAATTTTGCATAAAGATCTTGGTATGACGCCATACAAAGTCCAATTGGTTCAGGAGTTGAAGCCAACTGACCATCCAATGCGTTTTCGCTTCGCTGAATGGGCCTGCGATCGACTTACAGAAGATGCCGATTTTGCCAAAAAAAATCATCTTTTCGGATGAAGCTCATTTTGATCTTGGCGGGTATGTAAACAAGCAAAATTGTCGCATTTGGGGCACAGAAAACCCGCACGCATACATTGAAAAGCCGATACACCCAAAACGAGTCACTGTTTGGTGCGGATTTTGGTCCAGAGGCATAATTGGGCCATTTTTCTTCGAAAATGAGCAAGGAGTGGCCGTTACAGTCAATGGCAATCGTTATCGGGCCATGTTGAACGAATTTTTGTTCAGGAAAATTGAAGAGGAGGATATTGGCAACATTTGGTTTCAACAGGACGGCGCTACGTGCCACACAGCCGAAGCTACACTCGATGTTTTGCGCCCTGTTTTAAAAAAAAAAAGTTATTTGGCGGACCCTAACTATGAATTCTAATTATACATATATCGGCAACTGTACTGATTTGTCTTCAAAAGAAAGTCTGTGAATTATTTTGCTTTGTCTATTAAAAAAAAATAGTTTTTGCTGCAAACATGGTAGTAAGGTGTTCGTTAGATTTTGCACTAATTTAGGTGGCACTTGAGCAGGATCGTGCAGATTAGATTTTGTTTTCGTCTATAATTTTGCACAAGACTATGCTGATAATTACATACATGATGAGCTTCCATGAATAAAAGCGTTGAGTTGGAAGTTGACAACTGAAATAATTCTAATAAAGAAATCGGATTTATATTTGGGTGAAACATATACATACATAACCAACGGTGAATTTCTGCTTTAGCAAACTAGGCAGTTGCTCAACCTTGTAGGGGGCCCCGCCAGGGGCCTGAATGGTATACATGGACGATATACGACACCGGACATTAAAAAACATTTTTAATTCTCTTTATTATTCCCTTATCCGGGGGGGCCTACACTGTAAAAAGGTACAAATTGTTGTCACAAAGTTTAGGAAAAAAATTCCTATAAATGTAGGGAATATTCCATAAAATGTATGAAATACTGCCTGAAATGTGGGGAATATTCCCCACATTTTAGGCAATATTCCCTACATTTCAAGGGATTTTTCCCCTAAAATTTTATTAATAGGCAGAGCAGAGCAGCAAATTCTTAATTGATACAGTATAAGGAAATGAGATCGAATTCGCACGGCAAGGACGAACTCAGAGTAAAGTTGAAAGTATCCGGATTATCTAAAATAATTAGGATTCGATTTCTCAAATCTGGATCCAGACTAAGGTCCTGTCCGGATCCAAGTAGTGATGTGAAAATACAAGACCAAGACCAAGACTATAATGGTCTTGGTGTTGGTCTTGGTCTTCCAAACTTAGTCTTGGTTTTGCTCTCGGTAAAATTGGTATAATATTGGCCTTGGTCTTGGTCTTGCATAGTCAAGTCTTGGTGTTGGTCTTGGTCTTGATCTAGCTCTTGGTATTGCAATTCAGTCTTGGTATTGTCTGTGATCTTGTAGTAGGTTTTAGCTTTGGGCTGCACAGTCAACTTTTGGTTTTAGTTTTAATCTAGGATTTCGTTTTTTTTTGCGCAATTCTATAATGGATGTATCATGCCATAAATTTATAAATAGTTAAAAACTACCTTATCCCCGTCTAAATAAATCTTGTCTGTACACGGGATGTGTTATTTGTGTCCTTTTAATCTTTATATAAATAAAATACAATAGAGCTATGACTTGTGATTGAAAATGAAAGAGAAAGGAAGCAACAGAAACAACATTTTGTGAATCCAATGTATTTATTAAATTTTTTGCCCAGTTTTTCTCTCAAATTCCGGTAAAGTACGTACCGATCATAACTATGCTTCGCTATTGCACAAATTACAAGATTTTTATCTTGCATAATGAGTCTTGGTCTTGCAAAATGTGTTCTTGGGCTTGGTCTTGTTAACGTACACATGGTCTTGGTGTTGTTCTTGTGAGCGTGTTTACAATCTTGGTCTTGGTATCGGTCTTGCATATTCTGCAAAACCAAGACCAAGACTGCAAGACCAAGACCAATTTTGCTCATCACTAGATCCAAGTCTTCGTCTTGTTAGTACAGCTAGTGACGTAACACAATAAGCTCAGCTATTATAATAATTAGACGAAGACGAAGCTAACCTATCCGAATTCGTTCATTTGCTCAGCTTGATTTCACAGACAGCAAACAAACATAACCTCACAATAAGTTGTCTATTTATAAATAAGTCAACTCGAACCTTGACTCGGTGATCAAGCTAATCAAATGTCAAAACTGTTATACAAACTAGCAAAGCTCGGTGGCATAGACATGGATTCGGATAGAGCTTGTCTCGATGTTACGTCACTAGCTGTAATAACAAGACGAAGACGAAAACTTGGATCCGGACAGGCCCTAAGCAAAAAAGGTTCAAAATTTCGTCCATTGGGAAAATAGAAATTTATATTTTCCCAATGAAGCAATGCAATTTGAATGAAATTTTAAACTTCTTTTGCTTGGATGGTTCGTTTCCAGATTCGGATTCGGATAGCCCGGATCCGGATTCGGATAGCCCGGATCCGGATTTTAGGAATCGGTTAGTTTGAAGATCCGGGTACCCGCATATCCGGATATTAGAGAATCCGGATCCAATTTTCAGCTCTAATTCAGAGTTACCGTTTTCCATTATCGACAGGTTAATTCCAGAACTACAAAGACATGGTTCTGCTTACGAGAGCTTGATTAAAATGTTTGAGTTTCTCATGAAGCTATACATAGTTTGGAATACCAAGATATGGGCGGACGGAACTTGAAAGCCATCTTTCTATCTAGGAGCTTTAGACGAGACTTTGCTTTGGAAAACGAGTGTTTATAGCTGCGAGCTCTTTTGTTGTCCGTTGAGGCTACATGGAGAGCACAATTATCGGCCCTGCAGTAATACAAGTACATCCTGGAAAAATGCTTTTTGGACATCTATCCAAATGTGGAAATAGCATTCCGGATGTTGTTGTAAATACCAGGGTCAAACTGCTCGGTAGAACGCTGAAACGAGTGAAGAGGTAACTATTTAAGTTCATCACAGAGGAGTACCAGGCTTAATTCACTTTCTATGCTGTACGTACATAGAGTCAGAAATAATGCAGTCATATGCTTATACGCAACGAACTTTCTTTGTATATTTGTAATATTTCTAAGTCTACTTGTTTATTTTATCCATCGATATACGTTAGATAAAAGAAAATTAACGGAAAAATTGTTGTTTTATTTAATCATTTAAAAAGGATCCCTGGCACCGTTAACCGCCTAGGTGCCCTGGGTCTTCATATCTGGGCCTGTACATATATCTGTATAAGAAGTATTACACGAATACATTTTTTTGGAAGAATGTTCACGTTTTCGCCGCTGTAACTTGTTATACATCAGACTTAAAAATAAGTGTTTATACAAAAAATGTAGGAATTTAGTGTTCTTCAATTTTTGCAGTAGGATCAACCGTTGAGGAATTATTTTGAAAAAACCAGTTTTTTGTTCTTTTAATCCAAGATGGCAGACCGTGCAGACCCCTCCAAGGGAGAAAACCTGGATTTTTCATCGGGGCCAGCAATTAAAAAATTATAAAAAACACACAGAGTAAAGGCCTTATTTAATCCCTATTGACTGGACTAATAAACGTGTTCGACGATTGGTTTAAGGTCAGGAGAGTTTCCAGATCAATCTTCCCAAAATAGTTGAAAACATCGATTTTGCCATTGTCAATGTTGCCTTCGCTGTATACGTTCGTGCTCCATCCTGCATAAAAATTACCAAATTTTTATCTGAAAACGTGTCTTCCGTCATCCTGGTAAAGGGTTTTCCTGTAAGTATTTTAATTAGCCCGCTATTTTGGTAGATGTCACTTTTGGAGCTGTCATTTTTTGACATTTGACAAGTACAAACTACGCCATTAATAAAAATGGAACGATACACGATTCAACAATGCATTGAAATTATTAAAATTCACTATAAAAATGGTGAAAATGTGGCAGAGATGGTTCGTAAAACTCGAACATTTTTGGGTCGTCGTGAGCACCTTGTCGGACCGCAATACAGAAATTGGTAGAAAAATTCGAGCTGTCGGGACAGGTTAGTGATGTGAAAATAAAGCCCGTGCATGTCGCTCAAGAACAGCCGAGAATATTGCTGCTGTAGCCGAAAGTGTTGAAGAAAACCCAGGTTTGTCCATTCCTCGTCGTTCTTTGGAATTAAGCATTCCACAAACGTCATTACACCGTATTTTGCATAAAGATTTGGGTCTTAAGGCTTATAAAGTTCAGTTAACACAAGAACTCAAGCCGGCCGATCATCAACAACGTCGAGTCTTTGCTGATTGGGTCCTTGAAATGCATGAAAATGATCCGGAATTCCATCGAAAACTCATCTTGAGTGATGAGGCCCATTTCCACCTCGATGGCTTCGTCAACAAGCAAAATTGTCGCATCTGGGGCTCGAAAAACCCAAGAGTTATTGTTGAAAAGCCTCTCTATCCTCAACGTGTGACTGTTTGGTGCGGTTTATGGTCCCGCGGGGTCATTGGACCTTACTTTTTCGAAAATGGGGCTGGAGCAACAGTTACGGTGAATGGATTGCGCTATCGACAGATGATTAATGATTTTTTATGGCCGGAATTGGATGGTATTGATCTGGACAACGTTTACTTTCAACAAGACGGCGCTACGTGCCATACAAGCAACGAAACCATTGATCTTTTTTTTATCTTTCCGGACCGTGTTATCTCTCGAAGAGGTGATCACAATTGGCCACCGAGATCTTGTGACTTAACACCTTGCGACTGCTTCCTTTGCCCACGTGAAAGAGAAGGTCTACGCCAACAGCCCAGCGTCGATCCAAGACCTCAAAGATGGAATTCGTGAGGCTATCGAGGACATAGGGCAGCCACTTTGCGATTTGGTTATGGAAAATTTCATGAAAAGGATATGGTCCTGTAGGCGTGGTGTAGGTTGATGTTATTTTCCATTATTAACGGCATACCTTCCTCTTTATAATGAAATAAAGATCCGATCATTTATCTCAAAAAATGGTATTTTTCTTTGAATATCAAAATAACACCTCTTATTGGAAAACCCGTTATTTTGAATATGACGGTAAAATGTTGTTGCGGTAATAGGATCCATCTACGGTTGTGTTTTCCTCAACAACATAAAATCTCAACTTTCCACATGAGCTGATTCCTTCTGCAACCATTATCTTGAGGTCAAATTTCGGCTCTTGTGTATAGGCTCAGTATTCTTCCAAGATCTCTTCCAAGAGCACTATCATCACAGAATCCTAAGCTTTGCAAACTTCTATGCAGAAGTTAAGTCTATCTTTTACATTCTTTTCAGAAAGAAGAAGCGGTTTTACTGGTCTCACGTATAGGCGTGTTTTCCCCAATTCGTCGATTTATCGTACCGTTGAACTTAACTGTTGCGTTGATCAAGACAATGTATTTCGCTGTTGTTGGTAATTTCAGGATTGATTTATACTTTTGTTCGCTTTCTTCGTCCCAATGCCTGGCTTGTTTTCCATCATCTTCTTAATTTTTATTGTAGGCGAAAGAGTTGTGATCTACCAGAGCGGCTGTTGTCCTATACGTCGCCTTTCTTCTTTTCCAGCCATAATCGTACAGTCTTCCTATACCCTAATTTCCTTGAAATTTCGGAAATTTATTTTCTTATTTCGACAAAGATTTTGATTTGAATCATTGTTTATGTCCTCTTCGAAGCCATAAGGAAGAAACACAAAAGTCCTATAATAGGTTTTTGAAAAAAATAATGGTTTTTAAGATAAAGGCCGTATAAGATGTTCTAAGAAACATCACTATACTTATGACAAACACGGTAATAACTCCTTGAGGTAAGAAGCAATAAAATTTTACGGGTAGGTTCCCAGAAAGATGCTTAACTACCCTAATAATTCAAATTGTCTTTATAAAGGGTCTGTCTTTGTCTACCTGCCTATAGGGGTAAATGATTTTTTTTTCACGGAAATGCATTATACCATTTCACACTGCTAGTATTGATCTGTTTGCTGTCATAGTAGCTAAGCACAATATAATCTTTACGTGAAGAATTGATATTTAACCTCCGCTTAAGATTTTTGGTACACTGGGAAGAGATAAATTTTGCCAACGGTTTAATGTATATAGAATACAAGCTATTCTCATTACGAACCATATTCCACCATTAGGTGACGTAATATCATGAAATATATAGGAAAGTACGGTACATAGAACACAATACTCTTCTCCTCTCTCTGTCTTTTCTATTAAAAATGTATATACATTATTCACAGAATTACGTCACAGGCTGTCAGTTGTAATGTGTCAAAATTTTAATGGGAATACCTTGCCAACGGTTAATGAATTAATGTGTTTATTTAAATAGGTGGGGAGACAATTTTGGTTTTGGCCAACCCTGCAGTAGGTTGAAAAAATGTATATGTTGCGATTAATATGTTAATTATGTTAAAAACTTATATTCTATTAAAATATCAAAAAAAAATGTGCTAGATTCTCTGTTGTAATTGATGAATTCAGTAAGAATTTTTGCAACATTCAATTAAATTAATTTTCCTTTCGCATATCTTCAGCCATCATCATCATAACCCTAAATAAGGTCTCCACCACAAATAGAAAAAAAAATCAATTAAATTATTTTCCTCATAGGAATGTTCGCTTAGGTAATGATTATGCGGTCAAAGCTTTCAATAAAATGCATCTCAAATCATCGATTGATAGAGACATATTTGAAATAGGTACTAAAAAAAAAAAAACAAAATTTAAATATTGTTACTATGATGATAATCAAACAATGTATAAAAAAAAAAAACAACCACAGTTATTACATTTGATAATGACAACAAAATTATTGCCACAATACGCAACCGCAAAATGTTGAACTGAGTCTTTTGCAATTTGATATTAAGTTATTAACAATGAAACCAGGTTGATCGTAGTTGGTACACTTGGCATCATACATACCTCCTACGAACATATTACCTGAAAGAAAACACTCAGAAAAAAACAAAAACAAACTATAAACGCATTAGCGCACGACCTTAAAAAAAAAAATTAAATTGCCAATAAGAGGGAGAAACTGTTTTTTTTTATAGCAAAAATTTTTCATAAAGACTCCTGCACCAAAAGGATTAAAAAAATTTCGTCAAAGCAAAGCAAAAATGCATTAAAAACAACTTGAGAGTCTGCTGCTGAAAATCAGAGAGAAATAGAAATAAGTAAAAAGCAAAGGATCTATTTAACCGCCTTTGTAATGTGGTATATGATGTGGTGGTGGTGGCTGCTCCTTTGAGCTGCTGTGACTTGATGGCGGCGCTGTTTTATAGCATCTAGTGTTTTGTGTTTGTGACCGTTTGTTTTGCTTCCACGTTGCGCGCGCTAGACCGCAAAAACCAATTTCCAGAACAAATAACATAAAGTCGTGGTGGGGGAAGTTGTAGTATGGTTGCCATCGACGCGGCATCGCCTTCAAAACCTACTAACGACGATGAACGACGATGACGAATTGAAAGGAGATGGATTTTAAACAGCTGAAGAGGCTCGCTTAACTCAAGTATGATAATGGTTGGATATTGCATCATGCTGTTGTAGGTAGATGAGGCTAGCAACAGATGCTTTGATACACGCACGCACACACACATACACGTATGACTGACGACTAACAACCGACGACGTAACGTGACGCTATACGACAAGATGAGGTGCGATTATAAGAAACATTCTGATGAAAATCCAGCCACAGCGTTTAGCGCAGCATTCATAATATTTACCGCCATTCGACTTATTTTAATTGTAGAAAAAAGTAAAAAAAAAATAAATAAAAAAATAAAAAATTGTAATTTGAGCAATCATAATGAGATTTTAATGTCAAATGGATTATGTGCCGTAACGCCCTCCCTGGTCCTAGGAATGGATGGAATAAGTGCTTTTGTGCAATGCAATTATGCTGTGAATGGATTCAAACAAAAGCGCGAAATCGTTGAGCTCTGTTGCAGCCAGCAGCACTGTGAAACTGTGAAAAGTAAACGTCTGGCAGAGCGCGGTGTGAAAATAGACCGAGACCCCCTGACCTTGGAATTTTTTTCTTCTAAAAACTAAGCTAGACACGCTCGATTTTAAAACTTGAAAGGGAATTGGTTTAAGAAAAACAGAAATTCACTGTTTTTTTTTTTGTTTTTTACCGCGAGAATGAACATGATGTCGTCAACGGTGTAATCTATGTACAACCGGAGTATACGGTCCCAATGGTTTTTAGACCCTTTCAAATAAGTAAATTAAGATGAACTTGAATTATGTTGTTTTAGTAGATGCTCTTTAAGACAAAAACAAACAAAAAAACCATTTAACAAGATTCATTAGCTCTCTCTGTTTTATCTGGGGATTTTTACAAGCACCACCCTAGAATTCTGCGGGTTTCGAATTGTTTGTGCCAAAATGAAATAAAATGAAAAAAAAAAGAAGAAAAAAGTCTTATGGTTGGTAGTGATGGTAGTGGTAAAGCAGCGTTTCATAATTATTTAGTAGAGGGAGCGGTATTAAATTATAGGCAGGCTTGCTTTACTGACTTTAATGGACTTTTCTTACATAACACCCGCCGAAATAAATTTGGTCTTTTGGTCTTGGTTGCTCTTAAATTATTTTTTTTTTTTTTGCTTTGTAGTTTTATTTAATTCAAATGAAAGTTTTCCATTGGATTTCACTTTATAGCTGGTGCTGTAAATTTTTTAGTACATACTTTTTGTATTTTTGTTTTTTTTTTTATTATTATTTGTTTGGCTATCTTTAATGTCACATTTGTGTATTTTATGTTCTATAAATTATTATTACTATTTTGCATAATATATAGCTTTTAAATTGAAGAGTTTTTTTTTATTTTTATTTTTTGTTTCTGTCTGTTTACTCTTACATTCTGCATTTAATGTTGGCCAAATATATTTTGATTTGATTTTCAGTATACAGAGTATATAGTTTAGTTTTAGTTTTAGTTTTATTATTAATTAAATTTGGTGCAACAAGAATTACATCTTTTTGTTTTGTACCTAAAGCAACGGAACATATTAAAAATAAGAAAAATATGAAAGAAAGGAGTATAAGAGTATAACCGTATAAAACAACAAATAGCAGTACAACCAGTAAATAAAAAAGATAATAAAAAATAAAATAACTCTAAGTAGAATAAGAGAGAGAGAGAGAAAAAAAAACACATGTAAACAAAATGGAAGAATCAGAAATTATAAATGTAGTACATCAATTCAAACCACAAAAGTGCTCCATTACGCCCTTCCTGAAAGCTCCAAGTGCAGTCAACCTTTGAATATGACTAGGAAGTGAGTTCCAAAGTCGAACAACTTGAACCAAAAAGGAGCGTGCACCAATCAGAGTATTAAATTTGGGTGTAAGTATATTAATTCGCCGTTGCGAGCGAAGGAATGTGAGAGAGGACGACAGATACTCAGGACCATTACAATAAATTATTTTATGGAGAAAACACAATAATTTAACATCGAAATACATTTTAAGGGAGCAACCAACTATGAAGGATATATACGGCGATACATGATCATGACGACATAAGCCATGCACAAAACGAACACAGTCATTAAAAGCAACATTTATTTTACTAGCACACACAGAGTCAAGACAGGGAAAAATTACGAGACCGTACAAGAAAAATGGAAAGATAAGTGCCTTAATTAACCTTATACGTGTTGTAGTTGGTAGAAGCGGCGCAGTTATCCTGAGCCTTCTTAAAGTTGCATAAATCTTTGCCAGAGATGAGTTGATATGATCACAGCAGGTCATTTTATTATTAAGAACAACACCCAAATTTTTAGCTTTATCAACACGACTTAGGGTTAAATTATTGAGGTAAACTGTAGGTAAATATAAATCTTCATCAAGCTCCGTGCGCGAAAAAATGGTATAGCATGATTTTGATGGATTAAGAGATAGAGAATTATCAATTGACCACTTATAAATGCGAGCTAAGTCACTATTTAGTTTATTTACATATGCATATAGGTGTATATAAGAGTGTCTTACTACAGAAGGCAAGTCATTAATGTACAACCCAAATAACAATGGTTCTAAGATCGAACCCTGGGGAACACCGCAAAGTATTCTGGCGGTCTTTGATAATCGGTCGGCAGATTTTAAAATGAAAATTAAATTGAAATTAGTTAGTTATAATTGGGGCAAGTCTATTTTTCTATCTGAATCTTTTAATTCAATTTGTAAAAATTTGTTAGGTAGGTAGGTATGTATATGGTTTTGGTGTATTGGAATATTCTAGGACGAGCGACTCATCTAAAGCTTATTGTATTCCGACCAAATCATAATTACGAAACTGCTATACTCAAGGTTACATCAGATATTCATGAATCACTAGATAAAGGCCAACTTACGATTCTTGCTGAGTTTGATTTCAGTAAGATATTCGATTCTATCAATTATTGCAAGCTGCTGAGAAAAGAATTTTTTAAAAGAATTTAAAAAAAAAAAACTTGTCAATAGTTTTTTAAGTGGACGCAGTCATTTGTTAGGGTATGCTCGGATGAAACGACTCTTTTATCTGGAGTTCCTCAAGGATCCCCCTTACTATTCTGCCTCCCCCAGTAACCAAGTCCTAGGACGTTCAACAGATGATCTTAGGAAATTTTCCTGTCCGAAGAATCAGTTCCGTGGAATATTCCCAAGAATGTCAAAAGAATTTTATAGGATTGTCACGGGGCAGAAGTTACGCTGTCTGAGGAAAGTATGCCGTCATTATTTCAAGGAATTTCTGCAGAAATAATAAGGACAATGTCTTTAGAAACTTAGCGGATATATTCCGCGGATACCTACTCTATGGAGAGTTTGTTTGGATATTCTGCAGAATTATTCTACAGATATTCTTCAGAAATCATAAGAATAATATCTTTGGAAATTTAGCGGATATATTCCACGAATACTCTATGCAGGATTTGTTTGGATATTCTGCAGAATTATTCTACAAGAATTCTTTAGAATTTCTCCCTGCTACAATAAATAAAAAGCTTTTTAAAGATGTTAGTGTTAACAAAATAATATTTATTTTTTAGAAATTCATTAAAACAAAACAAAACAATTCAGTTAAAAGGAAAGAAAAGCAATCTTAAAGTTATACAATGCTGAGTGTTTTTCCTCCAGTTTCTCTGTGAACGTAAAAGTTATTAGTCTGAAAAGTAATAAAATAACTAAATTTATATGGTACTTTATTATTTTCCTGTTTATTTCTTTCCTTATGGAAGTTTTTTTTAGCCTACACAACACTAAATGCAAATGATTTCACGTCTCACGACACCATTCAGTTCCCCATACCAAAACCTAAAAATAAATATATAATAATTTTTCCTAGAAACAATAAAACACTGGAATTTCATTGGATAACGCCTGGATATAGTGCAGAATCATTCTAAAGAATATCCATGGCATGTCCAAATTTTTCAGTTCCACTGTGACATTGGAATTTGAATGGATTAAAGCCTGAGTACAGCGGAGACTCATTCTGAAGAATATCCATAGCATGTCCATAGCATGTGCAGATTTTTCAGTTCCACTGTCATTCCACACTTTTTCCATCAAATTAAAAGGAAAAAGTTGATAAAATCAAATGAACGGAAAAATTTATCAAAAATTTTGTTCAGTAGTTATCCGCTGTTTTTCCAATGACGGAAAGAGTATGGAAATTTCTTTGGACAAAGTTAGGATTTCACTTTATACTTTTTCCGAAGTATTTCATATAGAAAATTCTTCAGAAAAATACTGGACAAATCAAACAACAATTTAAAATATTGTCCACAATTATCCACTGTTTTCTCCAGTTCTTATCTCATATAAAATTTCTACGGAAATTCGCTAGATTTTCCTAGGAATGGCAAAATAGAGCATGGTAAAACATCGGAACACATAAAGACATCGTTCTGTGTTGGAATTTTTTTGGATAAATATTGGAATTCCATCCAATATTTTTGTAGTATAGTTTGGAAAATGTGAGGACATCGGAATTGGTGGTTACTAGGGCTACTTGAATGACATTATTGACGTAATATCAGATCTTTCTATTTATTTGTATGCTGACGATGTGTATGTGTATCTAATCAGACCAATTGGCTTGATGGAGGACTGCATATGCCGATTCAATGATGACCTGCATCGGTTATATAATTGGTCATTACTAAATAACCTGTGGTGTTGAATTCCAGTAAGTCAAATTGCTTAGCAATTTATAGAATTGGAATAGATCCTAATATTATCCCATCAATATTCATCTACAATACCGTATACTACCATATTGTCGGTGATATTTCATAACCGCCAGACTAGCAACTGAATTGAGTAGAAAATTGCAATTTTGAAGTTAATGGTAATGTAGCTAAGAAAATACAACTTATTTTGTAAATCTTATGTCTAAAATCAAAAAAATATGATGTTTCTCGCCCTATCCTAGAATTCAGTAGCAATGCCTTTGTAAAATTGTAATTGGAAAAAAAAAGTTTAGTGTAGTGCTGAAAATTTGATTTTGACTTTAACTTAAGCGGTAGTGACATACACCTAAGTAGTCTTGCGGTTATGCAGTATCACACAGACGAAATGCTGATTCAGTTTGGCTTTGAACTTAACTCAACTGTTGTAAAAATATTATAAGAGTTACAATAGGTAAAATATATGGATGCCTGCGGCAGTTATGGTTAAGCTCTAGTTTTCTTTCTCTTCATATCCGGATGAAGTTAGTCAAGTCATTAGTGGTCCCTCACTTCACATATGATAGTATAGTGTTCTGTGATTTTGACAACACGGTCTCGGTCTAACTAGACTCTTGAGAGGAGACTCCGATTTGTCTTTAAACTGCCTTGTTTCAGTCATATATCTTCTTTCTCAACATGCTTCTTTGGATGCTCTCTGAATGCATACTGAATCCAATGGAGATTAAAATTTCTTCATAGACTAATACAGGATGTTTCCCACTAGGAGGTCAGTGGAGCGGGAAATGATAGTACTCACCTAGACGAACAAAAAATTGTATGGCAGGGGTGGGGCATATCAAACATTTAGGACTTACACAAAGCACCCTGTATCTTAAAAACGGCAGGGTGCATGGTTACAGTTAGGAGGTCATTGTATGCAGAACTTCACGGCCTTTCCTACGACTGCTCAATCAGCCCCATAGCCGGAAGAATTGCTTGGTCAGTAAAGAATCGGGAAAACAGATTTTGAATGGATGCAGCATGATGACATCATCTTTAGCGAGTAAATTCACTCGCAAAGTTGCCATAGTGAGCCTCTCTCTAATTGAGTTCGTATTAATTCTAAAGATAACTCGCGTGAGAATTCTTATAGCGCTTAGCTACTTTTATATTTTGGCTAGCTCTCAGTTTCTGACATTGAAGAAGAATTCACAGCTTGTCAAGAAACAATCTATACCCCGTTTTGTTGTTTAGAATGCAAGTTACAGGAAGCATGAAGAATTATTAATTTTTTGTTGTGTATAGGACAGCAGCGTTCTTCCAGTGGATGAGAACAGAATCTAGTTTCCGGTGAATTTTGAGTAGAACACTGTCATTTCTTCGGGGATCTTACTCTTATTCTTACGAATAGTTCTCGTTATAGTCGTATTAATGGGTTCATTTCACGTACGCTCAATGACAGGAATAGGCGTGAACCAGATATCGTATGTAACCGTCCTACTTTGGTTGTGGATTGAAATCGTTACCTCCCGTAAAATATATTCAGAGATTGACTTAGATCGATCTTCAAGAGTCATTTTTCCTACACATTGAATTTCATGAATCTGGAATATAAAAAGCTGTTTTGATATAAGTTTATTACAATAATGAATAAGTATAAATAATTATGTTTATCAAATAACTAGTTTCAGCAAGATGATCTTGAGGTCTTATTTATCAGACTTTGATTTTATATACATACGAAAACTGTAACGTTCACAAAATCCTAGCAACTGTTCATCAACCATTCAAAATTTGGAGCCTCATTATACTTAGGGTACAAAAAAAAACGTATTAATAATTAGCAGCACAAAAAAAAATAAAAACTTTCCAAAATACACTTAGGTCACACGGGGTCACCGTGATCCCACGATTTTTTAAGGTCTATTTTCAACAATCGCTAGACGAACACTCAAGATTTCCCATCAAGCCACGCTAACAATACAGAAGTATAGTTAAATAGATGGATTAATAGTAGATGTCGGCCTAAGGCCTATTTTCACTATTAAGACACTCTACCAGAAGTTTGAAAAAAATTTTGGGTCAATTTGACCCCCCGGTGACATTTTGTACTAGAGTTTGCTTTTCTCAAGAACTGATCTTGTGGGTACATTACCTTTACCTGCTAACGCTACTATTAACACACAACTTTCTGTTTGCTAACTGTCCTTAAAAAAAATCATAAGAGACGTGATCGTTAGCCAGATATGTACTTTTGCATAACCCATATCCGATGTCCACATACAGCATAGCCTACAGAAAAACTGCAATTTTAAGGGAAAAATATAGTGGAATTAAAACTCATCCACCAAACAGTCCATACCTCTCACCATGTGATTTCTTTCGCTTTCGTTTTATATAAAAGAAAACATTTCCAGGTCTACATTTTTCTACACCTGAAGTAGCCGTTAACACCTATAATAAACTGGCTTTGAAGGTGTCTTCAGAAAGATGGTGTTTACAAGAAAAATAAAAAAAACTATCTATAGAAATTTAAAGAATATTTATTTTTCCCGGACGGGAATCGAACCTACACTTGTTAGAATCGATCAGTGATGGAGAACAGAAGAATATTAAGAACTTTCTTTTTTATTTGTAACAATTCTAAATCAAATCATAAATACAAGAGGAAAAAACAACCGCCTCGTCCAGGGTTTAAAAGCGGGACCTTCCGCTTTCCGGGCGACTGTTCGTACCACTGAGGTAACGAGACAGATGATTTTCCCTCTTGCATTTATTAATTTGTAACTAGCCTACTCAGCCACTTTTGCTTTCAGCTGGCATTAACCAGTAACGATGAAAGCGAACAAATAAATTGTAAATTTGAAAATCATCTGTCTCGTTAGCTCAGTGGTAAGAGAAGTCGCTCGGAAAGCGGAAAGTCCCGGTTTCAAACCCCGGACGAGGCGGTTTTTTTTTTCCTCTTTTATTTATGATTTGATTTAGAATCGTAAAAAATAAAATAAAATGTTCTAAAATTCTTCTGTTCTCCATCATTGATCGATTCTAATAAGTGTAGGTTCGATTCCCGTCCGGGAAAAATAAATAAAAATTGAATTTACAATTTATTTGTGCGCTTTCATCGTTACTGGTTAATGCCAGATGAAAGCAAAACGTGGCTAAGTAGCTAGTTACAAATTAATATATGCAAGAGAATCATCTGTCTCGTTAGCTCAGTGGTAAGAAAAGTATCTCGGTAAGCAGAAGGTCCCGGCTTCAAACCCCGGACGAGGCGGTTTTTTTTTCCTCTTGTATTTATGATTTGATTTAGAATTGTTAAAAATAAAAAAAAAATAAAGTTCTTAAAATTCTTCTGTTCTCCATCAAGGAATATATTTTAAAAGTGTATAGAATATTGAAAAACGTTCTTTATATCCTTACCAAATAGTTTGATGACACGTTTAAAATTTGCGTTCAAAATGCTACGTCTCAAGTAAAGGAAAAAATACAACTAGAGATCAACCGGAAAATAGAGAATAAACTTGTTTCACTGTCACTACTTTTCACAATCCTTATCTTGACAATATTATGAGGAATAGCCAGATTAGTCTGTCTGTGTTCTCAGCCAGTAACACTCTTTATGTAATGGTTCGTGTGGTTTTTTTTCTCTGCTTCAAATGCGCTATTCAAGCCCATCATATTCCTCATAATTTTTCTTCATGTTTGTTAATACGATGTGACGGGAAAAATCCTCATTTTTTTTCCCAAATTTTATAAATCAGCAACCTTTAAAAAGCTTGATAGAAATGATTTATGTCCTTACAAGAACCACTTTCGAGGATTTTTTCTTTTTTTTCTCTAAACCAAAATCATTGTTTACCTTCTTGCTTAACATTTACCATTGTATTGCAGAAAATTTAAACGTGTAAAAGCTTTAAAGAAAATAAATCATGCACTTAAGTCTTGGATTTTCTCATAGATCCATGTGGCCAAGTTTTTACCCTCTTTCAAACAAACGAATAAAAACAACTTTCGAAAAGGGTAAGACTAAGACTGTGCCGAAAAATGTTTACATATATTCCCGTGAGAAATAAGAAGTTTATCTGTGCGCGATGTTTGAACAGAGGGGCGACAGTATTTAATAAAATAAAAAACTTGTTTTGTAGATTTCCATCTATAGCTTCGTCCTGATTTCTTGAAAGTTTGATTTTATTTTTCAAATATTAAAGTAGAATAGAAAATAAAATAAGTAAAATATACTTTTAGTAATACTTTTAGGTTTACACATTGGCGACTTTTATGGGGTTATGTTAGGTTGACCTGTCTCGTGACCTATCAATAGTAGATTTTAAGAACGAGATACACACTTAAAAGCTATTCAAATGTTAAAATTTATCTTTATCTGCTTATAAAGGAACCTCCACCTGGAACTGTATAAGTATATAAAATCGCCAAAGAGTTTGCAATTTTCTTCTTTGATCTGCTGGATATGTTGAAAAAATTGTATATGTAACTCGTAATTGGTTGTATTTTGAGCATAGACCAATGTTACCACTTTGGCTACAATCGTAGCAAATGACTACTTTGGGCAACGTTTGGCTACACCGATACCTCCCTAATATTTGGGCTACGATAGAGAATTTTTGAATACGTGGCCAAATATATCCCAATAATTTTTATTTATTTTTATTTTCATCATTGGTGCAGTGTAAGTAAGCGATAGCGATTTGAAAGGTCCTTAATATTTTTCTCAACTAATTTATGTATATAATAAAAAAAAATGTAAAATGGGGTTGGGGACAATATGCTCAGAACAATGTCGACTTTGACTTTAAATTTATTAAGAAGAAAATTTCAACGACTGAAATTTATTGTACATACATATATACATAATTTCAATAAATTTGCAAAATACATTTAAGTGTAAAAAAATTTCAGTCGTTTAGACGAGAAATCTTCCTCTTATAATTTCTACTTAGTTTATCCATGAGCAGCAAGACAAAAAGACGGAACAATCACCCAATTTGAAAATGAGTAATCTTGCTCCCATATAACTCATACTTCTTTTTAGGGTTGCGTACCCAAAAGATAACAATGGGAACCCTATTACTAAGACTTCGCTGTCCGTCGGTCCGTCTGTCACCAGGTTGTATCTCATGAACCGTAATAGGTAGACAGTTGAAATTTTCACAGACTGTGTATTTTTATTAGCGATATAACAACAAATAATAAAAATAAAATTAAAAGGGGCCCCCATACAAGAAACGTGAGTTTTTCGGCGTTTTTTTCCTCGTTTTATTCTCATTCATTATTATTATCCTAAGTAGGCATTTGTTTTTTTCAAATGACAGCATTATTATTATTTTTTCAAATGACGGCATTATTTTTTCACATGACGCCTACTCTAATTTGAAAAAATAAATAAAAAGTGCCTACATAGTGTTAAATTTTGTACGATGGGACGGAACCCTTCGTGCGTGAGTCCGACTCGTACTTGACCGGTTATTGTTTTTTTTTTTAAGTATTTATATTTGCGATTGGTGTGACCTCCATCATTGAACTTATATGGTAGACGATCAGGAATAACCATACTGATGAGACCTCTCTGATCGCTGGGTCGAAACCTTCAATCATTTAAATTTATTAGCACATCTCAGGTACTGAAAGGTTTTGCTCTTTTATAAATAAAAAATTATAAAAGGAACAGATTAAATTTATTAACACGAAATTTCAGTTAATTATTCTATATTTATCTAAGATTTTAGGTTTCTTATAATTTTTTCATGTGTGGCTACGCTTAGAAAACTGTGGCTACACAAAAAGCTACGCTAGAAATATTTCGAGTGGTAACACTGGCATAGTAGACTGTCATATGTAAAATTAAAATATGAAGGCTTACACCTTCTTAAATTCGATAAAGAAAATGGTTTAGAACGGGTTATATTTTGAAGAAATTGTGGTTAAATTAAACCAATTAGTTTAAGCTCCAAAATTTTAATCTTACTTCTCTGTATTTAAAAAGATGGTCTTGGAGGTGATTCTGTCATTAAGTTTTTTCAAAACCGAAGAATTTAAAGTAAAACAAAACCAAAAATGTAATTTTTATGCTTTCGTATAATGATCCACGATCATAATCATAAGCCTGGAGGGTGAGTTGTTGTGGCCTGCGTTCCTGGGTTCAAACAGGACACACACATTTTTGACAACTAAATTTTACTTTAAGAACGAGCTCGTTTCTAGTTTGTTGTCTAAAGGTCCATCCACACATAACAAACATTGACAAAAAACATTTGTCAAACATTTGACAAACAATTTAAAGGCTGTTGAGAAATGTTTGATAAATATTTGTCATATGTTTGTCAAATGTTTGTCAATCATCTGATAGGATATTTGTGTGAAAAATGCTTTCCAAGTGTTTAGCTTTAATCATTTATATTCTCCGAATGAAGTAAAATCCATGACGCACTTGCCTCAACGTTTGAGGAACATTATTGAAAAAGGAGATGATGGAACAGAAAATTTTTAGACAGATGATTACAGTACGGTCGTGATATACATATTAAATAATAAATTGACAATCTTTCCGGTTTTCGAAATTTTTCAAGAATCTAATAATTCTATTAATTTTATTATATTTATCTTGTTTATTTCAAAATGAACTTTCACTATCTACAGCTGTTGAAAACTTAATGAAAGCATTGTACAAACCTCAACAAACATCTAATTTTTTTTTCATTTCATTTGGATTAAATTGGAACTTTTTTAAATATCCATTAATGTAAAACTTGTGTCCACGCCCATCAAACATTCCACAAATGTTTGAAAAATATTTGATAAATGTTTGTCAAATGTTTGTTATTTGTGGACGCGCCTTAATATTAATCCTGTTGCTAATTTAATATAATTCTGTGTAAACTAGATCCCTTTTTTATCTTATTTTTAGCTTTAAGCTCACTTACATACTAATAACTTACATTTTACGCTTTTTCTAATTTTTTTTTTCTTGTTTTTCTTTTACAGGTAAGTGACTCCAACTCACAATGGATCTGTATACTGAAAAACTAATGGATATCCAAAAATGCATAGAAAGGTTTGATAAAAAAAAAGTTTTTTTTTTCTTCTTAATATAATAATGTAATAAAGTATGTACCTACTATGTATATATATATATGGATATAAAATTGTGTGTACCCTTTGCCACCATTGACAAATTTATAATGAACACGAAAATTAATGAGGGAGCTTCAATGTTTTACATAAAAAAAATTCTTCTACGAATTGTAGCTGATGCACAGATAAGTAATACCCAGATTTGGAAACCAATGTTAAAAGGCAAAATCTCTGAACATTAATCAGCTTAAAGGCCAGCCGAACAATTTGGTTTCAGCCTGCACTCGAAAAATAAGAAAAAATTGTTAAAACTATAGAAGTTTTGTCAAGATATTCAAAAGCTTTAGCAAAGACTTCAACCAAATAAAATGTACAAAAAACCATGAAGCTGTCGCTACATACGGGGCATGATTTGACTATCCTATCTCCTTCAATATCTGAGTATTACTTATCTGTGGCTGAGGCGAACAGTGAAACCCGTTTTCCGATCGAACATAACCCTAATAAGTTAGAGCCAATCTAAGGTACAAAAAATCTAGTACCTCAGTTAGAATAAAAAAGAGCGAAATACAACAAAAGTGAGTATGGTGATGGCTATTTAAGCCTCCGAGTATAGGAGTGTGGGTACTCAAACTTCTTCTCTGGACCTAAGAAATTCGAATCTGTACTAATTATTCCAAAATGTACTAGATCAAACTTACACCCTCCCCCACCCCCTCCAAGCCTTCCCCCACTTAATTGAAATAAACATTGTTAATAAAATATGTTCAGAGTATTATAATGCATCGTTTAAAGCAAGGATCCATTTCCACATCATACAGATCTTCAATTTCAAATCAAGTCATCTGGTGCCTCCAGTTCATGACGATTCAATGGTCGCCGTCGAGATTTTTTGGGTTTCTTGTCGGGAGTCGTTTTTGATCCTATTTTTATTTATCATTGTGCACTACTTCATCACTCATTGTACGAACAAATCAATCACTAAATGAGGAAAAAGAAATCAAATTTTTCCAAGAATGTCAACAAAAACAATACTTCGTCGAATAGCGTTGTTTTCAAATGCATAGCCTAGCTCTGCGCTCAAATATTTGTTCGCTGCGGATCAAGAGGAGCTCCGCTAGAATACAAAAATCGAATATTTCGGAATTTTTCACGTACATAATCTTTTGGAATATAATTCTATATAGGTACTAAGCTACGTAGTCCAGTCATTGTACACTTTTGAAAATGCAAGTGAACCGAGCAAGATGATTTTTGGATATTTATTATATAATCGCAATTTTCGTATCATGACGAGAGCCGAATTATTGCAAGAAAACCAAATTTACCTCTTTTTACAAGGTGGCGTAGAAAGCTCTTAGGAAATCTTGGTCGACAATTTCAAGTTAAGCTCTTCTAACCCCCCCCACCACACACACACACAATGTGCAAAAATCAGCTTGCTCGGTTCACTTGCATTTGTCTGCCATTTTTTCCCCTATACTGACTGGATTAACTTTTACAACAAAAAAGACTTTTTTGAAAATCCTAGAGTGGTCTAAGACCTTAAGACATCTCTCATGTCTGTTCATATAGGGCCGAAGATCGCCATTCCCCTTGCCATACAATTTTTTGTTTGACTAGGTGACTACTATCACTTCCTGGCCTATGGACCACCATTGACGAAACACCCTGTGTAAGGGGTACTATATGTATACATTTTTTTTGAAGAATGGTCACGTTTCAGCCACTGTAACTCGTTACATATCAGACTTTAAAAAAAAGTGTTTATACAAAAATTGGAGGGAATTTAGTCTTCTTCAAATTTATAATTTTTATATTTTTGTCGTAGGTTCAACCGTTGAAAAAACCAATTTTTGGGTCCTTTAATCTAAGATGGCAGACCGCACGGTAAAAACTTGGATTTTTCATCGGGGTCCGGAACTAAGTAACATATATAAAATTCATAAAATACCCCACCAGTTTGCAGAACAAAGGTCTTGTTTAGTTCCTATTGACTGGATTAATAGGTATAATAATGGACCTTTTCATATAGGGCCTAAACTGGGCATTCTCCTTTAAGCATCATCACATATCTACTGGTCATTACCACGTGGTTTGGGAGCTCTTTTTTTTTTTTACATTTCACACATTCATCCAGGCTAGACAGAGTGCTTAGGGAAAACTTTTTAAAAATTCGTCAAAGTACCAGTTGCCACCACCACCTCAAAAATAGACTTCTTAAAAATTATCAATTGAAGAATGTTCATTCAAATTTGCGAATCTGTCTATTGTCAGCTTAACACTAACACAAAATTGTTTTGACTAAGAAAATTCATTCAGTAAAACTTGACGTGTACTCACTTTTTTCTATGTTAAGAATTTTTTTTTCTTCATAAAAATGTAAATTTGTCAGCGTGGGAAGCGATGATGAAAACTTTTGATGGCAAATTTTTCAGCTTTTGCAAAAAAAAATAGAAGATGACTAAAAAAAAAAAACTTTTTTTTTTTTGCTGAAATCTTCTGTCCTCGCACAATAAATTTTTCTAAATTTCCCTTCTGACACACTCAATTGTAACATGGTGGAAAAATGCCTGATGCCTTACCTTCAGGAACATCAAACATTTTCAAATATAATAAATAACCAGAAAATTGGAATCAATCTGTCTACGTTATTTCCTTTGTGTTGACAATCTGTTACCAATTGCCATCTCTCCTCGCTAAACATAATAAAATGTGATATGAAAAAAATAATTTTTACATTACTTCGTCAAGTTATAAAAAAAAAAAAAAAAACGTTATGAAAAATACTGTGGGGGTGGTAACTTCACTACTGCTATACTGCATAGGATATGGATATTAAGTCGCACCGTGTCGTCGAGCATAGATCATTTTGCACAAATACATTTGAAACATATTCATCATTTTTATGGCCACATATGTGACGTTTATGTCCTCTTTTAATGTTGTCCTCTGTTGTGCGACTGCATCTTTCAAAAACGTTTCCAATTCTCCACGGCCGGCGACCACGTCTTATTTGATGCTGGATACATTCTACAGCAGTTCTCTACACACTTCTTGAATTACAGTAGAGTAAGCCTGCTGCTACTGCTGCTGCACCATAATCATTTACTTTCGACTCCTTCCATTCGGTTCTCATATAACTAAAGACGACGACATCTTAAAGCCGGCGGCTGTCGTTTTCTTATGTAACAGAAAGGTCCAGCGGCTCTAAAGATGCTGTGGAATAGATTTTTTTTTTCATTTCGTTTTTATTTTTCATTTTTATTACTAGCGATGTATCATCCTTCCCCATAGTAAATTTATGTACTCTATACAATCTTGAAAAATCAAGTGTGTGATTCAGAGATCCTTTATGATGCATAGAATCTGCACATCCCAGAATATATCCTTAGATGAGAAAAGGTTAATAACGGGATAAGAAAATCTTTAGGATGATGCAGGAGGAGGATATAGAGATGATATTGTACTATGGATCTATATATAAAATAATTTCTATTTAAGACTATAAGAATAAAGTTGTGACAAGAGTTGAATCAACTAAAATATGAGGGTGTGTGAGGATGTAAATGTCACATATCCTCCTCTCTACATAAGTAAGGTACCTCATTGAATAAAAAAAAACAAACAAACAAACAGTGCATTTAAAAGTGTGACGAATGTTCTTGTTATTCCTCTGCACGTTTCACATTTAATTTTTCCTCCTTGACGCAAGATTAAAGGATAACGTCAACCAAATTCATAGCTTTATGTGACTCTAACATTTCGGATTTGTTTATGTCCGCATAAATCATAAAATCTTGGATATTTCGTGTGATTTATGTATTTCTGTTTTTTTTTTATGAAACCATAAAAAAATAACAGTTCGAAATCGAAATTAAATCTCAAAGTATTTTTACGAGAAAAATAGCAAGATGAGAACTACATAAAATGTGTTGATGCTACTTAAACGAGGGAGATTTGCACTGTTAAGAGGGTCATCAGAAGAGATTCATTGAAAATATTTATATTTCTGTACATATACGAATGAAAGTGACCATTGAGGTTTTTGTATTTAATTGCTTGCTATAACTTTAATGAGAAAAGACTTGTCCGGACTGTATTTTATGTGTGGGTTAAACATAATGAAAAAAAAAAAACCATGATCTGATTAACTACCGATATAAATAGCTTGTCGTATATGACCACTTAAGGAAGGACAGTAATGGTCAAGTGAGAAATATTTTTAAATCTCTTTTTTTTTTTTTTGTGTTCATTGAAATTTATCCCTCTTTTTTCATTGAAATTTTTTGTATCTATAGAAATAAAGTAAAGTAACCAAATGGTTTTTCCTTCAGTGGGTTACTGGTCACATGGGGGGATCATGGGGAATGAAATTGCCGACATTTTAGTTAGGGCTGGTTCTGATTTTCTATTCCTCGGACCGGACACCATCGTGGGCGTTGCCACGTCGAGTATCGGATCTCTCATCAAAGCCGATCTTCATAGGAACGATCAGCAGAGATGGGAGAACCCAAGTACTTGCAGGTGCACAAAACTGTTTCTTGATGGGTCCAATAGGAATATCTCTGATTTTCTAATGCGGCTTGGAAGAAAACAACATAGAACTATTGGCATCATCACTGGCCACAGCTTGCTTCACGCTCATCAAGCAAGGATGGGAGTTGTTGACAGCCCTAAATATCTGTTCTACCTGGAAGGAGAGCCTGAGACAACCGAAAACTTTTTGTGTGCGTGTCCGGTCTTCGTTCGAAGCAGGCTGGATACTCTAGGTTCTGCCCTCCTATCTATAAAGGAGTTGAAAAACCTTCCTCACCAACACCTGATGCGCTTCATTGAGAGAGGACAGGAAGGTTTTGGTGATAGAGCTTCTAGTAGGACAGCATAATATGCCGCTCTGACCTCCGTGCTTGGGATCTCTCTTCCCCCTTGCCTTAAAAAAAACCAAATAGTTTACTAAGAATATTTACAGAGCGGATGTTTTTTTTTGTTTTTTTATGAATCCCGCCGATATGTTTATAATGAAAATTGTATTTGTTTATACGATTTTGGGAGTGTAGTTTACTCAACTATTCCTTGGGGATTAAGTTAAATCCACTACCTATTACTACTATGTACTCTGTAAACACAACCACGACTATGGTTTTAGTTGCGATAATTTCAGTAGGCGAACTTTTCTCCCGCTGTGATTCCTTTCTATGTTTTTGTTTTTTCCTATGATATCGGATTAGTAACGAATTTCCATCTTTCATATGTCAAATAGTCGTACTTCAGGTATCTAATCATTTCTAATTCAGGCTGATCAATTTTTATCATAATTTCTGATGCAATGGAACACCATGAAATCTCTCCACCTCCGTACCTATAGAATTTATTCCTATCTCAAACTATAACATCAGCATTGAATATTACTGATTTCTATCTTGTATCCCATATCTACTCTGATTTCTGTTTTTTTTTTACGAACGCAGATTCAATCTTAGTTATAGATTAAGAAGAATCGATTGCTTTTAACTTGACAGCCGGTATCATAACCGCTGGGTAACCTTACGACTTTAGATTGCCATGAATTGTCGAACGGTCTTAGACAATAATGAATTTACTGTTGAAATACTATTGGATTTGTGAATTAACTCATTACTAATATTTGATAATACTATACATATTAAAGGAGTTCCACAGGGTTCAATATTAGATTCTGTGCTTTTTTATTTTTATATTTATGTATGACCTGTTTCTGATTATAAACATCTTACTAAATCGCATAAATCATAAGCTTCAACGTTTTTCAGCTATTGTTAGTCCTCCTCGATGATATACTCTTGATTACTCAGAATCCATCAAATATGGACTCCAATTATACACGTATTTACAAAGTGTATGTATGTACATTTGTAGTTTGTGCAGGAATTTTATTGTTATTATTATTTTTTAAATGCTTAATGCAGACAGAAATTTCGCCTCTTATCTAGCTACTGCAATATGTAAGATTTTTCCTTTTACCCCAAATTGCCCTAAGGCGCTCATTTAAACTTGAGGTCTTTTACAAAAGTTCTTAGGATCCATATTTGTAACATCTTCTGGCGATGGGATTGCCTTTTCCAAATGTTTTAGCCTTTACGACCAAGAGCTTCACAGTCGAAGGAGGACATGTTCAGCACTCTCATCATCTTCCATATAGAAGGGACAGGACTCGCTATCGACCTCACCTTGAGATGATATCTGAGTGGGCAATGTCCAGTAAATAGGCCCGTTTTGAGCCTTAGTTATTTCATGTTGAGCGTGAGGTTTTTTTTTCTCCTCTGTTGCATATTCGTAATGAATTTCTTTACTTGTCTCAGTCCGAGGTTGTTTTCCCAGTCCGGGAATTTAATTCTGTCCTCCCAAAGCTGAATAACATTTTCTAAAAATTCGTTTATTATCGTTAGCTTACCATCATTATTGGGGTGTATATGACCCCAAATACCATTTCTCAGTTACATAATATTCATTCACTTTTTTTGATACAGAAGACTAGGAAAGTCATGAAAATTGTTATCATCTCTAGATCGCGCTTTAAATGTTCGAAATTTTGAGGTTCGTTGCTAGACAAAACATTTTTACAGTTATTTAAGCTACTACATACATGTGTAAAAGGACTTAACAAATACAGATAAAGATACACGGATAAAGATAAGTGTAGTCATGCCCGAGATGATATTAAATGACATTCAAGCTTGTTGCTGTTGGTGTATCGTATCACATTAGCCTCATCCACATAAAAATCTACACTGAACCTCATCAATTTTGGCTGCCTGGTGATATTTTATCTAATGACAATCAGTGTGAGAATTGTCAGTCAAATCACTGCTTCTTTCCCCCCACTTTACTTTTGTAATGTTAATATTTCCCTAGAACGGTAGCACTTGCACGCGCAGACTTAACGTTGTCTCTCAACCAAGGAAATATTATTTAGGTGGTAGCATAGAAATCAGTGGCATACGAAACACCTTATAATTGATAAAAACAAAACAAATTGCCTGGCATAGTCATTGTAGCCTGTCATAACAGAGAAATTTTTGTTTTTCTCTGTAATATATTTAGGGAAGCTCTAGCATTTGTAAGTGCAACAAATTGGGTTCAATCCAACAAGGGATTATCTGCTCCACTTTTAAATTGGGCCGTCAGGAATTTTATGATCCTCAGATTATTATTGTATCAGGTGAGTGAGTACTGGAAGACGTCAGCAAAAGCTGATAGCTCACTCTATGAACAGCGTTAAATGCAGGGTGGCACGCTACTTCGCCTCAGGTATTGGCGGAGAGTGTGGGGTGGGTCGCAAGAAAACCTGATCAACAAAAGAAGCACACATCCTGCAGTCCTGAAGGGACTGTAATTTACCTTGTAGTTTATTTGGAGGATCCGATAGTATGATCCTCAAGTGCCTTTCCCCCGACCTCCCTCTGACACTGCTGGCACTGATATTGCATTGTCCCTATTGGAACCTGTGAGAAGCGGATGAGCGGACCTATACGACTATTGTCTTCAGTAGAAGAGGGCTCCAGGAGAGAGATGGAATTACAAGTCTAGCTGGTCATTTTGTCACAATTTATTTACACTTATTATGTGTCATATCTCGGGTCTTTCTCATAGGTACAAAATTCTAATCCTGGGTGCGTTTTACAGCAAATTGACTTCTCTATGAACAGAATGCGTCACAATCCTATTGATACTATTTGATTAGAACGAACATATTATCTTGAATACTACTAGCGATAGGAGTCCATGCTCTTTTTCGCATTCATTGTATATAAAAAAAAATTTTTTTTTAAGAATTTGGTCTTTTGCCCTTTTTCTTTTCCGTCCGGTTCGAATTGTTAGTAGCCACCAAGGTGCAGAAATGAATGACTTCAAAAACTAACGGAAAGAATTCACATGTGTAGGCTCTGTTTAGGCCTGATAGAAGAAGAAGTACAAGGAAAAAATAAAAAAAATTAAATAATTTTGACATACAGGATTAACATGCTAGTGTTCTCCCATAGAGGCGCCTCCTCGGAAGTTCAACTCCGTCACTCGCAGAAAGGAATTCAACACCTTATATAAAATATACTTGTCACGCTCAGAGGATTCCCCGCGCTAAACTACTAACTATCGGTTTACTCCTATATTTACAACACTTGAATTGGTACTATGATAAACGGTATAGATATTATGATTAAGAGAATATATCTACTGTGCTATACGGTTTGCATGAGTATGTTTATATACCAGTTGCGGTTGTTTATCCATGAAGGTTGATGTACCAAAGCTTACATTACTGCTGCCCTGAAGGCGTATAACTGTGGCCGCAATGTCGGAATGAAACACCTGAATGTATTCGTCCGGCTCACAAATTATATCCTTTTTTTGGAGACCACTTTTTCTGTTCGTCGTGCTATCGATGTCATCGATATCGTTGGATTTACTCTTCGATTTTCCACCTTTCGCCAATAATACACGATTTCTAAAAGAAAACTTACTTCCCTTTTCCTTCTTTTTCGCCACGTTTCCTCAAAAAGTCCTAGGAAACAGTTCTTCCTTACATTTCTCTTTTTATTCAACTCGCCGTTTTTCCTCGTGACACCCAAATGTCACTCTCATCCCAAAGTGAACTCAGCAGCACAGTGCACCGTCTGTGTCGCGACTATATCACTGTCAGCTAGCTGTTAGTCCCATGACACACGACGATACACACTCGAAATTAGACACGACGTAAAACCGGTTTTGTATCGAGTGTGTACTAGCCTATGGTACACGTAGTTTATACGCGAAAAAAACCGAGTATACGCACATATGTAATAAAACACTCGTGTATCATCCGAGTCTAAACCTCTGCTCTAACCCGGGGGTTACACGTAATAGTACAGCTTGCATGCAAGCTGCACTGCCATACTTCTTGCACGTGTAACCTCTACTGCCATGCTGGCAGTTCAGCTTTCAGCGAACTTGCATGATGAAAAACCATGGCAGCTGAGGTGATAGTAATTTGACATTATGCTGTTTTCAAGATGGCGGAAAAGAAATGCTTGAGAGAATTTGATAATTTTATCCTGGAAAAATGAGATTTTCTGGGATCATTTGCATTACATAATTTACCAACACCTTTCCCCTTAACTTTTTCTTGGGTTTTTATCATTCTGCTACTTCCTTTATTGCTATAATTTTCCAATATACACATGACTTTACGCCTCAATGCCATTTTTTAAATGATCTTGCATGCAAGATGATAAGTCATCAACTGAACTGCCTTCTGCTGTCAAGTTAAAAATCGCGTTGGAAGGGAGGCTTGCATGCAAGCTGTACTATCTCGTGTAATCCCCGGGTAAATTGAGGTATACATGAAAATTTTCTAAAAACCAGTTTTTAGTACGGTGTATCGCGTGTGTATCATCGTGTGTCACCGGACTAAATCCCATGACACACGATGATACACACTTGAGACAGGTAATTTATACACGGTTGATACACGTTTCTGAGGCAGCAAAGAAAATTCATCATTTCCATATGATCTATACGCACACAAACTGAGTACACGCATACATACATACATGTATGTAATAAAACACTCGTGTAGCATCCGAGTCTAACCCTCTGCTCTAAATTGAGGAAAAACGAAAATTTTCTAAAATAGTGCTAAAAAAACCAGTGTTTAGTACGGTGTATCGCGTGTGTATCATCGTGTGTCACCGGACTAAGCAGTATGGTCAAGCAAACTTTCCAGCCTACTACTCTGTGTAGCTACGTACATCGCACCTTCAGCCAGCTGTCAGTTGCATAGTCGGATGAAACACCGTAGCATACTGCTCTGTGTAGCTGCGACCATAGCAAGATCTCGGTACATAAATAAAAATAAGGATGATTTTTTTTCTTCTCGCTTGTTTTAAAAGTTTACAGCTACTGCTAAACTATAATTGACTTTATGGTGAAGGAATTAAAAACTTAAGAACGGCTTGGCTACTCAAGAGAATATTGAGTCTTTGATAGTTTTTATAGTGCAATTATTGGCGCATTCTTACTATAGGCAGTTCTTGTGCTTAAAATAAGTATGTGTGGTATGCTTACTAACTTTATATGCCTACTAACTTTGATGAGTTTGTAAAAAAAGAGTTCAACGAATACCTATCAAAATTTTGTTGTTGAATTAAATAAGATTAATGATCTTGATGGTATAAAATTTGTAGAAACTGCAACTACCTATATATACACCTACCTCTATCTAATAAAACTTTAAAAAACATCTTTTTTATGTTTGGACAAGTTCTGACAGAGGTGTGAGGTGAGGTTGCAATTAATAATACATAATTTAAAAAAAAAAAAAAAAAAATCTTCAGAATTTTTACATTTATAATTCGTATTATTTTTTTTTTGGCGTATTATTCTTAATTCCATCACCTTTCTTTATTAGAACGAGCGAAAGATCAATCAATCAATGAGGGGGGGTGTTAGATAGTTATAATTTTTTTTCTTTATTAGAACGAGCGAAAGATCAATCAATGAGGGGGGGTGTTAGATAGTTATAATTTTTGTTGCAAATTCATTAATCTTGTCGAATTCAACCCCCCCGTGTTAGTCCATCATAAAACTGACTTCAATAAACTTTTCAAGGTGTTTATTTTTTTTTCTTTGCTTTCTTTCTCTTCTATATAATTAATTTCAAGTCTTCATGCGCGCATTGCGCAGAGAGTTATAATTAAATTTCATGTCCAGACAGGGCATATTATATCAACCGAATACCCATAAAATCTTTATACACTGTGTGCACTCTACAGTAATCCAGCAATTTTTATATTTACCCGCGCCTAAAATTGTCCAAGACAAGAAATATTGTGGTGACCGTCACCATTTAATTAAATTCACAACAAAATTGGACTAATTACCTAAATCACTTGCGTATAATAGCTGGTTGATGGTAGTTAGTAGCTTTATTATTATTATTGATATTATTTTGTTTTTTGTTTATCTAAATGAAGTTATAATAAAGATTATAAAATCAAACTAACAAAAAACTGGATAATATTCGTATTAAACAAGTTTAGTCGGCAATGACTCAACATCGTTTAGTATATGTTTATCAATCTTTCTCTTTCTCTCTCTCTCTCTATCTCTGTTTGTTTTTGGAATACAGCCCATAGCAAAAACAAACAATATACAAAAACAAAAAAAAAAATGTGTCTTTTCTTTTACATTAGTAAATCTATAAAAAAAAATTAGTTTTAAAATTTTTTACAATAAAACGCTAAAAAGTGAGGTGTAGAAAATCTAATTCCTGTTTTGCTTGAATAGTTCGCGCACTTGAAAATTATGCGCGAAAAATTTTATGGTTAAGATCATAGCATGAGTCTTGACTTGATCTGTATATGTATATAGATCGCAAATAGATTGTCACTTCACGGATAAATGAAGTGATCAAATTCGCACCACACTAAGTTATTCAGCATGGCAATGTTTAATAGAATAATTTTGTCTCGTCTATGAATCACTCCCCTCCCTCTCAATAGTTTTGCGCAAGTCTGACTTAAGTGTGAAAATCGTTGTCACTTTGTGAAAATTGTTAAATGTGTTTAGTTTTATTTCAAAATCTACCACAAAACCAATAACTTTGTTGTCCTATATTTCAGTGGTTTAAACAAAAAATCCATATAAGAATTACGCATGCGCGTGAGTGTATTACGTTTCTGGATTAACATATTACATAAAAATGTAGATTAAAAATAAAAATAAAAATGGTAACCGAAAAGTTGTCTGCCATAGTAAGAGATTGTACTGATTTGAAACAAGAAACGTTAACTAGAGTCGCGCCAATTATTATTCCTTTTCCCTTGTTGTATATCTGTAAAGCTGGCTACTGCTTAATTTAACCGACCAAACTGGATTGGTGTCTTGTTTTTTATTATTACTTTTTTTTTTTATTTTTCTAATGTTGATAGCTAGGGTATACGATGGAAAAAAAAATTTCATTGTTCTTTTAGACTGCAGAATTGCAAATTTTTCTTGGTTTTTTTTTTTTTTTTTTTTTTCTTTCTTGTTGTAATATTAAAACGGCGCATGCACGTCGTCATTTGCATATTACACAAATTTCTGATTTGAATGTGGCATAAAAGCGAGGAAGTTTAACCAAAGTTTCTTTGGTGGTTACGCTGTTGTTGTTGGCATAGTTTTCGAAGTGCGTCGTCGTCTCTGGGGCTCGCGATTTTATTTCTGTGTTGTAATTTGACGCTGAGAAAGAAAAATAAGAAAAAAAAAAACAAGTTTTGTTTAATACAAACTTGTCTATTCCAGGCAAATTTATTTAAAATAATATAATAAGAAGAAGCTTTTAAGATGGATTTATAAAATTATGTACAGCAGAAGAAGAAGAAGAAGAAGCACATATTTTATGGGAGAAAATAATTTTTATTATGATAAGATTTTTTCAAATTTTTTGAGTGTTATTATTTTTTTTTTTATTTAAATATTGCTCCAATAATATGAAATTAAAAAAAATATGTGAACAGATTTTATTATAAGAAGCAAGTTAAACTGGTTGCTGTTTTAATAGGTTGACACACAATAGATGTAATGTGATATATTTAAGTATGTACGTATGTGTAGCTTATTGCAACTTACTTCTTTTGTAGCATTAGTTTTTGTTGATATTATGTAAATTTCAATTGAGAACCAGAATGCCATGATCGTTCTTTGACCTAACGAGGTAAAATAGAAGAGTCCTTCTTTTATAAACTTACATATTTAGTAGGAGTTATTTTCAGTATAGTCTAGAAAATATCAATAGTAGTAATTTTGTTCAACATATTTTCAAGATGTCATTCAAGTCGAATTATTTATAAATTACTTTCGACCAAGTTTGAAGCTTGTGTAGACTTGATTATAATTATCCACTTAAACTTATGATGAAAAATGATATTATTAAAATTTTTAAAAGTTGAGAGAAGTTCTTCTTTTATCCAGAGCTGAGCAAGTACCAACGAAAAAATACTTAAGTACAAGTACATATACGGCATATATAACAAGTAAAAAAGCTAGAATTGGCCTAAGACCAATTCTTATGATACCCTAGATGAATGTCCGTATGTACCAATTTCGTATGGCCACCTCTCCTGTACAAGTTTGATTTTTGAAGTGGTTTTTAGCATATATTTCTAGAATGGTTCGTCGAACAGTAAAAATGATTATGGGCAATGTCGTAGAATTTTATATTCTGACGAACGTTTCAGTACAGTAAAAGCGTCTTGGACTGATTTTTTTCATAGTATACGTAAAAAAAAATCATATGGCAACACCAAGAAGGGATTACCCGATTTAGTCCATTTTCGAAGTTTTATTTACTATTACTATGAAAACACAGTGTACAAAATTTCAGCTGTCTACGTCGACGCGTTGTCATGCACTGTAGAAATATATATTAAAAAATGAAATTTTTGTATGGCAACCCTTCGATTTTCCCCATTTTCGAACTTAAATTTACTTTTTTTGTTTTTTCTTAAAGTCAGTCTGCAAAATTTCAGCTCCCTCAGTGAAGGCGTTCTCGAGTTATCTTGTAGACAGACGAACATGCAAAAATCAAAATAACTTTTAATATTATGCGTGGGTGTCCAATCCATTTTGCTCTACCATCATTGGTGTAATGTCCGATGCTATGGATAGGGCATGCTTAGGCGAGCAAAAAATTATAGTGGGGGGGAAGTCCCAACTGTTTCCGAGATAACGGGACTTAAAGATATTTTTAGATCACCCTGTACTTTCTGAACGTTAGACCTTTCCATTAGTCTATAACCCCCCCCCCCCCCCTTCGCGGGTTTAAAGTTATGATTCAACAAAGTTAAAATTTTGGGGTTTTTGCTCGTTTTTTTTAACTACTATTTTATCAAAAAACAGGTCATTAATATTAATTTTTCATATTGGATGTATGAAGCCCAAAATCTTAACTTTAAAATGACCTATCACACTACCGAAATGTAACCCTTCCTGCATTTTTTTTTCCACTTTTTCTTAAGCATATTCAGCGAACCTACTTTCTGGCACTTATTGACCTTTTTCGCTGGATATGTTCAATAAAAAGTGAAAATAAGGCTGAAGGGGTTACATTTTCGGTACAGAGCGTTGTGATGGGTCATTTTAAAGCTTTTGGACTTTTTAAATCCGATATTAAAAATTTGTATTGATGACGTGTTTTTTGATAAAAATAATAGTTAAATAAAAAAAAAAGTGAAAATTCCGTAATTTTAACTTTGTTGCGCCATAACTTCAAAACAGATAGGAGGAGGCGTTACAAACCGTTGGAAAGGTTCAACGATTATCTGTCAAAGTTTAAATCATTTTCATAGGATGTAACGTTCAAAAGTTACAGGGTGATCAATGAAAACATACTTAGTTAGTTTTATCCGTTAAAATAGAGGTGAAGAAGGGGTTTTACGGAAAAATTGCTCATCGTGAACGCTAATCACAACACGGTAAGAAATCAATTGACATATGTTGGAATACTTCTTTACGAATCACCCTGTATATATATATGTATATAGGAACGACATGCTCGACACGTAGAGTATAAAAGGCATATATTTGGTATAAAAACTAAACAGAACTAATTTGCTACACTTCCAAACTCAAACAATTTTGAAAAGCAAGTCTACTACTACTTTTCACCTTTCGGTAGAAAACAAACAAAATCTGTTGCGCAGCTTATCTTTTAACGAGTTTTATTCAGTTTTGTTGTTCTGTTCAGTTATATTCTACTTTTCCGCGCGGACGTCCAACACACAACTTTGAGAAATTTTTTTATATATGGTGTGATACTAGGTGGCCCTGGTGGTCGAATACAATTCTTCACACATAAAAATAAAAGTAGAAAATTTTGAACTACACAGTTCCATGATCACCGAAAGGGTGTTCAATGAGGTTCGTACATTTTCGGAGTAGGTACATCTGTCAGTTTAAAGCGGTGTAATTTTTATTATTCATAAATATAATTTTACCAAGCTCGGGTATAGGATAATTATTACTGGCTACGGTGAATATTTGCACCTAGCTAAACCCTTTATGAAATTATGAATCATAGAAACGTGAATATCTCAAAGACGGTTGCATTTAGGCAGGTACATGTGCTTAGTTAAATTAAAGGTAACATTCCGGGGTTTCTAAATCTTGTAATAAAACTGTATAGTTATCATGCAGTTTGGCGGGAAAATCGTTAAAATTTGAAAAAATTAGGATTTTTTTTTCCAATTTTTTGATTTTGACGTCCTACTACTTCCGACGGAAGGTGACAGGAAGGCTGATTGGGCATTCATTGGAAAGCGCGGTTTGCTATCATCTGAGATGAATCCCACCTTGTTAGGGTGTATATAAAGATAGTTACAGGGTGTAAAGTGGAAGAAGTACTAAAAATCTTAAACCCCCCTACCGCCGAAACGACGCGTCTTATTCCCCCCCCCCCCCCTTTCACCTTATAATTTTTTGCATATCTCCACCTCAGCTATCAAACCCTTGAGCTAGGTGCACCAATTATGAAACACCCTGTATATACATATACCCCGATCGGAATTTCATTCGAAACCTCGTATTTTGTGTAATTTTGCACTGAATCGCGTACAAATCTGATTTAAATGTTTATTTCGAACAGAAATTGCGGAATAGGTATGCGAAAAATAAAAATATTTTGATTTTAGATAATAACCAAAACTATTTACTTACTATATCGAAATGAAATAAATAGCTTTGGATGTGATCTAAAAGTAAAATTTTTTTAGTCTACTAGCGGACAAAAAATGCGCCTTTAAGGCCGAGTCACACCGCCGCGCCGCGATAGCGATTGCGATAACGAAGCGACAGCGATAGATCGCTACACATAGTTCTCAATTTAAATGCTCACACGAACGCGATAGATCACAGCGATACAAAGAATTTCTGTAGCGTTAGACTAGCGATTCAAATGTCTATCGCATCATACACAATTTTAGTCATCTATCGAGAGCTGTGAGACCAAAATGAATAGTTTCAAGAGGTATTGAAAAAGTAAAAGAATACTCCATTTTATATGATTTGAATTTAAAGCATTATAAAAATAGTAGAACAAAGGACAAAGTGGGGGCGGATATTTCCAAGGTATTGACTACAGGTTGGGTTAGCTTAAGAGTATTGGTGAGTTGACCACTGAGACCCTGCGGATCAAAGTTGATTTATTGTGTTCTTTCCTAGAGACTAAATCTTGGTTAGATTACCAATGGGAAGTGTTAAACAAAGTGAGAGGTTATAGACGTACGTAAAGTTAGCAACGTAAATTCTCCCGATTTGACTATCTCAAAATTTGTCGTTAATTTGTCGTGAAAATCATAAATTTTGTTATCTCCTTTTTTCTAAAGGAAACTGGATGTGGTGTTAAGTTGATGTCAAGTTAGCACCGCAACTCATTAGAACTTGGCCAAACTTTATCGGATTGGATGATTTTATATCTTGGAATTTGTCGTTAATTTGTCGTGAAAACTATAAATTTGTTGTGTTCTTTTTTCTAAAGGAAACTCAACTTCATCGCAACTCACTAGAACTCGGACAAAACTTGGGGAATTTCAAAATTTCGCATCTTGAAATTTGTCGTGCAAAACATAAATTTGTCGTGTCCTTTTTTTTTTCTAAAGGAAACTGGATATGGTGCTAACTTGACGTATGTACGTAGTTTATAATGCAAGTACAAAAATGTTGTTGTATTTAGTAAATTTCTTCCGTTGGTCTTCTTTCATTAACTTCAAAATTTATTAAACCCCCCATTTTTTATTAAGAGGGCTCTAAATGTTGAGTGTTTTCGTTCTCATTTGCGGTTTGTAAAACAAATATGAAGAGCATATGGGGCTTTGTTAATAGTTGTTTCAGGCTGTATTCCAGTGGGATTGACAAAAATTCTCCCTGAAATTCCAAACGCTTTTTCAATTATCTACTTATAAGGCTGTGTAAATTTTAGTATTGTACTGATCTTTCTGAGGTTCGCGTCGAGCATATCTTGTTGAAAAAGGACGCATTTTAAAAGGAATCCATAATCGACAATCGAGGTATGAGGTGTTCTTCGATATTGATTAGGCAAACATTTGATGGTATTCTTCGAAAACACTTTATTCAAATTTCATCTTTATAATCGAAACATTTAAAACAACTTCGTCACTACTTTTTTTTCATATCTTTCAACGTCGATATACATATAAGGTGGTCAGTAAGATAAACTTTTTCACATAATCGGGGCATGTCCACCATCGATAGTTCCAATACAATTGGGAAACTCTAATCTGTCCCATGTTCAGATTTTTCCCAACTTTATTTAATTCAGGCATTTGCATGTCACTATCGCTGTTATCTATCGCGTTAATGTGAAAGGAATTGTGTCGCTTGTTTATCGTTATTATTATCGCAATCGCTATCGCGGCGGTATGAATTGGCATTAAAGACTTACCTTGTCTACGGTTATAAAAATTGTTAGCGGACCAAACAATCCAACTCTTTTCTACCTTTGTCGGTTCGGTCATTCACCAATTCTCCCACTCTTCTGTTTGTCTGTCTGTCTTGCTATTCCCCTATATTCTGTAATAGACCAAAAAAGTGGCATACTTCGGAATGGAAGCGAACAAGCTGTAAATTGGTATAAGCCTTTGTTTTGGGAATTCTAATCATATAATCTCGTGTCTGCGTCACCAAATATTCAAGGTCAAAGGTCGCGAAAATCTATGTTTTGTTTTTTTTAATTATCTACTTTACTATGGAAAATACGTCATTCAAGGTCATTATGAAACTTGTAGATTATAAAATTACCTGCAATTTTCATTTCAAACATTTTTTTGTATCTATAACCGTTTACGAGGTACAGCGCGGAGAGAGCAAGCACGCATCCGTATACAGCCGTATAACGCTAAGTAAACGCAGGGCCAAGAATTTTATTTTTTATTTATTTATTATTAAGACCGAATACAGCATAGCGTATTTAAAATTATACGTGTTCGACGTCCTCGATATCCGTTGCAGTTGTTTTGCCAAGCTCCAGGACTTCATGCACGCTGTCTCCATCGGAATCATTTGGTATTGATGAAGCATAGAGGCATGTGACACAACGTCAGCATTTAAAAAAAGGAAAACTGAAAATCATTGAAAAATTTGAGAACCACCCCGATTTGTACCAATCAGCGCAATTATTCTTACAAGAAAATTGCCTTCCAAACGTATTATGTGATCATGGACTACGTGTACTTTTTGACATGTATAATGCGCCAAGATCAGAGTTAAATATTGACAATTATAGACATATTCAATTTACAACGAGACTTACAGACGACCAGTGCAGTTATTGTCTCTTCCACTCACAAGTGCATCAGCTCGAGTCTACTTCTAGATCCAAACTTGGTTGGGAAAAGATTTGCAACCTGAAGAATGGGGATGGACTTTACAGAATGAGATTTTACAGACGATAACGACGTTATTGTTACCAACAACGGAAGAATTGTTGAATATGATTTTGTGCAATTGCAAGAAAGGCTGTGGCGTAAATTGTGGATGTAGGAAAAGTAAGGTTACTATGTTCCACAGTTTGTGGCCAGTGTAATGGCCAATCATGCCTCAATGCCTTATCAATATCAAATGATTCCGATGGAGACATTTTTATACCGTATACAAGAGGAAAGGGTTTTTTTTTTTAAATTTTAGACATCGCCACCTTTCCTAACTAATAAACTTTTTCCCATCAAAACTAATAATAGATAAACATAGGGTAGCAGAACAGTGACGAAGCGCTACCTTGACATCCGGCCTCCGGCCCTATTTAAATTAACGAAAACAATCTAAATTGAATTCCTAAAATCTCTTAGACATAAAAAAAACATACTTTTTAATCATAACTTGAGTATAATGGCCCATTTTAATCGCTGAATCACACGTAAATCGATTCAACTACGACTCCATCTCAGATTCCAAAATTCCTCACCTTCATAAATAGCGTTGGAATATAATTTCATCCGTATAAAACCCGCTCCCGTACCACACCACAACACAACTCAAAAGCAAAACCTCTGAACAATTCAAGTTTTTCATAAAGGGAGAGATAGGGAGGATCATTAAAATTTTATCGCCCATCTTAAGCATTTTGAACGCAATAAAACCATCAAAACAGGCCATCCAGAAGCTGTCGGAGGATTCAGATCATTTAGTCATTAGATTTTAGTGTGTCCTTCATAAATTTCGTATTCGAAATGATCATTTTCGATTCTCCTCTGGCGTTGAAAATGAAAATAATCTTAAAGCAATTAGTCATCATCGTCGTTATAAGTTTTGTTTATTTTTTTGTTTTTTTTTTTGTGTCCCCTGAGAAAATGAGATGAGGTGTATGTAGGAGGATTTGGGGAGGCGCCATCATCATTATCAACATCAGCCATTTATAATTATACTAAAGTGTGAGACCTTATTATAGTGTGGTTTCTGTAAACATGTTGTTAGAGGAAGTGGAACACAACCCGAAAGAGATTTTTTTTTTTTTTTTTTTTTTTGTGGATTAGAGATTTTCTTCCTTTCCGCAGGATTGCTTCTGTTTTTCATACTCGCCTTACTGCGGACCGTGTAGTGATGAGTATCTATGCCTTGGATATTTTTTATTTGTATTTTTTTTTTTGTATTTTTCATAATCTTCCATAAAACCACCAAGAACATAAAATAGAAATTTAATTGGTCAATTTATATTCATCACTTCTGCGAGAATATAGCAGCCCACCACCGAACAGTATGGAATGAGTGTTTTCTCTTTTAACTAATTTTCATTTCACTTCCCTCGGCCGGAGTTCTTAAAATTTTGACTTGTTTACTAAGAAAGAGAGCTGTTAGCAAAAAGCTTTGGAATCTCTGCTCGTGATGGGATTTGTTGTTATTATGTTTGTTTAAAATTTTTGGGGTTATTGTATTTCCGGTTCAAACAAGGAGCTTTTATTTTTGTCGCATGTTAATTAAAAATGAGAAGAATTATTTTAGAACATGTACAAAAAAAACAAAAATATAAAAATTTCCATTGGATGACGGAATGGAATCCGATTTTTTTTTTAATTGAATCAAAATCTTTACAGCTTATGGTCACAGTATTTTTTTTGGTGGAATAAATTAATCGTTTGGAAAATGTCAAGATAAATCATACAATGAGAAGTAAAGGGTTTTCCAATAAGAGGTGTTATTTTGATATTCAAAGAAAAATGCCATTTTTTTAGATAAATGATCGGATCTTTATTTCATTATAAAGAGGAAGGTATGCCGTTAATAATGGAAAATAACATCAGCCAAATGACCACCACGACCACGCCTACAGGACCATATCCTTTTCATGAAATTTTCCATAACCAAATCGCAAAGTGGCTGCCCTATGTCCTCGATAGCCTCACGAATTCCATCTTTGAGGTCTTGAATCGACGCTGGGCTGTTGACGTAGACCTTCTCTTTCACGTGGCCCCAAAGGAAGAAGTCGCAAGGTGTTAAGTCACAAGATCTTGGTGGCCAATTGTGATCACCTCTTCGAGAGATAACACGGTCCGGAAACTTTTCCCGTAAAAGATCAATGGTTTCGTTGCTTGTATGGCACGTAGCGCCGTCTTGTTGAAAGTAAACGTTGTCCAGATCAATACCATCCAATGCCGGCCATAAAAAAATCATTAATCATCTGTCGATAGCTCAATCCATTCACCGTAACTGTTGCTCCATCCTCATTTTCGAAAAAGTAAGGTCCAATGACCCCGCGGGACCATAAACCGCACCAAACAGTCACACGTTGAGTATAGAGAGACTTTTCAACAATAACTCTTGGGTTTTCCGAGCCCCAGATGCGACAATTTTGATTGTTGACGAAGCCATCGAGGTGGAAATGGGCCTCATCACTCAAGATGAGTTTTCGATGGAATTCCGGATCATTTTCATGCATTTTAATGACCCAATCAGCAAAGACTCGACAGCTCGAATTTTTCTACCAATTTCTGTATTGCGGTCCGACAAGGTGCTTCACGACGACCCAGAAATGTTCGAGTTTTACGAACCGTCTCTGCCACATTTTCACCATTTTTATAGTGAATTTTAATAATTTCAATGCGTTGTTGAATCGTATATCGTTCCATTTTTATTAATGGCGTAGTTTCTACTTGTCAAATGTCAAAAAGTGACAGCTCCAAAAGTGACATCTACCGAAATAGCGGGCTAATTAAAATAACACCTATTATTGGAAAACCCTTTACGTTCGACAAGGTATCATGTTGGACAAGAGTTCGGAAATAGTCGAACCGACACAGAAGAGTCGCCACAGATACATGTTTTAGCAGTATACAAAGATTTTGTGAAAATTCATTCAAAAAATGTTGAAAATTTTGCAGACTTGTTTTGATTGTCAGCAATTATAAATCTCACAAATAAAAAAAACATTACAGCTGTCGCGTAAAGTGTTGCGGTAGATACAGATTTGTTTATTCCAAGTAACTCGGTTTATATCGTAAACAAGACTTTTTCATTTTCTGCATAGCGAAATCTCTCAATTGATCCATGAAATGAATCTGCAGAGTATTAACAGTCACAGCCTCTCCTCGTTCATCTTATTTCACTACACAGACACCAGACATAGATTGGTTGTTAGGTCTCACAGAATTTGTATGTTGTATGCAATAAGTCATAAGCTAGATCAATTAGATCAATTAAATAAGTATGCAGAATAGTAGTGGACTTAGAATCGAACCTTGAGGCATTTCGACAATCATTAAAGTTTATAGGCTAAAGAGCAAACTGTTAACTTAATCTTCTGAAATATATTAGTTAAAAAGCTGAAGATAATGGAAATTGAGATGTTTAACATGATTCACACTGTCAACAGTAATAGAAAAATCTAACACTTCCAGACTTGGACCTACATACTGTAGAATATCCCTAATATTTTTAGTTACCCTCAGCAAAGCTAATTCACAACAATGTTAATGGGTGAAACCAAAGAACATCTAACTTAGATGTTCTTTGGTGAAACCTAAATTTCTAGCATGCTATAATCATTACCTGAGCGAATTATATATACCGGCTTCATGAATTTCAAACAAAAAGTATCCAGAAATTGTGATGAACAATGATTTATCACAGAGCATATTTTCCGCAAATGCATTATATATGTAGAATGAGGGTTAAATAAACTTATCATCACTTATAAGCAATCAAAAATAAAGGTAATCTTCTCTATATCTTCGATGGATTAAACCTGTCTACTAACAATATGTAGGAACGCATTATTACTAAGTAAGAATATCATCCAGGAAAAGGTGTCATTGAACTATAGACACTTAAATCTTTGGATTTCTTAGGTCAATTTAATGAATTTTCGTGAATAACAAAAAAATTATTTCTTAAATACGTTTAAGACGGAATTTAAAGGAACAAATACTTCAGATGAATAGTAGCGGTTCTAGCTAACTGCCTTGTGGGACACCAGAAATATTGTTATTAATATCGAAAAGAATTGTACGAAAAAGAACATATTGCGGTTACCATTAGACAAGTAAATTAGAAACATAAAAAAGAGAGAATGTACCTACAAGGGTATTGTGCGATTAATTAATTAATTAATTAATGGACTTAATAATGCCGGTTAAAATGCAATCAGTTTGCTTTTCATGCTATTTAATATTAAAACTATTAGTCTCTGTTAATTAGTTAGAATTAAGCAGCCTGTTTATATTGATCTGGTCGTGTTCGAATAATATATTGTAGAATTTTTAACTCATAATAATGTAATATCATCTAGGGAAGAAGGGAGATGCCCAAGAAAGTGACAGCCTAAACAACACTAAATAATGCTTTTACTTCTGGTGCTAATTGATACTTTTTTACTTAGGGTAAGTCCGAGTGAGATGGCCATACGGGCGATAAATCTGTGACATATACATACGTGTTCGACGGCACTTACTTGCACATTATGTAAATTGCATCCGAAAATTAGAGCAGTAAGGAAAATCACGTTTACTTTGCTTAAACAAGAGAGTTTTCTTGTAAAAAGAGGAATTCTACCTACGTCACCACAAATTCGTAGTCTTTAATAATTTCCATTGCAGTATTTTACATTAGAAGAAAATTCATAAATAACCTCACATTCATTGCATTGCTATCGTTTTGATTGCTAATACTGTGGTGGCCATCTCCCACCGTATATTTGGGAGAGATGACCAAAATATTTCTGGGACAGATGAGCAACTTTCAATTATGTAATGTTTTCTTTTAGTCAAAATGCTGACCCACTATAAGCGTAAAATAACATCAGGTGAGGGGGTTCATGCACTAAATATAATTCAAGTAGTGTTATGCTGGCTGCAGAAACGCCTCTTCGATTAATGCTGCAGCTAGCAAATGTAAAGTTCCTAAAAAAAATTAGAAGGAGGACTTAAAAAAAAATTATTCTGCTAATGGGTTTGTTATGGGTCCTTAGTATGTTGTAGGAGAACAAAACTAATTAGGTCTTGCGATCATTTGAAAAGAATGCAAAGCTCCGCATTTTCTTTAAGTATATTGATGATGTGCGTAGAGTAGCATTTTTTTCCCCCGGAGCAACTCCAAATACCGAACAGATTCAATAAAGAAAAGGAGAGAGCGAGATACGACTGGTTTAACTCATTTTTATGCAAAAGATATTGCACGAAGTCAAGGAATGAAATAGAGTTGAGGTTCAAAACTGTTTCCAACTTTTTCAGAAAACTCTTTAAAAAAATAATTTTGTGAACAAACCAAGTTGTATTTATAATACCGATAAGAATGGCCTACAACTGAACAATAAAACGGGTATTGTAGTTGATGAAATAGGTTCCAAGAATGTATCCATTACTACGTACTCAGAAAAGAAAGAAACAATATCGTGCGTCATTTGTTACAGAAGGCACAGTTTTCTCACCAGCTTGCATTTCTAAGGGGAAATATAAATACCAAGATAGTATGACACCTGGCTGCGTTATTTTTATGTTTCAAAAGTTGGCTTATGACAACACAACAATTTTTCACGAATGGCTAAGAGATCATTTTATTCCTAAAAAGCCTGCGGGTAAGGTGCTGCTGATCTTGGATGGGTATGCATCGAACTAACTCTGTGGAACTACTTGAAACGACTCAAGATAATGGTGGTGACCTGCTGTGTCTTTTTAACCACACGACTGACTCACTACTTAAACCACTCGATAGAGCAGTATTTAAATTTTTGAAGTCATATTTCTATAGTGTCTGTCAATAGTGGGTTCGTGCTAACGCTGGAAGAAAATTAACCCGACTTCAATTCTGTCAAATGCTCTCGCAAAGTTGAAGGAAAGCATGCATGGTATCTAATACTGTATCAGGATTTAAAACAGCTGAAACTTTCCCATTTAACCCTGATGCAACTCCCGATCATGCGTTTTGAGTTTTGGGTGCAATTGTTGAAAGCTCACAAACTCACAACATTAAATAACCAGGCTGCTTTTGAATCTCAATCTTCTACAGGTGCAATGGAAGTTCAAAAATCAAATTCCGTTACATCACTGATATTAGAATCCTCCAAATCCTTAAATAAAATTGGTTCTGGGGAAGTGTCAGCACACCCAAGTACTTTTAAGGCAGATGTCAATCCAGGAAATCTCCTACAAAAAATTTCTCCGATTCTTACACTCCCCGAAATATTAAAAGAAGTTCCAAGAATTTTGGAATAGTTTTAACATTTTTAGAGAACATTAATGAATTGCTAGAAAAAGGACCATTAAAAAAACAAAAAACAAGATTTTAGCTAAAAAGCAAGCCCAAAAGGAAAAACTAAAAAAAAAAAATATTACAAGAAAGCAAGGAAAGTCAGCTCCAGCTTGGAGTCGGAATTTGACATGGTTCTGGAAAGCAATACCAAAGAAAATGATTTTGACGAGAATTGACCATCCCATACGAGTATTCTTGATGCAGTATACATACCGGTTTTTTAGGGAAGAGGTAAGAAGAAGCAAAGATATATCTCTACACTTTGGAGAGATAACATTTTGCTTCTTCTCACTTCTTGCCTAGAAAATCGGTATGCATACTGCATCAAGAATACTAGTGTGGGTATGTTGAAATAAATATTGAAATATTAACGGAAAAAATTTGCGTAGTTTTATGCAGATACTTTCCTACAAAATATCATTAAAAATGTATTCTAGAAAAAAAAATTCAGTGGCCATCTGTCCCGCAGTGCTAAAAAAAATGTATTGGCAATTTCACCATGGCATTATGGAACTGATGGCCAATTTGCAACTATTTGTACAGTCTTGCCGGAAATGAAAAGCTATCAAATATTCAGGGCAACCATATTTTAATTCGATAGACTTACACCCTACACCATCTCTCTCACTAGTTGAGAACTGGGTCTCAGTTTAAGAAGGGCATCAACTAATATGCATTGCTTAAGTTGTTCTTATTGACCCAATATATATTATTTTGGAAATAGCCATACTTTCGATCTTTTTATGTTTTCTTGTGGTGTTCCTCAAGGCTCTATATGTGGTCCTTTATTATTTAAATGTATATATCTAATTATATTTAACAATGGAAGAGATTCAAATTGTCAAATCTGGTGTGGAGTGTGGATATGGGGATTCATAAATTACATTTTGTTTATTGTCGAATTGGAATATCCAAATTTTATCACCTGCCAAAATGTCGAAATCTACAATTTTGTGCTTTCATGTTACAGGCAACTCGCTCCCTTCTTTTAGATTTCAGTCAAATTGTAAAATATCCGCTAAGTACAAATCTTTCTGACAATCAGAATCAGACGCAGAAATATTTTTATTCGGGTCATGGATATGCCCAACGATGACTTGATATTCCTGTATAGATTTACTGTTTTCCTCATGAAGCATATTCTGTACATCTTTGATGGTTGCTGAAACGCCAACACTGGCAGGACAGGTTCACCCCATGTACCTTTTTAAAGGAACTCTACAGTTTTTACAAATAGATACGAGACTATGTTCATAGATTTCTTCACAAAAAATAACAAACATCAAAGTAAAAGTGATGCTACCACTCAGTCAAGCTTTCGCATACCTCAGTACCTACTTTTTCTTCCAAATTTTGGTTTGAAGAAATAAAATAAAGAAAAGAAAATTAAAATCATATCCTCGGAAATTTTAGAATCGTAGACATATTGTTTGAAAAAGTTAATGGCTAATAATTATTAATCCATTTCGACCCTCCAACATAAACATAAATTTCATTAAAAAAAAAAGGATCAGATTACCCAAAATTTAAAAAAAAAACTGAATTCAACAAACGAAACCTCCGTTAATAGAGAGACACATAAAAGTAAAGATAAATTGAATAGGGCACGTTAGGTACCGTGTATAGTAGTAAATACACTTGAGATAGACACGTGGCTATAGCTACATCTGTAAAACAGAGAAAATTAATTTCTATTTTTTTCTATATAAAAAAAAATATAAAAAAAAACCCAAGAATCTTGTCTGCTGTTGACATCTGAAATTGAACATTGAAAATGATATCAGGGACGGTAATAGAAAACTTCTCTCCAAACAACAGCCAAAGTACGAGTAAAATATACCATAAAACGGCAGCCACCCGACGTCTTTATAGCTAGCTTTTTGGTAGGTGTACATATCTACTAGAAACCCATAGGCAATTTTAGAAAACCAGAAAAGTGAAACCAACAGAAGGAGTCTATCCCCCACACCTTCCCCTTCTCAATCTCTACCTATCCAGAGCAGTCAACCATCTTGCCTTCTACTGGGGCTTCTTTTAGGACTTGTATACATATACAGGTGATGGTGATGCTGATTTTATACTGTTGTTTATCGATAGTACATACAACCACTTTACCTTTGCTCTTTTATACACATATTTTCTTGTCATACCTGTCAACACGGTCATAACTTTTAGCCCGGTGATCAATGTTACCATTCTATATAGTACCTACATATGTATACCTTACCTACCTGTGCGTAACCCATAGTTACTTGTCTATCATTATGAAGAGTGAAACATGAGACCATGCCATAGGCAACCATTTCTTCTTCAAGATTCAATTGTTGATATTCTCCTCCTACCTATAGGGCTTCGATGAGTTTTAATGGATTTTTCCCTATATTTTCTGTAATTATTTTGAATTCTTGAATGTCGTTCATTTCATCTGTATTGGCCTGTTTTAAATATATTTAAATTTATAACTTTGTTAGCAGAGAAATTGGAAAATTATGTAAGTAAAACAGTAGCAACCTAAGCATGTTGTTACGGAAACGTTGAAATGAAATTCATACATATGAGGAAAATGTTTGATATTAAATCATCAGAGCTAATATTTGCAGACATCTTTAACTTTTGAAAATTTTTAGACTTAAAAAAAGACATTCAAGTCATTAATATCTAGAAAGAAAAAAATCTAAGGAAAAGCAATACAAGGGAGCAATTTTGAAGTTTGTAGTGAAAAGCTTTATTTGTGCAAAGGATCAACTTTTCAAAGTGAAATATTCAAACCCAAGCCAATATGGAAGCTGTAAGCTTTATAAGCAATCGAACAACACATAGCCAACTCTATTATGTAGTCCTATTCTCACTCACCTGGTCTGGGTATGGAATGGGTATCTACTTTTTCCGAGGTGACAAACGAAAAAAAGCGAATAGCCAAGAGCTATATATGTAACAGGAGAAAGAAGTAACTTAAGTAATCGACTGAATTGTGGATGAGGTTGATGGAAAAGAAGCTTAAAATCGACTCACTCTAAAAACTTTCCCCCCGTTTTCTATGAATCGATATACTTCGGATACAGTCTGATGAAACTATTACATCCCTTGTGGAATTTCATGCAAGAATTTATGTCGAAAACATGAAATCTGTGTGAGTGTATATTCTGATTTAAAATGGTCGACTAGATTGCGTCTTTTGATAAACAGGCCATGGATTAAGTAATTGTAAGTACGTAGTAAATTGAGATAATTTTGGATAACAAAATCGATCCGAAATTTTGAAAGAGTATGAGATGTGATTAAATCACATTATAGCAAACTTGAAAGCTACTATATAAATTTTCTTAATTAAATTGAGTACAAACAGTAAAAACCTCTCAACCATAATGATGCCACATGTAATTGGGATAAATATTAATGTAATTACACACAAATAATTATAACATAAACCTAGCATAAAAGAGCATGAAAGTATGTATAGGAGGCATGGAGAGTCTAATTTGTGTAAAGTGTTCCATATATTTTACGCAACCATATTTTCAGTCAATTTCAATAGCCTTGTTATATACATCTAAATTTAATATACACATAAATCATTGCGATAATTGATTAAAAATAAAGTAATGAATAAAAAAATAAGGGCACACAAATAGATCCCTGAGGTACTCCATATAATACGGGAAGAAAATCACACACAATGCCATAAAATAATTTCTACCGAGAAACTTATCACAGATTATGACCGGAACAAAATTTATATATCATAGTGGATTGAAGGTTAGATGAGATGAGCTAATTATATTCTTAGTAACTACTAATAAAAATTAATTTAAAAATTGTTCAAATACCTACTTGACCGTAGCACTGCTACTAATCGATTTATTACGTCGTTGCGAAATAAGATCTCCCTTTCCTCCTGATAGACAGAGCTGGGCAATACTTAAGTAAAAAAAGATTTAAGTACTACTTAAAGTACATTTTTGTTACTTAAGACTTATTTTAAATGGCCCTACTTAGTACTTGAACATAAGTAATTGCTTCTATTTACTTGTACTTAAGACTTAATGTTGTACTTAAGTACCAAGATTTTTACTTAAGTATTTCTGAGTCTATTAAGTACCTAAAAATATCTAACTCTGCATAGAAACGCAAACTCAATCTCTAACACAACTCCTTTTTTGTTAAGTTTTAAAGTAAGCATTCACGTGTCAATGCAGAATCTTAGCCAAACTAATAACCTACAAATAAGACTGGGCAATTGGGACAAAAAGCAGTAACGTTTTGCTCGAATATAAAATCAACGATGCCTCGACTTAATGACATAACCAAGGATAAGCAAGCAAGACCTCGGTCTAATATAAAATCAACGATGCATCGACCTGATGTAGGGAAGGTCTCAATTTTTTCTTGGAAATTTACTGGAAATTTTTTCTTTAGAATTTTTATGAATTATTGGAGGCGACAATGGGTGCTTGGGTGGACCTCTAATAGTTTTTATGAGTATAGCAATGAGAGGTGAAGGATTTACTCAACGTTCAGGACGGAAAACTGTAAAAAACTATAAATAGTAGTCACTGGTTACTATAAATATTATAGTTTTCAAAAGGTATTTATTTATTAATATCTATTAACTGAACTCGATCAACTTCATTATATTACTGCCAATGTACAAAGATTCTAAAAAATCAATAATCAGATTACTTTGTAAAAGATTACTAATGTAATCCATTTCCATAATTACATAATGTAATCGATTAACGTGTAATGTGATTACAAGTTAATCTGATTACACATCAATCGATTACAAGTTAATCCCACTACATGTTAATCTAATTAATGTGATTACATTTAAGATATTTAAGATATTTGTATTCTAATTCTTCATAAAACTCCCTAAAATTAATTTCGTACGAGAACAATACTATTTTCTTTCAATTCATTTCATTATATTATCAATTACTTTTAAGTAATCTACAAAGTAATCTGTTACAAAATAATCTAATTATATTGTAACAGATTATACATTTGATAGATTACATATTCTCTCATAAGTAATCTGATTGATATGTAATCGAATACAATTTAATTAGATTACTTTGTAATTTGACTAAACTGTAATGGAATTATTAATTAAATTACACTGCAATCAGATTACGCCCAACAATGAAAAAAATACTTTAAAAAGTACTTCAAAAAGTACGCAGTACTTTTTATAGACTTAGTTACAAGTACTTCTCATACATGCGGTACTTGTACTTACGCCGAAGTACTCAGGCCTTCGGTATTTGTACTTGTACTTAAGTACTTCTTCTTTGGTACTTGCCCAGATCTGCTGATAGACAAGATTTTTTAGATGACCCCAAAAATAAAAATTCAGAGATGTTAAGTTTGGTGATCGAGAAGTCCAAGGAATGTCACTTTCATATCCAATCAATTTGTTTGGAAACCACTGATTTAATAACTTACTGCCTAACTCGTACTCCGTAGTGTGCTGGAGCACCGTCGTTTTGAAACCACATTCTGTTTGACGCTGAGAGGAAGGAAGTTTATCAATGATATCGTCCAAAGTTGTTTGGTTGTTTGGAAAAATTCTAATGGACGGTTTCACAGTCCAGACTTAAGCCAGAGTTTAGCTAAGCCACGGGTGTGGCTTAAGCACGGAACTTAAGCCTACTCACTTTCACAGTACTCAGTAAGCAGAGGCTTAGTTAAACCACAGATGAAAAATTTAAAGTTGTCAGCACTGCGGTAATTGTGAATTTTTAAAGAAAAATTAACATTATGAATCCCGATAAAGATGAAGACAACATTTTTTTTAAACTGTGTGCAGTTTTTATCTGTGATGTATCAGATCCAAATTCATCATAGCAGAATGTGTCGACAGTCGGAACCGAGAATAAAAATCAAGGTCATCCCATTTCTCGAAATATTGCGGGGGCCTTGTTATAATAATTTTTTCACGGGCTACATTTTGCAATATTATATTATAAATTTCTTCATCGCTTATATCGGGCTTAAGTTAAGCCTGCCTTAAGCCAGTGATGTCACTTAAGCCGTGACTGTGAAACCGAAAGAGTAATTAAGCCTTGGCTTTAGCCTTGACTTTGAAACCGGGCATAAATAATTGCCGCTATTTATATCGAAGGGAAATATGATATTAACTACTAATCGAGTCCATTATTCCTACCCAAACATGGACACTGAAAGACCCTTGATATCTGGCTGCTCTTGTAACCCTTGGGTTTTCCTTTGCCATTCTTTGAGAAATTATCCTCATCTGTCCATAAAATATTCCTCACAATATTATTATGTTGAAGTAACTATTGAGAAAATGTAACGCGTTTTGAAAAGTCTGCCGGTTGTAGTGCTTGAGTCGTACGGATGAAGTCTTTCTTCATGCAAACTCCCCTAAACCTTGAATTACAAAAGTATCTTCAGCGTAATAAACACAAAATTTAGTATAGTACCTACTCCACTTACATTTACAACAGGCTAATTGGTGCGCCTTGAAATTTCACGGATACTCACATTAGGATCGCTTCTTACCAAATATAATGTGATATCTTCTTCGCTATTGCATATGTCAGATCTCGACTCGCGGAAAGTTGCACTTTCCGCACAAATTACAATGAAGTCTGGAAAATAATTCACGATAACGGGGTCCGTCTTCGATGATACCCGCCTATTATACTCCTCTAAAGCTCCAGAATCATTTCCATGGCACAAATACCATAAATAAAGTGCATTCCATCCAACTCCTGGTATGTAAAATTTGAAGACATTACTTCGCTTATTTCCGCTGACTTATTGACTTGATCAAACGATAAAATCTGATTGCGAAGAAAGTACTCAAAATTTTTCACAAGTTTTACAAGTGATGAAATTTCAACAACCTGAATTTCTACATAAAACTGAAATACCAATATCTCTTTACCTGTAGAGAGTTTTTTACCTGTGCAAGATTATTTCTTTAGGCGGCGATAAGTGTAAGGTTTAGGGATGACACACAAAAACTATCTTGTTTTAAGCCATGGTTGGTCTTCTATTTTTTTTCGTGCGATACCTGAACATAAAAGGCGCGCTGTATTTTATCTTCATTATGATGATAACAGATTAAGATTAATTGTGTAAAATATGTTATTAACAGTCTTGAATATAAATTCTTAAAATTATGAAGTAGGTTTCACTCGATTTTTTTGCTTCAGTACTTTGGTTTTTCACTGTTATAAAAAATTTCGAATTTCGAAATAATTTCGTTCAAGTATTGGCGAGGTATGAAGGAAGAGTGTTTCTCTGGAAGTATACTTGAGTTAGGCTAATAATGCTGAATTTATCTGAAAAGTAATAGATTAGAGATGTTTCCTGAGATTACGGAACAATTTGCTAATAGCTGTGTTCTTTTGTGTACCTTGTTCTTGAACAAATTGTTCTGTCGATTGAAGCGAACTATTTGTACTGTTCGCTTCATTTATAAATCTTCTATGAAAATGTAAGAGGCATTCTTTTGTGTATCTCTTGTTCTACCCTGTTCTGCGAACACAAAAGAACTTTAGAAGATTTTTTACGGTCAAAGAAGATAATTTTTCAAAGAGAAAAATATTTTTGGGGTTATATCGTTAATTTTTTACTTATCTATAACCTTTTTTAAAAGCTATTTATTATAAATGAAAGCCACCTGTAATACGCATAAAACAAGACTAACATGGCGGTTCGGTAAACAAAACGAGCTGAGTTACAGCTAAAAAAGCATTGTAAGGACTACATTTTCGAAAAAAATCTAAAATCTCGTATAATTTCGAAAATAACACAAATTCGAATATTAGTATAACATTTTCGATTGCAAATCACCTTATCTTTTAGGGGTTTCAGTATTGCATAGTCAAACTGAAACACCCTTGTACAGACACTTTTTAAATGCTTTAAAATGGAGATAGATATGTAAAATGAATTTAAAGAAAGATAGTGAGTGGAGGGGGCAAGTTGCATCATAGGTCGTAGAATTTCAATAAATTTCTAAGTTGCAGATCAGCAAGTCTCCGACTGCAGTGGATATAATAGATCCCTAAATACTTTGCTTGGATAATTGGAAAAATCTTCAAACTACTCGTTGTTATTATTATCCAAAAAGAACATTTACATTTTGTATAATTAGTTATCATTTCCTTACCATTCGATACTTGGTGGGTAATTAAAAATTTTTATTACTATTACTTGTTATACTTGTAATTAAATATTTCAATTACATACCCGATAATGATAATCAAATTAAATTAATTGATTAAATCACGTGTCCAGGTTGGAGAAATCGTGTAGAGCTCTACAACCAAAAAAAAAAAAAAATACTTGGTTGAGATCTACTCTACATATAACATGTGTTGACGAATTTGTGTCTATGTGGTTACGTGTCTATCACCTATGTAAGTACCTTTAACCATTCCTGAACTATCGCAGGATATAGAGCTTTAAAAGAATGGGAGTTGTTGACAACCCTGAGTGTCTGTCCTGCCTGGGTAGAGAGCCTGAGACAACCGAACATGTTTTGTGTCCAACCTTCGCCCGGAGCAGACTGGATACTCTAGGGTCTGGCCATCTATCTGTGGATGAAATGAAAAACTTCCCTCATCTAAACCTGATGCGCTTCCGCTTCATTAAGAGGACAGGAAGGTTTTGGTGAATGGGCTTCTAGCAGACAGCACAATAAGCCGCGCTATGGCCTCCGTGCTTGCGATGGGGTCCCCTCCTGCCCCCCTGCATAAAAGAAAAAAAAAGACCCTGAAATGTTAAGGCTAATTGTGGAAATAAAAGTTTGATGAAAAATGAAAAGATGAAAGATTGCCGAATGATTAACTCAAATGTATAACTCTTCAAAATCTGAATGTAGTTATAGGGGTTATCCCCTATATGAATAGCGCTTACAACCGTTGATTGGACCTTCCATGGAGCTATAACCGCTGCGGTTTTGATCTGGTTTCTTCAATGAATTACGCCTGGGAGTAGGGGGTACTCGAATATTCTGGGTTAGACCTTCCAGGGAGATACGCCTCTTGAAGTAGGAAGGTCAAGATACGTACCTTCACTTGACCATCCAGGAACCTCTGTCACCTACATATATGTTAACGAATAATTTCATAAAACTCTTCTTCGGCCTTCGTTATAAAATTTTCTTGAAAATCTTCAAATTATGAGAACAATCCTTGATTAGCTGTGTGAGCTCTGCGGTGAACAATCTTATACCCTAAGCAGACGGACAACATCAATGATCATTCGTTCATAATTGAATTTTTCCCAAAATCGCTTTACCTTTGAATTTCAATTATTAAAAATGTGCTGTCAATTACGTATAAAAATTGACCAAGTACTCTACAACAGAGTGTCTACACGTTCTTACAGTTTTATAATTTTGGTAGAGATTCGATACGAGATCAAAAATAATAATGTGAAACTGGTTATGAAATGTGAATTCATTCGCGCACAATATTCGGTGGCGTTACGTACAATAAACAAAGATTTCATCACTTTGGGAAATGCAATTTTCTATAAAAATAAAGAGATGGTAGCTGGTAGAGCTCTAGCAAAATATTAAATCAGAGTAATTTGTTCGTAGAGACAGTAGAGATATTAAAATGCCGTAGAACTCTCTACCATTTGTGTTTACACGAGAGAATTTTTGATATTAAAAATTCTACTGTGGAGCTCTAGGTAGAACTCTACACGTATCTATCATCTCTGCGCATCAATTTTCGTAGAGTTCTACCACAATTTCTGACTAATGAAAGTGTGCCTTTAAAACGAATTAATTGAATGTAATTGATTATATTGGTAGGTAATTAAATTCTTTTTGTTATTTGAAACTACTCTTTAAAGTAGGACCTACTTTGATTATGATGAGTTATCTTGCTATACCATATCAAAAGTGGTCCGTTTGAACTTTATCTTTGAAGTAAATTTATGCCGTCGCATAATTAGTTTCCTTTTGAATTTTTACGCACCTGCAATTAAATATCCCCGCGTAAATGAAAAAAAAAATTCTATTCAATTCCTCTCTGAACAGCAGCATGCACATGTTATAATTGTTTTGCTAAGATGAGACGAAAAAAAAAAATTATAACTTTCGCTGTGAGCAAAAACACCGCAAAAGCGGCCACTTCAACACATCTCCCAAGGAAAAAAAGTTATCATATCAAAACTTTGAAGAAACATTGAAGAACAGGAAACAATTAATTAAGAATGCTTGAACAAAATATATTTAGAAAACGAGAACGACAGGTGTTTTTGCTTATCTGCTTGCCAATATTAAATTCGCAGCTTGAATTTATTAAAGTAGGTAGGTAACATATGTAATGGAAGTATCGGAATTTATCTACCTTGTAAGGTGAGTTTAATCATTATTATAAGTGGAGGAGCGAATGAAGAGATAAACGAAAATAAAATTGAGGAAAACAAGATTAATTTTTGATCGATTTTCAACACTGTAAAGAATAGAAAGCTTAAAATATTCAATTTCTGTAGAATATCAAGAAAACTAACTCTAAAAAAAAAATTCAAGTGCTTATAAGTGAATGTTTAAGATTCAATACGAATCACGAATTTGGAACTGTGCTCAATCTATATAAAACGATAGAAAATGGAAATGGATGGATACGTTTTTAAGTATGCCTACTTAGAAGTCTGACAATTACTCATCAAGCACTAGAATAGAATCCACAAGGTGGAAAAAAAAGGAGGAAGGTCAGAAAAAGAGATAAATAAAAAAAAAAAAAAACTTGGCGAGTAGTGGTTGGGTAGAAAATCTTCAATTAGTGCATCTGAAAAAAGCGTAAATAGTGTCGATAGAAAAGATGTCAGATTGCCGAAGTCGCATTAAAAAGGTTCAAAATGTTTCAAAAAGCGCGTTAACTAAAGTGCAACCTGTTCGAACTCTATTCATAACAGAAATTAGATATTTATTTAGTTATTTGTATGCATAGATTAAATAGTACCGGACGTAGCGCAGACCCCTGAGGAACTTCAAAAATCATTGTCAGAATAATGACATGTGAAAGAAAAAATATCTTGTTGCTACTTGTCTTCCCTTTCATGCTCTCGATGAATGCAAAGTCCCACACGGACCACCAAGAACTACATAGTAGATCTACTTTCATCACTGTCGAAGTATCTGGAGATTCATTCGCCAACTTGATTTCTATTCGTTTTTTTTCTGCGTAAGTGGTATAAGATTTTACAGAGTTTTGTGGCATTTTTTTATTGTTTTGTCAATATCTTTTCTTTTGGTATATTATATCAATTTTGTCAACCAAGGATGATTATAATAAAAATAAAATTGAAATTAGATACTTCGTAGGATGACAAAAATCGAGAGTATACACGTTTTCATTAGAGACTTCTATAAATTTTTCATTTAGCATTTAATTTTCTACATTAGGTATGTAGGGTCGTTTCCCCAGTGGTCGAACACTTAACGAAAAGTCTTAGTTTATATTATAAATTGGTTCCTATTAAAGTTAAATTAAATTAACTAACAAAACTAGAAAGCCTATTGTTTGGTGTTTGTGATATAGGTAATACAGTTTTTTTTATAAAAATAAATCGGACTAGTATAATTTTGGAAAAAAAACGTAACAAAATCCACTTTTGCCCGTAGTCAACCAGGAATTCTTCGATCATTAAACTAGGTGCGTGTTTTTTTTTCTTCGCTTGCTTACCCGCTTCAAAAGCCTTTCCTTTTTCATGTCTTCTATTTCATCAGATTTTTCCTGCTTCAAACGGTTTTTATTTATAAAGAATTCATACCAAGCGCGCGGTGTAACTGATATAGGTGGCCTTTCTTAATTAGAAAGGATCTTACCGTTTTTTGTAATTTTTTTCTACTTGCGTAGGCTAAATACCTATCAAAGTTTAAGGACGGGCCTGGACAATTATTATAATTCATAAACGATGAAGGGTTGGAGCAGTCAGATGGGCCAATATTTTCTGTGAAAAAAAAAAAAACTATATCTAAATAATGTTAACGTACCTTTATTACAATTTTCGCTGGTGATTTCGTTTTGAATAGCTTGGTTTATTTCCATTTGATCACCAGGAATATTCATTATATTCTAATTTTGATTGTTTGTTACTTCAGACCCATCCAAAGGTACCATATTTTCTTGAATCCTTACAACTTCATTAAGATTTTTCAAATTGTCTTGCACGTACTTTGAATAATCTACTGCGTCCAAATTAAATGGATATAGACCACATTTCATGAAAACGTTCTTAACAATTTCCTTTCGATCAGATTTATCCAAAACTGTTTTCAAGATCTCACAAAAATTTGTCTTAGTTACTGCCCGCCGAATATTTTGCGGCATACTCTAACATTCCCTGATGGTCTCCTTTTAATCAGAATTGAGAGCTTTAAAGGCGAAAAAAAAAACTCTTGCAATCGAAAAATCTTTTAAAAACGAAATTCTTATTCAAAAGCGGGCGTTTCGTAATAGCAGAAACCGTATTACTCATCAGTGCGGCTTGGTAAATGCCTGCCATATACGCCACATTGCACAGCCAAGCTGACCTCATATATGCACTTAAAATAATTTTTAAGTGTGAACTATATACGAGGAAAAATTTACCAATGGCTAGCAAAATTAGCCCTATGCGGGACTAACATTTCATAGAGAGTTTTGCTATGAAATAAATTCATAGTGAATTTAGGTAATATGAAATTGACTGAGTTTTCTGCCAAATCCGCAACTCGAAAATTGAGTGGAGAATAAGGGAGAGCGTACAAAATTATTGCATTGTTGCTGCAAAATCGCTCAACTCCATCGAGAGATGCGACTTTTAGCCATTTACTAAAAATAAAACTTGACGAATGATATTATTCGAATTTAGCCACTCGTGGAAACCATTACCAACATACTCATAAAATGTTTCCGTCCTATTTCAGATCTGCTAAGTATCCAATCCTCCGGTATACTGTTCACTACTTTTGCAGGTGGTCGAACGTACGAAAATACTACCATTGGTGGTAATGTTTCACCACTTACGGCAAAGTTCAAAAGGAAAACAGTTGGGGGGTCTCTTTCTTATCTCCCGGTATAACACCTTTCGGAGCAATTACTGTCCCAACTTTTGGAGCCATGCTAAATGCTGTTGCGTCAGCATTGAAAATTATTGTTGCATCTAATAAAATATATTTATTGTTTTTAGATATTAGAAAATCTTGTAAGGTCTTTGAATCCTTTGCGAATTTTCTTTTCTGTTATAACAGCCCTAGCATTTGAAATTGATTCAGGCGTGTGTTTTAAAGAAAGAATAATATAATTTTTTCCCTGGCCTGTTATTTTTAAAAGCTGTATCTCTTTTTTCTTCCCTAATAATTTTTTCAACAACATTTTGTTGTTCCTCTTGTTTTAGAAGAAATCCATATTTAGCCATTTTTATTAGCCAATCTACTAATTTATCTTCCTCTTTTTGAGAGAGCACAGTTTTTGGACCTATTTTTCCAACTCCATCAGCAATCCTTCCAATGCAGGAATTCTGTCCAGTAGAATAGTTTTTCGAATACTATACTCCCTACTTGCCTGCCGGATCCCAATTTTTTCCTCTCTAATTAATTTTAGAGTTTCTGGTACGTTTATATTACAACAGTAGTAGTAAAGCTTTGTTTGTAGTGTTATTCAATTAGAAATTCATAGAACGAAAAATTAAAATGTTGTTAAAAGAAAGTGTGTTAAGTATTAATTATGACGTGTTTTTTTGGTGCTAGTGATCGAGCACAGGAGATGGTCGGACTAATGCAACTTTACCTAATAAATTATTAGCAGAAGAGCAGTCTGGTTTTAGAGGTGGACACTCATGTGAAACAGCCCTTAATTGGATGATATTTGACTGGAAGAAGGAACTGGATGCCGGTAATGCTGTTATAGCTGTATTCTTGGATTTTAAACGAGCCTTTGAGACCATAGACAGACAAATCTTGTTACAGAAGCTTTCAATGTTTGGAATAGAGGGAGTGGAATATAAGTGGTTTGAATCCTATCTATCAGAGCGATCAAAGAGGACTAAGGTGAATAACATATTCTCAGAGTTAGTCGAAGTTAACCTTGGTGTACCACAGGGTTCAGTGTTAGGTGTGATTCTGTTTCTATTATATATTAATGATGTCAAGGATGTGATTAGTTATAGTAAAATGTCGTTATTCACGGATGACACCGTAATATACATAAGTGGTAAGAACATCCATAATATGTGTACTAATTTAAATACAGACTTAGAAAGCATTAACAACTGATTAAAGATGAGCAAATTGAAGTTAATAATTGCAAAGTCTAAATATATGATGTTTAATTGTGTTGATAGTATTTCTGTACATATAGATGGAATTAATGTTGAATGTGTGGATAACCTTAAATATCTCGGTATTGTATTAGATAATAAACTGAAATTTAAAGAACATGGCTGACTATATATGTGGTAAAATCGCCAAAAAAATCGGGCTATTACGTAGAATAAGAAGAATGTTAAGTGTGAGGAATGCAATTATGTTGTATAATGCATTGGTTTTGCCACACTTCCAATATTGCTCAACACTATTATATGCGAGCTCGAATGAAATAAAGGAACGTCTGCAATTATTACAAAATAAAGCTATGCGCATGATTTTAAAATGCAATTTGTACACGCCGATCCAGTATATGTTGGAGACCCTACAATGGATGAATGTAAGGCAGCGATTGACATATAATGCAATGGTTTTCATCTTTAAAATCAAGCATAACCTACTTCCGGCCTACTTAAGTAGAAATGTTGAATATGTAAGGCAAAATAACAACTTTAGGCTAAGAAGATGGAACAAGAGCAGCACACAAAATTCTTTGATGTATAGGGGACTACAGTACTTTAATAACTTGCCAACCGAATTGAAAGCAGAAGAGCACAGAATACATTTATTTAAATTAAAGCTAGCTGAATTTATTAAAAATTATTATGATAATGTTTAAATTTTATTTATTTTTGTATAAGCGGTCAATTGAATTAAATTAAATTAAGTCTTAAGAACTAAGAATTATAAGTAATTGAAATTTTATTAGAAAGTTCTTTAAACTAATAAATATTACTACTACTACTACCATATATCGTTGTACGAAAAAAGCATAAAATCGTCAAAAATATACCAATCCAATTCATCATTTCACGGTTCATATTAATCTAGCCATATGAAAACTTAACACCCATTAAAAAATAGATGTACAAAGCCTTCAATTTCCTACAATAAGAGTTCATTATCAAAGAGGTCACCGCAACACAAGAAAGTTTATTGATCTTTAAGGTGAGGTCAGCAACATTTGCGAGAACGCAACGGTGCGATACGTATCCATTTCGATAGAATGCTGCTCAAAATGTGTTAAATGACCATTTAATTTCATATTATTCAGTCATGCCCAAAAGTAATTCTCTGTTTTAGATCTTTATCCAATTCCAATAAAGGAACCTGCTGAAGGGTAGACCTCATTGTAAATTTGATCCCTTTTTTATATACGTTAGTATGTGGTTGCCTTCAAAGATAATTTTTTAAAGGAAATTTCGATTTGGCTGAAAGTGAAAAGGACATTAATCTGCAAATCTTTTTTTTTTTTTTTATTATTAAAATTTTTCCTGATTTATTTTTATTCTTATCCGGTTGCGACTTTTATCTACTTATTTTGAGTGAGTAAACAGAAAAATCGACCTTGTTTTTTTTTTATAAGTCCCCAAAAGAATTTTTGGTCGGTTCACTCGAAACCGGAAATCTGATGAAATCTATGCCTTCTTCCGCCGACATCATTATTAAAAGCTTTTATCTTTCAAATTAAGGAAATTATTAAATTTACCTGCCTAATACCCCCACCCACCCACCCACAAATTCTTGCCTACTTAAATCTTCCCTTCCCCTTGAAATATGTTTCAAAGGGAATTTCATATGAATTCCATCGTTTCTCTCCCATAAACAATCCTGACCAGCACAATTTCATGAAAATCCATTCAATCATATCTGAAATATAGGCAACGTTGCATATGCATATGGAGTTGATGTCACGGTGGTGCACGATGCACCTTGTGTGCAACCATATACAAATAATTTCATCAGTGGAGAATGCAGTTCAATGAAACGATAGAGAGAGAGAGAGAGAAGAAGAGAGAGCTTAAACGCACGCTGAGTTCAATAGAAAAATCAAAACAAAAACGGAAGGAAGGAAGCGCATTAAAAAAAAAAAAACATACAACTCAAAAGCGGCGAATGCACCTTAAAGCATATCGCAAAAGATTTACCTCAGATGCGAGAAGAAACTGCATCCTATTGTTTAAGTCCAGCCTCCTCCTCCTCGTGTTCCTCTTTCCCGCTTTGAAGCTGTGAATATACGCTACGCACACGGCCGGCGTTTTTTTGTTTCTGTTTTTTTTTTGTTCCTCATCCATCCTAGACCGACCTACTATAGTCGCCACAGAAATTCACTCCAACATCTTCTTCTTCTTCTGCATCTTCTTCTTTGCGGCGATACTTGTTTTTCTTGTTCCATCTCTTATACGCAGCAACACCAGCGGCAAGCTGCACTACTGGCCCCCTTACATCACTCTTGCTAGATAATGCAATGCTTCTGATGCATCGTTCTCACGAGGTCATTTGCATGCATGCACTTCAGCATTGCACACGCAGGCAATTGTTCTGTTGTGCGCAGATTAATGTTGCGTCGTCAACATCCCAATCATAAAGAAGCCTGCAACCATCATAGAAGTGCAGCAGGACATATGTAGGTATATTTTCTGGAGGAATTTCTTCCATACACATTTATATGTAGGTATGTAGTCAAGATTCACAAAAATTAGGGCGTATTCCTTCTGGAAGGTGAGTATCACAACAACAACAACAACACAATAACAATTTCACTTGCATTCGCAAAAGAGGGCAGCACAGGAGATCAGAAAAGGAATCGCTTCCATCATTCACATGTGTCTCTTTGATTCTCGTTGTTTGTTTGTGCATGTGCATAAGATGAAAATGCATTGACTTTTGCCGAGAGGCCTTTTGTATTGTATTTGTAGGTATATAGGTAGGCGATGACGATGACGACGACGTTTGCAGAATGGGTCAACCACCCCGAGAGGATTTGCTTGAATAGCTGTAGCTCGACCGCTTATTATTGGGATGCCACGCAGTGTATTCGCCCCTATTTTTGTTGTATTATAAGACGAACGAGGTATAAACGGTCTTTAGGTTTCTAGGTTTACGGTTTGAATAGCTAAGAACCAGTTTAACCTCTATAGATATATGTCGTGTGTCAGAGGATTGAACATAGAGAGAGAGAAAGACTTGACCGAAACCTCTTCGGGATACATTTTCAGTAGTTTATCTTGACGAAAAAAAAAAAGGAAATATATTCATTTTCCTGCCGAACTAGAACCTACCTCATTGCATTTTTTTTAGTAGTTTTAGCAACGCAAAGAAAAAGACGCGACTTAAGTCGTTGTTGGTGCAACGCAAATATCACACAGCACGCAGTTCTACGCAAACTAAAAAGAAAAAAAAAATATTTTGCTTTCATACCTACACCGGACTCCTCAACTATGGACTATGGGACTCTATGGCGGTTCAACCAGAACCAGTTCCCCCAACTGTTTGTTAAGGAAACTAGTCTTGTAGAGAGGAGGTTTTATAATTCAAATGCGCACTCCTTTTTTTCTGTTTTTTTTTTTATTGCATTTGGCATTTCCCATTCGCCGCAATTTTCTTATCAATCTTAAGGAACGGATTTTTAGTACCTAAGCAACAACTTCTCTTTGAGTTTCTTCTGAATGTGATTTTGAATCTTATATACTCTCACGTAACCGGAAATTGCGAAAATCTCGTTTAGTTTTTTTTTTCTTTTACCTTTTACTCGTTTCTATTTGCGCTTGCTGCTGGCTTCAATGGTTCTGTAAGTTTGTGTTGTTGTTGTTGTTCTTGTTATTTTTTTTTTCACTTCCCAGCTTCATAATTCCAGGTTTTAATATGGTTCCGACTTAGAGAAGATTTAAATCTTGTTCCGTGAGAATTTAGTTGTAAGAAAAGAACGGAACAAAATTGTTAATAAAAGATTTTATGCACAGCTGTAGATTTTTATTATAATTTAATGAAAACTGAGAGGATTTATATAAGAAGAATTGGGGATTGCAATAGTTGGTTAGCTTGTAAGAAGCAAGAAAATGTGGTCGTAATCATACATAAATATTAGCAACATTATTTGCTAAGATTTACATCCACCTCTTCTTAGCTGATATACTCTCCGAATACTTTTTCCGGAGGTTGTTTTTATTTGTTCCATTTTTTGAAAAAAATTTACAAATTGGAAAATAAAATATGACAATTGTTCTCCGTTTTGGAAAAGTGAATGAGTTCTACGAGAGATAAATATGTAGGGTAAAAAAAAATAGCAGTTATAGTTAAAAAAAAAAAAATACCAGATGATAAATCTTTAGATATCCACCACCAGCTAATAAGCATCTGAGTTCACTGTAGTGTAGATAGCAGGCAATTCAGGCTTTTATTGCTATCCTGATGAGATCGCCCTTTTACTGCTATCGAAACCCACAGTACCAATACTCTCAAATTTTCTTCATGAATAAAACTTACAGTAGGTAGGTACCTCGGTACTTGTCTTTTAATTTTCTTTGCTCATATGCAGTAGATTGAGAATTGCCTGTAGTATATTCGTATACAGAGTGTCCCAAACTAATATGATTATATTTTGCCAAAACATTGCTGTCCAGACATGTAAAAAATTGTATGTAAGGTGATTAGTAAAATTTGCTCTGTTTTCATTAAACACCCTATATCATTAAAAGTACACCCTGTAAGGTCTATTTTATGACGACATTGTTTGCAGAACCTTAAGATCTTTCCTATAAATAGTAAACCATCCGTACCACACCCCAATCCAGAGTTTTGACGCTTCAAATTCAGAATTTCGGATTTTAAATTTTGTTTTTTTGTTTACTTTCCTGTTTTTTTTTTACAAATACCTGCACTAACTTTTTTTTTTTACAAAATTTCTGAAGCCCAGAGTCTTCTCTTTAATTAAACCTATTACACTACTGTGACGGTTAAGGAGCTATTAGGTCTCATATCGAAATTAGACGATATTTTTTTTTTTAAATTACTTGTTTTCAGTTACCAAGGGAATAAAATAACACGTGCTGTTCAAATATAATAGGAATTACAGCAAAGCAACAAACATTGGTTTTGCTATAAAAAAAACATCAGATAATGCTCACAACATATCACAAAAAACCGTTTTTCACAAAAGCGCGGGAACATTTTATGAAAGTAATACCTGAAAACTCCACCCCCTTTCATTTATTTACGAAAATGAGCTATTACATTTTTTTATTTTTATTCATAAAATTTTTAAAGATAGTTTGAGTTTTTTGTTATTTTTACCTCTTCTACCCATCCTTTTCTAGCCGTATGCATTTTAAATGTAAAACAGTCGGAAATCTCGCCTGTTTCTTAACTTATTGTTAATTTAACTGTGGTACAGCTATGGGTTGGCGGAGACAAAGATAACAGAACAGCATTGTCTCAGTCTCAAATTTTTGCTTCTTCACGTCTATTACCTTCCGACTGCATCAACAATAATTACTCATACAACTTGTGCATTTTTAGAGGCCAAATGAAGCTTCTTGTTAAGTTACATGTTCTTTGGTTGCACTCTCTTCCCACTTTAATCTGATACTACATGCGCGCTCCATTTTGGACAATTCTTCTTATCCAAATTTTTTTTTCACCTATTTTTTCTCTCGAACATCACAAATACAACATTGCTCTACGGCCCTCACACACAAAATTATGCACCCGTGAAAATTTCGAAAAATAAAGAACGGTAAAAAACTAGTTATTTAAACTTATGGATCGAAAATATCACCTCACTACTCGATCATCCTCTTTAATTTGATACCCAACATGGCATATTTTGGATAACTTCTATTTATATTGGTATAACCTTCCGCTGCCTCAAACACCCATTACAGATTTTTTCACCATACTTTTTCTTCCCACAACCACAAATACAACTTAAAAAACCGTATTGCTCTACGACCATTCCACGCAGAATTATGCATTCGCAAAAAAAATTTACCGTTAAAGCTTGCCAAACCTGTAAATTACCGTTAATCGATTACACCCACACATACCTAACGGACAAAATAATTTATCAGTTTTTTTATTGGACCTTTAGATACTGACCCCTGTAGACTTGGCAACTTCTGAAAAAAAAAAAAAAATCTAAATATTTGGAATTTTGAAAATTTTCGACAATCCATCTTTGACACGTGTAACCGTCGAAATATAGTTTTAGTTATAAAGGGTTTTCCAATAAGAGGTGTTATTTTAATTAGCCCGCTATTTCGGTAGATGTCACTTTTGGAGCTGTCATTTTTTGACATTTGACAAGTAGAAACTACGCCATTCAAAATGGAACGATACACGATTCAACAACGCATTGAAATTATTAAAATTCACTATAAAAATGGTGAAAATGTGGCAGAGACGGTTCGTAAAACTCGAACATTTTTGGGTCGTCGTGAAGCACCTTGTCGGACCGCAATACAGAAATTGGTAGAAAATTTCGAGCTGTCGGGACAAGTTAGTGATGTGAGGAATAAAACCCGTGCACGTCGCTCAAGAACAGCCGAGAATATTGCTGCTGTAGCCGAAAGTGTTGAAGAAAACCCAGGTTTGTCCATTCCTCGTCGTTCTTTGGAATTAGGCATTCCACAAACGTCATTACACCGTATTTTGCATAAAGATTTGGGTCTTAAGGCTTATAAAGTTCAGTTAACACAAGAACTCAAGCCGGCCGATCATCAACAACGTCGAGTCTTTGCTGATTGGGTCCTTGAAATGCATGAAAATGATCCGGAATTCCATCGAAAACTCATCTTGAGTGATGAGGCCCATTTCCACCTCGATGGCTTCATCAACAAGCAAAATTGTCGCATCTGGGGCTCGGAAAACCCAAGAGTTATTGTTGAAAAGCCTCTCTATCCTCAACGTGTGACTGTTTGGTACGGTTTATGATCCCGCGAGGTCATTGGACCTTACTTTTTCAAAAATGAGGTTGGAGCAACAGTTACGGTGAATGGATTGCGCTATCAACAGATGATTAATGATTTTTTATGGCCGGATTTGGATGGTATTGATCTGGACAACGTTTACTTTCAACAAGACGGCGCTACGTGCCATACAAGCAACGAAACCATTGATCTTTTACGGGAAAAGTTTAGAAGTTACAGGGTGATTAAGAAAAAAAGCTAGTTTTTCACATATCACCCTGTACCTTAAAAACTACAGGGTTTACGGCCACAGTTAAGAGCTCATTGTATGCAGAACTTCATGGCCTTTCCAACGACTGCCCAGTGCCTCTTTCCACTCAAGAATTATAGTTGTCTAAACTAAAAATTTCTGATTTTCTTACCTTTTTTTTACTTTGACATCTTCTTTTATTTCTGTACGCCCTGTAATTTTTAAGATATTGGGTGATTTGTGAAAAACTAGTTTTTTCTTTCTTAATCACTTTTTAACTCCTAAACGGTTGATAACCCCCCCCCCCCCCCCCCCCACCAACCCTTCCATAAAATTTTTTATTTGACTAGGTGATAGCTATTATCTCCTGCTCTATTGACCTCCTACGGGGAAACACCCTATATATTTATAAGTATTATAAATATACAGGGTGGACAGAAAATTTCTATCCATTTATTTCTTTAAATTTTAGAAAACCCAATCGGAGCAAAATAAAAAAAAAACAATTGTTTTCTGTGATTTAGTATCCATGTATTTAAAAAAATATATTTAATAGTTTGTATGTAATCCGTCCTTTTCTAAACACACCTTAATCCTATCCTTAAAACTATCTCAAAGAAGGAGAAGTTCATCCTCTATAATGGAGTCCCATTCTTCCTTTATTCTGCGTATCAGCGTTTCGCGGTTATGTACTCTTGGCGTTTTGAAGACAGAGTCTTAGAGCCTTGCCCAGAGATTTTCCATTGGATTAAGATCTGGGGAATTTCTTGGCCAATCTATCCACACTTCCAGAAAAATTCTCTGAGCAAGGGTTAGAGTTGTTTTTGCATCTTACTCCATACTACATTAAAACGGCTCCTCTCCTACCTGGAAATTGCCGGAGGTCGGATGCATAATTTCCATAGATTGTAAGCATTCTTTCCCGGTAGTAGTCTCCATTAACAGTGCATCTCTATGATGATTAATTGGCTTTTCCCACGGCTACTGATCCCTCCAGCAACCATAATCTTAAGTCCTTGTTTTGGACGTTGTACGGGCGATATGGTCTGTGGGTTTGAAGTTCGGACTCTCATGTTTTGTCTGTTTGGCCTAGGATACAGTTGTACGATGGATTTATCTATAAAAATTACCCTTGCCCGTTGTTTACGCCCCTCTTCACTTTCTACTGTAAACCCTGCTCGCACCAATCGTTGGCAAGAGCTCAAGCGAACGTTTATGTTTTTTCTTGTTAGTAAAGGCTTCACCGATTGAACGTATGCATGTTCACCCCACGGACGACGTTGTCCTGCTAATTTTTTTCTTTCTGTGACAATAGCTGTTGGATGCGTTGAGAATTGTCGCTACTGTTCGCGTACCTACTCCTGCCTTGTTGTTTACCAAATCTCTTATTTTTCTTCTCCTCGAAATCTTAAGTTGGCGAGATATTGATGTGACTGTTTCGCCTGTTTTAAAAAGTTCTTGAATTTTTCTTCTTTTCTCTTCACGTGAAGTCATTTTCAACTTGAATTCAGAATAAAACATTAATTAACCCAAAAAAAAAAAAAAAATCGAAACAAAAGTGTGAGAATTTCGAAAGCGATTTTGCTTGGATTGAAAATTTCATCAAGAAAACACAAAGTTGTTTTTTGTCTTATATTTCAGCGTAACAAAGGCACTTTTCAGAACACTCTTAAAGTAACGTTAGAATACTCTCGTAGCAATAAAAATAATTCCTTACTTACCTTTTTCTTCCTTTTATTTTCTTAAAAATTATCACCATCACAAAGCCTAACGAAAATTATTTATGAAAACGCAAGTTATTTTTTCGTACTGTACTGTACTACACTCAGCAACACAATGAACGGTTGTAAAGTAGCAGCAGGTAATCCTCCACTCTATCAACAACTACCTGTGAATAGATGCCAGATGTAAGTAATATTCTGTGAATTCAAACATGAGATAATTTTTAATTTACTGGACAGAAACTTTCCGTCCACCCTGTAAGAAGAAAAAAATCCTCCTAGATTCTGGCTGTCAGTATACGTTTATTTCCAGGCAATTGACTCCATGTTCGCTCCTTTTTAATTCTTCTTGCGGCATGGTGGACTTGGTCGCTTTATACCAAGATACTTTACGCAACATTGGTCGGGTCTCAAATACTTACAAACATTTCCTACTTAAATTTTACTTGTTTTGTAATATTTATGTCAATAGCTCTTGAGAGAGGATGGGTATTAAAACAAAACAAGGAACCGATAATTTTCCAAACAATAAAAAAGTTTTGAAAAATTTCATAACAGTTAAAGACCTTAAATAATTACAACGATAAATTTTTCATGATCCACATAACACAGTAAAGTTTTCACTTAGAAACATGAAGAAAACGCAAATTAGCTTATTACGAGTATATCGGTGTTATCCAAAACATGTTAAAAGTTCTCTACCTGCGTAGCTTAGCGTGGCGTCTCTACAAAAAGAGTTTTTCATTTAATTCAATTTTGTCTAGACGTTTGGATGTGTATGTAATATTTTTTAGAACACATCGTACTCAATTGTATTAAAACTGATTAAAATAACAAAACTCATTCGTACACACACGCATAACCCGATCTATTGTATTTCAAGCAATTCGATAGAGAAATTTGCATATGTTTTCTGTTATTTCGGGTAATTCTCTTTGATGATAACAGGAAAGAAGGGCATCTATTGACAATAGAATATTCGCGTACATGACGTTATTTTTGTCCAACATATACACATCAACATACAAATATTCATTTTTCCTGTCCTGTGTGATTTTATTTCTCATTTTATTTTATTTCTCATTGTTACTATTGAGAGAATTTGAGTTCTCTTATTTGTGCAGTAAAAAAAAAGAAAAAAATTGCAAGTCTTTTCAAATGATTTTTTTTTGTATAAGCAATGACTGAATTTAAATTAAGAAAATAAAATAAAAGACGCCATCTGTATTTAATAGGCGTAAATAAATTGCAACATATCTCAATAATGATTTTAAGTGAAACCAAAACAGATTTCCGAAATGCAATACTTATACGTGCATGCATGCTACCCTTGATTGTTTAAAGGGCAAGCACGTAACACATCCAGGCAATCAACGAAAGGCGCAGTCATACATAGAACGGACAGTTCGATTTTAATTTACATATGTAGTGAAAATAGAAAGGCCAAACGACGGTACTTTGAGGAACACCAAAGTTTTCTGTTCTTAGCGAAATGAGGAAAGGTAATTTAACATGGATTACTTATAGCTCTCAAAAATGGACGAGAATCATAAAATACAATCTTATAGTAAAAGCCTAACTGTATCACCTTTAACAAAGTTTAGATTCAGTTAGTTTAGGTTAGGTTTTTTTTTTTTTTAAATTAGATTATAACGTGTGCGCCATCTTTTTTTATCGGTATGTAAACAATGAATAACTTTTTTAAAAAACAACCAATTTCTATATATGAATTATTTTTATTTAGTTTGATCTTTTAAAATCCATTTGGACTAATTTTTGAATACAACATCAATCAAGTGGCCACCTTTATTGGCCAAAGCAAAATGTTTCCTTTTTGCTGCGTTTTCCATTACATTTTCAAGCATCTCAGGTGGTATGGCGATCATTTCGGCACGAATGTTTGCCTTGAGCTCGTCGATGGTCTTGGGCTTGCTGGCGTACACTTTGCTCTTCAAATAATCCCACAAAAAGAAGTCAGGAGGGGTCAAATCTAGAGATCTCGTTGGCCTGTCAATGTCGCCTCTTTTTGACACCAGATGTCCAGGAAATTTTCGTTGCAGAAACCTGAATTGTTTGATTTGCAGTATGACATGGCGCACCGTCTTGTTGAAACCAGTAACCGTCCGTCCAGACCTTTTTGACGCATTTGCGGGCAGACATAATGAGCCAACATCCAGCGATATCGATTTCCATCCACTGTTTCGTTTTCTTTGAAAAATAATGGCCCAATGATGGTTTTGGCGCAAACGGCCGGCCCAAACAGTCACTTTTCGGTCATGCAACGCCGTTTCATGTATTTTGTGTGGATTCTGTGTTCCCCAAATGCGGCAATTTTGCTTATTAACGCCGCCAGAGAGTGTAAAATGGGCCTCGTCAGTCATTAAAATTTGCTTCCAAAAATCAGGTTCAGTGTCGACGATATGCACGTTGGGTTAAAACGATTGAACGATTATGTTCAATGTACAGCGTCACTATTTCGGCGCGTTGTTTCGGTGTGTAGCGATTCATGGTCAAAATTGTACTGAATCTACGTTTTAAAAATATGTATATTCAAGGCAATCGGTCGACAAATGTCAAAATTATTAGATGTTTACATACCGACATAAAAGATGGCGCACCCTGTAGTAACAGCGACAGAGATTATTTTGAATGCTTTTCAATTTCTCTTGGTCCTTACAATTTCTATAGAAGTTATTGAACATATACGCGACATTAAAGTTTTCCAAAGAAAGAGTGTCCAGTGATGACTCCACCTTAACCCTTTGAGTAGTGAGTTAATTTTTTTAACATACACGTCCCTGGAGTGAGTTATTTTTGCATTTTCCGATAGATTTCGCAAATTGAACGGAGTCTTCTTTTTTGTGGTGGGGGGAACGGTTTTTCTCAAAATTTGGTGTGAATGTTCGTCTCGACGCCGCGCATCTTTTGGTCAGGTCGGTTTTGCGAGGGGTATTTCTCTCCCGACGGGGGAAGTGGGTAAAGTTTGAAATGTTTTGGTTATATCTCCTGAACGAAGAGTCGCAGACAGTTCATTGATGTCTTAAATGACAGCTGCGGTCCTAATCTAAAGATGATATTAATCGGGTCACTGGGTGGGGAGGGGGGAGGGCGGAGTGGGGGAAATTAGAGGGACATGTATTAGATTTTCCAAAACGTACCAGAACAAACTTTGACACCCCCCTCCCTGGGGCGCAGTATATTTTTGATTTGTTTTTAAAACGACATCATTCTTTATTTTTGCCCTTTTTCCCTATACGCACTTTTTAAGTACTTCCCTTTTTTATATTCTAACTGAAGTACTAGATTTTTTGGACCTTAGATCAGCACTAACTCTGTAGGATTACATCCAATCGCAAAACTGATTTGTTCATGTGAATTTCATTAGAATAAAAGAAAATGTGTTCCATGTGTTCCGAGTTTCGGAATCGTAATAATTCCAGGAAGGATTTCGACGGCCGCACAAATGCAGAGATAAATATTTTTCTCGGAATAATGTACAGCTCACCTATATTTTTTTTTTCTCAAAAACGAAGCCGAACTTCATATACATATGTAGATAGATAAGGCTTCTAACTTCAAAATAAAAATGTAAAGAAAAAGTGCTAGAAGTCCTCAATAGTAAATAATACTATTTTTTTCACAAAAATACTATTATTAACAAAAAAAAAATTTCGTTCGGTGCTGCTATATTTTTTTATGAAAAATATAAAGCATTAAGCTTCATTTGGCATTTGAATCAGAAAAATCGGTTACTCCGTTCTTGAGATATGATTTTTTGAAAATGACGTTTCATCGTAAAATCACGAAATTTCTTACCCACCGGTGGTTGGGGTGGGGGGGGGGGGGGGGGGGGGCGTGGTAGAGGGAAACAAAAAAATATGAAATAATATACCTACAAACATCATTGTTAGAATTATGTAAAAAAAAAAAAAAAAATCCGCCCAAAATGGGCTGAACCATGGCTGGACGTACATGTACAGCGATACTCTATATGGATCACCAGAGGCTGGCCGTACATGTGCGGCGATACCGCTCAAAGGGTTAACAAAACTTCTGTTTTCATTGGATATTCTTTTGGGTTGTCTGGAGAGAATGCAAGTCGTTAGTTTCTCTCATCTACAGTTAACCAGTCTAAAACCATGCAAGTGTAGAATTAAAAATCATACAACTCATATATACAATCCTAAAAGTTATATATGACTTTTTGTAGAATCCTTTTTAACTGATGCTTATTCTTTTAATTGATCACTCCGCTAAACTCGACCCGACAGGGAATATTATGCCATCGCTGGACCAAGTGCGGTTTAGTGTTGTTTGAATCCAGTGCTTTGATTGCAGAGCTTGACTTGGAGTGCTTCAATGCTGAAAGAAAGTTATCCTAAATCGGATGGATACCTACTATCACGTTGTTTCCAATTCGATTTATTTTTCATCATGGTGTTTTCTTGAAACCCTGAAATCTTTCTCTGATTATTCGTCTTTATAAGAAAATAAATATACGAGGTGCGATAAAAAAATATGGTGAATAGTTTTATTACAAACAAATTAATGAAATCAAATCAAATTACATCAAGTGTAAATTCATCTCTTTCAAAGTACTCGACTTGGCTAGCGATGTCCTTATTCAATCGCTGACTGATCCTATGATTGGAAGCATTTCCGAAAGGGCATTCAGCGGGTCTGTCGTAACACTCTAAATGTTGAACATGATGTCAAAACCGTTTCGATTTAGCACAATTTCTATTTTTAGGAAGAGCCAGAAGTCGTATTGTGCTAAATCCGGAGAATTTAGTGGATGTTTATAGACAGGAATTGTTCGAGGTGTGCCACGGGGCGTTGACCATTTTTCTGGCCTCTATTCGCACATCGTTTGGAAAAAGAGTACGCCTTTGTAATATTCGGAGTTAACAGTTTTTTTTCCTTGGAACGAACTCTATAATCGCATTATGCCTATACTATCAGAAAGAATAACGAGCATACCTTCAAACTTTACATTTTCGTCTCAGGGTCATATCTATACACCCAACTTTCATCTGCAGTTGTAATATTGACCATGAAGTCTGGATCAGCTTAAAGACGATCCTTCAATTTCGTCCAAACTGACGAACGATTTTCCTTCTGTTCGTCAGTCAAAAATCTGAGAACAAATTTCGCTCTCACTTGTTTAATTAACAAATTATTGGTTAAAATGCTTTGAACGGACCCATACAAGATGTTCAGTCGTCCTTCGATAACTTCCCGTATAGTCAATTACCTGTTTGAACGAATCAGTTTTGCCATATTTTTTTTTATGTTTTCGTCTGTTTTTGAGGTCGAAGGATGTCCCGACCGTTACTTGTATTCAACCGACTCATTTTTGCTTTTAAATCGCTCATATCACTTGTAAACAGTCTTCAGAGTCATCACATTATCGACATACTATATAAATTTTAACATTTCATGAACATATTTGTCACTTTTTTGCTATTTAAAACACAACTTAATATTAACACGTTATTTGAAATCCATGATGCGCGACAGACATGGTAAACATGACTTTCCGACGCTGGAAGCCGACTGACAAGTCACAACTTGTTCAAACTTGACATTGACGCTCTCTCTCAAAGAATCGGACTATCAGACATATAGCTTCAAATGCAGCTATAAAAATTCATTCATTGTATATAACTTAAAGCTATTCCTATATTATGTTCTGTTTTTCAGATGTTCAAAGCCTTGCATTGGTTTGTAAGGCCTTCGATTTACACTGCATACTTTTTCCTTAAGCAGTGTATTTTATTTTGTAGCGTCCAATAACTCATATTGTAGATGTACCTCAAGGTAGCCGCCTTTGTCCTTAACTTTTTATCATTTAAATATAAATACATACTACCAACACATAGTAGAAAACTCGAAGTCTTAATTTGTTATGTATTTTACAACATGGGGCGGGCTTCACTGAAGCTACTAGAGAGCTAATAGTAAAAATTTCCAACTTTTGTTTCTCCGCTTTGACTCTAGCTGGCTGTACCTGCCTACATTGACTACGGTAAACGGTTGTAATCAATTACAGAATTTTTATTCATATATTTTCTAATCCTAATCTGTTCGATTTTATAATTAGAATGGTTATGTTTTCTTTTATATAGGACCAAATTAAATCAAAGTGCTCGGAAGATCGCTCTATCCCTCGAGTTCCCTAGGGTACTCATTTTGGGCCAGTAGTCTTTACCTACTTTTCACATCAAGGAAACTAAATTAATTGTAGTTAATTCATAATGATCCTACAATAAATGGTAGAAATAACAGTATTAAAGGCTGAAAATCATCTCAGGTGGGGGGGGGGGGGGGCATAGATTTTAACCCAGATTTAAAAAAAAAAACAATATACGCGCAGACTGCACTTGCTAGAAATATTATCAAAAAATACTAAAGTCAGAGAGAAACTAAGAAACAAAAAGAGTTGAAACTTGTCTGATATTTGCCTGCGGAACCTCCCCCCACCCCACCCCTCATACATATTTAAACTTCTGTAATAAAAGGAGAAAACAGAGAAAAGGAGTCGTGAATGAGAGATGAGTTGTGTCCCATATTATCCATACAAGGGAAATTCAGAATTGATTTTTTTTTTTTTTTTACATTTTTGTATTCTCTTTCACAAAAAATGGAGTACTTTGTTTGTAAGAACTTGGCCGTAAAGCAAACTTTTCTTGTATTTTACCACCCTACCCTCATTTTTTGAATGACATGAAAATCGCCAAAGAATAAATAAAAAAAAGGACTCGAATCACTTGAATGTACTCACTCCATGTGCAGTATAAAATAGTCGATTTTTTTTTATATTATTTTTCTTTACTTTTTAGTGTTTTCGGTGATTTTTTTTTTAAAAAGTTTTCGCAATCAAAGGGATCTGAAAAGAAAGGGATAACACAGGGCCCTAACGTAAAGGCAAGGAGAATATGCACCAAATAAGATGCAACTTTTCAAATTGCTGTTCTTGTTTTTTTGCTGTTGTATACTTGTTATCTTTCCATCCTCATACTGTATAAGAGATGAGCTTCTTTACATACATACATATATGTTATGTATATGTATTTTTCCATCCTTTTACCTCTCCAGGGAAAAAGGGATATGTACACAGCTCTTGGTTTATTTTATTTTTTATTTTTGTATTTATTTATTTATTTACTGTTTTTTTTTTTTTGTATATCCCTCTTTAAAAAGAGCGGGAAAGATTCACCACAAATCTCAGCTATATACTGAATGGGATGACTGATGTTTCTTCTAAGGATTATAAATGATGATAAAATGAGAGAAAGATACATACACACACATACAGGGGTGGATTAAAGGTGCCCTCCATCTATATATAGTAGCAAAAAGTGAAATGAAACGAAATGAGCGGGTGGGTTGGGCACAGTTCCCTTATTTCATAAAATTGGGATTCTCGGTTGAATCAATGCTCTATCTATCCTCCTTTTGCAATGCCTGTATTTTTTGCCCTCCACAATGACAGACACATAAACCTGACTCGAATATTCCACGTTTGTAGGTAGGTAGTATGTAGGTGGGTTAGTAGATACCTTGTGTTTGGGGATGTCTGATGGCAATGACCTACCCGACTAGGCTTTATTGTAAGCAAGGGCTCATCGTAAGTTTCTTTGTGTATTTTATCCAGAGATATTAACATCAGGGAAAAGAGGAATTCATACATGCATAGTATACCCTAGTTGAGTATAGATAGGAAGGAATAAGATGAGCGTACAAATTATTGGCTTTGCTGAGAGTGATTATGGTGAGAATGTTGATAAAAGAAAAATCTGAAGAAAAAGCAGGATTTAAAAAAACAAAGATTGTGGTATTATTATTACTTGATTCCTGATTGTTTATAACAGAAATATTCGGAAATTATGAAAAAAAAAAAAATAACAAAAGCTTTGCAACTCTATACATAGGAGAGCAATATTCAGTTCAATATATTTTATATTTGTTATAATGAAGTTTAAACCCAAGCTCAAGGGGACACCCTATTAATAAGCACCGATACGGAGTGATATGATCATACCATCTCAAGCCGTGAACAAACCTTATACGTAGTCATTGAACGCGACATTAATTTTGTTGGAACAAGATGAGTCCATGGACGGGTATATATAAAATTACCAAACGTGAAAAATGGTAGAACAAGGGCTTTTATTAGTCCAAGCCTAGTTAAGGTAGAGAGGAGCACAGCAAACAACCAAAACCGTCTAAGCGTGCCATAAATTTCTTGTAAGGCAGTATTGGTGTGATCGCAGCAAGTCGTGCCCCTGTTAGGCAAAATTCCGAAATTTTTAGTTTTCTATACACGAACCAGAGTGTTATTGTTGAGAGCGATAGTGGGAAAATCAGATTATCGACTCTAGTTCGCGCAACAAGCATGTAATTTGATTTGATCGCATTTAAATAAAGATGGTTACTTATAACCCAATGGTGAACGCTATATAAGTCATCATTTAGTCTAGAAGCGCAGTCCTCAATGAAACCGATCGACCTAGATGTATAAAATTGCACGTAATTTGCATACATTTGAATGCTAGAACTTTGAATTACTTCCAACAAGTCATTAATAAATGTACAAAATAAAAGTGGTCCCAAAATTGAACTCTGAGGTACACCAGATTTTATAGTGGTGGTTGTAGATAAAGAGCTCAGCACTTTAACTTGTTGTGTGCGCTCCGATAGGAAACTATAAATTAATTTGAAGGTAACCCTTCTGAGTTTAAAGCTCTCAGAGAGTTTATCCAAAGTAACTTGTGCTGAAAGCTATCAAAAGCCTTCGAAAAATCCAACAGTGACAAGTAGCAAATTTCGTGTCTATCAAATGCCAGTCCGTTGTAATTCTCAAGAGAATGGTCTCACAAGTGTGGTTCTTCCGATATCTAGATGGTGATTGCCTGAGAAGCGAATAGCTCACGAAGTATTGCTTTAGTTAATCAAACATAAGCTCTTTCTAGCGCCTTAGAGAGGTAACACAATACACTAATAGCCGGAAATCAGATGGAGTACTGGGAGAGGAAGATTATGCCACAGGTAACACTACGTCATGTTTCCAGGCACGACGAAATACGGACGTCGTCAGACGTATGATGTAAAAATTTGTTGGTTTATAAGTTTTGGAGGTATTACATATATCATCAAATCCTATGGCTTCAAATTTTATACTATAAAGTGTCTTGCACAACTCCTCTGGAACAACACCACAGAAATTAAATCCATCAAGAGTGTACGTAATCATCAGTCGCTAAAGAAGGAGAGGAGCAATTCAAGGAGCTCACGGAGCAATATTGTGCATTCAGGATATCGGAAGATCCAGGTCAAGGTGATTGGAGCATTTCTTCTTATGTACGCCATAATTTCTTAGATTATTTCACAGCTTTTTTGATGGATTATTCTCATTGAGTTTCTTTTCGAAATATTTACGCTTGACAACTTTAATCTTGGAGTTAACTAGATTTTTCTAATTCTCTTGTAAGCAATACGGTGTATGGCATTCTTAGTGACAACAAACCAACGATATAGAAACTCACGTTCGGTAATCAAACGCTTAATCTCAGTCGAGAGCCATGGAATATTATCCGAACGATAAGAGTTTATCATCAACGCATTGATGATGGTAGATATTCCTCCATGAGATAGAATCATACCTGATGTCCTGTCATTTATACATAAATGAGCAGTAGTGATCAGAATAATTTGGAATCTCTGCTAAAATGGTTAAAGTCTACATTAAAGCTAGTCCGTCAAAATTTTGCAAATTTTCTTCTGTAATCACAAAGGAGTTTTACTGGTAGATTTTCTGAAAAAAAGAAGAAGAAGACAATCACGGTATTATTACTGAAGTATTAACGAAATCGAAAACGGTTTTGCCAAAAAAATCCAGGGGTTACTAATGAATTTGACTCCAGCAAATAGTTCAGGAAAAAGTATCCTACTTTTTACAGAAATGGTTAAGATGGCAACACTATTTTATTCCATTTAGAATTTAAGAGGAGTCAGTACTCAGCAAAAATTTCAACTTAGATACCAGCGAGCCTGTAAGCAATAAAATTTACTATACGTAGGTTTGTGTCCTGAAAGTATGAAAAGTCATATAAAATTAGCCTAGACTTAGACCACAAATCACATTAGAGACATCTAGCGTAAAAGACAGATACCCAATATGGGACAATTTAAGACGAAAATGAAAATTTGCAGTTCAATGAAATTGAAAATTTTTAACGAGAATTAACTCTCCTAAATTTTATTTTGCCCATAATTGTTAAATATGCTATTTTGCTTTATATTTCTACAACTTTCAACGAAATATTGCAATTTCTCGTCGTTGAAATATCGAGAGAAAAAACAAGTACAATTAGAGTCAAATAATTAAAAAAAGCGCCACTAAAAATAAAAAAACTCGACGTTATTTGCTAGATTTAGGCCTTATCTTTCCAAAATAGTCAAAATCTAAATAAATGAGAATACCTACTAACAGGAATTTGATTTGAAAAAAATCAATTTTTACCATTTTTTTACAAGTTTCCGAGCTTATATCTCCATCCCAATACATTTTTTTTTATTTTTCTCGACGTTATTTACTAGACCTCTTCATTACCTTTAATTTAAGAAATAAATCATTATTCTGGTACAAATAGTTTGCCAGAAATTCGCATTGAAAAATGTATGAAACTTGCAAATCTTGGTACTGACTCCTCTTAAGAAGACCTTTAATTTAATTTATCGCACTTCGCGCTTAAAATACAGGGTGTTTCCCACTGGGAGGGGGGCATATCAACCGGTTAGGAGTTACAGGGTGCTTAATAAAAAAGGCTACTTTTTCACAAAACACCCTGTATTTTTAAAACTGCAGGGTGTACAGTCACAGTTAAGAGCTCATTGTATGCAGAACCTCATGGCCTTTCCAACGACTGCTCAACCAGCCCCATACTCCTATCAAGAATTATGGTTGTCTAAACTAAAAATTTCGGATTTTCTTACCTTTTTTTTTTAATTTAACCTCTATTATTTTTTGCAAAAACGTCATTAACATAACTTTTTTTTTATAAAAACTGTAAACTGTAGACCCTCCCCTTTAATCTGACCTATTACACCCAATGTGCTATCTGAAGCCCTTTAAGAGTTATCAGCTCTAAACCTTGTCTCAAACCCATTTTCAAACCTATTCTCAACGATAATTTGTTCCCTTAGCACGTCATTTTACAAAATATCGTCTAATTTCGGTGTGACCTGAATAGGTTATTAGTTAATAACTGTTTAACGGCTACAGTTAACTGAGTGTTGCCAACTTAACGGATTTCCCGTCAGATCTAGTGTTTCCAATCAACAAATAATAATAAATTATGAATCGGTGTGCAATTGTACGGAATAAAGGGTTTTCCCAGCCTGTTCAATATTTGTGCCATTTTTGAAGCAAGAACGTTCAGAGTATTCTTATTATATGTCAGTGACTATAAACAGATGACGTAATTAATACGGTTGGAACAATTTAAAGTTAACCGTCGACCTCTACAGTTCCTGCAAGTATAACGGTAACATCACAGCCCGAAAGCACCGAAAGTTACGATGATTTTTGCTTAATTTATAGTGTTAATTGGTTTAATTATAAAAATACAATAAAATATATATTTTACATTCTATTTTAAGAAACTATCTTAACGGATTTTATTGACGGAAAAAAAGTAAGTCTAGCGGATTTTTGACGGAACTTTACTATGAATTCAACGGATTTTCAAATTTATTATTGGCAACACTTGTGACCGTACACCCTGCAGTTTTAAAAATACAGGGTGTTTTGTGAAAAACTAGCTTTTTTTATTAATAACCCTGTAACTCCTAAACGGTTGATACCCCCCCCCCCCCCCTGCCATACAATTTTTGGTTCGTCTAGGTGAGTACTATCACCTCCCGCTATATTGACCTCCTAGTGGGAAACACCCTGTATAGCAAATTTTGATGTATATTTTTGTTTTCAATTTAAAAAAAAAACTCATTTAAAGAAAAGAATTCTATTTCTCGGCATTTACAATTAGAAAAAGAATTACAATTTACAATTACAAAAAGAAATTGACGGTTTTCACCAGTGCAAAGTATTTCATAAAATAATTAAGTAAAAATTCAAATCTGTGCTGCTGCCATTCTCGATTAGAGCGGAGGATTTGGAATTTCCAAGCCGTTTTTTCTCTATTACTATTGCTCTACTGAGAATATAAAAAAATCACCTCTCAGTAACAACACTAGACATAAAAAATCTTTCATATACCGGTTTGCAACGAGTTGTAGCATTAAACCGGCAGGTGTCACCTATGTATGTAAGTTAGAATTGGGGAAAAGAAACTTGCAATTATCAGATTTTTGTATTTTTGGTAGAATTCTGTAATTAGCATTTTATTGTAACTCCCATAACGCTATCACAATCTGCTTATTAAATATTTTAATTTTCTTTTCTATTCTTTACAGGTAAGTGACTGCAAGTTCAACTGGAATTTTACTGAACTCTATTAATGGATATCCAAAAATTCATAGAAAGGTTTGAAGAATTTTTTTTTTTTTTTTTTTTTTTTTCAAAATTATTACTATAGTAAAGCTCGATTATTCAGTATGTAATATTTGCTATAGCTTCCTTCTATACTCATTCACCTGAAATGAATTGATAAAAATAACAAATTTGATTCGCTCTCATTCACACATTTGTAAGGAATGCCACTAAATTTTGTCTTTTCTAGTTTTAATGTTATTGTCTTCGCCCTGCTTTTTTCTAATATATTATTGCGTGCGTGGCTTTCGGTTAGTTATTCAAAACATAATATTTCAAATATATAATTCATAAGTTCTTTTACTTCTTCACTCTGCTATTTACTTTTATGTAGCTCACAAACAATTACCAATCAACTGTACTTTGATTATAGCTAGTAATTTTTTTTTTAAACTATCACAATCCAATTAGGACACTTTCAATTTTTATATCCTTTCACTTGTAATCACTGCACTGTCTAAGATAAACCTCACTCCTGGCAGTAACAACTGCTGTATTTATACTCTAGAAATTCTCCAGAACTTTCTCGAAGACTCTATTCCAGAATTATCGATTCTTAGAATCTAGAATTGCTTACTCTCCGCATCATATTACTCACACATCTCATTTCCAATAGATGTATCTTGTCTCTCTTTGCTGCACGTAACATTATTATGGGATACCACAAGGTTCATATCTTACTCCTATTCTTTTTAACTATACATATCATGTCTTGTATTCAGTCATGAAAAATAATTTTAGATCCATCTAATCATTATCTAATATCTGAAATCTGAATATCATCACGATATACAGATTTCAGATATCTGAACGCATAAATCAACCTAAATTCAAGCCTACTCCTTGTAGGTACATTGTATGTGTTTTATAAACTTTGCACAGAAAAAGTCTGATAAGTTCGTAACAGAATCAATAACTTTAATTAATCAACGTCTTGCCAATGCCCCACTTCATGTATGTTGTTCGTTAGAACATTATTAAGGGTAAAAAGAATAATTGTGGTGACAGAAGACATCTTTTACGGACTGCTGAAATTGTTAGGAAATTTTCCATTATCTAGATGTCTTTATTTTGATTTTTTATTTGGACCTCTGATTGATTGATTGATTGAAGGTTGGAAGAAAAGGGTATATGTATTGACCTTGGACCATTGCTATTTCCATTTTTTTCCCGTCACTTTGCTTTGTGGAGTTTTTTTTTTTTTTTTAGTAGATACAACTTCTAAAGAATTGATGTCTTCTAATGGAGAGATTATTAGTCAGTGACAAGAAAAAGTTTGTTACTATTTCGATCCCTTTCTTTTGATTTGTGATAATCGACACAAAGGTTTTTAAAAGAACTTTTTTGTATAGCCCTAATTTTGTTACTTTTGTTATCCAAATTTTTGTTATTTCTCTGCCTGTGTGTGGTAATCCTGTTACAATCAACTGTGCTGACTTTTACGTTATCCATTTCTTTACCAGGTAAAGGAATTCCCCACGCCCTAGCTGTTCCGTTCTCCATACTATATATAGTATAAGATAAAGGACAAACTTACCAGAATTTTTTACAATTTGTTAAGTCTCTATACTTTAATGTAGTAGATACCTTTAAGATGAAAATTTCTTTTAGTTTAGAGTTAGAGGAGGCCAGTCCGCTTCACTTAGACCATCGCGTAGATCATTCTGCTCTCAAGATCGACCTGAGTTTTTTGCTTTGCAATTATCCAATCCCTGCCGGAAAGAAGTAGTTAGAAACATGCCTTCTAAGCAAACCTATAAAGTACTTAAGTACTAGTAAATAACAGTGCCTGCCAGGATCTGGACTTAAAGTTCTTTTTTTAAGTACAACTCTAGGTACTGGTACTTAAAAAATTTTCAAGTACAAGTCCCGATACTGGTACTTAAAATATTGTGAAGTACAATTCTAGGTACTGGCCTCATAAATCCCATATATAAGCTATAGTACTCTATAAGTACCAAAATACTCAATTAATTCAAATACCGCCATAATGCGAAGTCCTTCAGTTCATGTAAATTATTTAAATATGCCTGCTGACAATAGAATTTTTGGAGGAAGGACAGAGCGGTATTTATAGTAAGTGCAAACTTATGACTTATAGGGTAATTAAGCTTATATATGAGGCTTATCAGTAACAGTACCTGTACTTGTGGTTCTAAAAATTTTAAGTACCAGTACCGACACATGTACTTGTACTTAAAAGATTTTAAGTCCAGGTGATAGTACTGGTACTGGTACTTGGAATTTTACAGGTCTGCTTCTAAGTTCATTCAACTATTTGGTGGAAATTATCTACATATGGTGCTCCATACTGATTTTGAGAAGTTGCGATTGAAGAATACTCTCTACTGTATATATAAAGAAAAAATCCTGTTTAGAGCTTTGAAAAACATATTGCCCCTTCTCTCGGCTGCCACTGTTCAATAAAATATACTTTTATGGAATACACTCTGCTGATAACTATGGTAAATTTATATATATTATTTCAACTTCAAATCATAGGGTAATACGTAAAACATAAAAGTTGCACTGAAGCAAAGCAATAAACAAAAGAAAAAGGAACACGATTTCATATGTTACTCAACTGTTTATCTTTTTTGGAGTATTTTATTTGCTTTGTTTTCTGATCTTAATTTAAGTTTCCACACGTTCATATTCTTTTGCTTACTTACTTACTTACAAATCGACACTGCCACCTCTGTGTTGTGTTTTGTTATTTGGTACAGAACTGTTTCCAATGATTGATGCATATTAAGTTCTGCAATCTACGTTTATAATCACTTCGATAATTACATTTTACCTTTTTGTACAACCCTGCTGTAGTTTTCTTACATTTCCTGCAATTTTTGATGAAAGCTTATCGAGCTAATGTTATTTTTAAATTCCCTTCAATCGATCAAATCTTCTGTCAGGTGATGATTTTTATCCAAGCTCTTCTGCAAGACTGCAAAATTTTGTTTAGTGTCCAAATATGTAGCTCAAATCGAAAGTTTTTAATATGGTAACCCTACGAATGCGTTGTCCGATTTCATTAATGTATCATGCATATCTCTACAATTATTATGATGACGCCGGCCGTATAAGTAATATCAGCTGTCTAGGCAGTCTCCAAATATATACCAAATGAAAATGTAAACTTTTGTAAGGCCACACTGCGAAGGAGTTATCCCATTTTACGGTCTGGGGCCAATATACATAAAAAAAAAAGTAGAATTTGTGTATGACAAACCTTATTAAGGAATTGCCCGCATTAACTGTTGAGAATAGTTGTTCATAGAAAAATTGTTTTGATATTCCACTAGAAATTTTTAATGAACTTACTGTACCCAAAATTTGTGGTTTTGTGTTTTAACACGTTCTCAACTAGCTAGTACCCAAATATACATGCGAAATCAGATGTTTTATGCGACAAACCTAAAAGGAGTTGCCCAACTTTCGAATATAAAAATAAAAATCTTGTTTAGGGGCAGTTTACAACATCAACTTTTGATGGCTATGTGCTACGCCGTTTTGTAATATGACCTTTGCGACAGGTCGGCCAGATGCTCCAACAGAGTGAACGTCGTACCTCTGCTTCAAGTAGACAATAGTCTTTAGAAAGAATCTCCTTTCCACTTAGGCTCAGTAGACACCAGTTTTAGTAAGGTGGGATGATTCTTAATAAATCCGACTATGCGAGGGGTCCAGTTAAAATGTCCTCGATAACTCTCTCTTAAAATAGAACCCTAAATTTGACTGCAGAGACCCAGTTTATACAGGTCAGTATGCTGACTCTGCCGCACGAAATCTGTAGGTATGTTGATGCTTCATTCCTGCCTCCAACCATCTTCTTACAAGCAAGTTTTCGTGAAGCAGAGGCAGCAGACTGACGCGTCTAAACAGGGTCAGAGGAGTTTTACAGCAACTGGGAGTTTTCCGGAACTTAAGTACGAATGAGAAGGATGTCTGTTCGTGTTATATATATAAAAGTCGCCTGTATCTGAAATGGGGACGTAAACGACAAGAGAAATAAGATCTGATGTGAATGAAAATACGAACTGTCCCTATGACAGACCGTGAAGTGTCTCGATTAAGTTGAATTTATGTCCTCTTGCGGTTGAAGACGGTATAACAGATCTCCGACTCTAGATTGTCACTATGACAGTCTGGAAGGTGCTACTGCGATTGACAAGAGTTGTATCTTGATTTCTGCGTCACTCACGGGGCGGTAGCCCTGCTATGGTGTTACGTATGCACAGTAAGTAGTTTACCGGATCGATCCTATGTCGACGGGCAGATAGGTTGACTATACAATATCACATGAATATCAGAACTTTGGAAGCTGGTTCCATTTCTTTAGATGGTCCACGTTAGCTACAGACGTATCACTGAATAAGCATATTCGTAGAATCTATAAAACACTCTATAAATTTAAATATATTTTCGGGCCATACAGAAAAGGTATTAATCAAAGTCGTCGGTCTAGCTGGAACTTCTTTAATCGGTAAAATAATACCGTCTTTCTTTAGTGAAGTTTCTCTTTTCTTTATTATGCTTGCATAATATTTTCTTATTACAATTATAAGTCAAGAAAACAATTTCTAAATTATTCCCAAAGTGACTTTCGATGAGTTTAGCTAAAAACCCCACAAATGTTGTGTGGCTGCCCAGGGTCGTTAATGCCTCCACGTAACTTTCGCCGTCAAGCCACTACACAAGCTGTCTTGGTGGACGCATTTTTAATTAGTGTTCAAAGCCGAAAATATCCGGATAATTTGCTATCCGGAATAATTAGGATCGGATTATTCAAATCCGGGTATCCGGATAATCCGGATCCTAGTATCCGAATCTGAACTATTCGGATCCGGATCCAAACTATCCGGATCTAGATCTGAATTATCCGGATCCAGATTAAAAAACAAAGTTTCAAAATTTCTTCCGGATTGCAGCATATATCATGCAAATACAATGAAATTTATATTTTCCCAATGAAACATTGCAATCTGAATGAAATTTTGACCCTCTTTTGCTTAATTCCGGATAATTCCGATCCAAGCTCTAGTCCAAATATATAGTACAACTTGAAATTTTTGTGTTGCAATCCTACAAATCAGTTGCCAAATTTCACTTATTCTACAAAGTTTACTTCGGATCCGAATTTCAGGTATCCAATAGTTTGGATATCGAGATATTAGCAAATCCGGATCCAATTTTCAGTTCTAGTCCAAATATATAGTACAACTTGAAATTTTTGTGTTGCAATTATACAAAGCAGTTGCCAAATTTCACTTATTCTACAAAGTTTACTTCGGATCCGAATTTCACGTATCGAATACTTTGGATATCGAGATATTAGCAAATCCGGATCCAATTTTCAGCTCTAGTCCAAGCATATAGTACAACTTGAAATTTTTGTATTGCAATCCTACAAATCAGTTGCCAAATTTCACTTATTCTACAAAGTTTACTTCAGATCCGAATTTCAGGTATCGAATACTTTGGATATCGAGATATTAGCAAATCCGGATCCAATTTTCAGCTCTAGTCCAAATATATAGTACAACTTGAAATTTTTGTATTGCAATCCTACAAGGCAGTTGCCAAATTTCACTTATTCTACAAAGTTTCAGTTCTTAAAGTCAATTTCACAAATTCAAATCAAACTCTCGTTGTGTATTGAATGCGAAAAAACCAAAATTCTTTTAAATTTGGGGTCATCTATAGGTTCTGTAAGAAATAATATAAAAATTATTGCTAACAATAAATTCCCTGGTTCTTTACTTGTATGAACAAAAATAAAATCAGTTCAGTTGATGACTAACTATGTACTTGGTGGTATCGACACCATTCAAAGTACACAAAACAAAAAAATATTATTTCATCGTTTGTATAACCCAATTACCGAAAATTATCTGCAGCGAACGCATTTTCCATTTTAAGGGCGTTCAAAATGCAAACAACAACATCAACAGTCCGAGAGTGATAAGCTTTGTTGTCTCTTTGATGTCAATTAAAAAGCATAGTTCCGCGAACCGTACCGTACCGTCCCGCCAAGAATTTTTATACAAATTTTTATCAGAGTAAGAGAGAAATTGACTTTTACTTGCAATCTTAGCATTTAATAAGAGACTGGAAATTTGATGAATCTTAAAACAAAACCAGAGGGAACAAGCAGAGTTAACAGATTTTCTTGTTCTTTTTCTTCTACTCTAATTAACTAACTTGCATATTTTCTGTAGAACAAGAGACCAAAGAAATATTTAATGCAGCTGTAAAGAGGAGGGCGTCGAAGCAACTAGTTAGAAGCTCAAACGTGACAGAAAAGAAAATATTTTTAAAGGCGAAAAATTTTCATGGCATGCAATTTTTTATGACAGCAAACGTTGTCGTCTGCTTTCAGTCAGTTCTCAGTTCTTAAATTACATTTCGCTGACATTAACAAAAGAGGAAGTTTGAAAACTCGGTTTTTTTTTTTTTAATTTTAATTTTAATTTTAATTTTCTGAATCTGGTCATGACGACAACTCAATTAGTATTGTGCGGGTGACAAGCATCTGTTTTCCGGTGAATTGAGCCGAAATGATTTTATAGGTCATGGTGTCGCACGTATGTATAGTAAAAGGCAAAATGTCTGTATTGTTCTTGAATCTTGGAGATTTGTAATGCGGAAAATTTCATCACACAACAGCAACAATGCTCTGATGATGATGATGATGACAACAGAACAAAAGATGAAAGATGATAACAAGGTACTTACAATTGTCAATTATAGATGGAGTTATCATCACTTGAATTTTAATGTGATGTGACATCTATGGGTGGGTGGGTGCGTATAGCAAATGAGTGACAATTGCGCTAGGATTATGTTTTACATGTGTATATGGATGATGAGAAGGTTGATTCAACATGTCTGTCCTTAAATGGAAGCACAGATTTTTTTTTCCCGATTTGATTGACAATGTTTTTCTCGCATGATTGTAGAAATTCAGAATTTTACTGAAAGATTTGGAACAAGTATTTACGGATTCACTGGTCAATTTTGATACCTGTCATCAAGTCTCGTCTCGAGTCTTTTAATATTTTAGTATCCATAGTGTCCATTGTCAATAGACCTCGACGAGTTTTTAGGAAGGGGTATTGGAAGGTACTTACGCGTGGCGGCGCTACGAACGCTTTTTTTGTTTTTTTATATATGCAATACTTGTCATAGTCTAGTCATAGTCTAGTAGAACAAGAGTATTATTATGTGTGTTCTTCCATAGCGTAAATAAAGCCATTTTATTGAACCAAAATCTAGATAAATATTTTATAATTAGTATCTGACCTCTAAGTAACCAATATCAGTTTACGAAAGTCATTTGAAAAGTTCTCGGAGTGAAAATGAAAATAACATTGGAACACTCTAAAATGCATTTGGTCCAACGTTTTTCCAATGATTCTATCTCAATTTTTAATTTATTTAGTGGTTTTTCGGAGGGTCTTCAAACTAGATGACCACAACTGCTTTAAACTCTTCTTTTGAGCCAAAGCGGTATAAAAATGTAAATTTTTTTTTCTTTTGTTTTTTTTAGATTTGGAAGGGGATGGTAGTTTTACCATCGCCAAAACGCTCTTGTAAGTTAGTGCGTTACAGATTTTTTTTTTCTTTACTTTTTGTTGTGTACCTGATTCGGAAGGCTTGAGTAGAATGCTCCTGTTTTTTTTTTTGCTGCTGCTGGAACATAATGGTTGACCGAAGTTTTATCTCCGGTTAGTTTTTTATTGCAAGGCTTCAAGAATCTCTGCGGTTTTTGAATTTGCATACGTTTGTGGTTGAAGGTCATTTTACGAGCGACCACTACAAGTGTAATCTTTGTCGTTTTATGACAATTATTGTTATAAAGCCATTAAAAACAAGGAAGCTACATTTCAGGCATATAAACTGTGACAATCAAAGGAATCGAGACAGATCTTCCAAATCTACCAAAGCATTAAACAGAAAATCTTTAGTTAGAGTTTCTGGTGTCTTCTTAAAACAGTCAAGAACAATTTCACTTTGCTACCGCGCCTAATGCACAACGGGGATGTGTATACAGAATCATTGGACAAAGCCAATTTGTTTGCAAATAAGTTTGCTGCATATTATTTCTTACCACCTTCTTCGTAAGCTCTTCCTTCTCCACTGACATGCAATTTCAGTCAAAGACCGTTGCATTTCCACATAAGGAAAGTTTTCAAAGTTCTCGCGAGTCTCAATATGTCTAAGACCTTCTACTAAGCCTAATGGTATTTCGGCCCTGGTACACTAGTGGTGCGCTTCTTCTTTAGCTAAATTTCTACTCAAACTATTTCACCTGTCCTTTTCAATAGGAGTCTTTCCTTTGTCATTGAAACTTGCACCAGTTCAGCCAATATCCAAAACAAGGAGAGGTAAGCGATCCGATCAATTGACCTTATTCTTTCGAAGGTTTTGGAAACACTCATCAACACCCACCCAATTGATGAAATATCTACAAACTAATCACCTTATTAGCGATTTTTCTATATTTCGTGCTGGCCGCTCTACTGGAGATTTATAACATTCCTTACAGAGCGTTGGTATCAATGTCTCAATAATTTTGGTGAATCTGAAATCTATTGCATTAGATATCTCGAAGGCCTTCAATAGAGATGGCATACTGTTCAGGTAAAATTCAGGCATTATGTCTATACCCTCTTTTCTTAAAATGGATTGAAAGTTTTCTCTGTCGCCGTTCAATTCAAGTTATATTGAACGGAGTTAATTCGGACTAATTTATAATCTATGCCGGTGTACCGCAAGGCTCTGTGCTCTCTACTCCTCTCTTCCTTATTTTTATTAATGATCTGCTAGCTCTCACTTTCAATCCTATTTGTGTACTCGTTTGACTCTATAACTGATTCCCATGCGAATTTTATAGTTGACAAAGGAAGCCACATGTTCAGTACACTAAACTATGACCTCACAAAAATACTCGGATGAGGCAAAGCGAATTGGGTCTTGTTTAATGATTCCAAAACGCAATGTTGTCTATTAGTTATTACTCAAGCGTATACTCCCAACTCCCACTCAACCCATTTCCGTCAAGGGAAAAGATACCTCGAACTCACTATCTCTTAACATTTCAGGCATTAAAATATCCAACAATCTTCAGTTGGGCCGATCACATTTTTTGTATTTCCAAAAACGCAATGAAATGTGTGGGCTTCTTGCAACAGATCTGCAAGAAATATTTTACTCTATCAGACTTGGCTAAAATCTACAAGTCTCATATCAGGCCTGCATAGATTAGAATATAACTCCCATATTTGGGCAGAGGCTGGACGCACTGTACAGTTCGCGTAAAACAAAGTCCAAAAGAAAACATTCTCGCTTATTAGCGATGACATATAAATAGCAACTATTGATTCCCTAGAGCACCGGCGTAATGTCGGATGTCTATCTCTCTTTTATCGCTATGGTCATGGCTCTGACGAAATTTCTAGTCTGATGCCTTGTTGAATTCTTCCTATGCGCACCACACCACACCTTCAGAAGCAAAACAGTACGAATGTGGAACAGTTTGCCATCCTCTACCACACCCCCTCCCCCTATGAGCTATGAAAGCTATTAAAGCGTAATGCGCACCGTCACCTTTTTGTCCCAACCCACTGCGGCATCATATGGTATCCCTTGAGCTTGGCAACATCTTAAAAAAATAAAATACCAGAAGTTAGGTCCGTCAACCACAGAAATATGTCAGTATTTACGTGAGCACCTGCCATTATGGCTTAATCTCACGGCAGTCTGAATGCACGGATTGTTAAACGACAATCAACGTCCTCATGCGTATGCCAATAAAGCATGACATGACATCAACTTACTGGTAGAAGGGAGACCTATCCAATCTCTGCCGATCTGGGTTTACGGCACCCATAAATACCACAGCCACTACGATGCTCCCATAAAGGGGCCATGCCAAGTTGAGGTGGATAAAACCTTGTTATCCAGGGCTCCTCTAACCCCATAGTACCAAGTGAGCCAATGTCGGGCCGCCCATTTGGTATGGCTTTCGTAAAGCATTATCAACGGAGCATGAATACTCCCAGTTTCATATCTTCATGCAAGATATACTTTTTTAAATGGTACTGGTAGCTCCGTTCGGGCCTAGATCTTATTTGCAACGTCTAAAAGAATTGTACTTGGCCTATACAGGTAATACAACCCTTATGGGCGCTGTCAGGGGGACCACGTGAAGGTTAAGATGTGCCCAATTCAGTCTGGATAGGCTTCGAGATTCACCATTTGGATCTTATAGCTGACCATGCATACTAACCATATAAGCACTACTAACATACATTACTTGATTTCCGTTTTTTGTCAACTTATCCATTTATCAACTAAGACATCCTTTCGCCCCTGGCACGGCTATGACTGTCTTTCTCTTCTCACATCCTATGTCTGAGATTTTGTTATTCTGACTTACATGAGCACATAAATTCCTTGCATCGTCGGCCAGCTGCCTAGCATTACTACAGTATCCACACAGTCAAAAATCTCAATTTTTTATCTCGCAGAAGCATGTGCCTATTTATAAATAGGATCCTCCTTGTGGGCTATACCCACAATGCGTGCACATCATTCCAAATATAATGACTTCATGCATTATACCATTCCACGTGCTCACACTATTTTCCAGAAGGATATGCCAATCCTCAAAAACACCCTTAAAATCATACAACCATAAACAACAAACCAACAAATTTCATCTATCAAGTACGCATGCTTTCCTCTTATACAGCTTGCACCTTGTTCAGCATTGCGCTTCACAGACTACTTTCGCGCCGCCTCCAGAAATTTGAAATAAAATGTTAAGAAAGGTTCCTTCGATAACCAGGATTACGCATATTGCTGTCGCAATAGGTATAAGTATAAATAAATGCTGCTACCGAATTTCTTCATATTTTTTTTGTACTACACAACCAAGAGAGTAGTGTCGGTGATTATTCAAGCTTTTAGTCATAGTAAGGCTGAGATAATGCCATCAGCTCTACTCGTATAGGTTTAACCAAAAATTATTGTTGCTTAGTTTTAGAGTGGAATTATTTAGTGAATTTGTATGCATTATAACAATAAATTGGTGTATCAGCAGTCTTTCCTCAGGACCTAAGAGAGGTGTAGTCTTCTAGATCGACACTGGCAGTCGCTGCTAAATCGTAAATTTATTGGTTTCCTGGGTTTTTCGTAAGAAGAATCGAATCACATCGTTTCTTACTTTAGGAAAATAATTCCAGATATCTGCAGTTTTATATGTTTGCTCTTCTTGCTCTCTTCTTGCACCGTCATTGGTCTGTGGACAATCGATTGGGTCTTTTCTATTTTTAGAGCAACCATTTATCCCCCTCTACTAACGAATTTCCATGCGGATCGGGCGTATTTTTGGACCTAGCGAAGACATTCTTAGGATAGCTCATAGCATAAGTTACTGAAGTGGGTAGCTATTACGATCTGGATTAGTTCTTGAAACATTTGCTCCATTTAGATATATTTAAAAGTTCTCTCTCCTTCTAAAAACACTCTGTCCCATATTACATCTAGGTAAATATTTTGAAAAATCTAGGAATCAGAAATGGTTTGTGAATATTTCCATGGCAATTCATTTTATAAATATACAATTAGAAAACTATTGAACAGTTTTACGAAGCTTTTAACAAAGTATATTTATATCTTAACTTAAAGTTATAGAAGTATATAAAAGAAATTTCTTATGCTTCATTCTCACATAAAGTGCAAACTGTTACATTTTTTGTAATGCTGTGATTAAGACAAATCCATTTTAAACAACGTTGGCATGTTTTTCGGCATTTTCTGTTCTTCGTTCGGGGGCAAATAGTACCTACACTTTCCAAATGGTTTCCGCCGCTCTTCCTGATTTGACGTTTTTCGTTCTACTTGTGGAACTAGTTCTGACATAGCTTCAGAAATACGTTTAGGTAAATTTATCGGTCGATTGTGGAGTCTTTCTACAATGGCAGGTTTTATAAACTCTTTCCCAAGATTCAATAAGAACTTCCTTCGATAACCTCAGTGGATTTTTTGTAGTCCATAGAACAAAGCTGTTCAACAAAGCAATATCCAAACAATTTTGGAACAATGCAAATGGCCATCTATTGCTGGCCCTTTTTACTGTGTACTCATTGACAATCTTATCGATAGTATCAACAGATCCCTTAGTGTGATTATAATGCAGAATCATTTCGGGTTTGAAATTACAATCACATGTTTCTTGGCTTTTGGTATACATACGAAACCATCGGTATGTTTTCATGGAATGCAAAAACTGATGATCCTTCTAGTCTATTGTTGGTGGATAAGAGCGCTTTTGGGATATCTTGTTTATTTTTTCGAGGAGTGCCACAAAATGTTAGTCCAAGATCATAATAAACTTCTTGCCAAAAGAATACTTGTACAAAAGTTGTCAGTTGTAATACCGTAACCGCGGCCAAGACACTTAACTAAATCCAGTACTACGCGTTTACTCTGCTCCTTCTCAGGTCTATGTATCTCCCTCTTTACCAGTATATACCTGCAGATTCTTTGCATACGTAGTATCTACATGCACAAGTACCCATATTTTTATGCCGTATCTGGCTGGGTTTAGATTTCATGTACGCTCTAAATGAACACCTCCCTCTGGAGGGTACAAGTTGCTCATCGATTGTAAGGTGTGACCCAAGGTTATATAGTTAATAACACATTTTTATTCCCTGATTGGTGCCATTTTGTCAGTATTTCTACTCTCGGCGTAAGATCGTCAAATCTCATAAATGAGAGAAGTTGAACAAACCTCTCCGAGGCATAGTAGCACAAAAAATCGATCTAGAGTACAGTTTATCTATATACCATAAAAATTCTACTGGTTTTAGATTTACTTTGAGAGCACCTATTGTAATTGAAAGGCAAAACACAGCATACATTTCTGTTGTATTTGTTGGAATCCATATTTTTGTGTTTTATTGGATTGTTTCTGTTGAATTTTTCGTGCCATTTTTGGGATTTTTGATTGGTAAATGTTACAAAAATGTCAGCTATTTTACCATCTATAAACTTTTTAAAACACTCAACAATTGGTGATACATTTGCTGATTCAAAAGTAAGCCCAGGTTTGATGGTTATTATACAGGGTGTCCCGGACTAATACTGCAACATTTTGCCAAATGATTCCTCTCATCCAGACAAGCAAAAAATTGTATGGCAAGAGGGTGGGGGCAAAATGTCACCCTACCGACTTACAGGGTGATTAGTAAAATATGCTCTTTTTTCACTAAACACCCTATATCTAAAAAAGTACAGGGTGTACGGTCTACTTGAAGACGCCATTGTATGCAGAACCTTAGTGTCTTTCCTGTGAATGTTAAACTACCCCACACCCCTCCCCAGTCCAGAGTTATGACGCTTCAAAGTCAAAAATTCGGCTTTTTTTTTTTAAAATTTTTCCGTTATTATTTTAAAAATACCCCCACTAACATACCTTTTTGTTACAAAATTTCGAAAGCCGAGCTTGTCTGGACGAGAGGAATCATTTAGCAAAATGTTGCAGTATTAGTCCGGGACACCCTGTATTTGCAGTCTGTCGGCGAGTTATTCGTGGAGGCATTTCTTTCTACATATATTGTTCCATTCTTTGAAACAAATAGTGGATCTTCTGATATTTAATCTTCTTCTCCGCCATCGGCTTCATCAGTTGTAACAAGCTAAAGATATTTTGTAAACTATTATAAAGAAGTAAAATACAAATATGAAGGATTCTCACCTCGTTTTCGCTTTCATCAGCATCAGCTATCAAAAAGTCTTCTTCTTCTGAGCTATCAGATAACAATAAGTCTTCAATACTTTCATGATCGGTTTCATCTAACCACTGTAAGCAATTGCCCCTCTTGGACTTACAAGATAAACTGGGATTTTGCCTTTTCGACATAACGAATAGCACTGAACAGAAAAACACACTTTACTCACTTGTTCGCCCAAAACTAGAATGAAAAATCAGAAGTTTAACTGCTCTCTTATACTAAAAAAAGTGAGCCGAGTTCAGGTCAATATAGACTATTTATTCCGGTGTGTTTTTCCTGAGGGCTGTATCATACCATTTCCCTAAGATATATTTTATTACTTTGTTGCGGCGGTATACTTGAGACGGCATTTCTCTGCACCTTTCTCGGTAAGATCCATTGATTGCCAGACTGCTTTATTACTAATTGCCTGTCTTGAATCGGTGACACCGATTTAGGACATTGGTATTCATGGTTTAGACGAATACCTTAGTCTGTCTCGTTACCTGCTTGTCCTTGCTTGCCACCATATCTTGTGACACGCTCATTCCAGCCAATAAATGAAAAATATCTCTTGATAAAAGGTTATGAAGCCTACACTATAGTGAGTAACCTAAACCAACAAATTTCAGGAAAGTTTGAAAGTGATTCCAGGTATCAGACTCGTTCTACAGGGTTTTCCAATAAGAGGTGTTATTTTGATATTCAAAGAAAAATGCCATTTTTTTTTTAGATAAATGATCGGATCTTTATTTCATTATAAAGAGGAAGGTATGCCGTTAATAATGGAAAATAACATCAGCCAAATGACCACCACGACCACGCCTACAGGACCATATCCTTTTCATGAAATTTTCCATAACCAAATCGCAAAGTGGCTGCCCTATGTCCTCGATAGCCTCACGAATTCCATTTTTGAGGTCTTGAATCGACGCTGGGCTGTTGGCGTAGGACTTCTCTTTCATGTGGCCCCAAAGGAAGAAGTTGCAAGGTGTTAAGTCACAAGATCTTGGTGGCCAATTGTGATCACCTCTTCGAGAGATAACACGGTTCGGAAACTTTTCCCGTAAAAGATCAATGGTTTCGTTGCTTGTATGGCACGTAGCGCTGTCTTGTTGAAAGTAAACGTTGTCCAGATCAATACCATCCAATTCCGGCCATAAAAAATCATTAATCATCTGTCGATAGCGCAATCCATTCACCGTAACTGTTGCTCCAGCCTCATTTTCGAAAAAGTAAGGTCCAATGACCCCGCGGGACCATAAACCGCACCAAACAGTCACACGTTGAGGATAGAGAGGCTTTTCAACAATAACTCTTGGGTTTCCCAAGCCCCAGATGCGACAATTTTGCTTGTTGACGAAGCCATCGAGGTGGAAATGGGCCTCATCACTCAAGATGAGTTTTCGATGGAATTCGGAATCATTTTCATGCATTTCAAGGACCCAATCAGCAAAGACTCGACGTTGTTGATGATCGGCCGGCTTGAGTTCTTGTGTTAACTGAACTTTATAAGCCTTAAGACCCAAATCTTAATGCAAAATACGGTGTAATGACGTTTGTGCAATGCCTAATTCCAAAGAACGACGAGGAATGGACAAACCTGGGTTTTCTTCAACACTTTCGGCTACAGCAGCAATATTCTCGGTTGTTCTTGAGCGACGTGCACGGGTTTTATTCTTCACATCACTAACTTGTCCCGACAGCTCGAATTTTTCTACCAATTTCGGTATTACGGTCCGACAAGGTGCTTCACGACGACCCAAAAATGTTCGAGTTTTACGAACCGTCTCTGCCACATTTTCACCATTTTTATAGTGAATTTTAATAATTTCAATGCGTTGTTGAATCGTGTATCGTTCCATTTTTATTAATGGCGTAGTTTCTACTTGTCAAATGTCAAAAAATGACAGCTCCAAAAGTGACATCTACCGAAATAGCGGGCTAATTAAAATAACACCTCTTATTGGAAAACCCTAAGTCTACCCCAGCCCCCAGCTGCTTTCTTTGCTTATAAAAGCAAATTTTTACATAAAAATAAGTAGATGAGAATTGCTTAAAATATTTCAAGTTTTTCAAGAGAGGTTTTCAAGAAATTTCGTTTCATAATTATATAAATTGTTTTATGAATATCACAATAAATGTGTTATTGGGGTACAAAATGTACCCCATATCGTGCCAGAAAGGTTAATAAGATCAGAGATCGCATTTGACAAATATTTTATACCAAATCTATTTAATCACAGTTATATTTTCTTAACTTGTAAAATAAGCATAACATCCAGCACGCATTTCATAACAAACTCCAAAAAACAACCAACAACTACATATATTCCAATCCATTATGGTTTGATGCGCAAATATCAACAAACACCGCATGATATCATCTTTAATTTGAAATGACTTTGACACATGTAATAAGTAAGCATTCCTAATGTCCATTCAAATGTCATCTTCTATTACAATCAAATGAATTTGCAGCGTAGTGTCTAGAAAGACCAATCATCCAGCCAGCAGCCCACTTTACCCGCGAAAATTAGTGAAATTATCTACCACAACCACATTGATCGCGTTTTTTACGTACATATATTGGCCCAGGTCAGCGGAACGAAAATGAAAAAAAAAACAAAAATTACTCTTCGAACGAAAATCTCTGCTATGTTTGTATAAAAAATCATTGAGACTTTTTCGACCCGGCTTTACTAACTTGTTGGTTGGCTGTTGGAGGTAATACATAAATATGTAGTGTGACATGACTGCCATTTTACTACTACTATTGCTGCTGATAATACGGTGATCATTGTATAGAGTCACATCATCATAGAATTTAATTAGAAAAAAAGAAGATGAAATTCAGTGAGCAAAGCAATTTTCATTTAAATCTCGTAATTTGTCTGTCGACGCAGAATCGTAATAAAATGCTTGCTAAAATCAGACGCCATCTATGGAACAAAACTATGAGCCAAGATCACGGTTGATTCCGTTTCGCCCATGTGATTTGACCCAGATTTTCGCTTTTCTTTCATCATTGACCCCGATATGTGTATGCGCGCGCGACTTTTTCAACAAATATACACACACACACACACAATCTAAAATGATCCCCAGGTTGGTTACATCTATCTTCTATATACGATCTACCGCCGATTGTGTTCCTTCTTCAATCTATCTAATGTTGATCTTCGGATGACGGTGTGACTCGACGACACACGACTACGATGCGAGAGCAAATGAAAGCGAAAACTTTCTCACGCTAATTATGAAAACACTTCTCTGCTGTGCTGTGTGTGTGTGCGTCTTTAGAGCATTTATTGCTGCTACTCGCTCGAATAACTTTCACTTTCGGTGCTAACTGTAGGAGGTGCAATGTTTAATTGTGGACTTCAGACTGACTACTGCGGTTAAGATCTCAACTGATCTCGATTTTATTTATATTCAACGAATATACGAATTTTGTTGTAGGTTGTTTTTTGATTTGCAATTTCTGGGAAAAGGAAAAGGCGGATTACATCCCGTGTTTCATGTCTTGCCAAATTACTGAAAGCCTTGTCTGTAGGATGACAAAAACGACACAACGAGCCGTCATAACTTGCAATATCACAAGAAATTGCGTACCGCCAAAGCTCATGTATATCCGCCCACCAATTTTTGAACAAACTGGACAGGCACAAAAAACAAAACAAAAAAAAAACAAGAATATTTATTTCTAGCTTCTTAAAGTTTTGATTAAGATTTGCGAATTTCTTTAAAAAATAAAAAAGAAAAAAATTAAAATATTCTCCGAATTCTAAAAGATCAATTCACACAGATGTGAGAGGTTATAATCATCGCCAAATTAATTCGAAAATTCATTTTTTTTTTTTTTAATTTTTTTTTGTTCTGTACTGAATCACATGATTCGAGTTGAAGTGAGGCGAATCGTCTTTGGACATGACCTTGTTTCTGACGGGTATTACAGCTTTCATTAACACTTTCACTCGTTTCATAGTTAATTTTATACTCTCTGTGCGAGATTTAGTTGCATTTACGTTCAGAGCTTCTCGCAAAGCTTTTTTTTTTGTTTTTTTTTAATCTAATCACTGATCATGGCAATGATCGTGGAAATAATTTTTGCAATTGATCAATTGTGTCATTTTTAAGGAGTATATCTACCTTCCGCCGTAAGGATTTAATTATAGTTAGTTCGATAAAGATGATGAACATATTTTCAGGTTTGCAATATTCATACACTGTGGAGTGCGACAATTGGTGGTGGTGGAGTGGGTCTTCAGTTAACTTAGCTTGCACCACAAGTAACACAGTTTGAAAAAAAAAAAAAAAAAAATCTGACTAAGATCGAATAACCATAAATTTTCAAAGTGTTCAGTCGAATGGTATCTAATAAACATCTGCATGAATGTATTCAAAGCCTCTTTGAAAACATTCAGTTCTAATTAAAATATTTACTCTCTTCTATTCTAACCTTGTAAAGCAAATGAATGATTTGAAGAGATAATTTCTGGTGGAATAGAATTCAAAATAAAATTGAAGCAAAACGTAAGTGTTGTATGCTCATAAAAAGTGTACACAAAAAATAACATACTCTAAAATATTGTACAAAACACTGAGTACAGTGAGTATTATTGAGTTAGTTATTACCTTAATTAAATGGGGGATGAATTTATCTCCTCTTACATAGAAAACATGACTTGGTAAAACACCAAAAAACCTTTTTGGGGTAAGTACCTTTTCTAGACTTGGGCTTTCAGGAGTCACTCTTTTATTGAATTGACATGATCCTGGAAGGGTCCTTTTTCAAGGATGTCAAGGAAATTTTGTTTTCTTTTCTTTTTTAGAAAATACCACAGGACTAGGGGATTACGCCAAGCTAGGTCCCGATTCTGACTGATTCCTTTTTCAAGAATTTTTTGAGGATTTTGTGGAAAAAGTCGCTATAGCTTAAACGATTCTCCACACTCCGGGCTATCTCTTAAAACCGCTCCCGACCGTCTGTGAGATCCGTATCACGAGTTTTAGGCATTTGAATATCAAGTTTTAGTTTTTGGGACAACGGGTATGTTTTGACGAAAAAATTCACTGTTTCTCTATTTAGAAATGTGGACAGGTGATCGAGGACACACGTGAAAGTTGAAATGTTGACATTTTTTAAGCCCTCCCCGTGAAGAGGCCCGTTGTTTTTATCATAACATAGAGAATTTTCAAATTTCAACTTTGGCTTTAAATATTACAGGATGACTTCTAGTTTTTTGCTTTTTATTCGCTTTTTTAAAATTACGTCAATTTATCGGTTTTTCCTATTCTCACACTTTTAAATGACTTTTAAATGAATCTTTTAGGGCAAACCAACCTAAATAGGTTATTCAAAGCTTCAATTAAAGCAATTAAATATGTCCGTATATTTCGCAAATTTGACCGATTCAACCTCATTAATTAGGTGAATATAAACTCAGATCGACCGAATGGACAGAATAGGAATTGCCCTACTATCATTGCTCTGATCCCATCAATTCCCAACGTTCTTCAAAACTTAAAAATAAAGGGTGTACGAAGCGTATCCACTGGAAAGGGGTGCGTGAGGCGCATTCCCGGACTGGTTCGGGCGCATTAGCACTCTAGTTACTTTTGATTGTCTTATGAATAATATTTAAAAACACATAGATTGTATATTAGTTATTTATTAAATGGTTATAATCTGTTTATAATTTGAAAAAGGAAAAGGAAATAATTTGTTTCTTACCTAAAAAGGGAGTTAAAGAACATATTCATTTCGATTAAACCTTACAAAACAAAGTCAATTTATGGTAATTATACCTTCTTTTTGTAATTCGTTGGAGATATCGGTTTTGTTTATATTCGAATGCAAAAACATTATTTGATTTACAGAATTTGAATTAGAACCAATAAATGACCTCTTTTCTGAAATTAAATTTCCAGCTACAGAAAAAGTAGTGTAGTAGATTAAAATCATCATTAAAGACGACATTTGCACTTTCATTCGATTTTACCAAACACATCCCATACCTTACTTCTGCCTCTTTTTTTACTAATCTTAATTTCTCCACTTAATATTTTAGCTTTAATTGCTGAATTATTTAAGACACTAATAATGCTAGGATTAGACGATTCTGTGGCAAAAGAATAGCTTGTTGATGCCTGTTTACAGAATTTAACATACATAAGAAAAATATTCACACACACAACAAGCTAAAAATTAATTTTATAAAGCATGTTCATTCACTGTACTCACTGTTCCCAGTATGTTTTAAAAAGTTATCACTGCATTTACTATGAATATTTCACAACAACTGAGTGCTTGAGAAAAAGCAAACACTGTAGACCACATTTTGGTGCGATGAAATTGAATAGTGTGCAATTACTTTTTTTTTTGTTTGCATTTATTATACTGTACACCTGTTTGCATGAATCAAATAAACTGCGTACAATGCAGTAGTGTACAACCTTTTGTAGGAAAAGTGAGTGCATTCATGCAGATGTTTAGTATTTATGACTGACTGAGCCGTTCATGCCAAGTCAGATTATCAATGACATTGAATTTAGATAGATGCGTATGAAACGCACTCTGTCACCGGACTTGCACCGTTGTCAACTTCTCAGTTTTTGCTGAGAAACTCTGTTTTTGTTTTTATCTGGAACTCAGTTTTTCAGTTTTTACCGTGAAATGCTCAGTTTTCAAATTAAATTTTCTCTGTTTTTCAGTTTTTCTTATGTTGTCCTTTAAAGTCATATCAAATCAAATCAGCATTTATTAATATAACGCTGGGCACTACGACATTAAACAGCTAATAAGATCACAATAGCAAAATAAACAATAAAACATTAGTAGCAAAAATATAGATTCTAGATTACCATGATGGCGAAAAGAGATTTAAAGCTATTAAAAATAAACCTATACATAAAAGCATGTTGATAAAAGTAATAATGGACTGTAGCAGGCAGCCCTTGCAGGTACAAGAGTAATTAATTTTTTTTTTTTTAGTTTCTAGCTTGCCATAACGGCGAAGAGATAACAAACCTCTGATAGCATAACACATACATAAAAGCGTTACAATGAAATAATGAAAGACTGGAATGTAGCAGCCCTTAAAGCTTTTACTAAAATTGTAAATTAATAAACCAGTTATTGAACATCCTTAATATGTATATCCCTGTTCCTGAATAAAGAAGTTTAAGATGTGCGTGGTCGTCTCATATTCCCACCACACTGTGATGTTAATTTAATAAAAATTGCTTAGAATTATATATAGAATTAGTTTCACAAATTTTTCAAAGATTTGACTTCAATGATCCCATCTTAAGTTTAAGTATTATAAATCCAGAGAATATAATGAAGGGCCAAAATGAAAGTATTTATAGTCTTGCCTAAAACTTTCCAAACTTAGTACCAGATCTACAAAAGTTAGATTATGAATGGAGAAAGCTGCGAGTTTTTGATTTTAGTCCTTTTAAAAAACTAACGGATGAGGAGTTCTTTAAAAAATTATCACTATCTAAGAGACAAAACGATTCTTTAATTTACCCTAATCTTTTTAAATTCTTTTTTGAAATGTTATGTCTTCCTCATTTTGCTGCTAATGTAGAGAGGGTATTCTCAGCAATTAACATCAGTAAAACGAAAAATAAACTCGGCACAGATACTCTCTGTGGAATTCTTTATTCGAAAGATTACTTAAAACTATGGAACATGAATTGCTTTAACGCGAAAGGAACTAAAAATATGTATGATTTTAAACGAAATAAATAAGGTTGTATTTTTGTTATTATTATTTTTTTTTTTTTTTTGTAAAGACAAGAATGAATCTAAATGTTAACTCGTTATTTTTTGTTATTTAATTTATATACTGGATTATATTTATGTTTTCGTTTTCATAATAACTCATAAAAGGGATTTAGATATGATTTTTCATTTCTCAGTTTTTTTTTCGGAAATTCTCAGCTTTTTTCTCAGTTTTTCTGATAGATTCAGTTGGTAACGCTGCGGACTTGGCTAGGATGTGAGCACTCTTATTCTCCATAATTGTTTGTGATGTTAGGAATCCTATTACAGAGAGATGGTATAGTTTAGACAGATCTAGAGTGATTTTGTTTTTTTTTTATCTGGATTGGAATCTTTCTTAAAGACTGGAGGAAATTATGTATATTTTTATTTTTGACATAGATTGTTAAGCCTATTCATATTTACACTTGTAAGATAGAGCGCCAAATCCTTAAACGTAATATTTCCCCAACAAAAGACAGTCATGATAGCTGGGAACATCTGTTCTTATTTTATTTGAAATATCTATAATGCCAACCGATGAAAATTTGAGATCTCCAATTGATCCTTCTTTTCGATAGGATGTCGCATAAATAATAAGAATCTCACTATGATTACCACGTATTAAGCTTTTCTCTGCACACTTATGACCATGTTTATTAATGTTTTCAGAAATATGTGTATGAACGTACTAAAAGAAGTCCTTGTTGAAAGTAACATTGGAGTCATCTGTAAGAACATAACATCGTGGTTGCAAGCGATCGACTGCTTTGTGTGTTTAAGATTTCTAGCGGTTTATATTTGCGTTTTTGAAATGCAAAAACTAATTAATCAGTCGGTTACTTACCCGAATAGAAATTTCCAGTTGCTAAAAAGTAAACAAGTTACGTAATTTTGTGTCAACACAATTCAGAAAAAATAATGAAAATCCAATAGAATTTATAGTGTCAACAGTGGGAATATTAGTATTGTTATAGCTATAGCGAATATTTGCATCGTAACTGTTGTTAAAATTTACCACACTTTGTTACCCATTCTTTATATACCTACATATGTACAAAGTGTCACAAAAAGTTTCATCCTATTTTTATTAAATCTATCATTTTCAAATTATGGAAAAAACGGTTGGTTTTTTTGTTTATTTAAACTTTAAAAAGAAAAAACAAATCCTCAGTTATGGAAGATGAGGTGATTATTTAAATTTAGTCCACCCTGCTACAAATATGGGTTCTCTTTATGAAATTTTTCATCACATCTTAAATATGTGGTTGTAAATTGTCGATTTTATGCTTAATGTTGGCTTGTTTACATACACCACTTATTTCAAATAATCTGAAAAAAGGAAGCCTGGATCGGTCAAATCAGATGATTTTGGGCGTCTATATCACATTGTCACAACGGGAGACTAATGGCCTGTTTCACAGTCTAGGCTTAAGCCAGAGCTTAACTAAGCCACGGATGTGGCCTAAGCCCAGAACTTAAGCCTACTCAGTTTCACAGTACTCAGTAAACTGAGGCTTAGTTAAGCCGCAGATGAAAATTTTAAAGTGTCAGCACTGTGGTAATTATGAATTTTTTTAAAGCAAATTGCCATTGTGGATTAAAAACTAAGCGAAAAGAATTTTTATTTACCAGTTTGTTGTGGTTTTTATCTGGAAGGATATGAAATCCATAATCATTGTTGCAGAATGTTTCGACAGACGGAACCGGTAATAAAAATCAACGTCATCCCATTTATCGAAATGTTGCATGCAGGCGCCTTCTTATAATTTTTTCACGGGTTACACCTTGCGATATTATACATTTCTTTGTCGCATCAGATAAATAACTCATTTTTGTCTTAAACTGTTTGGTTTCTTCCTAAAACGTCAAATGGAATGCCGACACTAACTGCTAACTATGTAGATAACTATTTTTCGCTTAGAAAATTTCAATTTAGCTTTAAAGTAAACTTTGGAAATATATACGTTCGCTTAATAACAAAAATTATAATATTTAAGAAAAATATATATTTAGCAATAATTTCCTATGTGTTTCATAGCAAAATCTGAGGCTTAAGCCCTCGAGATGACGGGCTTAAGTTAAGCTTGCCTTAAGCCAGTGATATCACTTAAGACTTGACTGTGAAACCGAAATATTTATTAAGCCTTGGCTGTGAAACCGAAATATTTATTAAGCCTTGGCTTAAGCCATCGCTGTGGCTTAAGCCTTGACTGTGAAATCGACCATAAACATCTCAGAAAAACTTCCCTTAAAAAAGTCATTTATGCGTGCGATGTGTGTTTGATGCCGTAGCACTATCTTGCTGGCTGGAAGCACATGTCTTCATTCAATTTTGGTATAATGGCCTCAATCGTCCTCAATAGGCATTCATCGTAGAAAAAAATATTATGCAATCGTGTGGTCTGAATAAATGCAGCACCAAAATGTAATTTGCTGCAGATGTAAATGTATCACATGAATGAGGTGAAAATTTTGGGTTCCTTTAAAGTGCAAATTTTTCTTTTTTTATTAATTAAGTTTGAATAAAATCGTCAATTTGATTATTGAGTTTTAAAACTCTTTGACAGTACTCCAGACATATGCAATTTAGCTGACGAACCACTTGATATAATCAATTGTGTTGCCCATCTTCTCGTCGATGTACTTGTGTTGAGATTCGTCGACATTTTCCCTTACAGCTAAGCTGCTCGATGGCTACTTCATGGCATTCCATGTCTTTATTTTTATACCGTGTTGTATCAATCTCATCAAGTCGAACTGATAAAGGTTGAATTATTTGTGCTATGGTTGCTGGACGATTACCCAATCTTTGGCAAAATTCTCGTTACATTAAAACTATTATTGCTACGTAAAAATACAGTCACTATTAATTATATTGCATTCTTTAGGTGTACCTACTGCATATATCGCTCATTTTAGGTGTATCAATATAAATTCAACAGCTGTCAATTATACAGCTATCAAAAATCGATTGACATTAGTCGGCATTTATAAATATTATAGTTTTTCCGAAAGTGTAATAAAAAAAGTGTACTTTGTGCGCCATCTGCTGTTACATAAGTACAAGACATAAACATTATGAAACATATTAATTTTTATACCCTAGATAATGAAATCATAGAGTATACTAAGTTTGTCCATTCAGTTTGTAACGCATAGAAATAAGAATGTTATTTTGATTTTTGCATGTCCGTCTGTCTGTCCTCACGATAACTCGAGAACGCGTGTACTTAGAGAGCTGAACTCCTTTGTGGGGTTGCCATACAAAAATTTCGTTTTTCACTATATATTTGGACTTAACCTGAGAAACGCGTTAACGTATTGAGCTAAAATTTTGTATACGTCATTTTTATAATAATTTTTAATAAAATACATTAAAAAAACTTTTAAAATAAATAAAATTTGTAAATAAATTGCACTAAAAATTAAAAAATAAGTTTTTCTTTCTCAATAATATTCACAAGAAAAGTGTCGTTGCAAAATAAGAAATGCTACAGCTCATATTAAATCATAAAAGTTTGGGCATCCATCCATAACTATAATCACAATTTTCTAACTGCAACTCATGCCAAAATTCTTAAGATTTAATTTAATTATAGCATTTCTTATTTTGCAATAAAACTTTTCTTGTCTACATATATCACTGAGAAAGAAAAATTTGTTTTTTTACTCTTTAGTGCAATTTATGTACATGAATGTTATTTATTTTAAATTTTTTTTTAATGTATTTTATTCTCGACTCTCGAATCTCCACTCATATCACACCCGGCCCAAATTGGAGCCCCCCCCCCCCACAAAACGTACGAAAATTTTACCTCATCGGAAAGCTCCCCATTCACTCATTCTAACTAAAAAAAAAACCCCCATGTAAATCCATCCACGTTTACATACTACCCTAAAACTCTTTCGTCACGAGCGGCACTCTCAGGCGCTCAGACACAAAGTTTTTTAGTCAGGGGTTTGTGAGTTGATAAAAGCTATCTAAAAATAGTGTAAATATAGTTTCAAAAATAGGCTTAATCGAGCAATTTCTTCTTGGTGTTGCCTATAAAAATTTTGTCTTTTTACGTTCAGAAAATTAAACACTAATACAAAATAATAATATACATCTTATTTCACACAATTTGTTTAGTTTAGTTTTTATAGTCCTAAAAAAAATGGATGCATTATTGCCAAATTTCTCTGTGTCATTTAGTTACATTTATATCATGACGGTAAGATATTTGAAAACCTGATTTGCGACTAATTTGTTAGAGTTTACTAATTTTTGCATTTCTGCTATTGAAAGCGGTAAGGAAGTCGGATTGCATTTTCACGGATTTCATTAAAGCTTTTTCCTCAATCAATCACAAAATTTTAATTAACAAGTGAACCTACTGTTACGAAACGCGCCTTATATACATTGCTATCTGGTCCAACTGCAGCCATTGCAGTATTATTTATCAGTCTTATTTGGACCATTCCTTTTTATAATTTACATCAATGATGTAGATCTCTGATTTTGGGTAATTCAAGAATACCTTGCTATGCTGACGATGTCAAAATCTTCTGTTTTGTTTCTAATGATAACGAGTGTGGAATTTTAAACTCGGACACATTTATTTATTTATGTAATTCAGTCTACAGAAATCATCTCCAACAGACTATGCTAATATAACTTAACTAATTAATATAAATTACCAATTAATGTTAACATAAGTATTCAAACAAATAAGAATACAATAATATCAAAATCAAATTGAAAAATAAAATGCAACGAAAGAAGAGGTAATTCTTAGTATCACTAGATTACAGGAATTTGCTAAAATAAATTAAATACGTAAGACTAGAAGCACTTACAAATTACGATATCTTTAAACTGGGGGCGTTCAAGAGCTAGATCCACGTCATTGTCATAAATTTCATTAAAACGATCAGAGCAGTAGGAAATAGGTTCATGCTGACCATAAGAGGTTCGGTGATAAGGCACATGCAACAAACATTTTGTTCTAAGTGCCAAACCAGGCAGATAAATATGCATTGAATAAGATAAGCAAACTGGTGAACAAATTTTGTAGCGAAGAACAATAACAATCATTACAGATGAAATTCTTCTCCTGGTATCTAAGGGTTGTAACCCCAAAAGCATATAAATCTTATTATTTATAATTGGGTAAATCATGCAACCAATGCAATCTTCTTAAAGCATAACGAGTAAAGTTTTTTGAATTTTCTCAATTTGTAAATTGTTTGGTGTACGGACACTACCACTGAAGCATACTCCATTATAGATCTAACTAAGGCAATGTATAAAGCTTTTAAGGTAAGAGGATCACTAAAGTCTTTAGTATTTCGTTTTATAAAACCAATCATCTTTAAATCCCTACCAGCAGATATAATTATTATCCAAACCATGTCAAAAATGACACCAAGATCAAAAATTTCATTCGGAAACTCAATGAAAACGTGAAAACGTTACCGATAGAATATTCAGTATGAAGGGCGGTGGGGGGGGGGGGGGGGGGGTTAGTAAACAGTGAAAAGTATAACATTTACACTTGCTTGGATTTACAGCCAGTCCATTTGAAAAATACCATTTTTGTAAACGATCAAAATCAGACTGAAGATGACAAGTGTAAGATGAATTTTTAATAGATAATATAATCTTAAGATCATCGGCATAAAGCAATGATAAATATAACAAACAATAAGGGACCCAAGTGGCTTCCCTATGGAACACCAGACAAAATCTGAAAAATTCGCGAATGAAAGCAATCCACTGTAACACACTGACTAAGTACGATTAGTAAGATACGAATTCAACCGAATTAAAACCAAATACTTCAAGCTTTTTAATAAGAAGAGTTAGATTAACGCGATCAAAGGATTTTACAAAATCTGTGTAAATCACGTTTACCTGAAAGCCATCCTCAACAGATACATTATGTTTGAGAGAATTAAATTTATGGAGGTAAATCTACCACTTATAAACCCGTGCTGCATGGAGGAAATACTTTCTTTAATGTGAAAACAAAATTTTATCTTTTACTAAGCTCTCAAAACATTTGGGGATTGGTAAGAGTTTAGAAATTGGTCTATAATTGTTGATTTGATTCCGGAAAGCGGCTTTGAAGAAAAATTTTCAATCATCTAAAAAATCCCCCAAACAATGTTTAAGCAAAATGTTCGCAATTAAATTCTTACCGTAAGATGTATCACAGTCTAAAGTACTTAATTAAATGCCTTACTATTGCTCTTATATGGTTATATAAAAAGTCTCCGCGGTTTTTTGTCACTAGATGGTGTTGATGCTTATATATCGGGCAACACTCACCCCATTGTGTCAAACGGACATGTGCTTAAAAGGTGACATTTAAAGTAACATTTTTGTGAAGATAGTTTTCTAATTCGTTGCTCGTATAAAAGTTATATCGATTTGACAATGAGTGAAATTTCTGAAGAAATACGCTATGTGATGCTTTTTTATTATAAAAAAGGTAAAAACGCTGCAAAAACATGCCGAAAAATTTGTGAGGTGAGAATGCTGTGAGTGAACGAAGGACCCAGGAGTGGTTTGCGCGATTCCGTTCCAGAAATTTCGATGTCAAAGATGCACCTCGCTCTGGTCGGCCAGTCACTGAAAAAGCCAATGAAATTTTGCAAATGGTGGAGCAAGACCGGCACGCAAGCTGTCAGGAAATAGCGGAGGCACTAAACATCAACCACATGACAGTTTGGAATCATTTGAAAAAAGCATGCTACGAAAAGAAGCTCGACGTTTGGGTGCCACATGAATTAACGCAAAGAAATTTGATTAACCGGATTACCATCTGTGAAACGCTGCTGAGAAGCAACGAACTCGAACCATTTTTGAAGCGAATCATCACAGGCGATGAAAAATGGGTGAAATACGAGAATATCAAACGCAAGCGATCATGGTCAAAGGCTGGTGACCCTCCACAAACGACTTCAAAGCCTGGATTAACGGCAAAGAAGGTTATGTTGAGTGTTTGGTGGGATTGGAAGGGAATTGTCCATTATGAGCTGCTGCAGCCTGGCGGAACCATCAATTCGGTCTTATACTGTGAACAACTCGACCGTTTGAACGAAGCAATCCAGAGAGAGTGACCAGAATTGGCCAACAGAAAGAGAGTTGTTTTCCATCATGACAATGCGCGGCCACACACATCTTTGATGACTCGGAACAAATTGACGGAACTTGGTTGGGAAGTTTTGATGTACCCACCGTACAGCCCGGAGCTTGCACCGTCTGACTACCATTTGTTTCGTTCTCTGCAAAACTCTCTGGATGGTAAAAAATTGCCAATATTATCCTCAGTTGAAGAGTCCAAAGAGGTATCTCTGAAGATACTCATAATTGCGCCTTAAACGTTTATAATTTGTCTCATTGAATGAATTGTTAACTTCACTCAACAAGTTATGTGCGTTATTTTTAGCGTTTTTTGACCTTAGTTAACCTCGATTGATCCAAGGAGGGTGTGATTTCGTTTTCACCTTATTAATGAACCTTTCAATGCCAGCGTGAATAATTTCCAGAGATTTACTGTAATTATGATTGAGATCAATTGCAAGATTTAGTTCTTCGCACCAATTAAAGGAGTTTATGTAATCATTAAATTTAACAAAATTCCTTTTACGAAAGTTATAAGTATAGAAGTCACTAACTAGAGAAGCAACAAACAAATGTGTATCTAAATTAATAATAAGCGTCTTATGATGAAGATCGATTTCAGATAGAGGATATGAAGCTTCCTTAATACAAAATTTTACATCATAGCTAATGAAAACAAGATCTAGAAATTAACCGAATATATTACAAAGAAAAATAATTTCATTTAACTCACATCCAGTAAGACTACCCACACCTAAACACTCACAAAGTGATGATACATTTGTAGGCATTAGGATCTTTTCATCTGTAGACCGACCAATGAGCTCGCAGGAAGAATATAGCTGACACAAATAACCATGTTCATCTGACCATTGAAATTAAGTTTAATAGCCCAGTTGCTCAACGATACCATCATTCTGATTAAGATTAAGACGTATGGACTTGAAAGCTATTTTTACAGCTATGAGTAGCTCGCCACCACCCCGAGATAAGTCAGTAGAGTGTTAACAACCATCCTTACGAAAGACCATATATTCTTTTTCATTGAAAAACTCAGATGATAAAATATTGGAATCAAGCCATGTTTCAGTCAAAACTATTACATCATAGTCATTCTCTACCATATTTATATAAATATCGGGAACTTTTGAAGCTATTCCTCTAACATTTTGATAGTGTACCATGTGAAAGGAAAAACTTAAGACACCGACACCGGCGTCACTGCTGGGAAGTCTTTTGGAATATTTCTAAATACACAAACATGAGCACCAGATAGGCTTAAACTCTTTACATTGGATTCTCTTGAGAATATACGACAAACTTTCAGAGTTGTTTTTGCATTTCAGTGTATACAAAGAGTGATAAATTCCCCTGAACTCCTCTTAAATACTTCCAATATATCTATTCCTCTACGCTCCTTGAGAAACTACAAATTCATCGTTGTTCCTCAGGATTTATAGTACAAACTATGGCATGCACGAGCCGATTTCATCAATAGCTGTGTACCTTGTTCTAGAACTCTCATATACTGGAGAGAACAGAACAAATTGTTCTGTATACTGTAATTCTACTGTTCGCTTCATTTAATCCTTCTACAAAAAAGTATAAGGCATTATTTTGTGTATCTTTTATTCTGCCCTGTTCTGCGGACACAAAAGAACACAGCTAATGTCTCGTTTTTTTTTAACCACCAGTTTGATTGCATTAACTTTTATCTTTCAAACGATCAAATAAAAGATCAGCTTAGTTAAAGTTAATTTTCTTTTTATTATTATTTTTATATATACTATTCGCCATTATTATTGTTATATTTCACTTTTGTAAACTCAGTAATCAGATCTTTGATGAAGTTCTAAAGAAATAAATAAATAAGAAAATCTCACACTTTTTCAACTATCTTTCGACTATTTCAAACTGGTTTCCGGGTTATAACCCCCTCCATTCCCTCCATTTAAGTGCTATTTTTTCAGCAAAAATTGCTTGAAAATTTCATTCATTGAAGAAAACTGTAGCATTTAATGTAAAGATTGTTTTTTTTTTAAATCAATTCATATCAAGAAACTGTGTGGGGTACGGGAAGACATCCTTTTTTTCTAAAACAACCTGTATATGCATGTCCAGCTATCTGATCGGTTGACAAATACCTACCTGCACTGCATAGTTACTAATTAGTAGACATCGAATTATATGCATTTGCATGTTTGCATGCATATAATTGCATTTTTGCAACATTTTTTGCATATTATTTTGTACTTTCTCGTTTATAGTGCATAATTCGGCATAAAAAATTGCGTTTATCAATTTCAAATGCGTTAGATAGTAGGCGAGAAAGATGTTAGATGAAGTTTGTTTGTTTTGTTTGGTGGTGTAGTTGCATCGGGAGCTCCATCAGCGTAACGTGTAATTGACTGTGCTTTGTCGGCATCATCTATAAGATTAAGACTACCTAGTCATGTTTATTGTTGCATTTACTAGTGTGTTCTGTTCGTGTTTTTGTTGTATTCACTCTTGTGTTTTCTGTGCGCTTACTATCTCGTACTCGTTCACGAAAATGCCACCCATTAAAAACAATTGTCAGACATTAATGGAAAGTTGGATTAAAGGTTACCCAGACCAATTTACAACTGATGGTGCAGTAATATACTGTAAAGTTTGTAGCAAGGGTATTACGTCTTCGAAGAAGTATCAGATTGACCAACACGTAAATACGGCTTCTCATATAACATAAGAATTTTTATCAGTTAAAGTGAGAAGAATTTTTATCAATTCAATTTTTCTCATATATGTAGGAGCAAGAAATAAGTTCTCGACCAGTCGTCAATAACTCTTGACGCAAATCACTTCTTCTACTTCGCCGTCGTCACAGAAGACTGAATTTTGTGAAGATTTGTGTGAGTTATTTGTCGGTTGCAATTAAATTTCATCAACTCAATAACGATGTACATTTCATCAACTCAATAACGATATATTCAGAAAATTCTAAAAATTACCTGCCACCTATTTATGAAGACGTTTTACCAGAAATTCGGGCTAACATTTTAAACAATTTGGTGTGGATATCAGCTGATGAATTTGATAATTAGAAAAATAAAAACAACCGAATTTTCTACTCCACACTTGATTGCCTGTAAGATCCTAGAGAAAATAAACCATTCAACTATTGCCCGATTCGTAAATGATTCCATAAAATCATTATTTCCCGATTCTTGTATGGACGAAAAAATATGTGTGTGTGTGTCTTTCTGATGCTCCACCATATATGCTAAAATCTGGTAAAACTCTTCTAAGTATTTTACCCGAACTTACTGCACATAACTTGTTTGGCATATGAGCTCCATCGAGTTGCAGAATAAATCAGGAAAGACTTCGTAAATGTCAATGACTTGATTTCGTCAATAAAAAAAAAATTGTTTTTAAAAGCCCCGTCGCGTATACAGATTTACAAAGAACAACTTCCGAATTTGACACTAACTCCGGAACCTATAATAACGCGATGGGGTACCTGGTTGAATGCAGCACTGTTCTATGTCGAGCATTCTGAGGCCATAACAGTTCCGATGCACTGGCGATTGCATCATATCAGCAAGGAAAAATATAGCAGTCATTAAAACGCACTTCTGTGAAATGCCCGACGCAATTGAAAAGCTAGAGACCAAAAATCTTCCTCTTTGTAATTCAGTTGCAATAATAGAAGAAATCGTGGATCTAATACTACATGCACTTCCAAACACATTTTCATTAAAACTCCAAAATAAGTTAAACACTGTTCTTGCCAAAAATCCAGGTTTTGAAGCAATTAAACAAATAAATGCTCACCTCACATTAATTGAGCAGGTCAAAGCTTACCTGAGGTGATTTTTAAATTTGAAAAATGTATAGGACCTTAATTGTAGATCGTACAAAGAGCAACTGAAAAGTATTGCATAAAAATTTTCGTATCTCAACGGGGAATCGAGTTATGATGAAAAAACCGAATTTAACCCTTTTTTCAAGATGGCGGAAAACGCACAAGGTTATTTTGGTCGACAATTTTAACTTAAGCTTTTCTAGCCGCCCCCCACGTAATATCCAAAATTTGGCTTTCTCGGTTCATTTTCATTTCTAACCCGATTTTTCTGACGTAATGACTGGACTATATCTCCGAAAATAAAGATTTCCTCGCTGCACGAACCCGAACTAACTCAACAATGAAAAGAAGAACTATGTTGTGGGTATCAAATAATTTCGAAATTATAACGGTAGACCCAATGATGCTGCGACATGATCATTGCAATGGATTTTCCTATGAATGGCGCAAAGTTAACCCCGCTGGCGCAAAGTAACCACAGTTTACGGTATTTAATTCTTCTTTGTTTTGTTGATTTTGAGTATTATTATTTATTGGTTTAAATTATTTTCAAGATTTAACTTGTATATTGATATAAACATTCAAAAAAATGATCTCTAACAAAGTTTTTCCTTTTTTTTGATAGTGCATATTTTGGTTTTTTATGTGCATATTTGCATGCATATTTTTGCAGTTTGATAGTGCATGCATATAATCCGATATCTACTAATTAGTATTTCAGTGACAATAATTGCCTTTAAACAACATTTGGTTTTTCTATAAATGTTTAAAAATTGTGATTAAGATGAAAGTCCTCATTCCCCTGAAGTTACAGTACATACCACCTACATATTTGTACGTTACAATAATAATTATAATTTTAACCATTGCTGATAAACTGGAGAAAATAATGAAATTAATTCACTTCACTTTTTATGACAATTTTCACCGCTTTCCAATTAAATTTGCACTACACAATTTTACGTAATTTCTTTTAATTTCACAACACAACTATTATAAAAAAAAGGCGTGTCAATGTTAGTCACATTGATTGTGAACGATAAGAAAGTGTACACGATTTCATTAATCATTACATCTCAAATCAAATCTGTAGAAAATCTAATATAGAGCTAGTCATACGCATATAAGTTAGCTCCAACAATTTTAATTTCAACTCCATTTTTCAATCTTGCAGTTCTGCAGATACCTACTCTACTATCTACCTACCTACCTACCTACCTAACTACTTCAGATGGAGTCTGGAGATAAAAAAAGAGTTAGTTGCCGCCATAATAATAATAATGTCAGCTACAACAAGATGAGAGACATCATCACGTTTTCCTAAAGTTAATTCAACTTGAACGCTAGAAAATTGGATAAACGTTTTGATTTTTCCGATTTTCCAATTTCTCCTTCATTATGGAAAAAAAAAAAAAATTGCAAAAAAAAAACAAGAATTTTTCCTTGGTTGTGGAATTTTTCTTTACTTTGCCTCATTACCTCGTTGTTGAATAATGGGAGGATTTTCGATAATTTTGCATGCCATTTGGGGAGGTATGGCACACCTTTTTGGGAAATGCTTACTTATTTAAATGCCGATGGCAAGCCAAAATACCTGGTCAGAGCAGATGGGTAAGGCTTGAATATACATATGTATGTATGTATGTATGAACGCAAAAGCTTTCATAAAATTTCATGTGTATAAGTAGTGAGATTGTGGTTGGGAGCTTTATTTCGTCAAGCACGGGTACTACGTAAAATGCTTGAAAATTAAAAGTATATGGCAACAAGAGTACAACAACAAACGAGGCGGGTATTATATATACAGACAAGCCGAAAACTTGAAATTTCTGCATGCGGCTGCATGCATGGATTTCTGTGTATACAGACGTGTCTTTCATATGCTGCTAAAGCTTTGCCGAAAGTATAACACATAGTTGGGCGCCACTACTATAGAAGAAAAAGATACACGTGCCTCAGTATGGAAATGTTTTAGCCTAGCCTTGCGCTCTCCGGACGGACGTTCCGTTCTGTCTATTTTTCTATAAGCTCTTAAAGCGTTTTTCCCTCTCCCATCGCCACGGATAGTCGTATTTTGTGGTGTATGTAATATGGCAGAAGCAAACTTATAAAAGCAACCCGACTCAGCTGGTTTTCTATTCGGTTGGATATGGATGGATGAATGGATGGATGGATGAATATACATTTCGTCGCGACAACGACAATCAACGAAACTCAGCTGCAAAAATAGCAATAGAGCGCAGCTTTTTGCACTAAACACACATACACATACACACACATACAAACATACACATATTCTCATATGCACTTGAGAACGTCCGACGCGGATTGTGAGCGCAAAGCTTGTTAGCCTTACCCCAGATTTGCAGTGTTCGCCGAGCACAACAAAGTCTAGTTCGAGTCGACTCTGACCCAGTGGCACCGTTTGTTGTGGTTTTGTGGATTTGTCGATTTTGCTTTTTGATGTTTGGCGCGTCGTCGTCGCAGTTCGTCATTCGTCATTATTTTGAATTTTAGTATACGCGCGGCCCCCTATAATATTCGTGTCTACTACTACTACTACTACTACTACTAATACTAACTAATATAGAGGCCCCATATCACCTCAGCCAAAAAGGCCCATCAACAACGAGCAGAGTTGCAATATTTTCACAGTTTAATTTATTTTCGTTGCTTCCTCAGCGGTGGCTGGTGTGGTTAGATATAGTTTTAGTGAGTGACATTTACCTGGTGTGTTCCGTGTTTGAAGAAAAATTTCAATGTTAATTTCGTGATACATATATACATAGTTATGTTGATGAGATGATGCTGATGATGACGATGGTGGGTATTGTAGTGCCCTCCTGTGTTGTTCCGTTTTCGTTTTCATTCGCGAAACAGCTCTGCAACAACAGCAGCAGCAGCAGTTGTGGCTGTGACTCTGGTGTTGATAAAATTCGGCGGAGACAAACGTTTGTGATTATGTATTTCGCAACAAAATATTTTTTACCAAGCTATAGTGAAGGACCGACCCGTCATCATCATCATCAACATCATCATTTTGCCGGATTATAATCGCGAAAGCTTTTTTTATTTTTGCCGACATCGCAAGAAAGCTTTTGCACCACAAAAACATCACAAACAAAATTTTTGTTTTTGTTTTTTTTGTTTTTCTTCTTCTCGATACTGAAATTCGCATATTGTTCCTCGTGTTATATTTTTATGAATATTCACGGCAGCTAACTTTATAAAAAAAAAAAAAAAAAAAAACAACATTAAAGTTGCTTATATGTGGTATTACACACGTTAATGTGACGTAAGCGTGCTTTAGTGTCGTTTTTTTTTTTTTATTATTTCTGTTGCGCTCTGTGTGATTGTTACAAGCCAAAGTGCGAGCTTAGTTTTGTGAATTTTTAATATATTCAGCATTTTTCATTGCTGTGCAGAATGTGATGAGTTTTGAAATAATAGCGATACGCGCAAAATGTTGAAATTACAGTTTTCTTGTTTGGTGATGTGATTAAAAAGAAAAATAAATAAGAAAAAATAAATAAAATAGAAAAAAATAATAATTATAATAAGTAATTCAACTTTTACGTTTAGTGTTTTTTTTTTTTTTTTGTTGCCACTTTACTCATTGCTGAGTTTTGTTCAAAAACGCTGAGTTGTCGGAAATAACATTTCCAAGACTCGTTGGATGCTAATGCTGGATTATTCTTCAGTTCGAAACAGGTATCTTATCTACAACTATGTTAATATTGTCTATGATTATTATGCTTAGATATTATTGCAAGAATAATTGAAATTATGTTATTAAATGAAATGACCCTGTTTTAAATGAATTTATTAATTATTATCATTAAAAACGATTTTTAGTTGTTTTTATGAAGCCATTTTTTTAAAAATTGTTTTGAGCTATAAAATTTCAAAATTGATCGTCTAAAATTGACAACTTCTTCTTACTTACATAGAATTGAATTTGATGTAGCGATCTGAAATGTGGGTTCCAATAAATTTTTAAGATTTGTAGATCTAACTCGGTTCGAAATTTGGAAAAATTGGAGTATTAAACATTTGCCTAGGAAATGATTATATTTTCTTTTATTAAAATATTTAGAATTTTTTTCAAGAGTCATTATCTAAAATTGCCCGGATTAACTAATGTATACCTGCCTGTAATAATTTTTATTATGGCTATCTTTATATCGTTTGACTGCTAATAGATAGATTTTATCGGGGTTATATTCTGTTTTTTTTGTTTTGCTTTAGACGATCATATCCTAGTAGAAAAAACGATCATTATAATTAATACTTGCTGTTGAAGGGTTTTATATAAAAAAAAACATGTCCGTGTGTTAACTGCAGATATTTTGGTAATTTGCTTGAAAAAGTTACGCCTGTAATAGGCAGATGTACTAGCCATGTCCCTAATAGGACCGTAGCATCGGAACCATTTTGCGGTAATTTTTACAACATCGTGAAGCTTACCATCCAAAACTGGATCAAAAACCAAATGGATCATTTCAGTGATAGGATCCAGACAAACCAAAAGATTCGTTAAGGCTAGGTTACTACCCGGTCATGACGATGAAAAATTGTTTTTTTTTTTTTTTATATATAATTTTCATCCTTAAAGTTTAGAGAAAGTTTAGAACACGTGGGTAAAAGGATATTTTCATATCTTACGTATTTTAGAATTCACAACCTGGTAAGAGCGGAGCCGTCCGCCGGCTAGAAAATACGTAGCAGACACGCTCGGAGCGCGCTTGCTGGGGAGACCTTTTCTCGTTACCGGACGTAGGTATACCCTCATAAATCTTGTGAAACCATTAACCTTCAGATTCAGCACAATCAGTTCTTGGAAGAAAATGGGAGGGCCTCTCTATGGTGTTGGAATAGCTGAAATAAGTTGTCAGAGATTATTTTATGTTAAACTTTAAATGCGTTTTCCTGGGAATAACATTAATTTGGCAATAATTTTTTCGTTCGTTGTAGGTAGTTAAAAAAATTTTGGCGTTTTTTTCCTTCAAACGGCTGTATGAATTCCATTGATAGAAGAATAAAATACGTTAAAACCTATTTCCAAAAGTATTTATTTTATGTAAAACAAAATTCGTAAAGTTCATGCACTTTTCATGCCTCTTGACGCTAACCTTCCCTTAAAGCACCTTCGCCAAAGAAGGGCCAGGATCTTAAGGCTTTCTAGGAGTCAACTTGGAATTATTACAGGAGTCTTAACAGGACAGAGCGAATCCAACAAAAACATGAATCTAAGGCAATGGAAACGTTGGAACACGTCCTATGAATATGCGAGCATTATGCATTGGATTTTTGGGAATATATGATCCGGGTTGTGTGAATTTTTTTGTCAAGCATCCAATATATTTCGGTCATGGGTTGTGACCATTCTCAAGAAACTATAATGATATTCATGAAGGACCCATTATATAACGACCTTATGAATATGCGAGTTTTTATATCAAAATTTAGCATATATCAATTCATTTTGGGGAACACTGGAAGATTAACATTCAAAATACAAAATACAGAATAAATTTCGGTTGCAACAAATTACTAGAAAAATCATTGCCATCAAGAAAATTACAGCTAGACCGGAGAGACTGCAATTTTTTCTAGCTACGCTAGTCCAGGACGCATTATTGAACCTGGTACTAAAGTGGTTTAGCGTAGTATTTACAAAAGTTCCTAGATCGTGTCGATATTTTACTCCATGGCTTTTGGTGTTATGCACAGTCTATGAAGGAAGATTGGAGCTGTCCTGCTTATCGTTTCTGTGTTGCTACTCAACTTACGGATTCTATCTTGCGCAGTCTGTGTATTTTGCCTGTTATCTGTTCGGGTGTCACTTTGGCTTTCTGCCGGCGTGATTTTGTAGGCTCTGGCTTCCTCCAATTCTTGAGTGTTATTTTCGGCTCCGCTTCATTCTCGTTTCCAGATCTCTCTTCCTTAAGTTCTAGGTGGCTTCTTACTTCACTAGTGGGTATGCCTATATCTGGCTTGGAGTCTTCTGTCTTTGCGACTTTTGGTTCTCTTGCTCCTTAAAGTCTAGTTAGGCTCCAATCTTTGTTTGCTTAATGTGCTAGTGGCATACTTGCCGAGGGTCGTCCTTATGTGCCTATGTGATTAAGATTGAGGCATCTGGGGATTCATTATGTGTCCTCGGTATTACTGTTTTCACGGTGGGAATGTATGCATTCGGACTTCTAAGTCTATCTTTCTGTTGCACAATCTATGCTTATTTTCCGGTCCGGATAGGCAGGGTTACACTATTTCTATGGCTATAATGTATGATAATATATGTATAAAAGATATCATAATTAACGCTATGTGTTACATCCCGGTCACTGCAAATGTTGGAGCCTCTTGTCGGTTCCAAGCTATGCTCGGATTCTGTTAGTGCTGATATTTCCAGGAGATTCAAGGGAGATGACGTGCAGGCTATTTTCTCTTCCATACGTCGTTTCGTTCCAGCCACGGAACTCTTCAGCGGTATTCCTATCAGGTATTTGAGTCGGCTTGCAGCCCGTTTTGTGTTCGGCAACACGAAAATCTGTTTTTTGCAATCGCTAGAATTACCTAAGTTCTAAGCTATTATTAGGTTAGTTGTTTTTAGATATTGATATGTGAGTTTTCTGCGTATAGTTCGCGGGATATTAGATTATGTATTTATATGCCAGTTTTGTATCTGATATGCCTGTCCCACGCTAACCTGACTCTTTCGAATCGCGTATAGCATCAAAAGCCTTGTGCTAATAGCTTCTATTGATTATACTCAAAAGCTATGATTCACCTTATATACAAATGTACTGATAGTGCACCGATATGAGTATGTGGTGAATATTGCACCCAATCCGTCTCTTACTCGCACTTCGGTCTTCCCTAGGTTGATGTATAGTACCAGTGCCGGATGATGACTGGAAGGGGTCGTGATTACTCTCCCGAACATACACACTACTGACCAGCACTGTGATGGGACTTACGGCTTACTGGCGGGAGGCGCCCATTAGGCACCTTTGTCTTCTTTCTTATTACCCTAAATTGGTGCCACCCGTAGCATGGTTCTTTCCTAGGAGCACTAGCAAGACTAAAACAAGAAGTGTTGTGGATGTCGTGCAGCTATGTGACAAATCGAATCGGTGTGACGGGATCATGTGCACCAGTTTTGTCCACTGCCACCCCGAGAGTTAAGTCACGGAGTATGTTCTAGTGTTTTAGTATAAAACCAACACTTTTCGGCAAAAACTTTGATAATTTTCTATCATTAAGGGCTATATATTATCAATTAATTGATCCCTATATTCAAGATAAAAATGGCATAAAGATTTTTTATTAAAAAAATAATTCAACTGTTTTGGGGCAAGAACTAACAGCTACGGGGCAAGTATTAACATCCATAGCTATAGCATTTATTATGTATCTGGAATAGTCATTAATCAATTTATTATTCATTCTGTAACATATATATAAATTGTACGAAAATACTTCATAATAATAAAATAAAAAAACATCATAAAATCTAAAATAATAATTAAGAATTATATCAAGCAAATTTACCGCACCCTTTTATCAAGAAAAATATTTTTTTACAAAATAACTAAAGTAGGACAAAGACAAGAGCATTAAATTCGACGAAATTGTTGGGGAGAAAGGAATGGTATAATTTTAAGAAGATAATTCGACATTTAATACAAAGTTTGACCAAAAATATAAGATGGCAAAACTTGAACAAATCTGACTGAAAATTTAATCCACGCGATAATCATTAAAGTGGCAGCACAAGCTGGACATTACTTCCCGGTAACTGCAATGTATAAAAGTGGAGCATATATAGCGGTCTATAATATGATCGACTTCATTAGTAATTGTGGAGTCTGCAGATGGGTTGTTTAAGGGTGTTCTTAAGTCAACTATGGGCCTTTCCAGACGTTTCGCTTTAGCCACGGTACTCTTCAGCGGTGTTCCTTACTTTAAGCGTCGTCATAAATAACCTCTTTGCCGACAGTTTCCATCACATCTTTAGATGTATTCGATTTATCCGTTTTTCGTTTGTAGGTCCTCACGTCCTCATCGTTCTGTATGTAAGAAAAGCATGTGATTAGTAGTCATTCATAACTTAAAAAATAAGCAAAGTAAATCCAAAAAATTGGGTTAATTGATTCATAGGTTGTCTAACTCCGCTACGCTGCGTTTCAATGAACCCGCCATTTTCTTTTTGAAAACACGTGAAAAAAAATTATTCCAATCTCAGGAAAACCAAGTTAGGAACACCATTAATCCCTTTCAATTAAAACCATTAGACAAACCAACATCATGAGTGTGTAATTTATGAGACAATTTAAATATCAAACAAAAGTTTTATTCACGTGCTTGCAATTTCGTGTTTTTCTATAACTTCTCGAACGACATGCGCTAACCTAAACGACTATTGCTACAGTAAGGTGGATACCTCGACTGAATACACAGTCAAATTCATACAGTTTCGTTGTCGATGTTTGATTAGTTAATCGCAATGTGTCTACATAACCCTATATAGTGAACTAACCCCGATCTACTTCATACCAAGAGAACTTTGTATGATATATTGCAGTGGGAAATTTTTAAACTTTAAATTAACTGTAAATGATAGAAAGATCACCTACCGAGAAATTAACGAAAAACTTGTCATCTATTTTTTCTTTCCTGTCTTGTTCTGGCCTAAGGTCGTTTGTAAATTGAAAGTCAACAACAAAAATGCTGAACTGAAAGACTCACTATTCGAAGTAGTCTGAAAAAAAAACGTTGGACATTTGTTATTCTTAGAACAGATTTTTCAATGTTTGCGTTATGAAAAAAAAAAAAAAACAAAAACATTAAAATATAGCTAAGAATAATTTATGTGGAAAGTTCATATAAAATCGCGCAGATTTTCCTCAAACTAAAAAAGTGCATCAAAACTTTTTGGGAGACTTCATTTCCTTTTATCACGACCGTTAACAGCAGAAGAATATAAGTGAAATTAAAATTAATAAGATTTTACTTGTATAAGTATTTAGCCATAAAAATATTTGGATTACTTTCAAAAAGTTCTTTTATAACGGACAGAATTGAATTAACTATTATTAATTCAGTTAAGCCGAAGCCAAACATAGGTTCGCTTGCATTGTTGATAGTTTTTTTTATCGAATGCTTTATTAAAGAAACTATGTAGTACGAAAATTCAATAAAATCCCATTGAACTAAACCAGTTGGTTATGCGACTGTATACCTAATATAAAAATTTGTCAAAACATCGGTTCTGAGGTTTTAGGGAGGTAATTCTCAGACTTTCACTTACACAATTTGAAATTTTTCTTTGGTCTATATGTTCTCTCTCAAAAATCATGTTAAGTTGTTGAAATGATTTTTAAGGAAATTTTCGAAAATTTGATTTTGTTCGTAAATTTATATCTATGGATTCAATGATCGATCGTCTTTTAAAATCCCATCCCAATCAGTTTTGAATTTAGTTTCAAATCTTCCAAGTTATAAGAGAGAAAAACGTGATATAATTTTCTTTAATAATAAAATTAAAATAATGTCTGCTGCCTTGTTGTACATATGGATTTTTCCTGAAAAAAAAAAGTCCTTTCATTTAAGACCCATAACATTGAAAAACGTATCATTTCGAATAGACATTTTCGAAAATTTAACTCGAAAAAACATATTCGAATTCGAATATCGAACTAAAAAAATTTTGTATTTTGGAATCTTCTATGGATCCATTTGAAAGATTTTTTGTTCTTATAAAAATCCAATTTTGATAAAAACTTCTGACTTGCTTGATTATCACCACCCACAGAAAAGATTTCTTTTAACAGCAGATGTCTTGAGAAATTTGTTTTTGCATGTACATACGTTAACCAAACTATGAAAGGATGCATAGTCCAGGTCAGATACATATTACCCAAAATCACTGTCTTAAAAGTTTTGGGATATTTTTAAATAAGAAAACAAAACAATTGTTTTTTTATACATTATACGAAAACTATCATGAAAATTTTCCTTGACTAGAAATTTTTGTTTGTTTTCCTGTTCCACAATTATAGGTCACTTCTGGATTTGAATCTCACAGTATGCCGACAATAGGTATATATTTCAGACTTGATATCGCTTATCAATTTCGGCTTCTTGACCGCTAGCCTAAGTTTTTCCCTATACATTTCTATGGAAGTGATATGTATGGAATTGGGAGAATTCTATTTCGTTAGGATTAAATTCTAGCGGGGCGATGTGACCTTTAAATTGCAGCTTTTTTCGAATTCGCCAAGCTTTAAAAGCCTGGAATGTATATATATACTACAAAGTTTCATCTACGGGTTTTCCAATTAGAGGTGTTATTTTGATATTCAAAGAAAAATGCCATTTTTTGAGATATTTGATCGGATCTTTATTTCATTATAAAGAGGAAGGTATGCCGTTAATAATGGAAAATAACATCAGCTAAATGACCACCACGACCACGCCTACAGGACCATGAAATTTTCCATAACCAAATCGCAAAGTGGCTGCCCTATGTCCTCGATAACCTCACGAATTCCATCTTTCAGGTCTTGAATCGACGCTGGGCTGTTGGCGTAGACCTTCTCTTTCACGTGGCCCCGAAGGAAGAAGTCGCAAAGTGTTAAGTCACAATATCTCGGTGGCCAATTGTGATCACCTCTTGATAACACGGTCCGGAAACTTTTCCCGAAAAATATCAATGGTTTCGTTGCTTGTATGGCACGTAGCGCCGTCTTGTTGCAAGTAAACGTTGTCCAGATCAATACCATCCAATTCCGGCCATAAAAAATCATTAATCATCTATCGATAGCGCAATCCATTCACCGTAACTGTTGCTGCAGCCTCATTTACGAAAAAGTAAGGTCTAATGACCCCGCGGGACCATAAACCGCACCAAACAGTCACACGTTGAGGATAGATAGGCTTTTCAACAATAACTCCTGGGTTTTCCGAGCCCCAGATGCGACAATTTTGCTTGTTGACGAAGCCATCGAGGTGGAAATGGGCCTCATCACTCAAGATGAGTTTTCGATGGAATTCCGGATCATTTTCATGCATTTCAAGGACCCAATCAGCAAAGACTCGACGTTGTTGATGATCGGCCGGCTTGAGTTCTTGTATTAACTGAACTTTATAAGCCTTAAGACCCAAATCTTTATGCAAAATACGGTGTAATGACGTTTATGGAATGCCTAATTCCAAAGAACGACGAGGAATGGACAAACCTGGGTTTTCTTCAACACTTTCGGCTACAGCAGCAATATTCTCGGCTGTTCTTGAGCGACGTGCACGGGTTTTATCCTTCACATCACTAACTTGTTCCGACAGCTCGAATTTTTTTATCAAAAATGTTCGAGTTTTACGAACCGTCTCTGCCACATTTTCACCATTTTTATAGTGAATTTTAATAATTTCAATGCGTTGTTGAATCGTGTATCGTTCCATTTTTATACCCTAGATGAAATCATAGGGGTATACTAAGTTTGTCATTCCGTTTGTAACACCTCGAAATAATGATGGTAGAGCAAAATGGATTGGACACCCATTCATAATATTAAAAGTTATTTCGATTTTTGCATGTCCGTCCGTCCGTCCGTCCGTCCGTCCGTCCGTCCGTCCGTCTGTGCGCACGATAACTTGAGAACGCGAACACGTAGAGAGCTGAAATTTTGTACACAGACTTTAAAAAAAAAAGTAAAATTAAGTTCGAAAATGAGCCAAATCGGGCAACTCCTTCGTGGGGTTGCCATATAAAAATTTCGTTTTCCGCTATATATTTGGTCACTGCCTGAGAACGCGTCGACGTAGAGAGCTGAAATTTCGCACATGATGTTTTTACTACATTAGGAAATAAAATGTCAAAAATGGACTAAATCGGGCAACTCTTTCTTGGTGTTGCCATATAAAAATTTCGGTTTTTTACGTATACTTTGAAAACGATCAGTCCAAGACATTTTTATTGTACTAAAAACTTCTGCAGAATACGAAATCCTATAAAATTGGTTATAATCATTTTGTCTGTGCGACAAACCGTTCTAGAAATATATGCGAAAAACAACTTCAAAATCAATACTTGAATAGATCGGTGACCATACGAAATTTAATACGGGCATTCATCTAGGGTATCCTAAGAATTGGTCTTAGACCAATTCTAGCTTTTTTACTTGTTAATTAATGGCGTAGTTTCTACTTGTCAAATGTCAAAAAATGACAGCTCCAAAAGTGACATCTACCGAAATAACGGGCTAATTAAAATAACACCTCTTATTGGAAAGCGCTTGATTTTGTAGATTGTGTTTTTACAACTAATACATGTATATTAAAATGAATATAACTTCATAAAATTACGTGCGTACTTTGGTAGTTTTATAACACTTTGGCCTTTATCTTAAAACGTATTAGAACGGATAAGGAGAGTTTTGGAAATGGCCTCCTCCTTCTACTAGTTCTTTAGTCATTCATTAAAAAACTGCACATATTTACCAATCAACTCAAAGTAAAATTCATTTTTCTCTTATAAATGTTTAATATAAAAATAAAAAAAAATTATATTCCCTCCACACACACACACACACACACATACTTTCACAACAAAAAGTATAAAATAAAATTTCATTTCCCAATACAAAACTTCAAAATGCAATAAAAATTCGAATACGATAACGAAAAACTTTTTCTTTTCATCCCTGTCCCAATTCCAAATATACGCGCAAGTGATAAAGCTTGTGACATGAAAAATGCATAAAAATTTTCCTCAATATGTAAACAGAAAAATGTGATCGAATCGAACTGCAACAACTTTCATGAAAGTAAAATTGAACTGAAATGGAAATGTGTGTGGGTGAGTAAAACACACAACCTCCTCATATCGCCGTTCTGTCCCGTTGCTGTCGAACTAGATCTGGAGGAGGTATAACGTAGAAGTAAAAGCAACATGCTACTTACTGATACGTCCGTCAGTCCGTACACGATGTTATCAATGCTTACGTCCAGAGACGAATGGTTCGGGAAACCCCCGCGCTCCCATATAGTTTATGTGAAGTTATGGCTAAGACTCATGGAAAAGCTATAGTTGCACTTGCAGCAGCAGCAGCAGCAGCAGCAATAATAAAAATGTCTCATTTGACATTATTTATGGCAACAATTTCATTTAGAAGATGGATGGATGGCGTTTTTGATAGAATTTACAGCGGAAAGACCAGTGACGATGGGTTTAAAATCTAGAGACCTTAGGGCGTAAATAGTGTTGGAGTATAAGTCTAATGCAGTTCTCGTCTTACCGTACTACTATGAATCACTTAAGCAGAGCAGTTGGCATTGCACTTAATCATTTTTATTTTAACGATTGCTGCATTCGAATAACTTTATTAAAAATTGATGAGAAAAAAAAAAAACAAACACAACCTGCTTGCTTTTCACTAATTTATTCACATATAGATGGAGAAGACTTTAAGAGATAAGAAAAAGAAAAAAAAAAAACACCACAAATGCAAAATGTAAACAGACACTTTAAAGTTACAAAAGGATGACTATACTCCAATAGCAGCGGGTGGCGCATCATTTAGGCACTTATCCCCCTTGCATGTACGTTGTAGTAGTACCTTCCCATTTTATCAATGATGGGGCTATGAATACTTAGTTTGGTGGGAGGCATATTTTCTCTTCTAATTTGATCTTGTCATTCAGTGATTAAAGCTTAAATGCGATTTTCCTGAGAAATTTATTTTACGCTTTTAGATCGAATTGATTCCACTCGTTAAAAGAGAATTTATCACTCGTTAATTGCGCGCTTGTTTGAGAACGCAAGATGTGTCATCAGTTTTTTTTTTTTTCACTGAACTGAATAATTTCTGTGTGAAGTGTTTTGCGGGATTGGAGGGCGATAATAATTGGAATATAACCAACCGCATGTGATAGGGAGAGTGGGTAGCTTTGTTTCAAACCGGAAGGTAAAAAATTATATTTTATAAACTGCAGTTAAACAGTTTTAAGTTGAAATAATTATTTACTTTCTTCCGTTTAAAATTTTGGGTAATGGGTAGGTACGTACTACTTACAGTCTGTGGAATATTTACTAAATTCTAATTGTAATCTACTCCATCTACTTCAGATGTATACTATTTGGGGGTTTTTTTTTCTTTATAATTGCATCTAACAATTTATTAAGGTCTATATGAATATTCTCGCCAATTAGAAATTTTCAATATCCGATTACAAAATTCCATAATCTTTCCATGTTTTTTGAGATCCTCAAAGGGATAAGGTTTTAGAATCTCGAAAGAGTAAATATTTGAAAAGCATATTTTTTACTTTTCCAATCGTAATCCAAGTCAAACATGAGGTGCTACAAAATTTCAAAATTTAAATTTAGATGTTTAAAATTACAGTAACAAAGTCTAAATCTCAGACCTCTGGTATTCCGTTGAATGGAAATCTCAAAAATTTAAAAACGCATCTCCAATTTTGGAAAAAATTTAAATTCCGAAAACCTCACTGGAATTGGATATGACGTATGTATATGCTAGTTTTAATTACCGTATTCAAAATGCTGATTTTGCAAAATTTTATCTATTCAAAATCTAAACTGATTTAAAAAAAAAATCAGTTTTTTTTTTTTTTTAATTTTGTAAAAGAAGCAAACAATTCAGTTTTTTTTTAATTTTGTAAAAGGACCATGTTTCAAAGGAAGCAGGATGAAATACACAGATTTTGTTTTTTAGAAGCCCGACTAAAGTTCGGCTAAAATTTGATTTCATTGTCATATAGCAGCGTTCTCAATGGAATGCTGTTTACAAAGGTCATTAGATGAATTAAAATACTAAACTTCGAATATTCAGAATTTGTTGTTTGTCATTTAGATGTCAAAAAGTAGAAAATGGTACTAATTTCATTGTCGCTACTTTAATCAACGGAATATTTTTGAATTTCTCGTAAAAGGGTTTCCCAGTAAAAAATTAAAACTACAGGATTTTTTATTTTTTTATTTTTATTGTTATTTTTCAAAATATTCACCTTTATATTCTACACACTTTGAATCAATCCTGAAAGCATTGAGCCAACCGTTCTGCAGTCAACTCATAGAAACAAAATATTTTTACAAGCACTGTTGTCAAGTAAATTTTGCTTTAAAAATAAAATAAAAAAAGACAACCATTTTGTTTTTGATCTGTCAAAGCTGTCAAAACATAAAAGATTTCAAGGACTCGTGAAAGCTACATTTTTCTGCAAGTAACCTAGCAAAACTGAAATAGCAACCCTCGTAAAAGCTTCGCCATCCTTTTTTGGACTTGTATCCAGGTATACTTTGTATACCCCTAATACTTAATTTCCCCACCCTCCCTCTGAACGCAAATAACTTCATTAAAAATTTAATTCAAACTAGATATGCAGGGTGTCTCGTATGTGGCCTGGCACCCGAAAGCTACGGATAGGTCATGCTTAGACAAACAAAAAATTGTATGGGTGGGGGCAGGGGAATCATAACGGTTTCGGAGATAACTGGACTTTAAGATATTTCGATATGTTTTTATATATCACCCTATAACTTCTAAACGTTACATCATAAATTTTGCTGGATAGGTAATCGTTGGACCTTTCCAATAGTCGTATCAATTTTTTCCCTTTTCCTGTGCGTTTTGAAGTTATGGTTCATCAAAGATAAAATTTCGGAATTTTTACTCGTTTTTTTTTTGTATTTAACTACTATTTTTATCAAAAACACGTCATCAATATCAATTTTTCATATTGAATTTAAAAATCCCAAAAGATTAGCTTTTAAAATGACCTATCACATTCTGTAAATACAATGTAACCTGCGTTTTTTGTACTTTTTCTTAAGCATCTCCAGCGAAAATGGCTGAAAAAGTTCAAGTTCTACTCAATTCTCGAGCTGCAGATTTAGAGGCAATCTGAGTCAATTTCAGATTGACTTATTTCGCTATGAATTTTCATAGTAAAACTCTCTAGTTCAATAAGTGCCAGAAAGTAGGCATATTGATAGACTATTGGAAAGGTCCAACGATTACCTATCCAGCAAAATTTTTGATCATCGTCATAGGATGTAACGTTTAGAAGTTACAGGGTGATATATAAAAACATATCGAAATATCTTGTCCCGTTAGGATTCCCCTCCCCCCACCATACAATTTTTTGTTTGTCTAATTATGATCTATCCGTAGCCTTCGGGTGCCAGACCACATACGGGACACCCTGTATAACAATGACTACAAATATGAAATCATTAATTTTAGAATATGAACTATTTTTCTCTTCACTAAAATTTCCAATTCGTTTGTCTATTGGGCTGTAATCCGTATAGACACTTTTACAATACATTTTCTTGTGTGGCTTTGATCTAGGATGAAATCTGATGGATGATGGATAGTTTCCCTTCAAAAGTGATCAACAACTTTTTAATAACCATGCTTTATAAATTAAGAATGTAAGCCCTTTCATATCCTAAACATGGATTTATTATGTTCTGAAACTTTATTCGTAATTTTGATCATATAGTATAGTTGAATTTCGAAAATTTCGAAAATTGATTTATAGAATAATTAAATTGTTTTGCGAACTGTCTGAATTTCATTAAAAGTGTTTTTTAGCCCCCATAGTTAAAAGCTACCTATCTGAAGAAGTGTCGGGCCTATATTTTCCCCATTGTCGAATTTTAATTCGAAAATGCAAAAATTTAAAATTGAGAATCTACATACTTTACATAAAGTGTGTCTCAGAATGTTTTTTCGTTTTTGAAACTTTGAAAACACCAGAATTAATTCAAACTTCTTTTAATTACTGTAAAATCAAATAGCATTTTTAGAATTTTTATTAATGAAAAAGAACCATTAGTAAATGCGCACCATCTGCTCCTTCATACTCATTTAGTGTGGAATTGAAATTTTAAATTGATTTTGCGTCTCTGATTCTTTGCTTTAAAACATTCAGCTGATTGGTACTAGTTTGAAAACTTTACTTTTTAAGTAGCCTCGAAGAAATCAGCAGGCTTCTAATTTCGACTCCTCGGTGTTTAGTTGATGTCATCTCGGCAACTAATTACTCTTTCAGAGAATAAATAATAAAGAGCAGCTAACAAGTCATTTGTGACGTGAGAAGTAGATTTATCTTGCTGGAAAAATAAATGTGTTTCGGTTGTAGTTAATCTGGTTTTGTATTTCTGGAACCAAAAAATTCCGGATCATATTACGATATTGATCGGAATTAACGATCAGTGCTCGACTACTGCTATCCTCAAAAAAGTATGGGCTTATAATTCCTTGACTTGATATGGCAGCCCAAATGTCAATCCAAGGCGAGTGTAGTGGTTTCTGATGCAGTTCCAGGGGATTATCAGATTATCTACAATTTTTTTTATTCACGTGACCATTGATATGAAAATTGCATTCATCAAAGAACCATATGTTATTCAAGATCCTAAAACGATTTTTCATTGTTCTGCAGAATTCGACTCGTTTAACAGGATCATCGGATTTCATCTCTTGCACAACAAGAATTTTGTAGTAGTGAAAATGTAAGTCTTTCCAAATGATGCGATGAACTGGGAATTCGTTAAATTTAAAGAAGTTGAGCGAAATCGTAATGACTGTCGTGTATCGTCCATAGCAGACGGTCGAACGATCTTCGACATTCGTGCTCGTTCTTGATGTCCTTCTGTAACCAATTCATTTATCTGGGATTGTGTTTGCAGTCTCTCTAAACTTGATTAAATTTTCACTTGGCACATTTCTAATTGCCGTTAAATTAAAATATGTCCGGTAAGGACGATCCATTGCTACTACAACTAAACAGGCCAGGCAAGCGATAGGAAGAACTATATTTTCTTATTTTTAATCCTACTTCTGTACTACTACTACTACTACGTCGTATACATATTTATGCATATCTCTCACTGTAGAATAATTTCGAAAAGAAAAGCGGGCGTTATTGAGAATATTAATTCATATTATTCTCATTGCCCTTTGTCTAGCTAGCTCAGTTCTATTCAATAGACCTGTTACCTACACAATGAATTTGGAAATCTTAAAACTTATTGTATTATTCCTTTGTGCAGCTTTTATATAACAGTACTATCTATATTTCCTACACTATAGATGATTGCTACTGTTTTCTTCAATGTCAAGATGTAGGTGTTTCTACAGTCATTGAAAAATTTATAAATTCTCAGATAATCGATTATTTGGAACCTAAAATATTTTTAGAACATTTGATAATTTTTGTGCTTCTTATTTATAGTGAAACTTCTTTTTTACTCCCAATGTCTGATATTCTTAAGGTTTTTGAATGATAAAAAATATCTGCGTTTTAGTTTTATTTTATTTTTCCTGAGGCTCTTCACTTCTATCTAAAGTTTCAAATTTTTCGTTTTTGTATCTTTTTATCAGACAGATTTAACTATTGTTTCTCTTGATTATTACGATTATATCCTATGGAGTCCCTCAAGGATCCATATTTGAGGCTCTATTGTTCTACTCACAATCGATATCAAAATAATGTTAACTCAGACAATTTTATGGAGTCCTATGGAGTCCCTCAAGGATCCATATTTGAGGCTCTATTGTTCTACTCACAATCGATATCAAAATAATGTTAACTCAGACAATTTTAGAAAAAAACATCAAGCTATATAACTGTTATCGGCGAGATATTCAAAACTTATCAAATTTTCTTTTAAAATGGGGGAGCTTTTCCTTTAAAAGGGGGGGGGGGAGCTTGCGAAAATGTGTAAACAAATTTTGAAAATTTTGAAAAGTGTTGCAAAAATTATTAATTTAGTCGGAATTTTTTGATGGCATGTACATCTGAAGGAAACCTAACCATCATTCATGATGAATGATAAAATCCAGTGATCCCAGCCTCTCCTGGAAAGTGTATGGAAGAAAGAAACTATGCTAATGAGGATTGTCAATTGTAAATTTGAACTTCAAAAATGGATTAGAAGAAGCGTTTCGTATTGGCAGAAACCTTAATACTCTTCAGTACGGTTAAGTTTCTGCCTGCCGTAGACGCTAGGGAAATTGTGAAAACAAATTTTGAAAATTTTTTAAAGTGTGTCAAAAATTGAAAAGTGTTGAAAAAATTTTCGTAGCTCTTGCAATCATTATCCGGCAATAACCAAATATGGTGGAAAATCAAAGTTTTACCCTCCCGATACTACCCTTCGCAGACCATGTCTTGGTACGTTAGGGTACCTGTGAAGTATACCATACTGACAACACAGGTATGTCCTTACATAAAACACATGGACTGCTGTGTGTCTCATATTAAAGGAGCTAACAGTTATTAGTTTATTCGGGATTTTTTGATGGCATGTACATCTGAAGGAAACCTAACCATCATTCATGATGAATGATAAAATCCAGTTATCCCTGCCTCTCCTGGAAAGTGGGTTATATTTCGTGTATGGAGGAAAGAAACTATGCTAATGACGATTGTCAATTGTAAATTTGAACTTAAAAAATGGATTGGAAGAAGCGTTTCGTATTGGCAGAAACCTTAATACTCTTCAGTACGGTTAAATTTCTGTCTGCCGTAGACGCTTGCGAAATTGTGAAAACAAATTTTGAAATTTTTGAAAAGTGTTGCAAAAATTGAAAAGAGTTGAAAAAAATTTTCGTAGCTCTTGCAATCATTATCCGGCAATATCCAAATATGGTGGAAAATCAAAGTTTTACCCTCCCGATACTACTCTTCGCAGATTTATTAATAAATTGAATAACTTAGGAGACTACATAGGCAATTCTAATAATTTTCGATCCGCAAATCATCATCCTTGTTTTCGCTTTTTTATAACAGCTAATGATCTCACATTTATTAGGCTTGCACCAGTATAACAGTTAAGTTTTCCTAAGTCGTATCATGTTAATATTTAATTCCTTAAAATATCAAATATCAAGTTATGCAAAGGATTTCGTACAGTATCTTTGTCTACTGTTATCTTTTATATAATAACTATGATGTGTGACTAAACTGTTATAAAATCATAGACGTATTTTTGGTGTATAGTATTCTTGAAATTCTTGAAATTTTCCAATTTACACAAAAATATTTTCTAAATTAATTTGCTTAAAATTTCGCATTGTCGTCTGAACGAAAGTGCACAAAAATGTTATATGGCTCGATGAATATAGATTCATCACATGAATAAATTTTTCCGTCTTCGAACGACGTCGTCGTCGTTGTTGTCGTTGTCGTCGTAATCCATATGTCCCTGCAATAGGAGGACAACTATAAATTTCCAGATGAATGCGCGGAAGGTTGATGTTTTGACAGTTTTGGATCGTTCTGTTCACTTTGCGCTTAGTATGTAGGTACTATAAAGAGATGGCCAAGAAGAGGCAGAAATCTTTGGGAGATGAAATGACTGCGTCGAGACGTCTGAATGCAGCTGCAGAAGTGTTGTTTTTTTTTTCTTTTTTAATTAATTTTTATTTCACTTTTCACTTAAAAGATCTTGAATAGAAAACTGAAATTCTTGTTTGTGTATCTTCTTCAACCATTTCAAATTTTTAATTTTCTTTTGTCTGTTCAATATCCCGTGGCCATCAGAGAGTGTATGTAAATTGTGCGTGCGAAATTGCGCCGACACATCTTCCAACTATGAAAACTTCATTACACTTCTTAATGCAGAAAGAAAGAAAGAAAATTCAAAAGTCGTCCGAAAGGATAGGATTGCTCTTGTTGCTGGATGCTATGTGTGGTGTGTGCTGCATTTACGCTTAATGAGAATTTATTTTGGGGTAAATCAACGTCCCGATGCTGTCATCTTAGCCGTGTATTCGCGGTGATTTATTAGTTTAAAGCTCGTTTGTGTGTCACTCTGTCAACTCAGACTAAAGTTGCGCGCACTAAAGATGCAATGCCACTAACAGTGAAAAAGATTTGCTTTATTCCTTTTCCTCTATTTGATTTCTTTTCCTTTCTTTTTTTTCCCCCTTTTCATTCTTCTTCTTATCTGTTGCAAGTCTTTTAAGTTCTTTTTATGTGACATGCATTAAAAGGAATTTCCGTAATTTTTTAATGGGACACTTGGGAATTTATGTGTTGTTCCAGCAAAGAGAAGAAAAAAAAAATCATTTTTATATTATTGAAAATCTTGAGTTTGTATTTTTTATGGGTATTAAACATTAGTTTATTGTAAACCATCCTACCTTTTTATATCAGCTATCCTCGTTAATTTTATAAATAGAAGTCTTATGGCGACAGTAAAACAACTGGCCACTTTGAGCCTTGTTGGGCGTATCATTAGTTGTAGGGTGACTACAAACAGCAGTTAATTGTGCTTAGAACTATTTTTTCAAGATATATCAGTTTTTGAAGTAATATCAAATGTAAAGTCATTGGATAGCAATTCACCATGACTGCGCAATGTTAAATTAAACAAAAAAACTATAAGTTTTCATTATCTTTGCTTAAATGAAGCAGAGCCTTTTAGACTGTTCGTTTTCAGCAGTTTAAGATAGGTTTTTTAAAAATTCACTCGGAAAAGCATGCGTACCTACAGAAGACCCTCAAGAGTCTATTCTATAACCTTTACTATTTTTCCTGTTCATTAATATATCCAGACTAATGGATTTAATAGAGACTTTCGTTGAAGAAGCACTTGGTAGATTCATACTGAGTGGAGTTAGCCGATTCTGATTCTAATTAGTTTCAAAAAAATACGACGTCAGAAGTAATATGTAGTACACAGTCACAAAAAAGCAATTAGATTTTGTTTTAAAATTTGATAGAACTTTCTATGAATCACTTGCACTGATGCTGCAAGTGTAAACTCAATGGTGATAATTATTTGTCGTGTACACAAATGTAAAGGTATGGCATACGTACAGTGACTCGCAAAACTGTTCATAAAAAGTTATTGAAATTGATTTTTGGGATAATCTAAATATTTATTCATAACAAATTAAAAGTTTTTACAAAATAAAATTACTTCAGAAAATAGATTACATTTTAGAGAACCAAAACTTAAATAACAGCAATCCTGTTTTCTAAAATTAAAATTAAAAAAAATTGTTTTGTGAACACTTTTGCATCTATCCTGTATGACTAATTAAATAGTCCCGTTTTTATTTTATTTATTTAATATTTAGTTTGCCCGCCTTTGGCACGAATTACAGCCTTCACTCTTTTAGGCATACTTCCTAACAAGTTCTCTAAATATTGTGGATCAATCTCATTTCACGCTTGTTGAGCGCGTACCCAAAGTTCTTCGCAGTCTTTTGGATCATTGTTGCTTGCTACTACTCTTCTTTTCAAATAACCTCACACATTCTCTATAGGATTGAGATCTGGCGATTATGGCGGCCATTTCAGAGTCTCAATATTATGATCTTGAAGCCATTTGGCCGTTATGCGAGCAGTGTGTTTTGGATCGTTGTCTTGCATAAATAAGCTGTCTCCAGGTTCACAGCCAAATCTATCAAGACTTGGTAGATATGAGTCCTCTAAGATATTTATATAGTCAGTTGCCCGTATAATTCCGCTTATACGTCTCAAAATACCAACTTGGTTACCTTTGAAACATCCCCAAACCATTAATGAGCCACCTCCAAATTTGAGAGTTTTCTGAACATTACGTTCTTGTAAGTCAACGGACTTGTTGACCCACGTCCAGTGTCGCCCATCTGAACATAACCTGTTTATTTTTGACTCGTCAGACCATGTAACCAACTTCCATTGTTCTGGCGTCCAGTTTTTGTATTTTCTGGCAAATTAAAGCCTCGCCTTTTTATGGCGGTCGGTTAAAAGTGGTTTTTTACCTTTGCTTTAAAATTTGATTTAAGGCATCTTCGAACACTATGGAAACTGTAACATTTAAATTGGTTCGGATTACCTTGTTGGCTTGTACAGCTGTATCTACCGCTTCAGTCATAATCAATCTTTTGATACAACGCTTTGTCTCCGGAGATAGCTTACTTGGTCGCCCACCAGCGTTCGTTTCGAGAAAATCTTCTACCGTTTTCCTTATTTTGCTTACGAATCCTATTGACACAGAGTACTTTTCAGCAATTTTTCGAACTGAGTACTTCCTTTTGAAGATCACCAACAATTGCTGCCTTCACGTTCTTTTGGATAGCTTTTGGCATTTTTCCTTTAGGTTAATTTTAGTTTCTATTAGATTAATTTAAATTATTTCCTCTTGTTAAAACATAATAATTTACTAAATCACCGAAATATTAACTAAAAATTATAATTTTTTTCTTTTATTTAAAATATTTCGTCAAGCACGCAAAACTGTTCACGCCACTGCAACAAAACAACTGTAAAAAAATAAACTCTTTCCAACACTATGCGCACAAAATTACCATGAAATATCGCGTTATTTCCAAGAATATGTCACGGTACAGTTTCTTAGAAAACCCAGTTGTTCTGCTTGTACATAAAAAACGTGGAAATTTTCATTTTTAAGAACAGTTTTGGGAGTCACTGTATATTTTAAACCCTCTCACTAGCTAATACTTATTTTTACTTGTTATGGAACATTTATTCGAATTAAACTAAAACGTCACGATCCTGTCAACTCATAAAACTAGCACTGTACGTCAAATTTTATTTAATTTCCTAAAAATGACAATAATGATAACAATAAAAGGAATGTTGTTAGATGACGTTGCAACTATAAAAACCGTCCATGAAGACGAGACCATTCCAAAAAGGACTTATGCAAATTCAAGCGTTAGTCAGCATGTCCAGTGTTGTATTGAATTGAAGAATTTTAAGAACATTTATTTTTAACGATTCTAAATCAAATCATAAATACAAGAGGAAAAAACAACTGCCTCGTCCGAGTTTAGATGGAAGGTCCCGGCTTCAAACCCCGGACGGGGCGGTTGTTTTTTCCTTTTGTATTTATGATTTGATTTAGAGTCGTTGTAAATAAAAGTTCTTAAAATTCTTCTATTCTTCATCTTTGACCGATTGTAACAAGTGTAGGTTCGATTCCCGTCCGGAAAAAAAATTAAAAAAAAAAACAATTTATTTTTATCTTATTAGTTCAGTTATTTCTCTGTGGAATTCTCTTTATATACCTAAAATTTTATATCTTATTGAGTAGCACCTTAATTATGTCGTCAGCGGACTCTACTGGTCACACAAATTTTTACCAGAACAGGAGGAGGCAATTTTGGTCTAAAATTTAATTTGATAGTGAGCACCGTTTTCGTTAAGCTTGATTTCAAGGAAACTTTGCACAAAGCTAGATGAATAATTATTTCTAGATTGCTTCAGACGACTTCTATGTAATGACCATGAATAGCGTTTGAAATTTTTGCAAAAACTATTCTTTCCTTATAGAATTTGAATTGTTCTACTTGAAATGTTCTACATTGAAAAAAATAATCTTTACTGCTTTTTTTAAAGAATTTTTACATCAGCTACATAAACATCCTCCTCCTCTGTTAGGAAACTTTTGGACAGAGTACGGAAACGCACACTCACGTGCGCACGCGCACGTGAGTAATAAATTGTGTGCGATCAAAGCGCACATACTCGTGAGTCGTGTGCGATTTTCTTGGGCATTAGCGCACGCGCCCATGAAATTTCTTACTGTTCATTACTCACGAGTGAGTAATTCACAATAAGACAGCGCACACTCGCGTGCGCACACGAAATTTCAATATAAGAAAGCGCACACTCGCGTGCGCACACGGAATAACTCACGAGTGAGTAATTCATTGGAAGAAAACGCACACGAAATTTTTCATTGCTCAATTCCTACTTGTGTATGCAATTTCATTTATGAAATATCTGCATGATGTAGAAAACGTAGATAATTAATTTTAAATGTTTAATCGCCTGATTCTTAACTTATTATTAAGTTAACTTTGATTTGAAATAGGTAATCTTTGATGATAATTTGAAAAACGTTAGCTGTGATGAACGTCTGAGATGATTTCATCTCAAATGTACTCATTTAATGAAGCAATTACTAGTAAAGGTAGTCATGTAAATTTCGAACTACTGCTCTGTTGAACTAATTATAATTCCTATCCTTACTGATAGGTGCAAAACGGGTTTTGATAGGTGAAAATCATTCCTCGGCTATTCTTTCAAATATTTTAATTACTGAACCGCCACACCAATTTGCTAGGCGACAGTCTTTATAAATTGTAACTTATCTTAAAGAACGGAAAAATTTTTGTGAAATTCCCTTATTAAACCCTTCAATCCTGCAGATACATATGTATGCTCATAAGGCGAATAAACATTAAAAATATTAATTATCCACGTTATCTACATAATGCAAGTATTTCATAAATGAAATTGCATACACAAGTAGGAATTGAGCAATGAAAAATTTCGTGTGCGTTTTCTTCCAATGAATTACTCACTCGTGAGTTATTCCGTGTGCGCACGCGAGTGTGCGCTTTATTATATTGAAATTTCGTGTGCGCACGCGAGTGTGCGCTTTATTATATTGAAATTTCGTGTGCGCACGCGAGTGTGCGCTGTCTTATTGTGAATTACTCACTCGTGAGTAATGAGCAGAAAGAAATTTCGTGTGCGCACGCGAGTGTGCGCTTTCTTATTGTGAATTACTCACTCATGGGCGCGTGCGCTAATAAAATGACAACGACTCACGCACGCGCACATGAGTTTTTAAAAATGGAACGCGCACATGAGCCGTAAATTACTCATGAGTCGTTCGTGTGCGCACGTGAGTGTGCGTTTCCTTACTCTGCTTTTGGATAATTAAGATTCCCCGCCACGTTGGTACATTTGCTCCTAGTTTTTTTCCGGTATCAGCGGTATTAACATTCAATGGGATTTTTTATCTATTGTGCGAGTTTGAATTTTTCTTCTTCGGGGAAAACTAAACACATCAGTGAGTTGCATGATAATGCGCCTTCGCATCAGCTTTTGATCGACCATTTTAGGGATTTTATAATTTTTGCAAGGCAGCCCTCTTTGTATCCCTCCAATTTTGTGTTTTTTTTTTACATATATTTGCGCTAGGAAAAAAGCAGTTATTCCTATCAAAATTATTTTATGATTTTTATTTTATTTTTGAGTGTTGTCTTGTGCTGTAATAGACTTAGATATGAGCTACTGTTGCGGTTAAACACTTAGCTTATTCCAAATAACTATTTACTTACGTCTCTAGAGTTGGGGTATGGCTGGGCTTGGCCGCTAAACTAGGATCGGTGTTACGGTGGACCGTACTCTCGATACATACATATATGTACATATATCTATAGTCCTTCTTGATGACATTTTCTTCCTCATCCTTGGAAAGAATCATTTTACCAGCAGCAGCAGCGAGCGAAATTACCTCACTTCGCTTTGTCGATTTTGATTTTTCCCATATAGCGTTGTTGCCTGGCTTTGTCCCTGTATTTGAAATAGCAATGAATCTCAAACAAAACATTTCTCGCCCACTTCATTTTACCTAAATTGATGTGTGCGAGAGAGGCTGATGAATATTTACCTTCAGACTCACCAGCATATGCTGATCTATGTAACACAAATGTCATCAATTCATCTCTTTTATTTCGACAAAAAGATTTTTCTGATGTTTCATGTTGTACACCATCTTAGCATTTTCCCTATGGATTTCGTAAATAAAGCCCTAATCTTCAAGAAAGGTTTTTTTTCAATATGCGTACTGCCTTAGATGACCAATCACGTTATCATAGTGTGGTAGGGAATTATTAATAAGCTGATTATCAACAATTTTTATACAATGATTTGTTTAAACAGAACCATAAAATCTAGTACAGTCGCAATACCAACACAAGGAATTGAATTCTATGGAGTTTTATCCATCCCGATAGAACCTTATTTATTATAACTGATTTAAGCTTCAAACTTTTATTCTTGACACAGTTGTAGAAACTCAGACCACTTCGGAATTTTTGTATACCACGTATAATTTGTGGTGCAGTTTAATTTCCGCAAAGTATTGATATGATTTACGAACTTATGTAATCGTTAAAACCTTGCCTTTTTCTAAGCATTTTGTTAACAACAACAACTTTGACTCTATGTGTATCCGAATTCCAGAAGATTTCTCAACCCTCAGAGATTTTTTTTACGCAGGAGGCGGATGGATTCCAAGCACGGAGGGCAGGGCGGCTCATTGTGCTAACCTGTTAAAAACCCTTTCACCAAAAACCTTCCAGTCCTAGTGAGGTAAGTTTTTCAGCTCATCCACAGATAGGAGGGCAGACCCAAGCGTATCAAGCCTGCTCCGGGCAAAGGCCGGACAAGCACACAGAAAGTGTCAACAACTCCCATCCTTGTTACATTAGCGTGAAGCGAGCTGTGGCCGGTAAGGATGTCAACCACAGTTGTACATTGTTTCCTTCCGAACCCCTAGATAAAAGCAGAGAAATCCCTATTGGGTCCATCAAGAAAAAGTATTGTGCATCGGCAGATGTGCTCAGGTTCGACCTTTTCTGTTGATGTTTCATACGTACATCCACTTTGATGAGAGACCCGCTAAGCGAGGTGGTAACGCCTACGGCGGGTTCCGGTACAATGAACGGATAACCAGAGCCAGATCTGGGTAGAAAGTCAGCTCTTTCATTCCCCATGATCCCAATGTGACCAGGAACCCACTGAAGAGACACCTTCTTGTGTATACATAGTTTATCACCCAGTAACTTCGATGTTATCCGAGAGCCGCTCAGAGCCATCAAAGCTGCCTGACTATCCAAAAGAATACCAATGTCTTTTCCCTTGATTTCCATATCACGGGCTATCTTCGCTGGCGTTGTGATGGCGAAGATTTCAACCTGGAAGACCCTCCCAGTGAGTATACTCTACCCAATGTCAGTTTAAAGAAAGTAAACACCCGCACCGGCTCTTTCAGAGATAATTCTTCACTATAAATTATTTATTTATTTATTTATTTTTTTTTTATCTATAATGCTCTTATCTGTCCAATCTTCTTTGATGAAAGATTGTACCATTTTTTTTTCGCGCTAATATTATCAAGGTAAGAACAATATACGTTGAAAAATTTTCCGCATAATTTTTTTTTTATTAAAAATAAAAGGACGGGTAAAAACCTATATAATCACAAACCAATCAGAAAAACAGCAGCCGTACCTCATTTAATTCAAAAATTACCATAAAACGAGCCGATGACAAATTTCGAACTTGAAACGAATTTCGTTTTGTATCGTTAGTCCTTTATAAAAAAAACAAAAAAACAAAAATTGAAAGGACTAATTTTTTGTTATCACGAACTTGCACTGCCAACATTCCTCCTCATCTTGTATCTGTCTTCTATAGATATAATTTGCCCCCCAATGAATTTCCGTCCAATGAACAAGGCGCCATATCAACTGAAAATAATATCTACAGAGTCTATGGGTTACCACCGCTGCGTTAAAAATTCTCCTGCACTCGCCAATTCTTTACATTTCTCCAACTTTCGCTAGCTGGTAGATCCAATGAACTCCCCAAGGAGAGATACTTACTTATCAATCAACGCCATTCATTTTACTTGGCAACAGCTTTTGTACAAATCCTGCTAATAAAATTGGTAAAAAAAAAAATGGAGATATTTTTTTTATTTTCTGATAGATACATATCTACCTAAGATTATATCAGGAATATTACCAAAACGTTTCCACAACGAAAGAAATTTCCAGCTAAAAGGACGATGGTAAAACTTTGTCCTATGTACATAGTTAGACGGAATAAGGTGATGAAATACAAGGATCACACTCCCGGGTTTCATCCTTTAAATGGTTTTATACCAAACCATCATAACACAATCTGTTTATTGTGGTAGATTTTAAAGTCCACAAAAGTCATCTGTTGTTGGTTTTGTTAAATATTGGGAAATAAAACAATGACAAAAAAAAAACGTAAGTGGCAAGTACCCAAGGCAATGGAAAGTCAACCAACTACAAAGACTTTCACATATATGCTTCAGGTTGATCCCGGTGATGATTGAACATCACACCGGAAAAAAAATTCTAAGAAAAACCGGCGGTAAATGGAATTGTGGAGGCGTTTTGATGTGCAAGTGCGCGGTGGAGGCAATATTATATTTTTAAATAACTTGGGCCTGACATGACACTTAAACTAAACTCGAGATAAGGTAGAAGAGCAGCGAAAACTAATTAAATGAGATGCGGTGAAAATTATTAAGGGAGGAATTTTCTGTTGAAATTATTTATATGATATAGGAAGAGGGGGGATATTACGCGATGGAGAGTATAAAATCTAAGCTGCTTAATTAGTTAATCAAGGAAGGAAGGAAGGCATTTTTTCCTTTTTTTTCTGCAAACAAGAGTATTGGTAGTATGTAAATGAAGATGAATATTTCTAGTTAAATTTTTTTTAATAAGTCGCCGGTAATTTGAGAGAGATTTGTTTTCTAATTTGTTGTTAATCTCAATAGCTCTTAACTAGTGAGAGATTGGTGTCAATAATCTCTCAGCTAATAAATTTTTATCGATTGTATTGAAATAGAACAAATTTAATAATTAACAACTAAAAATTTAAAAAATAATTTAATTTTTGCAAAACCTTTATCGAAGGTTTTAGTACCTACCTAAAATTTTTGTTTTTTATGAATTCTATTACTGCCGTACTATGTCTTCCGTTACTGAACATATTTTATTAACAATTTTTATTTCATTTAAGCGATGGAAGGCTTGGGAGGGTTGTCAAAGATTTATCTAGTAAATTTTGGAAAATCTAGTATCGAATTGAATTCTATAGGTCCTGAAAAGAAGTTTGAGTACCATGGCCATTTTTTCTATAAAGTCCGATGCTGTTGGACGACAAGACGGTCTACCTTCACGCTTTCTTAAAATTGTTTTTTCTAGCATCCAAAATGCAATCCTGCAATCCTGTTATGCTTTCTAGCAAAAGCCCTTGAAAAGCTCATGTACTGGCAATTGAATACTTTTTTAGAGGAAAATCATGTGATATCGCCCTGGCAGTCGGGCTTACACCCTCCACAGTTGCGAAACTGCTTTATTATGCATTGCGTGCGGCACTTTACGACGATGAGTTTGCAATAGTGATATTGCTGGACTTTTCCAAAGCCTTCGACAGCGTAAACCATTTTTAACTTATATCTATACTAAAAAAATGTTTTCAATTTTTCTAGTTCAGCCTGTAGGCTTGTGATGAGCTTGCTGTCAAATTGAAAGCAACGAGTAAAAGTGCATGGTGACTTTTCTGGTCTATTATCACTATGTAGAGATGTTCCACAAGGTTCCATTCTTGGACCTCTTCTGTTCTCTCTATTTATAAATGATCTGCTACAGAAAAAAAGGTTCACTTGTATGCGGATGATGTACAGATTTACCATAGTAGTTCTATCTGCCTTATGGAGAACTGTTTAGGGTGCATTAACGAGGATCTAGCAAACTTAGTGGGCTCGTGATAATGATATTAGGTTAAACCCCGCGAAATGTTCTGCAATCCCAATACACAACCCAGGCTTTTACCCCAAGCAGCTTGTATCGACTCTGATTACCTTTCCGTATGTAGATAAGGTTAAGAGCCTTGGAGTTATGATGAATTCCAATTTAAAGTGCACATATCATATCAACGCACAATTGAGGAAAATTTATTCTGGTCTGCGGATGTACTACCACTCCGCACTTGTGAAAGACTTGTCAACGTTCTCCTCTTGCCTCACTTTTACTTTGGAAACTTTGTTTATCCTAAACTAGATACTCTAAGTTAACGTAGAATGGATGTAGTCTTTAATGTCTGTCTTCGGTTTATCCATAGACTGCGACGTTATGATCACATCACACCCTATAGAACATCCTTGTTACGCTGTACATTGCACACATACTTGCATCGCCTTATTACCTCACGCAAACCTCTTTATAATCGTTTACAATTTCTGCGTTCAGCAAGACACCGAAAAATTCTTTTTTCCAGATTCTCTAAACGAGTCATGAAGAGTTCTTTCCTTGTTCAGGTCATTCATTCATAGCTATCCCCACATTGACTTTTTTACTATTTACTTCTTTTTTATTCGAATTAGGATTTTTTAGGGTTATTAGTATTATGTCCGATCGGAGTATGGGCTTCACTGTTCGTCTCAGCTCATTACCAGCTACAATTCGTAGAAGAAAATTTTTCTCTGCATACTTTTAGGGGTAGGAACCCCGGCAGGGGAGGAGGGGCTCCAATACGGCATGTTGCATATCAAATTAAAGGTCTCGCCGAGTACTATCGGGAGGTCTACTTTTTCCCCGATTCAGAAAACTTCCTTGGGACGTTTTTGCCGCCGGAAAACCCATTCTCATGCATTTGGGTCACATATACACTCCAGTTACTACATTTCACATATATTTATGCAGTTATTTCTTTCATGGCCAATAGTGATCTGTTGTGAACATTTATTTTTCTCATAAGAAATAAACATGAAATAAACATTTGTTAATAAAATATGTTCAGAGTATCATAATGCATCGTTTAAGACATATCTCATGTCTGTTCATGTCGAGCCTACAATTTTAAGAAAAGTGGGATGGCAATGAAACGTGGATTCGTTGTTAAAACTTTTTAAAAGGTCACCAGTAAAAAACTGTTATTCTCCAAAAATAATGGATGCACATACATATGTATGTAAAAAAAAAAAGTTTTCATTGCTTTTAAATTGTTAGACACGATGGAAAAGAATTTATGATCAAATTGTTTTTACGAGCAGGCGATCAAAAAGATAAATTCTTCAATTCTACGTCGAATTTTACATATCTGTAGTATAATTAAATTACAAGCTTTACAATGCTTCGTCAAGTTAATATTGATGAAACCATAAGTCTAAAATGGTCTTATGAGATATTTAAAATATGATCGAAAGTCACTTGAGAGCAATGCAGACCAGCACGATTGACGAAAACGTTTATGAAATTCATCAGAATTATTCTTGAAAATCGCGAAAATTAGCAATCAGTAAAGTTTCTAACATGGTTGGAATGTCTCATCTAGATAAGTTCAATAAATTTTAATCGTCAATTTGAACGTTTGCGGCGAAATTCATTTCTATAAAAACCGAGAACCAGTCAACCACAGAAAACAAATCGGGCCAACTCTACATCTGCCAAGATCTTCCGCAACAGGCCAATGACGAACCAACTTACTATAATATCGAAGAAGCTTGAGTTTGACTAAACCTCTGCAAAAACTATTCTTCTTGTCTTATTCGACAGGAAAATTTCCACCTGCTTGGAAACTAGCTCACGTTCAGCCTATTCCCAAGAAAGGAGAGGATAGCGATCCCTCAAATTATCGACCAATTGCAATCACTTCGAATCTTTCAAGCTTTTTGAATCCATCATTAACTCCAATTATATGAAGTATCTAGAATCCAATCAACTAATCAACGATCGCCAATATGGCTTCCGAAAGGGACGCTCATCTGGAGACTTGCTGCTTGCTTTTTTTACGGAGCGTTGGAACCATAGTCTTCACAATTTTGCAATTTTGGTGAGTCCAAAATCGTTGCCCCAGATATTTCAAAGGCCTTTGATAGAGTCTGGCACCCAGCCCTTTTAGCTAAACTTAAAGCATTTGATCTCTCAACTCCTCTTCTAGTATGAATTGAAAGTTATATAGTCGACATATAGGGGTTGTATTAGATGTCGTTACATCTGAACCTCATCCTATTAATGCCGGAATGTTATTTCTCCGTTTCTCTTTTTAATTAATTTTCATTAATGATCTACTTTCCCTTACTTTCAATCCCATCCATAGTTTTGCCGATGACAGTACCCTTGATTTCGCTTACTCCTTTGACACTCTTGCGGACTCCAGTGGGAATGTCACATCTGTCAACTGAGATTGCATTATTAGATCATTGAATAACGAACTTGGCAATATCTTCGCTTGGGGCAAAGAGAATCACGTCGACTTCAATGTATCTAAGTCCCAAAGTTGTTTCATCTCTTTAAAACAAGATCATAATTTTTCTACTCCCGTTTCCTTTGAATGAGCACTGATTTACGATACACCGTCATTATGCATTCTTGGCTTTAATTATGTATTTCCAGAAAGTTAAGCTGGACAGATCACACATCTTCTCTGTTCCCAAATAATCATCGAAATGTCATGGATTTCTGAAAAGGTGTAAGAAATATTTCAGACCATTGAATCTAGCGCTCCTCTACAAGTCTAACATCAGATCTAGAATAGAATGCAATTCCCATATCTGGGCCGGGGCTGGTCGCACAGCCTTAGCTTCATTCGGTATTGTTGAAAAGAGTGCCTTTAAGCTCATTGGCGATTTGGGAATAACTTACCATATCGACTCACTCGAGGAACGCAGCAATGTTGGATGCCTTTCGCTCCTTTATCGCTATATGCATGGTCAATGTTCTGATGAAATCTCTAGTCTAATCCCTTGTAGAATGATTCCTAAACGCAATACTCGCGCTGCAAACCGCGCACATTCTTTAACCATTCAAATTACTTTCGGCCGTACAGTAAAATTCCGTAATACTTTTTTTATCCCGAACTGTGCGAATATGGAACAGTCTACCATATTTTGTCTTTCCTTCGGGATACAATATGCGAAGATTTATGAGTGACGTACCTCCATCCACCTCGACCACTTCCCTCACGTTCCTTAATTCCTATTCCAATCTCCTTCCTGCAATGCTGTGTTTTGCCTCATGGGGTATACCCAGAGCTTGGCTTAATAATGCACGAAAAAAGTTGTTGTCGATCGGATAAGAGACTTAATACTGATTTCTATTGCAATGTCCTAAGACGTTCGTCGAGAAAGGGAAAAAAGCGCCGCAGTCGTCATAACTGGCACTGACGAACTCATCGATTAAAATTTGTACATTCCAACACCATAACTGTCGTTCTATACACCCTTGGTACTTATCGAATTTAGCTCTGTGTGACGTCTTCTCATTTCCAACATCAAGCTGAAGATAATGAGGAGATATTTTGAGAAAATGGAATCTAAATCGCAGGCGGTACTTCATCAGCTGGGATAATTTCTTTTCCCATTCTAATCGTCACCATAATAAATACCCCAATATCATCCCCGATAGATAAAGTGTATATTAAAGGAAATTCCTCTATAAGCTGAAAAAGATTTATTAAAGTTTTTCAATTTGTTATATACTTCATATGTTCGCACTTGAATTTTAACACTATTCTATATTTTTTATGGACATTTTTCCCCCTTTAAATTTTATAACAGAATTTTTAAACTCTCCTCTATTTATTCCAAAATTTTGTGTCGAATAGGTTCGATAGAGAACCACTGACTAAATTAAAGCTAGGAACGGTCAGTTTCTTCCTTTTTGCACATTTTTATTTCTTATGCCTGAAAATACTTTCGACTGTTCGAAAAAAGATTAATTCATTTTTTTGTGTGTATGTGGAACATTGTATTATCGTCTGTTTTCTTTTCTTTTTTTCCTACATAATTTACAAATTCAGTTCTGATAAATACTTCGTCTCTGATAGTGCAGACAACTCAGACATTATAAATCTTTGTACAAATCAAACAAAATCGACACAAAAACAAGCTAAATCAAAAGATGACAATTTTTTATCTTAAATATCTTCGTAAGAGCAAGCAATATCAATTCTTTATCTGTTTTCAACCGACTCAGATTTAATTTTTTTCCTCTATTTCATCCTACACATCAGAAAAATATATATAAAAAAAAAATCCTGATTTCGCATACGTCTATTGTCTATGTACATGAATAAATATATTTTGGTATCCTGCTGTGCGTTCCATTTTTATAAAGACCCTCCTCCCTTAAATTCACTATGTCTATATGATACGAAATTATCCCACAGTATCTGTTCAGCGGACAAAGTAATTTGTTTGACTTAAAATCAGATTTAGTCTGAAAAGGAAAGAGAATCACGGGCTTAAGGGCATAGCAGATATCCCTTGAAGAGGAAAATCTCGCAAACATAAATTGTGAAAATCTTAAATTCTAGAATCGAGTTGGTTGGTCGGTTTCCCTTCCTTAATTTTTTTTCTTCTTTTCTTTTTCCACAAAATTACGTACGAATTTAGGATAAAAAAAAATCTCTGAATGGGGATGGTTTGGTTGGTAATTTCAACACAATCGTCCTATAGGATAGAAGATTATTATTCCTTATTCTAAAGATTTTATAATTTCAATGTTAATTCCTTTCCGCTCTTTTCTTTTGTCGGATTTATAAAGAAGAATTATAATTAACTTAAGCAATTCATAGAAATTTCGATTTTATCAAATTGAAGAAAAAACTAAACTTGTTTTCTATTTTTTTTTTTTTTTTAGGCTTGGCCCATGTGATCCACTTTCAGATCCTTGGGTCACACATGCAACACAAACGTCAGGTGTCTGTTCACTGCCACTATCATCACCAGCCGCTGCAACTGCTGCCGTTGCAGTTTCATCAGCTGTATCACCAATATCTATAGGTAGCAGCTATCATCAAACAAATGCAGCAACAAATACAATACTTCAACAACAGCAACAACAACAACAGCAGCAGCAGCAACAACAACACAACCAACAACAGGCTCAACAACAAACTGTTGCTGTACTACAACATTCGCCACAGGCAAAAATTATGAATGCTGTCGCAACAGCTGTAACATGTCAAACATCAGCAAGTAGAAAAATTCGTAGAAAAACGGAAAGTAAGGTAAGTGTATTAGGCAAACATACATCTATACATGTACATACATATTCACATTTTAAATGAAAATCTTAAATAATTCTCCCCTCCTTTTCTATTCACTGGATTCAAATTTATGTATCCGACCAACTAATATGAGTTGTATAATTATATATGGCAACTCATAATTTTTTAATTTCGGGGTACCACAAGGCTCTGTCATTCCTATTTTTTTTTTTTAATGTCGAAGCCGAATGCAAAATAATAGTAAAAGTTTTCTTAGAAATATTATACATAATTATGTATGTTTATAGTGCATGATAGCCGGGAATGTAAATGTGGTAGATATCTTAATATATAAAAATTTAATAAAAGTGAGCCCAAAATGGACCCCTGTGGAACTCCAAAAAATTTAATGTGTACATACTATATTGGGCTGTATCGTTCTCTCCCATCTGCCGACAAGAAATAAATTTGTGCTCAAAAAGATATGCAGCAGAGGAAAATTAGACAAAAACAAATCGTTAAATTGTTGGGCATCTTTTAATGAACGTTGCGCTTACGAAAGGGTCCACTAAATGGAACATTTTTTTCTGGATTATTAAAGATGATTTTCAGAGTCACCAAGCATACCGCACATACTTGGCCGTACATATCTGAATAATTTGTAAATTAAATTTTTTTTTTTTTGGAAAAGCCTCGCAAATTTCGCATAGTTTGTATCCGTACACATTATATCTGATAAAAAATTTAGAAAATCCTATTAATTCCATGCCAATGACAATTTAGATGGAGGAAAGCATGAGTGAAAAATCAAGTTTCGTATAAGTTTTCGAACAAAGCATAGTAAAAAATTTCACCATCCTCGGTTGAAAGTAAGGAAAAAAGTTGGGCGTACTTTTAGCCAACTCTCGCCAAGGTGATCTTAGGTGAAAATTGAAAAATCTGCAATACGCTTTAAATTTAAAACTAATTTGCATTTTTATTTTCGAAGATTTTCGAATTTCGGAAAAACTTTTAACAACATACATTGATTCAACCTTTCCAATCCATTCAACCATGTCTTAGGATTGATGTTCCTCCATTAAGAGTGGATTTAAAATGAAAATCGAAGACGCTGATTGCGCAGACGTAGAAATCAGAGTTATATACAATAAATAGAGGTGTTGAAGGAAATTTCTAGGCTCTGGTGCTTCTTTTCTTCTCTACATGTCCTAGATTAGCGGTAAATTAAAATACAATTAACAAAAATTGGGCAGATGTAGCACATATAGAGTTAGTAGCGGCACAATATCGCCGTCTACATTTAGTTATTTAAGCGCGTTACTTTTATGACCATTGTTTTGATGTGTTCTCTGGCCCTTTTCTCTTATACTATACATAGAGATCATTCATTCAATGAACACAAGTCTTTCACTCTGTGACCTACGAACATCCTTCAAAATATATTTTTGGTAGTAAATGGAAGTTTCTAAGTCATAACCCTCTCCTCCACGGAAGTAGCTACCCCCTTCCTGTGGAAGCCCAAATAAGAAAAATGTTTTATATAATTCCTCACATAAAAAAACACGTTTTTCAATTAGACGCATTCCCAACCTAATCATAAACGTCGGAATTTTTGAACAAATCTAGTACATACAGTTCTTTTTAAAAATAGTGTGTAGTAGTAAAAAGTAAAAACAAAATGTAGATTGATAGAGCATAATGAAATTTGTTTGCAGATCAGTTGTTGTTTTTTTCGAACTTGTACAAAGTTTCCATGTTACTGTAGAAAGAGGTAGGGCATTCATTTTTATTCTAGTACATTTTATTAATTCTATTACAAAATCGAATATGGCTCCTTTTTTCAATAAATTTTTTACACCTCTAAATTTAAATCTTGTTTTCCTTTTTGATGATAGTTGTCAGACTAAAAAATATTAATATGACCTTTTGTTTTTTAATTCCATCTCCCTCTGAGTTGCAGACCTCTCTCCGCGAAACGGATTCGACCAAAAAGTGCATTATATTGAAATTCTAATATTAGCAAAACTTTTTGATTCCCGAAATTTTTCAAAAATAAACGCAAATTTTCGAATTTCAATTAAAAACTCGTTGATCTTTTGAAACTCACATCCATTAGTATTTATCTGCGTGTTTTCAACAACTTGTGGCCGAATTCTGCCACACGGAGGGTTGGGGAGTTTGAAAGATGAGAATTTTCGTTTTCCCCGATCAAAGCTCTTTAATTCTCCATTTCTGATTCTCTAATATACTTGGAGAGTTGGAAAACGTGAGGAGAAGTGTGAAAAAGTGCGAATCGCCAAGGACGATAAAGAAAATCAGTTTTTGTTCTAGAGGGTTGACCTTTTTTTATATTCGCGGTGATTGTCTCTATTACCACCGACCGTCGAGATAAAATGAAATTTTTTTTTTAATAAGAGTAGTTTTTCGAATTTTTTCGGTATAGCGGGAAGAGGAGAGGAATGTATGTGGTATAAAAAAAAATGGAGGCTGGGACGAATAATATAGGTGGAAAAAATGGAGCAGGGAGAGTGCGAGGATAAAAATGGGAATGGAAATGGGAGTGGAAATGGTCATTTAAAATAAAATAAAAAAAAAAAAACAGGAGTTGCAAGTCACAGGGATAAGCTCAGGATCTGAAAGATCAATAATCAATAAAACAACTGAGAAGTGTTATGGGCTATATTTTACTATATTTCGATTAACGGTAATTTGCAGATTTGGGGCTCCTCGCTGGTAAATTTTCTTGTTGCAATATTGATAGATGCCAAACTCTATATGGGAGGGTCCTAGAGCTTTGCGGTCTGACGGATTTAGGGTCTGGAGTACAGAAACCTAGGTGAACAATTTCTGGGAAGGGGTTTTTGCGGTTGGGGGGTCGTACCACCCCTCATAGAGGGTTGTCCCAAATACGTCAAATACGTGATTTGATACCAAAATTAAAGAGGAAGAAGCGGATAATCGAGTGGTGGAGTTTGTTTTTGCTCGTTCTAACGTCATAACTGACTTTTTACCACCGAAAATCGGTTTTTTGAACTTGGGTCATATACACCCCAGTTCCTATATTTTGCATATGTTTCTTCCTTTCTTTATTTCACATTCATTAGTATTCTGTTGTGAAAATTTTTTCCACGGGATGTAAATTTTCCACTACTTACTAGTTCTTTGCAATGATGAGTTGAAAATATATCCATTTTTGTACCAAAATATTTGTTTTTGCAAATATACATATCCAGGATATGCGGTGAATTCATAATTTAATGTAAAAATTCCCAGGTATCTATAGGTACCTTCACAAAATACAACAAAAACAGCGAATACTTTCAGTTGAGAAGTAATGTTCTTACTTCTCTTCACAACTAAAACAGCCGAGAATTTTGTCGAGTGGAATAGAGAGTTTAGTAATTCTCAATACAAATTCCCCGAGTTGCTACAGAATTCCGAATGGAAAGTTGGGAGTTAAAAGAACTCTCATCTCCAAAACTCCACAACTGTCTGTGTAAGTAAATTCGGCCAAGTGTACATATTTTAAAACAGAGTGTCATAAAATTAGATCGGCGGCGAACTTAGGATGATTATAGTGCTTTCGTTTTACTTGTAAATTACTCGTATTTACAACAGATGCTCTATGTATCCATCAGTTACTTCTATACAAAGATTCCATAGTCTGTTTATGGATTCATGGACGCTATAGATTATTTCTTGTATATATATGTATATAATATGTAATAGCGTGCACATGTTCGACAATCTGCTATTACCTAATCATTCCAGAATATCTTTGTCTTCAAGTACGGGATTCTGTCACCTCAGCTTGTCATCTTGATCTTACCCGATAAGAAAGGATGTTTATATCAAGTTCTTTCATTTACTAAAAACATTATGTATGTGTGTGTGCGTGACATATTTATGCTGAAATGTTAGTCTGGTCCCAACCTTTGCATATATTTTGTCTGATATCTAAACTTTCATTTGATTGTAAAAAATTGTATTCTTTTTCGGAGCTTTTTAGATTCGATAAAAAAATCATCATTCTTCGTGTTGTAGACATTATGTATCTCACCTATATTATCATCAATGTCATCATGGACTTGGGCCAATCTTCAAATATATCTTGTCTGATATTATATATCAATTACTAACCCTAATCAATCTTAAATCCTTCTTTTAGGATAGGCTGATATCGTTTTTATTGTGGATCTGATATACCCACTCGTATTTGATTTCTGATGGTCTCCAACCTTGTACACTTGTGTTCACCAATAGCCATAATTTATCTGTTCCCTTTCTTATCTTTCTCTAATAAAACCGAAAATATATCTTCAGTTAATGTAAGAAAAATATTGAAACTGTTGTAGAAAGAGTAAACCTTCTGGATTTTTATTACGTAGGCTTTATTTATTTCATAGTCCATAGTAATTGATATTTTGCAAGCTAAAGACATTATTTATATATATATTTTTTAATGTAGGCAGCTCTATAGGACTTTCTTCAAAATCTCTCCATTTTGAACAATTATAGGCATATTTGATATCAGTTTTTTTAAGATTCGTAGAGTCTCATAGAAGTTAATTAATTTTAATTTAAATAGAATTAAATCAAAGGCTGCAGATTTTTTTATTTGAGTAACTTCCAATTTTAGTTAAATAATTCGAAGTAATATTCGCTACAAGTCAGAAACAAATTGATAATCTGCATAATTTTTCTAAGTTAAGAAAAGCTTATAAAAATTATGCCAAGTCCAAAGTGTAGAAGAAAAATGTGTTCCATTTTTTTGGGAAAATTAAGTCATATTGTGGCTGTTTATATTGAGGGTCGTGGAATAGTAAATGCAATATGACAGAGAAAACTATTTTCCAAAAGTCCAGTGAAACAGAAGTCGCAAATAACCGAGCCCTTACACATTATTACTATACTTCAAAAGAAAATTTCCAAATTTGGTGTTTGAAATAGCGTTGAAGCAAATAAATTAAATTTAACGAAAAATATTTCGAATAATAAATAAATAAAAAAATAAATAAATTAGACAAGAAATACACGTATTTCCAGCTATTCAATTATTGAGGGCTTGTTCGTATAATACCTTCGCTTGTCACAGTCTATAGTCAACTAAAGTAAAAAGAAATTTTTTTTCAAGTTTATGAAACCATAACTATGCAAATCAATAATGAAAACTACTTTTTGTGTATTAATACTAATAAAACTGAATAAAGTGAAGAATAAAATCAATCATGTTCACTTTGATTCTACAGTTGAAATTAACCTTACTTTTTTTTGTCATTTTAAAAAGTAGGAGAAAGAACAATCTACTTGCAGCTGTATGAATTTGTATATCCACAGTAAAGGAAATATACTTTTATGTACCCCACACCGCGCAAACATTACGATTAGAGATCGAATCAGAATCGACCCTCTCAATCGAAGTTTAACTTCGATCTCGAAGTCATTCTCGATTCGATCTCGATCAGAAAGGTCCGCTAATTCGAATTGAAATAACGGCTCGATATCAATTCGTCTTTTCGAGACTATTTCGAAGATTTTTTCGTATATTGGTGCTATATATAAATAAGAGTCATATGAATTCGAGATTTCTTCGTAAAGACTATTCGATTTCGAATTGGATAAACGAGTAAACTATACTTTATGAAAACTACTCGATATCCAATTAAAAATAAATAACGAAACTATGAGAAACATTAACCGAATGGAAATTTTAATTTCTCAGCACTCATTTCATTTTTTTTCGGCGGCCGAATATTTAAAAAACATTCTGTTGGCACGCTTGCATTGTCAACATGCACAATCTGAAAAAATAATTCTTTTGAAAGACTTCGTAGTTTTTCAAGGAGATTTGTAAAAACGAAAAATTCTCGGATTATATACTGCAAGTTCTCTAAACCTGAAGGCCACATGTCGAGAAAAATTCGTAAAAGCGAAAAATTATCGAATAATACGCGCAACGTTTATACTTCACAATTGAAATGGAAAATAAATACATATTTCGAATGTTACTTCGATTTTAATCGTGTTCCTCTTTCTTAGTTTCCTATTCATGTAGTCGGTACATATGGATTCTAAGTAACTGTATCAAGCTACATATGTATATAGACGAAATCCAAATTGCACGAAAATCAACAGAATATCATTACCGTTAATTAGCTTAATGATATCGACGTCCAAAAGATTAGCCTGTGCTCTGTTCGGACGCAGCGTCCAACCAAAGTGTGTGAGTTGCATATGCATTTCGTGTCTATTTAGTTTTGTTTCCTTCTTTCGGTTAATGCAATCAGGACACAAAGTTTGTCTAAGCTTCTGAGAAGCTCACGGACTGTTTTTCAACTGAAAGAGTATGTAGCATACAGTCTATGCACGTGTATCAATTCAATTCAATTCAATTCATTTATTTCCTGGGTACTGATGCTACAAGATTTACGATCTTTTTTCAAACATCGAACAAAATGGCAAGAGAGCTAAATAAAACTAAACCTAACTTAAATTAAGCTAATATTAAAATATCGAAAATACATATTTAATTAAACATAATATTAAAGAGATTTTAAAAAGATACCTACAGGAATAAAAAATTAAAGATTAAAAAAAAGAGAAAAAGAAAAAAGAAAAGTGCTGCGCGTATAGGTCACCGCAAGCCAATGTCAACTATGCCAAGATGGGACTTTAGGAGTCGTTTGAAGTTGCCGAGCGAGTTAGTTGTCTGGATATGATGAGACAGCGAGTTCCAGATTCTAGTCAGTTGAACAATGCAGGATCCGTCGAATATGGAGGTTTAGAACCGTAGAAGTAGCAGTTTGAGCCCCCTCCTGGAGTTTAAGGGCTGAAAGAAGGTACTCAAATAGGCCGGTTGGGAAGAACGAAGCAAGTTAAACAGGAACACTAAAGTTCTCTGCTTTAAATATATATCAAGCGAGCAGCCCAGCAAGGTGAAATTGAGGTAAGATACATGATCAAACCTCCTCAGACCAAAGATCAATCTAGTGCAGTCGTTGAAAGCGACATTCAGTTTCCTTGAACAGTGCGAGTCGAGCTTGGGAAAGACAAGAGAGGCATGAGTGAGATGTTGCAGAATGAGAGACCTAACAAGGTGACAACGGAGCTTAGGTGATAGTAAACTAGCAGACAGCCAGAGGCGGCGGAGAGTGCCATATATTTTTGCTATGTTTGAGTTGATGAGGTCACAACATCTCATGTTAGAATTTAAAAACACGCCAAGATTACGAACTCGATCCTCATCCTCCTCCAATGAAATATTAGGAAGCGTTGTAGGATCAATACATCCACAATGAAAAGCAATGCACTGCGACTTACTCGGATTCAGCTTGAGCTTGTTTTCTAAGGACCAGATGAAAATATTATGCAAGTCACTGTTCAGGCGAGCAGCACAATCTTCAATCAAACCTATAGGGCGACTTAAATAAATTTGCACGTCATCGGCGTACATGTGAATGTTGACGTCGCGAATATACTCGGTTAAATCATTAATGTAAATGCTGAACAGCACAGGGCCCAGAATAGAATCCTGTGGGACCTCACAAGATAAGGGAAGTAGGGTGGAGGAATTATCAGGGACTACATTCCTTAAGTCTCCTATCACAGATGAATACATACTTGAGACACGACGTAAAAACCGGTTTTTGTATCGAATGTGTATCAGCCCATGGTACATATAGCTTATACACGGTTGATACACGTTCTTGAGGCAGCAAAGAAAATTCATCATTTTCATATGAGCTATACGCACCCAAACTGAGTACACACATACATATAAAATAAAACACTCCTGTATCATCCGAGTCTAATCCTCTGCCCTAAATTGGGCTATACACAAAAATCTTCTAAAATAGTGCTAAGAAACCCAGTTTTTAATTCCGTGTATCGAGTGTGTATCATCACCGGACTTAGTAACACATGCGCACATGAGTGACTAATTCAAAAAGTAAGAGATCGCACATCCTCATGTGCGCATATCAAAATTTCCCACTGCTCACTTCTGAATTCTAATTCATTTACGCATATTGATTTGCTTAACAGAAAACGTGGCATCTAGTTTAAGTTTTAGAAAGTGCAGAATTAAAAAAAAAAAAAACCGAAAGTCTTCCACTGCGTAGCATAAATACAACGCATGTAATAAGCATAGTAATAATTTTTATGTGCGCACAACCGTGTGTGGTGCACGCACGAAATTCTACAAATCCATACAGCTCAGGTGTGTGAGTTACATGGATACGAAAATCGCACACGATTTATAGTATTCATCGTATGCGGCTGTGTGCGCTTTCGTTCTTTGATTTGCTTTAAATTTCTTTATTTCTCTTTCGGCCTCTGGAACAAAAGCTTCAGCAGCTTCCGGGTTTTTAGTTTTAAATATTATATCTAGCCATTTGATCTGAGTTTATATAATCATTCATACTATAACGGCAGATACATATTAACAAACTTAGATCTGAGCTAGGGATTTACTTAGGTAGTAACTCATTTTGAGTATATCAATGAAAGATTTTTTTTTCTTTAGCTAAGGTCAATAATTATTATCGCTTTCGATATTGACTAATAGCATAGATGGCACAAGAACTAGATGTCGCATGCAATATCAAAAAAGCATTTAAAATTTATATAGCTGGGTGGTCCATTACGGAATGGACCACAACATTTGAAATGATGTATACGTCCAGTGATTTATATTTTTCGAATCTAAAGTGTTGAGGAAGTGGATCAAATATATACAAAACTGCTATAATAAAAACACTTGCTTTCAGCACGCTTTAAAACATTTTATGGTCCATTCCAGAATTCACTACCCTTTCACATTCTGTATACTCTGCTCTAGTATGCCATGCGACATCTTGTTCTTGTGCAATCTATGCTAATAGTCAATCACTGCTTTCTTGGTAGTAATCCGATTTCGAAATCACCATAGCTGTGAAACGGCATTATTAAAAGTCACTACGGATATCAGAAAATATTATACATAAGTATTCTATTAATGCTCGACTCCTCGACATCTTTTGACATCTTACCTAGGCCACCAAACACTTACTATGAAGATGTTAGAGAATTCTAACTTCTCTTCAAATGCCACTAACATGATAAACAGAAATCTTACCAGGCCGCTTTAAGCAGATTTATGTAAACGAGAAATCTTCATTCAAACAATCCTCCAATTCATCATGGGGTTCCACAAGGATCGATTTTAGGGCCGCTACTGTTTTGCCTATAATTCATAATTAACATCCCTGATATAATTAAAAATTCAAAAGTCCACATTTATGCTGACGATGTCCAAGTTCCTATGTATGACTCTTCATAAGTAGAAGCAATTTAGACATACCCTATTTCTCTTCTGTAATCTTAAGTAACATGGTTGTCCCCTAATCACAACGGACTAAAACCCTTGATGTTATAATTAACGCACGCGTTTATCCTATTATGAGCACAGCAAGTTGATTATATCAAAAATATATGAAACTAAGCTATTAAGATTATTATTTTGAAGAAAAGCATACATTAGACACTCATCAAAGCCTTGTTAATTCCAAACTTTGCTTATATCAGCCTAATTTTCAGCGATTTAGACGCTATCTGTTCGAGAAAATTAAAAGTCGCTTCAAACGATTGTATTCGTTTCATATAAGGCCCTGCGAAGAAATCAGCACATAAGTTAATACCAGATTTCTATCTTTGTGTGCTCGATTGACATATCTATATTTTAAATTCAAAGCGCTAACTTTTATACAAAAACTTATTTACTCAGAACAACCCACGTATTTAGCAGATGAATTGCAATTATTTCTGCATTCCCAAAGATACCTAAGTTTGCCGTGATATCTGCTAACTTAGGTATCTTTGCGCGCTTTTTCAATTCATCCCGTGGCTCTTACTTTGTCTATACACATCCGGTTTATTACTGTCTAATATATGGCGGATGAGCGGAACTGGGGCTTCCAAAAGAAACTTATTCAATTTTCTTAATTAGAAAAGGGGACTATAATAATTTACATTGCAATAACGTCGAGAGGCATCAAATTTCAAATTCAGATCGGATTTGTAATTACTAATTTGCTTAATTAATTATCATACTTTGCCAATTTGAATTTATATTTAAAAAAAAAAAATAGTTCCTTTGTTACTAATAATAACTTCAATTGCAATTCAGATTAAGACATCTGTTCACATGTCAGTTTGCAGGAATTTATGTAGGTAACATACCTACTCGTCCTTAATAGCCTTGATAAACCTTAAAGTATTGTCTTACATTAGCGAACAAATTAGTAAAGTCCATTACCGACAATTAAGATGAAGTAGGGAGAAAAAAAAAACTCATTTCTTCAGTGCACTTTAATTCAAGTGCGGTAAAATCATTTACGTAAATATGACAGGAATCGTTGCATTTTTATACAAAAGAAAATCTCAACTCAGAGACTGCAGCCAGAAAGTCATTAAGCCATTAAAACACTCCTTAAAGAGATGAACACGACCAAAAGAATTATCTTGAAAACTCGAAAAAGAGTAACTCATGCATCCCGTCCTAATGAGCGTTAAGCCAAACGGGTCCGGTTGATGATGATGGTGGTGGTTGGTTGGTTGATAATGCTTGGCATCGCATTTCATTTTCTTATTATTCCTTTTTCTACATTTTAGCGCAAAAAAAAAACAACGAAATTATGAAATCACTGAAACAGAAAATAATTTCAGTTTGATATAAACACAAAAAACTCATTTTCACTGGGATGCGACGACAATCGGATTTCAATTCCAACACTTCGACATGGAGGCAACGCAACCAACAACGAATATCGTAGGCGGCGAACAAGAATGAAAGATGATAAAATCGCAAGATTAAGGAATGCCAGAATGAGTCTTGAAAGCGTGGCTAAGCATTTTCGATAAAATCTTAAATGGCTCATTATAAGCGCAAAGCAATTGTTCTTGTTTGGGAAATTGTCAATAATATAATAATCCTTTTCTGTGTCTAGTAATCTTTGGGATTGTTACGCTTCTGCTGCCATCAGAGGCTTATCAAATCAATTCAGAGAAATTATGGATTTTAGTTAAGCCAAGAGGGTTAACGGGGCAGTGCGATGCTTTAATTGTTGTTGAAAATTGTCGGAGGGATTTCATTAGAAAATCTCATCATCCACATATTAATATGAGTCTGTACTTTTGTTTTTTTTTTTCCTAATGTGGTTTTTGACTTTCTCACATTTTTTTCATCGTTAATGTTAAATGTTAATGTTAAGAGTAGGAGCGACTAGGCCTCCAGGATCTTGCGGACACCGCGACCATATTTGATCTATTGTGCCTTTCCCTATAGTGATTAGGCAAAATCGAGTCTTTTAACGAGCTCGATTATTGCTTTCGGAGTTAGATTGCAGACATTATCTGGAGAGATAAGTTCTCTTCCAGTGATTTGCATCCTTAGACCTGCAAGTGCTGGGCACTCGCATATAACGTGCATCGAGGTTTCATCTTCCTCTTCGCACAGTCGACACAGTTCACTGTCGCATTTGCATATCTTCTTCAGGAAGTGACGGAAGCCGCCATGACCAGTGACTGCGTTAGCAAATAGTCTGAGCGACTGCCTGCTAAGTCCAATAAGTTGACGCGACAGGAAATGAGAAGGATTGAAGAATTTCTTCGCCTGCCTCATACCGGGCGCGCTACGCCAAAGGAGATCCAGTTGCCTGTTTTCCCACTTAAGCAGTTCCCGCCTAAAGTGGCTTTTTGGTAGGCCAAATGTCTGATAGGGACCAATATACGGACAATCAGCTCCGGTTTTAGCCAGTTCATCCGCTTTTTCATTACCTTCCACTCCTTCGTGTCCAGGGACCCAAACCAAGGTTACTTGGTTGCCCCTAGACAGTAGTTGGAGTTTCGAGTAGCAGCTCCAAACTAATTTCGACTCAAAGGCTTGAGAGGAAAGAGCTAGGAGCGCAGCTTGGCTGTCTGAACAGATGTAGATGTTGGAATTCTTACAGCCCTTATTTGGGCTTTCCTGAGCTCCAACTGCTATAGAGGTTAGACTTCTGCCTGGAAAATGGAAGGTGAGACACCAAGCGGAATGGATAGTTCCACTTCTGGACCAATCACCCCTGCGCCTGTTTTCCCGTCCTTCCGGGATCCGTCAGTATACCAGACTAGGGCCGGTTGCGGGAGCTGGAGTCCTCTGTCTAGTATCTGGCTTCTTTCATTAATGGTTACCTTGTAACCTCTTTCAAAAGAGAGTCTCTTGGCCATAGTATCTTTTGGAGCTTCTAGGTCGTTAATGTTAACCTGCTCGAAGATACTGAGATGACCCACCCTGGAGGAGGTGCAATCATCTGACCTTTTCTTTCGAAACATACTGGCTGCAGCTTCCCTCTGAATAAAGAGGTAGAGAGGCTGTAAGCCAAGAATGGTTTCTTCTACTTAATTGTTTTTTTTTTTCCAAATGTGGTTTTTGACTTTCTCACATTCTTTTCATCGTTACTCTGTGGGTTCTCTTGACTGGTTTTGTATGGATATCCTCCTTTCCGTGGTGTAGACGAGACTATATTTTTGGTGTTCGTTCTTGTTACTCCACGCTTATAAGAAATATGGAAGTTACCTCTCCTGGGAACTACGACTGTTTTCACAAGCTATAAATGTGTCTATTTAGGCTCTGCTATAAATCTTAGGTTCATGAATAATCAGAGTTCTGCACTCGTGATATATTTTGACCAAATGTAGGGTAGTCAGGGTTGGCCACATTTTTGACTTTTGCCCATAACTTCCATTTTAGGAAGAATTTAGTAAATCCAAGCACATCTTTCGAAAGGTCTGAAGAAAAGGAGGACTTTTGCTGAACATTTCAGATTGATTGTGTGAAAAATGAAAAAAATATACATAGGTATTTAAAAAAAAAAGTCAAATGCTGGCAAGGTCGGCCAGTGCTTACCCACTGTGTTGGGCAACCCTGATTACACAAAGTTGCATGGCCGCCAACCTTGAAGACAAGCTCCATTGCCGCGTAACGTGACACCGCACAACCATACATATTACAGGATTGAATTTTTCTCTTGATTTGCTGTCAAGCATGAGTCACACAACATATTCATAATGCTTACCTTGATGATTGCATATTTTCTCCTCACTTTCTGGCCATATTCACTGCTAATAATTTTTTTTTTTTTTTTTTTAATTTCAAACTACTGAGTGCACAACACTTGCTTTGCGTTCACACACAAAAACTGTAATGTCACGAAAAGTTCACTGAGAGAAGTTTTTCCGCATCCAAACATTGATGGCGCTAGTGGTCAAAACTAAAAAAAAAAATATAGATGGCCGAACTAGACGACAGGCCAACCCCAAATGGCATTCCCCTAGATATGTTAAGAATCACCTTGGTCCATTTTTCATTTAGAAGTTAGATGAATGACACTTTAGTTGATCAAAAAGCCTACCCTCAAAATTGCCAAATGTACTTTAACCATACCCCACTAAGTTTCTCAATTTTATTGGTAAAAATTTCCAGTTAGACGAAAAATTGTTGGCGATTGTAATTGGAACGTACTAGTTTATAACCTAAGCGGAATTAAAGGTAAGGTCTGCAGCAGTTTAAAACTGCTTCTAACAGAAAGAGTTGAAGGCAAAAGGAGATATGATGTTTACTCAAATTTCATAATTTTTTTTATCTTATTCTCACAATTGTAATTGTTCCATAGTGTTTGATGATGGATCAAACCATGTCCGAAACGTTGCCGCCCATTTACATCAATATAAAATAGAAAATACTAAACATTAAAAAGAAACTTATTTACTTTTTTCGTTTTGGATCGTTTGCTTTTGCTTAACCGGAGTTTCCCAAGAAGAACTTAGAGAAACCTTTAAAACTCCATTGTAAACTCTTTTTTCTCCGTTTTTTTATTCCTACGTGGGTTTGCAAATTTACTAAAGAGTTATTTAAATTGGCAACACTATTTCTAGTGACTGTCAATTTGACAGTTGATAGTTGCGGTCAGTATGCTTTGCCATTTCACCATAAATAGACCTACGCTAGAACAACGCTTCTGAACTATGCAAATTTATTTTGAGGATTATGGTTCAGTTCGCTAAACTTACCGTGCGCTACGTTCATTTTGCGGTCGTCGTAATCGTCCATCCCAACAAGTCAATCGGAAAACCATGTATCGTTTACGAACCACGTACACTTTAGTTGATAATACGCATCCACAAAGACGCCATATAGTGCGCACAGAAGAAGTTATTGCTGCTGTGGAGCGTAGTGTTAAGGAGAACTCCCGAATGAGTCGATTCGCCATCGTGCACAGCAATTGGAGCTGTGACCATCCACCTTGTGGAAGATTTTGCTCAAAGATCTTGACTTACGAGCTTACAAGATTCAGCGAGAACAAGAGTTGAAACTGGGTGACCATTATGCGCGCCGTAAGTTCGATGAATGGGCCGAAAATAATATCCAGTTTGATCCTCTTTTTCAAAGGAATTTTTTGTTCAGCGATGAGCTTTATTTTTGGTAGAAGGGTTACGTCAATAAGTAGAATTGGCGGATTTGGAGGGGATAAAACCCAAAATATTTTTTTGAGACGCTCTTACATCCATTAAAAGTCATTATTTGTTGGTGTGCTTTGTGGGCAGGTGGAATTATTGACCGATATTTCTTTAAAAATGATGCCAGCCAAAATGTTACCCGTCAATGTAGAGCGCTATAGAGCCATGGTTGCTAACTTTTTCGTTTCCCAATTGAATGGTATTGATGTGACAGAGTTTTGGTTTCAACAAGATGGCGCAACATACCACCCTGCGGGCGACATAATAGACGTGTGTACTAGCCTCGACGATTGTGTGATCTCACACATATGGATTACTTTCTATGGGGATATATGAAGTCACTTGTCTACGCCGATAAACCACAGACGTTCGACCACTTGGTAGTCAACATTCGCCGCGTTATTGCCGATATACGACCTCAATTGCTCGATAAAGTGGTCAAAAATTGGACTTCCCGATTACGCTACATTCGAGCCAGCCGTAGAGCCCATATGCCCAAAATTTATGTTTAAACACTAATGTCATAAAATTAATATAATTATTATTATTATTTAAATAAAGCCGACACCATAGCCTTATTAGCATTTCTTATCTATTGTATTTCGGTCATTAAAGGTGATAGTACAGTTCATCGTATTTTTACTGATTTTCGTACCGATAGAATAAATTACAAAGTTTCCATGGTAAACCCCCCTCCCCCCGCCCTTCTCCTAATTTTTCTTTTATTTTGGTTCCTTTTTATTTGCACTCAATTAAACTTTATGAGTACATTTTCATTACGCTTTTTTACATTAAAACTAAAAATTCTTCGGAGTACCACAAAGTAGCCATTTCGCCCCTTTATTATTTATCATTTACCGGCCAGTTAGTAATTGCGCAGTTCAAAAAATATCTATCAGCGCTACAGGTGCGGATTCAATCCTAGGCAAATGCAACTAAGTGTGACAAAAATATTTGGTTTTTAAACTTCACCTGATCAAACTAGATTAGTAACAATTTCGTATAAAAATACTATTCTTAGTGGGTTTGGTTTTATTGACTGATAAATGTTACAAAGCCAAAGATTTTTTTTTTTTTTTTTTTTTTTTTATATAAAATTCACATTATAAACTTTGAAGAAGACTAAATAATGTTGTGTTGGGCTTTTCATAAAGTTGGTTTTGGGTTTTCAATAACTCACACATCACGAAATCTCTCTACTGTACCGGATATAGTTAGACATAATTCGCAAGTTTCTTAGATTTACTCTTCGGGGGTTTTACTTAGTTAAACCCTGTGTACAACTTCCTTTCAAAAACACTGTAGGCCTTTCTAATTATTTGGAGAGATTTAATCTCATCTCCATGGAGACTTTTTAATTGAGACTCAATAACTTCAAGCCAATTCGTGATATTCTTCTGAGCGCTATAAATCCCTTTACAATACTGGATACAGTGAAAATTTCATTTACGATATTCACTCGAGCTTATATTCATGGAACCAATTATGGTTTGTCATTAAAAATATTAATGAAGATTGTATTCCTCGTCTTGTTGACATCCATCCTCATCTTATACAAAACGGGTATACAAATTAGAGCATTCGAATAGTTTTTCAGCGCTAAGATTTTTTTGATTAACCCATGAGATTTCAACTTATAACCCATGAAACTATAAACCAAAAAAAAAATTATGCAACTAAAGGCTAGACTGTGTAGAAGACCATCATCGACACGATTTTAGAAAATTTTTATAAACAATTAATGAAGATGTGTACTCTCAACAGATAATTTTAATTTAATACTCATTATTAAACCTAACCTTGATAATCCAAGGACACCTATAAAGCAGTCAATTATATATTAAAAAAAAACAAAAATGATGAGAAAAAAAAACACGAAATCTTTCTCACTGATTTCATTTCCATTTTACAACAACCCAGAATCAAAAATTAATAATTCATTTGAATTTCGTTTTTCAATTAAATTAGCCTTCCGCTATCACCGCCGCTGCCGCCGCCGTCTGCCATACCATTCCATGTCAAGAGTTGTCTTGCCGAATTTGTAAATTAAATTTTTGATCAAATTTTTTTCCAAGAATTACGAGAGAGAAGGCATTTTTTTCTGCCTTCCGTCGACATCCGTTCATTGTAGTGCAATTAAAGTCGTTATCGGGCGTCGTTAAGATACATTAAGAAGTCTTAATTACCCGCACTAAAGACAGACGAAAAAAAACGAAAACGAAAACAAAAAGCACAAATCTTTTATACCTAATCCTTAATAGATTTTGTTTGTATTTAAGAAAAAAAAAAAATATAAAATTTTTTATGTGAATATATTCATCGCATATTTCATCTCACCGTTGATTGTGTTATCTTTTGCAGCCTCAATCACAAATAAATAAATGCAACAATGAGAAACGACGGCGAGAATTGGAGAATAATTACATCGAGCAACTGGGGGAATTCCTTCAGCTTAACAAGCGAGGGGATATGACCTCAACGAAGCCGGACAAAGCTGCAATTTTGAGTCAGGTTGTCAAAACTGTAAGTAACCACTAATTTTTTTTTTGTTTACACTTTGATTTTCACTAAATTGTATTATCACTCACCACTTCAAAAAAACAAAAAATGTATAAATTGTTGGCGGTGAGTTTTCAATAAATCACTCTTAAAATTGGCTTCCGTCAACGTTTGCGGTATAATCGCAATCCATTTAAATCTATTCATATTCTCAATAAAAATTTATGTAGGTCAATTTCGGTATTTAGTGGTCTCTCCACGAACTTTACATGGGATAATGGTTTTGGAATTCCCACCTGAACTGGGTCATTACAACTGGACAAACCGCGCATGCTCTTCTAAACGCAGAAACTCGGTCTTATACGAACCGGCAGTAATAAAGAATTCAGCGAATTATCTATGGCTTGAAAAATTAATTTTATTTTTCTCTTCCCAGCTTAGCTTAATTTCGGAAATTGTCGGTTGATATTTCTTGTGGAACTTTACATATCATATAATAGAGACTTTATGGTAAATAAACATGGGCCCATCAAAAATCGTTATACTATTCTAGTCACGCCTCAATCCAAGTTTCAAGTGCTTTATGCTCTTAGATTAAATATGGTAAATATCGCGTGCACTTTTTTTATTAATAAAAAATAAAAAATAAAAATTAATTTAATTCAACTTCAGTTCCAAATTATTTTACCAAAAATCTGTTCGTTGAGCAGCCGGCAAATAATTCAAAAAATAATAAAAAAAAAACATTTTTATTATCTCTTGAACAAAATAAATCCATTTTAAATAAGCGAAAAAAAAAGAAAGATACACAAACAAAAAAGTAGATATCCACCGCGAGCACCTTTAGGTGGTCAAGAAAGAAAAAAAAAATCCAAAGTAACACCGGCAACAACAAAATGAAGAAGAAAAAAATGAGGAAAAATTAAGAATTTTATTGGACATTGAAAATGTCAAAATTGTGACAAAGATAAATGTTCATGGAGATGAGTAGGAGTTTTTTGCCTGCGGTGGATAAATGAGCAGCAACTTACCGCGAATTTTAAATTTGATTTGAAGAAAACACGATTCGCGAATTTCCGGATAACCGGAATTTTTTATCTTTATTTTCTTTTTCTTTTTTTTTTTTTTGTTCATCAAATCTGTTTTTATTTCTGAGATTACTCAAAGCAAGAGTAGTTCTATAACGTAGCTACTAGTCGATGGTTAATTTAAATAAATGGACATACTATATCAAATGAAGTCATATAATATAGCTCCGGAAATATCATGAGATTAGGTGATATTGTCATAATTAAACCTACAAATTATGATTCATATAGGTACCCTAGAAAGTCAGTAGTATGAATGGGTAATTTAAAAAAAAAAAAAAACTGTCCAAGTACGAGTCGGACTCACATACGAAAAGTTTCGTACAAGATTTAACACATGTACGCCAAACACCACATTTTTTATATGGGGACCCGTTTAATTTTTAACTTTATTTTATTTTTGTATTATTTGTTGTTATAGCGGCTATAGAAATATACACTCTGTGAAAAATTTCAACTGTCTACCTATGACAGTTCATGAGATACAGCCCGCTGACAGACAGTCGGTCTGTCAGCGGAAGCTTAGTAATGGGGTCGTATTGGCAGCCTTTGGGTATGGAGCCCTAAAATGAAAAATTGGAGATCTATAGTTATCCGTAGTTTTAGTTAGAATATTGCTCAGAAAATTAATATCGTAATTCTAACATATAAATATTTTGTTTTATGCCGTCAAAAGGTAAAATCGATTTCGATTATGTCGCTCTCTGTCTAAGATATTTATTTATTATTTTTTTATTATAACAGTTTAGTATATCAGTTAAACAAAGACGAAGTTGATCTGTTCAGATTCGTTAATATAGTTAAGTAAATTTTGACGGAGTAGAAAAAATAAAAAAATATATATAAAAAAAAATAAAATAAAAAATATATAACTGTTATACACATGTGTCAAGTTTGACTCGGTGCTAAATTCACTACCTGTTATATACCTATACAACTTAATAGTTATAGGAGTACAAAAGTTACATTTTTTATTCGTTTTAAACAATTAAAAATATATTAGGCTAGCTAAGAGTCCCACGGATGTGCCCTTGGTCCTCTCCTGCTTAATCTCTTCATAAATGATCTTCCGAAAGTTTTACAAGATGTAAGCTTACATCTATCTGAGCCGACAATCAATTGGGCTTATGGAAGATTGTGTGGAGTGTATTAACAGAGATTTAGATAGAATTTCCCAATGGTCCATATCGAACCAATTAAAGCTAAATTCTGGGAAATCACAATGCATTATCAGGGTAATTGCAATTACCCAGAAATTTTTGGGGATATCAAATACCCTGAAATTACTAGCTTGCTTTTTGGGATATGTTTTAGTATATCCAGGGTATTTCGTGACACACACAACAGAGTAAAAGCAGACTAATTTAAATACTTAGTTAAATTTACCCTATATGTATCACAGGTATAATTCATGAATAACTGCCTACATATTATGTAGGTATTCATTTCGAGTATATCATGTGGGTTTGTGCCTCATTACCTTCAACAACAAAACTGTAGGGATCGATTTTTATACGATTAACTTACTAAGGGATTGATTCGTGTCCAACATATCTGATAGTAAGATCTTCGCATCTACTTACCATATTTTTACGAAATGCCCATCTTAGGCACGACAGCTTCAGACATAAGAGATGTTTTGAACGATTTACTATGATACTCTAAACATATTTTATTAACAATATTTATTTCGATTCAGCGGGGGAAAGTTGTGGGGGGGGGGAGGGATGTTGGATCTAGTACATTTTTGAAAATCTAACACAGAATCGAATTCCTTATATCCTGGGAAGAAGTTTGAGTACCCACACTCCTATACTCGAAGACTTAAATAGATATTTGTAGCCATCTGCATACTCATTTTTTTAGTATTTTCCTCTTTTTATTCGAACTGAGGTACTAGATTTTTCGCACCTTAGATTGGCTCTAGCTCGGTAGGGCTATGTTCGATCGGAAAACGGGTTTCACTGTTCATCTCAGTTTGTTACCAGCTACAATTCGTAGAAGAAAAATTGTCTTTGCATACTTTTAGGGTGGAGGTACGTACCGCCGGCGGCGGGAGGGGGGTTACATTACGGCATGTTGCATATCAAATTAAAGCTCTCGCCGAGTTCTATCGAGTGGTGTACTTTTTTCCTGATTCAGAAAACTTTCTCGGGTACTTTTTCCTGATTCAGAAAACTTTCTCGGAACGTTTTTGCCGCCGAAAAACGCATTTTCATGCATTTGGTTCACATACACCCAGTTACTATATTTCGCATATATTTTTCAGTTTTTTGGCCATTAGTGCTCTGTTGTGAACATTTTTCTCATAGGAAGTCATTTTCCACGACGCACCAATTCCGTACAATCACGAGCGGTAAAAAAGTCCACTTTTTCACCCAAGAAAGTCGCTCAAGCTACATCCGTTCGCTAAAGCTTTCCCTCGCTAGATAGAATTTAACATTGTTAATAAAATATGTTCTTCAGAGTATCATAATGCATAATGCCTGGAGGTTCGGGCCTAAAATTGTATGAAGAGTGGGCATATAAAAAAAAAAACATTGATCCTAGTAAATGGTGGTGAATCCAGATTTAGTTGGTACGGGACTATAATAATTATTTCCTCTTTTCATGCCGAATTTGCTGTTTTTTTTTTTACGTTAATATAATATTTTAAGTAAGCTTTCGACTTTGAAGTGATTTCCCCCTATTTAGGTAATTTTGCGTTTCAAAGTGAACAATAATATCATTATCAAATTTCATTATAAATAAGTTACTTACATAAAACAGGTCGAGAGAGGAAAAACTTCACATCAGAAGTATGTCGATAAAGTTTAATTTTTTTTTTTTTTTTTGTTCAGTCTTTATTTATTTATTTATTCCACAATAAGACAATCACATCAACATTTCAAGACACATTAAAAGCAGACTTATTGTTGAGACTTTGAAGAAGAATTATACTTAATTTCAACTTTGCGAGAATTCCCTAAAGGTTCAGCTTTAGTTAAATTTACATTGAAATTAACTTTCTTGGAAATTCGGTATTTAAGGGAGAAAACACAATTGTATAGGGAGTATTTACGTTTTCTTGTCTTAAATTTGTGAATAGTTCCAGCTTCAAATTCTATAAATTTTAAACTTGATTTTAAAGTTAAGTAAAATTTAGGTGACAAGTACGGAAATTTATCGTTTTACTTCTGTGTTTCTTCACATTCCTATGAAATTATAAACTAACATGAAATTGCTGCATAATTTTCCCTAAATAATTACAAAATTAAAATTACTTTAAAGGTAGATATTAAGAAATTTTTACTCAGGTAATATTTCTTTTCCCAGGTAACTGGGAAAGGAAAGTGGCTCTTGTGATTAAATTATTGAGGCTAGTTTACCTAACTCTAAAATAGATATACTATCGATTGTAGGAAACTTATTGAAACTAAAAACAGATACATGCATAATATATACATATGTATATGAGGGCTGCGCTAGCCAACAATAAATACAGTTTTCTCATTTTCTTTAATTTTCTTGGAGCATTTGAATGTGTTGATATAGTTGTTATATTATGCAGAAAGTTGAAGAAAAGGTTTAAATTGTCCAGTTCAACTGTTAAGCTCATGCACTTATATCTTTCTGGAAGGTTTCAGATAGTTAAATCCGATGAGCGGGTTTCTAGTAGAAAAGCTCTCTGTTCAGGTGTTCCTCAAGGATCAATACTTGGACCTTTGCTTTTTTGCCTATATATACCTTGTCTAGCTATAAATATTGTTACAAGGTTTGGGAACCCTGCAGAAAGAAACCGCTATATTCCATTTCTTAGAAATTCAGCTAATCGCTATAGTACGCTTGTGCTTGATGCATTTTGTCACGATTTGAGTTTAATTTTTAATCTAGTGACAAAGAAAATAGAATTACTGTGATTGCACTTCATAAAGTAGGAATGCAACCAAGTGATATTTTTAAGACTCTGCACACTCTTGGTATAAGCCGAACGTTTGTGTATCGGGCTATTGAAAGGTTTAATGATACGTCTGGAGTAAGTGACCGTTTATCGCGTGAGATGAAAATACCACAAAGAAAAATTTCACTTATCATCAAAAGTGACTTGGGATTGGGTGCTTATCGTAGATCTACCAGGCATTTACTAACAGATTTGTTAAAAAATAAAATAGAGTAAAAAAATTAGAACGATTGCTTTGCCGGTACGAAGAAACATTTAATAAAAAAAAAACGATAGGGTTTATGCTCGCAATGCCAGAGAAGCTTCTCAAGTTGCCCGAAAGGTTCAAAGAGGTCATCACCCAGCCTCAGTAATAGTTTGATGGGGTGTTAGCTACAACGGGATGACAAAGTTGCATTTTTGTGAGAAAGGCGTCAAAACGTCTGCCAAAATCTATAAAGAAACTGTTCTTGAAAGTGTAGTGAAACCTTTCAACACATCATTATTCAAAAGTCAGCCTTGGAGTTTGTCAGCAAGACCCTGCACCAAGTCATAAGGCGAAGTCAACCCAAAAATGGCTTGAAAAAAAAAGGTTCCAAATTGTATTAAAGCTGAAGATTGGCCTTCCTCTAGCCCAGATCTGAATTCATTGGATTACGAATTATGGGTTGTCTTAGAGCAAATGGCGTGCTCTAAAAGTCATCCTAATATCGAGTCCTTCTTGAGTTAGTACTCACCAAAAATTTCAATTTAGATACCAGCGAACCTGTCGGCAATAAAACTTACTATACGTAGGTTTGTGTCCTGAAAGTATGAAAATACATGTATAATTAGCCTAGACCTAGACCACAAGTCACATTAGAGACATCTAGCGTAAAAGACAGAAACCCAACATGCGACAAATTAAGACGAAAATGAGAATTTGAAGTTCAAAGAAATTGAAAAATTTTATTTTGCACATAATTGTTAAATATTCTATTTGGCTTTGTATTTCAACAACTTTCAACGAAATATTGCAATTTCTCATCGGTGAAATATCGAGAGAAAAAACAAGTACTATTAGAGTTAAACAATTAAAAAATGCGCCACTAAAAATGAAAAAAACGACGTTATTTGCTAGATCTAGACTTTATCTCTCTAAAATAGTCACAATTTAAAGTAATGAGAATACCTACTAAGAGAAATTTGATTTGAAAAAAATCAATTTTTACCATTTTTTACAAGTTTCCGAGCTAATATCTCCATTCGAATGCATTTTTTTTTATTTTTCTCGACGTTATTTACTAGACCTCTTCGTTACCTTTAATTTAAGATATAAATCATTATTCTGCTGCAAATCTTGGTACTGACTCATATTAAAGAAGAGTACACATGCAGTCGCTAACTTTCCGATTGAAGTCGTGTGTGTGCTTCGAATAACTTGTTTCAATTTCCGTTGCTGACAATGCATTAAATAAATAAACAATGATTTCTTAACATATAAAACCTCTTTTATTGAACGAAAAGTTTGTAACAGTATTTATGGCTAGGCTAGGTAAATGACTTACCTGAGGCTCTAAGATTTTGCTCTACTAAATTGTACGCGATTGATGTCCATATACTTTTACTAATGCGAATTAGTGAATTTCATGTAGCCATTAGTAAGTTTTAATAGTGACGTTGTATAAATCGCTGAAGAGAAATAAACTGATGCTCAATCCTTACAAGACTTGAGGAATTATCATCTATAAAAATTATGTCAATAAATCGAATTTTCCATCATTGATGGTACACGCCCGTTCCATATTCTGAATCAGTTTGAAATTTTGGAATGATATTTTATGCTAATCTTGGTTAGGGCAAACACGTAGATTCAGTGTTAATTTTACAATCGATTGAGAGGCTTATACTCCCAAAGAGACATGTCTCCGTCTTGTTAAAGCCTTGTTTATCCCAATAATTACCTACACAGATGGTGTGTATGCGAAGCTCAGTAGTACTTGTCGTGTTAAGCTCAATATACCCTATAATTCATATGCGCAAGATATATTTGTGGACTGCGATGCTTTGACCATGTTTCAGAATTTTCAACGAATATTTTGGACTGCGCTATTGATTTCATGGCTTCAGCCATTGTAATACAAGTAGATAAAGGAGTTCCGTAAGGCTCAGCTCTTGTACCACTGCTATTTTATATATAAACAATTTTTCTCAAATAACCAAAGTTTGTAATGTACTTATACATACTAGATATATGCTAATGATGACCAATTGCGTGGATTGAAGGCTGCATTGTGGATAGGGAAAAGGACATTTATAAATACATAAACAAACAAACAAATGTTAAAATTCTAAAAATACACCTCAGACTGTTGTAAACTTTTATATTAAACAAATCAATTTCGAATTGTAGGTATTCCAAATAAATATATTAAGAGGTTTCTTCTAAAAGCAATTTGAAACATGATTAGATCTGAACTGTAGTTTTCATTCCAAACAATGATTCACACAGAATATCAATTTTAAATAAACATTCTTTGAAACACATTTTCGCATACATACTCACTCGTATATATATAGTAAACGAAAGAAAATGTTATTTTTAACAAAATAATTGGAATACTCTCCGCGGTTAACACTTCGTCAACTCATTTAAGTAAACAGATAAATAAAGCACCACCACACACCACTCTCTTTCTCCTTCCTCTCCTTGTATATTTTCGTAAATAACTTCGTACCACCGGTAACAAAATAGAAAACAGAAATCGAAACTTGGTATAGTCCAAACTTCCTTCCTTCCTTTTCATAAACATACTCGTATGCACATATATACCTATATCCTTTCTCCAATTGTTACAGTACAAAGTAAAGGATCGAAATAAAATCGCGTAATGAATTCCACATTCATGGAAAATCGTCCTCGTGCCATCGTCATCGTTCAACTAAACGGGTTATCACCCAAACGTTTTATATTCTGCTCCTGCCTAACATTGAAATTTTTGTTTTTATTTATTTTGGTTTTTCATTTTTTGTTTTTTTTTTATATACAAATTTCTCTGGAACATGAAAAGCTAGGAGTGGGGAGTGAGAAAATTTATGCAGTATGCAATAGGAAAAAGGAGTTGAAATAGGAACCTACACCCCCACTATACCCATCCACCCACACAAACAATTTTCTAACCATGGAGAAATTATGTTGGTTTTAAGGAAAATTCTATTAGAGGTACACGGCTGTTGTCAGGAAATGAAAGGGTACGTGCTGCTACTTCCACCCCCCCTCTCCTACTACCCCCTCCCATTATTACCATTAATAAAAGGAAAATCAATTTTTATTCTCGTGTTATGAAAGCAATTATTGTATTTAGCTTAAGGAATAAAAGAAACGGAAGATGAGAAATGAAATTACCTTGGGGATTAGAGTAAAATGTTCCTTTTGGTCGGAAACGCTTAATGGGAGATATAATAATAGGAAAAAAAAAAGTAAGTAAACAGGGTAAATTTCCGCATTTTTTTTTTGTTTTCTTTCGTTTTTGGAAATTAGAATTATCAGAAAACATGAACGTTTCTATTTAGTCTTTTTTTTTTTTTATTTACGTTTAATTAACAACATTTATGAAAGACAAGCCAAAAATAAAGATCCTTTTATATGCGCGCGTGTACAAACAATAAATACTTACATAAATTTCCCTGATATTGCTGTCATTTTCGTGGAAATTAAATCCCAGCCAAAAATGAATGTCATTACTATATTTATACCTAAAGTTTATGGGTGTGACGTAAATGAAAGTTATTCAAATTAACTTAAAGGAAGAGTTATTATTATTGAATTTGACAGTGATTTTATCAATTTAGACATTTTTACCAAGTCATGTAATCTCATTCTAATTAAAATTTTTACGCTACAACGCAACTAGACTTTTTTTTATTGATCTACTGATCAAGATTTATGCAAAAAAAAAAAAAACATAGACCACCATAAGTATTAAAATGGTGGACAAAAAAATTTCCTGGGTAGTTGCTACCCAGCGGGAAAAAAAAGCGGAAACATAAAGCGCTTCGAATGTGCGCTTCAGTTTCATAAAAATTTAACATAGCATATCTGCAGAAGTAAGCGCTTCATTTTAGCTTCGTTTTATTTGCTTTTGAAGTGTTGCTTTCAATTAGAGAAAATTTAATTTTGACGAAACAGCCCTAACACTTTTCCTAACACTTTTCTATCAACAAAATATTTCACTAATCTAAAAAAGCAAAACATCTGCTTTGAAACACTACGAACCATGTAAAGGTGAAGCTACACGGTGAGAGACTGGCCTGCACTTTGGAGACGCAAAAACTCTCTAAAGAAACAAAATCTGTGGAGACTGTTTTGGGATCCGGTCTCCCGTCGTGTATTCCAAAACAAACAGATCTACAGGTTCGGTTTAAGGTCTCAGAAACTTTGTTGCTCATTTTATTCATCTCCAGGTCTCCAGAGACTATTTGTGGGTTCTGCTCTATCAGTTAATTGTGGAATGAGTTTGACAAAGTTTTTTGCTAATTTTTATTTAATTTATTATAGCGTCACTTTTCCAACGTTCTTCTTTTGCTGAAAGGTAAGTTGTTTCCCTGTGATGCGCATGCTGCCTGAATTAAATTAAACTTCAACTGACTGAAATCCTTAAAATTTGCCAATTTTTAGTACGTTGAAGCTGTATTGAAGAAATCATAACTTTGGATCTATCGTATTATCAAAGAGGCCATAGTCTTTAGATTATTTCAGGGAAACTTATTATATAAAGGCGTTCTCTTTACAAGAACGAGCCAACGTGCTTCGAAGCGCAAACAATGGCAGGAAAGAGAAGAAAATAGAAAAAATTGCTCAAGCTAGACAGGTTTTTTTACGAAACCTCTTTCAGCTATAGTTCCTTCCATGGCAGAAATATCTGTCAAAAGTGATAAGTCTGAGGAGTATTTATCCAGTAGTGTAGTGAATATCGATCTACTCGCGGGTTCGCCCAAAACTAGAATGCCAATTCAGAAGTTTAATCTGGATTCTCATCCTCAAACAAGCGAGCCGACTTCAGGTTAATGCTAATTATATACTCGGGTGGGTTTTTCCCGAGGGTTGATCATGTCATTTTCCAGGTTACAGTTATTACCCCTTCACGGCGGCATCTTTGAGGCCGCATTTCTGTACACCTTTCTTGATAAATCACTTAATTGCCAGGGTCTGCCTTTATTACTTTGCCTGTCTTGAATCGTTGGCATCGATTCAGTACATTGGGATCACTTTTAAGACAGATCCCTTAGTATGTCTTTTACCTGCCTTTGCTTCATAATTGATATCGTACCTGGCGACGTATTCATTCCAGGCAATAAATGCGAAATATATTTTGAAAGATTATGGATCCTACAGTAGTGATAGCGTAGTCACCGCTGTATCAGTCAATAAAGCGACTTAGAATCCAATAACTCTTACCAATACTACTACTGCAAATAACTACGTCGACGCGTCCACGCAAACCTACAGTGGAGCAATCATCCATCTCTACATTTTTCGAAGTTCTTGAAATTTCTAATGACTTGGGAAAGTTCATAAACAAGAAATTGAACAACGAAAAAAACTGATTCTTGACATGGGACCACTGAAACCTCCAGGACCTTTTCCAAAAGACCCACACCAAGACAATAGGAGCTTTTCAGAAGCGTATTATGTTTCTACGTCAAAATAAGGATCAGTTGATCGTTTTTGGATATGCTTCTCAAAAAATATTGGATGCTGCCTACTGCCAACCCTGTTGATTGTTTGCTTCGCAAATAAATGTATGGTGGACTGGAGCCATTTATCAGATAGAGCCAAGTAACCTAGTTCCTCGAAAGCACACACCGAGAAATGTGCTGTATACATTCAGCCAAACGCCAAATACATAAATTGCGCAAGTAATAACTTAAATTGGTAATAAACGATGCCGTTCGAGGTTCTGTCGAAATTCAGAAATTTTTTGCAATAATGCAAGACTTGTTTAACTTCTTTGGAAACAGCATTAAGCGCTAGGACCTCTTTTCGGAATTCACCGGCAAATCAAAAATTACTTTAAAAAAATTGAACTCGACAAGATGGTCCAGCAGACAATAACTGCAGTCAAACTAGGTTTTTTTTTCGATATTATCGAAGCATTGTCCGAAATAACACTGAAGAGTTCAAGTAAAGACGAACGTACAGAAATTATAAAATCAAAAATGCTCAATTTTGAGTTTGTAGTTCTTTGTGAATTCATGCACAGTGTATAAAATAAGATCAATTATGTTTCAAAAATCTTGCAAAAACGTGTTATCGTTTTGGACGAATTTAGTAAGGCTTTGGACGAAACCACTGATAAATTAAAAAACTACAGAGTCATTTAAATGCAAGGTCACCGAAACTATGAAAAAATACAATATCGATCCTACCTTTCCAGAAAAGCGACGAAGAAAAACTAAAAAGCATTTCAATGAATTTGCTTCTGATCACCGGTTTCAAGGCCAGGAAGATGTCTTTAAAATTACCATTTTCAACAATGTACTCGACATAATAAAATCATTCAGTTAGATGCGCGTTTTATATGGTACAATTTGTAAAACGTTCAACTTTTTAATTTCAAAATATTTGCTCAGCATGGATGAAACGATTTTACTCACAAATTGTGATCAGTTTCATATGAAATATTCCGATATAATAGGACCCAATTTTTCACTTGAATTTCCTAATGTGTATCACCTGGTCCTTCCTGAATTGACGGAGACGTGGTTAATTTGCCAACTTTGTAAAGAAATTATAACGAAATTTGGCGTGCTTGAGTGTGACCTTACGGTAGCCTATACAGCAATGCTACTATTTCACACAATTCCTGTTATTTCTGCGACAATAGAAAGATCTTTCCGTAAACTGAAGATTATAAAAAAAAATATTTAAGAAACAGTATGGGGCAAGATCGCCTACGACATTTATCATTAATTGCGATAGAAAACAAGACGGCATTAAACTTGGATTTGAGTGAAGTTATAGACGAATTTGCAAAAATCAAAGCGCGCAAGAGATTGTGAATTTCACCAAGCATTTTGTTAACAATCTTTCTTTTTCCGTCTATTGATCTCATCTGCATCGTTGTTTATTTTTTGCCATTTTCTTTTATTAAACACATTATAAAGTTGGTGTATGGATTCAGAGCTGGGTAAGTACCAAAGAAAAAGTATTTAAGTACAAGTACAAGTACCGAAGGAATAAGTACTTCAGCGTAAGTACAAGTACAGCATGTATGAAAAGTACATGTAATTAAGTACTAAGTCTATAAAAGTACTGAGTACTTTTTGAAGTACTTTTTAAAGTACTTTTTTAGAATCTTTGTACGTTGGCAGTAATATAATGAAGTTTATCGAGTTCAGTTAATAGATATTAATTAATAAATACCTTTTGAAAACTGTAATATGTATAATAACCAGTGGATACTTTTTATAGTTTTTGGCACTGCAAGTAGAGTAAAACTTTCACCTCTCAATGCAACACTCATAAAAACTATTAGAGGTCCGCCCAAGCACCCATTATCGCCTCCAATAATGCATAACTATTCTAAGGAAAAAATGTCCAGTATAAATTTTTAAAAAAGAATTGAGGCCTTCCCTACATCAGGCCGAGGCATCGTTGATTTTATATTGGAGCAAGGCATGGCTTGCTTACCCTTCGTTATGTCCACTGACGTATATAATATGGACTGCTTACTTTTCTATTTTCCGTGGGCACAATTGCTTGTGTCAACATTGAAAAAATCATTGGCAGGAAATTGAAAAAGTGAGCACGCAGCTCAGAAAGTAATTTTAATAAAACATTTAGAATTTCTTCTGCGTATATAATGAATGTATTGTCTTTGGTAAAACAGTTTTTATCAGTAATAACCCTAAATGATTATGTAATTTAAAATCATGTATTTCGACGAATCCACTAATTCATTTGTTGTTTTCAGTTCTCTATCAGTTTGTGCTTAGACCGAAAGCGTCAACAATATAGAAGTGAACGTAGTCAGTCCATATTATACATGTCAGTGGTTGTGTCATCAAATCGAAACATCGTCGATTTTATATTCAAGCGAAACGTTACTGGTTTTTGTTCTACTTACCCAGTCTTGTTTGTACGTTATTAGTCTGTCTAAGGTTCTCGCCTTGATGCGTGAGTCCGGCACATGCTTTGGCAGTTCTTTGCTTGCTTTAAAGCTCAACAAAAAAGCAGTTGCGCTAAAGATTGTGTTTGCTTTTCTACGAAGAGTTTGTTATTTGTAGGTAGTTAATAGATTCAGAAATACTTAAGTAAAAATCTTGGTACTTAAGTACAAAACTAAGTCTTAAGTACAAGTAAATAGAAGTAAGTACTTATGTTGAAGTACTAAATAGGGGCATTTGAAAAGTATTGAGTAATAAGTCTTAAGTAACGAATATGTACTTTAAGTAGTAGTTAAGTCATTTTTTACTTAAGTATTGTCCTGCTCTGTATGGATTTATCCTACTAGGGATAAGTACACTCTTCTTTTCTTCTCCCTATCTACAAGTTTGATGACTAATATAAGTTTAAGCTACATGGAAAGAGGAAGTGGGTCCCTCAGTGAGGGCCCGATGTTTTCTCCAAGCACCGGGACTTTTGTCCACCTATCTACGCCACTGATCATGTGGGAATGATAGGGTGAATTAAAGAGTAGTAGGTTTAAATAAAATTAATTCGTCTAGAATATCTAAATTATATATTTAAAGGAAAAGATTCATTTGGATATTTATTTATTTTCATGAAATAGACGTTTGTTTCTTATGCCTTTATCATATTTATTTAGTATTTTTAGTATTTGTGTGATCAGTTTGTTGGAAATAATTGATTTGTTTTAGAGACACAAGTATAATTTCATAGAAATCAATTGTGGAATATGAAATGAATTGATATATTTGTATGAAATGATTTTTTAAAAATTCAATCAAATTAATGTTCATTGATTCACTTAACTAATTCTCTTTTCAACAGAATAAATTTAATGTAGGTAGGTACATGGGAAATAACGTTTATTTGCCCTGAATAACGTTGTATTTCTCTGAAATAAATATCTCTTTGCAATGATTGAATTATTTGTTTGAGGAGACAAATACATGTAAATACTTGGAATCAATAAATGAAGTCATTAGAGACCAAAATCAATGTGTTTATTTTCCCAGAATAAAATGGGTCTTTTTTCTTCATTCAAAGAAATATTTTTATTTGATATAGCAATGAAGAGCTTATTTTGATGAAAGAAATTAAAATGATGTTCTATAAAAAATTCTACTTAGTTTTTGTGATATTACGTTTATTTCTATTAAATTAAGCTGCTCCAAATAAACGCTGTATTTATATATAAAAAAAAACAAAAATGGTTTCTTTTGATAGAATTAAGAATATTGATGGCAAATTCGACATTATTTAAAGCAAATATAATAGCTTCAAATAAATGCATTGCTTTGCGGTAAAACAAACTGTTTTTCTAAGTTCAGCTAGGTCCGAATTTAGTTGGATGGAAAAGCAGTTGTTCTCATCAGCAGCGATGGTCGAACCTGAAAACTTATAGGTGTAGAAATTTTTTTGTTAATGGGCCTATTAGAAATTTCCCTGACTTTTTCTTTGGTCTTGGGAAAAACAACAAAACTGTGTTTGGTATCATTACTGACCACGCCACAACTCGCTTCACTCCAGGCGCGTATGCAGACCTACATACATCCTACGGGGGTCACAACTAAAATGCTCGCGGGGAGGAAAGATTCGGAAGAAATCGCTTTAAAAAAAAAAAACAATTTTTTTTTAATCATATATGTTATATCACAAAATCCAATTTTCGGTTTGATTTGGAAAACCTATCGATAATATTATATGTACACACAATGTCGATCTCAGGATGGACATTAGGGACTCATAACCAGATATGCCCCTTCTCGTGTAGAGATTGTAGAAATAGATACTGTCGCAGGCGATTCTGTCAACTACCGTAGAGGTAAGCAAATGAATTTTATTTTTATACTTTTGCCTCGTAAAAATTCTGAAGAAAAATTGTAGAATCAATTTTATCGGCACTCGAATCAATCCAACTGATGGTTTTCAGCCAAATAATGTATAAAAATTTGAAAGAAAAATTTTCAAGTAAATTTCTAAGTACAACAGAGCTACCAAGACCGGCCGAGGCACATGAATCTATATAACTCTTTGGAACTATGGTTGGCCAACAGTGCATGAAAAATCTAAAGAAAAAATGTCAAATTTTTCTAAAAAAAAAAAAACTGAATGCCCTTGTCTGAAAGAGTGAACCACCAGAATTAATTCACCAATTCGTTTGGATAGTTTTCGGTGAATAGTAGTTATTCATTAAAACTCTTAAGAACAATTTGCAAGTATATTTCTAAGAAAAATTTAATGCTTCCCTACGAACTAAATAATTAAATAGGACCAATTTCTTAGAAACAATAATCCTTTCAAATCTCGATATTGTGTGCTTTTTCATCTATAGTAGTAATCAGTGCAACAAAAATATAAAAGCATCAAAACAACCGGACTGCTAAGTATTGCGTGCACAGTAAAAAATAATTCCCTAAAGTGTGTGGCAACAATTTGTGCCACACAGGCTAGGCATTTGTCGATAAGATTAGGGAAAGCTCCACCTTGGAAAACTAAGATTAGATTTTTATCCCTAAAATTTAGGTAGGTTTTTCTCCCTCAAATGTAGGGAATTTTGGTCCCCCCCCTCTAACATTTAGGGAATGTTCCCTAAAATGTAGGGAATTTTCATTTTTTTTATGCTTTCCCTACATTTTAGGGAATATTCCCTAAAATGTAGGGAACATTCTCTAAAATTTAAAGGATATTGCCTAAAATGTAGGGAATAGGTGATAGCACCGCACCACTCTCCACCCCTTTTAAAAAACATAAGAATGAGCTGAATAGCTGTTTTCAAGAACAATGTGTGAATTATATAAACGAAAATCTATTTCCATAAAAAATGTAGCATATACCTAATTCGTTGAATGTTCTCTTCCTTATATCCAGGAGAGCTTAATATTTCGGGAATTTTACGTACTTTAGAGGTTTTCTAGCGCCAGATACCTAAATTCATTGAATGTTCCATTGATTTTGTGAAATTAAACTGATTTTCCCTTTCTATCAGAGAAAATTACATTTATTTTTAGGGAAAAACGTATCTTAAATTTAGGGAATAGGCCTAATATTTTTTACAGTGTGCCTTTTTTCGCAACAATCCAATACTAAAATAAATATTTAGTATTCCAAAATTACTTACCATCCTATGATAGGTATGATAGATGACTTCTCGACACTATATAAAACACACATAAATTCTAAAAAACAATCGTACACATTTCAAAGACAAAGGGCTACGAACGAATTACTATCACACCCTCTCCGGACTCCACCATTACTACTCACTCAAAAGAAGACAAACAAACGACCAACCCAGCGCTAGCTGTCGCGGCATATTGGAAAAGTGCATTACAGCACCAGCATTAATCGTCGGCGTCAGCTACACATTATGTCCGTTCTATACTAAAATCGTCCTGTTAAACTTTTACAGTTCACGCATTCAATTCACCGCAAAGTTTAGGTGGCGCTTGAGGAAGGGTCATGACCCCCCGTAACCCTCCCCCTGTATACGCGCCTGCTTCACTCTCATCTACAGGATTTGTTAACATTGAAAAATGTTATAAAAAATAAATGTTTTATGTCCACCGTCTCGGTTTTAGTTAGCATTCTTCTAAACGAGTACGCAAATTTTCGAATACTCTTCGGGGAAAAAAAAAGTAAAATTGTAGACATATTTTCCTTTATCTTTGATTTTAATTAAAGCAGTGTCTTTGGCGTACACACGATCAAATATCTCGATAAAAAAAAAATTTGCTGGCGTCTCAAATCGGGACTGCTGGGTGGCTACGAAGAAATGTCGCCTCCCAAAGAAATAATCAGTTTTTCCTTAAACATTTCTTTTACAACCGGCAGGGAAACGTTAGAGGTGGGTTTCTGAAACCACGTTTTCCGATTGTAAGCATCGAATTCCTGTAGCTATCATTCCAGAAACTCCCGTAACATTCTTACATACTCATTAGAGTTACCAGTGACCGTACGTCCACGAACATCTTCAAAAACACAGGGCCCAATGATTCCTTTATCTGAAATTGCTGCCCATACAGTTGCCTTATAGGCGAATGCAGGAGCCTTTCATGTTTAGCTTTGGAATTTTCACGGCTCCAATATCTATGGTTTTGTTTATTAATGTGCCCGTTATTGTGGGAATAGGCTTCAACAATGAGCTAGCGGTTAGATCCCTCCCCTCGCCCCGCACCGCTTGGGTTTTGCGCGGGAAATCAAATTTAAATGTAAACTAATTCATGGTCCACCCTGTGTAAAGATGAGAGAGTTGTTGATAGCGATGGCTGTCTGTCCTGTCTGGAAGGAGAGCCTGAAATAAGCGAAAACTTTCTTTGTGCTTGTCCGGCCTTTGCCCGGTATAGAATTTATACGCTTGGGTGGGTCTGTAGTGGATGAATTGAAAAGCTTACTTCATGTAAATCTGTTTCGCTTCATTAAGAAGATAAGAAGGATTTGGTGAATGGTATTTTTTTTTTCTTTCTGTTTAGCATGATGTTAGCACAATCACCGCTTAGGCCTCCTATCCTTCATCCTTCTACCTGAAAATAAAACAAAACATTAATCATTTATAATATTTTGTATATTGGTTCCCAAATTGATCTGCAGATGTGAGGCCCTGCTTGAAAATGCTGATCATATCACTAGAGGCCTCCAAATACATAAAGAAATTTCAATCTTCAAACGATATCATTAATATTCGCCACAAAAAAAAAAAAAATAACGTTAAAAGAAGGTTCAAAAATAAAGCTAAATCTGGTATCTTTAAATTCATAACGGTTTATGTTCTTCTAAAATAACATTTTAGAGAGATGAACAAAATCAATGACTGCAAATGTCGACTGTGTATAGAAACAAAACAACTAGTGGCTAATGGCTAAATTGAAATATTCGTGGCTAAAATATATTTTAAATGGTTAATTTTAGATGGAGAATAGAAGAATTTTAAGAACTTTTATTTTTAACGATTCTAAATCAAATTATAAATAGGAAAGGAAGAAACAAACGCCTCATCTGGGGTTTGAAGCCGACCTTCCGCTTTCCGGGCGACTGCTCTTACCGCTGAGCAACGAAACAGATGATTTTCCCTCTTGTATTTCTTAATTTGTGTCTAGCCTATTAAGCCAGCCTAAAGCCATAAAAGAACTAAATTGGCAACACTGGTTATCTAGCATGATCAAGCGAATGATATCCGAACTATGGTACCGAATATAACCGAAAGAGCATAGACTTTACAGAACTAGGCTGAAAGATCCTATTGGTAAATGATTCTAGTCCCCGTAACTTTAGACACCTATTGAACCCCCTAACCAAAGCTTCTATTTTCTAAAAACCCTAGTTATAAAACCCAATTTGAACGGCAACAACGTATTTCTTCGAGTGAAACTGAATGAAAAACGGTAGCTCTTCCATCGTACACAGTTACTGCGATTTCCTGTCGACCAATGTGTTGCTTGTTGGTTCCAATAAAGTGTCTGATTTGCACAGTGTGCTTTTTTTTTTGTTTTTTGTTGTCATTATACCGTCTTCATTCAAAAGTATATGCACAAATTTCTTATAAACCAATGCTATAATAATACCTCGACGACAATATTAGCATATTGTCGTTATTAGCAATAATTCCACAAAATAACATTAGCTCACTCGATGCTATAGCAGTTACCTACCTCCAAAATTGACTTTTATATTCAAACAGCCACAGCGATTGATATCGCATCACAATCATCATAATTTTCTTGCTAGTTTCCGTCTTATCTATCTTACATGAAAAAGAAGTCGTTGAAGGCCATTAAATTACTAAACAAAAGCCCGCAACATAACGCTCTTTTTCAGGCGGCGCGCGGTAGTACCTGAAGCCGTTTTTCTGTGGTTAAAATGTAATCACATTTCATACAATAACCGTTGTTGTTGCGTTGATGTTGTATCAACCACAGATACTATGCCAAGATTGCAAGTCATTGCGTAAGTAAAAATTCGAACAGTCTAAGTGACGACGACGATTATGATGTTGATGATGACGACTACTACGACATGTTAAACCTAACCAACCGGTTGGGACGCTTTTGTGAAATAACAAAATTTTTAGCTCTAGCTTTTTACTATGCTTTTTAATGCGGTTTTGCCAGGTAAATTCAGCCCGATCTAACTGAGACTGAGGAAGTTACACAATTTGAAGGTCTGCACACGTTTCGTCTACAGGTGGTAGGTAGAGTAATCAACAACTAAAACTATGCTAACTTGGTAGTGCTGCTGCTGCTCTATGTAGACACCACGAGAGTTGATTATAATTTCAGTTCCAGCTCTGACCTTCACTCTTGAGCTCTGATTTAGTTTTCGAAAGTGTTATGAAGTCTGTCTTAAGCCATGAAAATTTCCGTTGCGTTAACTAAGTCTATTATGGATTGTATATAGGAATTCCTAAAAAATTACCGAATCCATGGTAAATTACTGTAGGTTTTTCAAAAGGGTTCGTTAGTCATTATTTCTCAAGTTCAGGGTTGCGTTTTTTTTTTTTTTTTTTTTTGTAAAGGGTAATCGTGACAGTAGATATTGCGAAAAGTGTACAATATCACGGTACCACATGTATGTAAATCTGGCCTAAAGCAGCAGGTATGTAGTTTTGATTTTTGGTGTAGCCTTCAAAACTCTTCACTTTTTAAGTATCTTTTGTTGGATACGTTTTGAACACGTTTTTCTTTTCAAGCTATTTATATGCTCAAGAATTGCAGAATTTCCTTAATGATATTATCGCAGTGAGTCAGTCAGTCAGTCGTGTAGATATCGATGGGCGATCTTGTTTTATGAAAATGTCAAATTTGTTTATGGTTATTAAGAGAAATCGGTATTTAATCGGATCGCATTTTTGTGTTTGCAGCAATTTAAATTATATAATATTGTTTCGATGATGAAAGTTGAATCTATTATTTTTGTTTTGATTAAACATAGGTGTGGACCTATTAGATGAAAGAGAATTGCTGTTGTACAAAGCTTCCTTGAAGAGATAAATATCTCTTCTAGAGATCCCTTGATATGATCACATTAAGTCATACTTTTATTGAACTTTGAACTTTGAAATTTCAAGTTTATCGCCATTTTTAACGTAAACTCTAGTCGCAAGCTAGAGTAATCAATATTCGCATTGCGGAAGAGAACAATGTAGACTTGATCGTCAGTGGATTTTCTTTATTTAGATCATTCTGAAATTTGATTGAAAATGAAGCTCAATGTATCAGTATTTAATCACATCAGCGTATTGGTAAACATGTGAAAAGTTTAAATAATTGATGATAAAGAAAAATAAAAGTGGACCCAATATTGAGCCCTGAGGCATGTTGCACATAACTAAGGCTGTTAACGACGACGACAATCTCACATCAATCCCAATCTGCTGAGTTCCTTCAAAGAGATGTTAGGATTTCATCAAAATTGTTCATAACTGTCGAATATAGTTGGTCCATTATATGTATTGGGATAATATGTAATTTCTGTTCTAATAGATTCATAATAAAGACTGGTGTCGTTGAATCTAGAACTTCGATTGCCTTCTATCTACCACTTTTATGAAACTTTAGTGTTGCAACTATATAAATGATTGTGATCCGGTATTAAAACTACACTGGATACGCTGTTTTCTAGTTCTATTTTGGCAATGCGAGTGCTGGCATAAATCTACTGGATTAAATCTAATACCTCGTGCGCCTTATAGTATTCATAACATTCGGTTCATCGCTGGTATGTATGATTTTTTAATAAATCTTCGAAGAGGGACTCACTCACCGTATTCATTGATGTTATTGATATGTTGATGAGCATTTATGTGGGCGGTAATCAATAATGATCATTTCGTTTTATTTCTTCTTCTCCAGCAGGTGGATTTTTTTTTTATATCCTCCGGTCATCCTAGATTAAATGCAACCTGTTTCTTAGTCCCTACTAGAACTGAAAATTGGGTCCGGATTTGCTAATATCTGAATATTCGGATACCCAGATTTGCAGACTATCCGATTCTTGAAATCCGAATGCGAACTATCCGGATCCTCGACTGAGCAAAAGAGGATCAAAATTTCATCCACATTGCAATACTTCATGGAGAAAATATAAATTTCATGACATATGCAATCTGGAGAAAATTTTGTAACTTTTTTGCTTAGCCTGGATCTGGATAGCTTAAATCCTGATCCGGATTATCCGGATACTCGAATTTGAGGAATTGAATCTTAATTATTCCAAATAATCCGGGATAGCAAATTGTCCCGATACTTTCTGCATCTGAATTTGGAAATTTTTTCACAATCCTTAATTTGAAATTTATTTATAATTGACGTCACTGATACGTTTTTTCCTAACCAATTTAATATTTTATTATATGGCGTTCCACTGGAGTCAATTCTATGGCGGCCAATACTATTTAACATATATTATTGATTTATGGCAACAACGAATATTTGAAGTTTCGTCACAGAAATTGGGGAAAGTCTCTTCAGTATGGCTATTCTCTGAGTCACCATACTCACACTCACTCACCACACAACTTCCATGGTTAGCGACTAGAAAATAGCCATGCTGCTGATGTGATGAGACCTTCTCTCGTCGCTCTACCGGAAAAGGTTGGTCGGCCATGAGAAGAAGGACCAGAATGTTAGAACTTGAGGAAAACTATAAGATAGGGCTATCGTCATTGTATGTCGAATACTTGATGATGACAACAATAATTGCACTGACATTTCTGCAACAGAATTTCGCTAACCAATATTGACATTTAGCAAACTGCAAAAATTGTTTAATATGGTCAGTTATTGAGGTTCATGACGAGGAAACTTATTTAGTACTTCCTGATGTCAGAAATAGTTGCACCAAAAAAAATTGCATTGGGATAATCAAGGATCTAGTGGATACAAATTTTGTTAAATAATCTAAGAAATCGAAAGGTGAATAGAAACTTGTCGTATATACTAAAGAAACTGTAGATCGTTTTATGAACGAATATACATACCTTTCTCATTTTGTAATATATTCCTCCAAGAAATCTACAATATTCGTTGTTCATTTTGCATTAATGTTAATTAGCATCATCGTAATCAAAATTAAATCCCAAAATAGACTAATATCTTTCCTATATCCTTTTTGTGTATATATTCCAACCAAACTGTTACCATCATACATACATGCATACATACATAATGTACCAATACACATAATGAAGAATCATCAAATTCCAAGCAAGCAAACACCGAGATATTTTGATCTCCGGTCCTGATTTATTTACACTTAATATAGAATCTGGATTAAATAAACAAAAGTAAAGAAAGTAATCCTTGGTTGGAATGGAGAAAATTAATTAAAACTCTTCCCCCGCAAAATTTTCCCATCATATATCTACATATACATTTTCCTATTGCGCTACTACATATACTCCCTCTGGTCTTCTTTCATCCTCTCGGTAATCCCATTACAAATCTAATTACGCCATTAGATTTGTCCTCTCCTCGAATTTCCATCAATGAAACGATTACTTACTATATAGTATGTACAAAGGTATAGTCTTCTGCGAGAGTCTGGTTTGCCTTGTATTTGCAGAATATCCATCTTCTTAAGGGGAAATATTGAAATATATCTATTAGTTAGATACACACATATACAGAGATACAAAAGTGGTCTATTGTTGATAACTTGTCTCACTCGGAGTCGATAAATAGATAGAAATGTTTGCTATTGGACTAAAGCATATAGTGAGGTTATGTCAATATGGATCTAGTCCACTATATGACCTTCGCACCAAGGGAAATTACGTCGAATTAGGTGAACTTAATTACGAAACTCATTCCTCCTTGGGATGATTTTATTTTTCTTGATAGAATCTAAATCTAAAAAAATATATAAGTATATAAAAACCTCAAGACACAGACGCAAACACAACAACAAGAAGGACGAATAGAAATTTAATTTCATTCCATCAGTAAAACTGTTAATTTAATTGTCTGAAACTGTTTTTTTTCTTTAAGGTATCGAAAAGTAATAATCAGTTACTTATTAAATAGTCCTGGGAAATTTTTTTAGCTCTTCCTGGCAATTTAATTGAGTAATTGAAAGACCGATCAATTCCATAGTAGACATGCAACCTATACAGATGAAATTAGGCACGAAAAGGGCATGACTCGAGGCCTCTTTTAAACAGGAGAACATAAACGCAAATGGCACATTCAAAAGTAATTTTACGGATGAATAGGTAGTGTAAATGGATTTTGACTATACCTTTCGAATCGGTTTTAACAGCCGCACAGTAATTTTGGGTAATTAATAATAATGGTCACAAGAGCCCATTTAGAGTATTGATCTTTAACATTAACATTAGGCTTGAGTAATTATTTCTTCACATTATTTCGATAAAGAAATTTGTTCATTTTATGAGACCGATATGTACGTATGTGTGTGAGGGGAAATAAAAATGAATTATGGAGGGATTATATGTCATCTTTAGGTTTTTTTGATTGTCAGTAAATAATTTTTGAAAAAAAAAAAATTATGCGTAGATAGACCCGTTTCGTGTACATATTTGTAATATATGTATGTAACGACGAAACCTCTTCTTTAGTAGGACCTACTAATAATTCGCTCAGTAATATGACGAAAAACCCATCTACTTGCCCATTTCCTGCCCATCTTGTTGCTTCCCGAGGACACGTAATTATATTTCTCTGCATGTTCGTATATTCCCAAAGTGCAAATGTCTAATTAGATTTTCTGGGACGAGCAAATCAAATTTTGTACGTATTTGTAGGGCATGTATTCCTATAACTGGATGGGGGATTATTTTATAGTGCAGCAAATTAAGCTCAAATTAATGTTATCGTCTCAGTAGCTTAGTTGTTAAGCACTCTGAATACCATTCCAGGGGGTCGAAGGCTAGAATCATCTTACTTCGATACGGGATTTCTCTTTTCCTCCTACCTAATTTCTTTTCGATTTTTTTTTGCGCTTTCCCCTCTCTCATATTTACCTAGTTATTATACTTACCTTATCAAAAATTACTTTCTTCTTCTAGAAGAACACCACAATATTGTATTCCATGGAAGGGTAGAAGCTTTTGTGGGGTTTTAAACATTTGTCAGGCTTTCACTATGAGTAGAGGGGTCTATACAAAAGAATATCTGTGACAACAACCAAAAATTTCTCCAAGCATGATGTAGTTTTTATAAATAAATAAATAAATAACATATGGCAGCCCCATCATTGAATAATCACTGCAGGCCATTGATATATGTAGACCCTGTTCAGACGGGTCAGTATGCTGCTTCTGCTTCACGAAAATTTGATAGTAAGATAGTTGGCGGTAGGAATGAAGCAACAGCCTACCAACATAAAGGGCTTTCCAATAAGAGGTGTTATTTTGATATTCAAAGAAAAATGCCATTTTTTGAGATAAATGATCGGATCTTTATTTCATTATAAAGAGGAAGGTATGCCGTTAATAATGGAAAATAACGTCAGCCAAATGACCACCACGACCACGCCTACAGGACCATATCCTTTTCATGAAATTTTCCATAACCAAATCGCAAAGTGGCTGTCCTCGATAGCCTCACGAATTCCATCTTTGAGGTGTTGAATCGACGCTGGGCTGTTGGCGTAGACCTTCTCTTTCACGTGGCCCCAAAGGAAGAAGTCGCAAGGTGTTAAGTCACAAGATCTCGGTGGCCAATTGTGATCACCTCTTCGAGAGATAACACGGTCCGGAAACTTTTCCCGTAAAAGATCAATGGTTTCGTTGCGCCGTCTTGTTGAAAGTAAACGTTGTCCAGATCAATACCATCCAATTCCGCCCATAAAAAATCATTAATCATCTGTCGATATCGCAATCCATTCACCGTAACTGTTGCTCCAGCCTCATTTTCGAAAAAGTAAGGTCCAATGACCCCGCGGGATCATAAACCACACCAAACAGTCACACGTTGAGGATAGAGAGGCTTTTCAACAATAACTCTTGGGTTTTCCGAGCCCCAGATGCGACGGGTGTATTTGCGAAGCGCACAAGCCATAAAAAAACAGTTCTCCTAGCGCACAAGCAGGAGTTTGCGAAGCGCACACCTATTGTTAAGGGATTACGTATTGTTTTGGAAACGCGCGGCTATGGTTAAGGTCAACGTATTGTTATAGCACGTATCTTTACCTGATCTATGAATTTTGCCTGATCTATGTAAGTTAAGTTAAGTTTTTAAACCACTAATATCAATAGGAGGAGTACGCTCTGTGCCAAGCACAAAGCCACACACAAGCAGGCAGGCGCACACACACACACACAGAGGCAGGCTGGCAGGGGCACACACACGCGCGCGGAGCGAAGCGGAGCGCGCGTGTGTGTGCCCCTGCCAGCCTGCCTCTGTGTGTGTGTGTGTGTGTGCCCCTGCCTGCGTGTGTGTGTGTATACCTGCCTGGGTGTGGATTTCTTTGCGCTTGGGGGTATATTACTTAGGGCAGGTAAAGACATGTGCTAGAACAATGCGTAATCCCTTAACAATAGGTGTGCGCTTCGCAAACTATTTTTGACTAGATTAATTTTGGGTTGTGCGCTTCGCACATATACCCGATGCGACAATTTTGTTTGTTGACGAAGCCATCGAGGTGGAAATGGGCCTCATCACTCAAGATGAGTTTTCGATGGAATTCCGGATCATTTTCATGCTTTTCAAGGACCCAATCAGCAAAGACTCGACGTTGTTGATCATCGGCCGGCTTGAGTTCTTGTGTTAACTGAACTTTATAAGCCTTAAGACCCAAATCTTTATGCAAAATACGTGTAATGACGTTTGTGGAATGCCTAATTCCAAAGAACGACGAGGAATGGACAAACCTGGGTTTTCTTCAACACTTTCGGCTACAGCAGCAATATTCTCGGCTGTTCTTGAGCAACGTGCACGGGTTTTATTCTTCACATCACTAACTTTTCCCGACAGCTCGAATTTTTCTACCAATTTCTGTATTGCGGTCCGACAAGGTGCTTCACGACGACGACCCAAAAATGTTCGAGTTTTACGAACCGTCTCTGCCACATTTTCACCATTTTTATAGTGAATTTTAATAATTTCAATGCGTTGTTGAATCGTGTATCGTTCCATTTTTATTAATGGCGTAGTTTCTACTTATCAAATGTCAGCTCCAAAAGTGACATCTACCGAAATAGCGGGCTAATTAAAATAACACGTCTTATTGGAAAACCCTTTACTTCGTGCGCCAGAGCAGAGGCAACATACTAATCTGTCTAAACTGGGTCTATGGAGTAAATAGACCTACATAGTTAAGACGGATCAATATTCTGCCTCTGCCACTCAAAATCTGTATGTAGACTGATGTTTCATTCCTGCCCCCAACCAGCATCTTACCAGCAAGTTTTCGTGCGGCAGAAGCAGCATACTAACCCGTCTAAACTGCGTCATACATATCTCCAGATTCTGGTGTACGAAATTGACGATGCCTCGACTTAATAGGGTAACCAAGGGATAAGCCAAAAATGCTCTCAATCCTATCCTCCAATAATCTTGTTTAGATGGGTCTTGTTTTACATTTATTTATTTTGCTAAAAATGCAAGCTACAATGATCTCTGAATACAAAACTTAAATGAAAACTGTAATACAGAACAATGTTATTAAAGACTTTACTTAATTGTGTCCATATGTCATCCTTCTTAAGTTGAAATCTATAGCTTATATCACAAATTTCCCTATGAGTTTCTAGAGCAAGAAGATGTATTAAATTTAATATTTCGTTATATGGAGAAATATGAAGTCTACCTCTCTATTCGAGACGACTTCTTAAGGCAGATAGTAAAAATCTCCTTTGCACGCTCTCAATACGATCGGATTGATTGATATTTATAAGAAGAAGGAGACCAGACAGGACTGACATATTCCAAAATGGGTCTACGGTAAAAAGTCCAAAAAGAGTAATCTTTTTATTTATTTTTCACCCTGAGCTTGTATAGGAGTGTTTTTTTTTTCCCTCATATAATTCACACCCAGAATTTATTCTGAGTTTATATGAGAAGAGATCAGTTTGATCTATTTTCAAGCGTCTGCAGCAGGCAGAAAACCAAGCTGCACCGATGAGCGTAAGGTTTTCTGCTGACACGAAACGCTTCTTCTTCTTCCTTTTCTTCTTTATTTTTCAGCCCACTGCGTGGCGTATACAGGTTCGATTCGCTTCGAATGAATCTGTTTCTTTAAAAAATTTTTTTTTTTTTTTAATTTTTTTAATAAATAAAAAAAAAGTTTTTTCTATTTTTCTCAAACTTTTCATTTCTTTCTTCTTTTTTCATTTTTTCATTTGTTTTTCAAATCACACAATTTCGATATTTGTGACCTGTTGATGAGTCAAACCAAGACTTGAAACTTGTCACCAAAAATTAATGGGTTGTGTGATGAAATAACAAAATTAGAACATTTTTTAGCTTTTGCTATATACCGGAGATATCCCAAAAAATTCTTTCTTGAACAAAATAGCTAATAAAGTAATTACAAATATAAGTGGAATTAGAAATTATTTACAATTCAAATTGCTTTTTTTTTTTAATTAAAAGTAAAATTTTCTGTCACAAAACAAACCCAACCTGAATTCATCATTCTACCATAAACACATCTACACAAAAATCAAAACTGATAATTAGTTTCATAAAAATAATAGCGACAATTTACATTATCTTGATTACCACGAATGCCATTTTCATGTGTAACACGAGAAGATTTTGTGTAAAATTACATTTTATAGCATAAGTAGTTCTTGTGCACATGCACAACACTCAACAGAACAACTTCAATTAAGTTATAAGAATGCATTCTTCTTGGATAATTGTTTAAGAAATAGCACTTATGATGACTGACTGACTGCCTGCCTGACTTGCCGTGCAAAACTCACTATAGCGAGAAGAAACCTTTAAAGTTGCTTAACTTGAAGTGAGCTTGAATAATTTGCCTTATGCTACCTATGAGGTGTGTTTGTGTGTTCTATACGGCACTGTTGTTTATTGCCATCACTTTGAAACTAAAAAGAGGACGCGGATGTAGTGAAAAAATACAACAACAAGATTTTCCTTCTTAATTTGCTGATGGTTTTTATATACTTGCACACAATCCTTTCGCATATCTAGGTATAATCTCAATTAGTTACTTGTAAATTTTCGTATATACATATGTAGTTATACCAACGATACATAAGCTTTTTTCAGTATGAGTCGTTTTGCTTTACTAACTAAACTTGACAACAATTCTAAGTGCTCCTCACCAACGCACTTTAAAATTTCTTAAAATTGTGGGTAGATCAAAAGTATACCACTTCCATTTATAGAGAATACATAGAATTTTCCTGCAAGTTCCGTTCCGTCTTTTTAGATTGTTTATTTGACTGGCTTCGGTAACTATTATTGCTGCTCAGAAGTTTGTTACAATGGGTAGAGGGAGTAGTTGAGAGAGTCCCCTCATTTCGCATAATAAATTCAGAAACTCTCGTTAAACAAACGCATTTTATAAAAGTTTCCACCAGTTTTAACTTTTGTAAATTGTTTCAATAATGAAAACTTTGTTGCATAAACTTAAAATGAGGAACTTTATGAAACTGCAAAAGTCAAAATGAAGTTTTCTCGATACACTTTGAGATTTTTTTTTTTGAATGCGCATTTGAGATCAATGATCTGCTTGAAAGTCCTTTTTATTTTTATTTCGTAATTTTACCAAATAATTGTGGGAATTTATTCAATGTGATTCGTTTCTCATTTTATTCAAATATAAATTTACTAGTGGGGGTAGCTACAAATTTCAAGATTCCTAATGCATAATGGGGTTATACGGTCGCTGATCCCACGAAGCTGCTGCTATAGCTAATTCACATTCGCAACTTTTTATCTTATGTCAATTATTTCTCTGTGAAACAAATCTACTTTAGCATTTAGAGAATTCTTAGATGATTTTGGATAGGTTAATGTTTTGTGGACTGTGTAAAGCTCTGATGCTATTCCACTCCCTGCTACTAAACTGTTACTTGACTCTACTTTGATTAAACTTCAAAATATTTTTAGTAGATATGGGTTTCTTCTTTCCTTTGAAAATCCAATTTCGTGTCCGATTATGTCTGAATATGTTTAGTGCCAAAAATTCGCCATCGCTTGCATTTCTTGCACCTTAAATTCTTACGCGTTCTCTTTTTCAAAGTGATCATCACTCGCAGATGCCGTTGGTATTTCCTTTTAATTTCTTCTTTGGTACCAGAAAGACAAACTTTGTCTTTTTCACCTCTTCGCTATCTCGATTTTTTCACAGCTTTCCAAAAAAAATTTCACCTGTTTCCTCACTCTTCTTCTTCTTCTTCTTCTTCTTCTTCTTCTTCTTCTTCTTCTTCTTCTTCTTCTTGTTCTTCTTCTTCTTCTTCCTTTTCTTCTTCTTCTTCTTCCTTTTCTTCTTCCTTTTCTTCTTCTTCTTCTTCTTCTCCTTCTTCTTCTTCTTCTCCTTCTTCTTCTTCTTCTTCTTCTTCTTCTTCTTCTGCTTTTTTTTCTCACTCGAACGCGCCGTTCCTGTTCTTTCAGCTAGATGTCAGTAGTTCAGTAAGGGGGTGAGATTTGGTAGCATAGTGCACCGTGTAAGTTGCGACTATAAGGCTATCAGCCCGATATCGTTTGAACAGTCAGGTACCATAGTGCAACTTGTAAAGGCCTATTCAGACCCGGCAAGTTACTTGCGCAAGTAGAGTCTCCTTCACTTCCCTATACCCCTTGTTGCTTCAAATGCTTACTTGCGACAAATTGAAAATTTTGTTCCACTGTTTTCTACTTTTTAGAGCAATTCCACACTTTAAATTTCAATTTTAGCCATGTTCTTTTGTGTCCGCAGAACAGAGCAGAACAAGAGATACACAAAAGAACGCCTCATAGATTTTCAGAGAAAGATTTAAATGAAGCGAACAGTACAAATAGTTCGCTTCAATCGACAGAAAGTCATATGGTTTTACGTAAGCTCCTGCTAATTATAGCTTAATCTCACGGCACCAAATGCACGGATTAGTAGACAAGCGACAATCAACGCCCTCAAGAGGCAGAATATATTATATTCTGTTTCAAGAGTACCAGTTTATGTCAGTGCATGCTTGACATTGGACTTACTGGTAGAAGCGAGACCTATCTAAAATCTCTTCCGATCTGTGGGTCACGGCACCCGGTTGATTTAGCGCAACTCCACGCCGAGAGCCAATCCTCTAAGCATACAATAACAAGCGACCATCCTTCAAATTCACGGACGCAGTATGCAATTTTGTCAAGAGAACAAACTACTCTGTTTAGAGAAGAAAGTTCGCATAGTCACGCAGACCCAGACAATCTCTCTCTGCCCGCATATGGGCTACCACAGCCACTACGATGCTCCCACAAGGGGGCCTTCCCATGACGAGGCAAATATCGCTACTAAATGCAGCTCAATTTGGGGCTCCTCATTCCCGTAGTACCAAGTTAGCCAATGTCGGGCCGCCCATTTGGTATGGCTTTCGTAAAGCATAATCAACAGATCATGAATACTCCCAGTTTCATATCTTCATGCAAGATATACTTTTTTAAACGGTACTGGTAACTCCGTTCGGGCCTAGATCTTATTAGCAACGTCAAAAGAATTGTACTTGGCCTATACAGGTAGTACAATCCTTATGGCGCTGGCAGAGGGGACCGCGTGAAGGTTAAGATGTGCCCGATTCAGTCTGGAGTGGCTTCGAGATTCACCATTTGGATCTTATAGCTGTCCATGCATACTAACCATATAAGCACTACTAACATACATACCTGATTTCCGTTTTATGTCAACCTATCCATACACCAACTAAGACATCCATTCGCCCAGGGGCAAGGCTATGTCAGTCTTTCTCCTCTCACATCTATGTTTGAGATTTTATTATTCTGACTTACATGAGTACATAACTTCGATTGCATCGTGGGCCATCTGCCTAGCATCTACTACAGTACCCACACAGCCAAAAACCTCAATTTCAATTTCACTAAGGTAAATTTACCTCGCCTTGAGAAGTGCCAATTCGTGTCCATAGCACTCAACTAACTATACCACACTACTGTACGCACTCTCTTGGGAGATGCCAAAGCGATCTGCAAAAACTTCAAAACACCAAAATAAACCAACAAATTTCATCTATCAAGTATGCATGCTTTCCTCTTATACAGCTTTCACCTTGTTCAGCATTGCGCTTCACAGACTACTTTCCCCCCCCGCTTCAATCGACAGTACAATTTGTTCTCTCCAGTATATGGTAGGTTCTAGAACAAGGTACACAAAAGAACACAGCTTTTATGAGAATTTTAAATATAGCGGATGGTGTAAATTGTCAGATGAACTAGATTTGGGGAAGCTGTCAACCTTGCATAACAATTTGAGTTAAATATTGTATTTCTCTAAATGAGTAGAAACTGGTTGATCCAAAAATGTATTATGGAAATATCAAAACTGACGAAAGTCGAAAATGAGGACACATTAAATGGAACAGAGTTTTGAAAGAAGTGACAGCAATCAGTTGTTTTAAATTAACGTTCCACTTTAGTTCTGCTTCAGGCAAATTCCTGTAAAAGTAGGTGCACTTCAGGCAAATTCCCGCAAAAGTACTTGACGAATGTGAACATGAACTTGCTCATATATAGCAATCTTTTTGTGCAAGTAACTTTCCGAGTCTGAATGAGCCTTAAGCTGCGACCATAACACCTCATCAACTTGCCTTATTACGATTCAACAATTACATCAAGCACAATATCCTTATTTGTTCCAAATCCTTGGCAGCAGCTTCAATGTTTTCACGACATTCTTGGAAATGTTTGTAGAATTAATAAACGATATAACATGGTCGTCAAAGATCCTCATATGTTTGGTACCATTTCACTGTACTTTATTCCATTTTTATTTATTTAATAAAAATTCACTCTCTAAAGGATTATCAATTTTCGTCCGAGACACTCTCTGTATATTTTTTTAAATAGCGTAAATAATTCTAGATGATTTTATTCTATTGAGTAAATATTTTGAAGATATTTTTAATAAGACATATTTTGAGATTTTATAGATGATTCTTTTAGATAATCGTCGCCCTTTTTTTTAAAAAATTTCCATGCAGTGATAGACTTCATTTACCTACGTAATTTTGAACATTTCCTATGCCTTGCTCATCATAAATGTAAATTGTTCATATAAATCAACCTGTACTTTTAAAATTTCGAAAATTTTCGAAAATCAAATATGAAAATGTCTATATCTATGAAAATTTCATCCCCATCGATTTTGAATTATACTCAAATGAGAGAAAACCAATAAAAAGTGTGTATACATTATTTTCCCTTCTATTTATGTTCCATGACTGTACAATATCGGGAAATTGAAAAACAATAACTCGGGGTTTTTTTTTGGGCAAAATTACATTTTATTTAAGAACTAAAAGTAAAAAAAAAAGAACCATACCATTTAATCTCGAATATACATTTTCGAAAATCGAGTTCGAAAAATGTTATATTCAAATTCGAAGATCGAACTAAAGAAAGTTGAATTTGAAAGATCCATAAATTAGTTGCAAGCTTTGTAAATGACACTAGTGTAAACTAGACATCATTTAAACAGTTGACTCTGCTAAAAATTCGTGTTAAAAAAAAAAAAGACAATCAATCGAAAATGCGTGTTCAATTCACTGACTGAAAAAATTAATAAAATCTTCACTTTAAATAAATTATCTCGTCTTTAATTCATCTATATGTCCCAAAGCTATCTGTCTACTAAGATAGCATCTAATCCACTCATTTCGTTGAATGAAGTAATTTATCTTCTCCATGAGTACCTTTGGCAGTACCATTTCCGACAATTTTGCCTGGATTGACCGATATGGATTCGACGATTATGAAAGAACTCGGTTGGTTTTCTTCGACGATGTAATAAGTTTTTCTCTCCTTCGAATACTTGTGTTCCGATCAAATCTCGCAAAGAGTTGAGTTGTTGTAAACAACAACCTTATCATCAGGAAGATATGACAGACAAGGAAAGTCCGGAAAACAAAGAATGCAAATAAGTCATGGTAGGTATAGGCTAGGTAGACAACCCGGGCAGAACTGGGAATGGTCTGATTAGATAACATTAAAAAAAATACACACCGTATAGAGGTGTTATAATGAAATATCTTTCCTAATTTATTGGACCATCTTGTATATTATGATTTGTATTGGCCCAGAAAGGTGCCAATACTATATGTAATGGTCAATGGATTAGTAGCATTATGTTATCACTAAATAAGCTCAGATCTCATGACCTAATACTTATTGGTGGAATCAATTTTCATCTCGATAAAAATCTACTGACAATGCAAATTAATACTTGCGGCTACCAGACTTTTCGGATCAAAAAAAAAAAAATCATGTGTCCAACAGTCGACATCAGAATTACCTAATTGAAGTAGATCCAATGAATATAAAAGAGAAGAAAAAAAAAACAATTTTATATACAAAAAGTCTGATTCAATACGAAACCAGATTCGAATGTCGAATATAAACTGGACTGGCTGGCACACACACACCATACACACAACAGTCTTCATTTCATATTAGAAATTCACGATTACATTGGCATGGCTGGCTGGCATATTATACCCTGGCATATTTGTAGGTAAACAACACTGGCTAAACTGGACTACCTTACACGCTGTGATAGCTTTATCGCCCGGATCATATTCCCCAACAAGACCTCTAAGACGAAGGCGATTATCTCTAGTACTCACTTCAAGTAGCAAGTGAACAGCTCAATCGTATCAAGCCCGTAATTCTGTGAATTTATTTGATGTGAGTCAACGTCGCTCGAGTGTTTGCTGATAGCAAACCACTTCACAATTGTAAAGACAAATTGCGAATTGTGCTGTTGAATGGCTGGGCTGGCTGATGGTGGTAACCAATTAAGCACGCCTGCTTATTCCTTTAGTGTTATTTTGTTTTTTTCCTATCTTTATTTTTTTTTTTAAATACAATTTTGGCCTTCGATAAAAATTATTAATAACAAAAACAAAAAAAAAACAAAAAAATTCCTTTGAGGTATTTTCTCTTTTTTGATCTCGAAATTTCGCTATAATTCAAATTGGAAATTGGAAGCGGCACATTGAGGTTTTCATCGTGAAAGAAAACATGGTCGAATGTGACACGTCCAATCCAATGATTAATTTCCGTACAAAATAAAATGTCTAAACAAATTCTGTAGAACATGAAAATTCTGAATGATCATCAAAAGTACGGTAGGGGTAGCGGTAGGAGAGCGCGGCGGGCGGTGGGGTAAACAGTTGAAAGATATCAACTTGTTTGAATGTCACTTGGTGGCTATGACTTATTTCTTGTATTTCTTTGCCAAAAACTTGTTAGCCCAATTGAATTATGAGCTTTATACTGAGAGATCCTCTGCATTTCTGGGAATTTTTTTATTTAAGAAGGTGTAATTCGGTCGGTTGTATGCAAGATCTATGAGAGTCTTTTGGAAAGAGAGAGAGAGATGGGGAAATACAGTGAGGGAGAGAGAGAGAGAGAGAGAGAGAGAATATAAAATGCAATAAGACAAACAAATTATTTATAAATTTTGGTTTCAGATAGCGATGAAATGATGGTCAATGATGATAATGATATCAAAATTATCCAAATGGTTTATAAGGGGTTTTCATTTCAGACCGAAAAAAAGCAGGGAAACTAAGATGATCCAAAAACTCTGTCATTTATAGGTCTGTCTTATGCTCTATGCATTATCAAGAAAATACTACGAAATTGTTATGCTTTGAAAAATTTTGCGGTATTGAACATTTTCTAATTATTTATTTTTTGCTAAATTTAATTCTTTAATTTTTTATTTTTTATCATAGATTCTTTCAAGTCTATATAGCTACTCTTCTAGTAATACTTTTTCAACAAGAGTACGAATTCTTTGTGAATCAATTTTTTTTATCTTGACCCTCCGCAACTACTCATAACCTCATCATTGTCGGTTTACATATTTCATGTTCTCCTTTAATTCGGAAAATAAATAATAATTGCTGGAGGGCAAGTCTGATATAAATAAGTATGGCGAGGAGTGACCAAAGAATTCAACAACAGCAGGATCAACTTCTGATTTACACACCCCGGACATTCGGGACATTGCTGCCACATTTCTGAATTTTAAAATATCGATTGCACACTACGAAATGAAATTCTTATAATCTCTCATGTTGTGGTCGCATGTGGGCCTGGCGGCAGTTAGGAAATTCCAAGTGTAATCACGGCAAGCTGCCCATACGAACTTACCCTGACCTCTAGCCGTCAGAGCTGTCAGTGAAACGGCACGCACCAGAAAGGAATCGAGCCGACGAAGAGGCCGGAAAAAGGTACATCGCAAACCAACTGCAAGTGGTGTCATGGGCGGCCGGGGATGGCAAACTGGGATCATAACATCTGGTCCATATGGAGTTCTTCGGGTGAGTGACATATGAGGTCCCTTCAGGACCTGTGTGTGGCGTCTCTTTTTGGTATTTTCTCCAATAGTAGGTCTCATTCTACGTTTTATATTAAATTTTTAAGCACGATACCTTTTTTTGTTTATGGGCAAGTGACAGGCAGGTGTTTTGGTATATTGAACCCACCCCATACTCTCCGCACTTGGACCGAGGTGCTAACGTGCCGACCTGCGAAGCTGTCACTAGGTGAGCTGTCAGCTATCACTGACAATAGGACTTCACGTCCTCCAGTCCTCACATTTGAAAACGGATCCATAACACTCATTCTAATCACTCTTCTATCACTCACAGTAAGATCTTCAGTTTGTTTAAATTTTATCCTCGATGCGGAAAGTTTATGGGCCGCACCAACGATTTTCGTAAAAAATTTTACAATCTAAATCGTGGGCACTTTTAAAGTGTTCTACAGATGTGAAAAATTTCTTTAGCAGACATTTTTTTTGCAATACTATTTACAATCATCTTACCGCGAGAATTTCGGTTTTATGCATTTTTTCTATACGATATCAGCAAATGTCGAGACAACAAATTGAATTTGGTAGCAAAATAATACCTGACACTACAAGAGTTCCACATGAGTCCATCTTTGAATTCGTGCAGTTCATCGTACTTGTCAAAGACACAGACAGCGATCGGTCCTTGAGACCATGCTGAAAAGCAATTTTAAATCGAAAATTCCAGATAGAGCAGAATTGGAATTACATTCCCTGTTTCAACCATTGACAAACCCTATCATACATATATACAGACGGTGTAACGTCGGAGACATCCTCCTGGATCACACAAAAACACATTGCGTCTAATATCTCGGCTTTAGGTAGAACTACAAAGAAGCTGTATTGTAGTGCATACCTAACCCAAACGAAACAAAAAAGCTACTGGGACTAAACAAGTCAACCCTATGAGAACTCTAGTGTCAATTCTCACTGGGCACTCTCTTCTCATGGGTCACCTACACAGAATGATCCGGTATGCAGAGGATTTAGAGAGGAGTCTGAAACGGTAACTCATATATTTTTTTGTCACTGTCCGGCTCTCTCGAGAAAGCGTTGTTACAGATTTGTTGGCTCACACCTCCTGGAAGAACTGCATGAAGCTGGAAAGGAAGGTTGGGGTCCAATTTTAAATTTTGTTAGAGCATCCGATTGGGATTTATGAACAATAGCTCACAGTCTGGAGAGTGAATAACGGGCCTCCTTGTGGCCTACGTTCAAAGGGACCCAGTCCGGATCTCAACCTCGTTTCAACTCATCCATCGTAATTTTTAGTAAACAGATTACGTTTGGACTTTTTAGAATTTTTAGTGTGCAGACTCTCGATGAGTAACAACAGAAGTTTACCAATAAACTAAAAACCATTATGTCGAATTTAAAAATATTCATTTCTAAAAACTTTTTTTTTTTTATACGTCTTTGTATGTATGAAAGTTTCTCACTTAACCGAAATTTGTAGTTATCTGCAATAAATTTCGATATCCAGGATAAAGTCGGTAATAATTTATATATAAACGGGGCTGCAAGAGAGACGTTATTATATCTCCTGCACTGCAGCCATTTAAGTTACCAAAATGTCTAATTCTATATTATAAATTCGCTTTCATGATAAACTTCTGCATTATTTTTGGGAAAAATTTTCCTAGCATCAGTGATGATTTCGTTGTTCGAACCCTTCACACTGGACACACCGTCATCAGCACTCAACAGCTCAGATTTCATTCTATTCTATTATAGGAATTATATAGGAATAAATTAAGATCTGGCTGATGATTTTGATCTTTTGTCGTAGCTTAGGTGTATATTTTTATCACATATTTTTATATTTCACCACAAATTTGGCATATTTTTATATTCATCATATTCATTTTGATTTATCCTTTTCATCAACCACAAAATAAACTAAAATGGATTTGCTGTGAATAAACGTCAGAATATACGCCTAAAAGTATGACAATTAGTCAACTGCTTCTGGAGTTTTGATAAAAATTATAAACTATGGTAAATGGATATTCTATACGAACTTAGAGCAACATAAATGCTTAAATTCGAAATAATATTTTTGAATTTGTAATTTGAAGTATAATTTATAATTACAATTTATAATTTAAAATGAACTTAATTAATATGAAAATTGTCAAGAAAAATTAAATCCTGCTGTAAAATCAGAAAAACAATCTGAAATTGTCATAGAAACAAGATAGGTATATCAAAATTTTACCAGAATTTTTATACTTCGTGGAGTAAAATAAGTGGTGACATACAAAGAGCGCCATCTATTTTAAAATGGAAAAATATTCACTTTTTACCAGTGAACTCCGTACGTATTGCATTAGTAAAATAATTAGTAAAATTTTTGCTTTCAATTTTACCAGCGCTAAGATTTGTATGGAAATGTCACATTTTACTCGAATTCCATACTAGGTTTAATATACGACAAAAGATCAGAATTACCCTTCTGAATGGTGATTCTGATCTTTTGTCGTACTATTTAGTCGTGAATTTTGACATATTTTGTCGTACTTTTTTTTTTTTTTAACACAGTTCATTTTGTGTCTTTACTATTATCTACCACAAAATGAATTATAATGAATTTTCGGTGAACAAACGTCAAAAAACACGCCTAAATATACGACAAATTAATCAACTGCTCCCAGAGGTTGTGACAAAAATTTTACACTGGTAAATGGAAATTCTACACCTAATTAGAGCATTACAAGTACTTAAATTCGAAATATTATTTTGAATTTGTAATGTGAAGTGTCATTTTCAGTTCATTCTACGTCATGCAAGAGTTGCTGACCTGAAAAAAAACACGAAAAAATCAGCAGAAAAGTTCATTTCATTTAGTCGTATATTTTGACATTCAAGTACGACAAAAGATCAGAATCACCCTCCTGATTTCATATATTCTACAGAACTGCCAAAGTTCTGGGAGGTGGGGAGGAGGTAATTCTGTTCTTTTGTTGTACTTTAATGTCAAAATCTACGACAAAATAAAATGAACTTTTTTCTGTTTCTTTTATGAACTGAAAATGACAATTTGAATTGCAAATAAAAAATATTATTTGAAGTTGAGCACCGGGTTTGCTGTAAGTAGGTGTTGCCATAGTTTAAAATTTTTGTTACAACCTCAAAAACAGTTGACTAATTTGTCATACTTTTAGGCGTATATTCTGACGTTTATTCACTGCAAATCCATTTTAGATCATTTCGTGGTAAACGAAATGGATAAATAAAAATGAACTATGGTGCGCAACAAAGTACGACAAATTTTGTGATGAAAAATTTTAATTTGTGTATGAAACAAAAATATACGACAAAGGAGATTAGAAATAACACCTTCGATGGGTTAGAGAAGTTAGCTTGGTGTTTCATGCTTTAGTCTCTTCAAATTACCTTCCACTAGATCCTGACTAATCTTAACGGAAACCTTTGATAACTGCCAAGCCATCTAGCAGAAAATTGTACTTCAACTACATATGAACAGAGAGAATTATCCTAATATTTGCTCCATATGGGTAAAATTTACACATGTCAAAATTTACCATTATTTTCGGTCCAGGTCTTGTTACAGATATCATTTTCTCATAATCTCATCGCTTACTTAATCAATCATTGTTCAGTGAACAAAAACTAAAACGAAAAAAGCTCATGTCCGTTTATAGTACGAAAACGTAAAAAGCAGCAAAAAAAAACAAATAGTTTTTTAATCAGATGCCAATACCGACTCGTGTCAACTAGCCCACATCAAATTAAGTCATGTCTAAACCTGGAAAGACGTTCCACCTTTGGTTTACCGCCGATTAATGTATATAAATATGTATGAATGTAGTATGTATGTATGTATGCATGTAATATGGCCTAATGCTTGAACAGTAATCGAACAGATATTTTCATGAAAAATTTATTCGAGCAATTGAAAGTTCGTACAGGTTCCATCTTAATGGCTTTACTTACCGTTTTTATGGTTTGTTTCGCGGTTGTTTTCTTCTCTTTTTTTTCGTATTGCTCTCTACTTAATTTGAATCACATGAGAATTGAAATTGGCTGTGTAAAAACTTGTGTAAAAATTCTTTTAATATGCATAATATCTATGTATGGACGAGTGTTTCCAATCCTACTTGTTGTAAGTACATAATATGTAGAATTTATGGTATGAAAAATGAGATTGTCATCAATCCATTTTCTTATCTGGAATCAAGAAAATGTTTAATACATGACACGATTGATGCAACAAATTTGTGTGATGAAATTTTAAAGAATATTAAATATGAAAAAAAATTGTCTTTGGATAAGTTTAAAACAAATTTAAATTATTAGACAAGGAGCAGTCTAGATTGCGTCATTCGTGTGCAGTTAAAACAAATATTAAATATTTTAAACATGAAGTTTAGATAAAAATTTGTTTAAAATTGCGCCAGGCAGCGAAACGAATTTATTTTTTAAGTATGCAATTGTATCATTTAAAGCGAATCCAAAAATACCAACGTTTTATTTGGCTACACTCTCGTTGTAGACTTTCCAAAAAATGTCTATTTAATCAGTCTGTATGTACCTATACAATTCAAAGAAATCAAAACTATATACATATATATATTATTCATAAATAATAACAGACAAATATTGCTTTTATATGTTAGAACAAACATTTAAAACATCGAATTTGGATCTAAAATCAATCAAGGACCTAGAATTGAATCTTGTGGCATGTCACAATTGTGCCATTTTCGATTTGTATATTCGTAATTTTAGCATTTAATACTATTTTCTTTCTTTTAATATTCTGGAACATCTTAAAAGGGTAAAAAAAAAAAAAATTAAAACGTTGAGCGAGATAATTACTTAAACAAATCATAAGTATAAAATCGAATTTTTACAGTTTTAACTTTTATTCTCGGCATGGCACATTTATACCATCGATTGTATGTCTCGGAAAAAACATATATGTAGGTAAAATTATATAGAATACGATTTTAGAAAAACAACATCAATATCTGTTAATAGGCATTGTTGCAAGATAGAAGAGTGGATAAGAATCTGATTTCCACATTTTTTTTCACATGTTCTGAACTGGAATATCGAACGCCAGCCGTTATGAATATTCCTAAAAATTCTTCAAACTCCTCTTGAGTTAGCAGTTTCAGTACTTTGGGTTTTCGCAGGATTTTCGAAATCTAATTTTGAATATATAGGTACTATTTGCATTTCTATTTGTTTCTTTTATATTTACAAATGTTATGCTATATTACAAATTACATAAACGAAAAAACATTTGAAAAAGTCACATACAGAAAGCGTTAGAGTCGATCTTGCTTGTTCCGAGTTCGTTGTCGTAAGATATTGTGACGCAATGTTTGACACATAGAAGAAGGATTGCGATCCCATATGGTGTTGTCTTTAACGTGAAAAATATCTTGATCAGTATCTTTCGCGTATGAAGCGAAAGTAACCTAGAACTAATCCACAGCCGCCGTAGACATCCATATGGTTTTCCTATTTTAGCACTCATATGGTTGTCATAGGAGAACTTTAAATAAAGCTTAAAACCCAGGCTCATTGCAAAATTCACATAGGGAAGCCTATTGTGTTATTTATAAATACCGGTGGTAAATTATCAGCTTCAATGCCTTTTCTATAGATCGCCAGAACATTGGATTTGACAGGATTTAGTTCTAAATTGTTTTGTACATACCAATCATAAACACGGTGGATAGATCTTCATTCATTCGGCATACGCAATCCTCCGTTAAGCCAATTGACCTGCTGAAATATATCGGCACGTCGTCGCCATACAGATGTATTACAGCATATATATTACGTCAGTCAATTCGTTTATATATAGACTGAACAAAAGTGGGCCAAGTATAGATCCCTGAGGGACACCACAATGTAGATTCGCCAAGTCAAAGAGTGTATTCTGTACTTTTACAAATTGGCTACGTCCGAGTATTGTATGATGGTCATTATCTAAAGCTTCGTAAACATCCGTCCAAACGTTAAGCGTAGCAGTTTCACAGCTATGATTTGGACGAAATCCAGACTGCTAATTAGTCAGATAGCCGGTTTTATTTATGTAGTCGATGGTTTGCATATATCTTCTCCAATACCTTAGTGAAGAAAGAAAGAAGACTAATTGGGCGGTAATCGCTTGGAGCAGACGCAGAAGACTTTTTCGGGATTGGTATTACAAGCGCTTACTTCCACTTGGTGAGAAACTTAGATGTCGTTAAACAGTGGTTGTGATTGTCTCGAGCGAAAGCCCTAGGCCATGAAACAAAGGCGTTTTCCCCACAGAATGCTCGTAAGGAGTAGAAAGTTCTGCCCATTGTTGAGCTGTTCCATTTAGTCTGTCAAGCATTAAACTTGCCTTTTCTTAGATTAGGTAGTAGTTTATTTGGAAGGATGGATATTTCGGTATCTTAAGAAGCTACTCGGAACTTCCCTAGCCAGAGTGTGCAAATTCGTTTCCATCTAGTCCCATGTGGCTTGGGATCTACAGAAACCGGATGAGGGTGCATTTATTTTTGTTTTGTTTTATTGAATAGCGCCTGTTTAGTCTTTAGTAAGATCAAAATGGTTTTATTAGGGCTGTGAGAACGGACTTGCTGTCTCTAAGTGTGAGAAAGTATTTACTGTAAAAGAGGTCTGCCTCTACGTAATAAATGGTGGATAGAGGAGTAACTATACCTGCCAATGATACTATTAAATTGATAAGCATTATTTACTCTTACGTTGTGGACGTATGCTTGGTATTGTAATACCTTAAACAAATGGACAAATTCAAATGATCGTTCGTTCACAAGTAAATTTTTGAAAAATCTCATTACCTATGATTTTTTGACAGCTGACAGTTGACAGAACATTTTTGGCAGCAGCACATTGTTATGGAAGATTTAGGTTATTATGATATGCATTTTTTTTCCAGGATATTGTGAGGGAAATAGCTTATTGAAAATTAAATGATGCTGAAGCAATCACTACAATAGTCGCTTTCGGCAAACACATTCTCAGTGAGACAAATGAGATATTCTCAGTTGGCTCACTGAGACTGCACTTTCGGTGAACTGTCTCAGTTCCATATTGAGTTACAAAAATCGAATGCAACCAGTGAGCAACTGAACCAAGTGAAACTGAATTTTCTTGACTCAGTTGACTCAGTTTCGTTATTTTGTGATTTTAATTACTAATTAAAGTTTAGTGAACTATTTTAATGAACTAACAACACTTTACTCAATTTATTACTATTCAATTTCTGTGGTAAAAATTGGGAAATCAGCTGATTGGTTTGAACTGAGACAAATGAGACGGTTGCTCAAAGTTTAGTCTCAGTTTTCTCAGTGAGACAGTGCTTGCCGAAAGCCCCTAATATCTCACACGTGCGCTCCCCGCTAGTTTTTATGACAAAAATCGCTAACTGTCAAACAGCCAAATTGGAATATGAGCTTCCAAATCATTTCCAATTAGTTCTGAAAAAAAGAACACTGCAGCGTATCTGTGTATTCAGTACTTGCTGTTTTTGGAAGAGGGACTTCCTCCGAAATAACTTCAATCCTTTCTATAAACAAATTATTCAAATCTTTCAATTTTAAAATATTAAAAATGTACCTCTATTTCCATTCATTGTGACATGTAGGTAATTAAATAAATTTTTTGTTATAAAATAATAGTAAAACGTGTTGGCAGTAGTCAATATGAACAGATTAGGGTTGTCAGTAATAATGTTTTAGTTTCAGCATTCATAAAAACTTTTTATACTTAAGAAATTTTTATGAGAGTAAAATTTTCCGGACGCACACACATTGACAAAACAAGGCCTGCAAAAATGCTGAAGGCACTTGTTTCTCTCGTCACTCATTAGTAAGTAAAAATAATATAAATCCTCCTTTAGCAGTATTAATATAGTCCACAAAACAAGCTGAACTGAGACAAGCAATGAAATTCATTACGTATTCGCCACACAAGACGACAAAAATATTCCTCACGCACAACGAGAACTAGTTAAGGCTCATAACTAGCCTAAATACTGGGCATTGTCCACTTAGATATCTTCTCATGGTTAAAATCGACAGTGAGACCTGTTACTTATGTTTGTATTGAAGACAACGAGACTGCTGAATATGTTCTCTGCGGCTGTAAAACATCTAGAACAGGTGCTCTCAGTGCCAGAGGATGTTGCCAAGATGCCGCCCCCCAATAACGTTATAGGATTTGTAAAAGAGCTCAAGTTCGAATGGGCGCCCTAGGGCACTTAGAGGTACTGCCACAAAAGATCTTACAGGTTGCATTGAATAGATGAGAGGCAGGATCTGTGTCTGTATCCCCCATCACGCAAATCATCAACGTATTCTGTTGGCAACAGATTTACTTCGACATAGTAAAACATCTCCTATAGATGGGAATTTAAACATTGAAATATTTTCAAATATCTCAATGACCTATAACTAAATTTTCTACTCTATATTTTACCATTAATTTAAGTTAATTGAAGAAGAAAAACAACAACAATCAATTTAAATTTTCTCGATACAATCTTTCCATTGACCTACAGTGAATTTGGTAGCTAGGAATCACAACGGGAAGGTCGTAAATGTTCATGGTTAAGAATAATGGGCCTAGACGTGATCCCTGAGATACCCCACTTTGTTTGAATGAATTTTGATACTATACAATATAAATAAGTTTGAGTGACATTAAAATCAGAAAGGAACATTCAAGCTGTTGATGTTTCTTGTACATGAACAGACAGATCTGTAGAAATATCGCTTTACAAACATCGGTATAAATTTAATTTTTCGCACTTTAATTTCAGCAATGATATAATAAATTTAGTAAAATAAAATATGGTTGAGTATTATATCATGAATTCAAAATTAGGTTGAATCTGAATTCTTTTTCTCTTCCTTTTCATTTTTAATGACTTCCCAAACATTAAAACGTAAAAGCTTAAATTAAGTGACATAAAGAAAAGAATCTTTCTGAGTACTTTCTGATGTAAAAGTTTTAAACAATCGCTCAAGTGATGAAAAAAGAATCATCAAGAAATGAAGAATCCTTTTCAGGCAAGTTTTCAACCGAGAAGAGAAAATATACACACAATTCACCAAACAAAAAAAGATACAAAAAGTTTCCGAGTTAATTTAGAAAAGTGTTTTAAATTAAACACAAAAGATTCACACCACAAAAGTCAACAGACAACAACAAAAGATAGGGAGTTGAAAGGAAATGGAATGGTAATAAGATTAAAAATAGCAAATAGCGCTCCCCTTTACCATCCAGAATATACTTACCTTACGAAATGTCATCGTTGTCTTGATGTACATAATTTTTTCCCTATCTCTCTATTTATCTTGATGGAATTATATTTTTCTTGGTTCAGTAATTAATTTCAATCAAAATTAAATGAAATTTTATTCCATTCGAGTTGCAGAAAGTATATTAAAATGACAATTGCCATCACTACGATAGTCGTCGTCGTCTTCGTTTTCGTCGTGGTCATCATCATTATCTTTGTGTCCTTGTCGGTCGTCATCTTCATTTCAATCTCATAATGGTACGCTAATGGCAAGGATGAGAATAAGAATTAATTTGACGAGAGAGAAGGAAAAGCACACGACACATCTTAGAGCGATTTAAGTTTGAAGAACTTGGAAATTTACTGGAGATTTTGTGGGATTTTCTGGATTGAACAGGTTTTTACTTTCAATATTATCTGGGAATTGGTTGGGGACACTAAGAGTTTTTTTGTTCCTTTTTTTTTCTTTTTTATTCATTGTGGAAGAAAATTTTATATAATTTTTTATCACAATTTCAAAAAGGATATAATTCTTAAAACTGTATAGATCAAAAAGAGGTTACCAAACTTTTTCCATACAGAACCAGACTGTATTGAGACTTTTCCTAAAACAGTATTGCTTTCCATCACTCAACAAAACTAAAAACGTTGACTTTAGGCAGTCTCGTTATTTTTCATTTGTTTAACGTACATTAACCTTAGAAACTAAAGAAGCAGACTTAGAAATATCACAAATAAATACGAAATCATGTGCGAAGAAAGTTCGTTGCGTGTAAGGATACGCTTAGATTGCCATGCGAAGAACTTTCTTCTCTGCAAAGAAATACATTACTTCACTACAGTCCACAGGCTTCATTATTTCTGAGCCTGATCTCTTCTGTGGTGGATCATTACGTTTCCTCTGTATATCGTATCCGTAGTTATGTTCACCGCTTGTTTCTAAAGCTTTCGACTCAAAATTATCAAAGGTACTGACCTTCCTTTTATCTTTTAGATATGTTATACCCTAGGCAGACGGGCAAAATCAATGATCATTCGTTCGTAATTGAATTTTTCAAAAATCGCTTTACCTTTGAATTTTAATTTTAATTATTAAAAATGTGCTGTCAATTGCGTATAAAAATTGACAGAACTTTCGTTTTAATTCACAAAATCTTGGGTAAGTTGATTTTTGAAAAAATCAATTACGAATGAATGATCATTGATTTTATCCGTCTGCCTAGGTTATTACTAACGACTGATAAAGTTCATATGAAGATCGGCGATCTTATGAAGTTCAATGTTCACAGATTGCAAACATTTTTGTTAATTTTAATCAATCTTTCCAAGATGTCATGCCACAGCATGGTCAGAAAACACATTTCCAGAGAGTTGAGTGATCTACGACGACCAGAACCCTCAGAACGCATAGATGGTTGTTGACTTGTGTCACTGGCGATTATTTGAAAACTTGCCATGTTCGCATTTCAAGGGTCACAAAGACTTCGGCAGTCGTTACCCCTGCAGACCATCTTGTCTGAGAAATGCTCTTCACAACTTGCTTTAGTTTCGATAACAAAACTTCCTATCAGTGTGCCGAAACCGAGAAAAAATTTTACAATTCTTATAAGGTATCGAGGAAGATGTAGCAGCTACACAACACTCAACAGCATATGATTGGTCAGTCATGATTTAGCCAATGCGCTGAACAGGGGATAAAAACTGCCTTATGTCCACAATTTGGTATGAATGGCATAAATCGTTCGACAGGACATCCCTCTGGTGTTCTCTCTTGAAGTACGGTAAAGCAAAATCTAGTCTTTTAACAAGGTCCAATGAGCTCCGTTTTTGCCCTTGGGATTTAGGTTGTAAACTTTATTTGGAGAGATACGAGCTCCACCAGTGATTTGCCACATTAATGCTGCCAGCGCCGGACACTCACATATAATATGCTTCAAGGTTTCCCATTTTTGCAGTTTCCTCTAAAGTGGCTTTTTGATAGGCCAATTGTTGGATACGGACCAGTATAAGGACTGTCGACCTCGGTTTTAGCCAGATAATTCACTTTTTCATTACCGTCTACTTCTTCGTATCCTCTATACCATAGACTTCCGCCTGAAAAATGGAAGGCAGACATATATCGTACGATGAATGAAATCTGATCTACGTGGAAGAGATGACAGGAGTTGAGTCGATAGAGATGGAAAAATACTTGGCATGCTTCATCTTAGTAACGATCGTGCTTATCATGACTTTTTTTGCCATAATGTCGATAATTTCATCGCATATCTTGGATGAGAGATATGCGGTTGTTTCGGATCCTTTGTTTCCTAGACATTTTATGTGCATACCTAGAAAAGGGTCGAGCTCAGTTACAAGCTTCTAAGTCATTATATAGTTCCCGCTGGTTCTTCATCCAAATCTCTCATCTGAACTTCTAAAAAGCAATCCGTGTGCAGGCAGTGATGTCATAGCAGCTACAATACGCCTCAAAACCTTATGCCAGTTTTTTTCCGTTTGAAGAGCAAGAAGAAGTGTTCTTTCTCGCTAACATCGTCGCACATGCTGACCTGTGATCATCTGAGTTTTCATGTTCCTTCATTCTTTGACCTGCATTTTTCTAGTCATTGTATCCTTCATTATTAGTTAGTGACCCTGATTTTCCAAACATTATGTTACTTGAGCCCCCATGCATACTGAATAACTATTCCAACGAAGTCATGAAGTCGCTGGTTTTCTTAACATGGTGACTTTTTCACTGGCTCCCAAACCAAAAAAGTAGGCCTAGGCCAACATACAAAGCAGCTAACTTTAATGCTTCAGAAAACTTACTATTAACTCTTCAAAATATAATTTAGGGATAGCAGAAGTTTGTTTCCCTGAGGTTCTGATAACAGAGTATTGTTATGCGAATGTAACCAGAGAGCCTTTTAAATGAAGGAGATTTGTATGGGGACTATCAACAAAAATTACCAGAAAAGTCCCAGTCCCAAAGCTGTATTCCTGCAGATAAGAAGTACGTCAACTAAACATGCAAGAGTACATCATGAAGAAAGAAAAGTCATTTCCTCTGATAAACTGAAATCTGCAATCACCATTCACTCGAGTTCGCAAACTTACATGAAAACAGAATTCTTTGAGTGCACATCGATATGTATGCGGTTCAATAAAATCTTGTATAAATTTAGTATGGCAACAATTTACGAACTAAGATGTTAAATTTATGTGTTTCCTTTTGAAGTGAATTCAATTCACGCGAACGGAAATGTATCACAGTCCCTAAATTGAAGTAAACAATGACATGATGACTTTTTCAAAATCGTTTTAATTTAGTTAATCATTACAATTTTATCTTTAAAGGAAAACATTTCCATTAATAAATTTTCTAAGTGTCTCTGCACGTTTAGCGTTTATCAAAAATTCTTTATGATTAGTAAATTATCATTTTTTCTTCCAATTTATTGTGGCATATCTCAGGGGTCCAGTTTGGGTCCTATACTTTTCAAATTTTCACATTCACCCTGTAACTTATTATTATTGTCTAAACTCGATTAAATGCTTGTAGTCCGCCCAAATTAAAAAAAAAAAAAAATACCAGAACCTATCTATTCATATTTTGTCGACACTATATTGGAAGTCAATATAAAAAAAAATTAAAAAGATTTTCCTTATTTCTTAAAGTTTTTACAATTTTTTCGTTAAAATATACATATGCTTCACGCTACACTTTCCGAGCAAGAATTTCTAGAAGGTTACATTTCAATTAAGCCTTCACGTGTGCTACACTAAACCTCTAGTTATGCTGCATAATTTTATTATTTTTTGCTCCTATCATAAAATGAAGTTTTTGTGGTGATTGAACTAAACTTACAATGAAATTATGCATCATGGAAACTGATTAAAAACGGTTGTATGCATTACGAAATTTACCAAGTTTTAATGGAGGAAGTATATAATAATATAATTCCTACCCCCAGCAATTCTTAAATATAGTCCACGATTTTCTGAACACTATTTTATAAGCTAGTCACATAACGTAAGCTGATTTAAATATATGTAAGTACCTTTAAGAGTCGGAAAGCTTTTCAAGAATAACTTCCCTAAATTTCTTACATCAGTTTGAGTTTTATTGAGTTCGCCGTTGTAGCTCATAGCTTTAAAATTTAAGCGAACACAAGGGGTAAACTTTTTTCTGCAGTTATGTTGTTAATTTATGAGCAAAAAAAACAGATTTTTCAACAAATAACATTGATTTTTCAAGATATGTCCCACTTTCGGTAAATCCAAAACTTAAAGTGAATTCAAGGTAAACAAATGTAACTCATGTTAGAAAATGAAACACAAGAAAATATTCCGGGTTTGTACCCGGTTCAAGTGGAATCTGATACCTACCCAGGTACTCGAATCCAAGATTTTTGATTCAAAGTTTACTCGGATATCCGGATATAATCGATTCTCGATTAAGAATAGCCGGGTACAATCGGTTCTTAATCTTTTAGTACTCCGGTACATTACTGAATTCGTGAATTCAGCCATAATAAAAGAATTTAATTCTGCTACCCGAATCGCGCTTTGCTTGATTTTTCATATTAATTAATCAAATTAATTTTTCAAAACCCGATTCCAAGGAATCGGGTATCCGGATTACTCGACTTTTACCCGTAAAACCCGGGTATTCGAAAACCCGGGGTTTAAGGAACATTATCGCAAGATACGCCGAAGTCTCGAAAAATGGCACTCTTCTTTGCACACCTTATATGCGTTTATAGGACTAGCATGGACGGGTTGAACGAGTGTTGCGAATGAAGCTTTCGTCGTATAGACATCAAGCAATTACTTACCCCTGCGCTTTATAAAAGCCAGAATTGAATTTTGTCTATTATGGTGAATATGGTCAGGTATTTTAGTAGAACATCGCTATTGATAATTTAGTCAAAAATTCGAAAGACTACTTTGAGAGAGACAAAGGCAATCCTACATTTGTCCATATTTAGAAACAGGAAGTTTTACACGCACTATTCAACAAATCTATTTAAATCCTTCTACAGTGGATTACATGGAAATCCAATTCAAACTTTTTGCACTTAAGCCACATGGAGGTTTTCAACAAGCTTATCGCCAGCTTTCTTCTAAATCCGACTGAAAAAGCCAAACTGAACACAACTGGCGTTTTTGACATTTGCAACTTTAATCTGCTTATGGTGATCGCTTTTATTCATGCGTGCCAAAAGAAAGACAGAAATGTATCCGATTTTCAAAGAGTACGATAAGTTCATGCTTTTTTGAATAGTTTTTGAGATGCACCAGTTTTTTATATTTAAAAAATAATATTTTTGGTACCTGTTTACTTCTCAGCTGTCTCTAAAAAATGTGGCAAAAAAAGTCATTCATTAACATCTGATATTCGACATTCGCATAGTTTGCAATGTTCAAAATTCTATCAAGTTCGCAGCCATTGGACTTGAAATTTGCAATTTGATCATATCTCAAGCTAGATGGAATCTAGCAAAAAAGTTGTTACTCTAATTTTGTTCTTCTACACTGATTTACATTGTCAACAAATCTCTAGTTGGCTGAAATGTTCCAATTGTGTTTTAAGCCTTATACAGATTTTCGTCATCTGGATAGATTTAAAGTTCCCTAGTAGGAAAAATTAGGAGTGCTCCTTCTAGAAGCAAGCAATAAAGGAGCATAAAACTTTGGTTAGATTCCAGTATTGCTCTAAGAGAACCTACAAAGGGAGCAATTCTGGAACAGAGATCAGGTAATAAGATATAATTAAATTATGCGCCATTCCAGAGTCACGTTTTTTGTGCGGCAAGGGGGGGATCTATTCTATGTATGTATGTTAGTTATGTAGCTAGACCTGCGTAGATATCATTTATCATCTTTTTTAGCTAAAACCTATGGCTTTAGCTTAATCAGCTCAAAGCGAGTGTCCATCCTTATGACATGATTAAAAAAAAAAAAAAGTCAATCTTTATGACAATATTTAAAAAAAAAAAAACGAAGTCAAATAGAGCTGATAACAAGTGCTTCTGTCATCCTAAAAGAGCGCTCTCCGATTACTTGTAGAATGATCACCTTTCCTATTGGATCAGAGCTTACAACTATGTGAGAAAAATCATTTATATGAACAAAATAAACAGAAGGGGTCCCAAGTGACTTCCTTGCGGTACACCAGAACTAGATGTTATTTTATCAGACTGTTCAGAAATATAATTTTCACCACTATCTTGCGTTTCTTTTGGTAGAAGCCAATCAACCAAGTCAGGAAAGCCAATACCACATAGCTTATAAATCACAATCTTGTGGGATACATTGTCAAAAGCCTTACTAAAGTCAATGTACGCGCAATGTATTTCACCTACTGCAAGATGACGAAAACAGAAACAAATTTGTTGTTTTTGATCTTCCCTTTATAAAGTCGTGCTGATTTTGAATAATGGTTTTCCTATGTATGAAAATAAAAAAAAATAAAAACTGACAGATAATGGCCTCAAACAGTTGGCGGATACTCGACAGTATAGCAATTGGTCGATAATTTGAAATATTCTTCATTTTACCAGGTTTAAAGATAGGAGCAATTAAGGGTATCTTCCACAAATTATGAAATTTTATACTCTGGAACGACAAATTAAACATAAATGACAACGGAACCTGAAAGATTACCACAACACTGTTATAAAACTTTATATAGGGTAATTCCCATCAGAGGCCACTGAACAAATAGGCTCAAGGCTAGACATAGAGGCTTCGAAAGTGTTCTGATCAATAAATAAACAGGGAATATCAACTTTTTAGGAAGGTTCGCTAAGTAATTTAAAAAATAAATATCTAATTGAACGTCATTAGGTAAAAAAGGTCTTATTAAAATAGTCAGCAAAAATATTTTTTATTACAGATGGGTTTTGACTAGAAGCGTTGTCTTAGACTAGGTTAGGTAGAAAGCAGTTTAATTTTTTTTTGAATTGCCAAACTGTGTGTTTCTCATCTTTATACTAAATTCTTCAAAATTGGCCAGATTCATCGCTGGTAATTGGTAATCTTAATGGATGCACTATTTTACAATCCCAATAAACTACCTATTTACATATGACATTTTCTATATTCATTCAATAAATAAGAAACGAGTGATTTATGAAATTATTTATTCCAACACCTGTCGACTGAATAAAACAAAAAAAAAAACCCCATTTCTATTTATTCTACCAAAAACCTAAGATCTGATAGAATTTAAAATTGCGCCAATTTATTGCTAACAGTAGTCAGAGAGTGCGTGACAATTTTCCTAAACTAACTTCTATTCATATATTTAGTATATGTACATATATAAAAAAAAAAAAACAAAATAAATACGCAATTTTCTATGTCTGGTTGTTAGCCTCGTCTCGATTCCCTTGAGGAGGGTCTACATACTCTTAGTCTATTTCCAAGTCACTCGTAGACACTCGTATCGAATAAGTTTTCTCTGTTAAAAGACGCTAACATAATCAACCATTGCCTCCAGAAGTATTTCTGTACGCCAAACACGTTTTATCAAATAAAAAAAGGGCGCAACAATAACAAAAGGCACTTAAACAAAGCCACACTATTGAGTCCATCAGAAAATATTCATAAACCACGGCCACGAGGCAAATAGTAATCTTCAGCAATAAAATTTACTACTAGAACTAAAACCACACTCTGTATAATCTGTATAACAAGCCGAGAAATAGGTCCTCAACTAGCCGATGGCATAGCATTATTCCATAGAGAATAGAGTAGTTTTCGCATGCAATGCCCAGAACGGCAGAATTTTAATTTTTGAACTTATAAAAATTGAGGCCCTCAAACGTTTGCGGATAGCACGTGATACGATGACAATGGGTTTTGATTTGATATTAATCGATACGATCTCTCTCTTACCACCCGTGCTGCAATAATTGTTATTGCTGCCTAATTGAATCATTCTCAGTCACACCGTGTATAGTACCGGTACCGCCGCAGCTGTTTTATTAGACAACTACTTTAGTCGCTTATGAAAAATCATAATGCTATGCAGGTCACAGTTGCAAATTGGTTCCTGATTTCCGGAAATCTCAATTGCTGCAATATTTGCTTGCGAGGCTGTATAAAAAAAGAAAAACTGCAATTGAATTGAAAAAAGCAGGGGAAATTCATTACGAAATTCCATATTGCAAGTAGCGTTGTTAAGAAATCTTATTGTTGTGTAATAATTTTTATATATTTTTTTTATATATATATAATTTCACCACACCTCATAAAATTATGATTGATTTCAATCGATAAGTGTTGCGCACGCATTTTAATCGTCGCAATTGAACTGCCAATCATAGTAAGCGCCATCTTTTGTCGTGGTGAATTTTTAATTCAAATATATTTATATACAGTTAGATTTTCTGTTTTGGTTTTTTCCTGTTTTTATTTCATTAACTATTCCAAATTTGCATGTGACTTAAATACAAATAGTGACGAAGACGAAATTTCTCAATGATTTTAGTTGAAGGAAGAAACTAGAAATGGAATTGTCATGAGTGATTGAAACAATTTGAAATAGTTTTATGATTTATATTCCTGTTATAGGCGATTTTGTTAATTAAGAGATTTTTTTAGTTGTGTAGGTGTAATGGCGGGTTATAATGAAAGTTTTCGTTTTTTTGACATATAGATGGCGTTGAGGTATCTTGAATATTTATAAAGACTTAATGGTAATTTTTTACCGCGATACCCAACTTTTGATTAAAATTTATACAAAATTACAGTTTTAGTGTTGGTTAGATCTCTATCACCAATATCTAGAAAAATCACATAAAATTTGGGGGGAGCTGTCTGTTTCTATTGAGAAAGTTACCACCCAGTTGAACGTTTTCAGTGAATGGAAAAGTTGCTTGAGAGGTTGTCTTGACTGCTTGCTAATTTGGGTGTAGTGCTTATTCCCGTAGGGGAGCTACCTCTGCAATCGAACATTTTCGTAAAGGGAATCAATGGCTTGAAGATTTAGGGTTATTTCTTGAGAGCTTGTTTTTCTCAGCTACTTCTTGAACGTTTGCTCAGGCTCAGTGTAGTGAGCTGATGTTGGTGTTTGAAGAAGTCATCTAGTAACGGCGCCTTGAAAGATTGCTCAACGCCGAGACCGACTGTTCTGGCTATTCGCTACTGGACGTAGACAACTGTCCTGATTGTTAATGGTGAGCGTAGACAATGTTGTGCTCCGATTGGTTGGAGGCGGATGAACGGAACGTCTTAGCGATAACTATATTGTAAAGATATCACTTCTGGGCCTAAAAAAAAAGGGAAAAACTTAGCCTGAGATATATAGGCTATAGATTGGAGCAAGTTCGAGTCGCTCATCTGGGGACTTCGTTCCAGGCTGTACCAATGATAACCTGGACATGTTCTAAGGTCAGGTGGACTACGTCTTGAATTCGAGACTGGAGGAGTGACAATACTGCAGGATCGGCTAATTTAATTCGTTTAGACCAGACCAAGTCGACCCTATGTCGCTACGATGATCTAAAGCAAGTTCCCCACCAGGCCACTGATATGCTGATGTAGTGATTGCTGATGTGCTGATTATCAGCAGCACTAATATCTTAATGATGCATGCCACATTGTAAGAGATAGTGATGTACTGATGTGATACTGATCTGCTGATAATCAGCAAATGACTTGCATGTTACTGACTTTTACTTACGTAAGTCGATATTTTATTTTCAAACTAATTAAATCGGGTTGGTTTAAAATATTACAAATGAGTGAGGAAAACTTTGTTTCAAAATTAGTGCAAAGTGTTGCTTGGAGAGAAATTTCGTCGCAAATTGGAAAAGATGGTATGGTTTTTTTTTTTAGGAATTTTTTATTTAATTAAACGCCGTATTGAAGAATATGAGGGTTTTTCCAATACGGAACGCTTCGTCCAATCAATTTTTGAAGTTCAAATTTGCAATTTACAATCGGTATTAGCATGTCTTCTTTTTCTCCATACAAGGAATATAACCCACCTTCCAGGAGGCGTTGGGCTTCACGAACGATGGCTCAATTTTATTATTGATCATGATTGATAATTAGATACTGTCCTTTATCATTTATCATGAATGATAGTTTGTTCTTCTTCAGCTGTAACTGCCATTAAAAAATCCCGACTATATTATAAACCAGCATGTGGCAAGAAATCAAGACCACTGCCATTGGTGTTAATTAATTTTCAGTTATTTATATTTGTTTTTATTTTAGTTTAGTTTTATGGCTAGCTTGAACGAAGTAAAAACGATCATCACACCGACAAAGATGCACATCTTGGGTTAATCAACCAAAGGCCTCTGTATTCGACTGTAGATTTTCGGAAAGATATGCAGGATATTTAAATTTATAAATCAACCTATGAGAAGAGAGATAAAATTCTACGACAAGTAAAATAGGCCTGAATATGAGATTTCAAGTAGGGTCCAGATAAGAGCAAACATATGAGAGCTCCGATAGAATCTGTAAATAAATATATCTTATGAAGTCTACAAACGCTTTCGGAAGTGCTTTTTTTTTTTTTACAAAGCGACGAATCTAGTTTGCTAAAATAAGGCTAATAAAAGAGTTTAAGCCAATTTTCTAGAAAAACACATCGACAGACAACTGGAGAAAAGTCGAAGATTACAATAAGTTTTCTTCCATTATATCCATTATAATAGTGATGTGGTTGCAACAATTAAATTTCGAATTGTGATTTGAATTCCTAAATTCTTGACTGAAACAACATATTCTCTCAGCATCTACTCTACAGGCGGTAAAACAGATGTTAAGTCAATTCACATTCTCTCTGTATTGTAAATCATCATTGATTCGATTAAATAAAGTCTTCTTCGATAAAGCTTATGGATCAGCTAATACTTACACAAGCTGAATATCGACGGATTTCAAGTGCACATAAGCGTTATATACAATAAAACGAAGAGGGTCTAAGACCGATCCTTGAGGTATACCAAACGAAGAGGAATGGAACCACTTTTTCAAACCCCCCTTCCCAGAACATCTCATGCTCGCCACATTAACTTAACTTGTTACTCTTATGCCCAAATTGTAGCCTGTAGCTATTAGCACTTTAAGGGGCAAAAACACAAAATCATGCGATTCACGAGAATTACGAATCTTGAAACGAAAACGAGAATGTATTGAAAACGAACACGATACTCACAAAAATCACGCGATTCACGACTTTGGAAATTAAGACGGACACAAGACGAGGCGAGGCTAAGCGAGGCGAGGATATAGTATATCAAGAGTTTAAGAAATACATAAAATGATTGCAAGGCTGTAGCAGCACGCGATGTGTCGAGACACCTCAAGGTATCTCGCTCAAGAATGAAATATTTAATTTTTTCGCGGAATGCAGACGCCTAATTTTGATAACCGGCATATTATGATAGCCCCTTCCTTCGATATAATTGAAGCTTTCTTTACCCATTCTCATATACTGGTAGAATGTATCAGTATCAGTAGGTAAATCTAATATCTGTGCTGATGAAATTAGCCAAACTTTAATCACTTCTTATTTATTGGGTCATATGCAAAACTGCAAAGTGTACACTTGTTTTAAAAGTGGCATATAGTTAGACTACTTGTCAAACACAAGACTTCTTCTTCAGAATATGACGATTTACCAAGAAACTGAACGCATTGTTGTGAACACTGCACCTCGTGATGTATCTTCACCTCGCTTCGCTTAACTGCTTAATCTTGCCTCGCCTCGCCTCGCCTCGCCTCGTTGTGCACGTACTCTATGAGAACTATGACAATCAAATCAAGTGTGAAACTAAATTTTTATTTTGGTGGAAGGAGTTTAAGGTGGTAGACATCCATTTGAAGGACTACGAGCCTCTGCCAGTCTTAACAGAGATCTGCACTCTGTACCTACTTTTCAAGATATAGGGTGTTTCATGAAGAGAAGCATAATTTACTATAATTGTCCTATAACTTTTGTACCATCGACAATTTGATAACCACGTTTATAGTTACCTCCTCTATCTTGCCGTTTCGTTTGGACCATGACGTTTTAGGACACCCTGTATGTATATTCTAAGATGCTGTCAATAGATTTCTTGAATAATGTAAATATCAGTCAGTAATCTTAATTGATAAAAAACATAAAATCATTAATGTTCTCAACAAAATTGAGGTTTCTTTTGAATGCCCAAAACTTATTTGTACAGTAGCTCTACACTTTGAATGAATGTATAGGTAATTCAAATTCTTGAGCTTTGTGATCAATCTTCAGGGGAGTTTGTGTATATGTGTGTTTCTATGTCTATGCCTTCTTAACAATCTCAAATAAATCCCAGAGGAATGACTATATACTCGAAATTTCAACACATTTCATCGCCATAAAACATTTCCGAATATGAAATTGATTGAAATGATAAAATTTCACAAGACTTTGCGCGCAACTTAAATTCTATATTTCTCCTCGACGCAAAGTGACGCGCCCGTTGCGTTGCCGCGCTGTCACTAATACTCGCTCTTCTGCAGTTTTTGTAATACAAACTCATTTATAATGAATGACAACTATTGCGGAACAACTGTGCAACAATATTTTTATATATGGACATCTGTGCCCATTATTGTCATTAATCGATCTCGCTTGCTGTCAAAAATTTCGCTTCTTTATTTTCTTTGCGTGTGTGCAGGTTGTTTCTATTCAGCGTGGGCATCCTTTATTAATGTAACGATTCACCGTAACCGAGGTAACGCAATTAAACTTCTGACAATATCTTGCATCTTATCTCATCTCCATGTTTAGAGAAGCATGCTTAAAAATAAGTTCGATTTTAACTTTCAATTTATCAAAGGAATTATAGAATTTTCGGATAAATTTTCTCTGATGTCTTCTTGTTTCTTGATTTTATTATGACTGAGGAGAATCGTTTTTGTATTATTAATCAGAATTGACAAAAACAAAAAAAAACTATATATATATAAACGACCGTGGGGTTGAGGTTGTTTTAGATGGAACGATATTAATTTCGGCACCTTGGAATTATTGAAGGTGCAATAGAAATAAATTGCATGAAAATTGAACTTAGATTATATTGATAGCATTGCCTTTCACAGATATAAAACAAACAAGCCGGCTTGAGACTCGCTCTAGAGAAATATATTTAAGAAATGCGGATTAGCTTAAACTATATCCCCCTTCCCCTACATACGTATAAATAGCTATAAAATACCCTGTACTAAATCAAGTCCTAAAACATGCTAAAACAGGATTGATATGGAAAGAAAACAATAGGAATGAAATGGAAAATGGGTAAGAGACCGTTGCGCAAACTCCAAATAAAGGCCCTTCGGCTTATTAAGCGAACACATGTTAATTGCAAATTTTGTATTTCCTTTATTGTTGATTGTTTCAATTCCATGCGTTTCCAATACAGTGCTTTATAGGACCGTCGGTATTTGATGGTAATGGTCTTACTTTCGTATTAAAATCACCCATTAGTATTACACTGTCAGTTTGTTTTTTTTTTGGAATACTGCTTATATACGAAGTGTGATCAAAAAATACGGTGAATAATTTTTTGTAGCATCAACTGCTGACGTCTGATAGCCTGATTCTTTGAGAAAGTCAGTGTTAAGTTTGAACAAGTTGTGACTTATCGGTCAGCTTCCAGAGTAGGAAAAGTGAGGTCTGATTTACCGTGTCATTCATGAATTTCGAATAACGTGTTAATATTACGTTTTGTTTTAAGAGGAGTCAGTACACAGCAAAAGTTTCAATTTAGATACCAGCGAACCTGTAGGTAATAAAATTTACTATATGTAGGTTTGTGTCCTGAAAGTGAAATAATTCATATAAAATTAGCCTAGACCTAGACCACAGAGCACATTAGAGACATCTACCACAAAAGACATCATTATTCTGCTACAAATAGTTTGCCAGAAATACGCATTGAAAAATGTATGAAACTTTCAAATATTGGTACTGACTCCTCTTTAAGTTGCAAGAAAGTGCAAAAGAAACTCATAAATCGTTAAAATCAGTGTATGGCGATAATGCGGTGACTTTGAAAACTGTTCAAGTGGTATGCGTGATTTAAAAGCAGAAATAAGTTAGTTGAAGACTACCAACGACCGTAACGTCCTTCGACCTAAAAAAGTGCAAAAATTAGCAAAACGGATTCGTCCAAACAGAGCTTAGGGAAGGACTGAATATTTCACATGGGTCCATGCATAGCCAGAAAAATAGTTGAATGGCTTCCTATTTCATTACGTCAACGCCCCGTGCCACACTTCGCTTCTAATCCTAATCCTGTCTGTCCACATCCACCGTACTCTCCGGATTTATCACCATGCGATTTCTAGCTGTTCCCTAAAATAAAAACTGCACTAAAACGAAAATGTTTTCACACCTTTTTCGACATTTATGCTTCCAATCATGGAATCAACGTTAGAATAAGTGAATCGCTAACCATGGAGAGTACATTGAAAGAGATTAATTCAAATTTGATGTAAACTTATTACTTTGTTTGTAATAAAACCATTCACCGTATTTTTTGATCACACCTCGTATAGTTTGAAAGAGATGGCAGTAAAACTCATTTTCCGTCATTTGCAATTTTTGTTGGGATATATGTAGTAGGCCTGGCATTGCAAATTATAAAATTGTTCAAATTCTTGACTTGATTTTGGCTGATTTCAAAAATTTGAATGGGTACTTTATCACTTCATTGTCCTCTCTCTTTCTCTCTCTCTCTCCTCTCTCTCTCACTCCTCTCTCTCCTCTCTCTCTCTCCTCTCTCTCTCCTCTCTCTCTCTCCTCTCTCTCTCTCTCTCTCCTCTCTCTCTCTCTCTCTCTCTCTCTGTCTCTCTCCTCTCTCTCCCCCTCTCTCTCTCTCTCTGCCCTCTCTCTCTCTCTCTCTCTCTCTCTCTATACTTCTCTATACTTTGGCTAGTTGAGTGAGTCGCATAGTTGCTCTCAGCGTTCTTACATTCCATTGTTCCAATACCATTATGGTTCATGTGCCAATAGCCATTACGTTGCTATTCGGTCAGTATTTGAGCCTCTGTTTGAGTTTCTTGAGTCTTTTTTCCAGGTAAATATAGGTCACCAGTAGCTATTCTAATTATAGGCTTGTCATCTGCAGATTATTATGAAAAGGACCCAATTTTATGGGGAGATTATTATTGATTGTTATCAAAGATGGTTCTGGGGTGACGTCTTTGTTCACTCCCAGTAAAATATTTTTTTAGTTTTCTTAAGTCATATACAAATGCTCTACTTCTCTCATAGAATCTATTTCGGTATATTGATGCTATTAAGTTGAGAGAATAGGATGCTGAATTTTGTTAAAAAAAAAATCAAGAACAAGATAGATATAGTGCAGAAAGCACAGAACCAAGTCAGATTGTGTTCTATTATTATTTTCTGATCGTCAATAACAATTCAACATATATTTTTCTTAGTTATTGCTATAGCTATCTTCTGAAATGGGTGTGCGTGATGAACATTACACCGAGAAGAGTCCAGCTATGATTCTACTACTTGGCATGTCGACGTACCCGTAATGAATATATATTCCAGGACTAGGTCTATTATTCATACATTGATGGTGTTTTTAAGCATATCGCCATTTAACAGGGTTCATAGCAGACCATTCCACTTAAATGCTGAAAATCTCCCTTAGTCCAGTCATTATATACATTTGGAAATGAAAATGAACCGAGAAAGCCAAATTTTGGATATTACGTGGGGGGCGGCTAGAAAAGCTTAAGTTCAAATTGTCGACCAAAATAACCTTGTGCGTTTTCCGCGCCATCTTGAAAAAAGGGTTAAATTCGGTTTTTTCATTATAACTCGGTTGAGATACGAAAATTTTTATGCAATACTTTTTTGTTGCTCTTTGTACGATCTACAATTAAGGTCCTATACATTTTTCATGTATCGATCATCGTTATCGAGATACGGCGAGCGTTAGAGTTTGGGCTGTTCAGACTCTCTTAACGGCGAGCGTGAAAAGACGGAGGAAAAAATGGCAAAAAAGGGGTTAAAATTAAGTTAATTAAAAAAAAAAAAAAACTATACCATTAGATTGTACTCACCGAGAGCTTTAATTTGATATGCAACATTATGCCCCCCCCCTCCAAAAAAATGTAAAAAACGCCGCCAATGGAAAAAAAAGTTGTTCTACGAAATGTTCCTACTGGCGAAGCAATACCAACAGTGAAAACCGTTCCTCGATCGGACTTAATTTACAGAAGTTATGCACGTATGATTTTCGAATCTAGTACTACAATAGGGAAATTCGATGTCTCGATAACGATGATCGATACGTGAAAAATGTATAGGACGTTAATTGTAGATCGTACAAAGAGCAACAAAAAAGTATTGCCTAAAAATTTTCGTATCTCTGCGGGGAACCGAGTTATGATGAAAAAACCGAATTTAACCCCTTTTTTCAAGATGGCGGAAAACGCACAAGGTTATTTTGGTCGACAATTTGAACTTAAGCTTTTCTAGCCGGCCGCCACGTAATATTCAAAATTTGGCTTTCTCGGTTCATTTTCATTTCTAACCCGATTTTTCCGACGTAATGACTGGACTACCTGGAATCTTGATGGACAATGTTCTTTTTGTGAGCTCTAAGGTGAACCAAATCGATGTACTAGTAATATTCTCATTCTTCTCAGTATATTTGTAGGTGTTTCAAAGAAAGATTTCGAAGTTACTGGGAGCCTACAACTTTGCAAGTAGAGATTCACACCATAGAGCTCTGCGCATATGAAATTACCAGAAAATATATACATACCATGGGTAACGCCAGACAGTCAAGTAGTACCTACCTACTCAGTGAATTGAATTCATATACTTTTGAGTCTAAGTTTGTTTGCAATTGTCTTGGCGTTCCAATCGTGAGAGAATATTAGCTTCCAAAAAAACTGAAGGTTTAATTAAAGAGTCAAAGACTATAAATTGAAATAAATATCAAAGACTTTTGTGACCTATTAATAATTAGCTAGACAGTGCTAAACAATTCATCCTTTCTTTCTGAAGGCACTAGAATTATATTATCTTCAATATCCACAGAAAATGCTTCGGCGATTTCTTTATTTATTCATGATCTTTTTAGTTTCCTATAACACCACCATACCTGATATAGGCACATCGACAACATTCTCCATCAAAAAACAAACAATATTTATCTTCACCTTCACTTGTACTCTGGTTTTTAATATCGAGACTATTTTACCGGTCTTGAAGCTGTCAGGAATTATTCTTAGAGAAATAAGGCCCACAATCAATTCAATTCAATAAAATAAATGCATAAATATAGAACTAGAGCTACTCCATAGCCAAATCCTATTCTGCTGTTAATCTCAATCTTCAATCTTATTAGCTATCTAAAATTTGCAAATTAAAGGTCACTAGCCAATTTACTTCGGGACGGACAAAAACAGACTCACATTACTACATATTTCAACTGAAGCTTTTAATTTATGCAATAATTATTTGCCACCATGTATCATCTCACTTCTGGTACCTACCTACCTGTATAGGTCATGGTCATCATAGTAGTCTCACAACAACAACAGCAGCATCCAAATGAATTTTTCGTAAACCTTTGAAAAGAGTCGAATCATTATTTGATTTTTATCCGCGAATTTCTTAAAGTAATTCCACAAAAATTTCAAATTTTTATAAATTTCTCATTAGAATTACAAATTAATTTGTAAATCTGAACTGTGCTACTCTGCAGCAGAAATATCAGCGACAGTTACAAGCAGCTCTTGGATGGAAGTTGCTTTTATTAGAAATTTTCATTGTTTGCACTCCCGCAGAGAGATATGTCCGGTCTTTATGGTTTACTGAGTTGTCGATTCAAATACTCTTTGCGCGCATGTACATTTTCCTGTTCGTGTAATTATTATAATACCAGAGAGAGACCCATTTTGGTTGGGGCTCGAAAATTAAAATAAGAAAACAAAGTGAGATTGACAGCGCTGATAAATTGAATTCATTGAATTTTAATTACCTTTTATCCGTGCTGTGCCAGCTGTTGTGCTATAGAACTAGTACGGCTATCTCCTCTTCTAATGAATTGCTGTTTTTATTCTGGATTTTATCTGGACTCTGGATATCTGTTGATTTTTAATCAGATTGTTGATTGCGATATTACCGCCTTTATATCATTTCAATTAATTAAGTTTTACAGTTTTATTTATTTTTGTAATGATTGCGATTTAAAATAAAATTAATTGTGAAAGTATTTTACAAGTTAGCAGTGTTCTGCATTGACAAGTTTTAATTAAGAGTAGACTATGAATGAAAAGTGTTAGGAGAATCTATAAGGTGGGAGAAGATTAAAGAGGATTTAAAATTGAATGGACTCATAAAATACCATTCGAAAGCTATCAAAATTTACTTCTTAACAGTTCTAACAGATGTCGCGCAGTTATTGTCAAACTATAACTATATGAGAAAAGAGTTTTAATTTCTTTTTTTTTTAAGAATTAAATTTTGTTCAATTTGTTCTAATTTGTTATTTCATCACACAACCCATTAATTTTTGGTGACAAGTTTCAAGTCTTGGTTTGACTCATCAACAGGTCACAAATAGCGAAATTGTGTGATTTGAAAAACAAATGAAAAAATGAAAAAAAGAAGAAAGAAATGAAAAGTTTAAGAAAAATAGAAAAAAAATTTTTATTTATTAAAAAAATTTAAAAATTTTTAAAGAAACAGATTCATTCGAAGCGAATCGAAGCTGTATACGCCACGCAGTGGGCTTTAGTTATATACCGAAGAATCCCAAAAAATTCTTTCTTGAACAAAATTAAGCTTAACCCGGTAAAAAGTCCAAACGTAATCTGTTTATTTTCCTCCTGGGCATGTATAGGAGTGTTCTTTCCTCATATAATTCACACCCAGAATTTATTTCTGAGTTTATATGAGAAGAGATCAGTTTGATCTGTTTTCAAGCGTCTGCAGCAGGCATAAAACCAAGCTGCACCGATGAGTGTAAGGTTTTCTGCTGACACGAAACGCTTTTTCTTCTTCCTTTTCTTTAATTTTCAGCCCACTGCGTGGCGTATACAGGTTCGATTCGCTTCGAATGAATCTGTTTCTTTAAAAAAAATTTTAAATTTTTTTAATAAATAAAAAAATTGTTTTTTCTAGTTTTCTCAAACTTTTCATTTCTTTCTTCTTTTTTCATTTTTTCATTTGTTTTTCAAATCACACAATTTCGCTATTTGTGACCTGTTGATGAGTCAAACCAAGACTTGAAACTTGTCACCAAAAATTAATGGGTTGTGTGATGAAATAACAAATTAGAACATTTTTTAGCTTTTGCTATATACCGGAGAATCCCAAAAAATTCTTTCTTGAACAAAATTAAGTTTAACCCGGTAAAAAGTCCAAACGTAATCTGTTTAAGAATTAAACTGAATTTAAATTCTTATGATTTAATTTTAATAAAATTAAATCAATTTTCAATTGAAATTTTTTAATGTTCGAATTTGTTTCAAAATTCAAAATAGATGGCAGTCGTCGATCATTTCGAAAGTCGATAGTAAATTTCTGTGGTCACTAGTCTACAAGTGATAACTCCAAAATTCAAGTTTATCATTATAACCATCATTTAATTATATGACCAAAAATTAAGTTAAAACACCGGAAATATTATTAATGTACCATGGTCATTATAACTTTCTATTGGAGATGGAATTATAACGAGTAGACAAAAAAAAGTTTATGCCAAAACAATTGGAATGACATTTATATTAGAAAATTCTCATTTTTGGAGTTATCATTTAGTTGACCAGTGGCCACAGATTTGAATTTGAATTTTCAAGTGTCAAACAAGCAATCAAAAATGTGCACAAATTTAATAATTGAGGAGTGACCGAACAAAAGGGTCACATTTCCGTGTTCGGCCTTTTTCAATTTTTTGACGGAATCGAGTCCGCTATACTGGACTTTCTTTTCAATCACCTTTTTTTTTTTTCAAAAAAGCACAAAAAGTCAAATATTTTCAACTCTTAAAACTTGATTTGCGTACGAAATGACACATGTCCACGAAAATCTATTGATTTTTTTCAAGCCAACAACTGGAAAAAAGGGAGCATGTCCATCAATGTGTAAACAAAAAGGCACATGTCCTTCAATGTGTGCAGTTTGTGCAGTCAGAAAGACACATATCTATTTTGTTTTTACTTTTTCTCCTAATAGATTACACATTTTTCTATGTTCTTAACATGCCGGGAACGGCACCAAAAATAGCACAAACTATCATAGTGGAATAATTTCGATAATTCTTTGATTTATACAGTTATACATAGTTTTAGAGTTCACAGGATGGAATATTCGAAAATTTGAACAAGTTTCATTATCTACACATGCTACTCTAAAGGCATATGTACCCACAGAACTGTACACTACTTTAGAGGAAGACTACGCATTCAGCCCGTGAGCTCTTCGGAAGCTTATGAAAAAGTTTGCGTCCTAAGTGTATCCACCGAAAGAAGGAAATAAAACAAAATCGGCATGCAATGCACATGCAGCCGCACCCCGCAATCTTTTATCTTGGTGGATACATCAGGGATACTGCGTCCGAGCAGAGCCCATACTACTACATGCCAGTCTGCTCCCTTGCACGTCATTATTATTGAGCTAATTGACGGTAGAGCTCACAAAACAGTGTGCTGACTACATCAATAGAAAACTAAGAAATATGAATACGAAAAATGTCTAAAAAGCATTCGGAATGTGTATTTGTTTTTCATTTCATCCAGCACTCTGGTAACTCTTTCACGTCTCCACTGAGCTAATCTGTATCCAATTTAGATTGCTGGTAGCATCTGGGTTCCTAACTCATGCGCTGAAAACGAGCTGTGCTTAAGTTTCGTCTGTTAGCGCGCGAGCTAGCAAAATTCAGGAGCGTGGGTAAAAAAAAACTCCAGTTAGATAATCATGGTGTTGCAGTTTTATAGATTTAGAAGCAGTCTCTTTGTGGATTTAACAATTTTGAAATTTTTTAATATACACACTGAAATGCAACGGACCTAAAACTGAACTCTGAGATACTCCACATGTGAGATATGACAAGGGACGAGAGACGACCTTCACAAATTGAATAATATTGGAATGAAGACAAGCTTAATGTAATTGTAATGTACGTAAATTAATATTGTGCTATGAAAACTATGATATTGATGACGATTATTATTAATTGTAATTTACTCAAATGATGTTGAAATAAACAAAAGTACAACGTTGATGACTTTGGTATTATCCTAACCAAAAATAAATTTAAAATCAGTTATACGCTGGTTGCGCCCAGCTTACAAAGATGTTAGTTTCGTTCGTCTTAAAGTGAAAGCAAAAAATCTGCTATAGTCATTTTACTCGCCACCTTGAGGTTCAGGTTGTGTAAAGTAGCCACAAAAATTGCCCAAATTGCAGTTGCCCAAGCATCAATTTTTCGAAACTAATTTGTCTAAAATACAAAGACGGAAAGAACTTTCCGTAAAACATAATTCCGCTAATAACCAATTTTCCTAAATTTCATTTTCTTCCTTTTTACAAAAGCAAAATCCCATTATCATATGCGGGAAGTTCCTATTTAGGAAAAATAAGGAAATTTCGTGTTAGTGAAATTCTTCATTAAGGAAATTTATTGTAGGGTAATTGTAATATTGTGGGGTAATTCTCCGCAAATCGAATTCAATACTTCGAGGGGATCTTCTTGAAAGACAAAATTAGCAACATTGGAACATGTTTGTGATAAATATAGGCGCATAGTAACAATACCAGGGAAATACCTGTTCATAAAAACGTCTGTGCACATATCAATCATCTCGTTGAGTTATACAGCCGAATGCGATCATCGCAAGTTGTATACCGTAATTTTAAACAAAATTCTAGCAATATCGTTTGCAATCTTTTTCGACAATCAAATCTAAATCATTCATAAATTATCTGAAAAATTGTATCTTCCATCAAAATTTTCTATCTATGTAAATCTCCCTGATTTTTAGGAATTTTGCGTACGCCACTGTTACTTTTTCTTGTTTCTTTATCATTTAAGTTTACAATGACAGGCTTGCCTGTGATTCAGATCTGCTCTCCGCCAACAGACTTCAAACATTATATTACAATTCATTGTGAAATATCTCTTGTAACTTTTTTCACCATAACCTTGATATTAATTTGGGAATCATTTTATTTCAATTTCAGTATCGTGATTTATGTGACAAAGGAAACAGTCGTGATATCTCTTCATCCCGTTGCACAAGATGTTCAACAAGTTGTGCAGATAATTGTACGATACACCCTGTACAACAAGGGGAAGTATCATCAACAGAGCCTCCATTACCTGAGCCAGCATTGAATGGGCAAACAGCTGAAATATCAGCATATTTCGATGCACTCGAACACTATGTTTCATCCGTTGGATGGGTATTGATTCAAATAAATCCCGAAGGGATAATTGAAGTATGTACACAAAACATAAAGGAGCTAATCGGTTATGAGAAAATCGAACTACAAAAGCAACCAATCTATTCGTACCTGCACGCTGGCGATCATGCCAAATTAAGTCCAATATTTAATAATATGTCATTTGCTCTTGGCTGGGACCAAGATGAACAACAGCATCAGAAAAATCGACGAAGCATATCTACAAAGGTACGAATGTTAGTTAAACATCCAGAAGGAGCTAGTGAAACTATGGAACAAAAGCAACAACGGCAAGAAAAATATGAGGAGGTTACGTTAATAGCGTCACCGGTAAAAGGTGAGTACAATACTTTTTCGATACTTGCTTGGGTGCCATTGAAAATTTAAAAAGATCTTTCTCTTTCTCTAACAGATGACGGTGATGATAGCTCTTCGGTGCTGTGTTTGATAGCACGACCTGAAGAAGAATCCCCCTTAGAAACTAATATGCTTCAGCATACGAATCAGAGACCTCTTGAGCAATTGACCATGAAATTAGATACGAACGGAAAAATTCTGCAAATTGATACAACAACATTGCGAAGTTTACTTGCGGCAAGTCTATCCAAAGAGCAGGGTCGACTTATACAGGACCTGTGTCACATTCAAGACGTACATCGCCTGCAAGCTCATTTAAAAGAGGTTCAACAGCATATCTCACCACTTGTGAGTGCTTCAATGCATGGTCATTCCTCAGGACCGTTTCGGTTACGACTTAGATCACCGGATGTATACGTACATGTAAAGGCTAACTCAAGACTGTTTGTAAATACGACACCGGGCGAAAGTGATTATATAATGTCTGTGCAGACAATTCTTAGTGAGAATGATAGTCTGCCAGCGATAGAGTCCTCCCAAAATTCTGTGGCCAACATAAGTGGTGGCAGTGTAAATAGTGTTGGCGGCAACCAAATACCGTCTCTTCCTAGCACAAGCCATCATCATACGTCAACGACAAATGTTGGTGGTCCCCTGATGACTTCAGTGATAAATGGAACAACAGTTCCACAGGTTCAAGCCTCACCTCGAGCGAATAGTGTTGTGACATCATTTTCCAGCCCTCCGTCAGTTTCGGAAAGTTCAAATTTCTTTCCAGCTGATTCGTTCGATTTTGACTTTCAACATTCCCCATTCGATATGCATCCTGTTTGGGATTCTAGACCGGATTCAAGAACAAGTGTTACGACACCCGTCAGCACACCAAGACCACCATCTGTACAAGCTTTTAGTCCAGTTGGTCCGAATGTTTGTCCGTCACCGTTGACTCCTTATCATACGTCACAGAGTGCGGGGCAACCAAGTCCGCAAAGCAATAGCAGCAACAACAATAATAACAATAACAATAGCAATCTGAATAACAACAATAACGGTGGATATAACAGTTTTGCTTTTCCGAATTTCGATGAGAAAGATCAGAAGGATCATCTCAATAATAACACGAAAAATAGTACCAACAATAATCACACCGTCAACAGTAATAACAGCGTGCAAAATAGTAACAACAATAATAACACCGGGAACCAAAATCACGATTCTGAGCGTCTGAGGAATCTTTTGACTAACCGATCCCAGTCTACCTCATCTGGAGGTATGGGTGATAGTGAAGATCACAGAAATGCTCATAGAATTTTAAAGGTATGAGTTCTTTTCAATGTAGACATATTCTTATTCACACAAGTTTCCAATTTTAGGGACTTTTAAATGCTGAAGAAGATAAAGATAGTGGGGGATATAATAAAACAAATTCAGCTTTAGCATCAAGGATGTATGCATCGCGATCACAGTCACTAGATAGTAAGAGCGATGGCAACACTATGTTGCTGCAGGTATAATTTGATTTGATTTGTTAACTATCCTTTCGTAATTATAATAATAATCGCATTGTTTTTCAGCTTTTGAATGATAAAAGTGATGATGATACTCCAAATCAGTCAAATCAAGGCTCCCATAAAAGTGAGCTGCTACGTCAGCTACAGAAAGATGAAACACCAAAGAGAGAAGATCTAAAAGATCTTCGACATCTTCTAAAATATCAAGGAGATGGCGGTACAGGAAATAGTGAAAACGCTGATACCCCACAAATGAATTCCTTACATCGTAAGCGTGCTCTAAATGAACCCGATGATGGAACATCTGCTAAACGTCCTGACGATAAGCCATCGAAACTGCGAGAAAAGAATAAAATGTTAGCCTCACTTCTCTCGAATCCATCAAAAGCACCAACAACGATACTCCCATCATCACCAGTTGTAAAAATCATACCCGATATAACTTCGTCCACTGTGAATAGGGTATCAAGTTCATCAGGAGTTGGACCACCATCGGTGGTTGGTGGTAGCCAACCGCAAATGGTTGGTACAAGTGCTGGTGGTGTTAGTGGACAACCGAAGTCTGCAAATCAAGTGCAGTCGACGACCAATCCTCATGCGAATCAATCTCGAAATATTCGCAAGCCTTCCGATGCCTACCTCAATCAACCAATGCCAACACAACAACAACAAGATCAAACCAAAAATCAAATGATGCTGGGCCAGACGCAGTCATCACCGTCAGCCTCATCTGTACAACGACCTCAAACGACAAATTTTCAAATGGATTCACCTTTTGCAACATCAGTAGCTACCTCATCAACATTATCGTTAAGCGTCCCAGCATCATCTACATCATCCCAAATGGCGACATCGTCAACTGGACCAGGCAACAATATGTTGCAACAAAACGATGTTGATCCAGAACTATCGAAAATTCTGAACGATGTTATCGATTTTGTACCCGACTTGGATCCAACAGCATTAATTCAAGGAGGATCAGTGCCATCACAGTCAGAGCAAGAGAAAATGGCAATTAGTGCTATTCAAAAATCGTTAATGCAATGTGAAAGTACAACGTTTAGTTGTAGTCCGCCAGCGTATTCATCAATGCTTGGCACACAACAACAGCAACAACAACAACAGCAGCTGCCTCAACCAAATAATCAGGTAAGGGTACGTGTATTTTTATAAATTAAATGATTGCAACATTTATTGTCTGAGGTGCTCTCTTTAGTAGATATGTTTGCCCACATGGGCACAACCACTTCAATCAGCAACAAGCAGTATCACATCAGCCATCCACATAACTTAAGGTTTTTGGTGTTAACGAATATGTTCGGAGTTTCCTTTGAGGGCCATTTTTGTGCATGTTCAGATCTGTTATTCTTAACACCTGACTAATAAGATTAGATCATTGGTTGGTTAAAGAACGATATGAGATATAACAAAGTAGAGTGGTCATTAAAAGGACTGAGAAATAAGCACAGCCCTCAATCTTTTTAAAGTAATTGAATGTCGTTAAATTAGTTTAGCAGCTCGCGCAGCTGGATGTCCACCCGTTCGCCAATGTTCAGCCTTAGTTAAGTGAAGTTAACCATTCTGACTAGCTAAGGCAAGACATTCGTGCAAGACAAGACGGTGGTGAGTAATCCAACCAGAGAAGATTCTAACACCGTTCTTATTGTACTTTGGCATAGGTCTTCCCACAATACTCCTACCATTGCTGTTATTGTCCTTTGTTCTCTACACAGATAGCTAGGCTATTCCATCTTGAATTTTCCAATGATAGAAAGTGTCAGGGAATGCTCCAATTCAGCAAGTTTAGAGAAATGTATAAAGCTCTGTCTGTAGGGCTGGGTCTATTTTAGTAAGCTCATTAGGATGTTCATTCTCTTTTTTTGTTTTTTTTTGCTTTTACAACATGGAACCCTAAGGAAAGTCACGCTACATAATATATAGACTCCCTAAAGCTCAAGCATCTTCACGACATTGTCTAATTAGATTAGAAAATGTAATAGCCGTATCTGAAACTTTTATATCAGTCTGAAAATCAGTGAATATGACGACTTTTTGGCTTTCCTCTGAATTGAGCTCTTGCAGCTGAAAAACGCTTGAGCTATTTTACAGTCGACAGCTCTTCGATATAGTATTGCGTTTTTGTTTTTAAAAAATACTCTACGCCGCATTCCTTTTATCAACCTGTCGAAACTTGTTCTTCTATTTCCTTCTGGACTTGTCTTTCTATTTCCTTCTGGACGGAATCTTAGCACTTAAAAGCTTTTAGCTTCGTTCAAAGCTATAGATGTTCCCATGCAAACATCTTAATCTGAGAACGTTGTCCTTGATCTGAATGCTTTGAATGCTCTCTTGGCTCTCATCAGTACCTTTATGTCCTAAGACATATATTTTGAACTTTTCATCGTCCCTTGTTCTACTTGTTTGAGTGTAGTAAATATTTTTCGTTTGATTTGAGAAAATGTTTATAGTTGCATAACTACAAGCTGTGTATCTTTTCAATTTTAATCCCACAGTTGCACAGGTATTAGCATTCGCCTGAAGCAGAGCTCTATATTACTTCTGAAAATCATTAAATTAAAGTATAGAATTCCTGATATACGGATGGATTACCCATACTATCAAACAATCCACTATTCAGCCTTGCATCCATCGGCGTTTAATGGCTCAATGAAGACATCAAGACTCTTCGATAATGTTTATTTATTATAGTACAATGGGTCATAGTTTCAAACGATTTCATATGTTGAGTCTATTTTCTTAAAAGCTGAATATTCGTACAACCTGCTCTGTTGTTATATCAGTGTCGGTTAGTAATCTATAAACTCTTGAACCTAGCAATTTATTGAAGCTTCTAAAGTCTGTATACAATTCTCCAACATTTACCCTTTTTCATATCAGCAAATGCAAATATAATCGCCTTCTTTTTCCTTTTAAGAACTCTAGCCTAATCTTTCACATGACTTCTGAGACATTGAATATAGATCACTGACTAATACTTATCAATTTATAATACATTTCTTAGTAAACAAAAAAAATTAATAAATTCGTAATTTTCTAGGGATTTCATCATCCACCACCAGTCTACTCAACACGTTCAGTGCGTATACCAATGCCAGCAAATATTACAAATAACCCAGCCCTACGAATTCAATATCGTGAACGGCTTCTGCAGCAACAACAGAAGGAACGTCTTCTGCAACAACAACAGAAGCAGCACATGGTCGTACCTGAAAGCGCTACAGCAAGAGCTGATCAGCTATGTAAGTAATTCTGTTTTACATCCATGAAATTAAGTTTTTTTTTCTTATATCTAACTTGAATCAATCTTCTCATTTATTTCTTTCTAAAATTTTATTTTTGGAAGGGTTTGAATGAAAAGTGATTCAGCAATGAAAAATTAAAATATTATTATTAAACGCACAGAAAGGGCGCATCATCATCACGTAGTACCTATAGAGTTCAAGAAAGAAAAAAAAAAAGAAAAAAATTAACCGACATGAAAATTAGTGTTCACTATAGACGCATAATTTATAGAACTTTTAACTCTCCATGTCCACTATCTCTCACTTTTCATTTGAATGCGACTATTTTGAGCGCTTAACATACAATTGTTATTTACATATAGGCTTAAATCCAGGTATGTCAAATATTGGATCACTTCTCAACAATACTGTCGCACCGAATGTGTCTCTGGCGCGCAGTAATTTACCGGACTCTCAATTAAGTCCAGGTTTCCCACAAGGATTGATGCAACAGCAACTAAGTCCAGGGCAAAGAGGCGCACCCTTTAGTCCACAACCAAATCAAGGTAACATTTTTATTTTCATGTGCTAATTTTGATTTACATTTTTTTTACTGGATATCTGTGAGTATATGAGTTCTGATATTTTGAGTAACTGTGGTGATTTTTAACAGTGTCAATAGTGTAATGAATAATCATGGTTTGTGCCTTATGTACATGATTGACTACTTCGAGTATATTAAAGTTAATGGTGTCAACATGGAAACGTTTATGCAAATTTGATGTTGAAAAATTAATAAACTTGCAAACGAGTAAAGGTCCGAGAATAGAACTTTGTGGTACCTCACAAGATACAGAAATAGAGATAATAAATAAAGAAACAATATTTCCAATATTTAAGGAATTTCAACTGATTGTTTTACCATTTTTAGAATATTATTACATTTTTAGCGATACTCCTTTATTGAAAAGACACAATATATTAACTCTAGTCGCGAAGTCCTAGTGGACTAGTCACCCCTACCTTTAATCTTAACCCTTGTTTAAAAATCACCAGAGCTATTGAAAACTATTATTAAGTCACATAGAAACAAAATAATTAAAATTAACAAAATATTTAATCAACAGGTTACCAACCACAATTTCCAAATAATGGGCAACGATTATCGCCTCAACAGCAACAGCAGTTGTCACAGGTACAGCAGCAGCAGCAACAGCAGCAACAACAACAACAACAGCAGCAGCAACAACAACAGCAGCAGCAGCAACAACAACAACAGCAGCAGCAGCAACAACAAATGGCCTTTCAAACTGGTACAAATACAAATAATAGTGCTCAGCTATCGCCACGCCAACCACAATTCAATGTAAATACACAATCAGTGTCTGGTTCTGTGGTGCCACAACAGCAACAATCACCTCAACCAAGCCAACAATGGAGCACAGTATCTGTTGGTGGAAATACGCGATTATCGTTGCAACAACACAATCCTATGTTGAGTGCACAATTACAGGTAAAGGCGAGTTGACTACTAAATGCAATGCTAAATAAATTCTTCTTATTGGAGTTCATTTTGTCACAGGGTGTTAGTCCATTCGGTGCAGGTGCTCGACAATTTCAAACACAACGACGGTCACTCAATTCACCTGGAGCAACTGTAACACGACAAAATTCCTTTTCCACACAGGATGGTGGCTTTCCTGGACCACCATCACCAAGTACACAACAGACGGCATATGCTGCCGCAAATGTTTTTAGTAATCAACAATTGCAAAGAATGCAACGACAAACAAGTGTACCTCAAGCAACACAACATCTACCAGGTAAGCCATACCCGTGTTCTGATTCTCATGTTTGCCATTTTTTGTTTACTGCAGCTCTTTTTTCAATTTTACTATAGTTAAAAAACAAAACAAACAATTTTAGTATTTTTTCTTTTTTTTTTCTTTACTTTTTCTGTATATATTTTATACAACAAAACTAGGTCGAGTGAGTAGAAAATTGAATAAATAATTTAGAAATGTTTGCAGAGAAATGTTTTAAAAATTTTATTTTAAATTAGTTTTTAAGATATTATTAGGTGGCGGATAATTTCAGTATTGTTTTTTTTTTTCTACTCTGAACAGCAGGGCTCTAGTTGTAATGTGAAAATGTGCAAATCGGGAATTTTTTTAATTTTATTGTTTTTGTTTTGTATGTTGTATTCAAATATTATCTTTTCATACTTGTAAAACGAAATACGTACTTTCTTTATGAAAACATAAGAATGTAATGAAAATTAAACAAAACTCCAAAAGTACGCAGAAATTATATCATAATTGAATTGGAAATGTAAGCCTATGTCTGTTTCAGTCGAGAGTAACATTGCAATGATAGGTTTATATAGGAATTACAAGATTTCACAAAGGCAACTTAATATAAATACATATTTTGCTTACAAGAAATCTAGAGAAATCCGTATTTTGCTTACAAAAAATCTGGAGAAATCTTGTTTAATTTTCTTTTTTTTTTCATTCATCCATAGTTTTACACACTTGACACGCTTTGATCAAATAGAATTCTCAAACACGACAACATCAGTCAGTTGAGTTTTAAATTATAAAAAGTAATCCAGATGACGGTAATGTTCGTTTCCAATTCCTCAATCGTAGCCGGGTTATCCATGTAGACTTAGACTTTACGTAGCCCCAAAAGTCTAGAGGTGTGATATATATCATGATCCATGCGGCCAATTCACCGGTCCGAAGCGTGAAATTAACTGTTCACCAAATTGTTATCGCAATAAAGCCATAGTTTCACGGGCTGTGTGGCAAGTAGCGCCGTCTTGTTGGAAACCAATGTTGTCGAGATCACGGGCTGCAATTTCAGGAAGCAAATAGTCCATTATCATGGTGCGAAAACGAGTGCCATTCAGAGTTACGTTATGGCCGGCCTCATTCTTGAAGAAATATGGACCTATGATTTCACCAGACCATAAACCACACCAAACTGCTGTTTTTTCTGGATGTAATGGCAGCTCTTCTTGTTTTTCAGCCCAAATACGGCAATTTTGCTTAGCCATTAAGCCAGAAATGGGCCTCATCGCTTCACAAAATTTTTGTCGAAAACAGTGGATCTTCTTTAAGCTTTTCAAGAGCCCAAAGACTGAAATGGAGTCGACTCGGAAGATTGGACTGCTTCAATAAGATTGGACTGCTTCAATTCTTGTACGATTTGAAGTTTGTATGTTTTCTGACCAAGATCCTTATATAAAATACGACAAGCCAAGCTGTTGAGAACAGTGCCGAATCCATTTATCACGGTCATCGCATACACTCTCAACTATCGGCGCTATATTTTCTGCACTACATGCTGGATGTGAACATTTGTTCGCTTATTATCTAATAATGAAAATTGGGTTTCAAATTTTTCGATGGTACAACGTTTTGTGAGTTCGGTAGGTCGATTATGTGCCATAAGTTGCTCTAAGCGCACAAAACACATTCCTCGTAGAACGTTGATTTTCGTATATAGCTGAATAATTTGTAAACGCTGTGCCGGGCTAAGATTTTCCTTGATGAAATATGAAACAATACTGAACGAAAATACCATGACAGTTTGACATGACTCACGCGTAGTCTGTCATAAAATCCCTACTGAAAAAGTACCTTTAAATGAATCCCTCATTACATAAAAATGAATTTGCAAATTTTCTGTAATTCAGAAAGTTTTGACGACAACAACGGAAAAAAACTCACAATGAATATAAAAGAAAGAGAAGAATTTTGGAAATTAGTTAATATTTAACCAAAAAGTATAGAAGAGAGATTTGAATGCAGCAACTATAACTTTAACTACATATTACGAAAATTGATAAATTTCGCCACTAGATGTTATATTATATCATTTCATGTGTACACAAAGTGGCTCAGATTGTCATTAACGACCTAAATAAAACCTGATTGAGTTGGTTGTTTAAACAATCAACACGGAAATATTTAGCTTTTAACATAAATATGTATGAACTCTCCCCCAAGAAACTTTGTTTCCTAAAGTATTGAAAAAAAAAATGCAATAGGAAAATTTTCAACTAGGTAAAATCTACTAGTGCCACTACTCGGAAATTATGTAATACATTATTGCACCGATAAACAGATTACAAAAATAACTCTAAAAAATCTATGAATGTCTCACAGATAGTGCGTCACACACAAATTTTTGAGCAATTTACAAATTACCGATTACGAAATTTAAATTGTATGAAAGTAAAATTTTGCGGAGTGTTGTGAGATCCCAGTTTGGGAAAATTGTTGATCTACCGGAGTAAAAAGTCAGTTACGAAGTTCTATATAAAAAAAAATTGTTTGGCTATGATCAGAAGATTGTGGGCTTTAATATGATTGTATAGTATAGTCCAAAATAAGCATAAAGCTAACTTTTTTGCTTAGTAGATAGAAAGTAGACATAGTTTGATCCAAAGTTAACTATTAGAATTAATACAAAAAGTCACCATGGTTTTTTGGGACGTACTATAAACATTCCGTTCTATGAGCAATCTGTAGAATCTTGTAGAATCTGAAGAAGTGAGTTTTAGAATACCGCCAGGAGGATGACACTGCATAATATATAAGGGATTCAAAAATAATAATAATTTGATAGCCTGAAGAGCACTGATTATAAATTTGAAAAACATTTTAGGTCAATTTTAAATTTCCCTTATGTTTAGAAAGTTTGGAGGTCAAGCATTCAATATATCGATAAAGGACTCTCGACGAAGCATCCTTTCACTGGACATATGTATCACACATTATGTATTATGACTTGACACGCATGGTATCATGAGGAGCATATGCAATGAAAATCTTAAACTTTGTTCGAAAATTTTAGAAATTTAAATTTTTCATCCATACATACGGTTACTATAAACTACATTCCAGCTGAATGAATTGTAAAATTACAGAACTAGAGGAATTCCAAGAAAACCGCTCCTTCCGAGGGCATTGTTCTTTTTAAATTATTCCCTGTAAATGCATTGCCATTGAATTGCGCAATTGTCTAAAAAAAAACAATGTTCGTGCGAAAAATTCATTGTGTGAAAATTCGAAGTTAAATAATTAAAGAAAGAAAATATGGGGTTATGGGGACCAGCTATTTAAATTGTATCGTAATCGACGTATAACTGAAAAAAAAACGTTTGTATTCGTTAGAACAAATTTGTCGATTCATATAGGACTTATTGCTGCATCTCGTATGCCAATCCCTTCTTGAATAGCAACTGAACGGAGTAACCTAAAAACTGACAGCTGCAACATTCCTTTTCAATATATAAAATTTAATGTTTAAACATTATACTTAAAATTTAATTTTAAATATAAATTTTAAAACAATTTTTTTGTTTTGTTGTTTTTTTTTTGCACATTTTCACAACAAAATTATAGAAACAACAAACAACAATAAAATCGAATTTATAGTTAATAAGAATTTTTATCATCAAATTATGAAAAAACTAAAAAAAAAAAAAACAATTTTCAAAAAATCTTAAATGAAACATATTAAAAAGAAGAAAAATTTTTAAATAAAACAGGCTCACCCCGTTCATTTGGTGGATCGGATGGTACTGGCGGTTATGGCATGATGTACAACAATATGCAACATGCTGCACAAGGGCCACCGCCAAATGATTTCTATGGTCGCACCCAGACCGGTAAGGCTGGTCACCAATCAATCAATCAATCAATCACAAAAAAAAATCCACAAAAAATATTCCATTTTACCAACACCACAATAAAAAAAAAATGTTTAATAAATCATCCATCCATCAACAATAAAATCGATCCATTCCAAAATCCCCCAATCTTTTCCAATCCAATTTCATCCACTTTTGAAATCAAACGAATTGGCAATAAAAAAAATTTTGTTTAAATTATTTTTGAAAGAAAAATATGCAAATTTGATATTAAAAAATTTAGATTTAAAAATAAAAAGGAAGAAAACAATTTTGGACACAAAATTCATCCCGCCTTTGCCGCCCCATCCAGATCGCTCAATTTATAATGAAAACACGTTTTCTTCCAGTTTTTCATCATCCTTCAAGCATCGTCAGTTCATTTCTCTTGCACTAGAACTGTTTCATATTTTTCATGTTGCACTCATTTCATTCTAAATAAAATTTCGATTTTTTTTTTCATACAACGTATTATAATGCAGTACAGTTGAGTTTATATTTTTGGTTCATTTAAATATTCACTGCAATTTTTTGGGAGATGTTTTCTTTGTGGTGTCACTGTCCAAGATTGTATTTTAATTATGTACGGGCGAAATAATATAAATTTTCATACAACCACGAACAATTTGGATAAATAAATATTAACAAAAATTTTTAGACACACAATTAATACCCTCTTGGACAACGTCGTAAAATTTTCATGTTTTGAATGTTTGTGTTAATATTTCTCGTTTTGTTACTTGTTTGTAACTTTTTTTTAATCTTATTTATTCGCATTATTTGTAGAGATTGTCCAAAATCAAAACGAAATCTTTGCGCTTGCGCTACTTCATTCACTCATCTCGGAGCTCAATGAAGTTTTCAACAGCGCACATTTCTTTCTTGCTTTTGGGGAAAATTCTCAGAGCTTTATACATATGTATGATAGTGGCCATGAGCTGCTTTTCCTTTATACATGAAAATTTAGTAAAGCGTTTTTTGTATTGATTTTGGATAAGATCTACTTACATTAAATCTCTGGGAGTAAACTTCATTCACAGAATTTTCTATTTTACAGTTTTAATAATATTTTCCATTTCAGAATCAATTTTTATGTAAATAGTTCTTGTTTTCATCTCTTATTTTCATTTTTTTCATCTCATCAATGTCTCATCTAACTTATAAGATATTTTTAGTGTCAAATTAAAAGTATTAATTTAGGATTTTGTAAATAATTTCGATGAGGGTTGTTGGTGCATATAAAATTGCTTTTTCCAGGATACTCTTAGTTATGAAGGACTTCCAACAAATTGTTGTGTATACAGCGGTTTTTATTTGAAAATATCATGATAATTCGATTTTTTATTATTTTAATTACAATTCTATATTTATCCTATGCAAAACGTTTACTACTAACATTTCTGTGACGTTAATGTGTGTTAATTGGGTTTTTATTATCTTATGGATGGACCCATGATGAGTGCGGGCACAGTGGCTGGAGTGTACTCCAGAGCCTGGCAGTGGCACGAATCTCATAGACTGCCGGACGAATGTAGTGTCTTTCAGGCAGAACTTTTAGTGATTTATCAGACAGCACTATTGGTATCTATGTGCAAAGATTCCGTACATTTGCATCTACACTAATAGCCAGGCAGCCATTAGGGCGTTGGATGCTGTGCTGGTAAAATCGAAATTGGTGCAGTTATGCAAGACCAGCATTGACGAATTAACTACACAGCATAAAGTGTTGGGGAGTATCTGGCCATTGGAATATCCAAGGCAAGGAGATGGCGGATGAGTAGGTCAAAAGGGATCTGAAATGGATAGCTCCGCAGCATTAGCTTATCTGAAGATCCCGAGAACTTTGAAAAAGGAGATTATTAGGTGGCCTCTATCAAAATACAAGCCTCCGGTGGATTAACAGATAAACCTGCCGTATTGTGAGGCATTTATGGTCTGCATGACAGGAGGAGAACAAAAGAGTTCCTTAATGGCAGTAGAACTAATACCAGGAATCTAGTAGGGGTCATTGGGCCATAAGGGACCATGTTAGTAGACTGTGAAGGTCTCGCCAGCTATGTAAATTGACATATAAATTTTTCTCGAATTCAAACGTTTTAGCGTCTGTGTCAAATTTTGTGATTAGTGCTCAGGGTGACTAGATGGCCATTTAGAAACTTTTATATTCTGTTCCTGAAAACTCTTCTGGGAGAATAAACAGCTGTGTGTTTCTCCATTACCTCTGAATTGTCTCTAGCTTTCTTTCCAAAAGTTTGTTATATGTATTTTACCTAATTTTTTGTTTTCACCGAAATTAGTAGCCATTAGTAGCTCAACCGTAGGTACTGTAGGTTGCCTCCTTTCTTATTGGTAGATGTAGAAGTGAGAGGTTCAGTTAAAAGCTCCATAGATTAAAACTAGTTTATTTAGTTTCAAAACTCGTGATGCGTGTAGTGCGACTTCACTATTCTAATCCCTTTATAATTGATCTCAGTTTGAAGCTTAATTATGTCAGAACAGTAGTTATACCTGATTTGTGAATCCATTTCTAAATCCTGTGCTGGTCAGTATCACATATATATCGTCTATTACGATCGACTAGAGGAGAGGAGAGCGACAGTTATAACGACCTTTTATTTATTTACCTGCCTCTGAGCATGGAATCTATTCTATTAATTGTGGAAAGCTCTTAATTGCTTTGCGAAAGCGACTAATTTGATTACATCGAAGAAGACAATGTCGAAGACTTCGTATATTTACAAATGTGAATAGAGTCCATCTCATGTGTTTTTCTTCTGGAGATTTTTCGATGTCCTTGATGTAAATGGTGCCTTTGTTGACCTACCCAGATTGATAAGCCAACTGCTCAACGTGCAGCGGGAATGATTTGGCTATGGTGTCAGATCTTGTTCCTACTTTCCTGATATAAAAACTACCTGACATCTCCTGAACATTGGGAGGATGTGTCTACTACAGAGCGTATTTTTTCAATGCTTTGTTACAGTATGCTTAGAACGATGCAATCAGGAGATATCAGTCCTGCCAGTGGTTCTTTCTAACAGTTTTCCATTTTGTTTAGTTGCCATGGAAGGAATTTTATTTTTTGAGTCAATAGCCTTATGTGTTAATATTTCACTACCAGACGTCCTTAATTGAAGTTCCCATAGTTTCAGTTCTCCAAACATGCCTTTAACCCATCCATGTTGATTTGATCCTGATTTACATAGGTTAAATATAACCTTTGAGACTGAAATTCACAAAGTTGAGCTTTATGGAGGCCTGTGTCTCACGCTGTCTATTTTCTAACAGATAAAACCCAAGTGTTTTTACTAAATATTTTTGCTCTTATCAATTTATGTGTAATGTAATTAAAGGCCAACAATTTCTTGGAAGTCTCTTCGAATGTTAAAATTTTTTTTGGAAGCTTTTTTTTTTATATACTATATATATAATATTTTCAGAACAGAATAGTTTACATTCATTTCATAAATCGCATACTTGTGGCTAACATTTTCAATGTTATTTTATGTTTCATTGTCTTTACACTGATTATGGGGCACATGGAAAATAAAATTAACACAAAAATTTGTATTTTTCTTTAAATTTCAGCTGGAAATGGTATGAATTCATCAGAGTATGTTCGACAAGAATTACGAGCGGTTGTAAGTGGTCGAACACAACAATCTGCTGGTGGCGGAAATGTCCCAGGTAGTGGAGGAGGTGTTGGTGGCAGTAATAGTGGAATTAGAACACCACAAAGCCCCCTCGGTATGGGCCAGGGACCGATGGTGGGCGCAAATAGTACAAATCTACTTGGACAGCAACAACAAACACAACAACAAACACAACAGCCCACAACGCCGCAACAACAAATGTCTGGCACACCTCTGCTAAATACTCCAACAGATCCCACGCTCAGTTTTAATTTTGAACTGCCACAATCCGGTAATTATCAGATTTATTTTTAATTGGATTTTGTTTTTTAGTTTTATTTATAAATTTTGTTTATACTCAGATGTAAGGATTTTGATTTGTTTCTTTTGAGTTTAAGTTAATTTGGTCCCTATCTATTCGATTATTTTACATGTTGGAAACTACAAAACACTTTTTTTTATTGCTGTAAATAGAACGTTGAAGATAGTTTTGTTGATTTTAAAAATATTTTCCAAATTGTAATTTATGTTTTACACAGAAAATTATCATGCATCCTAACATTTACTATTATTCTTATGTGGATAGTGGTTGATTTGGAGAGATGCATAAACATTTTACATATAACATATCCAAAGAAATGAGACCCATAAATGGTTGTCATCTGTCCTATTTTCTTTAGAATTAGTTTTGTTTATGCCTACTTAATATTGGAATCGATATTTTGAAGGCCGTTTGTTGATATGTACTTGTGGCGAAGAGGATTAATTATTTATATGGAAGAGATTAGAACCCCAAAATATGTGGGCGTAAGCGCCTAGACTTACCCCTATTTCTGCCATAGTTAGGTAGACATTTATGAGATCTAAATCATTATCGTATCGACATATCCGTTGATGTTTTTCTTGCTTTTTGTTTTTTTAAGATAATAATTGAGGAAAATATTTGAGGAAAAACAAAATTTAAGCTCTACACCGTCGCATATAGACCACCTATTTTATTAATCCCTATTTAACTACCTACAGAAAACCAATCTGTCTTAAACACCCAATTTTGTACGTGCCGCTTAAAATGCCCAGAATCTAAATACGTGGAATATTTTACTTTTCTTTGATCTTTGTTGTCAGATTCAAGCTTTAAAACTTTGTTTTGTTTTGTTGGTACACCTTTGCATCACATTTTAAATTTTTGTCTACATTACGATTCAATTTTGAAATGAATTTGTTTTCCATTTGAGTTATGTCTTATTATCAGTTGAAATCATTTCGCGCAGTATTTAAAATTCGAAATTCCTCAGAAATCTATGTTATATATTCGACAGTCAGTTTCCACCTTTTCGTAAGTTGTTGACTTGCTTTCCATCCAATTCTGTTTTTGTCACAAACTGTTTTTGAGTCATATTTGAAGAGTTTTGGCCCGTTTATTCAAGCCTTCGATGAGTCGTCCTTTTTCATAATTTCTACCATGTTCGAGTACTTAATTTCATTTTTAATATAATGTTTGTTTGAAAATTCATTGAATTTCTTTTCTTTTTTTTTTTTCAATAGCTAAAAATCGCTGAACGCACAAAACTAAATTGATTGTAAAAATGGTGTGCCAACAACTAACTAAAAGAAATAAAACTTGAATCTATAAATTGAAGTACAGATAGAAAGTTTTTAATAAAACTTAGATTTTAAGAAATTGTAAATTTTATTAAGATGCTATAGTTTAGTGCTTTCGATAATTCGAAAATCTATCATTGCTTTCAGAATTGAAACCTTTATAAGAATGGTGGTTAACACCTTTATACCACTGTGAATATGTGTAGCACTTACGGTGATTTTATAATACTAATGTTGAAACGTTCTTCCAATTGTGAATTAAGGTTTCGAAACTAAAAGACACGTTAAAAAACTATAATTAGTCTTAAGAAAATCACGTAAAATGCCACAATTTAAATAAGAATACCAGAGGTAGTAGAGATTGTTACTTGGGCATACACTTTAGAACAATGGATAGGAACCCATAATCAAATTTCCGTAGGATTGAGGAAGAAAAATTTTGTGCTTTTGTGTGAACTTGCGGTGGGCTATTACTTTTTATTTCAAGTTGAAGTGGTACTTTTGTGAAACCTGCTATCAGTATTTAGCATTTTTCAAAAACAATAAAACTATATTATTGCATAGAACTAGTGTTAACTATACTAGAAAACATAATTTGTGGTTTTGGAAGAAATTTTGTGGTATGCACTAATTTTTTAAAATGTTTAAGAAACAACAAACAAAAAACAACAATTTTTCACTTCTTTTGCTTTTTTCTTTATTAGACATTGTCTTCCACACTTAAAATATAAAAATACTTTACATATTTCTAGACCGTAGTTTCAGCTGTTTGTGCTATCCTCAATATACTATTATTGGTAACAGCAATGGAGAATTATGTATATAATTTAATTTAGCTTCCTCTTCCTCTACATTTTATAAGCAGTCTAAGAACTTGCCCTTCTTTTCTCTGCGTAAAATATCGGTCTCTTCATTTGAACAGTGTTTGTGCTCTCTTAAATATACGAGTATTGTAAAATTAGATGTCTGATTATTCACATTAAAATGTTCTTTAATTCTTTCCTTAAACTTGTGCCCTGTTTGTCCTATGTAAACCCCTTCACGTTTTAGTTTTTAAACTTAATTTTTCTGCAGAACTTCAGTTCCATAATCTCACTGGATTTTTGAAGCTCTCATTAATATTGATATCACAATTCTCTCGCGATTTTCTCTGATAGTTTTCCGGTATATGTTAAAAGATACCCATTTGGTTTGGGTTCTTTAGTATCCGGTACCAAACCTGTTGCGATTCTTATTGTATTTTTTGTTTCATGTTTCTTGTTTAGTTTGTTAATTTCTTTTTAAGCTAACCGTTACTAGTTGCTATTTGTTTAATTATATCTATTTCCTCTTCGTTATCCCTTTGATATACATATCGGAAAACTGTCAGATAAAATCGCAAGAGAATTGGAAAAACATAATATTAAGGATGGCTTCAAAAATCCAGTGAGTTTAGGGAGACTGCTTAGAAAACCTAGAGGTAGAGGGAGCTAAATTAAATTACACACATACGCATGCCACATAATTCTCCATTGCTATTACCATTAATAGTCTATTGAGGATGGCACAAACAGCCGAAACCTCGGTGTAGAAATATAAGTATTTTTGTGGAAGATAATGTCTAATAAAGAAAAAAAGCAAAAGAAGTGGACAATTGTTGTTTTTTGTTTGTTAATGTTTATTAAATATTTTAAAAAATGATACATTAGAAAAATTCAAAATATTAATTAATACCAACAGGAAAAATGATAGTACGTAATTATTTAATAAGTTTGAACTAAGTTTAATAGCTGAATAATATGTCTGTAGGCCTTATTATGATCGTCACGTCACTTAAATGACAATACTGGGTAGAAATTATAGGAAAACATAACGAACGAAATCAAAAATCGACAGCAGCAGCAGCGAAAGCAGAAAGAAATGTACAGTCAGCTCTTGACGACTCTTGTCTGATTTTTCTTATCGGCAATTCTTGCACAATTTTCACAGTTTTTCAGTATAAAATCGTCCATTCTTCTTTGGTTTCTTTTCGTTCCTATGAATTTTACACAGTTTTACACAGAAATGAGGTGACGATCACAATAAGGGCGCGTATCTTGCAACGTATAAATTTTATTATAATATTAATGATTCAAATACAATCTTTTCCTTCTTTTGAATGCATTATATGTATACATATTTAGGTGTTTACTAATTACATTCCGTCCGAAAACAGCATATACTTTTATATTTTAGTTGGACAATTTCTCGTCAACAACAGACTAAAATTCATTGAATATAATTGCAATGAATTTCTAAAATGTATTGAAAATACAAAAAAAAAAAAATCGAACTTTTCGACTCAACGATCAGAGAAGTCTCATGAGTTTCGTTATCTGTAATCGTCTACCACAGAAGTTCGATGATATTTTAATGCAGGTTTACCAAACTTTCTCAATTCTGGGACAAGACTCTGGCATACTGCTGATCGCTTAAATCAAATTCTCAAAATCTTTCACAGTTTATTATCGGTATTTATATTATAGTCCAGGCATTGAAGACATAAGGTTGGGCATTCTGTACAAAAGGTTAAGGAGATCTGTACAGTTCGGTGTCCTATTTAATATTCCCATTTTGCGAGCGCATCGCGCGCCGCCAAATTTTGGAAAATGATACCGAAAACTAGTTTTTCGAATATATCTTCTCTCCAACCCCAACTATGCTACAAATAGCTATTACAAAAATTATAGAGCATAAAATTTCCTTCAACTTTTGTAGGAAACATTTTTCAATCAGATGAATACTTTACGAGTTACAGCAGAGTCAAACTCAGCAAATTCTACAATTCGCAAGATCGCTGCCATGAAGATACGTGTGAAAACAGCGCAGTTCCAAATTTTGTGCATTTATTGTAAATGCCTCTATACACACTTCGATATACATAACATAAGTTAGTTGTATTCAGTTCGCCACTAATTAGCATATAATCGACGATGCCTTGGGAAATATCTTTTTCTTTCGCTATGACTGTGATTGATAGGAATTTATTTGTAGGAATATCTTCGTGTGTTTTTTTTTAAGTGGAGGTGTAAGGCAACGTAATTAGTTATATGAATTAATTTATTATTAATTTCTATTTTTAAAGATCAAAGAAAAACATTGCATCGAGGAAATAAATAAGGTAATCGTAAAGATGGTAGGGAGTTAGGAAAACAATAACGGAGCGCGTAAATATATTCACAATGAGACTGTGGAGTGATGAAAGAAAATTTAACCGAATGGGATAAGATGGAAAAATATATATATATGGGGCCAATGAAGCAGGAATATAATCTCCCAAATACACAATTAAGAGAGCCAAAAATACGAGACTTGGAAGTTTTTGATAAAATTGTCAAAATCGTACCATTACGTTGGATCAAATAGAAAAATGTATAGGATAATGGATCAACATCAATATAAAGATGGCTTGGATAGCATATCATCATATTCTGATGAATTTATGCACTTAAATTGGATTTTCAACACACGATGAAGCTTCTAGGCATTCCTTACGCTTAGTTATGCGAAGAAAAAAACTCATTCTTGACAATCAAACTCAAAGTCACAATTTGAATTGGATGGAAAACTCTTGGAACGAGGATAAATTCCTTGTTAGGGAATCAAATCAAAGCCGCATAACTTCAGTTAATTATATATAGATAGTTCGACTGAAAGGACAACCCTAGAGTGCTGTATGGGCAATGTTTAGATGTTATTTATCTTCCTGACTGATCTATCCTGTTTATTTGAATTCATAATTTTTAAATCTCTTTTGTTATCTTTTTTAAATAATCCTTTTTAAATTTGAATTGTTCTTTTCATTTATGCATAGCTAGCTACAATAAAATTAATTATAAAGCTGTGATTCACGTTCTGCCCAACTCTCAAGTATAATAATGGATATTTTATTCATGATCCTTGACGGAGCATTTTTATAAACAACTCTTAATTGATATGATCAATAACTGATATAAAAATTCCATTCTCAGTTTTAAAAGAAGTATTTTTTCAGCCATATACTTTCAACGGTACAATTCGATAAGGGGTCTTATTCCAGAGCTCGATTCAATTCCAATCGATAAACTAATATCGACGAAGGAAAATTGAAATAAAATTCTACGAAATCTGATAACAAAAATCCACAAAACAGTTGACTGCTTAACTTAGTTCTCATCGACTGTTTTGTGGATTTTTGCTGTTCGATTTCTTGGAATTTTGTTTCATTTTTCCTTCGTCTGTATGGTTTTATTCACCCGATTCGATTCTGATCGAATCGAGTTCTGAAATAAGACCCAAGTTGTCCGTGTTATATTGTCTCCTATAATCCATTTCATATCTGAGATTCTATATATAGTAGTATCGTTCTACTAACAGCTAATTTTTACAGGTCCTTATGCTTAACTACTAAGCATGCGATAGACGATCATAAATTCTTCGTTGCCCTAACCCAAGGTGGCTAGCGTACATCCTTTAGTACTGAGCTTTTCGTTTTAATTACTAATGGAATAGTTGGCTCTTTCCCTTAAACCTTCATTCAAATCTGCATGCAGCTTAGAAACGATAGATATAAGAAAGAAAATAATTCACACATACTACTTTAAAACAAAGTACTGCATTTTATTCGATCACACTTCTACTTATTAAATCATGCATCTACTAATATTCTCTCAAATATCATTCAAGATTTCTTTCTTATTATTACACACATTACCTAAAAAAAAAAAACAATTCATAATTTACTTTTTATAATTTATTTTTTTTTGAAAATTATTATCTTGTTAATTACCATGTTTATGTATGTATATATGGGACCTATGTAGGTACAACGATAGTTGTCGAAACAAATAAATTAGTCTCAACCCAATGGCCATCACCAGGGGAGGCTACCGCAACGACAACATCGGCGGCGAGGGTAAGAAAATGTTTAAAAAAATCCAAGAATTTGCATTCTTCTTTTTAAAAAGAAAAAAATATTTTTTGTAATCGCTCGCTCACTTTTTGCAAGACCTCGAAACTTTTCCTTTCATTTAATTTTCCAATTTTTTTTTCCTCATTTACAGTTTTTGGTCTGCTTTTGTTTAAAAAAAAAAAAAAAATCAAATAACAAAAAATCATGTTTTTCTGGTTCACGGTTTGCATTGCTCTTTCAAGTTTATCGCCGCCATATTTATCTGAAAATTCAACAAAACTGTCTTCTTGTAATTTTGAAAAACAGAAAATTTTGTTTATCAACGTGTTGCTATTGTTGCTCTTGATTGTTGTTGTTGTTGTTCTTATTGATTGTTGCGCACTTTTTGTTTGTTTGTTTCTTTTATCGATTTTCTTCTTACGTTCTGTAATCAAAAATTAAAATTTTAAACAAACAATTTGTTTTTAGAAGAAATCAAGGCGACTTCCTTGTTTGCAAAATTTTTTTATTTTATTCGTTATTTATCTGTTTTTTTTTTTTTTTTTTTTTTTTTTTGCTAATCGGTATTATTTTTCTAGTTCAATCTTCTATTATGATGCGCTTGAGTGCTTTTTAGTTAGTTACGTTAATGATTTTATTTAACAACTCTCATTGAATCAAAGCTGTTCATTATAGTGCTAGGAGAGAGAGAATATACTAATCTTTTTTTTTTTACTAAATTATATTTCTCTCGAATTCGTGAATTTTTGTTTTATGTTTTATTTCTTTACAAAAATATATCAGGTCAACATAACAATTTGTTGTATGAATTTTCTTTTACATAGATAGAAGATTAATAATTGGAATTGATATTACAAGCTAAAACACCAATAGCTTAGAAAAAAGTTATATTTAAGCCCTCCAAAAGATTCGAAAGTACAAATTATTCGTTGTGCCATCTATGATTTGAATTACTCAGTATTATTGTCCACACAGTGTCATCTATGATTTCAATGAGTCTGTACAACCTCAAATAACCAAAACTAGTATTGACGTTTATTTTTCTATGCTTTTTAATTAGACCAATCCGACTTTTGCTACCTACCTCTTTAAAGTAAGGGAGCCCCAGTGGAAATGTCATATCATACTAGCATTACGGTACTCTGTACGTATCATATGAGGGTTGATCAAATCCAGATGCATCTTTACATCTATCCTAAACGAATGGACATGATGAAGTTTAACATCGAAACTTTGTTTTAAGGGGGTGTAATTTAGGAGTGACATTGAATTGATTCCGTGACCATGGTAATTGTCCTAGTATACACTGCAACAATTCAGACTACATATATATCTTTTTTTTTGATAAGCAGAGATTTTTTTAACATTGGATTTCTATTTTGCAAGCTGAAAATGATGTAAAGAGTACTTATGAAGTTTACCTATGAAGACCCATTCTCCTAGAACTCTATTTACTGATTTACACTTCTTTGATGGTGTCATTTGTAACCATTGGTCTACTCCATTTTCGTGGTTTGATAACTGTGTACATGATCCTGTCGGCATTCATTCAGTTCTGTATCACGATGTTATTGGTTAGCATCTTCTATTCCTGGTAATATTGTTCGTAATTCTTTGCATTTATCTTCTGAGGGATGTGTGGATTGAGTTTATAAGGGCAGAGAGGCTGAGCTTGTAAAAAGGACAAGAATTATTCACTGATGGAAAAGACTCAAAGTTTTATCGGATTTCGGAGGACGTTTATTGGGCTGGGAAAAAGGAGGTTTGCCTTCTTTTTTACAAGGATAGAAAACCTACATGACCAGTTTTTTCGCTTTGAGAATTTTCTATTGAAATTTATGTGCTCTGGTGAGCAGATTATAAATAAAGCACATAGCCCGTAGAGAAAACCAGCTGATGTCTCCCCAGCCTTTCTTTTGTTTATACAGGGTGTCCAGTAAATGGTGTAATACCCGACGGCTTTGGATAGGTCATACTACGACGAGCAAAAGATTGTATTGGAGGTAGGGAGGGGTAGGGGGGGGGAGAGAAGCTCTAACGGATTCGAGATAATGACACGTAAAGGTGTTTAGTTATGTTTTCATAGATCACCCTGTAACTTCTCCATGTTACACTCTATATGATGATTATAAATGTTTCCCTCTTTCCCTTCGTTTTGAAGTTATGGCTCAACAAAGTTGAAATTAATTTCGGAATTTTTACTCGTTTTTTTTTTATTTAACTATTTTTTTTTATCAAAAAATACGTCATCAATACCAATTTTTCATATTGGATTTAAGAAGCTCAAAAGCTTTAGCTTCAACGGGTTACATTTTGGGTACATTTGCATTTTTTTGCATTTTTCTTAAGCATATACAGCGAAAAATGCTGAAAAAGTTCAATAAGTGCCAGAAAGTACGCAATTATCTTTTTGAAATTACCTTTTTCAGCCATTTTCGCTAGATATGCTTAAGAAAATGTGAAAAAAAACGCAGAAAGGGTTACATTTTTGATATAGAGTGTGATAGTTCATTTTAAAGCTAAAGTTTTGGGCTTCTTAAATCCAATATGAAAAATTTTTATTGATGACGTGTTTTTTGATAAACAAAAATAGTTAAATAAAAAAAAAACGAGTAAAAATTCCGAAATTAATTTCAACTTTGTTTAGCCATAACTTCAAAACGGAGAGGAGGATGGAAAACATTTATAGACCATTGGAAAGGTTCGATGATTATCTATCTACCATAGTTTAAATTATCTTCAAAGGGTGTAACGTTCAGAAGTTACACATACCATTTTTTTGTGTACACTACGGTACACCCTGTATGGAGATGATGAGTGAGAGTCACACTTGAAGAATGTTGTTGACAAACGTTTTTTTTTTGTGTCATTTAGGTATCATGATTGGCATCACATTATCATAACTTTTTTTTTAATATTAATTAGAAATACAAATACCTACTTAGCTCATTAGCTGCATGTCCTGAAAATTTTTAACAACCTTTTTCTTTCTAGCATGCGCAAATATTTTATCATTATTTTTCCGTAGAATTACGAAAAATACATTTACTGCCATAATTTTAGAATCATTCCTAGCTGGAAGTTAGGTTCCTTCCCTGAAAGGGTTTAGGGTTTTTTTTTTATTTATAATTCACAAAATATCCGAGAGAAACTTTTATTTAGAAAAGTTCGTGTACACGTGTAGTTTCTAAACTTCCGTATTTTCTCTACACGAATCAAACGTTGATAGGAAAGTTTTCACAAATTTTTCTAGAAATACGATTCTTCGGCTCATCGTTAATTGCGATATTTCTGTAGGTAAACGATGAGTGAGTGGATGATAGAGAGAGTGGAAAGATTCTCAGAGGGAAGAGGAAGCGACTTCTTGTTATTAAGTTAACGACTAGAGAGAAATATGGATTAGGAGTAATTTGTTCGTTTGTTATTATTAATTCATTCATATCCTGTTTCTCATAGAGCTACGATTACCGCTACAATAATCTTAATAGGGGCCGGGAATCGGAGGTAGCTTCAAAAAAACCTTCCTATTATCCACCCACCCGAAATTCTTTATTCCTCTGTAGCGTTCCACTTAACGTCCAAAATATGATAAATTTTAAATTGAATGCTTCCGCACGAACGGTTTTTCTATATCTAAAACAGCGGCTAATTTAAATTTTTGAATAATAGCAATGAAATTAAAAAAACAAAAATTTCGCGTTAAGGTGAAGAAGTAATTTGTTTGCTTTTAGAAAACTTAAATCCATATACAATGAACGATGTACTAGTAATAGCTACATAAACGCTGTATTTTTTTAAATACAAAATATTTTATGTATCACCCTGTAACTTTTATGGTTATTACCACAGATTAGATTCAATTACTTACCAAATTAAGCATAACACTGTTGCTATCGGTCAGTTTTGTGGTGAATAGGCCTAATTAACTCTTCAGTTTCATCAGTTATGAATGACTGCTGAATTCTAGCTCCGCTTCCCTACCTTCTATAGACGTCAAAGAGTATTCAATTTTTCTATGACAAATAAATAAAAAACAAACTCCAAACTTAAAAAATTATGGTGTTTCATCTTTTTGTTCTCTATTTAGTATAGATGAAAGTGGGTTATATATAATGGATTATATTCAAAAATCCATAGCTGCCAAATTTATACAATACTCAGTAGGGCACCGTATAACAATATTAAATCTATTACCATTAAAGTGAACATTAGCCGATATTTGTTTTGAAATTAAACATCAATTAAGGTTGGTGTTGTACATACATATATTCAAAATTAATGCCTGTGTTAGAATTAAATAAAAATTTTCGTGAACCTTAGCCATAATAAAATTATTTTAATATGGCAATTCTTTCCCGTCTAATCGATTATACCACCTTAATCAAAAAGTTTCAGAAACGACCACCGTGTGGTGCTCTCAGTAACCCGATTTGAGTTCATTTTTTTCTTTTTGTTAGGTTGCCACATAATTCTTTGATAGTTCCCCCAATTTTCAACATCATACCATGACCCTTGTTATAAGGTTACGCCGTGTTGAATGCATCTACCTCTTTACGTGTTTTTGATTTTTTACGATTTTAAAAATGTAACCTATCAAATTTCGTGTTAAAAACGAATTCAACACTGCGAAAACCTTGGAAATGTTAGAGGAGTGTTAAAAGACTGTTTCGGCAATGATACTCCATCGAAAACAAACCTTTATGTGTGGCACGAACACTTCAGAAGTTTTTAGTCGAAAAAGAAAAGGTAATGCTCATGGTTTTCATAAATTACAACAGCGGTGTTGTAAATAATAAAATCTTGCCCGAAGGTCAAGCAGTCAAAAACAATTATTATTTGGGCGTTATGAAACGTTTGCGTAGAGGAATTCACCAAAAGAGAGCGGATTTATGGGCGAACAACTCATGGATTTTGCACCACGATAACGCAACGTCATGCTATCCTTATCTGTGATTTTTTGGGCAAGAACACAACGAATACCATTCAGAAGCCACCGAATTCGCCTGATTTGGCTCACTTCGACTTCTTTTTTTCTTTTTCGGTCAACTCATGAAACTGCTCAGGGGTATGAGTTATAGCAGCTGAAAGAAGATAATGAAAAATTCGAAGACGGCTCTGATGGCCATATCGAAAACCGAGTATAAAAAATATTTCGAGGATTGGATCAAGCGCTGGCATTAATGCCTTGCAGTTGATGGAGAGTATACTTTGAAGAGGACAAAATCAACTATGATGAATAAACTTGTATTTTTAATTTTCGTAATAAATTCCTGAAACTTTTTGATCAAGATAGAGTATTACCGAAATCGATTCAATCAACCAAATCGAGCTAGGAGAAAAAACAAAAAAAAAAAACATATTTTCATGGCAGTAAATGTATATGTGTCTATATAGCTACTCTAAATAAATTATATATACATATATTATTCTTTTTTTTGTTTAGTTCACAATAGGTGGATATGTTTTAGACTTTCATTATCTTAGTTAATACAATTCAATTCGAACTAATTTCAGGCGATTTCTTTGGAGGAAATTCAACCCGGTGACCCTAATAAGAGTAATTCATCATCCTTACTCCTACAAAAATTACTGTCAGACTAGGACACCGAAAAATTGAAACAGCCGACAGTAAAGTAGAAAAAAAAAGCATTTTTTATTGTTATTTTTTTTTTCAAAAATGCGAATGGTTGGAACTAAATAGTACAATTAGTTGTACATACCAACTCTGAACCAACAGCATGGAATTCCAAAAAGAAATTAAAAAAAATTAATTGAGAAACAAAAAATATTATTAATAGCAGCGGAGGCGGCATTAAATCTTAGCTACAAAACGTATACCAAGAACCGGTTTACCCTTGTGTAGAATTAAATTAAACAAAAAAATAAAATAAAAATAAATAAAATAAATAAATAAATAATAAGTAAAAAGAAATATTTTCAGTGTGATAACAATGTAAATCTATAAAAGAAATGAAAATAGAAAGAAAAAGTTTGATATTTTTTTAAATATTAAATTTAAAGTGTTAAGTAAAAACAGAAAACAAAAAGAAAGTAATAAGAAATAAAATAAAGAAAAACAAAAATACAAAAAGTAAACGACGACGTACATAGAGACATATTTTATATAGTTTAGCAAATATGACTACAAAATTACAGAAAAAAAAAAATAAATAAAAACAAAAACAAATATATATATGAAATGAAAAGGGATGACATGACGTAAAATATATTTTCAAAAAAAAAATATATATATATATATGCGGGGTGTTCGGTATTAATGCGCGCGACCACTGTATGCACTCATTCGCCATAGTTAAGTAGATCAGGTTATACTTTATACAATGAGTCCATGTTTGTCCAGATTAAAAATATATTTTGTAGTTACCATTTTTTTTTATACCAAATAAAGTAACTGCAATTTATACATATAATATTTAATAAGTACTTTTACTTAGCAGTAGATCAGATTCTATAGCACATCTCGTATTTTTGTTTCTTCTCATTTAAGTATTAAGTAAATAGGTTTGTTCGATGAAAACACCGGGTAAGCCCCGGGCTACACCGGGCTTCACTATTTTGTTTTTTGAAAACCCTGGGCTTACACGGGGTTACAGAAACTTGTTCGATGAAAGCCCGGTGTTTCTGAACTTGCACTAAAAATTTCTAGGGGTAAACGTTTGACATTTGTCATTTGTGAACTGTCATATGGACGGTTGAGTGCTGTATATAAAAGTGAAAAAATCGTGGAGCTCATACCAAATTCAGACTATTTATGTAAGGAAGTTGGATAAGAAATTAGATAACAAAATACCCATCGATAATATGCACATAGGAAATTCGAATGAAAATTATAAGGAAATATTTGAGAAGGCGATTAAGGGCGTAGAACATGGATGAAATCTTAAGATCTGCCTTTCTAGTAAGAAATTTGATCGTAAAAATGTTTCTTTGCCATTATTAACAAGTAATTATTATCCCTGCAGCTACCAAGCAAATAGATTTTAAGCAAACAACATATAAGAAATTCTCTAAATTCTTAAATGAGATGTCAGGAAAGGGTTTAATAGTGGATCGAGAAGAAGTCAACGGGATAGAGAAAATCATTTCTGTAGATTTTGATCATCCAAACTATTAATTTGACAAAACATCTGATGATAAATGTGAAAATAGTGCAGAAATGATGGAGCTATATCTGGTCACAGATGAACCAATTGTCATTTGTTCAAAGTAAAGTTACAGAAAAGGCGATAATTTCGATGTAAAAAAGCTAATAAAAGAATATGTAATTTAGAAAAAACAGAAATATTTTTTGTGCATTTTAATATTTATTTATTCGTAAATTTTTAATTATTTCACCTATTTTATAAATAAATTTTGACAAATCACTGGAAATTAGAAGTTAAATTATGCTCAGGAGAACTGTCAGAGAAATGTCATTACATTAGATTTACCCGGTGTTTTAGAAACTTGTTCGATGAGTGCACAAAACCCTGGGTAAATTTGGGGAAAATTGTAGGGGAAAATTTACAGGGTGTTTTCATCGAACAAACCTAATATTTTACCTTAAACGCATATCTGCTTCTGCCTTTTTGATGAGATGTAATCTAACCTTATTACCTAATCAATGAGAGAAACAGTTGATTTTGCGAAATCTGAAATAGCACTCTGATAAGAACGGAAAGGTAGTGCACGAAAATATGTTAAATCGCATGTCTTGACACACCGCATTGATAGTTAACGAGAGAGAGAGAGACATAAGAAGCTCTATTATAATAAAATGGAATCAAAACAGCGATCATGATTTGTACCAATGCAATTCAATAAGCACCATACGCAACGAAATGGTCTGCTAGATTAATTGTGGACTATCGATATTTTAGCTTACCGATTCGGGGATATCGACCTGGTGGTGTGATACCTGTACAATTCAATTCACTTCAAAGTTGTAGAGCTGTATATCGTGATTTTCGTGTGATGTAACAGAATATAGGCAGCCTCTAAGCTGTCATTGATCTAATAGTTTGGTATATAAGACAAATCGTGCTGTATTGAGTTGGCTACTAATTTTACATGCATGGACACTATTTAACTAGACCGAGGTGCAATACTCAGCCATAGAGAAAATTAAATGGATTGTAGTGTACAGCTTATGGGGAGTGCGGAATTTCATCAAGATAATTTAGTCAGCTTCTATAAAATGCTGCTCACTATTCATTAAATGATGTTAGCGATAAAAGAGATAGCAATTATTTTAGGGTTGACTCCTGATGGAGAAATGTGTCATTGAAAAAGACGAAGAAGTTTGTGCATGCAAGATGTTAAGCAGCTTAGATCAGCTTCTATTAAACTAAAAAAACGCGAACTCCAAAATACCAACTGAGTGCTGGAAATTTCTTTGGTCAGGGATTCAGTAAAAGTTCTGATGTTTTTTTTTTTGTGTTAGACGGTTATGGTTAAGTTATCTCTTAAATTTGGAGTGATTTGTTTTTTACTCTACAAAAATGCTTTTGGTAACTGAAAATATTTACTGAATATATTTATTTACTTAATTTATCTGACATAATACCATTTGCCTAGTGCTTTGGTTAAAATGTAAGAAATTGTGAATGGATTCAGTCCATAAAATTCCATATTAGTTAATACCAAAGTACCAACCACTAAAATACTCTTTAAATAAATCTCTGTTTATTATCCCAAAAAACTTTTGAATTACAAATTTCTATTATTTTGGTATATTATAAAATTCAATGATTCAAAACTAAATTAATACCGCTCAGACCTTTAGTAGCGAAAAATGTCTTTTGTTCTATGTATATGTGTATATGTGTTTGTTTACAGTAATTTTTCAAAGGTATCCTTATTCGTTAAATTATGTAGCTAGCAATATTTATTCCATCTCAGGGTGTAAATAGTGTTTTTAATTTTATGGAATATTTTATGATACGGTTCGCAATATATTCTGCATGTAAATGTTAATGGCAGCGACGGATAAATGATCAATTATAAATAAAATCATCTAAAGTGTAATATAGACCATAACTTCTCTATAGTTTCTGTTGAAATGTAAACTTCCTCTCTATCCCTTACTTTGCTTGCATTTATGAAATACTGCGATGAGGTTCAGCGTAATGATTTACTGATGATCTCTTTTATTCTTTGAATTGAATGGGTCAGGTTTTTTGTTTTTGCAGATCTAATTAATTCAAAGTTTATTTCTTCATTCAACGATTCGTCCCTTTGAATCTGATGTATATTCTTTTACAAAATTTCATTAAATCGTATTATACAATTAGAATATATGAAAATCTTGCCCTATATAACGTCTTTTTAATGAAACCGAAGAAGTTCAGAGCAGCTCAAAGCAGAGCAGGGCAGCTAACCTTATGTTAACTGCAAATTAAAAGTTGAGTAGAAAAGAGCAGAAAGATGCAGCAAACTCATGAAATACACTTTTCTGAAATTTTCTGAGATCCGTCACTAAAAAACACAATTGTTTAAATTAATGGAAGATTAATGTAAGGAAAAATATTTGTCGCACACAAAAACAATTATTTGAATATTTATCAGAACTATCAACACAATTTCCAGTAGTTCTATGCCTGCTCTCAGTTACTTCTTTGAAAAAGGTAGAGTAGAAAATCTTGCTCTAGGTCACTCCAGTTCACTTTAGAGCAGACTCATGAAACCCAGTTCCTTTTACATTACAGTACCTTACAGAAGTGCTCTGAATTCATGAAACACGGTCTTCTGCTCTTTTATGCTCTAGAATAACCTAGAGCAGCTCATTAAACATACCTATATTGTTTCGTCTTAAAATTGCATTGCCTATGTAGCATTCTTCCTATTCCCTTCGAAACAAAACTGCACTGCTTTTCGACATTCACATCGATACGCGGTCTATATCACCGAAAGTTACTTCCCTCACGTCCTTCCTTTTTTTCTTCGTTGATTAAAAAGTAATTGCTTATTTTTGTTTTCTTCCTACTATTACTTTCCCGTACGCAATATAAAAAAAAAAATCATTTAGTTTACTTGAATGTAGATGGATTAAAAATAAATTGAGCCCTGAAAAAATTTTGAGCATAAGCCAGTACTACAATCATTATTTATTCTCAAGATTTACAAGTAAAAGCTCGTAAAAATCCAAACCGAATGTTTTTATAAAATTATCAATTGCCCTACAGTCATTACTTCATTGAAAAAAATAAAAATTGGAGCCAAGAAATTTATTTTATCTCTTAGCAGAATGTGCCAGACAAAATGTGTTACAGTTTCGCAAGCCTTATCACACCCTCTGTATCTACGTTATCAATTAGTCCTTTGGTGTATAGGTGTCCCTTAAGAGAGATGTTTTTCAATATTACCGGATACATAAGAGCTTTTAATGAAATCTTATTTAGCTTCAAGAATTTTCTCGGTGAATTTGTTTTGAGATTTCTCCACAGTTCTTTAGTGGTTCTGTCTATATGTTCATCGATCCAGGGTCCACTATGGTGGTAGTGAGTCAAAGTCTACTGTAATGACAGTAAACCCAAGCAAACACGCTGGAAATAAGGTATTTTTTAGCAACCCTGATAAGCCGTAATTATGGTATTAACCTGGTACATAAAGATCAAATGTGTATGTCATTGCGATATGATATGGCGTTTTCCATTATCAATTTGAAACTGACAGCAGATTTAATTAAGACATTGGGCAGGCTTCCAATGTTTGGGAGATAAATATCTCCTTATTTTCTATATCGGAATTAAAACACTTTCTCTTTTCTAGAATAGCCTTGTTTTTAGACTTACGTTCATTTTCACGCCCGAATTATCTAATTACTCACAAAAACATTTTCCATTGTTCTCCTAGGTTCTTCACTCATTTTAATAAAACTTAATTTTACTTTTCGCATATTGTCGAATGACATTCTGATGATATGTTCCATTTGATGGAAATTATCATCTTTGCACTATTTCCATTCTTCATTTTGTTTTAGCATTTTTTATATTTTCTACCACATTTTATTTGCAATCTCAACTTTCTAAAATCTTTAACTGTGTACCGAGATGATGAAAAATTGGAAGGTGCTCGAAACTATTAAACTGATAAACTCAAATCTCAAATATTTTCCTAATTTTAACTAAAATAAAATTTCAGTTACCGCTAGCCATCTACAGGTAGCTATTAAGTTCTAAGTACTTTCCCCATTTTCAACATCTTATGATTTCAGTAGTCCTTTTGAACGACTTTGCGGAAAAGTTTTAAGAAGCCTCACAGCTTTAGATATCTTAACGATCTCAGTTAACGTTAGAGAAATAATACAGTTCGGATCGTACATGTAAGTAAGCAAGTAATTACTATAACCTAAGTTGTCCATAAAAAACTAGTCAACCAACATAAAAGAAACAGTATTTTTCGGTATTAGCTTGATTAGTTAGAATTTAATTGAATTTAATTTCTAGCTTATGGCGCTGTGATCACCATGTATGACTGGTTTGGGGTAAATACGATACAATACAATACAATCGTATATTATGCTTGCTTGTTATCTGATTGAACCAAAATCTCCCCCTTCTTTTTCTCATAAAATATCACACCAATCCCACAAAATATTCAAACATCGACAAATAACAACCATCCTAGGTTAGGTTAGTGTTGCGAGCCACCTCATCGGGACCCTACCTGCTGATGATTGTTAAATTTTCCCGGGGGAGGGAGGGGGAGGGGGTACGCTAAATCCAGCCACAAAAATTAATAAACCGTTACTAGGTCTCCCAACTCTATATCCCCCGATTCGCGAGAAAAGTAGCTACCAAGCATATTCCTTCTACGTTTGACAAGGCTGGGTATTCAATGCCCTCAACCTTCTCCTTGTCTATACAGCTTTTGAAGAAGTGATACACGTGATAACTGCAGTAAGATTCCTCCTCCTTAGCAGAATTTCTGTCTTTCCTACCAGCATATTTTGCGTCAACATAATGTGCGTCATAGTACAAAAACATATAACAGAAAAAATACACATCTCATATATTAAAAAGTTTTATATGGCTGGTCGTTATATTAAAACCCGATCTCGCAAATTTTACGAAAACTCGCATGACGTCATATTACGACCTGCTCTCACAAATATTACGAAAACTCTCTGGTTTAACGATGACGACACATTCACCAGTGGTGAGTGGCGGGTCGTCAAAGTACCAGCATCAAAGCTAGCACCACGCTCATGCATTGCATTGTGTGTTCTCTTTGCTTCTTTTACCTCTTTCCTAGAAAAACGATTTACTCTTGTGAGATGGCGCATTTGCCATAACATTTTGTTTGAGAGAAAAATCATTTACATTTCTGTACAGAGTAAGAATAGTAAGGTGAGCGTATGGATGGAATAGGAATTGATGGCCAACAAGAAGTCTAGTGGTCAGTTGTATTGATTCGTGTGCTTGGGGGCTAAACATAAAGCTATGTGCAAGGCTGGTGTCGGCGTGTATTCAGCTGTGGGGTGAACAGAGAGAACAGAACAATATTCTCTCAGTCTCAAATCTTTGCTTCTATCCGTTTTTGTTTTTTTTATAGCATACAACTTGTGCATTTTGAGAGGCCAGCTAGAACTTCTTCTTAAGTCATATATTCTTTGGTCAGAGTTATCTTGAAATTACGCTTGCGATTAGCCAACTTACAGATCTGTAAATCTAGAACTCTCCTTGCTGAATCTAGGGGTCTTCATATTCATCCTAGTAATTACCTTCATAAAAACTCTGACTAGACTACATTAATATCGAACATCCTGTGTAAATATTTTTTCTTTACTGTTTTTTTTTTCTGTTTTTTTTTTTATGTAAAGTCAAAACAAAATTAGTTTTTCTAAGATAATGAAGAATAACAACAATTAAATTAAATTTAATTATGATTACGGTGATAATATTAATGCAAAATTAATGAATTTTTTATTAATTAGATTTATACTATCATCGGTAATAGTAACCTTTTCACACAAATACAAAAAAGGAGAGAAAAAACATACAGCAGTAACAATAACAACAACAACAACAACAACTACTACTACTACAACAATGGATAATATTTGTAAATCACTATGCGTGATAGAAGAGAAAAAACCCGAAAATAAAAAATTACAACATGTGGTAAATTAAAATAATAATAATACAAATTTTAATATAAACAGAAATCTTAAAGAAGAAGAAAACAAAAACAAAAAACACAATGTGATGTTATATTAAATAATAAAAAAATATATCTATAAATATATAAAGAGACAAGAAATGTTAATGTTTTTGCTTTTATTAATTAATTATTATTATTATTATTCAAAACTACTATTATTTAAAATGTTTTTTTTTATCATACATTTATAATATTATTAATTATTTTCACGGATGATTAATTTCTTTGTTTTCCTTCCCCTCTTATTATTTTCTTATTTCCTTTTTAATTAGTTATTTGTAGAAGAGAAAGAAATAAAGAAAAAGAGAGAGAGAGAATAAAAGAAAGTGAGGAAAGTAATAATCTATTAAAGCATTAAAATAAATGATGGATAAAATAAAGGAGAGAAACACCTTTTCTTAATTAATTAATTAATTGTACATATTTATAAATATATAAATAGTTCTTTAATTAGATGTATATTTATAATGTTAATATTAATTAAATAAATTTAAATACGAAAAACAGAATCATGATGATGATAATGATAATGAGGAAAAGATGATACACAGAAGAATTAATATAAATAAAAAAAATTTCTAATTCTTAAGCTTGATTTAATTAAAATGATGAAAAAAAAAAACAAACAAACAAAAACACAAAAAAAAGTAAAGAGGAAGAGAAGAACACAACTGTAATAAGAAAATTGAAACAAATTTAGGTAAAAAAGAAAATAATTTAATAAAACAAAAAAAAAGAGAAAAATTAATAACAAAACAAACAAAAAAAAAGCATTGAAAGCAAAGTGAAAAGAACTTTTATAAAATTATACGACGAAACGACTGCGATTGTGGAGAGAATGTTTTGTTTTTAGAAAAATTTTATTGTAAAAGTTAAACTGTGTTGTGTTATTCTGGATATAAGGAGAAATAGATATTTTTTTGGGTTTAAAAATTACATATTTTGTTGTTTTTAAATAAATTTATGCGTTTTCTTTCTTTTATTTCTTAGGTTTAAGTTTTTTTTTTGTTTGGTCTTTTTCGTTTTGTCAGTTTTTGCCAGTAAGTTGGGAGAGATGATATTGTTTTTTTTTTAATTGATTTCATTTATATTTTTTTTAAAAACAAGGTTTTCACCTAGTGGGGTCATATTAATAGTGTTATTGTGCATTATAAAAATAATGTACTCGAATTTTAATTATGACTTTTTCTTTATACGAAAATATCTTACCTATACAAATATGGCAAGTTTTTAAGCGCTATAATTTGTGTTGTGTAATAGAGATCTGCATGAATGACTTCGAGCTACTGTTAAAAAAAAATATATATTTGAATTCACGAGCAATGAGCTTTGCTAAGCTCATGGCTCATGAATCAGAGTTTATTTAAAGCTCGCAATTATGGGAGTCAATTACTAGAAATATTCATAATTTGCATTAAATATACAAACCTATGAATCCATTCATTGCATTCATACGAGCATAAAGTTGGTACTTTATTTAATTTTTCTCCTTAGATTCTCTAACGTGAAATAAATGCGAAATAAACAATCACGCCCGATATCACTTGTACCTACCGTTATCCTTCTTCTAATCATAAAGTGAATCCAACGAATACTGCACTCACACTCAATACGTTCATTCAAAGTAAAATGAATAGTGTGAATATCTCCACTGAATTTTGAATGCAAGACAGTTTTGATTTCATGTTGTGGCAAGGAAGTGAATCAATGCAGTGCTCACGGTTAAAGTTTCGAATATGAATGAACGTGATTATGCCTACAAGGTAGTGAATACTTCAAGTGCCTCATGAAACGACCTATTTGCAGTGCTTCTCTGTTGTGTAATTCTACTGCTATCTACTATCCGACACACAAGACTTCACAATCTTGAACCGATTTTGTGCAAATATTCACTCACTTCTTTCTCTCACTTTTGCAAATAAAATGATTCCTTTAATAAAGTGATATGAGCAGTTTCGAAAATTAATTTCGAATGTAAATTTCACAGCTTTTTGGCTCTTTTATGTTTGAAAATTAACATGGCTGCGAATTATTATCCTCTAAACATTTTATACGGATAATAAGGAGGAATATATAATATAATATAGCGCAAGTCCCATATTTTTTCTTTGCATTGGAGTCCTTGTGCACTAACAATCTTCCCCTCTAATACATTATAACTTTATTTTAGTCCATCAATTAGAACTTTCTAGTATGCAAATGGCGGGTTACAATTTATTAGTGATAAATAATAGCTGTATGTGCTTACTATTTCTAAAATAAAATTCCTGCTCGATAATTTTACTCCCACTCACTACTGCAAAATTGAAAGTGAGTGAGTGAATTTATTAGCAGAATCAAATTTTGCAGAAAAGTGGCTCACTTTACTCACTTTTTGCCAATTTTTGACTTAGCAGAATCTCGGTACTGGAAATTATAGAAAAACTGAATTGTTTAAAAGGTCTAAAAAATCTAAGTAAGAAAAGACAAAAAAGTAAATCAAGATTCAAAAATTCAAATGGTAGATTTTTATACTCACTCATATGAAAGCCACAAACTTGAAAAATCGCCAGAAACATAAAAACTACTTTTTTCAGATTTTTTATTAATATAATACAAAATATATTATGTACTAATTTATATTAGAGCTGGTTATTTTACGTGATCATGGGTATACGTGAATATGTGAATTTTGAAAAGTCATGGATCATGCATGTCCCAAGTTCTTTTGATGATCTTGAAATTCAAGTTTTATCTGCTAAAATCTCGGCATGGATCATAAAGCCATTGTTTTCTTTATCTTCCTATAGGAATACCATACATTTTCCATTTTGCAAATTTTAATATAGTTTCAATGAATTTTTACCTTAATAAATACTTTATTATCTTCAAATTTTTGATTTTGAAAACATCAAACATTGTATTGAAAATATGCAATTTTTCTTAAATATTGAATCCAAAAACAAAAGGCAAAATCTAATTTGGTCGTATGGGCGATCAGTGATAGCTGCTCAGGCGTCTATTCCTTAGATGTGTGATTTTTACGCCACTAAATTTCGCTTAATTTTAAAATTTTATATGCTTACCTCACTATTTAAAGAAGTTTCGTCAGCAAGTTCGGTCGCAAGTTAATATGCTAAACAGCCGTGTGGCACAACCCTGTTTTCTCAGGCATATTCACAGCTTAGAGCCTTGTGAAAGACGGATTGTGCCCTAATACTATAGTAATTCATATGAGTATGACAAAACACGGCTGTTAGAGTAAGAAAGTGAAACATTGCTGCACCGAACGTATTAGAACTCAAGGTTAAGAAGCCCAAATTCATTTCATATTAACTTATCCATCTGTTGCTGTTATGTTTGATTTTAATATGTTACCGCCTTTTATTAGTGAACCTTTTGGACATATTATTTCTATTTGTGAAGAATTTGTAACTTTAGTAAGAAACGATTTCAATGGATTTTTTAAAAAAATAAAAGTTTGGCGAGCTCTTTATTGGATACAAATGAAAGGAGGCAGGGAATTTTTTATTTTTTCTGAAGGTTAGTATAAAAAATATTTTGAAACAAAAATTTAACCTCGAAGGATAATTATTTTATATTGTGAGTTATTTTTGCTTATAAGAAAGAGAAAGAATACAACAATTAACATTAAAATATGAAAAAATAAGTATAATAACATTTTCATTATCTCTTGCTGAATTTTATACGTTTGCTCAGCCAGTATTCAATCACAAAAATAATTCTAATTTATCTGCGAAACACTTCTTTCCGCTTATCATAATGTTGAGTGTTCTATAAAATCAAAATGTGAGGTCCACACTTTCAAAGTACCTTGTAAGTGGTATTGCAATTTGTAGTGATTTCTGACTAATAATTTGCCTAGTTTTGCCATTTATGTGAAAAATGTATTAATTAACTATTTTTGACAATTTATCTTCTAATTACAGAGTTGCAGCTCCAATTCAATAGGGCTTAGTGGGTTGAAGAAATTAAATACTTTCATTAACGATAGATGTCTTAAACGATGCACTATAATACTCCGAACATATTTTATTAACCAATTAAGCTGGGGTCAAAGTTTGATCTAGGACATTTTGGTAGATCTAGTACAGCATCAAATTCCTTAGGTCCTAAGAAAAACTTTGAGTACCGACGCTCCAATACACGGAGGTTTAAATAGCCGTCCTCATACTCACTTTTTTAGTATTTCCCTCTTTTTATTCGAACTGAGGTACTAGATTTTTCGCATTTTAGATCAGTTCTAACTTGGTAGAGGTATGTTCGATCGGAAAACAGGCTTCGCTATTCACCTCAACTCATTTCCAGCTATAAATCGTAAAAGAAATATTTTCTCTGGGTACTTTAATGGTGGGGGTAGAAACCCCGGTAGAGGGGTGGGGGAGCATATTGCATATCAAATAAAAGGTCTCGCCGAGTACTATGGGGTGGTGTACTTTTTACCGATTCAGAAAACTTTTTCGGGACGTTTTTGCTGTCAAAAGAAAACCCATTTTCATGCACTTGAGTCATCTACACCACAGTTACTACATTTCGCATATATTTTTGCAGTTCTTTCTTTCACAGGAAGCCAGTTCCAACGACGCACGATTTCCGCACAATCACGAGCGGTAAAAAAGTCTAAAGGGCCATCCCAGACGAGTATTCTTGATGCAAAATGCAAACCGGTTTTTTAGGGAAGAGGTAAAAGAAGCAGAGAGAAATCTCTACAATTGTGCTGCACTTTGGAGAGAAATTTTGCATCAAAAATCAAATGGTATTCACTTGTTGTGCCGCACTAATACAACCGCAACGAAATATTTCTTGTTCAGTGGGGTCCGAGAATTTTCATGAAATATCTGATTTCATTCTTGATTTGCACGCACACATTCATAGTCCCCTATTCTTTATATAAATAAAAGCCTGCAGCAAGAATACCCATGCGGAGGCGCGTACTCTGTTGTTAAACCGGTTTGCATTTTGCATCAAGAATACTCGTCTGGGATGGCCCCAAGCCAAGCTCTCCCTGTTTAATTGAAATAAACATTGCTCATAAAATATCTTCAGAGTATCAGTATCAATTCAACCAATCCAAAGAGTTTTTTTTTATACATCTATATATTCTCCAATCATTAAACCAACAAATCCACTTTAGGATGGCTACCATCATAAATGGTACAAGAACTTCATATCGCATGGAATATCAGAGCAGAGTATACAGATTATGAAATGGGTAGTGCACTTCGGAATGGACCACAATCTGTTTTAGAATGTCCCGAGATCAAATTTTGCTTTAACAGTATAAATACATTTTTGATCGATCTTCTCAACATAGCAGATATGAGAAAAATACGAATCATTCGACGTATTCATCATTTCAAATATAGTCCATTCCGAAATGTACCATTAGCCATATAAAATTTATATACTTTGCTCTGGTATTGCATGCGACATACATCTAGTTCTTGTGTAATCTATGCTAATTGTTTCTGGAGACAAATACTGTCAAATTGACTGGTCTAATCAGGGCTAATTTAATGTATCTTTCAATTCCATTCAATACTTAGGTCTTTCCGAATATAAAACTGTAATTTTAGCATAAGTCTGAAGAAAGTCTGCAATGAGAAGAACTTTTATAATTCGCCTAAATGTGTCCCACACTACTGGAGTAGTATGATATCCAAAGTTGAATAAAGTTTATTATTCTTTACCAAACGTATAGAATGCTATGCATGCTATGCAACTTCAATTAGCTTGTCCAGATTTACTATCTCCGATAATTATCCAAGGATCATCTAGTAGATAAGCGCAACACATACATATTAATCTATGTATCTTAATCTCTTCAGTTAATATTTTCAGTTGTTCAGACCAGACAAAATATTCTTAACAGTTATAATTTAAGTTTTATACATGTTTTTTTTTTTTAAATTTTATTGAAATCTATAGAACAGTTAACTTTTACAAAAAAAAAAATAAAGGAGAAAAAAATGCGTAATACATCCAAAGATAACGAGATCTTTGAAATGTTGTAAGAACACACTTGGAAAATAGAAATACCTCTGTTTGAGTTCAAAATGAAAAAATAAAATAAAATAAAAATAAACTAAATTAAGAAACGGAAACAAACAAATTAAAATTATAATATATACTAATTACAAATACATAGATAAATTCTATATATAGTACATACATACACAAATACATAGATAAATACCTTAGGAGAAAAACCTAAAAAAAAGAAGTCAAGAATTAAATTCATGACAAGCTTAACTAAAATACAAAAATTGAGAAGTTCTTTTCAAATTCTTGCAATTCTCACAATACAAAAAAGCAATCAATCTTTATTTAGTTTTTAATGATATCTCTTTTGTCTACTTAACTACATAATTACTTCTGTAATTTTTGAGATAATCTGGCTTTGCCAATATTTTCATTTATACATATTTTGGAAACGGAAGTTAGAAATTCAAACTTTCTCTGCAAATGCACTTGCATGCATTGCTTCAAGTTCTAGCACCAAATATATATCGTCTTGAAAAGATTTATACAAAAATCGATTTTGTTTATTTCAGTTTTGCGCTTATGGAGAAATGTATTAATTTTTTGTAAATTTATTTTGGTTTTAATTTTTAAATATTAACAAAAATGACTTTTATTATGGAAAGAAAAAAATATGTTTGAGAAGGAATCATAATTGGCGAGAAATTAATAATGTGATCGTTAGCATAGATGTCCACATTTAATATATTTCAGAGAGATTCGAAGATTGGTTCGGGAAAAATCTAACAGAAACCCAACACACTCATATGGGATAGATGATATTTTTTTAATCAATCAACAAAATATGTCTCACCGCAAGTAATTAGGTCTCAATAGGTATTTGAGAGAAAATTTAATTCCGTATGACTTTTGTGTTGTATACATACGCAGATTTTCAATAAAAAGACTCAATTCGTTGCTTAAATCCCATTTAGTAACTTTTTTATATTTAATGTTCATGAAACTAGTAAAAAGGCACAAATTATTAATTTATGAACCAGAGTGTCATAGTATTCAAGCAAGAAGAAGATTGTTTTCTGGTATGGTTTCTCATTGTACGTTTAGTGGCCAAAATAACAATCAGACCATAATTATGGCCAAATATTTGCGATAATTTGCTCTTCAAGTTCTATTGAAGGTATATGGTAGCACCAATTAAATGAAGACGGTGTTTTTTATTTTTTTTTTAGATTTCGAACTTTTTTGTTTTATATTAAACTGATAGAAAAGGAACTAAGACATTAGCTTGCAAATAGGCTACTCTACCGCTTGGCTACAATAGTCATTACGGGTACAAACATGAAGAGTGAATCCATTGTAATAGCAAAGAATTCAATCCGAAGAACAATTATGAATTCCAAGCGAAGTATGTTACTTGATTTATAGCATTTTCAGATTTAATTAAACCTTTTCCAGAAAGATTTAATTCTCGCAGATACATCTGTTGAGCACAGCCTCATTTCGGTTATAGAAAGTAGTGTTAGGGAGATGATGCTACAGATGTTGTAAGTTTCATAATGAATATGATGATGAAAATTAGTCCTGCAATGCGTGGCAAATCACTTCACTAATCAAAAACTATTTACAAATATAAAAAAAATAGAATAAAAAAACTCATTGTTTATGAATTTAGTTTTAATGTTTGTGGATTTTGTTTAATTCTTTTATTTAATTTTTTTTTGAAAAGGTTTAATTAAATCTGAAAATGCTATCCGGAAGGTAAAATATCCATACAGAACTGTAGGATTGACATTAGTCATGAATCCTTTCATTAGAAACAGTGTATGGATTCCCCACCCACTCTATTATGCACTGGTGTACATCTTCTGCAAAAGGGAGGACCCTCATACTCGTTTTGTTTTTTACATTTCGTAGAATTTTTCATCTTAGAGGATTAGACCAATTCACCGAACAATGGTACCATTAAATTCGGACAAAAAAATCGCCTGGTGTAAAGAATAAAGGGCGATAGGGGTGGGGCTAGTAAATGTTAATAAATCAGTTATTGTTCCTTTAATCCATCATGGACGGTCACTCTTATTGCTTCTGTTTAAATATGTTCTGTTCCTGTATACCTTATTATACATTTTAATTCTGTCTTGTTCTACTCATATCCCAAAGGTAAGTTAGGAATTTGAAAATCGCGGTTTATGTACATAATTCTGAGAATTACAGAAATACGATGTTTTGTAGACACTCTCATGAAGGTTTGGTTATTGAAAATTCTAAAATAAAAAATAAAGCCTAACTTCCAAGCATCAAATAATTCAAGTTCTTTACAAGTATAGGTACCAAAAAGCTAAAACTGAAGTATAAATCATTCCACAAGAGCCTTTGAAGCCAAAGTTACTGTTTATTCCTTATTAGACTATTTTTCAACACATATCGTTCTGTATGTTCGATTCAATCAGAATAAGAATTAGAAATCAAGTCTTGATTATATCAGATTTGAAGTTTTGATGACTTCATTGATAACGACTTGACTTGTGTTTGCAGTGTAAAGTATTCGAGTTAACCATTCAATTATCTCGAAAAGCGAAACGGATAGAGCAGAGTAGTATTTAAGTGTAGATTATTAGAATGTGGATTATCTACTATTAAATATGGCAACTACATTCATATGGTATATAGCTTTCAAGACCAATGCGGGCACAGGTTTTGGAGTATACTCTAGAAATTGACATTGAAACAAATTCTACATACTGCCGAACAAATGCAATATTTTTCAGATAGCATTAGTAACGATTTATCAAATAATACAACTGGCATCTATATGGAGTTAGCCAGTGTGGAGATCTACATGTATACTGAGAGACATGTGGGAATTAAGATGCTGGAAGCTGTATTGTTCAAATCAAAGGTAGTGCAGCTATGCAAAGATAATCTGGAGGAGATATCTAGTCGGTACAACGTTACCCTATGCTCGGTACCAGGCCACCGGAACATTCAGGGTAATTTTATAGTAAATAAACCAATAAAAACTGGCTTTGACAGGGACATGGATAGCTTCAAATCAGTAGAGAACATGAGAGTCTCGATCGTTGCACTAAAGAGCGACACCCACAGCAGTGCCTATAAGATGGATCAGCGGTGGGATAGCCGTGTAACCGTATTGCAAAGCAACTATAGACTGAATTCAATAGGAAAAGAACAAGGGTACTTCCAGATGATAACAACTCTGATATCAATAACATATTAAGGGTTTTAACAAGCCATTGGGATGTAGGAAACCATGTTTGGAGACCACATGAAACTACAAATTATATCTACCGTAGCTGTAAATAATATAAAGATATTGAATCAGCTCGCCATGTGGTTTAAGGGTGCCCCGCTCTAGCCGTCAAGAGGAGAGATCTACTGGCAACTTGGTACCTACTTCTTTCCTTCTGGGGTTGGGAGAGCTACAAAGTAAGAAACACAGATCTATCTAAAGATTCTTAACGGAAGCAAGATGGATCTAGAATACTACAAGCAGAAGTATAGCTCCCCATAATATATGGGTCACTATGGATCCAATGAATCGGGTATAGGTAGATACCTACTAGATAGATCTCCTCTAACTTGATATGATCAACAGGCTAGTTAGTTTGAAAAGAGGTTGGGGCCCCAAAGGGGTCCCTTCAACGTAGGCCAAAACAAGGCCCATTGTACACCCTCCAGACTTATGAGCAATTGCTCATAAACTCTAACCGAACGCTCTTATAAAGCTAAGTATAGGCCCCCAGGCCTACTTGCCGGTTTCGTGCAGCTCGTCCAAGAGGTATGTGCCGAAGAATCTGTATTGTTTTCGTGAGAGAGTCGAACAGTGACAAGTTTTGGATTCCTCTCCGCAACCCCTACATATAGGATCATCAACAAATCTCATCCCTGTAAAGGTGATCCTTGAGAAAAGAGTGCCCAGTGAGAATACACACTACGAGTTGGCTTGTTAGGTCGCAAGAGCTCATTCGTTAGGTTTAGGTTAAGTTTACCCCACAGTTCCTTCTATCCGAAGGCCGAAGGGTCATCTAACCAAATCAACAGGTTTATTCATATAAAAACATTCCAGACATTTTTCAAGTAATATTATCTCAAAAAGTATGAATTAAATCCAAAATTTACAGATTTTTTTATTTTTTTTTTTGTTTATAGTACGGATAATGTCTAATTTGTGACACCCTGTATACAATTGCGCCGTAAATTAGGCAATCGCTTAGATTATCATAATTTTTTATTATTATTACCTATAAATTGAAAAATTGTTTATTTTCAAATTTAATAAAACAAAATACATTTTTCTTTCTTCTTCATTCCAATTAAAGAACTTTTCAACATATTTTCCCTTTCCATATATAAAATAAAGTCATTAAAAAAATTTATAATCGATAAAATATATTACGTAGAATTATCTACATACTTTAAAATGCAATTCAGTATACCTTTTAAAAGTAACAGAAAAATATATACAAATTTTTTAACTAAATTAACGTAAAAAAAAAAAGAATATGTCAAAAAACGTATACACATACAACATTATACATAGAGTACATAAGTAAAGTGCATTACATGCTTTAATAATGTAAAAACAAAACAAACAAACAAACAAAATAGTTTTTTATCGATCAATCGCACTGTAAAAACAAAAATCCAGTAGATATACAATATGTATTCAATAAAAAAAAAAAAAATACAAAAATTAACATAAATCTTCCCAAAAATAATTATAAAAGTGAAAAAAAAACAAAGTCATCCCCCAGTCACGCATGTAAAAAAAAAAAAACAAAACAAAAACAGAAATTATTTTTAAAATATTGTGAAAAAAAAGGAAATCGTTCTTTTTTTTCGAAATTGATACCTTCAGAACTATATAGATATGTAACAAAATTTATATTATATATATACATATATATATATATATATATATATTCGGCAACAATAGCGAGAATTTATATACATCTATGAACCACAAAAAAAAAAGAAAAGAAAAGAAAAAAAATACACCAGTTATATACACCTGCATATTATGTACACACCCTGTATATTGTAAATTGCAAATATATATATATTATATTACAGAAACGGATATTACCTTTAAGCACGTGTTAATAATATTTGAATTACAAAGAAATATTCAGAAAAACAAAATATATATTTTTCACACGAAATAGATTGATACAAAAAAAATAAGAGAAACAAAGTATTTATAGGGAAACTGCTGATATAAAAGTTAAATAATTTTAACAAAAACCAAAACCACAAACATAAGAAATTACGATAAAATTCAAATTGAATGCATTTTTTCGGTTTACTCTCTAGCCAATAGGATCTTGTTCTGTAATAATGAAAAAGATAAAAAATAAAAAAAAAAAAAAAAAAAAACAAAAAAAAAACAAAAAAACAAAAAAAAATACAAAATTTTAATAACTTGACGGGAATCATACGAATTTGTTACCATCGGTATACAACACCTCTCTATATGTAGAGTAATTATCATAAGACATATGCGTACTATAATTAAATTGGTCGCTTTTTTGCTCATATATGTTTCATTTTGTGTTAAAAGTTTTGAAAAAAAAGTATACTTCCTGTATGTGTACAGTAATCCAAGCATAAAAGCAGGGCCCAATTTTTCGTGATTTTAAGCGGTTGTTGCTTATAACCAATAAAAATAATATAAAAATCCCCGAATAAAAGCACAAAATAATCGAATTTTTGCTACTAAGCGATAGCCGACTACAAGCACAATAAATGCTATTATAAAAGGTACGCGATTTAAGATACAACATACACATGAAAAAAAATAGTGTTGTCATTATTTGTGTAGTACCTAAAAACACGATAGGCAATCTTGATCATACACTAATTACAACAAATACAGTGCAAAGTCGGAAAATGGTAAAAAAAAGTGTAATAAAACACTGTAAAATTGTGCAATAAAAAAACAAAGTATGCCATGTTATAGCACTCATCGATACCTTTAATTTAAGATACAACATGTGCCTCCATTTAAACAAATTTTCAACCCCCCCCCCCCTAAAATCTAAAATTGAACGCCTATGGGAAAAAGTTGGACTATGAATTGTACCCATTAAGTAGAAGAAGAGAACTGCATACTTGGTTTTTCGATTAAACAAAATTTGCGCGAGTTATGGCCGTGTGAAAATTTGCTCTAGTACTACAATACTAAAAAAAATGAAATGAAGTAGTAGAGTAAAAGTGAGTATTGGGAAAGTTGGAAAATGAAAAAAAAATAATTTTGGGAGGTTCAAAAAAATCCAAACCCCCCCACACAGAGCAACCGCAGATGATTTTCTAAAGTCGATCTAGTACAATTTGAAAAACGAAATCCATTTTAGAATATGCTTTTTTTTTATTAATTTTAAATACCCACATCACTATCCCACGATTTAAAATGGCCAAGTTATTCAAGTTTGAAAAAAAGTCTATTTATCTGCCCCCCCCCCCCCCCGCGGAAATATTTAAAAAACCTAGTACCCTATTACACCCACGGTACCAAATAAGTCGATAGGTATTTGAGGAATTTTTGATTAGTTACGTTTTGTAGGAGCTAGGGGGATCAAAGTTGAAGTCCATTTGTATGGGTGAAAATTTGGTACTTTCGAGTATGAACTAACTTCGGCTGTATGGCAACCCTAAATGTTAATTTCATACAAAAGTTAGCAAGCTTTGAGGAGTTTCCGTTAAGCTATTAAAAATCAAAATCCCCCCGTAATTTTGAAAGATATTCAACTTTAAAAAAAAAACTTTGACCCCTTACCCCTCCCGATGCGAGCCCCTCCGCAAAAATCCGACATGACCAAATGATGTAGAACATGATCGCGCATGCCCACACAAAATTTGGTTGAAAAGTGTTTTTCCCCTGTACCCCCCAAAAAAAGATACACCCCCTCATGTCTTGACCCTCTGAGAAAAGTTCATATGATTTACCATCTACCTCCATGTATCCCGAAGATGACATCTCAATCGATGACCCTGTTATCATTGTTAGAAAATTAAGTGTTCAAGAAATACTTTTATTCAAGAACAATGTATATACAGGGTATCCAAGGAATAGTGTCAAGCGGATGTCTAGAGGTAGAGCACCCTTAGAGGTACTCAAATAACCCCATGTATGTTCTGCAAATTTTTTGTAGTTTACTAATTATGATTTTTTTACCAAACTACTAATTCGAATATATTTTTGGTCAAGTGACTTGAATAATTGAGACAAATTACTGATTTTTTCCAATAGAGTGTTAGATCCATCTAATCCAAAAAATTTGATTCCGTAGCCAAAAGAAATTTTTACATTTCATAAAATTCAAAATAATAAAAATGTGCCAAAATTTTTGAGGGCAATTTAAAAAAAAAACAGTCACATAACTTTTTCACTCAAATGTGATTTTAAAAACTTCCCCATTTCATTCGCTATTTACCGTGTAAATTTTTTTGGCATCATAGCCAAAATTCAATTCTTAAATCTATGCGAACTGGTGTGCTAGATTTTTCGCACTTTAGATAGCCTCTAACTCAGTTCATTATCAACTGCAATTTGCAGAAGATTTTTTTCTCTGGATACTTCATATCTAAATGATGCCATATGAAGTTTATAAAATAAGTTTGGGGGGAAAAAAATTACTTAACTTTTTTTTTTTTTAAATCGGCCTCGAAAGATTTTGGCAAATTATATTATTCTGCATTTTATGTTATTTAAAAATTTCTTTTGGTGCAATGGTATGAGCTAAAGTCTTTTTGCATTGATTGGGCATAACACTCAGGTAAAATGGAAAAAAATCAGCAATTTATCTGAATTATTCAAGTCACTACGACCAAAAATGTCTTCGAATTAGTAGTTTGGTAAAAAATCAAAAAAAAAAAAAAAAATCATAACTCGTACGATTTATTTTTTCGCCGATGTCCTCGGAAGATTTTTCCTTTACCAACTCCTTGATCTTTTCACTTGTGAAGGTTTGACACGGAGAAGATTGTCTTCTTCTTCCTTCTGTCAGACGAAAGTAAAGGAAGCGCTCCTCTTGGCGCGGGTGCGTTCGAGATATCTGTCTGATAGCAGCCGGCATACACGATGCAGTATTTCTCAGTGTAGCATATTGCTATATGCAATACGCCACGACCATAACAGTGTCACTAATTACGATCAGGGGGCCTATTCTTGAACGAATGGTTTTTACGAATTCGTTATATACCGAATGGTTGATAACGAATCGAATACCCCGTTCGTATTCTTGAACCTCTTCGTTATAAAGTCGAAGTGGTGAAAAAGTATTTCAACATAACGAGTGCGGTAAGATTAAATCTGTCAATTTACAAATTGAATATCGTCAGCTGTTTCATATTTTAAAATATAATTTGTAAAAAATGGCAAGCTTCAGTGAATTGTCATTATTGTTTGGTGCTGAAATCGTTAAAGAATCTATGGACTATCAATTACGTCAATAGTTAATCAATTCCTGCACCCTTAATTCAACGCTAGATAGAAAAAAAGGTTGCAGGAGGACCTCCACCAGTGCCATGCAAATGTTTTTTATGCCGCCGCAGATTTTCCTTTCACCACACATTTTAAATCCTGCAAAATCTGGAAATTTTCTATTACCTTTGTTTCGAACATAATATCATAAAAAAACTTCTCTAGTTCATTTGTGCCTCGGGTATAGAAATTAATACTGATTTTATTTTGCCACAATTCCGTGGCATCTTTTGAACTGAAAGAGTTATCATAATTACCAAATTTCAGTTTCTGGTTTTCCTCTAAAAACTCAATTAGTTTAGTTTTGTGAGCATATGATATTTTCGCACATCTTTTATCTCCCATTATCACCCATAAAGTAGCAGCTGATTCACTCTTCGTTTGGCATAACGAATGGTTGAACCCACTCGTTAAATAACGAGGGTTTGCGTTCGGTATATAACGAATGCGGATTTCAAGAATACCACAAGTGTCGATTCCGAATGGTTTTGACAGTATAACGAATACGGAATGTGCCTTCGTTATTCAAGAATAGGCCCCCAGTTCGTCTTGTGAAGCTTCGCTTTTACATTGGATCTTGTTGTTTCATTCTATTGTATTCCTGACGGATCTGGCTGATTTATGCTGTCGAAAAGATTATCATAGTTTCGATAATCGGCTGTATATCAATTCTTCAATTCTTCTTCTTGGGTCTAAAAGAAAAACAATATTACAACATAGTTTAAGTAATTCTATTAGTGCTCATACAGCGAAAATTAGGCATCCGATTCAAATCTTATGCGCAAAAATGGTGCTATTAAAAAGAAATTTACTAACAAATATGTTGCTTTTCGATTCCGTATCGCAAAGTGCTGCTAATGCTTGCTTTCTCAAAGGAATTTATGTTTGCACTTTTTACACTGCACTGAAAAGAAAACCAATCTTTTACTGGCTTGGAAAGTGTATTCTTTCGGTTTTTTTTTACTTGCAGTTTATTTATCGGCCATCGCAAGATATTATGATCTTCCCATGAAGATGGGGCACAACTTTTCCCCGTTTTCTTCGGTAGATACCACTTTAAACATTTTAACTAATGCGCAACAAGATTCGAAGCCGCACGCACGAGGTACGGAAATAATCTGTCAAACTTGTATCAGTCGCGAAAAAGTCGAAGAGAAGACACAGACAGTAACTTAATATAAGAGTCGTACAAGAGTTGTTTATTAGTCATATTTTCTAATTTAAGATTGCAAACTATCTCAAATACAACTAAATCCATATACAAGGTTCTTCAGCTGTATATAAGTACGTTGCTATATGTCACAAATAAATGCACCATATTGTTATGGATGGAAAATAGTGAGAATTAAAAATATGAGAATTTTTTTTCCATTTACTAAGATTTTTAATTCCATTCACCGGTTAAGTTGCAGTATTTTGAATTTGGAAAATTTATGAATCTGATTTACATTGCTGAAAATACATTTTGTAGCCAAAAATAATTTTATGTAAATTTCAATAAAGAATTATGTAATTTATATTGTAATAAATAGAAGGCCCATAATATTTACGCATCTATTTTACAAAACTACACAGTAAAGTTTTCTCCGCAATACATTTCAACATTTACGGGAAAAGATCCAACTAAATCACAAAAATAAAAAGAGTTATAATATTATGAATATTATACTTAGGATTGTTTTTGTACGTAGCTTTTATAGTTTCTAGATGGAGATAAGTTTGCATCTTAATTTTGACTTTCAAAAGACCAAAAAGTTTCATGAAAGTTATTACAAGGCTTTACTATTGTATCCTGTTATAAAATTAATCAATCATGCCGAAAACGTAATGCAGATGCATAAAGGTCATAAGCGTGTTAAATTGTCAAATTTACAACCGTCCTCTGATATATTTGTTTGACTTTATTTATGTTGTGAAAAAGTAATTTTAGTGGTTACAAATGAGCTACAACAGCGTCGTATAACTTAAATACGATTCCCCATTTTATTTAAGTATATGAACGTTTTGTATATGATTTAATCACGTCGTAAGTGTAAGTCGTTATGACTATGGTCAGTCATAAGAAAGTGACACGACTTTCTTATAACTCGATTGTGCTACTTGGGCAGCCTTTGGATGCAAGACCATAACCTATCCATAGCCCTTGGATGCAAGATCACATACAGAACACCCTGTATAGAAAGACAAATTTTTTATTTGAAAATAGTTAAAAATGTAGATAGTTTGAGTTTTACTCCTTGATTCCGTTGGAATCCCAAGTTAAAATTTTAATATGTTTTAGTGGATAATATAATGTAAAAAAAAACAAATGATTAAAATGATATTCAAGGGTAACGGATAAAAACCTTATTCATGATTATTTTTCGCATATATTTTTAAGGTGCTATTTTTCTTAGATAACTCGAAATCCTATCTTTCAAATGAGCCATATTTCATTGTCCTAGCTTGAATACCTCTAATTATGGTTTGGTTTACTTGTTTTGTAATAAAATGATATAGAGGAATATGCTTAACCAGGCAGAGTGGCCAGTATCATTTTAAACATAAACCAATTTCTTTGATAACCAAATAGATTTTGGGTATAGTGAACATGGACGATGAAAAAATGCGGGAAATGTCAAAAATACAAGGTTGAATTCCCTTCTAAGTCTGATATGAAATGCTAGAATCGACGAGCTGAAGTATTTCTTGGACCATTTCATGAATCCAAGACATTTCGATGTTTCTTTCGCAACAGAGAGGATGTAATCAGTCCAGTTTAATTTAGGTATTGGAAATATTAATGTCAAAAATACTTAGTGACTATCAGTACGTTTACATGAATACTTGAGTATACTTGACTTGAAATTCACTTGAAACTCAAGTAGGGTCTTTCGTTGAAATAATTCCAATTACTTGACTTTAAATTTAACTTGAAGTGACATTTTACCTTTGACAACTCTGCATAATGTGCGGATTTTTAGATAAATATCTTGAGAAAAGTGCTAAAAATCACAGCCTGAATTATCAATAATATAATATCTTCATTTTGTTCCTCTTTGCCGTTTTCATATCTGGCACAAATGATAATTTCTCAAGTATAGAAGTTGCGTTTACATGAATTTTTTCAAGTAAATCGAACAAAATTTTATAATTTACTTGACTCAAGTCAGTGGCGTAACTAAGGATGTGTGGGCCCCCCCCCCCCCCCCCAAATTAACATACTTGCGCAGGAAAATTTAATTCTTTATGTCAATTGTAAGGAAATATTTTCTGAGCTTCGGATATATGATATTTTCCATAATTTTGTACGGGGAGACGAAATTATTCCCTTCTCTCCCTTTAATTTTTTTCAGGCAAGAAATTCCCACAATATGGGAGAATTCTCATGATCTCCCAACAGTGCCTTCACTCCACTCACTCCAAGCCAGTGTTGAGTAAAAAAAATAAAAAGGTTTCGTGGGTACTACGAGCAGTGTTGCCAAAATCTGGATTGCCAAACTTATTTATTTAGTGCTCTACATTCATCAATAAACCTTTTAAAAAACCCACTGGCAGCCCCAACATATCCTCAAGAAAGCAGATTAAAAGCGAGGAGTATCTAAACTTCCCACATAAGTAGCCGGAAATATCCAATTACATAAAGTAAAAGCCCGAGTCCACTGATCACCGCACAACAGTGTTGGGAGATTGAGGGAATTACAAAACTTTTTAACTTGAAAAATTTGATCTTATACATATTTTAATTCCCCTTCATTTCTTACTTGTCTAGTATGCTAAAGTTAAAGTAATAATCTTCTCTTTTCTACGAACTCTGATGCATGCTAGCAGCGTATACGCCTAGCTTAAGGAAGTCAGCCAAATATTTCCGTAACTTTTTTCTCCACTTAATGCAAAGAATAAATAGAAGAACTCTCGACTTTTTTATTGTTGTGTCATCACTATTGTCTAGCCAGCGTATTTGCAGCTTCTCAAAGCCTATGATGGTATGAACATCTTAAGATGAATCTGAAACAATGAAATCATTACAGAGTTAATATGACTTTTATTCAGAAACCGAATGAATCTAACTACTGCTTATTAATCCAGCGTTGTTATTTTATGTAGTTTCTAGTTTCATGTGAAAATTTTAATTTTGTAGATCTTCGTGGGCCCGTAGAAATTGTGAGCGTTAGTTACGCCAGTGACTCAAGTATACTTGAAGTCAATGCGCGTTTACATGATATTTTGATTACTTGATCTGTACTTAAAGTATACTATATATACTATACTATACTGAGTGTATTGGAAATTAATGCTCTATCAGAAGAAATGATGGAAAAATGGTAAAATGATGAACTTTTTTTAAAGTGCTGAGACAGCTTTGGGTCTTTTAGACGCGACTCGCTTTATCACAAATGAGGTTCTCGTGAAGGCAGTTATTTCCTCTGAAATCCGCAAAATTGTTAAAGGACGAAATTAAATCAAGGTTAGGTACTGTCATTAGCAAAACTATTGATAGGACTGAAAGTAAGAGAAAGTAGATCATTAAGACCATTAACCTATTCTCCCGTACATTCCTTTATATTAAGCAAGTAATGTTTGTAATGCTAGTTTGCTTTTCTTTAATTACTCAGCAATATGAAACTTTGTAGTAGATATCTATCATAGCTATGCAAAAAATTGTAACAGAACCTAAAAAGCGATCAATTTTTAGCAACGCATTAATAAAAATACTTTCAACATTCACACTGCCGATATAATAAATATTCGTTTACAAAAACAAATGAACTAATTAGTATCAAAATTTTCTCGTTCAAAATGTAAAAAAAATCACGGATCTCTGTAAAATTATTATTTTCAAATGCACCAAAAATAGTAATTGTCAGAAATAAAAGAAAAAAAAAATAATTTTCTCAGTTCTTCTTAAAAACAAAACAAAAATATTTCCGTTATACAAGATAAAAATTAGTTTTGTTTTTTTTTCATAAATATTCGTTTCCATGATTTAATCGAAACTCAAAACGTATTTTATTTAATAATATCTATGCAAAAAAAAAAACATTATTGAAAAGTAAAAAAAAAAAAATTTTTGAAAACAAAGGAAAACTGAAAACAAAACATAAAGATTGTTAGAATGGTCATCAAATGACGTAAAAGGTGGGCTGTGTTTATAACCGTAGATTTTATTATAAAAAAATATTAATAAACAAAAAAAAAACAAATATTTATATTAAAAAATTCGCACTAAGAAAATTATGAAAATATAATTATAGATCGCATTTTTGTTTTATTTTGTTTAAAAATATTGGAAATTTCAGTGATTGGTTTTTCATAAATCAAAAGAGACAAGTATTTTTCTTCAATATAAGCTAAACACAAAATAAAGAAGAAGAAAAGCCGACGAAAGTAAATTTCACATAAAAAAAAAAAAACAAAATACCTGTTATACCTATATATTTTGTTAAACAATAAAATATAAAAAATTTTCTTTTCTGAAAGTTATTTCTTTAAAAATTTCAGTTATATAAGTACGACAAAATTAAGAGAAAAGAATAAATTAAAAAAAAAAAATTTTTAAATCTACATATGTAAATTATTGTAATTAAACATTAACATTGGTTTAATATGTCACTGTATATGTCTTAACGATGCTATCAAAATTGTTTTAAAGTGTAAAAAAAAAAAACATTAACTAATTAATTAATTTAATTCATAAAATGTATTATAGAGAAGTATGTATTTTTCGTTTTTGAATTTGCGTTGGCCTTCATGGCGGGCCCAAAAATTACATCGCAGAAAAGAAGAATTATATTACCTAGCATAGCTATAGCTAAGAGAGCGAATTTTTTAAGACAGAAAGAGAAAATTAATTTTATTAATTCTAAGATTTAATATTAATTAATTAATTATGAGGCATGTAATTAAAGAAGATGATTTGAAGAAAATATATTATGCATTATGAAATGAGCCTCTCAATTTTTGCTATTACATAACTAGATAATTCTTCTATAGAAATTGTGAATTCTATTCTTTTGAGTTTCAGACTCGTTTGTTCCATCGACCGCTGCTACACTACAAAGAAACATTGACGGATTAGGATGTGACAGGGAACTAGAAGCATAAATGAAAATGATATGTCCAGAAAGCTCCAAAAGGCTTCAGTCGTTGCTGAGAAGTATCCAATTGATTGACAATGATCGCGTGACACTTTGGGAATTAGTTTTTACAAAATATCTGGGAAAAATTTATGGAAAATTCATTTAGAATTTAGAATTTTTTTCCATAGGTAATTTAACGATGAATACGAAAAGAAAAAGATGTGTAAAAAATGTTGCTCATAAATTCATTGAACTAAAAATTAGACCAAAAAAATGGTTCATGGGTTCCGGTTTTACAGTTATATTCCGCGTCCAACGAGTGCTCATTTGTCAAAATCGGTGACAAAAAATTTTAATCGAAATTTCGCAAAAAAGGCATGGCTATAGCCTTGGCACTTTTTTCATTCAAAAAATATGTTGTCACCGATCTTGACGATTGAGGGCTTATTTTAACGGGGGAAGGAATACAAAACGATGTAAAAAGGAATTTTGCTAAATAAATGTCTAGTTTTTAAAATAGAGCAAAAAAACTGCATAGGAACGTCCACCTGAAATCAAGCCACACACGAAGGGTTTTTGTGGCATATTTTCGAAACTATCAAGTCTCGGCCAGAAATATTTTACAGTTATATTCCTCTTATTATTCCGCGTCCAACGAGTGCTCATTTGTCAAAATCGGTGACAAAAAATTTTAATCGAAATTTCGCAAAAAAAGCATGGCCTTGGCACTTTTTTCATTCAAAAAATATATTGTCACCGATCTTGACGATTGAGGGCTTATTTTAACGGGGGAAGGAATACAAAACGATGTAAAAAGGAATTTTGCTAAATAAATGTATAGTTTTTAAAATAGAGCAAAAAAACTGCATAGGAAGGGCCACCTGAAATCAAGCCACACACGAAGGGTTTTTGTGGCATATTTTCGAAACTATCAAGTCTCGGCCAGAAATATTTTACAGTTATATTCCTCTTATTATTCCGCGTCCAACGAGTGCTTATTTGTCAAAATCGGTGACAAAAAATTTTAATCGAAATTTCGCAAAAAAAGCATGGCCTTGGCACTTTTTTCATTCAAAAAATATATTGTCACCGATCTTGACGATTGAGGGCTTATTTTAACGGGGGAAGGAATACAAAACGATGTAAAAAGGAATTTTGCTAAATAAATGTATAGTTTTTAAAATAGAGCAAAAAAACTGCATAGGAAGGGCCACCTGAAATCAAGCCACACACGAAGGGTTTTTGTGGCATATTTTCGAAACTATCAAGTCTCGGCCAGAAATATTTTACAGTTATATTCCTCTTATTATTCCGCGTCCAACGAGTGCTCATTTTTCAAAATCGGTGACAAAAAATTTTAATCGAAATTTCGCAAAAAAAGCATGGACTATAGCCTTGGCACTTTTTTCATTCAAAAAATATATTGTCACCGATCTTGACGATTGAGGGCTTATTTTAACGGGGGAAGGAATACAAAACGATGTAAAAAGGAATTTTGCTAAATAAATGTATAGTTTTTAAAATAGAGCAAAAAAACTGCATAGGAAGGGCCACCTGAAATCAAGCCACACACGAAGGGTTTTTGTGGTATATTTTCGAAACTATCAAGTCTCGGCCACAAATATTTTACAGTTATATTCCTCTTATTATTCCGCGTCCAACGAGTGCTCATTTGTCAAAATCGGTGACAAAAAATTTTAATCGAAATTTCGCAAAAAAAGCATGGACTATATATAGCCTTGGCACTTTTTTCATTCAAAAAATATGTTGTCACCGATCTTGACGATTGAGGGCTTATTTTAACAAGGGGAGGAATACAAAACGATGTAAAAAGGAATTTTGCTAAATAAATGTATAGTTTTTAAAATAGAGCAAAAAAACTGCATAGGAAGGGCCACCTGAAATCAAGCCACACACGAAGGGTTTTTGTGGCATATTTTCGAAACTATCAAGTCTCGGCCAGAAATATTTTACAGTTATATTCCTCTTATTATTCCGCGTCCAACGAGTGCTCATTTGTCAAAATCGGTGACAAAAAATTTTAATCGAAATTTCGCAAAAAAAGCATGGACTATAGCCTTGGCACTTTTTTCATTCAAAAAATATATTGTCACCGATCTTGACGATTGAGGGCTTATTTTAACGGGGGAAGGAATACAAAACGATGTAAAAAGGAATTTTGCTAAATAAATGTATAGTTTTTAAAATAGAGCAAAAAAACTGCATAGGAAGGGCCACCTGAAATCAAGCCACACACGAAGGGTTCTTGTGGCATATTTTCGAAACTATCAAGTCTCGGCCAGAAATATTTTACAGTTATATTCCTCTTATTATTCCGCGTCCAACGAGTGCTCATTTGTCAAAATCGGTGACAAAAAATTTTAAACGAAATTTCGCAAAAAAAGCATGGACTATAGCCTTGGCACTTTTTTCATTCAAAAAATATATTGTCACCGATCTTGACGATGGAGGGCTTATTTTAACGGGGGAAGGAATACAAAACGATGTAAAAAGGAATTTTGCTAAATAAATGTATAGTTTTGAAAATAGAGCAAAAAAACTGCATAGGAAGGGCCACCTGAAATTAAGCCACACACGAAGGGTTTTTGTGGCATATTTTCGAAACTATCAAGTCTCGGCCAGAAATATTTTACAGTTATATTCCTCTTATTATTCCGCGTCCAACGAGTGCTCATTTGTCAAAATCGGTGACAAAAAATTTTAATCGAAATTTCGCAAAAAAAGCATGGACTAGCCTTTGCACTTTTTTCATTCAAAAAATATATTGTCACCGATCTTGACGATTGAGGGCTTATTTTAACGGGGGAAGGAATACAAAACGATGTAAAAAGGAATTTTGCTAAATAAATGTATAGTTTTTAAAATAGAGCAAAAAAACTGCATAGGAAGGGCCACCTGAAATCAAGCCACACACGAAGGGTTTTTGTGGCATATTTTCGAAAATATCAAGTCTCGGCCAGAAATATTTTACAGTTATATTCCTCTTATTATTCCGCGTCCAACGAGTGCTCATTTGTCAAAATCGGTGACAAAAAATTTTAATCGAAATTTCGCAAAAAAAGCATGGACTATAGCCTTTGCACTTTTTTCATTCAAAAAATATATTGTCACCGATCTTGACGATTGAGGGCTTATTTTAACGGGGGAAGGAATACAAAACGATGTCAAAAGGAATTTTGCTAAATAATTGTCCAGTTTTTAAAATAGAGCAAAAAAACTGCATAGGAAGGGCCACCAGAAATCAAGCCACACACGAAGGGTTTTTGTGGCATATTTTCGAAACTATCAAGTCTCGGCCAGAAATATTTTACAGTTATATTCCTCTTATTATTCCGCGTCCAACGAGTGCTCATTTGTCAAAATCGGTGACAAAAAATTTTAATCGAAATTTCGCAAAAAAAGCATGGACTATAGCCTTTGCACTTTTTTCATTCATAAAATATATTGTCACCGATCTTGACGATTGAGGGCTTATTTTAACGGGGGAAGGAATACAAAACGATGTAAAAAGGAATTTTGCTAAATAAATGTCTAGTTTTTAAAATAGAGCAAAAAAACTGCATAGGAAGGGCCACCTGAAATCAAGCCACACACGAAGGGTTTTTGTGGCATATTTTCGAAACTATCAAGTCTCGGCCAGAAATATTTTACAGTTATATTCCTCTTATTATTCCGCGTTCAACAAGTGCTCATTTGTCAAAATCGGTGACAAAAAATTTTAATCGAAATTTCGCAAAAAAAGCATGGACTTATGCCTTGGCACTTTTTTCATTCAAAAAATATATTGTCACCGATCTTGACGATGGAGGGCTTATTTTAACGGGGGAAGGAATACAAAACGATGTAAAAAGGAATTTTGCTAAATAAATGTCTAGTTTTTAAAATAGAGCAAAAAAACTGCATAGGAAGGGCCACCTGAAATCAAGCCACACACGAAGGGTTTTTGTGGCATATTTTCGAAACTATCAAGTCTCGGCCAGAAATATTTTACAGTTATATTCCTCTTATTATTCCGCGTTCAACAAGTGCTCATTTGTCAAAATCGGTGACAAAAAATTTTAATCGAAATTTCGCAAAAAAAGCATGGACTTATGCCTTGGCACTTTTTTCATTCAAAAAATATATTGTCACCGATCTTGACGATGGAGGGCTTATTTTAACGGGGGAAGGAATACAAAACGATGTAAAAAGCAATTTTGCTAAATAAATGTCTAGTTTTTAAAATAGAGCAAAAAAACTGCATAGGAAGGGCCACCTGAAATCAAGCCACACACGAAGGGTTTTTGTGGCATATTTTCGAAACTATCAAGTCTCGGCCAGAAATATTTTACAGTTATATTCCTCTTATTATTCCGCGTTCAACAAGTGCTCATTTGTCAAAATCGGTGACAAAAAATTTTAATCGAAATTTCGCAAAAAAAGCATGGACTTATGCCTTGGCACTTTTTTCATTCAAAAAATATATTGTCACCGATCTTGACGATGGAGGGCTTATTTTAACGGGGGAAGGAATACAAAACGATGTAAAAAGGAATTTTGCTAAATAAATGTATAGTTTTTAAAATAGAGCAAAAAAACTGCATAGGAAGGGCCACCTGAAATCAAGCCACACACGAAGGGTTTTTGTGGCATATTTTCGAAACTATCAAGTCTCGGCCAGAAATATTTTACAGTTATATTCCTCTTATTATTCCGCGTTCAACAAGTGCTCATTTGTCAAAATCGGTGACAAAAAATTTTAATCGAAATTTCGCAAAAAAAGCATGGACTTATGCCTTGGCACTTTTTTCATTCAAAAAATATATTGTCACCGATCTTGACGATGGAGGGCTTATTTTAACGGGGGAAGGAATACAAAACGATGTAAAAAGGAATTTTGCTAAATAAATGTCTAGTTTTTAAAATAGAGCAAAAAAACTGCATAGGAAGGGCCACCTGAAATCAAGCCACACACGAAGGGTTTTTGTGGCATATTTTCGAAAATATCAAGTCTCGGCCAGAAATATTTTACAGTTATATTCCTCTTATTATTCCGCGTCCAACGAGTGCTCATTTGTCAAAATCGGTGACAAAAAATTTTAATCGAAATTTCGCAAAAAAAGCATGGACTGCCTTTGCACTTTTTTCATTCAAAAAATATATTGTCACCGATCTTGACGATTGAGGGCTTATTTTAACGGGGGAAGGAATACAAAACGATGTAAAAAGGAATTTTGCTAAATAAATGTCTAGTTTTTAAAATAGAGCAAAAAAACTGCATAGGAAGGGCCACCTGAAATCAAGCCACACACGAAGGGTTTTTGTGGCATATTTTCGAAAATATCAAGTCTCGGCCAGAAATATTTTACAGTTATATTCCTCTTATTATTCCGCGTCCAACGAGTGCTCATTTGTCAAAATCGGTGACAAAAAATTTTAATCGAAATTTCGCAAAAAAAGCATGGACTATAGCCTTGGCACTTTTTTCATTCATAAAATATATTGTCACCGATCTTGACGATTGAGGGCTTATTTTAACGGGGAAAGGAATACAAAACGATGTCAAAAGGAATTTTGCTAAATAATTGTCCAGTTTTTAAAATAGAGCAAAAAAACTGCATAGGAAGGGCCACCTGAAATCAAGCCACACACGAAGGGTTTTTGTGGCATATTTTCGAAACTATCAAGTCTCGGCCAGAAATATTTTACAGTTATATTCCTCTTATTATTCCGCGTCCAACGAGTGCTCGTTTGTCAAAATCGGTGACAAAAAATTTTAATCGAAATTTCGCAAAAAAAGCATGGACTATATATAGCCTTGGCACTTTTTTCATTCAAAAAATATATTGTCACCGATCTTGACGATTGAGGGCTTATTTTAACGGGGGAAGGAATACAAAACGATGTCAAAAGGAATTTTGCTAAATAATTGTCCAGTTTTTAAAATAGAGCAAAAAAACTGCATAGGAAGGGCCACCTGAAATCAAGCCACACACGAAGGGTTTTTGTGGCATATTTTCGAAACTATCAAGTCTCGGCCAGAAATATTTTACAGTTATATTCCTCTTATTATTCCGCGTCCAACGAGTGCTCATTTGTCAAAATCGGTGACAAAAAATTTTAATCGAAATTTCGCAAAAAAAGCATGGACTATAGCCTTGGCACTTTTTTCATTCAAAAAATATATTGTCACCGATCTTGACGATTGAGGGCTTATTTTAACGGGGGAAGGAATACAAAACGATGTAAAAAGGAATTTTGCTAAATAAATGTATAGTTTTTAAAATAGAGCAAAAAAACTGCATAGGAAGGGCCACCTGAAATCAAGCCACACACGAAGGGTTTTTGTGGCATATTTTCGAAAATATCAAGTCTCGGCCAGAAATATTTTACAGTTATATTCCTCTTATTATTCCGCGTCCAACGAGTGCTCATTTGTCAAAATCGGTGACAAAAAATTTTAATCGAAATTTCGCAAAAAAAGCATGGACTATAGCCTTGGCACTTTTTTCATTCATAAAATATATTGTCACCGATCTTGACGATTGAGGGCTTATTTTAACGGGGAAAGGAATACAAAACGATGTCAAAAGGAATTTTGCTAAATAATTGTCCAGTTTTTAAAATAGAGCAAAAAAACTGCATAGGAAGGGCCACCTGAAATCAAGCCACACACGAAGGGTTTTTGTGGCATATTTTCGAAACTATCAAGTCTCGGCCAGAAATATTTTACAGTTATATTCCTCTTATTATTCCGCGTCCAACGAGTGCTCGTTTGTCAAAATCGGTGACAAAAAATTTTAATCGAAATTTCGCAAAAAAAGCATGGACTATATATAGCCTTGGCACTTTTTTCATTCAAAAAATATATTGTCACCGATCTTGACGATTGAGGGCTTATTTTAACGGGGGAAGGAATACAAAACGATGTCAAAAGGAATTTTGCTAAATAATTGTCCAGTTTTTAAAATAGAGCAAAAAAACTGCATAGGAAGGGCCACCTGAAATCAAGCCACACACGAAGGGTTTTTGTGGCATATTTTCGAAACTATCAAGTCTCGGCCAGAAATATTTTACAGTTATATTCCTCTTATTATTCCGCGTCCAACGAGTGCTCATTTGTCAAAATCGGTGACAAAAAATTTTAATCGAAATTTCGCAAAAAAAGCATGGACTATATATAGCCTTGGCACTTTTTTCATTCAAAAAATACATTGTCACCGATCTTGACGATTGAGGGCTGATTTTAACGGGGGCAGGAATACAAAACGATGTAAAAAGGAATTTTGCTAAATAAATGTATAGTTTTTAAAATAGAGCAAAAAAACTGCATAGGAAGGGCCACCTGAAATCAAGCCACACACGAAGGGTTTTAGTGGCATATTTTCGAAACTATCAAGTCTCGGCCAGAAATATTTTACAGTTATATTCCTCTTATTATTCCGCGTCCAACGAGTGCTCATTTGTCAAAATCGGTGACAAAAAATTTTAATCGAAATTTCGCAAAAAAAGCATGGACTATATATAGCCTTGGCACTTTTTTCATTCAAAAAATACATTGTCACCGATCTTGACGATTGAGGGCTGATTTTAACGGGGGCAGGAATACAAAACGATGTAAAAAGGAATTTTGCTTAATAAATGTATAGTTTTTAAAATAGAGCAAAAAAACTGCATAGGAAGGGCCACCTGAAATCAAGCCACACACGAAGGGTTTTTGTGGCATATTTTCGAAACTATCAAGTCTCGGCCAGAAATATTTTACAGTTATATTCCTCTTATTATTCCGCGTCTAACGAGTGCTCATTTGTCAAAATCGGTGACAAAAAATTTTAATCGAAATTTCGCAAAAAAAGCATGGACTATAGCCTTGGCACTTTTTTCATTCAAAAAATATATTGTCACCGATCTTGACGATGGAGGGCTTATTTTAACGGGGGAAGGAATACAAAACGATGTAAAAAGGAATTTTGCTAAATAAATGTCTAGTTTTTAAAATAGAGCAAAAAAACTGCATAGGAAGGGCCACCTGAAATCAAGCCACACACGAAGGGTTTTTGTGGCATATTTTCGAAACTATCAAGTCTCGGCCAGAAATATTTTACAGTTATATTCCTCTAATTATTCCACGTCCAACGAGTGCTCATTTGTCAAAATCGGTGACAAAAAATTTTAATCGAAATTTCGCAAAAAAAGCATGGACTATAGCCTTGGCACTTTTTTCATTCACAAAATATATTGTCACCGATCTTGACGATTGAGGGCTTATTTTAACGGGGGAAGGAATACAAAACGATGTAAAAAGGAATTTTGCTAAATAAATGTATAGTTTTTAAAATAGAGCAAAAAAACTGCATAGGAAGGGCCACCTGAAATCAAGCCACACACGAAGGGTTTTTGTGGCATATTTTCGAAACTATCAAGTCTCGGCCAGAAATATTTTACAGTTATATTCCTCTTATTATTCCGCGTCTAACGAGTGCTCATTTGTCAAAATCGGTGACAAAAAATTTTAATCGAAATTTCGCAAAAAAAGCATGGACTATAGCCTTGGCACTTTTTTCATTCAAAAAATATATTGTCACCGATCTTGACGATGGAGGGCTTATTTTAACGGGGGAAGGAATACAAAACGATGTAAAAAGGAATTTTGCTAAATAAATGTCTAGTTCTTAAAATAGAGCAAAAAAACTGCATAGGAAGGGCCACCTGAAATCAAGCCACACACGAAGGGTTTTTGTGGCATATTTTCGAAACTATCAAGTCTCGGCCAGAAATATTTTACAGTTATATTCCTCTAATTATTCCACGTCCAACGAGTGCTCATTTGTCAAAATCGGTGACAAAAAATTTTAATCGAAATTTCGCAAAAAAAGCATGGACTATAGCCTTGGCACTTTTTTCATTCAAAAAATATATTGTCACCGATCTTGACGATTGAGGGCTTATTTTAACGGGGGAAGGAATACAAAACGATGTAAAAAGGAATTTTGCTAAATAAATGTATAGTTTTTAAAATAGAGCAAAAAAACTGCATAGGAAGGGCCACCTGAAATCAAGCCACACACGAAGGGTTTTTGTGGCATATTTTCGAAACTATCAAGTCTCGGCCAGAAATATTTTACAGTTATATTCCTCTTATTATTCCGCGTCCAACGAGTGCTCATTTTTCAAAATCGGTGACAAAAAATTTTAATCGAAATTTCGCAAAAAAAAAGCATGGACTATAGCCTTGGCACTTTTTTCATTCAAAAAATACATTGTCACCGATCTTGACGATTGAGGGCTTATTTTAACGGGGGAAGGAATACAAAACGATGTAAAAAGGAATTTTGCTAAATAAATGTATAGTTTTTAAAATAGAGCAAAAAAACTGCATAGGAAGGGCCACCTGAAATCAAGCCACACACGAAGGGTTTTTGTGGCATATTTTCGAAACTATCAAGTCTCGGCCAGAAATATTTTACAGTTATATTCCTCTAATTATTCCACGTCCAACGAGTGCTCATTTGTCAAAATCGGTGACAAAAAATTTTAATCGAAATTTCGCAAAAAAAGCATGGACTATAGCCTTGGCACTTTTTTCATTCAAAAAATATATTGTCACCGATCTTGACGATTGAGGGCTTATTTTAACGGGGGAAGGAATACAAAACGATGTAAAAAGGAATTTTGCTAAATAAATGTATAGTTTTTAAAATAGAGCAAAAAAACTGCATAGGAAGGGCCACCTGAAATCAAGCCACACACGAAGGGTTTTTGTGGCATATTTTCGAAACTATCAAGTCTCGGCCAGAAATATTTTACAGTTATATTCCTCTTATTATTCCGCGTCCAACGAGTGCTCATTTGTCAAAATCGGTGACAAAAAATTTTAATCGAAATTTCGCAAAAAAAGCATGGACTATAGCCTTGGCACTTTTTTCATTCAAAAAATATATTGTCACCGATCTTGACGATTGAGGGCTTATTTTAACGGGGGAAGGAATACAAAACGATGTAAAAAGGAATTTTGCTAAATAAATGTATAGTTTTTAAAATAGAGCAAAAAAACTGCATAGGAAGGGCCACCTGAAATCAAGCCACACACGAAGGGTTTTTGTGGCATATTTTCGAAACTATCAAGTCTCGGCCAGAAATGTTTTACAGTTATATTCCTCTTATTATTCCGCGTCCAACGAGTGCTCATTTGTCAAAATCGGTGACAAAAAATTTTAATCGAAATTTCGCAAAAAAAGCATGGACTATAGCCTTGGCACTTTTTTCATTCAAAAAATATATTGTCACCGATCTTGACGATTGAGGGCTTATTTTAACGGGGGAAGGAATACAAAACGATGTAAAAAGGAATTTTGCTAAATAAATGTCTAGTTTTTAAAATAGAGCAAAAAAACTGCATAGGAAGGGCCACCTGAAATCAAGCCACACACGAAGGGTTTTTGTGGCATATTTTCGAAACTATCAAGTCTCGGCCAGAAATATTTTACAGTTATATTCCTCTTATTATTCCGCGTCCAACGAGTGCTCATTTGTCAAAATCGGTGACAAAAAATTTTAATCGAAATTTCGCAAAAAAAGCATGGACTATAGCCTTGGCACTTTTTTCATTCAAAAAATATATTGTCACCGATCTTGACGATGGAGGGCTTATTTTAACGGGGGAGGGAATACAAAACGATGTAAAAAGGAATTTTGCTAAATAAATGTATAGTTTTTAAAATAGAGCAAAAAAACTGCATAGGAAGGGCCACCTGAAATCAAGCCACACACGAAGGGTTTTTGTGGCATATTTTCGAAACTATCAAGTCTCGGCCAGAAATATTTTACAGTTATATTCCTCTTATTATTCCGCGTCCAACGAGTGCTCATTTGTCAAAATCGGTGACAAAAAATTTTAATCGAAATTTCGCAAAAAAAGCATGGACTATAGCCTTGGCACTTTTTTCATTCAAAAAATATATTGTCACCGATCTTGACGATTGAGGGCTTATTTTAACGGGGGAAGGAATACAAAACGATGTAAAAAGGAATTTTGCTAAATAAATGTATAGTTTTTAAAATAGAGCAAAAAAACTGCATAGGAAGGGCCACCTGAAATCAAGCCACACACGAAGGGTTTTTGTGGCATATTTTCGAAACTATCAAGTCTCGGCCACAAATATTTTACAGTTATATTCCTCTTATTATTCCGCGTCCAACGAGTGCTCATTTGTCAAAATCGGTGACAAAAAATTTTAATCGAAATTTCGCAAAAAAATCATGGACTATAGCCTTGGCACTTTTTTCATTCAAAAAATATATTGTCACCGATCTTGACGATGGAGGGCTTATTTTAACGGGGGCAGGAATACTAAACGATGTAAAGAGGAATTTTGCTAAATAAATGTATAGTTTTTAAAATAGAGCAAAAAAACTGCATAGGAAGGGCCACCTGAAATCAAGCCACACACGAAGGGTTTTTGTGGCTTATTTTCGAAACTATCAAGTCTCGGCCAGAAATATTTTACAGTTATATTCCTCTTATTATTCCGCGTCCAACGAGTGCTCATTTGTCAAAATCGGTGACAAAAAATTTTAATCGAAATTTCGCAAAAAAAGCATGGACTATAGCCTTGGCACTTTTTTCATTCAAAAAATACGTTGTCACCGATCTTGACGATTGAGGGCTTATTTTAACGGGGGAGGGAATACAAAACGATGTAAAAAGGAATTTTGCTAAATAAATGTATAGTTTTTAAAATAGAGCAAAAAAACTGCATAGGAAGGGCCACCTGAAATCAAGCCACACACGAAGGGTTTTTGTGGCATATTTTCGAAACTATCAAGTCTCGGCCAGAAATATTTTACAGTTATATTCCTCTTATTATTCCGCGTCCAACGAGTGCTCATTTGTCAAAATCGGTGACAAAAAATTTTAATCGAAATTTCGCAAAAAAAGCATGGACTATAGCCTTGGCACTTTTTTCATTCAAAAAATACGTTGTCACCGATCTTGACGATTGAGGGCTTATTTTAACGGGGGAGGGAATACAAAACGATGTAAAAAGGAATTTTGCTAAATAAATGTATAGTTTTTAAAATAGAGCAAAAAAACTGCATAGGAAGGGCCACCTGAAATCAAGCCACACACGAAGGGTTTTTGTGGCATATTTTCGAAACTATCAAGTCTCGGCCAGAAATATTTTACAGTTATATTCCTCTTATTATTCCGCGTCCAACGAGTGCTCATTTGTCAAAATCGGTGACAAAAAATTTTAATCGAAATTTCGCAAAAAAAGCATGGACTATAGCCTTGGCACTTTTTTCATTCAAAAAATATATTGTCACCGATCTTGACGATGGAGGGCTTATTTTAACGGGGGAGGGAATACAAAACGATGTAAAAAGGAATTTTGCTAAATAAATGTATAGTTTTTAAAATAGAGCAAAAAAACTGCATAGGAAGGGCCACCTGAAATCAAGCCACACACGAAGGGTTTTTGTGGCATATTTTCGAAACTATCAAGTCTCGGCCAGAAATATTTTACAGCTATATTCCTCTTATTATTCCGCGTCCAACGAGTGCTCATTTGTCAAAATCGGTGACAAAAAATTTTAATCGAAATTTCGCAAAAAAAGCATGGACTATATATAGCCTTGGCACTTTTTTCATTCAAAAAATATATTGTCACCGATCTTGACGATTGAGGGCTTATTTTAACGGGGGAAGGAATACAAAACGATGTAAAAAGGAATTTTGCTAAATAAATGTATAGTTTTTAAAATAGAGCAAAAAAACTGCATAGGAAGGGCCACCTGAAATCAAGCCACACACGAAGGGTTTTTGTGGCATATTTTCGAAACTATCAAGTCTCGGCCAGAAATATTTTACAGTTATATTCCTCTTATTATTCCGCGTCCAACGAGTGCTCATTTGTCAAAATCGGTGACAAAAAATTTTAATCGAAATTTCGCAAAAAAAGCATGGACTATAGCCTTGGCACTTTTTTCATTCAAAAAATATATTGTCACCGATCTTGACGATGGAGGGCTTATTTTAACGGGGGAAGGAATACAAAACGATGTAAACAGGAATTTTGCTAAATAAATGTACAGTTTTTAAAATAGAGCAAAAAAACTGCATAGGAAGGGCCACCTGAAATCAAGCCACACACGAAGGGTTTTTGTGGCATATTTTCGAAACTATCAAGTCTCGGCCACAAATATTTTACAGTTATATTCCTCTTATTATTCCGCGTCCAACGAGTGCTCATTTGTCAAAATCGGTGACAAAAAATTTTAATCGAAATTTCGCAAAAAAAGCATGGACTATAGCCTTGGCACTTTTTTCATTCAAAAAATACATTGTCACCGATCTTGACGATGGAGGGCTTATTTTAACGGGGGAGGGAATACAAAACGATGTAAAAAGGAATTTTGCTAAATAAATGTATAGTTTTTAAAATAGAGCAAAAAAACTGAATAGGAAGGGCCACCTGAAATCAAGCCACACACGAAGGGTTTTTGTGGCATATTTTCGAAACTATCAAGTCTCGGCCAGAAATATTTTACAGTTATATTCCTCTTATTATTCCGCGTCCAACGAGTGCTCATTTGTCAAAATCGGTGACAAAAAATTTTAATCGAAATTTCGCAAAAAAAGCATGGACTATAGCCTTGGCACTTTTTCATTCAAAAAATACATTGTCACCGATCTTGACGATGGAGGGCTTATTTTAACGGGGGAGGGAATACAAAACGATGTAAAAAGGAATTTTGCTAAATAAATGTATAGTTTTTAAAATAGAGCAAAAAAACTGCATAGGAAGGGCCACCTGAAATCAAGCCACACACGAAGGGTTTTTGTGGCATATTTTCGAAACTATCAAGTCTCGGCCAGAAATATTTTACAGTTATATTCCTCTTATTATTCCGCGTCCAACGAGTGCTCATTTGTCAAAATCGGTGACAAAAAATTTTAATCGAAATTTCGCAAAAAAAGCATGGATATAGCCTTGGCACTTTTTTCATTCAAAAAATACATTGTCACCGATCTTGACGATGGAGGGCTTATTTTAACGGGGGAGGGAATACAAAACGATGTAAAAAGGAATTTTGCTAAATAAATGTATAGTTTTTAAAATAGAGCAAAAAAACTGCATAGGAAGGGCCACCTGAAATCAAGCCACACACGAAGGGTTTTTGTGGCATATTTTCGAAACTATCAAGTCTCGGCCAGAAATATTTTACAGTTATATTCCTCTTATTATTCCGCGTCCAACGAGTGCTCATTTGTCAAAATCGGTGACAAAAAATTTTAATCGAAATTTCGCAAAAAAAGCATGGACTATAGCCTTGGCACTTTTTCATTCAAAAAATACATTGTCACCGATCTTGACGATGGAGGGCTTATTTTAACGGGGGAGGGAATACAAAACGATGTAAAAAGGAATTTTGCTAAATAAATGTATAGTTTTTAAAATAGAGCAAAAAAACTGCATAGGAAGGGCCACCTGAAATCAAGCCACACACGAAGGGTTTTTGTGGCATATTTTCGAAACTATCAAGTCTCGGCCAGAAATATTTTACAGTTATATTCCTCTTATTATTCCGCGTCCAACGAGTGCTCATTTGTCAAAATCGGTGACAAAAAATTTTAATCGAAATTTCGCAAAAAAAGCATGGACTATAGCCTTGGCACTTTTTCATTCAAAAAATACATTGTCACCGATCTTGACGATGGAGGGCTTATTTTAACGGGGGAGGGAATACAAAACGATGTAAAAAGGAATTTTGCTAAATAAATGTATGGTTTTTAAAATAGAGCAAAAAAACTGCATAGGAAGGGCCACCTGAAATCAAGCCACACACGAAGGGTTTTTGTGGCATATTTTCGAAACTATCAAGTCTCGGCCAGAAATATTTTACAGTTATATTCCTCTTATTATTCCGCGTCCAACGAGTGCTCATTTGTCAAAATCGGTGACAAAAAATTTTAATCGAAATTTCGCAAAAAAAGCATGGACTATAGCCTTGGCACTTTTTTCATTCAAAAAATATATTGTCACCGATCTTGACGATGGAGGGCTTATTTTAACGGGGGAAGGAATACAAAACGATGTAAACAGGAATTTTGCTAAATAAATGTACAGTTTTTAAAATAGAGCAAAAAAACTGCATAGGAAGGGCCACCTGAAATCAAGCCACACACGAAGGGTTTTTGTGGCATATTTTCGAAACTATCAAGTCTCGGCCACAAATATTTTACAGTTATATTCCTCTTATTATTCCGCGTCCAACGAGTGCTCATTTGTCAAAATCGGTGACAAAAAATTTTAATCGAAATTTCGCAAAAAAAGCATGGACTATAGCCTTGGCACTTTTTTCATTCAAAAAATACATTGTCACCGATCTTGACGATGGAGGGCTTATTTTAACGGGGGAGGGAATACAAAACGATGTAAAAAGGAATTTTGCTAAATAAATGTATAGTTTGTAAAATAGAGCAAAAAAACTGAATAGGAAGGGCCACCTGAAATCAAGCCACACACGAAGGGTTTTTGTGGCATATTTTCGAAACTATCAAGTCTCGGCCAGAAATATTTTACAGTTATATTCCTCTTATTATTCCGCGTCCAACGAGTGCTCATTTGTCAAAATCGGTGACAAAAAATTTTTAATCGAAATTTCGCAAAAAAAGCATGGACTATAGCCTTGGCACTTTTTCATTCAAAAAATACATTGTCACCGATCTTGACGATTGGAGGGCTTATTTTAACGGGGGAGGGAATACAAAACGATGTAAAAAGGAATTTTGCTAAATAAATGTATAGTTTTTAAAAATAGAGCAAAAAATACTGCATAGGAAGGGCCACCTGAAATCAAGCCACACACGAAGGGTTTTTGTGGCATATTTTCGAAACTATCAAGTCTCGGCCAGAAATATTTTACAGTTATATTCCTCTTATTATTCCGCGTCCAACGAGTGCTCATTTGTCAAAATCGGTGACAAAAAATTTTAATCGAAATTTCGCAAAAAAAAGCATGGACTATAGCCTTGGCACTTTTTTCATTCAAAAATACATTGTCACCGATCTTGACGATGGAGGGCTTATTTTAACGGGGGAGGGAATACAAAACGATGTAAAAAGGAATTTTGCTAAATAAATGTATAGTTTTTAAAATAGAGCAAAAAAAACTGCATAGGAAGGGCCACCTGAAATCAAGCCACACACGAAGGGTTTTTGTGGCATATTTTCGAAACTATCAAGTCTCGGCCAGAAATATTTTACAGTTATATTCCTCTTATTATTCCGCGTCCAACGAGTGCTCATTTGTCAAAATCGGTGACAAAAAATTTTAATCGAAATTTCGCAAAAAAAGCATGGACTATAGCCTTGGCACTTTTTCATTCAAAAAATACATTGTCACCGATCTTGACGATGGAGGGCTTATTTTAACGGGGGAGGGGAATACAAAACGATGTAAAAAGGAATTTTGCTAAATAAATGTATAGTTTTTAAAATAGAGCAAAAAAACTGCATAGGAAGGGCCACCTGAAATCAAGCCACACACGAAGGGTTTTTGTGGCATATTTTCGAAACTATCAAGTCTCGGCCAGAAATATTTTACAGTTATATTCCTCTTATTATTCCGCGTCAACGAGTGCTCATTTGTCAAAATCGGTGACAAAAAATTTTAATCGAAATTTCGCAAAAAAAGCATGGACTATAGCCTTGGCACTTTTTCATTCAAAAATACATTGTCACCGATCTTGACGATGGAGGGCTTATTTTAACGGGGGAGGGAATACAAAACGATGTAAAAAGGAATTTTGCTAAATAAATGTATAGTTTTTAAAATAGAGCAAAAAAAACTGCATAGGAAGGGCCACCTGAAATCAAGCCACACACGAAGGGTTTTTGTGGCTTATTTTCGAAACTATCAAGTCTCGGCCAGAAATATTTTACAGTTATATTCCTCTTATTATTCCGCGTCCAACGAGTGCTCATTTGTCAAAATCGGTGACAAAAAATTTTAATCGAAATTTCGCAAAAAAAGCATGGACTATAGCCTTGGCACTTTTTCATTCAAAAAATACATTGTCACCGATCTTGACGATGGAGGGCTTATTTTAACGGGGGAGGGAATACAAAACGATGTAAAAAGGAATTTTGCTAAATAAATGTATAAGTTTTTAAAATAGAGCAAAAAAAACTGCATAGGAAGGGCCACCTGAAATCAAGCCACACACGAAGGGTTTTTGTGGCATATTTTCGAAACTATCAAGTCTCGGCCAGAAAATATTTTACAGTTATATTCCTCTTATTATTCCGCGTCCAACGAGGTGCTCATTGTCAAAATCGGTGACAAAAAAATTTTAATCGAAATTTCGCAAAAAAAGCATGGACTATAGCCTTGGCACTTTTTTCATTCAAAAAATATATTGTCACCGATCTTGACGATTGAGGGCTTATTTTAAACGGGGGAAGGAATACAAAACGATGGTAAAAAGGAATTTTGCTAAATAATGTATAGTTTTTAAAATAGAGCAAAAAAACTGCATAGGAAGGGCCACCTGAAATCAAGCCACACACGAAGGGTTTTTGTGGCATATTTTCGAAACTATCAAGTCTCCGGCCAGAAATATTTTACAGTTATATTCCTCTTATTATTCCGCGTCCAACGAGTGCTCATTTGTCAAAATCGGTGACAAAAAATTTTAATCGAAATTTCGCAAAAAAAGCATGGACTATAGCCTTGGCACTTTTTTCATTCAAAAAATATATTGTCACCGATCTTGACGATGGAGGGCTTATTTTAACGGGGGAAGGAATACAAAACGATGTAAAAAGGAATTTTGCTAAATAAATGTATAGTTTTTAAAATAGAGCAAAAAAACTGCATAGGAAGGGCCACCTGAAATCAAGCCACACACGAAGCACACACGAAGGGTTTTTGTGGCATATTTTCGAAACTATCAAGTCTCGGCCAGAAATATTTTACAGTTATATTCCTCTTATTATTCCGCGTCCAACGAGTGCTCATTTGTCAAAATCGGTGACAAAAAATTTTAATCGAAATTTCGCAAAAAAAGCATGGATATAGCCTTGGCACTTTTTTCATTCAAAAAATACATTGTCACCGATCTTGACGATGGAGGGCTTATTTTAACGGGGGAGGGAATACAAAACGATGTAAAAAGGAATTTTGCTAAATAAATGTATAGTTTTTAAAATAGAGCAAAAAAACTGCATAGGAAGGGCCACCTGAAATCAAGCCACACACGAAGGGTTTTTGTGGCATATTTTCGAAACTATCAAGTCTCGGCCAGAAATATTTTACAGTTATATTCCTCTTATTATTCCGCGTCCAACGAGTGCTCATTTGTCAAAATCGGTGACAAAAAATTTTAATCGAAATTTCGCAAAAAAAGCATGGACTATAGCCTTGGCACTTTTTCATTCAAAAAATACATTGTCACCGATCTTGACGATGGAGGGCTTATTTTAACGGGGGAGGGAATACAAAACGATGTAAAAAGGAATTTTGCTAAATAAATGTATAGTTTTTAAAATAGAGCAAAAAAACTGCATAGGAAGGGCCACCTGAAATCAAGCCACACACGAAGGGTTTTTGTGGCTTATTTTCGAAACTATCAAGTCTCGGCCAGAAATATTTTACAGTTATATTCCTCTTATTATTCCGCGTCCAACGAGTGCTCATTTGTCAAAATCGGTGACAAAAAATTTTAATCGAAATTTCGCAAAAAAAGCATGGACTATAGCCTTGGCACTTTTTCATTCAAAAAATACATTGTCACCGATCTTGACGATGGAGGGCTTATTTTAACGGGGGAGGGAATACAAAACGATGTAAAAAGGAATTTTGCTAAATAAATGTATAGTTTTTAAAATAGAGCAAAAAAACTGCATAGGAAGGGCCACCTGAAATCAAGCCACACACGAAGGGTTTTTGTGGCATATTTTCGAAACTATCAAGTCTCGGCCAGAAATATTTTACAGTTATATTCCTCTTATTATTCCGCGTCCAACGAGTGCTCATTTGTCAAAATCGGTGACAAAAAATTTTAATCGAAATTTCGCAAAAAAAGCATGGACTATAGCCTTGGCACTTTTTTCATTCAAAAAATATGTTGTCACCGATCTTGACGATTGAGGGCTTATTTTAACGGGGGAAGGAATACAAAACGATGTAAAAAGGAATTTTGCTAAATAAATGTATAGTTTTTAAAATAGAGCAAAAAAACTGCATAGGAAGGGCCACCTGAAATCAAGCCACACACGAAGGGTTTTTGTGGCATATTTTCGAAACTATCAAGTCTCGGCCAGAAATATTTTACAGTTATATTCCTCTTATTATTCCGCGTCCAACGAGTGCTCATTTGTCAAAATCGGTGACAAAAAATTTTAATCGAAATTTCGCAAAAAAAGCATGGACTATATATAGCCTTGGCACTTTTTCATTCAAAAAATATATTGTCACCGATCTTGACGATTGAGGGCTTATTTTAACGGGGGAAGGAATACAAAACGATGTAAAAAGGAATTTTGCTAAATAAATGTATAGTTTTTAAAATAGAGCAAAAAAACTGCATAGGAAGGGCCACCTGAAATCAAGCCACACACGAAGGGTTTTTGTGGCATATTTTCGAAACTATCAAGTCTCGGCCAGAAATATTTTACAGTTATATTCCTCTTATTATTCCGCGTCCAACGAGTGCTCATTTGTCAAAATCGGTGACAAAAAATTTTAATCGAAATTTCGCAAAAAAAGCATGGACTATAGCCTTGGCACTTTTTCATTCAAAAAATACATTGTCACCGATCTTGACGATGGAGGGCTTATTTTAACGGGGGAGGGAATACAAAACGATGTAAAAAGGAATTTTGCTAAATAAATGTATAGTTTTTAAAATAGAGCAAAAAAACTACATAGGAAGGGCCACCTGAAATCAAGCCACACACGAAGGGTTTTTGTGGCTTATTTTCGAAACTATCAAGTCTCGGCCAGAAATATTTTACAGTTATATTCCTCTTATTATTCCGCGTCCAACGAGTGCTCATTTGTCAAAATCGGTGACAAAAAATTTTAATCGAAATTTCGCAAAAAAAGCATGGACTATAGCCTTGGCACTTTTTCATTCAAAAAATATATTGTCACCGATCTTGACGATTGAGGGCTTATTTTAACGGGGGAAGGAATACAAAACGATGTAAAAAGGAATTTTGCTAAATAAATGTATAGTTTTTAAAATAGAGCAAAAAAACTGCATAGGAAGGGCCACCTGAAATCAAGCCACACACGAAGGGTTTTTGTGGCATATTTTCGAAACTATCAAGTCTCGGCCAGAAATATTTTACAGTTATATTCCTCTTATTATTCCGCGTCCAACGAGTGCTCATTTGTCAAAATCGGTGACAAAAAATTTTAATCGAAATTTCGCAAAAAAAGCATGGACTATAGCCTTGGCACTTTTTCATTCAAAAAATACATTGTCACCGATCTTGACGATGGAGGGCTTATTTTAACGGGGGAGGGAATACAAAACGATGTAAAAAGGAATTTTGCTAAATAAATGTATAGTTTTGAAAATAGAGCAAAAAAACTGCATAGGAAGGGCCACCTGAAATCAAGCCACACACGAAGGGTTTTTGTGGCTTATTTTCGAAACTATCAAGTCTCGGCCAGAAATATTTTACAGTTATATTCCTCTTATTATTCCGCGTCCAACGAGTGCTCATTTGTCAAAATCGGTGACAAAAAATTTTAATCGAAATTTCGCAAAAAAAGCATGGACTATAGCCTTGGCACTTTTTCATTCAAAAAATACATTGTCACCGATCTTGACGATGGAGGGCTTATTTTAACGGGGGAGGGAATACAAAACGATGTAAAAAGGAATTTTGCTAAATAAATGTATAGTTTTTAAAATAGAGCAAAAAAACTGCATAGGAAGGGCCACCTGAAATCAAGCCACACACGAAGGGTTTTTGTGGCATATTTTCGAAACTATCAAGTCTCGGCCAGAAATATTTTACAGTTATATTCCTCTTATTATTCCGCGTCCAACGAGTGCTCATTTGTCAAAATAGGTGACAAAAAATTTTAATCGAAATTTCGCAAAAAAAGCATGGACTATAGCCTTGGCACTTTTTTCATTCAAAAAATATATTGTCACCGATCTTGACGATTGAGGGCTTATTTTAACGGGGGAAGGAATACAAAACGATGTAAAAAGGAATTTTGCTAAATAAATGTATAGTTTTTAAAATAGAGCAAAAAAACTGCATAGGAAGGGCCACCTGAAATCAAGCCACACACGAAGGGTTTTTGTGGCATATTTTCGAAACTATCAAGTCTCGGCCAGAAATATTTTACAGTTATATTCCTCTTATTATTCCGCGTCCAACGAGTGCTCATTTGTCAAAATCGGTGACAAAAAATTTTAATCGAAATTTCGCAAAAAAAGCATGGACTATAGCCTTGGCACTTTTTCATTCAAAAAATATATTGTCACCGATCTTGACGATGGAGGGCTTATTTTAACGGGGGAAGGAATACAAAACGATGTAAAAAGGAATTTTGCTAAATAAATGTATAGTTTTTAAAATAGAGCAAAAAAAACTGCATAGGAAGGGCCACCTGAAATCAAGCCACACACGAAGGGTTTTTGTGGCATATTTTCGAAACTATCAAGTCTCGGCCAGAAATATTTTACAGTTATATTCCTCTTATTATTCCGCGTCCAACGAGTGCTCATTTGTCAAAATCGGTGACAAAAAATTTTAATCGAAATTTCGCAAAAAAAGCATGGACTATATAGCCTTGGCACTTTTTCATTCAAAAAATACATTGTCACCGATCTTGACGATGGAGGGCTTATTTTAACGGGGGAGGGAATACAAAACGATGTAAAAAGGAATTTTGCTAAATAAATGTATAGTTTTTAAAATAGAGCAAAAAAACTGCATAGGAAGGGCCACCTGAAATCAAGCCACACACGAAGGGTTTTTGTGGCATATTTTCGAAACTATCAAGTCTCGGCCAGAAATATTTTACAGTTATATTCCTCTTATTATTCCGCGTCCAACGAGTGCTCATTTGTCAAAATCGGTGACAAAAAATTTTAATCGAAATTTCGCAAAAAAAGCATGGACTATAGCCTTGGCACTTTTTTCATTCAAAAAATATATTGTCACCGATCTTGACGATGGAGGGCTTATTTTAACGGGGGAAGGAATACAAAACGATGTAAAAAGGAATTTTGCTAAATAAATGTATAGTTTTTAAAATAGAGCAAAAAAACTGCATAGGAAGGGCCACCTGAAATCAAGCCACACACGAAGGGTTTTTGTGGCTTATTTTCGAAACTATCAAGTCTCGGCCAGAAATATTTTACAGTTATATTCCTCTTATTATTCCGCGTCCAACGAGTGCTCATTTGTCAAAATCGGTGACAAAAAATTTTAATCGAAATTTCGCAAAAAAAGCATGGACTATAGCCTTGGCACTTTTTCATTCAAAAAATACATTGTCACCGATCTTGACGATGGAGGGCTTATTTTAACGGGGGAGGGAATACAAAACGATGTAAAAAGGAATTTTTCTAAATAAATGTATAGTTTTTAAAATAGAGCAAAAAAACTGCATAGGAAGGGCCACCTGAAATCAAGCCACACACGAAGGGTTTTTGTGGCATATTTTCGAAACTATCAAGTCTCGGCCAGAAATATTTTACAGTTATATTCCTCTTATTATTCCGCGTCCAACGAGTGCTCATTTGTCAAAATCGGTGACAAAAAATTTTAATCGAAATTTCGCAAAAAAAGCATGGACTATAGCCTTGGCACTTTTTTCATTCAAAAAATATATTGTCACCGATCTTGACGATTGAGGGCTTATTTTAACGGGGGAAGGAATACAAAACGATGTAAAAAGGAATTTTGCTAAATAAATGTATGGTTTTTAAAATAGAGCAAAAAAACTGCATAGGAAGGGCCACCTGAAATCAAGCCACACACGAAGGGTTTTTGTGGCATATTTTCGAAACTATCAAGTCTCGGCCAGAAATATTTTACAGTTATATTCCTCTTATTATTCCGCGTCCAACGAGTGCTCATTTGTCAAAATCGGTGACAAAAAATTTTAATCGAAATTTCGCAAAAAAAGCATGGACTATAGCCTTGGCACTTTTTCATTCAAAAAATATATTGTCACCGATCTTGACGATTGAGGGCTTATTTTAACGGGGGAAGGAATACAAAACGATGTAAAAAGGAATTTTGCTAAATAAATGTATAGTTTTTAAAATAGAGCAAAAAAACTGCATAGGAAGGGCCACCTGAAATCAAGCCACACACGAAGGGTTTTTGTGGCATATTTTCGAAACTATCAAGTCTCGGCCAGAAATATTTTACAGTTATATTCCCCTTATTATTCCGCGTCCAACGAGTGCTCATTTGTCAAAATCGGTGACAAAAAATTTTAATCGAAATTTCGCAAAAAAAGCATGGACTATAGCCTTGGCACTTTTTCATTCAAAAAATATATTGTCACCGATCTTGACGATGGAGGGCTTATTTTAACGGGGGAAGGAATACAAAACGATGTAAAAAGGAATTTTGCTAAATAAATGTATAGTTTTTAAAATAGAGCAAAAAAACTGCATAGGAAGGGCCACCTGAAATCAAGCCACACACGAAGGGTTTTTGTGGCATATTTTCGAAACTATCAAGTCTCGGCCAGAAATATTTTACAGTTATATTCCTCTTATTATTCCGCGTCCAACGAGTGCTCATTTGTCAAAATCGGTGACAAAAAATTTTAATCGAAATTTCGCAAAAAAAGCATGGACTATAGCCTTGGCACTTTTTCATTCAAAAAATACATTGTCACCGATCTTGACGATGGAGGGCTTATTTTAACGGGGGAGGGAATACAAAACGATGTAAAAAGGAATTTTGCTAAATAAATGTATAGTTTTTAAAATAGAGCAAAAAAACTGCATAGGAAGGGCCACCTGAAATCAAGCCACACACGAAGGGTTTTTGTGGCATATTTTCGAAACTATCAAGTCTCGGCCAGAAATATTTTACAGTTATATTCCTCTTATTATTCCGCGTCCAACGAGTGCTCATTTGTCAAAATCGGTGACAAAAAATTTTAATCGAAATTTCGCAAAAAAAGCACTTTTTTCATTCAAAAAATATATTGTCACCGATCTTGACGATGGAGGGCTTATTTTAACGGGGGAAGGAATACAAAACGATGTAAAAAGGAATTTTGCTAAATAAATGTATAGTTTTTAAAATAGAGCAAAAAAACTGCATAGGAAGGGCCACCTGAAATCAAGCCACACACGAAGGGTTTTTGTGGCATATTTTCGAAACTATCAAGTCTCGGCCAGAAATATTTTACAGTTATATTCCTCTTATTATTCCGCGTCCAACGAGTGCTCATTTGTCAAAATCGGTGACAAAAAATTTTAATCGAAATTTCGCAAAAAAAGCATGGACTATAGCCTTGGCACTTTTTCATTCAAAAAATACATTGTCACCGATCTTGACGATGGAGGGCTTATTTTAACGGGGGAGGGAATACAAAACGATGCAAAAAGGAATTTTGCTAAATAAATGTATAGTTTTTAAAATAGAGCAAAAAAACTGCATAGGAAGGGCCACCTGAAATCAAGCCACACACGAAGGGTTTTTGTGGCATATTTTCGAAACTATCAAGTCTCGGCCAGAAATATTTTACAGTTATATTCCTCTTATTATTCCGCGTCCAACGAGTGCTCATTTGTCAAAATCGGTGACAAAAAATTTTAATCGAAATTTCGCAAAAAAAGCATGGACTATAGCCTTGGCACTTTTTTCATTCAAAAAATACATTGTCACCGATCTTGACGATGGAGGGCTTATTTTAACGGGGGAGGGAATACAAAACGATGTAAAAAGGAATTTTGCTAAATAAATGTATAGTTTTTAAAATAGAGCAAAAAAACTGCATAGGAAGGGCCACCTGAAATCAAGCCACACACGAAGGGTTTTTGTGGCATATTTTCGAAACTATCAAGTCTCGGCCACAAATATTTTACAGTTATATTCCTCTTATTATTCCGCGTCCAACGAGTGCTCATTTGTCAAAATCGGTGACAAAAAATTTTAATCGAAATTTCGCAAAAAAAGCATGGACTATAGCCTTGGCACTTTTTTCATTCAAAAAATATATTGTCACCGATCTTGACGATGGAGGGCTTATTTTAACGGGGGAAGGAATACTAAACGATGTAAAGAGGAATTTTGCTAAATAAATGTATAGTTTTTAAAATAGAGCAAAAAAACTGCATAGGAAGGGCCACCTGAAATCAAGCCACACACGAAGGGTTTTTGTGGCTTATTTTCGAAACTATCAAGTCTCGGCCAGAAATATTTTACAGTTATATTCCTCTTATTATTCCGCGTCCAACGAGTGCTCATTTGTCAAAATCGGTGACAAAAAATTTTAATCGAAATTTCGCAAAAAAAGCATGGACTATAGCCTTGGCACTTTTTTCATTCAAAAAATATATTGTCACCGATCTTGACGATGGAGGGCTTATTTTAACGGGGGAAGGAATACAAAACGATGTAAAAAGGAATTTTGCTAAATAAATGTATAGTTTTTAAAATAGAGCAAAAAAACTGCATAGGAAGGGCCACCTGAAATCAAGCCACACACGAAGGGTTTTTGTGACATATTTTCGAAACTATCAAGTCTCGGCCAGAAATATTTTACAGTTATATTCCTCTTATTATTCCGCGTCCAACGAGTGCTCATTTGTCAAAATCGGTGACAAAAAATTTTAATCGAAATTTCGCAAAAAAAGCATGGACTATAGCCTTGGCACTTTTTTCATTCAAAAAATATATTGTCACCGATCTTGACGATGGAGGGCTTATTTTAACGGGGGAAGGAATACTAAACGATGTAAAGAGGAATTTTGCTAAATAAATGTATAGTTTTTAAAATAGAGCAAAAAAACTGCATAGGAAGGGCCACCTGAAATCAAGCCACACACGAAGGGTTTTTGTGGCTTATTTTCGAAACTATCAAGTCTCGGCCAGAAATATTTTACAGTTATATTCCTCTTATTATTCCGCGTCCAACGAGTGCTCATTTGTCAAAATCGGTGACAAAAACTTTTAATCGAAATTTCGCAAAAAAAGCATGGACTATATAGCCTTGGCACTTTTTTCATTCAAAAAATACATTGTCACCGATCTTGACGATGGAGGGCTTATTTTAACGGGGGAGGGAATACAAAACGATGTAAAAAGGAATTTTGCTAAATAAATGTATAGTTTTTAAAATAGAGCAAAAAAACTGCATAGGAAGGGCCACCTGAAATCAAGCCACACACGAAGGGTTTTTGTGGCATATTTTCGAAACTATCAAGTCTCGGCCAGAAATATTTTACAGTTATATTCCTCTTATTATTCCGCGTCCAACGAGTGCTCATTTGTCAAAATCGGTGACAAAAAATTTTAATCGAAATTTCGCAAAAAAAGCATGGACTATAGCCTTGGCACTTTTTTCATTCAAAAAATATATTGTCACCGATCTTGACGATGGAGGGCTTATTTTAACGGGGGAAGGAATACAAAACGATGTAAAAAGGAATTTTGCTAAATAAATGTATAGTTTTTAAAATAGAGCAAAAAAACTGCATAGGAAGGGCCACCTGAAATCAAGCCACACACGAAGGGTTTTTGTGGCATATTTTCGAAACTATCAAGTCTCGGCCAGAAATATTTTACAGTTATATTCCTCTTATTATTCCGCGTCCAACGAGTGCTCATTTGTCAAAATCGGTGACAAAAAATTTTAATCGAAATTTCGCAAAAAAAGCATGGACTATAGCCTTGGCACTTTTTTCATTCAAAAAATATATTGTCACCGATCTTGACGATGGAGGGCTTATTTTAACGGGGGAAGGAATACTAAACGATGTAAAGAGGAATTTTGCTACTAAATAAATGTATAGTTTTTAAAATAGAGCAAAAAAACTGCATAGGAAGGGCCACCTGAAATCAAGCCACACACGAAGGGTTTTTGTGGCATATTTTCGAAACTATCAAGTCTCGGCCAGAAATATTTTACAGTTATATTCCTCTTATTATTCCGCGTCCAACGAGTGCTCATTTGTCAAAATCGGTGACAAAAAATTTTAATCGAAATTTCGCAAAAAAGCATGGCTATAGCCTTGGCACTTTTTTCATTCAAAAAATATATTGTCACCGATCTTGACGATTGAGGGCTTATTTTAACGGGGGAAGGAATACAAAACGATGTAAAAAGGAATTTTGCTAAATAAATGTATAGTTTTTAAAATAGAGCAAAAAAACTGCATAGGAAGGGCCACCTGAAATCAAGCCACACACGAAGGGTTTTTGTGGCATATTTTCGAAACTATCAAGTCTCGGCCAGAAATATTTTACAGTTATATTCCTCTTATTATTCCGCGTCCAACGAGTGCTCATTTGTCAAAATCGGTGACAAAAAATTTTAATCGAAATTTCGCAAAAAAAGCATGGACTATAGCCTTGGCACGTTTTTCATTCAAAAAATATATTGTCACCGATCTTGACGATTGAGGGCTTATTTTAACGGGGGAAGGAATACAAAACGATGTAAAAAGGAATTTTGCTAAATAAATGTATAGTTTTTAAAATAGAGCAAAAAAACTGCATAGGAAGGGCCACCTGAAATCAAGCCACACACGAAGGGTTTTTGTGGCATATTTTCGAAACTATCAAGTCTCGGCCAGAAATATATCACAGTTATATTCCTCTTATTATTCCGCGTCCAACGAGTGCTCATTTGTCAAAATCGGTGACAAAAAATTTTAATCGAAATTTCGCAAAAAAAGCATGGACTATAGCCTTGGCACTTTTTTCATTCAAAAAATATATTGTCACCGATCTTGACGATTGAGGGCTTATTTTAACGGGGAAGGAATACAAAACGATGTAAAAAGGAATTTTGCTAAATAAATGTATAGTTTTTAAAATAGAGCAAAAAAACTGCATATGAAGGGCCACCTGAAATCAAGCCACACACGAAGGGTTTTTGTGGCATATTTTCGAAACTATCAAGTCTCGGCCAGAAATATTTTACAGTTATATTCCTCTTATTATTCCGCGTCCAACGAGTGCTCATTTGTCAAAATCGGTGACAAAAAATTTTAATCGAAATTTCGCAAAAAAAGCATGGACTATAGCCTTGGCACTTTTTTCATTCAAAAAATATATTGTCACCGATCTTGACGATGGAGGGCTTATTTTAACGGGGGAAGGAATAAAAACGATGTAAAAAGGAATTTTGCTAAATAAATGTATAGTTTTTAAAATAGAGCAAAAAAACTGCATAGGAAGGGCCACCTGAAATCAAGCCACACACGAAGGGTTTTTGTGGCATATTTTCGAAACTATCAAGTCTCGGCCAGAAATATTTTACAGTTATATTCCTCTTATTATTCCGCGTCCAACGAGTGCTCATTTGTCAAAATCGGTGACAAAAAATTTTAATCGAAATTTCGCAAAAAAAAGCATGGGACTATAGCCTTGGCACTTTTTTCATTCAAAAAATATATTGTCACCGATCTTGACGATTGAGGGCTTATTTTAACGGGGGAAGGAATACAAAACGATGTAAAAAGGAATTTTGCTAAATAAATGTATAGTTTTTAAAATAGAGCAAAAAAACTGCATAGGAAGGGCCACCTGAAATCAAGCCACACACGAAGGGTTTTTGTGGCGTATTTTCGAAACTATCAAGTCTCGGCCAGAAATATTTTACAGTTATATTCCTCTTATTATTCCGCGTCCAACGAGTGCTCATTTGTCAAAATCGGTGACAAAAAATTTTAATCGAAATTTCGCAAAAAAAAGCATGGACTATATATAGCCTTGGCACTTTTTTCATTCAAAAAATATGTTGTCACCGATCTTGACGATTGAGGGCTTATTTTAACGGGGGAAGGAATACAAAACGATGTAAAAAGGAATTTTGCTAAATAAATGCCTAGTTTTTAAAATAGAGCAAAAAAACTGCATAGGAAGGGCCACCTGAAATCAAGCCACACACGAAGGGTTTTTGTGGCGTATTTTCGAAACTATCAAGTCTCGGCCAGAAATATTTTACAGTTATATTCCTCTTATTATTCCGCGTCCAACGAGTGCTCATTTGTCAAAATCGGTGACAAAAAATTTTAATCGAAATTTCGCAAAAAAAGCATGGACTATAGCCTTGGCACTTGTTTCATTCAAAAAATATATTGTCACCGATCTTGACGATTGAGGGCTTATTTTAACGGGGGAAGGAATACAAAACGATGCCAAAAAGGAATTTTGCTAAATAAATGCCTAGTTTTTAAAATAGAGCAAAAAAACTGCATAGGAAGGGCCACCTGAAATCAAGCCACACACGAAGGGTTTTTGTGGCGTATTTTCGAAACTATCAAGTCTCGGCCAGAAATATTTTACAGTTATATTCCTCTTATTATTCCGCGTCCAACGAGTGCTCATTTGTCAAAATCGGTGACAAAAAATTTTAATCGAAATTTCGCAAAAAAAGCATGGACTATAGCCTTGGCACTTTTTTCATTCAAAAAATATATTGTCACCGATCTTGACGATTGAGGGCTTATTTTAACGGGGGAAGGAATACAAAACGATGTAAAAAGGAATTTTGCTAAATAAATGTATAGTTTTTAAAATAGAGCAAAAAAACTGCATAGGAAGGGCCACCTGAAATCAAGCCACACACGAAGGGTTTTTGTGGCATATTTTCGAAACTATCAAGTCTCGGCCAGAAATATTTTACAGTTATATTCCTCTTATTATTCCGCGTCCAACGAGTGCTCATTTGTCAAAATCGGTGACAAAAAATTTTAATCGAAATTTCGCAAAAAAAGCATGGACTATAGCCTTGGCACTTTTTTCATTCAAAAAATATATTGTCACCGATCTTGACGATTGAGGGCTTATTTTAACGGGGGAAGGAATACAAAACGATGTAAAAAGGAATTTTGCTAAATAAATGCCTAGTTTTTAAAATAGAGCAAAAAAAACTGCATAGGAAGGGCCACCTGAAATCAAGCCACACACGAAGGGTTTTTGTGGCGTATTTTCGAAACTATCAAGTCTCGGCCAGAAATATTTTACAGTTATATTCCTCTTATTATTCCGCGTCCAACGAGTGCTCATTTGTCAAAATCGGTGACAAAAAATTTTAATCGAAATTTCGCAAAAAAAGCATGGACTATAGCCTTGGCACTTTTTTCATTCAAAAAATATATTGTCACCGATCTTGACGATTGAGGGCTTATTTTAACGGGGGAAGGAATACAAAACGATGTAAAAAGGAATTTTGCTAAATAAATGTATAGTTTTTAAAATAGAGCAAAAAAACTGCATATGAAGGGCCACCTGAAATCAAGCCACACACGAAGGGTTTTTGTGGCATATTTTCGAAACTATCAAGTCTCGGCCAGAAATATTTTACAGTTATATTCCTCTTATTATTCCGCGTCCAACGAGTGCTCATTTGTCAAAATCGGTGACAAAAAATTTTAATCGAAATTTCGCAAAAAAAGCATGGACTATAGCCTTGGCACTTTTTTCATTCAAAAAATATATTGTCACCGATCTTGACGATGGAGGGCTTATTTTAACGGGGGAAGGAATAAAAAACGATGTAAAAAGGAATTTTGCTAAATAAATGTATAGTTTTTAAAATAGAGCAAAAAAACTGCATAGGAAGGGCCACCTGAAATCAAGCCACACACGAAGGGTTTTTGTGGCATATTTTCGAAACTATCAAGTCTCGGCCAGAAATATTTTACAGTTATATTCCTCTTATTATTCCGCGTCCAACGAGTGCTCATTTGTCAAAATCGGTGACAAAAAATTTTAATCGAAATTTCGCAAAAAAAGCATGGACTATAGCCTTGGCACTTTTTTCATTCAAAAAATATATTGTCACCGATCTTGACGATTGAGGGCTTATTTTAAACGGGGGAAGGAATACAAAACGATGTAAAAAGGAATTTTGCTAAATAAATGTATAGTTTTTAAAATAGAGCAAAAAAACTGCATAGGAAGGGCCACCTGAAATCAAGCCACACACGAAGGGTTTTTGTGGCGTATTTTCGAAACTATCAAGTCTCGGCCAGAAATATTTTACAGTTATATTCCTCTTATTATTCCGCGTCCAACGAGTGCTCATTTGTCAAAATCGGTGACAAAAAATTTTAATCGAAATTTCGCAAAAAAAAGCATGGACTATATATAGCCTTGGCACTTTTTTCATTCAAAAAATATGTTGTCACCGATCTTGACGATTGAGGGCTTATTTTAACGGGGGAAGGAATACAAAACGATGTAAAAAGGAATTTTGCTAAATAAATGCCTAGTTTTTAAAATAGAGCAAAAAAACTGCATAGGAAGGGCCACCTGAAATCAAGCCACACACGAAGGGTTTTTGTGGCGTATTTTCGAAACTATCAAGTCTCGGCCAGAAATATTTTACAGTTATATTCCTCTTATTATTCCGCGTCCAACGAGTGCTCATTTGTCAAAATCGGTGACAAAAAATTTTAATCGAAATTTCGCAAAAAAAGCATGGACTATAGCCTTGGCACTTGTTTCATTCAAAAAATATATTGTCACCGATCTTGACGATTGAGGGCTTATTTTAACGGGGGAAGGAATACAAAACGATGCAAAAAGGAATTTTGCTAAATAAATGCCTAGTTTTTAAAATAGAGCAAAAAAACTGCATAGGAAGGGCCACCTGAAATCAAGCCACACACGAAGGGTTTTTGTGGCGTATTTTCGAAACTATCAAGTCTCGGCCAGAAATATTTTACAGTTATATTCCTCTTATTATTCCGCGTCCAACGAGTGCTCATTTGTCAAAATCGGTGACAAAAAATTTTAATCGAAATTTCGCAAAAAAAGCATGGACTATAGCCTTGGCACTTTTTTCATTCAAAAAATATATTGTCACCGATCTTGACGATTGAGGGCTTATTTTAACGGGGGAAGGAATACAAAACGATGTAAAAAGGAATTTTGCTAAATAAATGTATAGTTTTTAAAATAGAGCAAAAAAACTGCATAGGAAGGGCCACCTGAAATCAAGCCACACACGAAGGGTTTTTGTGGCATATTTTCGAAACTATCAAGTCTCGGCCAGAAATATTTTACAGTTATATTCCTCTTATTATTCCGCGTCCAACGAGTGCTCATTTGTCAAAATCGGTGACAAAAAATTTTAATCGAAATTTCGCAAAAAAAGCATGGACTATAGCCTTGGCACTTTTTTCATTCAAAAAATATATTGTCACCGATCTTGACGATTGAGGGCTTATTTTAACGGGGGAAGGAATACAAAACGATGTAAAAAGGAATTTTGCTAAATAAATGTATAGTTTTTAAAATAGAGCAAAAAAACTGCATAGGAAGGGCCACCTGAAATCAAGCCACACACGAAGGGTTTTTGTGGCATATTTTCGAAACTATCAAGTCTCGGCCAGAAATATTTTACAGTTATATTCCTCTTATTATTCCGCGTCCAACGAGTGCTCATTTGTCAAAATCGGTGACAAAAAATTTTAATCGAAATTTCGCAAAAAAAGCATGGACTATAGCCTTGGCACTTTTTTCATTCAAAAAATATATTGTCACCGATCTTGACGATTGAGGGCTTATTTTAACGGGGGAAGGAATACAAAACGATGTAAAAAGGAATTTTGCTAAATAAATGCCTAGTTTTTAAAATAGAGCAAAAAAACTGCATAGGAAGGGCCACCTGAAATCAAGCCACACACGAAGGGTTTTTGTGGCGTATTTTCGAAACTATCAAGTCTCGGCCAGAAATATTTTACAGTTATATTCCTCTTATTATTCCGCGTCCAACGAGTGCTCATTTGTCAAAATCGGTGACAAAAAATTTTAATCGAAATTTCGCAAAAAAAGCATGGACTATAGCCTTGGCACTTTTTTCATTCAAAAAATATGTTGTCACCGATCTTGACGATTGAGGGCTTATTTTAACGGGGGAAGGAATACAAAACGATGTAAAAAGGAATTTTGCTAAATAAATGCCTAGTTTTTAAAATAGAGCAAAAAAACTGCATAGGAAGGGCCACCTGAAATCAAGCCACACACGAAGGGTTTTTGTGGCGTATTTTCGAAACTATCAAGTCTCGGCCAGAAATATTTTACAGTTATATTCCTATTATTATTCCGCGTCCAACGAGTGCTCATTTGTCAAAATCGGTGACAAAAAATTTTAATCGAAATTTCGCAAAAAAAGCTGGACTATAGCCTTGGCACTTTTTTCATTCAAAAAATATATTGTCACCGATCTTGACGATTGAGGGCTTATGTTAACGGGGGAAGGAATACAAAACGATGTAAAAAGGAATTTTGCTAAATAAATGTATAGTTTTTAAAATAGAGCAAAAAAACTGCATAGGAAGGGCCACCTGAAATCAAGCCACACACGAAGGGTTTTTGTGGCATATTTTCGAAACTATCAAGTCTCGGCCAGAAATATTTTACAGTTATATTCCTCTTATTATTCCGCGTCCAACGAGTGCTCATTTGTCAAAATCGGTGACAAAAAATTTTAATCGAAATTTCGCAAAAAAAGCATGGACTATAGCCTTGGCACTTTTTTCATTCAAAAAATATATTGTCACCGATCTTGACGATTGAGGGCTTATTTTAACGGGGGAAGGAATACAAAACGATGTAAAAAGGAATTTTGCTAAATAAATGTCTAGTTTTTAAAATAGAGCAAAAAAACTGCATAGGAAGGGCCACCTGAAATCAAGCCACACACGAAGGGTTTTTGTGGCATATTTTCGAAACTATCAAGTCTCGGCCAGAAATATTTTACAGTTATATTCCTCTTATTATTCCGCGTCCAACGAGTGCTCATTTGTCAAAATCGGTGACAAAAAATTTTAATCGAAATTTCGCAAAAAAAGCATGGACTATAGCCTTGGCACTTTTTTCATTCAAAAAATATATTGTCACCGATCTTGACGATGAGGGCTTATTTTAACGGGGGAAGGAATACAAAACGATGTAAAAAGGAATTTTGCTAAATAAATGTATAGTTTTTAAAATAGAGCAAAAAAACTGCATAGGAAGGGCCACCTGAAATCAAGCCACACACGAAGGGTTTTTGTGGCATATTTTCGAAACTATCAAGTCTCGGCCAGAAATATTTTACAGTTATATTCCTCTTATTATTCCGCGTCCCAACGAGTGCTCATTTGTCAAAATCGGTGACAAAAAATTTTAATCGAAATTTCGCAAAAAAAGCATGGACTATAGCCTTGGCACTTTTTTCATTCAAAAAATATGTTGTCACCGATCTTGACGATTGTGGGATTATTTTAACGGGGGAAGGAATACAAAACGATGTAAAAAGGAATTTTGCTAAATAAATGTATAGTTTTTAAAATAGAGCAAAAAAAACTGCATAGGAAGGGCCACCTGAAATCAAGCCACACACGAAGGGTTTTTGTGGCATATTTTCGAAACTATCAAGTCTCGGCCAGAAATATTTTACAGTTATATTCCTCTTATTATTCCGCGTCCAACGAGTGCTCATTTGTCAAAATCGGTGACAAAAAATTTTAATCGAAATTTCGCAAAAAAAGCATGGACTATAGCCTTGGCACTTTTTTCATTCAAAAAAATATATTGTCACCGATCTTGACGATTGAGGGCTTATTTTAACGGGGAAGGAATACAAAACGATGTAAAAAGGAATTTTGCTAAATAAATGTATAGTTTTTAAAATAGAGCAAAAAAACTGCATAGGAAGGGCCACCTGAAAAAAAGCCACACACGAAGGGTTTTTGTGGCATATTTTCGAAACTATCAAGTCTCGGCCAGAAATATTTTACAGTTATATTCCTCTTATTATTCCGCGTCCAACGAGTGCTCATTTGTCAAAATCGGTGACAAAAAAATTTAATCGAAATTTCGCAAAAAAAGCTGGACTATAGCCTTGGCACTTTTTTCATTCAAAAAATATATTGTCACCGATCTTGACGATTGAGGGCTTATTTTAACGGGGGAAGGAATACAAAACGATGTAAAAAGGAATTTTGCTAAATAAATGTCTAGTTTTTAAAATAGAGCAAAAAAACTGCATAGGAAGGGCCACCTGAAATCAAGCCACACACGAAGGGTTTTTGTGGCATATTTTCGAAACTATCAAGTCTCGGCCACAAATATTTTACAGTTATATTCCTCTTATTATTCCGCGTCCAACGAGTGCTCATTTGTCAAAATCGGTGACAAAAAATTTTAATCGAAATTTCGCAAAAAAAGCATGGACTATAGCCTTGGCACTTTTTTCATTCAAAAAATATATTGTCACCGATCTTGACGATGGAGGGCTTATTTTAACGGGGGAAGGAATACAAAACGATGTAAAAAGGAATTTTGCTAAATAAATGTATAGTTTTTAAAATAGAGCAAAAAAACTGCATAGGAAGGGCCACCTGAAATCAAGCCACACACGAAGGGTTTTTGTGGCATATTTTCGAAACTATCAAGTCTCGGCCAGAAATATTTTACAGTTATATTCCTCTTATTATTCAGCGTCCAACGAGTGCTCATTTGTCAAAATCGGTGACAAAAAATTTTAATCGAAATTTCGCAAAAAAAGCATGGACTATAGCCTTGGCACTTTTTTCATTCAAAAAATATATTGTCACCGATCTTGACGATGGAGGGCTTATTTTAACGGGGGAAGGAATACAAAACGATGTAAAAAGGAATTTTGCTAAATAAATGTATAGTTTTTAAAATAGAGCAAAAAAACTGCATAGGAAGGGCCACCTGAAATCAAGCCACACACGAAGGGTTTTTGTGGCATATTTTCGAAACTATCAAGTCTCGGCCAGAAATATTTTACAGTTATATTCCTCTTATTATTCAGCGTCCAACGAGTGCTCATTTGTCAAAATCGGTGACAAAAAATTTTAATCGAAATTTCGCAAAAAAAGCATGGACTATAGCCTTGGCACTTTTTTCATTCAAAAAATATATTGTCACCGATCTTGACGATTGAGGGCTTATTTTAACGGGGGAAGGAATACAAAACGATGTAAAAAGGAATTTTGCTAAATAAATGTCTAGTTTTTAAAATAGAGCAAAAAAACTGCATAGGAAGGGCCACCTGAAATCAAGCCACACACGAAGGGTTTTTGTGGCATATTTTCGAAACTATCAAGTCTCGGCCACAAATATTTTACAGTTATATTCCTCTTATTATTCCGCGTCCAACGAGTGCTCATTTGTCAAAATCGGTGACAAAAAATTTTAATCGAAATTTCGCAAAAAAAGCATGGACTATAGCCTTGGCACTTTTTTCATTCAAAAAATATATTGTCACCGATCTTGACGATGGAGGGCTTATTTTAACGGGGGAAGGAATACAAAACGATGTAAAAAGGAATTTTGCTAAATAAATGTATAGTTTTTAAAATAGAGCAAAAAAACTGCATAGGAAGGGCCACCTGAAATCAAGCCACACACGAAGGGTTTTTGTGGCATATTTTCGAAACTATCAAGTCTCGGCCAGAAATATTTTACAGTTATATTCCTCTTATTATTCAGCGTCCAACGAGTGCTCATTTGTCAAAATCGGTGACAAAAAATTTTAATCGAAATTTCGCAAAAAAAGCATGGACTATAGCCTTGGCACTTTTTTCATTCAAAAAATATATTGTCACCGATCTTGACGATTGAGGGCTTATTTTAACGGGGGAAGGAATACAAAACGATGTAAAAAGGAATTTTGCTAAATAAATGTCTAGTTTTTAAAATAGAGCAAAAAAACTGCATAGGAAGGGCCACCTGAAATCAAGCCACACACGAAGGGTTTTTGTGGCATATTTTCGAAACTATCAAGTCTCGGCCACAAATATTTTACAGTTATATTCCTCTTATTATTCCGCGTCCAACGAGTGCTCATTTGTCAAAATCGGTGACAAAAAATTTTAATCGAAATTTCGCAAAAAAAGCATGGACTATAGCCTTGGCACTTTTTTCATTCAAAAAATATATTGTCACCGATCTTGACGATGGAGGGCTTATTTTAACGGGGGAAGGAATACAAAACGATGTAAAAAGGAATTTTGCTAAATAAATGTATAGTTTTTAAAATAGAGCAAAAAAACTGCATAGGAAGGGCCACCTGAAATCAAGCCACACACGAAGGGTTTTTGTGGCATATTTTCGAAACTATCAAGTCTCGGCCAGAAATATTTTACAGTTATATTCCTCTTATTATTCAGCGTCCAACGAGTGCTCATTTGTCAAAATCGGTGACAAAAAATTTTAATCGAAATTTCGCAAAAAAAGCATGGACTATAGCCTTGGCACTTTTTTCATTCAAAAAATATATTGTCACCGATCTTGACGATTGAGGGCTTATTTTAACGGGGGAAGGAATACAAAACGATGTAAAAAGGAATTTTGCTAAATAAATGTATAGTTTTTAAAATAGAGCAAAAAAACTGCATAGGAAGGGCCACCTGAAATCAAGCCACACACGAAGGGTTTTTGTGGCATATTTTCGAAACTATCAAGTCTCGGCCAGAAATATTTTACAGTTATATTCCTCTTATTATTCCGCGTCCAACGAGTGCTCATTTGTCAAAATCGGTGACAAAAAATTTTAATCGAAATTTCGCAAAAAAAGCATGGCTATAGCCTTGGCACTTTTTTCATTCAAAAAATATATTGTCACCGATCTTGACGATTGAGGGCTTATTTTAACGGGGGAAGGAATACAAAACGATGTAAAAAGGAATTTTGCTAAATAAATGTATAGTTTTTAAAATAGAGCAAAAAAACTGCATAGGAAGGGCCACCTGAATAAAAGCCACACACGAAGGGTTTTTGTGGCATATTTTCGAAACTATCAAGTCTCGGCCAGAAATATTTTACAGTTATATTCCTCTTATTATTCCGCGTCCAACGAGTGCTCATTTGTCAAAATCGGTGACAAAAAATTTTAATCGAAATTTCGCAAAAAAAGCATGGACTATAGCCTTGGCACTTTTTTCATTCAAAAAATATATTGTCACCGATCTTGACGATTGAGGGCTTATTTTAACGGGGGAAGGAATACAAAACGATGTAAAAAGGAATTTTGCTAAATAAATGTATAGTTTTTAAAATAGAGCAAAAAAACTGCATATGAAGGGCCACCTGAAATCAAGCCACACACGAAGGGTTTTTGTGGCATATTTTCGAAACTATCAAGTCTCGGCCAGAAATATTTTACAGTTATATTCCTCTTATTATTCCGCGTCCAACGAGTGCTCATTTGTCAAAATCGGTGACAAAAAATTTTAATCGAAATTTCGCAAAAAAAGCATGGACTATAATAGCCTTGGCACTTTTTTCATTCAAAAAATATATTGTCACCGATCTTGACGATGGAGGGCTTATTTTAACGGGGGAAGGAATACAAAACGATGTAAAAAGGAATTTTGCTAAATAAATGTCTAGTTTTTAAAATAGAGCAAAAAAACTGCATAGGAACGTCCACCTGAAATCAAGCCACACACGAAGGGTTTTTGTGGCATATTTTCGAAACTATCAAGTCTCAGTCAGAAATATTTTACAGTTATATTACTCTTATTATTCCGCGTCCAACGAGTGCTCATTTGTCAAAATCGGTGACAAAAAATTTTAATTGAAATTTCGCAAAAAAAGCATGGACTATAGCCTTGGCACTTTTTTCATTCAAAAAATATATTATCACCGATCTTGACGATTGAGGGCTTATTTTAACGGGGGAAGGAATACAAAACGATGTAAAAAGGAATTTTGCTAAATAAATGTATAGTTTTTAAAATAGAGCAAAAAAACTGCATAGGAAGGGCCACCTGAAATCAAGCCACACACGAAGGGTTTTTGTGGCATATTTTCGAAACTATCAAGTCTCGGCCAGAAATATTTTACAGTTATATTCCTCTTATTATTCCGGTCCAACGAGTGCTCATTTGTCAAAATCGGTGACAAAAAATTTTAATCGAAATTTCGCAAAAAAAGCATGGACTTGGCACTTTTTTCATTCAAAAAATATATTGTCACCGATCTTGACGATTGAGGGCTTATTTTAACGGGGGAAGGAATACAAAACGATGTAAAAAGGAATTTTGCTAAATAAATGTATAGTTTTTAAAATAGAGCAAAAAAACTGCATAGGAAGGGCCACCTGAAATCAAGCCACACACGAAGGGTTTTTGTGGCATATTTTCGAAACTATCAAGTCTCGGCCAGAAATATTTTACAGTTATATTCCTCTTATTATTCCGCGTCCAACGAGTGCTCATTTGTCAAAATCGGTGACAAAAAATTTTAATCGAAATTTCGCAAAAAGAGCATGGACTATAGCCTTGGCACTTTTTTCATTCAAAAAATATATTGTCACCGATCTTGACGATTGAGGGCTTATTTTAACGGGGGAAGGAATACAAAACGATGTAAAAAGGAATTTTGCTAAATAAATGTCTAGTTTTTAAAATAGAGCAAAAAAACTGCATAGGAACGTCCACCTGAAATCAAGCCACACACGAAGGGTTTTTGTGGCATATTTTCGAAACTATCAAGTCTCAGTCAGAAATATTTTACAGTTATATTCCTCTTATTATTCCGCGTTCAACGAGTGCTCATTTGTCAAAAACGGTGACAAAAAATTTTAATCGAAATTTCGCAAAAAAAGCATGGACTATAGCCTTGGCACTTTTTTCATTCAAAAAATATATTGTCACCGATCTTGACGATTGAGGGCTTATTTTAACGAGGGAAGGAAGACAAAACGATGTAAAAAGGAATTTTGCTAAATAAATGTCTAGTTTTTAAAGTAGAGCAAAAAAACTGCATAGAAACGTCCACCTGAAATCAAGCCACACACGAAGGGTTTTTGTGGCATATTTTCGAAACTATAAAGTCTCAGTCAGAAATATTTTACAGTTATATTCCTCTTATTATTCCGCGTCCAACAAGTGCTCATTTGTCAAAATCGGTGACAAAAAATTTTAATTGAAATTTCGCAAAAAAAGCATGGACTATATATAGCCTTGGCACTTTTTTCATTCAAAAAATATATTGTCACCGATCTTGACGATTGAGGGCTTATTTTAACGGGGGAAGGAATACAAAACGATGTAAAAAGGAATTTTGCTAAATAAATGTCTAGTTTTTAAAATAGAGCAAAAAAACTGCATAGGAACGTCCACCTGAAATCAAGCCACACACGAAGGGTTTTTGTGGCATATTTTCGAAACTATCAAGTCTCAGTCAGAAATATTTTACAGTTATATTCCTCTTATTATTCCGCGTGCAACGAGTGCTCATTTGTCAAAATCGGTGACAAAAAATTTTAATTGAAATTTCGCAAAAAAAGCATGGACTATAGCCTTGGCACTTTTTTCATTCAAAAAATATATTGTCACCGATCTTGACGATTGAGGGCTTATTTTAACGGGGGAAGGAATACAAAACGATGTAAAAAGGAATTTTGCTAAATAAATGTCTAGTTTTTAAAATAGAGCAAAAAAACTGCATAGGAACGTCCACCTGAAATCAAGCCACACACGAAGGGTTTTTGTGGCATATTTTCGAAACTATCAAGTCTCAGTCAGAAATATTTTACAGTTATATTCCTCTTATTATTCCGCGTCCAACGAGTGCTCATTTGTCAAAATCGGTGACAAAAAATTTTAATTGAAATTTCGCAAAAAAAGCATGGACTATAGCCTTGGCACTTTTTTCATTCAAAAAATATATTGTCACCGATCTTGACGATTGCGGGCTTATTTTAACGGGGGAAGGAATACAAAACGATGTAAAAAGGAATTTTGCTAAATAAATGTCTAGTTTTTAAAATAGAGCAAAAAAACTGCATAGGAACGTCCACCTGAAATCAAGCCACACACGAAGGGTTTTTGTGGCATATTTTCGAAACTATCAAGTCTCAGTCAGAAATATTTTACAGTTATATTCCTCTTATTATTCCGCGTCCAACGAGTGCTCATTTGTCAAAATCGGTGACAAAAAATTTTAATTGAAATTTCGCAAAAAAAGCATGGACTATAGCCTTGGCACTTTTTTCATTCAAAAAATATATTGTCACCGATCTTGACGATTGAGGGCTTATTTTAACGGGGGAAGGAATACAAAACGATGTAAAAAGGAATTTTGCTAAATAAATGTATAGTTTTTAAAATAGAGCAAAAAAACTGCATAGGAACGTCCACCTGAAATCAAGCCACACACGAAGGGTTTTTGTGGCATATTTTCGAAACTATCAAGTCTCGGCCAGAAATATTTTACAGTTATATTCCTCTTATTATTCCGCGTCCAACGAGTGCTCATTTGTCAAAATCGGTGACAAAAAATTTTAATCGAAATTTCACAAAAAAAGCATGGACCTTGGTACTTTTTTCATTCAAAAAATATGTTGTCACCGATCTTGACGATTGAGGGCTTATTTTAACGAGGGAAGGAAGACAAAACGATGTAAAAAGGAATTTTGCTAAATAAATGTCTAGTTTTTAAAATAGAGCAAAAAAACTGCATAGGAACGTCCACCTGAAATCAAGCCACACACGAAGGGTTTTTGTGGCATATTTTCGAAACTATCAAGTCTGGGCCAGAAATATTTTACAGTTATATTCCTCTTATTATTCCGCGTCCAACGAGTGCTCATTTGTCAAAATCGGTGACAAAATATTTTAATCGAAATCTCGCAAAAAAAGCATGGACTAAGCCTTGGCACTTTTTTCATTCAAAAAATATATTGTCACCGATCTTGACGATTGAGGGCTTATTTTAACGGGGGAAGGAATACAAAACTATGTAAAAAGGAATTTTGCTAAATAAATGTCTAGTTTTTAAAATAGAGCAAAAAAACTGCATAGGAACGTCCACCTGAAATCAAGCCACACACGAAGGGTTTTTGTGGCATATTTTCGAAACTATCAAGTCTCGGCCAGAAATATTTTACAGTTATATTCCTCTTATTATTCCGCGTCCAACGAGTGCTCATTTGTCAAAATCGGTGACAAAAAATTTTAATCGAAATTTCACAAAAAAAGCATGGACCTTGGTACTTTTTTCATTCAAAAAATATATTGTCACCGATCTTGACGATTGAGGGCTTATTTTAACGAGGGAAGGAAGACAAAACGATGTAAAAAGGAATTATGCTAAATAAATGTCTAGTTTTTAAAATAGAGCAAAAAAACTGCATAGGAACGTCCACCTGAAATCAAGCCACACACGAAGGGTTTTTGTGGCATATTTTCGAAACTATCAAGTCTCGGCCAGAAATATTTTACAGTTATATTCCTCTTATTATTCCGCGTCCAACGAGTGCTCATTTGTCAAAATCGGTGACAAAAAATTTTAATCGAAATTTCGCAAAAAAAGCATGGACCTTGGTACTTTTTTCATTCAAAAAATATATTGTCACCGATCTTGACGATTGAGGGCTTATTTTAACGAGGGAAGGAAGACAAAACGATGTAAAAAGGAATTTTGCTAAATAAATGTCTAGTTTTTAAAATAGAGCAAAAAAACTGCATAGGAACGTCCACCTGAAATCAAGCCACACACGAAGGGTTTTTGTGGCATATTTTCGAAACTATCAAGTCTCGGCCAGAAATATTTTACAGTTATATTCCTCTTATTATTCCGCGTCCAACGAGTGCTCATTTGTCAAAATCGGTGACAAAAAATTTTAATCGAAATTTCGCAAAAAAAGCATGGACCTTGGCACTTTTTTCATTCAAAAAATATATTGTCAACGATCTTGACGATTGAGGGCTTATTTTAACGGGGGAAGGAATACAAAACGATGTAAAAAGGAATTTTGCTAAATAAATGTCTAGTTTTTAAAATAGAGCAAAAAAACTGCATAGGAACGTCCACCTGAAATCAAGCCACACACGAAGGGTTTTTGTGGCATATTTTCGAAACTATCAAGTCTCGGCCAGAAATATTTTACAGTTATATTCCTCTTATTATTCCGCGTCCAACGAGTGCTCATTTGTCAAAATCGGTGACAAAAAATTTTAATCGAAATTTCGCAAAAAAAGCATGGACAGCCTTGGCACTTTTTTCATTCAAAAAATATATTGTCACCGATCTTGACGATTGAGGGCTTATTTTAACGGGGGAAGGAATACAAAACGATGTAAAAAGGAATTTTGCTAAATAAATGTCTAGTTTTTAAAATAGAGCAAAAAAACTGCATAGGAACGTCCACCTGAAATCAAGCCACACACGAAGGGTTTTTGTGGCATATTTTCGAAACTATCAAGTCTCAGTCAGAAATATTTTACAGTTATATTCCTCTTATTATTCCGCGTCCAACGAGTGCTCATTTGTCAAAATCGGTGACAAAAAATTTTAATCGAAATTTCGCAAAAAAAGCATGGACTATAGCCTTGGCACTTTTTTCATTCAAAAAATATATTGTCACCGATCTTGACGATTGAGGCCTTATTTTAACGAGGGAAGGAAGACAAAACGATGTAAAAAGGAATTTTGCTAAATAAATGTCTAGTTTTTAAAATAGAGCAAAAAAACTGCATAGGAACGTCCACCTGAAATCAAGCCACACACGAAGGGTTTTTGTGGCATATTTCCGAAACTATCAAGTCTCAGTCAGAAATATTTTACAGTTATATTCCTCTTATTATTCCGCGTCCAACGAGTGCTCATTTGTCAAAATCGGTGACAAAAAATTTTAATCGAAATTTCGCAAAAAAAGCATGGACTATAGCCTTGGCACTTTTTTCATTCAAAAAATATATTGTCACCGATCTTGACGATTGAGGGCTTATTTTAACGGGGGAAGGAATACAAAACGATGTAAAAAGGAATTTTGCTAAATAAATGTCTAGTTTTTAAAATAGAGCAAAAAAACTGCATAGGAACGTCCACCTGAAATCAAGCCACACACGAAGGGTTTTTGTGGCATATTTTCGAAACTATCAAGTCTCAGTCAGAAATATTTTACAGTTATATTCCTCTTATTATTCCGCGTCCAACGAGTGCTCATTTGTCAAAATCGGTGACAAAAAATTTTAATCGAAATTTCGCAAAAAAAGCATGGACTATAGCCTTGGCACTTTTTTCATTCAAAAAATATATTGTCACCGATCTTGACGATTGAGGGCTTATTTTAACGGGGGAAGGAATACAAAACGATGTAAAAAGGAATTTTGCTAAATAAATGTCTAGTTTTTAAAATAGAGCAAAAAAACTGCATAGGAACGTCCACCTGAAATCAAGCCACACACGAAGGGTTTTTGTGGCATATTTCCGAAACTATCAAGTCTCAGTCAGAAATATTTTACAGTTATATTCCTCTTATTATTCCGCGTCCAACGAGTGCTCATTTGTCAAAATCGGTGACAAAAAATTTTAATCGAAATTTCGCAAAAAAAGCATGGACTATAGCCTTGGCACTTTTTTCATTCAAAAAATATGTTGTCACCGATCTTGACGATTGAGGGCTTATTTTAACGGGGGAAGGAATACAAAACGATGTAAAAAGGAATTTTGCTAAATAAATGTCTAGTTTTTAAAATAGAGCAAAAAAACTGCATAGGAACGTCCACCTGAAATCAAGCCACACACGAAGGGTTTTTGTGGCATATTTTCGAAACTATCAAGTCTCGGCCAGAAATATTTTACAGTTATATTCCTCTTATTATTCCGCGTCCAACGAGTGCTCATTTGTCAAAATCGGTGACAAAAAATTTTAATCGAAATTTCGCAAAAAAAGCATGGACTATAGCCTTGGCACTTTTTTCATTCAAAAAATATATTGTCACCGATCTTGACGATTGAGGGCTTATTTTAACGGGGGAAGGAATACAAAACGATGTAAAAAGGAATTTTGCTAAATAAATGTCTAGTTTTTAAAATAGAGCAAAAAAACTGCATAGGAACGTCCACCTGAAATCAAGCCACACACGAAGGGTTTTTGTGGCATATTTTCGAAACTATCAAGTCTCGGCCAGAAATATTTTACAGTTATATTCCTCTTATTATTCCGCGTCCAACGAGTGCTCATTTGTCAAAATCGGTGACAAAAAATTTTAATCGAAATTTCGCAAAAAAAGCATGGACTATAGCCTTGGCACTATTTTCATTCAAAAAATATATTGTCACCGATCTTGACGATTGAGGGCTTATTTTAACGAGGGAAGGAAGACAAAACGATGTAAAAAGGAATTTTGCTAAATAAATGTCTAGTTTTTAAAATAGAGCAAAAAAACTGCATAGGAACGTCCACCTGAAATCAAGCCACACACGAAGGGTTTTTGTGGCATATTTTCGAAACTATCAAGTCTCGGCCAGAAATATTTTACAGTTATATTCCTCTTATTATTCCGCGTCCAACGAGTGCTCATTTGTCAAAATCGGTGACAAAAAATTTTAATCGAAATTTCGCAAAAAAAGCATGGACTATAGCCTTGGCACTTTTTTCATTCAAAAAATATATTGTCACCGATCTTGACGATTGAGGGCTTATTTTAACGGGGGAAGGAATACAAAACTATGTAAAAAGGAATTTTGCTAAATAAATGTCTAGTTTTTAAAATAGAGCAAAAAAACTGCATAGGAACGTCCACCTGAAATCAAGCCACACACGAAGGGTTTTTGTGGCATATTTTCGAAACTATCAAGTCTCGGCCAGAAATATTTTACAGTTATATTCCTCTTATTATTCCGCGTCCAACGAGTGCTCATTTGTCAAAATCGGTGACAAAAAATTTTAATCGAAATTTCGCAAAAAAAGCATGGACTATAGCCTTGGCACTTTTTTCATTCAAAAAATATATTGTCACCGATCTTGACGATTGAGGGCTTATTTTAACGGGGGAAGGAATACAAAACGATGTAAAAAGGAATTTTGCTAAATAAATGTCTAGTTTTTAAAATAGAGCAAAAAAACTGCATAGGAACGTCCACCTGAAATCAAGCCACACACGAAGGGTTTTTGTGGCATATTTTCGAAACTATCAAGTCTCGGCCAGAAATATTTTACAGTTATATTCCTCTTATTATTCCGCGTCCAACGAGTGCTCATTTGTCAAAATCGGTGACAAAAAATTTTAATCGAAATTTCGCAAAAAAAGCATGGACTATAGCCTTGGCACTTTTTTCATTCAAAAAATATATTGTCACCGATCTTGACGATTGAGGGCTTATTTTAACGGGGGAAGGAATACAAAACGATGTAAAAAGGAATTTTGCTAAATAAATGTCTAGTTTTTAAAATAGAGCAAAAAAACTGCATAGGAACGTCCACCTGAAATCAAGCCACACACGAAGGGTTTTTGTGGCATATTTTCGAAACTATCAAGTCTCGGCCAGAAATATTTTACAGTTATATTCCTCTTATTATTCCGCGTCCAACGAGTGCTCATTTGTCAAAATCGGTGACAAAAAATTTTAATCGAAATTTCGCAAAAAAAGCATGGACTATAGCCTTGGCACTTTTTTCATTCAAAAAATATATTGTCACCGATCTTGACGATTGAGGGCTTATTTTAACGGGGGAAGGAATACAAAACGATGTAAAAAGGAATTTTGCTAAATAAATGTCTAGTTTTTAAAATAGAGCAAAAAAACTGCATAGGAACGTCCACTTGAAATCAAGCCACACACGAAGGGTTTTTGTGGCATATTTTCGAAACTGTCAAGTCTCAGTCAGAAATATTTTACAGTTATATTCCTCTTATTATTCCGCGTCCAACGAGTGCTCATTTGTCAAAATCGGTGACAAAAAATTTTAATCGAAATTTCGCAAAAAAAGCATGGACTATAGCCTTGGCACTTTTTTCATTCAAAAAATATATTGTCACCGATCTTGACGATTGAGGGCTTATTTTAACGAGGGAAGGAAGACAAAACGATGTAAAAAGGAATTTTGCTAAATAAATGTCTAGTTTTTAAAATAGAGCAAAAAAACTGCATAAGAACGTCCACCTGATATCAAGCCACACACGAAGGGTTTTTGTGTCATATTTTCGAAACTATCAAGTCTCGGCCAGAAATATTTTACAGTTATATTCCTCTTATTATTCCGCGTCCAACGAGTGCTCATTTGTCAAAATCGGTGACAAAAAATTTTAATCGAAATTTCGCAAAAAAAGCATGGACTATAGCCTTGGCACTTTTTTCATTCAAAAAATATATTGTCACCGATCTTGACGATTGAGGGCTTATTTTAACGGGGGAAGGAATACAAAACGATGTAAAAAGGAATTTTGCTAAATAAATGTCTAGTTTTTAAAATAGAGCAAAAAAACTGCATAGGAACGTCCACCTGAAATCAAGCCACACACGAAGGGTTTTTGTGGCATATTTTCGAAACTATCAAGTCTCAGTCAGAAATATTTTACAGTTATATTCCTCTTATTATTCCGCGTCCAACGAGTGCTCATTTGTCAAAATCGGTGACAAAAAATTTTAATCGAAATTTCGCAAAAAAAGCATGGACTATAGCCTTGGCACTTTTTTCATTCAAAAAATATATTGTCACCGATCTTGACGATTGAGGGCTTATTTTAACGGGGGAAGGAATACAAAACGATGTAAAAAGGAATTTTGCTAAATAAATGTCTAGTTTTTAAAATAGAGCAAAAAAACTGCATAGGAACGTCCACCTGAAATCAAGCCACACACGAAGGGTTTTTGTGGCGTATTTTCGAAACTATCAAGTCTCGGCCAGAAATATTTTACAGTTATATTCCTCTTATTATTCCGCGTCCAACGAGTGCTCATTTGTCAAAATCGGTGACAAAAAATTTTAATCGAAATTTCGCAAAAAAAGCATGGACTATAGCCTTGGCACTTTTTTCATTCAAAAAATATATTGTCACCGATCTTGACGATTGAGGGCTTATTTTAACGGGGGAAGGAATACAAAACGATGTAAAAAGGAATTTTGCTAAATAAATGTCTAGTTTTTAAAATAGAGCAAAAAAACTGCATAGGAACGTCCACTTGAAATCAAGCCACACACGAAGGGTTTTTGTGGCATATTTTCGAAACTATCAAGTCTCAGTCAGAAATATTTTACAGTTATATTCCTCTTATTATTCCGCGTCCAACGAGTGCTCATTTGTCAAAATCGGTGACAAAAAATTTTAATCGAAATTTCGCAAAAAAAGCATGGACTATAGCCTTGGCACTTTTTTCATTCAAAAAATATATTGTCACCGATCTTGACGATTGAGGGCTTATTTTAACGAGGGAAGGAAGACAAAACGATGTAAAAAGGAATTTTGCTAAATAAATGTCTAGTTTTTAAAATAGAGCAAAAAAACTGCATAAGAACGTCCACCTGATATCAAGCCACACACGAAGGGTTTTTGTGTCATATTTTCGAAACTATCAAGTCTCGGCCAGAAATATTTTACAGTTATATTCCTCTTATTATTCCGCGTCCAACGAGTGCTCATTTGTCAAAATCGGTGACAAAAAAATTTAATCGAAATTTCGCAAAAAAAGCATGGACTATAGCCTTGGCACTTTTTTCATTCAAAAAATATGTTGTCACCGATCTTGACGATTGAGGGCTTATTTTAACGGGGGAAGGAATACAAAACGATGTAAAAAGGAATTTTGCTAAATAAATGTCTAGTTTTTAAAATAGAGCAAAAAAACTGCATAGGAACGTCCACCTGAAATCAAGCCACACACGAAGGGTTTTTGTGGCATATTTTCGAAACTATCAAGTCTCAGTCAGAAATATTTTACAGTTATATTCCTCTTATTATTCCGCGTCCAACGAGTGCTCATTTGTCAAAATCGGTGACAAAAAATTTTAATCGAAATTTCGCAAAAAAAGCATGGACAGCCTTGGCACTTTTTTCATTCAAAAAATATATTGTCACCGATCTTGACGATTGAGGGCTTATTTTAACGGGGGAAGGAATACAAAACGATGTAAAAAGGAATTTTGCTAAATAAATGTCTAGTTTTTAAAATAGAGCAAAAAAACTGCATAGGAACGTCCACTTGAAATCAAGCCACACACGAAGGGTTTTTGTGGCATATTTTCGAAACTATCAAGTCTCAGTCAGAAATATTTTACAGTTATATTCCTCTTATTATTCCGCGTCCAACGAGTGCTCATTTGTCAAAATCGGTGACAAAAAATTTTAATCGAAATTTCGCAAAAAAAGCATGGACTATAGCCTTGGCACTTTTTTCATTCAAAAAATATATTGTCACCGATCTTGACGATTGAGGGCTTATTTTAACGAGGGAAGGAAGACAAAACGATGTAAAAAGGAATTTTGCTAAATAAATGTCTAGTTTTTAAAATAGAGCAAAAAAACTGCATAAGAACGTCCACCTGATATCAAGCCACACACGAAGGGTTTTTGTGTCATATTTTCGAAACTATCAAGTCTCGGCCAGAAATATTTTACAGTTATATTCCTCTTATTATTCCGCGTCCAACGAGTGCTCATTTGTCAAAATCGGTGACAAAAAATTTTAATCGAAATTTCGCAAAAAAAGCATGGACTATAGCCTTGGCACTTTTTTCATTCAAAAAATATATTGTCACCGATCTTGACGATTGAGGGCTTATTTTAACGGGGGAAGGAATACAAAACGATGTAAAAAGGAATTTTGCTAAATAAATGTCTAGTTTTTAAAATAGAGCAAAAAAACTGCATAGGAACGTCCACCTGAAATCAAGCCACACACGAAGGGTTTTTGTGGCATATTTTCGAAACTATCAAGTCTCAGTCAGAAATATTTTACAGTTATATTCCTCTTATTATTCCGCGTCCAACGAGTGCTCATTTGTCAAAATCGGTGACAAAAAATTTTAATCGAAATTTCGCAAAAAAAGCATGGACTATAGCCTTGGCACTTTTTTCATTCAAAAAATATATTGTCACCGATCTTGACGATTGAGGGCTTATTTTACCGGGGAAGGAATACAAAACGATGTAAAAAGGAATTTTGCTAAATAAATGTCTAGTTTTTAAAATAGAGCAAAAAAACTGCATAGGAACGTCCACCTGAAATCAAGCCACACACGAAGGGTTTTTGTGGCATATTTTCGAAACTATCAAGTCTCAGTCAGAAATATTTTACAGTTATATTCCTCTTATTATTCCGCGTCCAACGAGTGCTCATTTGTCAAAATCGGTGACAAAAAATTTTAATCGAAATTTCGCAAAAAAAGCATGGACTATAGCCTTGGCACTTTTTTCATTCAAAAAATATATTGTCACCGATCTTGACGATTGAGGGCTTATTTTAACGAGGGAAGGAAGACAAAACGATGTAAAAAGGAATTTTGCTAAATAAATGTCTAGTTTTTAAAATAGAGCAAAAAAACTGCATAAGAACGTCCACCTGATATCAAGCCACACACGAAGGGTTTTTGTGTCATATTTTCGAAACTATCAAGTCTCGGCCAGAAATATTTTACAGTTATATTCCTCTTATTATTCCGCGTCCAACGAGTGCTCATTTGTCAAAATCGGTGATAAAAAAATTTAATCGAAATTTCGCAAAAAAAGCATGGACTATAGCCTTGGCACTTTTTTCATTCAAAAAATATATTGTCACCGATCTTGACGATTGAGGGCTTATTTTAACGGGGGAAGGAATACAAAACGATGTAAAAAGGAATTTTGCTAAATAAATGTCTAGTTTTTAAAATAGAGCAAAAAAACTGCATAGGAACGTCCACCTGAAATCAAGCCACACACGAAGGGTTTTTGTGGCATATTTTCGAAACTATCAAGTCTCAGTCAGAAATATTTTACAGTTATATTCCTCTTATTATTCCGCGTCCAACGAGTGCTCATTTGTCAAAATCGGTGACAAAAAATTTTAATCGAAATTTCGCAAAAAAAGCATGGACTATAGCCTTGGCACTTTTTTCATTCAAAAAATATATTGTCACCGATCTTGACGATTGAGGGCTTATTTTAACGGGGGAAGGAATACAAAACGATGTAAAAAGGAATTTTGCTAAATAAATGTCTAGTTTTTAAAATAGAGCAAAAAAACTGCATAGGAACGTCCACCTGAAATCAAGCCACACACGAAGGGTTTTTGTGGCATATTTTCGAAACTATCAAGTCTCAGTCAGAAATATTTTACAGTTATATTCCTCTTATTATTCCGCGTCCAACGAGTGCTCATTTGTCAAAATCGGTGACAAAAAATTTTAATCGAAATTTCGCAAAAAAAGCATGGACTATAGCCTTGGCACTTTTTTCATTCAAAAAATATATTGTCACCGATCTTGACGATTGAGGGCTTATTTTAACGAGGGAAGGAAGACAAAACGATGTAAAAAGGAATTTTGCTAAATAAATGTCTAGTTTTTAAAATAGAGCAAAAAAACTGCATAAGAACGTCCACCTGATATCAAGCCACACACGAAGGGTTTTTGTGTCATATTTTCGAAACTATCAAGTCTCGGCCAGAAATATTTTACAGTTATATTCCTCTTATTATTCCGCGTCCAACGAGTGCTCATTTGTCAAAATCGGTGACAAAAAAATTTAATCGAAATTTCGCAAAAAAAGCATGGACTATAGCCTTGGCACTTTTTTCATTCAAAAAATATATTGTCACCGATCTTGACGATTGAGGGCTTATTTTAACGGGGGAAGGAATACAAAACGATGTAAAAAGGAAATTTTGCTAAATAAATGTCTAGTTTTTAAAATAGAGCAAAAAAACTGCATAGGAACGTCCACCTGAAATCAAGCCACACACGAAGGGTTTTTTGTGGCATATTTTCGAAACTATCAAGTCTCAGTCAGAAATATTTTACAGTTATATTCCTCTTATTATTCCGCGTCCAACGAGTGCTCATTTGTCAAAATCGGTGACAAAAAATTTTAATCGAAATTTCGCAAAAAAAGCATGGACCTATAGCCTTGGCACTTTTTTCATTCAAAAAATATATTGTCACCGATCTTGACGATTGAGGGCTTATTTTTAACGGGGGAAGGAATACAAAACGATGTAAAAAGGAATTTTTGCTAAATAAATGTCTAGTTTTTTAAAATAGAGCAAAAAAACTGCATAGGAAACGTCCCACCTGAAATCAAGCCACACACGAAGGGTTTTTTGTGGCATATTTTTCGAAACTATCAAGTCTCAGTCAGAAATATTTTACAGTTATATTCCTCTTATTATTCCGCGTCCAACGAGTGCTCATTTGTCAAAATCGGTGACAAAAAAATTTTAATCGAAAATTTCGCAAAAAAAAGCATGGACTAGCCTTGGCACTTTTTTCATTCAAAAAATATATTGTCACCGATATTGACGATTGAGGGCTTATTTTAACGGGGGAAGGAATACAAAAACGATGTAAAAAGGAATTTTGCTAAATAAATGTCTAGTTTTTTAAAATAGAGCAAAAAAAAACTGCATAGGAACGTCCCACCTGAAATCAGGCCACACACGAAGGGTTTTTTGTGGCATATTTTTCGAAACTATCAAGTTCTCAGTCAGAAATATTTTTACAGTTATATTCCTCTTATTATTTCCGCGTCCAACGAGTGCTCATTTGTCAAAAATCGGTGACAAAAAAATTTTAATCGAAAATTTCGCAAAAAAAGCATGGACTATAGCCTTGGCACTTTTTTTCATTCAAAAAATATATTGTCCACCGATCTTGACGATTGAGGGCTTATTTTAACGGGGGAAGGAATACAAAACGATGTAAAAAGGAATTTTGCTAAATAAATGTCTAGTTTTTAAAATAGAGCAAAAAAACTGCATAGGAACGTCCACCTGAAATCAAGCCACACACGAAGGGTTTTTGTGGCATATTTCCGAAAACTATCAAGTCTCAGTCAGAAAATATTTTATAGTTATATTCCTCTTATTATTCCGCGTCCAACGAGTGCTCATTTGTCAAAATCGGTGACAAAAAATTTTAATCGAAATTTCGCAAAAAAAGCATGGACTATAGCCTTGGCACTTTTTTCATTCAAAAAATATATTGTCACCGATCTTGACGATTGAGGGCTTATTTTAACGGGGGAAGGAATACAAAACGATGTAAAAAGGAATTTTGCTAAATAAATGTCTAGTTTTTAAAATAGAGCAAAAAAAACTGCATAGGAACGTCCACCTGAAAATCAGGCCACACACGAAGGGTTTTTTGTGGCATATTTTCGAAAACTATCAAGTCCTCAGTCAGAAATATTTTACAGTTATATTCCTCTTATTATTCCGCGTCCAACGAGTGCTCATTTGTCAAAATCGGTGACAAAAAATTTTAATCGAAATTTCGCAAAAAAAAGCATGGACTATAGCCTTGGCACTTTTTTTCATTCAAAAAAATATATTTGTCACCGATCTTGACGATTGAGGGCTTATTTTAACGGGGGAAGGAAATACAAAACGATGTAAAAAAGGAATTTTGCTAAATAAATGTCTAGTTTTTAAAATAGAGCAAAAAAAACTGCATAGGAACGGTCCACCTGAAATCAAGCCACACACGAAGGGTTTTTTGTGGCATATTTTCCGAAAACTATCAAGTCTCAGTCAGAAATATTTTTACAGTTATATTCCTCTTATTATTCCGCGTCCAACGAGTGCTCATTTGTCAAAAATCGGTGACAAAAAAATTTTAATCGAAATTTCGCAAAAAAAAGCATGGACTATAGCCTTGGCACTTTTTTCATTCAAAAAATATATTGTCACCGATCTTGACGATTGAGGGCTTATTTTAACGGGGGAAGGAATACAAAACGATGTAAAAAGGGAATTTTGCTAAATAAATGTTCTAGTTTTTAAAATAGAGCAAAAAAACTGCATAGGAAACGTCCACCTGAAATCAGGCCACACACGAAGGGTTTTTTGTGGCATATTTTCGAAACTATCAAGTCTCAGTCAGAAATATTTTACAGTTATATTCCTCTTATTATTCCGCGTCCCAACGAGTGCTCATTTGTCAAAATCGGTGACAAAAAATTTTAATCGAAATTTCGCAAAAAAAAGCATGGACTATAGCCTTGGCACTTTTTTTCATTCAAAAAAATATATTTGTCACCGATCTTGACGATTGAGGGCTTATTTTAACGGGGGAAGGAATACAAAACGATGTAAAAAGGAATTTTGCTAAATAAATGTCTAGTTTTTAAAATAGAGCAAAAAAACTGCATAGGAACGTCCACCTGAAATCAAGCCACACACGAAGGGGTTTTTGTGGCATATTTTCGAAACTATCAAGGTCTCAGTCAGAAATATTTTACAGTTATATTCCTCTTATTATTCCGCGTCCCAACGAGTGCTCATTTGTCAAAATCGGTGACAAAAAAATTTTAATCGAAATTTCGCAAAAAAAGCATGGACTATAGCCTTGGCACTTTTTTCATTCAAAAAAATATATTGTCACCGATCTTGACGATTGAGGGCTTATTTTAACGGGGGAAGGAATACAAAACGATGTAAAAAGGAATTTTGCTAAATAAATGTCTAGTTTTTAAAATAGAGCAAAAAAAACTGCATAGGAACGTCCACCTGAAATCAAGCCACACACGAAGGGTTTTTGTGGCATATTTTCGAAAACTATCAAGTCTCAGTCAGAAATATTTTACAGTTATATTCCTCTTATTATTCCGCGTCCAACGAGGTGCTCATTTGTCAAAAATCGGTGACAAAAAATTTTAATCGAAATTTCGCAAAAAAAAAGCATGGACAGCCTTGGCACTTTTTTTCATTCAAAAAAATATATTGTCACCGATCTTGACGATTGAGGGCTTATTTTAACGAGGGAAGGAAGACAAAACGATGTAAAAAGGAATTTTGCTAAATAAATGTCTAGTTTTTTAAAATAGAGCAAAAAAACTGCATAAGAACGTCCACCTGATATCAAGCCACACACGAAGGGTTTTTGTGTCATATTTTCGAAACTATCAAGTCTCGGCCAGAAATATTTTACAGTTATATTCCTCTTATTATTCCGCCGTCCAAACGAGTGCTCATTTGTCAAAATCGGTGACAAAAAAATTTAATCGAAATTTCGCAAAAAAAGCATGGACTATAGCCTTGGCACTTTTTTCATTCAAAAAATATGTTGTCACCGATCTTGACGATTGAGGGCTTATTTTAACGGGGGAAGGAAATACAAAACGATGTAAAAAAGGAATTTTGCTAAATAAATGTCTAGTTTTTAAAATAGAGCAAAAAAACTGCATAGGAAACGTCCACCTGAAATCAAGCCACACACGAAGGGTTTTTTGTGGCATATTTTCGAAACTATCAAGTCTCAGTCAGAAATATTTTACAGTTATATTCCTCTTATTATTCCGCGTCCAACGAGTGCTCATTTGTCAAAATCGGTGACAAAAAATTTAATCGAAATTTCGCAAAAAAAAGCATGGACAGCCTTGGCACTTTTTTCATTCAAAAAATATATTGTCACCGATCTTGACGATTGAGGGGCTTATTTTAACGGGGAAGGAATACAAAACGATGTAAAAAAGGAATTTTGCTAAATAAATGTCTAGTTTTTTAAAATAGAGCAAAAAAAACTGCATAGGAACGTCCACTTGAAATCAAGCCACACCGAAGGGTTTTTGTGGCATATTTTCGAAACTATCAAGTCTCAGTCAGAAATATTTTACAGTTATATTCCTCTTATTATTCGCGTCCAACGAGTGCTCATTTGTCAAAAATCGGTGACAAAAAAATTTTAATCGAAATTTCGCAAAAAAAAGCATGGACTATAGCCTTGGCACTTTTTTCATTCAAAAAATATATTGTCACCGATCTTGACGATTGAGGGCTTATTTTAACGAGGGAAGGAAGACAAAACGATGTAAAAAAGGAATTTTGCTAAATAAATGTCTAGTTTTTAAAATAGAGCAAAAAAAACTGCATAAGAACGTCCACCTGATATCAAGCCACACACGAAGGGTTTTTGTGTCATATTTTCGAAACTATCAAGTCTCGGCCAGAAATATTTTTACAGTTATATTCCTCTTATTATTCCGCGTCCAACGAGTGCTCATTTGTCAAAATCGGTGACAAAAAATTTTAATCGAAATTTCGCAAAAAAAGCATGGACTATAGCCTTGGCACTTTTTTCATTCAAAAAAATATATTGTCACCGATCTTGACGATTGAGGGCTTATTTTAACGGGGGAAGGAATACAAAAACGATGTAAAAAGGAATTTTGCTAAATAAATGTCTAGTTTTTTAAAATAGAGCAAAAAAAACTGCATAGGAACGTCCACCTGAAATCAAGCCACACACGAAGGGTTTTTTTGTGGCATATTTTCGAAACTATCAAGTCTCAGTCAGAAATATTTTACAGTTATATTCCTCTTATTATTCCGCGTCCAACGAGTGCTCATTTTGTCAAAATCGGTGACAAAAAATTTTAATCGAAATTTCGCAAAAAAAAGCATGGACTATAGCCTTGGCACTTTTTTCATTCAAAAAATATATTGTCACCGATCTTGACGATTGAGGGCTTATTTTACCGGGGGAAGGAATACAAAAACGATGTAAAAAGGGAATTTTGCTAAATAAATGTCTAGTTTTTTAAAATAGAGCAAAAAAACTGCATAGGAAACGTCCACCTGAAATCAAGCCACACACGAAGGGTTTTTTGTGGCATATTTTCGAAACTATCAAGTCTCAGTCAGAAATATTTTACAGTTATATTCCTCTTATTATTCCGCGTCCAAACGAGTGCTCATTTGTCAAAATCGGTGACAAAAAATTTTAATCGAAATTTCGCAAAAAAAAGCATGGACTATAGCCTTGGCACTTTTTTCATTCAAAAAAATATATTGTCACCGATCTTGATGATTGAGGGCTTATTTTAACGAGGGAAGGAAGACAAAACGATGTAAAAAGGAATTTTGCTAAAATAAATGTCTAGTTTTTAAAATAGAGCAAAAAAACTGCATAAGAAACGTCCACCTGAATATCAAGCCACACACGAAGGGTTTTTGTGTCATATTTTCGAAACTATCAAGTCTCGGCCAGAAATATTTTTACAGTTATATTCCTCTTATTATTCCGCGGTCCAACGAGTGCTCATTTGTCAAAATCGGTGATAAAAAAATTTAATCGAAATTTCGCAAAAAAAGCATGGACTATAGCCTTGGCACTTTTTTTCATTCAAAAAATATATTGTCACCGATCTTGACGATTGAGGGCTTATTTTAACGGGGGAAGGAATACAAAAACGATGTAAAAAGGAATTTTGCTAAATAAATGTCTAGTTTTTTAAAAATAGAGCAAAAAAACTGCATAGGAACGTCCCACCTGAAATCAAGCCACACACGAAGGGTTTTTTGTGGCATATTTTCGAAACTATCAAGGTCTCAGTCAGAAATATTTTTACAGTTATATTCCTCTTATTATTCCGCGTCCAACGAGTGCTCATTTGTCAAAATCGGTGACAAAAAAATTTTTAATCGAAAATTTCGCAAAAAAAAGCATGGACTATAAGCCTTGGCACTTTTTTCATTCAAAAAATATATTGTCACCGATCTTGACGATTGAGGGCTTATTTTAACGGGGGAAGGAATACAAAACGATGTAAAAAGGAATTTTGCTAAAATAAATGTCTAGTTTTTTAAAATAGAGCAAAAAAACTGCATAGGAACGTCCACCTGAAATCAAGCCACACACGAAGGGTTTTTGTGGCATATTTTCGAAACTATCAAGTCTCAGTCAGAAATATTTTACAGTTATATTCCTCTTATTATTCCGCGTCCAACGAGTGCTCATTTGTCAAAAATCGGTGACAAAAAATTTTAATCGAAATTTCGCAAAAAAAGCATGGACTATAGCCTTGGCACTTTTTTTCATTCAAAAAAATATATTGTCACCGATCTTGACGATTGAGGGCTTATTTTAACGAGGGAAGGGAAGACAAAACGATGTAAAAAGGAATTTTGCTAAATAAATGTCTAGTTTTTTAAATAGAGCAAAAAAAACTGCATAAGAACGTCCACCTGATATCAAGCCACACACGAAGGGTTTTTTGTGTCATATTTTCGAAACTATCAAGTCTCGGCCAGAAATATTTTACAGTTATATTCCTCTTATTATTCCGCGTCCAACGAGTGCTCATTTGTCAAAAATCGGTGACAAAAAAAATTTAATCGAAATTTCGCAAAAAAAAGCATGGACTATAGCCTTGGCACTTTTTTCATTCAAAAAATATATTGTCACCGATCTTGACGATTGAGGGCTTATTTTAACGGGGGAAGGAATACAAAACGATGTAAAAAGGAATTTTGCTAAATAAATGTCTAGTTTTTAAAAATAGAGCAAAAAAAACTGCATAGGAACGTCCACCTGAAATCAAGCCACACACGAAGGGTTTTTTGTGGCATATTTTCGAAACTATCAAGTCCTCAGTCAGAAATATTTTACAGTTATATTCCTCTTATTATTCCGCGTCCAACGAGTGCTCATTTGTCAAAATCGGTGACAAAAAAATTTTAATCGAAATTTCGCAAAAAAAGCATGGACTATAAGCCTTGGCACTTTTTTCATTCAAAAAAATATATTGTCACCGATCTTGACGATTGAGGGCTTATTTTAACGGGGGAAGGAATACAAAAACGATGTAAAAAGGAATTTTGCTAAATAAATGTCTAGTTTTTAAAATAGAGCAAAAAAAACTGCATAGGAACGTCCCACCTGAAATCAAGCCACACACGAAGGGTTTTTTGTGGCATATTTTCGAAACTATCAAGTCTCAGTCAGGAAATATTTTACAGTTATATTCCTCTTATTATTCCGCGTCCAACGAGTGCTCATTTGTCAAAATCGGTGACAAAAAAATTTTAATCGAAATTTCGCAAAAAAAGCATGGACAGCCTTGGCACTTTTTTCATTCAAAAAATATATTTGTCACCGATATTGACGATTGAGGGCTTATTTTAACGGGGGAAGGAATACAAAACGATGTAAAAAGGAATTTTGCTAAATAAATGTCTAGTTTTTAAAATAGAGCAAAAAAACTGCCATAGGAACGTCCACCTGAAATCAGGCCACACACGAAGGGTTTTTTGTGGCATATTTTCGAAACTATCAAGTCTCAGTCAGAAATATTTTACAGTTATATTCCTCTTATTATTCCGCGTCCAACGAGTGCTCATTTGTCAAAATCGGTGACAAAAAAATTTTAATCGAAATTTCGCAAAAAAAAGCATGGGACTATAGCCTTGGCACTTTTTTTCATTCAAAAAATATATTGTCACCGATCTTGACGATTGAGGGCTTATTTTAACGGGGGAAGGAATACAAAACGATGTAAAAAAGGGAATTTTGCTAAATAAATGTCTAGTTTTTAAAAATAGAGCAAAAAAAACTGCATAGGAAACGTCCACCTGAAAATCAAGCCACACACGAAGGGTTTTTTGTGGCATATTTTCCGAAACTATCAAGTCTCAGTCAGAAATATTTTATAGTTATATTCCTCTTATTATTCCGCGTCCAACGAGTGCTCATTTGTCAAAATCGGTGACAAAAAATTTTAATCGAAATTTCGCAAAAAAAAGCATGGACTATAGCCTTGGCACTTTTTTCATTCAAAAAATATATTGTCACCGATCTTGACGATTGAGGGCTTATTTTAACGGGGGAAGGAATACAAAACGATGTAAAAAGGAAATTTTGCTAAATAAATGTCTAGTTTTTAAAATAGAGCAAAAAAAAACTGCATAGGAACGTCCACCTGAAATCAAGGCCACACACGAAGGGTTTTTTGTGGCATATTTTCGAAACTATCAAGTCTCAGTCAGAAATATTTTTACAGTTATATTCTCTTATTATTCCGCGTCCAACGAGTGCTCATTTGTCAAAATCGGTGACAAAAAATTTTAATCGAAATTTCGCAAAAAAAAGCATGGACTATAGCCTTGGCACTTTTTTCATTCAAAAAATATATTGTCACCGATCTTGACGATTGAGGGCTTATTTTAACGGGGGAAGGAATACAAAACGATGTAAAAAGGAATTTTGCTAAATAAATGTCTAGTTTTTAAAATAGAGCAAAAAAACTGCATAGGAACGTCCACCTGAAATCAAGCCACACACGAAGGGTTTTTGTGGCATATTTTCCGAAACTATCAAGTCTCAGTCAGAAATATTTTACAGTTATATTCCTCTTATTATTCCGCGTCCAACGAGTGCTCATTTGTCAAAATCGGTGACAAAAAAATTTTAATCGAAATTTCGCAAAAAAAGCATGGACTATAGCCTTGGCACTTTTTTCATTCAAAAAAATATATTGTCACCGATCTTGACGATTGAGGGCTTATTTTAACGGGGGAAGGAATACAAAACGATGTAAAAAGGAATTTTGCTAAATAAATGTCTAGTTTTTTAAAATAGAGCAAAAAAAACTGCATAGGAACGTCCCACCTGAAATCAGGCCACACACGAAGGGTTTTTGTGGGCATATTTTCGAAACTATCAAGTCTCAGTCAGAAATATTTTTACAGTTATATTCCTCTTATTATTCCGCGTCCAAACGAGTGCTCATTTGTCAAAATCGGTGACAAAAAATTTTAATCGAAATTTCGCAAAAAAAGCATGGACTAGCCTTGGCACTTTTTTCATTCAAAAAATATATTGTCACCGATCTTGACGATTGAGGGCTTATTTTAACGGGGGAAGGAATACAAAAACGATGTAAAAAGGAATTTTGCTAAATAAATGTCTAGTTTTTAAAATAGAGCAAAAAAAACTGCATAGGAACGTCCACCTGAAATCAGGCCACACACGAAGGGTTTTTGTGGCATATTTTCGAAACTATCAAGTCTCAGTCAGAAATATTTTTACAGTTATATTCCTCTTATTATTCCGCGTCCAACGAGTGCTCATTTGTCCAAAAATCGGTGACAAAAAATTTTAATCGAAATTTCGCAAAAAAAGCATGGACTATAGCCTTGGCACTTTTTTCATTCAAAAAATATATTGTCACCGATCTTGACGATTGAGGGCTTATTTTAACGGGGGAAGGAATACAAAACGATGTAAAAAGGAATTTTTGCTAAATAAATGTCTAGTTTTTAAAATAGAGCAAAAAAAACTGCATAGGAACGTCCACCTGAAATCAAGCCACACACGAAGGGTTTTTTGTGGCATATTTTCGAAACTATCAAGTCTCAGTCAGAAATATTTTACAGTTATATTCCCTCTTATTATTCCGCGTCCCAACGGAGTGCTCATTTGTCAAAATCGGTGACAAAAAATTTTAATCGAAATTTCGCAAAAAAAGCATGGACTAGCCTTGGCACTTTTTTCATTCAAAAAATATATTGTCACCGATCTTGACGGATTGAGGGCTTATTTTAACGGGGGAAGGAATACAAAACGATGTAAAAAAGGAATTTTGCTAAATAAATGTCTAGTTTTTAAAATAGAGCAAAAAAAACTGCATAGGAACGTCCCACCTGAAATCAAGGCCACACACGAAGGGTTTTTGTGGCATATTTTCGAAACTATCAAGTCTCAGTCAGAAATATTTTACAGTTATATTCCTCTTATTATTCCGCGTCCAACGAGTGCTCATTTGTCAAAAATCGGTGACAAAAAATTTTAATCGAAATTTCGCAAAAAAAAGCATGGACATAGCCTTGGCACTTTTTTTCATTCAAAAAATATATTGTCCACCGATACTTGACGATTGAGGGGCTTATTTTTAACGGGGGAAGGAATACAAAACGATGTAAAAAGGAATTTTGCTAAATAAATGTCTAGTTTTTTAAAATAGAGCAAAAAAACTGCATAGGAACGTCCACCTGAAATCAAGGCCACACACGAAAGGGTTTTTTGTGGCATATTTTTCGAAACTATCAAGTCTCAGTCAGAAATATTTTTACAGTTATATTCCTCTTATTATTCCGCGTCCAACGAGTGCTCATTTGTCAAAAATCGGTGACAAAAAAATTTTAATCGAAATTTCGCAAAAAAAGCATGGACTAGCCTTGGCACTTTTTTCATTCAAAAAATATATTGTCACCGATATTGACGATTGAGGGCTTATTTTTAACGGGGGAAGGAATACAAAACGATGTAAAAAGGAATTTTGCTAAATAAATGTCTAGTTTTTTAAAATAGAGCAAAAAAAACTGCATAGGAACGTCCACCTGAAATCAGGCCACACACGAAGGGTTTTTTGTGGCATATTTTCCGAAACTATCAAGTCTCAGTCAGAAATATTTTACAGTTATATTCCTCTTAATTATTCCGCGTCCAACGAGTGCTCATTTGTCAAAATCGGTGACAAAAAATTTTAATCGAAATTTCGCAAAAAAAGCATGAGGACTATTAGCCTTGGCACTTTTTTCATTCAAAAAATATATGTCCACCGATCTTGACGATTGAGGGGCTTATTTTAACGGGGGAAGGAA